>OX411729.1:11620748-14120748 GCA_948252095.1 Dicycla oo | reverse complement strand
TTCACGATCTTAGGTATACCAGTAACAAAATATTTTATATAGGTAATTAGTACAACTTGATCAGGACTATTTTATGTTCGTTCCAAGATCCCTTGTGTAATTTCTTCTCAGGTAAGTCGGTAATTATGTTTAGGCAGAATGTTTCTGAAATAATAAAAAATTGGATGCATTAGACACATAATCTAATTAGATAGATAATAGTATAATCTGGAGAGAAAAATATAGATAATAATTACCTGCAAAATGTAAAATGATTTATACATAGGAATGTGTATCTGCGTGATCCAAATATGGAGATATATATCAGGTAATTAAATAATTCTTCACAGACCAGTCGGTAATTAATATTTTGTTTAGGCAGAATGTATCTGAAAAAAAAAAAAAATGTTTATTAGGTACCGATAAAGAATCAGACATATAATTGTAAATTCTGGGTTGAAAAATAGTCATACTATTATGTTAATTGAAATTAAAAAATGATATTTGATAATTACCTGTACAATATGAAATGATTTATACATTTATCTGCTTTATCCAAATAGGTGTATTTCAGGCCCCCTCCACGATATACCGAACAGCGTTGCTCCTGATGAAATCGTTCGTATGTACTTTCTGGTGTGTGATCAATAAAATATTTATTTTTAATAATTGACTTAATTTTTCGGTGACAGTTTAGAAAGGTGCTCACTCCGAGAGACCTTTGAAATAATAAATAATATTTTTTGCCTAAAAATATTTCATCATAAAATTTGTTTTGCGCAATTGTAACACGTGTGCTTAACCTAATTATTTATTTCACATTCACAATAATCAGCTATTTTAGTTAGGGTTGACAATAACTTAGTATCATTCTATGTATCATTCAGCAAAAATACAAAATTTACACAATGCATTATTACGGTTAAAATATATCATAGCGTATCGACAGATATGGATTTCCATGGTTTGACTCATGGCTGTTAGTGTAGTTATGAGAACTATATTATGTATTTATTTCAGGAAGTTTAGAAAAGTACTAGGTTGACGGCAATAAGTTCATCTTTTCTACACAAGACCTAAACGTAGATGATAAAATAAGTACCTACCTTAGAAATATTTATTTACTTCTATAAAATAATTACATCAATGTAGTGTAACGATTCCGTGCTCGGTATCATTTAGTCAGCCCTGGCTAATTTCGCTGCATCGACATTCGATGCAACATAAAATTTTCCTTCGTCTTCATTTTACGTACATGTATAATCCGACTATAGAAAAAGTTACTTCAACACAACAATGCTAGATTGATTGAAGTGTTTTTAACATGCTTTATTTATAATTTGATTTTAACTTATAAGCTACAAGTATTCGGTACAAAGTACGAGTCTGCAAGTGCAACGAAGTGCTCTGTTATCATCGGTATACAAACAGTCTGTGTTGTCTACAATATCAGCGACGACATTGTCGATAGCCACCCGCTGCCGCCATCACCAACCAAGTCATCAAACCGAGTGGAACTTCTGATTGAAAAATGTAAGTCTTATAAAATATTCTGTTCGTTGTCATGGCTCACACTTGTGATCCGCTTGTAATTTACAGTTATGTTTGTTTGTGGTCGCGTTACTTCACAGATCACCCGAGCTGCTCATAGTATGTCGAGGTCGATCCCTCGAAGGAGTCATTATTTTTCATCCAGTCTTCTGTGCTTTGAACAGCATGTAAAGCCATCGATCCTGCACCCAATCTCTCTATGGTTTTGCTATCCCATGGGCATGTGGGAGAACCAATTTTTGCGCACACACTTGTGTTGTATAGTATGCCCTGCGCAATGGACACTACTCCATTGAGTTAATTAATAATAATTGTGTGACTAAATTTTCCCTATCTTTATTTCAGGTCAGACTCTGAGTGTGATTACTCGCAAGCATCGATCACCGGGCAAAAAGTGAAGTGCAGCCGCAAACCGTCTGCAGACAGCAATGGGAAACGCAAGATGCAGTCACAATCAACAACCGTAGCTCGTGCCAGGTAAATTAATTATCTACTTACTCTAGTCACATATCTACTGACTAAATTATAATCGTGCAATTACTATTACATATTATTTTAAAACAAGTGCAGGTTCACTTGGTTATTGTTTGAATCGATGGTTTCAACTGATCGATTACAGTATTGATCAAAGCCGAGTCAGATGTTATATCTTTTTACAGCAGAAGGTTTTTCTTTGCGTATGCATCTCTCGTTCTAAACATTAACTAATTACAGTTTCTGTTATTGTTTCAGTAAAAAAGTGAATACTGGCATCGACATATTCGGCATCAGTAACAACCGCGACATCCCACACAAAGAAGATGCATCGGATCACCTAACTTCATTCTTTGTGAGCCGGGTAGCCAGCGGCTGCGAGCGCCGAGCAACGAGCACCGACGGAGAGTACTACATCGACTGTAAGGTGTACAAGGCTGACGACGCTCGCCTTACCGACTCCGCCAAGCTGTGGAAGAAGGCGCTCGTCCGAATCAAGTTCCAGACTGACACGGATTCTCCTCAGTGGCGAAAATTACAAGAGCTCGTGCGTGCGGCTGATATCCTGTTTCCAGGCAAACCAACATTTTATGATAATTAAACCAAATACCGTACCTTACAGTTGTTTTTTATTTACAATAATAACCCGTTAACGCTTTTTTTTTTCACTACTTGTAATTTCGTTGGTTTGTTACAATCATCAACTCGTTCACCATTCTATGTTAACAGTAAATGCAACTCGAGTGACCGGTTAAGTGCAGTGGTAAGTAAATGGTTGATTGTTCATCGTGCTCCGAAACGCGGCATACTGACCAGCCGTATGGAAGATAGTGGTAAGGAGCAAGTTACTAGTCATTGGTTGAGTAAATCGTTCCTAATCAAGTACACGGTACAACAAACTGTCTCGTTCGAGTTTATCGGTCGAGTGGAGAGTCGAGTCGAGTGTCGATTATTGGGCATTCTATACCACTGTCGGCAGCGAGGCGCACTCGCCGAGCTACTTGCCGATAGTGGTATAGAATGCCCAATAATATACTACTAATGCTAACGCGTACCTGTGTTCCAGTCACAAGCGGCAGAGGAGGACACCGTGGAGTATTAGTGGGTTGGAGTCCCACATAACTGCACTATCTCCCCGTGGTAGTTCAGTATGCATGAGCATTTCTTCACGGCAAAAAAGCAGATTAATTGTAGGTATAGAAGTAAGGCACACCTGGCAGCTACATCGAAACATGTAGGCCTATGTAACTGTACGTACAGGGAAGAACTAAAAAACACTGTTTTGCCATTCCATCGCCTGCAAGTCTGATCAGTTGTATATGCAATATATGCAAAACAGGACACGACACAGCATAAATCTTGCAAATAAGTTGCATGCACTGATTTTATTGACTTCAAGCAGTCTGGAGGACAAAATAAATTACGAGTAGGAACTCATTCATTATTTGCTATCGTATTTTGATAAAGTAAATCATATCAAGCTGTTATTGTTTCTTCTAATTGACATTGCGCTGTCTCTGTTGCACTAAATAAGAATATGAATGAACTGGTGATGCGGGCGTTCAATTAAGCGCATGGCGATAAATTCAAGGTACAGACGCTAGCACATCAAGCTACTACAATCTGTCAAATTTCTTTAATAGATTTTCAACTTTATCGCTAAAGCATTAGGTTCAAGGTTGATTGGGAAAATTTGTCAGTTTCGGGTATCTTGACCTGCTGGCGTCTGTACTATGAAAATTGGAGTTAGTTATTCCATTTTTTTTTTTTTTTTTTGTATTCGTGGATGAGAATGAAAAGATGGATAATAAAGATGTATCTCTTCTTGATACTGAAAAGGAATCACAATTTCACGTATATTTTATGTAAGGTAAACTTAACATGACAAGTTCCAACCAATAACTAAATAATCTCGTAAATCAGTTCCCTATTATTTTCTGCCTTTCACTTTTCAACCCGGTATACTTTCCATTCTTTTAATAACCCTTAATAACATGATATCAAGAGTTGAACCACCTTATTGACCTTACAAGTCAACGCGAATGGAGCTCCCATTCATGAGTCTGATGCTCTGTCCCTCTCCGACTCTACGTACGCGCAGCTTGCGAAACGAGACAGGAAATAAAGTCAATGAGAGTCAATTAACCATGATACTTAATTGGATTCGCTGTAGGATACCATTTTAGTCGTATATTGTTAATTCAAGGAATGATTGGATGTGAGTGAAAAAGTTGATGTCGATCTTACTGTGGTGCTACTGATGCTGGCTCAAGTGTGTTTCAATTGAAACAAAAAACGAACGACGATATATAACTTGTTTTGAAGAATGATGAGAAACTCGCCTCCGATGCGTACTGTTTCTTGAGAGTTTTTCACCGAGTGTCATTATGATAAGGTAGACATTACAAATGTAATCGAAATTTTAATGGCACTGGCAAACAAATTGTCGACTTTTATAGCAGGTACAGTATACACATTTATATAGTTTTTAAATGTGATATAAACATATAAGTGGCTAACTCAAAAAACACTCACATTTTTTGCATACAACATAACATAACATATTAGGAGAAGCTCGTGGCTAAGTAATAACAGCCGCACGGGTCGATCCATCAGGTTAAGCTGCGCTTGCCGGGGTTGGTCCGTGGACGGGTGACCATCTTTTCATACCGAGACGCCTCCGTGCCTCAGAAAGCACGTTAAGCCGTTGGTCCCGGCTGTCATTCGAGGATCTTTGACAGTCGTTACAGGTCGTCAGAAGCCCGAAAGTCTGACAACCAATTTTACCAAGGGGTATCGTATTACCCAGTAACTGGGTTGTGAAGGTCAGACAGGCAGTCGTTCCATGTAAAATACTGGTATTCAGCTGCATCCAGTTAGACTGGAAGCCGACCCCAACATAGTTGGGAAAAGGCTAGGTAGAATGAAAAAATCACATACCAGATTAGGCAGAGGTGCACCGATAGTAATACGAGTAATAATAGTAATTTATTTTCTCTCAAAAAGGTACAATTTTGGTACATAGTATCAAAGTTACAGGCAGAATCAAACCTTTGTCAGAGCTGGAGTCTATACTGGGCTCGGGGCCTGTATTACTGATCTCCAGTACACACATATTTCGCCAGTAATGTTTAGTCCCATATAACAGGGGGCGAGCCTATTGCCAGCAACCAGGCACAAAACCAGACTCCAGACTGCTGCTGATAGCTACATGCGCGTATTACTCTACACATATTACTGATACACCAAAAGAATTTTAATGGAATATAAAAACGATGAAGAACCATATCGATTACCTTTAGTTGACGTGTAAACACAGTGATGCACGTTCAAATGATTCTTTATTATTTTTCTCACAACAAACAATGGATATAAAAAGACAAACGAAGAGAATATCAGTGTTGCCATACGGGAGCACTTAGCTGCGCCTGCGATTGTACAAACAATAGTATCTGTCAAAATATTGTTACTAACAAGCGAATGGTGGAGTATTGTTAGAATGAAATGTAGCAATGATGACAGGGTTATGCTTTATTTTGATATATCTAGTGATTGTGGATTATTTATTATTGGTGCTTTTGTCTGTTTGTTGACTTGATGAAGTTAACAGTCTGAGAGGAGTCAAGAAGTCTGAAATTATGATAACGATCAAGAAGAAACAAAAACATCAGAAATAAACGGCTTGAAAGTAAAGAAAATACATTTTGACAAAACAAAAAGTAGTGACCGAGACAAAGATAAGCATATTATCAAACAAGCAAGCAAGACAAGCAAGGCGATTATTACTAGAAAAGTGGAGACCATCGTATTTAAGAAAGACAAGAGACGGAGCAGTAAACGTTCTTTATCATGATAATATTAAAAGACTCTTTGTCTAGCAGAGGAATCATTAATGAAAGGACTCCAATTTTGGAACCCATTAAACATTTTCCGCTAACCATTTTAGGCAGTATTTGATTCATAAAATGAAAAATCTATCTTATTTAATAATAAAATAGCATACCTAACTAATTTTAACATTTATTGAGATCTAATTAACAATGGCTCCTCATATGCCCATAGAGGGCAAAATATTTAATTTATCCTTGTTTTCAATTAATTTTAACAATAATATAGTTATAAATATCCAGAGCACATTTTCTATTCTCTATGGGTAAATACCCTATGAGATAGTTATTTATTTTTACTGTTGGCAACCGATATAATGTGGAAAAGTATAGTTAGAGGAAAAAGGTCTAATGTGCTCTCAATTTAAATTGTTTTGCAGAATCTTGGGCTCTTTTTTACTCAACATTTGCTTAACTTAATACTAGTACTACAATTTGAATGAAATATTAGCTAAGTATTACAGCTAGCTCGTATTTTGATTACGGATTTGTCAATTCACATTATTAAATAAGGCCTTGAAGTATCCAGAACCTATTCTGCTGTAGTAAGAAAGGAGAGAATTGTTGTATTTTGAAATATTCCACGTAGCCGTTATAGACGCACAAAAGTAAGAGAAAACAGATTTTGAGATTCTGACACTAAAACAAGCATAGACGCAACGTAGACCACGTGACAAAACCGATGAAAATAATAATAAAGGACTATAAAGGTTATGGATATAGTATATAGGAAGCTAGAGTGATAATAATTGAGCACTAATTATAAACATAAACAATGTAATCCCTACCATCAAAACCGCATACTTAATATTAGGTATGTTTATAAACACGTTCCTAGAATTGAAACAAAATTCAAGGAATTCATGATAATTTTTGTGTTTCCTTAATATCATCACGTTTTGTTCCGTATGCACTATATTTTAAAGGTGTTAGATTAATTCAAGAATCACGTGACTCACAAAGGAGTGTCTCTTCAATACGTGAATTATCTACTTTATGTCTAATAGTGATGTCACCATGTACACTTAGGTCATTTAGTGGCGCCCCGGCTTCATTAAATCCAGTGGCATTACGATTAATTGTTTTGTGACACTTCCTTAAACATTCCAATAGTAATTTTGTTTGCTGTATGTAGCATACTACATCATCATCATCTTGTACCATTGTCCCATGTTTCTTGGGGTCGGTGCAACACGTTTTCTTCATCCATTCTTCCCTGTCAACCTGACGGTTGACAGGGGACGGTATCATTCACTCCCTTTTCTTTCATATCATTCCTCACACAATCCGTCCATCTTTTCTTTGGCCTATCTCGCCCTCTCTATCCATCAAAGTTATATTCATCACTCTTTTTGTCACATGCATTTACTCCCTTCTCATCACATCAGGTAGCATACTACTTAAATAGAATAAAATTTATAAGGAATGAATTGAATTCCACATTCATGAATGCTGAAGGTCCTTTATTTGGGCCTTAGAAAGTGCTTTGGTCCTTTGATATTTTCTGAGTTGGACCTGATTGGAAGTACTAGAAAGGATGAATTGGATCTAAAGCAAATGTGAACCTAGCAGAGGTTATCCAGGTGCATTCGTTGTAGCGAATCCAATTAGAACATTTATCAGAAAACGTGAAGCAAGAAGAAGTGTAATGTCTTCCTACTACAGGTTTAGGAAACAGTTGTCAAAAACGAAGATGAGGTTTCATAAATGACTGTCTGGAGCCAATATAAGAATACAATATAAGAATACATGATAGTGTTCTGTTTTTATCCAGATATGAAGCATGTTTTTAACATCATAAGTTATATTATAATTCTGGAAGCAATCTTTCACACCTAGTGGAATAAACAACGGCCTATGGATGATAAAGATGAACAGCATGCTAACTGCTAAATGTTGTCAGGTATAAAAATTACTAAAGATACAACGTAAAAAAAACCTTCCTAATATTTGGTATACATTTTATTAATAACTCTAGGCCTATTCCGAGGTTAGTAAAATAACTCGGCGATAAATTGTTGAGATATCTCATTTTCCTACATGATTAAAACCATTATCGCTCGTAACAGATGACAATTCCATATTCATATCGGGAAGAAAAGATTGATCGAAATTCGTATTAGCTGAGTTTTTGTCGTCGTCTGCCAAACTTCACAGTCTCGCAACATTGTTTCAGATAGTTGATCTTTACTGGAACTCCCTATTTTCACAAGTAGGTATCAAGATTTCTCTCATTTAGACTTGCTAACTTTGTGTGATGAAGGTGATGGATGATACATAAAAGCATTTTCTTTTTGCTCAGTCATTTCGTTAAACGCAGGACGGATTCCGATTTAGGAATTCTATTTGGATTTCTGACCATTAATGAATATGAGTCAATTGAGATTTTAAGAATGAATATCCTGCTTTTCTAATTTTGGTATCTAACACTAGAAATGAATGGCAATTAGTAAGTTTACAAAATGTGTTATGATTAACTCCCTTTTCCTTGAACAGTTCACATAACTGTTACAGGGTGCCCTTTATCGTCAATGGCAGATGGTTCCAGCTCATTTGATACTGCTTTAGCTTTCTTATTCTGCAAGTTTTGTGGTCCCTACGATAGTTTCTTTAAAGACTGGATGCCAAAGCCCCTGGTCAAGCAGTGGACTTCAAATATTTTTTTAGACATGACCATTCTTATCATGTTTTGATGATTTAATTCCTACCATCTCACCTATCTAAAACACAACAACACACAACAGTACTTTCGCAATTTAGCTAGAATACATAATTACAGTTATCAGTACAGAACCGTGCCTCGTTTAGAGCGGTGCTAACTCGCAGCTAGTGTGATTCAGAGCCCTGCGTGCGAGTTGTATGTACTTGTTTACATTGCTGGCCCAAAGAGCAATAACCTATATTACTGACCTTAGCCACTACTATTGGTGATTATCTGATGGCGTGAGAATCTCCATTAGATATTTACATTTGATGAAAGGAGCGTCAGTATGAACTTCAGCACGCACTTTGATTTCAAATCGTTCTTAATCTATATTGTTTATTTTTCTCCTTTTTTTGTTTAGATATACACAATCTCTTTTTTATTTACATATATATCTCTCTCTCTCTGTCTTGACAGCCATTAAGGGTCGTCAGAAGCCCGAAAGTCTGACAACCATTCTTACCAAGGGGTATCGTATTACCCAGTGACTGGGTTGTGGAGGTCAGATAGGCAGTCACTCCATGTAAAATACTGGTATTCCACTGCATCCGGTTCGACTGGAAGCCGACCCCAACATAGTTGGGAAAAGCTAGGCAGATGATGATTTCTCTTTCTCTCTCTCTCTCCAATGCCAATGCTATGCATATTTTCACAGTCTAGAGTGGTTCAGACATGTAGACTTTCATATTTAGATTGAATTTCTGGTTAAGTCTTGTTGGTTTTTTACGGTTTCAATTCAAGATGTCATTTGCAGATCACAAATATCTAATAATGCGTTTGTGTTACTTAATGGATTCAATGAAATATATCTTTTAATCATGATGAAAATTAATCTTCATAATCCTAAACTCACATGAAAAATAGCATTCCCGCAAACGCAATCTTTTCGACTTCCCATAGTAAGTTCCCGAGTTGTTTGTTCAAAGTATACAGGAAGTTACGGGCGTTAGTAGACGCGCGCGGAAGGAGTCATCAAATGCGTGTGCGCAGCATTGTGACTGGTTTGTTACCGTCGTGTGGTAGAAGTGAACTGTTGATAGATCATGGAGGCCTATATATAGGTATATACATATAGGTCATATGTATCTACAGTTTATTGGGTATGGGTAATGTAATATAATACGCAGGGCAATTTTTTATAATGTTTATACGGAAGGACTGATCTTGTTGGTATTAATAATACAGTTAGATAGTCTATTATGGTAAAAATTAAGATATTTATGGTTTAGCTGACACAGTGCCTCTTTTATCGAAAATAGCTTACGCTAAAAACGGGTTTCTCTATAACATGAGCCTTATTAGAAACGAGCAGAAAATAGACAAAAATATAGTTTTATATGTAGGTAACAGAGTATTATTAATGCAAATTAATGTAAGAGGACACAAACACATATTATAAGGCAGTTGTCTCACCGCCGGCGATGAACGACTATTAGAACTACTAACTGAAAACGAGATGGCGAGCAGCGAGTTCCGATAGTTTTGTCGCTGGGCTGTCAGCGAGTGTCCGAGTGCGATGGGCGATTACTCGCACCACTTGCTCGACTGCTGCTTGGTCTCTCGGCGTGAGCTCTGACCGCCAAGCGAGCATCACTGAGCGAGTGTTATCTTTGATAGCTCTTTTCGCTCAGCGAAAAACCAGTGAAGCGAGTCCTCGCCGGCAGTGTGAACAGTCAGCGATCAACTATTAATAAATGCATCTCTTTTGTTTACATAGAAATGTATATCTATTATACGTTTTTTGAGCGAGAAAATAGCCGATAGTTAGTCGCTTCCACGGTGGGACAACTGCCTTAGGTATAACCTCATATAATTTCACCTACT
Organism: Dicycla oo; assembly: GCA_948252095.1. Classification (NCBI taxonomy): domain Eukaryota; kingdom Metazoa; phylum Arthropoda; class Insecta; order Lepidoptera; family Noctuidae; genus Dicycla; species Dicycla oo. The sequence goes on along the minus strand of OX411729.1, from coordinate 14,110,329 downwards.
TTGTTAGACATAAAAAACCTAGCCAGTAAAGAATTAATAAAAAGGTATGCCTTCAACAATAACCACTAACCCATTGAAATAGAAATTCTTTTTTTTTTTTTCAAATCATAAGATTCTTCGTTCATTGTTCTGCTGCTAGATATAGACATTTATCTGGTATATATGCTATTGTTATGTTAATCGTGGGAATAAACGTTACAAAGTATATTGAAGTTACATGATACGAAAGTGGGATTATGGAGTTTCATAAAACGGCGTAACTTGTCATAATGTTTGTAATTACTTGTTATCATTAGCAAGATCATCCATGGTTAGGAATTCAACTAAAATCTAAGCTATCTATAAATATAGTTTGGAAGTTGAAAAACTTAAACAGCAATATCTTATATTTAATTTAATTTAACGAAACTGAAAAGCGAATTTAATTAATATCTGTTTGAGTAAAATGTAATATCTGTGCGCATATTGAACTGATACCACAAAACACAATATTGTCACTGCAGTTGCCTATTGCAAAATCCTAACTAATATTATAAATGCACATTGGTCTGTTTGTTTGTTACGCTTTCACGGCTAAACGGCTGGACCGATTTTGATGAAATTTAGTATGGGGATACTTTGAACCCTGGGAAAGGACATAGCTACTTTTCATTGACATACCACGCAGGCGAACCCGCAGGTGGAAGCTAGTATTTAATAAATCCTACATGAAAATTACATAAACTCACCAGCACTCTATAAATTATTAATCAAGTTCTAATTTCAAAACACAGAAACGAAACAGACAGTAACAACATTCAAGAAAAAAAAAAAACAAATGAACCAAGCAGGTTTCAAAGTCTCAATACATATTCATTTCCATACTAACTCATTATCATTTTTAGTACCGATGCACGAAGCGCCTAATATATCTCATTAAAGAAACGTGAAAACCCATATCAAACAAGGAAGTGACATTAATAGTGTATTATAATATACACAAAGGGTACATTTACATATCACTTAAGACCTCGACTTAGTATTCAAACGCTATTGTAAGGACTAGGCGTGTCCCTACCTAGGCGTTAAAAGATTGGTGTCACTGTAAGCGGGCGGAGGAACGTGCAGTAGGTGGGTGAATATTCGAGCGTTTTAACCGCCGTCATTACCTTCCGCCAAAAGTTGATGAAAGAGAATATATTTAATGAAATATTTCAGCAATTCCTGATTCTGGTCCTTAAGCAGATTCTGGGAATTGATGAAATATTTCATTAACGATATTCTCCTTCATCAACTTTTGGCGGAAGGTAATGACGGCGGTTAAAACGCTGAATATTCACCCAGGTAATTATACGTAAGGCACTAGTAAAATATAGTATTGACATCATATTTGAAGAAATCCACAATCATTTCGATCTGAGACGATGCGGTAAAAATACTTTGTTGGTAGCTCCCAATTACTGTGATTTTTTTTACCGTCTTGAAAAAAATTGGGTACAATAGGAGAATGGAGTGTAGCATACCTAGTTTTTTTTTTTGTGTTTTTTTCGTTAGCTTAGACCTAAATGCTCTATCAATAAACACTAAATTTGAAGTAAACTAGAACAATAAAAAAATATTGAAATAAAAAAATTCAAAAAAAAAAACTAAGTATGCCATAGGCTTCTACTCCGTTCACCTATTATGCCCTATATTTTTCAAGACGGTAAAAAAAATGCAAGCGCACCCTTTTGAAAGTGCAAGCGTTTTACCTACATAATATCCATATTTCATCTCGGACTGGATTAAAGCCAAAACCATTATCTAAAGCGATAAACATGAACGTGTATTATCAGCCATATAAACAAATACTATACAGGCTGTGTCGTAAATAGTGGTCCAACGTTAAGGGGTCGATACACCGTATGTTCTATCACATACCACAAAAATTTGAAAAAAAACAATCCAGTCTCAGAATAAAATATTTTTATATTATTATTTGAAAAAGTGACACCTTCTTTTGCTAATTTGGCTGTATTTTCTATAAATGACATTATTTTTTCATTTTTGTTTTTTTTTTTAATGTATGTGCGAAAAATGTACTAAAGCAAGTTGTCAATTTAATAATAAAATTGTATTCTGAGACCTAGGAAAAAAAGATGGTTCAAATTGTGGTATGATTTAATAAGTCATGTAAACCAATGTTTATTGTATATGCTGTTTGTGTTCTTTAATAAATAAATAAATAAATAGCTGACCCCTTAACTTTGAACCACTATTTACGACACACCCTGTATAGTATATTCCTGTATAGTAAAGTAAATTCCTCAATAGTATGGTAATCGTAAAACTAAAAGACAATAAAATCGACACCACAGTTATTTCATTTACAATTCATGCACGTTTTTGTTTCATTAGGCATTCTTGACGTGCTCTTCGAAACTATTAAAAGTTACTTCGCAAAAATGGTGGAATCACACTAAAAACGTATATTCAATTCCATTGAGTATTATTTTGTTTTAAGTTTAGTTAATTGATCAATTTACCTGTTTAAATATGCTGCTTTTTCTGTAAAACCTTTATCTAATGAAAATATAAAGACCACTTATACCGCTTCAAGTTTTCCCATCTTGCCAATTTGCCATTGCCATTTTTCTTATGACAAATGTTAAAATTCTAAACATGCGTCTCATGCTCATCCCACCATCTCCTTTTTAAGTCTGCAGCAATGCCGTTTCTACTTCACTTATTAGATCATCACTGTCCTTGTCAGCCCACCCATCTATTCCTTTACTAATATCTCTCCGTTTGCATCATGCTTGCCTAGTACATCCAGTATACTTACTGGACTGCGGTAATGCCATTTCTTGCACTTAGATCATTACTACCCTTGTCAGCCCCTATCCATTCCTTTCATTACTAATATCTCTTCTTTTGAATCATGCTTGCCTAGTACATCCAGTATACTTACTGGACTGCGGCAATTTCTTTCACTAAGATTCATCGCTGACCTTGTTACTCCATCCATTAATTCCTTCCATTGTTAATAGAATCTCTCCTGCTGCGTCATACATCCATATCAACCCGCCGACAGTCGCACCGCACCAATCTCTACGAGTACGTATACAAATTCAATCCATGAATCGCAGTCCCGTGTCCATATTGGATACATTAGTTAGCTCCTTGCTGGGCGTCCGTCAGTCTGTATGTTGAGGCTACGTGACCGTCGGCAGGCCTTTGCAACGAACATTGTGATATTAATCAAGTGATAATATTGTTTTTGCTATGAAATATTGCGTAAGAAAGCTTGGGAAGTTACATTTTTTATTTGGTTAGGTTTCCTGCGTCGAATATGAATGAAAGTGGTAGTAGATGTGGGTAATAATGTTGTCTATGTAAACAGTTAGGTCATTCAGTTTCCTGTAAACGAAAAATAAATATTTAAAAAATGTATTATCACTCTTGGGTGTTCTAAATGTTGGTTTCCTCGTTATTGTTGACACTAAACCTCTTATAGCGATATCTTCCAAGCATGGTGATCATACCAATAAGCCGTTCATTGTAGCCTTCAATGGGAGGCCCATGTTCAGCAGTGGAAGTTTAAGGGCTGATAATTATGTCGGTAAAGAATACCACTATACGACCCAGTCGATAAACTAAAAAGTGGCCGAGATCCTTTAATATTTAAAGGATTCAGTCGAGATACAAAAAGAAATGTCAAGGATCACTATCTACACTTTAAAAATCTTTCATCACATCTTATCAGATCCACTTTAAATCGTTTAAAAGACCGTCCATACACCCAACGTAGTTGACAAAAAAAAACTGTTCTATATTTTACGTCAGTCTCGCCGACCACTCGACTTCATACGATTTCACAATCAGTTTCATCTCGGCAACAACTCTAAGCATTAGTATTCAGGTTATTGCGAAAATAATAAACAAAAACTAAACGTTTTCTCAGAAGGAAAGACCCCAAACGTCGTCGCAAGCGCAAGAAGAGTAAATAAAACGGTTCTTGAAATCGGTAATCAGCTGGAGTGATCGCAAAGCATGTGCAGTGCAAATGTCAAATAAAGATGCTCATTTGACATGGATTCATTACTTATGCCGTTACGTGAAATGACTACTGGATGATTTTTGTTACAGTTTCAATGCAATGAACTTTTAAAATCTCGACCGCAAAGGAACATTGAATTCATGAAATGCAACTGAGATCCAAAGCACCCCAAATTTCGAGTCTATGATTGATTTATCCTCGAGTTTTTCTAGCTTAATTGCTCTCAATTAAGCTAGAAAAAAAACTCGGGGATTAATCTATCATAGACTCAAAATTTGTTATAAATCCTAACTAATATTATAAATGCGAAAGTAAATTTGTTTGTTTGTTTGTTACCTTTACACGCCTAAACCACTGAACCGATCATCCTGAAATTTTGCATATACGTTGTCAGGTGTACAGAAACGGACATAGGGTACCTTTCATCTCCAAAAATATTTATATTATAACTAAAAAAAAATAGTTATATTATAGAAATTTTAGTGAGATTTTTATTTATTTATTTTTAATTTAAGTATCTAATACATTTTCTGAGTAGAGTAGTCCATAGACCGGTTTTTCATCCTCCTAACTATAATATTATAGATACGAAAGTACGTTTGTGTGCTTGATACCTTTCACGCCCTAAACCGCTATTCTAAATTAATGCGAGCGAAGCCGCGGGCAAAAGCTAGTATTATATAACTTGGTTGGATATACAGTTAGCTAAAGATATAGGTACAATTGAGAATAGCTCGGAAAATTATGATTAAATTTTTTCTATCGACTAATTTAAAAGCAAAGCAAAGCATACACTACTGAATATAAACCGAAAAAAAATCGACAGATTCATGGGATTCTATTCTAATATTATTTACAGATATTTTAGTCAATCAAATAATGTTTCTTTTGAAAACATCAAATTCCATGATAATCCAGACGAAATAAAAAACAAAAGCGAGCGAAATACATAATAGCAAAGTGTCCTAGTTATTAACATAGTTCTATTCAAATCATACGTTATCGTCAAATCATTCAACATACATTAGAATAATTTTACTCTATTTACATTTTCAGTTTCAGTTTAGTGATTTACAAACTCGAATAGTTTTACGAAGCGATTTCGGAGAAACCGCGTTGGACTACATTCAGCTTCCACTAATAATGATATCGGTCTAAAGGCGCCTATATATTTGCTCGGTGTTTGACGATCGCTATTGTTGTTCGTTATTCTGGTTGACGATCGAGAAGATCTGTCAGCTTCTTAGAGATTTGTTCGATTTTACCGATATGTTTTTTTTTTCTCTTAGTTAATTTTAATCAAGGCAATTTGTGTAAGTTATGCGGCACCATCCCAAATGTTCTTTCTTTGGTATTGTTCGTCGAATCGTTGAACTCCTAAGTTCGGAGTTGAGCTGCACGATTACTCACAAATGCGTGTACTGACTGGACAGATCCACTCAATCTGTGTGGTTCTTTCCTCAAAAAACCATTTCAGACACTAATCTACATGATCTTCACATGATCTGACCAAGATTGTGTCTGGACTTTAAAAGAGACTGTGACCTCTGAGTTTGTTTCGGCCTTTCTTCTCAAGAGTAGTCAGATAGGAAACACCGACCTCCTCTAGTTTTAAAAATATGATTGACATGTAAAAGTGTTTGTACAAACCTACTTACAGAAATAAAATTATTTATCATTTATCAAGCTTAAAATCGAGCATCACTTGTTGACTTTTTGATCAACAAAACCGATCCACAGTGCACAGTGGCGATTGACAAAAAATACGGCGATTGATAATGTCGATCGTCTGTTTGATCACACGTGTCGTTCGTCAAAAACTAACGAATCTGTAGTTTTTCAGGGAACCTGAGGGGGACTAACGTGGTATTTTCTAGAGTAAGTACTTCCGTACTACTGACTACGCTCAGGGTAATATGTATACAGAACTATGGGCAATTGTAACGTTTGATTTGGGCAAAGGCCTCATGCCCTGCAGAAGGATAATAACAGACCAATGTTACTATTATCATTAAATTAAAATCAAAACACAACATGACTTTCCATGACTCAACAATGACGTCACTTCCTAACTAACTAGTCCTTCAAAACTATCACAGTGTCCACTCAATCACAAGAAGTTATAACCACAAGCCTATTAAATAGGTAATGGACATGACTAATAATAATTATTATTATTTACATAACAATAATATAAAAATTATTACAATGAGATCAAGTCCTGTGTCATCGCATGACGTGAGCAATGGATAAGTGAGCAAACAACATCCATTCAACTTTGATAAGTGCTTTAAAAAGTTAAATAATAATAAGACCAGCCTATTATTGTCCCATTGCACGGCAAAGGCCTCTTCTCATACAGAGAAGGCATGAGCATTGATCACCACGCTTGATCAAGACAGGTTGCCGATTTCAGACTTATATTAAAATAGGTAAATAAGTCCTCACGATGAATTCCTTCACCGATGTCAGAAAGGTCCAAGATAAACTCAAAAAGTACTTGAAAAAGTCACATTTGGCTTTAAAAAGTGGTGATCTAAAATTGTTATGTAAATTCAGAGTACCATACTCGGTCATCATCTGCCTAGCCTTTTAACAACTGTGTTTAGGTCGACTTCCAATCTAACCTGGTGCAGCTGAAAGCCAGTGTTTTACTGACCTCTACAACCCATTTACTGAGCTGACACCCCTTGGTAAGACTGGTTGTCTGCCCGTAACGACTGTCAAATATCTACGAATGACAGACGGGGATGTAAAGACCCATTGACCAACCTCGACAATCGTGTTACTAATATACTGATTGGAGCAAACAGTGCGATACAGCACACATGTAAATAAAAACTTTCCGATCCGAAAGGGGCAATTAGGTAGGTACTACAATAGCATTACCTAAAAGTAATAAAAAATCTTATTACTATTGTAAAATAAAAAGTTATTACTATTTAAAATTTACGTTTCTAGTACTAATTACCCCAATTTCAATAAAAATTTGCAAATTTTCAACAGAGGTCTAACCTAGGTTATGTATGACTTGTGACCCACTACACGACTGGCGCACGCGCCCGTTATATGTAACTCTATGTACGAGTATAACCAGGAAAAATTCCTCATTAAAAAAATGCAGAGTATTTTTTCTTTTTTCTACTAACACTTCCTCACGGATAGGTCAGCGTTTTTGTTATATGTTGTGTAAGGTTTAGTGCACAATTCCATTAGGCAACATTTAAAGCCTAATTAAGTACCTAAGCCTAAAGTACCTTCAGTTTAAAGATTATGTTGGTAGTTACAAAATTGTTTACTAATAGCCAGCCTATGAAAATTCATTATTTTAATTTTGAAGCTGTAACTGTCTTTTGTCTACAGAAAGTGATCTGTTTACATATGTATACTCTTCATTATTCAGGTTAGGAAGCGAATATACAGATGCCATGACGTCATCAGTCGCGTCCTAGAACTTATCAAATTGTAAATTTATTCCCACCTCCGAGGAAAGGCGTCAAAGAGTTTGTCGTGAAAATCTGACGAGCATGTAATGTTTTCTACGATGTCTGGAGCATAAACAAAGAAAAATATAGCGCGTGCCAGATGTAGAGCAAAGGATTTTACCGATTGCTCTATGATTACAATTGATAAGTAGAAATCCCAATTAAAATTATATAAACGTAAAAAGGTTTTAGCTTTGGTTTTTAATCAAAGCTAAGATGATGAGAACACCTACATTGATCAAAATGAAGAAGAAGTGAACAAAAACGCAAAAACGTACAGGGACGACGCGACCCTAGTAGAACAATTTCTATGAAAATTTAATGGAAGTTGTTCTATCAGAATCGCGTCGCACCTGTCTGCGGGAACCTTAACGAAATCCATGAAGACAACCAGAAGTGACAATCGCTTTCAAAGCGTTTCGTATTTTAACACCGAATTGCAACAGAATTGACAAAAGCTTTCGCTGTCTAGTACAGAATGTCACTTTCTCTAGGCTCTCTGGTAGTTTTGACTAGATCTGAAGTTCCATTTTAGAACCATTTTTACAAGCATTTATTTAGTTGTACATGTCCCGATATCTGTCTGTCTGTCTGTAATCGAATCTTGCAAGTTAAATTTGTCATACTTCCCGGTTTCCGATTGAGCTAAAATTTTAAATGCATACGTAAATCTGATGACAATGCAATATAATTGTGACATGGAGCTGATCTGATGATGGAGCCGGAAGGTGGCCATGGGAACTCAGTAATAAAACGTCGCAACCCTATCGAGTTTGGGCTCGTTTGATTCGTCTTGACAAGGACTCTAGTCCTAGTGTAGATTGTTTTAAAATAAATGATACACTTGTTCATACGGCAACCCGTTATATCAGCTAGTAGTCATCTGTTTTTAAGGGAATGAAAACAAATCACTGCCCTACAATGAATATCAGTCTCACATTACACCGCCTCGTCCCCAACCAGATGCCAGCGCGACCTCAATGCAAGATAATAGTGTTGTGTTCATGTTCTCCAATGCTAGTTTCACTAGTAAAGGGCCTGGCTTTTAATTAGATAAAAATCTATGTTGACCAGACCACAAACATCAAGCATATAATATTATTATACGGGTGTGTAACGGTTGATATAATAACAAAAAATCTAACGTTCACTTGACCTAATTTCAGTTAATATACTTTTGTTTAATATAACGATCAGTTGAGATAATGAATTGTTGATATAATTTCATTTTATCTAATTTCTTATGATATAATAAACATTTACTATAATGCACATTTGACATAATATTCATGTAGTATATTATTCATTTACTATAATATTCATAATCTCTAATAACTTTTAATATAATTTAGAAAATCTGGACTTTAGGGCACCCCGACTCGGACAGGTTAGGTTAGAAGGGGATGGCGGGGTCGTGTGAGCGAGCGAAGCGAGCGAATAGACCCCGCCATCCCCTTCGTGGTTATTTTTTTATAAACCATCCAGAAGTAGGAGCCCCGCGAAGCGGGGCTCCGTCGACCAAGCCCACCCTCGACCATGCATTGAATATTTTAAGATTTGGTTAGGTGCCATTTGAGTTAGGTTAGAACTGTGACCATTAAACATGAAAATTAGGTCAAAAGAACATTAGGTCAAATGAATGTTATATAAAAAGAATATTATACATATTGAAAATTATATAAAATGAACGTTATACTAAATGTTTTATATTAAATGAAAATTATATCATATGAAACATTAGGTCATATGAAATTAGGTTATATGATTTTATAGCATATGAAAATTATATTATATGAACGTTATTTCAAGTGAAATTAGAGCATTTGTTATTATATCATACATTACACACCCATTATTATACAGTCTCTCTACTACCGCGTCGCCTCAATTGACGACATACTCGTATTTGCAAAATAAACACTCTTGAGAAACCAACCGACTTGTTCTCACAGTACGTTTTTGGTAAAACAGCCCATCCTCTGACTCTGAGTGAGTCACTAAAGGCGCTTATGAGTTTAATCTGGCATTAAAAACATTTGACTACTCCCAGGTTCTAAAATATCCACTTTTGACCACAAAGTAGCTTTTGAATTTATCTGCATCGAAACGCATTTTTCAATCACCTTTGTTTCAAAATCTAGCTTGAATGATGCGCTTTTTGGTTCAATGACAGAAACCTACGATTTTATTGTAAACTATCGATAAGTGTTGTGGAAATAAAAGGTCTAAAAGAAGATCTACGTAGTGGTACGAGTCGCGTCGTGCGATGAGAAGGCGCGACGCGACTCTAGTAGAACAATTTCTATGAAAACTTCATGAAAATTGTTCTACTAGTTTTCTGTCTTGAACCAACAAGCGCATGGCAGCTAAAGCTTTGCCACCCATATTAACAACCAGCGAAGCGTAAACCGTGTTCGAAACATTTGACCTTTAGATTCGCTCCCTTCTACCTGCGGACCTTTTCAGGAAAGTCTACCCTTGACAAATTAATTGGGTCGATGGCAATACATATCGAACAGCTTCGTCAAGCGATATACAAGATCGAAGCTCTAGAATGTACATGGCGAAATAGAGACTTAATCAGCTCAAAGCAGCTTTTGTCCATAGAAAAACAAAAAAAAAACAGTTTTGTATGGAAATGCGTTCCGCTTTCCGCGTCGTTCCGTACAAAACTTTTTTTTTTTTTTTTCTATGTACAAAAGCTGAATTGAGCTGAATATGTGTAGTTACCCCATAGTTATCCAACTTTCCGTATTCAATTTGATGGTTAGGTTAGGATAACAGAAGAAGGGATTATCCTTTTAGCGACGGACGAAGATCCAAAGAACGAAGAGCTCTTCTCTGTTTTGTATTTTTCTTAAGTATTTTCATACATAAATTAATAATAATAAGAATAAATCAAATCAAAAGTCATTTATTCAAACTAGACTGTGAGTCAGCACTTTTTTGAACGTCAAAATTACATAAGACAGTCCCCCAAAACGCCCGCCCTTCACTTCCTAGTGCTTTAGCTGGGGAGAAGAAGTGGCGCAACAAACTGTCCAGTGGAATACTTAAGTTATATCTGCATTTAGCAAGAGCTAAACTGAGGTGTCTGATTGGCTAAACAAAAAGGTAGGTACAATACTTAATCACACCACAGCCTTAACTAACCATCGTTTTGCTTACAAATGAATACTAAGTGCAATGACGTTCACAAAGTTGACGTCAGCCATACTAATATCTCGCAATAATTATACCAATAAGAGTCTTGCATGTAGGTGGATATTAGTAGTCAATGGTCGTACAAAATGAGCTTCCTGTCCTTGGGCACACATGACCAATCAGTCGGAACCTTGTTGCCGTAACACGGTATACGGCAAGCAATTACTACTTGATAGATTTATGACACTGCAATGCAACGAAATTGTCTAGGGCCGGTGCATGATTTTCTTTTGTTTCGTTTTTAATTTAAAAACAGAAGGGTAATGCCCGTAAACAAAACTTTCAAAATCTAGTCACAATCACATCTCAGCGACAATCAATGTCAAAAAGGAAATTTATAGGTATTTTAGACAGACTGAGATTGGAATGCCAACGTACCTATAGCGCCTTTTCACACCGATGCTTACCGCTGCCGTATTTCGGATATTTTCTGTAAAATTTGACAAGTTATCACCAGGTTTTCGCGTCGGGTGTGAAAAAGGCGTAAATAAAAAAAGTAAATACGGGAAATTGGCGATTACAAACCAACAAATCTTTAAAATACTATTTAAGTCTGTATCGTTTGCTTTTTCCAAGTGTCAATATCAAATTAACAATAAGATGTGTAACAAAATGAATATTGCTTTTTGTTTTTATTTTTTGATGTATAACATCTTTCCTCTCGCTTTCCTGTAATCTTTGGGAGTGATTTCGTGAAAAAGGACGGACGTGTTCGTGAAAAGGGACGGAAGTGTGTAACAGGAAGCCGGGGAAGCGCGCGCTATTTGAGTTGACCAAGGTGCTAGAGTTGGCCGTCAGAATGTCAAACGTTACACATCATATGCGACTACTGTGAGGTTTGCTCGTTTTTTTCTTATGTGCAATTTTCTCTGCCAGACGAGACCGTTTTTCTTTATTATTATCGTTTTATTTTATTGTAACATTTAACACAGTCCACCATGGACCTCAGTCCACATTTCCGCAGAACATCTTCATTGCGGTATTTAACGTCTACCAACACATTAATTAACACTATAGCTTTCAAATGATAAATGATAAATGATGATACATGATTTTTATTTTTGTAAGTAGGTTTGTACAAACACTTTTACAAGTCAATCATGTTTTTTTTTTAAACTAGATGAGGTCGGCGTTTCCTATCTGACTACTCTGAGAAGAGGTTTTCAGGGTTGCCACATAAAAACGTATAGGTACCTACTTAAAAAAAGATGCAGTAACAAAGCGCTAAATAACACCACCTCATATAAAAGTATAATTTATGATAATACTTGTATATAAGGAATTGCAACAAACTGTTCGTTTATCGACCAACGACTTGTGTAGGTACTTATGTACATTTTTTCTTCTTTTTTCTTTCTTTTCTTGCCGACAGTTGTTCATTGGATTGTGAACATGCAGTTTCTACCTAATCAACAATGTAAATGAGTTCAAATCGCTGGCTAGAAGCCTGTAATGAATGAGTTATGTGTGGTAATACCTGCTTGTATTTACTGTTTATTTACTAAAGAGATAAGAATTACGAGAACTTGTTGCTAAGAATCATTCGTAAGAATTATGTGATGTGATGAACCAAACACGATTATTGGTTGGTTATCTAAGTGGTAGTTTTAGAAGAAAAATAGTTTTCTTGACTGAAATTAAAACTAAACTCGCAGCCTCTTCTTATAAAATATTAACTGATAACCAGCTGCTTTTACAAAATGAACTCATAAAAAAATACAGAAATTTCAAAACGAGAAAGTCCCTAGTTCTCTTTTTGAAATAGTACTGTATTTGTTTGCTTGATGCTGGCATTTATTTAAAGGTGCTAATCCGCCATTTTTTTTAATATTCACGTAAAAATAAGTGTGTGACCTTTGATTATTTACATGTAAATAATCAAAGTGTGTGACATTATCCAATTTAGAATTACAACAGAATCGTAAAGCACGTTACTATTGTTTTTACGTCAATAAACAAAGTTTCAGTCACGAAAATTTTAAGAGAACACACGGAAAACGTAATATGTAAGTAGGTTAAATTATTTCGTCATTTCGTGTAACAGTACTAACAAGACATACAAAGTTTGGTAATATTTTATAGCTGTAAAATAAAATATTGGCTGAAGTTTCAAGAATAAATGGGTTTTGCTTTTCCCCCACACCAGTAATGCTTCGCTACTCGTTGCGTTGCTACAGTGGATGAGCGAAGTGCTGTCCCCCAATTCTAGCTGAGCTGTCAAAAATCACTAGACTATTTGACGATTTCAACTATTTCAGTATTTTAAGACGCAGATATATGCTAATAGCCTTGAGTGGTTAGCTTGCGTGTTCTGTGATGAGCTCACGCAACGCGTCGTATACTCGCCCATCAAGGAGTGCTGTCCCAAATTAGAAACAATAATTTATTATACTTACATAAAACAAAAGATATTAAAATACGTGTACTAAAAGTTAAATAATTAAATTATCTTTACAATGGTGAAGGTTTAATAAAAATACGCTTGATAATTTTTGCGTGATTCTCAGTTTTTTATCCGCATTGGACATACCTTTACAAATTAATTACACTGTGAAATATAGACATAATCTAAAATATTCACATATTGAGTTATTAAGAAAATGCTCTAATTTAACATATATGTTTTCCAAATCATGAACACTACTCGTTTAGACGTGATCTTCAGTTTAAAATCATTAAAAGTCGGTTGTCGTCGCCTTATGTTTTAAATTCTATATTCTCTATTATAATAAAAAAAGCTCAGTCTACTTATCAACAATCTAAAAGAGAAGCACTATATTTAGATCAATTGAATACTTTCAACACGGACATGACATAAATTCCGCCCTGTCTGGATGTGTGATTGACATTTAGTGACCCCGCTAATTAGTGCATTTAGACTTTGATCTATGTTACATGTTCCGCATGGGTCAGTTAGTTTCACTTTCTTGTAATAAGTAGTTTAGATTATTTGGAGACAAGAATGTGGTCTCTCAGAATTTACTTAAGTACTTTATCTAAACATTGAAGGATATTACGCACAAAGCATATAAGATAGGTACTTTGCGGAGTAGACAAAAATAGAGGATATCTTAAAAAAAATACCAGCAACATTGTTTTCCATTTCTTACTTCGAAGTAAAATAACGTAAGTACAGAGAAGACTGAAATGTTTTACGGCCTCTCCCGCCCGCCAGATGGCGCACGGCAGGATTTACTACTGCCATGCCTGCGTGTGGCCACCGCGAGGCAGGCTGCGCCTGCGTCTTTACTTCGCGCCGCCATGGGCGCCAGTCGTCCCACCATCACCATTGCGGACGTCGCTCGCTCATTCTCTCAGGAACAGAATAATTCAGATTCAGGAATAATATTATCGTGTAAACCAAAATACAACAGATGTAGGTACCCGAACCAGTAAACGTCCACTTTTTCGAAGCCCAGAAACAAAACAAAACACAGCGCAGTGGTAGCAGCCGATGCTATTGCCTCCTGTATCCTTATTGACCTTATTCATTAAAGTCAGAACCATAAAAAAAAAACGATGCAAGACAAAAGATCTATAAAACTTTATTTTCGAAGGTTACAACACTTACAATCACTATCATATATTATTTTGTCAGTCTAGTCTAGGTTGCCTAAGTTTTAAATTCCGAACCCTGTCAAAAGTTTTCGCCTTCATTGGTCCACTCCACTGCACGTCCATTGAATTGGCACTTGGTCGTTTTTGCCCCAACACTTGAGCAAGTGAGCTCGCGTGCAATATATTGCAATATGCGCTCTACTGGTCAATAAGGCTTATGTATGATAATTGATTTATATGTATTTGTTACGAAATTGAAGCAATAAAAACTTGTGTTATTTAGTCCAATCTTTGACAATGTGTTGACATATCTGGGGCGATCGATTGTGGTAACGTACATTGTGTTGAGGCTTTTAGAGGAATAATGGGGAAAATGTTCCTTCATAAACAGATTATAAGAGGTATTCAATTAACTACAACTTTTGGGGAGTTGTAGGTAACTGAATACCTATTATAATCTGTTCAGGAAGAAATATTTGAAATAATATTCAAGAACAATAAGGAGAACTTAATTAATATATTTATAATTCAACAAATAATAACGTCTTACCTTTTGCGAATAAATAAGGGGATTTTTAAGTAATATAATAAGTACATTTCTTAATAACTAGCTGACCTGATAGACATTGCCCGCTTCAAATTGCAATAGTTCATACAAATATCCAGAATTTTAATGTTTTTTTGGGAAAGTTTTCCAATTTTTCTTTCTATAAAAACCTAATTTGGATTATTACGAACATTAAAAAAATAAAATAGCCAAATAGGTCCAGCAGTTCTCAAGTGATGCATTTACCAAGCGAACAGCATTTCATTTTTATATAAATATATAGTAGAGAAGATAGATAATAGATAATTTCAAAACTCGACTTAAGACGTTCATTTATAAACACTATAATTTTAACATTTTGTAACTGATAGAGTACCTACCACAAATCCTCATCACAAGTTTAGGCTCATTAGGACAATTATCAACAATCAGGTAATGACTGTAATGAGTATACAATAAAAGCAATTAAACGTAGCTAACTATATCTACCTGAACTTAATAACTTATAGGAAAACGCTAATTATGATGACTTAGGTGAGTTTCTTAGAAAGCGCCTGGTAAAAATTGTTTCCAACTATCCTCCATACATAATTATTATAGATAAAAGTCACTTTTCCGTGTCTGTCATGATTATACTCATGATAACATACAACTTTTACTATGGGAACAAACCCGAAAACGCGAAAAAAAAATCAGCTACTCCCTACACTTTGACGAGTTATGCGAACATGAATGTATGGGACAGCAGATTTTTTCGCGAATTCAGGTTTGGTCCCAAAGTAAAAGTTGTTTGTTATCATGAGTACAATCATGTGTTTAAGTATCGGCACAGATTAATACAGATGGGACACACCGCAAGATCATTTAAATAAAAAGCGACTCTTGCTGCGACACAATAAAGTGCAATTCAGGTCGCACAACGCTTATTACCTACAGTTATATTCACCTACAAGTTGCCTCTCTTTCTATCGCGTAACTCTTATACGTTCTGATTCGCTAGGGTTGTCTTTTCTTACGACGCGGCGTGTGAGTGAGTATAGAACTGACCGTGTGAGCCGGCCGGTGCGCGGCAGCCCGACAAGTCGAGCCAGCCGCGTACTTGTAGCTTCATAACTAAACTGCGGAGTGTCCCATCTGTATTAATCTGTGGTATCGCTCACTAATTAGCAGTCATCCTATACTTATAAAAGGGTTTTTTTTTGTCAGTAGCACCCTGATGTCTGGATTTCTGCCCCGTGGCGATTAGTGGTAATAGGCTTACCCCTATTACATGGGACTTAATCGTAGCTGATAAAATGTAGGTCTTTTTCGGGGATTACAGGTTGGATTATGTTACGTGTTATTTTCTTTTATTTACAAACAGCATAAATCCTTTAACAGTTCCTTTGTGTTTTCTAAAGCAATCAGTGTGAATTAAAACAGATAAACATAACACTCTTTGTTTTAGGCAGTAGTGTAAAACGTTACTGAGGAGAGAACGCACGAAAATCAGATCAGCAGTTTTTGAGAATCTGAATGGACATACTTCTTACAATGCAAGGACAATACATGACCGTTTTACAACATTTAGACATGCTAGTTACAAGTTTTATTGTAAGCTTTGTGAATAAGATTGTTTTAATGTGTAAATCTTAAAATGTAGACAGTAAGTATGAAAGTATAGATAATCGCCTAACCCTTTAAAAAAATTCAGAAATAAAAAGAGTGACAGGGCCAACATTTTTTTAACACTTATGATGACAAAAATGTTCTTACTCATTAAAATTTATCTCTAGTGTTGGGCCCATTGACTAACTCATTAACGACGCGATAAAGACAGCAATAATAAACATTTACCCACAAGAAAAAGCTGTCTTCTATGGAGTGCAACAGGGAAGATTTTTTAACAAATTTAAGCGGTGATTATATGTGCACCACAAAGCTAAGAGCAATAAATAACTTCAGGTAATTAATTAAACAGGTTAGGTTACACTTTAAAACGACCTTGAGGTTTTAGAGTGGCACTTTACCCTAACGAGATAAGTTCTTGATAAAATTAATTAGGTGCTAAGAGAAGCCTATACACACAAAAAATAGATACGAATACAACTTAGTTAAAATAATGTTGACTAAATAAAAAATATCATGTCTAACTCTCAGGCCAATTGAATAGGCCAGAGGTCAAACTTGAGAAGGGAATGTAATAAGACCAAGTGCAAGTCCCTGGATAAAAATGGTAAGTACTAAATAATTTTGCTAATTCCAATTAGAGTTATTTCTTTCGACTTTTACCTTTTGGCATATAAAATCCAGGATTACGTAGGTGCCATTAATAAGTAAATAGTACTATTTTACTAATTGTTGCTATACACAATATTCCTACATACTAGTTCAAAGGTTTTATCAATACATACAGACTTACAAACCTATAACTATCTACGAGAGGTAAACAAACTCCGGGCCGATATCAACGCCACGTGCAACTGCCAGTGATGTTCGGCTTAGATAGGAATATGCACTAAACGAACATGTTTTTAGTACAGCCAGCCGGCCATCCCATATGCTCTATAACCCATTTTGTTCGTGGAAGCGGAAGAATATGCAGTTACCAGCTGGTTTGGGAGCTGTCAAATTGTTCATTTGTATGCTTAATGGCATATTAAATTGCAAGATCTTAGCAATATTATTTCGTTACTCTTTTGTTACATACTTTATCATTGAAGGTATATTGAATGTTGCTTGTGTAGACGAAGAGACTATTCAAAATATTACTTTTATCAGCAGCAAGGTTTAATTTAGCGCTAACTGCGTAAAACAGTTTTTTATTTGTATAACCATACCTTGAATATGATTGAGGATTTTCTTGCCTTAAATCATTAATGTAATCATGACAATAAAAATCATTTGATAAATAAGCATTATCAGCTAGCAATAGACGCATAAAATTGCTAACTAAGCAATTTAGTCGTTGAAGTCACAAATTGTTTTTGGTTACACATAATTCTTCTCTCTACAATCAAATTCAAGTCAAACATTAATATTCAAATAAAGTATGCTCTATTGAACCGTTTGGTTAACAATAGTCCCGTAAAAGCTAACAATGATACAAGAATGACAGTATGACGCGTCTTTAGGATATGACATCATGACAGGCAAGCTGGTTTAATTATAACATCTGAGCATCGCGAGAAAGCTTAGCTTAGTGTTGAGTTAATAAAATGGTGAAAGATGAAGAAATGAGAAGCGACTAATATTGTGACTGAGAATTTGTTTTATGGTAATAATCTATATGGATTTTTGGTGTGGTACTTTCAAAAGACTACAAAAAATATTATTGTGTTGTTTTGTCACGGAATCATCCATTCTCTTGTCCTTGTTATTAATCTGTACCCTTATCCCAATTTATTTGGGGTTGGCGCAACATGTCCCTTTTTACCATAATTCTCTATTAGTCGTCAGCTCAGTATTCAATTCACCCCCTTTCTAGCCATATCATCTTTCATACAGTCCATCCATCGTTTCTTTGGGCTTCCCCTACTCTTGTAGCCATACGCGTTTTGGCACGGAATGTAACTTATCAAAAGATTAGATCTATGCCAAAATTCCGAGTTTTACCCATAGAATCTCCTCTAAGACTTGATAATACCTTTTATGGCAATAATAGAGACCCTAGTTTTTCGTTTTGGCACGTTTCCTAGACAGGTAACATCAATATTAAAAGTTTTTTTTTTTTTGTCAAAATTCCGACGTTTATCCATAGACTTGAAAATATTTTTTTTATAGTAGGAAAGTTCTTCGTAGAAAAGACTTGAACAAAATTTATGTTAATTTACGTTGTTTTATGTTGTCATTACAGATAAGCCAGTAATTGTTAAACCAGGCTTAAGTCATGTTAGCTCCTTTAATTCGTAATTATTCGAGTAAATGAGCCGTTTAGTTCCAAATGGCTGAAAAATTGCGAGCAATTTAAATTGGATTTGTTGGATGGAATTGAACGTCAATCTATGTTTAAATTTTGTGTAAATGACTATGTTGTTATCACTGTGCTAAAATGGTATCTCTGGGTTCAATATAAAGCCAATTTTTATCTGAAGCTACATAAATGATACAACCTTTGTTTGGCAAAAATATGATAAAAATTTAATTATATATAGGCTCCTACATTAATCATTTCAGATTAGTATATATTTCACTGTAAAACAAACTCCGATGCTATGTATAAGTTTGTTAGTCCTAAGGAAACATTAAGGACTAGAGATTCGGAAACAAAATCTCACAAACCATTTAGCATCAATCTTCACAGTCTCACTGCGTAAGAGTCACATCCGTTGGTCCACGGCCTTGCAACAGACGTTTATTAATCTACTCAAGAGCACTTGGATCAAGATGAATGGAACCAACGCCATTCATCATAATGCTGAGTCCGGGGAGGCTAGAATTAGCATAGAGTTTCTTACGTCATCATTAGGAATAAGCAGTGTTACAAAAAATATTGTCCTGAGATAATTGTCTATGGAACTAATGGCAAATACTAAAAACGAAGGAATTCAAGCTGGTTTATGCTTATAAGGGCTGATTTTCAATAGTCAAATAACTTTTATTCGATGAATAAATATGATAGTTTGACATATTTTCAAAAGCTGTCAAACCACCATATTTATTCAACAAATAAAAGTTTTCTAACGATCGGAAAATTAGCGCCTAATGATGGGTTTTTATATTATACTGCAGTACCATTAAGATTTATGCCATGACACGTATATTTATAGTTATCCACTGAACGTAATTATTTATTTTCATTTATTTGATTGCAATCAAACAATTTAATCGTATACGCTTGAATGATTAATGACTTATGATTCATCTAGAAAACAACTAGCTTGTCTATGTTATGGAACTATGCGTATTGTTTGGTATGCTAAGAATTTCTCCTTGGATTCTATAAAACCGAATAAGTATATCTCGGTCGTGATCTGACAATATATTTCTAAGATTTCTACCATATCTTTGGTCTTTGGTCTGGTACCGAAATATCTTTAATTCTTTGCAGTTTAGCTTAAGACAAACTTGGTTGGCTTGCCATCTTTGCAATGTTGAAGTGGTTCTACATTTTTGGATCTATCTTGCATTTGGATCTAATGGACGTAACCTAATATGGGAATCCACACATATTTTCTTTGATGATTACTTGCTTATTTGGTTTTGTTATAGAAATCCATGGCCAATAGATTTTGAACTTTAGAAAAAGGGTAGATCTTTATTTATATTTTTAATATATCCTTCTGTTTTCAAATTCAGATTCGTAACTCATATATCCTGAGCCTGACCGTAGGCCATATCTGTTTTGTTTTATTAAACCATTTCCGCATTTTATAATATTATTAAAATTCCTGTATAAGGTATACTCAATATTGTAATTACTTATTAAACAACATTATGATGTCATTACAGTTAAATAGAAATTAAAAGCATTAATTAGTAAGACTGACGCATTGTTTACATAATTTTATCCTACTTGTACTATCAACATTAATAATGACTGTTGTTTGGTACATCCTCAGACTGACGAATATTGTCTTCATCAGTAGGTGCAATGACTGAGTCAACAAGCTCCTATATTTTAATGTTTATCAAAACCATTGTTTAATTTTATACTCATTTTAATTTAAACATTACTCAAGCAAGGAGAAATTGCTTCCGGCTTCTTGACATTTCAAAATTCAACTTTAGCGTCTTCGAAATAAGCTTGACTCTTCTTCCAACATTTTTCGTCCTTTTATAAATGTTTGTTCCTCAACAATAAATTATTTCTTTATCAGAATTCAAGGTGTGTCGACGTTTCAAGACTTCCCATGATCTTTCTTTCACATCCTGTCTTAAATCGGTTTCAAGATACTTACATAAATAAACAGGTTTTCATTGATACGGAAGCCCATCCATTGTGGACTATAAAACCTGACCAGCAAACAAATAAAACAGTTCATTGGCGTAAAATACGGATCATTCTAACTTTATTGATAATAGTACAAAATTTGTGAACTCTTTTAAATCATCATTGTTAACTTTTATGGCTTTAAGAATACTTTGAATATTTCAATTCGATTAACAAGCTTTTTGAACACTATTATTTGAATTTCTTAGTACTTACGTTTTGTTCCGTTTTATTATCCATCTTATTCTTTGAAGTGATTGAGTAACAAAATCCGAACAGGCTTGCAAAATATACCTACGTTAGTTATACTCCGATTTCAGGAAACATCAAAACCATGTTAACTACCATTTTATACTGCTGTTATATTTATTCCAAGACGCGTACTATTACTTGTTTATTTTTTTATATCTGACGCAACGAGGAACGTACCAACAAGAAATGTTGTGTTTTTATATATTTAGCTGTCAGTCTTTAATCATAAATATTACACATTACTTCATCTGATTTATGTTTATATTGAAAGAGTTGTTGTTTTATAAACCATGCGTCAGATAGGCTTTGAGAGAAAATACTGAGCAATGATTTGCATTCATGACATCACAGTTGCTCTCCTTAGAAAACTTTATGTTCATTAGGGACATAACCATTTCCAGATTTGTTCAAGATCTTCCCACTACATATTTGGATGTTTATATACTCAATCACTCATAAATGCCTTGACAGATTTGAATAAAACTTGGCAAACAGATACACCATATCCTGGATACATGAAGTAACACTTGCCATTAGTACTCTTTAACTCAGTACATTAACGCCCCTAGGAAACGAGTCAAACCGCAGGCACAAGCTACCAATGCTAGCATTAACCCTTGTGTATTTCTTTAATCATAATATTATGGTCTCTGCTTTAAAAATAGTTCACCCCTAGCGATGGATCGTGAGAGAAAAAGGGATTATATCCGACAGGATGGGCAGCATCCACCTGTGTAGTGATTAAATCAAAGTCCGCAAATAAACTTGATTTTCTTAAGGGTTGTCGAGGACAAATGGGTAAATTGCTAGGTGTTGAGAAACCTGCCATTTATAAAGGAACTTATCTGGAATTTATAAAGTGCGCAGCTTGTGCCTTTATCTAAAACGGATCTTATTTCCTTAATTTACGTTCTAAACTTCTAATTTAAGCTCAAACGGAACATTCGAGCAGGCGATCAGGACCTACTCATTCACACTCAAGGATAGCCTTTCTATGCAGCTAACGAGCTTATTAACATTTAATGAATAAACACTTACTTCGTCTTCCTCGTCGTCGTTAAAGAACGGATCCAGTAGCAGGTTCTTCCAATAAATAACATCCGGAGGTATGGCATACGCGTCGTGGTCTCTCAAATTTGCATACAAGGGACTGTCTCTCCCGACACCTTCCGAACTAGCACTGATCGAACAACTTTCCACTTCAACACTACCACCGCAAGAACACCCCTCATCAGTATAACTATATCCATACTCGATCTCCTCGTATATATTCTCGTCGGTGATCGCGTCCCGCACCGGTTCGTAACCGTCGTCCGTCGGCTTGTCGGGCGTCATTGCTACTGAGCCACTGTCAACACACCTGTCCTTACATTCTCCCACCTCGTGAAGCGAGTACACTGAATACCGAGCAGGTATAAAATCGCTTGCCGTGTCGAACGAAAGACGCGATACTGTAGCGTGGTGCTGCGATAAAACGCGACGTAATATTTCGTCGGAATTGTGAAAGCCCGTTGAATGGGCCCATACTGCAGCGTAAGGGTTAACTTCATTGTCGTCAGTACTACACTCCTTGTAACTCCAGCACGTGCTCTCTGAATCACTCGACGATTCACTTTCGTGATCAGTAATTCGATTCGATTCCATATCTGAAATGGAGTTGTCGCACATCGATTTTAAACGAGCCCGCCGCGGTGGTACCGGTGTACCGATGCCCTTGTCGAAGATTGTGTTTATGTTATTATTCACTTTGACAATAGAAGGAGTGCTCGTCACGAAAGAGACGTCCGATAGGGTCGATTCACATTCACTCTCACTGTGTTTTGTTTGTTTTTCTTCGGTCATGTGTTCCAAACATTCGTCGAATATGTTAAGAATGCTTAGGGACACTTCTTTCTCCGAGGGCGTCAGGTGGCGCTGATACTCATCGAGCTTGTAGATCTCTTTGCCGAGCTGCGACAGAATCTCGTCGAACTTGCTGTCAGGTGTATCTTGTTCGGGCTCGGGCGGTATGACTGTGATTAGCGGGTCGTACTCCTCGATCGCCAGCCGTATTGTCGTAAGCCATTCGATAATCGGCTGCGCTGTCTCGGAGCGCAGTGTGTCCGCGACTGCGTTCGGAATCCAACTTGCTAGTTCACACATTTTACCGCCGCTGCACGATAACCGGTGTATGAATCAACACGCGGGATTCCGCGAAACTAAGCTTTGACGTCTCCATGGCAGTGTAGAGCGCGCGTACGATATCGACGACATTTGCACTCGACCGCGATCGCTTATCATTATTTTCCTAATTATACACGACGAACGCATATTTGACCTTTGTTTGATAGGCGACTATTTTTGCTCTTCTTATTTTTGGTGAGACATCACTGTATTTCTAAAATATTTTCCTGTCACAGCACTACGGTTTGTTATAAAAAATATGAAAAAAAATATCCGGTAATTTTGACACTGACAGTTGTAAGTTCGCGCGCTTTTATTATTTTTTTAATTTTTAAATGTTGAGCGGAAGCGTCCGCGCGCGGCACGTCCACCACGATAGTGGTGCGCCCGTCCGGCAATTAATTGGATGCGTTCATTCTGCGCTCGAGTCTGTGTGACCGATATTCTACGTTATTTCTGTGGCAGCTGGAGCATGCGTGGCGCAACCACACTAAAACTAAATGCAATGTGCATTAGATAAGACAGATCAGGCGCCGAGACATATACATATTTATTGCTATATTTAATTGTATTGATACGGGCCATAAAGTCGTATGCATTGGCCAATATACTTAAAGTAAGTAAGTAACATTGTAGATATACGACGGTTGGAGGGCACAACAATTTAAATTCATTCCATGTGTGTGTTCCTGTTCGAGCATGGATCAATATTTGTTTAAATTTAAATGTATTCATCTGTTTTGCTCGACATTTTTCCTGTACTGAAGTTGGGAACGCCAAATGCGTCTAATTATTTCTTACGCCACTTTAGACTCTTTTCTCTACTTTATAAGGATCATAATAGGAGTGCGATGGTAAATCCTACAAACAGGATAATCGCGAAGTGCGATTGAACAATGAATTCTATGGAAACTGAAACATGTGTGAACATTTCTGAAATACTCTAACTGTTCCGGAACTTCTTTCCTTTGTTTCTTAAAAGTAATGCAAGTTGCAGACGTCATACGAATGACTAAGCATGACACAAGCTGTTTTTTTACTCCTTGAAACTTGAGGTAAAGTCGACAAAGTTCACGATCGACCAATTTTCAACCTTATTATATATGTATATTAGGTACTAAGTGCTTATTAGCGGAGAGTGGCCAACCACCAATTCTGTCGAGTGTACCTTATGTCTAGAGGTTGAAAAAAAGCATCATCCTACAACATGCAGCGATCACCAACAGGCTAGTAAATACCTTTGTATTATAGGATGGTCTTCAGTTAAAAATAACAAAAATCAACTTAATTTTGTAAATGATTTTAGAATAATTCAGGTTATTAATAAATCAGTGGTCATGTGACATTAAAATAGTCCACAAAGAACCGCAGCAAAAAAAACATTATTAATCGATTTCTCAAAAACGGTCGAGTAGTCTTATTGTTCTTAGGTATGGTAAACATGTGATTATGCCGAACCTTTACGAAACTACTGTGAAATTTTAGAGGCTCATGAAAAACAGCAGTCATTTTCTGGCTTTTATGGTTTTAGATCTGAAGTAAACGCAATTTTAAACACCCACTTAAATCTTAAGAAGCTATCGAGTTGTATGCTATTAAAATGAAGGTGCACCTTTGTTTCGCAATACTAAACTACATCAAACGTCTTTTATGGGCGTAGTTTTCCTTAAAATTCCATTTGAATGTGGTTGCAGGCCAGGCGCAGCCCACAGAAGCTACGATGACTACACTTCGCGTTAGTAACGGACTCGACACAAATAGGTATTGAGTTGACAAAGACCACAGTTGTAGGTAATAATAGTATTCATTTGTATTAAAACTAAAATCAATGAAAAACCAAAATAATCATTAGTTAGTCGTTTCTTTGCGTTTCGGCCAGTAGTAAAGTTATTTTTATTTTTTGAGACAATTTTGGGTCTATTTTTGTCCCTGTTTCGTTTACCTATTACCTACTTAGATCGATACCTTTTAAGGAAAGGAAAAACAAATGTCAAAAAAACAAGTGTGCCGATATTGGAGGGAAATATTTGAAATATCTTGGGACCCACAACGAAATTAGGCAGAAAAATAGAATATGATATTGAAATTCTATTTATCTGCCTAACATCGTTGAACGAAACAAAAAGAAACTACATACTTTTGGAATGATACCTAGCTACGTGTAAAATATAAATCGTATCTACGAAAGAAAGCTGCAAAAGATAGGTATTTAGGCACATCTGGTTAGACAGTGAGCCGAACCCAATACATATTGTAAAACGGGCCACAATGACGATAATTTAATGACCTGAAAGCTGAAACAGAACTTATAAATCCATTTTATGGTATTTCATGCACAGTCGCAGGAGGAAAACGCTAAGCAATTTTCAAATACCTTCCCTCTTTTCCCGCATAGCGATCATTTCGGGAAGGAGACAGTTATTTCCTTTTCGAAATGTTATTTTTGTAATGCTTGCAAATGTAGCTATTTTTATAATTAACGGCAAACCCTCAACGATGAGGTGAAACGGCGTATGGCTATAGCTAGAGACCCAATGCACAAGCTAAAAAATATTTGGAGGAATCGTAGTAAGGCCAATAAGATCAGGCTCCTCCGTACATTTGTATTCCCCATATTTCTGTACGCAGCTGAGACGTGGACATTACGAGAACTGGAAAAGAAAAAAGTAGGTGCTGTAGAAAAGTGGTGCTAGAGAAGAATGCTTGTGGTATCATGGCCTGAATTCCGCACAAACGTCTTCATACTCCAAGAACTCGGCATCAAACAGCGTCTATCAGCACTAGTACAGTCTCGAATACTAAAGTTCTTTGGGCATGTCTCCAGGCGGAATAATGACTCCGTAGAGCGTCTAGTGGTGCAGGGCAGAGTGGAAGGTAATCGGCTACGCGGGAGGTCACCGATGAGGTGGACCGATCAAGTAAAATCCGCGGTTGGAGACCCTGTTAGTGAATGCGCCAGACTTGCATCTTACAGAACCAGATGGAGAGCCATCGTGAGGCGGGCAACGACGACACCTGCGATTGGACACAATTCATCGTAACCACGAGCCTGACCGCTCTGTCAAAAGCGAAGCACGAAGAAGAAGAAACCCTCAAAATAAATTTTATCCCTTTTATTATTCGACCAAAATATAAATAACTGCATTTTTTTTTTTTGGTTTGGCAGGAAAATAATACGAATAGACAATTTTATTTATACCAGTTTTACGATATAATTTAGGTGTTTAAAAAGTCACGTATCATTTTCACTTACAGTAAAAAATCAATAGCTCTGCATTGGTTTTCATTTGCTTGTTGCTTTAAAAAATAAAAAGGGATTTAAATAACAAGCAAGATTGTTAGCTTCTTTCTTGGTGGCGATTTTTCTAAATGTTTGTCTTTATTCAGCGAAAATTTTACATAAATAAACTAAACTATAAATCTACTCTATTGACTGAGGTTACACCTTATGTTGCATTCTTTAACCTTCAAAAACCTTCCAGATTATTACTAAAACGAATCCAAATAACCAACATCTGGGTAGACTGGATGCTAACCCTGACACACTTGAAAAAGGTTAGTTCGATGATCTTCCTTGACTTTTATTACCGTGGGATAGCAAACAGTTGTGGATTCTATGGTTTTTAGTCATAGATTTGATGTCACTACTGGCTGGAATAGACTAGTTGATCGTTTTTGAGAAACCGATTAATAATGTTCCTATTGTGGTCTATTTTCCTCAAAATATGAATATTTCAACAAAATAGAACGTTAACAAAACTAATTTTTATATAACACAATTTATTTTTATTGTCAAAACGGGGCATTCTGTCTTGACCTCATGACGGCTCACTCAAGTGACTTTATTACTTCTGTCGGAATATTACAAAATTCGGTAGTCTTAATTAACAAAAAAATTATATATCAATCTGCCTAGCCTTTTCCCAACTATGTTGGGGTCGGCTTCCAATCTAACCGGATGCAGCTGAATACCAGTATTTTACATGGAGCGACTGCCTATCTGACTTCCACAACCCAGTTACTGGGTAATACGATACCCCTTGTTAAGACTGGTTATCAGACTTTCGGGCTTCTGACAGCCGGGATCAACGGCTTAACGTGCTTTCCGAGGCACAGAGGAGTCTCGGTATGAAAAGATGGTCACCCATCCAAAGATCGACCCGTGCGGCTGTTATTACTCAGCCACGAGCTCCTCTAAAAACAAAAATATATCTAAATAGAAAAATAATATTCAAAGCAGTGAAATAATTAATTTGTGTTAATGTTTAATTTGACAGTCGTTGGTAGACGATTACCATTACCTAATTATTTATCCATGAATATGACTGAATAGGACTGAATAGGTACTGCTAATTTAGTAGATTAATATCAACACTGCCACTTAGTGCGAGAGGGACACAGTACTTAAGTAAGTACTGTGTGGTGACCAGTCAGTTCAGATTACCAAATTTTTCACTTAGCAAAATAATTATCCGATAAACTTTTATTTAACAGCGTATTATTGACAAACAATTCATTATTTTTTAATTTCATTTCATAAACAACGTTCGGAATAAACCCTAACCCTAGACGGTCGACGTCAGGGGCAACCCGAGGTTCAGTTGGTTAGGTTCCTTTAAACCCTGCAGCCAGAAATAGGTGCGCGGGCCTCTGTCGACCTGCTGACGGAAACCCTAACCCTAGACGGTCGACGTCAGGGGCACCCCGAGGTTCGGTTGGTTAGGTTCCTTTAAACCCTGCAGACAGAAATAGGAGCCCCGCGCATGAATTTAAATGAAAAATGTTTAAATGATTAAATATCATCTGATGCATTTGTTAAAAGAATTGTTTACCAAATAAATGTTTGTAAAACGAGTGTTTATAAAATAAAACATTTGCGGAATAAGTTGTTTTCGAAATAAATAGTATAGGAAACGTTGGTTTTAAAATGAAAATTTGTCAATTGAGTTTTGGTGAAACTTTAGTGAACCGTACTGTGTCCCTCCTAATATAAGTAAGTACTTACATTAGGTATAATCCTATAGTCATAGAGCAATGACTGAGCGTTCCGTATTCAGTTGTGCAGTGAATACAGACCATACACATTGATAGAGAATGGACTGAGTGTTCCGTATTCAGTTGTGCAGTAAATACAGACCATACACATAGAGAATGGACTGAGTGTTCCGTATTCAGTTGTGCAGTAAATACAGACCATACACATAGAGAATGGACTGAGTGTTCCGTATTCAGTTGTGCAGTAAATACAGACCATATACATAGATAGAGAATGGACTGAGTGTTCCGTATTCAGTTGTCCAGTGAACACAGACCAATTTAAAAAGTACGAGAGACAAAGCGAATCACTGCGGCCAGTAGTTGTCTCTTTCTAGAATTCTGATATTGATTAATGAATTTAACAAAATTGAATTTTCTTTTACAGGCTTGTAGAAAAGAGACAGGTATTTGTGTGTGAGGCTAATGCTCAGTCCATTCTCTATGTATAACTGTCTAGTAAACGAGAGTTGATGTTGAGAAGACGTTTACAGTTTTACAGGATGAAATATAACGCGGAAATAACTTGGCATGCATTACATAACTGATCTGAAATCAATTGAGTAATATCATCGTGAACATGCGAAACGACAATAATATCAATGCTAAACGCTTTCTATTTTCATAAATACAGGTTGATTATTTTATGTTTAATATAATGGGACTTTTAAAAACGTAATACGTACGTAGTGTACCTACTTTATATAGAAATATTCATTCAGGGTATTGCGCACCAGCGGGGCAATTGCGTAACGCACTATCAATCGGAATTGGTTTCATTTTGATAGTTCAACAACATTCCTTGCGTTATTTACGTTGTTGAGCAGACTAATTTTTCGAACGTATGAAGCAATGGATTAGCAATTTGCTTCAAAATGATTCAGATTCTGATTGATAGTGTGTTACGCAATTAGGGAGTTTTGAGTTCAGCTCAGTACTTCTCAGTTGCTAGTGCCTAAGGAAGGACGTCTTTATGTTGCCCCCCAATCCCGCAAATTCCGCCGATCCCGCACACGTAATCCCGCTCCTTGCGGGAGTATACAATCATGCGGGATCCCTGTATTTCGAGATCTCGGTATACCGAGATTGGATGCCCTACTCCGGACCCAGGTTGGCCGAAGCAAGGAAAACCTGTTCAGGTGGAGATTCATAGACGACTCCGCCTTGGAGTGTAAATGTGGTGCTGTTCCACAAACGATGGGACACACAATATCACGTCGCGCATGTCCTGTCAGCTGCACGTTGCAGGAACTGATGGCGCCAAACACGTAGCCGAATTCTGGGCCGAGATCATTTAGATTGCCGTCGACATGCTAAAAAGAAGATCATTTGTAATAGGCTACTGAATAATAAAATGTTTACTTCAGTGAATTTCGTGTTACGTCTGCCTGTGAGAAACATAAGTTTCCTCTAGGTTCTCCCTCTTTTTTTAAATAAATAAAAAAGATACTTCGTATGTTTTTTTCCAAGCCGCACTTCGGCTTTAGCGAGGTTGAAAGGCGGTGTATTTTTAAGAAACGTGCGATTTTATTCGAAGACTGTATTGATTTCCTTTTGATTATAGTAAAACTGTTTTCTGCCTCCCTCCTCTACCATTTCAAGTAGTCTAGTTCCCGGGGTAAAGTGACGATCCCTTCGGGAATCGTCTCTATAACTTACAATTACGCAAGATCCCACCATCTCTTTCACTACCTAGACGTACTGCAGGGTACCAGCCGCACTTAGTCGATATGTTACGGGTAATGCTAGAAGATTGAGTAAACCTAGGTTTACCCAAGCATTTTGGGTAAAGTCCGAATAATCTCGTGCGTTGTGTGGTCACAGTTCTAACCTAACCTAACCTACCTTTCAGCCTACACCTAAATTTAATCATACTAGCATTACCTGAGTCTACCTGTATTATTTTTATTATTATTAGACCTGTATTATTTTGTTATTATTCGGACTTTACCCAAAATGCTTGGGTAAACCTAGGTTTACTCAATCATCTAGCATTACCCGTAACAGATATACCGACTCGTCGATCTCCTCCACATTTATTATGCGCACGGCCAAAGTGGGGAACTCTCTGCCAGCATCTGTGTTCCCTTACAAGTATACCCCGTAAGCCTTCAAAGCAAGAGTGAACATGCATCTATTGCGCACGCTCGTTCCATCACAGACCATCGCTTTCCATCAGGCGAGCGACATCGAGGTCAAGAGTTTCATCCATATCGCAATAAAAAAAAAAAGATTCCAAAGCGATTTCCTCATTAAATAGTAGTATGTACGTGTACCTACCTATTTTATTAACCGACTTCAAAAAGGAGGAGGTTCTTAATTCGTCGGAACCTTTTGTTTTATTTTTTATTACTCGAAGATGGCTGAACCGATTTGAATTTTTTTTTGTTTTGTTTGAAAGGGTATACTTTTCAGGTGGTCCCATGATCATCAAGTCAGGATCTGATGATGGGAACCTGGAGAAATAGAGGGAACTCTTCAAATTTTATAGGCACACTTGAAGCGATTTGGGTAGTTTTTGGAAGAGTATTTTCTCGAAGTGGTCCCATTTCAATTTGGTGAAGATCTGATGAAGAACTTCGGAGATAGGTAACGGAACTCCTCAATAAATTATAGCAAATAGCCCGGGATTGCTGAAATCTCATGTCTGTCTATTGTTTCCACCAGTTCGTAACATAACATCACGCCGGTACGCTATGAAAGGGTAAGCACATGTAAACCACTAAAAAGTGAAAAATAAAAACTTTTTAACAAAAAATAAAACCGACTTCCAAATCAAAACACTTCCAAATCCAAACAAAAAAAAATCTGCTGTTCAGTACATTTTGACGAATTATGCCAACATAAATGTACTGAACAGCTGATTTTTTTTTCGCGATTTCAGGTTTGGTGCCATAGTGAAAGTTGTTCATATTCATGGTTAGAATAACCTGTGAAAGTTCGCGATTTCAGGTTTGGTCCCATAGTGAAAGTTGTTCATATTCATGGGTACCTGTGAAAGTTTGCGCACTACTTAAAAAAATTATCCTGTTTATATAAAATATATATATATAATATTCTATAGTTTTATGTACACTGTGTTTAGCTAGAATCACACGTATTTCTGTTGAAAACTTTACTTACCAGAATTATTAAGTCATACAGGGGGACGTCATTGCGTCATTCGAGGTAGTTGCTGAAAATCTGAAGACTACCATAGAGCGCACCACAGAGGAAATGTAGTTTGTCCACAGAACACTATTACTCTGAGATTGTCTTTGGTCCCTGGCTGACCCGGACATCAAGCACTGCTTGAATACGAGTCTTTTTGCTTTAGATTTTATTCTAAGGTCTTTTGAATGCTTTGCATGTGTGTAATGTGCGTTTTGTTTGTACAGAATAAACATTTTTTCTTTCTTTCTTTTTATATACCTACCTAAAACATTTCTAAAAATTATGAAAATTAGACTATGTTTACGGGGAGAAAAACGATATCGCTTTTTGTATGAAAATTTAATGTCCCTTCTTACACGGATAACCGACTTACGAGTACATGCATTAGTTCATACCATAGATCTAAGAAAGATATATTTCTATGGTTCATACTTTCAACTTACGTTGAATTGCACGAAACCAACATTAGTTTAACAGAGACTGTATATTCATGCCATTCCTTACATTTTGTATCAAAAAGAAAGTGACAGCATCAATTTAATGTCTCCATTAGTGACTTTATTCCGACACTCCAAATCGAATGGTCACCCCAAAACTGAATGAACAAAGTTAACTGCAACACAAAGCCCATTCATGTGAAATACAAAACTAACACCTCTTACTTCAATATCAACTTTATCATGTATGTGTTAGAGTGTGATCTTATTCGGCAAGAGTTACGATATCTCACATCTCACGATGCAATATCAACTTTAACTGCTAGAATTTAAGGTGTAATGTTAATCGGCAGGTGTTATGGGAGCATGTGAATGGCCACTGTTTCAGGAGTTCGCATGTGCATGTCAAGATGGTGTGATGAGGTACTGGCCAGTTTAGTAATGCTTTAATTTCCTCTCAGGAAATGAGGACCAAAATAAGTGTGAAGTTAGGTAATGCTCCAGTATCGACCATGGCAAAACTTATATTAACCTATCTATTTGAAAGAGTTATCAGTATTGGAAAAACAGTTGTTTATACATACATATTAATTACTATTACTATTTTATTACAGACTAGCTTCTGCCCGCGACTTCGTCTGAGTGAAGTTTCTTATTTAACTATTACTACTACATACAAATAAATAAAATTGATGTCTCTGTTTGTAATGTCATAATAGCAGCTTTTTACTAATTGCATATGAAAGTATATACTGTATTTTTAACAAAAAAAACATTTTTTTTAAATTTTTGTAAGTCTCTGTCTGTTTGTTTCGGCTATTCTCTGGAACCGCTGGACTGATTTTGACGGGACTGGCAGATAGCTGATTTAATAAGGCACGCACTACAGGCTACTTTTATTTTAGAAAAAGAACTAATAGAATAGAATAGAATAGAATAGAATAGAATAGATTTATTTTTCTTACCACAAATTACAGCTTAAAGTTAATAGTCTACAGATACAATTGTGTACCTAATTTGTGGAAGACTGGTGCCTAAACTAAGTTTATACAAAACCTGTAAGTCAGGTCACCAGGCCCCCTAACAATTCATATATTACAAGTATTGTACTGAAGACGTTTTTTATATTTTATCTAAGAAACATGCAAAGGATGTATGAGAGTGTAACGTGTATGTATGTGTTAGTGAGAGTGTGTGTATGAGTATGTGGAAATGGGGTGTGTGTGTATGAGGTTGTGTGCGTTATTTTGGGAAACAGTAAAATTAGGACATGGTAGTGAAAAGATCTTCAGTTTTTGCGTAATCTAAGGAAAGTAGCCATGTAGTCAATGTTTTTTTAAACGTTGTCTTGCCTAGGATATGTGTTGAAAGTAGGTTATTTAGTTTATTGTATAGAAACGGCCCAAGAAATATAAAGAAATTCCGAGCAAATTTAGTTTTAACTGGCCTAGATGTGCATACGTCCCTTCTTCTTTTGCGCACATCAATGTTCTTATGGCAGACAGAAACAGGGATAAGAGATCGTTGTTTTAAAGCAACATGTAGAATAAAGAGCTGACGAACTGAGAGGACATTTGACAAGTTGTAAACATCTTTTGTGGGATGACGGAAGGGAAGGGACAGTGCCACCTTTAGAACCGCTCTTTGAGCCCTTTCGAGAGGTAAAAGGGTTGTTTTATATGTACCACCCCAAGAAGTAATGCAATATGTCAAAAGCGATCTGCACAACGCACAATAGACAGATATTAGTTGCTTGAAGTTCAGAACCGACCGAAGATTCCTAAATACAAAGATGAATTTGCGAATTCTATTTGTGAGAGAGCTAATATGAGCGTCAAAAGTAAGTCTAGAATCCAAGGTAACACCCAGGTACCTAATGGTATCTACCATCTGCAGTTTGGAACAGGAGCAATCACCGCTTAGGGGAAAAGGACAAGTGTGAGCAAGTATTGTGAAAGATTGTACGGAGGGCTGCTGATTATTTTTCAGTGTAAAGGTGATGAATTTAGTTTTTTCGGAATTTAAAGTGAGAATATTATTTTTCAGCCAATCATGCACAACACTAAACCCAGCCTGAGCATAGCGATAAACACTTTCCCATGAATCTGCCCCAAAAAGAAGAGCTGTGTCATCTGCGAACATAATTAAACGGCCATTTTGAAGATGAAGATTGCAGAGGTCATTAATATACACCAAAAATAACGTAGGCCCTAGGATGCTTCCCTGGGGAACCCCAACTGTAACGGGAAGGTTGTCGCTAGTTTGATCATCAATTTTAACGAACTGTGTCCGGTCAGTTAAATAATCTTTGAAAAGCAAAAACTGTTTTCCTCGGATTCCAAGGCTCTCAAGTTTATGTAGCAGGATTGGAACCGACACCGTGTCAAAGGCTTTTGCCAGGTCCAAAAAGATAGCTATGGTCTTCTTTTTATCATCCAAATTGGAAACGATGAAATTAGTTAGTTCGTGTACAGCCATGGCCGTCGACCTACCAGCACGAAAACCAAATTGGGACTGGGATAGAAGTTTATTTGACTCTAAATATTTAACCAATCTGTTGTTCAAAAGCCGTTCCAGTATTTTCGATAAGGCTGGCAAAATAGCTATAGGTCTGTAGTTATTAACACAGCGTCGGTCTCCACTCTTGTGAATAGGATGTATTAATGCTTTTTTAAATGCAAGTGGAAAGGTGCCGGATTCTATTGCCAAGTTACAAACATGAGTGATGGGGGTTACTAAAAGATTAATATGAGCAATAAGAAAATTTGAGGAAATTTTGTCCCACCCGACAGCACAATCACGTTTAAGAGAAGAGATTATGGAAGCTATTTCATTTTCATCAGTGGGCAAAATAACCATGGAATGAGGGAATGTTGAATTGGTAGGAGCGTACACGTGATTTTGTTGTTGGGTCGTTATTTTTTGAGCTAACGTAGTGCCAATGCTGGCAAAAAAGTGGTTTATCTTATTCAGGGCATCTACGGGCTGGTCCTGTGGGCTTATTAAGTCTGACGAAGATAACTTAGGCTTTGATCGGTTTGAAACTTTATTTATCACCTTCCATAGGCTAACTAAGGTTCCGCACAAAAAAAATGAAACCCATAAATTCAAATCGGGAAGTATGATATCATGGGGGCGCAGTCACGGGCAACAGCTAGTTTTAAAATAAAAAATATCCTATGGCACTCGGCAATAGAGTGGCTTTTTATTATGCACTTAGTGATTTTTTGTAATGGGATCAGTACTTCCAGAGATTTCTGTTTTAGACAAACAAACAATTTTACCTCTTTATAATGTTAGCGTAAACCACTACTTTTACCCATTAAGTGCGGATTTCCCCAATTAAACTAAACGCGAGCAACACATCTATTCTAAACCGAGTTCAAGATTCATCGAGTTCAAGATTCATCGAGTTCAAGATTTCATCGAGTTCAAGATTCATCAATATTCCAAAGAAAATAATGACACTGACAGCTCTTAAATATGTGCTGATCGCGTTCAGTTTCATTGGTGAAATCAGCACTAAGATATTTACCTACTCTATAAAACTCTTCTGGAGACGTCGCAAAGGCAAAACAATCTTTTTTGGTGTCTTTTGCTTTGTATTTTCGTTCTTTGCCACCGACTTCCGAAATTAAAGTTATTTTTCGCTTTGTAGTGTTGTCGATTTGGAAGTCGGGTTTTTTTTTTTTTGTAAAAAAATGATTTTTATTTTTCACTTTTTAGTTATGGTAACTACTCCACACCAATTCGTATACCACTCGCTACTTGCTATGTAAACAACAGTGACATAAAGTATTATAACATCATCAATATAGACAAAGTGGATTAATTACGTATTATCGAAGATAACTCAAAAACTGCCCAAGAAAAATTAATAAAATTTATATGGGACCACCGCAGAAGCTTCCTCTACCAAATAAAAAAACAATTTTCAAAATCGGTCGATAATCGGAATACATTTTGACGAATTATGCGAGCATGAATGTATGGGACAGCTGATTTTTTTTTCTCAAATTCAGGTTTGGTCCCATAGTAAAAGTTGTCTGCTATCATGATTACAATAAAAAGTGTTTAAGTATCGGTCACTAATTACCAGTCACCCTAAATAAGCTCCTCCTTTTTGAAGTCGGTGAAAAAAAATGCCTTCAGTGATCATAAATTCATGCCCTAAGGCGCTGTCCTATTGTCATCGCTCGTGCGATGATGCGATGCGATTTCATCGTGCAATGAAACCGCTCGCGAGATAAGAAATTGTGGGTCCTATTTGGTACGATGCGATCACACTCAAAATGACTCTAATCAGAGATGCTCAGTTTTTGCATGATCACGAGATATCAGTATGTTTGAACGCACGGTCGCACGATCATTTTCGTCGGACGCACGCATCATCGTACGAGCGATGCGATGGCAATAGGACGGCGCCTTAGACGTCCTGCACAGAAAGCGGCTAATACCCAGACGGCTCACATGATGTTAATTATACTGGTAGTCGTAGTTAATTATACCGCCTATAAACATCTGCAATATCAGAGATGTTGCAGGTGCATTGCCTTCGCACAGACAAAGACTGTGTTTCTGTTTGAAATAAGCACCTACGCTACCTACCTAACTAAAAGCTAACTTAAAAGTTACCAAACATTTAAAATATCAATTCTTAAATGGTTCTGTTTGCGTCAATCGTTAGCAGTGAACGTTTGGTGCAGTTAACAGTCGAACTCAGTTCAAGAGTAAAACAATAAATATCATTGTTAAACTCTACGAACATTTACTGACCAATTATGCCGCCATTTTGAGTTCACTTTTGTGCGCGAGGTAATGGACGCAAATAAACAATTTGAAAATAGATTTCCTTGTTAGAAAACTCAGTCTTTCCGTCTTTTGTTTTTAAACGTATAGTTATGTACGAATAATAAACGTGTACAGAAAATCGTGACAAAGTAATCTATGGAATTATGTATTTCATTTGCTCTGGCGTAAGTACGTACCTATTTAAACTATGATAATTACAATAACAAGGTGGGATATGTTTACTTTAAGTACACGAACGAGCAATAGAATAATACTTGATAAATATTATAGTTTCAGTATTTCTGTCGCTTAAAATGTGTCCCTCAGAAAAGTTGCAAACCATCAGCCTGAAGAATAACTTAATTCCATTGGAAAATTTAAAAAAAAAGGGCAAGTGCGTGTCGGACTACGCACAATGAAGGGTTCCGTAGTGGGGATGAATGAATGAATCCCAAGAACAAACATTACATTGTAGTTGAAAAACATGTTCTCCCATACATTTCAACTGCAAATGTAAGTTTGTATGCACAATATTGAGAGATTTACCATGTTGTTTTAAGATCATAGACTTCTTATAAGATTTCCTGTAATCTATAGGTATTGAACTATTTTGTGTATTTTTTTTTCAAAATTTTAGGCTCAGTACTTTCGGAGGTTTTTTTTTTTTTATTTGTGATGGGTTTGCTTTTGACTGTAGTCTAGGTCAGAGGTGACAGAGACAAAGTCGACGATGGAGTGAGCTTACCCAGAAGAAGCCTGTTCACTCTCACTTTGAAAAGATTAGGGTTGTATGCGTTCGGAAACACAGACGCAGGTAGTGAGTTCCACTCCTTTGCTGTGCGCATTATAAAAGACATTTGGAAGCGCTTAGTGCGAATTTGTAGAGGTAAGGGAATGGTCAATTTTCGTCTATTTTCTTAAATAACTTTATAATGGTTTATTTTAAAATTATAAAAAAATATATTTGAGACCCTCAAAGAAATCCCTTTCATTTGATATGTCACACGATACAGTTTGCAAAACTTTTTTTTATTTTCTTATTTGACCCCCAAAATTGCGTCCGTGTTTGGGTCACACATATACATACGTGTACCAAATTTCAACTTAATTGGTCCATTAGATTAGAAGCAAATTGGCCGTGACAGATGGACAGACAGACAGACCGACTCACGTGTGATCCTATAAGGGTTCCGTTTTTCCTTTTGATGTACGGAACCCTAAAAAATACCTATCTTAGTAGTCATTTTGACAATAGATAAATCAATCAACTAACAATGGAAAAGAAGTGAAAATAGAAATAATCGGCTAAGTACGAGTCGGACTTGAACATGAAGAGTTCCGTACGGTGGTACGGAACTCTTCATGTTCAAGTACAATATGTATTGCCATTATTAAGATCGAGCAAAAACGGCCGACAAAACACGTTCCACGTCTGAATGTTTGCAGGGCGAACATGGCCAGAGATCGCACAAGACAGGGAGGTTTGGAAGGAAAAAGGGGAGGCCTTTGCCCAGACACAATGTAGGCTAACAAAAAAAAAAGTATTTATTGTTATAGCGGCCATAGTACTACACACTGTGAAAATTTCAAGTGTCTACCTATTACGGGTCAAAGATACAGCCCTGTGACAGACGGATGAACGGACTGACAGGCCTTAGTAATAGGGTACCGTTGGCACCCTTTGGGTACGGAACCCTAAAAACGTTTTTATATTCTTGATAGACTCTCAACCAATCGTTATCAATTAAACAATTGACATTCAATAATGCGCAGCGGCCATTGATTTAAAATATTTAAGTCTTTTCTATGAAGAAATGACTTTAAAGACGACCATGCCACGTTACTTTACGACTCTCTTAAAAGTCTTCACGTCTCTACGATACACCTAACTGTGATAGAGACAGCATGACATCGGCAAGTTTTGACTAGCGTTTCAGTACTCAGTCGATAGTCTATTAAACTAATCTGCTAATTTATCTAGGCCCGTTTAACAAGAGTTAAACGCTCGTTAAGCTCATGTAATTAAAACTCAGTTGTTGTTCATTTTTTAGGAGGCTTAGCAATAGGGTGCCAAACGGAACGCTATTACTAAAGCCCGGTTTCCACCGCGAAAGAGTAATGAGCTGGAAATGGCTAAGCGGAGCGGACTTCGTTTTCATGAAATAGGTTTGTGTTTCCACCAAGAAAGAGTTTAGTCGTCTGATTCCCACCGTAAAAGAGAATTAAATGAGCGAGCTCATTTTTACTCTTTTTGCCCGCTGAGTAATTTCCGGTCGACTCTTTGTTGGTGGAAACACGTGTAAGCAGTTTTCTCTTGCAAGGTAAAAGAAGTCATTAATGGGTCCGCACAGCTCGCGGTGGAAACCGGGCTTAAGCCTCCACTGTCCGTCAGTGTCTGTCAGCGGGATATATCTCATGAACCGTATTTCTATTGCCGCTATAACAACAAATAATAAAAATAAAATAAAGTTAAAAATTAATGTTGGTCCATACAAGAAAAGTGTTTTTTTTTTTTACTGAAGTATTTTTTTTAAATATGTAGTGTTAAATATTGTATGCCCTTTGTGCTTCCTGTAGATGGACTACACACCGATTGCTCTTTCTAATCGCAAAACTTGTATAACGAAGTTAAGTAGATACTGTAGAGGTTTCATTCAAGCCCCTGTGTATTTATATCAGGCTGGCAGTATCTATGACATTCGAACGATCACTTTGATAGAGTTGGTTTAATTAGTTATACTCTTTGTATGTCAGCGAGACAGGCTCCCCTCGGCCTATAGGTGCGTTCGTTTAGAGTACAACGCGAGCCAGATTATTATTTATTAGTCTAGATCCAGAGATAAGTAAAGGTCCACTCGAGACTTTTTACAGTACTTAGGTATCGATAGCCAGAATAATTACTCAGACAGACATTCCTTTAAGCTTCGTTAAAGCTCGGTAGTTTTAACAGGACCTCCACGCAGGCGAAGCCGTGGGCAAAAGTCCAAAGCTAGTATCAATATAGGTAAAAACTCTAAAACGATACTCGTATAAAACGTATCCCACCACATTTTAATCCACAGATGTGTCCAAAAAACTACATCGTCTAATTGAGCTATATTGGATACAATTAGTATATAGCTGGTCAGTCTAAATTGTCTGAATTGGTACCTCGAGCCTCGAACGGGTGACTGGACGGAACAGCTGTTTGTCAACTGTTTGTAAAGTATTCAAGAGTACACTCTTAAAAGATTGCTTACTTATCGCTTTGACAGTTTTGGAAGAGTGTAAATGTGTCTGCCCACAGGTCATCTGACATGCGGCAAACATGTGCGGCCCAATCCCTCTTAATATTGTCAAAATGGACGTAGGTGAATTTCACCAAAGAAACTGGAACGATTAGCACATATACACCGGGTCCAAGAGCAGTCAGTGTCAATATTCCATAACGATGATGACACTGACAGCTCTTAAGCGTGGTTTATGTTTTATTGGTGAAATTCGTCCTTAGATCACAAAATATTTAGGTATTGGTTTACGTCACAGTCACAGTAATTGAGTACCAATAACATACTAGTTAAAACTGTGTGCTATAAAGAAGTAAACTTTGTGAGTTTCAAAGGTAAATTTGTGAGTTTGTATGTAGGGAGTAATCTCCGAAAGTACTCATCCGATTTCAAAAATTCTTTCACTGATAGAAAGCTACAATATTTTTGAGTGTCATAGGACATGTTTTATGGTAGGTTATAATTGACTTCCACTCGAATGAAGTTGCGGGCAGAAGCTATAGTGTGCGCGCAAGTGCTAGTCACCGCCTTAGGTATGTGAGCGTTGAGATGGGGGAAGTAGACAAAGGTCAAAGCTAACTCAGTCTGCCATGTTGTCAATCGCACCCTCCCCGTCTCGCCGCTCACATACCTCACGCGGTGACTAGCACTTGCGCGCACACTATAGTGAAAAAATATGACTAATAGCCCCCGAATTTAGTCAATCTCAAGGTGCTATTATTAAGTAGGTAATCAAAGTGGCTGCTAGTCCAAGCAAAGCTTTTTATGGGCGCACCATTAATGTATCAATTCGATAGCTCGTAAATATTTTATTAGGATCCACTACGCTCATAAAATGGACGAACTTAGACAAGTATCATAAATGCTGAGTGGTTATTTTGAACGTCTACTCCACATTGGACGATTAAACATCAGCTTAGAGAGAATCTTTGCCCCAGCTGCCATATCGCTATAGTATATTCTATAGAAATTAAATCCAGCATGCGTAGTTCATACAAACGTAATACCAAAATAATTTGTAAATCAAACATATTCTTAAGCACTACCTTAAGAATATGTTTGATTTACAAAGTATTTATTCCGATTGGATTACAGAATATCTAGGTTCCCAAATATATATTTTGAAAGGACACTGATTAAAAGACGAGATAATGAGGAATTTGAAATTCCTATAGAAAAATTCTTTTTCTCATATTTCATGTTTAACTCAGTGTTCATATTTAATAGATATTTGGGATCCTAGATATTCTATACTCCAATCGGAATACACACTACCTTAAGAATATACTTGATTAACAAATTATTTTGGTATTTCGTTTGTATGAACTACGCATGCTCCGGGGGCCTCTTAAATTCAAACTATGAAAAGCATGAGTTGTATGTACTAGGACCTACCAAAGACAAAGCAGAGGCTAGCAGAGTTTAATAAAGTCCGAGACTATCAGCTCCTATAATAAAGCGGGTGGGCATTGAAGTCAAGACCTCTTTATCACCTCAACAAACCTCAATCTTCCGATTATAAGTAGTACATACATACATAAACTCACGCCTTCTCATGGAGGTAGGCAGAAATTATAGAACGCCACCTGCTACGATCCTAACATACTCCTTTTGCCTCGTTTCCGTTTATTCATCTGGTCATACACGCACCATACATCGGCGTGCGTGTACGCAGATGTATGAACGTAAACGAGGTAAAAGAAGTGTGTAGGGATTGTAGCAGGTGGCGATTATAAGTCCTTTACTAATAATACCGTATCTTGGACAAAGCTATATTGATTTGCAATCTTTCTTCAAACATGAACGATGAATTATTTTACGTAGTCCTCAAAGAGAATCATTAAAAATTCATGAGTAAAATGTGTGCTAGGTGGCAAACAAAAAACATGTAAGCATAATTACCGTACTTCCGTGCAATCTGATATGCAAGTCTAGAAAGCATAATACGTAATTTGCTTTTTATATTAAGTACAGTGTTCACTGTTCATCTACGATGCATATCATGTAATGATGGTGCTTCGATTCCCGGGTAACGCATACATATTGATACGCGCGCTACGCGTTGCCGTCGTGTTCTGTTTCTCAGACACGCATCATCTGTTTTTTCATTTACCTATATTATTTGTATGAATAAAATGTTCCGGATACCTTTTATAGCCAAAAACCGGCGAAGTGCATGTCAGACCACGCACAATAAAGGGTTGCGTAGTTGGGAAGCCAAAATATACTCTATCTAGAAGCCACCCGCCCCTGCTTCACACGGTTTTTACGTCACAAACATCGCCAAAACATCGACATTTCTTTATAATACATTAATGCACTATCCTACACATAAACCTACGAGAATAAATTCTCTAAATAGTGGTAAATACCGCATCAAATTCCGTGGCGTAGTTCAGAAAAACAACGCACTCACACAGAACAAGAAAATCGACTTTAATTAATAATATTTATAGATGATACAATTATACAGAGTGTACAAGAAAGGTGTAGTCAAATTTAAGGATGACCATCAGACTATCAAACTGAAAAACTTTCTCAATGGGACCAACATCGAAATCGCGAAAAAATTATCAGCTGTTCCTTACATTTGGGTCGAGTAGGTATTGAAGCTTTGTATATGCATACAGTTGAAATTTTTGTTCGCGATTACGATGTTGCTCCCATGGAGAACGTTGTTTAGTTTGATGGTCTGTCTGTACCACACTCTTGAACACACTTTTCTGGTACACTCTGTACACAGCGTCGTCGATTTTAGCCCAACTGAAATAGAGATGCTAACCTTCATAAAAAGCAACAATATTTTTACAGGGTTATTGGTAAAACACCAGCAACCTCTTAAGGGTTCATTGTACTCACCATTATGAAAAACTTTTACTATGGGACCAAATCTGAAATCGCAAAAAAAAATCAGCTGTTCAGTACATTTTGACGAATTACGCGAATATAAATGTACTGAACAGCTGAATTTTTTTCGCGATTTCGGGTTTGGTCCCATAGTAAAAGTTGATCATAATGATGAGTACAATGACCTCTTAAGAGGTTGCTGGTGTTTTACCAATAACCCTGTATAATGACTAAAAAAAGGGTTACTTACATACATAGGGGTGTTACCTTTTTAATTGGTTCGAAATGATATCGTTATAACCACAGATCTTGATCTGTCATTATAACCGTATCACCCGCATGATAATGTCGAAACATGATAGTTATTATTTTTATCACTATAGGGGTCCGAATTAAGTCACTTTAATATTTATGGCTTAATTTATAGAAAAATAAGGGCGAATATTCTTTTAAATGATTATATTAATTGTTATGATTATGTAAGTAGGTAGTTTTAACCTCTGAATGATTTCAGTTGGTCTTTAGAAAATTTATAAGTAATAATTATAATCGATAAAATCAAGTTGAAAATTAACGATTGATTGATTGATTGAAGTTATGAAAAATGGGACGCATTGTAGGTAAGTAATATCTGCGTTTTGGTATAATAATTTGGCTTATGTTTAACCTTTCATATGCCGGGAACGTAGGTCTGCGCGATTTTAGCTGTACTCGAAAAAACACCTAATTACATTAATGTAATTAGGTGTTTTTTCCTACGTCCGACCTACGTTCGGCATTCGAAGGGTTAACTTACCACCAGATAAAGTAAAATACTGCCAAAAATAGTAAATGATCACCAAAGTTAAAACTCCATTTTATTGTGAAATTATAAACAAAATGTTTAACATCTTGCTATCCTAGACTACAAACTAATCATTATTAACCTAACCTAACCTAACCTAGAAAGAACATTAAAAGCAAATCAAACAAATATAAAAAAAAAACCTAACCTAACCTAACGCAATAATTCGCTCGTTAAGATTTGGTGATAATTTACTAGATTTGGTGATCATTTACTACATTTGGTGTTTGAATACAATTTGAAGTGCAAAAAGCTTAGGGTATCAAAGTATTTTATGGTGATCATTATATTTAATCCCTAATAATTTTTACTCTCACCAATTTTGCAGGGTAGGCCTCAGCCAACACTGATGCGTACAGACGTTCAGATGATGACTTACCTGAAACAAAAAATTGAA
Source organism: Dicycla oo (assembly GCA_948252095.1). Classification (NCBI taxonomy): domain Eukaryota; kingdom Metazoa; phylum Arthropoda; class Insecta; order Lepidoptera; family Noctuidae; genus Dicycla; species Dicycla oo. Next base: position 14,066,422 of record OX411729.1, on the reverse strand, counting down.
ATTAGTACAGATTTTTTTACAAGGAGGCAGATGTTGGGGTAAGTTCAACGCTAGGATAAGACCTTTAACCCATCGAACGTAGATCTAAGCGAGACATAATGGCTTTTTAATTGTTTCTGTAATTAACAAATTTAATAAACAGCGACCTTATGTACGAACAGTATTCCGTACCTTTTGTGCGACTGAACACTGTCTCCCAAGATACAGGCTCCTGGCGTAGTTTGGGAATCAGTATCAGTACATATATATTGTAATAAACGTCCTAAGTTTGTGCATACTTAAATACCAATGTTGAAATTTTTGTGTCAATAAACAATTTTTTTTTAGTGTGGTTAACTACATTATGAAAGATTTTTCAAGAAAATGGATCCCCCTTCGCGCTCATCTTCAAGTACCAGACAAGTTCAGACTCTACCAGAGCCCTTTGTTCGTGACCTCACATTGTGAATGTCACGAATCAATCTGCCTAGCCTTTTCCCAACTATGTTAGGGTCGGCTTCCAGTCTAACCGGATGCAGCTGAATAAGTGAATACCAGTATTTTACAATTTTACATGTAGCGACTGCCTATCTGACCTCCACAATCCAGCAACTGAGTAGTACGATCGATACCCCTTGGTAAGACTGGTGACAATTCAGACTTTTGGGCTTCTGACGACCCGTAACGACTGTCAAAGATCCACGAATGACAGCCATGACCAACGACTTAACGTGCTTTCTGAAGCACGGAGGCACTATGTAAAGATGGTCACCCATCCACGGACCATACTCGGCAAGCGTAGCTTAACCTGATGGATCGACCCGTGCGGCTGTTATTACTTAGCCACAACACCAGTCGAACACAAACTATTAACTAGTTTGTCATAGCCAAAATAATAAAAAGCTAATGAATGCAAGTCTTTTAGATAGAAGTTTCAATGTTATGTAATAAAATACCTAAGTACTTTAAATATGATAATTTGTTTATGTTTAAAAAAAAAACTGTCTTTTACAAAATGAAGAAGAACATTATTAAAATACTTAGTAAAACTTGAAGTTATTGCGACATTCAGCGATAACCAATGACCTGTCGTTATTAAAATCATAAGATGCAAATATAACATGTTTCCTGAATGTTATTTCAAGGACGTTGACGTTAAATATCAACTGAAGATAGCCAAATCATTAGCTAAAAATGTCCGACACCTACAGTTACATTTTTGTTTAGCGCCAAAATTATGACATTGCAAATCTAATTTGCATACAATTCTTCGCCTACAAGACAAAAGCGGCAACATTTTCTTTAATTTTACGTTATTTTCTCAAAATGAGAATTGTACTACTGGCCAATAGCATTGACGGAAATGTTGCCCACATTTCAGTGAACATTAATAGCCAATAATGAAACTGCCTAGCCTTTTCCCAACTATGTTGGGGTCGGCTTCCAGTCTAACTGGGTGAAGCTGAATACCAGTATTCTACAAGGAACGACTGCCTATCTAACCTCCACAACCCAGTTACTGGGTAATAAGATACCCCTTGATAAGACTGGTTGTCAGACTTTCCGGCTTCTGACGATTCGTAACGAATGTCGTTCCACGAATTACAGCCGGGACCAGCGCCTTAATTAATACCCAGTGCCCAGGAAATTACTTGTAATACCCAGTGTCCAGGAAATTACTTGACGTTTCGGTCACATAATACAAATCGTCAATCAAATCGGGTTGAGTGCTAGCCATGTGCTAGACTAGATGAATACTCAAAAATTTTCTCCTGTTGTGTTGTGAGTTCTCCAATTTCCATAAGTAAACAAGATCACTCGGCTTTCACAGGTGTAGGTAAGGTAGCTACTGCATTTGGGTAGAGATTCCTAATTTCCATAATTATACAAAAGCAACTTGCTGTCCTAATTGCATAAGGTTAGGTTGACTTTTTGATCCACCAAGGATTCGAAATCGAGACCTTACGCTTAACTTTTCGGCATCAGCTGTATAGTTTCCCCGAGTTTCCCAGTTCTTCAATTTCAATTAAGTATTATATTCAATTATTCTAAACGTGGTGCTAGACAGTATGACAACCTTAGAATCCCTCAAAGTTCTGCGTCCTAAGTCCCAAACTTATTATTGTAAACCGGCTACAGACATCCATATGTTAAAAAATATGAATAAACATTAAACATTCGTCCGTATTACCACAACACCAATGAATGGAACCAATGAATCTATCAGATGCTCTATCTGTGTTTAAAAATATATCTATAAATAATCCACGTCCGCTGTTGGGCACGTGTTAATATAATTTATGGGTTTTATCCCCCATAGAACATGGGAATCGATCGGTAGGGATGCCGTGAGGATGTGGCGATAGGTCAACTGTTTGGGTGGCCGACGAAATGCTTGAAATGATTTATATTTCCTTGTAAAATAATATTAGTTTAAGTAATTAAATCTTGTGGACTTAATCAATTATATTGATAATTTTATAATTATATTGGATAATTTTAGTTGTTTTGTTTTTGTGAGCAAATTCTAAATTATACGATGAAAGTCGTTGGATTCTGAAAAATAATTTACTAAAACGTAACAGTAGATTTAGTGCCCGACATTATGCGTCGATTACGTATTTTTATTTTTATATTTAGACTGAATATAGTTTATTTTTTACTCAAAATAAGGACAATAAGTCAATAACTTGTTTATCTCCAAATACATACTACAACAATATTACAAAGTAACGATAAAGTAGTCGTTAGCGCCATCTAGCTACGCTACAACGAACTACGCGCAAGCTGGAAATATCGAATGCTTTAGTATACATTATAGATGGCTCTGACGCTTTAGTTAACACCGGACTAAAGTAGATGGCGTTTGGAGTTCTTTGTCTGCTTCTGCTTGCGACAGGAATCAAATCATGCTGTTTTGGTGGGAAAATTAAAACGCAACTTTACACACATAATCTCTGAAAAATAGTGTAAAATTCATTATTTCTTAAATACCCCACAAATCAAAGTTACATTAAAATGAATTTTCTGATTACCATATTGGGGAAAATTGCCGTGGGAGTAGGTCCGGTAACCCAAGGAGACTAATAATTTCGTTTTTTTTTTTTTAAATCTAAACACAGGCCATCCGCACAGGTTTAAATAATTACCTTGGCCAAAATCCAAATCCAAGGACTGCAATTATTTTTACAACACACACCAAAGCCTACAAAAAAAACTCTAATTTCCTCAAACAATAATCTAATAGACCAATATTACATGCATTAGTAAGAAACCACTCGCAAATCCGACCTTCACCAGCACATTTCCGGTTAAAAAACTTAAATAATTATGTACACAGAAAATATGTTTCATTTTGACATGCTAAAACTCTTTCTATAGATACGGACCTAATTTGATATCACGACTAGAAACGGCCAGATATAAATGAGTCCCATTCATCAGTTATTTAGACGCATTTAGTACTTTCTCTGGCCTCAAAACTCAGTCCTTTCTAAGAAATAAATCATCGACCTTGCTAGGTCAAAGCCTGTACAATGGCCGATCTAATGTTCCGGTGCGCAGGCGCTAGCAATCCGTGATTTATGAAATTGTGGTTGCGCAACAGTCGCTTGTAATTGGATCTGTGCGATGATTGGTTAGGTAAATATAATAGTGTGATACGAGTATTCACATGGTTGTCCGCTTTCTCTGTTGATATTTATGCGGGTTTTTTTTTTATTTGAGATGGGTTTGCTCTTGAACTCTTGACTATAGTCTAGGTCAGAGGTGACAAAGTCTACGGTAGAGTGAGCTTACCCAGAATAAGCCTGTTCACTGTGAAGAGATACGGGTTGTATTGTATGTGTTCGGGAACACAAACGCAGCTAGTGAGTTCTACTCTTGCCGTGCGCATTATGAAGGAAGTCCGGAAGCGCTTAGTGCTTGATGGATGTATTAAAAGGTCAGAAACTGCGTTTGGAAAATACAGCCAAGGAAAATAATTGTTTATCAAATTGACGCACTACTTAGGTATAGGTACGTCAATTTTGCCGTGTATAGAGCCATACACTGTCACAAAATACAGTTGAGATTTGAATTCATTTGAACAATTTAAGTTGGTAAGCACTTTGATCATCATCATTCTCCTGCCCTTGTCCCAATTTATTTGAGGTCTGCGCAACATGTCTTTTTCTTCAATACATCTCTATTAGTCGTCATCTCGGTAACTCCCTTTCTAGCCATATCATCTTGGTAAGCATCTTGATAAATTACTTATTTTTTTCTCTGACTTATTTATTACTCAGCTTGGTCATCTCATCAGCCTAGCCCTTTCCCAACGATGTTGGGGTTGGCTTCCAGTCTAACAGGATGCAGCTGAATACCAGTATTTTACATGGAGCAACTGCCTACCTGACCTCCACAACCCAGTTACCGGGTAACACAATACTCGTTGGTAAGACTGGTTATCAGACTTTCGGGCCTCTGACGACCCGTAACAACTGTCACAGATTTACATATGACAGGCCTTGACCAGCTGCTTAAAGTGCTTTCCGAGACACGGAGGGGTCTTGGTATGTAAAGATGATCACCCATCCATGGACCAACCGCGGCAAACGTAGCTTAACCTCTTCGATCGATCCGCGCGGCTGTAATTATTTAGCCACAAGCCCCCTTACTCAGCATAAGCACAGATTAATACAGATAGGACACTCCGCAAAATCATTTAAATAAAAAGCGCAATTCAGGTCGCGCAACGCTTATTATAATAATAATCATTTAAAATTGTGTAAGGGGCTTCTGCGAGTTGGCTTCAGCTCCTCGTACGCCTTCCAAAGGTCCGGAACCCCAGGGACCCGAGAAATGTGAATAATAATAATAATATCCTGGGACATTCCACACACGGTCATCTGATCCCAAACAAAGCAGAGCTTGTACTATGGAAACCGGATAACTGATATACTACATACACTACTTTTTTTTTTGTAAATACATACCTACTTATACATATAATTACAACCAGACTCAGAACAAACAGACATGTTCATGCACACAAATGTTTGTCCTGGATGGGAATCGAACCCACGACCTGAGGCGTGATAGGCGGTATCTTAACCAACCACGCCAGCTGGCCTGTCGACTTATTACTTACAGTTATGTTCACCTACAAGTTGCCTCTCTTTCTATCGCGTAACTCTTATACCTTCTGTCTCATTAGGGTTGTCTTTTTTTACGAGGCGGCGTGTGAGTGAGTATAGAACTGACCGTGCGAGCCGGCCGGTGCGCGGCAACCCGCACTGAATTGGCCCGGCGACAAGAAGGGCCAGCCGCGTACCTTCATACCTAAACTGCGGAGTGTCCCATCTGTGGTCACCTAAACTGTGGCATAAGGTAAGTTTAGCAAAAAGAATTTGTGAAAACCTAAATATGTACTTACTAAATCCTTATTTTGGCAGTTTTAAGCAGATGAGGCAAACACTATTTTAATAAAGCTGTGTTTTCAAGTGGGTAGTAAACCGTTTTTATGGATGTCCTATATGGTATGTTGTGCTAGGTATCAACAATCAGTGTCGGAAAGGCTACCCACAGGGCCACCCACGCAAATCCTACTAATCTAGGAACGACAAAAACATCATTAATAATATATTTTAATTAATTAATAAAATAGTCTGCGGATACTGGATGAGGCTATAAATGATATTCTTTTGGCTGGAGCTATAAATACAATTCGGAGAGACTCCAATCGACTTAGTGTTCTGCTATCTTGGCAGGCCAGATGGCGTGGTTGGTTAAGATACCACCTGCCATGCCGTTGGTCGTGGGTTCGATTCCCATCCAGGACAAACATTTGTGTGCATGAACATGTCTGTTTGTTCTGAGTCTGGGTGTAATTATCTATATAAGTATGCATTTACGAAAAAAAAAAGTAGTGTATGTAGTTTATCAGTTATCTGGTTTCCATAGTACAAGCTCTGCTTAGTTTGGGATCAGATGACCGTGTGTGAACAATGTCCTAAGATATTATATTATTATTTATTATTATTATCCTTCCGCAGTCTTACCAAGAGGTAGCGTGTTATCCAGTAACTGGGTCGTGGAGATCAGATAGGCAGTCGTTCCCTGTGAAATAGGTACCTACTGATATGCCGCTGCACCCGGTCAGACTGGAAGCAGACCCCAACATTGTTAGGAAAAGGCTAGGCAGATGATAATGACATCAAACTCAGTCATATATACATGCAAAACAAATACATGCTTAAATAGGTTTAAAAATAATCAGCATTTACTATCCAAAATCATTACAAATATACTGCGGAAAGTGGGAGAACTTTTGATGTGGGTTGATTCGTTTTGGCAGAGCTAAGCTCAACTTGTGCTCCTAGCTACCAACTTACAAGAGAAAGAGTAGGTACTTTTATTTATATACAGAGTAAGCTTTTTAGCGCTTTCAAGGACACTGAACAAGACCTAATAGAAGTTTTATTGTTATGACGTCTATGGTCGTTTAGTGTTCTTGTAAACGTTTTTTTTTTTTTTTTGTGGATGGGAAATCATCAAATAACTTCTCCCGCTCTGGGTGGAGCGGAAGGGCGTGTCAGACTTTTACTGACTAAAACCCACCCGTGTTCCTTCAGTTGCCTATGCCAGGGCCACGGTATCTTTTTCAAACAACCCGCGACCCCAGCGGCATCGGCCCTATTGGACCCCATCTTTTGCTGACATCTCTTTGAGGCGCGCGTGGAACACAACGCGCCGTCGACCCGGGCCTGGTCCTCACCGGACGGCGAGCTACCCACTACTCACCGTCCGCAAGCCCGCGCCTACGGTGGCTGGGAATCGGCTATCGATTCCCGCCGCCCAGGGCGTCTCCTGCGGCGACTGAGGGCGTGAGGCTGCCTCTCCCTCACGCGTTCCGCCTCCTCCTTCGCAAGCATTACCGCTTCGCAGAAGGAGGTGACGGCCTCCCATGCACTCTCGCTCCGCACCATGGCCTGGACCAGGCTCGGACGCGAGAGATCGCCGCCGCCGATCGCCTCCGTGAGAACACGGCGGTGCTCTGCCCAAGCCGGGCAGACCTCCACTGTATGCTCCACCGTGTCCTCTGGGCGATCCACACAATGGTGACACCCGGGCGTTTCCTCCCGCCTTATGCGAAACAGGAACCTCCCGAAACAACCGTGTCCGGTAAGGACCTGCGTCAGGCGGAAGGTGAGGACGCCGTGGCGCCTCTCTAACCACTCCTCAAAGAGGGGACTTATCGCCGCAATTGTGGCGTGCCCGTTCTTGTAAACGTTAGTGTAAGCTTTGTAGACGAGGTAGACCATGCTCTACTAAGATCTTAATCTACGTGAATATGTGAAATATTGCTAGTTTTACCCATTTGTAATAAAAATTACACTTTAAAGTTAAGAAAGTGGTGAAACTAGAAGAAAGCAAAAATTTTTTTTTTTTTAAATATCCAGGGAGCCAGGGCCAAATAAGTTAGGGCTGAGTAAGTAGCAGATGACCCCACCTAGCCACCATTTTCGTGTGTTCAACGTTCTAGCAAACACCCTGATATCTCTACTGGGTGAGATAGTCAGTTCTATCAGTTCTAAAATTCACTATCTTCAACATTTTCTGATAGGTACAGACGCCAGCACATCAAGCTACATACTATAATCTGTCAAATTTCTTCAATAGATTTTCAACTTTATTGCTATAGCATTAGGTTCAAGGTTGATTGGGAAAATTTGACAGTTTCGGGTAGCTTGATGTTGTAGCATAACGAATTCTAAAGCTAGATATTAATTATCTGTGCGATTTTTATATTTAATCTATGACATTACTACTTTCACCTCCCTATAGTACTTGCTAGAAACTCAGAGGCTATAATAAGCCTAACCGGCGACTCACGCCCTTTTCCGCCATAAACACTGAAGCCTGTATAGCTCCCTGAAATTGGGTAAGTACTCATAGTGTCCTTAGGAGAATCTGTATATTACAGTAACTGTGTTTTATCTTGTGTTTATTCTAAATAATGATTCTGTAAACCACTGTGATGTTGATTTTCCTCTCCAATAACCCATTTCCTTGTCTTGGGGCTACGGACTCGTCTGGTTAGGAAAATACGCACATCACAGAGGCTTACCGGATCTTCCTGTGAGTTCACGGACGTACCCATGCGTGGTTCCAGGGTTCACGGCTTCGGATACTTCACAGCACCGGATACAATCACCGCTTCGGATTCAGTCACCGCTCCGGCTAGACCACCTTTGGCTAGACTAACGGCCCATAACCTCCACGTCAGCCTACGCGCCAGAAGCGGCCGTCTACCTGGCACCCTACGCGCCTGTCTAACCTCTAACCGTCTCTCTACCCGGCAACTACGCACCAGTCGCGGCCCTCTAACCGGCGACTAAGGCCGAACACGCCGAACCACCGCAGCGCCAGCCAGACGGTCCACCCAGGGCAGTACCCTTCCACTTCTTATAACATCACAGCAAAGAACCTTGCAACCAGAATCTATGACCCTCTTCTGTAACTTGTTGCTTAATATAAAATTAAACTCTGTTTTAAGTGACACTTGAGTCTCATTCCCTACCTACTAAACCCCCTATGCCACAATGTGCTGGCGTCTGTACATAAGTATACGTATCGAGGATTTTTCGTGTGACCTACAGAAACATGTACCAAATCAGGTAGATAGCATTGTTTGTGTACGTGACTTGTATGAGTAATGAAAGGCGCCGAAGATACAAAGAATTTTAAAGTGGAGCTCAGTATGACAACGCAGCAATCGTGTCGGTGACCTCAGAACTTTGCCAAAGATGAGAAATATCACTGTAAAGTCCGGACAGCAGAACAAAAAACAAATGACGATTAATTCTCCATAGACTCGACTCCCTGTCGTACAAATGCAGGAGAGAGAGCGCCCCTCCAGAGATTATTGGTTCAAGCTTACAATAATAATGTTAAATAAAAAAAAAAAAACAAATTATTAAGTGCCTTGCTCAAAATTTTTAATTATTATGTATTATTTAAGTATATATCAACTATTAGATTTTAAGATAGCGAAAAAATTGTATTGTTGTTATAATATTAATTTTTAATATAAAATATATAATAGCTTGATAGATCTTCGTGAATGTTTGTTTGGCGCCGCCTCAAAATTTGTAACATAAATTAGGTAATTTAGGAGTTTAGTTAGACTAAGGTTTTTATTTTTCACTTTTAATTTTTGTGAAAATATTTTTTTATAAGTCTGCTGTACATACCTCTTTTTGCCGATAAAGGGCATAAGCGTGTCGGTAACTCCAAACTGTACCCATAATTGGACGTAGTTATGCTATAACGTTCCAATCCACACGCAGGTCGAACTGAGTAAATCGCGTTTTTTTAATTTTGTGGTACGCTTTTTTTTGGTAGCGAGTACAACTAAGTAGTACGTATCACTTCAACTATATAAATAAACATTATTTTATTATATACTTGTCAAAATACCTAGCTTGGGCTCAAAAACTCAATTTTGACCACCTTGTGGATTGGAACGTTATAGCATAACTACGTCCAATTAGTCGAGGAGAGCCAGTTACGCCGACCTTGCATTGTGCCCTTGAACGATGTTTTCCAGCTGGATAACTCATAAGGATGGTCACACACCCCACACACGCAACATGGAAAAATCTATAACCCGACCCTAATAAAGCCAAATTATAATATTCTCGGTTAGAGTGTCTGTGTATGTATACTATAGTTTACTTGGGGCTGCATTTAAAACGCCTCAACGAGCGATGAACGAAAGTACCCAAAAGTGTACCTTGAGCTTGACTGCTTGACTGACCCATACACGGAATAGAAAAAACAAGTGGAAGTGCCCACGCAGCTATCTCTATACAGGGTTATTGGTAAAACATTGCACTCATCATTATGATAAACCTTTACTATGTGACCAAACCTAAAATCGCAAAAAAAAATCAGCTGTTCAGTACATTTTGACGAATTATGGGAACATAAATGTATTGAACAGCTAATTTTTTTTTTCGCGATTTCAGGTTTGGTCCCATAGTAAAAGTTGTTCATAATGATGAGTACAATGACCCCTTAAGAGGTTGTTGGTGTTTTACCAATAACCCTGTATATGTGTCACAATTATGCGGAAAAAATGTTAAATAATAACGATCTTCGCCAGTTGTAATAGTCTTAATTTTTATGAACAATAAATTCAACTTTGTCGAAACGCTTATTTGTTGTTCATACAAAATTAATACGTATTACAACAGGCGAAAGTTGTTATTATTTTACATTATTTCCGCATAATTGGACCGTGTTATGCAGAAAGCAGCCATGTCGGGAAAAGTACAAGAAGAGTTATAAGCATTTTTCTGTCGATGGTTGCATTATGGATGTATGGACCAAGGCTACATTTGATGGCTCATAACTCCGTGATAAATAGAGATATCGACATGGCTGTTTTTGCAAAAAATCTTGTATGTCGAAATTAGTACGAATGTGTTTATAACTTATTTTTGGAAAAGTGCCATATGGCTGCTTTCTGCATAACTAGGTCCAATTTTGACACACGCCGGATAGCTGCGTGGGGGCACTTTCACTTGTTTTTTCTATTCCGTGGACCCATACTTTTATCACGGCTCGAACTATTCCTTGGTTCGTCCAATACAAGATTAAAGGAAGACCTCATTAGTCTAGCTTTTACTAACTGACCTCTACAATTCAGAATGTAACTAGTATCATATATCAGTAAAAATGGTCCATACTTATCAGTGCATTTATTTTTCCAGTATATGTAGTCAAGTTTTAGTTTAAAACTCGTAGAAGCTGAAAGCTACTTTCTTGAACTCGGTTCTCCGACTGTCAGTCTTCTTAAAAGCTACTTGTCCTCTAAAGTTAATAAGATTCTACAGAGCTTGTTTGGCTGGCCTTGTATCGCGGCCTTGGCTTCTGCTTTCCAGCTGGTTGGATCGAAGGATGTCAGAAGGTCACACGCTCGACACCGATAGCAAAACCGGTAGTTATCGATTAGTCACTGTTGTTTTGGTGGCTTTTAAATAGAGTTGGTAATGTCTTCAATTTCAAATCAATTAATTTTTAAGAATAAAGTCAGAAATTTGGCGTAACCATAAGTGCGGGGTAAAAATGACCACGGTTTTTGAATGCCTGACCTAGTCAGTGCTCAATAAGTCTGGTATTAAATCTTTTGGCAATAACACAAGCCAATCATTTGACAACGACGGGTTACTTTAAATACAATAGGTAATATAAAGTTTCAGAAACCATGAGAAAGGACGTTACTACCCTTGCGGAAATCCTATTAAAAATAATCATCCTATTTAAAGAAATGCGCTTCACTCGCTCGGACAACAAACAAACAAACTCATTGTTTATTTGTTAACCGAGCGAGCGAAGCGTCTCTGCTTCAAGTCTGGCAAAATTTGCTTTCCTCTGTCAATTTATTGGTATCTGCAGATCGTATTTTACAACCGATCTGGACGAAACTTGGTACAGGTTTTACGACTTTATAATTTTTTTGCTGTCGGGAATTTTTGATTGGGGGGGGGGGGGGATTTCTCCGCCTTATCAGATCCGGTTTCGACGGTTCTTTTTATTTGAAAGGTACTAACTTAGTTACATAAACATTTGGTCAAGATCTGATGAGGAACTTTGGCGTGATGAGGAGCAGAATAGCTCCTCAAAATGCAGTCAATTGCTCACTTTTAGATTGCTAAGGTAGGGATTGTTGGAGCGTCCTTTAGTGTATATATTAATAGTTGCAAAAAAGATTGTGCTCGCGAGGTCTGCTGTTCGCAGAAGTAGTAGTATATTTATTTGTTACGCCTCAACCGATCATCATGAAATTTTGCATAAACCTTGTCAGTGGCACAAAGAAGGACATAAGGGTATCTTTCATCCAAAAAAGTACTGTTCCCGAGGGATAGAAAAATATTTACATTAAGCTGTGGTCAAAAGCTAGCTATACATATAATAATTAGTGAAATTTTGATGATTATGTATGAGTTTGTATGTTTGTTACTCCATCACGCTTTAACGGCTTAATTAATTTGGATAAATTTAGGCACACGGGTCGATCATGACCAAGTTATTATATTATATAGGATACTTCTAGGTACAGATATAAATTTCCCTGAGATGGATTCTGTGACAAAAGCGACGCTGTCGCTAAAGATTCAGTCATGTGTATCGTTACGGTCAGTGGCATACCCAAACGCTCGCCGTAATTATTGAGTTTATTATTATGTATGGACGTAGTATTTATTATCTGTGGTATGGATAAGTAAAGAGGAGTTCGGGGCTAAGTAATAACAGCCGCATGGGTCGATCCATCAGACTGAGCTACGCTTGCCGGGGTTGGTCCATAAATGGGTGACCATCTTTACATACCGAGACTCCTCCGTGCCTCGGAAAGCACGTTAAGCCGTTGGTCCCGGCTGTCATTCGTGGATCTTTGGCAGTCGTTACAGGTCGTCAGAAGGCCGAAATTCTGACAACCAGTCTTAACAAGGGGTATCGTATTACCCAATAACTGGGTTGTGGAGGTCAGATAGGCAGTCGCTCTATGTAAAATACTGTTATTCCCAACATAGTTGGAAAAAGGCTAGGCAGATTGGTATGGATAAGTAAACAGCCATTATACAAATCCGTAGGACTCCCGGATCACGAGGAATTTTATACATAAATAAACATAAACAAATCTAACTCAAAAGTTGGCTGAATACAGCTAGAAATCTGACACATAGGGCGCGGGATTAAACCTATTCATAACTTTAACTGTGCTTTTAGCAAGAATGTATTTTCTATGTAAGATGTAACCTAATATTCGAATGGCACTTCTGCACTCTACAGGAGGTCAAAAATAAAAGTGGTAAGTAATATTATTTTACTTCAAAGATTTACTGTTATATTATTATTATTATTATTATTTACTGTTTCTGTCATCCAGAGATATTCATCAAGTTCTCTTCAGACCTGTCAAAATCTTCAATCGTATACAGGGTTATTGGTAAAACCCCAACAACCTCTTAAAGGGTCATTGCACTCATCACTATGAACAACTTTTACTATGGGACCAAACTTGAAATCGCGAAAAAAAAATCTGCTGTTCAGTATATTTATCCCAATTATGCTAACATAAATGTACTGAACAGCAGATTTTTTTTTTCGTGATTTCACGTTGGGTCCCATAGTAAAAGTTGTTCATAATGATGAGTATAATGACCCCTTAAGAGGTTGTTGGTGTTTTACCAACAACCTCTTAAGGGGTCTTAAGGGGTTGTATAATAGGTCCCTATATTGGGGGCAGGTCTCTACGAACCGATAACGATTCAGTTGAGAAGGTAGGTACCTAGGTCGAGTTCACTAATATATTGGCAGTGACAATGTTTCAAAATACTGTAAGCGTTAAAATGATCATATTTATAGTTCTATACAAACTTAGACATTAATAAAATGTTATCATATAAACTGTTCATAAGTATGTTACAGTAATGCAGTCAAAAATATCTGACTACTCTTCGGAACATAAATATCTAAATTCTAAATACTCTAGATTTCAATATATTTGGTGCCACATATGATTCATAAATATCTTTGTGCTTTGAATATTCAACTAAATGACCTTTATCATTAAATTTATTTTTGCTTGCCGGAGCAAGTACAAGTGCAATGCAGTGTTGCCGTTCGTAATAGTTCTGTATCAATATGACAACGTTGCGTAGTAGCTGTATTATTTAATTAATTAAGTTTTAGGAAATATTAGGGTCAACGCAGACTATACCTACCTATTTAAAACTTTTCAGTCGGTTTAAAAAATAAAAATAGCATTTTAAGCACATTAGTAGCTCATTTTTATTTTATTATTCTTTATAAATTCTTATTTTTTTCTTCTGAAAACCTAACATTTAAAAGAAAAAAGATTACAATAGGATATACTTCTGTAAAGAGATTGTTCAAAGAATTTAAGACTACAAATAAAAAAAAATATAGAAAATACTCCTATACATATAGATTACAGGAAAACCTATAAGAAGTCTATGGTCTTAAAATAACATGGTAAATCTTTCAATATTGTGCGTACAAACTTGCAGTTGGAATGTATGGGAGAACATGTTTTTCAACTACAATGATGAATTTGTTCTTAGGATAAATTCATCCCAACTACGGAACTCTTCATTGTGCGTGGACCGACACGCACTTGACCGGTTTTTATTCTAACTTTATTTCTGGAAAGGAAACAAATTTTCAATATCCAGCAGGAGATAACGAGGAAGAGAACATAACTAGACTTACCAAGGGTTATCGTGTTACCCAGTAACTGGGTTGTGGAGATCAGATCGCAGAACGCAGTCGCTTCATGTAAAATACTAGTGATCAGATGCATCCGTTAAGACTGGTAGCCGAGCGCAACATATTTGGGAAAAGCTAAGCAGATGATGAGTAGGAGATAAGGGACTCATCTAAATACTGTATGGCCATTACAGAGGAACTGCACTTTTCCTTATATATGAAATCCTGAAACCAACTCAATATAACATAAAAGCTCAACTTTCTCGGTTAACAGGAATAAAATGGGTCTTCTGAAAATAAAAGCCCGTTGAAGACGCCATTGATTTTGTTTCTAATTCGGAAACTAGTGGCTGTCTATTTGGTACGGCGCCAAACTGTCTGTCCCAAATACTTGCCGGTTTATTTCTACCCTAGCAACTTTATCCTGAATCTTTCAATAACAAACTAACCTTAACTCAAGCAATATGCAGTCTAAAATTGCATAACAGCATTCCACAATTCCACTGTCTAATATGACAAGAGAAAATGTACTCTATCTTTAGGGCAATACAATTTCAAATCGCTTAAACATATGTTTTTAACCTGTTATAAACTTATAGCATAGCAAAAAGGACTTTATGATGCATGAAATAAGATTTGAAATGAGCTTAAAAGTGAGAAAGTTTGAAATAGTTTTGACATTTCAAAATCAGTGTTGTACGACTGAAAATAGGGTCATAGATATATTTGGAAATGCCAAAAGTTTTATGATTTATGAAATAAACTGCTTGTTATACAAATCATGTTATTACATACTGAAGAGATGAGATTCGTAATGTTGCTATGAATTTGCACTATCATTTTAGAGCTACACTTTAACAGAGTTATAATTTGAAATCCAGTATCGTTTCACTTGAGCATTATAAACAACACGGCAGACTACGATTACCATTATTTTGTACCCACAGGGAATAACTTCATTATGATTTCACAGGCTTATAACAGTTACAACACCAACATCAAATCTTACGACTATAGAGACAGTCTCTTATCAGGTTCCAAAGTTTCTTCTGGCAAAACAGAGCAATATCTTTTAGTTTTTAAAAAAGATTTAAATTTTGCGTTTCTCTTTAGCCTTTTCAATACATTCTCAACTCTTTTTGGTGATTTGTGATGGCTTATCTAAACTTGAGCAATGCCATTGAAAATATCTTCTAATTTTTCTCATTCTCTCGTGCTAAGATATACAAGAATAGCTCATGCAGAAATAAAAATCGTGTGCGGTTAAACCCCCGGCAGAAACGAAGTTCCTTCTCACGTATGATTTAGAACGATATCTTACATTTGCATTTTGACTTCACTATCGGCATTAGCACCCTCGAAAACCATGAACACGATACCCATGATGAAAAATTTTAAAATTTTCGCAACCACCATCTTGAATTTTCATTTTGACCCAATTCACATTTTCTCTCTCTTTATCTCTGTCTCTTTCTATTATCTCTCGCAAAAAGAGAGCAAGAGAGAAAGTCGCATGGAGGGGCATAACGCTTTTTTGTTACATGACGATTTTTACCAGTTCACTCTCCTACCGCAAGCCACGTTAGGAAAATCAAAAGTCTTTTTGCAACTTAGTTCTAAAAAGACTAGCCTATCAGGCAGACAGCATTGATGTTGGTAGTCTGGCTGACTAGTCTGCAAGCGTAGCATGACTACCGTAGAAGCGGAAGAAATGACAGACAAAATGACAGATTGTAGCAATATTTCTAAAAAATAACAACAGAAATGTTACTTGGTATAGAAAGAGGATTATGTCTAAAGAAAATTGAGAGTCAGTCCACGAAACGGCAAAATATTCGCGAATGCTCGAGCTCTTTTTAAATTTCACTGAATAATGTACTGTATCAATATTGGCTTTAAGTATAAAATTCGACGCAGACATCAAGCGTGATGACTTATTCAGTGATAGAGTGCTCGAGCATCCGCGAGGATTTTTCCGTTTGATGGAGTCTGACCCATAGAAGACGCGTGCTGGGTGTCACTCATGGGAGGTACTTTTATACCACCCAAATTAAAACCCAGATAACATAACGACCCGATAGACAGAACCTGACCGACCTGTATCTAGCCATAAGGAATGGTAAATATACTCCTGTCTCACCAACTCCAACAACAATAACACAACTTGTTTTCCCGCTTACTATGTTCGGTAGGTACGCAAAACGGATTAGCAATTAATAAACAAATGCATTGTGTTATCAATACTGCCGTTATATTCGAGTCTATCACACAGACAGACAGACGCTGGGAAGTAGGACATCGATAACTTTGCATTGGATGTGAAAAAACATTATCTTGCCTGTTTTATGTTTTCACGATGCGGTTTTACAGAATAGACCGGCTGAACAGCCACAATAATGCGTTGATGGTATTCAACCGTATAAACAATAAGGCTTGCTGTACATGACGCCGGAGCTGCACTGGCGCCGAAACGCACGCTCGTTGCTTTACTATTTAGCTCGGCATCAATGCGGTGTACATGCTGCTCCGGTGCGGCGGTGGTGCAGCACATTGGCGACATTCATTCGTATACACAAACATGCGATCCGGCGCGGCGCCGTCCAGTACGGCTCCTTCGTCGTGTGCAGGAAGCCTAAGAAGAAGACACTGAGATCGTGTAATACTGTCGGGCATACATTTGGCTGATGGTGGTATGCAGTATGCAATCCCTTAAAGGTACAGAGAAACAGCCTACGACCCCCTGTACCTATATATACAGGGGAAATTTTCAAGTAGGCGTGGATGGCTCAATTGATGGATGGACAAACTCTGAGGAATAGCGAAAAGTACTCAAAGGAGTCTCGGGCTTGATTTTGATGTAAAATAAATCAGCATCATTGGATTTTTGAAAAATCAATATTTCTAGCTAGGGATCGAACCCGTTGATTTTGAAAAAAAAAACACTTTATTATTACACCATTCGATAGTGTCGCTAATGAGGACCGAATTCTGGGAAGTCATACGGCATCCTAAAGGCTCATTTTTAACAAAATACTTTTTTATTTTTCTTATGTTACCTTCAAAAATTCAGCATTCCCTACATTTATGTTCGCATAACTCGTCAAAATGTAGGAAACACCTAATATTTTTTTCACGATTTCAGGTTTGATCCCATAGTAAAAGTTGTTTGTTATCTTGAGTACAATCAGGTTTAAGTATCGGTCACAAATTACCGGTCACCCAATATATGAGACTTATGATCGGTTAAAAATAACTGAATGTCAACTACAGGCCAAAACTAAGAATTTTCCAACGGAAAAACAAAACAAGACTTTTTCGACCTTCCACCTACTGTCGCACTTCACAGTTTTCTATTTCCCAAAGTGCCTCTCCAACAAATGACGGCTCAGCTTTGTTTTTCTCTTTGTAAGCAAAACACTATGACCACTTCTAGTTCTTCAACCAGTGCCTATTTTGTATCTTCTATGAAGAACATTGGTTTATTTGAAGGGCAGTGAAATATTCATTGAAATCTTGATCAGAACAGTTTTTTTACTCTTTTTGTATGTGTATAAAGTACTCTGAGAAGAAAAAAAAACGTAGAAATTGATTTAAAACAGCTAATATGTCGAGGAAAAGATATGGCAGCAATGTGGCTAAACAACACGCTAATTTAAGAGGCTCTAATAGGTAGATACAGAATTGTATTGAGGGTTTGTGACTTCTTCATTATTGCATACCATACTAGGTACCAATATGCTTCGAAAGTCCGAAGTAGGTACCGAATAGGTATTACGATAATTCCGCAAACGTTTGGAATCTAGTTGGATCGCCGACATTTTTCGGCTGCCACCCAGACAGCGCGCCAAGCGCCCCACTGACCTTTACATTACCACTATCATTTGTTTTGCACATTTCTACGTGAATGGTATTTCCTTCATTATTATTCCTCTTTATTCCTAAGTTTGGATTTGCCCTTTTTCTTGAATTAAATAAGTCCGTAGTATGATTGAGTTGGCCTTTGATATTTAAAGACCAAAAGCGTTGTGTTAGAGCTATGTGTAGTCTTAAACCTAGAGATAGTTGTGAATCTCTGTTCAAGTCTTTGAAAATTCTTACGTTTCCATCGTTGTACAGACGCCAGCAGATCAAGCTACCCGAAACTGTAAAATTTTCCCAATCAACCATGACACTAATGTTTTTGCGATAAAGTTGAAAATCTATTATAGTTTGACCAAGACCGCTGTACCGCGCCTTAGGAATGTGCGGCGAGGCGGGGTGCAGCGCTGGCGAATGAGCGGCTGGGACGCCGTGAGCGTTGACGAATGAGCGGCCTGCACTGCCCCCCCTCTCGCCGCGCACATACCTACGGCGCGGTATAGCGGTCTTGGTCAAACTATAAAGATATTTGACAGATTGTAGTAGCTTGATGTGCTGGCGTCTGTACATTTTGGAAATGGCAATTTTTGTAAAAAGAAATAAAAATTGTTTGCTAAGGTCTCGGACACTAAGAAAGGTCCCGTGAGAAGTCAATACAAAAACCTCTAAAAAACAGCATTACTTAGAACAAGTGTTTTCTGCATGGGTCCAATAATATTTAATAAACTACCGGAGAGCATAAAAAGTGACACTCTTCAACAATTTCAAAACAAATTCAAGGCTTTTTTGATACAGAAATGTTATTATTATTCCATAAGTGATTTTTTGAATGACCCTATGTGTGACATCTCAACAGTTTGATATTATTAACATTATTTGATACATCTTTCTGCATAATCTGGACTTGTTTATTTATTTATTTACGGACAACCAACAAAGCATACACTAAAAATACATGTTAAAATACCCATTTTTACATTTTTTAGTGTAGCCTTAATTAAAGGCTGCCACGGCATGCATTAAACATAGGAGTAGGAAATACAGTTACAAAACAGATTTTATTTATTTAGATAGATGTGAGTACTTATGTAAGTGAAAAGACAATAGAAACTACAATAGTAATTTTACACTATTACGATAATGCCCTATGCAAGACAGACTTGACTTTATGTAAAGAGTAAGACATATCAATATCTACGCTGGGTGAGCCTGACAGACGACCAAATTGAATCTGCATTCTGTTAATGGTGTAAAATTGACCCAGATTGGTTTTAAAGCTCTTAGCGCGAAGCAACTGATATGTAGACTTACGAGCAGACTTGTTACTACGAGAGACTTGTTAAAATATTTTATTGGTATCTTAATCATTTTTTTTTTCACATTTTCATAATTTTACTCATAAGCTTATTAATAATGACATTATTTGTAAAATTTTGCATGATAAAACTCAGGCAGAATGTACCCGGCTCACTATATTTTTTTATAACAACTTTATTGTATTATACATTCTGTGAGAATAAATGATTTGATTTGATTTGAAGCTACGTTACATGGTATAAGACTTATGTGTATTTTTAAGGTTGGATAATTTTGAATGAATAATCTACGTTTCATAAGTGAAAAGCATCTTCTTCAAAGCAGGTTCTTACCAATTTTTCTGGACAGGCGATTGGAAGGTAGGTATTGTATAACTTACCTGAAAAAATAAAAGAAAAAGAATTAGCATTGGAATAAAATTCAGAAACCAAAACCAAAAACACTCAAACAGAACCGTTTAAACATCGGAAACTAATCAAAAGCTCATACAAATACACACGTGAAGAGAAAGTCGACCACGAACCCGTGATGGAGGCTATCAATTAAAACCTGTATTATTCACTATAGTACGTATATTTTGTTACATGGTGCCTAACGGGATCCTCGCGACGAGACCAACCTGTTTGGAAGCAAGGTGTAATGTTTAGACGAAGTATGTGGTACATACAATGATATATCAAACTGTACATTTCCAATATATGCTGACCTCTCATTATACTAAAGGCTTGATACAAATTATACAATAGAATATGGTTTATTGTTGCTGCAGGTAGAAGTTTGTAAAAATAAAAATAAAAAAAACGGCCAAGTGCGTGTCGGACTACGCACAATGAAGGGTTCCGTAGTTGGGATGAATTTATCCCAAGAACAAAATGAACATTGTAGTTGAAAACATGTTCTCCCATACATCGATATAAGCCACGGTCAATTCTCCAACTGCAAAATTAACTTTGTAATCACAAATAAAACATTTTTTTATGTGATAAAACTACAACTTAACAATTTTCGGACATTTTTCTTTACTTGTGCTGAGACCTTGCTTCTTGCCAAATTTCATGATTCTAGGTCAACGGGAAAAGTACCCTATAGGTTTTGATTCCTTTGTGATATCGCAAAATATGCGACATAAACGGTCGCGTTGACTTACAAGTTTGATTTTTCATAGCTGAACGAGACCATAGACCTTAGTATTTGATAAAAATTGCAACTTCATACCTCTACGCGTTCCTGAAAAAAAAAGGGTCTTGACAGACAGACTGACAACAAAGTGATCATATAAGGGTTCCTTTTGAGATACGGAACCCTTAAAAGTATTTTACAACATACCTCTAGGGTCTACCTTAATAAGAAAATAAATAAAAAGAATGTTCCAACATAGATAGGATAAACAGAAAACTAAACTATGTAGGTACAGTAACTATTCTAAGTTATATAGGGAAAGACAGAAATATAAGGAAAGAAGACAGATAAGAAAGTAGGTAAAAGTCATCAAAATATGAATTAATTGAGTGATAACAATTCTGTAATTGTAAAATTCACAGTTGGTAGGATCCGTACCAAAATGGTAAAAAGGAACCCTTATGATGGGACCCAAACTGAAATCGCGAAAAAAAATCAGCTGCTCCCTACATTTTGACAAGTGATGCGAATATAAATGTAGGGAACAGCAAATTTTTTTTGCGTTTGGTCTCATAGTAGAAGTTGTTCATAACGATGAGTACAATCATGTGTTTAAGTATCGGTCACTAATTACCAGTACCTATACATATATGTCAACACTAAGATATAGTCTATTGCCTTCTTCATCAAAATATCTAGCACCACTTATCATTACAAAAGCAACTACATTTTCCAACGTACCTAATTGATCTTCCATGACCTAATTATATAATTACGAGTCGGCGACGATCGTACAATTACCGTTAACAAACAATTGTTTTGCAACTGTCTCGGTCAGTTGCTAAGAGGCTTTCATGTCAACCGGCAGTTAGGATAATTGTTGTCATGATAGCTTTGCAACACATTATGCAGTTAGCAGTCATAGCAAAATTGTTATCTAAGATTGTTGTTAGTATCATGAGGTAAAATGGAATGAAATTATGAATGAGGTCAAACAAGATATAAATTATTAGAAGGACGAAAACGAAGAGGAAAAGACTTTAGCAATAAGAGCCACCTTAAGAGGTGATGAGAGTATAATAATAATAAGAATCTACCATTACCATACCAAGAACATTAGTGTTACTAATATTAGTCGAAGTTGACCATTTAGAGACAATCAAAGAAGCAAAATAAAGAGCCAATGAAAGGCTAGTGTTCTTCTACTTTTAAAAATTGTCTAGCCTTTACTTCACTTTAGCAACAAGGAAATAAAAAGAAATAAATTCATACTTTTAAAAATTTTACTACCCTTGTTCCCATATCGTCTTATTTTTTCTCTCATTATCACAAGCATTCATCGCTCTTATCCAGTTTTATTTTCATTGCCATTTTCTGCAGACTTCATTCCACTTGTTTTGCCTTCTTAGTTCAGTTCAGTTTCTTAATGAAGTCATTTCATACTGCAGCATTCATCCAAAATAATATAAGACTTTATATCTCTATCACTTGAATGTGGTTCATTATTACATATAAAATCAACTCACGTACGTCTTTGCGTCTTATCTCTAAAGTCTAGAATGTCTCTGTATTCTTTATTGTTAGATCTTCTGTAATCACAGTCTCTTTGAAAGTTTAGATAAAAGTAGCTTGTACTTGAGATGAATTAAATGTAACTCCTTGAAGAATGTCCCGAGATAATATTGGGTAAATTAAAATTTTGGAATAGTGAAAAAAATCATTTGAATTATGTCTTACGTCTAGAACTAGACGTTTTTGTATTGGATATTTCGAGTTCTTAGCTTAGAGAGTATATGTTCGTGCATACATAATATATTATTTCTCTCCGTCTCTCTTTCCTTTTATAAACCCCCGACGGAAAACGAGGGGGAGTTATAAGTTTAACGTGTGTATCTGTGTATCTGTCTGTGGCATCGTAGTTCCCGAACGACAACCGATTTAGATTTTTTTTGTTTTGTTTCAAAGGTGACTTGATCGAAAGTGTTATAGCTACTCGTATGATTCAAGAAAATCTATTCAGCCGTTTGAAGATTATCAGCTCTTTTCTAGTTGAATGGATGGGAGCATCTTCCACAGGTCTGATCGAGTCGAAATTTGGTATTCTGTTACTCCAATGATATTAAAATAACATAGTAACCTTGAACTGATTCTGCAGCATTTTCTGGAATTTGCAGGATATCCAACTTCCTCGCCAACTTACAGCAGAGGTATCGTGTTTGGGCTCATTGGAATGGTCTCAATGAATATATTATAGATAGATAGCAATCAGGATATGATGATGGAGTAGCAAAAGATATGAGGGTAAATCTAGGTCGGTAAAATTAATTTGTATAAAACCTGCATGATTAAAATGTAAATTTTTAACACTATTAGTATAGATTTTAGATAACTAGTTTATTAATATTAATTACTCCTCATTTTCATTATCACCTTCCACGAAACTCGAACCAGTCAGACCACCTCGCCCAGCTAGTTATGAGATTACCCGTTTATTCACTAGTTTATTAACAACAAGGCCGATAGCGATCACCGTTAGCTATTATTGCTTTCGCGCCAGTATAATTGTAGAGCAAAGGTCATTCACAACTACCGAGAAAATGGTGGCGAGACAACCAATCAGAGGAGTTTGGAGATTTATTTGAATACCGAATGAAAGTATAAAGAAAATAAAATCGTAGTGCTTTGATGTTAAACACTATAGACTCAATCAATCAGCCTAGCCTTTTCCCAACTATGTTGGGGTCGGCTTCCAGTCTAACCTGAACGGATACAGCTGAATACCAGTATTTTGCATGGAGCGACTGCCTATCTGACCTCCGCAACCCAGATACTGGGTAATACGATACCCCTTGGTAAGACTGGTTGTCAGAGTTTCGGGCTTATGACGACCCATAACGACTGTCAAAGATCTTCGAATAACAGCCGGGACCAACGGCTTAACGTGCTTTCCGAAGCACGGATGAGGCTCGGTATGAAAAGATGGTCATCCATCCCCAGACCAACCTCGGCAAGCGTAGCTTAACCTGATGGATCGACCCGTGCGGCTGTTATTACTTAGGCACGAATAGATAATGCCCGGGATAATGTCCTCAAGGGAGGGTATGTCTACTTTTCGCGCTAATAATCGTATGTAGCTTGAAGAGTGTTATTGTATCATCATCTGCCTATCCTTTTCCCAAATGTGTTAGGGTCGGCTTCCAGTCTAAACGGCAGCAGTATTTATATGAGTGTCATTGCACCTACAAGATAACTTAATTTCCTGTTACAAGCAAAATGGACTCTTGAATCTTACTCGTAGATCTGTTTTCAAAGACACGGTGTGTATTGTGCTATCAAATCTATAAAATCTGATAACCAAATGTGGAGTCTTATTATTTTTTTCCTTCCTCCCATACGATTAACAATATAAGCCATCAATCATTCAAACCATAAGAAGGCTGTGTTAAAACATCGTATCTTCAATATTCCATACACGTAACATCAAAAACATGATGCCCATAAAGAGATTTCACTTTATGATCAAGATTAAAAGTCAATGATCGCTTTAGGAGTCAAAAAGTACCGATTTTTGTATTTATACGATGGCCCAAGTAGGCTGACTTCATCAATGATGACGATTCAATAGATCAGCTCATAAACATCTCCTTCTAACAAAGGATGTAGTTTTTCCCTAAACAGAGAAGGATCAAGCATTAAGGTGGATCCCGCGAAATTCAAATTTTCTTGCGTTTTTTTTGCAATTGGCAGGTCAGTGTCAGGTTATATCTTGATGAAAATATGATTCGCGACACTATCAAATGTATTTCCATAATTATAACCATAAGAATCATCAATTGTATAAGTTAGATTACCTCGTGTTTCTATCTGATTTCGGAAATCAGATGTCAGCCCTTATGGTCTATATAGGGTTATTGGTAAAAGACCAGCAACCTCTTAAGGGGTCATTGTACTCATCATTATGAACAACTTTTACTATCGGACCAAATCTGAAATCGCAAAAAAGAATATCAGCTTTTCAGTACATTTTGACGAATTACGCGAACATAATTGTACTGAACAGCTGATTTTTTTCGCGATTTCAGGTTTGGTCCTATAGTAAAAGTTGATCATAATGATGAGTACAATGACCCCTTAAGTGGTTGTTGGTGTTTTACCAATAACCCTGTATATCCCAGATGGTGCTGTGTGGGATTCTCATACGTAGTTACAAACAAGACATTGAAAAGGTACAATGCCATATTTAAACTTGCAATTTAGTGCTTATGAAGCAGTTTTGAAAACATACCCGCCGTTCCAATAAAGCTAACATTGAGGAAGAAAATGAATCCGTAAATGATAGACACAAAAGTTTTGCAATGCAAGAGGGTTGGACAGCGTTGTCAAATATTTATGTCTTCATCCTACTAATAATAAGGATGGATGGATGTTTGTTACTCAATCACGCCAGAACAGCAGAACGGATCTGGATTAAATTTGGCACAGATATAGATTATAGTCTGGAATAGCACATAGGATACTTTTTATCCTGGAAAAATGTACGGTTCCCGTGGGATAATTTCCAACATCCAAGCGGGCGAAGCCGCTGGCAAAAGCTAGTTTGTTTATAAGATGATTTAAATCTTTATGTACACTAAACATTCAAAAATGGAACGATAATAATACTTATTATTATGTCCATGAAGTTCCTCCTACATTGAGATCCCAAAATAGGGGTCGGAATGGGCTAACGAGAGGGTGGCGGGCGATTCATCCTCCCCCAAAAGGCGTCCACTTACAACAGGGTGGGAGTGTGTTGCCAACTGCAGAAATAACCGTAAGGAAAAAGCAATAGCTGACAGTAAATTTTGCGATATTTTCGTATACATTAAGGGCGGGTTACTTTAACCTACTAGGGCATAACTTGGCCCAAATCGAGACAAATCTTTAAACTGCCCAAAGTGTCGATATCGCTGCCACACATCCGAACGTTGTATCTCCTTTGGTAACTAATAAATGGCGATATATTATGATACATAGACGCGTATTTGCGGAACTTTATGTGGATTTAATAACACTAAACATCTGTCTCGATTTGGGCCAAAGTTATGCCCTAGTAGGTTAAATAGATATTTTTGGGTGAAGCTGAAGTCTCTGAAGATTGTTGTTATTATGACATACATACATAATGTACTTTTCACAATGACATAAGTACTTGTCCAAAAATTTATAACGCGAAATTTCCTTGGAAAACATAATGATCACAGTATTTGTTGCTATGAAAGAGTGGCAGTAAAAAAAACTCATCTTTAACTTACACATTCAATAAAATGGTAAAACCTTTCTGTTCCAGATTTCGGTATGACTAACCTGACTGACTATAATAATATCAAAGACAATAAGCTCCGAGCTCAATTTCCATTTTAGTGCCTAAACCCAAAACCAAACTTTAAATAAACTAACAACCTATTCGATTTAAACTATGAGATCAAGATCTTTATCCAAATTCAAACATAATGGCTGAACTATCCAATAGGACAACAACATTTGGAGGAACAGTCATTTGAGCCTTAATTAGAAAATATCGCGTCATCCATCCTCAATGGATACTAGCTGTAGTCCACAAATTGTTAAGTTCCGCTGCTTTTCTCAGTGTTGTTGGCCAATTCCTTCCTTTACTACTATAGAGGAAGTTGTCATTATTGCTACAGTTTAAAATGTTTCTGAGATTTTTTTTGTGAACTGGTAATCAAATAATCGTGTCAAATAAGGAAGAATGAATTACTACAGGTACAGTCATAGGATTTTTATTTAATTGCCATACGGTTTAAATTGCAATACTTAGTTGACGCGCAATCGTGAAATGCCCACATCTAAAACGTCAGACCATGTTCACTAAATTGACGATCATTGTGGCTTTTTTTGACGTCAATTTTCCTTATAACTCTTTCATGATTTGGATGATAAGTTCGGTCATATCCTGTTCCAACATCCAACTTCCTCTTTTGGAAGTAAATCAAATTGGCAACAGAATGAGGAAGCTCATTTTTATTCATGATATACTTATGAAGGTGGAATCACCATTTAAATTGAAAAAGACTATCCGAATCGAAATACTGGTAATGAGGTTGGCAAGTTTTTTAGAAGACAAATGTTTCGACTAGAGAACTACTGGCCGTTTTTTTATTTAGAAGACGAACGTTTGGAATAGAGAACTACTGGCTGTTTTTTTTTTTAGAAGACGAATGTTTCGAATAGAGAACTATTTACTGTTTTTAGGGTTCCGGACCTCAAAAGAAAAAAACGGAACCCTTATAGGATCACTTTGTTGTCCGCATGTCTGTCAAGACCCTTTATCTCAGGAACGCGTGGAGGTATTGAGTTGAAATTAAAACCATATACTCAGGTTTACAGTCCCTTGAAGCTGTGAAAAAATCAAGCTTCAAAGTTAACGTAAAAAAAAGATACGGCTGTTTATGCCGCTAAAAACGTATTTCGACACTCAAGGGAATCAAAATTTATAGGGCACTTCCCGTTGACCTATAATCATGAAATTTGGCAAGAAGCAAAGTAAATCAAGAAGTCCGAAAATCGTTAATATGTAATTTTATCACATAAAAATATAGGTTTAAAAACTTAAATTTGCAGTTGGAGAATTGACTGTGACGTATATCTTTTGGGAGAACATGTTTTTCAACTACAATGTTAAGTTTGCTTTTGGGATATTTTTTTTTCAACTACGGAACCCTCCATTGTGCGTAGTCCGACACGCACTTGGCGGTTTTTTTTTTTAGAAGACGAACGTTTCGAAAATAGAACTACGGGCTGTTTTTAGGGTTCCGTACCTCAAAAGGAAAAAGGAACCCACATAAGCTCACTTTGTTGTCCGTCTGTGTGTCTGTCAAGACCCTTTTTCTCAGGAACGCGTAAAAGTATCAAGTTGAAATTCATATCAAATACTCAGGTTTATGTTCTCTTTCAGCTGTGAAAAAATCAAACTTGTAAGTCAATGCTATCAAAAGATATAACCGTTTATATCGCATATTTTGCGATTTCACAAGGGAATCAAAACCTATAGGGTACTTCCCGTTGACCTAGAATCATGGAATTTGGCAAGAAGCAAGGTCTCACAGCACAAGTCCGAAAATTGTTAATTTGTAATTTTATCACATAAAAAAAATTGGGTTTACAAACTTTTTGCAGTTGGAGAATTGACTGTGACGTATATCTGTGAATGGGAGAACAAGTTTTTCAACTAAAATGTTATGTTCGTTTTTGGGATAAATTCTTTTCCACTACGGAACTCTCCATTGTGTGTAGCCCAACAAGCACTTGGCCGTTTTTTTTATTAGAAGACGAACGTTTCGAATAGAGAACTACTGGCTGTTTTTTTTTTAGAAGATGAACGTTTCGAATACAGAACTACTGGCGGTTTTTTTCAAGTCACAAGCAAGTCTAAGCTTATGCATAATAGGTGTCCATATTTCGCTCCCTTCAAATACAATTGCACTTCTAAATACATAACAACTCTTCAAGTAACTCCACACGTTGCCAACTTAATATCTCACTCCCACTATTACACGTTCAATAAAACTAACCGCTTACAAGGCTCTTTGGCAACACCGACCTCCAGGGGGCTGTGGTATAAGCGCCACCCCCCTGGTTTCGAGGGGGGTGGATGCTGCAACGCGCCAAGGTCGCCCCGACCTTGACATTTAGCGGGTCGTCGAGGAAATCCCTCCACAACTGTGTATATTTCATACCCACAATGTCTGATACAGCGTGGTGTACAACAATACTGAAGGTTTTTGAAATGGATATTTTTAGAAAGTGTCCTTGTGATGATTTGGTTAGTTTTGTAGTTTTTTTTTTTTTACTAAGAATAATTAAGTAAAATATGCAACGGAAGAGTTAAATCTTCAAGTCACCTCTGACTGATCGGTATTCCGAAGGTGTCCTTGAATATGACATGAAAATTATAATAAAAGGAGTTAAATTAAATTTAGTGGCGAAACTTCATAGACTTTATGGGTAAGTACCGATGTCTAAATCATCATCTGCCTAGCCTTTTCCCAATTATGTTAAGGTTGGCTTCCAGTCTAACCGGATGCAGCTGAATACCAGTATTTTACATGGAGCGACTGCCTGTCCTATCTGACCACCACAACCCAGTTACTGAGTAACACGATACCCCTTGGTAAGACTGGTTGTCAGACTTTTGGGTTTCTGATTAGTGAATACCCGTAACGAGTGTCAAAGATCTACGAATGACAGCCGGGATCTACGGCATATCGTGCTTTCCGCGGTACGGAGGGGTCTCGTTATGTAATGGATGGCCACCCATCCTTAACCTTCGATCGACCAGTGGAGCTGTTATTATTTAGCCACGAGCCAATATCAAAACATAGGTATATTATTTAAATTATTTTCTTAAGCTCTTAATTTCAAATGTCTACGTAGAACACGTCAGTAGTAACACTTTGACCATGAGCGGGCCTAGCGTAGTACGGAGTTTCAATAGAATTAGAGGCCAGTTTATGCTGGTTTTGTTATCACTGACGTGCGACTTACTTTCCTTACTTGGTCTGTGAAGTTAATTTAATTTGTAAAGTTTAGACTGATACTACGAATGAAAAAAAAGAAAGAAAGAAAGAATGAAGTTTATTTGTACTCAGTTCATGAAACACAAATGCGATAAGATGATGCTGAAATAAAAGCAAGAACTAAAGAAACAATGCTAAGAAATCTGTAGAACACAAAACTTGGTAGAGCATTGTAGTAGAGCACAACTGATTTCTTCAGGGATTTTCTCAGTAGCCCATGAGAAAATCCCTAAAGAAATTAGTTGAATTCCCAGATTTAGATAAAATTAAACTTAAAAGTGTTCTACTGCAGAGAAAAGAAGTAAAATAGAATATGTTACAGCACCCTACTAATATTTTAAAGGTTTAAAGTTTGTGAGGATGGATGGCTAGACGTTTGATACTCTTTCAAGCAAAAACTACTCAACGGAATTTGATGTAATTTGGCAGACAGATAGTTTATGACGTGGTATAACACATAGAATACCACATTAAGAGCATTTATTCCGAAAGGTTTATGTGTCATTATCATTTAACTTACATAATATAGAACAGAAATCTCGAGATTTCTGTACTGAATGTGTGTGACTGTGGTGAATAAAACATAAGCGCATCGATGTTGTAACATCAATTCGCCTTTGCACCCAAGCGAAGCAAGGCCGGGTCGCTAGTTTTAGTGTAATTAAAAATAAAGAACTGGTCTCCTGTGCACCTGTTTCTTTATGGCTAAGGAAGTCGTAGCAAATGATAGTGAGTTATCGATGACAGTGTCATTTCGATGTCAAAAACGTTTTAATTCCGCGGGTTTGTACTAATTAAAACTATGTTTCATCGACAAATCCTGACATAAATATGGTGAAATCATCACACATTTTAACCTACTTAATTGTTTTGATTTGTTTATTGTGCGATTAGCGTATTTTCGATGACAGTTAAAATTAATGGCTTGTAAATATGCCAATTATAGGAAAATAAATCACGTCAGGCAACCAAAATGCCTTGTTGTACCTACCTATGACTAATATTATTTCCTTAGCCAAATATAAATATGGTGTGCCTGTAAGCAGGTGGACAAGCACTTACCTGTAGATACTTCGCCTTTGTGCATCTGTTTTCATACCAAATTTTCTGGGCCTGTTTTAATGTTCAGATCTACTATCTATTGAGCATGATCTGCCAGATAATTCGATAAATTCAGAAGTTTCAATCAATCAATCAATAATTTATTTATTTCTCAGTACATGGTACATGAAGTTCTAAATATTTATAAATAGTTTCATGTAGAAATATCCCGTTCCCGGTGTAAAAATATTAAAATTAAAATTAAGTACAATAATTAATTATCCCCATTATTATAATTATAAGTTAGCTTAAAATGAAAATATGCATAGGTAATTTTTATACAATGTCAAGTTTTATAAGTAATTTATTTTTATCGTTACTATGAATGAAATATCAAAATTTAATAATTATATAGGTAATGTCAAATGCTTAAAAAAAAGAAACAAAAAATATAATAAAAGTAAATATACACACAAAGTAGGTATTGATAAAATATAATGTCATATTTATAATTAAAATATTCGTTAACAGAATAGAAACAATTGTCTAGAAGCCACTCAAATATTGTTTTCCTAAATTTATTAGTGCGCAATCCTCTGATGCGTGGGGGTAAATTGTTAAAGATTTTGATTGCCATGCAATAGGAATATCTGCTATACAAATAAATGTAGTCTCTAGCTAGGATCAAGTAATTTATTTGGGCTTCGGCTTTTTAACTCTTTTGGAAATGTGCTCATACAATGGGAACATGTGGGAATACCTTTTTATAAACATACAACGTTCAAAAATGTAAAGGCAAGGAAGTGGAAGAATTTTTAGGGCTTTAAATAAGGGTTTACAATGCTCCAAATATTCTGCTCCATACACAGCTCTGACACAATTTGTTTGTGCAATTAATGCTCTGTTCACATCTAGTGAATTACCCCATATCACGAGCCCGTAGTTTCAGAAGTTATCTACTGAAACATATCCGGAGTTGGTGAAGTGTAAACCGACCACAAATATTTTTAAATAAAATTTTACTTTGCGAGCTAATGCAACATTTTTTTTTTCTAATATTGCTTTGGCAATAGTTATATTGCAATAAGGTCAATGACCGCTAGTTGACAATCGTCCAACTTTGTACCTAGGTACCATGTTAACTAGCAGCTATCATTGGCTCATTTATAAACCAACTGTTTTTCTTGCAATAATCGAATTAACAAAGAACTTACATAAGTGCGTACAAGCACCTTACAATGAAGAACTCACACATAGATACGACACCTATTAAATTAAAACACCGAAATTAAGCACCAAACATTAAAACCTATTTTGAATTATTTTTCACTTTTTAGTCCCTAGGTATCAGATTATGATTTTACTTTTTTAGTTTTCCTTGTGTTGTGCCTACTTTGTAATAATCCAGAATCTATCGTATAAACCACATAGGTACCTAAGTATGTATTTAGCAATCACACAAATTCAACATTAACTGTTAATTCCATCCATTTTCTTCAACCCGGAAAATACCTAAATATAATTGGTTATAACTGAAATTTTCTATCAGTTTTAGGAAATCCATCCTCCTTTTTCGGAATAGTTGTCGTTGCGAATTAGTAAGAATAAGAACCTGGGATCTTATTCTTACTAATTCCATTATTTAATATGACTGAGTCACAAGCTATAAAAAGAGCCATCTTCCACGTATTCCATCCTCATCAAAAATCCAGTCTACAAAATTCGCAACGTTTTCTAACCCGCCTGTCGATCAGCATCAGTGCACCAGGAAGCGCACGCGCACAGCCTAAGGTCATCACACTCATTTAACTGGTAATGGACACGTTACTCATCGCTCCGTACAACGCACACAATACTTTATTACGGTGGAGTTTAATTGCTGGGATGCCCCTGGTGTTATTTTGTGTGTAGATAGGATCCGATTTAGGTACGTACAGTTCGGCCGTCGATCGATAGAATGTGCTCTTGATACCTGTTAGTTTCATCCGAACGAATATGTGTTTTGTGAATTTGATCCTTAAAGTACTGAACTGACAAGTGTCAGGAACAAATTCTCTCGACGGCCGAACTGTAGTTCCCTAAATATTTTATTCTAGATAAATTTCATTAGAGAGATGTATTCATGATTCTTATGGTTATAATTATGTTGTTATAGTCGCGAATCATAATATTTTGATCAACATACAACCTGACACTGACCTGCAAATTGCAAAAAACGCAAGAAAAATTGAATTTCGCGAGCTACCACGGCGGATCCATCTTAACTTAGCCTATTGTACTCTCACTGGACCATCGGGGGCGTGCACCACCTCTGAGGTTTTTTTTTCATTTTCTGACTCTCGCTTCCTAGGTGATATTTCTACATTGTGAGGCCTGGGAGGTCAACTTTCCTCGTTGTCTCTCTCCAGTTTACTCAATTTAAAATTTTGGTTTTGGAGACTTTTTGAGAATCTGCTAATTCCTCCCCAACATAGTTTACTTTGAATGTCAGTGATCTGATTTCGTTGAGAAAAAATAAAAGCCCACAGTACCCACTCCCTTTAGTCACTCAAGACAGCCTCAATCTTATAGTTATGACTCCGACGACAGATTAATACAGATGGGACACTCCGCAGTTTAGGTATGAAGCTACAAGACGCGGCCTATGTCACTGGGCCAATTCAGTAGGTCTGCCGCGGTCAGACAGAAGGTATAAGAGTTACGCGTTAGTAAGAGAGGCAACATGTATGTGAATATAACTGTAGGTAATAAGCGTTGTGCGACCTGTATTGCACTTAATTGTGTCGTAGCAAGAATCGTATTTTATTTAAATGATTTTGCGGAGTGTCCAATGTATTAATCTGTGTTCCCACGCTTACAACTTAGGTACCCTTTTCTGGGAAACAATGTGCTACAAATTATTACCAAGAAAAGAACAATATATTTATTTTGCAAAGGATCACAAAGACAATCGTTATTTTTAGCTAGCCATTCGACAAAAGAATATAGATAATATTAGGTACATAAATGATCGCAGAACAGAACAGCTTTAGATAAAACTGACTAAGTACCGAAACGGTTAGAACTATGTAGAGGCTTGCCCGCAAAACTGATTAATGAAGGCTCAGTAGATATTAAGATAAAGATAGGACTATCGATTTGTGATAAATTAATGACTGAACGTGTAGGAGAGAGCGAGAGAGAGGATCTTTATAGGTACTGTGTTATCGTGATGACCTTACGATAGGGTGAATTTCCGATCACTTATAGTTCGTGTCAAATAACTTTGCCGCTCTGAAACCAGGCTTTCCGATGCGCATGGCATGGCGCGCTGCTGTTTTAGTATAGATATTGACTACTGCGCAGTCATTTGCGCGAACTTCAGAGCGGAAAACTTACATGACGCGAACTATACCAAACAGGGGGCCGATTCTACTAACAAAATTGTTAAAAAATCGCAATTGAATGGCAGCTGAACCACGGCTTTTGAGCGTTTTCGCATTCCACTAATGTAACAACGATCCAACTGCGGTTACGTTTCAGTTCAGTCACCGATCGATCGAAACAATCTCAAAAGCTATTCTGCTAACAAAATCGAACATGAGCGTGACGTTTAGTCGCATCATTATCTTTTTGACATAATTGAAACGTTTTCACAGATTTCGCAAGCTGGGGCCGAAAACGAAACGTTCTTCTGAGTTTTTATTATTTATAAAGTTGAAATGTTACAAAAAAATATACAGGCTAAAAGTCTAGATATGTACTTAGTATGGTGTAGATATGTTTTTGTATTAAAAATACTTACACTTATTCGTATTTAGTAATATTATTAGATTCAACTTTTTTTTTCTGTGGTATTATTAAAACATACTATTTGGAATGTTGGTCACACAGGTTACCCGCTGTTACGTTCCCGTTACGATTCGATTTAAGTTTAGTTTCCATTTTGCTTATAGAATAGTAGAATTACTTTTTTGGTAACTATCGAAAGGCGATCGAAAATGAACTGTTGTTGAAACACAATTGAACGTGTAGAATCGGCCCCCTGATCGGTAAGCAGATACCAGAAATACATGAATCCTTAGTCTAAATAGGTACATTTTATGAAAATTTTGATCCAAAAGGCTATCACGACGGAACGGCAGCAGGGTGCGGATGTGGAGCTGTGTCGCCAACTATGCTCCACGTCCTATACTACCCTCTGTGCCTTAAAAAATGCAGCCAAAGTGACCTCTGCAATACCACCGACGACGCCGTGGAAATTTTGACACATTTAATGAACTGTAGTGCCTTCGACAGGAAAAATATGACAATTTTGAGAATTATGGTAGATTGTAAATAACAAGTGAGATAAACACATTACCCAGACAAAAGAATTGAAGACCAACTTTACTGTAAGCCATTTGCAAGCACTCATAAAAATCTAATCTCCTAGACGGCAGTAAAAGTGAAATTAGAAATAAACAATAAAAATTCCCATAGAAAGTGTTAACAAAATGAGACTTGAACAAAAGGCTTATCCATCTATATAATAATAACGGTTATTAATATTATCAAGATCAAGTTAAACGCATGCATAACTAACCGGTCGGTACAACTCTAGTTATCATCAAGGTTTCGACATTCAATAACTTGTTTTTAACTTGAGTTAGCGCTTTTTAACTGGGTGGTAACAGTTATCAGCATTTAATCGTGTCCACCTTTTATGGGAGACAAGTTTTTCTGTGTTTATTCCAACACAATTTCATACATAAATACATAACATTATTGAAACGGAAAGATCAAAGAAGTAGTGTTGTGTAGAACGTTCCGTTTCTAAACAAATCACACGCAAACTTGCAAGTGATTTTGAAAGAAAAATGCGAGTCACAGTATAATAATCTATACACATTTAATAAAATAGTAACGAAGTCAAAACTGTACATTGAATAGTTTTGAAATAAAAACTTTTTAGCAAAAAATAAAATCGACTTCCAAAACAAAACACTACAAGGTGAAAAATAACTTTAATTTCGGTAGTCGGTGTCTTGGGTTTTGTATTTTCGTTTTTTGCCACCGACTTCCGAAATTAAAGTTATTTTTCACTTTGTAGTGTTTTGTTTTGGAAGTCGATTTTATTTTTTGCTAAAAAGTTTTTATTTTTCACTTTTTAGTTGTGGAACCTACCCCACACAAATTCGAATACATAATTGAGCACAATAATTGTAGATATAGCCATGTAAATAACAGTGATAGGAAGTTATTAAAACACCATCACATCATCCACATAAAATAAGTGGGAAATATACGCATTATTGAAGCCTAACTCAAAAACTCCCCAAGCAAAGTTAATAAAATTTATATGGGACCACCTCGGACGTATACCCTATCAAACAAAAAGAGAATTTTCTAAGTCGGTCCATCCGTCTTTGAGTAATCGCGTAACAAACATACAAAAAAAAAAAAAAAACATACAGACGAATTGAGAACCTCCTCCTTTTGGAAGTCGGTTAAAAAGTAATTGCTACGAAGTGTGGGACGAGTCTGATGCCGAAAATATAATTTCTAGAATTTTTATCCTTTTTTCTGTTTGCTTGGATGTAAGTTCGGGATTGGCGCAAAAACGGCTCAATGGATTTGGATGAAATTTGGCACAACGATAGCTTATAACCTGAATTAACACATAAGGTATTTTTAATTCCGGTAGTAGGTTCCCATTCATGGGATATATTCCGACATCCACGAGGGCGAAGCTGCGGGCAAAATCTAGTAAATAATAGGGACACAGTATGTAATGAATAAAAAAATGAAAATCTATATCAACTCGTTAGTACCTACCTAATAACTACTCTGGATAACGCTTCAGTAAATGAAATAGCTAATGACATTCATGAAGAACAACGAGGAACAAATGTTATTCAAAAGTAATCTGTAGGTAAGGGGCAACAGAGGGCATAACTTAAACAATTTTATAGTCTCTTGTTTCTAGCTCATGATACCTCAAAATTCACGAGATATTCTTCGAAGTGCAATGACTTTTTAAAGCATTATTCAACGACTATAAAAACAAGCTGGCAAAGCGGCATCGACTCACAACAAAGCATGACACGAAATTTTCGGTGAAATTCAAAACCGCAAACCACTGATGTAACTGCATACAATAGATCTTTTTTCGGTACATATAATCATAGAAACGGGGAAAGTATGTTTTATTTAGACTTTTTTCAGCACTCGAATTTAACCTTTATTCTGTCGAAGAAAATACCTATAATCGAGTGTGATTCCTTTGTAAAAATGGCACGTCTCAGGCATATTTGTAGCAGCAATTTAATAAGAAGGTGATATGAAATAAATTAAGTGTAATTAATGCGTCGATTACGAAAATTCTTGAACATTACGAGTACCTGAGGCAATCGTCTTGTTAATTGTTACGCATATTAATAGTGTAGTCACAGTTGTGGTAAACTCAGTTTTTTTCATTGCAGTCATATTCTAAAAATAACACGAACCTTTTGCTCCTATATCGTAATCGTAAGACACAAGTAACATGAACAAGGAGTTTCCAAAAGAATTAAGGCATCACCACCAGTTACGCTTCACACACACACAAGTAAGAATAAGAAGTAGAATAGGAAGAAGATTCCAAGATGCCGAAAGAGGAAAAAGATGAATGAAGTATGTGAAAGATGGTGTGACTAAGAAAGAAGTGATTTCGAAGATAACAGCTAATAGAAATGTATGGAAGAAAAATACGTATTTCGCCGAACCCAAATAAGTCGGGGAATAAGAGCAGGAGGGTGGTGACTCCCAGTTGCCTAAAATCGAAGAAAACGTAAATAACATTGTATTCACTTCCAACATAGCTAATAAACTCGTCTGTGTCAGATTACCTAACGCCAATATTGAGTACATTTATATACTATCTACGATAATGGCTTCCAAGATTCAACATACGAGATTGGCCAACGGAGCGCCTTTATCTCATTATGTGATGTTACCTCTGATACACGTGCACTGAAAATGATTTATCAGGCATTGTTTTCTTTTTATCTTCATGTTTTGTCTTTAATTTATTTTCCTTTTTCTACCAACCGTCCACAACATCGGATAATAGTATATTTAGGTTCTAAAATTCCTTTGGATTTTAAGCGCCACGCACGACTGTTGATTTTAACGCTAATTCAAGGAAGGTAACTCAAACATTTGCAACTTCAACACTTATATTCTACTGTTCTTCATCTTTGTAATTTTGGTTACTAACAAATTTATGGACATTTTCCCAAAACTGCATGGTGTTACTCTTTCGCATCCAGTTTTTCACCGTTCTCTATCGTCTTTTTAAATCAGATATTAATTTAGAAATTAGCTATGTTCTGATTCTCAATTTGACTGATAGACAGATTGCATACAAATCTCAATGTAAATCTATTCTTAAATCTCAATTCATGTCTGAGTATCGTTCGAGACCTGAATAAATCTTCGTAGCATCATTGGCCAATACGATCAATTATACATGAATTGGCATAATAACTGTTAAAAGTAGCAATATAGTAAAAATAATACATGTATTATGTATATTGTATAGACAGTGTGGTGCAATATGGAGCGCGGGATTTTAAAGAGCGAGTGAACGGACGGCCTCGAGTATGTTGGATAGTGCAGTAATAAAATGGATTGGAGCTGCAGAGATTTTGTTATACAATATGAAGGTATATGTGAGTTCTGATGGACAAAAGCAGGATGGAGGATCTGGAGGATGATGATTTGGATAGTGAAGAAGTTAATAATAGCGAAAGAATATGGTTGCTTAGAGATAGGGTGGAAAAATTAAGAAGTAATGAGTTGGGACAATGAAATTAGGATGAGAGCAGAATTATGATGATAATGATATAATTGTTGAAGATGTCGAAGGTAATGGAGAAGGAGAAATGACGAAAAGTCTTGTAATTTAGCATTTTCCAGATGACTTCAATACAGACAGTTCAACTTCAAAGCCTTTGTAATCATAAAGTTTATTGAAACGAATCCATTTTTTCAATTTCTATTTTATTATTATTATTTTCTTCGTATATCTCGGGACCCTGGGATCCTGGACCTTTGGAAGGCGTACGAGGGGCCGAAGCCAACTCACAGAGGCCACTTAGACAATTTTAAATTATGAGGAGGCACCAACCGACGATTATCCCTATATGCGCTAAGCAAATGCACTCAAGAATAATCCCCGGTTGGTGCAGGATTATTGCCGTACGTGGAAGCAAAACATATTGGGCTATGGGTTTGGTTGGCTAATGTGGATTAGGTAACTTATACTATGGAAGAACTATGTCCCCTGCCTGACCAATGTTATATATTATACACGGATAAAATGGCAGGGGGTGACTTGCACACTCTATAATGGGCCCCCGGAAACGGCCGCTAGCACATAGTGACGTAGCGACAAGGGGGCAACACTTCCTGAGGTGCTTGAGAAGTGGAAAGGTATCCCACGGCTATCAGGACCATCCCGGAAGTACGGTCAAGATCCCTACCAGCACCTTACTGGAATACTTCCTTCCTCCGAGCACGTTTGCTCTTGCGAATCTCCACTCAAAGGCAAGAAAGAGGTGGGAGCTCTGTTCCTCGTCAGTGGAAATAAAGCCGGCCAATAAAGGCAAGCCAGAGATGAGGACCAGATTTCTCCCGGTACATAGGGTCCGTGGGGTCGTTACTGCCCAACAGCTCACCACATGCTGCCCTGCGAGTTCCTGTATCTCTCTTGGTCTGGCTCCTCATCGAAGATCCGTTCCGGCATAGTAAACTCTACCGGCACAGACCTAAAGTTCGGAGCGCGCAAGCCCCACCGCGACGTCAACGTAGAGATACGGCGGTGAGGTTATTATTATTATTATGAGAATAATAACACGGTATGCTATCTTTACATTGCTGAATGCCCTTTTTCTTAAGACCTTAGTCGTTAGACATTGCAAAATCTACGAGTACACTAGTGCAACAACATTGTGTAGATAAAATCTCCATCTGATTACCAATCAGTCTGCCAAGCGTGGTGACTAGCCTTATCCCCCTTAGATCGTTAACTGTCCATATACCTACATCTACAAGGTCTATACACAAGCTTAGTTTTTGAAGTGAAAACTTCTTTAGGCGCTCTTTCTTGAACAGTGAACGAAACTGAACCATCGGGTTCGGGTCGGTGACGCTGAATAGGGTATACTCGGCTCCAGTCGGTCGGTGACAAAATAAATCGGATATTCACGGCTCTAATCGTAAGTTTTCACTTATCGTGTGGTCATAAGCACACTCCCTCTTTTTGTTTACAAAAAAAAGTATGTTTGTATACAGGGTTACCGGTAACGCGACGTATTCCTTGCAGGACGCCATAGTAGGCTTAAAATGCCACAAATTAAGCACCAAATGTTCTACCGAAATTAATTATTTTTTTCGTAATTTTTATTTTTGTCAGACCAAATTTACGAAAAATAAAATGTTTAATTAGTGATCCTTGCCAAAGTTTTAGGCATTTTTGAACATTTATTTATTAACAAAGATCTGCTATGGCATCAGCTATGATAAATAACTTAATTTCCCATACATTAGCGCCGAAAATCATTTTTAAATTGGTTTTTTCATGAAAAAAAACTAAAAATCTAACTAACTCAAAAACTACTGAATTTCGGTAGAACATTTGGTGGCTTAATTTGTTGCATTTTAACCCTAGTATGACGTCCTGTAAGGAATACGTCGAATTACCAGTAACCCTGTATATAGACCTTAAAATTGTGAACAAAAAAAAAAAAAAATTCTACATAAACAAAACGCACATTAGGTACACAAAAAAAAGACATAATGTACCCATGAAAAACAGGCAAAAGCCTCGTATTCAAGCATCATCAAGGGTCAAGGGTCATCAGATATACATTCGCGATTTGTGGTTTGGTCCCACGGCTACAGTTGTTCATAATAATGTATACAATGACACCTAAAGAAGTTTAGGGTAAACAAAAACTAAGGTTGTAGACAGGTAGAGTGACTTTAAATTCATTGACACTCTTTCAGGCGGCGAGTCACTAATGCATATGAACAACTTATGATACGGGATCAGCTGTTTCACCCATTTTGACTGGGTTGGTACTATTGCAGTTTTGTCCACTTCAGCTGTTTTGTGTCTGTATGTCAGTGATGGTCCCATTCTTAAAAATGTTTAAGTATATGTCTCAATACTTTCACCCCACGAATGACTTCAAAGTCAGCCTGTATATTAGGGTTCTCTTTAAGTATGTGTGGCAAAACAGTCCTTGATATTACTAAAACACGATTAAACTCACTGATGTGTAGAAACTGTTTGTGAAACCTCAAACAGGATAGGTCTCTTTCCTATCTCATCTTTGGAAGAACCTCCTTCGTTGAAAGAGAAATTAAATTGAAAGGAAATTGTGTACTTATTTCTATTTTTGGATACGAAAGTCTTCTCAACGGATAGACGTGGGTGGTAGATACTCGTAGATAGCAATATAGATAGAGCTTTTACAACTTTTTATTTTGTTAGAAAGACTAACAAATTAAGAGGTAAAAGCTCTCAATGTTTTCTCACGCTTATCTTCAGTGATTCCATAATTCAGAAAGTAACTAATAGTGTAAACATAACGTATAATTATTAATGTGTAATGAATATTGTCAGCTCGCAGGTAAAAATGCAATTCAACAAGATTTCTAATAAGCTTCCGTCCGTTTATAGGAAGTTAGTTAGTGCCGATTGTAGCGAAGAGGAAAGCATTTATAAAACAGGTGTTTTATAAATGATTTCCTCTTTAATTATATAATTTTAGATAAAATTATATTTTTATTTATTTTTTTATTATTTACATAATTTATAATTCTAACTTCTTACCTTTACAGGAAAAACACCTTGTTTTTAACCGACTTCAAAAAAGAAGGTTCTATGTATGTATGCTTGTTTGTATGTCGACGATTTTCTCAAAAACTAGTGAACCAATTTTGATGATGAACGTGATCTACATACTTTCAGGAAGGTTTTAATATATAATACATTAGGTTCTTCATTCTTATGTACGAAGTTATATGCATAAATGTACTGTAATTCCGGCATTTCTATGCGGATTTTGATGATTCTTCTTTTCGTTGGTCTTGAGCATATGGTATTTTGTATATCCAACTAAAAATAGAAAAATTATTTTATGTAAAAAAAGTAAAAACCGGCTTCAAAAACCTAAAACGAATAAAATAACTTTCATAAAAAATACTTAACAGCTTCTGAGTCGGTGTCTGCAGTTCTTCAATGCGCTAATAGCTTGGCAATACTTCAGAAGCTGTTAAGCTGTAAATTTTCATACAAAAAGAGATAACGTTTTTCTCCCCGTAAACATAATCTAAATTTCATAATTTTTGGAAATGTTGTAGGTATAATGACAAACTAGGTCCGTACGTTTTTATTATAAAGAAATATTGTATACAATATAAGTTATTAGCATCTAAATATATTTTTGACTATTACTATTACTACTACTATTACTATTTTTGACATAAAAACATCCTCGAGCATTTTTATTTTTTTTAATTAAATTAAATTGAATTACTAAAAACGAAAAACGTACAGACCTAGATTAAAGTATACTGAATGTAATGAAATCAAAGTTGTCTCATTTCGTAAAGGTTTAGGGGAGTAAAAACGTTATCGCCCGAAACAATATTTATGTAAATAATAGTATGAAATGTAGGTTAATAATAAAAATAGTATGAAATTAATTGCCTCCAAAAATCGCGCCGCGTATCGGCACTTCATAATCCTCTTAAGTTTTTTTATGAAAGGTATTTTATTCGTTTTAGGCTTTTGAAGTCAGTTTTTAATTTTTTTTAAGTAAATTTTTAGATCATATTATGTTTAACCTAGCAACAAAATATAAATGGCAAGGAGGTAGGAAAAAAACAATACAACAGCTAAGTAGTTAATTATTCC
Organism: Dicycla oo; assembly: GCA_948252095.1. Classification (NCBI taxonomy): domain Eukaryota; kingdom Metazoa; phylum Arthropoda; class Insecta; order Lepidoptera; family Noctuidae; genus Dicycla; species Dicycla oo. The sequence continues at coordinate 14,024,320 of OX411729.1, read as the reverse complement.
GACTACGTCATTGCCAACATTTTGAATGAAAATGACAGTTCAAAAAGGTGACATGTGCCCGCTATGCGGGAGAAGAATATGTTCATAATAATATGTCGGTAAATAACATTGAGTTATAATGTACTACGTGATAACTCAATGGTACATAATAGAAGAAATTCTTGGATTCCTTAGAACCAAAATATTTAATTTATCTTTTGTTAATGTGCTTATACTGAAGCAACACCATAGCTATGAACTTCAAAGTAACTAAACCTGAAACAGTATACATTTTTGTTTACGGAAATGCAAAATGAGACATTCCGTTTCATAAAAAACTGTCATAAACTACTCCCTTTGATTATTTAGACTACTCCATCCATCTCTCACATGCCCTTCAAAACGCTGAAGTTCGAGCGAGACGAATATGTTTGTGGCAGCTGTACAAGCAAACTGTGGAAGTCGTTTGTGGCGCTTGCGACGTGAAAGTAAACACGTTGGTTAGTTTTTATAACGTGCGCAGACGCAATCTGGCTTATTGTTTTGACGCAAATTAGCTTCACGTCACTAAATATATTTTTAAGTTTACTTTTAGTGTTGTTAAAATTGTTAAAAGGTCATGAGTAAATTTTGAGAGAAACTGTTTATTTTTTTTACAGGCACTAGGCTTGTAAAAAGATTTTGAAGAAGAAACAAGTCATATCATAAGGTGGCTATCGTCTGTCGCCAGTTGATAAAACAAAATAAGCAACAAGCAGGTTCAACAATCTATTTCTGTGCCCTGCCTGATCCTAAAATCAAGTAGACAATCTTGTAAAAGGTTCAATTGCTCTAAAAAAATTTCCTGTTCCAAATAAGCAAAACACTAAACTAAACTGCAAATATTTATGACTGAAAGTACGGTGAGATGTTTTGCGTTCGATTGGTAAGATACTAGGAAAGGAATATCTCCCTATTCTAAACTAAGCAAAACACTAAACTAAACTGCAAATATTTACGAATGAAAGTACGGTGAGATGTTTTGCGTTCGATTGGTAAGATACTAGGAACCGATATCCGTGGTAAGACACTAGGAAAGGAACATCTAGGTAAGCAATGGTAACGTGCCAAACCAATTATATTGGTAGGGTAGTAACAATGATTTTTTATTTGGTGTGACTGAGGTAACAATTCATTCGTTATGCTATACTCGTACTTGCAAACACAAACCTAGCAATCTCTGCTAATACTAAAAATTCCATAAACTTCTCACAATTCCTTTTTTCCTGTCATTCAAAAGAGTGAGTGGCCAATTCAATCTGCCTAGCCTTTTCCCAACTATGGGGCGGGGTCGGTTTCCTATCTAACCAGATGCAGCTGAATAAGTACCATTATTCTACATGGAGCGACTGCCTATCTGACATCCACAACCCAGTTATTGGATAACACGATACCCCTTGGTAAGACTGGTTGTCAAACTTTGGGCTTCTGTCCACCCACCCACGAAACGAAACGAACGAACGAAAGTTCCTAGTAATTCTTCCGGCAATTCACCCGATTCGGCGCGGATAAGTGTGCGAGGTTTCATAGGATGTCATACAAGTAATTCTAAACTTCGATTCTTTCGGCTCATTCGCTTCCTTCGGCTCTGATAAGTGTGCGTTTACCTTTAAGGGGGAATCACTAAGGTAGCCCGCGAAATTCAAATTTTCTTACAATTTTTAGCTCAGTGTCCGATGTGCGAGGTTTCATAGGATGTCATACAAGTAATTCTAAACTTCGATTCTTTCGGCTCATTCGCTTCCTTCGGCTCTGATAAGTGTGCGTTTACCTTTAAGGGGGAATCACTAAGGTAGCCCGCGAAATACAAATTTTCTTACGATTTTTGCAATTTGTAGCTCAGTGTCCGAGTCTATGTTAATTAAAGTATGACACGCGATCGTAACAAATAATATGTATTCACAGAATTATAATCATTTGAATCAGTAAATAATAAAAATAATATGTTGTGCCATTCAAAGGAGTGGGTGGCCAATTCTCCGCAGGAAATATCACAATAACCAAACATGGTCAGTTCAAATTCTCTTCCTTCCCAGTAGTACAAGTACAGTTCCCAGTTGTACCTACTAACATTAGCATCTATATCGAACACATGATTGTTTAGTAGGTACATAGAACAGGTATTGTCCATTGTTCAAGCGTCAAGCCTGATCACCCGTCAATTTATATCGTCTTGATAGGTCTTGATCAAGTTACGATATTACGAATGCATTGAAACTTGACTCTATTGTCACTTGGCGACTGTTTGGCACCGATCCTACAATTCTTCTGCTTGATTTTTAATTAATATGATCTGGCAGTGTGTGGTCTTCGTAAGAACTCCCTTAGCAGAGTCATCGACAAAAGAATTATGCCGAGCAGTCAAGGCTCCCGCAGACAGGCGTGACGCGACTTCTGTGGAACAATTTCTAAGAAAATTTCATTAAAATTGTTCTAGGGAGCCTTTAATCCAGCTCCTGTTTATACTTTGATTGCCTTATAAGGACCTACAAGTTTTGTCAAATCTGTGATGATATATCTTCTTGTGAGATAATGCGAATAATAAATAAATCAAGTTGTAAGACCATAGATAATTATGGCATTACCCCTGATAAGTTAAGACTGATGATGTATTTTACAAATTCAATAAAAAACGGGGTTTGCGACATGATGATGGTCGGATGTGACATGAATAATTGAATAAGCAATTTCGATAAGGGCACATGTCTGAATATTTAAACTTTAAGGAAATGAAAAAAAACCTAATATTTTTTTAAAGAATATATCGAAGTTACAGAAATATTTTGATGTTAACGTTATTATATAGTATATTTACGATATTTCAAATTCGTGAGATGTGCCCTTTTCGAAATTTATGATATTGAATTCATATAATTTAAAGAAAAATCCATATTCAAATTTGGCGAATTTTTATTTTAGGTATCAAGAATTAAACATATACCTCTTATGTTTCATTTTAGATACCTAAAATAAAAATTGTTGTATGTAAATTAAAGTTAATTAATACTTTTTCTTTTAATCTTCTTCTGGAGACTTTCGTTTGTAGTTGGCCATTGCAGTATTTCATCATAAAATTTTGTAAATTCTCCTGGTAATTATATTGTTTCACTTTTGCAATATCTGCAATTTTTAATTTATTATATATATAAGCTCGATATTCTTGGCTTGGTTAGTTACTGCAAGTGCCTTTAGAAAGAACGAAAATTTCCGCAGAGATACTACCTATATAATTGTTTGCGATTACTTTACCAGGTTGTAGGATCAAAAACAAACTCATAAAAGCCGATACTTGAAAAAAGCTTTGACGATGAACCACACTTGAAACAATACATAGATGACTTCTTCAATTCAAAACCAACGAAGTTCTATGCGGACGCCATTCACTCTTTGCCAGATCGATGGCGAATGGTAGTAGAAAACGACGGTGAATATATTATTCATGATTAACAATTATTCATTTAATAAATAAATAGAAATAAAATAGTTGTATGTCGCTCATTACTTATTAGCCAACCCAATACCATAAATGTTCTCTTTTCGTATAAATTCATTGATTTAAAAACGTATTTGTCAAAATATGCGAGATGTGCCCTTTTCAAAATTGCACGCAATTGCAAAATTCTGTTTGTTCGATTTTAGATATTAATTGAATATCAGTATCTAAAATCGAACAAACAGAAGTTTCTACGTCATGCTTTATTCCGCGCGGGCTGGCAGCGTCGCATTTCTACAGGTTTTTCATGATTATTTTAATACATTTAAATCAAATTATTATTTACTGATTAGCCAGTGCTGTTTAGCTTACTAATTAGTTAGCTCTTAATAAATGATTAATTTATAAACGCTAGTCGCGAAACGAAATAGATAAGTTAAAATGCATTCGGCACAGATTATAATCAAAATAGTCGACTAAAAAACAGAATTTTAAGAATAAAGTTGTCAAAACCACGATTCTTGTATTTGTCGTGACTTTGACAAACAAAAGTCAAAAACATCGGAAAGAATTTAATAGTTTAAGAGTTTAATATGTATTTACTCATAAAAAAATGACAATATTCTACATTATAGAATATTGTAATTTTTTATGAGTAAATACCAAAATAACTGTAAAAAATAGCATACAATACTTATAAATACCAACGATTTATAGAGTGTATTCAAAGTGTATTAAAATGATCACGAAAAACCTGTAGAAATGAGACGTTGCCAGCCCGCGAGGCATAAACGCTCGTAATAACCGACGTAATAGTGGTTTATGGAAATATTATAAGTATAGGAGAATGATTCAATCATTTATTGCCGCAGATAGACGTAAATAGTCAACTATATCTATGCCGACTATAACCAGATAGACGTGAATAGAAGACTATATTTATTTATTGACACACCAACGACTTATTCACTAAATCATTACATTAAATATATTCTATTTTAACAGCTTTGTGGTGAATTCGTCACTTATAGGTGTGCACAGCACTTGTATAATCAATTATAAAAATTAAAATGGAAATATATGATAAAGATATAAGAATGGCTCTACTTAACTGGCGTTGTGTTAAGTGGCCTAAATGTCATGGAACTGTTACTATTATGGATACACAAAGTCAAATGATTAAATTAACAGTACATACTCGTAGTTGCCCAGAAAGTTGTAAAACAAAGGTTACCGTAGATTTCAAGAAGACTATTCCATCCGTATATCGTGAAGCTGTAATTTCTTTAAAGGATGCTAGTGATGATACTATCAAAGAATTTCCGTCGTATAAAAATGTAAAATCTGACCTATACAATAAAAGGAATATGGCGGTAGGTGTTAAAAAAAAAAAACTAGGTATTCGAGAGGGATTGATGTAGAAGTAACTGCCATATTTCAAACGTTCCTGCTCTTTGATTACAAATATAAAATTAATAGAATAGAGATAGGATAGATATTAACTTATTATTGACATTGTAATATTTAGTAATTATTAACTTATTATGGACATTTTTTACCACTGAATGAATTTACAAATTGAATGATTTATATTTCTATTGACTATTTTTAATAATTTGATACCAGTTAAATATTTGATTTTTTTAAGATTATCCTATAATTAATTCTACTATAAAACAAAATTGCATGCCTCACGGTAGAATGTACTGGATCCTTCTCTTACTTAACACCATATTTTTGTACCTACATTCTTAGCAAATAAAATTATTTCATTTCATTTCATAGGATAATGGCTTCTGCATCTGAGGCGGCAAAGGACGTAATAAGCAGCGTGAAACATGTTTTTGGTGACGGGACATTCAATACATGCCCACGTCCTTTTTTACAACTTTATACATTACACACTGATGTAGGAAGTTCCGAAAAAGAAATCAAAATAACGCCGGTTGTGTACGCTTTGTTACTAAATAAAAAACAAAGTACATATGATTTACTTTTTACTTTAATAAAAAAAAATATCCGAAGCTGGAATCCAACGCAATTCACAGTTGATTTCGAAACCGCTGTTTTGTCAACAATGCAAAAGAAATTTCCGGAAGCATCAATAAAAGGATGAGTCGAAATAACATATACTTTGCTGTTTCTGGGACGCGCAAGGCATGCTGTTTTATGAACTATTACACAATGAAACTATAAACGCTGACAAATATTCAATCCAGCTCACCAAACTATCTGCTGCTATCAAGAAAAAACGACGAAGACGAGACAATGTAGTTTTATTACACGATAACGCTCGGCCTCATGTCGCATCTGCCGTTCGCCAACAGTTGGAGAACTTGGGCTGGGAGACGATACCCCACCCACCTTATTCCCTAGACCTCGCTCCATCAGACTATCATTTGTTTCGAGCCCTGAAACAACATTTGCGGGGTAAACTAATGATTTCTCTGATGTGGACGCGGAGTTGAACAACTTTTTCGAGGCACAGCCATCAGAGTTCTGGGCGAAAAAGGCATCCAAACTTTGCCGGATCGTTGACAAGAAGTCTTAGATGCTAATGGTGATTACATCATTGACTAAGCTTTTTGTATTGTAATAATAATAAAAAATATAAAACGTAAACCAAGTGTGTCATTACTTTTGTGCCAACCTGGTATATATGACACTAATTGACACCGGCATAACTCAACAGCTTACACACTTGGTTTCTTTCACATCCTGAAATTGAAAAATTAAAAGCAGAACTTCGTTAAAATGTTCGTAATAGCAGCAATAAATAAGATTACAGCGGGCCGGAGCGAATGGACCGGTAGCTATTACACGATAATTACATTATCGGGAAATTCAGTGGCGACATAGAATAAAGAAGACAGAAGGTCGACTCAATACAACGAGCGAGATAGGAGAGCAACCACACATAGGCGAGTACGTACAGTAGGCTGCATGTCAGTCAGTGGCGTGCACAGAGTTTTTAGACAGGGTAGGCAGAAAATTTTAAAAGCCAAAATACTTACTGCATATTTGTTTTGGTTCGTCGTCTTGTCGATTAAATAATGACGTAGGTAATAGCCACCTCAAATATCCATACATTGACTGATTTTATAGACATATCAATCCTTTAGTTTGTACTAATTGCAAATCCGGTGTACAACGACCTTTTACAGCCCGCGGCACGTAAGTTGGCAAGGTTTTGGCGTAGTGGGGGTAAGTTCGCGCATGCTACACTTATTGCAACAAAAAAATGGTCACTTTTATTGCTTGTCATTATTCTGTGGTTATTACCATAATTTATTTTTAAACGTAACTATTTAGAAGAAAGTTAAAGAAAGGAGAAGAATTTGTGAAGTATATTAGGAGTAATCAATAAAATATACAGGGTTATTTGTAAAACACCAACAACCTCTTAAGAGGTCATTGTACTCATCATTATGAACAACTTTTACTATCGGACCAAACCTGAAACCGCGAAAAAAAAATCAGCAGTTCAGTACATTTATGTTCGCATAATTCGTCAAAATATGTAACAGTACACATCATAAACCATTTTTCTGGCATGTCTACGTAAAATGGTATTTGTTTGTGGCATTATCTAAATTTAAAAAGTCAAACAAAACAATAACAAGAACTTGTAACAAAAGCTCAACAAAAACAAATGTTACAATTTTAGTGCACGCAAGTGTACTCGGGAGCGAATGGAACGTGGACGCGATGCGAGAGACAAGGGTCGACTGACCAACCAATCGCGCGCCCGGAATGATGCTACCTCATTCCCCGCGTCCCGCTCGCGACCAAAGAGATCTAAAAAATGACTTCTGCGCATCTAATGACTCTTGCCAACTTACGTGCCGCGGGCTGTACAATCACTTGTTTTTTATCACCGAATGATAGTTTTGAAAACGCATCATTTTTTATTTTCTCTATACACACACCACCTGAACAACTTTCACAGTGAATATTATCCATTTTTCACACTATTATCGACGTTAAACTCTTTAAATACCAATTATTATGGCTCACAACACAAATGAAAACGAATCAAAGAAACAATATGGCCACGAAACAAGTCACAAACTCGGGAGATAGTGCAAAAAATAATACGACTAAAAAGAAATAGTGTAAGCTAGGATGCAATATAAATGAAACAATGCCACTTTTTAAAATAGTTGTATAGCTAATTTCGGTTCGGAAAACATCGGATAATTTCGTAATTTGTCGTGTTGTGAATAAGACACTGCCTATTCTGTACGGTTGTGTGCGTTATTGTGACATTGTGTGCTACGTATTTATAGGAACGCACACCCATTCAATCCGCATGACCACGAGAGCACACATATAAACATTTAGACCCGAATAGTTTGTGTCTTTCCCGAGGCACTCCTGGTACTCAGGTCGTCGCGGCGCTAGTGCCGCGCAATACCACAATACAATACTGAACGAGCTTGCTTGGAGCGACTGTTTGTTGATTTTTTTTGTTTATTGTTAGTAAGTAGGTACTCGTCGGACTCGTAGATAAAATAATAATAGATATCAGAACAAGATTATACTGAATTAGGTCGGGTAGGCAGTGTCTTTCTGTCTTATTGTGAGAGTCTCAAATGTATTTTTTTTAAATAATTTTAAAATAAACCATTTTAAAGTTATTTAAGAAAATAGACCATTCCCCCCCCCTATCTGCGAAAGTACTGAGCCTAAAATTTTGAAAAAAAATATAGAAAATAGTTCAATACCTATAGATTACAGGAAAACCTATAAGAAGTCGATGGTCTCAAAACAACATGGTAAATCTCTCAATATTGTGCGTACAAACTTACATTAATTTGTCCATAGTTCAACAAAAAGGATCCAACCCAGATTAGGTGTAATGTGGGTTGGATCCTTTTCGTTTCTGCAATGCATAAAAAATATATTTAAAAGTAGTATTATATACAGTATGTTAGCTTAAACGAGGGACTAATTGAGGGAGGGTATTCAATATTCGATTCTCGTCCCAAATATATAAAAAAACTTATAACCTTAATTTGTGACGTAATTGTCTAATAAAATACATTATTCACAAACACTGAGCGCGCAAGAAGTGTACGTGTAAACATTAAAGTAATCGCGCGGCAAAACACGTGCCGATCCTACCGAAAAGGAAGCCCGTGAGCAAACCCCGCCCCTTTCCTTTGTGTTGTCTGCAATGCACCAACAGGACACACTCCCGCGCTGACTGCAGTTTATGCGAGTGCGCCGCTATTTCCGCATGTCCAATTGCGCGACCGCGTATCGCTTAAACAACCCCGCTTACTTCGCGATAAATGTGTCCTGTAAACGAGTTATTAAATAAAATAAAAAAATGACGTCTTATCAATATTCCAATGAAGAATGATGAATGATGCGGATGATGGTTATATATAGCCATTAATTTGTACCGAGAGATGTTTGCCAATCGCTAGCGCAAGGGTGCATACACGTTGCGAGACTTTTTGTGAAAGTTTTGGTATGGGTCTGTGTTTATAAGTTTTTTTTTTGTTCATATTTTTATTATATCATGTAAGCGTGAACTATTGTGGGTTTGAATACGTCCTTCGTTTAAACTAACATACTTACATTATATCCAAAATGTGTATGCCTATTAGGTTAAACATAGCGATCCTGACATTAGATTTAGATCTTATTTTAATGTGCAGTCGACAAAAGCTACGCCTTTCCAATTTTGAAACAATGTTGCTCGCAAGCTGCAACTGAACTTATGACACAGTAAAACAAAAGACCATAGGGGCAGCGTTTTTTCAATGAATCAGTGTACACAAAAACAACTTTAATGTGTAAAGGCGTCCGTTTTGTCGATAGTACCTAAATAAATAATTTGAATTTGATAATATTCTTCAAAGGACTCAAATACGAGTAGGTATACATATTACAATGGCTAATATGAGTTGTTCATGTTATTGTAAGTTTTCCTTACAATTTCAACGTGTTTTGTGTTGACAACTGGCATCCATAACCTTGTACAAGTCATTCAGGACACCTTGGCATTAAAATTCAGCTAACTGTAACACTCAGTAATTCAATTCCCGTTTTGCGCAAAGTGTACAAAAATAACAATAGTCGGGGTTAACCACAGAGGAGTAATCAAATGGAATGCAATAGCTGTAGGCAAACTAACTATCCAATTCACTGAATTTGCAAGTTGTCCGGAGACGTTCGTTATGTTGCAATGAGTAAGAATGAACGCACCTTCGGGACTGACTTGAGCCTATTACATAATCAGTGGATTGCAATATGTATAATAATCAATGCAATAAATACGAAATAAACAAAGTTAAAGGCTGATTCTTATTCAATGCAAAAGTACGACTCTGTACCTACATTCAGTACAGTCAATCTATTCTGTAAAAATCTCACCGTGAAAACGTAGGTGAAGTGAGCTTGAAGAGAGCTGTCATTCCACTTAATGCTAGGGATTGACACTATTGACAGCTCACTCCACGCTCACCTCATCTAAGTTTTCACGGTGAGATTTGCACTGCTGGTGCGAATTGTTTAAATCGTGTGTGTTCGTTCGCATCATTCGCCTGTACATTATTACTCCATTTGCTACTTCTCTGTAAGGTTGAGCAAACAAGTATGCATTATCTTACCGTTTGTTACCGTCACTCATTGTATGAGGTTCTCAGGTATCTGTGATACCAGACGTATCATTTTTGCAATTAGTTAGTCGTGGCGGGAGAAAGGTCTTCATTTTGTTCAAATTGAATATTACTGTGTTTACAGCTGGTTTTACAAGAAGCATCAAAATCTGTTTAGCTATAAAGTACTTTATACAAAGCCCCATACTTTTGCATTTAATGTTTTTATAAGGAGTAGCAGTCTTAATGACTATTTCTACACTAACAACATTTTCAACACTAACGATCCTATTGCTGTGCATCGGTCTTTTCTTTCACATGTTATCTAAACTTAAGGCGACGATAATCGTCTTTTAGTGATTTTAAAGTGAAGATCACGTCAAAACGAGTAGTGTTAATGATTAGGAAGACCTATAATGTTAAATTAGAGCATTTTATAATATGTGAATATTTTAGATTATGTTTATATTAAAAAACTAAGAATCACGCAAAAACTATCAAGCTTATTATTATGAAACTTTCACCATATTAAAGATAATTTAATTACTTATCTTTCAGTATACGCTTTTTTTTAATATAATACCTTTTATATGTAATAAATTTATAATGCGACTAATTTGGAACAGCGCTCTTGGATGGGTGTCCTATTACTGGACGTACGACGCGTTGCGTGAGCTCATCACAGAACACGCAAGCTAACCACTCAAGGCCATTGTCATATATCTGCGTCTTAAACATAACTTGGTTTTTCATTATTCTGTAACATAATGATGAATAAGTTAATACAGAAAATAATAAATAATACAATCATGATTGGCAAGAATCCACCTCGTAAACGACGCAAACGCAAACGTCCATTAGCCACTGAATATTTCAAATTAAACAACACATCTCTGATTGAACACAAAACGTTGCATCTAAAACTAAACTCAAGGACAATATTACTGAAACGATGCTCTGTGAGATAAAAAAAAAAAACGAAACTTTATAATAAAAACGTTAAGAAACGTGATCATAAAAACTACGTATCTGCACATTTAAGGTCACTCCTCATGTATAGTATAAATGAAGTCTAGGCAAATGCTAGCAGACGAATTTTAGTAGCCATTAATGTGTTTATTACAGTTGGCGTTTCTCTTAGAATAATCTGAATATATTGACCATAACCTAGAGTTATATGGAGTGGACATAATGATGAGAATGCTGATGAATCTAAATACAACGATTAAATAATATGAAGTTCTTGAATAAAGAAACGTGACTGACTGACATCGCACATGTTTAAAAACTTAAGAAAGAAACATGAAAAGGAATAATTTTTGGGAATAGCTCCAAAGTGGAGTTGAATATTGAGTTGTTTGCACTTAAAATTTTGCTCCATCGTGGGTCACAGCTATTGATACAGCATGAGACCTAAAACTACTAGTAAGTAGCACTGAAGGTCTATTTTGCGAAATTGGCCCATATAATAATGCTAATTGCAGGTGCTTATTCGCTGGACGACCACTTTCCCTACGGCCATTTAGAAAGAACACGAAAGACAATGAGTAATGTATATTCATAGCAAAGGGGCTCGTGGCTTACTTAGCCATGAGCCCCTAACAGCATGACAGCCGCACAGGTCGATCGACCAGGTTAAGCTACGCTTGCCGCGGTCGGTCTGTGGATGGGTCACTTCACACATCTTTACATACCCCTCCATGCCTCGGAAAGCACTGGTCGCGGCTGTCGTCTGAAAGCCCGAAAGTCTGACAACCAGTCTTACCCAGTAACTGGGTTGTTGAGGTCAGGTAGGCAGTCGCTCCATGTGAAATACTGGTATTAATTAAGCTGTATCTGGTAACACGGGAAGCCAACCCCAACATAATTGGGAAAAGGCTAGATGATGATTCATAGCAAAAACGAACTACACACACGTGATTCGTCTGTCTCCCAAAACACAATATTCATATAACATACAAACTAGGATGACAATTCCAGCCTGAGCAATAGCAACGCAAATAAAATAAAAGAATATGAAGTTTTAGGCCACAATGTGAATTATTCCTATGCGTATAAAAATAGCGAGGATGCCGTAATATTGTGAATGTGTAGGAGTGTTTTCGCTATATTATGCTCATAAAAGTATTTTCATATTGTTTGTGAGGTTATGATAAGGGAAGATTTTGGCGTGAAGGCAGAGTATTTTAGCATTCGTTCAATATTTATGAGTATGTAAAATTTTAAGTGCGTGTCATTCGGAGCTACGGCTACATCTACATCCATCTCTGCAGATCATAAAGGTAATTTTACAGAATAATTCAACACTAGCTTTTGATAAATAAATGGACGAGATTTTTGTATTGAATGGCAAACAAGCAATCGGTCCACGTGATGATAAGTGGTCACAGCCACCTATGGACATTGGACATATTACAATACCAGAAGCAACGAAAGAGCGTCACGACGTCGCGGCCGAACGGAATTTTGCCATTTCACTAAATATTTAGAACTAAGGGCCGATTGTTCAATCGCCTGATAACTTTTATCTGTAGAACAAAAATGGCGGTTTGACATATAATTTTCTATGCAAAAGCTGTCAAACCACCGTATTTATTCCTCCGATAAAACTTATCTAACGATTGAAAAATCAGCCCTAATTATTAATAATATTAGTTCTAAGTATTTATTTTATCTTGTTTTTTTTTTATTTTGTTAGTTTTATCTCATTATGTGTTGCTGCACCGGTTGTCGTCAACGCCGGCTGTCGCTGAAAACCAGCGCTGGAGCTCTGTCCCGCATTGGGTCGCAGTCAGTCGCAGCAATATGCTGAGCAAAGGCCGTTTTGCATGGACTTTCCCCCAACTTGTTCTTTTTAACCGACTTCAAAAAGGAGGTTCTGTATTCGACCCGTATGTATGTAAGTTTGTATGTACACGATTCTCTCAAAAACTAATGAACCAATTTTGATGATTCTTCTTATATGCATAAATGTATTGTATTACTGGCATTTCTAAGCGGATTTTGATGATTCTTCGTTTCGTTCGTCTTGGGCTTATGTAATTGTATAGGCATTTAACTAAAAATGGAAAAATAAATTTACTTAAAAAATGTAAAAACCGACTTTAAAAACCTAAAGCGATTAAAATAACTTTCATATTAACACTTAACAGCCGCAGATCAAAAATATCGACTGCAAATAAAATTCGGCATATATGTATAAACTTTGTTCTCTTGCCGTGTATCAAGTTATACTGGCCATGGACATTGTAATTCGGAATGCTCGTAATTCATCGAATGACGCTACCGTTAGAGGCAAGTGCGAATTAACTTTGAATGCAGGTTAACGAATCCAGTCGAGGAGAACACTCGAAGCTAATCAAGTGGAAGTTCTGACGTCACACTATCGAGAGAAATAGAATCGATACTTTTAGCAGTTTCGTTCTACTTAAGAAAGACACTGTTGTGAAAATTGAAGAAAGATAGTCAAAAATCTTTTTGAGAAAGATATTAAGAATAGAATATGTCATCCTTATTTCGTCCGAATTACTCGTATAGATATACCCGAATGTCACACACTCTATCAGAGCTCATCATAGCATCCATTAATAACTACATAGTTTGGTTTAATCCTTGAAAACTAACAGAGTAATTATTCTGTCCAGCGATGAATCTGTCGCTGACTCAAAGATAGAAAGCTCCTCAAAATGTGTACCGTATAGAGGAGCTTGAAACTTTTCTTAATATGTATTTAATTACATACCTATTTTTTTTTTTTTTTTTTTTTATTTGTGATGGGTTTGCTCTTGACTCTAGTCTAGGTCAGAGGTGACAGAGACAAAGTCGACGATGGAGTGAGCTTACCCAGAAGAAGCCTGTTCACTCTCACTTTGAAGAGATTAGGGTTGTATACGTTCGGAAACACAGACGCAGGTAGTGAGTTCCACTCTTTTGCTGTGCGCATTATAAAAGATATTTGGAAGCGCTTAGTGCGAATTGGTGGAATAGCAACCAGGTAGGGATGGTAACTGGCAGTGCGTCTAGATGTCCGGTGGTAGAAGGGGGCCGGTGGAATGAGGTCGTGGAGTTCTCGGGCACACTCTCCGAAGTACAATCTGTAGAAGACCGACAAGCAGGCAACCTTGCGGCGATGAGCCAAGCAATGAAGCTTGGCATCCACCAGTTTTACGTCGCCAATGAGCCTCTTAGCTCTGCGTTCCACCGAGTCAAGCGCGGCTAGTTGGTACTTAGCTGATCCTTCCCAAAGGTGACTGCAATACTCCATGCAGGATCGGACTTGCGCTTTGTAAAGGGTTAAAAGCTGTCCAGGCGTAAAGTATCGCTTCACCCTATTTAGGATGCCCAGTTTCTTGGCCGCAGTTTGGGCCTTGTACTCGATGGTGGCGCCGAAGTTGAGACCAGATGTCAACTCCATGCCTAGTAGCTCAAGTCGATCAGTTACAGGAACAGATGTACCCCGAAAAGTAGGAGTTTGGGCGAAACGACTCTTTTTAGCGGTAAAAAGACACGCCTGCGTTTTGGTGGCGTTAAAAGAGATCAGATTATCATCACCCCACTGGGAGACAAAGCTTAAGGTCAAATCTGTCCGCTCTACCATGGCCTCTCTCAAGGAACGAACTTCAGCCCCGCTGGTTTTTGCGCTGGACAAGTATCTCTCTGAAACTGTACTGTCATCTGCGTACCCAACAATACCAGGCCGAAGCAGGTCATTGATGTGCAGCAGGAAAAGAGTTGCAGAGAGAACAGACCCCTGAGGAACTCCGGCATCAATAGCCATAAGGTCAGAAGAGCAGCCATCAACAACTACTCTAATCGACCGTTCACTAAGGAAATCTGATATCCAGCTACAAAAAACAGCTGGGATGCCATAAGCAGGAAGCTTGCTGAGCAGAGCAGCGTGCCAGACCCTGTCAAAGGCCTTCGAGATGTCAAGCGATACAGCCAGTGCTTCGCCGTGTTTCTCGATGGCTTCGCCAAAGCAGTGCGTGACATACACAAGAAGATCGCCAGTTGACCGTCCCCGGCGAAAGCCATATTGACGGTGACTGAGGAGATCATTGTCTTCAAGGTAGTTCAGCAACTTATTGTTCAGTACCCTTTCCAAAACTTTGCACAGAATGGAGGTAATGGCGATCGGACGGTAATGGGCAGGGTCTGCACGGTCGCCTTTTTTGGGCACTGGTTGTACATTTGCAAGCTTCCAGGATTTCGGCACCGTTCTTTTTTCAAGAGAGAGGCGGAACAAACGTGTCAATACAGGAGACAGTTCAGGCGCACACTGCCTCAACACTCTCGCTGGAATGCCGTCAGGCCCGCTGGCCTTGTTCACGTCTAGACTGCACAATACTCTTCGGACCTCTTTAATGTGTACTGCGATCTCCGGCATCAAGGAGTCACAATGAGGTACAGTAGGTGGTTGCTTTGAGCCAGCGTCCAGACGTGAATTGCTTGCGAAGAGAGATGCAAATAAATTTGCCTTCTCAGTTGCAGAGTGAGCCAGCGACCCATCAGGTTTCATCATAGGAGGTAAAGTGGGACGACAGAAATTCGTTTCAACCGCTTTAGACAGGGACCAGAACTGTTTACTACCCGGAGGGTGCGAAGCCAGCCTGGCCCCGATATGTCCGACATGGTCAAAACGTGCCCTACGCAAAACCCGCTTGCAGAACTTGGCAGCAGAATTAAAGGCTCTCTTCCTCGCGCGAACCCTGCGCGCTCTAACTTTGCGGTCGCGGGCCTTGACCCAGGCTTGGTAGGCAGTCTCTTTTCGGGCCTCAGCGTGGGCACATTCTGCATTATACCAAGGCCGGGATTTGTGACCGAGCGGGATGTCGGAGAATGGAATAAAATATTCCATCCCCTGCCGAATCACGTACGCAACCGCGTCAGCACAGCGCGAGGGGTCACCCGAGGAAAAGCACACCTGCCGCCATGGATAAGACGCAAAAAAGTGCCGCATCTCATCCCAGTCTGCTGACCCGTATCGCCATACTCGCCTCGTGCCTCTAGGGCTCTCATCTGGAGGAGAGCAGGTTGATATGGATTTCACCAGACAGTGGTCAGACGTTCCCAGCGGGGCTGAGACCGATACTGAATGACTGTCCGGATCAGATGCCAGCAGAAGGTCCAAGCAATTGGGTGTATGGCCGTCAACATCCGGTACCCGCGTTGCCACATTCACCATCTGGGTTAGATCTAGCGTTAAAGCAAAATTGCGCGCCTCCAACCCAGCATGGTCAGTTTTCTGGTATGGGAACAACCATTCTTTATGATGGGCGTTGAAGTCCCCCAGAAAAATGAGCTTCGCCGTTGGGTACCGTTGCTGGGCTACGTCAGTCGACTCCACGAGGAAATTAAAGAGCGCTGTTGTCTCCTGGTCACCGCTATGCGATCGGTAGATGCCGATGTAGAGAGATTTCTCCACGCCAGTATCCACAAGTAGCCATATGGCAGAGAAACCCGATTTCTCAAAGCAACGGAGACGACGACAACAAATGTCATCGCGGACGTACACACAGACCCCAGCTTGCTTCTTGAACTTGTGCTCAAGAGAGTACCCCGGGTAGTTGAGGTACGCCACGTCCGACGGGGTTGTTATCTTCATCTTCGTTAGGAAAAACAGGTGCGGCTTCTCGGTCTCAAGGTGGTGATGGACCGAATCGAGATTGGAGTGGAACCCCCTGATATTAGTGAGGTGCACTTTTAGTGGGAGGAAGTGCAGCCGTTGTTTTACCTTATTTTTCTTCGCTTTGTGTGTCATATTGAGTGGAGTTGTTGGGGGAAAAAGTCGACTTGTCGAGGCGCCGCTCAGTGATCCAAGTGGAACACTAGAGCCAACCAAACCTACGGGGAACTCATCTGGAGACTGCGGGGACGCCCGAACCCCCCCGGATATGGCCACCGGGTCCTCCCATCCAGTCGCCGGCTGGCACGGTGGAGCATACCGGGATTTTTCGCGAGTTGGCGGGGCAGCCTTTGGCACGTGGCTGGCGTGCTACTTGGGCCCCCTACTGACTGCGGTCGGCCAACGGCTGGCACCGTGCTTCGGATCCCGCTACCCTCCAAAATGAGTTACCCGGCTAGCTGACTCAGAGACCACAACCGGTGCCAAAGAGCGCAACTGACAATCTCCTTCTCCCCCAAAGGCACTGGCACTCCCACACACCGACGGAACACAGCAAGCTGCTTGGCGCCAGACTCCGGTGGGATGGTGGTCGCGAGCCAGGCGGCCCCTTGCGGAGCCTACCACCGCTAAGTGGGATCGTTCAGCCGTACCACAGGCAAGCCTGTGGTGCCGTTGCCCGGGGTGGACCACTAGGAGGTAGATCCCAAAACCACCCCTTCATGGTTAGCATGAAGCAGCCGCCATTTGTCAGTTTTCCTTTATCAACTACCTAAATATAACACAACAAAAACAGTTCTACCAATAGACAAAGTGTAATAAAGAAAAGAAACGACTTCAGCAAGACTCATTGAGCCAAGCGTTTTGAAAGTGCTCATAATTGTATTTATGCAGATATTCATGCCTCTTGCTGTTGCGAGAGAAATGTGGAAGACTCGGATTCTTTCACGTCCACACGACGATTGTAACAATACCTATTATTGATTCCCTGACATGATCACGGAACTAAAGGATTTGGGCCAGACAAATATGTATAGAACACAATACATCCCGAAAAAACCTAAATTATTTTGATCTTCTGTTGGCTAGAAAGGCTAAGATAACTCCTCAGAGATAGAATGTAAATATCAACCCACCTTGTGGCATTTATTAGTACATCTATACATAATAAAAAAACAACCGCCTTCTTATAAAAGTTTTTATTTTTCACTTATTAGTGGGTCAGTTTGTAATTTATCTAAGTTACAACAATAGTCTAATGTCGACTGTTGCTTTAAAATATTGCTTTTCGCGATCAGGGAGGTTAATTGTTGAGGTTCTCCTAGTAAGAACCAGGGGAACTGGGGCTGATGGTGAACTCACCCATATGCATTGTAACGAGCATAAATTGCTTCGCTACCCGTGGAATAGGTACTCAGGTAAAGTTGAGTAGTACCGACGGCCATCTGTGGTCTACATCATCAGTTCTACTTCACCAAATGGTGCTTTACGAGAGCAAATGCACGAGTTCCTATAAAAAATACCCAAATCGCTAGAGGTGTGCCTATGTAATCTGAGGGTGTCCCTCGATTTCCATGGGATCCCCTCATCAGATTATAACTTATGGGCAATGGGACCACCTCGAACAAAAAAATAATTTTGCAAATCCGTCTGTATATGACGGAGTTATGCCCGAACATACATAAAAAAATACATATAATATATATAAACATCCGAATTGAGAACCTCCTCCTTTTTGGAAGTCGGTTAAAAATGAAATGCTGATCGTTGGTAAGCACATCACTTCAGAACGACTGGACCGATTTGGCAAATTTTTGGGAAAGGAAAGGTTTTTACGGAAAAAAAATTGACAACTTGCCAGGAAAATTGGAAAATTCGTAAAACCTGAAAGTGTATTTTCTATGGGAATATTGTATGAATTATTGAAATTTGGACAGGACAACGTCTGTCGGGTCAGCTAGTGAAGAAATAAATAAATGAAAAATGGGTATCCAACCAATAATTGATCATTCATCAAATTAAGCAAGCACTTGTGTATTTAGCTCTCATTTTTATTTACCATCTCTACGTTTAGCATAAACAGGATTATTCTTAAACGTGAAACGGATCGCTCACTCTATAAATAGAAACAAAAGTAATATAATAAACCGAAAAAAGAAAACCGAAAAAAGAAAATCCAATCGAATCTAAATCGAATTCTTGGGAACGTGATCTAAAAGGTCTATACATAATAATATATAGTCCTTACCTACACACAGCTAGCGGTACATTAAATGAAATTTCTTAAATAAAGTTACCATTGTAAGTGCTGCTAGCCGAAATATTTGTTCCTCTTCACAGAAAATAATAGGCAGTAAGTGAAATACTTGCTACAGGCTATTTCTTTTCATCTTCAGGTTATTTATTTTTTAAAGGTCATCCTTATATTCCTATTGCTTATCAGGTACCTTACTTTTCTATCACGGTATCGTCATAGAGATTTATACTTTTCCTTAATGATCTTAAATTCTTTATGTATCATTTTTCACACTAACTCATCTATTACCACGCCTTTCATTTTTCTGACATTTGTTACAATAATGGTTTCATCATCAACTACATTACCCTCTGCCTCGTGACTTCGTGAGTTTCTTTTTTATCTGCTGTGGTGTTGTCAAAATCTCTTCCGTGTTCCTTTTTAATATTGTTGAAGATCGTCCTAAAAGTTTCACCATATAATAACGATGATTCCTGGCTCCTGACTCCTGCTGTTATCATGCGGCAGGATTTTTTTTTTTTTTTTGTCTATGGATGCCTTAATAAATTAAGGCCTCCAGCAGGGCATAAAACTTGTTAAACCCGTACCGTATGTACGTACCGTATTAAAAGTTTCATTAAACGTTCAAACGGGTACTAATTTGTTTGAAACTCATTAGCTCTATGATTTTCATTACCGGCTTTCAAGCTCCTTAATGTTTTTAACAACGATGAGTTCATTATCTTCTACAACGAGTTGGCAACTTCACTAGACGGCAAAGCCTGTTTTGCTACCCTGTCTTTTTCACCTACAACCACATCTAAAACTCTTATTTGAGCTTCCGCACTATTTACCTACCACTTTCCTATATCAAAATTAACTAATTCAATAACAATTACAGGTAAACTTGAACGGTAAACCTCGCGTCTATCATTACCTGTTCTTACAGCATTCAAGTCCGAGGTCTACCGCCCAATAACCCGATGTTGCGTGAAGCATATTAACTAAGATTTCTTTATACTAGAGATCATAGAATTTATTGCATAACTGGACATAACGGTGGTAACATGCTCAGACTCAATAAAAGAATATAAAAATCTGCGTTTGCATGCAAAAAAACTTGATAAACGATTTCCTTATTTACCGTTCGTAATTAAAAAATGAAATTGATTCCTAGTTTATTGGTTAGTAATGGATTTGTATCGAGTTTGTTGAGGTGTATTCGTGGATAATCACGGATGTTGTAATATTACAATACTCTGTTTAGTGTTTATGGAATTATTATGGTGAGAATCAAAATGTTGTTAATTTTGGCACCCACTAATTACGTGTTTATGCGTTATTTTTATATTATTTCCTTGAAAGTCGAAACTGCTAGTGTCCCAGCTCTAATTAGGAATTATTTTTTTGGAATATGCAGGCTGACTTTAAACGCCAGGTTTTAAACGGAAAAACCAAAGTTTTTATTTCAAATTTCAGGTCACACATATGTTTGAAAGTAAAGTAAATACCCATTATGCGTCTAAGGTCGCTACTGTAGCTAACAAAAGGGCGGATAACCTTGAAACGGCTGAACCGATTTTGATAAAACATGTCTAGGAACCACCGCTAGAAAACCTGCTTTCAAATTAATAAAAAAACCGCATCCAAATCGGTTCGCCCGTGAGCTACGGTGCCACAGACAGACAGACAGACAGACAGACACACACACACACACATAGCGGTCAAACGGTTCAGGCTCAGAAGGTCCCTTTCCCAAAATGTCCCGTTCTCAAAATGTATCTTTTCCAAAAGCCCCTTTCTCAAAATGTCCTTTTGCTACACGACAGCTACGTTTTAAACTGGGAATATAACATAAGCCAAGTAATTAATCAACTTTTAATCACATATAAACTAAAACGTTAAAGCCTTTTAATCACATATACACTAAAACGTTAAAAGCTTAAAATTATCCACGGGATAACTGTTAACAACATCCATTATAATAATATGATGTTAGTGTATTTTTTATTTAAATAATGCGCTTATTTAGACATTTTCAGAAAGGGTCATTTTGAGAAAGAGACATTTTGGGAAAGGGACATTCTGAGCCTGAACCGGTCAAACTTATAACACCCCTCTTTTTTAGTCGGGGGTTAAAAACACGGTGAAGCGCAAGGCGTAAACTAGTTTGACATCTCTAACTTAGTTCATAGCTGTAGCCAGCCTTTTCTCGCGCTGCCTGCTAGTAAAAGATAGTGATTATCTAGTTTTGAACAAGAGAATCGGCACCATAGTACTGTATCCGTAAAGAAAGAGACAAAACTGACAAAACAACGGCTGACTGGACAAAACTATGATTGGCCTAAAACAACATGTAGGTAGGTACAGTAAGCCGCAACTCCGTGGTAACAAAACCAATATTAAGCTAGCCTCTTTTTCTATTGAATCTTCGAACTACGCTACGCCAGCTCAAGGTCGAAGTGTCACCACTGACGCGACGTGCGGTTGATTGTATGTACCAAGCGGCTAGTTGCGGTTATAATCAATGATATTATAAGTAAAAAGACGTAGATACGTTACCTACCCAACATGCGATGTTCAAAAACGGCACAACGTCGAACTATTAGATGACACGTGGAAATAGGACGGCATGTCGTAATTATCGGGAGCGAAAAAGAGACAAGACGACGAAAATGTGGCCAATTAGCCACATTTTGACGTACCACTTTCGGAGCGTGTATAACCTATCTACGACTTTTTACTTATAATATCATTGGTTGTAATAGTATGGCTTAAGCTTCATTACGACCAAGAAAATACACAAATACCTAAGTACCTAATATAATAACACTAGCGATCCACCCCAGCTTCGCACGGATGCAAATATAAGTTATTTTAAGACAAGTATACCTTTCGGAATAAATACTCAAAACGGACACGAAAAGCGACTTTTCTAATAATTCATACGTACTTTCACTCACGCCTTTTTCCCATGGGGTTAGGCAGAAACTACAGAACGCCATCAACTACGAGTCTTACATACTACTTTTGCCTCGTTTACGTTCATACATCTGGTCATACACGCATGCCGGTTGCGAGTACTACGCATTTGACCTTTCTGAAGAACATCACCAATAAGGTCACTATAATATGTCTTCCTAGGGCGTCCCCTCCCGGCGTTTCCACTCACATCTACCTTGTAAAATCCTTCTGTTGTTACTCGCCTTTCATTCATCCTCTCAACATGACCTAGCCTTCTAAGCATAGCCTTTTCTCAATTACATTATGTTGGGGTCGGATTCCTAACCGGATGCAGCGGAATACCAGTATTTTACATGGAGCGACTGCCTATCTGCCCTCCACAACCCAGTTACTGGGTAACACGATACACCTTGGTAAGACTGGTTTGGACTTTTGGGCTTCTGAACACACGTAAAGATTGTCAATGATCTACGAATGACAGAGGGGACTAACGGCTTAACGTGCTTTCCGAGGCTCGGAAGGGTATATGTAATGGGATGGTCACCCATCCTTAAGCTTCGATCGACCCGTGCGGCTGTTATTATTTAGCCACCAGCCCCTACAAACTGTATCCAAGTGCCCGATAAAAACATCTACATCAGTAAAACTATTAAAGATATTATAAGTAAAAAGACGTAGATACGTTACCTACCCAACATACGATGTTCAAAAATAGCACAAATGTCGAACTATTATACCCTGAGTCTCTAATTCAGATAATTTTTGTAAACAAAGAAACGTCCAAAAATGTCACTGTCAAAATGACAGGACAGTGGTACAAAACATTTTATCATAAAATTTAACACAACCAAAACAAGGAACAACAAGATGAAAAAGTAACATGATGATAATAACACAACAAAATTAACAAACACGCAGCGAAAAACTTGATTGGGGAAAAGAAAACGAATGAATTGAAAATACCACGGAAAAAGACGCAACCAACGAAATTTGAAAATGTTAGGAACTCCTGCAGTGTTACCAGTATCATCAAATATTTCATACCAGAAAATCTCCACTTATTAATAACTTTGTTTTAAACCGAAAATTTCTAAAAATAATAACGGTGTTAAAATTTTTTAAATTATTATTTCTTAACCTTTGTTTCCGCCATTTTTTTTTTTTTTGGTCTGTTATCACCTTTGTTTACAAAAATTATCTGAATTAGAGAGTCAGGGTATAGATGACACGTGGAAGTAGGACGGCATGTCGTAATTATCGGAAGCGAAAAAGAGACGAGACGACAAAAATGTGGCTAATTAGCCACATTTTGACGTGCCACTTTCGGAGCGTGTATAACCTATCTATCTCTTTTTACTTATAATATCATTGAGTAAATCTAATCACACATAACGGCTGCGTCAGTCACGGCCAGCTAACAATGCCCGAGACGCAATCCGACGAACAGGATGATCTTCTGGCAAGGGCACTCATTCAATTGCAACCATCCTGTCGCTCCCCACAGCTTCCTGCTCTCATCTGACAAACAGGCCAACGCACCAACCTTACCACATAGGCATAAGGTTAATATTCGCATAGCAGTAAAGGCCACTGCGTAAATCTCTACGCGGATGCTGTCACGTAACTTTGACAGTCCGCTTGTTTATGTTTGGATGTGTTTTATGTATCGAAATGTTTGTGGATGAATATTTTAATGTGTTTGAATAAATCTGAATCCGATTTTATTCAGATTTGTACTGTAGCAGACCGCTTTGATAGAAGATAGACAGATACGTCCATTGTCCTTGGCAGACCAACGATCGCGATCCAGTTACCGCAACTATCTACGTATATCATATATGGTATACCTAACCCACTAAGCCCTGTGTTCACCAACATTCAAACCACCGGTTAGGTATTTAAACAGTTGGTTTATGTCAAATTTCCTAAGGAAAGAACTGATTAAATATCTAACCAGCCGTTTTAATAGTCGGTGATGGTGAACTCCGCCCTAAGTAGGTACTTTCGACACAATACCTACAATTTTCAGAGTCTATTTCACCACCAACACCTCCTGGCCAATCCCAATTGACTAATCTGCCTCCCAATTGCATAATACACTTTTATCTACTCTCATAAAGTAAAATTTTAATTATAAACTTCAAAATGAGTTTATATTGACATACTTTATAAACACAATACCGAAATTTAAAAATAGAATCATAATTATTATAACACTTTTTCTCTAACAAAATAATGTCACCATTAGTTTCCATCAATTTATTTTTCTAATGGATATTACAATCTCGATCCATAGGATTTTGAAAGGAATTCATAATCCAATACTTCATAATTTATGTTTGAAAAATCTTAACAAAAAAAAAAAAAATACAATAAAAATTGTTGAAATGTAAAAATGTAATATTTAGGGCAACACAATTTTACCACGGATTGTAACAATTCGGTCTGATTTTATTTGTATATCTGTAATGTCACGCACAGAAATGACGACAGTGCTAAAGACATGAAACCACATTTTAACGCATTCATACGTGGTTTATCATCGTCAGTTTTATTTTAATTGGATTTTATTAGGTAAGTAAGTCGGTAATATAATATAATAACCGATTATTTCACAAGCGTCAGTCTGTCAAATTATTTTATCTTACCTATATCACAGATTAATACAAATGGGACACTTCGCAGAAATCATTTATTTGCCAATAATGTAGGTAGGTATACATTATGATGGTTATTATGATGAGAGTCCCGATACATTTTACCTTATGGCATGCAAAATTACTTAATATAATACATTAACTAGACCAAAAAAAAATAAACAATCATAAAAAAGTTTAGGTATGAAGGTACAAGTACGCGGCAGGCCCTTGTCGCCGGGCCAATTCAGCGCGGAATGCCGCGCACCAGCAGCCGGCTCGCACGGTGGTCAGTTCGATACTCATCACACGCTGCGTCGTAAAAAAAGACAACTCTAACGAGTCAAGAAGAAGATAAGGTATAAGAGTTAGGCGATAGAAACAGAGGCAACATGTATGTGAATATAACTGTAGGTAATAAGCGTTGTGCGACCTGAATTGCATTATATTGTGTCGTAGCAAGGGTCGCTTTTTATTTAAATGATTTTGGTGTCCCATCTGTATTAATCTGTGCCTATATAGTATATTTTTACTTACCTATATACCTAGTAAGCTATTTTGATTACACGCAATATTTAAGTGGCGGACGTGTCAGCAACGTCGGCGTCCGCCGACAGCCTCGCAAAAAAGTTTTACTAGTTATTAAAAGTTCAGGTTTTGGGTTTCGGGGGTAGGTACCACAAATCTCGAGAAATACTTTTTAATCAAAACCCAAACAAGGCAGTTGGATACCAAAATATAAACGTAGCATGCAAAAATTTTCGAGCTCGCTCTTCCACCGTACATTTTCTTCGTTTTCAAACTTTTCTGCATAGGTAGACCAAATAACTCCTATTTCTATATAAATGTTCAAAAGAAAATTTTACCTATCTGAGACTGAGTGTTAAAATTTTCGAGCTCGCTTCGCTCACTCTAGCATCATATTATTATATTCTTCTCATACTAAAACCTTCTTGCATAAGTCAACAACGACAAAGTATCTTCTATTTCTGTATGTATGGTAAATAGATGGTTAATAAAAAACCTTACCTTTCCGAGATTTTCAAGCTCGCTATTTAATTCTCAAACTTTTCTATATAACTTAACAAAACATCTCCTATTTCTTTCTGTAAGAATGGTTCGAGTACAACCTACTTTTAACCATCTGAGGCAGCGCGCTGAAATTTTCGAGCTTGCTTCGCTCGCTCTTGCATCCTGCATCTCAAACTTTTCTGCATTAATAATAGCCGCTGGTGTTAGCTATGATATAATCTTGAAAAAATTCGGGCGAAAAGTTCGTATATTTTATTTTATTTGTTTTTGTTTAAGTACGTAATTTTTGTCATCATTTCATTAGCAATCTCATACAAGTGTAAAATTCAGCTCATTCAATATAACTTTCTAACGTTTTTTTTAAAGTTTGTTTATGTTTCGTCTGAGAAATTAAAGAGGCCTCGCGCTGATGTCGTCGACCTCCACGTTTGGTCTAGCGCCGCCACTGAGGAACAATATTATCATAACATACTGAACCGCCGAGTTCGGCCGCGGTGGACAAACAATCACCGTCACCTGGACGTCACGTTCGGTTCGAGTAACCTCGTTTCTCCGTGACGGCTGCGGTGGACAAACGTCCTCAGAGACAATCTTATTATTATATAAGGGCGGGAAATCAGCCGGACGTCGACTAATGAAAGTTGACATTATAAATTATACACGCTCAGTTTATTGCCAGCTAGTTAGTCGATAAAAATTGAGTAGCAGAATCGCTTTTGAAAGCTAGATTTTGATTGTTCGTTAACTTTGATTAGTTAAGTTTTTAGTATGAAAGCAATTCTTAACAAAAGTGTGTTCATCTGAGGGTGTCCTTCAAATTCAAGTTTTTTTTTTAATGACAAAATCAGAAGCAATTATTTACCAAAACATTATTATGAGCACGGCTGCCGCGCGCGGCTAGCCGTAATTCGGGGCCGTTACAATTGCCTAATGAGGCCCATGAGAGCAATGGTGGCCCCATTGCTCTCATGGGCCTCATTAGGCTATGCTTGGAGTTTCCCTACCTAAACGAATCAGAAATGAAGAGAATCGTAGGAGAACCACGGTAACCGACATAGCCCGAAGAACTGCCAAAGTAAAGTGGCAGGGCACATTGCTCGCAGAACAGATGGCCGATGGGGCCGAAAGGTTCTGGAGTGGTGACCGCTTACCGGAAGACATAGCGTCCGAAGACGTGGTGGTGCTTAGGGGTCGCATGTTTTTCGCCTGAATTGATGATGATAATGAAAATAAAAGAGAAGATCTGTGGGACGAGATAGTCAATGCATGGCATGGCAAGCCCTGGTTTTGCCGCACAACACTACCGCGCGTACTTTTCTCCATACGTCTAGATATAGCGCGGCAGAAATTGTGCCCTGCTGGACACACCTTAACACGTATATAAGGCATCAAGACAGTTGGGATAGGATAGTCATGCACTGGGTACCTGCAGACGGCTGTCGTTAACGGTGCAAGCCTAAGAATCGCTGGCGCGATTTGGATTCGTTCCTGCCTGACCGATTGGTCGGAGAAGGCACAAAATAAAGTAAATAGAAAAAGCACGCCTTCGCCCAGCAGTGGGACAATATAAGTTAACTGAAAAAACATGGAGTAGGGGCCGGTTTTTTGATCCGTAGTTAACTCAACCAATGGTTAAACATAGTACCTAACTAATGGTTGAATTTTGGCTAAATGTGAAAGGCTAAATAAAACATGACTGAGACATTCACGTTAAAAAAGTATGTTTACATTTAGCCAAAATTCAACCATTAGTTACTATGTTTAACCATTGCTTGAGTTAACTACGAATCAAAAAACCGGCCCTAAGCCTACGTTCGCACGGGCGCTCTTGTGAACGCGTCGTTTCTTGCTGCGCAATGGATTTTCAACGCTCGGCTTAGCGGCGGCGGCGTGAGTTAAAAATCCAACAGTGCACTTTTTCAACGCGCTGGGGATGCACTCTGTTGGATTCTAATCGCTCGGTTCGACGCAGAGAGTTGAAAGTCCAGAGCACGATCAAAAATTTTGCGACAGTCGAAGTCGGTGTCTTAAATTGGGATCTGTATTTTAGTTTTTAACCGACTTCGTCGGAATCTTTTTTTTATGTATGATCCTCGATTACTCGAAGACGGCTGAACCGATATGGAATGGTTGGAACCTAGTTGGTCCCATTGTCATCAGGTTAAGACCTGATGATGGGATCCTGGAGAAATCAACGGAACTCTTAAAATATTATAGGCACACCTATAGCTATTTGGGTATTTTTTATAGTGACTCGTGCATTTGTTCTTGGAAAGCACTATTTGGTCAAGTGGAACTGATAGAGATCACAGATGGCCACCGGAACTACTCAATGATAAGTATTTCACGGGTTGCGATTCGATTAGGTGCTTTAGTAATGGTTGCTAAGTAATTTATGCTCGTCACAATGGTGATGTGGAGTTCTCCTGGTAAATACTTACCAGGAGAACTCCTCAACAATTAACGTCCCTGCATCGGAATATGATGAGCAGTTGACATTAGGATATTGTAAGTTAGATAAATTACAAACTGACCCACTAAAAAGTGAAAAATAAAAAACTTTTTCCAAAAAAAAAGAACCGACTTCTAAAAAACACTACAAAGTCAATAATAACTTTAATTCCGGAAGTCAGTGGCAAAAAACTAAAATACAGGTCCAAAGACACCGACTTCCGAAATTAAAGTTATTATTCACTTTGTAGTGTTTTTTTTTTGAAGTCGATGTTTTCCTTTTGACACCACACCCGTATCAATAAGCCAGGCCGTCACACTCCCACGTATTTATTATTAGTCCATTATGTTGAAAAATAGTGAACCGATTTTGATGAAACTTGCACTGTTCCCAAGTTGAAGTAAATGTAAGCCAATAAAAATAAAATGGTCTCGATCCGATTAATAGTTTCAGAGAAATGCGTGGAGAAACATACATACATACAAAGAAACATACACACATCTATAAAATGTTGTATTTGTTGGGGGAAGCCATAATAGATTATCGTATGTGAAAATATTGCAGTTCCAATAATATTACATACATACGTATCGAATTGATAACCTTTTTAACTGACTTCCAATCACAATCACGACAATCACACGACAATCTTACATCACTGTTACAAAACGAAGTGTAGGTACTACAGCTAAGCTATCATCGATTCTATTACAAAAGAGGAATAAGGACATTAATAGCTTAACACGACACGAGTACCTAACTGAAAAGTGGTTCGACATACACAAACCGACATTTTCGATGCAAAAGCCACTTACAATTAGCCACAGAATAATGATGTTACAGTTAAAAACAATGTTAATAAACATAATAAAAGATTAACCACAAAGCAAAGTTCAAAGGGAAACGGATTGATTCTGAATAGAGTACCTAATCGCGTAATATTTATAAAAACAAATAAATACCTACAACATTATTAACAAATGAGTAAACAGATTGCGCTGGTATTTTCCCTTTTTAGTAACGCATGTGTTAAAATGATTAAAATAAATTATTGACAAATAATTGTTGGTATCATGGTATCAGTCGCTCCATGTAAAATACTGGTACTCAGCTGCATCCGGTAAGACTGGAAGCCGACCCCAACATAGTTGGGAAAAGGCTAGGCAGATGATTATGATGATGAATTGTTGGTATCAGTAGCTCAGTAGCATTGTCAGCTGTTAGCGTCATTTTTTTTTTCTACTAGCTTTTGCCTGTCGCGTCGCTTCGCCCGCGTGGATATCGGAAAACTATACGTATAAACCTTCCTCTTAAATCACTCTATCTATTGATGAAAACCGCATTTAAATCCGTTCAGTAGTTTTTGAGATCATCGCGAACATACAGACAGACAGACGCAGCGGGGGACTGTATTTTATAATATGTAGCATGTAATGGTTAATAATGTAATGTAATGGTTAGCATAATTTTATTTAAAAAATGTCAGCTTCACTTTAAAGTTTAACTAAGCGTACGTTCAGACCAAGCGGAAAAATCCTCGCGGACTTTACTGGCTCGATTGAAAATAGGACCGTATTACCATAGCCTAGAATATAAAATTGTCAGACGGCTCCCGCTGAGCCGACCGTGTCCATATTCATACAATTTTGTACTTTAGGCTATGGTAATACGGTCCTATTTTCAAAGGAACCAGTAAAGTCCGCTAGGATTTATCTGCTTGGTCTGAACGGACCCTAAGATTCATTTTCAAACGTTATCCAAACGAACACGCAAAAGAGATGGAATACCTCTACCCTAATCATCATCATTTGCCTATCCTTTTCTCAACTATCAGTTTCCACTTTTGCAGTCTACCCAGATAGGCAGCTGAATACTAGTATCTGCTTATCTGACCTCTACCCAGTTACTGTGTAACACGATACCCCTTGATAAGACTAGTTGTCTGACTTTCGTTCTTCTGACTACCCTAACGACTGTCAAAGATCTACCAATGACAGCCGGGATCAATAATTTTACTAACAACGAGGTGTCTCGGTATGACCTGGGGAACGACCGCAGCAAACAGCAACAGGGTGTAAGTGTAAACAGTGGCAACCTTTTAAGTGGTCATTGTACTCATCATTATAAACAACTTTTACTATAGGACCAAACCTGCAAACCGGAAATCGCGAAAGAAAAATCAGCTGTTCAGTACATTTCGACGAATTATGCGAACATAAATGTACTGAACAGTTGAATATTTTTTTTCGCGCTTTCTGGTTTGGCCCTATAGTAAAAGTTGTTCATAATGATGAGTACAATGACCCCTTGAAAGGTTGAGACTGTTTACACTTACACCCTGTACATATTACAAAGACCTTTGCCTAAAACAAAGGAGGATAATACAGTCATTAACAAAATTAAGGATGTATATCACATTTAAATGTCTGTCACGTTCCAGGTTCATAGCTGTCTGTCTTCATTAAGTATAATGTTGATCCGGGAAAGCGAGAAAATCCTAATGGATTGTCTGCTTATAATTCTGAACGGGTTTCTGACGTTGTCACACGTTCTCATACTTCGTTCAACGTGAAAACTAAGGCGATGTGTTATGACAGCAGGCCTTAAGGAGTATAAAATATATAGGCCAGCAGGAATCTTTTCACTTATGTATATTCGATATCTTGACGCACTTTAGCTTAAGGTGATATGTAAAAGGCGAACTGGGCGATTACTTCCACGTGCGAATAAAAGAAAGCGCATCAATGTGCTGGAATCAAAATATTGGTTGGGGAAAAAGTCTTTTCGCATTATAGTATGTATGAACTTGTAATAAAATCTCTTTGGCTATACTATTTGCATCTGGCTGGTTTTGGTATCATTGAAAGTTTAAATTTTAAAGAACATAATTCCAAATTCAAATTAGGAAAATGTGTGATTTTCATTTGTTTTTCGTACAGTCAAGATGAGTGAATCTAATGAAGAAATTCGATACATTTTAAAATTTTACTACAAAAAAGGTAAAAATGCAACGCAAGCCGCGAAAACATTTTGCGATGTTTATGGACCTAGTGTAGTGTCTGTGAGAGTAGCACAAATTTGGTTTAAGCGTTTTCAATCCGGAAATTTTGATGTCAAAGATGCACGTAGCTCTGGTCGCCCTATTAAGGATAAAATGGATGCCATTTTTGAAAAAGTGGAGCAAGATCGGCATATCAGTAGTTACGACGTAGCTGAAGAACTGGAAATTGACCACAAAACAGTTTTGGCGCATTTGAAAAAAACTGGGTACACAAAAAGCTCGACATTTGGGTACCTCACGAGCTCACTGAAAGAAACCTAATGAACCGTGTGCTCATTTGTGATTCTTTATTACGACGTAATGAAACCGAACCATTTTTGAAGAAGCTGATAACTGGTGATGAAAAGTGGATCACGTATGACAAGAACGTGCGAAAAAGGTCGTGGTCAAAGGCCGGTCAGGCTTCACAGACTGTGGCGAAACCCGGGTTAACTCGCAACAAGGTGATGCTGTGTGTGTGGTGGGATTGGAAGGGCATTATTCATTATGAGCTGTTACCACCAGGCAGGACCATCGATTCTGAACTCTACTGCGAACAACAGATGAGATTAAAGCAAGAAGTTGAGAGAAAGCGGCTGGAATTAATCAACAGAAGGGGTGTGGTTTTTCATCATGATAACGCTAGACCTCACACATCTTTAGCCACTCAGCAAAAATTAAGAGAGTTTGGCTGGGAGGTGTTAATGCATCCGCCGTATAGTCCTGACCTTGCACCTTCAGATTTCCACCTGTTTCGGTCTCTTCAGAATTCTTTAGGCAGTGTCAGGTTAACATCACGAGAGGACTGCCAAAACCACTTGTCGCGGTATTTTGACCAGAAGTACCAAAATTTCTATAGCAATGGGATCATGTCCCTACCTACAAGATGGCAAAAAGTTATCGAACAAAATGGTACCTACATACTTTAGTTAAATGTAAATAAACTATATTAAAAAATGTTTTGAATTTTCTTAAAAAATGCGAAGAAACCCCAACCCCCCCCAACCCCCAACCTATTAAAAGCGCCAAACCAAATAAAAATTGTTTAAAAATAAATTAAGCTATCAAAAATACAGGACATTTTTTTAAGCAGTGCGCAAATTTTCACAGGTTGTTCTACCCATGAATATGAACAACTTTCACTATGGGACCAACCCTTTTTTTTTGGATGGGAAATCATCAAATAACTTCTCCCGCTCTGGGTGGAGGGGGAGGGCGTGTCAGACTACTACTGACTAAAACCCACCCGTGTTCCTTCATTTGCCTGTGCCAGGGCCACGGTAACTCTTTCGAACAACCCGCAACCCTGGCGGGCATCGGCCCTAGCGGACCCCTTCAGCTAATGCTGACATCTCTTTGAGGCGCGCGTGGAACACAACGCGCCGTTCGACCCGGGTCTGGTCCTTACCGGACGGCGAGCTACCCATTGCTCGCCATGTGGCATGCTACCCTAAGATACCAATAAAAATACAGGGCAATTTTTAAATCACTAGCTACATTTTCATAGGCTGTTCTATCCATGAATATGAACAACTTTCACTATGGAACCAACCCTGAAATCACGTAAAAAATCAGCTGTTTCATACATTTTGGTCGAGTAGGTATTGAACTTTTATATAAAACAGATTTTTTTTTTCGTGATTTCAGGGTGGGTCCCATATTGAAAGGTGTTCGTTCGTATTCATGAGTAGAACACCCTGTGAAAATTAGCGCACTGCTGAAAAAAATGTCCTGTATATTCAGCCAGAGTTTTCAATTACCTAGTACGCACGTTTTGAATGCAGTTTTGCAATGAAATTATTTAGGATTTTAGAATTACAGAAAATAATTATAAAAAAGTAGAGCTGTTTTCGGAATACAATTCTATCGAGGAAATTTAACCCAATTGCGTTTTCCTTTTTTGTAAAAGTATTAAACAAATAGTCAATAAACATAATACCCAAAAATTAAATCCATACTTGCTGTTATAGTGAAATAAATGGTTACAAAAAGCCCCCAATTTATTTTGGTATCTCCTTAAAGTTAAACAGATTTTGTCGAATCATCAGCTATTAAAAGTGAGTGAGAGTAGTAAAGCTGAGGACCTCAGGAACCGGGCATCAGTCAATAAGCAAGTAGCAAGCTCACCTGATCACTTTAATTGATATTTTTTTATATATAATATTTTAATTATATAAAA
Source organism: Dicycla oo (assembly GCA_948252095.1). NCBI lineage: Eukaryota > Metazoa > Arthropoda > Insecta > Lepidoptera > Noctuidae > Dicycla > Dicycla oo. The sequence goes on along the minus strand of OX411729.1, from coordinate 13,991,097 downwards.
AAATATTTTAAAGATAATTGCTCACCTACGTTATAATTAAGTATAAGGAACTTTTGTGCAAAATTTTATACTTCAAGGCTGCGGTTGGTCTGTCCCAATTTATACAGTTAGGCTGGCGGTTTAGGCGGGTTACTACCGATTTCCCAGTTTTTGTTTCCCCCCGAAAGTTATAATAATAATATTGTTTAATTACATTTTCGATTTCCCCCGAAATTTAAAAATTAAGTACCTACAGCTAAGCGAGAAAGTGCAACCACCGAAATATTATTTTTACATTACACGTTACTCCTTATAACATCAGCTATTTGCCAGTGAAAGTCCCGTCAAAATCCGTCCAGCCGTTTCGGAGATTAGCCGGAACAAACAGACACACCGACAGACAACAACATTTTTAAAAATTGTTTTTTAGTTATAAGTACCATATATACTTACATAATTATGCATTTACTAAAAAGATGTATGTGTATAGCTAGGTAAAATTTTTTGTAGGTAGATATGTAAATATGTAGTTGATTTTTAAAAGAAATGTTTTTATATATTAATTAATGTTTTACATGTAAGATCTGTGATTTTTGTAATTGTGAAGAAACTAATTTAATATTGTAAAATTGACGAAAGCTGTGATTTTTTTTGTGATAATGTAGAATAATTTGGTCTGAAATAAACATACTTAAAATTTTGCTTAGTACGTTTTCTTTTTACTGTACCACCCCGATTTCGTCTGATAAAAAAACTTTATGCAAAAAAAAACAACCGAATTTCAAAAAATCACTACAAAGTGAAAAAAACTTTTTAGCAAAAAATAACTTTAATTTCGGTAGTCGGTGTCTTTGTTTTTGTATTTTCGTTTTTTGCCACCGAATTCCGAAATTAAAGTTATTTTTTACGTTGTAGTGTTTTGTTTTGGAAGTCGGTTTTATTTTTTGCTAAAAAGTTATTATTTTTCACTTTTTAGTTGTGGAACCTACCCCACACAAATTCAAATACATAATTGAGCACTATAATTGTAGATATAGCCATGTAAATAACAGTGAAAGGAAGTTATTAAAACATCATCACATCATCCACATAAAATAAGTGGGAAATATACGCATTATTGAAGCTAACTCAAAAACTCCCCAAGCAAAGTTAATAAAATTTATATGGGACCACCTCGGAAGTATATCCTTTCAAACAAAAAAAAAATCCAAATCGGTCCATACGTCTTTGAGTAATCGCGTAACAAACATACAAAAAAAAAAACCATACAGACGAATTGAGAACCTCCTCCTTTTTGAAGTCGGTTAAAAATAACCTCGATTTCGGAAGGCGGTGTCTGTGGATCTGCACCCTAATTGCGTAACATACTATCAATCGGAATCGGTTTTATTTTGACAATTCAACAATATTCATTGCGTTAATTACAGTATGTACACCGATTTCTCCGTCAATTGTGGACTGATTTCGAAAATTCTTTTTTTGTTTGAAAGGGTATACTCTCGAGGTGGTCACATTGTCACCAAGTCAGAATCTGATATGAGAATGCCATGGATATCGAGGGAAACCCTCAAATTTTATAGGCACACCTATAGCAATTTGGATATTTTTATAGTAACAGTTGGAAGTCGGTGGTTTTTTTTTTTCACTTTTTAGTGGGTGAGTTTGTAATTTATCTAAGTTACAATAGCCTAATGTCGGTTGCTCATCACCTTTTGCAAAATATTGCTTTTCCCGATGTAGGGACGTTAATTGTTGACTTGACACTTGACCAATTGGTGCTTTCCAAGAACAAATGCACGAGTTACTACAAAAAGAACCGAAACTCTAAGTGTGCGTATAATATTTGAAGAATTCCGTCGATTTCTCCAGGATCTCATCATCAGATCCTGACCTGATGACAATGGGATCAACTAGAAAGCATACACTTTCAAACAAAAAAGTAATTTTTCAAATCGGTCCAGCCCTCTTCGAGTAATCGGGGAACATACATAAAAAAAAAAGATTCCGACAAACTGTAAACCTCTTCCTTGTGCTGCATTCGGTTAGACTAGAAACCGACCCAAACATAGTAGGGAAACGGCTAGGCAGATCGATTAAGTAGATTTAGTTTTTAGTTTAGTTTTTATATCGCACTATATCGCTATACGTACAGCATTATTATAATCAATGAATTATTAAATAAACGTTAATACTACAAGTTCTTTAGAGAATTGTGAAGCTGTAAATTTTCATACAAAAAGCGATAACGTTTTTCTCCCCGTAAACATAGTCTATTTTTCATAATTTTTAGGTATAATGAAAAATTAGGTCCGTATTTTTTATTATAAAGAAATACGAGTATTGCATACGATATAAGTTATTAGCATCTAAATATCTATACATATTTTTGACACAAAAACTTCCTCGAGCGTTTTTTTTTTTTTTTTTAAATTAAATTCATTTGAATTACTAAAAAAGAAAAGCGTGCAGACCTAGATTAAGGTGTACTTAATGTAATGAGACCAAAATTGTCTCATTTCATACAGGTTTAGGGCGGAATGAAAACGTTATCGCCCGAAACAATATTTATGTAAATAATTGTATGAAATGTAGAACTGCCTACAAAACTCCCGCCGCGTATCGACACTCCACAATCCTCTTAATTAAATAGTTTTTTATTATCAACATCAGGCTGTTCCACATTGTCTACAAGTAACTCCTCTGTCCATATGTTCGTGTAAATTACGACATCATTTAGTTAGATTTCTTTGTTTGTATGAGAATTAAATACAAATGGGGCAAGCGTGCCAGTTGCTTAGCAAATGTTGCTGTTATTCTGCTGCAGAACTATTTACTTACACTTACTAATGGAAAAATGCGGTCTTTAGCAGGCCTGAACAAATAACTAGTAGATTATACCCTCTTCTCTTTTCTCAATTTAAAACACTTAAAAAACTTGTCTAACCAAGCAGTCAGTCTAGTCTGACAGTCTGGCGAATGAATTTTCAGCACTATGCAATATTGAAATGTTAGATCTAGGTGGAGTGAGGATCTTCGCAAGGTGACCAGCCGGTCTATTCTGTAAAAATCTCACCGTGAAAACGTAGGTGAAGTGAGCTTAAAGAGAGCTGTCATTCCACCTGATGCTAGAGATTGACACTATTGACAGCTCACTGCACGCTCACCTCACCTATGTTTTCACGGTGAGATTTGTACAGAATAGCACTGCAGTAGTAACTGGATAAGACTAGACGAGGAACGAGTGCGTGCGATTGGAGAAGCCTATGTCCAGCAGTGGACTGCTACAGGCTGATCATGATAATAATGACGATGATAATATGAATAATAATGAGATCTGAATGAATTAATGAAATGCGCATGCAATGCGCACTCGAATGAACGCAAAGATTGATACTAGCTCCTGAAGCCTCGTGTTTCATGGGGGCTACAGAGACCATTTCATATCAACGAGTAGACCGAGGAACGCGATAATAGGGATGATGCCTGGGTAAAAAACAAGAAATTCTATTTAGTCCGTCAGACAGATAATAAAGAAATATTAGACACGTATTTTTTGCTGTATCATTTTAATAAAAAAAATGACTTAGATAAGTTCGGGAGTGGGGGCTCGCTACGTCACTTCTACGTATAAAATCTACCAAGGCGTGACGTCATGCTACATTTTAACTCGATGTATCGCCGTAATCTTTTGAATACGTACAAAAAGAAAAAATACGTGTCCAATATATTTTATTAATCTACATGAAGGACAAAAACATATTTTTAGTCATCATCCCTATTGTAGGGAAGACGTGCCCTTAGGGTATGGAAGGATTATTAGATCCGTACCGGATATGCATCTTACAATTAAAGTAGGCAATGGAATCGTGGAGAGACGGGTGATATAATTTATCTAAAGATGGACATCTTTTAACGACGATGCCGCCAGGTTAAACAAACATCATGACATCAAACGAGTCACAAAGGCCGAATTCATACGAGTATAACACTAGAAATAAACTAAATCAACTGAACATCATCAGGTGTTGTTTCATAGAGTTGAAGTCACACAGTATGAAGTCGTATTTCAATCTCGGAAACCGTTTAAAATTAAAAAAGAATAAGCGAAAACGTTCGTGTCTCGCAATAAGTCATTCATTTTCCAGACACGACAAGATTCACTTGAAGCTTCTACTGTTGGAAAATACACTATAACATAAAGAATTCAGAGTCTAAATTTGATTAAGTAGACGAAACAATCGTGTTGTAAGCTATTATTGTTATATTTTCACACCAACGATAATAACCCGTCGCAAAATTTCAACATATTAATGATGATCGAATGTAATTCGATGTTCTTGTACAAACTAGATACGATTTAGGAGTCACTAAACTTACAGACATTTTTTATATTTAGTGTTAACCTGAATGCAATTCAGAGAATTCATTCATTATATTCTAAGATCAAGAAACTAAATAAAATCGATCTAAACACGATGAATATAAAGAACAGCCTGAACTAAAGTAACAAAAACTCTGATCAGGTTTTTAAACTTAAAAATAGACAACCTCTTTTTAGACAATAGCTTGTAAAAACTAGCAGCACTGGCTTTATAACAAATAATATGGCAAGAAATTCCAAAAAAACACTTGAAACATTGGCGAAAAAAAAAAATGAAAAATTAGACGGCGGACCTATCTTCATGTATGGATACACGAAACATAATCGTCACAGCTCCATCCCTCAAATTCAATTGTTACCTAGGTACCTATTACGGAAAATTCAAGGAAGTCTAATTTTAATACAATTAAAATAATATCCGAAGTTAATAATAATTCTCTAAGCAATGTGGTACCTACCTACCTAAACTATGTTTTTAAAACAAACAGTCTAAATCAAAGTTTTATGAATAAACAGAACGGTCACAGAGCCGATTCCCATGAATGGTCGCCGAAGCGTTGAACCAGAACGCGACCGGTTCCCATTGTATCCGATATTGATATCTGACTCCGATTCAAACCCTTTCTTTACAATCATACTCTTTTTGCAACAAGCAAATAGGTTTCCATTTTCAATCATTGTCTCTGGTTACCTACATTGAATTTAGAGGGGAGTTCCAAAATTCAATTTTGCAATCAGAAAGATGCAACGAACTTAAAATAATGAAGTAGAACATTGAAGAAGTAGGTAAGATTGAATGTTTACTTTTAAAGATCTCCATCTTCTAACTTAATACAATGTGTTGATAATATTGGCGTGGGATAGATTACAACGGTGATTGGTATGTCTTGCAGCTGTATAACACCTTGGTAATTGCTTAAAATTTTACACGTTTAACTCCGATTAGTACTTTCTCTGATAGCTGTTCAGGTTACTGATAGATCTTCATTAAGTTACAGGTGTTTACAACACCCACCATCACCACCCGCATTTTTCTGTTCCTTTCTTCTTGTCTCTTAACAAGTTATCATTGAAATCTTGGTGTTTGGCAATACTACTTACTGCACACTTAAAATCATGTAATCAAAGTGAAATAAATTATTATGACGATAAGCATTTCATTAGTCTGAACAGAAATCATTTATTGGATTGCATCTAAAAGGTTGCATGCCGTTGCGCTTACGACCTCATTTCGCTTTTGACTTCTCGTTTTCCATTCACGATTCTAGTTTTTTTTTTTTTGTATTACTAACAAAATTAATGATATTCGATATTCAGCCGACATTAATATACATTAGCCAGGTGTAATTTAATAACATGTTAAATGCATTCAAGGTGCATTCGGTATTATTATCGCAAATGTCATAATATAACACGTGAATACGGTACCTATGGTAGGTATAATATCTATTTATAAGTAATCCATTAATCGCTTTCCTTCCTGCCTATAGCTCACATCGCCACATCAATAGACTCATAACGATTAATTTAACGTTGGAAAACTAATCGTAGATATTATTAATTTGACCTTGAATCTCTACGACAAATCGCAAACAATCGATTTGAATCTTCTACACTAATCGCATGCATTCGAATCTCACCTTAACAACGTTCCCACTACAATTGAACTTCGAACGTGTCATTTTAAAAAGCAGTTTTTGATTTTCCAAAGTCAGCAGTCAGTGATTGTCACTTTTACTGTTTAATCTTTAGATCAAAATTCTCAGTTACTAATTAAAATCTTATTGCAACAGTGTCTTAATAACATACCGGTGTGAATCGTTCCTCCTCAGCATTGAGCAAATCCCCAACAGAAGATGCTTTCGCCTGATTCGCCAAATGCCTTCGGCTGTGCAAAACATAGGACAGCTCATCCAGGTAACGAAGCGTCAAGTTAGCCATGATGCACACAACACAAGCACACTACAAACTGATCATTTACCACTCGCATCAACAATAGTTAATAGTAACAATGAAATAGGAAACAGGCTTATTCACGTAAACAATTCAGTGAAAATCGCGCAGTAGATATAACGTGCGTACCGCGCCATAGCCGAGTCGCAACTGAACGTGAACGCGGCGCGACGGCTGCGCTCTGCGCTCTCGGCGGTCATAGAGTAAACATACGTAGAAAGTTAATCGGCTATGACCTTATTAAGGTTTAGGTAAACACTTAATATTATCTAGATTAGAGCATTCGTTGAGTCATGTTAAGCTACAGTTATGTCATTGTAAATCTGCCCAAGGCTAAAGGTTTTATGGAGGATCAAACGAAACACTGCCACAGATTCCCTCTATATGCTCCATATGTTATAGACAGGGCTTTGTTTAGAAATTAAGGTTGATACAATTAGAGGCGAAATCAAAGAGCAATTAAATTTTATAGTCCGGCCACATGAAGCTGGCGTGGTAATTAAAAGAGACGAAACCGTCTGTCTAATTACTGTTCTTGCCACTAACGAAACATCCGCTTGCTTCAGGGACCGAGTATTTCAAAAGTTATACAATTTAAAGAAGTCTTCTTCTCAGCGTGTCGATGGAAAAATAACACATAAAATACATTTTTTTTTTGCCTCAAAATTCAGGAATGCTAATACCGTTTGCTGACGCAGCCATTAGGTCTTCATGTCATGTGTGCAGGTGACAGGGCATGCGGCACAAGAAAGAAGGTGGGCCATTGTCTGTGGAGCGAGGCCGCATACTTAAACGTACCGGAGATTTCATATTTAAAGAAGTGTATTTAGATAATTAAGATCCAGATGAAACAGATCAAACTTTTCAATAACGACATTGACTAAGGTATCCTAGTATAATAATATGTTCAGTTGCATTGGCCAATTCAATGCAACTGATCATATTATTGAAAGAATCTGCACCTATCTAGCATATAGAACTTTTTAGCATATATTTTCAGGATAGCACAGAAATTAACAAAACCAATTAACAAACCAAGATATCTGCAGGCTGCAGCACTAATCTTTGTCCGTAGTTGCACATACGATACCTTTCTTGCGAACATTCTGCGTAACGCAGACACGGAGTCTCAAAGTCATTTCCTAGGTGTTACACAAGTTAGTCGGAGGATGTCGTTACATATTATGTGAGAGATAAATATAAAGTAATTCACACTTATATTTGTAGTTCCATATTCGTTTCATCAGAGAGTGATAACAGGACTTGGAGAAGAAAATATGTAGGTATTAAGTCCGAGGATTTCACATTTCCACGTAAGACTGAAGCAGAGAATTCTAAAATTTTTGATATCTTGGGAGACAGAGGTAGAAATCACTTCATTTCAAACCATAACCCCAGAAATAAAGACTTTCTACCAGCTGTTCTAGATATTACTCGAGCTTTGTGAAAACATAAACAAAGGTTTCTAGCAAAGGGGAACCTTAACCAGGAAATGCTTGGATAAGTGTCTTTTACAAACTTGGGTCTCGCGTTAAGGTTTACAACAATGCTATTGCACAGGGTAACAGGTTGCAAGCCTATTGTTCACGAGCACCTGAACAACCAGTTTACCTTTGTTGACTTTTATAAATATGCAGGAAAATAAGTCACTGACCTGTTTAAATATTTTAAATATAAAATAGAAACAGAAAATTACGAACAAAGAGAAATAACTTAAGCCAATTAAACCATTTTGCAATTAAAGGAAGCAATAATAAAATAAACTATGTATTGCTGTGTAAAATTTAATAAAATAGATTTTCGTCTGTGTTTTATAGTCCAAAAGTCTACAGTGTAAAACATAGACAGACGAAAATCTAAATCTACATAGCATTGAACTACATCTTATAAGATAAAAATATGTATATCATAACATAACCCTGAATATCGAGAAAAATTTAATTCAAACTACAAACATTTTCATTATTTTTCGTCCAATACAACGAACTTCAGAATAAATCGTGCAAACGTTTAGTGATTTCAAACAACATACTCGTAGATAGAGTGGAATACTTGACAATCTATGTCAAGCTGTCACTCACACAAGTTTTCGGGATTTGGAAAAGCTAAAGAGATTTCCAATCCCAATCCCTATAACAAGCTAAATCCTATTAAATTCTGTCCAATAGAATTGAAGTGATGCAGCAAAACATTTTCAAAACGTACGGGTTTCTATTGTATGGCTTCTAAAGGTGCATTGCCCTTTGAAACAAAGCTGTTAGTTTCAAATAACATCAAATATGTATTCTGTGCTCACAATATTTTCAAAAATATTGGTTTTACTACTCATAATTTTTCACATTTGTCTTCTACGGCCTGTGATTTATTCTTGTTGTGTTTGCCTTCTTCAATTATCCATAGCTAAACGAAAAGGATCCAACCCCCATTAGCTGTAATGTGGGTTGGATCATTTTCGTTTAATTATGGACAATTATTCCTACTAAGGGTCATTGAGAACAATCCGCTATTGTAAAACTCTTTACATAGTATTTAAAACAACTGATAATAAAAATCTCTTAGGTGTTCCCCAAGGGAACATACTACAACCGATAAAAATCAGCAATTTTCTGTACTCCACAGTAATTTTGAAGAAGCAGCTTCATTCACATTCAGAGAGTGCACGCCCGACATGACCGCGGTAGGTCAGTAAATTGTACTGGCTACTGGCCCTTCGCTGCTTCCTTTCACTTTCGTACACAATTCAATTATTATTGTTACTGGAGCAGTGATCGTAGCTACGTTCCTTCGGAAGTTCTGTATCAAAAATACTGTGCCTGTATAAATCGACCGTCCCTATTAACACGTCGGTTCTGCAGGGAGACTACTGTTTAGTCCCTACTGAATAGTGGTCTTTTTCGCAGAACTGACATTGTTAATATCATAAAGATTCTTTTTTATCGTTAGGGCAAACTTTGAACTGCCCTCAGTTCAAAGTTTGTTTTGACAGTGAAGAATTTTTTTAAAATTGTAATTCGATTTATGTAAAAAAGTGAGTATTGGTAAAAATGTATATCCGACATTGTTAATAGGGACGGTCGAAATAGGCTTTGTTTTATAAAGCTGTGCGGGATTTCCAATATTTAAGTCTGGGAAATATCCCGTTTCATTGGTAATGTTCCACACCTTTTTTGCACAGTAAAAGGTGATTTTATTAATCCATTCGGTATTTTATAGGATACCGAAACAATTTCTTCATAATTAATTTATCAATGTCGAAATATAACCTCCGATGAAAAAAACGTTGCATTATGTTTTTTTTTGATCCAATTTTTTCAATGCCAGCTGTGAGCTAATCGATTTCGCCCAGCTGTCCTTAACATTTTTTACGCAGATCCTTTCATAAACCATTCTCACAAAAAATGCAGGGTAGTTGTCTCAGAAAGTCGTGAATTATAATAACCATTTATAGCTATTATTGTTACCTACTTTTGTTAGTAACTGTTACGCTTACGTACAGTGATGACAACAGAGATACGTGATACCAGCAAATATTGTTTCATAATCGTAACAGAGGCCACTAGAACCGCGGGGAACTCATTAGAAGGAATTGTGTTTACAATGTTTGCGGTAAACTGAATCGTGGTTGGAAACTTTACGGAGAAAATAGGTTTTAAAGTAAAGATTTATTCTCAAACAAACCGGCCAAGTGCGTATCGGACCACGCACAATGAAGGGTTCCGTAGTTGGGATGAATTTGTCCGAAGAACAACATTGAAAAACATGTTTTCCCATACATTCCAACTACAAATGTAAGTTTTCCGCACAATATTGAGAGATTTAGCATGTTATTTTAAGCCTATATTATATTTTAAGCTTCATATAAGTTTTCTTGTAATCTATGGGTAAAGAACTATTTTCTGCATTTTTTGTGTTTTGAATCAACATTTTGTTGTATAATTGTACTCCTTCAAAAGTTAACAGTTTTTTGCCAAACTTGGAACTCATCTTCGTTAAAATCAGTAAACTAGCTCGGCGAGTGCTACGTTGTGTTACTTGTTTTACTGTAGTAAACGATAAATTAGTCTGTATACTTTTATTGAGTGCCTTACGATTACGACGAATGAAAATACTTGTATTGTAGATATATAACTGTCTAATGTTCATTATTTTGATAAAAATTGATGAAAAATAATTTGAATGGCAATGGCACTATTCTGGCTTCTAAAGGCACAAAGGCAAAGGAATTTGAATGAATGTCCAAATATAGTCGTAGATATGACAATAAATACGAGGTTCTTTTTGAAATCCAGGCTGTTTGCTTGTGATTCTAATGATGCTAATTATTTATTTAGATACACGTACCTACCTACTATTGTCAAAAACCATATTTTTACATTATAGCTCAACTATTACATTTTGACCGTGATTTCTGCGTAAAATGGCTAAGTTTGGTGTTTTTACTCTGAGAAATTGAAAGACTTCAACATTACAACTTTGACTTATTAAGTAAAAATAATAATAATAATAATAACCTGGGACATTATTCACACACGGTCATCTGATCCCAAACTAAGCATAGCTTGTACTATGGAAGCGAGATAACTGATATACCTACTACATATACCTACTACTATTTTTGTAAATACATACTTATAAATGTAAGTCGTGTAGAATAGTTATTAATATAGTTCATAGCGCCTCGATTTTAGCAATTTTTTGTTATCTAATTAGGTTTATATACCTAATTAGATAACAAAAAATTGCTAAAATCCAAAATTCCGAAGCAAGTTTTTCATAAAATGCGTGACAGCATTTTTTTTGAGCTCGTCGATTGAACTACTTACATAAGTATATGAATTGAAAAATATATATTAATATCTCTTATATAGTGGTTTAGTCCATAGCGGCCTCAGAATTGAAATATGTATGGAATATCTACAAAAAAACCCATTTAAATCCAAAAACGTTCAAAATTTACTGTAAATTTCTCCTTACTACATTAATACTATTATGCAAAATTCATACCGAAATAAACGTTAGTTCACAAGAAATTAAAATTTTCTATTTTAAACAAAAATAAATAAATTGTAAGACTCCAAATATGCATAATTACAACTGCCAATTTGCTACATAATGTGATGCGTCGTCATGCTTCAATATACTTAATCTGTCAGAATGCAATTTTAGGTCTCTTAAAACTTCCTGCCAGGGTCGCGGGTTGTTTGAAAGAGTTACCGTGGCCCTGGCACAGGCAACTGAAGGAACACGGGTGGGTTTTAGTCAGTAAAAGTCTGACACGCCCTCCCGCTCCGCCCCGAGCGGAAGAAGTTATTTGATGATTTCCCACCCAAAAAAAGGCTTCTTAAAACTTGGTCGCTATAGCAACTGCGGATGTAAGTACAGTCGATTGACCCAAAGCCCCAATTAATAATGTTATTACAACGCCGTCTTGAGGGCCATTTCCCTACCCAACTTAGTCTGACTTATCACTGTATCTTGACTGTTATCTTAAAATAATTGCTGTGCATCTTATATTATGGCACTGCCACTTATTAATTAGTGTTCTTAACGCTATTTACAAATGTTAATTAATAGTTACTAAAAAAATGTTATTTTTCGCGGTCGCGCGTGTTTTCATGGCATGGAACGGAATATTACGTAATTGAAACTCATTGACTTTGTTTCCGCGTAAGAGATGTGGAAAGAAAGACGTTTATGCTGTAATTAAAATGGCTAACTAGTTATTACCTTGGTTCTAGGTTTGATATTAAAATCCAGCTTGATTACAATGTATAGCATAATTAGGCTATAACGTTCACACAGCTAGCACACAGGCCTCCTCTCTCTGAGAGGGAGTGGGCCGTAATGCACCACGCGAGCCAAGTGCGGGTTGGTAGATTTCACATGTCTTCGATTTTCATGGTTCTAGATCATGCCGGTTCTGAGAGCAGTGGTGATGAAATAAATTACACAAAGTCCATGCGCCTGCCTGGGTTTGAACCCACGACCTACAACTCGTAAGTCGCGACCGTTACCACTGGGCCACCACTGCTCTTGCTTACAATGTATATTAATATCTTCATAGAACTTAATCGCTGTACAGAAAATCTTTCGTCTATTTTTGTTTTTGCAATATCATTTAAAAATCTGATACTTACCTACATTTTCAACGGTCCAGTCAACTCAACCAATGGTTAAACATACATATACAGGGTTATTGGTAAAACACCAACAACCAGGCCAGCTGGCGTGGTTGGTTAAGATACCACCTATCATGTCGCTGGTCGTGGGTTCGATTCCCACCCAGGACAAACATTTGTGTGCATGAACATGTCTGTTTGTCCTGAGTCTGGGTGTAATTATCTAAGTATATAAGTATGTATTTACAAAAAAAAAGTAGTGTATGTAGTATATCAGTTATCTGGTTTCCATAGTATAAGCTCTGCTTAGTTTGGGATCAGATGACCTTGTGTGAAATGTCCCGGGTTATTATTATTATTAACCTCTTAAGGGGTCATTGTACTCATCATTATGAACAACTTTTACTATGGGACCAAACCTGAAATCGCGAAAAAAAAAATCTGCTGTTCAGTACATTTTAACGAATTCTGCGAACATAAATGTACTGAACAGCTGATTTTTTTTTCGCGATTTTTGGTTTGGTCCCATAGTAAATGTTCATGATGATCAGTACAATGACCCCTTAAGAGGTTGTTGGTGTTTTACCAATAACCCTGTATATAGGTAACTATGGTTGAATTTTGGCTAAATAAGGGCCGGTTTTTTGATCCGTAGTTAACTCAACCAATGGTTAAACATAGTAACTAATGGTTGAATTTTGGCAAAATGTGAAAGGCTACACATGAATGAGTTATGCCATTAGTTACTATTTTTAATATGAATGAGCTAACTTGGATGTTATCATCGAAGCCTTTCAGATTTAGCCAAAATACAACCATTAGTATATATTTAACCATTGGTTGAGTTATCTACGGATCAAAAAACCGGCCCTAAAATATGTTTGCCAAAATGCCATTAGTTACTATTTTTTAACATGAATACGTTCATGTTAATGCATTAATGTTTAGCCTTTCACATTTAGCCAAAATTCAACCTTTACTTATGTTTAACCATTTGTTGAGTATACTACGGATCAAAAAACCGGCCCTAAAAGGTTTCTAAGCTTAGTTTAAAATACTATTTAGAGTCAGTATTGGGTTTAACACAATGAACTCAGTCTATCCCACAACTACAAAACACAGTTCTCCGTCTTCCGTATCACATATGAACCAGCCGCCTTTTAAAGGACATCGGCCTAGCACAATCAGTCAGGAATTCAAACGTAAAAGTGCCCAATAGCTAGTCCACTGCCTTAGCTGGTATTGCCTTGTTTCAAACAAAAGACCTGTGAAATATGTAAGTAAAGACATTATGAACGTGACATGAACTTTAAAATTGCTCCGTTTTCTACCACTAAAGGGCTATTTACAAGTTACGTATTTAGCCAGCATCTGCATGCATGCACTTATCCCATGACCTAAACGCAAGTTTTGTAATGCGTAAAATTATATGATCCACTGCAGTAAACAAAATCAGAAAAATATATATCCTTCAGGATATACGCTCGTTAGATAGTGTGTTGAAAACATAATAATTTAATTTGAAACGATAGAAAAAAATCACCAAGATACCTCTAAAAAATTATTAAACCATACTAATAGACATGCAATCATTCTGATTTTTTGTCAGATTATTCTACAAGCAACTATTAACGTAATAGTGTTTTAATTTTTTAGTCCAATCAATAGATTTTTGTAAATAGATAATTGCTTCATATTTTGCAATAAATTATCAGCGTTGTGTCATCGCGCTTCTCTTTTTCTTTTCTATGCAGTCCGACAAACTAGGGTCGTGTTTACAGAGTTGAGAAAGGTACTCATATTTCAGTATATGAATAAAAAAATAATGAAACAGAATTTGCACGAAATTATCCTCCAGATAACCGGAACTTATCTTCTCAATGATGAAGACGAGAAAGATGTTATTTCTTATAACACGATCGTTAATAGGTAAGTTACAGGACAAGAATCGAATCAAGCTGTAACTGAAAGTCGTAAGGTATAAACAGAACACAACGCAGAAGATTGCACAGACGATGTTAAACAAAAATAGATAATAGTTTCGTCTGGCTACGAGCCATTTTTGATAACCCACATGCACATTGCGCAAGTCTCGCATTTAAACTACGATATATCGTGCAAAATTTCATAGTGTAGGATTTTACGGGTTTGTAACCTTTGTTTTATTAGTTCCATCAGTTTCTGGAAACGTAAACAAACTTCAAAAATTAAATTATCTGGAAACAGTTTTTACTATGCTAAACTACCTTCTAACTTTCTTGATGACCATGAAATCATTTATGTCTAGAACGATATCGGGCTTAAAGCTCCATAACCTTGCTTCTTTTCTATTGTATCTTCTATTAAAGCATTGCAAGGTTGGCACAAACTGACAAGACCTTGACACACTTTTCTGGCTCTTCCACTATTGTCCCTTTATTTCCACCAAAAATTCTATCTTCCAGAAACCCAGCACCAAAACACCCAAAAGTGTCAACACTTACCAAAACAAAAGACAAACGATTTTGTAACCGCCATTAAAATTCGACAAATTAATCTTTCATAATCATCCACGCAAGATATTTATACACCATTGTTATTCCGGTCGCCATCTTGTATGCGTTTCCGCTTGCTTTCACTGCGCGAGCGCAGTTTAATTAAACGTGAACGTGACGCGAGTATGTTGCAGATAATATATGATGATATTATATCATAGTAGCATCGTACGTTGACTGGGTTTTACGCCTTGGAATTTGACAGGATGTTTCTTTGGAAAGGGAAATGAAACGACAAGGAGAACCCACAGTTCATCATTGTTGCTTGTTAATCGATTTGGCCTTCTGACATCAGTCGAGTATGATTAATGACCTGCATGATAATAATAATAATAATAATAACCTGCAGAATAGTGAGAAAGTTTATGCAAATTGAAGAAAACGAAACCTCTCCTCATTCTTTATAATAAAATTCACCACACACACTACATTGACTTGGCTTGGGCCCGTTAATGTAGCTTAAACTAGCCAAAGAGCTAAGAAACAAAACTTGTTTACCAAAAATAATAATAATAAAACCTTTATTATCAGGCTACAATGGCCCATAGATACATACCTTACAAACTAACATATATAAAGTATAAAACAAAACGCTGTGTTAATAAATATAGCTCCTTCCTTCATCCAATCAATTAAATCCTGCCTTCATCTTGAAATCCGTTTTAAAAAGCAACTAGAGGATTCCATTCTTCAAAACTTCTTCGAGCCAGCATAGCAACTGCATTCAGCTGCAATTCGTATAATATTCTTTTCCACGCAGTAAAATGTGAAATATTTTTACAACTTTACTAAGTTACTTATTGTTAGTACTTAGAAAACTTGTCTTGTTAAAAACCTTTCCCACTCTGCCTTGATAGCAATCCATCACCACAAAACCGTTTATTACATCAACAAGGGGTTACACAAGTTCAACCCCAAACTATTTTTAGTTCCCCGCGTCACTATTCCGACAATTCCTATAATAAAGCGGGTTAAGGTTAGTCGCCTCTGACGTCATTTTCCCTTTTCCTGACGTCAATTTGGGGGCGACTTCGAAACTCGAACCACTACGTCATCGAATGACGTGACGTCTAAAGGAACTGGTGAATTTACGAGTTGTCAGAGATTTGACTGGGCTTAATGTAATGGGTCACCTTATCGCTCAATGCAATTCTAAGCAAACAGTTATGGTTGAAAATCTAAAGAATTAGGCAAGTGTGGTTACTCGTGGTTGGCATAACACAAAACATGACAGAGTCAGACATATGTACTACATATACGTACAAAAATTAAGGATGACTTTTTCCATGTTATAGGTGCGTTAAGAAAACCCAAACAAAAAGCATATAGGCGCGCCCTAGGCAATGAGCCGCGTCCACAACTTGCTGACCGGCAGTGACTGGTTAATCATTGCACCAAGGTACAAACTATTCTTGTAACTATACTATTCTTGTATAACACGTTCCGAAACGACAGCAGCTGTTCCCATTTAACTACAGAACCGAAAGAAAAGTCTCTCATCGTAATTTGATACCATAACTGTCACTTCATCCGCTGCCTGTATTCAACCTGCATCATAAAAAAAAATCTATTTCACGGTACATTTCCCACAAAAACCTCGTATTGGGAACGTTTTATTGTTGAAAAACTGGATTAACTTTTGTATGGCCCAAAGTTGAATGCTCGGTACACTTGACTGACACAAATTATGTTCATCTTGATCTGAATTAAACTAGTTGTACTCAGAAAATATCTAGATTAATACTTTAGTGTTTTGTGAAATAGAAAATACTTAGTCAGGTTTCTTGAAGGCCTACATTAGTAATTTAAATTATGTTAAAAATAGCAATAACGTAAGGAAAGTTTTGATTATGCAAGTGGATGGCTATACAAGTATAGGAAGACCAAAGAAACGATGGATGGACTGTGTGAAAGATGATATTATTATGGCTAGAAAGGAAGTGACTACCGAGATGACGACCAATAAAGAAGTATGGAAGAAAAAGACATGTTGCGGCTACCCCAAATAAATTGGGACAAGGGCTGGAGAATGATGATGAATGATGACAAAGATAACAATAACGTTTTAAACCTTGGAGTCAAAGATAATGATTATACCTACATCAGCATGAAAAATAAAATTTAATAAAGTGTCTGTCTAGCTAGGCCCTAGCTGAGGCCCTTTTGGCATTATAATCATTGTTCTGTTTTATGTTTTTTTTTTTTTTTTTCTATAGTTTTACGGTGCGTTTTTTTGCTATAATGCCAATAAACGCATTTTTCTATCTTTCTTCTTTCTTTCCATAATATAGATAAAGCAAAAAAGTTACTATCTCTAAAGTGGCTTCAGATAATGAGGTATGAATATACAAAACAATATTCCTAAAAATATGCCCACTAGA
This sequence comes from Dicycla oo, assembly GCA_948252095.1. Lineage (NCBI taxonomy): Eukaryota > Metazoa > Arthropoda > Insecta > Lepidoptera > Noctuidae > Dicycla > Dicycla oo. The sequence continues at coordinate 13,973,750 of OX411729.1, read as the reverse complement.
CTAATAGAGAAGTATGGAAGAAAAAGACATATTGCGCCGACCCCAAATAAATTGGGACAATGATAATGATTCCTAAAAATATGTACACTGAACAAATCCCATTCTCGATTGATGACACGAAAAACGACCATTCATCTTAACAATGATATTACTCCACAGCCAGCCAGTCAATTTAGTCATAACTCATAATGGTATTGAACATTAGTCGAAGAATTCAGAATTCAAAGTACATTTATTACACAAAAAATCGTTTTAAGCATTAAAACGTTTAAGCATTAAATTAAATATAAGTAATAAACGTTAATATTATGCTCATCATAGTATGCTCATAATAAATGTGTACCATTTGAGCAACGTATCATATTATATAGGTCATTTATGAAATCTTCAATAGAAACAGTTTTTGTCACAGTGGTTTTGATGTTGTTACAAAATGAATGCTCATATCCAGAACAAGTAGGCCGATTTTCATATTAACATAACCAATATCAGGTAAAATGACTCCCATAATACATATTATATTTATATGCCAGGAACTTTATCAATTAATCTCATGGAATATGAAACTATATTTCTGTCATTTCTTTACGGCCCCTTTTTTGCTTCAGCTATTTTGCTGCATCGTCGTCCAATAGCCTTCTTCCTTCAAACGTTTCGTAATTATCAGTTTCTTGAAAACTGTTCAATTCTATAATGTCCACAGTTGTTAAAACCCCATTGTAACTGTTCTGATTGGATGACCAAAATGAGAAAAACCAATCATTTAACTTAAATGACTTATGAGGTTTGACAACAGAAGTACTTGAATTAGCTTTTTGAAACCGAGGGAGTTACCCTCGGTTTCAAAAAGCCATCCCATTAGCATAGATAATATCATTAGCATGATCGTGGGAGCACTGGCATTGTGTAAGCAACGGTCCATGGTCTGTGGTCTACCGTGTACTCAAGAGCCGCATGTCAGGTAACCCGGCAACCGTTCCATTGGCCACATCCGGCACTTTGTTGTATTTAATCCACTTTATATGACTCTTATTGGAAAGTGTTAAAGTTCCGAATGGTGTAGCATTTTTTCTGTTTGCAGTTTCTGCTTTAGCTGATGGGGCTTTAATAAAAGGTTTGGCGGAAGTATCGAATGACGCGATGAGTCGGACATTTTGTTCTATTGTGATTTTATAAAATCGTAGTCTTTTATTACTCGCTTTTGCTTCGCACGGTTTTGACGACTTGACAAAACAAGGAGATTTTTTTATCATGTGTAAGCCTAATATGAATATATTAGGTATATTATACATATAAACATTCGGAGTAAATTCTCTAAATGATGGTGAAATCGGCATCAAAATTCGTTGCGTATATAGTTTAGAATTTAGAAGAACAACGCGTCCACACAGACAGATAGAAAAGTGACTTTAATTAATAATAGTTATGTATCACTTGACTACATAATCGCACATCGGCAACGAGTGTCACAACACTTAAAAATACGAAGTTGAGAAAAGGCTACCCACTGACCGAGAAAAGTGACTCATTAGAGAAATTAAAAGTAAAAAAGTTAATATAAAATGGGAAAAATTAAATTAAGATTTTAATTTCCACAAAAATATAATAGAACATTAAATAGTCTTCTTAAATATATCTTAAATTCTCCAATATGCTCTCTCAGAAATATTGTGTTGTGACTCTCTCTATGCCGATGTGCGAATTATTATAAAAGAAAGTCCCCCCGCCGCGTCTGTCGGTCTATCTGTCAGAATCTGAATAATAAAATTGGCTCAAATATGACGAAACGTTGAAGATGTCGGAAAAAGTCATGCCGACTGGGAGCTTTACTGTTGTGCGCCGCGTAAACATTAGATGGGCACACAGATAGTTTATACACATACGGTATTTTAAATCCCAATAGTACGTTCCAGTGAGATATTTCCGACATCCACGCGGGCGAAGCCGCAGGCAAAAGCTGGTAGAATATAGATTAATACGTTCATATTTGATATATGTATTGTACAGTTAGATGATCGTGAGTCATATGTTTATCTGAACTTTAATCATGTGAAGCCTTTTGTGTGTTGGGTCTGCCAACTGTGTGTTAGTCAGCAAATTGCAGAAGTCTAGAATTGGATTTGGTAACGGTAGTTGGGTCATTCTTTTGAACAGGTTTTTCAAGCGGCTTTACCTAAAAATAATTGAAATCGACAAGTCAGCAAGCCATTTTTTTCGCGCATACTTTAAATCCTCTTTTAACTGGGTTACTGATTATTATTCAATTATCTTTTTAATTAAATATCATTAAAAAATTAAATATGGGGTATTTTATTTTTTGATTTTATTTGATTTTCGTGGAGTCTCACAAGCTCCGATCTGGTCACTTAGTAAATTATATATTTTAAACATGTTTACCAAAAAAAAAAAAACACTAAATCCTAAGAAGTTTCCAATGCTATGAAAAACTAGACCATAGTTCTAAAAGAGCAACATTTCCTAAAAAAAAATTAAATGTAACTGTCTCGAGGTAATTGCTGATTTGCGTGGATTATTATAATTTCACTAGCACATCTCTAAATTCGCGGCCCGATGATGCGTCATCATAATTCAAGTTACAACTAGTCCGCGCTCCGACGGCCGGGCAGAGTGCTTGTGCGATGGTGCGTCAAATTTTCAAAAAATAGATGGTAAGACGTTCTTACCATCTATTTTTTGAAAATTTGACGCACGGGTTTGGTTTCTCAAAACTTTGATTTGCGTGGTACAATTATCTCCGGTGTCTGTGAATTTATTTATTTAAAAAAATATTGTAGAGTACAAATAAGGTAACGTATCTTATAATCAAAACACAGTTTATTTGCTTAAAAGATCTTTGTATATTTTTTGCATAAAAGATTTATTTTACCATGCCGCTGGTCGTGGGTTCGATTCCCATCCAGGACAAATATTTGTGTGCATGAACATGTCTGTTTGTCCTAAGTCTGGGTGCAATTATCTATATAAGTATGTATTTACAAAAAAAAAAGTAGTGTATGTAAACTACATATCAGTTATCTGGTTTCCCTAGTACAAGCTCTGCTTAGTTTGGGATCAGATGACCGTGTGTGATCAATGTCCTAGGATATTATTATTATTATTATTTCCGTGGTGTCGTGATTTTCGTGATATTTTTGACCCACGCAGATCAATTTTTGACCATGCAAACTTTGAGTTTTGTACTAGTTAAGAAAAATGTTCCAGGTTTTTACATAGAAGGGTGAATATTTGACCTTTTAACCGCCGTCATTACCTTCCGCCAAAAGTTGATGAAGGAGAATATCGTTAATGAAATATTTCATCAATTCCCAGAATCTGCTTAAGGACTAGAATCAGGAATTGCTGAAATATTTCATTAAATATATTCTCTTTCATCAACTTTTGGCGGAAGGTAATGACGGGCGGTTAAAAGGTCAAATATTCACCCAGAAACTGTTTCAGAAGCAGGCATGTTTGAGAGGGAATTACTGATACCTATAGATCTGATAGAGTTCCCTGGAACGATGAGCGTTCAAGTCCTTTTGAATGCTGATACTGGCCGCAAAATGACAATGAGAGAACTCGGCTGCGGCTTAGAACCGTGTCTTCACTCAACGATCCAGTATCCACATGGTTTGCATAAGGGTTTTTATGATGTCGATTTGAGAAATAAAGAAAGAATAGAGAAGTCAGTATTAATTGAGAAACGTCTACAGAATAAGACACTTAAAAGGCGACTGTGTAAAAGTAGCAAATAAAAAACCAGTGATACTATGAAACATCTTATTGAAACCAGGACGGAGTGAGTTTATTCCAAAAATGAAAGTTGTAACAAAAACGCTAAATAAGAATTATGATGTAAAACTATCAACTGATGATATTGAACTGTCAGTCAATGACAGTTTCTGGGTTTCAGGCTTGACCAAAGAATACGAAGAACTGATGACCCCAAAAACTACTATAAATATTATTTCCTCTTTAGACAATGTAGCCGACGAAAACTCTAGCGATTCCGATTTGACCATTTTTTAAGTATTTATATAAATAAGGAAGTAAATGATTGTGATAATTAAAAATACTGATTATGCTCCTAACAAATGACTGATAAGAGAAAGTGTTATTTTTCTGAAATGTTTGAATTAGTGTTATATTTTTGTAATTTCTTTAACAAATAATAAATAATGTTAGACTGATTCTACTAAAAAACGTTTTCTGCCTTAGTAACATACCTATTTTGTACCTTATAATAAAATAACTTCTTTTCAATATGAAGTAACAATAAGTAACTCATTTGAGAAAGTTAAATTAAAATTTTTATTTTCGTGGGGTGTTTTGTGATTAGCGTGGCCTCCATTTTTTTAACCTCGATTATCTCTGTAACTATATCGCTCTCTAAGGTGCCTTTTTATAAAAAAATATTACTTTTACGTATATTTTAAGATTCTAATATCAATTTTAAAAAAAATTGAATTTGAAAATTACCACGAAAATCACCAAAGAATGCCTTATCTCGAAGAAGCACCCAGTTATAGGATAAGTTACGCTTCATGAAAATCGACCTCTATATGTAGATCAAATAACGAGCTTATCGACAGTTCCGCTGCACAATGGTATCTAACCCATTTTTCTAAGAATAGTAGTTTTGTGGCTCTGTAAGCTACAAAACTACTATTCTTAGAAAAAAGAATCTTTTTGAAAAATTTGCTAAATTCTGTACACATTGTTTGAAAATGCCCTGTATTCTACCTGACTCACATCGACCTCTAACACATAATTGAACTGAGCTTTGCTTCGGGAAGAGAACAAACAATCCCTGACAGCTCTCGTCGCATGGCTAGGTTGGTGCTCTCCACATATTGTCATTTATCGCAACGAAATATTACTACAAAACCACGAAGACTTGCATAACCTACATTTCACCTCCACTCATTTGCTAAAATTAACAAAGAAATGACAAAAATTTGTCACATGTCGCACACTTTTATCTAAAAGTTTTCTGTGTCGTGTATAATTTGGAAACCCGGTCACTGTTCGACCATATTTGTTTGGAAGTGACGATTCAAGTGTAACGGTAACTAATGTTTGAGAGGCGGACGTACAAAAACTGCATTTATTAAAGCGAAGTTAAGTCGCATGAATCCATTAAATTGACCGACATCTAGCATGCCTTGGATCTCTTTCAAAATAATAAGAGATCAATATTATTGCATTAAAAATAATGCTGTGATCACACCCTGTTCGCTGACTGCAATGATTACAGAACCCCTTCATCCATATTTACATAAGCCGTCATCTTAACGTTGACATCTTTGAAATGCATTCTTTGCTTTGTAATCTTTCACACAATCTATCGATATTGTATAGCATCATTTTCAGCATTTAATATTTTTGCCTTCAAAACATTCTTTCTTGGGTATAAGTGAATCTATAAGCTGCCGTATGTATACTTAGTAATACATTTGCGATTTCAACACGAAACAATCCATCCAATCATGGTATTTACACCACTATCCCCTGCAGATCATTTGTTATGGGTACACGGACGTCTGCAAGCTATTATGCATGTTTTATGTAATTCATACGTTGAGCTATGATCGCATACAGATGATATCAAATATGTAGTTACTTTACTTGTAATCTATCTTTACTTCCTGAATGTTCGTAGACGTAACGTGTTTGTGCAGCGACTTACCTATATTTCTTACTTCAGGTCGTCAGTTGGTCGTTATGCTCTTGTAATCTACGCTCCAATACTAGAGTGTGTCGTTAGACGAAAGAAAGTAATTTATTGCTCTGTCTGGTTCTATGGAAATATGGGATCAACATAAATCTTGTTGGAGAAAAATGGTGTTTCTATAAACCTGTTTTGCAGATAATTTTGAGTTTAGATACTAAAAATGTACGCAAGTAATTATTGATTTGTAAATAAAAATTTGCCAAAATTAAGTTAAAACAACTAATATAGATTTGGAGCTAATGGTAATGGGGTACCCGGGTATTGAAACACTTTTTCGCGAGGTTCCTATGTTTACGTAGACGACTGGGCACGGGCTATACGTATAAGTAGGCCATCATCTTCTAGGTACCTAACCTTTTCCCAATAATTTTGGGGTCGGCTTCCAGTCTAAGGGGATACAGCTGAATGCGAGTATTTTACATGGAGCGACTGTGTATCTGACCTCCAAAACTCAGTTACTGGGTACTGCGACACCCCTTGGTTAGACTGGTTGTCAGACTTTCGGCTTTCTGACGACCCGTAACGACTGTCAAAGATCCACGAATGACAGCTGGGACAAAATTGCACGGAGGGGTCAGGGTATGTAAAGATGGTCACTCATCCACGAACTAGCCGCGGCAAGCGTAGCTGTACCTGATCGATCGACTTATTACTTAGCCACAAATAAGACCGTAAAAAAGATATTTTTATTGGTGTCTCATTCTTAATTATACATAGTTACTTTATCAAAGCAATTCCTATAAATATACATCTTTTTGTGTAGAAAAAAATTGTCTTCAATGCCTTAACTCTCCTACACAAAACTATGGCGAACCGTTCAACGCCCTCTAAATCTGAAGTCATTACGCCTACTACACCTAAGTTCCTAGTCATCAGAAGTCGTTCTTCATCAGTAAAATTCGCAATTAACTAACAATCAACTAGCACATTAATTGGTTGTTATTAAGCAGTAGTTTGGCCTAGACATAGAGGCCGGAAAACTTATTCTTTTGTCTGTTCGTTGTTATTTCAATTGAGATTATGTTAATTGCTTGATTACTTCAAATACAATTTAAGTCTTTATAATGTGCACATATCGAAATCAGGGAAACTAAGCTTAATTTTAAAATATAAAAAAAAATGTTTTTAATAAAATTGCCTGCTGAAGTATGTACAGACGCCAGCACATCAAGCTACTACAATCTGTTAAATTTCTGTAATAGATTTTCAACTTATCGCTAAAGCATTAGGTTCAATATTGATTGGGAAAATTTGACAGTTTCGGGTAGCTGGACCTGCTGGGGTCTGTACACGTACAGACCAAGTGCATGTGCAAGGCCTTTCTTTTTAACAATTGATAGGAAATGTTATGACTGAGTAATAAACGTGGTATTTTTACTTTTAGAAAGATACCACCAGCTGGCACTGCATTACCGAGCAAGGGACGGGGGGGAGATATGAAATAACTTTAATTTCGGAAGTCGGGTGTCTTGGGATCTGTATTTTAATTTTTTGCCACCGACTTCCGAAATTAAAGTTATTTCATAATTTTGAGTTAAGTTATTTCTTTTTGAAGTCGATTTTTTTTTTTAATTATTTTTTTTTATTTTGTAATTTTTAGTTTTTAGTAAAAACTGGAATATTTGTTTGTAATAAGAAGTAAATAGTTTTGTTCTAAATATTGCACTAGAATTTGACCAAGGTTTTGAGACGTTTTCCCTTTGACTGGTGTCAAAGAGAAAACGCGGCCGACTATATACAGGATAAATATCCCGTTTTAAGTTCTAATAATACGAGCATCTAATCGAACCATAAAAACTTTCTATTTTATAGTTAAACCTAAAAGTAAAATTACAATGGCTGCAGCGATTTCCAGCCCACACAGAGCGATTACAATGCCATTAGGTATGTGGGTTAACGTTATAGTTTTAAAACCATTAAAACAAATACATGCCTCACTAATACGTACTTGAAGTATGAATTTCAACGATGTAAGTAGGTACATATTTTGAGGTTTAAAATAAAGCCCATTCAGTCTGAACAGTAGGCCTAGCCAAATGGCATTCGCTTCGAAACGATTCTAATTCTACAATCGCTATCGACGCGCATCTTTATGGAAATGCTGATCTATGATCACGCGACATTTTGATAGCTTATGTCAACCCCATACATTTTTGTCTTTGCTACTAGCGTCATCGCTAATCGAATGTTACTTTGGCTACAGGTGCAGGTGTTAAGAATCTTGGTACATTGATAACCAATTTATTCAAGAATTGAAATGATGAATACTACAACTTTAGAAGGTCAAAAGTTACAGAAGATAGCCCCCAAAAATTCACCCTTTACTCTGTTAAACTGTTTCAGTATTTAAAAGAAGAGTGAAAGAACATTCATTATCTTTCCATTTCGTCACCATAGTTATTTTAGTGATATTTATTCTAGAAATATGTATGTATTTCAAGTATTTATTATATGTTTTATTTGCTTAGGGAATTGTTTTTTAGATTGTATGTATTTTTATTTTCTCTTTTATTCTTACACACGGTGTCTACATCTCTTTTTATCCTCTGTCCTATCGCAGGTATGCTGGAAGAGATTTATTTAGAAATAATCATCACCTTTGTACGTAATTTTCTGTTCCTTTATTCTTGTCTGTTTATTTGTGTGTACATAAACGGTTACATAAATAAATAAATAGAACGGACAGGACACTAAACAATATTTTTTAGGATCCTGTCACACCATTTTTTTTTTGTTTTCTGGCAAAAACAATCTATCTTAATGATGGTTAAAATACCTAGTCCTAATAACAAAATCAATACGAATCCAAATAAAACAAAACGATTACATAGGCAAATGTCACTTATAAGGTTAGCAACAGACATGCGGTTATTTACATGCATAGAGTACTTACCAATGATTCCGAATTTATCTTGTCTAGACAGCAATCGACAAAAACCACGCTTTTTTCAGAATCATATAACGTCATCCAGCCAAACTGAGTTTTATTTTTAATTTAGTTCGGAGTGTAAAATAAAAGTAATTTGTATAAATAAAGGAAACCGAGAAGCTCGTGGCTAAATAATAACAACCGAACGGTTCGAACCATCAGGTTATGCTACGCTTGCCGGGGTTGGTCTGTGGATGGGTGACCATCTTTTCATACCGAGATTCCTCCGTGCCTCGGAAAGCACGTTAAGCCGTTAGTCCCGGCTGTCATTCGTGGATCTTTGACAGTCGTTACGGGTCGTCAGAAGCCCGAAAGTCTGACAACCAGTCTTACCAAAGGGTATCGTATTACCCAATAACTGGGTTGTGGAGGTCAGATAGGCAGTCGCTCCATGTAAAATACTGGTATTCAGCTGCATCCGGTTAGACTGGAAGCCGACCCCAACATAGTTGGGAAAAGGCTAGGCAGATTGATTGATTGTATAAATAAAGGAAACCACAGAAGTTGACATTCACCTCAGAATCGAAACCGTACAAGTATTGGAATTGATTAGTTGCACTGCACTGCGGATTCAACCAAATGGATATTGTAAAATATGATTGGTTTTTGTGAGAGATTTCTAATTTTTTTTTTAATGTTTGACATAGTTTATTCTTCTGAGCGATTTAATTATAATAAATAACATAGCTTAGGACATAACCAAGGTTTTCTTACAGAATAAGGAAACTAGGATGATATATGTTTGATTTTGGTACTTATTCTTTTAACACTTAGTAAAATTTTTGACCGTATAGCTTATCAGCTGAAACATATTCATTGCTGTAAGTTTTGCATTTATTATTGTGGCTAAGTAACAACAGTCGCACGGGTCGATCGATCAGGTTAAGCTACAAGCGTGAGCATTTTTACATACCAAGACTCCTCCGTACCTCGGAAAGCACGTTAAGCCGTCCCGGCTGTCATTCGTGGATTTTTGACAGTTGCTACGGGTCGACAGAAGCCCGAAAGTCTGAACACCAGTCTTACCAAGGGGTATCGTATGACCCAGTTACTGGGTTTTAGAGGTCAGACAGGCAGTCGCTCCATGTAAAATACTGGTATTCAGCTGCACTCGGTTAGACTGGAAGTCGACCCCAACATAGTTGGGAAAAGGCTAGGCAGGTGATATCAAGCATGAAATTAGTAGATATTATTTGAATTCAATGCCAAATTACATTTTTATAACATAAATTATTGAAAACAATTTAAAGTTGGTAATTGACAACCATCAAAACAAACAGCTACGTATTTATAAGTAACTGACTAACTGTAAGTAATATTGTAGGAAAAAATTAAACAATAATATATATACACGAACATAATCACTTCGTTCCAAATAACTCCAATGAAAAGGAAGCCAAATCCATAATAAATCAACCACAGCACTAAAAGTTCATTTACTTCTGAGTATAATTAAGTTGTATTTCAATAGAGCGATTATAAAGAGCATGTAATTTATCTAAAGGTAAATAAAAGACAACAAATGAGGTTCCTTATTTGTATGCATGTCACGCATAGCGTGGCTCGCACAAATTGGACTACTGGTCACGGTAGGGGACATTGTGATAGACGGAGCGAATTTAGACGTTTTTTAGTACCAAATATTGAAAGGCAAGATTTGGTCACTGATATTGTGCCTACTGACAAACATGTAATATTATTTGTAGAAGAAGATCAAAGAAACAACGGATGAATGGTTGTGAAAGATGGTGTGATTAAAAGGGAGTGAATACTGACATGAAGGTTGATAGTGATGTATGAAAGAAGAGGACATGCTACGACGAGCTCAAATTAATGAGTATGTCGTCAGGACGGAGTAGATTTTAAAAGTGTTCTTTCGTGCAGACATTTTGACCAAATAATGTATCAGATATGTATATTTAAATCGGTTTAAACAAAAAGTCACACCTACTTTACCTATCTTTTATCAGAATTTAAACATTACTTGACAAACCTCCGTTAGGTACAATTCGTAGAATTCGCTATGAAAGATTAGATTTTATTACTTATCTCTATTTATATAATATCTATTCTTCTATATCACTCATGGGCATAATAAAAAGGTGACAGTGTTCATGCAAATCTTAGGTCTTGATGTCATCTGCTGTGCTTGAGCGTCGCGGTCGTGACAAGCGTGTGTCGTGCGTAGAGCGGTAAGTATAATGGTGCTAAACAGCTATCACGCGGCGGCGTAGGTACTTTAATCAACCCGTACGTCCATGGTAAAAAATTTACTTTGACAGCACTTTTACTGGGTAAAAGTAAGGAATGTTTTCATAACTTAGTGCTGGATGTACAGGCAACGCTTACGTCTTTGTAAATAAATTTACTTTAAAAAAGTAAAAACCGACTTCAAAAACCTAAAACGAATAAAATAACTTTCATAAAAAACATAACAGATTCTAAGTTGGTACCAAGCATTGACATTGAAAAATTTAAGACACCCGACTTCAGAAGCTGTTAAGTTTTTATTTATGAGAATTATTTTATCGTTTTAGGTTTTTGAAGTCAGTTATTACTTTATTAAAGTAAATTTATTTACAAAGACGTAAGCGTATAAAAATCCGCTTAGAAATGCCGGAGATAGTACATTTATGTATATAACGTCGTACATAAGTTTAATTACCTAATGTATTATATACTAAAACCTTCCTGAAAGTATGTACATAACGCTAGAGAAAGAATCATCAAAACTGATTAATTAGCATTTGAAAAAATCGCGGGCATACAAACTTACATACATATACATACCTACATGCGGGTCGAATAGAGAACTCCTCCTGTTTTGAAGTCGGTTAAAAAAACGACTGAATTAAGTAGATAAATCTTCTGTCTTACCACTGACATTTCATAAATAGGGGGGGGGGGGGGGGGCACATATTATTTTAGCCCTCCCTCTGCTTTACTAAACATGGTCATTCTATTTCATCTACATATAATTAGCATGTGCCACCACCAAAGAAGCATGACTTGCAAAAGTATTTTCTAAAATCGCTATCGCTCCTCTTATCACCTAGTGCTCACATTGGCAGTGCACAGTAGTGCACGTGCGCCCCGCTGTCCCGGATGCACGTGCATCACACGACACAACACTAGTCGTGTTCACCGGTAAATAGTAGGTAGGTAAATACACAATTACACATACTATTCGAGAGCACGAAAACTTGACACGTGTGTATATAGCCGTTTTATTTTGTCAAGAGTGAAATGGGATGCGAAATAAATAGAAACATCGTGATTCCGTTATCTATTTTAAACTAACTGTTCGTGCCCGGCGTCGCCCTAGTGAAATTCATGTCTCTCTCTCCAGTGGGTTAGGCTGTATGTTGTCTAATTTCATACAAAAATACCATCCTTTCCGACTTTTCCGGTGAACTTTCAAAAAAAAATCTGACATATAAACCTTGTCCTGACAATTACAGACACAACTAAAAAAATATTTGCCAAATAGGTGCAACCGTTCTGAAGTGAAGCGCTTATATACATTAGGCAATAGATTTTTATTTATATAGACTAATCACAGAATGAATCTTCAACTTTTATATGGCTCTTAATCTTGTATACTGGAAGATCTCGTGGAATCAACACTTAGATTATAATTCTGCGAAGGTCCTGCGACCATCCAATCAGAAAAAAAATGTCAAAGAAATTAACGATCTGTGGGAAACTAGCAGATAGTGTTTATTATCCTTGTCCCCTTTTGCTTGCTTTTTTTATATTATTTCGGACTGTTCTTTCATAATATTACATTTATTTAGTATCTACAATAAGTATCGACGTCACCGTATGCTAAGTGTTATGAATGGTTGCGATCGACTCGTGATATTGTTTCATTTCGCCTCCGTGACTTGATCACACGACTTATGACGGCTTTTACTTTAACGTCATTGTTGCAAGCTGGCCGGTGTTGACAAACTAAACTTTGGAATTGATAACTATTCTAGCTGTATATCCTGAATTTTGGGAACTGTAGAAAGCTTTAACGATACCGAAGATAATTTTAAATCAAAATTTATTTTTAGGTTATTTTTTTTTTTTTGATATCTTATAATTCAAGAATCAATTATAGGTACTTAGGTACTTATACTTAGGTAATTATAGTAACAGCTATAAAAAAGCGAATTTTCCTTAAATCAGAATACAGTTTTCTAAACTTTATTCTTCAACTTGTTTCTAAGAAGTCATTAATTTATATGCCATCGCTGTTATGTTATTTAATATCTTTTTATCGGTTTGGTCTGGCAACACCATCTCGCACTTAGACACTACTGGAGTAGAGTAGAGTATGTTACGTTGCATACATTATGTGATTTTAATGATGGCACAGTTTTTGTCTATGTCTCGGAAATGTGAGAAAAGTATCTAGAACTTGTCTATGATTACACCACATAGCAATAGTAGCTAAGAGACCGATGATTACCTTTGTTTTGTGTGGTCTAACTTTATACTCAAAAGAATGGATGAGACCATCTTTTAATGTTGTTACTACAGTGTCAAAAATCTACCAACGGAGAATGGATTTGGAATCTATATATAAGCTCTAACAAAACTTAGAATTACAAACACAAAACTTGCTAGGTAGAAAATACAGTTGTTTATTAAATAACACTGTTGTAAATCATCGCAATCAAACGTAAAAAATCACGAAACAGACCCACGGATGAAGGTCAGTTGGCGACTCTTTGCAGTTATAGTCTGGTGAAGGCGCGGAGAGCAAAGAAAAAACGTTTTTTACAAAACAAAAACAAAAAACAATTGACTTAAAAAACACTACAAAGTAGATTTTTTTATTTTTTCTTATTTAAGATGCTTTTGCTCTTGACTCTCGTTTAGTTCGGAGGCGACAGAGACAGAGTCGACGATGGAGTGAGCTTACCCACAAAAAGCCACAATGACTTTAATTTCGGAAGTCGGTGTATTTGGTTTTGTATTTCGATTTTTGCCACCGATTTCCGAAATTGAAAGTTATTTTTCACTTTGTAGTTCTTTTTTTGGAAGTCGATTTTTTTTTTTTAATTTTTTATCTTTCACTTTTTTAGTTGTGGTATTGTATTATATTCCCCACACAAAGTCGAATACCACTACCTGCAAAAGAAATTAGAACATCATCCACATTAAAAGTGGTAAAAATCCGCATTATTGAAGCTAACTCAAAAACTACCCAAGCAAAGATAATAAATTTTACATGGGACCAATTTCGAGGTACATATACGTATAATAATAATAATAACCTGGAACATTTCACACACGGCCATCTGATCCCAAACTAAGCAGAGCTTGTACTAAGATAACTGATATACTACAAAGTATACACTACTTTTTTTTTGTTGTAAATACATACTTATATATTATAGATTACACCCAGACTTAGGACCAACATACACGTTCATGCAAACATATGTTTGTCCTGGATGGGAATCGAACCCACGACCTGCGACATGATAGGCGGTATCTTAGCCAACCACGCCAGCTGGCCTGTCCTCTCCATATCCTCCAGAATAAAACAAGAAAATTTCAAATCGGACTCGTAAAGTTTTTTCTCTCGTGGTACATAAAAAAAAAAACTAATAATATGTGTCCACTTGAGAACCTCCACCTTTTTTCGTTGGTTGAAAAACCGGCCAAGTGCGAATCGAAATCGCGCACCGAGGGTTCTGTACCTCAGTTTTTAGGGTTCCGTACCCAGAGGGTAAAACGGGACCCTATTACTAAGACTCCACTGTCTGTCTGTCTGTCCGTCTGTCACCAGGCTGTATCTCATGAACCGTGAAATTTAGACAGTTTAAGTTTTCACAGATGATGTATTTCTGTATAACAGCAAATACTAAAAAACCGAAGCTCCCATACAACAGACATCATTTTTTTCCGTTTTTATAGATAATGGTACGGAACCCTTCGTGCGCAACTCTGACTCGCACTCGGCCGGTTTTTTTTAGTTCAGACACTTACATGAAAATACTAAACGAAGAATAATTTTCATCTTAAATTTTAACAATCGCAAAGATTCATAATGATACAGTGAATTACAAAGTTATTTTTTGCGGTTGCAGATAATCGCCTATATTTAAACAAAGTACCTTTTGAATCGGCGTTTTTAGTATTTGTTGATTAAATACAGTATAATGTGGAGTATAATGCGACATGATCTACAGAAGTTTCAAATTTCTAACTTGGTTAGTTGTTGCGATAGATCTCGTACAAAAATGATCTAAAACTGACGTCTTTTACGGCCCCCTAATTCTTCAATTTTGTAAATAAAAAAATATAAAAAAACTGTGTTTGTACCTATTCTACTCGATGAGTTGTAGGCAATGACCTCAGGTCAGGGAAAGAAAATAAACTTTTCAAAATTAAAAGTTTATTGGGTTTTAATTTTTAACTTTATTTCATTTTTATTATTTTTAGTTATAACGGCAATAGAAATACACAATCTGTGAAAATTTCAACTGTCTACTTATTACGAGACAGCCTGCTGACAGACAGACGGACGGACAGAGAAGGCTTACTAATTGGATTCCGTTTGGCACCCTTCGGGTACGGAACCCTAAAAAGATGATTCGTTCCTCTGGCATAACATAGCGCAGTCTTTATTATCTTTATATATCATTATTATTGTAACTATATCTGTAGGTGAAAGCTAAAGGACCTTAAGTCCATTTTTTGTCATTTTGTATTTTCAATGATTCTCAATGAAGCTTAATAAACCTTCATAATCATATTTTTTTTTCTACAACGATACACTATTTACTTTTTATACACGGTCGATTTTAATATCTAATTTCGGGTACCTATAGACTATCTTTAATGAGCTCTACTAAATAATTTATAAAATGTGACTTAAGGTCCTTTAGCTTTCACCTACTAAATAAACAACTTATGTATGACTTTGGATCTGTCACCAAAATTCCTTTTAATATTTTTAATCGACTTCCAAAAGGAGGAGGTTCTCAATTCGTCTGTATTTTTTTTTTTGTTTTGTATGTTTGTTACGCGATTACTCAAAGACGGATGGACCGATTTAGAAAATTATTTTTTTGTTTGATAGGGTATACTTCCGAGGTGGTCCCATATAAATTTTATTAACTTAGCTTAGGGAGTTTTTGAGTTAGCTTCAATAATGCGTATATTTCCCACTTATTTTATGTGGATGATGTGATGGTGTTTTAATAACTTCCTATCACTGTTATTTACATGGCTATATCTACAATTATTGTGCTCAATTATGTATTCGAATTTGTGTGGGGTAGGTTCCACAACTAAAAACTAAAAAATAAAAGCTTTTTAGCAAAAAATAAAACCGACTTCCAAAACAAAACACTACAAAGTAAAAAATAGTCGGTGGCAAAAAACGAAAATACAAAACCCAAGACACCGACTACCGAAATTAAAGTTATTTTTCACTTTGTAGTGTTTTGTTTTGGAAGTCGGTTTTATTTTTTGCTAAAAAGCTTTTATTCCACATATTTTCCCGTGGGACTAGGTAATTTATATTCCTAACAGATAATGATATGTGAACTATTGTAATACAATAAGTAAATAGTTCTGAAGTATTTTCTCATAGTAAAGTGATATTTGCGTAACTGCGCGCGTTGTAATGATGCAGCGCATACGTTTTGAATTGCATCTTTGTTAACACTTATGTGTTAAACGATGTGTCTGTGTTACAGTTACAAATTATTCATACATTCTTCTATCCATATGTACACATCTACATTATATACTGTTACTAGTATATAATGTACATATGGATAGAAGAATGTATGAATAATTTATAATCACAGATGATTTCACAGATGACTATCATGGTGTCCCACAAATCGACCGACAAACTGTAGGTGGTGATATCTTTGGTCAAGCCCCCCCCAAAATAACAAAACATATGTTCCGCAAAATCTTTTTCGTTACCACTGTTTAAAATTTATTAACAAAATGTTTGAGAAAAAAATTCAAATAATAGTGAATTTATGTTGAATTTTTAAGTTTTTATGGAGAATCAAAGGTAAATTTATTAACAAAATGTTTGAGAAAAAAATTCAAATAATAGTGAATTTATGTTGAATTTTTAAGTTTTTATGGAGAATCAAAGGTAATTACGGATAGAGTAACTATTTATTAATATTTTGATGGAAAAAGTTATTAATAAAAATAATTTATTTACGTGGAAAATCGAAAGAATGACGCATGGCGGTTATTTTTTTTTTCTTTTGAAAATCGAAAACTATAAGATTTTGCGGAACATACATAATTCTGTTCGGTTATTTCGGGAGGGCTTGACCAAAGCATACAGAGTGTGACAGCTTTGGTCCCTTACAACCTGTATGTTCTCAAATCCTCAAAGATAAAAATCTAAGTATAAACTTCATAACAATGGTGAAAATGATATCACAATAATTATTCACATTCCACCTAGCCTTTTTTTCTATATTTAGAAATCATCAAATAACCTCCCGCTAAAAAAATAAAACCCATCCGTGTTCCTTCAGTTGCCAGGCCAAGGTAATTCTTTCAATCAACCCGCAACCCTGGCAGGCTCTCCGTACCATGGCCTGGACCAGGGCCGGACGCGAGAGATCGCCGCCACATTCCAACTAGCCTAGGAAACCGACGTCGCCCAGGTGAATTTCATGTGTCTATCTCCAGTGGTTTAGGCTACTACTAACTCACTAATAATTTTCCCGTTCATCGATGCATAGTGAGATTCAGAGTAAAACTTGCAAATGCATTTATTTAAATGCGTTCGATGTGCAATTACATTTGCATATAACCAATTCTACTCTTCATGCATTAATAAATAGCAGAATAGTATTGATATATAAGAAGATAGGGTTGCATTAAAGTTTAATGTGGTGGCAAAAAACTAAAATACAGATCCAAAGACACCGACTTCAGAAATTAAAGTATTATTCACTTTGTAGCGTTTTTTTGGAAGTTGGTTGTTTTTTTTTTTTTTTGGAAAAAGATTTTTAAACTATCCTAGTATGCCAATCTCGATTATAATTTTCTCATGTTTCCAATGCGCAACGCTCCCGACTCCCACACTAGACCCACAACCTTTATCGTAGACTAAATGTAGCTTAGACCTAACGTAGCATAGTCCGAACGTGAACGAATTCTGACACAAATGTCATAATCAGCTGTTTGTCAAAGTCACTGTCGCTTTCATATCACGTAACGTTTCCCGCGTTTCTATGCGTATTGTCTTCCATTTATGAATATCTGTAGTGATGCGAATGACTGGCTAGTCTGGGTATGTTTAATCGATGTTGAGTAATCGATTATGTAGAGAGTTCCTGTAATCGATCTTTGTCGCTATTGATAGGTGTGTTCAAGATTGGAAAATCATCAATGTGTTTATTTTCTTTTACAATTAAATAAAGATAACTGGATTAGCTATTGAGACATTTTAACATTAATCATTGTTTACTTAAATGAGAATATATATACCTACATTAATTTTGATTGATTATTTATCAACAATATCAACAATTCACAATTTACTTCAAAGCAACGTGCTTTTGAATTGCAATTCCGGTTCTCATGAAACCTACAACGTAAGTACGTAGCTACTTACGTAGTCAAATTAGAGCAGCTAACCCCCCCCCCCCCCTCTCCCCTTTCCCCCTTTTCCCACTAACACGATCACGCTAAATGCAAGCGAGTCTTGCATCTCGACTCATCCGCATTGATTGCAACTTTCACCTTCGCAACGACACATAAATAATAGTACTGTTTCTTTTCGTAGGTTTCAATAGTCTTTAAAAAGAGTCTTTTGGTACGCTAGGTTTTAATACTTACTTCATTTAGGTAAAAACAAACCTCGGACTAAAAAGTATCCTATAAAGGTTACAATTTACCTTTTAAGGTCTGAAAACAAAATAAATATTGTGTGTAATCAGACAAAAAGCTTAATAATCTAAACCAGTTTGTGCAATAGAGAAGTTAGTCTCATCATCTCGGGAATTCAGAAGGAGCCTGAAAAATTATGACCACAGTTCTTTTCATCACAGGTTATATAAGTGCGCTCCTTCAAGGATAAAATTTAATTATCTGCGTATATCCTAACTATACTGCAAAATACACATGAGTAAGCCGGTGAACTTGGGTGAAGTAAGCTTGAAGGGAGCTGACATCCACTTGATGCTAGGGTTTGACACTATTGACAGCTCATTTCACCTACGTTTTCACGGTGAGGAGAGACAGAATCGATATGTACAGTTCATTTAGTATGTATTTACAAAAAAAAGTAGTATATGTAGTATATCAGTTATCTGGTTTCCATAGTACAAGCTCTGCTTAGTTTGGGATCAGATGACCGTGTGTGAATAATGTCCCAGGTTATTATTATTATTTAGTCCAGTCATTTATCACTACATAGTATAAAACAAAGACGCTTCCCGCTGTCTGTCTGTCCCTATGTATGCTTAGATCTTTAAAACTACGCAACGGATTTTAATGCGGTTTTTTTTTAATAGATAGTGATTCAAGAGGAAGGTTTATATAATAGGTTGGGGAAAAAGTTTCTTCGCATTTTTTAAGAAAATTCAAATCATTTTTTAATATAGTTTATTTACATTTAACTAAAGTATGTAGGTACCATTTTGTTCGATAACTTTTTGCCATCTTGTAGGTAGGGACATGATCCCATTGCTATAGAAATTTTGGGACTTCTGGTCCCAAAATTTCTGGAAATACCGCGACAAGTGGTTTTGGCAGTCCTCTCGTGATGTTAACCTGACACTGCCTAAAGAATTCTGAAGAGACCGAAACAGGTGGAAATCTGAAGGTGCAAGGTCAGGACTATACGGCGGCTGCATTAACACCTCCCAGCCAAACTCTCTTAATTTTTGCTGAGTGGCTAAAGATGTGTGAGGTCTAGCGTTATCATGATGAAAAACCACACCCCTTCTGTTGATTAATTCCGGCCGCTTTCTCTCAACTTCTTGCTTTAATCTCATCAGTTGTTCGCAGTAGAGTTCAGAATCGATGGTCCTGCCTGGTGGTAACAGCTCATAATGAATAATGCCCTTCCAATCCCACCACACACACAGCATCACCTTGTTGCGAGTTAACCCGGGTTTCGCCACAGTCTGTGAAGCCTGACCGACCTTTGACCACGACCTTTTTCGCACGTTCTTGTCATACGTGATCCACTTTTCATCACCAGTTATCAGCTTCTTCAAAAATGGTTCGGTTTCATTACGTCGTAATAAAGAATCACAAATGAATACACGGTTCATTAGGTTTCTTTCAGTGAGCTCGTGAGGTACCCAAATGTCGAGCTTTTTTGTGTAAGTTTTTTTCAAATGCGCCAAAACTGTTTTGTGGTCAATTTCCAGTTCTTCAGCTACGTCGTAACTACTGATATGCCGATCTTGCTCCACTTTTTCAAAAATGGCATCCATTTTATCCGTAATAGGGCGACCAGAGCGACGTGCATCTTTGACATCAAAATTTCCGGATTGAAAACGCTTAAACCAAATTTGTGCTACTCTCACAGACACTACACTAGATCCATAAACATCGCAAATTTTTTTCGCGGCTTGCGTTGCATTTTTACCTTTTTTGTAGTAAAATTTTAAAATGTATCGAATTTCTTCATTATATTCACTCATCTTGATGGTACGAAAAACAAATGAAAATCACACATTTTCCTAATTTGAATTTGGAATTATGTTCTTTAAAATTTAAACTTTCAATGATACCAAAACCAGCCAGATACAAATAGTATAGCCAAAGAGATTTTATTACAAGTTCATACATACTATAATGCGAAAAGACTTTTTCCCCAACCTAATATCAGCATTGCACCCGTGCGAAGCCGGGGCGGGTCGCTAGTTATTATATACAACATACTTGTACATGGCATTGTTTCCCTGAGTAAATATTTATTTTTTGATAGTAGTTCATGTCTCAAATAAATATCATTCACATCCTTTGTGGTATGACCGCAAGACATGCGGTTATCGTACGAATAGTAGACGAATAATATTAAATTCTAAATTCAACAGTCATACTTGACATTTAAAGTACATAATTCACTGCTTATAGGTGTCTTTGTAAACTGGGACATTTGCTGGTAAAGGTTTCTCACGTTCTAATTTAATCTTTTACCTTAACGCTGTATAATTGGGTAACTTAGGGCAGATAGGTGCCTACCTTATTAATCTGCTGGCTATTCCTTTAAAACAAAATGGCGCTGGTGACAGATAAATAGAGAAGTAGGTATGGGCAATGTTTCTGATGCGGAGGAATGAGGAACATGTCATGATGGAGTATGAATGTGGATGGCTTTATAAGTAGAGGAAGACCAAAGAAACGATGTATGGATTGTGAGAAAGATTATTAAGGTAGAAAGGCCGTGACTTCTGAGATGACGGCAATAAAGGTAGAATGGAAAAATATATGCTGAGACCTCAAATAAATTGGGATAAAAGCAGGAGGACGATGAATATTCCCTATTAACATGGCATAATATCAAATTAACAAAACAAACGTAAGTAAATAGATCGCGAGACCAAACGATATTTATCATTTCTAAAAATGTTGTGATAGTGATTGTGAATTGGTAATCAATCAATCAACGGTAAATCAACACGACAAGAAATTCAGCACGCATGATTCATCCAAGACACTTGTTTAGCGGCTAATAGTGATTCATAGCTGCTTCAGAATTAATGGACCAAATTGTAATAAAATATGGTTGAGAATGTGAATCTGTTGAATGAAGAAATGTGACACGAAAGAAGGTGGTTTTACACCAGCGAGGCGAGGCGTGGATGGAGAATTGAAATCATGCCTACCCTTCTACACCAAAAGATGTCCATCGCTATACGCTAGGAGTAAATAGTCGTAGTGGCATGAGGTGTGCTGAGCAGAACTCAAACTGAGAACTAAGGTCGCGCTTGCGGCTAGCGTTTATTCGGCAAGCCGTTGAGGGGAGCTCGCGTTGGTGGCAGGGTACCGTACCAGCCGCCATTGTTTATGTTTTGATTTTAGAAGTTGCATGCATCTAATTACGCTCGTGAATACTCGTGATTTTGAGAAATGACTTCGTATGAATCTGCAGGTTCCATGGGCAAGCATTCAACATTCACATTTAATGCCCTAAGTCTATTCCGCCCCTAGTGTGGAAGTTAAAAGGGCTTTTTCTGCTGCCGGCTAGCATCCCATACTTATTAGATGCAGTCTGGCAGACAACATCATAGACATTATATATAGTTATGTGTTTTCCGAAAATATTTTCAGCAAAAAATGGCTAAAATTTAATATGTTCTCGTAAATAAAAGTAATAAATGTTTCATTGTCAAAATAAATGTTTCATGTGTTTGTTACTTTGTCTTTAAAACACATTCACATAATGTGAGTCTGTTTTTAGATGCGGGATCTCGCAAATACTCTCGGTATTTCTATCTCGCGAGATAAAAAATCATCGATCCTGCAAATTCCGAGATTACAAATAACCTGCGGGATGGGATGCCCTAGCCCGACCTAATGTGAACCGGGCCTTAGTCTCTCGTTTTCAAGCGATAGGATATTAAGTAAGTACCTACCTAGTAGTTCTTTATATTCACTAAGTTTCACTAATTTATGGAATCAGGTGTTACTTTGCAGAAATCTATGATACTAAAATCTTATGCAAAACTATTTAGTTTTAATTTCGCAAAATTTATATCTAGGCTTAAATGCAGTATGCAGCACCGCCAACCGCGCGCAAATATATGCACATGCAGAAGATGCGATAATTTTAATGCAACATGCAACCCAAACTTATACTCAACACGTGTTTAGTCCCTCCAGGGGGCATCCTCAGGAGATGTCTCAGGAGATGTTGACCTTGAATGTCAAGTCACGAACGCCACAGCGTATCGTTTGATAACCAGTCCAGCACCCTAATAGCGAAACACACTTTCGATCACAATCCGAGGGTTTTTATGGAAATTCCTAAGCCATTGCTTCATAGGTTTGAAAAATACGTCTGTTCAACAAAGTAAATAACGCAATGAACGTGGTCGAACTGTCAACATGAAAGTCACTGCGATTGATTGCCCTACTGATCATGTGGGTTAGTATCCGATACCATAAAACACTGCCACACACACTAACACACTTCTAGTTATAAACTCTTTTGCAAAAAAAAAACGGGCACGTTAGATTTTTTTCTCTACCGACGATGTATTGGCATGTTATTTCAAGCATCCTGGCATGATTATTTACGTTCCAAATTTAAATTTTGAAATTAACAAAAGGTAAAAATAATGATTATTGTGGATTATTGTAAAATTGATTTACTAATGGCGCGAATTGCTAAAACGATTTTTTTACTGATTACTAAAATTTTAAAACTTTTTGGATATTTTCTGCAAATAAAACAATTTAATCTTTCTTTTTACATTAAATACCACTTTTTAATATGAGTGATAAAGCGATAAGCGCCGGTAAAATTATAGCCCTACTGAAGAAGGTTGTTCGCAAACTTACGTGTCTCAGCGGCTAAATGTGAGTCGTTCAACTGTCCAGAGGACTTGGCAACAGTATCAAGGGTCCGGTTTGGTCAAAAGAGGACCCGATTCGGGAAGAAAACGATGCACAGAACCAAGAGATGACCGCTTTTTGGTGAGTCAGGCGTTGCGGAATCGTAAGGCGTCAAGTGTGGACCTGAAGAAGAACCTTGAAGAAGTAAGAGGAGTAGAAGTTAGTTTGTGGGCGGTCAGGAGGAGGCTTTTGGTAGACAATATCAGGAGTTACCGCCCGGCTCGGGGCCATAAATTACTCCGTGAGCAGCGTGTTGCTCGACTTCAGTTTGCTCGAAACTGTGTTTCATGTAATCTGGAGGACTGGAATAAAGTATTGTTTTCTGATGAAGCTAGAATCTCTTTGTGTGGAGAGGACCGACGCCGGCGAGTGCTGCGAAGACCACGGGAACGCTATGCGGAAGTGTGTTTCGAAGAAATCACTCTTTGTGGCAGAGGCTCCGTTATGTTTTGGGCAGCAATTAATTCGACGGAGTGTACGGAGTTCGTTTTCATAGAAAATGGAATATTAAATGCACACCGGTACATAATAGAAGTCGTAAATCCATATGCACAACCCGCATTGACTGCACTTGGGGAAGATTTTATTTTTATGGACGACAATGCTCGCCCGCACCGTTCTGGCGACGTGGAAGGGTACATGCAAGAAGTTGGGATCCATCGTTTAGATTGGCCAGCTCTCGAAGTCCTGACCTCAATCCAATTGAGCATGTCTGGGATGTTCTAAAGAGACGGGTAAGTTCAGTGCAACCTCCTCCACAAAACATTAGGGAGCTAAAAAGAGTCATTGCAGAAGAGTGGGAACGAATTCCTCAAAACGTTATTAAAAACATCGTGGAAGGCATGCCCAGAAGGATTCAAGCTGTGATTTTGGCAAGAGGAGGTCACACTCGTTATTAGGTTTTTTTACATTTGTAACTTTATTTAATTAAAAAAAGTAAAAAAATCTTCTTGTCTTTATTGCCGACTACTTCTTATTGTTTGGCCGTGTACATCGGTTTAAAGAATTTCGAAAATTAAAAAAAAAGAAATTGCCAGAATTCACTTCACGCGTATTAATTTACACGATTATAAGTATGCAGACTACGTCAATTAAATTTCATTTAATTAACTCAAATCGACCTTAGAACGTAAACCTTAGGTGCCCGTTTTTTTTTTTGCAAAAGAGTGTAGTAAGTATTCCTTCACCAGACTGAACCAGTTCATAAAGATAAAGACTGTCAACCTGACAACTAATATTAACGACCTATCAGATGAATCTTTCAGACAATTACAGCATTTATCCAACAATTTATGCTTCAATATGAAGTATTAGCCTTATTTATCTACGTCAGGCTGTAGGCAGATGGCACAATAGCTTTCTAGCCTAGATACTGTGAGCACTATAATGACTGACAGTACTTAGTTACGGTTGTCGGGCTCGTAAAGGTCTGTTTGTCTGTTAATTGATACTTTTCTAGTAAATTAACCGCGTGTGTCAAGTTTACAATCGAGTTATTAATGGTGGCTATGTGGTGGTGATGAAATTAAATTGTAATGGTGGTTTCTTTGCTGCAATACCTAATACGATCTCCTGGGAAAATTTACTAGACAGTTCTTCAGCTGATACCTGGTTATTTTCAAAGTAATACTAATAAATAACAATGCTCGGAAGCTATTTGCTTTACCCTCATGAAGTTATGACTGCTCATGGACACCCATGAGCAGTGACATAGGTGATACCACGGAGTAAAAACATTACTCCATGGGTGATACACACCTATGAGGTTTCGCAGCAAGGCTAGGATTTCGAAAGATTCGCTTCATATCTCCTTTTACATAAAACATATACGCATATAGGTATGATCCTTCCTATATCTTTCCGTCACTGTTCCTAAGTGTTATTTTCAACTACTGTCCCAAAATTCACCGAAGAGGCGCAGTTGGCCTTTTCTA
The DNA here is from genome assembly GCA_948252095.1 of Dicycla oo. NCBI lineage: Eukaryota > Metazoa > Arthropoda > Insecta > Lepidoptera > Noctuidae > Dicycla > Dicycla oo. The sequence goes on along the minus strand of OX411729.1, from coordinate 13,948,582 downwards.
TCGTAGCCCCAACTATAGTTAGTACACAAGGATTTGTCTAAGTAGACAAATCCTGTTTTGTCTAAATTAGTTGCCTCTGTTAACTTATCTGCTATAACCTCTTCTTTGCTACGACCGGTACCAAAGTCCCCTACCTCACTAGTAAAAGCGAAAACGCCAGCAGACTTGCACTAGCGCACCATTCAGGGCGGAACGCTGTCGCCTTTCACCATCCGCTGCGTTTGCGCAGGCAGGGCATGCGTTACACCGACGCAGTGTGCATGCTGTAGAGATATTATTTATTATGTATGGCTTGATGTTAGATGGGTCATTTGTGCTTTATGGTATGGTTATGGGGTAATTTAGCTTATTGTGTTTTTTACACTTTCTTTTGTAGTACAATATGCTTAGAATTTCCACAGTTTGTCGTCTTTTCTTCCATTTATCTATCTCTATCTATTATTTCCTTCTTCTTCCTAATTTTTCTATTTACTTCCTTCTTTTTCATATAACTTCCTACAAATTATTTTATAATTTTTGGGTTTGTAATTTTTTGTAATTTCTTGGGCCTAAATATTGATCATGATAAGAGCTTCCTTTAATAACATCTACAATGTCGCTTATATCATTAGTATTCAGTTATATCTAACAACTCTTCCACTAGTAAGAGACTTTGGCGTAGAGCGATATTGTCTTAGAGCCGGTTTTTTGAACCGTAGTTAACTCAATCAATGTTTAAACATAGTAACTAATGGTTGAATTTTGGCTAAATGTGAAAGGCTAAACATGAATGAGTTATGCCATTCTTTACTATGTTTTAATATGAATGAGCTAACATGAATACATTCATGTTTAGCCTTTCACATTTAGCCAAAATTCAACCATTAGTTACTATCTTTGACCATTGGTTAACTACGGATCAAAAAACCGGTCCTTAGAGCAATCTAACTCAGCTATAAAACAACCACGTATTATTAGTCCAGGGCCAAACATATTTGAGAGAATAAAAAGTTCTTAGCAGTATGTGGTTGGTCGGAAAATTTTATTTTATAAATTTGATTTGAAAATTAAATTTTATTTTATAAGTAAATGAAAAACATGGAGAGAACTTGGTGAAAGTTCCGGAAGAGGGGTAGGAAAATAATCGTTTTGAGGGGTGAATAATGCTTTTTACGATTTCCGGCTAAACTACACCTTCTATCGGAAAAAAAATAAAAATTCCTATTCGCGGCTTCAAGATCGGTTTTGCACAGGACTATATTGGCTATTATTTATAAGTGACCATAGGCATATGTATAATATAATAGTATGCTAGATTTATCCCCCAGGCTTCTACTATCTGATCACATTCCCATAGTTTATAAACCAGGCCGTCCTTTATCTTGATTAATTTAGTAAGTACTCTGCGATGATCCCTTTGTCATAATTAGGCAATGGGTCGGACCCATCTATCCAATATACGAAGCCTTTGAGCCGTCCACTTACTTGTAGAGACTATCTAATCTGCATACACCAACTACACAATTTATACATTTAGATTGAAATTAGGACAAACCTGCACTGCTAGCGAAGTATTAATTAATATAATTAAATATGAAAAGAGCCACCTCGAGTGATACTACTTATACGTCCAAAGTTAATATTGCACTTACTTACTACCTTTGTGCCAATAAAGGCCAATAGAAAAATTCTATTCCGATTTCCAAATATCTCATAAATTGTGCTACATTTAAAATCATCATTGGTAATCTTTTACTCTCTAGACCTACACAATGTGTCTCTAGACCTATCAATAAATAGCAAAGTCGTTGGAAAACCCCATGGGAACGCACTACCGAAATTAAAACTGGTACATCGTATGTTCTAGCCCAGCACCCTATTGCGTAACACACTATCGGATGGAATCTGAATCATTTTGAAGCAAATTTGCTAATCCATTGCTTCTATATGTTCGAAAAAGTTAATGTTGTTCAACTGTCAAAATGAAACCGATTTCGATTGATAGTGTGTTACGCGATTAGGGTGCAGGTCATAGTCTACACCTGTGCCAAACTTCATCCAAATCCGATCAGCCATTAAGGCGTAAAAAGGTAACAGACTTACAGACAGTTACTTTCACATACATAAAATTATTAATGGATTTAAGAGTTCTTGTGCATGCCGCAGCTAAGTGACGGCAGCTAGGTAGGAACCTAGAAACGTAAACTACATAGGTAGTTTGTTCTACAAATACTGGAAACCAATGCAACCGTCACGTGCACCATGCCCTTTACTATCACAGAGCATTACAACATACAGGGCGTGGTTGTACTAATCCATGCAGGAGTAAAACGAAATGGAGCACTCATGTAAGTAAGAGTGATTGATTTCACTGAATTTCACGGTGCAAAGGCGATCATTTCTGGTGTACAATAAATTAAGGCGTGTGTCCAACGGCAAATGCGAATGGAAATGGCAATGGCGTAGAATGGTATCTTTTTTACATTTTTCATCAAAAGTCGAAAACTATGCGGCCTAAAACAAAAAGAAAAAAATGTTTGAGAATGTGCAAACAGCGTTCTTTCATGATACCCCCACATGCCCTCTAGCTCTACTTCGAATTTTTAAGATTCCCTTTCAGTCCCTGTTGCAAAAAACAAATATATATTTGTCGTGGATAACAATATTGTTTAAAAAAAAGTGGTCCAATTGATTAATGTAGTAGTGGGGCAAAAGCCGTGACGTTATTTAGTAATGGCGGCACGTGGACAGAGTCGTTTTGGAAAGTGGGGATTGTCGAACGAGCAGTTCGCATCGAGTCGCGGACCAAGTCACCTCTCCAAAACGAAACTGTCGGTTTGCCTAGTTAGATTGATTTGTGTGTAGTATTTAGTTTATTCAATTACCAAAAGTGAAGTTACATTTACACTTCGTGTTATTCAACGCCACCTACGAAAAGGACCCTTTACCATCGAACCAAGATGGTGACAACCCTATCGCTCCGCCGTCGCTGACGTCGTCATATTTTTATTTCTTTCTTATTTGCAAAATAGTTGGGCAAATGTCATCTAAAACTATTCCAAATTTCAAGTTGATGGCATTAGTGGATCTTGAGATATCTAGCTGTGACAGACAGACAGACTGAGTCGCACCATAAGGGAGGAACCCTTGACTGTTTTACGTAAAATGGTCAGATGTTACCATCTGACATCTGTTTGGGTTGGTACCATCTGACGGCCAACTCTAGGACCAAGCGCGGTCATTGCTCAAATCAAATAGCGCGCCGCTTCCCTAGCTTTCTGTTACACACTTCCGTCCCTTTTCACGAAATCACTCCCGCAGATATTACTCATCAAAACTATGAAATGAAAAATGGTTCAGTCTAACGCAATACCTAACGTTGAGGTTAGCACTCCATTTATACGTTTATTTATGGCCTAACCGGACATAGTAGGTACACACAATATGAGCGCGGAGTCAAACGGCGCCATTTGATCCCACGACCCCAGGCCTCCGCCACTTCTATGCCAATACTGAATACCCCGTAAATGTCAGACATAAGTGACCATTATTGAACCTAGATTTAAGCCGTAATTTGTTTTATTGTGAAAGCATCGTTATTAAATTTATATGAAGTAAGTAGTACTTACCTACATACTAAATATCATTTTGTATTGGGCTTTTTAATAGGGTAGTTATGTGGCAATTTAACAGTAGTCGGGCCATAAGTTATGTCACATAGGTAAAATTTTGAATTTAGAATGCAAGCCGAGGAAAATATTATGGGCATTCAAAATTTGAATATTAAAAGAAAATAAAAACAAAGAGTTTCTGGAATTTTGTTCATTTTCTAAAATGGAGGGTGGCAGTAATTGCACTGCTTCGTTGCGGTCACGCGCCAATTGAGATTTTCAAACAGCTGAAAATTTTGAAAATTCCACAGACTTTATCAGGCATGAGGATTGGCCCTCATCCAGTCCAGACTTGAATCCCTTGGATTACAAAATATGGAAGCACTTAGAGGAGAAGGTCTGCGCTAAAACCCATCGCAACTTGAAGTCACTTAAATCATCCCTGATTAAAGCAGTCGCCGATATTAACATGAACGTCGTGCGTGCTTCGATTGATGACTGGCCTTGCAGATTGAAGGCTTTTATCGAAGCAAGAGGAGGACATTTCGAATAATTTTAATGTGGTGTAAATCTGTATGTACCCTTTTATTTGATGTATTTAAACGGTTTAACTCGTTGTCAGTTATTTAACTTTCCATATGTGACAAAACTAATGACCTGACTATGTATAATAGCAAGTAGGTATAAGTAAACATTGGTATCTTACAAAAGGAATACCAGTACGATGTGTAGTAAGCATTGTGTTCTAGGGCTCAGTCGGAACAGTTAGCATTGGTAAAGTTGATAGGGTGAGAACTCATGGTATTTACAATATATAACACAGAATATTTATAGTATATCCAGCAGTGTGATGGCTTACTTTTAGTTTTTATGCCCTAAAGGCTTACAAGTAAACATATAGTAATAATAGGTTTACCACCACGATGCTGAGTATAGGAAAAAGAAAAACCAGCGAAAGAACCATAAGACAACCGAGTTGGCGCCACTGGGGCGTTGCGGATTCAGTGGGTAGAGCAAATGAGACTAGTAGTCACTTATATAGAGTTTATTTATAAAGGGAGTAGGTTCTGTCGTAAGGTTCTTTCGTGAGGATGGTTAGGTTAGGTACTGCTCTGGGTGGACCGTCCGGCAGGCGCTGCGGTGGCTCGGCGTGGTCAGCCTTAGTTCAGCCGTCAGACGTAGTTGCCGGTGTAGCACGGCGCGTCTGAGGTGTATGCTGCCGGTGTAGTCCAAGCCTGTTATGTAGCCGTCAGCCGTAGTTACCGATGTAGTAGTCAGCGGCCGCCGGTGTAGTCAGTAAGTGCAGAATGAGTGTTTAGGCCGGTAGCTGGCCGGTGTAGTGCGATAGGTCTGTAGCTGAACTCAAGCTATGATCCCTGGAAACAACGCAAGGGCGCGTCCTTGAGCTACGAGGAAGATTCGGGAAGCCTCTGTGATGTGCGTAGTTTCCAAACCAGACGAGATCCGTAGCCCCAAGACAAGGAAGGGTCAAAGGAGAGGAAAACCAGCATCACAGTGGTTTACAAGATAAGAATAATCATGTAGAATGAACAAAAGATAAAACAGTGTGACAAATAGTAATATAGATTCGTCCTAAGGATACTATGAGTACTCTACTCACCCAATTTCGGGGAACTATATACACTTCTGCGACTTATCGTAGAAAAGGGACGGATTTATCTTGTACGTTCTATTTATAAACAATTACATCTAGATGCTTCTATCCACATGACACTCCCACAGATAATTACTTTTTAGCAAATTGACTAATTATAATATGCTACAGCCTCTATCCATGCATAAAGGGAAATCTTACCATCATCTAATCATCCACGTCGGTTGTCTTTTAATTCAATGACTACTACTACTATATACGTATAATAGTGGCCACTTCTCCGTTTTAAGGATTACAATAAAACTTAACAATATAAAACTGCTGTTTGTAATAATAATAACGTATAGTCTTCTGTAGCACAACTTAACGTGCTTATTTTCTGCATTCTCATTCTAAAATAAAAGAAATAACCAAACAAACGATGAGGGCGCCACTGCGCGCTCGGTAGGATCGCTAAGGTAGCCGGCGAAATTCAAATTTTCTTGCGTTTTTTGCAAATTGTAGGTTGTATCTTGATCAACATATGATGAATTTTTAGTTATGATTACAAAGTGACGGAAAGAGAGAAACATGGCTTTATTGAAATAATAAATAAGCTCTTCATCAATTTGAACTCTGAAAAAAAGATTAAAAAAATATATATTTTTCGCAAAAAAAAAAAGATGCTGTGTTATAAATCTGTACTGTTTATTTACCTTAACTGAAATCAGAATTTTTTCTAAAAAAAGTTGCCTAACCCAAGCGAAGCGTCTTTGCTTCAAGTCTGGCAAAATTTGCTTTTCGTCTGTAAGTTACTACTATTCTACGGGTCGTATTTTACAACCGATCTAGACGAAACTTGGTATAGGTTTTACAACTTTATAGGTTTTTTTTGTCGTCGGGGTTTTTGATTGGAGGGGTACTTCCTCCAAAAAGGGACAAAAAGGGGTCTACTGAATATCTTCGTCCTATGAGATCCAAGTTCGTTAGTTCTTTTTTTATTTGAAATGTAGTAACAATAACAAGCTGTTGCAAAAAAGTTTGTGCTCGCGAGGTCTACTGTTCGCAGAACTACTAGTAATTAACTTGATTACTAGTCTCATTTTATTTGTAACCTTTCCGTTTCCAGTTACCATAAAGCCGATTATAAAATGTTTAATTGTTTCCGGTTAGAACTGACGTGTTTCATTGACATCTTCACTAGGTACCTACATTTTTACGCCAAAAGATCCTTCCATTTGGCGCTGGAATAATGTTGACAGGAAGGCGCTTTTGGTAAACAAGACGGCGGCCGGCGTTAGTTCCAATTTTGAACACGCGGTAAAAGATCCTTGTACAGCTATAACAATATTTGTACATACCTACCTCACTAAATATACGTACACATTAAGTTGTAAAATAAATATTAAATCAATGAATGAATCATTAGTTCATTACACATTTATACACATCTGGGTCGTGATACGTGTCTGACTGTCTCCTCTTTATTACTGACAGTCAAAAGGTTAATTTGCTTTATCAGATTGTGTAATAACTAGGACAGTTTTCGCCCTATTTCTGTTGCAAGCGTTTGATGTTTCAACAACAAATGCTTAGCATAATTAGCCTATATCGTTCACACTGCTAGGACTTGGGCCTTTTCTTTTGTGAGAAGAGTGGGTCGTAATCTACCACGCAGAGCCAGTTCTCCTGCATATCGACGCTTGAAAGGCAATATTTACCAAACGACATGTTGCCAACTTTACACTAGAGCATTTTAGTTTTTTTTTTATCGTTTGAAATCGCCAATTAAGTAGTCATAACTGCTTGATTCCAACGAATTTTAAAGCTTAATAAACTAGCATTTTTCAAGATTATGAACTTTCTCAATTGTCGCTTAGTAAATTTTGCCTTTCAAGCGTTGATATAATTATTAGCTGCCATTGCGCAGTTTTTTAAAACCTCCCTTCCCCTTCTCATCTCTTTACCATTGTCTTGTCAGTCAAAATATGCAATCAGCTGACGCTAGCTGTCGTCAATCTCATTCACTTGATAGATAAGCTGTCGATAGCTCACATTCTATCTACGCTATCGGCCGCTATCTGGTCGCTATATGTGTCGATTTTCTCGGAAAATCTTCATAATGTTGCTTTGAAAATGTTAACAACTTGCGGTATGTGGCGAACGTCATATAGTAAGTAGGTGTATTAATTACGCAGGTGGTCAATATACGTTATTGACTGATACTGTATTCCTAAGATAAAACAAACTCTACTCGGTGTAAATAACTGAAAACCATCTACTCCATACATAACTCATAAAAATGTACGGAATAACAGTTTTTTTCGCGGTTTTAGGGTTGGTCCCATGGTTCATGACAAAAATTTACCCTATATAGCACTGCGTAACAATCTGTATGGACTTTATTATCCATACCATAAAATCTGCACTACAATGCCCAGATTCATCCTATTGTCATCAGTAGGATTCACATGAGTGACCTTGGTCTTTAGTCTATTATATGATGACCTTGGCGACCTTGACAATAGCGGCGTCCTAGTTTGACACAAAGGTTTGATTTGGGTACGGTCATGCTCAGCTTTTCAGTCTAAACTACAAAGAAGGGAGATATGTTGCGTAGACACATATAAGGTTTTTATTTTCATATTATTTCATAGGTTAAAAAGCTTTTTAGTAAGTATGTCGGGTTCTTGAGCTTTGAGTTGAGCTCATAGAAATACTTCTTTCTTATATCTATGGTTGACCTTCACGGTGGGCCCCTTGCGTAAATGCTAACTGTCAGGTCAGGTCTCCTCAAATCGGTTAGGCTCTTTCCTCAAAAGACCATTTGAAACCAGTATGCCTCTTATGCTCTTCATATCTGATCATTCTGAAATGTCTTCCAGTAAAGTAATGCAAAGGTTTTTCAATAAAATAAGGAAGAGAAACGTAAAATGCAGTGGCATTGGCCTCATTTAGGCGCCATTGAAGTGTCGCACTTTTTACGTTTTAATCCATGTGTGTTATCTATCAGCGAAGTTTTTATCAGTTTACAGGCGAGTGTCATTGAATACAAAATTTTCATGTATTATGCGAAAAATATTGCCAAATAAATGACAAATCACAGAAGAACGCAAGACAATCGTGACAAATATTTTGATGTAAGATAATTTAGTTAAATCTTGCCAGTCAAAGTCCAACTTTATTTGGATATTGTATTCTGGGTAATATTGCAGTTTTCAGTAACCCGCGTGGAGGTCGCAAATTATCCTAAGGGAACGTATTACCGGGATTAAAAGCATCTTATGTCCTAATCCAGGTCATGATCTACCCATGTGCCAAATTTCACCCAAATCCGTTCAGCTGTTTTAGCGTCAAAGCGAGGCAAACTCACTTTCGCACTTATAATAAAAGCCCGAAACTCTGACTACCAATCTTCAATCTGCATAGCCTTTTCCCAACTATGTTGGGGTCGGCTTCCAGTCTAACCGGATGCAGCTGAATACCAGTTTTTTTACATGGAGCGACTGCCTATCTGACCTCTACAACCCAGTTACTGGGTAATACGATACCCCTTAGTAAGACTGGTTGTCAGACTTTCGGGCTTCTGACGACCCGTAACGACTGTCAAAGATCCACGAATGACAGCCGGGACCAACGGCTTAACGTGCTTTCCGATGCACGGAGGAGTCTCGGTATGAAAAGATGGTCACCCATCCACAGACCAACCCCGGCAAGCGTAATTTAACCTGATGGATCGACCAGTGCAGCTGTTATTACTTAGCCACGAGCTCCTCATTTATTTATACCCTTATTTATCCTAATATTATAAAAGCGAAAGTGAGTTTGTTACGCTTTGACGCTAAAACAGCTGAACGGATTTGGGTGAAATTTGGCACATGGTTTAGATTAGACCTGGACCATGAGCTGGATTAGGACATAAGACTTTTTATCCCGGTAGTACGTTCTCTTGGGATACATGCGGGTGATGCCGTGGGCGAAAGATAGTATTTTATTAGGTGTCTGACAACCAGTCTTACCAAGGAGTATCGTATTAGCCAAATGTACTTAAAGAAGGAACTACATCGCAGGTGAGCAAAGCATTTTTCATGTCATATCATCCACCAGCTAATCTTGGCAATATACATCATCTCGTGTTCCACCTTTTGTCAGGTTTCGGATTGCCCTTTTGCAGACACTAGTCATGCTCTCTTTAACAAGTGCACAGCCAGATTATGTGTTAACGTGGTGCAGTTTCTAGTTTGACTGTAGGTTTATGAGGTACTATATGTGTACATGTTGACATGTGTATATGTGACAGGCCAGTTGGCGTGGTTGGTTAAGATACCACCTATCATGCCGCAGGTCGTGGGTTCGATTCCCATCCAGGACAAACATTTGTGTGCATGAACATGTCTGTTTGTTCTGAGTCTGGGTGTAATTATCTATATAAGTATGTATTTACAAAAAAAAAAAAAATGTAATATATCAGTTATCTGGTTTCCATAGTACAAGCTCTACTTAGTTTGGGATCAGATGACCGTGTGTGAATAATGTCCCAGGTTATTATTATTATGTTTACTAACGTTTAGTATTAAATACAACCTAGCAAGAGAAAATCTGTAGCCCTTTGCACCAGAAGGTATACGATAGTGCGGGTAACTTAAAAAATCTTAAGACCGAGCGGATCCATTTTTCGAACGCAACCGACGACGTCGATCGATCGAAAATTCAGGATTTTTGTTTCCATTCTTTTTAGTTTCCTTAGACTCCTAGACATCTTGTCAATTAACTTTTTTTTTTAATGCAACTTTTTTTCCGGGTGTAAAGGGGTCATTGTACTCATCATTATGAACAACTTTTACTATGGGACCAAACCTGAAATCGCGAAAAAAAAATCTGCTGTTCAGTACATTTATGTTCGCATAATTCGTCAAAATGTACTGAACAGCTGATTTTTTTTTTTTGCTATTCCAGGTTTGGCCCCATAGTAAAAGTTGTTCATAATGATGAGTACAATGACCCCTTCAGAGGTTGTTGGTGTTTTACCAATAGCCCTGTATAACTAGCTTTTTGCCCGCGGCTTTTGCCGCGTGGATGTCGGAAAATATCCCACGGGAACGTACATGTGGAGAATATAGGGCCGTCCGATATAACTGTGTAAACTCAAATCGCTACGATATATAGCTCCCAGTCGGCATGATTTTTTCCGACATCTTTAACAATCATCGTCATATTTCAGCCAATTTACATAACCTTAATTAATTATACACTGAAACACACCACCACCACCACCAACAACCGAACCACCACCACCTCATAAATCACACCGTCCATTGGTGAAAACCGTATGAGAATTTTTTTCAGTAGTTTTTGAGTTTATCGCGGTCAAACAGACAGACAGACGCGGCGGGTTCACATTGTTTAGTTAAAATTTATTATGCCGGTCACGCTCTAATAACAAATAACTTTTGACTGAGTGTTCAGTCGTTCAAAGGTATTTGATGAAATAATTTCGTCGTAAAAACGTCGATTTTAATGAAATAAAGGCTAAATGTTACCTCAAGATATGAATAATAAGAATATGAACTATGACTACATTTCCAATCCCTTTAATCTCTTAAAAAGAGATACACGAAATTTTTATAATAATTTGTGAATTTTAAAATCAACCTCTGTTTAGCCCCCTAAGGGCCGATCTTTCAAAAACGCTGTAAGACTTATTTATTTCCTACCAAAAGCATAAATTTGAATTTTCATATCCCTAACTTGAACAGAATAGCTGAGAATTCCCAAACAAACTTTCATCCTCTTTAACACGCTTTAGGATTATTTTTTAAGACAAAAACTAGACTACGTCCTTCCTCAGGATGCTACCTTTAGCCTTGCCAAATTTTATCGAAACTTGTGCAGTTTTGGGAATATTAAAGTCAACCCCCATTTTACCCCATAGGGGAAGATTTTTCAAAAACGTTGAACCACAAATTTCTGTATTCCCTACCAATAGCATAAACCTGAATTTTCATAATTATCGCTAACTTAAGAAATGCTGGGTTTCCCATACAAACTTTCATCTCCTATATCACCCCCTATAGGATTATTTTTAGACAAAAAGTTGCCTATGTCCTTTCCCATGGTACCATCTATAACCTTGCCAAATTTTATCAAAATCTATTCAGTGGTTTAGACATGAAAAGGTAACATACAGACAGACAGACAGAGTTACTTTCGAATTTTTAATATATTAGTATGGATTCTTTTGTGCGTCTGTATGTAACTGAACTCCTCCTAAAGGGCTGGACCGATTTTGATGAAATTTTCAGGCAATCTTGAGATTAACCCAGCGGGAGATCGTGTGATGTTTGGTAGCGTTCGGGCTACCAAACTTCAAACGAAGCCGGGGTGGGTCGAAATTGCGCCGACCTCCCTAGCGGCGTCAGCGTGGTATGTTACGCTGACGACACGCTGGTCCTGGCGCAGGGGAGGTCGCACCAGGCGGCGGCTGAATTAGCGACACGCGGGGTTGCGATAGTCGTTGAGAGGATCCGGTAGTTGGGACTCGAGGTGGCCCTACACATGTCCGAGGCCATGTGTTTTCATGGTCCTCGGAATGCGCCACCGTCGGGTTCCCAAATAACGGTAGGAGGGGTTCGCATCGGAGTCGAGTCGACGATGAAGTACCTGGGACTCGTCCTCGACAGCCGGTGGAACTTCGTGGAGCATTTCCGACGTTTGGCTCCCAGACTGGAGCGGGCTGGGGCTGCCTGGAAGCGGCTCCTGCCCAATCTAGGTGATCCAAACGGCGGGAATCGATAGCCGATTCCCGGCCACCGTAGGCGCGGGCTTGCGGACGGTGAGTAGTGGGTAGCTCGCCGTCCGGTGAGGACCAGGCCCGGGTCGACGGCGCGTTGTGTTCCACGCGCGCCTAAAAGAGATGTCAGCAAAAGATGGGGTCCAATAGGGCCGATGCCGCTGGGGTCGCGGGTTGTTTGAAAAAGATACCGTGGCCGTGGCATAGGCAACTGAAGGAACACGGGTGGGTTTTAGTCAGTAAAAGTCTGACACGCCCTTCCACTCCACCCAGAGCGGGAGAAGTTATTTGACGATTTCCCATCCACAAAAAAAAAAAAAGGGTGGGTCGAAATAAATGTATAAAAAGTTAATCGTGCAATTGAATCTCGGGCATATAAGAGCACTAGGGGACAGATAAACAGAGAGACGGTGCGTTTTTTTAATGTGGAAGAAATTTGGTGTAGTTAGACATAACATCACACCTGTTATCCCCGAATGGTTAGGCAGAGGTGTACCTATAGCACACACACATTTAACCTGTAATGAACACATTTAACCATCAACCGGGCACAAATCCAGACTCCGGGCTTGACGAAAAGCTGATTTCGCTGCTTTTAATTCGATACTGGTACATAACTAAATGTGTAATTTTTTTGATAATGTTACCATTCAACACGAACTAATCTACAGGGTGTTTGGTGCATCGTGTGCCAAATTGAAATGGTCGACTGGGGGGGTCACCTTCTATCCTTTCAGACCCCTAAACACTTCTCATGCCCTGTGGCTTTTTTTTCATCGACTTTTTATTTTTTTATAAAAAAAATACCCAAATTTTGCATTCAATTTCAAAATAAAAAAAAAGTGTAAGTCGTAGACTCTGAATTTTAATTTTATTTAGACGTGTATTGTATTACAGTACTTTTAAATTCAAAATTAGTGACATTAGCCATCCAGTTTTTTTTAATTTACTCGCAAAGTTTCGGACTTCAATTAAAGCTGTCCATGTTACAGCTATTTACATGGCTATAAAAAAAAAACCAAAAGCGACCGGGATCTTCCAACTCCCTCAAAAACTCTCTAGTCTATCCTCTTGCTAGTGATGTGCCACATGCCATAAAAATCTTTTTACAACTTTGTGAATTCGCTAGAATTGTGAATCGAGTCACAAAATACTAAATTTGAAATTATGATTTAAAAAAATATTTTTACTTAAATTATACCTCAAGAACTCATTTAATCTGTTATCTCACTCTTGTAAGGTAAAATCTGTCTCGTATCTCTCTTTTTTGGGGGGGACGGTTACTAGAAATAAAAAATAATTGCATTTTTAACATTTATTTAATCATTTTTATGACATGTGGCACATCACTAGCAAGAAGATAGACTAGAAAATTTTTGACAGACGAGTGGCATTCTGTCGGTTTATGTTACACACGGATGTGGATGATCCTAATTTCTTAAAAAGAATATTGTGGACGGATGAATCCAAATTTACCAAAGAAGGGATCCTCAATCTTCACAATCTGCATCACTGGACAAACAAAACGGAAAACCCACATGTTAAAAGGCAGAAATCTTTTCAAAGGAGGTTTAGTGTAAACGTTTGGGCAGGAGTGATTGGGAATCAGGTAGTTGGACCGCATTACCTGCCCGATAACCTCAATGGCGATAACTATTTGGAGTTCCTTCAAAATGACCTGCCCGAATTAGTGTCCGAGGTGCCCGTATTTAATGAAAATGTTCCCAAAGTATTCCAGCATGACGGCTGTCCCGCGCATTGGCGTTTGACTGAGAGGGAATATCTTGACGATGTGTTCCCCAATGCGTGGATTGGTCGCGATGGCCCTATTGCATGGCCGGCACGTTCCCCAGACCTAACTCCGCTAGATTTTTATGTCTGGGGACTTGCCAAAGAGCTGGTATACGCCACGGAGGTTCCGACTAGGGAGGTACTACTTCAACGCATTGAAACGGCGTTTAATCAAATTAAGGAGGAAATACGACTTCGTACAACAACTGTGGAAATACGAAATAGATGTCGGGCCTGCATTCGCAATAGCGGCCAACAATTTGAGCAGAATATGTAAAAAATGATTAAATAAATGTTAAAAATGCAATTATTTTTTATTTCTAGTAACCGTCCCCCCCAAAAAAGAGAGATACGAGACAGATTTTACCTTACAAGAGTGAGATAACAGATTAAATGAGTTCTTGAGGTATAATTTAAGTAAAAATATTTTTTTAAATCATAATTTCAAATTTAGTATTTTGTGACTCGATTCACAATTCTAGCGAATTCCCAAAGTTGTAAAAAGATTTTTATGGCATGTGGCACATCACTAGCAAGAGGATAGACTAGAGAGTTTTTGAGGGAGTTGGAAGATCCCGGTCGCTTTTGGTTTTTTTTTTATAGCCATGTAAATAGCTGTAACATGGACAGCTTTAATTGAAGTCCGAAACTTTGCGAGTAAATTAAAAAAAAACTGGATGGCTAATGTCACTAATTTTGAATTTAAAAGTACTGTAATACAATACACGTCTAAATAAAATTAAAATTCAGAGTCTACGACTTACACTTTTTTTTTATTTTGAAATTGAATGCAAAATTTGGGTATTTTTTTTATAAAAAAATAAAAAGTCGATGAAAAAAAAGCCACAGGGCATGAGAAGTGTTTAGGGGTCTGAAAGGATAGAAGGTGACCCCCCCAGTCGACCATTTCAATTTGGCACACGATGCACCAAACACCCTGTATAATATCATGTGAATAAAACTTTCAAAGCGACAACAAGTAAAAATTTTCAAAGCGTTGTCATTATTTAAATAAAAGATATCAACAATTACTTTTTTTGTTTCATTGTACTACTCTCCTAAAAAAGTAAATTTTCGAGATCTGTCGTTATCAAATTATAGCAGCGATTTGTTGTTCATAAAAAAATAAGATTTATTACAACTATCAAAGGTTGTTACTATTTTACATTTGTTCCGCATCGTTGTGAATCAAGATACGCCGCGCCGCGGATAGCTGCGTGAGCACTTCTACTTGTTTTTTCTATTCCGTGGTTAGTGTCCTTCAAAGCGTTAACTCAGTATAAAGAGAATATAACACCTATAGGTATACCTTTTTCTTAGAACCAAGGTCCCTTACATACGAAAAACCTAATAGACAGTGAATTTGCAAAAGTAAACAATGTCGGTGTATTCCCGTTCGTCCCCCTGCATGCCGTCGGCGTCGTCGTCCCACTGGTGGCACGAACAGAAATTTAATAAGTAATATTAAATTTATTCCCGTTCGTCCCACTGATTTTGTCAGTGGGACGAACGGGAATAAATTATAAATTTAATATTATTTTTTAAATTCCTGTTCGTGCCACCAGTGGGAAGAGGGCAGGGGTACGAACGGGAATACAACAGAATATCGGTATCACAACACATAACCAACGTTTGGTACAAGTGTAGCAATCATTAGTTATCGACACACCGTGCCGTTATCAATTGCCGATAAGACAGGCAGTAAGTAATCTAATTGGTAAAATAGGGCAACGCGTGCTCTGATTACGGCGATGTTACTGGAGCGAAGAAATTAAGTTTTTAACCGGCCGTGTAATGATGTGGTTTATTTACAATCGTTGTAATTTCAGGAGCTTACTACTAAACATAAATTTACTTTAAAAAAGTAAAAACCGACTTCAAAAACCTAAAAAGAATAAAATAACTTTCATAAAAAAAACTTAACAGCTTCTGAAGTCAGTGGCAAGCTAAGGTGCATTGATGAATTGAATACACTGACTTCAGAAGCTGTTAAGTTTTCTATGAAAGTATTTTTTCAATATACAATTACATAAGCCCAAGACGAACGAAAATAAGAACCATCAAAATCCGCTTAGAAATGCCGGAGATACAGTACCTACATTTATACTGATAACTTCGTGCATAACAATAATTACCTAATGTATTATATACTAAAACCTTCCTGAAAGTTAAGTTAAGGATTACGGTAGTGAAAGAATCATCAAAACTGTTTCATGCGTTTTCGAGAAAATCGGGGACATACATACATACATAAGAGTCGAATAGAGAACCTCCTTTTTCGAAGTCGTTTAAAAAACAAAGTTCTTTCTTGGGTTGCTGGTAGTAGTTGATTATCAAGGCGAAATGTTTATTCTTTTGTTGATATGGTTAGAAATAACTTAGGATATCAAATCAATGCATGTATGGAATTTTCTATTGTGTGTAATAAATATTAGATAAGACGACCAACTGATCGGATTTTTCCCTTTAAAAGATCAACATTGTCGTGTGGTTACTACTGGATAGATGAAAAAGTTCAAAAAATAAAAATACCCTGTAATCTATTATCACGTTATTTTAAGTAAAAATATATTTAGCATCTTCAAAACTGTCCAAAGTTTCCGTTTCGAAATATACACAAAACAATGACAAATACGACCTAACAAAGATAATATTGCTAATCAGCGTTCAAACGTGCTTATCATAGTGCAAGACGTTACTTTATATCAATCAGATAAAAAGGTCCACTTACATATTTCGTCGAGCTGATTCTCCGAACTCGGTTCGCGTCTTTTTTCTTTCCCCTCCTATATTTATTAGACTCTGGTACGGTACAAGGGGCAGCTGCCTTGTCTTCTAACACAAACCAATCAGTCACTGAACCTCTCCTGGCCGTCCGCACTTCACGTTTCATACTTAACACTCTAGACAACTCTTTTTTAAAGTCCTCACTTGCCTCACTCACTTTATTCACTTGCACCACTTTCGGAGACGGTAGCGTTGTGAAAGAGGAACTCTTTCTCTTCTGCTTCAAGGTTAAATCCTTCGATTTTGTATACGGCTCGCAATCACTGAGATAAGTCTCGCTGAATAACTCGACCGCCTTCCTAAACTCATTGAAAACATTCTCCACTGATTCCGTTTTCAAAATGCTTCTACCATTCACACTAGATCCAGACGTCGGGATTGATGTACTGGAGTTATCACACGAGTGGTCTGAAGCCAGCTCTTTAATACTTTTAAGGCACACACCGTCGTCACTGTCATGGTAAATGTTGGCTATATATTCGAGGCTCTCGTTGGATGTCCAAGCGTCGCCCATGGTATCACTGCTTCCGAACAGAAATGATGAACTATTCTTCTTTATTTTTGGTGATATTTCATCCTCCTCTTCTTCGATAGCAGCTCTGGGCAGGAATTCGAAACTCTTGCTGCGTGTGTAGACGGGCCTGTGACCCTTTTCTCTTTTTTCAGATAGCTCTTTGCTTCTGAAAAACCAAAAACGTTTGTTGCTTTTGTAGTCTTGTTCCGCTTTGGTGTCTGATCTCTTTGGTGTTAGCTTCGGCGCTCCGATGATTGAGTCTTCGATTTTTTCGCCTTCCACGATTGTTTTCCATTTTGGCTTTTCTTTTTCTTTGTCTTTGTTAAAGAAACTTATTCTGGAGAGTCTGTCGCGGAAGCTGAATGATTTTTTCAGCGGAGAACTACAAATTTCTTCATCAGATGACGTCACTCTCTCCGAACCAGGTGAATCCGGGATGGGCAGACATGCAGATAAGAGTCCAGATGGTTTAGCTACGGCGAGTTCATGAGATTGCGCTCGAGATGGTACTAATGGAGGTGGTTTGAGTTTGTCAGGGAGGTCTCCGAGCAGACCTCGCTCTATCATGAACAAACTGTCCGCGTTGAGTTTCCTCAAGACATCAGGTCGTCTGATGATGGGTGGTTTGGGTTTATCTTTGTCCATGTCAGACGTCATTACCGGCCCGCGGTGTGTTTTCGACTGGCGCTTATCAACCGCGATATCTTCGAAACTGATAAGCGCTGATAATATTCTCTCGTGTTTTGTGCTATACCTAATATTTGATATACCTGCGCAAAATAATCAAAATACAATAGGCTGGAAATGTAACGTTTAGACAAGTTTTCTAAATACCAGCAGCACTTTATTTTCTCCTTTTGACGTAGGTATTATTCCGTGTAAAGGCTATTCACACTAGTTTACACCTTGTGTGGGGTTCAGGGTCAAATAGGATCATTAAGTTACCTGTTTACGACGCAGCTGTTCGAAAGGGCGATAAAATCGTGTTACTCCAGCGGCGCATAATTGGGACTCCTATTTTTAGGTAACGGATAACTTGGAACGTTCCTACGATGTATGTTTCGTCATGATGAAAATGTTAATACATTCAGTTCATAGATTACTTACATATTCATTTAATATAAGTACGTTTGAATCAGCGCTATACATAGGGACCTCTTCCGCAAATTGGAGTAGAACAGAGCAGATTTTTTTAAGTTACCCGCACTATCGTGTACCGTCGGGTGTATAGGATACACCTAAATGATAACTTTTTTTAGCCATTGAAAAATCCAACAATAGTATCAGCCAAAATTTGCAATCACAATACGTAAGAGAATGAATTGAAATATTTCGTCAGAAAAATGGTCAAGGGAATATGATTAAGTAACATCATATTCACCTGGCTCGATATTTCTTCCATGGAACCCTTTCCTCGTTTCGTTTTGGACAAACTATTTCCATGATAAAGCACTCGAAAGAATCGTGACGCGTGCGGGTGTCGTACAAAGAGTATAATTAAGTAAATTGCTAGGAAGTTATTGGCCACTCAACGATATAAAATGCTAGTAAAAATAGTAATTCACTTACATCCGCTTATAAACGTGAAATATGTTTATGGTTTTGTACTAGCTTTTGCCTGCGGTTCTGCCGACAATCACGGGAACGTACAGACGGCTACAACAATCTGTCTTCTTCAATAGATTTTCAACTTTATCGCAAAAGTGCTAAACATGAATGTATTCATGTTAGCTCATTCATATTAAAAACAGTAACCAATAGCATAACTCATTCATGTTTAGCCTTTCACATTTAGCCAAAATTCAACCATTAGTGGTTGAGTTAACTACGGATCAAAAAACTCGTACCAAGGTAATAATAATACAGGTGATACTTTTTACCGTCTTGAAAAATATAGGGTACAATAGGTGAACGGAGTATACGTTCATATGAACGTATAAAATTCTGACAACTATTTGGAATACTATATAACTATATACTAGGAACTTAGGTAGTTGCATTTAATTGTTTCGGTAGGTTGTATTATGTGTATAGATATCATACCTTTAAAGACGTGATTTTCATATCTTACCGATCGTTATTTTGTTGTATTGTTGTGTTTCAAGTAAGTACGTAACTATACGTATCCTGTAACTGTACGTTCTCTTGTTTGCCAACGCAAACGAGGAGAATCAGTGTGCCATTTATTTCAAAAAGTAGGAGCCTATATTTCACAACAAAGTTAACCTCCTAACATCATCAGTCAGTCGCTCAGTCGTAGTTGTCATTGACAAATGGTCTACAACCCTACTTGCAACGTTTCCGAAATAAGGGAATCAAATGACTTGTTCGTTTAAAGCAGTGGACCAATAAACCCATTCCCGGTTCTTTATTTTTTGTCGTAAGTACATAATTATGTTCGCCTCAAATCTTGCAACTTATCCTCAACCGATTGAGATGAAATGCATATACTTTTAGTTTGGATGACAATGGCGCCGATTCTCTTGTTCAATAACTAAATTAAAATTAGAGAATCGCTATCTTTTACTAACAGGCAGCCGAGAAAAGGACGGATAGAGCTATGAATTAAATTAGAGATGTCAAACGAGTTTACGGCTTGCGCTTCACCGTGTTTTTAGTCGACATGTCTGAATTTGTATGGAAATATTAGTGCCAACTAAATTTGACAGCTGTAATTTAGGTACGTCCGTTTCTTTCTTGTTTTACTAGAGAGAAAAAGTTAGCAATAGTCTAAATTAAGTTTAGTTTGTGTACCACAGAATCGGCACCAATGCATGGTAAGCTAAGTGACGTCATTCTAAATCCAATAAGACGCGGACTAATTAGTTTTTGTGCACTCCACCGATATGGATATCAAAGGGCTTGCTGAGAAGAATACGAAAAAAAATATATAAGAAAAAATCTTTTTAAAAACAATCTTTCATTGAACTAAAATCCTATAATTATCCTCTCCTATTACCTGCGTGAGCGTTTTTCCAGTTTTTCCTTTGCTCGCCCTAGTGACGCACCGTGTAGATCACACCTTAGATCCCTCCTTAAATATCATCCTCATAAAACTAGCTACTAATCTTATTCCTTCTCTATCCATGCTGTGAGACTGTGGAACTCACTTCCGCCTAGCATTCGCGATTTAAAAACTGTCTCTTTTCAAATATAGAGTAAAAGAGCATTACTTTTCCTCTCAACTGTGAGTATTTATATAAGTATAGTATATGTATGTTTATATATTTTAGCTTTATGTATTTATTTAAGTTTATGTTATACGTGTAGGTATAGTTAATATTTTAGTTTAAGTCTTCGCATATTCATATTTTTCTCTTGTTATCACACACTATTGTCTACATTTCTATTTCATTTCTCCTTTCGCAGGTCTGCTGGAAGAAATTTCTTAAGAAATAAGCAGTACCTTTGTACTCCTAATTATAATTATATATTTTATTATGTATTTTTCTGTGTGTACATAAATGGTAAAATAAATAAATAAAAGTACGAAATAAAACTTACGTAAACATAGAACTTTAATATTTGCATAAAAGCTTGAGGCTTATTCAAGCTTTTAAGAGAATATTAAACTATGATTACGTAAGTTTTATTTAGTACTTTTAGTTCAATAAAAGCTTGTCTTTAAAAAGATTTTTACTTATATTTTTTCACTATTAAACTGTAAAATGAGTAAACATCAAAACCATAAAGTGATCATTTTCATGCAATTACACAGTTTTTACTGCATTTTCTTTCAGAAACTGCAACCAGTATTTACTGATGTTATAGGTACCTAGTATCTATGCCGCTTAACCTTGGTACCTAATGTTAAATCGATACAAACATAGCAACCAAGTCTGTCGTCAGTAGACGACGACAATAAACCATAATGTGATAGTTTTGTGAAAAAAAGTGCTTGAAACTGTGCTTTAAATGTGCAAAAAGGATTCCTGAATCGTTTACTCGTATTCGTATTTTTTGTTTGTTTTAACTGTGTATATCCTTGAGTTTAAGTCAAAGGGCAAGGTGCGAACAAGGTTATGTAGTGCGTACTAGGCTAAACGTCCAATGGTTTACATGAACTGCAGCATAGACTAATTTAATACTAGACGACAGCAGGCCGTTACAGTGAATGGTTCTGGGGGTAATGGCATTACCACGGTTGGTAGCAGATGACCGCAGTCTGATGTTATCTGCTGTAGGATACTAACTGCTAACACCTATGCTCGTGTATTAACCTCTCATTTGCCGTTTAGGAGACTACACGAACACCTTCTTTTTAACCGACTTTAAAAAAAAAAGAGGGAGGTTATCAATTCGTCGCGTATATTATGTATGTACACCGATTTCTCCGTCAATTGTGGACCGATTTCGAAAAGTCTTTTTTTGTTTGAAAGGGTATACTCTCTAGGTGGTCCTATTGTCACCAAGTCAGATTCTGATATGGGGATCCCATGGAAATAGAGAGCAACCCTCAAATTTTATAGGCACACCTATAGCAATTTGGATATTTTTTATAGTAATTCCTGTATTTACTCTCGGAAAGCACCATTTGGTGAAGTGGAACTGATGATGAAGATCACAGATGGCCATCGGAATTACTCAATAATAAGTGACTTCACCATCAGTTCCAGTTCTCCTGGTTCTTACTAGGAGAACTCCGCAACAATTAACGTCCCTACATCAGGAAAAGCAATATTTTTCCAAAAGGTGATGAGCATTTGACATTAGGGTATTGTAACTTAGATAAGTTACAAACAAACCCATTACAAACTGAAAAAAACTTTATAAAAAAGAAAACCACCGACTTACAAAAAAAAAACACTACAAAGTGAAAAATAACTTTAATTTCAGAATTCGGTGGCAAAAACTAAAATGCAGATACAAAGACACCGACTTCTGAAATTAAAGTTCACTTTTACTTTGTAGTGTTTTTTTTTTTTTGGAAGTCGATGTTTTTTTTCTTTTGTAAAAAAGTTTTTTAGATAATCTACACAAATAAGCACAGAACAAAATATTTTAGTTAAGTACCTACCTCTAAAGTTTATTTTTGTTTTCGGGGGAAACCTTCAAAAGGCTCTCTCTGACTTTAAGGGATAAGACCAGTGAGTGTGTCATTTTTACCTCGAAAACTACCCCTCAAATAAATCATCAATTAACTTCTCCCGCTCTGGGCGGAGCGGAAGGGCGAGTCAGACTTTAACTGACTAAAATGCACCCATGTTCCATCAGTTGCTTGTGCCAGGGCCACGGTAACTCTTTCAATAACCCGCGACCCTGGCAGACTAAAACTACCCCTGTTAGGGTTACCAGATGACAGGAATTTTCCTGACATGTCCGGAATTTCAGCTGTATGTCAGGGAAACAGAGAAAATTCGAAATTGTCAGGAATTAAAAAAAAAGATAAAAATATAAGAAATAAAATTATAATCAAAGAATAAAATCTAGTAATTAACACTCAATTAATTGATTATTTATTAATTATTCATCTGAACCTCGTACTTTTCATTGCTGGATATAGCTTTCAGCAACTGCTGGTCTTTCATAACAATTTTATGAAACTTCCCATGATGTGTTCTTCAGATTCTACATTCTTAACAGAAGCTATGGACTGTCTATATCTCTCCTTTGACCACTGCGCACCCATTAATGCTGCCGAAATGTCCGGAAATTTATTGCTCAGGCAGGGATTTTTCCAGGAAAACTTATATTCGGATCTGGTAACCCTGACCCCTGTGGTTACCATCAGCATATGGGTGAAGGGGTCCTCAAAAGATCAACCCTTCTTGTGTGCTGCCTATACAGGTTGGCGATTCAGTCTCCTGCATCCGTCAAGGGTGTGATTCTACCCGTCATACTAAACAACTATGAAACTCATATCGACTCGGGGAAAAAGAACAAATTCCTACACAACACACTGCTATTCTGTTCAAATCTCACCGTGAAAACTAGGTGAAGTGAGCTGTCAATAGTGTCAATCCCTAGCATCAGGTGGAATGACAGCTCATTTCAAGCTGACTTCACCTAAGTATCCACGGTGAGATTTTTACAGAATAGATCGGCCAGTAGGTACACAATTTCGATGCATGTATGAAAGTATATATTTTTTTTATAAATCGGGTATGAGTTTCATAGCGACAGTTGTTCAGTATGACAGGTAAAATCACCCCCTTGACCGATGCAGATGACTAAATCGCCCTCCTGTATATATTTTGTTACTGGCTCCGTCTACATACAACCCTGAACCCATTTCACCCCCTTACAGGTGGGATTTTGCATTTTTTTTTAATACTTCACTATGACACGACGCGCGACGTAACTGCATCAAAATCTTCCTTTAAACACAAGAACATCGCAATTTATACAATAAGAAGACCTAAGTGTCAATAAAAAGTTTCCCACAGTATAAACAAACTGCGGAAGTGGGAATAATGGTGTTTTGTTATAAAATTATAACAGAGAGTCCGCGCCGGCCCGGTCTGTCACCGAGGAAGAAGTCACCTGTATGTAATGGTAAGAAGATGCCTATTGCGTATTTGTATAGGAAATTAATATCCTTGTACTATCGACAAAATGGACTCCTTTACACCATAAAGTTGATTTTTGTGTACACTGATTCATTGAAAAAACTCTGCCCCTATGGTCTTTTGTTTTACTTTGTCATAAATACAGTTGCAGCTTGCAAGCAACATTGTTTCAAAATTGGAAAGGCGTAGCTTTTGTCGATTGTATCAACGTATGATTGAATGAAAGAAACATAGTTGTTTACTCTTGCCAATGATATTATAACATATTACTCTACCGCGCGTTTTGTGAAGACTCGAAAGCGTCCCAATTGGGGCACATTGGGGTATTGTCTTAGTCCGCGTCAAGCAAGGCGTAATAATAATACAGTACGACCCTCTTTTACATTATTTTTATTCTTATCATTCTATTACACTCTTTATCATTTTAAACGTTGGTTACTATATATGACTTGTTTATAATATCATTGGCTGTAGGCCTTCAAATAATGTATGTTTCGTGTGGGATTTGTTTTGTTATATACGTGTGCAACTGACACAATTTTTAGGTCTTATCGTGAACTATAGCGCCTAGTAAAACAATGTTCGCGAGCAAGAACTGAAACAATATTATAGTCGTAAAGTCTCAGGCTCATTCCATAAAACACTTTTCTGTGTAACCTTTGCCGTGTTTTTGTACGTAAGTATATCCTTTTTGGCTCATTGAAGCTTCCAGATTTCTCACAAGCAATATGACTAAACAAATCTCAAGTCGCAAGCGCTCAAAATGCTGAGCATGAGGATCCTGGGTTCGATTCCCAGGTTGGGCAAAGTTGTATTAGATTTTTCATTAGGAATTTCTCAGTAGCAGCCCGGAATTTGTGCCCGGTTCATGGCACTCGGCTCGTCCCCTATTACTCGTACATGGGACAGGTAAATATAACTGGCGAAATGCAGATGTACCCTAGGTACACCTTGGCTTAACCCTTGGGGATTACACGCGTGGTGTGATGTTATGTTAGTGTGTGTAAATCTCAAGTTTTCGCAACATAAATCCTCGTAATTGTTCCAGTACCCAGCTCCATATCCCAGCTGATTCGTTCGGTCGACTACGAAAACTGCAGTACAGACATCGTTGACTCTATCCCCGAGAGAGAATGGAAACTCCTTGCAGCTCTAGCACGGAAGAGAGAAGATGATATCGAAAGAAACAAACTCGCTGATCAGTTTCGACAGCTGTGGCAGAAGGAGAAAGAAGAAAGAGAAATTGTTAGTCCAGACGTGACCTATTCTGTAAAAAGCCGTGTGCTCAATTGAATTCCCCGTCGGCAAAAATAACCAACTTTCATCTCCATAAAACCTCTTGTTCGAAAATCCCTCCTTTTAATGCTCACCTTCGGTTTATATATGTCACGAACCGGGATTGTTGATCCACTAGCTTATCATCTTAACTTGGTTGTGTTACACGAATGCCGCCCGTTTTTCGTTATTGCAATGTCTATGTCAAATTTCACGGGCGGCATTCGTGTAACACAACCAAGTTAAGATGATAAGCTAGTAGCTCAACAATCCCGGTTCGTGACTGTATAAGGAACTCTTGTGCAAAACATGCTTCTATACATTGATGTATTTAATATATCAATGCTTGCGATGCTTCTCATATTCTTTCCAAACATTTATATATTGGTACTTATTTTACATAAGACATAGATTAATTAATACAGATGGGAGACTCCGCAGTTTAGATACCTATGCAGCTACAAGTACGCGGCGGGCTTATCTCACAGGGCCAATTCTACTGAATTGGCTCAGTGAGATAAAACCGACCTTCCCTTCGACCTTACCTTCTGACTGCAGTCAGAAGGTATTAGTAAGAGTAAAAGAGTAGGTAAAATTTACGCGTTAGAAAGAGAGGCAACTTGTAGGTGAATATAACTGTAGGTAATAATCGTTGTGCGACCTGAATTGCACTTTATTATGTTGTAACAAGAGTCGCTTTTTATTCAAATGATTTTGCGGAGTGTCCCATCTGTATATGTGCTTATGATGACGGCTCGATTACCTACTAGGTAATCAAAATTGATGTCCTAATACGTTACCGATTCGATTTCTTATAACAATCGACTTTATTTATAAAGAAGATTTAATAGATCGAAAATGTAAAGAAAAAACAGCGTCCATGAAGTATTGCATTTTTTCGTCTATGGTTGGGTTGCCTAATAAGGAACTCTTCCTATCAAAAGTAATATAAATGGTTGGTAAGATTATAGACCGTAGACCCAGTGAATTAATGAATTTAAAATAGTTCTGGGTACTAACGCTTGCTCTTCGACCACATCATCACTTACCATCAAGTGAGACTGAGGTCAAACGCAAGCGTATCAATAATAAAAAATATTTATAATAAAGTATTTATGGTTTCGGCGCCTTGTATATTAAAATAGCTAACAAGTGCATATGTGCCACAATCTTGAGTTGAATTATGAAGGCAGATACGGCGCCGGCGCCGGCGCAAAGACAAGCGAAGCCAACACAATTAATATTTTTACAACAGCCAATAGGTACTCATCAATAATTAAGATTTCTACAGCATGTTAACGACATTACCTCCGGTAGGTAATCATTGCTTTTTTAGGGTTCCTTACCTCAAAAGGAAAAAAACGGAACCCTTATAGGATCACTCATGTGTCTTTTATCACTCGTCTGTCTGTCCGTCTGTCACAGCCAATTTGCTCCGAATCTAATGGACCAATTAGGTTGAAATTTTAATATGGGGAACAATTATGGGGGGCAAATAAGAAAAAAAAAATAAAAAAATTGCAAACTGTACCGTGCGATATATCAAATGAAAGGGCTTTTTGTGAGGTTCTCAAATATATACGTTTTTTTTTTCTATAATTTTAAAATAAACTGTTTTAAATTTATTTAAGAAAATAGACGAAAATATGCAATGTCCCTTTATCTCCGAAACTTCTGGAAAAAAATACAGAAAATAATTCTATAGATATACAGGGTTATTGGTAAAACACCAACAACCACTTAAGGGGTCATTGTACTCATCATTATGAACAACTTTTACTATGGGAGCAAACCTGAAATCGCGAAAGAAAATCAGCTGCGCATAATTTGTCAAAATGTACTGAACAGCTGATTTTTTTTTTCGCGATTTCAGGTTTGATCCCATAGTAAAAGTTGTTCATAATGACGAGTACAATGACCCCTTAAGAGGTTGTTGGTGTTTTACCAATAACCCTGTAGATTACAGGAAAACCTATAAGAATAAGATGGTCTTAAAATAACATGGTAAATGTCTCAAAATTGTGCGTACAAACTTACATGTAGTTGGAATGTATGGGAGAACATGTTTTTCAACTACAATGTTAAGTTGGTTCTTGGGATAAATTCATCCCAACTACGGAACCCTTCATTGTGCGTGGTCCGACATGCATTTGACCGGTTTTTTTATCTCAGAATAATAGCTAAGTACCCAATTATGTTTCCATTAAATTTTGAGAAAATAATTTTGCGAGGGTAAGTGATTTCAATTTTATTCCGCATAAACTAGATGCCCTAATTAATATAATCCGGCCCTTGCCACTTTTTTCTATTCTCCGTTTCAGACGTCACTCATTCACTCCTTAATTAATTAAACCCCAGGTTGAAGCAGAAACCATAGACCAGTACAAGCGCTACATAGTTGAAAAGCGGCGCGAAGAGAAGTCCCGCTATGACTACATGCAGTACCAGAAGTCCCTAGAGTCGCAGTTCAAGAGACAGGTGCTTATGGAGTGCATCCGGCACAAGGAACAGCGCAGTGCTGAGCTGCTCGCGCATAACGATGTTCAGAAGGTAAAAGATACAGAATTTCTTGTACGAAACTTGTAACCGCCAAACGTGGTGTGCATGCGTAGTCATAAAACGTGGTAAAGAGGCGGCTTCACAATCCTCCTCGAACGTTTTATGTCCGCAACTACCGTGAGTCTTGGTCGTGTCGTTTAGTTTAGGTAAGCCAACGTTGGGGCACAGGAGCGTGGCGATTGGCACAAGAAAAGAGAGGCCTATGCGCAGCCGTGGGTGAAGTCGGGCTGTGGATGGTGATGATGAAGCCAACGTTGTGTGTTGCCTAGAAAGGTAGAAAACGATTATTTTGTCGATGTAGTTTCGGATTACCAACATGTACCTAGGTACCAAAAATTGACAAGCAATCAAATAATTGTGAGTCAAAATGGCAGGTGTACCTTAACAAATCGAATAATTCTATTTACCAATAATAAAATGTACTATTTAGAACCTAGGTTAAAAAAAAATTGTACCATCTTCAGACAGAACGAAATTGTAACAAAATTTAGGTACACCCGCCATATTGACGTCAGGATGGCGGGTCTTTGTTAATCTGTTACGGCTAAAACCCCAATTGTGGCTACGCCTAGGTTTAGCCGGCGAGAACTAGGTGTAGGTAACTAATTGAAGTATAGATAGCAGTTGGTTAAACTTAGATGTAGGCTGAAAGGTAGGTTAGATTAGCTTAGAACTGTGACCACACAATGCACGAGCCGAACGAGCGAAGCGAGCGGTTCTGCGGCAGCGGCCTGCGAGTGCCAGGGTCGGAATGCAATCGGTTACCTACACCTTGTTCTACCCCGCTAAAACTAGATGCGGCCGCACCTCCGGTTTTAGCCGTAACATTTATCCATTCCTCATTAAATATAATTATTTATTATTTTCGAGTCGATAGTAAATGTAAATATACCGCTGTACCACACCTTATGAATGCGCGGCGAGGCGGGGTGCAGCGCTGGCGAATGAACGGTGGAACGCCGTGAGCGTTGACGAATGAGCGGCCTGAACTGCCCCCCGTCTCGCCGCGCACATACCTACGGCGCGGTATAGCGGTCTTGGTCAAACTATAGATAAGTTGGGCCCAGTAGGTGAGCGCGAGGATTAAGCAATTACGCAAGCAGTCAAATTAATATCTAGGTGGAGTAGTTAGTCAATGGTAGGTATTTATGAGTATGTATAAACCGTTTCACTGTCGTGAATTTTATCAGAATAATATGGGACTCAACCGGTTTCAATCCCTAATCATGAATTATAATGACATCAAAACCTCAAAAAGAAGTATACTTACCTACCTTATTTTTATAGTTAGAGATATTTTATAATTCCTCAGGCATGCTTCATAATAGACAAAGCATTGGAAGAAGAGGCGCGCACGCAGCTTGCCGCCGATCGACGTGTACGCATGGACGAAGCAGAACAGTTCAGGAAACACGTAGAACTAATTGACAAGCAGAGAAAAGCCGACAACGCTATGCAGAGACGAACGAAGATGTTGAAAGATGCAACTCAGGTACCTACAACTTCTAGCAGATAGAACTGGGGCTCAATGTGAAAAAGGGTATTGACGATTCTTCCAGAATTTAACTCAACGTTAACAGCGTTTATTCCGCGCGAGTTGGCAACGTCGCATTTCTACAGGTTTTTCGTTATTATTTTAATATTGGGTTGGCTAATAAGTAATGAGCGACATACAACTATTTTATTTGTATTTATTTATTAAAAGAATAATTGTTAATCATTAATAATATATTCATCGTCGTTTTCTACTACCATTCGCCATCGATCTGGCAAAGAGTGAATGGCGTCCGCATAGACCTTCGTTGGTTTTGAATTGAAGAAGTCATCTATGTGTGTCATATATTTCAAGTGTGGTTCATCGTCAAAGCTTTTTTCCCGTAAATTATTACTAAGTGATCGGAACAAGCTGAAATCAGTAGGTGCTAAGTCCGGCGAATATGGAGGGTGGGGTATTATTTCCCAATAAAGCTCCAATAGTTTTAGCCTGGTACTCTTAGCAATATGCGGCCGGGCATTGTCGTGCAGGAAAAATTTTTGTCGTGTTGTGGACGTTTGCGATGGATGTCAAGCTTCAGTTTTTCGAGTTGATCACAATATACTGTTGCTGTAATCGTAGTATTCGTAGGAAAGAATTCCCAGCTTATTACTCCATGTATATCCCACCAGACAGAAAGCATTACCTTGCGAGGATGAAGATCACCTTTTGACGTTGGTTTTCCCTGTTCTTTACATCCCAGCCATGCAGCGCTTGCGTGTGTGATTAACATAGAGAACCAACTTTTCATCTCCAGTGACAAGATGATCCAACCAATTAAATGTGCAGCGGAAAGATAAAAGTTGTACACAAATCGCAGCTCGGTAGGTCAGCTGATCTTTACTTAATTGATGGGGTACCCAAACACTATATTTGTAAGTCTTTCCCAAACCATGTAAATGATTTTCTATGGTGCCATGAGAGCACTCGAGCTGAACAGCCAAATCGCGTGTAGTTCTTTGAAGATCTTCCTCGATTAATAGTTTTAATTTATCGATATCTATTTCCACGGGGCGCCCAGACCTTGGTTGATCGGTTAAGGAAAAATCGTTATTGCGGAACCGTTGGAACCAGCGCTTTGCTGTTGCTTCGGAGACTGCATCGTGAGCTATCCTTTGACATATATTACGTGTAGCTTCTGCAGCAGAATGCCCAGATTGAAACTCATATAATAAACAATGTCGTATGTGGGTATATCACTCATTTCTTTGTGAACTTTAACGCACTAACAGCCAAACTTGATATAACGCGCATGAGCGCGACTCGCTCTTTATATACCCTCTGCTACAGAACGTTCTCGAACCTTTCCGAAAATTCTAGAAATTATAAACTAAAACGCTCATTACTTATTAGCCAACCCAATACATTTAAATCAAATTACATTTTTTTAATACACCGATAAATCGTTGGTATTATAACTAGGAACAATGTATGCTATTTTTTACAGTTATTTTAGTATTTACTCATAAAAAACCGGCCAAGTGCGTGTCGGATCACGCACAATGAAGGGTTCTGTAGTTGGGATGAATTTACAAGAACAAACTTAACAATGTAGTTGAAAAACAAGTTCTCCCATACATTCCAACTGCAAATGTAAGTTTGAACGCACAATATTGAGAGATTTACCATGTTTTTTTTATGACCATAGACTTCTTATAAGATTTCCTGTAATGTATGGGTATAAAACTATTTTCTGTATTTTTTTTTTTCAAACTTTTAAGCTCAGTAGTTTCGGAGATCGAAACTACTGAGCTTAAAAGTTGTCAATTATCGTCTATTTTCTTAAATAACATTAAAACAATTTATTGCAAAACTTTTTTTCTTCTTATTTGCCCCCAAAATTGACCTTCATATTTAAAATTTATTTACGTTACACGTCCTTGTCTGGATCACAGAAATTCACAAGTGTACCAAATTTCAACTAAATCGGTTCCGTTATTCCGTACCAAAATGGTAAAAAGGAACCCTTATGGTGTGACTCAGTCTGTATGTCACAGCTGGATATCTCAAGAACTACTAAAGCTATCAACTTGATTTTGGAAGTTTTAGATGACGTTTGGCCAGCTATTTTGCAAATAAGAAACAAATACTTTTTTTTGCAACAGGGACTGAAAGAGGGTCTTAAAAATTGGAAGTGGGGCTACTTAGGGCATGTAGGGTATCATATGAAAGAACGCTGTTTGCACATTCTCAAACAATTTTTTAGGCCGCATAGTTTTCGACTTTTGATGAAAAATGTAAAAAAAACCTTACGTCCGTAGTTTGCATAGAGAAAAATCTGAAATTATTCTGTGTGATAGAAGTTTATGTAAAGATTACAGGAAAAATAAAACTATGTTTCTAAATAGCACACTTTTTTATATATGATGGTAAAGACTTTTTTATATGGAACCCTCGGTGCGCGAGTCCGACTCGCTCTTGACCGATTTTTCCTTTTTACCTCAAATCCCTAAAAATTTATAATATTTTACATTATAGAATAATAGTGCCTAACTATGTAATATAAACAATCTAGAATATTGACAGATTAAGTGCTCTAATCTATATCGACCGTCCCTATTAACAATGTCGGTTCTGCAAGGAGACTACTGTTTAGTCCCTACTGAACAGTGGTCTTTTTCGCAGAACTGACATTGTTAATATCATAAAGATTCTTTATGATATTAACAATGTCATAAACAATATAACGCCCGTAATATAAGACACTGCTTTATTCCCTTAATGAATAATCTAATATTATCTCATACAATCTTATTATGATAGCATTTAACTCCATCATCTTCACCATACTTGTTCGTTTCAGCGCGTCGCGATACACAACGCTCTCAGCTCCTGGGAGTCATCGCTCCTTCGTCAAGAAGTGACAGCGATGGACGCAGCCCGGCGCGCGAATCACGCTGCGCACGCGGCCCTGACAGACGCGCGCAGTGTTCGACTCATGCGCGCTCGGGAGGCAAGGAGGCGACGCGCGAAGAGTCTGGCAGTTTTTACTCAACAACTTAGGGATGCTATTAGGTCGGGTAGTTAGATGCCAAACTGGGGTGCCTACTCTGGTCATCTAGTATTTTTATGTTTCTTTTTTTTGTAGTCGTCGGTAAGTCATTACATAATGCAAAAAGATAAGTGTCAATACAAATGCAACATTTTGAATAGGTACAACTTCAGTTTAAACAATTTCAAATGTATTTGTTAAAAAATAACAAAGGCTGTCTTCAAACAGTAAGCAGACCATGTACTGCTTTGGAATTGTATATGCCCGTGCTACGATATACTTCGGTCATGTACACGAAACCTTAGCGGTGCATACAGTAAATACTCTATGTACAGAATGTCTCAGAAAGGTGTTAAAAAAATAATCAGTCATCCCATACAAAACTTCAATACCTTCTGATACACCCTGTATAATGTAACTAACTATATTAAACGTCGTGGTCGTGGCAGTCGCGGTCATAAAACGTGCGAGTAGGAAGGCAGACGCAAATACAGGCGAGGATTCAACGGGACCCCTGTCAAGAACTCTAAATTAGACATACGAGTATGTATACTTACACACCTAGTTTTATAATGTTTGTAGTCATCCTCGAAAAGGGGGCACATTGTCGTGTTTACAGAAAAGAAGGTAAGTATTTAGTATGGTATTTCTTAAAGCTATACTGAGTCTCGTGTCATCTCGCTCACACATGTTATGACCAGCGTGCCAGTAGCGTTGGTGTCTAGGGGCACAGCTTTAAAATGAACACACACTTTTAAAATATTAAAATTACGTGTAACTTTTAGGGGCGTATTTTGAATTCGGTATCGGATAACATTTTTCACACTTTTCTCTTAATCGGCCCTTTTCCAATATCGATGGCTTAATCTGCAAATCGGCCAACTCCGTTTTATACAATTTTAAAAGAAGGCAAAAAACTTGACGTGTTGCTATGTCAGACAGCTGTGCTGCTGGGGAGTTTGTTGCGCCACTTCTTCTCCCCAGCTAAAGCACTAGGAAGTGGTGAAGGGCGGGCGTTTTGGGGGACTGTCTTATGTAATTTTGACGTTCAAAAAGCGCTGATTCTCAGCCTAGTTTGAATAAATGACTTTTGATTTTGATTTGGATTTTGAGTGTTGGGAGTTGCCCAATTATTGTGCACGCGATTTTCTCAGTAATTTTGAAAGCTAGGAGTTGTTTCATTTTGCCGACACCGTAAGCCGATACCGTAAGTGATAACTTCGCGTATTCGACGACATCTAAATATGATTTTGGGTCAAAAGTGGAGTTAGTCGGTTTGCAGGTTAAGCCGTCGAATTATGTTATGTAAACTACCTCGTGATGTGACTTGTACTCGTAGGTAATATTAAAAGTAAACGTAGCCTTGGATAACTTATTTTTAATTATTATTAAATCACTAATAAATTATTTACATCCAAACCTACAATTTGTCGTATCTGTACCTATATTTCCTATTACCGAATCACTTTCATCGAAGTAGTTAAACTTTCTAAGGAGTTAATATTTCAGTAACCAATGACTATACAGCAAGTATCGGAAAAGTGTGGTCAAATTTATGGGTGTGGTAAAGACCATCAAAGTGAACAACTTTTCTCATGGGACCAACATCGTAATCGCGAAAAAATTATCAGCCGTCCCATACAAAACTTCGATACCTACTCGACTCAAACGTATGGGGCAGCTGATTATTTTTTCATGAAAAAGTTGTTCAGTAATGTTCGCGGTCATAAAACGTGAGAGTGGGACGGTGAATATTTACTAAGAGTGGGTATTCTAAATATTCTTACAGTGTAGTGTGTTCTCGCTCTTAAATTTTATGACCGCGCTTCTCTGTTCATTTTATAAAGTAAGAACTGCACGCGATTACAAATTGAACGATTATTTTCGATAGCTCCAATGCAGTTGTGTGAATCGCACAAAAAAAAAATCTAACTGTCACTTTGCCACCCAAAAGCATATGGCGTCTGGATACGCCCGTATATAATATTCCTCAAAAAAAAAAAACGAGCGAGCCTTACAGTAGTCGCATATGACGCGTAACTTTTAGGGACATTGGGCTTTAATTCGTTGGAGGTGAGAAGAGGCCTTGATCAGCTGATGGTAGGCTGTAAGACCTTACGGGGACGAATCGACTGCCCAGAGCTCCATGACATTTTCTGTCGTTTATTTGTACCCGACAAATACATCGGACACCGACAGAGCCGCCGGCACAAACTATTTGCGCAACTGCCATCCGAAACTGTAGCCAGAGCCGAATCCCCAGTCTATCGTACTCTAAAGATGCTAAATGCCCTTCTTACTGCACACCCTGAATGTGATGTGTTTGCGGATGAATGGAGTAAAATTATGTCTGGCGTTTTGTGAGAGAAAGTATGCAAAGGAGTCCACTGTTCCATGTTAGTTTTAAATTAAATTGTATACATAAGGTTGACTGGTAGAAAACGCCTCAGACATTAAGTCCGCCTTTGTACGGTATTTGTTTTATTACTTGTGCATAAAGTTTTAATAAATAAATATACAACATAATTATTGTCAATGTTATAATGTAATTGGTGTTGTACCGTTTTAATTAACTATAAATAAATAAATAATAACATCTATCATCTGTTTGGGTTGGTACCATCTGACAGCCAACTCTCGCATCGCGCGCGCTCATTGGTCAAAACTAATAGCGCGCGCTTCCGCGACTTCCTGTTACGCACTTCCGTCCTTTTTCACGAAATCACTCCCACAGGTTGTAGGAAAACGAGAGAAAGATATTACACAAAAAAAAAAAAACATTTAACATTTTACCCATCTCTGGTCCCCATATAAATACGTCACATCACTAAGATCCTTAGTAGCAGCCGCGAGCCGGGCCCTCGCCTTTTTATACTTCTTCAGGGCAGCTTCAGCTCCCAAGAGGAGCGCTGATGCTGTACTGGTGCCAGGTTGAGGAGGTGGCGCGACCAAGCCGCCGACTTGGGCTTGAGAGATGATGCTCCATCGAAGGTTAATGGAGCCTGTTGTTGTGTATGTATAGTTTGCGTCCTGTAGGAATGAGAAAGGGACTTGATTATGAATAATGTCATCTTGCATAGTCGGCTTCCTACTGTGCGTGATTTCACAAGCGAATTCACACCGAATTGCTAACATCTTAAATATTGTAAGTTTTGATTTTGAACTTTATATAGTTCGCAATACGGTGTAAAGTTGCTTGAGAGATGATGGTCCATCGATGGATCCTGTCGTTGTGTATGTGTAGTTTGCGTCATGTAGGTAGGAATTAGAGTTGGTTATGAATAACTACTAGCTTTTGCCCACAGCTTCGCCCGCGTGGAGTTCGGAAATTATCCCACGGCAACGTACTACCGGGACAAAAATTATGCTATGTCCTAATCCAGGTCATGATCTACCCATGTGCCAAATTTAATTCAAATCCTTTCAGCCGTTTTAGCGTTTTAGCGTCACTTTCGCATCCTATCCTAACTAATATTATAAATGCGAAAGTATGTTTAGTTTCGTTTGTTTGTTACCTTTACACGCCTAAACCGCTGAACCGATTATCCTGAAATTTTGCATATATGTTGTCAGGTGTACAGAAACGGACATAGGGTACCTTTCATACCGAAAAAAAGGACTGTTCCCGAGAAAACCACAATAACGTTCTTAAGATAACAGATGGCGCCACGTGTCTTTCGTATCATGATTGAATTATATTATTATAGAAACTTTAGTACTGTGTTAAGATTTTATTTTTATTTTTTTTATTTAAGTACCTAACACATTTTTGAGTGGTGACACTACCACTAGATAGATCGGTTTTTCATCCTCCTAACTACAATATTATAGATGCGAAAGTAAGCTTGTTTGCTTGATACCTTTTGACGCCCTAAACCGCTATTCGAAATTAAAGCGAGCGAAGCCACGGGCAAAAGCTATATTATAATATTATTATAGTTAGGATGCCCATACCGAATATGGGATTCAGGGTTAGATTCTCAGGTCGGACAAAGTGTATTGTGTTTTTCCACTAGAAAATTCTTAGCAGCAGCACGGAGTCTGCGTTCATGCCAAATTGGTAAGCGATAAGCTTACATTTTACTCACGTACAGTAGTGCTATTCTGTACAAACCTCACCGTGAAAACTTAGGTGAAGTGAGCGTGGAGTGAGCTATCAATAGTGTCCCCTAGCATCAGGTGGAATAACAGCTCACTTCACCTAAGTTTTCACGGTGAGATTTTTGCAGAATAGACCGGCTGTACTCGGCTGCTAATACGGCACATAGTTTTAGAAAAAAAAAAAAAAAAAAAAAAACAGGGTGTGTTCTTATGTTTACACGATAGAAGTGAGAACTTATGACTGGAGCCGAGGATACTCGATTCAGCGTCACCGACCGACTGGAGCCGAGTGTACCCGATTCAGCGTCTCCGACTCGAGCGTAACGGTTCAGTTTCGTTCACTGTTCAGAAAGAGCGCAAAGTGCGCCCAAATTAATTTTCATTTCATAAACAATTTTTAATTGTGCTTTCTGTCAACGACAAGAAACGTAGTGTACCTAACTCAATGTCAAAGGCAAAGGTTTTCGTACTCCCTTTCCTCTATCTAAACCTACTAAGGTCCAGACTGTATTAAAGGGGTCCCGTTTATTCCGTTATCTCCTTCTGGGCCTGCCTAAATGAAGTTTGACATTTACAAGGACCCAATGTGCGTTTTCAGCGCTTTTATAATCTCTATTATAGAAATACGTGTAAGTACGTTATAATCGTGGACGGAAATTTTAGTGATTATCGTAACGTGGACGTGAAAGTCCACGATAATATCATCGAGTTAGAATTTTAAAAAGCTCACATTAATTCGTGATTTTGACCTTCTTATAATTTCACTAATTGAAACTGAACGCGATCAGCACGTAAACCACGTTTAAGAGCTGTCACTGTCATTATTTTCTTTGGAATATTGACACTGACAGCTCTTGAACTCGACTTAGATGATTGCGTTCAGTTTCATTGGTGAAATCCGCACTTAGGCTCATTTTCACCACACATCACTAAACGCGTTTAACGCTAAACGAGTTTAAAACACCGCTCTGTTTCCTTCAATCGTTTGAAGATGACAGAGACAGAATGATGTTTTAAAGTCGTTTATCGTTAAACGCGTTTAGTGATGTGTGGTGAAAATGAGCCTTAGTTCCCCGAATTTAAACTGAAATCACCTGCAACTGTGGTTCAGCCAGTACATTCAAATCCTTGATCAAATGGCATCCTCCTAGAAAGAACCGCCTGCTAGCTGCCTCCACTACATTCAACTCCTCAGGGCGGGTGCAAACCAGTTCTTTGGAGTAGCAGCCAGGGTTCAGGGTTAGAGGAAGGTAGTAGTACCCTTCAGTGCGGTGGCGACCCCACCAGTCTGAGGATATAGCCTCCAGGAATAATTTGATGGGTGCTGGATCTGTAATTAATTAAGGTAAACTGCATTCTCAATTGGATCAGTGGTGTACTAGTGGTAACGGCCGCGACTGACGGTCGTGGGTTTGATTCCAAGCAGGCGCTTTACTTTGTGTAAATTATTTCATCACCACTGCTCTCAAAACGGAGAAGGAAAACATCCATGTTCTAGAATCAAAAATTCAAAGACATGTGACGTCTACCAACCCGCACTGGGCCCGCGTGGTGGATTACAGCCCACTCTCTCCCACCGAGACCTGTGTCCCAGCAGTGGGAACGTTATAGGCAGATTATGTACGTTTTCAAAATCAACCTTATTTACACAACGATAAAGTTGATAATGATTGTTTAAATGGAAGTAACTTGTACTGGAACAATGATATGAAAAGATAATGAAATGCTATTCAATGCTATCTTGATCAGTATCTCCTTGGACTCCTTAGAAATCATAGGACTTTGAACAGTTTGCTACACTGGTGCAGTTTGCTAAATAGTCTTTTTGTTTTCGTGTTTTAATCACCAATAATTTACCAATTCCAGTATTAATAAGTAAAGTCAATTCCACAATATGACCGTAGCTCCATTTTTTTTCTCCGTCGGTCGTCACAGCTTCACTTGTGTGCGTCCTTCCGTGGAGG
The DNA here is from genome assembly GCA_948252095.1 of Dicycla oo. Lineage (NCBI taxonomy): Eukaryota > Metazoa > Arthropoda > Insecta > Lepidoptera > Noctuidae > Dicycla > Dicycla oo. Next base: position 13,910,582 of record OX411729.1, on the reverse strand, counting down.
GCGTCGGTGCATTGGATGTCTTCTGGCACCTGAGGTATGTAGAACATAATTTGAACATACAAAATGTATAGGGTTTGAAATTACAGAAGCAGCCTGTAATGTGAAAGGGCCATAATCAAAGAGAATTAAGAGGCTATATAGTCATTGGCCATAATCCATGCCCAGTGTGGCTTGGTTGATAAGACAATGTCTTTGAATTTTTGATCTAAGATATGGCCGGTTTCCTCACTATGTTTTCCTTCGCTATGATGAAATAAATTGAAGTGCTTACCTGTCAAATGCCCGAAAGTCTGACAACCAGTCTTACCAAGGGATCGTATACCCAGATTACCCAGTAAGTAGATTGTGCATGCAAGTAGAATAAATGCTGTGAAAATGCGTTCCCTGCGAAGGATGTGTGGTGTGACTATAAATGATAGGCTGAGGAATGATGTGATAAGACAACGGTGCGGTTTAACACATTAACTGCTGAATTATTTGCGAATTTGTTCCAAAATGCTGCTTTATGATACAAACTTGTCCCAAGTGCGGCGAGACGCTTGTGTGTTTGAAAATTTTCGAGTTTTATGACTCATAAAACAATTACGCCAAGAACAATAGAGATGCACAAAAAACCCACAGGTGCGGCGCGCCGCACTCGAAGGAAATTGTATGGACGCGCATAAGCGCCGCCAGCACATGGTGAACGTTCGAAAATCGCGCATGCGCGTTGGCCGCACTTAACGTGGTAAAAGAAGCTGTAGTGACAAAAATTGGGTTTGGTCATGTTGAGAGGTTGAATGAAAGGAAACTAACAAAAGGTATTTACAAGGCAGATGTAAGTGGAAACGCCGGGAGGGGACGCCCTAGGAAGACATTATTATAGTGACCTTATTGGTGATGTTCTTCAGAAAGGTCAAATGCGTAGTACTCGCAACCGGCATGCGTGTATGGCCAGATGTATGAACGTACACGAGACAAAAGGAGTATGTAAAGATCGTAGCAGTTGCCTACCCCCATGGGAAGGAGGCGAGTTTATGTATTTATGTAGATTGTGGGGGTCAGATAGGCAGTGGCTCCATGTAAGGTATATTCAGTTGCATTTGGTTAGACTGGATGTCAACCCCGACATACTTACGGGCCACCATTACCTACACCCAATCCTATTATATTGATATTAAGTAGGTATAAAATGTTCACCTTAATATCAAACTCTATGTACAAGTTATCCATATCAAATTTTGTAGCAGTGAGTATCTCCAATGTTACACAGTACTGTTTCTTGCCGACAGGAGGCATCACGAAGTTCAGCAAATGTCTTTGTTTCCTCTCCCATCTCTTGTATAGTTTCGTTAGCTGAAAATAAATAAGTATTTAAATGAAATTCATATACTTACTTAATACTTTCGTTAGTGATACTTTTAATTTTTGGAACAAAGTTCTTGAACGCAGCATGCGGTAGGAGTTGACTGGTTGAAATTTTCACGTAAGGAAAAAGCGTTATGCCCCCTTCATGCGACTTTTTTTTGCCTCTTTCTATTATATATAAGAAGGAAGAAAGAGAGAGAAAGTGTGAAATTAATACGCGTTTTTAATATAGAGCCATCTAGTATAAGTTTTTAGAAACTCTCAAAGTTATCACATACTTGTTTTGTGTGTTAACTTTATGAGAGCTTCTAAAACTTATACTAGATGGCTCTGTATAAAAAACGCATCGGTGGATAGTTAAAACAGTATATAATATGCGAGCTAAAAAAAACTTCGAAAAAAAAGTCAGTTTCAAGGTCTCAAGTGAAGAAAGTGTCAAAAGTTTTATTGTTCTAAATTATACGGAAGAAGGAACTTCGTTCTTGACGAGGGTCCCCCGACCGCACACGTTTTTATTTGATTAGACAGAACCCTCAACAAAAGTTGCACACCGTGTCTTTACACTAGGATTCTCTGTGCGGGACTTCTAACATACCTAGCAAAAGTTGGGTATACTATACATTTCTGCCTAATCCCCCCTACTGCCTGGTACCTCTATAGCTAACACCAGGGTGATGATATGTTACTGAGAGAATATTAACCAGTCATACCAACATTACTAACTCTTCCCCGCACTCATCATCAAACTCTATCTCAACAGCGTACTGGTATCCCCATGGTACTCCAGCTGCCGTCTCCACTGAGTATGGGTTCAGTTCCAAGCTGTTGACATCTGGCATCATGACCATGTAGTTGTGGGCTGTGTTGTGGTAGATAGAGAGGAGGGTTACTTCTTGCTTGTATATTAAGTGGGAGTCTCTGAAAAGATAGAAAATTATTTGTTACATTAAGAGCTGATTTTGCAATCGACAATAACTTTAATCTCAGGAATAACAATGGCGGTTTAACATATTTTGTATACAAAAGCTTTCAAAAATTGCTTGAATGAGGAGCCACACTCAAAGCTGTGTGTAGATGTCGCTGTAGGCGACTGTACCTTGTTTACCTTTCTTGACAGTAGTGTGACTGCTATTTATGAGATTTTAAAGTGTAATTCGACTATAATATGTACGCGTTTATGACTGTGCCTCAACTAAAAGCTGAGCTCCGTAAAAGGAACGCTGCAACTGCCGACAAAAAGGCAGATTTGATTTTAAGGAAAACACTTAAAATATTTAAGGTTATGATTGTTTGTGAGCCTTTTTTATAAGCCACGGACTAACATTCATAATTTTTTTATAGATTACATTCGTATGATCGAAACCAAAACTTTGGTGCTGACTACGACATCCAAGACGACACCGCATAGGTACCTATGTCCACCTTCTGATACATTCAAAGACATAAATGCAGATACTCCTTTACCAATGATTAACAGACAGGCAATACAGGAATATTTTGAAAACTAAATACCTATATTGATTGATTAAATCTTTAGGAGAATTTTTTACTACGTATATTAGTTAATATAGTATATTTTATGACACTTTTATTTTGATGACAATAATTTTATTTTATTAGATAATAATCTTGATTATTTTGTTTTATAGATATAGGACCCAGCTTAAAGGATGGCTTCTTTACTAATCTAAGCTTCTTCTGTGAAATGTGCAGCAGATAATCGTGCAGTACTACTTGCCTTAAAGTTTTTAATACGTAACGCCAATTCCCATTGTTGTCTGCCTTTACTTTCTTAAGGAAACAAACATACTCCTCTGTTTTTACAAGTTAACGCACTACATTGAGGCATTTTGGACAAAATTACGGAAAATAGGAAAGCTGATTCTAAAAATCCAAACGATTTGACAGCTAATATATCAAAACAAGGTACAGTCGATTGTGCGCCATCTATCGTGATAAAAAGTTAGTTTTCCTCCCCATTGCTTCTAAAGGCGTTCAGGTGCTTAGTGCAAATTCTCATTTGAAATCATTTTTTGTTTATGTGTCTCTCTTATATTTCATAGAAAAACATAAAGAACATAAAAGGAACATTTATTTGGTTTATATTTTAGAACATTCTGAGCATCCTACCAGAAAATATACACGTGGCCGGGCTGCAACGTATATGGTACAGCCCGGCCACAAACTTGCTTTAATAACAAGATATAATGTTTTTTAACAAGATATATCGTCGCCTTGGAGGGTAATAGAGCCAAGCCACAGAACTACACTTATGAGTTACAGACGTTTAATTATCTTAGAATATTTGACTCTTATACAACGACAATAAACTTTATAGGTAAATTTGAAAAAAAAAAACCTGTTTTCATTCATGATTTCTGTTAGATTTATTGACTACTATGGCTATTTCTCAACACGTTATTGAATTATGGAAAATACTACTTACTAACTCGCTAACTGTGGCTTAGCTCTATTGCCCTCCAAAGAGACGATATTTGAGGTACATTTAATCTATTCACTGGTACTGCAAGAACAATTTAGGAACATTTAATTGATATGTCTATAAATTACGAAATCGACTGTGGCCAGGCTGCCTCGGAACACGTTCGAAATTTTTTGCGGCATAAACGGCCGTATCTTTTTTTTTACGGTAACTTAGAATTTTGATTTTTTCACAGCTTCAAGGGACTGTAGACTTGAGTATATGGTTTTAATTTCAACTCGATATCTCCACGCGTTCCTAAGATAAAGGGTCTTATCAAACAGACAAAGAGACAGACGGACAACAGTGATCCTATCAGGGTTCCGTTTTTTCCTCTTGAGGTAGCCTAAAAATAAAAAGTGACATTTGTTGTATATGTATATTATATAGTAGGTATTTATTTATTTATTTCTTTGGGAAAACAAACAGTTACACAAAAGTTCTGAATTAATAATCCTTAGTATCTAAAGTTAATAGTGTATGTGTAGCTCACACACAATCCACATGTTATGTTATGGAACGCTCCACAATCCACATGGCTCCACATGTTATGTTACCCATTCGAATTTTATATAAGAAATAACTAAGCATGAGAGTGAAATTTACATAACATTATGCTTCGGTTACAGTATATTCTAAGTTTAGAATAACCCCACCCCCCTCTTAGTAACCTTATCATAATAAAGGCGTAGGTACTTCAATACATAGATAAGCTCTTAGGGACGTATAAATATAGATCTTATCTAAATATAAAATAAATAAATTTTAAAAGCTTGAGGCACTGATGTAGGTTATCCGTTATACAGGTTTATGTAATGTGGGTACCTACTTATTTATGATCAATAAATGAGTAGGGTAGAATCATCATTTTAGTTTTAATTTTACGACTGCTGCGACAGTCCAATATATGAGCTTGTTCGTATTGGTTGCGTTATTATATCTCCTTCCCCCCTCGGTTATAACAGTTTACTATACAATATCATAGCAAACCTTTCTTTTTTTTACTTTTAATTTATTTGTTTGTTTGAATGTGCTTATCTCTGGAACTGCCAGTCAGATTTGAAAAATTATTTTTGCATTTGATAGCGTAATTCTTGAGGAAGGCTATAGGCTATTAATAGCTATTATAAGCTATTAACATCACGCTATAACCCTTAGGAGCCGAGCAAAAATAAAAAAGTCTGAAAAAACGCTAAGCGTAAAGGAACTAATAGCGCAGGCTGGCGATGCGATGCGACGATGGGTTGGGGGGAATAGAAATTTCACAAGGACGAAGTCGCGGGCAGCAGCTAGTAAGAACATATTAGACAAAATATAATTTTTCACACAATTTAAAATCGTAGTTTTTTAAATTAACAATATTAAAAAATAACAAAATTATACCTATCCTAACTTAACTAAAACTATTCACAAAGTAAAATATGGCGTCGAAAAAATCATCCGCATCGCTGTCGCCTGGTAATGTACCCAAGAGACTGACGGCATTACCACATTGCATGTCAAAGCTTACTCTGACCAAGGTAAAAGCCAGCCCTTGGGTCACAGGAAGTATCAACCCGCCGTTTCGAGATTTCTTTAGAGACCTGTGTAGTTTCAAGAATAAAAATCTCACCCTTAAGGCCTATTCAAACCTAAGCGGTATTCGCTACCGTCTGCGGTAGAGAAAACCGAGTGGGTATGCGGTAATATTACTGTTCATTCATCTGTACCGCTTTTGCCGCGAAACATAATACTAAATACCTAAGCGAAACCCGCGAAACCCGTGCGGTATGTACCTCTACCCATAGCGGCAGCGAATACCGCTTAGGTTTGAATAGGCCTTTAATAGCTGTACCTACTTACTTACAACTTTAAGTTAATGTAGGTATAAGGCAAACAAAAAAGCGAAACAAAGCAAAAGGAGTATGTAAGGGTAAGGATCGTAGCAGGTGGCTTTCTGCAGATTCTGCCTACCCTCATGAGAAGAAGGTGTAAGTTTCTGGATGTGTAATTCAGTTTAATGTGTAATTAGGCATACTTACTCATTATAATCGGAATTATCAAACACAACATGCATTGCTGTCCATTCCTCCTTTTCCATTGCAACATTTTCTTCACTCTTGAATAAAAGAGTAGTTGAAATTGTATCACCTCCAAATACTCTACCAACTGCATCATTCAAATTCAACTTTTCCAAATATGAATCCAAGTTGAGAAGACCTTTATTTTTTTTCTTATAATCAATAGGCAAAGGTAAGTAGCAGTCTTCATCCACATAAGTGAATATTTTAGAAGGTTTATATTCTATGTTTTCAATCATTTCATGATAATTTAATTCTGTATCTGTGATGCAGTTGTGAGTGACTGTATAACGCTGAACTTCCCATAAGCTGAATAGTTTTTCTTGCCATTTAAAAGAGTATTCTTCCCCAGTGTTTTCTAATTTTAAAGTATTTGTTCCTTTGGTACAGTCTTCGAATTTTGGCAGTGATATTATTCCGTCTTGGGGCTTTAGTTTTATTCTGAAAAAATACGAAATATATTTAAATTGGTACCTATAATATAGACTTTTTTGTCATTCCATAAGAACAATTGAAATTGGTAGGATGAAATTGACATCCCGTTAGTAGATTTAATTATTAAATATAGAGATCTTTCTATGTCATTAATAATTAAATCTACTAGATTTTTTTTCTCTTTAGATATGAGAGAGCTTTTATCTAGGTTATTGGAATTAGTACAAATTACAAACAAAACACTTTTGGTTTTTTCCTTACCACCACAGTTAACAACATATTAGTAAGTGTCTCATAGGAGTTAATGAAGGATAATAACTGTTTCATACAAGTGTGAAGCAAACAGGTAGGTACCTAAAATTATTAAAATAAAACTCACTTTATTTGTAAATTTCTGACATCTTTCTTTAGCCAGTATACACCTGAAACTTTGTTACAACGATTAAAGTCGTTCATTGTCTAAGAGTTCTGAGACATATCATTTCATTCGAGTTTTGTAACTATTTTATTATTTCTCCTGGTCGTAGGTTAATTTATTTGTTTGACGTAAACATTTCGACCATTCGACAACCATCGACCGACAACCAATACAACCATCACCATGGCAACTGATGACAGGCAACCTTTACAAACGCGTTCATAAAAACTTAATTTACGTTACGTTACGATGCATTCTTTAATTAGAAAAACACGATGACCGCTCTGAGAGACTTCAGAAATAACTATTTACTGATCAGGAACAAACAAAATCATTTAGATATTCAACCAAAATAATCAATAAATAAAAGAAAATGACACAAAATAAAAGTTTTGAGATCGCATCGTACTGATCCAGTGTTGCCGTTCATAATTTCCTCCTAAGATTATCTCATTCTGTTCGTTCATGCATCTGTGCCAGTGTCACTCTCAAGTGTCAATCAAATCGACATAAACTCATTCATTGTTTTATTTTCCCGTCAGTCGCTAACGGTACCGTGGAAGAGTTAGTTGTCTTTAGTTACGTAAAATAAACACGAATACAATAAAGAATATCGCGAAATATCTGCCTTTCCAACAATCGTTATCTTATCTTGCATTGTGGAGGATAAATCGATTATGTTTAATCAACACTGCCTTGTTTACGGCTGTGTTATGATGTGCTACTTAGCTTAATTATATACATACATTTATTTTTATTTACTGTTGATTTTTTGAGTGAAAATCGATAGAAATCATTGGTGAAGATGCCTTCTGGACGAGAAACGGCTGTTTCGATGCCGCTGACTCCGTCACGGTCCGATTTGTATTGGCGGAGAATTTTTGAAAAGGTACGTACCTCTGCAGCATTATTCAAAAATAATATTAATTGTCTGACTACACCGAGATCAAGACAGGTGCAAAACCAGTTGTCAATATACCTACTATTTATATTTTATTGTTATCTTTAATGTGCAGATTTTTCTTAGCCATATGAAGCAAGTATTGTATCATACAAGTAGTAGGACAGTGTAGGATTCAAGTATTCTTGGTTTTACCTACCTTTTATTGCAACCGGTTTCTATCACATACATTTAATTTGGAGAGCCCGATAAATAAGCATTATCTGTTATCATAAAAACTACATTAGCATTTATATTTGTCTCTGACACCAGCTGACACCATATCATTGCTTACAAAATCATTATAAGTACCTAACCTAACATGTAAACTTATTTTAACTTACCTATATAATTACCAAATAAAATTGAGTCTTATACATGTTATTCTTTATTCATTGCTCTATAGACAGCAGGTAATGAAAAATAGTACCCCATTAGTTTAGGGGTCCACAGAATGGAACCTCCTAACAAATGGACCAAATCCAGTACTGCTTTCTGTATCAAGCCCTTGATCCAAATGCCTAAGGAGAGCCTCCTTAGGTGTTGAATGAGATTGATTATCTTTTATTTTTAAGAAGTTTTCAGAATTTAATAAAATCCTATATTTTTCAGCTAGTTTGAAGTGAATGTGATGCAATACAATTAGAACTTATTACCAGCTACTTAAGACACACTTTATGATTGTATGATACATGATCTATTGTTCTGGTAATTTAACAGCAAAAAGTAAAATAACAATTCTTTTACCAGTTATTTTTAATAGCTCTTTCTAAATGTAATGTGGGTTTTAATTTTATCTATTTATTTATTTATCAGGAACAATTTATATTGTGTTTGATATATTACAGTATTCATTATTTAAATATTAATATTAATTCTAAAAGTAAACATGCAGCAATATAAATAAAATAAAATAAAAAACAAAAAACATGATTAATAAAAAGCAACAATAATAAATAGCATTAAAAATAAATAGAAAATTGGAATATTTATATTAAATTACAGTTCGTCCACTGAGTACAAATTTTTTTCTAAGAGAAATTCTCTGAGCTTAGCCTTAAAAGAGCCAGAGTTCAACAAAATTTTCAAATCCGCTATACATTATTGCATAAATAATGTTAAATGGACATCTTTATACAGTGCAAAAGCAATTTATGTTGTGCAATATCACGTCAACACAAAATTTAATAACATGTAATTTAAAATAATTAATTTTTAAGTAAGGTTTTGAAGTAATTTTACTATTATTAATATCTAAGTATGTAGTACTATAATTATAACACAACATAAACTCAAATCTTCTTCCCTTAGGGGTAGGCAGAAACTGTAGAATGCCACCTGCTTTAATTATAAATCTATTCTTTCATTTTCTCTGAGCTGAAATATGTTGTATCCAAACTCACTGTTAACAATGTAAAACTCTGATAATCAAAGCATATAGAGCCATAGATTTCTGGAAGGATAGTACCTATAAATGTTGAAATTATAAATAAGGTAGGTATTTTTTCTTTTTTTTTATTATTGCAAGAGCCATAAGTTGTAAAGATTTAAGCTTTTAAAATGTGTGTGAGTAAAAATGGATTAGTAGTATTCTGTTGAGAGCATACTACCACTATCGCACTACCTATTGTTTTAGCCCCATCATTTGAAGAGAGAGATTCCTAATTCATACTTACAAAGTTCAGTTGAGGAAAATAGTGAGACACGTTTCACTTTTATTCAATGTAGCTGCAATTTGTTTTTTTATTTATTTGTATAGTACTTCCTTACTCTATTTCCGTACTGTACCACACCATACTAGCTCTAGTACTGGCACGGGTTCAAGCCATGAAATATTTATTGGACTATCTTCTTGACATACATGTTTTACGATATAATGGGAGCACTCACCCCTAATTACGTCGATGGTGATAAAAACTAGAGCAAAATCGTATTGCATCATTGTTCCTTGAGTCTGGCAAAAGTGAAAACTGAAAATTCCTTTTTATGCCAAGGTAAAAAAGAAACATTTTGCTGCACTTGAAATGACTTCAGCAACGTGGGTGTGTTTACAGAAATATATATATTTTTATTTGTGATGGGTTTGCTCTTGACTCTAGTCTATATCAGAGGTGACAGAGACAAAGTCGACGATGGAGTGAGCTTACCCAGAAGAAGCCTGTTCACTCTCACTTTGAAGAGATTAGAGTTGTATGCGTTCGGAAACAAGACGCAGGTAGTGAGTTCCACTCGTTAGCTGTGTGCATTATAAAAGACATTTGGAAGCGCTTAGTCCGAATTGGTGGAATAGCAACCAGGTAGGGATGGTAACTGGCAGTGCGTCTAGATGTCCGATGGTAGAAGGGGGCCGGTGGAATGAGGTCGTGGAGTTCTCGGGCACACTCTCCGAAGTACAATCTGTAGAAGACCGACAAGCAGGCAACCTTGCGGCGATGAGCCAAGCTATGAAGCTTGGCATCCACCAGTTTTACGTCGCCAATGAGCCTCTTAGCTCTGCGTTCCACCGAGTCAAGCGCGGCTAGTTGGTACTTAGCTGATCCATCCCAAAGGTGACTGCAATACTCCATACAGGATCGGATATATCTTCTTATGCCGCGGTCCCACGGCCGGCTTTCTCACAGGCCAGGCCGACAGGCCGTGGGAACAGTCGGCCTATCGTCGCCCGTCCGATCGAATGTATGGGATGATCCTAATGCTGCGACAGGCCGCGACGGGCGATGGGCTTCAACGGGCCGTAGATTTATAACAAAAACACAGTGAACCGCTTTAGAAACGTGAAAGCTGCCATTTACCACATGTCTCAGAAGTGTAAACATTCAGACAAAGAAAAACTACATTATATCTGTAGGCAGGCCATACAAACAATTGTTTCGTACGATACTCTAAGAAATCGAATCCGGTAAACGTACCGTAACAAAACAGTGCGGTCAGAAAAGCTAAAGAAGCAACAATAAACAAAGCAAAAATAAGCAATGACAACAACAAAAAAGGGCAGTTTCGTTTTGTCAACTCTCTCGCTCACACGTGACCTAATTTTTAAGAATGTTAATTGTAAAGATGCTTTTTTGAAAAATGTAAGCAATTAGCGAACTAGTTTAACTAGTAAATAATATTAATTTAAAAGGTAATTATTAAAAACACATTTTGATTTTGTCATTTATTTCAAAAACATCAAAAACTAATCATAATACTTTTTGAGCTGATTTCATTAGATAACACAATATAAATTTATGTTTTTAATTATTATCTATTAAATTAATATTATTTACTAGTTCGTTAATTGATTATTTTTCAAAAAGGCATCCTTTCATTTAATAATCTTAAAAATTTGGTCCCGTGTGAGCGAGAAGTGACAAAACGAAACAGCCCTCTTAAGTAGCTATCATAAAATACTACACTCAAACAGAATGGGTGATAAAATTCGGGAACATTTTATCACCCATTCTTTTTTACTTTTAATGTCAAGGTCTTGAATGAAACGGGAAATCTAACGTAGTAGTACACAAAACAGACTTAGATGTAATATTGCGCTCACATGGGCAGCTAAAATTGCGCAGTTCCAAGCAATTTAGTACTATTTATTTTGTTACTTAGTTTGATGTAGGTACATAATGCGTAGATAACGGTTATGGGTTGTGTTATCCGCGTAAGTACTACCTAACTAATGAATGTGTCGTTAATATACGAGATAACTGTTTATCATTTGCTGTCCGTCTGGGTACGCCAGGGGTACGGTGGGTCTGCAGTGTTTAAGTGTATGAATTTAACTCTGCAAACGATCATCATCATTGTATGCCTTAGTAAAATAAAATAAAAAAACTTACTTACCGAATTTTTCTTGTCCCGAAATATTTTTCTAAACTTTGATTAAAAATGGAATATTTATTTATTTAATGATAGGAGAACCAACAGCTAAGACAGATGGATAACAATTGTATATAAAACAAAAAGCCAATTACAGGTTCGCACGGGTACAAACAGAAATATTAATAGAAATCTTAGGATCACTAACAAGCACGATAGAAAAGAATATACATATAAATAATACACAATAAGCACTATGCACTTTTAAAGAAGTCAGTGTTCAGCCGACTGCATGCGGAATAGGCTTTGGTGGTAAATGGGTCAAATGAGAACTCTTTACAAAGAATATTGAAATTTTTACTCGCTCGCTTTATTATTTTTTTTTTTTGGTTATGGACATCATAACCAAAAAAAAATACGCATCAGTCATTTGTTTTCACACTGTATTTTGTCTATAAAACTAAATCCTCAAATCTAATTTTAATCCTGTTGAAATTCATCAGCTTGGCCATCGTTTTAGGATTCCGATCTGGAGGCAGAGCAACACTCAGATTGTCAAAGATATGTGAATTCCCGTATTATTCACAAAATCATCATCATCATCATTTCAGCCGAAAGACGTCCATTGCTGGACATGAGCCTCCCCCAAGCATCACCACTTCGACCGGTTCTGTGCTTCCTGCATCCAGCGGATTCCTGCGGCCTTCACAAGGTCATCGGTCCACCTTGTAGGAGGCCAAAATATTAAAAAAAGCTGTAAGTGTAAACAGTGGCAACCTTTTAAGCGGGTTATTGTACTCATCATTATTAACAACTTTTACTATGGGACCAACCCTGAAATCGCGAAATGAAAATCAGCTGTTAGTACATTTATGTTCGCATAATTCGTAAAAATGTAGGGAACAGCTGTTTTTTTTTCGCGATTTCGGGTTGGGTCCCATACTAAAAGTTGTTAATAATGATGAGTACAATGACCCCTTAAAAGGTTGACACTATTTACACTTACACCCTGTATATCAAGATCACAAAATATCTCATAATAATTATTTATTGTTTCCCTCAGTTTGCTTCACATTAATGGATTCCTACACGGTAGGTAGCTACTACAATACACATTCCTGTTTAAAATAACTTTGCCAAAGAACGTTGTAATATTTCGTAGCACATATTCCTGCATTCATATTTACCGGCACTCTCTGTTTCACGTATCTACAAAATATTTACGAGCAATAAATAACTGCAATGCCGGCGTAGCGTAATTTAATGCAAGAACACGATTATTTTCATTCATAGAGTCTGCGTTGCGTAATCAAATATTTCCTAAGCATAATACAGTATTTTCGTGATGGATAACATAACTAAAATAGCGGAGGAAGAGAACACTGAGACAGATGAATGATGATATATAATAATAGAATAAGCTCCAAGACCTTTTTCGCACTTCCTACTATTTGCTTGAAGAAGAAAGTCTTATTCATCATCATCTCCCTAGCCTTTTCCCAACTATGTTGGGGTCGGCTTCCAGTCTAACCGGATGCAGATGAATACTAGTATTTTACATGAAGCGACTGCCTGTCTGACTTCCACAACCCAGTTGCTGGGTAACACGATACCCCTTGGCCCTTGGTAAGACTGGTTGTCAAACTTTCTGGCTTCTGACTACCTGTAACGACTGTCAAAGATCTGCGCAGTTATTTAATTGAGCCTTTAGCTTATTACAGCTATTTAAACGCAGGACGATACAATCGATACAGGCATTCTTAAGATATACCTAAAAGCTAACATTATTAAAAGAAACCAAAAATCCAAAATAGTGGTGCAGGAATCCATGGAAATCACTCCATCTAGGAACCGGTTAAAACGTCTCAACTTGAAACTGATCCAAACATGCATGAAGGAAAATGCTACTGTCACGATTATGCTGAGTACAGACGGAGCCAACGACTGGATTTTGCAAGCTTTCTTTGGCCTTATTTGGTCCGTTTAGCGAGCGGTAACGAGACCAAGAAACAAGAGAGACGAACGTCTATACCCCACATAACTAAATCAAAGAATATAAATAGTTTCTGATATACTGAGTAATTCTAATGATATGCGAATGACGAATCATTGGTATTTTCGAACAATAAATTTTACTCTTTGCCAATTTTATTACGTATGCAAAGGCATTACTTTGGTCACTTTGGTCAAACTGTTTATAAGCGGAACTGGGTATTTCCCTTGATTTTGTCTGACGTTATGCAATTTATGTGAACAAATCCTTGCTATTAACATCGCGTTGATTGCTTGTGACCGCTTAAACCGGAATTGTCGCATTAAAAAACTTTTTAGCAAAAAATAAAACCGACTTCCAAAACAAAACACTACAAAGTGAAAAATAACTTTAATTTCGGTAGTCGGTGTCTTGGGTTTTGTACACTCACAGGCACAATTAACCGCCCACCTTATATTTCTTTCAATTTGCAGAAATCGTCAAACTTATACCACATTTGATGACAGGTACGTTGCAAGCTACCCTTAAGGTTTAAAAAAAAAGCATAAGTCTTGTAAAAAAAGTTGTTTATTAGAGCATTCACACCAAAAATCGATTTTGTGAAAAACTTTGATGAAAATTTAACAATATTTATTTTGAAAAAAGTGGTCGCAATTAAAAGATTTTTTTTTTATTAATAATGGGTGTTGCCGCCTCGGGCTCCATGATATCTTGGATATCTGACTGGGGGATATTGTGCCACTCCTCCACCGCAGCCGTCTTGAGCTCTCCTAGGGTCGTAGGGGCTGGTACTCTTGCTCGCACACGTCTTTTGAGGTTGTCCCAAATGTGCTCAATTGGGTTAAGATCGGGACTGCGTGCCGGCCATGGTAAAACTTGAATCCCGACTTCATTAAGGTACTGAGAGACGGCTCTAGCGGTATGGCATCGTGCATTGTCATGCATTAATGTGAAGTTGTCACCAATGAATGGTGCAAAAGGTATGACATGGTCTTGAAGAACTTCCTGCACGTATCTTTGAGCGTTCACACTGCCTCTATCGAACACAACAAGATCGGTACGAGCCACGTAAGAGATACCTCCCCAAACCATTATGGACCCTCCCTGGTAACCCACTGTTTCGGTTATAGCGCATGGAGCAAACCTTTCGTTTTGGCGCCTGTAGACACGCTGACGTCCATCTGGACCACTTAAGGCTATTCTGCTCTCATCTGAGAACAGTATGTCCTTCCATTCCTGCACAGTCCAGCCAGCATATTCTCGGGCAAAAGCAAGTCTAGCTCTACGGTGTTGTGGGAGCAGTTGTGGAGCACGAGCTGGACGAAAAGCCCTCAGATTACTCTCTGCCAGTCTTCTTCTAATCGTACGTTCACTCACACTGACATTTCTCACCTCAAAAAGACGCGTACGAGCTTCGGTAGCAGTGCAAAAACGATTTCTCAACACATTGCTGACAACGAAACGGTCATCGCGGGCTGAAGTGCATCGATGTCGGCCTTGACCTGGCCTACGGGTGTATGAGCCAGTTTCCCGAAACCGTCTGATGGCATCCCGTACCGTGGTTCGAGGTACACCGAGTGTACGGGCGATGCGACGTTGGCTGTACCCCACGTCCGCCAAAGCCACTGCCCTAGCTGCACCAGTTGCATCGAGTGGCATTTTTTTGAGTCACAAACAATAAACGAACTCTAGAAACTTGAATTAAACAATATTCCCACACTATGGCAGAAAAGAACAAAAAATGTTAACACGATAACGTATCGGCAACAATGTCAAACAACGACTAAATTCCAAAAACCCTTCGGTGCCACAAATTTAGCAAACGAATTACGGGTATAAGTGTTTAATTTATTGCTAAAGTACCCACTTGACAAAAAATAGAACAGTGGATAAGCCATAGTTAAGCTAAACAAACAGGGTGACGAAAGATATAGGTGGGCGGTTAAATGTGCCTGTGAGTGTATTTTCGTTTTTTGCCACCGACTTCCGAAATTAAAATTATTTTTCACTTTGTAGTGTTTTGTTTTGGAAGTCGGTTTTATTTTTTGCTAAAAAGTTTTTATTTTTCTCTTTTTAGTTGTGAAACCTACCCCACACAAATTCGAATACATAATTGAGCACAATAATTGTAGATATAGCCATGTAAATAACAGTGATAGGAAGTTATTAAAACACCATCACATCATCCACATAAAATAAGTGGGAAATATACGCATTATTGAAGCTAACTCAAAAACTCCCCAAGCAAAGTTAATAAAATTTATATGGGACCACCTCGGAAGTATACCCTATCAAACAAAAAAAGAATTTTCTAAATCGGTCCATCCGTCTTTGAGTAATCGCGTAACAAACATACAAAAAAAAAACATACAGACGAATTGAGAACCTCCTCCTTTTGGAAGTCGGTTAAAAAGATTATATGATTAATAGATATTTTTTTCCTGTTTGCATTATAAGCTTCAGCAAAATATTATTGATTTAACTGAGAGACCTAACTTACCCTTAGGTTTGCTCTTTGGGAGCAGTGTTCTTGTTCAAAACTGTTAATCTCGTGACGTTCACTAAGTCTGTAAAAAAGCAGATCTCGTCTCTAGTAAATGAGATATGCTATGATTTCGTAAGTTAACTAGCTACGATATAGAACGTAGAGTATCATACGAGCTGTTAATTGCAGCCACTGTACGTACTTTAGAGAAATCAGTCGAAATACGCTGGAAATGAAGTGAAAAATTAGAAGGAATGTATTGAAAAACATGACCAAATCAGACAAAAGTATGCTACCAGCTTCTTGAAAGAATGTCATACTTTCTTCAGGGTCACGGTCTGGCATTCTTTGGAGTCTATTAATCTTATATGTGGACATATTTCGTTTTTGCTTATCCTAAAACCCTGTAATTTCCACGCACGGGTTCCAGAACAAAGTGTTCAGTATTATTTAAATTATTATAACTTGGGTCCGTCGTCGTCACGGCCCACAGACAAGCGCTGAATCTTGATAATACTAGACCATGTTTATGAGTCTTTCTAACAACATTGTAAATGGTTTAATGGCAGCTTACTTATATTATGTAAAGAAGATTTGGTCTGTTTGTTATGTTTACTTACATAATTAGCTATTTAAATGCTACTTATATTTTACATTATGTTTTCTTGTGACGATAGTTCATTCAAATGTAAATTGTGCCGTCTTATGGTAAAAGATGTATCTGACATTTTTTTCGAAAAATGTAGAGTTATTTACATATTTGGAATCAGCAAAGAAAGACGCATCTACCAGTATTTTTATATTGGCTAATAATTCTTACTATAAAAAGACGCATCTGCTTTAATTGTATTTTGTATGTTAAAAAGGACAATATTTTTATTCTCCATTTCAATATTTCAGTAGAAACGCCCTTTATTCTTACGGCGGCAGAATTAGAAGTTAAACTATTGTATTTACATATTTTACATGTTCGTTTAATTGCTAAATAATAGCTGTAATAGCGCATGTTAGGTCATACAGTTAATCGAATACAGGTTTAGCCAGGGAAATAAAATTACTTTTTAGTTCCCTGGCTAAACTCAATGGAGAAAAATCACACCTCCACATGATAGGTAGTTGACGGACCGACAAAGTATAATCCAACCAATGTTTGTATTTTTTGCAATCCATTTCTAGATATCACTGTACATTCGCTTTTCCTGACAAAACCTGGTTCTGGGTTAATGAATTTAGTAATGTCCTCGGTATCTTAATCAGGTTTTTCACCTACTTTAGTAATAAAGAGGTCACTAAACTTGGAGTTGACGATATCTTAAAAAGGCATCCTACATTGATCTTGGTTGCATGCCAAGACACGTACATGACATAAGAATTGTTCTTAAATACAAAAGTGATTGGTGTTCGTACGCTACGTATAAACCTCTTTCCCGGTTGACTCATGCTAACAACGTGGTATGATAAAGCATACTTTCAACTGTATGTTTTCCTCTTCTTTGGTGCAATCTCTCAAGTTCGTGATTATATTATTCATTTTAGTCCGGTTACAGTTTCTAATCAGGATAAGTTTTTCTAGGAGCTCCTAATCTCCTATTAATAGTAAAAGAGGTCGATTATATCAGAAGTACCTTTAATTTATCTTCTTACAAAACTACAAGACTTGCCGTCAAAATCGGTTCGAAAAACGTACAGACCAAAGGATGGACAAGATGAATTTTGCTTTCAGGTAAGATATCATTGGTAGGTAGATAAAACTCTCCTAATTTCAAAGACCTTGGATTTGTAGCATCTATGTTTACACCCAGGAATGGAATCGAAGATGCAAAAGGATTCTGAACGGCAAATATTACGTTAGCAGGTATTTCGAAACGATAAAATCGATTTAAGATTTTTTTTTACTAATCAACTAACCAGGTAGATAGAACACGCGGTAATTACCGTGGAATGCGTGATGTCACAAAGCAAACACGATGACTTACAGCAAACTTGTTCAGCGGCGAATATTTACACAATCAACTAGCCAAACAACCATTTGGGTCAAACTAAATTACTTTTATACTGAAAGTGTGAAAATGATTTGTATTAGATAACTATCGGTATGCGAAAATTCCTGGTTAGTTACCTACGTTGTATAATTTTATGATGCGCCTCGGCCAGCATAAACCAAGCTAGATAAAATGTCCTTTATCTAGCTTGGTTTAGTAGTCGAATTACTTAATGATTTACAATTTTACTTTTTATTTACACTAGACCACTCATTATCAACAACTTTTACTATGGGACCAACCATGAAATAGGGAAAAATTATATCATCTATCCCATACATTTGTGTTGAAATCGACAATGTATGGTACATATATTTTTTCACCAAACAAAAACTAAAAAATGTCAAGTTAACCAAAAAGCCACATTTTACGGCCAGAGGCTAGAGTATTTAATCAATCAACTTCTATTAATTCCGTATACCAATCAAGTACCTACACCGATGAATTCCATGCAAATGATGATATTATTTCAGTTACAACCACCATGAAACTAGAAAGCGTAAAAGAGTTGCATAAAATAATGCGACTCGATTTAATTGTCAGCTCAGCAGAATCAGTAACAGTCATTAGTGATATAACTACAGGAAATAGTGTGATTACGCGTTAACAATGCCATTATGGACAGATTACGATCTTAATACATCCATTAACTCACATTTTGAGTTACACGCACCTGTAATCCTGTATCATATACAAACATAATACTCGAGACATTATTAGATAGGAAATACAGAAACTTGCATATTTTGACAGTAATTTTAGATTTATATTATGCCAAACGTTTAACTTTTCAAAGGGTTTTTGAATTGTGGCTTTACCAAAGCGTTCGACTTCGTTAAGCATCATACACTTATTCTGAATTCAAAATACTACATGATTTGTTGATAAGCTATCGATTTTGTAAAAATGTTTTAGTAAAATTGGAAAAAAGTTAATGAGATCTCAATAAAAAATTAAAGTGGGGTTCCCCAAGGATCTAATTTGGGGCCATTTTTGTTTCTAATTGATGGGACACTGTATTATTTTTCAACAATTTACTTACTTTTAGTCGAGAATTATGTATGAGACAGATTGCATTCTACGCTATTTAATTAACCTTTTGCTTTATAGATCTTGGCGCAAGAACACACATAATATATGAAATAATAACTGAGTGTTATACTGCTATCAATAATGAAACCTGAAACTGTGTTTGTCTCTAGGGTTAACAGGGTCCATCAATTTTATCACGTGTCACAAATTAAATGGTTTTAAAGTAGCCATTTTAATTGTGAAGCAAGGCATTATTTGTGTTATCAACAAGTATGTAGTGTAGTTATGATTCATATTATGCAACATAATAACGCAGCTAGATACATTGTCTTTATCATTATATTCATTATTCCCATATCATCATCATCATCTGCATAGCCTTTTCCCAACTAAGTTGGGGTCGGCTTCCAGTCTAACCAGATGCAGCTGTATTATTATATTAATACAATTTAGCAGTGTTTCTTTGGGTTTCGTGTCCTTAATATTTTTGCATAAAGTACACCGATAATGTTCTAGGAAGTAAATATTCTCGTAAGTACATATAATAAAGTTAATACAGGTGCACTTGTATCTGAAACAAGAAGATTAGATGATATATTATGATAGAGGTTGGATAATACCTAAGTATACGACACACGACGAAATGTGAAGCTTTATATTTACAGTATAAGCTGACCTCTCATTATACGTAATTTATTGGGGTCGGCGCAACATGCCTGTTTCTTCCACACTCCTCTATTATTCGTCACCACGGCAGTCAGTTACCCCCTTTCTAGCCATATCATTTTTTATACAGTCCATCCATCTTTTCTTTGGTCTTGCCCTACTCTTATGGACATCCCCATTCAAATGGAAATACAAGGCTTAATTTAAATAAGTATTTATTCAGAATCAAAATTAATAAAATACAAATGTGAATTTTATATAAATAATGAAGGTATTACAATGAAAGATGTACCTGTATCCTGTACTAGGATTAATTATACCGTATCATAGGTGGAAACATGCCGTCGTATGTAGTCTAAGAATAGAAAGGTCTATACCCAGGAGAGTGGGTAAAATAGGGCTGTGGTTGTTGATGTAGGTAGTCCACTTTATTAATCTGAGTTGCTATAAGCACTAAACATCTGTCCTTCACAAGCTAGGTTCAATTCTCTAAAAAAAGTCACCGTAACACATGCTTGATAAAATGTTCATAAAATTAGTCTAGTAGACGGCTTAGTCATTGTCCATTTGTGTTGTCACTGTGTCACCAATTGTTTCAATTCATATCATGACATCTAGGAATCATTCCCCTTTTAAATGACTCATGTATCGCTCGGTATTTTTCAGTATGCCATGAACATGATTTTGGCCTAAATATCATCGACTTGCGACTAATATTTACCTTGTTAGGAACGTGCTGCTTACTTTCTTTCCTCAGATATGAGGATTACTATAAGTGGATTGAGATTCGGTATCGTCATCCAATGAAGTATCTAGTAAATTAATATGTCTAATTAAAGATTTGATTTATAAAACCAGAGGGTCGTGGATTACCTAATATCTAGTATCGTTTGAACTTCGGTCGTTTCGTTTAGAGAACAGTTAACTGTTACTGTCGTCTATCTTACAAAAAATCCACACAAAAAATATAGTTTTGTTGCTTATTTATTTTGCAAAGTATGTACCGTCGCCTTTGGTATAATTACTGTACCTAATCGTATTCAGTAGTAAAAACGCTTCAGGTTGACTCGAGAATGAATGATTCATGGAAGTATTACAATTCAATGTAAAGTTATCACTCAAATGACTGTTCGTTACTTCGTTGATTCTATGTATTTAGATTGATTTATAACTGATATGATTGAACTGGTATGATATTTTTTTGTCAATTTTCGATGAATAATTTAAAGGTTTTATAAATCCATGTGAATCACATTCCGTATTATCGAGCGATGGTCTGGACACCGGACATAGACTTGACGAAGGAAGTTTATTAATAGATAGTGCTAAAGATAAGTAATTGTTTACAAAATTCTCTAGCACAGAGCCTATATTAGTTAAGTGTAATTAATAAATACTATTATTATTAATATGTACGGGTCTATGAAAAGTTCACAATATAATAGTAATTTAATTGACCGAGCGAGCGAAGCGTCTCTGCTTAAGTCTGGCAAAATTTGCTTTCGTCTGTCAGTTTGTTGCTACTCCTCTACAGGTCGTATTTTACAACCGATCTGGACGAAACTTGGTGTACAGGTTATACGACTTTAGAGAATTTTTCTGTCATCGGGGATTTTTTATTAAAGGAGTAAGTACTTCCTCCAAAAACCGACCAAGTTCGTGTCGGACCACGCACAATGAAGGGTTCCGTAGTTGGTATGAATTTATCCCAAGAACAAACTTAACATTGTGGTTGAAAAACATGTTCTCTCATGCATTGCAACTGCAAATTTAAGTTTTTACGGACATTATTGAGATATTTACCATGTTATTTTAAGACCATCGACTTCGTATAAGTTTTCCTATAATCTGTAGGTATATTTTCTGTATTTTTGTCAAAATTTTTGACTCAGTAGTTTCGGAGATAAGGGGGGATGGTCAATTTTCGTGAATTTTCTTAAATAACTTTAAAACAATTTATTTTAAAATTATAAAAAAATATATATATTAAATAATAGAATAATTTAATATATAAGGTTATTGGTAAAACACCAACAACCTAATAAGGGGTCATTGTACTCATCATTATGAACAAATTTTACTATGGGACCAAACCTGAAATCGCAAAAAAATCACCTGTTCAGTACATTTTGACGAATTATGCGAACATAAATGTAGGGAACAGCAGATTTTTTTTCGCGACTGCATGTTTGGTCCCATAGAAAAAGTTGTTCATAATGATGAGTACATGCACCCTTAAGAGGTTGTGCGTTATTTAAGTCATATATTGTTTAGTGGTTGACAAAAATTCAAGAACTTTGTGGAAAAAAAAAACTCCTAGCAACAGCAAAATTTGGCTTACTTATACCTAATTACCCACGTAATTTATATTTTCGTTGCATAACGTAATTAATTAATTACACAACAGAACATTAACAATGCAATCGTTGTTTTGTTCAGTATTTTGAATTTATACTACTTACTGACCGATATTTTTTTGAGATAAAAATGCAACTTTTTGTTACAAATTCGATCCATTTTGCACTGCACATAGCGACATCCCTCGACTCTTGTGTCTCGTAACTAGCTCGCATCGATATTATTCAAAGAAAAACCGGCCAAGTGCGAGTCGGACTCGCGCACGAAGGGTTCCGTACCATTATCTATAAAAACGGCAAAAAAAAATCCTGTCTGTTGTATGGGAGCCCCCCTTAAATATTTATTTTATTCTGTTTTTTAGTATTTGTTGTTATAGCGGCAACAGAAATACATCATCTGTGAAAATTTCAACTGTCTAACTGTCACGGTTTATGAGATACAGCCTGGTGACAGACGGACAGCGGAGTCTTAGTAATAGGGTCCCGTTTTACCCTTTGGGTGCGGAACCCTAAAATCTATCATATCTCAACTATAATGTTGGTGGACAGGGGCATACTAAATTGGACGTAGTTATGCTATAACGTTCCAATCCACACGCAGGTCGAACTGAGTAAATCACGTTTTTTTAATTTTGTGGTACCCTTTTTTTTGGTAGCGAGTACAACTAAGTAGTATGTATCACTTCAACTAAATAAATAAACATTATTTTATTATATACTTGTCATTAAAATTTATTAATTAACAAAAACTCAATTTTGACCACCTTGTGGATTGGAACGTTATAGCATAACTACGTCCAATTAGGCCCTGTTTTATAGTTTCCAGATAACCAGGATTTTTAACTCATGAATAAAAAAATCTAACAGAATTTGTATGAAATTTTCCGCCAGATAAGTTAACCGGAAATTCTATATATATAACACATTCTATTAAAAAATAACATATCGAAAGCATACAGAAATCGGCATGCTACTGTAGAACGAATTATCACTAACTTTCGAAAAACAACTGTCATCGCTTACCACTTTTGTGCTTAAATGAGGTCGTGGTTCAATAACATTCGACACAATCTCGATCGCGTGCTGAAAACAAAAAAACGTTGAAACAAGAAGCAACTGATGACCTTGTAATATTAACCTTGGAGAGAACAAGGCTGGGGAATCTAGGTCTTCAATTTGTTGATGAGTATAATCACATCGAAAATCAACGTTGTATGATGATTATATAATAATTATAAGGACCATGTTGTGAAGAAAGTTGTGAGTATGAATGCGGATGGCTATACTGCTGCCGTAAGGAAATAGGACGTATCTACAGAAATATTAATAATAATAATAACCTAGGACATTTTTCACACCCGGTCATCTGATCCCAAACTAAGCAGAGCTTGTACTATGGAAACCAGATAACTGATATACTACATATACTACTTTTTTTTTGTAAATACATACTTATATAGATAATTAATATTGAAATGGAGAAAAAAATATTTTGTCCTGTTTAAATACAAGATACAAAAGCAGATGCGTCTTTTAATAGTAAGAATTATCAGGTTTTTGTTATGTTTACGCCAATATAAAAATACTGGCGGATGCGTCTTTTTTTGCTGATTCCGAATATGAAAATAAGTCTAATTCGAAAAAAAATGTCAGATACGTCTTTTTCCTTATGACGGCAGTATAAGGGTACTAGAAGACCAAAGCAACGATGGATATATTGTGTGAAAGATGATATAGGCTAGGAAGGAGGTGACTACTGAGATAACAACGAATAGAAACATCTCTATTAGTCGTCATCTCAGCAGTACTTAGTATAGGTATGGAAGAAAAAGACATGTTGCGCCAACCTCAAACAAATTGGTATACCTAAGGGCAGGAAAATGATAATAATGATGATGAAAAATTCCATTGGACGAGAATTATAGCATAAAGCACTCCAGATTCTAAAGATTCAATCCGGGCCGCTAATATCATAACGTAGCTAATGCAGCTAAATATACCAAGTTTGCGTAACTCCACCATACAAATACTCGTAATTTCCGAGAAAATCAAGGAATGCCTAAATTGGTTATCGTTCATATTTTGTTTTAAATTTACATCCGATTTTATATTAATTCTGTCATGCAAACTACATTGTGTCTTACACTATATTGATAATATAAGGAAGCAGACATCATTATTTCTTTAATTTTAAGATAGGTATATCCCAATAACAACATCAAACATCGCAAATGCGCATGTAACTACGATTTTTTTATATGTTGTTAAATCCCCTTAGAGTAGTTTATACACAAGTTTGCAACCCTGAAACTTTGTGCTGCTCCTCGCTGCCCGCGGCTCGAAAAACTGCGTAATTCTGGCACTTACTTTTGTTTTTTTTTTTTTTTTTTTAATATCCCTTAAGGACGCGTTTTTAGGTATCTTTGTTCCATATTTTTGTAAAGTAAACTAAATTTACTACAGTTTGAGCCCAACCTAAGCACTATAGCTCTATTGGTTGCAAAGATACAATTTGTCAAAGAGCAATTTTTTCCAAAAAGTGAAAACTTGCTGAACCACAGAAATTATCTATGGTCTGAACTAATGGTCCTAAAGCAAAGACATCAGAAAGTTTGGGAGGACATCAATTTACTGAAAATAAATGAAAAGAAATAGATTTTATACATTTTTAGGCCCATTTTCTGTACAACAAATTATATAGGAAATTAAGTATGTATAAATTAAATAATTACGACTGCAAAAAGATTATTCTGCAATTTTTACTTAGCATATCATACAGTGAGACAGAGGATTTACTTGTTGTATGTAAATAAAACATGTTAGTGTTTTAAGTTAATATTAGTCTTTTAAGTTAATATTAGTTTCTATTTTAGTCTTCACCATTGTTAATTTTATATTTTTTAAATTTTAAGCACTTTTCTAGCCTGAAACACAGGTTCTACCTAGTTCAGGCAAATGAGCAACTGTGCCCTCTATAATTTTTAAGTTATGTTATTGTAAATCTGCACCATTTTTTTTTTATAAATAAACGATATTATATTATTATTATTATATTACTGGTCCTCATCTGTTGTTGTTTTAAGCTCTGGACAGACGAACGTGTGCTTCGAAAGGCGGCAGAGGTGGATCAGAGTGCGTGCAATATCCAGCAAATTCTTTCACATGTGGAGAAATGCAGATTCCGCGAGGGATGGTTTGGTTCCTGCATGCCATTAGTGGGTGTGATCACCACCTCTGACATTTTCTGGCAAGGCAAGATAAAGCCTCCGAAAAAAAAAACCCTGAGTAAATAGACCTCGCCAGCATTTTCCTTGATCCAAACTCCAACCAGGAAGAAGTAAGAAATGCTTGCGAGAAGACCTTGATGAACCTCTGCTGCCGAGTTTACAAATGCTGATTATCTCAGGGTGTTCGGCGTTCCCTCATCTCCTCCGTAGAGGTTCATCAAGGTCATTTCGCCAGCATTTCCTACTTGTTTCTGGTTCTGGTATCAACAATGATACATAAAAACGCGTCCTTAAGGTATAAATAAAAAAAAAAATTGAAACAAGTGCCAGAATTTCGCAGTTTTTCGAGCACCATGGGAGTAGAACAAGGTTTTCAGGGTTGCAAACTTGGTTTATACCCAAGTTTGCAACCTCTTCTATTCTCTTCTTGCATCTTCTTCTTCCTACTCTTAGGGGATCTAATAACATATAAAAATATCGAAGATACATGCGCGTTTGCATTTTTTGTGTCGACAATTACTGGGCTAGTACAACAATTAGTATTTATATTTGTTCACGTAATTAATATTTTTCATTTAATTAATGCTATATTTTAGTAAAATCCGATACCTAGTTAACAAACCATTGTTAAACAATACAACTCGGCTGGTAGGTGATATTGTTATGTTAACATACTTCTCGTTTGTGTGCCTTACCAAATCTTGCTTTTGTTCAAATTTCTGTTATTAGACATTTGTATACTAAACTTGTGCTACATTGTATTCTTGGAGTGTGTTCTGTTTTCATCTCACTTGAAATGTATAGTTACTGCGGTAGCTTACAAGCTTTCAGGGACTTTATTTAGGAACGAAGAGGTGATTTTATCGAATGAATCACAATCCATGCATAGTTTGATTATATTGCTTCGTTTCCATCATATACATACGCTTTAGGAATTAGTAATAATGTCGAAATAGTTTTCAAAGGCAGCGATGATGGGAAGAGATGTTTATTTCAAACACCCAAAGTTCTAAACGCATTAAAACAGACACTACCGCTCTTTCCTATACCAGTTCGTCGGATCAGGACCTAAGGACCTTCCTGAAATAGCGTCCGTTTAAATAAAAGCATTCTCCGGAACACCAAGGGCACAGATATCACGAACCCTGGTAGGAACTGTCCTAGAACTATATGGATAGAGCTTAACTGTTATATCACTTCCCCTATGACCACGACCATAAAAATATTAAAAAGGTACTTAAGACTTTTCTCCTATCTTTTCAGTACGACAAAGACAAAGATGGGAGGATCTCCTACGTGGAACTCAAAGAGATCATCAATTCGAGAGAGTACGAACACGACCTACCCGACAATGTGGTGGACAAGATCATGGGTCTCGCAGACCGAGACAACTCGGGGTACCTCGATTTCAACGAGTTCGTTGCTATGATGCATAACCCCGACTTGAAGGCAGTGTTTGGGCACTTCGTGGCCAGATACGTGCACTCCATCATACCTCATCGAGGACCTGTGGATACTACAGGTAATTGATGAATAGGATCTGTAGATAGAGTTACTTTTTCAAAACAGTCAGAATTGGTCTTGAAAAAGCCTCGTTGATTTTTTACTTTTCTATTACTAAGGTGACTTCTACAGGCTCTGATGTACAGACGCCAGCAGGTTAATCTACCCGAAACTGTCAAATTTTCCCAATCAACCTTGAACCTAATGCTTTAGCGATAAAGTTGAAAATGTATTAAAGAAATTTGACAGATTGTAGTAGCTTGATGTGCTGGCGTCTGTACGTATATAAGAATAAATATACTGTGTCTAGTGTATCTTGGCAGACTTGCAAAAAAAAAAAAACTTAATTTATATCTAAGTTAGCAGTCCTACCAAGTAGGTTTTCATGAACTGCCAAAATATACTGACCACCTTGTAGTGGATCTTGAGAAGTAGGTTTGTTTTTCAAACGTTGGTGTAACTGGTTTGTTATTCATGCCACATAGTTTAATGCACGGTGTAATAATAGATTCTCCCAAATGGTAGACAGAAGTGCATCATTGTACACAGTCATACAGTTCGACATGATGTTGCCTTATGAAGATGCGAGTCAAAGGCCATTGCCGAAACAAATTCCAAGGCCCGTGCTATAATAATCATAATTTACCGGCAGAAAACCGTCTAGACACTTCAACCGCAGAGAATGGTCTTTCTCTAGCATTGCCCAGATGTAATTTTAAAGACAGGGCTGCTAAGTGCTCATCATAATTTTCGGGCTCTACTACTTCAACAGAAAATTGTGGTTTTCCATTGGACTATTAGATGCTAATTAAGCCTCATTGGAGACAGTTTCTGAGACATTAAAATACTTATTCTTGGAGAGAGTCCAGAAAAATCTAAAATCTATTTTAAATACAGTATTAATCACTGCAATAGTGTTTGGTTTTAGCAGTTCCATGGTAGTTACTATAATATAAACACTAAACACAGCGCGTGTTTTATCACTCTTCAGTTGTTTGCTTAGTTAATTCACAAGCATAGTGGACGTGCACTTTGGCGTTTTTTAAAGGTTTTCACTATTTTCATTGGCACTGTTGATCTGTTGATTCCAAGTTACACCTTCGTAGTGCACAGCATGTCCATATCACGTAGACCTGTTTACACTTAGTGCAAGTGATAAATTGTATTATTGTTCACATTCATCACATGGTATACGAAATTATAGTGCTTTTCTTGCCTTGCCTCATTTGGTAAACAAATTGGCGCACTGAGATTTCGGTTTCGAGAAAATGCATACATGTCCATAATTAGAAGCAGTTTTTAAATGATATGCCTAGATTATTACGTCCATATACCTTACTAAAGCGTTTGATTAATACAAAATACCTTGTTTTGTTTATCAAATTAGATATGTATGGAAAAATACTCTGTATCAAAGCAGTCAAAATATTAACTGGATTTACTGAATAATTAACTGGTTGCTTACATGTCGAAATTTTAATGCATCCGCTGCCTGCTTTAGGCACGTGCGCTTCTTCAATTGACTTATCACTTGCACTAATTATCGTGTCAACAGGTGCTACTATTTAGTGGATTTTGATTGCGGAATGTGAACATCCAAGCTTGCGTAGATATAACATAGTTTTGTAAGCTTGCAGGCAATATGTAGGATTGTAAATAATTATGTAATTGTATATTTTTCATATATGGCACCTGTTAGCCGACAAATATATGCACTTATGAGAAACTCAAGTGTGGGATTGTCAAGATTATCATGTTGGCTTCGCCTATAGCCAACTAGATATGAGCTGAGCTCGTTTGATTGGGCTCGCTTTTCATAAAACTGAAGGAACTTCAATTCACCAAAAGAATGGCTCCTTGTGTCCATGACAACTTCATTCACATTTGCCTTAAGCCATAACAAGGAATGCTGGCTTGACTTTAAAGCCATAGAAAAATTGCAGTATTAGAATATATTCTTAAATTTTGTAAAAAACCAACCAACAAAAAGCTGATTAGATAAAATTACTTTCCATTGACAGCGATGGGGACGAATTTTTTGATGCCCTATGAGCTCTTCACCTTTTGATTTTTATTATTTTTTATATACTTGTACATAATATATATATTTTTTGGTGTTAGCTTGTACATATTTTCTAGTTACTGTTTGAAATAAACTATTCTTTATCAAAATGTTAGGAAAAATAACCTTTGATATTTGTATATATGTAAATATTGAAGTTTATTTGCGCTGTAAAATGTGTTTTTAATAAAATTTTGGTACCTAACTAATTTAACAATAGTGTATCATTATATTATTTATTACAATAATAACTAACTTTGTTCGCTAGGACCGTGGACAGGTTTCCGGGCTGTTTCGTCAAGTGATGGCGGCGGTACTTTTTCAAATGTTTTTTTTTTTATTGGGTTCTGTTGTGTATCATTCGGCTTGGAGTTTAAGTATACATGCTGCTACTAAAATTAATTCAAATAAAATGTATTTTTTTTAGTGGAATTATAAATCAAAATTTTTCAATTGTCCAATAATTTTGCACTATTGTAATAAAGGATATAAAACCGCATTTAAAAATAGCATATATACAGTATGTATATTTAAAACTTATTTAAACAGCAATGGGGGTCTACAGTTTAAATTCAAAATTGGCTTCTAAATTCATTCCAAATTCATTGTTGTCTAATATCAGTGTTGTCGATCATTTGTTTCAAATCATACCTTTAAAGGCAGAGGAATCCATTCACACAATAGAACATCATACCTAATAAATAGATGTCTGATTACTTCTGTTCTCCTTCGTAGATATATTGGCAATGTGCAATAGTTTAGTTAATCTAATCTGCGTCTATACTAAGATAATTGAGTCTACAATAGTCTACCTACATACAATAACTGGGTTATACATTCTAAGTCAACGGGAAGTATCCTACAGGTTTTGATTTATTTGCGAGTATCAAAATATATGTCGTATAAATGGCCTTTTTTATAGCGTTGACTTAGATGCTTGATTTATTTGAGCTAAGTATTTGTTATTAATTTCAACTTGATACCTCCACGCGTTACTAAGAAGAAGAAGGGGTCTTGACAGACAGACAGACGGACGGACGGACAAAGAAGGATCCTACAACAGTTCCGCGGAACCCTAAAAATAACTACAATATTATACAGGATGTTTTTTAAGCTGGGTGCAAAGCCTCCTTAATGGGGTGATAGTTGACACCATTTTGAGCCATACATGTCTTAGACGGGTCTACCCTTTATAGCAGAACTTTTTATGTCATAATATTATTTTACATAACAGCGAATAGCATAAACTTCATTTCGCAGAAAATCGTTTGGTAGATACGCATTTATCATGCAACAAAACTCTTAGTTTTGTAAGTCAGAATCATCATATAATCAGAATAAAAATTATCGATAGACATTAAAAGGCAGAACTATCATACAAGCATGCAAACAAGTATACACCATGCATGCAAGCAAGCATGCAGCATGCAAGCGAGCATGCACCATGCAGCAGGCATGGTTTCTGTCACGACTCCGGCGCTGCGGGGCTCCGGCGGTCCCACGCGAGCTTATCGTCGTAGATGGTTTAACACTCACCACCGCCGCTTCGGCAAGCCTTAAAACCACCTGCTCCTCAGCTCGCGGGCCGTCTCGCCCCTCCGCGCCTGCGCGGGCTGAAATTACACTAAGGAAGGGGTAGGGCAGACAAGACTACGTGGAGTCGGTTTTGCAGCGATTCGTTTCTGTTATTTTTATAGCACAACATTTTGGATTTTTAAGACAATATTTTAACTTTAAATAATCGTCGCTCTAAATAAACGTTTATGTTAAACGAAATTATGCGGAACTTTAACTTTGCCAAAGGTCATATGCCAAATAAAATTCTGCCATCTTAAAAGTACACATACAAAATAGACATTCATTCAAACATTCGGCCAAACAATAATTATATTAAATAATGTTTATACCTTAAAATATTCCTTTCAAGAAGATTATGCCAAGTGTGTTATGACGTTCTTCGTCTAAGACATGTATGGCTCAAAAGCTCTAAATGGTGTCAACTATCACCCCTTAAGGCTTTGCACCCAGCTTCCAAACACCCTGTATATAACTAACATTAGCTGAAGTCCTAATGAATTAGAATTTTCGGATACATCCTTCAAATAAGATTGGAAATAACATTGCAACAATGGGATACTTATAAATTACCTAAACTCTCCAATTAAAAATTGCGGCTTATCTAACTAGCTTTTTTTTTCTTATTCTTTTTGTGGTCTTGTGCAACCAACTCAAGCGCAAGTATAATGGTTTCTAGTTATTTAAACAAAACAATACTACATGCCTCATTATTATTTATTGGCGCTATCTTGCAGTACGTGACCACCCTGTAATGTCATATAAACATATTATTATGAACAACCTTGACATTAATGCACCTAAATTATAAGAATTTACATTTATTGTTTGAAATTTTCCTGTATTGTTAAACATAATTTGGGTACCTATAAAAAAAAGAAAACGAACGTGCCTTAACGTAGTCGCTTATGATGAGTAACTTCTGACTGAATCTGTTTGGGTTGCAGTTGGTACCATCTGACGGCCAGCTATAGGACCGCCAACCGCGCGCGCTCTTTGGTAAAATCAAATAGCGCGAGCTTCCCCGGCTTCCTGTTACACACTTCCATCCCTTTTCACGAAATCACTCCCACAGATTGCAGGAAAGCGAGAGGAAATATGTTACACATTCAAAACATTATAATTATGGTTAGGGAAACTCGGTGTTTTATGTAGGTACCCCATGCGTTTCATGTTAAAAACAAAGTTATTCTAATTTAATCATCATTCTCCTGCCCTTGTCCCAATTTATTTGAGGTACCCGCAACATGTGAGTCTGGGTGTAATTATCTATATAAGTATGTATTTACAAAAAAAAAAAAATAGTATAGGTAGTATATCAGTTATCTGGTTTCCATAGTACAAGCTCTGCTTAATTTGGGATTAGATGACCGTGTGTGAAATGTCCCAGGATATTATTATTATGTCTTTTTCTTCCATACTTCAGTATTAGTCGTCATCTCGGTAGCCACCCCCTTTCTAGCCATAATCATCTTTCACACTGTCTATCCATAGTTTCAAACATATTCTATTTTGTCACCTTTAAAAAAACTATGAAGAAAAAAGCCTATTTCGACATGACATGATGTAATGTAATCTATACATAATCATTAGTCAATTATTTAGGAGTAAAACCCAGACTTTAATATTCTGAACGCTCTAAAAATTAAGTTACGCGTTAGAAAACCGTATCTACCCTTGACTCATTTGAATCTCGTATCGTAGATAAATATCGATATTTACTTGGCATATCTTTATTTATTGCGTTGATAGCTTTTATATCCCCACTATAATATGTACAGGATGTTTTCAGTTCCAAGAATTATCAATAAAACGGATGCCACTAAAGACCTTGTGGTGCCTACTAACAGACGTAGAATATCGATCGGTTACGCTTTTTCAGGGTCCGTTGGGAAAAGACATCAATCAGTGCCATTAATTACTGTAAATACTTTCAATTTCGCTACGCGATTTTTGTTCTTGGTGAGTTTACTCAGTATTTTTCGGACATCCTGTATATGCTTTGCGTGTAATAAGTTGTAGGTATATTTATTTCCTACAAATTCAGTCATAATCAGATAACTTAAACTGGGGTTTAGATACACTGAAGTTAGTCGGTTGTTGTCAATGAGACTCGAGATAGTTCGCAAAAGCGATGGTAGGTATACGAGTACAGGTAACGGTTATTCAAAAAAAGTATTTATCAAATATACATGTTATTTAAAGAAAATTATCTTACGCCACTTCCTTGGGTTATTAACATCACACTATCACTTCAGAATACAAAATTGCAATTTTCTACCAAAATCATTGTTTTTATCCGTCAAAATACTCGTATCATATTTAAATTTCTGATGAACGAGATATTAATCTTTTGATAAAAGTGCACACCAATCCGTATCTTATCCCACACAGTGTTATCTCGACCTTGTTCGTTGGTTAGTCACCACACCCTGCCCAGAAATAATTCCGGCACCTACTGTTTATATAAGAAAATAAAAATGTTTTAGTAACACTGAAATTTCATGAAACATGCGTAGGAAAGGAACTGTGCAGAATCACACGGGGTCTGTGACCAAATTTTTGTATGCCGAATAGTAGAATGTACCGGGCCTGGAACTACTTACCTGTATTCCTACTACATTCTATGCAAATAAACATGTTCTATTCTATTCTATTCTGTACATAATATTACTACACCAGCAGGGTAATTGCTATCCTTTATATTGCACCTGCCATGTTTTCTCTGCACCACCCTAAGGTTGACTGGTAGAAAATGCCTCAGGCATTAACTCCGCCTTTGTACGGTATTTGTTTTTGTTTTACTTGTGCTTAAAGTTTTAGTAAATACACACTATCAATGGGAATCGGTTTCATTTTGACAGTTCAACAACACTGATTGCGCTATTTACGTTGTTGAGCAGACAAATTTTTCGAACACGTGAAGCAATGGATTAGCAATTTGCTTCCTAATTAATCAGATTCCGATTGACAGTGTTACGCATATTGGGTGCCGATTAGCCATCCAATATGCAGTACAAGAAATACCCAAACAGACCCACACTGTCCAGTCATTGATTTACTGTGTGGGTGAGTTGGGGTCAAACGGGCACAAGGAACTCATTGTAATGTCATCTTTTATTAAAAGTTATTTTTATTGTTTAAATTCATTTAATGAATGCCGTGAATAGTATTGTTCATTTTGTTTAAAATAGAAGAGACAGAAAAATTACCTTTATTTTATGTATATATTTGGTAGCTATAGGTACCCTACTTAGGACGAATCAGGAATTCAGGACGTTCAGGATGAATTGAATGTGACAGTTCTATCACATTAAATTCGTTGCAGCACTCGCAAGTCATGTTAATTGACACTACCGCAGAATTAATAATAGTACTAACGTATACTACGTTCCACATTGGCGCCTGTAAGTGCCGTCAATTGAATTAGATCGATAAGTCTGGCGCCAAAAATAAAATCGATTGTATCTCCCGTGTCCCCGAACGTGCGTTGAGCGCTGGCCACACAGAACGAAGCGAAACGAAGCTAAGTTCGTTAGCTTCGCTTGTAGCTACCGTTATCTCTGCTCGAAAGAAAACATTGTATGGAAGCCAACATGTCTTTCATCCAAAAATTCGAAGACATGTGACATCCACCAACCCGCACTGGGCCCGCGGGGTGGAACATGGCCCGCTCACAGACAGGAGACTTGCCAGAGCCAGCAGTAGGAACATTATAGGCAGATGTTATGACAATTATGTATATCCTCTCATAGGGAAGGAGACACATCGGCGGCTCTCAATACGGGATCAAATATTCCACGTAACAGGTGGCCCAAGATATAAATCGCCTGTTCGTAGCCGTAACAAAGCGACTCATACGGATCTCGGACACAAAACAAGAGCTATGCAAACCGAAACCGAACCACGAAGGCGTAGGTAAATGAGTGTTGGTTGTAAAATAACAAATGTACATGGCCTTTAGAAGCCCACGTTTGCACGGACGTAAAAATATCGCGGCGGGATTTTATCGCGCACTGAAATTTTCTACTCTTGGTGTTGAGCCGAGCCTTGAGAATCCAATAGAGTCCATCACAGCAGCGCGTCGAAAAAACACTGTTGGATTTTCAACTCTCGGCGTTAAGCAGAGTGTTGCAAATAAATGCGCGAAAATAAATTGCCGCGGAAAATAATCGCTCGTGCGTATCTAGGCTAATGAGGCACGTCGAGTTTCTGAAAAAGTTCAGCTTTGTAGAGCGCTACTCAGTCACTCTTACCTGTGTGACAGTCTTTTTCTAAAAGTCGATGTGTCATATTAGCCCAGGAAGCACAGGCGATTTTTTTTCGCGCACTGGATGTCAACGCACTGCTTAACGTCGAGAGTTGAAAATCCAACAGTGTGTTTTTTTACGTGCTGGGATGCGCTTTGTTAGATTCTCAATGCTAGAATTGAAAATTCAGTGCGCGATAAAATCCCGCCGCGATATTTTAACGTCCGTGCGAACGTCGGATTAATGACGGGTAGCTACTGTACTTGTATTCACTTGTAGTCACGGACCAAGTATCTTAGGTATTTTTATTGTTGTAGTTAGCTAAGAAAATGTAATGCACCGCACACAATACGTAACTTTCTTAATAATTATGTATGACCTAACATTATATTATTATTATTTATTGTTTTATCAATCAAGACAATCAATCATAATATATCGCACTTCATTGCAGAATTTATGA
Organism: Dicycla oo; assembly: GCA_948252095.1. Classification (NCBI taxonomy): domain Eukaryota; kingdom Metazoa; phylum Arthropoda; class Insecta; order Lepidoptera; family Noctuidae; genus Dicycla; species Dicycla oo. Next base: position 13,875,441 of record OX411729.1, on the reverse strand, counting down.
TGATTGATTTGAAATTGATCAGTTAGCTAGTCACCGTACCTACTCACCGTTATAGTATGAAAGCTGGTTTAGTAATTATTATCTGAGTTTTTGTGAGAAAAAAAAAAGAACATATAACTGTGAAATGCGCAACACGTCATACTCATAGCTACAGGTATACTATTAACATTAGCACGTCGGGGACGCGAACCCACGGAACATTTTTATGTTCCGTGCGCGAACCCATAGATTTCCCCCTACCAAAAATCGCTCAACGTTCGTCAAGAAGTTTTCATTTCAAAAAAATTGGCTCTCAGATAAATACAGGAAAGGGAAATGAAGTAGGACATTATATTGTGCAGTCTATTATTGTTAACTGAATTCCACGGTAGGATATCAATCTACGTAATTTCAGTTTCCAACTCAGATTCATAGCAGCTGACGATTACAGAGAAGTACATTTTTAATGTAGCATAAGTCATGTCAAATGTAATTTGAAATAGTAATTTGGCAGCCACAACTTAGCGCAATGTCGGAAAAGTGTAAGTATAAACCTTTCTCTTGAATCACTCTATCTATTGATGAAAACCGCATTAAAATCCGTTCAGCAGTTTTTGAGATAATCGCGAACAAACAGACAGACAGACACGGCGTGGGACTTTGTTTTATAATATGTAGTGATAGTGATTAGGTAATAAGTGTTTTGACTACCTCGTTGGTCTTGTGGTCACAAGCGCTACGACTGAGCATGAGGTCCTGGGTTCAATTCCAGGGTCGGGAAAAGTCATCATTCTCCTGCCCTATTTTATATTCTATACTCCTCTATTAGTCGTCATCTCGGTAGTCACCTCCCTTTCTAGCCATATCATCATCACACAGTCCATCCATCGTTTCTTTGGTCTTCCCCTACTCTTATAGCCATCTAAATCCATACTCAAAGACTATCATCACGACATTTCAAAGTGTTATTGGAATATTCCATCTGAAATTTGTCATTGGCAGTCCGGAGTCTGGATTTGTGCCTGGTTGAGGGCGAGGGGCTCGCCGTCTATTACAATGACATGCTGGTGAAATGGGGTGTACTAATTACACCTTTGCCTAATCCTTCAGGGAATACAGTGTTATGTTAATAGATAAGTGAGCTTACTCTTGACCTCGATCTCGCCTGGTGGAAAACAATAAATGGGGTTTGTAATTAATAAATAATATGTGACTAATGATGAATGATGAACCAAAAGTATTATTTGCTTAGGAATTTCCCATTGTATTTTAATTTATTTTAAAAGTGTACCAGGGTATTTTAAATTAATTATCATATTTTGATGATTAACCCTAAGGAGGAGCTCGTGGCTAAGTAATAACAGCCGTACGGGTCGATCCATCAGCTTAAGCTACGCTTGCCGGGGTTGGTCCGTAGATGGGTGACCATCTTTACATACCGAGACTCCTCCGTGCCTCGGAAAGCACGTTAAGCCGTTGGTTGGCCGGCTGTCATTCGTGGATCTTTGGCAGTCGTTACGGGTCGTCAGAAGCCCGAAAGTCTGACAACCAGTCTTACCAAGGGGTATCGTATTACATTGGGTAATACGATACCCAATGACTGGGTTGTGGAAGTCAGATAGGCAGTCGCTCCATGTAAAATACTGGTATTCAGCTGCATCCGGTTAGACTGGAAGCCGACCCCAACATAGTTGAGAAAAGGCTAAGCAGTCAGATTGAAGACTAACCCTGCCTTCTATTGGCAAGTAAATGTTTTTCTTATTACCTACTTTCTTACTCACCTGTGACGAAGAAAGACAAATATCAAGTGTGACTAGTATCAGTAAATTATTATATCATTTAATTTAAAACCCTAACATTATTTCAATTTGGACTACGCCTGTCAATTTGGTCTAGCAAAATGTTGTCAAACTGCTATACACATGTATTAGTTTTTTTTTTTTTATATATATATTGTGTTACCAACTGAACAGTTAGATTCATTGAGGACATGTATAGATCTGGCACAATAGTGACAGAAGTCTCAATCATTATAGCATATGATCTTCTTATTTTTTTTTATTTACCTTTGTTTTATAGCTGGAGTAGCATCAGTAATTATAGACAACTAAACTGTTATATTGTTACTATCAGTTTTAATATCATGTCAAGTACCTACTTTGATAGGCCAAAGTAGGTACTTAACATGACATTGCTATCAATTAGTTTGATGTCTTTAGTATTATTGACCGAGCGAGCAAAGCGTCTCTGCTTCAAGTCTGGCAAAATTTACTTTCCTCTGTTAGTTTGTTGGTACTCCTCTACAGGTCGTATTTTACAACTGATCTGGACGAAACTTGCTATGCTATGCAGGTTTTACGACTTTATAGAATTTTTTTGTCGTCTTGGATTTTTTATTGGAGGGGTCGGGTACTCCTCCAAAAAGGGGGCTACTGGATATCTCCGCCTTATGAGATCCGATTTCGATGTTTCTTTTTTCTATTTGAAAGGTAGTAACTTTAAGTTGGTCTCATAAAAAATAGGTGAAATCTGATGAAAAAAAACATGGTTTTTAATCAAATGTAGTGGTATATTAATTGTTGCAAAATAGTTGGTGCTCGCAAGGTCTACTGTAGTGCTATTCTGTAAAAATCTCACCGTGAAAACCTACGTGAAGTGAGCTGTCAATAGTGTCAATCCCTAGCATCAGGTGGAATGACAGCTCACTTAAAGCTCACTTCACCTAAGTTTTCACCGTGATATTTTTACAGAATAGCACTACTGTTCGCAGAACTAGGCACTAGTTGTAAATAGTAACAATACTTGGAATTAATTCTATTTGCCAGCTTTTTCGCAAAACCGCAAACCGCAAAGTTGATTCAGAATAATAGAGTACATAATATTATGCCTACTACTACCTACTTATTTAGATTTACTGCTTTATTTATTTAAAAAGAAAATCTTATAATCACAGTTATTGAATTAACTGAAAATTAACATAATTTTCCTAGATGATAGGAAGTTGTGACTGGTTTTAAAAGAATACCTATTGTAATTCAACGTCTAATTACTCATTAATTAATAGAAAACCACAATCAATAATAGGTACAGTCACTCAAATCGGGTCATTAAACTGAAGTACGTCTGCTATAAAGATGGCAATGTCACAGGACCATTCATTTCGTTGTTAACAGGAAAATTGTATGACACACACAATTGAAGAGATTATCATATCTCGTAGGGTATAAAAATATCCACTTAGCTTGTTAGGCTGAAGGGTATTCAAGTCATAGGGAGTTATATGTTATTTTCCTGCTGGTCAAAGGTCATACTTTTAAAAAAAAGGCAGTCATGGCGGACTGCTGACAGACGTGAAAACTTCAACGTAAAACTATGCATAGCAGATCGCGGTGTCGAGGATTCGCGGTGACGCGAAACCCGTAAGGGCGACAGATTATCCCACATGTCGTGACGACAGATTATCGTGTCGTCCTATATGTGAACACCTCCATTTAAATACACAAGCCACGACGCTTTAAACGACACGATAATCTGTCGTCACGACTTAATGGGAACGCGCCCTAAGATTTCCCTCTACCAAAAATAGCTCAACGCGCCTAAAGAAATTTTCGCTTCAATAATCTTCAACATCATCAGCATCTCTTTTTGTTCTTGTTATGTAGTTAGGTCATTGTTTTTGGGTTCTCGTGGTAGGTAGGTAATTATTGTTAACATTTATTTTGATGCTTAATTACACAATTATTCTAATTAATCGCATTGTTTATTCTATGTGTTCTCAAGAAGAAAAAACCGCATCATTCGAAATATTCGTCAACATTCTAACGAATGAGCTTAATTTGTGATCCTAAATTGGACCTGTTCAGAGTAGTCTGTGAAATGTCTCAAATCATACAATTCCAGCCAGTGTCCACTTGTTAGTGCCAAAGTTAGTGGTCCGTTCGAATGTTACGTCACAGTTCACCCGTGCACTGCGTGGACCGCACTCCGAAGGTTTTTCTATAGTATGTCATACACATCGCATTCAGGTGCACGCGTCTACTGCGAAGTGCGACCTCACGAGTTCTCTTTTTAAAATGTGACCAGAGGTCAAGTGAGAAAACTTTTTCAGACAAACCAAAAATAAGTAAACAAAATGAAGGGGAAGCCGGGGATACCAAGGTGAAGTGTATAATGTGTTTCCGTGTATTAAGAGACCTTGTTAGAAGTAAACAAAAAAAAAGTTGCTTAATTATATTTTAAATGCAGTTTTAATTATGTAGACGTTTGGACTATCAGTCAAAGCAAGCATCGGTGTTAGTGGGGTACTCAATAATGTGGCACAGGTGTAAAAACACGGATAGGTGCAGTTATAAAGTTTTGAGTGAACAGAAGAACTATGGGCTTCGTGTGTGTAAATATTCGTGGGATAGGACGTTGAAGTACATAAAACAGATTGTTGAGTACTTTGGTATGTTACCAACTAATATAATAACAAAAGTAATATTTTTAAACCCGTACCTTGAACTGCACATTTATGTATTTTATTACAATATAGAAAAACCTGCTTCATTTGAAAACGTATTTTCTTATTCAAGGCCGTTGATTTTCCTCTTGTTACTAACGTACAGAAACATAAACACATGTTCTAAACCTGTATTTCAGTATAATCTATCAATTATCGCCTTCATAATCAGTTCAGTGGCTTGTATATTTTTAGCATTAGCGCCCATATACACAAGGCTTCTATTCATTCTGGCGCCCTTGGTCTTAATCGTCGCCCGGATCATGTATTCTATGTTCTATTGACTGCACCATCACCATTGCATGTTTGTGTCTACCAAGGTTAAGGGATTATGTTTATTTGCTTAGTGCGCATATGATTTCAAATAATTTTCATCGATTAATTGCTTTGTACTGGAATGTTACTATGATTGCTATGATACAGAGAAAAAATGTTTGCGTTATAAAATGAGAATGTTTGTTTACAAGATGCCTGAAGAGATTTTACCTTGACAATTTTTTTTTTAGAACTCAATTGGTTCAATTTTTATTTTATAATCTGTGTCATAGCGTTCTTGTTTCTACTTTTATGCTCAGTAAATAACTTTCGTAATAAGTTTGAATGGAATTTACTAACACAATATTTTTTTTTCTATGTTTTCCCTTTCCTTTATGTCTGTGTTTCCTGTCCCGAAAACTGTCAACCTCTCAATAAAATCGAACCTAATGGATATTTCAAACACTCGATAAAAAAACTTGTTACAACGGTCTTTTTTTGCGAAAAAAAAACAACAATACCAAAAATCATGACCGATTAATTAAAAACAATTTGCCCTTTAACGTAACACGTTGTCTTAATTGGTTAATACACCGTTGCCGTCGCAATATGTAATGGCTGTCACTCGGCCGTTGCGTGCTCTATTTCTGGTCTATTGTCGCCATATCATTGTTGAAAAATATTTATAACTTGATAATAAATTGGTTTTGTGCATTCGTGCATTCAATGATGTTATATGAGTTAATCACTATTCGATATCGGGGATAATAATGATTAATGTTTAAATGAAACATTTTCTCCCGTCATTATAATGATGTCATCGCAATTTATTTTCCGGTTTCGTGTCAATGCAAATGCACCAAAAAACAATTTTTACCAAAATAATAAATTATTTACCTTTCCTACTGTACCATATCCCCCGCCCCGCCCCATGTTTGTTGCGTTATCCAGCCGCCAATAGCAAATCATACTTCCGGTGCTCGATAGACGGTACGTACGAAGAAGAGTACAGCTGCTGGCCACCCGCTGTCTGCATGATCCTCATCTCTTTGGTGGAGATCGTACTGTTCTGCTACGATGCCACTGAAGGCCACACCCAGGCCAATGGAACTATCGCCAAGCTGTTCATCTACAACCCACACAAGAGGCAGGAGGCGTGGAGGTTTATTACTTATATGCTGGTGCATGTTGGGTAAGTTGAAAAATGTATTTTTGAACCAATTAATATTAGGACTTCGTGGTATAAATTATCCTTTGGAAAATTTATTTTACTTCCCCTCCGTCAGGGGAGTAACGGGGGTTACAATATCGTACTCTTTTAACCTATCTAGGATGAAAATTAACTAATAAGGAAAGAGGCATCAAAAAAAATATTGATGGATTGTGTGAAAGATGATAATGGCTAAAAAGATGAGTGAAAGGAAAAAAGAAATACTGGGACCCCAAATTTGGCATATAAGGGCAAGGAGAGGTCGTGAGTCCGAACCCAGGCAGACACATTACTTTGTGCATTTAATTTCATCACCATTGCTCTCAGAACGGTGAAGGAAACCGGCATGTCCTAGTACCAAAAATTCGAAGATTATTCGAAATCACATGACTTCCACCAACCCGCGCTGGGCCCGCGTGGCGGATTATGGCGCACTCCCTCTCACCGAGAGGAGGCCTGTGTCCCAGCCGTGGGAACATTATAGGCTGGTTATGCTAAAGGCAAGGAGATGATGATCATTTGTGTAGAAACTAGGTGCGATGTTCCTTTACGATGTTCCTAATACAAGAAGTACATTTTACTCACACAAACTAGGGTATAATGTTAAGATAATTGGCACAATTCATCGCAGCCATCTTCCTGTCAATTATATGCAACCGGATCTAAGATATCCGCCACGAATTAGGAACACGAGTTGGTCTTAATGATGATGTATCTATCTACCTATGTATGTATGCCAGATGAAATGTTTTCAATGCGAAGTTAGAGACATTTTTTTTAATACATATGCCGTATGCAGGACAAACTGTGGGCCCAAATAGCACGGAACTGGTGCCCTGGCGGGACGAGCTGGGAGGACGCGCGGGTTCGCGAAATATAGAAGTAGTGGAGGGAGGTCTTTGGCTAAGGAGTGGGTCAGCGTAGGCTAGTAAAATAAACTGTCGTTACGGGTAGTCAGAAGCCCGTAAGTGTGACACCCAGTCTCTGGGTTGTGAAGGTCAGATAGGCAGTACCTCCATGTAAAATTCTGGTCTCAGCTGCATCTGGTATGACTGGGAGACGACCACAACAAAGGGAAAGGGCTAGGCCGATGATGAAAATCACAAGTCACAAAACCACGAGAAAAGAATGCTTTGCGTCTTGTAACACAGTCCTGCTGCGGCGCGGCGGCGTCAAGAGAATGCGTTCAGTTTGTTTTGCGAATTTGATTCTTACCTATTACAACTAGAAATTGTCCAACTGGCAGGTGTCAGGAACGCATTCTCTCGACGGCCGGACTGTAGTAATTTATCAAAAATATCTCATCACTTTACCCAATTATATTCCAGCGTGGTCCACTTAGTAGTCAACCTCCTCGTGCAACTCTTCCTCGGAGTACCCTTAGAGATGGTGCATCGATGGTGGCGAGTCACCCTGGTCTACCTCGCTGGGGTAGCCGCAGGGTCCTTAGCAACCAGTCTGACAGACCCTAATGTGTATCTAGCTGGTGCTTCGGGAGGTGTGTATGCGTTGATCGCTGCACATGTGGCTACTATTATCATGGTAAGTTGCCTCTAGATGTTTTGTTTTTTTTTTTACTTGTAGAGTCACCCCGCAGGCTTATTACGTATCTTGCTGAAGCCTAGCGATAGCAGAATTTGCGCAATAATTGCTTTTCAATCGCTTATCAATCGCAAATCAATATGACGTATCGCTGATACATAATACGATAATAAATTAAATAAGATGATAAATTGCAAGACACCATTCCAATAATCACTTTTCAAAATTTTGGAAATCAACCAACAAATTGAATATAAAGCCTAGCCGGCCCGTGAGCGTCGAGGGTGAACACGAGCCGGATGCCATCGCAGGATTGTTTCGGCAGCATTTCAAAGTTGAGCCGTTTGTGAACCGTGCACGGTCTGAAATGATGTCGGTGCCTGATGCTGGGGCTATACCTGGAGATATTAATGTAAAGTACACTGCAAAGGACATTGATGTTGTTATTAAATCTATGAAAAGAGGAAAATCTCCAGGTCATGATGGCCTCAGCAGTAAGCACCTGCGGCATGCTGGGGTGCACTTGCCTAGAGTTCTGGCTCTACTGTTTAATCTGTGCATTAACCACTCCTACCTGCCTGACGATCTCATGTATACCATTGTTGTCCCCATTGTAAAAAACAAGACCGGAAATGTCTCGGACGGGTCTAACTACAGGCCTATATCCTTAGCAACGGTTATAGCGAAGGTATTGGACAGTTTGCTTGACGGCCATTTAACAAAACATATAAAACTGCACGATGGCCAGTTCGGTTTTCGAACTGGTCTATCCACTGAAAGTGCGATTTTGTGCCTCAAGCAGGCTGTGCAATATTACACCGCTCGTAAAACGCCAGTATACGCATGTTTCTTGGACCTGTCCAGGGCATTCGACCTGGTCTCGTACGACCTGCTGTGGACAAAAATGTATCAAGACACTAGTTTACCCCCTGCAATTATATCTATATTTAAGTACTGGTACAATAATCAGAATAATGCTGTTAGGTGGGCGGCTAGTAAGTCGGAGGAATATAAGTTAGAGTGTGGGGTTCGGCAGGGAGGGTTGACCTCACCGAAGTTATTCAACTTATACATGGACCGCCTGATTGGTGAGCTGAGCGGCACCGGCATCGGGTGTCACATAGATGGAATTTGCGTAAATAATATAAGCTACGCGGATGACATGGTCTTGCTCAGTCCCTCAATCGGTGCGTTGCGTAAGCTACTCAGTATATGTGAAGAGTATGCGGAGGCCCATGGGCTCAGATACAATGTAAAAAACAGTGAGATTATGGTATTTAAAGCACCTAAAAAAGAGGTCACAGTGGTATCTCCCGTCTCACTCTATGGTACACCATTGAACCAAGTCACTCACTTCAAGTATCTGGGCCACTGGGTCACCGAGGACCTTAAAGATGATTTGGATGTGGAGAGGGAACGCAGAGCGTTGTCTGTTCGCTGTAACATGTTGGCTCGCAGATTCGCACGGTGTACTGAACAAGTGAAGGTCACACTGTTTAGAGCTTTTTGCCAGACCTTTTACACATGCAGTTTGTGGACCAAATATACGCAGAGGACATACAACGCTCTGCGTGTGCAATACAATAATGCGTTCAGGGTGCTGATGGGGCTGCCGCGGTACTGTAGCGCCAGTGGTATGTTCGCAGAGGCGCGCGTGGACGGCTTTCACGCCGTGATACGCAAGCGAAGTGCGTCTTTAATGGTGCGGGTGCGCGGCAACCCCAACGCCATCCTGGCCGCGTGCGCAGGCCGATGGGACTCCGTACTAATAGCGCACTGTATAGGCCTACACGCAATAGCAAGTGCCTGAAATATTTTCATTGTTTTGTTTATTGTTATTGTACTATTACTAACATAGGCTAAGAACATTGTTACTAACAAATTATGGAAGCAATTCTGAAATAACTTTTATTATTATTATTATTATACTACCGATTTGCGATTGAAAAGCAATTATTGCGCAAATTTTGCTATCGCTAGGCTTCTGCAAGATACGATAAGATACGTCTACTTAGCCGGGGTAGCCGCAGGGTCCTTAGCAACCAGTCTGACAGACCTTAAGGTGTATCTAGCTGGTGCTTCGGGATGCGTGTATGCGTTGATCGCTGCACAAGTGGCTACTATTATCATGGTAAGTTGCCTCTAGATGTTGTTTTGTTTTTTTTTTACTTGTATTGGCAATGAGTCACCCCGCAGGCTTATTACGTATCATGCTGAAGCCTAGCGATAGCAGAATTTGCGCAATAATTGCTTTTCAATCGCTTGTCAATCGCAAATCAGTATGACGTATCGCTGATACATAATACCGATTTGCGATTGAAAAGCAACTATTGCGCAAATTTTGCTATCACTATATACGATAAGATACGCCGGTCTACTTAGCCGGGGTAGCCGGAGGGTCCTTAGCAACCAGTCTGACAGACCTTAAGGAGGAAGCGTCAGGGTAGCCCGCGAAATTCAAATTTTCTTACGTTTTTTGCAATTTGCAAGTCAGTATTAAGTTGTATGTTAAATAAAGTATGATTTGCGGCTGTAACAAATATGTATTTACAGAATATAATCATTAGAATCAGTAATACAACTCCTTAAGTTAGTATAATCCTGAAATGTCAAGATTTCATGAAATAGTCATGACATGATAGTGATCACTTTAATGATTCTAATTATGTAAATAGATACTTGTTACGACCGCAAATTATATTTTGATCAACGAACAATCTAATACCGACTTGTAAATTGCAAAAAACGTAAGAAAATTTGAATTTCGCGGGTTACCCTGACGCTTCCCCCTTAAGATGTATCTAGCAAGGTGCTTCTGCAAGATACGCCGGTCTACTTAGCCGGGGTAGCCGCAGGGTCCTTAGCAACCAGTCTGATAGACCCTAAGGTGTATCTAGCTGGTGCTTCAGGAGGCGTGTATGCGTTGATCGCTGCACATATCGCTACTATTATCATGTAGATGTTCTTTTAGTTTTGCTGCCAATCTCAAACATTTTCAGGTGTGTTTGCATCGAGATTATATCCGAGATCATTGCATTAAGTATGTGTACTGTTGTAAACGCTAGTTCGTAGTAGTACCTACCTACCTTGAACTTTTAACTGCCTTACGTGTTTACATTTATATAATGAGTGTATTAAGATGTTATTTAGCATAAGTATTTGTATGCAAACATCCACGATGATAATGACCATGAAAGCAAATTTCCTTTGACAAGTTATTATTTAAATAATACTCATTGATTCAGTCTCCCATCTGAAGTTTTTCAACGGGACCTCAACAGCAAACAAGCATAAGAACTAAAAACCGGCCAAGTGCGTGTCGGACCACGCACAATGAAGGGTTCCTTATTTGGGATGAATTTATCCCAAGAACTAACTTAACATTGTAGTTGAACAAAAACTTTTTAGCAAAAAATAAAACCGACTTCCAAAACAAAATACTACAAAGTGAAAAATAACTTTAACTTCGGTAGTCGGTGTCTTTGGTTTTATATTTTCGTTTTTTTGCCACCGACTTTCGAAATTAAAGTTATTTTTCACTTTGTAGTGTTTTGTTTTGGAAGTCGGTTTTATTTTTTGCTAAAATGTTTTTATTTTTCACTTTTTAGTTGTGGAACCTACCCCAAACGAATTAGAATACATAATTGAGCACAATAATTGTAGATATAGCCATGTAAATCACAGTGATAGGAAGTTATTAAAACATCATCACATCATCCACATAAAATAAGTGGGAAATATACGCATTATTGAAGCTAACTCAAAAACTCCCCAAGCAAAGTTAATAAAATTGATATGAGACCACCTCGGAAGACCACCCTTTCAAACAAAAAAAAAGAATTTTCCAAATCGGTCCATCCGTCTTTGAGTAATCGCGTAACAAACATACAAAAAAAAAAAAAAAAACATACAGACGAATTGAGAACCTCCTCCTTTTTGAAGTCGGTTAAAAAGATGTTCTCGCATACAGCGATATACGTCACGGTCAATTCTCCAACTGCAAAATTAAGTTTGTAGTCACAAAAAATGTATTTTTTATGTGATAAAACTACAAATTAACAATTTTCGGAATTTTCCCTTTACTTGTGTTGTGAGACCTTGCGTCTTGCCAAATTCCATGATTCTAGGTCAACGGGAAGTACCCTATAGGTTTTGATTCCCTTGTGAAATCGCAAAATATGCGAAAACATGCGACATAAACGGTCATATCTTTTGATCGCGTTCACTTACAAGTTTGATTTTTTCACAGCTGAAAGACCCGAGTATTTCATATAAATTTCAACTTGATACCTTTACGTGTTCCTGAGAAAAAGAATCTTGACAGACAGACAGACGGACAACAAAGTGATCCTATAAGGCAGGAGTCACCAAATGGCGGACCGCGGTCCGGATCCGGACCGCCGACCTATTTTATGCGGACCTTAAGTAAACTATAAAATTTATATTTACTTATAAATTTTATTAATTTAATTTAGCCCGCGCTTTGTCTTTTCTGCCGTCGACACTTGCACCAACTTTACTCCAGACTTCAGACAGATAAATTAAATTAAAATATGTAAATTTTCGCATTAATTAGTTACTTACTTTGCTATTTTTGTTCATTACATAACATTTGTTTATTACTTAATAAAAAAAAACCTTGATTGCTATGTTAGTAATCGCTAAAAATAATAGGCTGTCGCGGTCCGTTTGGTAGACCAAACGGACCGCGACAGCCTATTATTTTTAAAAACGGACCCCTAACGAAACTAATTGGTGATCCCCGCTATAAGGGTTCCTTTTTCCGGAACCCTAAAAACAATGGAGTGAGGCTTTTGCCCAGCAGTGGGACATTCATTATCATGTTCTGATGATTTTGAGGTTGAGAGTCTAAAGAGTACACTCTGACATTTCAGAACTGGTCAGAGATGGAGTTCGCGATTATCCAACTGCTAGTATTCGTGTTACTGGCTACGGTGGACATCGGCACGGCCGTGTACGACCGCTACTGGCGCCATGTGGACCAGAACATCGGATACGTCGCGCATTTGGCTGGCGCTGTTGCTGGTATGTATTCCTTGCTAAAGCCTCGTTTACACGTTGAGAGGCGAGAATATCGATTCGAAACTCGTAGGTGACAATCGACAGGCGATTATTCGTACTCATCTGTTTATTGCACTCGTCATATATTTGTGACCGATGCGTTATACTCGATTCCTAGCTTGATTAACTAGATACTCGCCCAGGCTTTGCACGGGTGTAGGTACTAAAGAAGAAAACGAATCGATATTCGAAGGAATTGATAGCCGATTCCCGCCGATAGCGTTGTGTTCCACGCGCGCCTCAAAGAGATGTCAGCAAAAGATGGGGTCCAATAGGGCCGATGCCGCTGGGGTCGCGGGTTGTTTGAAAAAGATACCGTGGCCCTGGCATAGGCAACTGAAGGAACACGGGTGGGTTTTAGTCAGTAAAAGTCTGACACGCCCTTCCGCTCCACCCAGAGCGGGAGAAGTTATTTGATGATTTCCCATCCACAAAAAAAAAAAGGCCCAGTGCGAGATCTTATTTATTAGCCGCATTTCACCGCATTTGACTCCGTACTTGCAATATTTTGTAAATATGTGAACACGAGGCAAAAGTAGTAAGTACCTAAGGATGGTAGCAGATGGCGTTCTGTAGCTTCTGCCTACCCCTATGGGAAGGAAGTTTATATATGTATGTGCCATGTATCTACATAATAAATTAATCTGTCATTAATTTTTAATATATTGTATCTATTGTAGTATTGTCAAGGGCGCCGACTCCTTGGGTGCTCGGTTTCCAGCAACCACGAGACGTAAATAGTGGGTTCGGAGCATCCATAAGCATGGACATCAAAGCTGATCAGCCAATCGGTTTTGACCGATATTTCTTAACGTCAATCGCCGCGCGGCAAGAAGTCTAACTACTTACGTTATAACCTTTTATAGTGAGGTACTAAAATTTTCGAGCTCGTTTCGCTTGCTCTAGTATCGTGGATTTTCTGCATCAGTCAGCAAAGTAACTCCTATTTCTGTAGGAATGGTCAAAAGAAAAAATATATCCAACGTGCTACAATTTTCAAGCTTGCTTCGCTCGTAGTTGAGGTATTGGAATTGCCAGCACAAACAAGTTTCTGTCATACAGTAAAAACATCTTTGTTGGTTGGTGATGCAATTAAAAACAAGTGTAACAATAAAACTAAGTGGTAAAAAAAACTGTTGTAGGAAAGGGGAAGTTTGATTCGATTGTTTTGAGTATACATTTTTTTAAACTTAATTAATTAGTGTAGGACTGATGCATAAAACGTATATGTGTTCTTTATCAATCTCGCATTTACGTATCTTCTCATAAAATGCAACATCTTCGTTGCCTGTCTTTTCGCTTAACGTGAATTCTACTGGACGGATTAACATGCGATTTTCATGATTAAGAAGGTGAAATAAGTCAAGGAAGAAGGCTAAAATAAAAAAAACCCTTCCCCATGGACTTGATTATGAGCCCCCATGAGGTTTTCTAAATGTCGGCGCCCCTAAGTATAGTAATTTTGGTCCAGGTACAGTCACGAACCGGGATTGTTGAGCCACTAGCTTATCATCGTAACTTGGTTGTGTTACACGAATGCCGCCCGTGAAATTTGACATGTGACATTGCAATAACGAAAAACGGGCGGCATTCGTGTAACACCAACAAGTTAAGACGATAAGCTCAACAATCCCGGTTCGTGAACAGTCACATCGTCTTCACATATAATTATAATTGTATTGTGTATAATAAATATTGTAAATCATTTTAAAAGCGGGGCTCGTGATGGTTAAGTAATAACAGCCGTACGGGACGATCGATCAGGTTAAACTACGCTTGCCGTGGTTGGTCTGTGGACGCGTCACCATCTTTACATACCGAGACCCCTCCGTGCCCCGGAAAGATAGCACGTTAAGCCGTTGGTCCCGGCTGTCTTTCGTGGATCTTCGACAGTCGTAACGAGTCGTCAGAAGCCCGAAAGTCTGACAACCAGTCTTACCAAGGGGTATCGGTACCCAGTAACTGGGTTGTGGTCAGATAGGAAGCCGCTTCATGTAAAATACTGATATTTAGCTGCAGCGGTTAGACTGGAAGTCGACCCCAATATAGTTGGGAAAAGGCTAGGCAGATGATGATTTTAAAAGAATTCCTATAGAATTTATTGCTTCTTCTTCATACAAAGCTACCTTTTGGAAGGGACAACTAGAATCAATTCTATTTTCTTTGTCTCTTGTAAATGTTGACGTTCAAAAGTGCTATTTAATGGCCTACTTGAAATAAATCATTAGACTCAGACTTTTCTGTTTCCAGGTCTCCTAGTAGGCATTGGAGTACTCCGTAACCTAGAAAAGAGGAAATGGGAGAAGCGTCTCTGGTGGGCGGCAGTCCTACTGTACTGTTCCCTGATGATCGCAGGCATTCTCGCCAACATCTTCTGGACATCGAGGTTCCAGCCTAGCAACTAGCTTTAGTGACGTCACCGTTCTAAGTCTGAACCTACTGTTAGGTATCTGATGTGGATCACAGACTCTTGTGTTTATATGAAGTTGTTTTTATTGTAAGTCAAGGTTTTGAAGGAGTTACACTAAGATGATTATACATCGTCGAAGAATAGTACCGTTTTCACAACTGTTACTTTAGAACGATTAATATTTCAGATTCATATGAGCCTGAAATTGCATGGCAAGCTTTTCTGTAGGACCCATCGAATGTCAATTGCGTGGCTTTTTTAATACAGGCTTTATACTATACATTAGGCATTATAATAAAGGAGTTGTTGAGGTTTTTGGAAACAGCCTGCAGAGCTGTTTTTAGTTCGAAACGTAAAGTATTGAAATAATTAACACTTTACTGCTCTCTTGGCGATATTTATAAATGATATTAAAATATCTACGGCCTGTTTAACGTATGAACTAGTAAAGAAAAAAGAAGGTACAGTTCTATGAATTGAATATTTTTTTCATAATCGGGTAGATTTTTCAAAAGTAACTTTAAATTTTATGAACTGAACATTTGTGGCCTATTTCTGTAGTACCTAATATTGCTATTTTTGGAGCTTTCTATTAGTAAATTATTAAATAGGTATTGTAATGTATACGCCCCACGTAAAGTCGGGAAAAGGAATTCATCAAATTGGCACAATACGTCAGTTTCCCGTATTCTGGCTGTCACCGTATAATTATGAACTTCGTTATTGTTTATTATCTATCTGTATTGTTTCCGTTAGATTATAAACTGTCGAAAAATTATGAACTGCGAGCAATTTGGAAGTAGCGCTCCCCGGCCGCTGTCGCGGCACCGCTCGCTTTGCTCGCTCGGCTCGCGCACGGTAACCTAACCTAACTGATTTCACCCAGTTCATAAATTTTCGACAGCTTATGATCTAACGGTTCTCATCTCACAAACTTACGGTGACATGGCCATTTCATACGACTGTCAAAAAATGATAGTTGTGTTTTGAATATACTGACACTTTAGGTTTTCAGTCAATTTGATGAATAATTAATTCCCTGACTGTATTTAGCACAATATAGTGAGTGAATTTCAAAACTATTATTTATTACCTTTTTTTTTTGAATATTTTGTATCTGATTTTTTAAATAATATATTATATTATTTAAAAATTCAGATACAAAATGTTCCACCAAAATAAGGTAATAAATCATAGTTTTGAAATTCACTCTAGTGAACTGTATAGACTACGTAAAAGACCACTGTTTTACAATTATTATGTGATTTGTCTATTTTCCGACCTAAATGATGATTAAATTAATATATCGAGGATTCACGGGCTATTTGTATTAAGCGACATTTTTGGAACTTTACAGGAGAGCATTTCAAAAATTCATTATTTTGAAAAAAGAACATTGTAGTGGCAGTGGCCTATCGACGGTTATGAATCAAGGCATGGGTAATATTGCTTTTAGACTGTATCAAATCGTATCTATGTACGAGTTAGAATATCGGATATCGCATCTATATATTTAAATATCTATATATTGGCTGAATCTGTGTGGAACTCTGAATCGAGTGTGCTACTGTGATTTTTAGGTTTCGGTTTTCTTCGATTTATGTAGTACATACATATAATATACAATAAAATACATCACTGTATTTTATTTGTAATTGCGAAATCAGTGAATGTATTGTTTGGTAGGTAGTGTTGATAATATGACACTGAAATTAAACTAGTACAGTGGTTTCGGTTTTATTACCTATACCCTAGGTACTAATCAGTAAATTGAACAGTGGAAATTAATTCAAAACTACTTTTTATTGTGAATGCCATATGATTTCAAATCCTTTGGCGTTTATTGGTTTCTTGTTTACAAGTGTTTAGAAAATAATGTACTTAATCGGTATTTAACTCTTGTAAATAATGTTTAAAATTAGTATTAGACATAAGCGTATCGCACTCTTTCACTCGTTTCTTATTATAAACTACTATACTATAGAACGTCACTCCCGCGCGCATCGCAACCGCACATGGTACCACAGTATTACAAACGATATGGTACCCGAATCAGTATGAACAGAATATCATAGATGCCATACGATATTGTGTGTGGTTCTGGGACTCATACCAACATAAACGTTATAGGTACGGTACGCTGATACCTAATATATGGATACAGTGCCGTCTGATATATAGGTATTGGATATCGTGCCGATACATAGATATTGTATCTATATACGATCTGTATCTCAGTTCTTACGTTTTTCACTTTTTAAATTACGACTCGGTAGATTATGACTCAATCTGATTATAACTCAATATCGGCCAGGATGTCGCTTAATACAAATAGCGCATGAACTCTAACAGATTTAACAATAACGTAGTTTTGATTAAAGCTTTTAAGCATAATTTTATCCGTATTCATTATTTTATATTATTATCGAACAAACGACAAGTTTTATCGAATTTTGTATTAAAAAAGTATTTAAAAAATATATATACTTAACCTCTTTTTTATAAACGTTAAAATAATAATCAATGTACTGCCTTTTCATAATAACAAATAGTGCCTTTTGTGGTACTAATTATAAAGATTTTAAATAAGCATGCATGTACTTTTGTACGTAATTTTTCTCTCTCTCGGCTTTTTTACGAGTACTCTAAAAATAAGTTGATATGATATGAATTTGTGGAATGTGATGTGATATCGCCATACATATAGTCCATGCAATTCACGAGCCTCATGTGACTCATATGTCATTGTTATAAGGTATAAATTGCAATGATTCGTGTTCGTGAAATGTAACAACTATATTATGTATTGTGATGTCATTGTTCAGTATTGTGTAACTGCAGTATTGTTCTGTGCCGTCCTGTAGCGTTGCCATAGAAACGATACTAATAGCTCAGTTTTTCTTGTATGTAAATATTTGTAAGAATGTGAATGCTTGTTTTGTGTATAAGAACTTTATTACTTAAGCTATTTTTACTATGCTGGCCTTGGTGATGTAAGAAAAGAAGACCCGCTTATCTTCTTATATTGGTTCAAATGTCGTATTGGCGCCAACTACTTCGCCAAATAGTTGGGGGCAGGTTTCAGTATAAGGGTGCTTACAAATTGACTAATTACACATAGACCGCTGTCAAGAAAAACTATGCGTTCATAGCATATTATCCAATGTGTACGCACCCTTAAGGCCTGTGCACACGACGCGTTGCGGCGCCGCACCGCAAAGATGTCACGTGTGACTGCCAATAGCGGCGTTTCGCGGTCTTTTTTCTCTTCAAATCTTTGCATTGCTTCGTCGTAACGCATCGTGTGCATTGGCTCATTGTCTGAGGAATTTAGAATGTGTATACGAGATTAAAAGGGAGCCTGAAAGAGTATTACTTATCCTACGAATTACGTTTAAAGACATTATTTACTAGCTTTGCTTAAGTTTCTCTACTATAAGAGCTACAAAGAAAATGTATTTCTTGCTGCAGTTCTAATGTGACTATTTATAAATAACTTCAGAACGCACAGACTTACGACTCATGCAGTCAGATAAATAAGTTTTCCTCCAATTTGTTCCTAAAGTTAACTTGGAATTGTATTTTCGAAAACTTCACTATTAACGCACAATTTCTGCACAATCAATCTGCCTAGCCTTTTCCCAACTATGTTGGAGTCGGCTTCCAGTCTAACCGGATGCAGCTGAATACCAGTATTTTTTACAATTTCTGCACAAATACACGTTAATATATTTTTAGTACTGTTCTAATGTGTTTGTTAAATCCTAGTAGTCGTATAAGGTATGAACGTGAAACAAAACACATCACGTGCCTTATTTTACAAACAAAATGTACATACTTACTAGTTTCTATGCATTTACTGTCGATGTTTCTACATTTAAATAATATTTTTTGTATACAGATGTATGTATTTTTTGTATATTTCCTATGTGATGGGTGTTGTTTTTGTTTTTAGAATAAATACATGAATTTGAGCGTATTTGTTAGCTGCTAGATGTCTCGTAATTGCCATTATATTGTATTATTTATGTTTGTTATGTATAGAGATGTATGTGTAATATTAGTGTGGTGTATCGACTCTTGTTTTGTAACTTCTATAGGCATTTTACAGAATGGCCAATGCTGGCTTCACTTTCATTTGTTTATTGTTGAACTGAATATCACGCCATAGTAGCAAAGTAACTGTTTTCTATAACTTAATAGATTTTTATCGCTACCGCTGTACCGCGGGGGCGGGACGCCGTGAGCGTTGATGAATGTGCGGCCTGCACTGCCCCCCGTCTCGCCGCGCGACCTTAGGCGCGGTACAGCGGTATCGGTCAAGCTATAGTTGACCCGACACACGTTATCCTGTCTAAACAATAATTCATACAAAAATCCCATACAAAAAGGTCATTCCGTGTTTCGTTGTCGATCTTGAAAAATTTCCGGGAAACTTTTCAATTTTTCTGTCCTTAAAACCTTTCTCGGATTACTACGAACAATTTAAAACAAAAAATAGCCAAATCGGTCCAGCCGTTCTCAAGTGATGCGCTTACCAACGAACAGCATTTTTATTTAATATAATCCTCCAAGACATAAATTATGTTTTCTAGTATAAATATCATTCACTTCTGATAAATATTCAAGTTGTTGCTATGGACATGATGTCATTTTCTCAAGTATGTTGGATTTTACAGTCTTATCAAATGGAAACGCATTGATAAGAGTAACTACTTACTGATAATCAGTAATCCGTATTTATCTTCCAACATTTGCAGTTGTTTAAGGCGATACCAAAATAAGTTGGGGGCTTTTTCGTAACCATTTATTTCACTATTACAGAATGTATGGATTTAATTTTTGGATATATGTTTATTGACTATTTGATCAATACTCTGACTGAAGGAAAACACGATTGGGTTAAATTTCCTCGATAGAATTTAATTCCGAAAATACCACTACTTTTTTCATTTTTTTTCTGTAATTCTAAAATCATAAGTAATTTCATTGCAAAATTACATTCAAAATGTGCGTATTAGGTAATTGAAAACTCTGGCTGAACATATTTCCGATAGATAGCTTAATTTATTTTTAAACAATTTTTATTTGGTATGGCGCTTTTATTTTGGTTCCAGCGCATTGTTGCGCTCTCTTTTTTACGCATGTGGATGTAATTGACTCTGTCACTTTCTTAATACCGCTCAGTTAGCTTTTTATGTATCGCCTTAAGTTAGCAGTTTTGATGAATAGCTTTATAATATCAAATAAAAGTGACAGCAAATAGGTTTACAAGCCAAGAGTTTCATTGTGTTCACGTTAGCCTTTATGTTGTATTTATTATTTTAAGAGTAAACAAAGTTCAATTTTATCCTACATCAATGGCTTTTTTCCCATTATATTGTAGAATTTGATAGTAAAAAAGTCTCATTTTTATTTAATTTCTATAAATATATTTCTACAATTATTATGTATTTTAAAATTCGACGTATTCTGAAGCCAAACTATATTTTCCGCTGATAGCACATAGCCCCACTAATATAGCTTTAACAAGATTTTGTGGGCTTTAAACCAAATGATGTTCTGAAGAAACGATCAAAGAAATACAATAATATTCCAAAAATACGCATAAAGTAGATAGTACCTTGAGATTAGTATATGATTATATTTTCATTATGTAAAATTTAGTTCTAAGTGAATTTGTTAGGATAAGTTCCTGTGTTATCTTGTACCTACTGTTTTATTTGCACAATACTTGTTGTATGATTTTAGATTATTAACGGCAGAAAGGAAAGAGAATAAACTGCATTATTTTTATTTTTGTTTTATTATTTTAATATCGTCATTTCACTACATCTCAAACCTAAGTTTAAAATACACAAAATGTGGTAAGTAAAAATATCAATATCTGCAAGACTTGGTGCGCATGCACTCCCATTCCCAGTAGGTAGTAAAGGATTTCTCATGACATTGAATAATAAACCTTATAGTCAGGTCCCTAAGGGTCAAGTCAAGACATATGTCAGCAAGGAATCGCATTTTGTATGCTCTATCCTTTTCTATCTCTCAGGATCGTCATTTGCTAGAGCGAGAAAGAGTGCGCGCGGCGGTATTGGCGATGCTTTCGCATTCCGGCGCGCGCCCTTATCTTTCAGACAGATGTGGCTTGACCCTAAAGTGCAAGAACGCCCGAGGGCTGTGTTAATGTTTGTATGTACTACAACTTCGCATTTTTAACTTTACTGAAAATAAAATGTATATTCAATGGCATCACCGTTAGATAGTTTCAAGCCCTGGCCAGCGCGGAGCTTTTGTTGCGCTAAAAGAGGTCTTATGAAAAAGTTTGCAGAGAAAGAAAATATAATAAAGTTACCCCACAAAATTTTAGAAGCAGTTGCCTTAGTCAACAACTAGGGCAAAGCTGCTGGAGTAACGGTACCTACAGTTGAAAACTGAACTCAACGTTACGTCATTATCAAAAAAGAAACAGGCAAGCAGAGCGTTGGCACTTTGCACGAAAGCCAACCTTTTTATAAATCGAATTCTACTATCTATACAAGTTGTAACTTAAATAACGCACAACCTCTTAAGGGGTCATTGTACTCATCATTATGAACAACTTTTACTACGGGACCCGAAATCGCGAAAAAAAAATCAATCAGTACATTTTGACGAATTATGCGAACAAAAATGTACTGAATAGCTGATTTTTTCATAATTTAGCTGAGTTGTTCATAATGATGAGTACGTAAGTTACACCTTGTTTATGTTTATTACATAGAACGAAACGCAATATAATATGACACGTCAAAGAACACACTGCATAAAATGATACCAACCTAAAATAAATTACCTCAGTAGGTACCTCAGAAAGACTACCTCTTTACTGGAATATTGAATCTTTATTTAGTTTGAATTTAGGAAATCGCGGTTTCATTTCGACAGAAAATTTAGCATTATATTTTATTTCACGGCTCGTTTTTAAACACACATAATTACTACAATCCGTTTGAAATTCAATGAAGTTTACCGTATCCTAAAAATTTTAACGACTTTGGAACCCAAGGTAGGTTCCAACCCAACAGACTATCCTCTATGGTTCTGATATGGTGGTGTGGGTTTTAAACTTTATGGTGGCAGTTATGCTTTATGAAGTTATGCAAATGATGGTAAAATGGCCAATGAGTCTGGTAACCCAGTCTTTCTAGTTTCACGTCTGGCCGTCATCCGAACAATGAAATGCGTCAGCTGTCAAAGCGTACAAGTAAGTACCTATCATCGCCCGTGTTATCATTTTTGTATTATTTTACATTAAACGTCGTGCTGCTTACCATGTTTACGGCGATAAAGTAGTGTTTACGTTCCTACATCATCTGTAAACGGTAAATACCCTCGCGCACATGACTAGCTCTTTATAGAGGAGCAAACATGTTGCTTGTTCACACGTGTTTATTTGTGTTATTTGCGCTATTTATTGATAGCTGTGTGCCCCGATCTATCGAGGAGAATGATGAAAATTTTCTTGTGGCCCCTAAATATCCGAAATACAATGATTTGGTGAAGCTAACAAGTGAACTGGAGACGACGTACCCGGATCTGATCAAATCGTATTCTATTGGGAAGTCCGTGCAAGGACGGCAACTGTTGGTGCTGCAAATAAGCGAGGATGTTAAGTCGCCCCATTATGAGCGGCCATCGTTCAAGTATGTGGCGAACATGCATGGTGATGAGTCTGTTGGCCGCCAGTTGATGATATACTTGGCCCAATATTTGTTGGCCAACTATGGCAAAGACGACAGAGTCACGAAGCTCGTGAATACAACTGATATACACTTGATGCCGTCATTGAATCCTGATGGATATGAGAGCAGTGAGGTAAGGAACATTATTATTCATTTTAAATGTATTCATATTCTTACAAGAAACTGGTCTGTCACTACAGAGCATGTGTCATTACAACAGGTTTGTGTGTAGCTGGTGAATGCTTACATAACTTGTAAGAGTCACTGTGTTAATTAACATTAAATATTGAGTATGACTATGCCAGTGCAATTGTGAACTTTTATTTTATATATAAAATGTTCAATATTTACTCATCTTCAACTTAATTCTCTCTACTGTCCAGGTTTTGTGACTATTGAGCACATACTATGTATTTATTATTAATATAGCAGCTGACTGGAATAACCACACACCTTGCCTCTGGCTCCCTAGAATATTAATTTACCCTAACATCCTTATAATTATCGAAAGAACTCAATACTAATAATTTGTTTGTAATAATAATGAATCATACAAGTTTAAAGGAAACTTTGTGAATCACTTTAGTCATTTATAACTAAAACTATTGACATACTGGCAAATTTAAATGTCATTTAATTTTTAGATTTTAAATTATTAAGAGTGGGGCTTGTGGGGCTAACTAGGAGACCTTACAACCTTCGGGTCACCGATTTGAATGCAGCTCTATGTATTGTAAGAGACTTCCTAGTGTTGTATACAGAACTCTGTATGGTGGTAAAACACCAGCAACCTCTTAAGGGGTCATTGTACTCATCATTATGAACAACTTTTACTATGGGACCAAACCTGAAATCGCGAAAAAAAAATAAGCTGTTCAGTACATTTATGTTCGCATAATTCATCAAAATGTACTGAACAGCTGATTTTTTTTGCGATTTCAGATTTGGTCCCATAGTAAAAGTTGTTCATAATGATGAATACAATGACCCCTTAAGAGGTTGCTGGTATTTTACCAATAACCCTGTATATTCCTAAAGTCCTAAGGTGCACAACTGAAAAATAAGGGAGAAATTTCTTGCGAAAGTGTCAGTCTCGCCACTTGTCCAAGTTTCAACAATGCTAACTTACAAAAATGATTGTGTCAAAATAGGCAGCTTATAGTAGCTACTATTTTCCATTGTAAGAATTACAATAAAACTTAACAATATAAAACTACTGTTTGTGATAATAATAACATAAGTCTTGTGGAGCACAACTTAAAGTCCTTTTAAAATAAAAGAATTAACCAAACAAAGGATGAGGGCGCCACTGCGCGTTCGGTACCCTCTTAACAGACTAGATGCGTCACCAGATGCTGTGACGAAACTGCAACATAATAGGTTGGGAAAAAAGTTTCTTCGCATTTTTTAACACGTTAAACGCCGTGGGGGACAACATATGGGCCTCACTTATTTAGTAAAAGGAGCCAGGTTAAAAATGCCCGATTGTTAAATTTTACGTATAAGTTTTTATTCCTTTATGGGTTAGAAAATGTGCCAAATCACATGAAATAAATCGAAGAAAAGTTATTTGTGACTTTATTTTACCAAAATACTACTGTCACTCAACAGTTGCCCCCCATGGCCCACGCGGATATAAATCGCGTTGTTCGTTGGCAGGGGCCGCGGGGGTCGGGGTGTCGGTCATCCCCGCTCATGTCCTGCCGGCCGCCGCCGGCCGTCTCGATACGCGATTCCCGCGCGCCCGCGCAGTGACCGTTTGGACTACCTACATTGATTACGTATCGATTCGAGAATTTTCTGTTTATTTGTTTACGTAAATTAAATTGTTTTTGATTGCATTTCATTCATTGCTTTATTATAATGGACGAGTTCGAAGATTTCGAAATAAATCGGGAAGATTTATCACAAATAGAAGAATTAGAAATCACCTTGTTGAATAATAGTTTCCATGTAAGCTCTGAAGAAGAAGACATAAATATCCATCCAGTTACTCGTAACCGTCGTCGTATTATGGTGATAGACAGTGAAGAGAGTGATGCGGAAGATCATGCAGTTCCAGATACCTCTGGAAACACTACGCCATTTACACCCACATGGACACTACCAACAGGTAACCAGCGTCGAATTATACCTTTCACAGAAAATCCTGGTTTGCATACTAATCTCCGCTTAGCAATGAATAAGAAATCGCCTGCTGATTTTTACTCTCTTTTGGTTCCCGATGATGTTTTTATGCAGATAGTAGAAGATACAAATCAGTTTGCTATTGATAGAATCACCGGGCGCGTGGCTTCAAAAGCAGCAAGAATCCGTAACTGGTCTCCTTCTAACGTGCATGAGATGAAAGGCTTTTTTGCATTAATTATTTTTATGGGATTGGTTAAACTTCCTAAGCTTTCTGATTATTGGTCAAAAGATGAAATAACAGGTCACCCGTTTGCAGCAACAATTATGTCCCGTAATCGCTTTGAACTGCTTCTTCAAATGCTTCATTTTTCCCAGCTTGATAATGCTCACAAGTCTGATAGGTTACATCGCGTCAGACACTTACTGGAGGTCATGAACACAAATTTTTCAAGGCATTACACTCCTGCCGAAGATATATGCATTGACGAAAGCGTTGTGCCATTCCGCGGCAGAATCATTTTCCGTCAATATAACAAACAGAAACGCCATAAATACGGCATAAAAGAGTTTAAATTATGCACTCTACCGGGATATACATATAAAATCAATATTTATGCGGGAAAAGAAAACGATCAAGTGAATACTACGCCGGCAAACGTTGTAATGTCACTTTGCAGTGGCTTGTTGAACAAGGGTCACACGTTGTATACTGACAATTGGTATACGAGTATTGATTTAGCAAGGAATCTGTTGGAAAATCAAACACATCTAGTGGGTACTATTAGAAAAAATAGAAGGAATATACCAAAAGAGGTTTCTGATGCTAAACTGAAGACAGGTGAATATATAGCTAGAGAGAGCGAAGACGGAATTACTGTCATGAAGTGGAAAGATAAAAGAGACGTACTTGTTCTTTCTACCAAACATTCCGACCGATTCCAGACAATTACAAAGCGGGGAAAAGCGGTATCGAAACCAAAAATCGTGCTAGACTATAATAGGGCAAAAGGAGCTGTCGATTTGTCCGACCAAATGGGGGCTTATTCCACCCCATTAAGAAAATCGGTAAAATGGTACAGAAAAGTTGCCATAAACTTGCTGTTGAACACTGCAGTTATCAATGCACTAGTATTATATCAAGCAGTAACCGGGACGAAAATCCAAATTGTTGAATTTAGGAAACAGGTGTTGAAGGGCCTGTTAATGAGAAGTGAAACCTCAAGTCAAGTTTCAAGACCAATAAGAATGAAGCATAAGCTTGCGAAGAAAGATGGCACAAGCAAAAATAGTCGACGAACTTGTCAGCAGTGCTACAAAGACAATAGTAAAGTAATGGGACGAGTATTAGCCAAAAACAAGACGAAAAAAGTTGTAACTTTTTGTGAAACCTGCCCTAACAAACCATATCTTTGTTTTGATTGTTTCCATAAAATTCATTAAAATAATAGGTAACGTTGATATTGATCTCAATCTAAAGTCTGATTTAATTTTGTTTCATTTAAAAACTGCAATAAATAATAACTTTAATAAATAATTATTATATTTCTGATTTATAAACATATTATAGTTTAATTCATCAAACTATCCCCGAAAACTTAAACCCTAACAGCTATGTAGTACATCTTTAACCAGATTTTAACTACTTAAGTAAATAGTAACAGTATACAGTATTTTACAACATATTATAAATAGTAATTTTATGGAAAAATATAAAATAACACATTATCATACACACTTTTTCCTTTAGAACTTTCAAACAAGTCTTGTCCCGAAATTATTTGTCATATTTTTCTAAGTCATATTTTTTACTAAAAACCAAATACAATCTGTTTGTCTACAGGGCCATGGGGGTCACGTCAAATACATATTAGCTTCATATCTGTGCCCGACGGCCCAATATAGACGCTTAAAATCGCCTCTGACTCGCGGTCATATGTTGTCCCCCGCGGCCCCAACGGAACTATTGTATGTCGACCACACGGTGTCCCCCACGGCCCAAACAGAAAGACTGAAAAATTAAAGCGGCGTTCAACGTGTTAAGAAAATTCAAAACATTTTTTAATATAGTTTATTTACATTTAACTAAAGTATGTAGGTACCATTTTGTTCGATAACTTTTTGCCATCTTGTAGGTAGGGACATGATCCCATTGCTATAGAAATTTTGGAACTTCTGGTCAAAATACCGGGACAAGTGGTTTTGGCAGTCCTCTCGTGATGTTAACCTGACACTGCCTAAAGAATTCTGAAGAGACCGAAACAGGTGGAAATCTGAAGGTGCAAGGTCAGGACTATACGGCGGATGCATTAACACCTCCCAGCCAAACTCTCTTAATTTTTGCTGAGTGGCTAAAGATGTGTGAGGTCTAGCGTTATCATGATGAAAAACCACACCCCTTCTATTGATTAATTCCGGCCGCTTTCTCTCAACTTCTTGCTTTAATCTCATCAGTTGTTCGCAGTAGAGTTCGGAATCGATGATCCTGCCTGGTGGTAACAGCTCATAATGAATAATGCCCTTCCAATCCCACCACACACACAGCATCACCTTGTTGCGAGTTAACCCGGGTTTCGCCACAGTCTGTGAAGCCTGACCGGCCTTTGACCACGACTTTTTTCGCACGTTCTTGTCATACGTTATCCACTTTTCATCACCAGTTATCAGCTTCTTCAAAAATGGTTCGGTTTCATTACGTCGTAATAAAGAATCACAAATGAGTATACGGTTCATTAGGTTTCTTTCAGTGAGCTCGTGAGGTACCCAAATGTCGAGCTTTTTTGTGTACCCAGTTTTTTTCAAATGCGCCAAAACTGTTTTGTGGTCAATTTCCAGTTCTTCAGCTACGTCGTAACTACTGATATGCCGATCTTGCTCCACTTTTTCAAAAATGGCATCCATTTTATCCGTAATAGGGCGACCAGAGCGACGTGCATCTTTGACATCAAAATTTCCGGATTGAAAACGCTTAAACCAAATTTGTGCTACTCTCACAGACACTACACTAGGTCCATAAACATCGCAAATTATTTCGCGGCTTGCGTTGCATTTTTACCTTTTTTGTAGTAAAATTTTAAAATGTATCGAATTTCTTCATTAGATTCACTCATCTTGACGGTACGAAAAACAAATGAAAATCACACATTTTCCTAATTTGAATTTGGAATTATGTTTTTTAAAATTTAAACTTTCAATGATACCAAAACCAGCCAGATACAAATAGTATAGCCAAAGAGATTTTATTACAAGTTCATACATACTATAACGCGAAAAGACTTTGTCCCCAACCTAATATTTAAATTTGTATAATGAAATGGGGTAATTTTAAATCGGCGCGACACAATAATGACACTTGAAGGTACTTCAGCTGCATCTGGTTTGACTGGAAGCCGACCCCAGCATAGTTGCGAAAAGGCCAGGCAAAAGATTAGAAGCATCAGGCTAAATTTAAAAAGTTATCTGATCTGATTTCCTCACTTTATTACATGCTCTACATTTATGTAATAAGAAAGTTTTACATTCATCAAGTATAATTAGCTACAGATAAAAAAGTGACCCACCCAAGGTTATGCAACATTTAAAGCATTTCCTACAATCACAATGACAGTTTTTCTGTAAGTTTTTGCACTAACAAAAGTAAATACACAAACTCACGCCTAATTCCCGTGGCCTGTAGCCAGAAACTACAGAACACCACGTCGCCACCTGCTACGATCATTAAATACTCCTTTCGCTTCTTTAAGAAAATTACTAAGTGAACTATAATATTAAGTACCTACAAATCCTTTATTATCGTTTGTATTAAAGTGTGAATATAGCTTGTATTTAAAACAAAATCAATTATTTCCATAATTCTGTTTGCCCTTGGACGAGTTTATATAAAACAACTTGAACTCAATTACCTACAAAATAAAGATTTTGCTGGTAATTGCATGTTGTGTTGTTGTTAGTACATTATTACTTTAACTCATGAAATTAGCCTGTAAGTTTACAATTTTTATTAGGTACTTATACAGATAATTTTTATGATATAATCCCATGTTTTCTAGTAATTAAGCTTTGCAAAATGCATAATGAGTGAATAATGTTCCCATGCTGGACACAGGCTTCCTCTTTGTGAAGGGGAGTGGGCCGTAACCCACTACGCGGCCCCAGAGTGCAATAGTGGATGAAGCTTTATCAAAACACTAGCTGTTGCCTGCGACTTCGTCTGCGATCCAGGATTAATAGTAGCCGATGTTATCATGCCGTGTGCTCATGGTTTATTCAACTGCCAAATTTCAATTAAATCCGTTCAGCCATTTTAGCGTGAAAGCCTAATCAACAAACGAATAAACACACTTTCGCATTTATAATATTAGTTAGGAGGATGAAAACCGGCCTATCGACACTAGACTCACAAAATGTATTAGGTAAAAAAAAAAACTCTTAGCACACTACTAAAGTTTCTCTATTAATATAATTCAATCATGATTCGAAAGACACGTGGAGCCATCTATTATCATAAGAACGTTATTGTTGTTTTCCTCGGGAACAGTACTTTTTTCGGGATAAAAGGTACCCTATGTCCGTGTCTGTACACCTAACAATGTATATGCAAAACAGGATGATCGGTTCAGTGGTTTAGGCGTGAAAAGGTAACAAACAATCAAACTTACTTTCGCATTTATAATATTAGTTATGATAAGAAAACAATGTAAAGCCAATTATTTAAAAAAAATTAGTAACAATGGAGTTTCTTGCTGGCTCTTCTCCATAGGAAACAATTAATTCGAAACATGCACCTACATTCTGACATATCATAGCATAGGTGCCCATGTGCATTTCTGTGAATAAAATAAAATATTTTAAATTTGAATCTAATGAAAATCTGAATTCTGTACCTACAGGAAAACACAATAATTATTGTGACAGGTGGAATGTATACAAGTTGAATCCATAAAATCAGATAAGCAAATAGGTAAAATTAGCATGACAAACATAACAAATCAAACAAGAATGGGACACATCCTTTGCATCTGTGTACTGTGGCCTTTTGTTTAAAATATAGTTTTATTGTTTATCTTATGATCTAGTTCCCTCACTGGCTGAGCATGTATGGTCATTAGCAGTAGGCAATTATACACTTGTAGGTCGTATTCAGGGCCATTATGGCCGTAAGACATGCAAGCCTTTGTCAAAAATCATTTTACTGGCAGCAGGAGAGCCAGGTTTAGAAGGCTAACTGTGGAAGTAGCTAATTAGCTATAATGTTTTAAAGAAATAGCATCATTGTAATACAACAACTCCTAGTACAAGAGTCAGGGCTACAAAGATGTTTGTATCTTGAAGTGAAATAAATGTGACACTACACAAGAAAAAGTACCTTATGGTCATTGGCGCTTAATTCGTTCAGAAATACAAATCGTACAAGTTTACTTACCTTATAATAAGCACAATGTCGTAAGTGCCAACGACCATAATGGTACCTTTTCTCGTGGACAGTCACATATAAATTATATTATAATAAACTAGCTGCCCGCCTCGGCTTCGCACGGGTGTACTAATTATGAAATCTATAACCCTTAACTAGTGAGTAAGTAAGTAGTTCAAAGTAAAAAAATATTTTTTCACATTAATAATAATTACTTACTTACTTACCTACTTTTTTATTTTTGTTCTTGATTACTGAAAAGAAATATTCAGGATTCTTTAATATTACCTGTTTAGTTTTACCTATTTTTTATATATTTTTTTTTTAATCTTGGCGTCTACCAAACGAACCGCGAGTCATATTATTTTGCGGACCCCCAATGAAAGTAATTGGTGATCCCTGGTCTAAGGCTTTCATCACAGCCACATCATGTCCTGTCTTGACCTATGGATGGCTTCATTTTGCACCTACTAACTAAAATGTGTCTGGCTATAAGTAAGAAAAGAAAGAAAAATATTTTATTTGGGACATGCACAACTTACCCATAGATGAGTTTGGAAATATTTAAAAATTGCAGTTAATACTAAGCCTGAACCTTGTTTTAAAGACAAATGCCTTATTTAAACGTAACTAATTGTAAATCATTTACTATGCGGCATTTATCATCAACGAGGCACGGTTTATTTTCAGTTTCTAAATTACCGTGACGTGTTAGCAGTAACTGCCGGATTGAACATGAACGGTATGGATTTAACTGATAAGCATCGGATAATTTATTGATGGAGAAAATTAGAAAATTCTTGCCATGTGGTTGATGTCGTTCAACGCACCTTTGAACACCCACCAACCATTATCCCTTCTTTATGTTAACTTAAAGGGTACCTACTCACCTAGTATTTACAAGTTTGCTTTTGCCCGTGGCTTCGACCGGGGGAGGTTGGAAATCCCACGGGAACGGACTAGCTATAGCAAGATAAAAAATATCCTGTCTTTAAACCCAGCCGATCTAATAGATTGGGGAAAAAGTTTCTTCGCATTTTTTAAGAAAATTCAAAACATTTTTTAATATAGTTTATTTACATTTAACTAAAGTATGTAGGTACCATTTTGTTCGATAACTTTTTGCCATCTTGTAGGTAGGGACATGATCCCATTGCTATAGAAATTTTGGGACTTCTGGTCAAAATACCGCGACAAGTGGTTTTGGCAGTCCTCTCGTGATGTTAACCTGACACTGCCTAAAGAATTTTGAAGAGACCGAAACAGGTGGAAATCTGAAGGTGCAAGGTCAGGACTATACGGCGGATGCATTAACACCTCCCAGCCAAACTCTCTTAATTTTTGCTGACTGGCTAAAGATGTGTGAGGTCTAGCGTTATCATGATGAAAAATCACACCCCTTCTGTTGATTAATTCCGGCCGCTTTCTCTCAACTTCTTGCTTTAATCTCATCAGTTGTTCGCAGTAGAGTTCAGAATAGATGGTCCTGCCTGGTGGTAACAGCTCATAATGAATAATGCCCTTCCAATCCCACCACACACACAGCATCACCTTGTTGCGAGTTAACCCGGGTTTCGCCACAGTCTGTGAAGCCTGACCGGCCTTTGACCACGACCTTTTTCGCACGTTCTTGTCATACGTGATCCACTTTTCATCACCAGTTATCAGCTTCTTCAAAAATGGTTCGGTTTCATTACGTCGTAATAAAGAATCACAAATGAGTACACGGTTCATTAGGTTTCTTTCAGTGAGCTCGTGAGGTACCCAAATGTCGAGCTTTTTTGTGTACCCAGTTTTTTTCAAATGCGCCAAAACTGTTTTGTGGTCAATTTCCAGTTCTTCCGCTACGTCGTAACTACTGATATGCCGATCTTGCTCCACTTTTTCATAAATGGCATCCATTTTATCCGTAATAGGGCGACCAGAGCGACGTGCATCGTGGACATCAAAATTTCCGGATTGAAAACGCTTAAACCAAATTTGTGCTACTCTCACAGACACTACACTAGGTCCATAAACATCGCAAATTTTTTTCGCGGCTCGCGTTGCATTTTTACCTTTTTTGTAGTAAAATTTTAAAATGTATCGAATTTCTTAATTAGATTCACTCATCTTGACGGTACGAAAAACAAATGAAAATCACACATTTTCCTAATTTGAATTTGGAATTATGTTCTTTAAAATTTTAACTTTCAATGATACCAAAACCAGCCAGATACAAATAGTATAGCCAAAGAGATTTTATTACAAGTTCATACATACTATAGTGCGAAAAGACTTTTTCCCCAACCTAATATAATGTAAAAATCTCACCCTGAAAATTAAAGTGAAGTGAGTAAGAAATTTGAATTTCAAATCCGTTTAGTCGTTAAGAGGGCTTTCTCATTTTGTCACGTCTCTCGCTCACACGGGACCTATTTTTTAAGACTGTAAAATGACAAGATGCTTTTTCGAAAAATGTAATCAATTGGCGAACTAATAAACAATATTAATTTAATAGGTAATTATTAAAAAAACATTTCTATTGTGGTATCTAATAAACTCAGCTCAATAAGTATTATGATCTGTTTTTGAGATGAAAATAAAAATGTGTTTTTAATTACCTATTAAATTAATTTTATTTATTAGTTCGCTAATTGATTACATTTTTCAAAAAAGGATCTTTTCATTTAACATTCTTAAACATTTGGTTCCGTGTGAGTGAGAGAGGTGACAAAATGCGACAGCCCTCATAAGGCGTGAAAAGGTAACCGACAGACAGTTACTTTCACATTTATAAAGTATAGAAATATTGTCTATTAGATGGTATACATTTAGAAAAAAAAAAAAAATAGATAGTCATTTTGATGCAGTTTTAAAAAGTCAACGTTAAATCACATAATGTTACAAAAATTCAGTGTAATTCATCTCATTCAATTTAACGTTTTTATTTTGCCTGGGAAATGAATGAGGTATCGCAAAGCTAATATTATGTCGCCGACGTCCATGTTTGGTCTAGCTAGAGCGCTGCCACTGTTTTGACGCTTTCTAAACTACTGTGCTTGTTAATCGAAACACCGCATAGTGACACTCTATCTTTGACTTAGATTTTTGGTCCCAAACTATACCTACATGAAATACAGTTATAACAGAACGTCACGACTTTATTAATTTCCTCGGTCATTTGGCCTGTTTCGTCACCTCCGAATGACTTCCGATTATTTTGTCTAGGACACAGTTTCATTTAATTTCTGTTCCTTTTTCTAATTTATCTGGCAGCTAAAGCTAAAGAGAAAAAGTAAGAAAAAGTGTTTATTCAGCACAAATAAGACTGAAGATTTGAACGCACTTATTTCAGAACCTACCAGTCGGATTTGAAAAAATGTTTTTTTCATTTGATAGCCCAATGGTTAAGGAAGGCTATAGAGCCTTTAGCCTTCCTCATATTAGCCTATATTATAAGCTATTTAACATCACACTAGGATCCTTAGGAGCCGAGCAAAAAGAAAAAAGTCGGAAAGAACGCTAAGCGGGTGTGTCGGGGGGACAAGAAATATCACGTGGACGAAGTCGCGGGCAGAAGCAAGTTATAAAATAAACTTTAAACAATCTAAGAAGCCAAAAGCCTCGAATTCGACAAGTACATTGTGGAATAGCTTTGTCCGTTTCACATAAAACTCTTTCTAAGAAATAATAATTATGAGGAGTGTCT
Organism: Dicycla oo; assembly: GCA_948252095.1. Lineage (NCBI taxonomy): Eukaryota > Metazoa > Arthropoda > Insecta > Lepidoptera > Noctuidae > Dicycla > Dicycla oo. Next base: position 13,841,510 of record OX411729.1, on the reverse strand, counting down.
TATCATCTTGTTGACTTGGACAAGAAAATTATTATTGGGAGTGACCTATTGTACATGCAGTTCCATGCACAATAAATAGGTCATTCACTTCACTTCACTTTAGATAATAGAATGCTACTACATAAATACTGAAACTTTCCACCTAGGTACTTTAAACCTGCACTACAAAACCTAAAACATACCTTAAAGTTATCATAAATAAAGTCTATAATTGAATGTCATTTATGTGTGAATTTATTGACTTTCCACCTACTTTAAATGTGCACTAGAAAACCTAAAATATACCTTATATATACTGTAAATAAAGTCTAGAATTGAATGATTTGTTAATTAATTGACCTGAACTTCATTAATCGTCTTAATTATCAAGTACACATAGTTACGCGCGGCGGACGCATGACATGATGCATTCAGTATTGATAATTGCAATATGTATTCATTTGCGCTTCTGGCTGTTTTCAACCTGCTACACATCTGACATGGGCCTCCAAGTAACCGTTACAATGAACGGTTAAAGAGAAAATTGTCGTAGTAGCTATGCTTTGGTAGACAGATTGGTGATCGCAGTTTTCTATTAATCTATTACTAGCTTCTGCCCGCGGCTTTACCTGCGTCGATTTCGAATTTCATGGTTTTAATTTTTTACGCGGAACCCTAATTCTTTTTCTAAAATAAAAGTAACTAAGTTAGTCCTTATAACATCAGCTATCTGCCAGTGAAAGTCCCGTCAAAATCGGTTCAGCCGTTTCGGAGATTATCCAGAACAAACAGACAGTCAGACAAAAAAATTTAAAAATTGTTTTTTTTTATTTTTTTTAATATAAGTACCGTATACAATATACTTTCATATGCATTTAATAAAAAGCTATTATTGTGACATTACAAACGGACACTTCAATTTTATTTACATAATTATTTGTATAGATTGCCCATATTCTTGCTTTAATTATTCACCTGAGCTTAGGTAAGAGAGGGACAAATAAATATTTGTCTATGCGATCAACGATACCTTCTTTAAGGTTGAACTAGTCGCGGGCTCGGAACTCACTGGTGGGCATGGCCAAAAAGCACGCTATCTCACTTGGAATGGTGTCCGACAGAGATAGTGTCAGTGATGAGCAGTTAGACTCTAGTAAAATAATAAATAAAAACTCGTAATATTGTAGTAAAACGAGCGCGTAAAAAATTACGAAAAGTCCTTTGGAAAATCAAGTTTTATGTAAAAACCACTGCATAAATCAATTATAAACAAAGTTTATGGAACTCTTCGGTTATTGGGCTTTGTCGATGCCGACTTTTTTTGGAGATTTTACACTTCTTTTATTACTTATTTACGCCCAAAGTTGCGTTAAAATTCGCAAGAAATAACTTTGTTGTCTCATACCTTTTTATTGGCAATTTATTTTACAATTCTGTTTCCGCACAGACAAAATTAATAATGAGACAAAACGATATCATGTCGAACTTTGGATGTACATTAAAGTGATACCCTCCTGTTTGTATGGAAAAAATATCGACTAGTGCAACCTTAATGTACGGCCGGCACATCCCGGTTCCTGGTCAACCCTGTCAGCTCCGCTAATACCTTGTTGACTAGTACTGGGTTGGCGCTACTATTACATATTATTATCATTGAGCCGATCGAAGAACGTACAAATTCTTTTAAAAGCTGCTGCCAGTTGCTTAAATTAGAACTGCATAGTTTTCTATTCTAATTTTATATAACGAGAATAATAAACATACGTTAGCGACTTTGTATGACGTGAACACAAATTCTCGTGACCCCCTTATTAACAATCACGATATTTCACATACCAATGTGAAAGTGAGAACTGGGAACCCAAAACTGCATTTGGGACGCAAATCTTGACGAATATGTCGGCGTTGTTAGGCGCCTTCCCACTCTGCACCTTCCTTTGCCCTCGGTACCGACGACCCAGGGAAAGTCGCGAGAATCCATTGGATGCCGAATGAATGTGTAAGAAAGAAAGAATAACGTTATTTGGACACAGTTCGTGAAACACAAAACACAAATAAATAACAAAAAAAACGGTCAAGTGTGTGTCGGAACACATACATACTTAAAATTGTAGTTGAAAAACATGTTCTCCCATATATCGATTATACGTCACGGTTATTTCCAACTGCAAATGTATGTGTTATCGCAAAAAAAAAAATGTATGTGGTAAAATTACAAATGAACGATTTTCGGACTTTTCCTTTTACTTTATTGCCTCATGATTTTAAGCATATTTTAGGTCAACGAAAAGTACCCTATAGGTTTTGATTTATTAGCGAGTATCAAAATATGGCGCATAAATGACCGAATTTTTTTATTGCGTTGACTTAGAAGCTTGATTTTTTTATACTTATATTAATTTGAACTTGTTACCTCGACGCGTTCGCGTTCCTGAGAAAAAAGGTCTTGACCTGTTTTTTTTTTTATATTTCTATGGTCTTGATAGACTGACAGACTGACAGACGGACAACGAAGTGATTAAGGGTTCCGTTTTTTACTTTTGAGGTACGGTACCCTAAAAACCGGCCAAGTGCGTGTCGGACTACGCACAATGAAGGGTTCCGTAGTTGGGATGAATCCCAAGAACAAACTTAACATTGTAGTTGAAAAACATGTTCTCCCATACATTCTAACTGCAAATGTAACTTTGTATGCACAATATTGAAAGATTTACCATGTTGTTTTAAGACCATAGACTTATTATAGGTAAGTTTTCCTGTAATCTATAGGTATTGAACTATTTATTTTCTCTATTTTTTTCAAAATTTTAGGCTCAGTACTTTCGTAGATAAGGGGGGAATGGTCAATTTTGGTCTATTTTCTTAAATAACTTTAAAATGGTTTATTTTAAATTTATGAAAAATATATTTGAGACCCTCACAGTAAGCCCTTTTATTTGATATGTCACACGGTACAGTTTGCAAAACTTTTCTTATTTGCCCCCCAAAATTGACCCCCATTTTCAAAATTCATTTATTTACGTTACACGTGCGTGTTTGGGTTACAGAAATGCATACGTGTACAAAATTTCATCTATATCGGTCTATTAGATTCCGAGCAAATTGGTTGTGACAGACAGAAAATAAGACACACGAGTGATCCTATAAGGGTTCCGTTTTTCCTTTTGAGGTACGGAACCATAAAAAGAGAAAATAATGGTTTAACAACAATAGTGTATGGTTCATTTCAGCATTAATGCCAGACAGATGTTGCTATGCCTGTACTTGATAAGACACTGGCCTTAACCTATTTAATATACAAGCTTGAAAGTCCTTAATCTTTATGTTTTAGGAGGGTAGCTGCGAGTCTCTAAGGGAATACCTAGGCAGAAACAACGCTAAAGGCGTGGACTTGAACAGGGACTTCCCTGACCAATTCGACAAGAACAAGTCGAATGATGACGAGTACCTGTATGGTGGACGGCAGCCTGAGACCGTGGCGCTTATGCGATGGGTGACCAGCAAGCAGTTTGTGCTGTCAGGGAACCTGCACGGAGGCGCTGTAGTTGCTAGTTATCCTTATGATGATTCCAGGTTGGTTTTGTAGAATTGACATATTTTAGTAAGTATCTAATAAAAAAATAATTGTAAGTCAGGTGATAATATACAGGGTTATTGGTAAAACACCAACAACCTCTTAAGGGGTCATTGTACTCATCATTATGAACAATTTTTACTATGGGACCAAACCTGAAATCGCGAAAAAAAAATCAGCTGTTCAGTACATTTTGACGAATTATGCGAACATAAATGTACTAAACAGCTGATTTTTTTTTCGCGATTTTAGGTTTGGTCCCATAGTAAAAGTTGTTCATATTGATGAGTAAAATGACCCCTTAAGAGGTTGTTGGTGTTTTACCAATAACCCTGTATATCGTCATCATTTATTCTCCCGCCCTTATCCCAATTTATTTGGGGTCGGCGCAACATGCCTTTTTCTTCCATATACTTCTCTATTAGTCGTCATCTCGGTAATCAGGTGACATAATCAGCGTATAATGTTTTCACTGCTGGGACGCTTGACGCTTGCTTCAGTATGTTGTGTTACCTTCAATACAAACCATAAAGCATTTGTCAGGTTTTCCAAATGATTTTAATCATTTAAGGACGCGTTCTCAAAACAGATAGGTATCAAATCGCATCACTACACTGACACGGCTCAAACACACACATACACCCTTATTGAACCCGTCGGTTAAACGATGGAACACCTTTGAACATTGTCGTACTGTAGTTATCATCAGAAAAGTTAAACAAAAGAAGGAAGAAGGCTTACTACACGTGGTTTCTACATTTGCAGCGGTTTTTTTAGTCTGTGCCAAAGTACTGGCCATTACTGCAACTGTGCTCAGGATCCCCGTTGGAATGTTTGATAGTTATGACATCATCATCACAGAAATACCAGTAATACTGACTGTAGGTACTTACTTACCAAATATTCAAGATTAACTTAAATTAGCTAGCAAAACTAAACTACCAGCTAAAGTTGTGGTTAACTGCGGAATTAATGAGTAACTAAACTGATTTTGAAACTTTAGCAAGTTTCAATATTTTTCTTAGATTATTGTTCAAATTTTTATTTGGGCCTACGTAAATATCCAGACAGTGACGAAATAAAATAACCACATGTGAAGATTTATGCGTAACAGCAAAATATGTGAAAAATTAGACGGTTCGTTTTTATTTTTTTCTGTGATTAATTGTAACATTTTTGTGAATATTTTACCCATATTTTTGAAAATATTATATCTGCTTACCTAAGAATTTTTTTAAGAAACAAAAATATGTACATAATAGCAGAAAAATGATCCCGAACTAAGCCTCATATCGTCAATTTGTGTGAAGAGGTAACGGAAAATCGTTTTTGCGATATCAAATTCAAAAATTTCAAACCAAAAAACTGCATTATTTGGAGATAAAGAAGTAATCTATTTGTTGCAATTATTAGTTTAGTTTGATTTAGTTTCATTTCATCGCAAACTATACTGAAAAATAGCTTATTATCGTCGGATTTGCAAACGCATCCTTAATACTTCGGGTTGTCGTACTGGGTCGTAGTAGGAGTCCTTATGTTCGTCACATTTTAAACAACGCGTCACATAATGGTCTGGTTCAAGGTGGTGAGCTTAACTTCGCCTAACATAACATGTGACTTCAGATTGAACAATTTTATTTTCACAAGCATTCTCTTCATCAAATTTTCATATTGATGAAAGTGGCTGAGAATCAAGCTCTATGGCCGAAGCTTAGGGGATCAACTACACTTATTTAGCTTAATTCAGCACAATTTAGTTATTGTCCATAGAATGAATGAATGAATGAATGAAATGCACCGACCCCAGCGTGGTTTGACCAGACTCGATTAATCGAATGAACCCAAAGATTCACACTAGCCCCTGTTGCCTCATGTTACATGGTGCAACAGAGACCATTGCATATCAAGGAGTAGACCGGGGGGCGCGGTAATGGTAGGGTAGACAGGCCCTTAGGATATGGAGGGGATAAAGAGCCTACCGAGTATGCACCCTTGAGCAAGCATTGGAATAGTGGAGAGACGGGTGATATAATTATGGATGGGCTCTTTTTACGACGTCGCCGCCAGGTTGCTTCTAGTCCAGCTTCCCCGGTGAATTTTTTGGCGGTTAAACTGCGTTTTCGACTTTATTTATGTCACTGCTATGCTGTATTACACGTTGCTGTTTCCAATTTCTTCGTCTGAGGTCTCACTGCTATCCGTTTCGGGTTTCTTGTACTTCTCATTTGAAGCCTTTTTGAACTTATTTCTTTCGTTAGCCGTATCCACCCAAAAGTTGATTTCATTGTCGAAGTATATCATGTCTTGCTTTAGCTTGTCGTTCCATGTGTAAATACTTGTGGCCAACTTTTTTGTTTTAGCCTTGTACTACATTGCTGCATGTACCAGGTGCTTTTGGTGGGGTTAAACTGCTTTCTCGTTTCGTTTCTTCTTCGTTCTGATGAGTTGACAACAGCATAATGTCCAGGAGGCGGCCGGCCCACTCCTCGCTATTTCTGTTCAGCTCCGACTTCCAATAATGTATTTTTTATTTTATTCAAAGTTCGACCTGTTCACCTCAGGTTGTCGCGATTGCAGATGTTCTACAGTTAAAAGTTATGCACACTATTCAGCACAAATAATTAATAAAACTACTTAGACTCCGACTAAAATCCGCCAAAAAAAGAAACAACACAACACCCTTGATCTCCGATTTTGGAACACAGTATGACCCTCGTAGGCACTGGTTTGCTCGATCAGGAGTACACTTACGAGGCTTATTAGGATGATTTTTAATGCCTGTAAATGTTGCGTCATGACCTTTAGCCGCAAGTTACAACCTACACATATAATAAGAATTGTGTTAGTAAATAAAACTTAAAACTATGTTAGTATCACTTGGTTGCACTAAGTCTTTGTGCGTTCCGGTGGCACTTGTCCATGAAAGCGGCGGAATACGACATCCTGAGGCCAAAAGCTTTCTTCCATCACCTGAGGCAGGTAGCATGTTGGTATGCGCACCACAAACGCCTTAAAGTTGACGTTGCGGTGCGACTCCAGCAGCTGCACTCTCGGCGCGTACTTCAGCCTTCTGCTCACGTACTTCACGATGTCTTCCGCGTCAGTGGTGTAGTGGAGACGAGAAATATACACCGGGGTATTCGGCTTCGCAGCACGCAGTTTTTCGTTGGGCTCGGTAGGAGCCTTGCCGCAGCGGTTCTTACAGCTACTCTGTCGGCGCTTCCTCCTTTGCACCGTCACGAAGACGTCATCAGCAGCTCGGTCCGTTTCCTTTACAGGCGCAGGCTTTGCAGGGTGAGCAGTGGGAGTGCTCAAAGTGACCAACGGGTCAGATGGTCGCGTCGATCGGGTAGCGCTACGGGGACGGGAGCGGAGCTACGAGGCACGCTAGCGGCATGCAACTCTGACTCAGCAATCGGCGCCGGCGATAAAATTGCTGATGCAAAACTCTTGGCCGATGTGTCTAGGCAGCCAACACCTCGGCGCGTATTTACGTTGATTACACGCGCCGGTGACCCACTTAACGCCACATAGTTGCGCAACTCATCGAGTTCTGTGCGCAGGTCTGCGACGGTGTTCTGGGATGTCTCCAACTTCCTCTGCACATCAGCTAGACTAGCCTTCAAGGACACAATGTCCTTCAACAAACTCGTAACGTCGACGTGGTCGAATGTGACTGGAGGTAACTTATTCAGATCCCTCGCCACAAACGTCGGCACATCGTCAGGATCGGTAGCTTTCAGAAGCGTGATGATGTCTTGCACACTTTTCTTTGTCCCGTCACGTCGACGAGACACCATCTGGTCGATTTTATTAAGTGACCGAAACAGCAGCAGCTTCGCAGCAGCAATGTCTTCTTTGCTGAAGTTCGATACACAGATCTGGATAGCGGACACCTCGTCCATCACGTCCAGTTTCTGCTGCAGGAACGCCAGCAGTTCATTTGGCACAAGTTTATCACTCATGGCAACAAATTAACGAGTGTCGGCTTGCGCCGCGCTATACGATAATAATAATATTATGAACCATGTCGCCACGTCCGCCTCAGAGCGCGGTCGGACACGAATACCTATACCTTAGCAGGTGTTGAAATAAAGCGCGTATCAACCATTAGAGATCTTGGCGTGACATTTGACTGCAGATTGACATTCCATGCACACATGTCTGCCCTAGCTTCAGAATCTTACAGGCGCCTAGGTTTTCTCCTACGCAATGCCCGTGACTTCAATAATCCTATTGTCATCAAATTATTATTTAACTGCCTAGTTAGAAGTAAGTTAAAATTTGCTGCAGCCGCCTGGAATCCCCACGGATCCACATATGTATTAGGGACTTCTTCTCCTCAGCCAAAGCACCAGGAAGCGGTGAAGGGCGGGCGCTTTGGGGGACCGTCCCATGCAATTCTGACGTTCGAAAAGTGCTGATTCCCAGCCCAGCTCGAACAAATGACTTTTGATTTCGATTTTGATTGAAAAGGTTCATTCCTGCATTTTATACATAAAAACATTTACGGATATTATCCATTTATGTATCCTGCTCATTTCCTGCTGTGAATGTTAGGGTATAATTCCCTGGCAGTGCGTAAAGTCAGAGATCAGATTCTAATAGCCAAAAAATTTTAAGGAGAATGGTAGATTCCCCAGAGCTACACAATACTTTGTGTACACAAAAAAGTAGTGCAAGCAGCACATCAGCCATCCGGCCTCCATAGTACAAGCTCCGCCCAGTCCGGGATCAGACGACCGTGCGTGAACAATGTCCCAGGTCACCATTATTATTATTATTATTATTATTAACTTTATGTGTCTGACAACTACCTGCGTCATAGGCCTACTCGACGACACCGACTGTTCGCCACATCCCATTGTCGCACTGTGTCGCGCGTGCGCAATCCCCGTTGTGTCGCATGCATGGTGCTATAAACTCCTTAATGCAGACAGTACCGGAATGTGACATCTTTAATGACACACTCAGGGTGATCATGTCAAATTGTCTCATGTTCTGTGAAAGCTATGTTTGTTAGGTAAATAAATTGTATGTCGTTATCATTTCATTCGATTTTATTTTTTCTCTTTTTAATACATTAGGCGCGGCAGACGCACACGCGCGCCTTCGGACGTTCACCAGGTGCCCGACGGCGCGCATGCGCGTCCACACAATTTACATAACAATCCCCGAGCGCGGCGCGCCGCACCCGTGCGCTCGTTGTGCATCTCTATTGCCTCGAAAACACCGTAAAATAAGGGTCGGCAAGGGCGTAGCATAAAGAAGCGATTGCACAAAGAATTAAGCAGATAATGTGTTAAAGTTATTTAAGTATGTTTGATCTCTGACTTATTATTTGTTTTTGTTTATGTAATATGTTTAGTTTTATGTTTAGTTTTACCTATTAATTACTGTCATTAGTGCAAGCCGTTGTAATTAACTAATTATACATTAATAAATTAGTCCACCCAGTCTTTAACATCATTACACGCACAGTACTCACGAATTCATAATTAAAACATTGTTCGTTTTTTAAAAACAAATGTCAACATTACATGAGATAGGTATTCTCGATCTAAGTCGTTACTCTATTTATTTATGTCCCTGCTAAGCTGCATTATTACACGTTGCTGTTTTCAAAATCTTCGTTTAAGGTATCATGCTATCCGCTTCAGGTTTCTTGTAAATCTCGTTGGCGGCCTTCTTGATCTTATTTCTTCAGCCGTATCCACCCAAAAGTTGATTTCATTGTCGAAGTAGGTATCGCCAAACTTAAGGATCGCCAAACTTAAGATTTTTCTCCAGATTTGGCTTACTCTTTAAACATTAGTCAATGATATTATATTAAAATGTGGCAGATATAATACTCCCGCGCGCTTTGTGAAGACTCGGAAGCATATTGGGGTAGGTATTGTCTTTCGAATAAAAAACACGACCCTCTTTTCTAGGGACATTTATTTAGCCCGAACAGATTTGAAACGTTAGTTACTATGAACGTAACACATCTTGAATGACGAACACACTCCAACACATGTGGCTAGAGCGGGATTTATGGGCCGCCATCAAAGTTTTCTGTAGAAATCTTTACGGGGTACGGGCCTTTGTGATGATTTGCTGTGAATTGACTCAAAAAAAGGTTCCCGTTATGGGCTCTGGCATGTTGAACTAATGACTAGTTCGCAATATTTAACAAGTAAACAATTTATTTCAATTTGTTTAGTTACTGGGAATCCAGTTAATACCATAATTATTTTCATGACCATGCAACAATTGTAAGCTTGAAATATGGGAACTAGATTTAGTGACAGAGCGACTAGTAAGTAGTTATATGATAATGAGCTCTGCGTGCCTGTCGGCGTAGTTCACAGAACACTAATACCCTTAGCCGGGGTAGTTGCACCTAGAACACGTTGACAAGACGTGTGAAAGAAAAGGGAATATATCACCAGATTCGTCTGCACGGGCGCCAAGCCATGCCGCTTGGGGCACCAGCTCGCTCACTCGAGATCAGGAACGCACGTAGGCCCAATACACCCCACCTCTGCATCGCTTCAATGTTATTTATTTGTCACCACCACACCAAGAAACACTATCGATTGCAAACTTGCCACAAGTGCCGCGCACGCTGCACCAATTGCACAGAATACTATGACGGACGGAGAGCGCTCTCGAGACGTCCGCCCACTTCAACGGCCCATGCCAATTTTTTTCCAGCACAATTTAGTTATTGTCCATAGAAGAAGAAAAAAACCGTTTTATATGGAACGACGCGGAAAGCTAAAGCTAAGCTAAGCTAAAGCTAAGCTAGCTTTCCGAGCTGACGCATCTTCATACAAAACTGTTTTTTTTTTCTATGGATAAAAGCTGGATTGAGCTGAATAATGCCCGTTTTCACCAACCCTAAGTGACATTTAAATTAATCTCTAAATAAAAGTGCACTAATGGATTTTCAAAGCTTTCCGAGCTGACGCATCTTCATACAAAACTGTTTTTTTTTTCTATGGATAAAAGCTGGATTGAGCTGAATAATGCCCGTTTTCACCAACCCTAAGTGACATTTAAATTAATCTCTAAATAAAAGTGCACTAATGGATTTTCAACGCTAGGCTTAACAGCACCGTGAGTTGAAAATCCAACAATTCAATGTTATTTATGGATTTATTTAAGTGTCACTTAAAACGGACATAAGTGTTTTTAGTCCCCAAATGTCGCAGTGAGCTGATAAAGGCTGATAATAAAATTAGATGTTCTCTTTATTTCTGTGTGATTAATCATTGATATTTATTACCCTTTCAGTACCGGCAAGGAGTGTTGCGAAGAGAGTCGTTCCCCAGACGATTCGCTGTTCAAACACTTGGCCAATGTGTACGCGTCTCGTAACGAAGACATGCGAGCGGGTGACACCTGTCCACCTGAGAACTTTGATGGTGGACTCACTAATGGAGCACATTGGTATTCTGTACAAGGTTGGTAGTTTTAAGCTCAGCGCACATTACAGCCGCATTTTTTTTTATGGATGGGAAATCATCAAATAACTTCTCCCGCTCTGGGTGGAGCGGGAGGGCGAGTCAGACTTCTACTGACTAAAACTCCCCCGTGTTCCTTCAGTTGCCAGGGCTAGGGCCACGGTAACTCTTTCGAACAACCCGCAACCTTGGCGGGATTACAGCCGCATTGGGCCGCGGTGCATCGATTTTCATACATAAATTGTGAGGTACAGCAGCACACCCTGTAGTTAACGTGGTTCTTACAAAATATGCAAAAGTGATGAGGGAGTATTTTGCCGTTGTGGTGAGGCCCGTATAAAAGTCCGTCATCCTTTAAAGTCCCATAAAAGAAAAAAATGCGTGGACTAGAAAATATGGTAGCTTAACCGTTTATTATATCCCATGTTTGATATGTTCGTCGCCAAATGTCTTCCGGACTGATCTACGAGTATAATTTGCTCTGATCTAATATGGTTAAATATGTATCTGTCACCGTATGATTATGAAGTTCCTTAGTTTATAATCTATCTCGCGAGATTATGGTGAAAACTGCATCAAAATCCGTTGTGTATTTTAGAAGAAACGGACTAGTGTATGTATACAGTGTTTTTTTTTTATGTGACAGTATGTGGAAATCCGAATCGTGAGATACGGGGAAACTATCTTAAGACCCATCATCATCGTTCTTCTCCATCATTAGCTCTTTTTTTATTAAAATAATGTTGGCATAGCACCTACTTAAGACGCAGATATAATTATGCCAATGGCATTGAGTGGTTAGCTTACGTGTTCTGTGCTGAGCTGTGTCCAGCCAGTAATAGATCTTACCCATCAAGGAGGGCTGTCCTAAATAAATTAGACGCATTATTAATTTATTATACATAAAACAAAAGGTATTTCAATAAAACACGTATACTAAAAGATACATAATAAAATCATCTTTAAAATGGTGAAGGTTTCATAAAAATACGTTTGATAGTTTTGCGTGATTCGCAGTGTTTTATCCGCGTTAGACATAACTTTACAAATTAATTACACTATGTAATATAAACATAATCTAAAATATTCACATATTAAGTTATTAAGAAAATGTTCTAATTTAACATATATAAAAAATATATGTTAAATTAGAACATTTTCGTTCAATCAAATCGTTATCACTACTCATTTAGACGTGATCTTCAGTTTAAAATTATTAAAAGACGGTCATCGTCGCCTTATTTTTTGGGTCAAGTGCGAGTTGTCCATAAAAATTAGTTAAATTGACCAATTTATTTATTCGTTTTGTATATAAGGATCATTTAATTTCATTGGATGGAAAAAAATCTCTCATTTTCCACTTTTACAGGTGGCATGCAAGACTTCAACTATGTCCACTCGAACTGTTTCGAGGTGACTTTCGAACTGTCCTGCTGCAAATACCCTCCCGCGAACGAACTCCCGAAGTACTGGCATCTGAACAAGGATGCTCTCATATCGTTCATTGAGCAGTCGCATATAGGCGTCACTGGTGTCGTAGTTGATGAGGCTGGGGAACCCGTTAAGGTAAATAGCAAGTATTTTAGTTTTTTTTTTATTAACCCTTTCCTGCTGCTGAACAAATGTTTTGAAGTTTGGACTGTTTTTTTTTATGGCGTAATTGGAGTTCTTGGTGTCGAGCCGAGCATTGAGAATCCAACATAGTACATCCCAGCGCTCCAAAAAAACACTGTTCGATTTTCAACTCTCGGCGCTAAGCAGTCCGTTAAAAATCCTCTGCTTAATTCTTTATGCAAACGCTTCTTTATGCTACACCCTTACCGACCCTTTTTTTACGATGTTTTCGAAACAATAGAGATGCACAACGAACGCACATGTGCGGCGTGCCGCACTCGTAGAAAGTTATGAAAACGCGCATGTGCGTCTGCCGCACCTAATGTATTAAAGTAGCCAGCGTGGCACCCGTCGAAGTCACCTTGCCATCTTTTTCTGGACCGGCCTTGATGGCACTATCTATCTTCAGGCACCCATTTGAGTGTGAGGTAAAGTTTTCAATGTCCTGCCTTAAGTATCCTGCTGCAAAAGAACTCCGTAAGTACTGGTATCTGTATAAGGATGATCTTAAGGCATAGATGACTTGTGCCGTTTGTTTGTAATGTAACATTCGAGGCGAGCGTGGTTACAAAACGGCGACACTCAAGACGCGGCGAACGCTCGCATCGAGCAGATGGCTCATGCGCTCCTGACTCATGCGTGCAGGGCTGCCAGATTGTTTGGAGAGAGGAAAAAAATCATTAAGAATTTTGGGTATTTTTATTTTATAGTTTTAGAGTGCATCCGAAGGATGTAACACATTAGGACCCATTTAAATATTACGATCGTTTGTTAAAGGGAAAGCTCCAAGCCAGCAGAATTCAAATTTTCTTACGTTTTTTTGCAATTTGCAAGTCATTATTAGGTTGTATGTTGATTAAAGTATGATTCGCGACCTTAACATAATAAAAGTTAACGTAACAGAATTATAATCATTAGAATCAGTAATACAACTCCTTAAGTTAGTATAATCCTGAATGTCAAGATTCCATTAAATTGTCATTCCTTCGGATTACTTATTAGAGAGAGACTTTTAGAGAGTTGTATTGATGATTTTAATGATTATGATTCCATAAATACAGATTTGTTACGGTCGCGAATCATAATCAGATCAACATCTAACCTAATACTGAACTGCAAATCGCGAAAAACGTAAGAAAATTTGAATTTCGCAGGCTACCTGGAGGTTCCACCTTAAGCTACGGTTTCCTAGGAAAGCGGCCGTCATGAAAATCTGTCATTTGCAAAACCCGCCCCCCAAAGATTTAAATCGCTAGATTTTCCCTCCGTACTTAGTCACGCAAAACAGTGTCCAAACTAAGAAGAGTGAGCTCACACATATTTATTAAATAGCGTTTCCATGACAATCAAGTCACTGCGTCATTGTGTCAATTGTGTGACAGATGTGTCAAACCGAAACAGAAACGGGACTACCTTTTAATGCGGTAGGGTGTATCTAACGATTTAAATATTTGTAACTGCCGTCATTTTCATGACAGTCGTCACTGCGGCCGTTAAGTGCGGTGACCGCTCTTCTAGGAAACCGTAGCTTTAGTCCGTATCTTTTATTAGTCTGTGGTTTGGTTCATTCTACTTCCACAGTATCTCCATATTCTGCATATTGTTCATTCGTTTTATTTTGAAGTTGTAAACTTCAAAATAAGTATTATTAAAGACCTAATTTTGTGGGCCCTTCATATTTTTTTAATGTTGGCAATGTAATATTTGTGCCATAGATACCTCCTACATTGGCCAATAGAAAGTTGATACCCCTGACCTGCACTGACTAGTGTAACGTGTTACAAAAACTAGATTTATTACAAACAAAGGTTACACGTCAGTCTCCGCCTTTATGTCTTTCATTGAGCAGACACATATTGGTGTCGCTGGACCTGTTCTTGATGAGGCTGGGGAACCCGTCAAGGTAATTTTCTGCTGCAAATAAGGTACCTATAGCAAAAGACTGTCGAGTCTCAATCACTCACGCCAGGAGCAAAACTGAATTACATTATGGATTTCAATTGGGCCAAAAAGATATTAAATATTTTTTTCTGTAAAAAGTAATTAAAACAAAGGAGTCTTCAAGACTCCTCAAGGCTCTTAATATACCATCATCATCGTCATATCAGCCATAAGAAAACCACGTTTGGACACACTTTACCTACAAATCGCGTGGTTTTGGAATATGGAACATCAATCAGCTGTAATGGAAATCAGCGTCTTTATGTATTTTGGCTAGATGTTTTGTATTACGCCGTATTATACAATTTGGTTGCGACATTAACATCTCTGCCTCATCTGTCGCAGCCAATTGGTTTAATTAGCTTTTGCTCGCCGACTGCTGCTGCAGCACCGCTCGCTTCGCTCGCTCGGCTCGCACGCGGTTGGTCATAGTTCCAACCTAACCTATAATCGAATATCATTTCGGTCGCTAATTAACGGCCGCCGTGTAGTTAAAAGGCTAGGCGTTTAACTAAACGGCTAATTAAACCAGTTTGCTGCGACAATTCTACTTTATTGTAAAATGTATAATATTTTTAATCTTTAAAATCTTTTATTCTTTTTTTTTGTATGAAAACTAAATAGATTTTTTTTTTATATTTCAGAATGCTCAAATCAAAGTGGAGGGCAACGATCACGTCGTGCGCACAACAGACCACGGCTACTTCTGGCGCATGTTGCTACCTGGACAATATAACATCACTGCTGTTGCTTCTGGGTAAGTTGAACATTTATAAAAGTAATAAATAACATTAATAGATACGTCAAAATTGAAAGAGAGATGAGTCCGAAAATGTTCACTTCTGTTGAGATCGTTTACTATAAAACTCCACCCCGCCCCTCCAGTGTTTGTTGCATACACTTTTCAAATGTTTGTATAGAAATTTTAGTGGAGGGGCGCGCAGTTCACTACGACATTAACTTAACCCCTTTAGCTCATACCGACACGATAGAATGATTTATTTATTAAAAATCATTCTAATAGTAGCCACACTCACGATATAATTGCGCAAGTATATCGTTACGAGTGTTGGAAGATTTTTGCGCAAATTTCTAGACTTGTGTGATTTTCAATTTTCGATTTTGAACTTGTGCAAATTTGCGTTTGCGCAAAATCACTTGAGTGTGTGTGGCATGTCGCGTTCAAGTTTCAGTAGTATCTAGCCGCCTGTTTGTACGCACGTCCTGCGGCCTGTTTCGCGTCAAAATGTCGAATGAGATACATTGCGTGCCACGAAAGATGAGACTTGACACACCACGCGGTTTGACTTGCGCAGTATACGATTTTAAGTCTCTTTAGCGGTATGAGGTCTGTGCGCGGGACGGGACCGGGCGACATCGGGGCGGTGGAAAGAGAAGCGGGAGGCGCGGTCAAGACTCATCTTTCGTGGCACGCATTGTACGTGGAGTTTGAGTGAATTGGGAGGAATTTATAAATATTTACAGAAATGTAGAGCCACTAGCGTATCATCTTAACTTGGTTGTGTTACACGAATGCCGCCCGTGAAATTTGACATAGACATTGTAATAACGAAAAACGGGCGGCATTCGTGTAACACAACCAAGTTAAGGCCTATTCAAACCTAAGCGGTATTCGCTGCCGCTATGGGTAGAGGTAATACCGCGCGGGTTTCGCTTAGGTATTTAGTATTATGTTTCGCGGCAAAAGCGGTACAGATGAATGAACAGTAATATTACCGCATACCCACTCGGTTTTCTCTACCGCAGACGGTAGCGAATACCGCTTAGGTTTGAATAGGCCTTTAAGATGATAAGCTAGTGGCTCAACAATCCCGGTTCGTGACTGTACAAAGTTTTTAGAACTGGCTGTTTAGAAACAAATCCAATGAAAAAATAATTTAAATTTCGAATTTAGTACAGTAATCGGCATGAGTCGTGAGCACAACACTGGATGACGACAATTATTAAGCCAGCTATTGCCAAAGCGTCATCACTGGATGCCATTACCACGTAACGCAACAAACTTGGACGGTCACTTACAGAAATGATATCGTTACAAGCAAACTTGAGCCGTGTGTGGTTAATACCAGCAACATGCATACTGGTGCAAGTCTAAACGTGCGCAAGTATATCGTAAAGTGTATGGCTACTATAACGTAAAACTTATTTATTTCCAGCTACTCAATCCCACCCTACGCTTCAATAATCGTCCCAGCCAACCAATCGTCACCCATCGTCGTCAACATGACGGTGCACCGTCACCCTCGCTCGCTGACAGCCGGTAAGTCGCAGCTGCGTTACCATGACAACTCCGCTGTGACCGCACTCACTCACGCCTCGGTGCTGGTCGTCAATCTACTACTTGTGGTACTTGTTGAAACTTGAGAAATGGTGGGTTACAATTTGACGGTCACCCATAAAGATTGGTAGTATTTTGACAAAAAAAGTATAATATAATGTGAAAAAAAAATGCTGCATCGGCGACCAAATTAAAAAAAAAAACCTTGGGAATCATTCGTAGGCATTTTAGTCTTTGCTTGATTCGTCCGGCCTCAAAAGTACTTAAGAACTCTAGGACGCGTCCTAGCGTTCTTAAGTACTTTTGAGCCCGTTTTGTGTTTTTAGGATTGTTAAAAAACGGCATGAAATGCAAAAGATAACAAATGACAAGAGACTAAATAGGTACACAATTTTAAGTTTAAGGAGGTAATTTCTCCGTCCTAGTCGCCCAAAACGGATATCGCGCTAAGAGTTGTGAAAATCTGGACTTTCTTGTTTCGTAACGTAACTAACATCATATGTCTGTCTCTGTCTAGCGAATGGTTTTCGTATTGAATGTCGGGTTGGTGGGTGACCGTCAAATTGAAAGCTACTGGATTTTATGATCTTCATCAGTTTCCATTATTTTTACTAACAAATCACGACCACAGTAGGGTACTTGACTATTTTGTTTTCGAAATTATTAGTGTCGAGTCTGTCTGTTAAGCTATTTTGAATCGCTTACAACTTACGCGTTTATAAATATTTAAATTATTTTTCTTAGTTTCTATATTATAACAATGGTCAACTACCCTTTTCCGCGTAATCCACCACTTTCACAGGATCTTTAATAACCAAACTGGAAATGTATATATATATACTTATAAATATCTTAAAGGTAGACTAACATCCTTGGTTCACATAACTGTGTAGAAAGCTTATATCAACTCCATTTTATTTCACCGAATTTCCTGTGTATCTCATCTGTACTTTACTGTCGATTTCATCATGTCCACTAACATTTGTAACTATGTGCTTCGACCACGTTCAAAGGGGCCATTCGGAAACTTTTACGTGTTCAATGTATCTAGCAATACAATAATAAACCTAAAAACTTAGTCGTAAAGTCGATTTTCACTCAATACCAACACAAATGTGTGTAATGGCTGTCGTAATCTGTAGCAAGGTTCGGATTCCGAAGATTCCCGAAGCCAACTATAAGCGTGGTCGACCTAATTTACGAGTTACCTTAGCCTGTGTGCGGTGAATGCGTAGTGGTAGCCCGCAAAATTCAAATTTTCTTAGGTTTTTTGCAATTTACAGGTCAGTATCAGGTTGTATGTTGATAAAAATATGATTCGCGACTATAACAAATAAGTATTTACATAATTATAACCATAAGAATCGTCAATACATCTCTCTAAGTTAGATTTGTTCCAAAACGTCATGATTTCCGAAATCAAACTTAGAGAGATGTTTTGATGATTCTTATGGTTATAATTATGTAAATACATATTTGCAAAAATACATATATTATAAGTAAAAAGATGTAGATAGAAGTTTTTTTTTGTGAATGGCATCTCGTAGTTGGCCTAGAGAGGCCTACTTAACCGGTCAATCCTGTGGCTGCCTTAAACGAACTCAAAGCCTCCAGCCAGGGCATAAAACTTACAAAACTAAGCGACTACACGCTAAGGGCTCCCCCTGTGGGGAACGAACCTCGGCTTAGGGCGTCGCTGGGGGGAGGATTACAAGATGGGACAGGCTGGGTCAAATCATGTTCAAAAATGGCATAATGTCGAACTATTTATACTGTTTGCGCTGTAGAATGGTGCGGGTGACATTAATGGAACTGTTCCTTTACACTCTTGAACGTTACTGACCAACATATACCACCCAAAATATCGTAGTCTTAAAATACAGAATCAGTAACAACTGTAGTAAATTAAATATATTTACCCTGCCAAACGTCTATAAATAAAATCAAATTGAAATAAAAATTAAATAAAGTGATAAGCGTGTAACGTAACGATTAGTGATGGGGGATGTATTGCTATGATAGGTAGTCGATATTTTTTATAGAAAAAGAAGACTACTGTATGTATTTTTAAATTTTTGTTGTTAGACGTAGCACTCGTACTGATGCGAAATAAGTTACCACGAAAAATATCTTTTTTTTTATAAATATCGGTTGTGCTTTGAAAGTGATTTTTTAAATGTCTTGTATAAAATACCTATTTTAAAATAATAATAAGATCATGTCAAACACATTTTTTTTAATTATAATGAAGAGAACGAGATTTTTGCTGTGAGAATCGTTATCGATAAAATTGAATTGCATAATATCATTGACCTAGTCATGCGATACTGATATCTGTCACCCGCACCGTGCTACAGCGCAAACAGTGTTGATGACATGTGGAAGTAGGACGGCATGTCTTAATTATCGGAAGCGAAAAAGAGACGAAACGACGAAAATGTGGCTAACTATACCCTGAGTCTCTAATTCAGATATTTTTTGTAAACAAAGAACACAGGTGCACAACAAAGATGTACACTTGCACAGGAATAGGAAATAGCCAACGTAAATTATTGTGTAACTTGTTTTGTCAAGAAACGTCAAGAAATGTCTATGAAACTGTCAAAATAACAGGACAGTGGTACAAAACATTTTATCATAAAATTTAACACAACAAAAACAAGGAAACAACAAGATGAACAAGTAACACGATAATAACACAACAAAATTAACAAACACGTAGCAAAAACATGATCGGGGAAAAAAAAACAAATGAATTGAAAATACCACGGGAAAAGACGCAACTTAGACGTACTGTCAAACTAAATTTAAAAATGTTAGGAACTCCTGCAGTGTTACCAGTATCATAAAATATTTCATACCAGAAAATTTCCCCTTAACTTTGTTTAAAAACAAAAATTTCTAAAAATAATTACGGTGTGATAATTTTTGTATTTATTATTTCTAAAATCAGTATTTAAAAGAAAATCTAACCTTTTTTTCGCCATTTTTTGGGAATTACCATTAAGAAGATATTTATTTGGTCTGTTATCACCTTTGTTTACGACTCGGGGTATAGCCAGATTTTGACGTGCCACTTGCGGAGCGTGTATAACCTATCTGCCTCTTTTTACTTATAATATCATTGCATATTTATTATAGTCGCGAATCATATTTTGATCGTTTTGGAACAAATCTAACTTAGAGAGATGTATTGACGATTCTTATGGTTATAATTATGTAAATACTTATTTGTTATAGTCGCGAATCATATTTTTATCAACATACAACCTGACACTGACCTGCAAATTGCAAGAAATCTAAGAAAATTAGAATTTCGCGGACTAGCATTACGGATCCACCTTAACATGATTGTATATTACTACGCTTCTACTCTGACAAATTTTCTTGTTAGGGGTTAATAATGAACAAGTTAATAATAACTTTAATGATGATGGTGTATAGTAAAATTAGGTACCTTATAGTTCAGTATCATTTGGTTCCAATCTAAAGAGAACAATATGCTGCTATATTAAAATCTGCCAGATAATAGCTTAGATAGTACATAAGTAATATCATTCATATAGAACACTGAGTAGTAAGTATAAAGTGGTAAAATGCGTATTTCTCATCGAATTTACAACGTTGAAAGAAACGTCGGTCATTGGATGGACGCTAATGTTGCGTCATAAAGCTTGTTTCTGATAGGCTACTGTTTTGGGGTACTGCCCAGTGCTTGTGGTCATTCACGGAATAGGAAAAACAAGTGGAAGTGCCCACGCAGCTATCCAGCGTGTGTCACAATTATGCGGAAAAAAAATGTAAAATAATAACAACTTTCGTCAGTTGTAATAAGTCTGAATTTTGTATGAACAACAAATAAGATTTTCGTCAAGTTGAATTTGTTGTTCATACAAAATTAAGGCTTATTACAACTGACCAAGGTTGTTATTATTTTACATTTTTTTCCGCATAATTGTGATAGCTGCGTCTTCCACTGCTTAGCGGCACTTCTATTTGTTTTTTTCTATTCCGTGTGATCATTCATACATTCGATATCACTCCATTCTTACTACTCTATGATTAGAGTAATTACTATAGTAGGAACGTTATAACTATTATATGTGCTAGTTTTGTGACTAACTAAAGATATTTCAACTAAATGAATAAATCAAGAGCTATCGATATTTTGCTCAAGGAATTTACAATTTAAATAATATTTAAAGTTTTATTCTATTTTATAGGCCGGTTGTCTTTTTTTTGCCCTTGTACCACAACACTGCAAACAAAAAAATATGTAATCATAATTGGGGTAATGTATTTTTCATTATTAACTTTATTGATGAAAGCAGAATACTGCTTTAAGTGTTTTAGTTGAAACATCAATGTAGTTCACGTCATGCGAAGTATATGCCGCTCTGAAGTAGGCTACAAATGACTACGCAGTAGCCGATATCAATAAGTACTAAAACAGCAGCGCCATGGCATACGCATTGGAAAGCCTGGATTCAGAGCGGCAAACTTACGTGACGCGAACTATACATGTATGTGTAATTGTGTACAGCTGTTGTGTAAATGTAATCTATCCAATTCATTACCATCGGGCTTCCTAATTCCATTCCATTAACATTACATTTCACTAGGATGTAATACTAACCTTAAAGACACAGCAATAAAGTTGAAATTAGTGTACTTCTACGTACGTAATTTAACATAGGACAATAAGTACAAAAGGCCCAATTTGAATTTAGAATAAGACGAAAATGAAAAGGTCTATTGACCAGCCATTGAATAATTAATTATGTCGACATATTTATTATAATTTTATTTAGATGAACAAAGAAATATTAACGTAATTTTGTTAGAGATAAGTTTCAAATTATACTGCTCAAGATTTTCTGTTTTAGCAAAAGTGAAAAGATATTATTATTAGGTAGGCATTGAAAAAAAAAAGTATTGTTTCGATTCACAAATATTTGGTCTCATATTTCTTAGGTTTAAAAAAAATTGATGACTTCTTTCAAAAAGTTTAAATCTTATATAGATTTTCTTAGCTTTACAAACAAGTTATATGTAGGCGTATTTTATAGAAAAGAATATAATTAAGGCAATTAGTGAGTATTACTGTGCCATTAAATTAAATTATTTGATCAATTTTATTATAAATTCTAAAAAAGGATCTCAGTGATTGTAATTAAATTATTTAAATGATTAGAAAACTTTCTCAAAATGAATTGTGATTTTAAAAATATTAATTAGGAGTTGGTTGTGTATATTTTTATAAGTGTAATTATTTGATCAATTTTATTATAAATTCTAAAAACGGATCTCGGTGATTGTAATTAAATTATTTAAATTATTAGAAAACTTTCTCAAAATGAATTGTGATTTTAAAAATATTAATTGGGAGTTTGTTGTGTATATTTTTATAAGTGCGAGTGTCATATTATTTATACATTCGTATTTATTTAGTGTTTGGTAAATAGTTGCAAACCCCTGGTCGCTTCTCAATCAATGGCATCTAGTTTTAATACACTTAGTTTAAATTTATTATAAAAAGATTTACTCAGAACCAAATGTCAGCTAGCTTAGGTGTTCTGCTTATCAGAGAACCTGCGTTCGATATTCGGGTCTAGAAAATGGTTTTTAGTTTTTATTATTTTGAGGAGCCATTTCTATTATTTCGTGACGTAACATGGTACAGTTTAGTGTCGCTTGTTCTTTCATTACGATCAGCTTATTTTAACGCCCTTTCCTCACCAGTTGTAAACAAGGTAGGCTTTAATGTTTAGCACTTTAATCCAATGTCCCAAAGTTCAGTTTCCAGTGCAGCCAAAATTGTACTATGACATACATGATTCTGTTATTCTGAAATGAACCTAGAATCTGTGATTTTAAAGTTCAAATGAGTTTGCAGCCATTTTCTAAACAATGTATAATAAGTTGTTTGTAAATAGATGGCCAGAAGGCGTTGTATATGAACAATAAACGTCACAGGTACACAATAATCTAATGCTTTGTTTTAATTAACACCTTCTAAGTAGTTTGATTCATTTAGCGAACATTGGTTTTAGAGCTATTTAATTGTTTTTACTTAGACTTTTTTGTTGATCATACTATTTTTCATAGAGTTTTGGCAAACAAAATGCAGTTTATTTCACTGGATTTTATCGAGAGAGACTATTTGTAAGAACTTGCCATACAAGTAATATAAAACAATAAAAATTCAAGCAAGATTGACATTAATCCGATCCAGCTTGTCCCTTGCTGTCTTCCCCCAGCGACGCCCTAAGCCGAAGACCGTACCCCACAGGGGGTGCCCTTATCGTGTAGTCACTTCATTTTTAAGATTTATGACCTGGCTGGAGGCCTTAACTTATTGAGGCAGACTGCGAGATGCCAAACCCAAAAAGGAAAGCATGTTTGACATTTAAGTTCGTTAATGAATCTAACTACATTCTTTTAGATATTCTATATTTTGCTCTTTTTCTTTGGTGAAATTTTTCCTTTCTTTTATTTCTTTTGATTGGTGGTTTCTTCAACTGTTTTATTTGGTGGATGTTTTCATACTTTTCTGTTTTGCGCTGTCGATTTGCCCGTACCTTTTCGAAACATGCTTTTGTAAACCGTACGTAGTGCCACCTCCTCACAATCCTGGATTCCTAGTAGTCAAAACCCATTTTTGTGCTTGCCAAAATTATTTTAAAACCACTGTATATAAAACAAGTTTTGCATGACGAAATTGTTGTAATCAAAATTTTAATTTTTGTTTGGTGTGAGTTTCCAATTGAAGTTTTCTAAATACACATTTTTGAGTTCAAAACACCATTTAACAAGGTGCATATTGCAGTTAATGAAAAGACATTAAGTTGTAAGTACACATAAGTTTCACAAACTCATTATTTGAAATAAATTTCTAAATCAAAAATAAAATTAAAATATAATAAAGGCTATACAAAGGAAAAGTCTACCAAAGTAGCGGCAAGAAGTTAAAATTAAAAATATTTTGTTTGCTGTGAACTTCAAACAAATTCTAGGTACACACATTTTTGTTAAAAACACCGTATATCAAAGTGTAAATTATAGCTACAAAAAAGTAAGTACACAAACCAAACCAAACACAATTCAATTGACACAAAAGAGGGTACACGAAAAAAAAAACTATATTAAAATGGCGCCAACAAATTCTAAAACAAATCCAACCGGGCAAATCTCCAGTGCATTTGAGGCGCGAGCGTCACGACATCGACGGTATGTCCCCAGTAGACTTCGCGCACCACGACTACGTGAAGATGGAGAGCTTCCTCAAGGAGTTGAACGAGCAGTACCCCACCCTGACCAAGCTGAGCAGCATCGGCAAGTCTGTGGAGGGAAGGGAGTTATATGTGCTTGAAGTTACAAACGAGCCTGGAGTGCATAAGCCTGGTGAGCCTTTATTTCCTTTTAATTTTAAAGATGTTTGTTTCAAATACTTTGGTTTCGTTCTTTAGCCTTTGTAGATACTTTTATGTTTTTGAGTGGTAAACAAGCCGACGGCCCATCAGATGGTAAGTTGTCAACGTTGCTTATGGACATTTACAATACTGGAGTCATCGCAGACACGTTTCCATCCCAGAGGAAAAGCTGAAATATATCATGTGCCTGTATAATCTTTCCAACAATTAATTTTTCTTTAGCGTCCATGAAGTATTGCATTTTTTCGTCTATGGTTGCCTATCAATAAATAAGGAACTTCATAGCGTCCACGAAGTATTACATTTTTTCGTCTATGGTTGCCTTTCAATAAATAAGGAACTTCATAGCATCCAGGAAGTATTGTATTTTTTCGTCTATGGTTGCCTGTCAATGAATAAGGAAAAAAAAATGGATGGAAAGACTGTAGATATAAAATATCTTGTGCCTTTATTACACCGGCATCCTCGAACCGGAACAGACGACGCTGCATGGCAGAATTAAGTATGGTGGTAATACAGATGCCAGCACATCAAGGTACTTACTACAATCTGTCAAATTTCTTTAATAGATCTTCAACTTTATCGCTAATGCATGAGGTTCAAGGTTGATTGGGATAATTTGACAGTTTCGGGTAGCTTGATGTGCTAGCGTCAATACATCTCCGGATGAGCTGCTTTACAAAGAGCTCTACTACTAGGTACTTCTAAGGCTAATATCACTGCCGTTCTAAAGAAACTCAGAAACTCAGGCGCAGTACAACGCAATTTATAAACTATAATCTTGTCAACCATTTTACTTTTTCTTTTGACAGCTCGAGTACTAATCAATTAGGGCTGGTTTTTTGATCCGTAGTTAACTCAACCAATATGTAACTTATGGTAGAATTTTGGCTAAATGTGAAATGCTTAACATGGATGTATTAATGTCAACTCATTCTTGTAAAAAAATAGTAATTAATGGCATTTTGGCAAATACATTTAGCCAAGATTCAACCATTAGTTACTATGTTTAACCATTGATTGAGTTAACTACGTATCATAAAACCGGCCTAATGCGTTACCGATTCGAGTTCGTATGAGCAGTTCTCAATTCTAATTTTGTGCCCTTAATATTTTTGTGTTATTTTTATAAGCGTTACTTTAAATACTTTTATCGGAATATTAGGTGCAGCTGATGTTAAAAGTATAAATAATATAATTAATTATGGTATCGATATATATCTACCGTCATAAGGGCCCTTCCCGGCCCGTCTACCGTCAACGCGAGCATGGTCGAAAAGCTTGTTGTTTCATCCAGTGCAACGCCCGTTGACTAAGAAGCAAGTGAGAACGCGATAACATTGAACGGAAAATAGTGTGCGGAAATTTTATGAAACTTGTTCCAGGAATTAGATACGTGTTTTTTAGCAAGCCTTACAAATTTGTGAAACAAATGTTTGTCATTTAGAATCTCCATTACATGTGCGAGGTTTCTATCGCTATGTTTTCTTTACTTTTACAATTTATGAGTACATTATGAACGGCCAAAGTTCATGTTAAAATTGTGCAAAAAAGCAGATTTTTGGAGGCTTATACTATAATTTGTTTCTCCAAATTTTTATAAAAGAATAAAAGTTGATAAATGTTTATTCATTTCAAAATTAAAGTCAAGTCAGATCAATTTTGATACTCTTTTTTCAATTTCAATTTTGATCATCTCGGTAAAAGTTAAATCGTTTTTTGCATTTAATCTTACTTTTTTATCCTAGACAATTATGTCATTGTCATAAACTTATAATTTTCCGGGAAATATTAATGAGGACAACAGATAATAGATTAAAAATATTAAAAAAAAAAAATGGTTATTCAAAGGCATATTACTAAAACTTATAACAGCAACACAACTGTTCAAAATGAGTTATCAAGTCTTATAGTTTGGGGTAGGACACCAGAAACTGTACATTGAAATGATTGTACTTTCAGAAAAAAATGCATCGTATTATTTCCGGACCTTTTGGTGGTATTTATTAGCATTAATCTAAAACTAATCAATTTTTATAAGCAAAAAAATTTTTTGGTTGCATTTGATGTTGTCATAATTTGAAGGACACCCATATTTCAGATAGAGACACATTTTGTTGAGAATTGCTCTTATAACAATCGACTTTATTTATGAAGAAGTTTTAATCGATTTAACACATTTAAATTTTATTTTTAAGAAAAATGTAAAGAAATAAGTCTTTGTCTTTGTCGCCTCCGACTTACGCTAACGTCAAGAGCATACGAATCGCAAACAAATAAAAATGAAAAAGAAACAGCTACCATGAAGTATTGCATTTTTCGTCTATGGTTGAACTTCATAAGCGTGCTTATGTCAAAAGTAAAATAAATGGTTGGAAAGAGTATAAAATGTGATGATGTTATATTACCAACACTTTCTCCCTCCTACAGGCAAACCCGAATTTAAATACGTAGCTAACATGCACGGTAACGAGGTAATAGGCAGGGAGCTCCTCCTTCTCCTAGCCAAGTACCTGTGCCAGGAGTACGTGAGCGGCAACCAGACGATACAGAGGATGCTGAATAGCACCAGGATACATCTGTTACTGAGTATGAACCCTGATGGGTATGAGAGGTCGGCAGTCGGTAAGAGTTTGATAATAATGTATTAATTTGTTTGTAGCCGGGCGTTAGTTTATCTAATATAATACCCGGGCGTTAGTACTCGTATGACGCATTGATCACAGTGCATCATAGTAGGTAGCGTACTCTTATTTCTGCCTACCCCTGTTAGATAAAGGCGTAAGTTTATGTTATTATATATATATATATACACATATAGGACAAGTTTTTAAGCAGTGCGCAAATTTTCACAGGGTGTTCTACCCATGAATATGAACAACTTTCACTATGGGACCAACCCTGAAATCACGAATAAAAATCAGCTGCTTCATATAAAAGTTCAATAGGTATTGGACTTTTATATGAAGCAGCTGAATCGACCAAAATGTAAGAAACAGCAGAATTTTTTTTCGTGATTTCAGGGTTGGTCCCATAGTGAATGTTATTCATATTCATGGGTAGAACAGCCTGTGAATAATTGCGCACTGCTTAAAAACTTGTCCCGTATGTCACCTTATTGGTATACCTACGTGACAGAGACGTACTACAAAACCGATCTTCTTCTAAAACCTGGATCGATTTGTCATATTTATAATCGGTTTCTATAATGTAAACTCCTGGTTATTGGTGGGACTGGTTATTGTTGTTTTTATCAACTAGTTACAAATTTCCATGTATGTTTTACGACGAGGAGGATATTTGGTAGTTCTAAAAGGCCGCGTCCTATTTAAAAGCGATCGTCGCGCGAATACGCGATCGGTGGCGTGCATATTATGTCACTTTTTTTTAGGAAACCTGGAAAGCGTCCTCTATCGGCGTTACCATGCGTTCGGTTTCGCCGAACAAAAAGTTCTAATTATCGTGTATTCGCGCGTTGATCGATTTTAAATGAGAAGCGGGGTTAGCCTTACAAGCACTAGAAACCGATTCCACACCAGCAGAATATTCAAATTTCTTCTACAGGGATAGGGATCATGTATTTTAATATAGTTAATACCACTTACAGGTGATTACAGCAGTGTAAAAGGAAGAGCTAACGCTCATGATGTCGATCTTAACAGAAACTTCCCAGATCAATTCGGCGAAACAGAGGTAACTACTTCATCTGAACTAAGCAGATAATTCAGTACTTCAAATATAAAGAGATGTGTATGTTTGTAACAGCTAATTTTTGTAATAGCTGATACGATTACAAACATTCATTCACCGATATTAAGCGGCACTATTTCCGAGTCATATTAGATACTTTTTATGCCAGAAAAAAGCAAGGTTTCTTTGGGAATATCCATAAAACGGGCGAGACACTGGTAATCCTAACTAATATCGTAAATGCGAAAGTGACCACGCTAAATCGGAAAGGGATGAAATTTGGCATATGGGTAGACCATGATCTGGATTAGGACATAGGATACTTTTTATCCCGGTAGTACGTTCTCGTGGGATAATTTTCAACATCCACGCGGGTGAAGCCGCGGGCAAAAGCTAGAAAAGAATAATTGTATTTAATTTTATTTTATTTACCTTCAGGATAACAAGATCCCCGAACCAGAAACCCAGGCAGTGATGAACTGGTCTCTATCGGAACCGTTCGTGCTATCAGCGAACTTGCATGGTGGAGCCCTCGTGGCAAACTACCCGTACGATGGCAACCCTGAGATGACTAGTGGGCTCGAGTATCTGACGACGGACAACCCTGTGTTCTTGCATCTCGCTCATATTTATTCTGATGTAAGTATTCACGTGAAAACGACTCTTTCCAGCCATGATTTGAAAGTTTGTGGTATGAACATTACATAGAGATGTCAAACTAGTTTACGCCTTGCGGTTTACCGTGTTTTTAGTCGACATGTTTTTACTAGTCTTAACATTTTCTCTCTAATAAAACAAGAAAGAGACGGACATAAATTAGAGTTTTCCAATTTAGTTGAACTAATATTTCCACATATTAGTTCAACTCAATTTGACAGCTCTAATTTACGTCCGTCTCTTTCATGTTTTATTAGAGAGAAAAAGTTAGCAATAGCCTAAATTAAATTTAGTTTGTGCACAACAGAATCCGCACCATTGTCTATTTTCAACTATTTTGGCAGGCCAGATGGCGTGGTTGGTTAAGATACCACCTGCCATGCCGCTGGTCGTGGGTTCGATTCCCATCCAGGACAAACATTTGTGTGCATGAACATGTCTGTTTGTTCTGAGTCTGGGTGTAATTATCTATATAATTATGTATTTACGAAAAAAAAAAAGCAGTGTATGTAGTTTATCAGTTATCTGGTTTCCATAGTACAAGCTCTGCTTAGTTTGGGATCAGATGACCGTGTGTGAACAATGTCCTAAGATATTATATTATTATTATTATATTTTTGGGAAGCTGATTCTTGTAATATATTTACATCGTTATGTAGTATAATCATATTAATCATCGTTATGCTAAAAGTTACAACAAAAAATATATTTTTATTTTATATATCCAGGACTGCCTCGTTGGTCTAGTGGTCGCAAGCGCTACTGCTGAGCATGAGGTCCTGCCTTTGGGCACAGTATTATTGGTTTTATCCATCAGGAATTTCTCAGTAGCAGCCCGGAGTCTGGATTTGTGCCCGGTTGATGGCAATTGGCTCGCCTCCATTACATAGGACTATTACATAACTGGCGAAATGTGGGTGTACTATAGGTACACCTCTACCTAACCTTTCAGGGATTACAAGCGTGATGTTATGTTATATCCAGGTCTTTTAGGACATAAACAAGGTGTCATATGAACTTTTAACTCTGCTTTATTTGTACCGTTACAGGCTCACCACAAAATGCATTTGGGACAACCATGCAAGAACTTACCCAGTGAGAAGTTCCCAGAGGGCATCACTAATGGCGCTAAATGGTAATCAATATTCATCATCATCATCATCATCGGCTTACAGCAGTCCACTGCTGGACATAGGTCTCTCCTATTGCACGCAATTCAACTCGATTCTCGGCAACTCTCATCCAGCTGCTACCAGCCACCCTGCGAAGATCGTCGCTCCACCTAACCTAAGAGCGTCCTACCTTAACTTTGCCAGTTCACGGTCTCCACTCAAGAACACGTCTACCCCAACGGTCATCGGTTCTACGGCTAATATGGCCGACCAATTGCCAATTCAGCTTGCTTATTCTGTGAGCTATGTCGACAACTTTGGGTCTCTGCCGGATCACCTCGTTCTGGATTCGATCTCTCAGAGAAATTCCAAGCATAGCCCGTTCCATTGCTCACTGAGCGAACTTGAAATTATGAACCAGCCATACCGTGAGTGTCCACGTTTCGACTCCGTAAGTCATAATAGGCAGGACGCACTGATTGAAGACCTTCGTCTTTAGGCCCTGTGGAAGACTCGACGAAGCTTCCCAAATGGTGCCCAGCCCAGCTGAATTCTTCTGTTAACCTCCCTCTCTAGTTGTTCTTACCAAACTGCAGAGTTTGCCCCTGGTATTCTCGAATAACCTGGAGAGCACCGCCATTGACAGCAATCAGTCCTGGAGTTACGTGTTCGTTGAACATAACCTGGATTTTGTACAAGTTAATCCGGAGACCAATGCGTAAATATAAACATTATTCTTATATAATATTATAACTTACAGAGATCCTCGTAAGTTCAGTTTTCAATAAGCTTATAGTTTGGTAACTGAAAAATCGTAGGTTAGGTAATTCGGTGATCAGCTCGTTAGTAAAGCTGGGTTGCTCGTCTCTTACTTTAATGCACAATACTTATTATTACTTTTAACCCAAAATATTCTGCTGTACGACAACACGTCCTTCCTAAACTGTATTACCTAGAAAATAAGAGCCAGAATCAAGCAGTTTTTTAACATATATCCTTTAAACTTCTAGGTACGTCCTAGCTGGCGGCATGCAAGACTGGAACTACCTGAACACAAACGACATGGAGATAACTCTAGAACTGGGCTGCTTCAAGTTCCCTCCAGCCTCCGACCTGCCCACCTACTGGCAGGACAACAAGGAGGCGCTGCTGAAGTTTATTGAACAGGTGACAACGGGGAAGAAAACTCTCAAATTAGTTCCGCGTAGATGGCGCTAAGTGTTTGTTACTTTCATTCAGCTGGAGTTCCTTGCTGAAAACTTTGCCGCGAAATGGTGCTAAGTGTTTTTTCTTGTCGCCGATTGGTAGTTTTGTCTTCAAGATGACTTTGACAAGTGACAAACACACAGCGCTTCTCGCGGCGAAGCTTGCGGTAAATAGAGAGATTAACTCCTATTTAAATCTTTAGTTTGGAGCCCGCCTCCATACTTCAGTATAAGGCGACAGAGATATTACAAGCACTTGATTGAAGAAGTGCATCGGGCATATGAAACTGAATGCACGCTTGGCTGTTGCATCGTATCGAAAATTCTTTACCGAACAGCGATCAACAGTGAAAACCGAGTCGAACCGATCGGCGATCAGACGGATAAGCCACGCTAACTGCGTACCGACTCGCACACTCGCAGGCACTAGTCTGCCGTCACGATGCGTTTACTTGTCGTATGCTAAATAGGGTGACTGATAATTATTAGTGACCGATACTTAAACATACGATTGTACTCATGATAACGAACAATTTTTACTAGGGGACCAAACCTGTAATCGCAAAAAAACAGCTGTTCCCTGCATTTTGACGGCTTATGCGAACATAAATGTAGAGATTGGCTGATCTTTTTTTGCGATTTCATGTGATCTTTTTTTGCGATTTCATGTTTAGTCCCCTAGTAAAAGTTTTTCATAACGATGAGTACATGACTCGTTAAGAGGTTAACGGTGATTAAAATTACACCCTGTATATCTATAAAATAGTAACTTAAAATATTTGTCCGTTTGTATGGATATGTGTTGTGATTTGGATGAAAGTTTATAACCTGGATTAACACATAGGGCATTTTTAGTCCCGGTAGTAGATACTTTCGGTGGGATATTTTTCGACATCCACGCGTGCGAAGCCGCGGGTAAAAGGTAGTAGTATACTGTTATAGTTACTAGCGTAGTAGCCGGCATACTGGCGTATTCGCAATCCGCCGCAACCATTTCTAGCTAAATAAAGCACATGAAGGTCATGGATAAGGATCATTTCAAATTGGTTTAACGCGCTCCATCACTATAATATAACTAATCTTCTTCAATCTCCTCACAGGTCCACACAGGCGTAAACGGCTTCGTCCACAGTCACATCGGCCACCCGCTCGCGGACGCGACTATCAAAGTGAACGGCATCACACATTCTGTGAAGACGGCCAAGTACGGCGACTACTGGCGACTGTTGGAGCCTGGCACTTACAATATCACTGCTGTCAAACAGGGGTAAGCATATGACTAAGGCACGGCAAGTATTTCACTTTGTATGGCCCGAACCTCGTTGGCCTACCTATAACGTCCGTCATTTTGAAAGAAAAAAAACCTAGTTTCGGCGGCCAACAATAAAACATGTGTCAATCGACAGAGTAAGTGATTACAAACAAAAAATATTCATGATGAACCTCGTAAGTGATATACTTTCTGATATATTTGAGTTCAAAAATGTTTTTTCTTTTTTTTAATGCTTTATTTGTCCACGTTTTTGAAATCGAATATATCAAAAGTTACGAGATTCATCACTAAATATTTGTTGTTTGCAATCAGTTGGGGCCGGCGCAGACAGGGCGAAGCGCAGCGCAGCGTGGTTTTCACTGCCAAACTAATACCGACCTTGCATATGTACAAATAAAGTTAAAAACAGATAAACTTCATTTAGTCCGAGAGCACATGAAAGCGGACAGAAGAGGGTGTCTGAGGTTATTTATTTTTGACTTGATTTTAAGATACACAATGTTGATATTTGCTTAGCAGTAAAACCCGCAGGCTTATTACGTATCTTGTAGACGCCTAGCGATAGCAAAATTGCTTGTCAATTGCGCAATAATTGCTTTTCAATCTCAAATCGGTAATATGTATCAGCGATACGTCATACTGATTTGCGATTCAAAAGCAATTATTGCGTAATTGACAAGCAATTTTGTTATCGCTAGGCTTCTGCAAGATACGTAATAAGCCTGCCGCTCTGCCTGACACTTCGTCAGGTTTGCGTCGGCCCTTACTCTATCGATTGACACTTGTTTCATCACTGGCCGCCAGTGGCAGACGGTAAGTAGTGTAGGTGTGCCAGATCCCGGACCTCGTTTGATAATCTATTTCCATTATTTAACCATCTCCACTTAGCTTATTCTGTGGAGCAATTGAACCTTCCGCAGTCGACTATAAAAGTTAACTTCTCCCAAAAAAAAGACGCTCAGAAATGTGGGCCATGGATTCGTTACCAGATGCGGGTTTTTTATCAGTATTTATCTGTGGTCTAACATCATATGAGCGGTGGTGGCACAGTGGTAACGGTGCCGACTTACGAGGTGTAGGTCTTGGATTCGAACCCAAGCAGGCGCTGTACTTTGTGTAAATAATTTCGTCACCAATGCTCTCAAAACGGTGAAGAAAAACATCGTGAGGAAACCGGCATGTCCTAGAGTCAAACATTCCAAGATATGTGACATCTACCAACCCGCAGTGGTCCCGCGTGGTGGATTACAGCCAGCAGCGGGAACGTAATATGCTGATTACGCTAACATCATTTGACCCTTGAGGCCCCCCCCCCCCCCCGTTCTCACGGCGATGATCAGTATGACATTTTACTGCTTCTTTCGAGAATAACATAGCAGTTTTATAATGTATTTATTTTTGGTCATATGAATTGTATGATATTGACATGTGATACCAACTTTTTACCTTAAAATATGTACCATCGCAGTGGGGCCTTACGACCTGTGATAATTTAAAATTAAAGCAGAACTAATTATCAAAACTGCCCTACACAGCTTTAAGAGATTTCTCAGTTATTTTATGATGTTATTCTTTTGTTCCCAGCTACGAAAGCATAACGGAACAAGTAACTGTCCCCGCGGAAGGCTCCGTCAGCGTCAACTTCACTTTAATGGCGGACGACCCGCAACACTGGTCATCAGCCTATGACTTCCGGTGAGTCGCACGAATACCAACCTTATTCCGTGGCAATACACACCCGTTCGCTTTGTCACACGCTTCTGACGACGCTTGTACGCAATGTTTTGGACTTGTATACGTTTTTTATTATTTTATTAAGCACGTTAATGTGAATGTTTCGAAGGGTCGGTTTAATAAGGATTGTCACCAAACATTATTTATAATAACTGAAATAAAAAATAAATCCTGTAACTAAAATAAGTTAAGGGGGAAGCGTCAGGGTAGCCCGCGAAATTCAAATTTTCTTACGTTTTTTTGCAATTTACAAGTCTGTATTAGATTGTACGTTGACCAAAATATAATTTGCGGTCGTAACAAGTATCTATTTACATAATTAGAATCCTAATGAATGACTATTTCATGAAATCTTGACATTTCAGGATTATACTAACTTAAGGAGTTGTATTACTGATTCTAATGATTATAATTCTGTAAATACATATTTGTTACGGTCGCAAATCATACTTTATTTAAAATACAACTTAATACTGACTTGCAAATTGCAAAAACCTAAGAAAATTTGAATTTCGCGGGCTACCCTGACGCTTCCTCCTTAATTATCTTAGAATTTACGACATTTTTTCTATAATTAATAATAAGATTATTTTAGAATCTTATTTCAAATAAATAATTTTTACCTACACGTATTCCTACTACTACGTATACCTTTCGGCTTAAAATAAACATGAAATCAAAACGCAGTGATAACACGACATTGTACTGTACGATATTTTACAGTAAAATCAACAGCGAGATATTGCCGTGTTTTTCAAACATTATATTGTACGTTACAACGTTGTGTGAACATAGCCTCTTGCTACTTTAGTTCGAAGTATCACTTATTAATTATTATTGTGAAGGCAGCTTTACATTTTCAATGACTTTCCTTTTTAAACTACCCTTTATTATTTTTTAAGCACCGTGTTGTGATGGCAATGCACTTTGCTTATTTATAGTATGTATATATTTTTTTATCCTTAGTGTATATTTTTTCTATAAGCATGTACAAAATTTTAAGAAAATCTTTTTTCTTAATACCCACTATACGTCGACGTTTATAAAATTATTTCAGCTACTTTTCTAATTATTATACGTCTTCGTTTGTAAAATTATTTCACAGTATCTTTTATAATTATTATTCGTGATTTATAAAATTATTTCAGATACTTTTTTATTATTATACTTCGTCGTTTGTAAAATTATTTGAGAATTACTTTTTTGATTAATATAATTGCGTTATTTATAAAATTATTTTTAGTTTTCAGAGTCAAATTGCTCTTTATTTTTTACAAAATTTTTAACAATATAAAATGAAGGTTTCTTAATGGTTTTTCATCTTTTTAAGGGTTCTTTAGCCGAAGGGCAAAAACGGAATCCTTATAATTTTGTATGCTTATTTTTGATAGTATTAGTACTATTTTGCTCTCTATTTCTCATTTTTGTCGTTAAGGTGTCCTTAATAGTCAAATTTTAATAAGGGCAATACCTAGTCAATTAAAAAAATTATTAAAAAAATGACAAATATTGTATGCTCTCTAAAATTACATAAAAATAAATTACATTAAAATAATTTAAGGAACAAAAATAATACAGCAAGTATCAGAAAGGTGTGATCATATTAAACATTTAAGACTGTGGTACAGACCAAACTGAACATCTTTCTCCATGGAACCAACATCGTAATTGCGAAAAAAAATATCAGTCATCCCATACATTTAGGTCGAGTAGGTTTTGTATGGGATAGTTAATATTTTATTCGCGATTACTATGTTAGTCCCATGGAGAAAGTTGTTCACTGTTATGTTACCCACCTTTAATTAATATGACCGCACCTTTTTCATACATGTTGTATTAGAATAATATAGCATATATAATATAGCAATATAAAATCAGATAAAAAGGCACCTTATCAACTTTATTTTAAATCTCAAACTACTCAAGTATTTTCTATAAACAATTTACTATTGATCTAAAACAGTATTATAGTCTCTTTGAGATAAGTTGCAATGGCAGCTATAAATATATTTTTAGTCAATATTTTCTATGTTTACTTTTACTCTTAATTTCCAAAAGCTTGATTTTTAGTAGTTTTTAATATTAGTTTATTTGTAGGTCACATTGTATTAATATTGCTAACCTTTTATTAATAAATAATTTGCACGCAATTGTGTTGTTTATTGCACTAACTGTATGTTGTTACTAATAACTACTTCATAAATACATACATACATAAACTGACGCCTTCTTCCCATAGCGTTAGGCAGAAACTACAGAACGTCACCTGCTACGAGCCTTACATACTACTTTTGCCTCGTTTCCGTTCATAAACCTGATCATACATGCATGCCGGTTGCGAGTACTTTCTAAAGAACATACCGACAAGGTCAAAAAACCCAGAAATTGAATTCGAGATCAAAAATGTAAACAAAGGTGTTGCCAATTTTAAATAATAACCTCAATTGTGCAGTTTGCCGAAAAGTACAATAACATAGTGCTAAAATTGTAGACGTATCTTAAACAGTTAAAATATAATATTGCACATAGTTTTCAACTTAGTGACGTAAACTACGATCCAAGAATAATATAACTGTTTGAAATAAAATCGTGCAAATTATTTTTATGCTACTGGTAATAAAGCAGTGGTCTTAAACATTTGGACTTCATTTAGTGTTAATAATAATATTATGAATCTATATATCCAAACAAATCGATTCAAGTAAACGTCTCTTACAAACAAAATGACGACTACTAGGCGCCTTTTTGTTTTGGTCATTCAGAGTAATACTGTCATTCGGTTTCTGACGTTTGTCGTGATTGAATGTATCCGTCTGAGTTTTTATTTGTTGTTAAGTTTTTCTTTGTTGTATTTTACGTTTTTGTTATTTTGTTGTTGTGTAAAGTCGTATTTACGCGTCTATAATATAATTTACTTTGCCTATAATATTAGGAGTTACCTTAGGCTATCGTAATTTTGGCACGATGCTTTAGCGTTCTTCCAAAAAACTAAATAAAAAAAAATAAAAAACTTAATTTGAATTACTAGGGAAATGTTAACTACCCCTGAACTGTCATTTTGACAATGACATTTCTTTGTTTACATTTTGGATCTCAAATTCGATTTCTGGGCTAATATGTCTTTCTAGGGCGTCCCCTCCCGGTGGTTCCACTCACATCTGCCTTGTAAATATTTTTTGTTAGTCGCCGTTCGTTCATCCTCTCGACATGGCCATACCTAAAGTATACTTTTTCATTTTTTGTCACTACATCTTTTAAACCGCACCGTTGCCTTGTTCTTCATGGATCTCATAATTAAACAACTTTGAGGGAAGTTTTGATTGACAAAACTAAAGATTGAATGCTCAAAATCGATCTGGACATAAGTTTTTTTTTTGCAAAGCATTTTAATTATCTACAGTCAGAACAAACCCATGAATAAACCATATTTTTTGTCATAATTTCGACAGCTCATTACTAAATGTAGAGATCAGCTTCGACCAAACCCTAAATAAATAAAGGAAAGCTTTAAAGCGTTTATCAAGCGTGATGTCCGCGTCGAATTTTTGATACAGTTACTGATTCAGTGAAATTATAAATAGTGCTCGTGCATCGCCGATTTTTCCGTTTGGTGGAGTTTGACCCTTACAATAGCAATACCTTTCTTTTTAACAATTCAACAACATTCATTGCGTGATTTAAGTTGTAGAGCAGACGAATTTTTCAAACATATGAAGTAATGGATTAGTAATTTCCTTCAAAATCCGTCGGATGGTGATAGAAAGTGTGATACGCAATTGGAGTGCTGGCGAACGCAGCGCAGTATCCTCTCGGAAGTTATAACTGAACCATTATAGACCAAAACCTGTAAATATAACTTCACTAACAACATAACAACAACAACTGTATTTATAGTCGACCTAATAATTGGTTTACCATTTTTAACGACAAATCCAGAACTTTTCACAACTCCCAGAAAATATATAAACTTTACTAAGGTTAAAACATATCTAACTATAACTAGACAAATAGATCTCGTCGTTTTATTAAGTAGGGTTACCATCCGTCCGTATATGTCCGGACATGATCGGCGTTTTGGTCCCCCATCTGGATTTTGTCCGGACTTTTCGATGTAAGGGGTTTTTTTTTTTTTGCAAATAGTAAAACTTAAATGAATACTGAAAAAAGAAATATTAAAACAGTTAAATGTCCGTACGTTTTTGCAAACGTTCGGCTTTTAATCAGGACTCTTCAAATTTCAAAATGGTAAACCTACGTCCAAGTGACATTCAAACATAGGGTGGTAAACCAATTACGAAGTCGATTATACATAATTGCCAATTGGAGATCCACATAACAAACAAATAACACTTAATTTGACACGACATTTCATCAACAGCGTGTTGGACAACATAATAAACACTCGGTACCACTCTCGACTGGAAATGTATGCGGCTCTGTCGGAACTGGAGAACAGATTCCCGAGCATTGCGGAGTTCAGGGCCGGAGACAGCATGTTGACGTCCACCTTCCATCAGCTGAAGATGACTGACGAGGTTTGTACATTTAGAAATTAAAATTATTATTTAAAAAATAAAAAACCCTTCATTCTGTATATGAAGCGATACTTTCTGATAGCTATCCAGTTCCCTATGCCTTGACAAAGGCCTTTGTACACACAAGTTTTTCTTGCCGTGAAAAACTACGGTTTATTCGCCGTGTGTAGGCACAGTCTAAGAGTCAAGAATATTGTAATTGCTGGAGATTTTAATATACACATGCTTAAGCAGAATAACCCAACAAATGCATTTGAATATCTTCTAATGAGTTATAATCTGAAATTAGCTTTAAAACAACCAACGCGCATGGCCAGCCAAACATGCATAGATAATTTTGCGCATAACTTTAATAAAGCATGTAAGACTGACGTGCTAGAGTTTGCATTGTCTGACCACACGGCGCAATTAATTCGCTGTCCGGTCAAGAATACATGTAGTACATGTAGGTTATTGGTTTACAGTTACAAGAGATTACAATATGGAAAATATTCTAAAATTTAAGAAGTACCTGAATCAACTTTCTTTCTCAGATATATATAATACAGATGACCCCAATATAGCATACAATGAATCTCTTGTAAATTTTAAACTGATTTACGATCTGTGTTTTCCTACTAAACTAATCAAAATAAATACTACTAAAAAAATAAAGTGGATATCTAAAGGTCTTAAAATGTGCAACCGAAAGAAACGAAAGCTATTATGGCAGCTTAGATTAAACCCTAACAAATCAAATAAAACAATTTTCACAAACTATTCTAAGTTATATAAAAGAATTATTCAGTTGACACAAAGAGCACAGAATAATTTTAGCATTAAAGCATCAAATAATAAATCCAAAACCACTTGGCAAATCATAAACCGTACACCATACCTAAATCTAGTATCAATACAATTAAAATAGAAAATAAAATTGAAACAAACCCTCAAAAAAGTGCTGAAGCCTTTAACAATTACTTCATTGATAAAATTCAGGCCAAACTTCCGGCCAATAGCAAACCTAAATCTTATGTGACAAGCAGCGTTAGTGACTCAATCTTCATGACTCCTTGTCTCCCACATGATATACACAAACTTATACTATCATTAAAAAACACCAATAGTGTGGGAAATGACGGTATTAATACGAAGATACTAAAACACGTATCGTTGGAGATTTGCGGTCACCTCAGTCACATAATTAATCTCAGTATCAGCGCGGGTATCTATCCAGATGCTCTTAAACCTCGATTATAAAGTCACTATTTAAGAAAGATAATAGAGATCGAATGCAATCATATCGTCCTATTGCATTGGTTCCAATACGTTGAAAAAAATCAAATATTAACTGAGGAACAGAAGGATTTTAGACAACACCAAACAATCAATATGGCCATTTAC
Source organism: Dicycla oo (assembly GCA_948252095.1). Lineage (NCBI taxonomy): Eukaryota > Metazoa > Arthropoda > Insecta > Lepidoptera > Noctuidae > Dicycla > Dicycla oo. The sequence goes on along the minus strand of OX411729.1, from coordinate 13,801,630 downwards.
GATTTCTTATACAATATCACTAAAAACGTAGATAAGCGGACGCCGGTTTCTGGCATATTTTGCGATATGACGCAGGCTTTCGATTATGTACATTTTCCTACTCTTTTGAGCAAACTCGAAGCATACGGCATTAGAGGCAACATATTAAAGCTAATACAATCTTGTATAACTAAAAGAAAACAGATTACAGAAATTAGGAAAATAAATTTGGTACAAATAAACATGAAGAAATTTATCGATCATCAGAACGTGAAGTCACATTTGGTGTACCGCAGGGCAGCGTATTGGGCCCTCTTTTATTTATTTTGTACATAAACGATCTGCCTAAATCTTAAGCTTTAGTCGTAAAATGGTTAGAAGATAAGAATTTAAATATTAACTTTAACAAAACTAAAATAATTTATTTTAATCAACGAAAGCCTTTGAAAAGTAAATTTAATATACACCATAATAACAACATTATACAAGAAGTTGATAGCACAAAATTCTTAGGACTGCAAATAGACAAACAGTTAAACTGGAAAACGCATCTAGATATTTTAAATAAGAAAATAAGTAAATCAGCATATGCTTTCAGCTCTCTATCACCGATAATATCTACAGACGCACTCTTCACTGCCTATTATGGTACAGTTGAATCCCATCTACGGTTGCATCTTTTTTGGGATTTAAATACGGTTTCTTTCTCAGTTGAATTACCCCAAAATATTAGTATGGTCTAATATTTTGGGGCAATTCAACTGAGAAAGAAACAGAATTTAAATTCCAAAAAAGATGCATACGGTCCATGTTCAAATTAAAATCTACCGATAGTTGTGTACCATATTTCAAACAGTTCAAAATATTAACTTTACCTAGTCTTTATATTCTTGGGGTAGCTTTATTTGTAAAATCGAATCCAAATCGTTTTACACGTCTCGCAGACATAGTTCCTCGAAGTAGGCGCGATGATAGCAAATTATGTCTGCAGACCGCAAATACAGCCCTCATGCGCAAAAGTGTTTTCTGCATGGCCCCATTTCTTTACAATAACTTACCTAAATCTTGGAAGGCATTAACTTTACCATTATTAAAAAAAAACTAAGTTCCTTTTTAGTTAATAAAGCCTACTACAATATTTCTGAGTTTATTTCAGAAAAAGAAAATGCATTTGTTTGATTATTTTTAAAATCAATGATCATTAATATGTTGAATAATTAATTAGTCATTCCGTTTGTTTTTTTGTTTGCTGGTCTTGTACCTTTCGCATGCCTAAGGGTAGTTTGTGGCTGTACCTATAATTGTATTCGACACCATGTACTGTACCCATATTTTGCGAAATAAATTATCTATCTATCTATCTATGGCATACCTAGTTTTTTTTTTTTAAATTAATAACTGCGTAGTGCGTATGATTTGAATTCCGATATTTTTTTAACGATCTATAAAGTTTTTTTTTTCAAAATTTCGGTTTTTATTGTTCTAGTTTACTTCAAATGTGTAGAGTTTATTGATAGAGCAATTTCTGTCTAAGCTATTGAAAAAAAAAACTAGGTATGCCATAGGCTTCTACTCCGTTCACCTATTATACCCTATTTTTTTCAAGACGATAAAAAAATCATCCAGTATATTTCACACCAAAGCTATCTAATTTATTTATTTTTTCTTTTTTTCATAGGTCGGATCCCCAGAAGAAACAAAATTCCACATCGCCATTAGCAGCAGTTTCTACGGCTCCCAGCCCTTAGGTCAAGAAATGCTCCTGAACTTTGCCCGTCACATAGGCACGGCTTACACAATCGGAGAACCTGTCCACAAGCGCTTACTTCAAAATGCAGTCCTGCATTTCATACCAAACATTGATATTCTATCAGAAAAAGTCATCAAACAATACGATGGTACAGACAGATGTGACGTAGAACCTTTAGAAGAAGAATTTGGTGATAGCTTATATAATTATCTAACAAAGAAAAACTTAAACCCCCTATCAAACTATACTAGAGAAAAATCATTCACAGACATGTTAGAAGCAGAAAAGTACGATGTTATTCTAGAACTCTCTTCCGGTTCCGAAGATATTACCTACCCGGAGTTATCGAAGAATTTGTATGAAAAATTCGCTCAGAGGTACCAGGATAGCAGGAGTGGGGACGATAAATATCAATGTAAGGGAACGGGAGTGAAGCATGGGGACTTGATCGATGTACTGTGTGAAAGGTTCAATATCCCTGTGATCTCGGCTGGGTTGAGTTGTTGTAAGATGCCGGTGGAAAGCGAGATTGCGTGGGTTTGGAGGAACAATCTGAGAGGAATCATGAAGTTTGTTGAGCTGGCTAATACTGGTAAGTGTTGTTTTATGTTTATTTGAATTACTTTGTTCCAATGTCCACGTTTTGCAGTATTATGTTTTTACTACATTTTGTTTCTCAATCAATCTGCCTAGCCTTTTCCCAACTATGTTGGGGTCGGCTTCCAGTCTAACCGGATGCAGCTGAATACCAGTATTTTACATGGAGCGACTGCCTATCTGACCTCCACAACCCAGTTACTGGGTAATACAATACCCCTTCGTAAGACTGGTTGTCAGACTTTCGGGCTTCTGAAAACCCGTAACGACTGTCAAAGATCCTCGAATGACAGCCGGGACCAACGGTTTAACGTGCTTTCCGAGGCACGGAGGAGTCTCGGTATGAAAAGATGGTCACCCCTCCACAGACCAACTCCGGCAAGCGTAGCTTAACCTGATGGATCGACCCGTGCGGCTGTTATTACTTAGCCACGAGCTCCATACATATACATAAATATTTTGCATTAGCAACATTAATTTTTTTAGCACTTGTAACATGGAGTCTACTAGAATCTTCTCTATCCATGGACTTTTGCTCAGGTGTTAAATTAACTTTTAAATGGAAACACAGTTCACTGCTAAAAATGTATTATTGTGTTGATGTATTATTATACATTCTTACAAATCTTTTATTTAATGAAATACACTTTAAAAACGCTATATAAAAAGAGTACATTGAATAGCATAAACTTTTTGCTGAGAACACAAAACATATAGGGTCAAATTAAGTTTTTAGGGTTCCGTACCCGAAGGGTGCCAAACAGAACCCTAATAGCCTCCGCTGTCCGTCCGTCCGTCAGACAGCGGGCTTTATCTCATAAACCGTCATAGGTAGACAAAACTTTTCACAGATTGTGTATTTCTAATGCCGCTATAACAACAAATAATAAAAATAAAATAAAGTTAAAAATTAAAGTTGGTCCCCAGACAAGAAACTTGTTATTTAAACTGAAGTATTTTATTTTTAATTTAATGTAGTCTTCAAGATTATACGGAACCCTTCGTGTGCAAGTCCGACTCGCACTTTGCCGATTTTTTATGTGTAAACTTCACAGGCGTAATGGGTGTCGATTACTAAACACGATAAAATAAAATAAAAAATATATATATATTTTCTCAGCTTCAAGTAACTACACTATTTTACTAGCGATCGTCGACCCCAGAAAATAAATCGTCAAAGCATCTTGTTTTTTCTTTTAAAGTGTTTAGATGTCGATACCCATCACGTCTGCAGAGTTTCGCTAGCTAATTTAATTTGGCCCTGTTTAGTTCAAAAAATTCTCCATGATTCTGAACGAAAAGTTTCCCATATTCATGGATGCTAGTCTAAAATACTATTTCTCTAACTATTTCTAAGAACATTCATACATCCTAAATGTTATACATAATGTATTCCTAATTATATTAACCCAATTCTCAGGTGTCGTGGGCTTCGTAAAGAACGAAGAAGGCATGCCGATGCGGGAAGCCATAGTCGCAGTAACGGGCATAGAGCGACAATATCGAGTCACTCGTAATCAAGCGCACTATCGCGTCATGTTGCCGCCGGGAGTGTACAAAGTCATTGTGCGCTGCCATAACTATCATGACCAGGTAAGGACACACCAAACTACACCATGTGGGGGCTACAATATGACAACAAATAAAAAGACTGGCAATGCCCTAGTGCATAGGAGTATTTTGAAATGACTTATTCACAGATCCCCCCTGAAATTCCCCCTTAGATCCCTTAGATAAGTAGAATCTCAGAAAAAAGTCTCTAATTTCCCTTAGGAGGAAAATTAGTCGAAAATATTTTATGTCCAGAAATCCCCACTGAGGTAGTTAAAATGTATGTTATTTGAGTTGAAATAGACAGACATGTTGTTGTTGTTTATGTATGGCACTGATTTAAAGCGGCAGTTGTTTATTGAAGTTTTAGTAAATGAAAAACTGGCCAAGTGCGTGTCGGGCCACGCACAATGAAAGGTTTCGTAGTTGGGAGTAATTTATCCCAAGAACAAACTTAACATTGTAGTTGAAAAACATGTTCTCCCATACATTCCAAATGCAAATGTAAGTTTGTGCGCACAATATTGAGAGATTTATCATGTTATTTTAAGAACATGGCGTTTATAAGTTTTCCTGTAATCTATAGGTATAGAACTATTTTCTGTATATTTTTATTTTTTCAAAATTTTAGGCTCTGTAGTTTCGAAGATAAGGGGGAATGGTCAATTTTCGTATATTTTCTTAAACTTCAAGCCCTTTCATTTGATATGTCACACGGCACAGTTTGCAAAACTTTTTTTTTAAATTTTCATATCTGTCCCAAAAAAGTGACCCCATATTCGAAATTCGTTTATTTATGTTACACGTCCGTGTTTGTGTCACATATATTCATACGTGTACCAAATTTCAACTTAAATGGCCCATTTGATTTGGAGCAAATTGACTATGACACGGACAGACAGACAGACAGACACACGAGTGTTTCTATAAGGGTTCCGTTTTTCCTTTTGAGGTACGGAACCCTAAAAATGACAAAATGCATGTTTATTAACAAGTTCGGCGTAAAAACTTAGCAAACTAAATAAAAATCAGTCATAACAAATATTTAAATGGGTAATTAAATAAATAATTGGGTAGTAAAATGACTGAAGCTACGTGTGGGCAGTTAAAAAATCGGAATTAATCGGTAAGAAATCTAACACAGAAGTAGCGCTCGCCGGCTACTGCCGGCTTTTTATCCACATAAAGTAAAAGCATCTACCATTTAATCAATCTTCTTTCAGATGCTAACATGGACGGTAGTGGAGGGCGTGCTCAAGAGCAAAGATATTATAATGCACCGTATCAACACAGACATTATGCCGGGAGGACAGTTTACCGAAGTGAAGGTAGACGACAACCCGAATGTGGTTTATGTTACTGGTGAGAACAACTTATTTAATAAGTGATATCTCTAGATCTTAGAGTTGATCAATTCATGAAGTGTTCGACCATTTCATGAAATAAAACATCGACCGCTGGTCGCATCATGATGTGGTCTGACCAGATCGTTGAATACTTAACGTTTGACGATAACAACAGTTAAACGCACGACTACTTCATCATGATTTTGGCCAAACATTAGTCGTCATACTCGTATCGTAAAATAGTTAGATTATCCACCCGTAGAGTGTCTTGAATGTAGTGCTCGCCGGCCGCTGCCGCGGCACCGCTCGCTTCGGTCGCTCGGCTCGCGCGAGCTTTGGTCACAGTTTAAGACATTAGGTGCGGCAGACACACATGCGCGTTTTCGGACGTTCACCAGGTGCTTGACGGCGCGTATGCGCGTCCATACAATTTACATAACTTTCTTCGAGTGCGGCGCGCCGCACCTGTGCGTTCGTTGTGCATCTCTATTGTTTCGAAAACATCGTAAAATAAGGGTCGGTAAGGGTGTAGCATAAAGAAGCGTTTGCATAAAGAATTAAGCAGACAATGTGTTAAACAAACCTAACCCATTTGGTCGGGGTGCCACTAGCGGCGTGAAATGTAACTACTTTGCGATATACCCAGTGGTCAGTTAGAATGTCGATAAATAGGTTGCTTTCGTCACTATGTGGCCATTTCTACGATCGGACCACAACAGATACCCTACATTAATGATATGGCCAAACGTCGACTGACATGTCATTAAACGTTGACGTTTAAAGATATGGTCAATTTTAGCTGGCCATTTCATGATACATTATATGATCTGGCAACGACATCTCTAAGTAGCTAATTGATGTTAATTGGTAGAAAGAAAAGTGTTTGTTTACACTATTTTTTGAAAATAATACGAGTATGTATTGTTACAATTTATACTACACATTAGAGATGAGCAAGTTGAAGAAAAAGCCTGATAGTAGCCATTACCTTTTATTTTAACCTATACTGTCCCACCCTGAGCAAAAGCCTCCTCAAGTCCTTGCAGGAACACTGCCCGCGCTCTAACCGAAATTAACACATTATCTGCTTAATTCTTTATGCAAACGCTTCTTTATGCTACACCCTTACCGATCCTTATTTTACGATGTTTTCGAAACAATAGAGATGCAAAACGAAAGTTATGTAAATTGTATGGACGCGCATACGCGCCGTCTAGCACCTGGTGAACGTCCGAAAACGCGCATGTGCGTCTGCCGCGCCTAATGTATTAAACAATAAAAACTGTCGAGATCGTTTTTTTTTTTAATTAATTTTTTAAAGTTAAAATTGTAATTACTATAACTAATAAAAATAAATAATTAAAAACACGACTGCACTGCCAAAAAACTAAGTAAAAATTTACTTTAAAAAAAGTAAAAATCGACTTCAAAAACCTAAAACGAATAAAATAATTTTCATAATAAAACCTATCAAAATATTATATATTGAATTGAAGACACCGACTTCAGAAGCTGTTAAGTTTTATTATAAAAGTTATTTTGTTTGTTTTAGGTTTTTGAAGTCGGTTTTTACTTTTTTTAAAGTAAATTTATTTTTCCATTTTTAGTTAAATGCCTATGCAATTACATAAGCCCTAGACGAACGAAACGAAGAATCTTCAAAATCCGCTTAGAAATGCCAGAATCCTCAACGTATTTCGACCGTCCCTATTAACAATGTCGGTTCTGCAGGGAGACTGTTTAGTCCCTACTGAACAGTGGTCTTTTTCGCAGAACTGACATTGTTAATATCATAAAGATTTTTTTTTATCGTTAGGGCAAACTTTGAACTGCCCTCAGTTCAAAGTTTGTTTTGACAGTGAAGAATTTTTTATTGAATTGTAATTCGATTTATGTAAAAAAGTGAATATTGGTAAAAATGTATATCCGACATTGTTAATAGGGACGGTCGATTTATGCAAATAACTTCGTACATAAGAATAATTACCTAATGTATTATATACTAAAACCTTCCTGAGAGTATGTAGATCACGCCAGTGAAAGAATCATCAAATTGGTTCATTCGTTTTTGAGAAAATCGCGGACATACAAACGTACGGGTTGAATACAGAACCTCCTTTTTTAAGTCGGTTAATACGCCCAAGACGAACGAAAAGAAGAAGAATCATCAAAATTCGCATAGAAATGCCGGAGGTGCAGTACATTTATGCATATAACTTCGTACATAAGAATAATTACCTAATGTATTATATACTAAAATCTTCTTGAAAGTGTGTAGATCACGTTAGTAAAAGAGTCATCAATTGGTTCATTAGTTTTTGAGAAAAACATGAACATACAAACATACATACGGGTCGAATAGACAACCTCCTTTTTGAAGTCGGTTAAAAAATATCTTTAGATAGCTACGACAAAAAGTGTCAATATGTGAACATTTTTCTTTATTTTCGATCTTTTGTCTTCACATTTGAAGACGCTATCGGCTATTCTATAATCTGAAATATTTACCTGTTGTATGAATAAAATGATGAATTGAAATGAATCGTTAAAATGAATTTGATATATCATCACCAGGTCTAACACTGGACAAAGACAGCAACCCTCTGCCCTCAGTCTCCGTGAACATCCGACCAATAGGAGCTAAGTCTCCCATAGTAGCTCAGAACGAGAGCGACGCTACTGGTCGCTTTGTGCTCGCTCTGCCACTGGACTACAAGGCTAAGGAAGTGGTCGCCAGCGCCTCTGTCAGCTCATACATTACTAAGCAGAAACATATCGTGGTATGATATTATTATTTCTAGCTTCATCAGCAGATAGGAGGATTTCTTTTTCTTCATGAAGTCATTACTACGTGGATTTACCTGCCTATGCAGAATTTCCTTCCATATTGCTTAGCGCTGCTAAGTTTGCGCAAATTTTCCAAAACTATTGCACTAAAGATTAGGGTAGTAAATAAATTGTGCTTTTGGGTCAATGAAAACACAATTTAAACTGAAGAATTATTATTTTTATATTCTGTTACAGATAAACGGCAAAGAGAACTTGACTCCAAACATCTTGTTTAAACTGGAGAGTGATGACTACGTGTTGGGCATGCCACGACTTGTCTTCGTCATGTTGGCAGGTCTGCGTCACTATAAATAAGCCTTAAGTTTTCACAAAATTTCGTTGGAATAAGAACCTTGTGTTTCTCTCCATAAAATCCAAATTACAATGCATCGATCGATCACGATCTCACACATCCTTACAATCCTGAAATATGTATCACTGCAAGTTAGACTCAAGTTTCAACCAACTCGCAGAAAGAAAGAAAAACCGGCCAAGTGCGTGTCGGATCACGCACAACGAAGGGTTCCGTAGTTAGGATGAATTTATCCCAAGAACAAACTTAACATGTTCATGTTTTTCTACACAGTGTTGTTGGGTCACAGAAATTCATATGTGTACCAATTTCCAACTTAATTGGTCCATTAGATCCGAAGCAAATTGGCTGTGACAGACGGACAGACAGACAGGGTTCCGTTTTTTCCTTTTGAAGTACGGAACCCTATAAATTGCTTATTCTGCACAAAAAAAATACACATCACAAAAAAAGATATAAAATACACACATACAAAGTAGCCAAAAGCCTCATATTCAACTAATAAAAGTTTGACAATATTTTGTTCATTGCTTGACCAGGGACCATGGACAATATACATTTCACAATTATTCTGTGTTGTGGCATTGGACAATAACAACAATCAATACAAAAACAAAATGCCGATTGCAGAGTTAACTACTTTTGTAACAAATAACAAGATAAATTAAGCTGTTCGTCGCATCTGTGCAAGAACAGGTCGTTTCTTAGCAAAAAACTTCGGACGAACCTATCGTCATCAGCGCTGATTTTCAGCAATAGTTGGTTCACAGGAACATGAACCTTAAACTTTACTAAATAAAATCAAAATTCCATACAACAACATTCTGATACACCCTTAAAATCGTGATGACACTGTAAAATTAATATTAATTTCAGGTGTAATCGGAGTAGCAGTGGTAACTATATCAGCGTGGTGCTTCAGCTGCCGCGAGCGGGCGAAGGACTCGCGCCGACAGTACATGTTCACACAGATACCTAGCGACGACAAGCGACCGCTGTGCGAGGAAACATCAGGTGAGATAGTGGCCTACTAAACATTACCGGGGAAGTCATATTATCTGCTTAGACTTTTCCCAACTAAGTTCGGCTTCCAGTCAAACCGGATGCAGTTGAATACCAGTATTTTACATGGAGCGACTGCCTATCTGACCTCCACAACCCAGTTACTCGGTAATACGATACCTCTTGTAAGACTGTCAAGACTTTCGGGCTTCTGACGACCCATAACGACTATCAAAGATCCACGAATGACAGCCGGGACCAACGGCTAAACGTGCTTTCCGAGGCACCGATTGGTCTTGGTATGTAAAGATGGTCACCCATCCGACCAACCGCGGCAAGCGTAGCTTAACCGGAGAAATCATAAACTACATAAATACAGCGTTTCCAGAAAAAAATATAAATTGTCCCATACATTTGGGTCGAGTAGGTATTGAAGTTTTTTATGGGACAGCTGATTATTTTATTTCGATTACGATGGTGGAGAAAGTTGTTCAGTTTGATGTTCTGTACCACACCTATAAATATGACCACACATTACTGATACACGCTGTAGGTATAACTGCTGGCATACATAGCCAATTTATTTACATAACCCGACTATACGTTTGACCATAATTATTATATTACCTATCGCTATTGCCTTTGAAATATCTCGGGACCCTGGGGTCCCAGACCGTTGGAAGGCGTACGAGAGGCCGAAGCCAAATCGAAGAGGCCCCTTAGGCAATTTTAAATGATGAGGAGGCACCAACCGACGAATATCCCTGTATGCACTATGCAAGTGCACCCAAGGACAACCCCCGGTTAGTGCAGGACTATTGCAGAACATGGAAACAAAACATATTGGACTATGGGTTTGGGTAGCTCTAGTGGATTGGGTATCTTGAATTATGCAAGAACTATATGCCCTGCCTGGCCAACGTTATGTAATACTTATACATGGATAAAATGGCAGGGGGTGACTTGCACACTCAATAAAGTGCCCCCGGAAACAGTCGCTAGCGCACCTGTCGCTCCTTGTAAGGTGCAATAATATTATTAACCTTTTTTTTATATAACCCATTATTTTATTAGTCAGTTGAATGAAACATTAAAAACAAATGGTAAATATTATTCCTTTCAGACATAATACGCAAACCGTACTTCGATGAAGAAGATCTACCACCTTCGGAGACCGACTCGGAAGAAGAAATTGTACTCCTCAGATCAGATAGAGAATGGAAACAGGTGGACCAAGATTAAACTATACACAACTCACGTATTTAGCAATGGGACCTTTGACTTCGGGTGTTAGAGAGAGACAGCGCTATAAGGCAGGCGTGTGCTAGAAAGAGAAGGAACGACGAACTGTTCAGCCATCATTCTCCTGTCCTTATCCCAATTTATTTGGGATCGGCGCAACATGTCCTTTTCTTCCATACTTATCTATTAGTATTCATATCGGTAGTCACCCCCCTTCCTAGCCATATCATCTTTTACACAGTCCATCCATCGTTTCTTTGGTCTTCCCCTACTTTTATAGCCATCGACATTGATGCTCAAAACTTTCCTTACGAACTGCTCAAAGTTCCATCGCTAAATATTATGGTCTGAGGCCTATAGAATCATTCACTGAAAGATAATGAAATTCACGAGCGCGCGTCATGTGACTCTTATGTCGTTGTAATAAGGTAAATAGGAATAGATAGAAAGAAAATACGTTTATTTGCGGTAAAACATGATGCAAAGAAAAAGAAGAAGATGGGGAAAATGTGCGGCATATCTCACGCAAAACGGCCATCGCTCAGCATAATGCTGTGATCCTATGCGAGACAGAGCCGCAGCGCTAGTTTTCAGCGACAGCCGGCTGGAACGTGATGACATTAACCGATGCTGCATAAAATGAGACACAAAAAAGCAAAATAAAAAAATACATAATACAAGTTCTAAATCTTTACATAAATATAATATTTAAATGGCAACATTCAATAATCACGTGCAGTTTTCGCGGAATAACTAATGGACGCGCGTTCGTCAATTGCGCCATCTGTATTTATTTATTCACGCAAGTTTGACCAGTTTACGAACAAATGTTCGTAGGCTGACATTTATATAAAAAGTCGGAATGTATATTGGTAGAAGTTTCAGGTTTCTTTATTCTATGCGCCTCAGATTAAAAAAATAATATTATCGGTAATTTTATTTTATTAGCAAATATGTTATCGATTTTGACTGGGTAGTATCGATACCGACACCAGCCAATGTCAAAGCTAAAGTCACTCGGTTAATGACGACATAAGAAGATAATATCCGAACTGACTAGCTATTTCAGGATTTGACTAATTAATGATGGTAATTATAACATAGTTGTACGTACAATTTAATCGATGAAAGTAAATATTTTTACAATAGAAAAATGTATTGTTTATAACTTTATTACTAACATAGATGGTTGTTATTTTAAATATTGTTGATGATATTAATTTTAAAATAAAATGTAGTACATAGATGGAACATATAAAATTATATTTATATTTTTTTAACAATTGGAAGGATGTTTATAAGACATCTATTTTTATTATAAATTAATCAGTATTACACAAAAAACTAAATATAATAATTATAAATATTGGTTCACATTCCGTTTAAAAAACATATATACAGTAGGCGCTTGGTAATCCGGAACCCGATTTCTTTTCCTATGGATTGTTGGACTGCCGGATTATTGGATTTCTATGGGAAATAAAAGATTATAGAAAAACAATACAACCGCTCTGTAATCCGGCGTTCGGTTGATAAACTGTCGGATTATAGAGCGGGTCACAAGAGTCACTACCTGCCGGATTGGCGAGCGACGGATTACCGAGCGTCTACTGTCTTTGCTACCGCGCAGTCGGGTAAAAAAGAATAATTGTACCGCAGTCTAATAGTAAACAACAAAAATCAGCTTGAAGTATGTAAGTAACACGAAAAAAGTATAATTGTAGAAATAGAAAATAAGCTTATTTATTCCTTTACATATCTGTACATTCCTTTCTTATTCCTTGTGATGTACTCTTTATATTTATGATGTTATATCTAATAGGTGCTTTGAATTTTATACTACAGGGTTTCAGTGTATTTTATAAATATTATTATAGAAAAAACATTTTGATAAACTATAAAATGCACCATATTTGGCGCTTTATATATTTTGATATGGTAATATACAAACGCAATAACTAAGGTACGATTTATTTGGTATTTTATAAATATTATTACATAACTACATAAATATTTTTTATACACTCCCGGACTTCTGAATCGAACCACCGTGCAATTCCATCTGAGGTATAAAGGCCTAAAACATCAAAATAATGATGAGTCAAAGAAAAAGTTTTTATGCAGTTTTGATGCCGACATACTGGCCATAATTTTGGTATCGTCATTGTTCCGAATTTGAATTCACGACCGTTTAAAAAGTTATAGATTTCTATACAAAAAGTGCAGGGTTGTTCGATTAGGAGTCCGGGAGTGTATTACCTACACTTTATTTGTCCACAAGACAACGTTTTTTTGACGTAAGTGAATACAAATGTCATGTTATTTATTGCGCTAATATTAGTGTATTTAAATAGTTATCACTTTCTCATTAGTGATAAACAACTCCAGAATAAAATAACAAAAAAAAAAGTTTGCACCTTGATTATTTTGCAAATGTTTACTTTATTGAATGTAAAATTGAATATTTTTTAAATTTATTTTACTAAGACGCCAGCAGACTTGATATTTTATTTTATCGGATTGTCTATTGAGCAAAGATAATCTTTATCATACTTTACATTGTGTTTGATCTTTTGTTTACATGTTTACGTATGCACAACAATTTGTTATTTGCAAAGATTTCAATCGTTAAGCGCGTCGCCCACACGAGCTAGAGTCGAGGTGGCGTCGCGGCGCGGGCGTGCGGTGCTGGGGTGCAGGGGTGGAGGAAGGGAGGTGCGGGGGTAGCGTGGAAAACCCTCCGCACCCTCCCTCCCCCATCCCCTATACCGCACGTCCGCGCCGCGAAGCCGCCTCGACTCTAGCTCATCTGGGCGACGCGCCTTAGATTTGCCCTACCGCGTCAAAAGATAGTCGCGTTTCTGTTATGTTTTGACACCTCTGACACAATGACGCAGTGACGATGTGATTGTCATAGAAAAGCTATTTAATTATGTGTGAGCACACTCTTCCAAGTATGGACACTTTTTCGCGTGACAGTATGATGAGGGCAAATCTAGCGATTTAAATCTTTGGTTATTTGTATATTCAAATGGTAGTTTTGACATAAAAGTGTTTGAACATGGCTCCAACAAGTTATAAATGCTGTAGATGTAGAAAAGTATAGGTATTTAGAGAATCTCCTAATAAGCCCTAAATCAGCAATAATTATATTAACGAATTTATTTACTATGACAATTTTAGACAAACATATTAAAGGTGCTTTTTTGTACATTATTTTTATATATTTGTAATATGATATGTCCGTATTGATATTGTAGCAAATAATTTAAAACATTTTACCAGTTTGTTTTTGTTTTATTTTATAAACCGCCACTTTTATCACTCTTAAAATGTATTATATGGAATGCGCGGCGAGGCGGGGGGCGTGACGCCGCGAGCGTAGTATTTTATTTGCTGTTAGTTTAATTCCACTTGTGTGATTCTCGTTTTACTATAAAGCAATTTGCTATTATGCTTCATTTCTAAAGTATTGGACCAAAATGAAACCTCCAGCCAGCGGTCTCATTTTTTTCTACAATGCTTACTGCTTAGGGTCAAGCAATGTAGGTATGTCAAGTACCTGTTCAGTTTAACACTTATACTACATTGTAACGTTAACGTTTGTCTACTTTCACCACAAAATTGAATTTTGATTATCATATCTAACTAGTACAAGAAAACTTAACAGCTAACTACGAGTACAAGACGTCAAGAACAAAACTTTTTCCTGCCAATTTTATAAATGATATTTATTACTTACTTTCTTACTATATAGAGTCCTAGAGGCACGAGGCAAGTATGGCGATACAAGTCGGCAGACTGGGATGAGATGCGGCACTTTTTTGCGTCTTATCCATCATGGCGGCAAGTGTGCTTCTCCTCGGGTGACCCCTCGTGCTGTGCTGACGTGCTTGCGAACGTGATTAAGTAGGGGATGGAGTATTTTATTCCATTCTCCGACATCCCACTCGGTCACAAAAATCCGGCCTTGGTATAATGCAGAATGCACCCACACTGAGGCCTGAAAAGAGTCTGCCTATCAAGTCTGGTTCAAGGCCCGCAACCGCAAAGTTAGAGCACGTTGAGATCGCGCGAAGAAAAGAACCTTTAATTCTGCAAGCGGGTTTTACGTGGGGCACGTTTTGACTATGTCGGACGTATTGGGGCCAAACTGGCTTGGCATCCTCCGGGTAGTAAACAGTTCTGGTCCCTGTTTAAAGCGGCTGAAACGAATTTCTGTCGTCCCAGTTTACATCCAATGTTGAAACCTGATGGGTCGCTGGCTCACTCTGCAAGTGAAAAAGCAAATTTATTTGCATCTCTCTTTGCAAGCAATTCACGTCTGGACGCTGGCTCCAAGCATCCACCCACATGTTCGTTCTTATTGTGACTCCTCGATGCCGGAGATCACAGTTCACATTAAAGAGGTCCGAAGAGTATTGTGCAGTCTAGGCGTGAACAAGGCCAGCGGGCCTGACGGCATTCCAGCGAGGGTGTTGGGGCAGTGTGCGCCTAAACTGCCTCCTGTGTTGATACGTTTGTTCCGCCTCTCTCTTGAAAAAAAAAGGTACCTAAATCCTGGAACCTTGCTAATGTATAACCGGTACCCAAAAAGGGCGACCGTGCAGACCCTGCCCGTTACCGTCCGATCGCCATTACCTCCATTCTCTGCAAGGTTATGGAAAGGGTACTGAACAGTAAGTTGCTAACCTACCTTGAAGTCGATGATCTCCTCAGTGACCGCCAATATGGCTTTCGCTGGGGACGGTCAACTCGTGTACTTCTTCTTGTGTATGTCACGCACTGCTGTGGCAAAGCCATCGAGAAACAAGGTGGAGCACTTGCTGTATCGCTTGACATCTCGAAGACCTTTAACAGAGTCTGGCACACTGGTCTACTCTGCAAGCTTCCTGCTTGTGGCATCCCAGCTGATGTTTGTAGCTGGATATCAGATTTACTTAGTGAACGGTCGATCAGAGTAGTCGTTGACGGCTGCTCCTTTGACCTTATGGCTATTGATGCCGGAGTTCCTCAGGGGTCTTTTCTCTCTGCAACTCTTTTCCTGCTGTAGGTACATCAATGACCTGCTTCAGCCTGGTATTGTTGGGTACGCAGATGACAGTACAGTTTCAGAGAGATACTTGTCCAGCGCAAAAACCAGCGGGGTCGAAGTTCGTTCTTTGAGAGAGGCTATGGTAGAGAGGACAGATTTGACCTTAAGCGTTATCTCCCAGTGAGGTGATGATAATCTGGTCTCTTTTAACGCCTTTTTACCGCTAAAAGGAGTCGTTTTGCCCAAACTCTTACTTTTCGGGGTACATCTGTTCCTGTAACTGAGCGGCTTGAGATCCTAGGCATGGATTTGACATCTGGTCTCAACTTCGGCGCCACCATCGAGTATAAGGCCCAAACTGCGGCCAAGAAACTGGGGTTCCTAAATAGGGTGAAGCGATATTTTACGCCTGGACAGCTTTTAACCCTTTACAAAGCGCAAGTCCGATCCTGCATGGAGTATTGCAGCCACCTTTGGGATGGATCAGCTAAGTACCAACTAGCCGCACTTGACTTCAGTGGAACGCAGAGCTAAGAGGCTCACAGGCGATGTAAAACTGGTGGATTCCAAGCGTCATAGCCTGATTCATCGCTGCAAGGTTGCCTGCTTGTCGGTCTTCTACAGATTGTACTCCGGTGAGTGTGCCCAAGAACTCCACGACCTCATTCCACCGGCCCCCTTCTACCTCTTACCTGCGTCTCTCTACCTGCGTCTGTGTTTCCGAACGTATATAACCCTAATATTTTCAATGTAAGAGTGAACAGGCTTCTGGGTAAGCTCACTCCATCGTTGACTTTGTCTCTGTCGCCTCCGACCTAGAGTAGAGTCAAGAGCAAACCCATCTCAAATGAAAAAAAATTAAAAAATCGATACCGAGGCTATCAAAGCAGACAACTCCCACCATAACTCCTACAACAAAAAAAATTTATAATGATAACAATGACTATGTCACAAAAATTTTCATGCGTCTCATACAGCGAGGAAAAACACGAGAAGCCCTAAATTGGTTATTGACAGAAAGACACAAAATCCTTAAACCCTAAGACGAAAAACGGTCATGGATGTATTGCGTGAAAAGCATACCCCAGATTTAATCCTGACTCAAGCTATACTACCTGAAGGCCTCCCCAAATTGACTCCACTACTAGAAGTAGACATAACTGAACCTATGGAATTAGTTACGAAGAAATCACATGGCGGTAGAGGCCCATCAGGAACCACATCAACGAAACCGCCTATATATAAAAAGTACTATGTGATGGATTTTTACAAAACACGATATTGACGTGGTTTGCACGTAAGATATAAGCGGGGAGTCATACAGAATTGGGGCCCTGAAAATTGGACATACTATTTGTTACGATTTGGAAAAGCAAGCCTGCATTTAAGGATTGGAGTAGCACAATTAACAATGCATTTAAATAACAATTTTGTACCATGGAGCCAAATACAAGGCCTTATGTCAAGTCGACTAAAATATATCATCAATAGCCCTAGACAAATGCTACAAGTATGAAACCGATTGGTATTGGCCAATGCCTATGCAGGATCCTACCTAAATGTAGGGACCACCAAAGTCTGTGCTCACAGATCTTTTTATAAGATCTGTGTCTGTGCTCAATCGCAACTCTGCAGTGGACGCAGGTGCGGCACACGCAATGATCGACCTTTTCCAAGGATTAACAAAAAAACAATCGCCCTGTCCCTGTCTTACAGGTCTTAAAAACTTAAAAATAATAAAATTTCAAAGCGAATGGTACCTAAGTATATTTTTCGCTTAAAACAATTTTATTTATCCTCTTCTTAAAACTTATCTATGTTGTACGAGTTGCAGTCTCATTATTAAAAAATATTACAATTATTATCGTTATAATTACCAAATAATTATAAATATATGAATAAACAGATAACAGAAATATCGCATGATTAAAACCGAAACCCGAAACTCAGCCAGATTTAACGCAAATTCAGTTTCGGTGATACACAAAGAGGGAAAACATAGAACGAGTTTCGGCTTTTGGTGCCGTTAATTTTTGGCTGAGGCAGAATCACCTTTATGTCTGTCAGTCTTATTTCTGAAAGATCTGGCTCTATAGGGCTATAAAATTTCATCTCGAGTCTTTTTTTTACTCTCGAGAAAGAAGCACTGTATGAATTAGCACTTATTATTTCTAAAATCAGTGCGACGTAGAATATTTCAAGTTTTTTGGTTTCAAAACCAACCATAACGTAGCCTTCTTGGGGTATTCGATCGATTCGTGTAAATTTTTCAGTTACCAAAGGTAAATCCTCATCGGAGTCATCTTCTTCTTCATCTATGTTACTCAGTTCTGTTTCACTTTGAGATACGTTAGCGGCCGAATGATCTCCTTTTTTTCTTAAAATAGCTTTAGTAGGTACAGTCGCGACCAAAAGTCGATAAGCAAACTCACAAAGCAATAGCTGGGCGTTTAGTTTGACTTCAGACCTTCTATTTCCAAGAACATAAACATGCATAATTATTGTCGTCAACAACTGAATGTAGTTCATAATTTCAAAGTTATAACATGTGTAAAGATGACCTAGCGGTTAAGCGCGTGCAGATAGATGCGTGAATCAGTGAGCCGTGAGTTCAAATCTCACGCAGTACTTGACTTTTTGTAAGTTTTTACTTGATTGGAAGTAATGGGACAGAAATATAATATTCTTTATCTTGTTCGCTTGGTCACTCATTTCGTAAAGTTAGAAAGGTAGATCATAGAAAACTAAATAAATAATTTCGATTTCTGTGAGGTAGACATGACTTTTAGGAATATTTAACTTGATCGGAATGAACGTTGTCGGTTGGTTGTAGTTGTTGGTTAGTGACGTGTGCTTGAATGTAACGTCACAATTCTCTTAAGTTTGTTAATTTTATAAATAAGTAAATAAAACGAATAAACATTTTTGTTACCATTCAGCACGACTTTTTTATTTCAACCTTCCAACACCGAAAAGATAAATTAAAAATCACAAAAATAGTTAAATAATAATACAATAACTAATATTAAACTTCTTAGAAAAATAAATAATAAATGAACATAAACATCTAACAAATTTTTGCTTAAAATAGTACAAATATATTATTATGGTTCCAAAGAAACAAAAAACAGTCCCACATTGTGATTAAGATTCGAATTCAGACTTCATTGATCGTGAAACCATTGCTTAGCCCAAACAGCTACCAGCACATGTTATGTTTATGCGAATTTTAGCAATGCAATGGTAAGAACAGGTCGCCACTATGACGAGTATTCTAAATGCAACAGAAATATAATGTTATTTCGCGTAGTAAGACGAGATGCGACAATTCATTAGTGTGTGTTATCTGCGGAATGTTGAGTGAGACATCGCTCATACACGCACACGTACTGGTTCGTGCTCGCACAGTTCATAGCAATGTAATCCTTAGCACGCTTATGGACTTTTTAGCGTTTACTGTACGTGCCATCTGAGAAAAAAAGACATTAAATTATGAAATATCTACAAAGTAAGTAGTTACTAGATACCCATCTGTACTAAAGGAAACTTTAGGGAAGTTCCTTGTGCTCAGAAAAATTATCGTTAAGTACCTATGGTTATTTTCTACATGGCCTATAATGAAACAAGATAGTACACAATGGCACACTGTTTCATTGTATACAACATAGGTACTTTCGTTTCATTGTAAACCAACAAGGTAGTAATTTTTTTATAACCTATAGAAAAAGTGCAACAAACAGTGAACTATTTTCATACAGATTCACCTCAAAAGACACTGAAATGTACAGAATGCAACGTAATATTGAACAATACGAAATTATCTTCTATAATTTGCTAAAAAATCACCAAATATTATGAAAAATTCTTACATTTTAACCGACTCAAAAAAAGGAGGAGGTTCTCAGTTCGTCGGAACCTTTTTTTACGTATGTTCCCCGATTACTCGAAGACGGCTGGACCGATTTAGAAATATCTTTTTTTTTTTAAATGGTATACTGTCTAATTTGTCCAATTGTCATCAGGTCAGGATCTCATGATGGGATCCTGGAGAAATCGACGGAACTCTCGTAATATTATAGCGATTTGGGTATTTTTAATAGTAACTCGTGCATTTGTTCTTGGAAAGCACCATTTGCTGAAGTAGAACTGATGATGAAGATCACAGATGACCACCGGAACTACTCAATAATAAGTATTTCAAGGGTTGCGATTCGATTAGGTACAGACGCCAGCAGGTCAAGCTACCCGAAACTGTCAAATTTTCCCAATCATCCTTGAACCTTTAGCGATAAAGTTGAAAATCTATTAAAGAAATTTGACAGATTGTAGTAACTTGATGTGCTGGCGTCTGTACCTACTTTAATAATGGTTGCTAAGTAATTTATGGTGGTCACAATGCTTATGTTGACGTTAATTAATAAATTACAAAAAAAAAATCACTCGTTAGAGGGTCACCCTCTAACGAGTGATTTTTTTTTATCTGCAATCGGTGATCCGTCATGAGCAGATAGTTTGAGGTTTATTCACGTCAAGTGCATCCTCCAGCGAGAATAGCTACTTTTTGTATTTACGCGATGGTACTTTTCCCTAGAGTATGTCTTTTCTCTTAAGGCGTTTTTGATAGCTGCGCGTGGTTAGACTCGCCGCAAGTACGTTCGGATGATTTTCCAGCCGCTTTTGATATTTTTGTGACGAGGCCTGGATTTCCTCTTTTATATTGGTCATATTTAGGTGTGCATGGATTTCGGAGTTAGTAATAAACCACGGGACATGCGCTATTGTTCTTAGTATTACGTTCTGCATTCTTTGTAATATTGCGATGTTTGTATTACTTGCACTGCCCCAAAGCTGGATGCCGTATGTTCAGGTTGGTTATTAGTAGTTTGTTATCTATCGATAACTTGCTATTTCGACCCCGCATCCAATAGAGCTTTCTGTGCCGTATATTGAGTTCTTCTCTCTAGCTTCTGATAAGCTGGTTCCGCGTCAGACGGCGATCTAAGTGCATGCCCGGATACCTCACACTATCTTTGTGTGGCAATGTAGAGTTTTCCAGGCATACAGGAGGGCAGTTTTCTCTCCGAAGTGTGAAAGTGACCTGCACTGACTTTGTTGTGCAAGCTTTGATCCTCCATTTTCGAAGCCATTTTGTAATTTCGTCTAGGTCTTGTTGGAGTTGCTCTGTGGCCAGTTCAGGCTGCTTATTACTCGCCATTATGGCTGTGTCGTCGGCATAAATAGCAGTCATGACTCCGTCCACTTGTGGTAGGACCGAGGTGTATAAGCTATACAAAATCGGTCCCAACACCGAGCCCTGAGGCACACCTGCTCTTATATTGTAAAATTTGGAGGTTGAGTCAGATTCCTTTACTTGGAAGATTCTGCCTGTGAGATAAGATTTCAGAAGAATGTAGTAGCTGTGCGGAAGACTTGTTCTTATCTTAAGCACAAGACCCTTGTGCCAAACCCTGTCGAATGCCTGCTGGATGTCCAAGAATGCAGATGAACAGTACTCTTTTTCCTCTAGGGATTTTCTTATTTTCTCAACTACTCTATTTACTTGTTCAATAGTGAAATGTACAGACGCCAGCACATCAAGCTACTACAATCTGTCAGATTTATTTAATAGATTTTCAACTTTATCGCTAAAGCATGAGACACATGGTTGATTGGGAAAATTTGACAGTTTCGGGTAGCTTGATCTGCTGGCGTCTGTACCTGCCTAAAGCCAAATTGATCGTTTAGGATGGTATTATTGTTTTCTAATAGAGGCATAATTCGACGATTTCACAGACTTTCGACAAGATAGGCAAAAGGCTGATATGCCTAAACGAGGTGATTTGATTTGCTGGTTTCCCTGCCTTGTGTATCGTAAGAATTGTAACACTTTCCACAGGTCCGGAAAGTATTGAACCCTTAGTATTCCATTATACAGCATAGTTAGGAAAACTACCGCTTTTCTTGGAAGCTCTCTCAAAATTTCCTTTGTAATGAGGTCATATCCTGGCGACTTTTTGCCTTTCAGGCCAACAATGGTCCCCCAAACTTCTCTTACTGTGACCGGTGCAGGTGGGAGCGACATTTATATAGGCTGGGTTAGAACAGAATCGACCTCTATCTCAGAATCTGTGTCACTAGCGTGATTTGGGCTGAACACATTCGATAAAATGTTCTGCGAATAAGTTTGCCATTTCCTGCGATGTGCGTGCCCAGCCATTGTTGTTTCTCAGCGGAGGTTTTGCCAGCTGTGGTCTGTCATACGACTTTGTAAATTTACATAGTAAGTAATCAGTAGCTGCAGAGGGTGTAAGCGATTCTACTTGAGTCTCAAAAGTCTTATTGTGCCAAGTCTGTAGAATTTCCTATAGACGTGACGCTTGCCTGTTAAAATTAGAGTTATCAGATGCAAGTCTGCTTAGTTGCCAGACTCGGTGCAGCCTCCGTCTTTCTAAGACCTCTTTTATTATTTCAAGAGGGTAGTAATTTATCCGCTTTTTAGCGTCAAGTAGAGGTGTGCTCCTCCAGCAGGCTTCCTGAATGAGGTTTGTAATGAATTTCGTTGCGTTTTCAATTTCATCAGGCGTCTTTCAGCTTGATGTTCTCGTCAGTGTGTTCTTTGAATGAGTTTCAGTCTGTTTTCTTGTCATACAGCCTTTCAGGGCTTTCGTGTTCAATAATCTCCGTGCTTAAGGTGAGCAGTGTGTGTAAAAAGTACTCTGTGACTCATACTTCACATAGTGACTGGAAAACCTGTCATAATAAAGAAGTCGAACAGATCTGGTATTTTAGTAGTATCCGTCGGCCAGTATATGGGTTCAGACGTGGAAGCTGTAGATAATTTATTAGCTTCTATGCTGAGCTTTAGCTGTCTTCCTCTGGTGCTAGTTAATCTAGAACCCCAGTGCGTGTTTTTGGAAAAAACGATGAGTGTTGGTGTCTTTGGATCTGTATTTTACTTTTTTACTTTTTTCCAAAATTAAAGTTATTTTTCACTTTGTGGGGTTTTTTGGAAGTCGGTTGATTTTTTTGGAAAAAGTTTTTATTTTTCACTTTTTAGTGGGTCAGTTTGTAATTTATCTATATCGTAATGTCAACTGCTCATCACCTTTTACAAGATATTTCTTTTTTTTGTAGCAATATTAGTTATGTGTCACTAGAGTCGTTCTCTCCCACGCGACGCGCTCGCAAACTAGGCATGTGCGGGGGGCTGAACATGTCCTTTCTAGCTATCTTGCACTATATGGCAACGTCGTGTTTTAGAAATATCGTAAAGTTTCACTGTGTACGATTGTTTCAATGTTGGACAGGCGACCCTAGTAACTTTCTAGGATCTAGCGAACTAATCGCTAGACCTGGGAGTGATCTAACTCGGCTCATAGCGACGTAAAGCTGACCTTTCGCGAAAAGATTACTGCTTAAATCAACAACAGCCCGGTCTAAAGTTGTTCTCTGTAATTTTACTAAAATATGTATTTATATAATTTATAATCAAAATAATCATCAATACGTCTCTCTAAGTTAAATGTTCCAAAATGTCATGATTTCCGAAATCATGACATTTTGCATTGAGAATTTTAATCATTGTAATTTTGTAAATACATCTGTCGGTCGCGAATCTTATTTTGATCAAGATACAACCTGAACCTGACACACTGACCTGCAAAAGTGCAAATTGCAAAAACCACACAATATTTGAATTTCGCGGGCTACTTTAGCACATCCCGTTCATTTATCGCATTGTTTGTTTTTGGATTTCAGATGTTGCCTGGTCGAAAATTGTGTTGATTTCATTCTTCGGTCGGTCGTGCAAAATGACAAGTCGACTTTCACGGACCTTGGTAAATAAAAATTTATTATCTGTGCAAGTCAAGTGATATTGTTCCGTGCATTTGAATAAAAAATAAAAAGTTCATTTTTTGGTGGATTTACCGATTTACAATGACAATAACTGGTCTCACTTGAACACGTTTAAAAACCAAGAGTATATTGTATAAAACTGCTGAAGATTTGTAATGGAAAGGATCCGTTCCGACGTCGCAGACATGAGCCGCCGCGCCGGGGATGTTTTGAGGCGTATCAACAGATTCGTTGATGGACCCATGACGAGAAAGAAACTGGTGATAATATGTCTGGTTATTATCTTCTTAGTTCTATACGTTGGACCTAGTTTCATGAATTGGATGTTCGATTCTGAGAGACTGACAAGCCACCAAAATGTATGCGTAAAGAATTTCATGAAACCTTTCGAATCTTCTCTGAAAGATTACGATGTGTACCTGCGACAAGAATCCTCAGCGACATTAAATTCGCTAAACCACAACTATGTGCCTTATGTTGGAAATGGCTTAGTGGGCTTGGCACTGGAAAAAGTTCCTCATTTGAACATAAAACATGGAAGAACTCTCTCTTTACCAATGTACTATCATCCCTTGTATGTTATAGACGACTATGAAATGAAAGAATTTACTGTAGCTGAATATAAGAAGGGCATTTTACACAGATTTCAGTGTTCAGATTCTGGCTTACAAGTATCTTATCAGTATTATGCCCATAGAACAATACCTTCATTGTTTGTGCAAGAGATTTGGGTTAATAATCCATCAAGTGTAGAGAAAAATCTGCATTTAACAACACCAAGAGTGTCTGATTGGCCAACCTCTGTTAAGCAGACAATAAATTTGCACCAAGGAGTTGATACGAAGGAGTATGAGGTAGTTACTGGTATGATACCAGTACCGGACAGTGATAAGGTATTAGCTGCTGCAGTGGTGTGCAGGAAAATGAGTAACACCATCAAAGTAGATCCCAGAGATGGGCTGGACATCCTTATACTAACCACAGTGCACTACAGTAAACCAATAAGGAAATCAGATTATGCAAAACATAAAGACATTGTTGAAAAAAAAGCAATCGAGGAAATGGAAAAAGTGATTGCACTAACTGGTGACAGAACAGCTGTAAGGAAGCTAAGAGAGAACCATGCCAGAGTATGGAATGGACTATGGTACACAGGGTTCTATATCTCTGACTCAAAAGCTGAAGGAATCATCAATGGTGATAGAATCAATGCTACAATATATGCCATTCTCTCTCAAGTAAGGAGCTATGAACATGAAGACAATATAAAAGCTAGTACAAAATCAGATATTATGAGAAGTTTGACTTACTCTGAAGGCTGTTATGAAGGGCATTCAACACTTGATGCATTCAATTTATGGAAACCATTGAATTGTTTGGAAAATTTAAACAAAGTGGCTAGTGTATGGCTGCTAACATTAGAAAAACAAGGATGTCATAATTTATTAAAAGCTGGTGCAAGTGGTGTCAATCAAGCAATGATTCTAAGCTTTGGGAGTTTGCGTTTCAGCAATCAACACCTAGAATACAACATTCATCCTTCAAAGTTACATAGGGACTTTCTATTCCGCCGACTCAATTATGGCAACATGACTCATGTCAATATAAGTGTTATCTTACAGGAAGACAATAAAGCAGCCATATTTGTGGCTCTGGACCGCTCAGACAAGACATACTATGCATGTGATGCGGGGTGCTTGGACTCTCCTGTGCAACTAGGACCTTACAGAAAATACTTCCCTGTCAAATTAACAGAGCCTTTAACAGCTATACTGTATGTAACAGCTGACAAGCAGCATATGGAAGATCTGAGACATGCAATTCATGTCAAGGAAGTAGTAGAAGCCCCAGCTCATGATCATCATGTGATAGCATTACACAAACATGGGCACAGTTTAGGAGGCCTTAATCCCCTATTCTGGATATCAATTATAGTTCTTATTGTAGTCTTCCATTTATTCTTGTGCAGAATAATCATGAATGAATTTTGCGATAATGGAGGGAGTTACAGAAGGCTTTACAACAAGCCTTGAAGTATGGACGCCTTAGTAAGATGGGTGCTCCATTATTGTCCATTGCTTGACTGATATGTACGCTTTTTATGCACAACCAACCAAAAATATAATTCAATACTTTCTCGTATTGTTTACAGACATCACTGCCTGTTTAATTAACGTATGAAGTTTATTATAGCATTCATAGTTTGCAGATTTCATTACTGGTCTAATTCTGTAAGTTATTTTTGTTTGTCACAGAGGCATATTGTTTTATTTTTATCTAATACATCCTGGACAGATGCTAGAGCTGCTATCAAACAATAACATTGGTGGAAGAAAACAGTTGTTAAAATCATTGACTCATATTATTTATTTTTGTTTGATGAGGAGGCTATAAAGTTTACTATGTACTCAAAGAAGATTGTTTTGAACAGCAATTCAGACATATTTTTATTTCAGTTTTGGATTTTGTAGTTTGAATGTTTTTGGAATCGTCATAACTCTCGAGGTGGAAATGTGTAACTGACATTTGGATAAAACGTGTATCCGAATATTAAGCAATGTAAATTAAACAAGATTTTAATCAGTTTCCAATTGCCGTATTATGTAAATAATGAAAACATAAATGCATAAAAAATTTATCAATTTGAATTTTTATTAGCACAATTATTAGTATCGTGATCTCGGATTATTCTAATTTGATATAACTTTGGCTATACTTAATTAAAACTATGCCGACGTGATGTATAGTAGGTACTATAGAATAACTATTTTTTAATGAGATGTGATTGTTTATAGTATTAAAATTAACCATTGTTTGGGTATAGGGTGTAAACAGCTAGCACAGAATTTATAACAATATAAGCCCAGTAGGTACTAGAACTGATATCTCGAGTGCTTGATACGGGCTTGTTAAAAGCTTCCTACTTCGCTGTTGCTCATAATTGCGAAGTAAAAATCATGTTTATAAATTAAAGGCATTGTTTTCCTAAAATCTAATCAAAGTCCTAGTTATTCTGTGTTCACACAAGTAATAAACGTGTCATACTTTCTAGCACTGACACGACTTTATACGTACTTCAGTGTAATATCTAAAATATGTTCGAAAAATGTACGAAATTGTACACTAAATTAAAAATAAATTACTATAAAGACTGTCACCGTCAGGAAGTATTCTTTCTAGCGGGCGCTATATATTTCACTAAGTAGTATTCCACTTTTAAACTTTGTTATGGGCCAAGAAATGTAAGTACCTACGGAAAGTGTATGTTCAATTTCTAGAACAGTTTGGGTATATCTATACTCGTATATATTCATTTGTTAATAAAACATTCGATTATAAATAATTATTTACTTTTCAATCATCTTCTTAAGTACACCAATAAATGACACGTAATTGCCTTGGATGTTGATCTTGATACTTATAGGCCATAATTATCGTCAAATATTTGTAATGTCCATCTCCACCAGATATGTACTCAATTATATATATATAAGTTTGTATGACTTATTCTGTACTGTTATGATTAGGAACAAAATAGGAAACTATTTATCATGTGCTTAAAAACAGTCAGCGTAACGCATTGGTCTATACTATGAATGGTTACTTTAATTTTACTATGGATAACTAGCTATTGCTCACCGCTTCGTCTGCATGGAATTTGGTTTGTCACAAAAATTCGTTATCTCGTATTTATTTATAAGTTATTTCATTTATTTATTTATTTATGAAATTATTAAGTAACCATTACAAAATGACAGCCCATAAAAATGTTTCACTACCTGATTAATATACTTACGACCATAGATATACTGACTGTATAGGAATTGAACATCACTTTCCGTACATTTTACTTGGCCCATATCAAAGTGTAAAAGTGGAATACTACTTAGTGAAAAGCGCCCGCTAGAAAGATTACTTCCTGGCGGTGACACGTTGATTATTGTTTTCTGCGAAGTCAAAAAAGTGAAAAAAACGTACTATGAACGTTTTTTTAATTAACCATCTTCAAAAAGGAGGAGGTTCTGAATTCGACTGTATTTTTTTTTGTATGTTTGCTACGCGATTACTCCCAAGGCGGATGGACCGATTTAGAAAATTTTTTTTTTTGTTTGTTTTGCTAGATGGTCCCATTATTTTTATTAACGTTGCTTGGGTAGTTTTTGAGTTAGCTTCAATAATGCGTATTTTACCACTTAGTATATGTGGATGATGTTTTAATAACTTCCTGTCACTGTTATTTACATAGCAGGCAGCGGTATTCGAATTTGTCTGGGGTAGGTACCACAACTAAAAAGTGAAAAATAAAAAATAAAACTGACTTCCAAAACAAAACACTACAAAGTGAAAAATAACTTTAATTTCGAAAGTAGGTGGCAAAAAACGAAAAAACCAAACCAGACACCGACTACCGAACTTAGTTATTTTTCACTTTGTAGTGTTTAATTTTGGAAGTCGGTTTTATATTTTTGCAAAAATTTTTTATAGCATACAATTTCGTACATATTTTAAACAATAGACTGAAGTTCGTTTAAAGTCATGTCACTGCTAGAAAGTATGACATTAATAAACTAATAAATTCTTAGTCATTATGGCATTTGCGAGGATTTGCAATAATATATATATTTTAACAATGTTACACTGTACATATTACATTGTGTATGTTTGTATATTGTTATAAGATTGTGGTGTATATTTTTGAAATTAAAAGCAAAGTTGTATGTTGATTTGGCTTTTTTTTTCTTCTTCTGAAACTCGTGTCTGTTTTCAGGATTACAAAAAAAAAAAAAACTGGTTGATCTTGGCCTCTTGGGCTACACGGGCTGAGGACCTTGATCACTGCCAGCATTAAAAAGCACACGGCGATCATCAGTACATCTTACAGTATAATTGGACCCGACATGGCTACTTTCTGTATAACACGGTCCAATTTTGGGATCACGTGGCACTTTAATACTGCATTTGTTTTAAACCGAATAAACATTGGGACGATAACCCATCCTTTCAGCGTATAAAATATTGATCGACCGTCGGAAATGCCGAAACATCATGTCGGTCAATAATGCACTTAATGCATTATCAAGTGACATCAATCTGTTGATAAAATGTACTTATCTGTACTCTAAGTAGAAAATGAATTACCGTCCTTTCACAATTATTTTACCTCTATTTAACCGACTGCCCCAGAAGGTAATGTTTTTCGAGAGTATGTATGTATGTCTATTTCTTTGGCACGCTCTGTAGCCTAAACGGCTTGATGGATTTTTACATATGAGGTGTCGTTAGATTCGTCTTAATTGTGGGAGTGACATAGGCTATTAATATTTATATAATGTATCTGGAAGTACAAAAAAAAACCGGTCAAGTGCGAGTCGGACTCGCGCACGAAGGGTTCCGTACCATTATCTATAAAAACGGCAAAAAAAAAATCACGGTTGTTGTATGGGAGCCCGCTTACATATTATTCTGTTTTTTAGTATTTGTTGTTATAGCAGCAACAGACATACATACATCATCTGTGAAAATTTCAATTGTCTATCACGGTTCATGAGATACTGCCTGGTGACAGACGGACAGCGGAGTCTTAGTAATAGGGTCCCGTAAGTCCCGTTTTACCCTTTGGGTACGGAACCCTAAAAAGGTGTTTTTTTTTTTTTAATAAATTACAACAATATTGGTATCGAATAAAAGCTATTAATTATTCAATTCCATATTATGTATATAAACCTAAAAAAAAATTAAAAAATCTTTCCAAAAAACAACCGACTTCCAAAATAATACTTCAAAGTGAATAATAACTTTAATTACGGACACTACTACAACTAGACAGTATACCCTTTCAAATAACAAAAGAATTAACCAAATCAGTTCAGCCGTCTTCGAGTAATCGGGGAACATACGTAAAAAATAAAGATTCCGACGAACTGAGAACGTCCTCCTTTTTTTGAAGTCAGTTAAAAAGATTAAAATAAAAAATATTAAAAAAAAACTACTGCAAAAACGCAACTGAAAAGAGAAAAACACGCATTATAATCTATAGAATTTTCATATCGCAGGCGGGGACAAACGCCATATTTCAGGTTATTGGTTTGTCCCCGCCTGCGATACCAAAATTAAATAGATTATAATGCTTTTCTCTTTTCATTTATCTGTTTTTGCAGTCGGGTTATTTGTTTTTATTATTTTTTTTTTTTTGCATAACTGTCAAAACCATTGTGATCTTTATATCTTTATTCTCTTCACATTAAGGTTGCAGCCATTGACAAGTCTGTATAAATTACAGTGAACTATCCTCGTTACAATAGCGTTGCTATCACTAAACTCGCCACACAAAATAATGGGTCCGTTTTGGCAGCCCATATCGTTTCATATTCCAAAGAGAGACAAACATAGCGGGACAAAGAGGGACACCCTCATGTCAAAACGCGACCTATTATTTTGTGGCGAGTTTAACAATTCTGTCAAAATTATAGTGATCTTCATTTTCGTTACAATAGGGTTGCTGCCACTGACAAGTCTGTCAAAATCACAATCTTTTAATAATAATAATAATAATAATAAAGTTTATTTATTGTTTAACTAAGACTAGATACATGGTGAAGTAAGAGTAGAACAATGATTGTCTTACATCTAGTTTGTGGGAGGATTTCTGCTCTTCTAGATAGGCTACAGGGTAGCCTGTGTTTAGAAGAAACAGTTCCGGGTCCCTGTCGTAGTGGAAAAATTACAGTAGCACGTGTAAATATTTTTAATTCTTATATAAACAATTAAATAAAAACAAAGATCTAGGCGTGTACGAGTAAGTCAGTGTGGTGTGTGGTAGTGTTAGTATTTAGTGTGGTGTGTGGTGTGAGTCTGTATTTATGTGTGTGTGTGTGATGTATGTATGTCTGTTGTGTTCACTTCTTTAGGAATTCTTCAGTGTCGTAGTAATTTAGGTTTCGAAGAAAAGTGCAAACAGTCTTTTTGCAAATAAAAAACGTTGAACTAAATATAGGGGTTTTCTTGTTGACTTTATTGTAAAGTGAAGGGCCAAGGTAGGTAGCGAATCATTTTTATAAATGACATGCGCGCATGTGGAATAATACATACCATGTCCTTACGGCGTTTGGAGATTTGACGGAAAGGTGTTCTTTGGTGTTGTAATAGTACAATGTGTAAAATAAATTGCTGTCTTACGTTAAGGACGTTACAAGATTTATAGAGCTCGGTAGTTGGAAAAAGTATGTGTCTGAAAGTAGCCACTTTCAAAATAGCTCTATGTGCAATCTCCAGAGGCTTAAGTATGGTCTTTGCAGCTCCGCCCCAGCATGAGATACAATAGACTAAGATTGATTGACATAGCGCAAAATATACATTACGTATGATTATGGGGTTCGCTACATGTCGCAGGGTTTTAAATATATAAATTAACTTACGTATGCGGCCGGAGAGAGTGTTGATGTGAGATTTGAAGTTAAGGTTTTTATCCAGAATTATTCCAAGGTATTTGATTTGTTCTACTGGGGAAAGAGTAGGACATTGGCAATCAGGTTGAGTTTGTGTGGGACAAGAGTGAGCTTTTAAGGTAATGACAGTTTTAGGTTGGGAAACGTTGGTGATTGAGAAGGTGATAAACTTAGTTTTGTCAGCATTTAGGGTCAAGGTGTGGGAGGTCAGCCATTTTAAGGCAGAGTTAAAGCCATTTTGTGCAACTGCCTGAAGTCCCGACCATGAGTCCGCGGAAAAGGTAATGGCAGTATCATCTGCAAAAGAAACTATCGCTGCATTTTATCATTTTTTTTTATAATCTTTTATTGATTATAATTAGGTTGCAGCTGTCAGAGGTAAAATAGCTGTGAAGACTGTAACGCTTTGGTCTTTCCGCGAATTTAGATATACACT
Source organism: Dicycla oo (assembly GCA_948252095.1). Classification (NCBI taxonomy): domain Eukaryota; kingdom Metazoa; phylum Arthropoda; class Insecta; order Lepidoptera; family Noctuidae; genus Dicycla; species Dicycla oo. The sequence continues at coordinate 13,770,248 of OX411729.1, read as the reverse complement.
ACCGTCCAAAAGTTTAGAAACACTAAGGATATTTGTATAAAAACAACAGTAAAACAAGTATATCATTATTTATGACAATTAAATCTTAATCAAATACTAGACTGACATTTAGTAAAATATACGCAGTACAAAAAAAAAAAATGTATACATTTTTTATAAAATTTTTGCCTCGTCAAAATGACCACCCTTATTCTTAATTATTTGTTGACCAATTTTAGTCATTCTTTTGATTAATTTACTGAAATATTCGGAGTCCAGTATTTCCCATTCACTTTGTAAATATTCCCACAACTGTGCTGAGCTCGATGGACAACGATTCTTAACTTTTCTATAAGTTCATCCCATACTAATTCGATAGGAGAGAGATCTGGCGATTGTGATGGCCATTTCATAATTTGCAAACTTTCTTCATTTCGTTTTTGCTCTAGGAACCCCTGACATAATTTTGATGAATGTTTAGCGTCATTCTCTTGTTAAAAAACAAAACTCAGGCCAATTAGATTTATTCCAGAAGGAATCGCATTTTCCTGAAGTATTTTCAGATAGCCTTCTTTATTCAATTTTCCGTCAATTTTAATCAAATGCTCGAGGTTATTTTTACCGAAGCATCCCCATACCATCACACTACCACCGCCATGCTTAAGGGGCTATCTCGAAAATAAATCGTAGCTCGGTGGGCGTGACTTAGCCCCCCCGCGCGGGGAGCGGCGAATGCAAAGTACGCGGTCGCATCGGGAAAAGCGAGTACGCACTTCTTGGATTTTTTGAAATATTAGCACATAGGAGATTATGGAGTAGACAAATAATACAAATACTTAATTTTCAACCATTTTTATTTTATTTAGTAAACCATGTAATAAAAAATAATTTGGTAATGAAGGCATATAACAAATGCTTATTTCTTTTAGTCCAATTATGTTCTTATAATAAAAACGTGGTACATGTACTAAGAATATTTTTTATTTAAATAACTAGCTGTTGCCCGCGGCTTAGCCCGCGTGAATGTCGGAAATTATCCCACGGGAACCTTCTACCGGCATGAAAAGTATCCTATGTCTTAATATATTAGCTGTTGCCAGCGTGTATGTCGGAAATTATCCCACGGGAACCTTCAACCGGGATGAAAAGTATCCTATGTCTTAATATACTAGCTGTTGCCAGCGTGTATGTCGGAAATTATCCCACGGGAACCTTCTACCGGGATGAAAAGTATCCTATGTCTTAATATACTAGCTGTTGCCAGCGTGTATGTCGGAAATTATCCCACGGGAACCTTCTACCGGGATGAAAAGTATCCTATGTCTTAATATACTAGCTGTTGCCAGCGTGTATGTCGGAAATTATCCCACGGGAACCTTCTACCGGGATGAAAAGTATCCTATGTCTTAATATACTAGCTGTTGCCAGCGTGTATGTCGGAAATTATCCCACGGGAACCTTCTACCGGGATGAAAAGTATCCTGTCTTAATATACTAGCTGTTGCCAGCGTGTATGTCGGAAATTATCCCACGGGAACCTTCTACCGGGATGAAAAGTATCGTATGTCTTAATATACTAACTGTTGCCAGCGTGTATGTCGGAAATTATCCCACGGGAACCTTCTACCGGGATGAAAAGTATCCTATGTCTTAATATACTAGCTGTTGCCAGCGGCTTCGCCCGCGTGTATGTCGGAAATTATCCCACGGGAACCTTCTACCGGGATGAAAAGTATCCTATGTCTTAATATACTAGCTGTTGCCAGCGTGTATGTCGGATATTATCCCACGGGAACCTTCCACCGGGATGAAAAGTATCCTATGTCTTAATATACTAGCTGTTGCCAGCGGCTTCGCCCGCGTGTATGTCGGAAATTATCCCACAGGAACCTTCTACCGGGATGAAAAGTAGCCTATGTCTTAATATACTAGCTGTTGCCCGCGTGTATGTCGGAAATTATCCCACGGGAACCTTCTACCGGGATGAAAAGTATCCTATGTCTTAATATACTAGCTGTTGCCAGCGGCTTCGCCCGCGTGTATGTCGGAAATGATCCCACGGGAACCTTCTACCGGGATGAAAAGTATCCTATGTCTTAATATACTAGCTGTTGCCAGCGTGTATGTCGGATATTATCCCACGGGAACCTTCTACCGGGATGAAAAGTATCCTATGTCTTAATATACTAGCTAATGCCAGCGGCTATGTCGGAAATTATCCCACGGGAACCTTCTACCGGGATGAAAAGTATCCTATGTCTTAATATAATAGCTGTTGCCAGCGCCTTCGCCCGCGTGTATGTCGGAAATTATCCCACGGGAACCTTCAACCGGGATGAAAAGTATCCTATGTCTTAATATACTAGCTGTTGCCAGCGTGTATGTCGGAAATTATCCCACGGGAACCTTCTACCGGGATGAAAAGTATCCTATGTCTTAATATACTAGCTGTTGCCAGCGTGTATGTCGGAAATTATCCCACGGGAACCTTCTACCGGGATGAAAAGTATCCTATGTCTTAATATACTAGCTGTTGCCAGCGTGTATGTCGGATATTATCCCACGGGAACCTTCCACCGGGATGAAAAGTATCCTATGTCTTAATATACTAGCTGTTGCCAGCGGCTTCGCCCGCGTGTATGTCGGAAATTATCCCACGGGAACCTTCTACCGGGATGAAAAGTAGCCTATGTCTTAATATACTAGCTGTTGCCCGCGTGTATGTCGGAAATTATCCCACGGGAACCTTCTACCGGGATGAAAAGTATCCTATGTCTTAATATACTAGCTGTTGCCCGCGTGTATGTCGGAAATTATCCCACGGGAACCTTCTACCGGGATGAAAAGTATCCTATGTCTTAATATACTAGCTGTTGCCAGCGGCTTCGCCCGCGTGTATGTCGAAAATTATCCCACGGGAACCTTCTACCGGGATAAAAAGTATCCTATGTCTTAATATACTAGCTGTTGCCCGCGTGTATGTCGGAAATTATCCCACGGGAACCTTCAACCGGGATGAAAAGTATCCTATGTCTTAATATACTAGCTGTTGCCAGCGTGTATGTCGGAAATTATCCCACGGGAACCTTCTACCGGGATGAAAAGTATCCTATGTCTTAATATACTAGCTGTTGCCAGCGGCTTCGCCCGCGTGTATGTCGGTAATTATCCCACGGGAACCTTCTACCGGGATGAAAAGTATCCTATGTCCTAATATACTAGCTGTTGCCCGCGGCTTAGCCCGCGTGTATGTCGGAAATTATCCCACGGGAACCTTCTACCGGGATGAAAAGTATCCTATGTCTTAATATACTAGCTGTTGCCAGCGGCTTCGCCCGCGTGTATGTCGGAAATTATCCCACGGGAACCTTCTACCGGGATGAAAAGTATCCTATGTCTTAATATACTAGCTGTTGCCCGCGTGTATGTCGGAAATTATCCCACGGGAACCTTCTACCGGGATGAAAAGTATCCTATGTCTTAATATACTAGCTGTTGCCAGCGGCTTCGCCCGCGTGTATGTCGGAAATTATCCCACGGGAACCTTCTACCGGGATGAAAAATATCCTATGTCTTAATATAATAGCTGTTGCCAGCGTGTATGTCGGAAATTATCCCACGGGAACCTTCTACCGGGATGAAAAGTATCCTATGTCTTAATATACTAGCTGTTGCCCGCGTGTATGTCGGATATTATCCCACGGGAACCTTCTACCGGGATGAAAAGTATCCTATGTCTTAATATACTAGCTGTTGCCCGCGTGTATGTCGGAAATTATCCCACAGGAACTTTCTACCGGGATGAAAAGTATCCTATGTCTTAATATACTAGCTGTTGCCAGCGGCTTCGCTCGCGTGTATGTCGGAAATTATCCCACGGGAACTTTCTACCGGGATGAAAAGTATCCTATGTCTTAATATACTAGCTGTTGCCCGCGTGTATGTCGGAAATTATCCCACGGGAACCTTCTACCGGGATGAAAAGTATCCTATGTCTTAATATACTAGCTGTTGCCAGCGGCTTCGCTCGCGTGTATGTCGGAAATTATCCCACGGGAACTTTCTACCGGGATGAAAAGTATCCTATGTCTTAATATACTAGCTGTTGCCCGCGTGTATGTCGGAAATTATCCCACGGGAACCTTCTACCGGGATGAAAAGTATCCTATGTCTTAATATACTAGCTGTTGCCCGCGTGTATGTCGGAAATTATCCCACGGGAACCTTCTACCGGGATGAAAGTATCCTATGTCTTAATATAATAGCTGTTGTCAGCGGCTTCGCCCGCGTGTATGTCGGAAATTATCCCACGGGAACCTTTTACCGGGATGAAAAGTATCCTATGTCTTAATATACTTTCTGTTACCCGCGTGTATGTCGGATATTATCCCACGGGAACCTTCTACCGGGATGAAAAGTATCCTATGTCTTAATATACTAGCTGTTGCCCGCGTGTATGTCGGAAATTATCCCACGGGAACCTTCTACCGGGATGAAAAGTATCCTATGTCTTAATATACTAGCTGTTGCCCGCGTGTATGTCGGAAATTATCCCACGGGAACCTTCTACCGGGATGAAAAGTATCCTATGTCTTAATATACTAGCTGTTGCCCGCGTGTATGTCGGAAATTATCCCACGGGAACCTTCTACCGGGATGAAAAGTATCCTATGTCTTAATATACTAGCTGTTGCCAGCGGCTTCGCCCGCGTGTATGTCGGAAATTATCCCACGGGAACCTTCTACCGGGATGAAAAGTATCCTATGTCTTAATATACTAGCTGTTGCCCGCGTGTATGTCGGAAATTATCCCACGGGAACCTTCTACCGGGATGAAAAGTATCCTATGTCTTAATATACTAGCTGTTGCCAGCGGCTTCGCCCGCGTGTATGTCGGAAATTATCCCACGGGAACCTTCTACCGGGATGAAAAGTATCCTATGTCTTAATATACTAGCTGTTGCCCGCGTGTATGTCGGATATTATCCCACGGGAACCTTCTACCGGGATGAAAAGTATCCTATGTCTTAATATACTAGCTGTTGTCAGCGGCTTCGCCCGCGTGTATGTCGGAAATTATCCCACGGGAACCTTCTACCGGGATGAAAAGTATCCTATGTCTTAATATACTAGCTGTTGCCAGCGTGTATGTCGGATATTATCCCACGGGAACCTTTTACCGGGATGAAAAGTATCCTATGTCTTAATATACTATCTGTTGCCCGCGTGTATGTCGGATATTATCCCAAGGGAACCTTCTACCGGGATGAAAAGTATCCTATGTCTTAATATACTAGCTGTTGCCAGCGTGTATGTCGGAAATTATCCCACGGGAACCTTCTACCGGGATGAAAAGTATCCTATGTCTTAATATACTAGCTGTTGCCAGCGTGTATGTCGGAAATTATCCCACGGGAACCTTCTACCGGGATGAAAAGTATCCTGTCTTAATATACTAGCTGTTGCCAGCGTGTATGTCGGAAATTATCCCACGGGAACCTTCTACCGGGATGAAAAGTATCGTATGTCTTAATATACTAACTGTTGCCAGCGTGTATGTCGGAAATTATCCCACGGGAACCTTCTACCGGGATGAAAAGTATCCTATGTCTTAATATACTAGCTGTTGCCAGCGGCTTCGCCCGCGTGTATGTCGGAAATTATCCCACGGGAACCTTCTACCGGGATGAAAAGTATCCTATGTCTTAATATACTAGCTGCTGCCAGCGTGTATGTCGGATATTATCCCACGGGAACCTTCCACCGGGATGAAAAGTATCCTATGTCTTAATATACTAGCTGTTGCCAGCGGCTTCGCCCGCGTGTATGTCGGAAATTATCCCACAGGAACCTTCTACCGGGATGAAAAGTAGCCTATGTCTTAATATACTAGCTGTTGCCCGCGTGTATGTCGGAAATTATCCCACGGGAACCTTCTACCGGGATGAAAAGTATCCTATGTCTTAATATACTAGCTGTTGCCAGCGGCTTCGCCCGCGTGTATGTCGGAAATTATCCCACGGGAACCTTCTACCGGGATGAAAAGTTCCTATGTCTTAATATACTAGCTGTTGCCAGCGTGTATGTCGGATATTATCCCACGGGAACCTTCTACCGGGATGAAAAGTATCCTATGTCTTAATATACTAGCTGTTGCCAGCGGCTATGTCGGAAATTATCCCACGGGAACCTTCTACCGGGATGAAAAGTATCCTATGTCTTAATATAATAGCTGTTGCCAGCGCCTTCGCCCGCGTGTATGTCGGAAATTATCCCACGGGAACCTTCAACCGGGATGAAAAGTATCCTATGTCTTAATATACTAGCTGTTGCCAGCGTGTATGTCGGAAATTATCCCACGGGAACCTTCTACCGGGATGAAAAGTATCCTATGTCTTAATATACTAGCTGTTGCCAGCGTGTATGTCGGAAATTATCCCACGGGAACCTTCTACCGGGATGAAAAGTATCCTATGTCTTAATATACTAGCTGTTGCCAGCGTGTATGTCGGATATTATCCCACGGGAACCTTCCACCGGGATGAAAAGTATCCTATGTCTTAATATACTAGCTGTTGCCAGCGGCTTCGCCCGCGTGTATGTCGGAAATTATCCCACGGGAACCTTCTACCGGGATGAAAAGTAGCCTATGTCTTAATATACTAGCTGTTGCCCGCGTGTATGTCGGAAATTATCCCACGGGAACCTTCTACCGGGATGAAAAGTATCCTATGTCTTAATATACTAGCTGTTGCCAGCGGCTTCGCCCACGTGTATGTCGGAAATTATCCCACGGGAACCTTCTACCGGGATGAAAAGTATCCTATGTCTTAATATACTAGCTGTTGCCCGCGTGTATGTCGGAAATTATCCCACGGGAACCTTCTACCGGGATGAAAAGTATCCTATGTCTTAATATACTAGCTGTTGCCAGCGGCTTCGCCCGCGTGTATGTCGAAAATTATCCCACGGGAACCTTCTACCGGGATAAAAAGTATCCTATGTCTTAATATACTAGCTGTTGCCCGCGTGTATGTCGGAAATTATCCCACGGGAACCTTCTACCGGGATGAAAAGTATCCTATGTCTTAATATACTAGCTGTTGCAAGCGGCTTCGCCCGCGTGTATGTCGGAAATTATCCCACGGGAACCTTCTACCGGGATGAAAAGTATCCTATGTCTTAATATACTAGCTGTTGCCAGCGGCTTCGCCCGCGTGTATGTCGGTAATTATCCCACGGGAACCTTCTACCGGGATGAAAAGTATCCTATGTCCTAATATACTAGCTGTTGCCCGCGGCTTAGCCCGCGTGTATGTCGGAAATTATCCCACGGGAACCTTCTACCGGGATGAAAAGTATCCTATGTCTTAATATACTAGCTGTTGCCAGCGGCTTCGCCCGCGTGTATGTCGGAAATTATCCCACGGGAACCTTCTACCGGGATTAAAAGTATCCTATGTCTTAATATACTAGCTGTTGCCCGCGTGTATGTCGGAAATTATCCCACGGGAACCTTCTACCGGGATGAAAAGTATCCTATGTCTTAATATACTAGCTGTTGTCAGCGGCTTCGCCCGCGTGTATGTCGGAAATTATCCCACGGGAACCTTCTACCGGGATGAAAAGTATCCTATGTCTTAATATACTAGCTGTTGCCAGCGTGTATGTCGGATATTATCCCACGGGAACCTTTTACCGGGATGAAAAGTATCCTATGTCTTAATATACTATCTGTTGCCTGCGTGTATGTCGGATATTATCCCAAGGGAACCTTCTACCGGGATGAAAAGTATTCTATGTCTTAATATACTAGCTGTTGCCAGCGGCTTCGCCCGCGTGTATGTCGGAAATTATCCCACGGGAACCTTCTACCGGGATGAAAAGTATCCTATGTCTTAATATACTAGCTGTTGCCAGCGTGTATGTCGGAAATTATCCCACGGGAACCTTCTACCGGGATGAAAAGTATCCTTTGTCTTAATATACTAGCTGTTGCCAGCGGCTTCGCCCGCGTGTATGTCGGAAATTATCCAACGGGAACCTTCTACCGAGATGAAAAGTATCCTATGTCTTAATATACTAGCTGTTGCCAGCGGCTATGTCGGAAATTATCCCACGGGAACATTCTACCGGGATGAAAAGTATCCTATGTCTTAATATACTAGCTGTTGCCAGCGGCTTCGCCCGCGTGTATGTCGGAAATTATCCCACGGGAACCTTCTACCTTGATGAAAAGTATCCTATGTCTTAATATACTAGCTGTTGCCCGCGTGTATGTCGGAAATTATCCCACGGGAACCTTCTACCGGGATGAAAAGTATCCTATGTCTTAATATACTAGCTGTTGCCAGCGGCTTCGCCCGCGTGTATGTTGAAAATTATCCCACGGGAACCTTCTACCGGGATTAAAAGTATCCTATGTCTTAATATAATAGCTGTTGCCAGCGTGTATGTCGGAAATTATCCCACGGGAACCTTCTACCGGGATGAAAAGTATCCTATGTCTTAATATAAAAGCTGTTGCCAGCGTGTATGTCGGAAATTATCCCACGGGAACCTTCTACCGGGATGAAAAGTATCCTATGTCTTAATATACTATCTGTTGCCCGCGTGTATGTCGGATATTATCCTACGGGAACCTTCTACCGGGATGAAAAGTATCCTATGACTTAATATACTAGCTGTTGCCAGCGGCTTCGCCCGCGTGTATGTCGAAATTATTCCACGGGAACCTTCTACCGAGATGAAAAGTATCCTATGTCTTAATATACTAGCTGTTGCCAGCGTGTATGTCGGATATTATCCCACGGGATCCTTCTACCGGGATGAAAAGTATCCTATGTCTTAATATACTAGCTGTTGCCAGCGGCTATGTCGGAAATTATCCCACGGGAACCTTCTACCGGGATGAAAAGTATCCTATGTCTTAATATAATAGCTGTTGCCAGCGTGTATGTCGGAAATTATCCCACAGGAACCTTCTACCGGGATGAAAAGTATCCTATGTCTTAATATACTAGCTGTTGCCAGCGGCTTCGCCCGCGTGTATGTCGGAAATTATTCCACGGGAACCTTCTACCGGGATAAAAAGTATCCTATGTCTTAATATACTAGCTGTTGCCAGCGGCTTCGCCCGCGTGTATGTCGGAAATTATTCCACGGGAACCTTCTACCGGGATGAAAAGTATCCTATGTCTTTATATACTAGCTGTTGCCAGCGGCTTCAGTAGTATATTATTGGGCATTCTATACCACTATCGGCAAGTAGCTCGGCGAGTGCGCCTCGCTGCCGACAGTGGTATAGAATGCCCAATAATCGACACTCGACTCGACTCTCCACTCGACCGATAAACTCGAACGAGACAGTTTGTTGTACCGTGTACTTGATTAGGAACGATTTACTCGACCAATGACTAGTAACTTGCTCCTTACCACTATCTTCCATACGGCTGGTCAGTATGCCGCGTTTCGGAGCACGATGAACAATCAACCATTTACTTACCACTGCACTTAACCGGTCACTCGAGTTGCATTTACTGTTAACATAGAATGGTGAACGAGTTGATGATTGTAACAAACCAACGAAATTACAAGTAGTGAAAAAAAAAAGCGTTAACGGGTTATTATTGTAAATAAAAAACAACTGTAAGGTACGGTATTTGGTTTAATTATCATAAAATGTTGGTTTGCCTGGAAACAGGATATCAGCCGCACGCACGAGCTCTTGTAATTTTCGCCACTGAGGAGAATCCGTGTCAGTCTGGAACTTGATTCGGACGAGCGCCTTCTTCCACAGCTCGGCGGAGTCGGTAAGGCGAGCGTCGTCAGCCTTGTACACCTTACAGTCGATGTAGTACTCTCCGTCGGTGCTCGTTGCTCGGCGCTCGCAGCCGCTGGCTACCCGGCTCACAAAGAATGAAGTTAGGTGATCCGATGCATCTTCTTTGTGTGGGATGTCGCGGTTGTTACTGATGCCGAATATGTCGATGCCAGTATTCACTTTTTTACTGAAACAATAACAGAAACTGTAATTAGTTAATGTTTAGAACGAGAGATGCATACGCAAAGAAAAACCTTCTGCTGTAAAAAGATATAACATCTGACTCGGCTTTGATCAATACTGTAATCGATCAGTTGAAACCATCGATTCAAACAATAACCAAGTGAACCTGCACTTGTTTTAAAATAATATGTAATAGTAATTGCACGATTATAATTTAGTCAGTAGATATGTGACTAGAGTAAGTAGATAATTAATTTACCTGGCACGAGCTACGGTTGTTGATTGTGACTGCATCTTGCGTTTCCCATTGCTGTCTGCAGACGGTTTGCGGCTGCACTTCACTTTTTGCCCGGTGATCGATGCTTGCGAGTAATCACACTCAGAGTCTGACCTGAAATAAAGATAGGGAAAATTTAGTTTTCCTCAATGGAGTAGTGTCCATTGCGCAGGGCATACTATACAACACAAGTGTGTGCGCAAACATTGGTTCTCCCACATGCCCATGGGATAGCAAAACCATAGAGAGATTGGGTGCAGGATCGATGGCTTTACATGCTGTTCAAAGCACAGAAGACTGGATGAAAAATAATGACTCCTTCGAGGGATCGACCTCGACATACTATGAGCAGCTCGGGTGATCTGTGAAGTAACGCGACCACAAACAAACATAACTGTAAATTACAAGCGGATCACAAGTGTGAGCCATGACAACGAACAGAATATTTTATAAGACTTACATTTTTCAATCAGAAGTTCCACTCGGTTTGATGACTTGGTTGGTGATGGCGGCAGCGGGTGGCTATCGACAATGTCGTCGCTGATATTGTAGACAACACAGACTGTTTGTATACCGATGATAACAGAGCACTTCGTTGCACTTGCAGACTCGTACTTTGTACCGAATACTTGTAGCTTATAAGTTAAAATCAAATTATAAATAAAGCATGTTAAAAACACTTCAATCAATCTAGCATTGTTGTGTTGAAGTAACTTTTTCTATAGTCGGATTATACATGTACGTAAAATGAAGACGAAGGAAAATTTTATGTTGCATCGAATGTCGATGCAGCGAAATTATCCAGGGCTGACTAAATGATACCGAGCACGGAATCGTTACACTACATTGATGTAATTATTTTATAGAAGTAAATAAATATTTCTAAGGTAGGTACTTATTTTATCATCTACGTTTAGGTCTTGTGTAGAAAAGATGAACTTATTGCCGTCAACCTAGTACTTTTCTAAACTTCCTGAAATAAATACATAATATAGTTCTCATAACTACACTAACAGCCATGAGTCAAACCATGGAAATCCATATCTGTCGATACGCTATGATATATTTTAACCGTAATAATGCATTGTGTAAATTTTGTATTTTTGCTGAATGATACATAGAATGATACTAAGTTATTGTCAACCCTAACTAAAATAGCTGATTATTGTGAATGTGAAATAAATAATTAGGTTAAGCACACGTGTTACAATTGCGCAAAACAAATTTTATGATGAAATATTTTTAGGCAAAAAATATTATTTATTATTTCAAAGGTCTCTCGGAGTGAGCACCTTTCTAAACTGTCACCGAAAAATTAAGTCAATTATTAAAAATAAATATTTTATTGATCACACACCAGAAAGTACATACGAACGATTTCATCAGGAGCAACGCTGTTCGGTATATCGTGGAGGGGGCCTGAAATACACCTATTTGGATAAAGCAGATAAATGTATAAATCATTTCATATTGTACAGGTAATTATCAAATATCATTTTTTAATTTCAATTAACATAATAGTATGACTATTTTTCAACCCAGAATTTACAATTATATGTCTGATTCTTTATCGGTACCTAATAAACATTTTTTTTATTTCAGATACATTCTGCCTAAACAAAATATTAATTACCGACTGGTCTGTGAAGAATTATTTAATTACCTGATATCTCCATATTTGGATCACGCAGATACACATTCCTATGTATAAATCATTTTACATTTTGCAGGTAATTATTATCTATATTTTTCTCTCCAGATTATACTATTATCTATCTAATTAGATTATGTGTCTAATGCATCCAATTTTTTATTATTTCAGAAACATTCTGCCTAAACATAATTACCGACTTACCTGAGAAGAAATTACACAAGGGATCTTGGAACGAACATAAAATAGTCCTGATCAAGTTGTACTAATTACCTATATAAAATATTTTGTTACTGGTATACCTAAGATCGTGAATAATAGTTGTAAGTATTATCTAATCTAATTTTATTGAAATTGGTAGTGTTCCTTTTTGTTAGTGATTTCAACAATAACATAATGCCTCACTGTTCTGATTGCAAAGTATTTGTAGATAATCGCCGATGGTCTGGTCATTTACGTAGCAATGTACATAAAAACAATAGTTCAACACCTATTTATGATAATGTGGCAATTATTAATTCTTCTTTTAAAGAACGAATCAAAAGTTATAAAATCACAGCGACAGGCGAACAAATACATAGTTTTCCTGAAATGTTCCTCAATAGTATTAGTCCACAAATTAAACATTTAATAGATAGTTCAATACAGAAACACACCTCTGTCAAAATAAACTTCGAACTGTTTGCTTCCTTTCTTATGTTTAAAAATGATCAACAAGAAATAAAATCATTCCGAACAAAAAATTTTATTACACTAATTAATTACGATTTTGATTCTACTTACAAATCAGCTGTTAATGTACTACTAAAAAAAATTGAAGAATTTGAGGAAAGAGATAGTGGTTGGACATTTTTAAGTAATTCGCATTTAGAATTAAATATTAATAAATATCAACCACTCAGCGGATCTAAATTTTTAACTTTGCCGAAATCCATAAAGGCTAAAAGAGCTTGTTTGAATATTCGAAACAATGATGAGTATTGCTTTTTGTGGTGTGTTGTGGCGGCATTGTACCCCACAAACAGACATCCCGATAGGACTTCGTCTTATCCATACTTTCAGGATGTTTTGAATGTTAATAATTTAACATTTCCAATTACATTCTCGGACATAGCTATCTTTGAGAGAAATAATCCTTCTCTCAATATATTTGTATATGGTTTAAAAAATGAGAAAACAATTATTGGGCCATTGTATACAACGTTGAATGACAAGTCTAATAAAAGTATCCATCTACTGTTTTTAGAAAACAATAATAATTCACATTACTGTCTCATCAAAGATTTATCTCGTTTAGTTAGAAATCAGATGACCAAACATCATGGTAAACTATATTTCTGTGAAACATGTTTATTGTTTTTTCCAACGCTTAGTCAAATTGAATCCCACTTGTGTGGGGGGATTGTCACTGTTTTACCGGAAAAAGGGTCATTTTTAAAATTTAAAAATTATGATAGAAAACAAAATATTCCATTCGTCATATACGCCGACTTTGAAACGTTACTTGAACCAATTTCCGGCGCTGAATTCAACACCGCTAACACGTCATACTTAAAACGCCACGTGCCAGCGGCGTTCGCTTACAATGTCGTGTCATCAAATAAAAATGTCACCGTTGAGGGCTATAGAAGTTATCGGGGTAATGATTGTGTTTCGAAATTTATACATTTTCTTACTGAGGACGTAAAACAAATACATAAAATTATATCCAAAAGCGAGCCTATGATATTCACTGATGAAAACTCTCGTGATTTTAAACGTGCCGTTAAGTGTCATATTTGCGACAATTTACTCTTGACCGATAAAGTAAGAGATCATTGTCATATTACAGGTCTATATCGAGGTGCAGCACATCGACACTGTAATTTACAGCATAAAGTACCGAAATTTATTCCAATATTTTTTCACAATTTATCCGGATACGATTGTCATTTATTTATAAAAAAGTTAGGTGAAATTCCAGGTTCAATTAAAATAATCCCTAAGACTAAAGAAAAATATGTAGCATTTACCAAATTTATTCCTATTGCTGATAACGAGTACATTTGTATAAGGTTTCTAGATTCCTTCAACTTTTTGGGAACAAGTTTAGACAAGCTCGCTAAAACATTGCAGGTGGAAGATTTCGTTAATCTACGGTCTCATTTTTCCAAAGAAAGACAGTTTAATTTATTGAGAAGAAAAGGTGTTTATCCATATGATTACATGACCACTTGGGGATGTTACGATCAAACATTTTTGCCGTCTAAGGATAATTTTTATAATTCTTTGACTAACGAAGTCATTAGTGATGAAGATTATAATCACGCGCAGGCTGTTTGGGCTGAATTTAATATTAATAACCTAGGCGAGTATACGGATCTATACTTAAAAACGGATGTGCTTTTGTTAACAGACATATTCCAAAATTTTCGGAAAACCTGTAAACAATATTACAGTCTTGACCCCGCGTTTTACATTACTGCACCCAGTTTATCTTTCGATGCGATGTTGCTAAAAACAGGCGTTCAGTTAGAGCTAGTGTCGGACTTAGCTATCATCAGAATGATACAAAGCGGTATACGCGGTGGTTTGTGCATGTGTTCCCATCGGCATGCTAGAGCTAATCACAAGTACATGCCTGAATATAATCCATCACAACCTGAGAGTTTCATAGTATACTTAGATTGTAATAATCTTTACGGTTTCAGCATGTGTCAGTATTTACCATACTCTAGTTTCAGATTTTTAGGTGATAACGAATTAGCTAATTTTGATGTTACCGCTATAGAAGATAACGCAAAATGGGGCTTCATATTAGAAGTCGATCTATTGTATCCCGAAAATTTACATAATCATCATAATGACTTACCATTTTGTCCTGAAAAATGTGTACCCCCGGGAGGTAAAACCAAGAAACTCATAGCAAATTTGTATAATAAGTACAACTATGTGATTCATTACGTTCATTTAAAAAAATGTTTGGAACATGGTTTAATTTTACGTAAAATTCATAGAGCTATTACTTTTAGACAGGCTCAATATTTAAAACAATACATAGAGTTAAATACTCAATTAAGACAAAAAGCAAAAAGTTCCTTCGAACAAGACTTTTTTAAGTTATTAAATAACAGTGTTTTTGGAAAGACATTAGAAAATACTGAAAATAGAGTAACCATGCATTTAGTTAATCAATGGTGCGATCAGTCCAATCGAACTAAGAAATTTATATCCGCTGAGAAACTTATAGCCAACCCCTATTTCCACAGTGCATCTATTTTATCTGAAAACTTAGTTGCAATACAAATGAAACCTGATCAAATTATTTTAGATAAGCCTATCTACATAGGTTTCACTGTGTTGGAACTTTCAAAAGCACACATGTATTACTTTCATTACGATATTGTAAAGCCTTTTTATAAAGATCGAGTGCAGCTATGTTACACAGATACCGATTCCTTTGTTTATAAAATAGACACTAACGATTTTTACCATGATTTGAAATATAATTTTTTACAATATTTTGACAGCAGTAACTATGAAGCCGCAAATGATTTACAGATACCGCTAAAAAATAAAAAGGTACCCGGTCTCTTTAAAGATGAAATGGGAGGAAAATATATATCTGATTTTGTTGGCTTGAGATCGAAACTTTACTCTATAAAAACCCCTAATAATATTATTAAAAAAGCAAAAGGGGTGAAAGCAAGCGTGGTCAGGGATTTAAACTTATCAGACTATGAAACCATTTTATTTAATGGCGGAGTAATCCGGAGAAAAAATTATATGTTTAAATCGATAAAACACGAAATATTTACTCGTACTGTCAACAAAGTTGCTTTATCTAGAAATGATGACAAACGATCGATATCTGTAGATCAAATTTCAACTCGAGCCTGGGGTCATGCGTTTATTTTTAAGAATGAATTACTCTGATCATAATTTTAGTTTAGTGTTAAGTAATTAACTAAGGCTACTCATGTAATAAGTTTAGTTCTAGAAAATAATAAATGTTAATAACTATTATACAAAAATTAAATAAAATTGGAATTATTGTAACCATTGACTTGTTTCATTTATGAAATTCTATTTATTTTAAAATATAATTACACTCTTTTTTTCAATCGGTAAATGAAGTAAATACCGATTGCAATGATTTCAGTTGCACTATGCACCTAGATACCTTGCATCGTAAGGTTGATTTTTGAATAACTAACGTTTACGATTAAGTAACACGCTTACAAGGCACTATTCTTCATTGTATAATTATTGTCTACGTTGCAGTTCATTGGCCTTAGCATGGAGACACAAATGCTTAGATGACATGTAATTAATTATTACACGGTATTTAATTATTTTGCCATCATTAACGAAATATTATTCATCGCGAACACCTGTTTCATATATTTTTTTAACCTTCAGCAAAAGTAATCATGTCGGTGAGTATAAAATTTTTTTGTAACTAACAATTGTGATCGCGGTAGTGTTAATAATCAATATAATAAAGGAATATAGTGAACTCGATGGAAAACCCCATTATAACGCTTTAGAGCGCTATACTAAAGGAATAGTGGTATAATCGTTTTATATTTTGTTTCAGATGTCTGAATCCGAGATCATGTTCAGCCAGTATGCCCAGGATCCTTACGAAGGATTCTCTGAGATGTTTCGCAGCGAACCCGAGCACAGCAAACCAGTCACGAAAGATAAAAAACTAAAACAACGATGCAGGGAAAAGTCGAAAAAACTAAAACCAACCAAATCCTACGTGATGAGTCGACTACAGCGAAGAGGGATTAAATTAATAAAAATTTCAGTCGTAGATCTATGTAATAACAATCCTCAAACCATAGACAGTGATAGTGACAGTGAGAACGTTATTATAAACGCACAATATATTGTTCAAGATGCTATCGACAGTGTTATGGACGAAACTGAGTCTTTAGTTAAGAAAATATCGAAATCTTTAATAGATACTGACTTTTAATAATCGTTTGTGTAAACTAATATTTATAATTTTATTAAGATATTTCTATTCAATTGCGTGTAGTGTTAAGTTATTTGGAGAAGTGTGGGGAGTGTTTAGCAAAATAAAAGTATGTATAACTTATTTTGATTTTTATTTAACAAGCCTAAAAACTAATAATCTACATTACACACATTAATGCATACATTTTATGCCCATTCTAAATACTTCCTTAAACAAAGCACATTTTTAAGCGCACAATGCTTCAGATGTTTATTACAATTAAAATTAGATCTTCCTTCACAGTATTTTTTATGCAAAACAGAGAAATTAGGACATTGTTCTTTACCAAGGTCTAATACTTTACAATTCATACAAAGATCCTTTATCCAATTCACCTTCTCCAAACCATTTACAATGATTTCCTTATTTTCTAGATATGGAACGATTATACGTCGAAATTCTCTGTAGTCAATATATCCTTCATTCCAATAAATTCCCCTATTTCTTTCCAACCATTTAACCTGCTTCTTTTCATCACTTGTTAAGTATTTAAACAAGTATGGTGGTTTTATTAAAAATGTTTGAGTATAATCACGACTAGCAAAAGCTAATTCTTTTATTATAAAATTATTGTACAGGTCTTTAAACCCTTGAACATCTAATATGATAGTATTCGGATTCATGATATTTTTCTCACAGTATTACTTAGAGGCTTATACTCAATTATACAGTCGTTCAATAAAAGACAATATGCAGAAGTTTGATCTGGTATGTCCGAATCACTCTCTATTTCCACTCGTACATCCACAATAGGACCTGTCTTTACATTATCGGCTTGTCTAGAGCAATCTATGATAAAGAGCGGCGCCAAATCTTTAAATTGTTTTTCACTTAATAAGGGTTCCGGGCGACGTCCGTAATAAGACTGTTGAAATCGAATGTATTGCTCGTATAATAAAGCGATTCTGTTATTCGAGAAACTGACATTTAGGTTTTCATAGGGGAAGTAAGTTGAATTTAGGTATACTCTAACGTCACGAACATGGCAGTGATCGAACTGAGACATATCAGAACTTGAATTGTTTTTTCTATTTGTTTGTAGGCCCATAATTATGTATCTAGGTTTCTCTATTTGCGAGGAAGTTTTGATGGACCAGGTATGTTTTGTAGTTTTAGGTAAAGCTGGATATTCGTACAGATCCCAATTTCTGAATATCATCTGGAGTGGTCGATCTTTTTCTAACAGTTTGAGTAAACTTATTTTCTCTTTGTCGGACACTTTAACATGCGGTACACGCCAGATGATTTTATTTATTTGAACGTCTTCTACAAATTCACCGGTGTTAAGTTTGACCGCATTCAGGTTAGTATTACTTCGTAGCAATATCAGTTCGTGCCTACAATTTATCACGACTTTCTTGAAATCTTCAGCGAAACCGATGATGTTACTGAGTGGTATAGACGCGGAAAAACTACCCCCATTTATATTTTTTATGCCATCGATATTCCAGCCCCATGCATTAGATATCTTTGATTCACTTTCACTCATTGATATTAACGATTTCATGGTGGTAGTTATGCCAGCATTTTTTATTCTATCAATTTCCACTCCATTTAGCTCGTATCTTATATCTTGGAACAGGTAAAGTAGAGCATTATTCGTAAAATTAACACTAGTGGCTTTCTCTTTCATATCCTTTTTGCTTACGATAACAGTCCCTTCCAAATACAAGGTACTAGCTGACGGAAGTATATACAAGTCTTGTTGGTTAATGGGTATACGAATTTCATCGTTCCTATTGAAACTAGTTACGTAGGGCTTGTAAGAATGAAATTCGATTCCTTCAACCGTGTTGTCGTAAGTCGGAGCGGATAAAACGTCTAAGATATTCATTTTAGCAAACCGATCGCTTTGAGAAATGCCTTGTTGTCTTTAGTTAATTTTATTTTCTTCTTAGGGCGAGCTCTTATATGGTTGGAAGCTTGAGTGGAACTGATATTTTTGATTTGCTGATGCACATATTTATTGTAGTCGATCATTTTTTTCTTCTGAGATGCAAATACAGCTGCACTTCTTCACCGCGCAAGTTTATTAAGCGGTTATTTATATCTAACAGCCTGATATGTATGCAGCTAATGTTGTTTTGGTTGATTGGAAAGTATATCGCGTTTTTCGGAATTTCTATAATCCTATATCCGGGAGGAACGTTGAGTGCAAATTCGTGGATAATGTGACTCGGTTCTCCGTTTGTGTACGAGCCGCTTACAATATCACATTCGATCCTGATCACAGTTGTAGGTAAAATGTTGACCGGCAACTGTGACTCATGCCATTTATTTGCTTTCAAGATCTGTTTATTAAACCCTAATAAATTCCTGAAAGTACCTTCTTTATTAAAATTTATGTCCTTTGTACAATATACAGCAGCTTTTAAAGTATTGTTATTGCACTGTAGTTTGATTGAGGCATCTTTCATTTCAGATTTTAAATAATCATTAATATCTTGCAATTCATAGGTGCCCTCCGGTATTTCAATAACTTCGTTAGAACCATAATAGAATTTATTATTCGTTTTGTCAATGTTTGGAATCGAATTAAATGTTGCGAAATGCAATAAGGCACACTCATACTGTTCATATAGTTGCAACGTGTTGGGATAGTAAGTAGATAAAGTTGACGAGTTTCCAGTTATCGATAATGTGAGTGACATCTTGCAAATGATTGAAATAAAAGAAAATCATAAATTTTATATGTTTTTATTCCAAAAAGTCCACAAATATTCTAAACATAAGTGTCCACAATTTACAGTGTTGAATTTCTGATATCTTGTATAATTATAAAAAACATTACAATTCTTAAAATATCGTATTAATTCCATTGGAGGCTTCAAATTTCCAAAGCTATCAAAATATTCACAATAATTGCCTAATTTTACATAAGCTACCCAATGCGTCCCTTCGTTCTTATAATCGTCCAAGTTAACGATACCACATTCAATCGGATTTGGCGTTCTTGGTAATTGATCCCTCATGTACACTCCTCGAAAGTGAGGGATGTCGCGTGCATACCTTTGGATGTCTACATTAGTTAGAGGACGATTAGGTAGCTTATTTTTCAGTTTTTTAAAGATTTCACGAATAAACCTTTTCCATTTTTATGTGGCTTAATGTATAAACCCTGCCCTAACTTTAAAGGCTCCATAGCCCTATTATGACGTTGTGTTTCTAGTAAATTTTGCTGACCAGCTTTGTAATCGTTAACAGTTTTTGCAATACCAGCCGCACCACCAGCTAAAGTTCCTAATGCTGATAAGCCCGCAAAAATCGGGATTAAGGGTAGAATACCTCCAGTCTTCGGTAAGGGTATCACTCGTGGTACTCGAATTTTCTGAATGTTAGGAAATATTTTTATTGCTGCTGAGTAAGCAGCGTTAATTAAAGTTTTACTGTCCTTTGGTTTCAGTTTCTTTATCTTCGCTCTTATTTTTGATACGAAACTTTTAAACGTTTTAACGCCGGCACCAGATTTCAGTTTGGCTTTCATAACTTTGCTCACTAACCACGAACTAAGTTTTTCACCTTTCCCTGCATCGTTCGATTTAAGTCTTTGTTTAGCCATATTAAGTAGTTGTAAATCAGCTTTGTGACGATTGGGTAAGTCTGTATGGTTTGCATATGCAATGTCGTGATGCATGCAAGCTTCGTCTAGCTTATTTACACCTCGGTCACCTCGTAGTAAACGTTTCTGGAGTTTTGTTCCCGGGCCGCAATAATTGTAGCCTGGTAAATGAAGTTCGAACGGCAGATTATTAATTAGGGTATTAACAAGTTCACCTCCTTGCATTGTCTAAAGTGTAATGAAAGAAATAATGCAAAATTAACTGTTATATAATTATTTTATTCCACTATTGCAGTTTTGTTGATCCAACTGTTTTCTTCGTTGTTTAGACCCAACCATTTCACAAACATTTTTGTTCCTTTCCTTTTTAAAACCTTTTCTACCAAATAAATACCCGGATAGTAAGATTTTTGAAGTTCTTGCTCGTAAAAAGTTCCCAATATGGCTTGCTTTCGCTGATCTTGTATATGATATGTTACTGGTATGGTATAATTTATTTTTTTTATAGTAAATATTTCAGTTGACCAATTAGGTGTGTAACCTTTCTCAAAATTGTGTTTGTATTTACTGATACGAACAAAGTCACCTACTTTGAACTTAGGTTTTCTACGAATGGTTACATGATTTAAGGTTTTTTTAATATTTTCTTTTATAACTGACTCACTAGATTTATTAACTTCAATTGGCTTAAATTTAATAGTACGATGTTTTGTGTTGTTATAAGTCTTTAACGTAACTTCTAATGGTATACCTAACCATTTATAGTTTCCATTCAGACTAAAATATTTATATAATTTATTTTTAAGTGTTTTAATCAGTCGCTCCACGATCGAAGCTTTTTTGGTAGAAAACGTGGAGTAATGGTTAATATTATACGTCTTCATAAGCGTTTGAAATGAGTTGTTATAAAATTCTGTTCCCTTATCAGTTTGTAAATTAACAGGTTTGCGATTGCTGTTAATCAGTATTCGTTTAAATGCATGAGTAACATCAAGTTTATTTTTTGATTTTAATGACTCTGCCCAAGCGTACTTTGACAAGCAGTCAATCACCACTAGAATGTAATTATGACCTTTATTATATTTTCTCAGGTTTTGCATGTCCATTAGATCAGCTTGCCACAAGTCATCGACCCCTTTTAGAATGACGGAACGACGAAGGAAATTTATTCTTGCTGCTTTGTGTAGTTCATTAACAATTTGCTGTTTTGCCATTATGGAGATTTATTTTGAAGTAATTTATCTACCTCTGCTTTAGTATAAAACTTATCTTGCAAATGAGTTAAAACCTCAGGTATCTTTGCTTTTAAAGTAGCCTGTACTGTACCCTTTGTGTCTTTTATGATTTGAGAACGCAATGATCCAATCATATTATTAAATTCTTTTAACATATTAGCATTCAAACGATCTACATAATCCTTGTCCACAGTCAAATTATTTAATTCTTTTAATGTGTTAGCATTCAAACGATCTACATAATCCTTGTTCACAGCATCGTCTGCTTCTACTGGAGATCTAATTCCTCTCAGTCTTGAAGTTTTTAAATCAAAATCTCCGTTTTCTAATTTTAACAAAGCATTCTCATTAAACTCAAATAACTCAGCAAAACGCATTCTTTTGTGAATGTAGTGTCCGAATTTGTCTACGTTCATGTTTAAGGTGTATTGTATCGAGAGGCTAATAATAAAATAAACACATTTTAAAATATTTATTAATTTATAACTTTACTTTCACGCAATTCTTCAATGATAGATATAATTTCATTATCTAATCCTGTGTTACCAGCATCTCGAGATGCAATCAATAATTTTAATCTATCCACCAGTTCATTGGGATCGTCCCAATATACAAAATCTACGTTTTTCTTCCACGTTTTTGTTAAAGGTAGTAGTCCTTTTCCCTTCGATTGGTGCTCCTGAATTGTACTTCTTAGTTGGAACAGAGGCTTTATAATTTGCAAATATTTTTGTCCTTTATTACTTTTTATTGGTTTACTAGGTTCATAGTCTCGTCGATGTGCATTTGTATCAAGTAACATCGACTTATAATGTTTCATATCACTTTCGGTAACCCTGCTTAAATCTACGTTCTTTTTCAGCAGCAATTGTTTTAAACCAGGCGTATTTCGGTATTTGCGTCCAGCCACGATGATATACTCGTCGCTGATCGTTATACGCGCAGAACCTAACATCAATTTGCCGCTCTCTACTCGGACACCAAACGGAATATCTTTCAATGCTTCTGAGGACACTGACCAGGATGACATATCACATCTCTGGTTGTTTTCAGTTAATGATTTATATGAAGAATCACTTTCGATATCAGATTCATATTCGTCTTCATTGTCGTTGTTATCATTGCTTTCTGAACTAATAGGGACTTCTTTTTGCAGAGTTTTATCGATAAACGGAACATCGGTTTCTTCATTTTCTATATTATGCAGGAGAGAAGCCTGCTTACTGACATTAGCAATTTGGTTGAGTGGTTCTGTTACCGGCTTGAACACTGATTCCAGCACTTGCTGATTGTTATTCTCAACATCTCTCATCTTTCGCACTTTCTTTTTAACAGCTTCTGCAGCTTCAACTATTTGTCTTTTCAGTGATTTCTCCATAATAACAAAAAAAAGTTCGTGACTGATTAAGCGTTGCCTGAAGAATAATATTATCGCGAGGGTACCGGTCTTAAATATTAGTATTTTTAATCAAAGACAACAAAAGTGTCAAATTTATTTCTGTAACATCCTTTATTTTTGGAGCAATCCTTATTAATTACTACATAATTGAAAGGCTCACTCCATATTTTCGAACACATTTCACGAAATTCAATCCATGACATATCAGTGTTGACATGTTCTTCATAAATATGCCGTAAATTTATTTCATCTTGTTTAAAAAGTATGATTAAGTTCGCATTGTCTCTTACTAACTGCTTAGGGATTTTACTATACGTTTGGTTTAGATAGAAACAATCAATGCACTTGTGTCTTCCCATCGCAAAATAATCACGCATGTTACTCTGATTTTCACAAGCAACATCATCAAAAATAATCACGGAGTTGGGTTTTGCGTCCTGAACGCGTAGTACTTCCTCATTTCCCTGATATTTCTGGAGGGAAACATCAGGCACCCGTTGCAAAACACTTTCTAAAAAAATGTACTTAGGTTGGTGCAGAGTTTTTGAATAAACATAAACATTTTCAAATCTTAATCCGTTTTCGTGTATTAGAAGACCAATTAATAAATTAGTTTTTCCACAATTGGACGGACCGCAAATAATACACCGTACTGAGTTAGGCAATAATTCTCCGTGACGAAAACTTGTCTTACAAATATCATCGCAGACTGTATTAACATGCAGCGATTGCGGTTGTTTTACAAATTTCATGATTACTGTCGGAAATGAACCAATTGAAAATGAGTGAATGTATTTAGAACGTTATCATTTATAAACTTACCACAGCCTCTTTTGCGTTACTGGTCAGTGATCGAGTCGATTGTTCATTATTGAGCATTCTGTACCACCTTTTCAGAGCGATAGCGAGCTCGCATGATCATTGGTCGTGTACAGTATACACTACAGTCGAGTTGATAGTTGATTGTTCATACTGACCCGCCATAATATGGAAGTTACTAGTCGTTGGTTGAGTAAATCGTTCCTAATCAAGTACACGGTGCAACAAACTGTCTCGTTCGAGTTTATTGGTCTAGTGGAGAGTCGAGTCGAGTGTCGATTATTGGGCATTCTATACCACTGTCGGCAGCGAGGCGCACTCGCCGAGCTACTTGCCGATAGTGGTATAGAATGCCCAATAATATACTACTGGCTTCGCTCGCGTGTATGTCGGAAATTATCCCACGGGAACTTTCTACCGGGATGAAAAGTATCCTATGTCTTAATATACTAGCTGTTGCCCGCGTGTATGTCGGAAATTATCCCACGGGAACCTTCTACCGGGATGAAAAGTATCCTATGTCTTAATATACTAGCTGTTGCCCGCGTGTATGTCGGAAATTATCCCACGGGAACCTTCTACCGGGATGAAAAGTATCCTATGTCTTAATATACTAGCTGTTGCCAGCGGCTTCGCCCGCGTGTATGTCGGAAATTATCCCACGGGAACCTTCTACCGGGATGAAAAGTATCCTTTGTCTTAATATACTAGCTGTTGCCAGCGGCTTCGCCCGCGTGTATGTCGGAAATTATCCAACGGGAACCTTCTACCGAGATGAAAAGTATCCTATGTCTTAATATACTAGCTGTTGCCAGCAGCTATGTCGGAAATTATCCCACGGGAACCTTCTACCGGGATGAAAAGTATCCTATGTCTTAATATACTAGCTGTTGCCAGCGGCTTCGCCCGCGTGTATGTCGGAAATTATCCCACGGGAACCTTCTACCGGGATGAAAAGTATCCTATGTCTTAATATACTTTCTGTTGCCCGCGTGTATGTCGGATATTATCCCACGGGAAAATTCTACCGGGATTCAAAGTATCCTATATCTTAATATACTAGCTGTTGCCCGCGTGTATGTCGGAAATTATCCCACGGGAACCTTCTACCGGGATGAAAAGTATCCTATGTCTTAATATACTAGCTGTTGCCCGCGTGTATGTCGGAAATTATCCCACAGGAACCTTCTACCGGGATGAAAAGTATCCTATGTCTTAATATACTAGCTGTTGCCCGCGTGTATGTTGGAAATTATCCCACGGGAACCTTCTACCGGGATGAAAAGTATCCTATGTCTTAATATACTAGCTGTTGCCAGCGGCTTCGCCCGCGTGTATGTCGGAAATTATCCCACGGGAACCTTCTACCGGGATGAAAAGTATCCTATGTCTTAATATAATAGCTGTTGCCAGCGTGTATGTCGGAAATTATCCCACGGGAACCTTCCACCGGGATGAAAAGTATCCTATGTCTTAATATACTATCTGTTGCCCGCGTGTATGTCGGATATTATCCCACGGGAACCTTCTACCGGGATGAAAAGTATCCTATGTCTTAATATACTAGCTGTTGCCAGCGGCTTCGCCCGCGTGTATGTCGGAAATTATCCCACGGGAACCTATTACCGAGATGAAAAGTATCCTATGTCTTAATATACTAGCTGTTGCCAGCGTGTATGTCGGATATTATCCCACGGGAACCTTCTACCGGGATGAAAAGTATCCTATGTCTTAATATAATAGCTGTTGCCAGCGGCTTCGCCCGCGTGTATGTCGGAAATTATTCCACGGGAACCTTCTACCGGGATAAAAGTATCCTATGTCTTAATATACTAGCTGTTGCCAGCGGCTTCGCCCGCGTGTATGTCGGGAATTATTCCACGGGAACCTTCTACCGGGATGAAAAGTATCCTATGTCTTTATATACTAGCTGTTGCCAGCGGCTTCGCTCGCGTGTATGTCGGAAATTATGCCATGGGAACCTTCTACCGGGATGAAAAGTATCCTATGTCTTAATATACTAGCTGTTGCCCGCGTGTATGTCGGAAATGATCCCACGGGAACCTTCTACCGGGATGAAAAGTATCCTATGTCTTAATATACTAGCTGTTGCCAGCGTGTATGTCGGATATTATCCCACGGGAACCTTTTACCGGGATGAAAAGTATCCTATGTCTTAATATACTATCTGTTGCCCGCGTGTATGTCGGATATTATCCCAAGGGAACCTTCTACCGGGATGAAAAGTATTCTATGTCTTAATATACTAGCTGTTGCCAGCGGCTTCGCCCGCGTGTATGTCGGAAATTATCCCACGGGAACCTTCTACCGGGATGAAAAGTATCCTTTGTCTTAATATACTGGCTGTTGCCAGCGGCTTCGCCCGCGTGTATGTCGGAAATTATCCAACGGGAACCTTCTACCGAGATGAAAAGTATCCTATGTCTTAATATACTAGCTGTTGCCAGCGGCTATGTCGGAAATTATCCCACGGGAACATTCTACCGGGATGAAAAGTATCCTATGTCTTAATATACTAGCTGTTGCCAGCGGCTTCGCCCGCGTGTATGTCGGAAATTATCCCACGGGAATCTTCTACCGGGATGAAAAGTATCCTATGTCTTAATATACTAGCTGTTGCCCGCGTGTATGTCGGAAATTATCCCACGGGAACCTTCTACCGGGATGAAAAGTATCCTATGTCTTAATATACTAGCTGTTGCCAGCGGCTTCGCCCGCGTGTATGTTGAAAATAATCGCACGGGAACCTTCTACCGGGATTAAAAGTATCCTATGTCTTAATATAATAGCTGTTGCCAGCGTGTATGTCGGAAATTATCCCACGGGAACCTTCTACCGGGATGAAAAGTATCCTATGTCTTAATATACAATCTGTTGCCCGCGTGTATGTCGGAAATTATCCCACGGGAACCTTCTACCGGGATGAAAAGTATCCTATGTCTTAATATACTAGCTGTTGCCAGCGTGTATGTCGGATATTATCCCACGGGATCCTTCTACCGGGATGAAAAGTATCCTATGTCTTAATATACTAGCTGTTGCCCGCGTGTATGTCGGAAATTATCCCACAGGAACCTTCTACCGGGATGAAAAGTATCCTATGTCTTAATATACTAGCTGTTGCCCGCGTGTATGTTGGAAATTATCCCACGGGAACCTTCTACCGGGATGAAAAGTATCCTATGTCTTAATATACTAGCTGTTGCCAGCGGCTTCGCCCGCGTGTATGTCGGAAATTATCCCACGGGAACCTTCTACCGGGATGAAAAGTATCCTATGTCTTAATATAATAGCTGTTGCCAGCGTGTATGTCGGAAATTATCCCACGGGAACCTTCTACCGGGATGAAAAGTATCCTATGTCTTAATATACTATCTGTTGCCCGCGTGTATGTCGGATATTATCCCACGGGAACCTTCTACCGGGATGAAAAGTATCCTATGTCTTAATATACTAGCTGTTGCCAGCGGCTTCGCCCGCGTGTATGTCGGAAATTATCCCACGGGAACCTATTACCGAGATGAAAAGTATCCTATGTCTTAATATACTAGCTGTTGCCAGCGTGTATGTCGGATATTATCCCACGGGAACCTTCTACCGGGATGAAAAGTATCCTATGTCTTAATATAATAGCTGTTGCCAGCGGCTTCGCCCGCGTGTATGTCGGAAATTATTCCACGGGAACCTTCTACCGGGATAAAAGTATCCTATGTCTTAATATACTAGCTGTTGCCAGCGGCTTCGCCCGCGTGTATGTCGGGAATTATTCCACGGGAACCTTCTACCGGGATGAAAAGTATCCTATGTCTTTATATACTAGCTGTTGCCAGCGGCTTCGCTCGCGTGTATGTCGGAAATTATGCCATGGGAACCTTCTACCGGGATGAAAAGTATCCTATGTCTTAATATACTAGCTGTTGCCCGCGTGTATGTCGGAAATTATCCCACGGGAACCTTCTACCGGGATGAAAAGTATCCTATGTCTTAATATACTAGCTGTTGCCAGCGTGTATGTCGGATATTATCCCACGGGAACCTTTTACCGGGATGAAAAGTATCCTATGTCTTAATATACTATCTGTTGCCCGCGTGTATGTCGGATATTATCCCAAGGGAACCTTCTACCGGGATGAAAAGTATTCTATGTCTTAATATACTAGCTGTTGCCAGCGGCTTCGCCCGCGTGTATGTCGGAAATTATCCCACGGGAACCTTCTACCGGGATGAAAAGTATCCTATGTCTTAATATACTAGCTGTTGCCAGCGTGTATGTCGGAAATTATCCCACGGGAACCTTCTACCGGGATGAAAAGTATCCTTTGTCTTAATATACTGGCTGTTGCCAGCGGCTTCGCCCGCGTGTATGTCGGAAATTATCCAACGGGAACCTTCTACCGAGATGAAAAGTATCCTATGTCTTAATATACTAGCTGTTGCCAGCGGCTATGTCGGAAATTATCCCACGGGAACATTCTACCGGGATGAAAAGTATCCTATGTCTTAATATACTAGCTGTTGCCAGCGGCTTCGCCCGCGTGTATGTCGGAAATTATCCCACGGGAATCTTCTACCGGGATGAAAAGTATCCTATGTCTTAATATACTAGCTGTTGCCCGCGTGTATGTCGGAAATTATCCCACGGGAACCTTCTACCGGGATGAAAAGTATCCTATGTCTTAATATACTAGCTGTTGCCAGCGGCTTCGCCCGCGTGTATGTTGAAAATAATCGCACGGGAACCTTCTACCGGGATTAAAAGTATCCTATGTCTTAATATAATAGCTGTTGCCAGCGTGTATGTCGGAAATTATCCCACGGGAACCTTCTACCGGGATGAAAAGTATCCTATGTCTTAATATAAAAGCTGTTGCCAGCGTGTATGTCGGAAATTATCCCACGGGAACCTTCTACCGGGATGAAAAGTATCCTATGTCTTAATATACAATCTGTTGCCCGCGTGTATGTCGGAAATTATCCCACGGGAACCTTCTACCGGGATGAAAAGTATCCTATGTCTTAATATACTAGCTGTTGCCAGCGTGTATGTCGGATATTATCCCACGGGATCCTTCTACCGGGATGAAAAGTATTCTATGTCTTAATATACTAGCTGTTGCCAGCGGCTATGTCGGAAATTATCCCACGGGAACCTTCTACCGGGATGAAAAGTATCCTATGTCTTAATATAATAGCTGTTGCCAGCGTGTATGTCGGAAATTATCCCACAGGAACCTTCTACCGGGATGAAAAGTATCCTATGTCTTAATATACTAGCTGTTGCCAGCGGCTTCGCCCGCGTGTATGTCGGAAATTATTCCACGGGAACCTTCTACCGGGATAAAAAGTATCCTATGTCTTAATATACTAGCTGTTGCCAGCGGCTTCGCCCGCGTGTATGTCGGAAATTATTCCACGGGAACCTTCTACCGGGATGAAAAGTATCCTATGTCTTTATATACTAGCTGTTGCCAGCGGCTTCGCTCGCGTGTATGTCGGAAATTATCCCACGGGAACTTTCTACCGGGATGAAAAGTATCCTATGTCTTAATATACTAGCTGTTGCCCGCGTGTATGTCGGAAATTATCCCACGGGAACCTTCTACCGGGATGAAAAGTATCCTATGTCTTAATATAATAGCTGTTGCCCGCGTGTATGTCGGAAATTATCCCACGGGAACCTTCTACCGGGATGAAAAGTATCCTATGTCTTAATATACTAGCTGTTGCCAGCGGCTTCGCCCGCGTGTATGTCGGAAATTATCCCACGGGAACCTTCTACCGGGATGAAAAGTATCCTTTGTCTTAATATACTAGCTGTTGCCAGCGGCTTCGCCCGCGTGTATGTCGGAAATTATCCAACGGGAACCTTCTACCGAGATGAAAAGTATCCTATGTCTTAATATACTAGCTGTTGCCAGCAGCTATGTCGGAAATTATCCCACGGGAACCTTCTACCGGGATGAAAAGTATCCTATGTCTTAATATACTAGCTGTTGCCAGCGGCTTCGCCCGCGTGTATGTCGGAAATTATCCCACGGGAACCTTCTACCGGGATGAAAAGTATCCTATGTCTTAATATACTAGCTGTTGCCCGCGTGTATGTCGGAAATTATCCCACGGGAACCTTCTACCGGGATGAAAAGTATCCTATGTCTTAATATACTAGCTGTTGCCCGCGTGTATGTTGGAAATTATCCCACGGGAACCTTCTACCGGGATGAAAAGTATCCTATATCTTAATATACTAGCTGTTGCCAGCGTGTATGTCGGATATTATCCCACGGGAACCTTCTACCGGGATGAAAAGTATCCTATGTCTTAATATAATAGCTGTTGCCAGCGGCTTCGCCCGCGTGTATGTCGGAAATTATCCAACGGGAACCTTCTACCGAGATGAAAAGTATCCTATGTCTTAATATACTAGCTGTTGCCAGCGGCTATGTCGGAAATTATCCCACGGGAACCTTCTACCGGGATGAAAAGTATCCTATGTCTTAATATACTAACTGTTGCCCGCGTGTATGTCGGATATTATCCAAGGGAACCTTCTACCGGGATGAAAAGTATCCTATGTCTTAATATACTAGCTGTTGCCAGCGGCTTCGCCCGCGTGTATGTCGGAAATTATCCCACGGGAACCTTCTACCGGGATGAAAAGTATCCTATGTCTTAATATACTAGCTGTTGCCAGCGTGTATGTCGGATATTATCCAAGGGAACCTTCTCCCGTAATGAAAAGTATCCTATGTCTTAATATACTAGCTGTTGCCAGCGGCTTCGCCCGCGTGTATGTCGGAAATTATCCCACGGGAACCTTCTACCGGAATGAAAAGTATCCTTTGTCTTAATATACAAGCTGTTGCCCGCGTGTATGTCGGAAATTATCCCACGGGAACCTTCTACCGGGATGAAAAGTATCCTATGTCTTAATATACTAGCTGTTGCCAGCGGCTTCGCCCGCGTGTATGTCGGAAATTATACCACGGGAAACTTCTACCGGGATGAAAAGTATCCTATGTCTTAATATACTAGCTGTTGCCCGCGTGTATGTCGGAAATTATCCCACGGGAACCTTCTACCGGGATGAAAAGTATCCTAAGTCTTAATATACTAGCTGTTGCCAGCGGCTTCGCCCGCGTGTATGTCGGAAATTATCCCACGGGAACCTTATACCGGGATGAAAAGTATCCTATGTCTTAATATACTAGCTGTTGCCCGCGTGTATGTCGGAAATTATCCCACGGGAACCTTCTACCGGGATGAAAAGTATCCTATGTCTTAATATACTAGCTGTTGCCCGCGTGTATGTCGGATATTATCCCACGGGAACCTTTTACCGGGATGAAAAGTATCCTATGTCTTAATATACTAGCTGTTGCCCGCGTGTATGTCGGATATTATCCCACGGGAACCTTCTACCGGGATGAAAAGTATCCTATGTCTTAATATAATAGCTGTTGCCCGCGTGTATGTCGGAAATTATCCCACGGGAACCTTCTACCGGGATAAAAAGTATCCTATGTCTTAATATACTAGCTGTTGTCAGCGGCTTCGCCCGCGTGTATGTCGGAAATTATCCCACGGGAACCTTTTACCGGGATGAAAAGTATCCTATGTCTTAATATACTATCTGTTGCCCGCGTGTATGTCGGATATTATCCCACGGGAACCTTCTACCGGGATGAAAAGTATCCTATGTCTTAATATACTAGCTGTTGCCAGCGGCTATGTCGGAAATTATCCCACGGGAACCTTCTACCGGGATGAAAAGTATCCTATGTCTTAATATACTAGCTGTTGCCAGCGGCTTTGCCCGCGTGTATGTCGGAAATTATTCCACGGGAACCTTCTACCGGGATGAAAAGTATCCTATGTCTTAATATACTAGCTGTTGCCAGCGGCTATGTCGGAAATTATCCCACGGGAACCTTCTACCGGGATGAAAAGTATCCTATGTCTTAATATAATAGCTGTTGCCAGCGTGTATGTCAGAAATTATCCCACGGGAACCTTCTACCGGGATGAAAATAATCCTATGTCTTAATAAACTAGCTGTTGCCCGCGTGTATGTCGGAAGTTATCCCACGGGAACCTTCTACCGGGATGAAAAGTATCCTATGTCTTAATATACTAGCTGTTGCCCGGGTGTATGTCGGATATTATCCCACGGGAGCCTTCTACCGGGATGAAAAGTATCCTATGTCTTAATATACTAACTGTTGCCCGCGTGTATGTCGGAAATTATCCCACGGGAACCTTCTACCGGGATGAAAAGTATCCTATGTCTTAATATACTAGCTGTTGCCAGCGTGTATGTCAGAAATTATCCCACGGGAACCTTCTACCGCGATGAAAAGTATCCTATGTCTTAATAAACTAGCTGTTGCCCGCGTGTATGTCGGAAGTTATCCCACGGGAACCTTCTACCGGGATGAAAAGTATCCTATGTCTTAATATACTAGCTGTTGCCCGGGTGTATGTCGGATATTATCCCACGGGAGCCTTCTACCGGGATGAAAAGTATCCTATGTCTTAATATACTAGCTGTTGCCCGCGTGTATGTCGGAAATTATCCCACGGGAACCTTCTACCGGGATGAAAAGTATCCTAAGTCTTAATATACTAGCTGTTGCCAGCGGCTTCGCCCGCGTGTATGTCGTAAATTATCCCACGGGAACCTTATACCGGGATGAAAAGTATCCTATGTCTTACTATACTAGCTGTTGCCCGCGTGTATGTCGGAAATTATCCCACGGTAACCTTCTACCGGGATGAAAAGTATCCTATGTCTTAATATACTAGCTGTTGCCCGCGTGTATGTCGGATATTATCCCACGGGAACCTTCTACCGGGATGAAAAGTATCCTATGTCTTAATATACTAGCTGTTGCCCGCGTGTATGTCGGATATTATCCCACGGGAACCTTCTACCGGGATGAAAAGTATCCTATGTCTTAATATAATAGCTGTTGCCCGCGTGTATGTCGGAAATTATCCCACGGAAACCTTCTACCGGGATGAAAAGTATCCTATGTCTTAATATACTAGCTGTTGTCAGCGGCTTCGCCCGCGTGTATGTCGGAAATTATCCCACGGGAACCTTTTACCGGGATGAAAAGTATCCTATGTCTTAATATACTATCTGTTGCCCGCGTGTATGTCGGATATTATCCCACGGGAACCTTCTACCGGGATGAAAAGTATGCTATGTCTTAATATACTAGCTGTTGCCAGCGGCTTCGCCCGCGTGTATGTCTGAAATTATCCCACGGGAACCTTCTACCGAGATTAAAAGTATCCTATGTCTTAATATACTAGCTGTTGCCAGCGTGTATGTCGGATATTATCCCACGGGAACCTTCTACCGTGATGAAAAGTATCCTATGTCTTAATATACTAGCTGTTGCCAGCGGCTATGTCGGAAATTATCCCACGGGAACCTTCTACCGGGATGAAAAGTATCCTATGTCTTAATATACTAGCTGTTGCCAGCGGCTTCGCCCGCGTGTATGTCGGAAATTATCCCACGGGAACCTTCTACCGGGATGAAAAGTATCCTATATCTTAATATACTAGCTGTTGCCAGCGTGTTTGTCGGAAATTATCCCACGGGAACCTTCTACCGGGATGAAAAGTATCCTATGTCTTAATATACTAGCTGTTGCCAGCGGCTTCGCCCGCGTGTATGTCGGAAATTATCCCACGGGAACCTTCTACCGGGATGAAAAGTGTCCTATGTCTTAATATACTAGCTGTTGCAGCGGCTTCGCCCGCGTGTATGTCGGAAATTATCCCACGGGAACTTTCTACCGGGATGAAAAGTATCCTATGTCTTAATATACTAGCTGTTGCCAGCGTGTATGTCGGGAATTAGCCCACGGGAACCTTCTACCGGGATAAAAAGTATCCTATGTCTTAATATACTAGCTGTTGCCCGCGTGTATGTCGGAAATTATCCCACGGGAACCTTCTACCGGGATGAAAAGTATCCTATGTCTTAATATACTAACTGTTGCCCGCGTGTATGTCGGGAATTATCCCACGGGAACCTTCTACCGGGATGAAAAGTATCCTATGTCTTAATATACTAGCTGTTGCCCGCGTGTATGTCGGAAATTATCCCACGGGAACCTTCTACCGGGATGAAAAGTATCCTATGTCTTAATATACTAGCTGTTGCCAGCGTGTTTGTCGGAAATTATCCCACGGGAACCTTCTACCGGGATGAAAAGTATCCTATGTCTTAATATACTAGCTGTTGCCAGCGGCTTCGCCCGCGTGTATGTCGGAAATTATTCCACGGGAACCTTCTACCGGGATGAAAAGTATCCTATGTCTTAATATACTAACTGTTGCCCGCGTGTATGTCGGATATTATCCCACGGGAACCTTCTACCGGGATGAAAAGTATCCTATGTCTTAATATACTAGCTGTTGCCAGCGTGTTTGTCGGAAATTATCCCACGGGAACCTTCTACCGGGATGAAAAGTATCCTATGTCTTAATATACTAGCTGTTGCCAGCGGCTTCGCCCGCGTGTATGTCGGAAATTATTCCACGGGAACCTTCTACCGGGATGAAAAGTATCCTATGTCTTAATATACTAGCTGTTGCCCGCGTGTATGTCGGATATTATCCCACGGGAACCTTCTACCGGGATGAAAAGTATCCTATGTCTTAATATACTAGCTGTTGCCAGCGTGTATGTCGGATATTATCCCACGGGAACCTTTTACCGGGATGAAAAGTATCCTATGTCTTAATATACTATCTGTTGCCCGCGTGTATGTCGGATATTATCCCAAGGGAACCTTCTACCGGGATGAAAAGTATTCTATGTCTTAATATACTAGCTGTTGCCAGCGGCTTCGCCCGCGTGTATATCGGAAATTATCCCACGGGAACCTTCTACCGGGATGAAAAGTATCCTATGTCTTAATATACTAGCTGTTGCCAGCGTGTATGTCGGAAATTATCCCACGGGAACCTTCTACCGGGATGAAAAGTATCCTTTGTCTTAATATACTAGCTGTTGCCAGCGGCTTCGCCCGCGTGTATGTCGGAAATTATCCAACGGGAACCTTCTACCGAGATGAAAAGTATCCTATGTCTTAATATACTAGCTGTTGCCAGCGGCTATGTCGGAAATTATCCCACGGGAACATTCTACCGGGATGAAAAGTATCCTATGTCTTAATATACTAGCTGTTGCCAGCGGCTTCGCCCGCGTGTATGTCGGAAATTATCCCACGGGAACCTTCTACCGGGATGAAAATATCCTATGTCTTAATATACTAGCTGTTGCCCGCGTGTATGTCGGAAATTATCCCACGGGAACCTTCTACCGGGATGAAAAGTATCCTATGTCTTAATATACTAGCTGTTGCCAGCGGCTTCGCCCGCGTGTATGTTGAAAATTATCCCACGGGAACCTTCTACCGGGATTAAAAGTATCCTATGTCTTAATATAATAGCTGTTGCCAGCGTGTATGTCGGAAATTATCCCACGGGAACCTTCTACCGGGATGAAAAGTATCCTATGTCTTAATATAAAAGCTGTTGCCAGCGTGTATGTCGGAAATTATCCCACGGGAACCTTCTACCGGGATGAAAAGTATCCTATGTCTTAATATACTATCTGTTGCCCGCGTGTATGTCGGATATTATCCCACGGGAACCTTCTACCGGGATGAAAAGTATCCTATGTCTTAATATACTAGCTGTTGCCAGCGGCTTCGCCCGCGTGTATGTCGAAATTATTCCACGGGAACCTTCTACCGAGATGAAAAGTATCCTATGTCTTAATATACTAGCTGTTGCCAGCGTGTATGTCGGATATTATCCCACGGGATCCTTCTACCGGGATGAAAAGTATCCTATGTCTTAATATACTAGCTGTTGCCAGCGGCTATGTCGGAAATTATCCCACGTGAACCTTCTACAGGGATGAAAAGTATCCTATGTCTTAATATAATAGCTGTTGCCAGCGTGTATGTCGGAAATTATCCCACAGGAACCTTCTACCGGGATGAAAAGTATCCTATGTCTTAATATACTAGCTGTTGCCAGCGGCTTCGCCCGCGTGTATGTCGGAAATTATTCCACGGGAACCTTCTACCGGGATAAAAAGTATCCTATGTCTTAATATACTAGCTGTTGCCAGCGGCTTCGCCCGCGTGTATGTCGGAAATTATTCCACGGGAACCTTCTACCGGGATGAAAAGTATCCTATGTCTTTATATACTAGCTGTTGCCAGCGGCTTCGCTCGCGTGTATGTCGGAAATTATCCCACGGGAACTTTCTACCGGGATGAAAAGTATCCTATGTCTTAATATACTAGCTGTTGCCCGCGTGTATGTCGGAAATTATCCCACGGGAACCTTCTACCGGGATGAAAAGTATCCTATGTCTTAATATACTAGCTGTTGCCCGCGTGTATGTCGGAAATTATCCCACGGGAACCTTCTACCGGGATGAAAAGTATCCTATGTCTTAATATACTAGCTGTTGCCATCGGCTTCGCCCGCGTGTATGTCGGAAATTATCCCACGGGAACCTTCTACCGGGATGAAAAGTATCCTTTGTCTTAATATACTAGCTGTTGCCA
This sequence comes from Dicycla oo, assembly GCA_948252095.1. Classification (NCBI taxonomy): domain Eukaryota; kingdom Metazoa; phylum Arthropoda; class Insecta; order Lepidoptera; family Noctuidae; genus Dicycla; species Dicycla oo. The sequence goes on along the minus strand of OX411729.1, from coordinate 13,733,686 downwards.
GCGGCTTCGCCCGCGTGTATGTCGGAAATTATCCAACGGGAACCTTCTACCGAGATGAAAAGTATCCTATGTCTTAATATACTAGCTGTTGCCAGCAGCTATGTCGGAAATTATCCCACGGGAACCTTCTACCGGGATGAAAAGTATCCTATGTCTTAATATACTAGCTGTTGCCAGCGGCTTCGCCCGCGTGTATGTCGGAAATTATCCCACGGGAACCTTCTACCGGGATGAAAAGTATCCTATGTCTTAATATACTTTCTGTTGCCCGCGTGTATGTCGGATATTATCCCACGGGAAAATTCTACCGGGATTCAAAGTATCCTATATCTTAATATACTAGCTGTTGCCCGCGTGTATGTCGGAAATTATCCCACGGGAACCTTCTACCGGGATGAAAAGTATCCTATGTCTTAATATACTAGCTGTTGCCAGCGGCTATGTCGGAAATTATCCCACGGGAACCTTCTACCGGGATGAAAAGTATCCTATGTCTTAATATACTAGCTGTTGCCCGCGTGTATGTTGGAAATTATCCCACGGGAACCTTCTACCGGGATGAAAAGTATCCTATGTCTTAATATACTAGCTGTTGCCAGCGGCTTCGCCCGCGTGTATGTCGGAAATTATCCCACGGGAACCTTCTACCGGGATGAAAAGTATCCTATGTCTTAATATAATAGCTGTTGCCAGCGTGTATGTCGGAAATTATCCCACGGGAACCTTCTACCGGGATGAAAAGTATCCTATGTCTTAATATACTATCTGTTGCCCGCGTGTATGTCGGATATTATCCCACGGGAACCTTCTACCGGGATGAAAAGTATCCTATGTCTTAATATACTAGCTGTTGCCAGCGGCTTCGCCCGCGTGTATGTCGGAAATTATCCCACGGGAACCTATTACCGAGATGAAAAGTATCCTATGTCTTAATATACTAGCTGTTGCCAGCGTGTATGTCGGATATTATCCCACGGGAACCTTCTACCGGGATGAAAAGTATCCTATGTCTTAATATTATAGCTGTTGCCAGCGGCTTCGCCCGCGTGTATGTCGGAAATTATTCCACGGGAACCTTCTACCGGGATAAAAAGTATCCTATGTCTTAATATACTAGCTGTTGCCAGCGGCTTCGCCCGCGTGTATGTCGGGAATTATTCCACGGGAACCTTCTACCGGGATGAAAAGTATCCTATGTCTTTATATACTAGCTGTTGCCAGCGGCTTCGCTCGCGTGTATGTCGGAAATTATCCCATGGGAACCTTCTACCGGGATGAAAAGTATCCTATGTCTTAATATACTAGCTGTTGCCCGCGTGTATGTCGGAAATTATCCCACGGGAACCTTCTACCGGGATGAAAAGTATCCTATGTCTTAATATACTAGCTGTTGCCAGCGTGTATGTCGGATATTATCCCACGGGAACCTTTTACCGGGATGAAAAGTATCCTATGTCTTAATATACTATCTGTTGCCCGCGTGTATGTCGGATATTATCCCAAGGGAACCTTCTACCGGGATGAAAAGTATTCTATGTCTTAATATACTAGCTGTTGCCAGCGGCTTCGCCCGCGTGTATGGCGGAAATTATCCCACGGGAACCTTCTACCGGGATGAAAAGTATCCTATGTCTTAATATACTAGCTGTTGCCAGCGTGTATGTCGGAAATTATCCCACGGGAACCTTCTACCGGGATGAAAAGTATCCTTTGTCTTAATATACTAGCTGTTGCCAGCGGCTTCGCCCGCGTGTATGTCGGAAATTATCCAACGGGAACCTTCTACCGAGATGAAAAGTATCCTATGTCTTAATATACTAGCTGTTGCCAGCGGCTATGTCGGAAATTATCCCACGGGAACATTCTACCGGGATGAAAAGTATCCTATGTCTTAATATACTAGCTGTTGCCAGCGGCTCCGCCCGCGTGTATGTCGGAAATTATCCCACGGGAACCTTCTACCGGGATGAAAAGTATCCTATGTCTTAATATACTAGCTGTTGCCCGCGTGTATGTCGGAAATTATCCCACGGGAACCTTCTACCGGGATGAAAAGTATCCTATGTCTTAATATACTAGCTGTTGCCAGCGGCTTCGCCCGCGTGTATGTTGAAAATAATCGCACGGGAACCTTCTACCGGGATTAAAAGTATCCTATGTCTTAATATAATAGCTGTTGCCAGCGTGTATGTCGGAAATTATCCCACGGGAACCTTCTACCGGGATGAAAAGTATCCTATGTCTTAATATAAAAGCTGTTGCCAGCGTGTATGTCGGAAATTATCCCACGGGAACCTTCTACCGGGATGAAAAGTATCCTATGTCTTAATATACAATCTGTTGCCCGCGTGTATGTCGGATATTATCCCACGGGAACCTTCTACCGGGATGAAAAGTATCCTATGTCTTAATATACTAGCTGTTGCCAGCGTGTATGTCGGATATTATCCCACGGGATCCTTCTACCGGGATGAAAAGTATCCTATGTCTTAATATACTAGCTGTTGCCAGCGGCTATGTCGGAAATTATCCCACAGGAACCTTCTACCGGGATGAAAAGTATCCTATGTCTTAATATACTAGCTGTTGCCAGCGGCTTCGCCCGCGTGTATGTCGGAAATTATTCCACGGGAACCTTCTACCGGGATAAAAAGTATCCTATGTCTTAATATACTAGCTGTTGCCAGCGGCTTCGCCCGCGTGTATGTCGGAAATTATTCCACGGGAACCTTCTACCGGGATGAAAAGTATCCTATGTCTTTATATACTAGCTGTTGCCAGCGGCTTCGCTCGCGTGTATGTCGGAAATTATCCCACGGGAACTTTCTACCGGGATGAAAAGTATCCTATGTCTTAATATACTAGCTGTTGCCCGCGTGTATGTCGGAAATTATCCCACGGGAACCTTCTACCGGGATGAAAAGTATCCTATGTCTTAATATACTTGCTGTTGCCAGCGGCTTCGCCCGCGTGTATGTCGGAAATTATTCCACGGGAACCTTCTACCGGGATGAAAAGTATCCTATGTCTTAATATACTAGCTGTTGCCCGCGTGTATGTCGGATATTATCCCACGGGAACCTTCTACCGGGATGAAAAGTATCCTTTGTCTTAATATACTAGCTGTTGCCAGCGGCTTCGCCCGCGTGTATGTCGGAAATTATCCAACGGGAACCTTCTACCGAGATGAAAAGTATCCTATGTCTTAATATACTAGCTGTTGCCATCGGCTTCGCCCGCGTGTATGTCGGAAATTATCCCACGGGAACCTTCTACCGGGATGAAAAGTATCCTTTGTCTTAATATACTAGCTGTTGCCAGCGGCTTCGCCCGCGTGTATGTCGGAAATTATCCAACGGGAACCTTCTACCGAGATGAAAAGTATCCTATGTCTTAATATACTAGCTGTTGCCAGCAGCTATGTCGGAAATTATCCCACGGGAACCTTCTACCGGGATGAAAAGTATCCTATGTCTTAATATACTAGCTGTTGCCAGCGGCTTCGCCCGCGTGTATGTCGGAAATTATCCCACGGGAACCTTCTACCGGGATGAAAAGTATCCTATGTCTTAATATACTTTCTGTTGCCCGCGTGTATGTCGGATATTATCCCACGGGAAAATTCTACCGGGATTCAAAGTATCCTATATCTTAATATACTAGCTGTTGCCCGCGTGTATGTCGGAAATTATCCCACGGGAACCTTCTACCGGGATGAAAAGTATCCTATGTCTTAATATACTAGCTGTTGCCAGCGGCTATGTCGGAAATTATCCCACGGGAACCTTCTACCGGGATGAAAAGTATCCTATGTCTTAATATACTAGCTGTTGCCCGCGTGTATGTTGGAAATTATCCCACGGGAACCTTCTACCGGGATGAAAAGTATCCTATGTCTTAATATACTAGCTGTTGCCAGCGGCTTCGCCCGCGTGTATGTCGGAAATTATCCCACGGGAACCTTCTACCGGGATGAAAAGTATCCTATGTCTTAATATAATAGCTGTTGCCAGCGTGTATGTCGGAAATTATCCCACGGGAACCTTCTACCGGGATGAAAAGTATCCTATGTCTTAATATACTATCTGTTGCCCGCGTGTATGTCGGATATTATCCCACGGGAACCTTCTACCGGGATGAAAAGTATCCTATGTCTTAATATACTAGCTGTTGCCAGCGGCTTCGCCCGCGTGTATGTCGGAAATTATCCCACGGGAACCTATTACCGAGATGAAAAGTATCCTATGTCTTAATATACTAGCTGTTGCCAGCGTGTATGTCGGATATTATCCCACGGGAACCTTCTACCGGGATGAAAAGTATCCTATGTCTTAATATTATAGCTGTTGCCAGCGGCTTCGCCCGCGTGTATGTCGGAAATTATTCCACGGGAACCTTCTACCGGGATAAAAAGTATCCTATGTCTTAATATACTAGCTGTTGCCAGCGGCTTCGCCCGCGTGTATGTCGGGAATTATTCCACGGGAACCTTCTACCGGGATGAAAAGTATCCTATGTCTTTATATACTAGCTGTTGCCAGCGGCTTCGCTCGCGTGTATGTCGGAAATTATCCCATGGGAACCTTCTACCGGGATGAAAAGTATCCTATGTCTTAATATACTAGCTGTTGCCCGCGTGTATGTCGGAAATTATCCCACGGGAACCTTCTACCGGGATGAAAAGTATCCTATGTCTTAATATACTAGCTGTTGCCAGCGTGTATGTCGGATATTATCCCACGGGAACCTTTTACCGGGATGAAAAGTATCCTATGTCTTAATATACTATCTGTTGCCCGCGTGTATGTCGGATATTATCCCAAGGGAACCTTCTACCGGGATGAAAAGTATTCTATGTCTTAATATACTAGCTGTTGCCAGCGGCTTCGCCCGCGTGTATGGCGGAAATTATCCCACGGGAACCTTCTACCGGGATGAAAAGTATCCTATGTCTTAATATACTAGCTGTTGCCAGCGTGTATGTCGGAAATTATCCCACGGGAACCTTCTACCGGGATGAAAAGTATCCTTTGTCTTAATATACTAGCTGTTGCCAGCGGCTTCGCCCGCGTGTATGTCGGAAATTATCCAACGGGAACCTTCTACCGAGATGAAAAGTATCCTATGTCTTAATATACTAGCTGTTGCCAGCGGCTATGTCGGAAATTATCCCACGGGAACATTCTACCGGGATGAAAAGTATCCTATGTCTTAATATACTAGCTGTTGCCAGCGGCTCCGCCCGCGTGTATGTCGGAAATTATCCCACGGGAACCTTCTACCGGGATGAAAAGTATCCTATGTCTTAATATACTAGCTGTTGCCCGCGTGTATGTCGGAAATTATCCCACGGGAACCTTCTACCGGGATGAAAAGTATCCTATGTCTTAATATACTAGCTGTTGCCAGCGGCTTCGCCCGCGTGTATGTTGAAAATAATCGCACGGGAACCTTCTACCGGGATTAAAAGTATCCTATGTCTTAATATAATAGCTGTTGCCAGCGTGTATGTCTGAAATTATCCCACGGGAACCTTCTACCGGGATGAAAAGTATCCTATGTCTTAATATAAAAGCTGTTGCCAGCGTGTATGTCGGAAATTATCCCACGGGAACCTTCTACCGGGATGAAAAGTATCCTATGTCTTAATATACAATCTGTTGCCCGCGTGTATGTCGGATATTATCCCACGGGAACCTTCTACCGGGATGAAAAGTATCCTATGTCTTAATATACTAGCTGTTGCCAGCGTGTATGTCGGATATTATCCCACGGGATCCTTCTACCGGGATGAAAAGTATCCTATGTCTTAATATACTAGCTGTTGCCAGCGGCTATGTCGGAAATTATCCCACAGGAACCTTCTACCGGGATGAAAAGTATCCTATGTCTTAATATACTAGCTGTTGCCAGCGGCTTCGCCCGCGTGTATGTCGGAAATTATTCCACGGGAACCTTCTACCGGGATAAAAAGTATCCTATGTCTTAATATACTAGCTGTTGCCAGCGGCTTCGCCCGCGTGTATGTCGGAAATTATTCCACGGGAACCTTCTACCGGGATGAAAAGTATCCTATGTCTTTATATACTAGCTGTTGCCAGCGGCTTCGCTCGCGTGTATGTCGGAAATTATCCCACGGGAACTTTCTACCGGGATGAAAAGTATCCTATGTCTTAATATACTAGCTGTTGCCCGCGTGTATGTCGGAAATTATCCCACGGGAACCTTCTACCGGGATGAAAAGTATCCTATGTCTTAATATACTTGCTGTTGCCAGCGGCTTCGCCCGCGTGTATGTCGGAAATTATTCCACGGGAACCTTCTACCGGGATGAAAAGTATCCTATGTCTTAATATACTAGCTGTTGCCCGCGTGTATGTCGGATATTATCCCACGGGAACCTTCTACCGGGATGAAAAGTATCCTTTGTCTTAATATACTAGCTGTTGCCAGCGGCTTCGCCCGCGTGTATGTCGGAAATTATCCAACGGGAACCTTCTACCGAGATGAAAAGTATCCTATGTCTTAATATACTAGCTGTTGCCAGCAGCTATGTCGGAAATTATCCCACGGGAACCTTCTACCGGGATGAAAAGTATCCTATGTCTTAATATACTAGCTGTTGCCAGCGGCTTCGCCCGCGTGTATGTCGGAAATTATCCCACGGGAACCTTCTACCGGGATGAAAAGTATCCTATATCTTAATATACTAGCTGTTGCCCGCGTGTATGTCGGAAATTATCCCACGGGAACCTTCTACCGGGATGAAAAGTATCCTATGTCTTAATATACTAGCTGTTGCCCGCGTGTATGTCGGAAATTATCCCACGGGAAACTTCTACCGGGATGAAAAGTATCCTATGTCTTAATATACTAGCTGTTGCCCGCGTGTATGTTGGAAATTATCCCACGGGAACCTTCTACCGGGATGAAAAGTATCCTATATCTTAATATACTAGCTGTTGCCAGCGTGTATGTCGGAAATTATCCCACGGGAACCTTCTACCGGGATGAAAAGTATCCTATGTCTTAATATAATAGCTGTTGCCAGCGGCTTCGCCCGCGTGTATGTCGGAAATTATCCAACGGGAACCTTCTACCGAGATGAAAAGTATCCTATGTCTTAATATACTAGCTGTTGCCAGCGGCTATGTCGGAAATTATCCCACGGGAACCTTCTACCGGGATGAAAAGTATCCTATGTCTTAATATACTAACTGTTGCCCGCGTGTATGTCGGATATTATCCAAGGGAACCTTCTACCGGGATGAAAAGTATCCTATGTCTTAATATACTAGCTGTTGCCAGCGGCTTCGCCCGCGTGTATGTCGGAAATTATCCCACGGGAACCTTCTACCGGGATGAAAAGTATCCTATGTCTTAATATACTAGCTGTTGCCAGCGTGTATGTCGGATATTATCCAAGGGAACCTTCTACCGGGATGAAAAGTATCCTATGTCTTAATATACTAGCTGTTGCCAGCGGCTTCGCCCGCGTGTATGTCGGAAATTATCCCACGGGAACCTTCTACCGGAATGAAAAGTATCCTTTGTCTTAATATACAAGCTGTTGCCCGCGTGTATGTCGGAAATTATCCCACGGGAACCTTCTACCGGGATGAAAAGTATCCTATGTCTTAATATACTAGCTGTTGCCAGCGGCTTCGCCCGCGTGTATGTCGGAAATTATACCACGGGAAACTTCTACCGGGATGAAAAGTATCCTATGTCTTCATATACTAGCTGTTGCCCGCGTGTATGTCGGAAATTATCACACGGGAACCTTCTACCGGGATGAAAAGTATCCTAAGTCTTAATATACTAGCTGTTGCCAGCGGCTTCGCCCGCGTGTATGTCGGAAATTATCCCACGGGAACCTTATACCGGGATGAAAAGTATCCTATGTCTTAATATACTAGCTGTTGCCCGCGTGTATGTCGGAAATTATCCCACGGGAACCTTCTACCGGGATGAAAAGTATCCTATGTCTTAATATACTAGCTGTTGCCCGCGTGTATGTCGGATATTATCCCACGGGAACCTTTTACCGGGATGAAAAGTATCCTTTGTCTTAATATACTAGCTGTTGCCCGCGTGTATGTCGGATATTATCCCACGGGAACCTTCTACCGGGATGAAAAGTATCCTATGTCTTAATATAATAGCTGTTGCCCGCGTGTATGTCGGAAATTATCCCACGGGAACCTTCTACCGGGATGAAAAGTATCCTATGTCTTAATATACTAGCTGTTGTCAGCGGCTTCGCCCGCGTGTATGTCGGAAATTATCCCACGGGAACCTTCTATCGGGATGAAAAGTATCCTATGTCTTAATATACTAGCTGTTGCCCGCGTGTATGTCGGAAATTATCCCACGGGAACCTTCTACCGGGATGAAAAGTATCCTATGTCTTAATATACTAGCTGTTGCCAGCGGCTTCGCCCGCGTGTATGTCGGAAATTATCCCACGGGAACCTTCTACCGGGATGAAAAGTATCCTTTGTCTTAATATACTAGCTGTTGCCAGCGGCTTCGCCCGCGTGTATGTCGGAAATTATCCCACGGGAACCTTCTACCGGGATGAAAAGTATCCTATATCTTAATATACTAGCTGTTGCCCGCGTGTATGTCGGAAATTATCCCACGGGAACCTTCTACCGGGATGAAAAGTATCCTATGTCTTAATATACTAGCTGTTGCCCGCGTGTATGTCGGAAATTATCCCACGGGAACCTTCTACCGGGATGAAAAGTATCCTATGTCTTAATATACTAGCTGTTGCCCGCGTGTATGTCGGAAATTATCCCACGGGAAACTTCTACCGGGATGAAAAGTATCCTATGTCTTAATATACTAGCTGTTGCCCGCGTGTATGTTGGAAATTATCCCACGGGAACCTTCTACCGGGATGAAAAGTATCCTATATCTTAATATACTAGCTGTTGCCAGCGTGTATGTCGGAAATTATCCCACGGGAACCTTCTACCGGGATGAAAAGTATCCTATGTCTTAATATAATAGCTGTTGCCAGCGTGTATGTCGGAAATTATCCCACGGGAACCTTCTACCGGGATGAAAAGTATCCTATGTCTTAATATACTATCTGTTGCCCGCGTGTATGTCGGATATTATCCCACGGGAACCTTCTACCGGGATGAAAAGTATCCTATGTCTTAATATACTAGCTGTTGCCAGCGGCTTCGCCCGCGTGTATGTCGGAAATTATCCCACGGGAACCTATTACCGAGATGAAAAGTATCCTATGTCTTAATATACTAGCTGTTGCCAGCGTGTATGTCGGATATTATCCCACGGGAACCTTCTACCGGGATGAAAAGTATCCTATGTCTTAATATTATAGCTGTTGCCAGCGGCTTCGCCCGCGTGTATGTCGGAAATTATTCCACGGGAACCTTCTACCGGGATAAAAAGTATCCTATGTCTTAATATACTAGCTGTTGCCAGCGGCTTCGCCCGCGTGTATGTCGGGAATTATTCCACGGGAACCTTCTACCGGGATGAAAAGTATCCTATGTCTTTATATACTAGCTGTTGCCAGCGGCTTCGCTCGCGTGTATGTCGGAAATTATCCCATGGGAACCTTCTACCGGGATGAAAAGTATCCTATGTCTTAATATACTAGCTGTTGCCCGCGTGTATGTCGGAAATTATCCCACGGGAACCTTCTACCGGGATGAAAAGTATCCTATGTCTTAATATACTAGCTGTTGCCAGCGTGTATGTCGGATATTATCCCACGGGAACCTTTTACCGGGATGAAAAGTATCCTATGTCTTAATATACTATCTGTTGCCCGCGTGTATGTCGGATATTATCCCAAGGGAACCTTCTACCGGGATGAAAAGTATTCTATGTCTTAATATACTAGCTGTTGCCAGCGGCTTCGCCCGCGTGTATGGCGGAAATTATCCCACGGGAACCTTCTACCGGGATGAAAAGTATCCTATGTCTTAATATACTAGCTGTTGCCAGCGTGTATGTCGGAAATTATCCCACGGGAACCTTCTACCGGGATGAAAAGTATCCTTTGTCTTAATATACTAGCTGTTGCCAGCGGCTTCGCCCGCGTGTATGTCGGAAATTATCCAACGGGAACCTTCTACCGAGATGAAAAGTATCCTATGTCTTAATATACTAGCTGTTGCCAGCGGCTATGTCGGAAATTATCCCACGGGAACATTCTACCGGGATGAAAAGTATCCTATGTCTTAATATACTAGCTGTTGCCAGCGGCTCCGCCCGCGTGTATGTCGGAAATTATCCCACGGGAACCTTCTACCGGGATGAAAAGTATCCTATGTCTTAATATACTAGCTGTTGCCCGCGTGTATGTCGGAAATTATCCCACGGGAACCTTCTACCGGGATGAAAAGTATCCTATGTCTTAATATACTAGCTGTTGCCAGCGGCTTCGCCCGCGTGTATGTTGAAAATAATCGCACGGGAACCTTCTACCGGGATTAAAAGTATCCTATGTCTTAATATAATAGCTGTTGCCAGCGTGTATGTCTGAAATTATCCCACGGGAACCTTCTACCGGGATGAAAAGTATCCTATGTCTTAATATAAAAGCTGTTGCCAGCGTGTATGTCGGAAATTATCCCACGGGAACCTTCTACCGGGATGAAAAGTATCCTATGTCTTAATATACAATCTGTTGCCCGCGTGTATGTCGGATATTATCCCACGGGAACCTTCTACCGGGATGAAAAGTATCCTATGTCTTAATATACTAGCTGTTGCCAGCGTGTATGTCGGATATTATCCCACGGGATCCTTCTACCGGGATGAAAAGTATCCTATGTCTTAATATACTAGCTGTTGCCAGCGGCTATGTCGGAAATTATCCCACAGGAACCTTCTACCGGGATGAAAAGTATCCTATGTCTTAATATACTAGCTGTTGCCAGCGGCTTCGCCCGCGTGTATGTCGGAAATTATTCCACGGGAACCTTCTACCGGGATAAAAAGTATCCTATGTCTTAATATACTAGCTGTTGCCAGCGGCTTCGCCCGCGTGTATGTCGGAAATTATTCCACGGGAACCTTCTACCGGGATGAAAAGTATCCTATGTCTTTATATACTAGCTGTTGCCAGCGGCTTCGCTCGCGTGTATGTCGGAAATTATCCCACGGGAACTTTCTACCGGGATGAAAAGTATCCTATGTCTTAATATACTAGCTGTTGCCCGCGTGTATGTCGGAAATTATCCCACGGGAACCTTCTACCGGGATGAAAAGTATCCTATGTCTTAATATACTTGCTGTTGCCAGCGGCTTCGCCCGCGTGTATGTCGGAAATTATTCCACGGGAACCTTCTACCGGGATGAAAAGTATCCTATGTCTTAATATACTAGCTGTTGCCCGCGTGTATGTCGGATATTATCCCACGGGAACCTTCTACCGGGATGAAAAGTATCCTTTGTCTTAATATACTAGCTGTTGCCAGCGGCTTCGCCCGCGTGTATGTCGGAAATTATCCAACGGGAACCTTCTACCGAGATGAAAAGTATCCTATGTCTTAATATACTAGCTGTTGCCAGCAGCTATGTCGGAAATTATCCCACGGGAACCTTCTACCGGGATGAAAAGTATCCTATGTCTTAATATACTAGCTGTTGCCAGCGGCTTCGCCCGCGTGTATGTCGGAAATTATCCCACGGGAACCTTCTACCGGGATGAAAAGTATCCTATATCTTAATATACTAGCTGTTGCCCGCGTGTATGTCGGAAATTATCCCACGGGAACCTTCTACCGGGATGAAAAGTATCCTATGTCTTAATATACTAGCTGTTGCCCGCGTGTATGTCGGAAATTATCCCACGGGAAACTTCTACCGGGATGAAAAGTATCCTATGTCTTAATATACTAGCTGTTGCCCGCGTGTATGTTGGAAATTATCCCACGGGAACCTTCTACCGGGATGAAAAGTATCCTATATCTTAATATACTAGCTGTTGCCAGCGTGTATGTCGGAAATTATCCCACGGGAACCTTCTACCGGGATGAAAAGTATCCTATGTCTTAATATAATAGCTGTTGCCAGCGGCTTCGCCCGCGTGTATGTCGGAAATTATCCAACGGGAACCTTCTACCGAGATGAAAAGTATCCTATGTCTTAATATACTAGCTGTTGCCAGCGGCTATGTCGGAAATTATCCCACGGGAACCTTCTACCGGGATGAAAAGTATCCTATGTCTTAATATACTAACTGTTGCCCGCGTGTATGTCGGATATTATCCAAGGGAACCTTCTACCGGGATGAAAAGTATCCTATGTCTTAATATACTAGCTGTTGCCAGCGGCTTCGCCCGCGTGTATGTCGGAAATTATCCCACGGGAACCTTCTACCGGGATGAAAAGTATCCTATGTCTTAATATACTAGCTGTTGCCAGCGTGTATGTCGGATATTATCCAAGGGAACCTTCTACCGGGATGAAAAGTATCCTATGTCTTAATATACTAGCTGTTGCCAGCGGCTTCGCCCGCGTGTATGTCGGAAATTATCCCACGGGAACCTTCTACCGGAATGAAAAGTATCCTTTGTCTTAATATACAAGCTGTTGCCCGCGTGTATGTCGGAAATTATCCCACGGGAACCTTCTACCGGGATGAAAAGTATCCTATGTCTTAATATACTAGCTGTTGCCAGCGGCTTCGCCCGCGTGTATGTCGGAAATTATACCACGGGAAACTTCTACCGGGATGAAAAGTATCCTATGTCTTCATATACTAGCTGTTGCCCGCGTGTATGTCGGAAATTATCACACGGGAACCTTCTACCGGGATGAAAAGTATCCTAAGTCTTAATATACTAGCTGTTGCCAGCGGCTTCGCCCGCGTGTATGTCGGAAATTATCCCACGGGAACCTTATACCGGGATGAAAAGTATCCTATGTCTTAATATACTAGCTGTTGCCCGCGTGTATGTCGGAAATTATCCCACGGGAACCTTCTACCGGGATGAAAAGTATCCTATGTCTTAATATACTAGCTGTTGCCCGCGTGTATGTCGGATATTATCCCACGGGAACCTTTTACCGGGATGAAAAGTATCCTTTGTCTTAATATACTAGCTGTTGCCCGCGTGTATGTCGGATATTATCCCACGGGAACCTTCTACCGGGATGAAAAGTATCCTATGTCTTAATATAATAGCTGTTGCCCGCGTGTATGTCGGAAATTATCCCACGGGAACCTTCTACCGGGATGAAAAGTATCCTATGTCTTAATATACTAGCTGTTGTCAGCGGCTTCGCCCGCGTGTATGTCGGAAATTATCCCACGGGAACCTTCTATCGGGATGAAAAGTATCCTATGTCTTAATATACTAGCTGTTGCCCGCGTGTATGTCGGAAATTATCCCACGGGAACCTTCTACCGGGATGAAAAGTATCCTATGTCTTAATATACTAGCTGTTGCCAGCGGCTTCGCCCGCGTGTATGTCGGAAATTATCCCACGGGAACCTTCTACCGGGATGAAAAGTATCCTTTGTCTTAATATACTAGCTGTTGCCAGCGGCTTCGCCCGCGTGTATGTCGGAAATTATCCCACGGGAACCTTCTACCGGGATGAAAAGTATCCTATATCTTAATATACTAGCTGTTGCCCGCGTGTATGTCGGAAATTATCCCACGGGAACCTTCTACCGGGATGAAAAGTATCCTATGTCTTAATATACTAGCTGTTGCCCGCGTGTATGTCGGAAATTATCCCACGGGAACCTTCTACCGGGATGAAAAGTATCCTATGTCTTAATATACTAGCTGTTGCCCGCGTGTATGTCGGAAATTATCCCACGGGAAACTTCTACCGGGATGAAAAGTATCCTATGTCTTAATATACTAGCTGTTGCCCGCGTGTATGTTGGAAATTATCCCACGGGAACCTTCTACCGGGATGAAAAGTATCCTATATCTTAATATACTAGCTGTTGCCAGCGTGTATGTCGGAAATTATCCCACGGGAACCTTCTACCGGGATGAAAAGTATCCTATGTCTTAATATAATAGCTGTTGCCAGCTGCTTCGCCCGCGTGTATGTCGGAAATTATCCAACGGGAACCTTCTACCGAGATGAAAAGTATCCTATGTCTTAATATACTAGCTGTTGCCAGCGGCTATGTCGGAAATTATCCCACGGGAACCTTCTACCGGGATGAAAAGTATCCTATGTCTTAATATACTAACTGTTGCCCGCGTGTATGTCGGATATTATCCAAGGGAACCTTCTACCGGGATGAAAAGTATCCTATGTCTTAATATACTAGCTGTTGCCAGCGGCTTCGCCCGCGTGTATGTCGGAAATTATCCCACGGGAACCTTCTACCGGGATGAAAAGTATCCTATGTCTTAATATACTAGCTGTTGCCAGCGTGTATGTCGGATATTATCCAAGGGAACCTTCTACCGGGATGAAAAGTATCCTATGTCTTAATATACTAGCTGTTGCCAGCGGCTTCGCCCGCGTGTATGTCGGAAATTATCCCACGGGAACCTTCTACCGGAATGAAAAGTATCCTTTGTCTTAATATACAAGCTGTTGCCCGCGTGTATGTCGGAAATTATCCCACGGGAACCTTCTACCGGGATGAAAAGTATCCTATGTCTTAATATACTAGCTGTTGCCAGCGGCTTCGCCCGCGTGTATGTCGGAAATTATACCACGGGAAACTTCTACCGGGATGAAAAGTATCCTATGTCTTCATATACTAGCTGTTGCCCGCGTGTATGTCGGAAATTATCCCACGGGAACCTTCTACCGGGATGAAAAGTATCCTAAGTCTTAATATACTAGCTGTTGCCAGCGGCTTCGCCCGCGTGTATGTCGGAAATTATCCCACGGGAACCTTATACCGGGATGAAAAGTATCCTATGTCTTAATATACTAGCTGTTGCCCGCGTGTATGTCGGAAATTATCCCACGGGAACCTTCTACCGGGATGAAAAGTATCCTATGTCTTAATATACTAGCTGTTGCCCGCGTGTATGTCGGATATTATCCCACGGGAACCTTTTACCGGGATGAAAAGTATCCTTTGTCTTAATATACTAGCTGTTGCCCGCGTGTATGTCGGATATTATCCCACGGGAACCTTCTACCGGGATGAAAAGTATCCTATGTCTTAATATACTAGCTGTTGCCCGCGTGTATGTCGGATATTATCCCACGGGAACCTTTTACCGGGATGAAAAGTATCCTTTGTCTTAATATACTAGCTGTTGCCCGCGTGTATGTCGGATATTATCCCACGGGAACCTTCTACCGGGATGAAAAGTATCCTATGTCTTAATATAATAGCTGTTGCCCGCGTGTATGTCGGAAATTATCCCACGGGAACCTTCTACCGGGATGAAAAGTATCCTATGTCTTAATATACTAGCTGTTGTCAGCGGCTTCGCCCGCGTGTATGTCGGAAATTATCCCACGGGAACCTTCTATCGGGATGAAAAGTATCCTATGTCTTAATATACTAGCTGTTGCCCGCGTGTATGTCGGAAATTATCCCACGGGAACCTTCTACCGGGATGAAAAGTATCCTATGTCTTAATATACTAGCTGTTGCCAGCGGCTTCGCCCGCGTGTATGTCGGAAATTATCCCACGGGAACCTTCTACCGGGATGAAAAGTATCCTTTGTCTTAATATACTAGCTGTTGCCAGCGGCTTCGCCCGCGTGTATGTCGGAAATTATCCCACGGGAACCTTCTACCGGGATGAAAAGTATCCTATATCTTAATATACTAGCTGTTGCCCGCGTGTATGTCGGAAATTATCCCACGGGAACCTTCTACCGGGATGAAAAGTATCCTATGTCTTAATATACTAGCTGTTGCCCGCGTGTATGTCGGAAATTATCCCACGGGAACCTTCTACCGGGATGAAAAGTATCCTATGTCTTAATATACTAGCTGTTGCCCGCGTGTATGTCGGAAATTATCCCACGGGAAACTTCTACCGGGATGAAAAGTATCCTATGTCTTAATATACTAGCTGTTGCCCGCGTGTATGTTGGAAATTATCCCACGGGAACCTTCTACCGGGATGAAAAGTATCCTATATCTTAATATACTAGCTGTTGCCAGCGTGTATGTCGGAAATTATCCCACGGGAACCTTCTACCGGGATGAAAAGTATCCTATGTCTTAATATAATAGCTGTTGCCAGCGGCTTCGCCCGCGTGTATGTCGGAAATTATCCAACGGGAACCTTCTACCGAGATGAAAAGTATCCTATGTCTTAATATACTAGCTGTTGCCAGCGGCTATGTCGGAAATTATCCCACGGGAACCTTCTACCGGGATGAAAAGTATCCTATGTCTTAATATACTAACTGTTGCCCGCGTGTATGTCGGATATTATCCAAGGGAACCTTCTACCGGGATGAAAAGTATCCTATGTCTTAATATACTAGCTGTTGCCAGCGGCTTCGCCCGCGTGTATGTCGGAAATTATCCCACGGGAACCTTCTACCGGGATGAAAAGTATCCTATGTCTTAATATACTAGCTGTTGCCAGCGTGTATGTCGGATATTATCCAAGGGAACCTTCTACCGGGATGAAAAGTATCCTATGTCTTAATATACTAGCTGTTGCCAGCGGCTTCGCCCGCGTGTATGTCGGAAATTATCCCACGGGAACCTTCTACCGGAATGAAAAGTATCCTTTGTCTTAATATACAAGCTGTTGCCCGCGTGTATGTCGGAAATTATCCCACGGGAACCTTCTACCGGGATGAAAAGTATCCTATGTCTTAATATACTAGCTGTTGCCAGCGGCTTCGCCCGCGTGTATGTCCGAAATTATACCACGGGAAACTTCTACCGGGATGAAAAGTATCCTATGTCTTCATATACTAGCTGTTGCCCGCGTGTATGTCGGAAATTATCCCACGGGAACCTTCTACCGGGATGAAAAGTATCCTAAGTCTTAATATACTAGCTGTTGCCAGCGGCTTCGCCCGCGTGTATGTCGGAAATTATCCCACGGGAACCTTATACCGGGATGAAAAGTATCCTATGTCTTAATATACTAGCTGTTGCCCGCGTGTATGTCGGAAATTATCCCACGGGAACCTTCTACCGGGATGAAAAGTATCCTATGTCTTAATATACTAGCTGTTGCCCGCGTGTATGTCGGATATTATCCCACGGGAACCTTTTACCGGGATGAAAAGTATCCTTTGTCTTAATATACTAGCTGTTGCCCGCGTGTATGTCGGATATTATCCCACGGGAACCTTCTACCGGGATGAAAAGTATCCTATGTCTTAATATAATAGCTGTTGCCCGCGTGTATGTCGGAAATTATCCCACGGGAACCTTCTACCGGGATGAAAAGTATCCTATGTCTTAATATACTAGCTGTTGTCAGCGGCTTCGCCCGCGTGTATGTCGGAAATTATCCCACGGGAACCTTCTATCGGGATGAAAAGTATCCTATGTCTTAATATACTAGCTGTTGCCCGCGTGTATGTCGGAAATTATCCCACGGGAACCTTCTACCGGGATGAAAAGTATCCTATGTCTTAATATACTAGCTGTTGCCAGCGGCTTCGCCCGCGTGTATGTCGGAAATTATCCCACGGGAACCTTCTACCGGGATGAAAAGTATCCTTTGTCTTAATATACTAGCTGTTGCCAGCGGCTTCGCCCGCGTGTATGTCGGAAATTATCCCACGGGAACCTTCTACCGGGATGAAAAGTATCCTATATCTTAATATACTAGCTGTTGCCCGCGTGTATGTCGGAAATTATCCCACGGGAACCTTCTACCGGGATGAAAAGTATCCTATGTCTTAATATACTAGCTGTTGCCAGCGGCTTCGCCCGCGTGTATGTCGGAAATTATCCCACGGGAACCTTCTACCGGGATGAAAAGTATCCTATATCTTAATATACTAGCTGTTGCCCGCGTGTATGTCGGAAATTATCCCACGGGAACCTTCTACCGGGATGAAAAGTATCCTATGTCTTAATATACTAGCTGTTGCCCGCGTGTATGTCGGAAATTATCCCACGGGAAACTTCTACCGGGATGAAAAGTATCCTATGTCTTAATATACTAGCTGTTGCCCGCGTGTATGTTGGAAATTATCCCACGGGAACCTTCTACCGGGATGAAAAGTATCCTATATCTTAATATACTAGCTGTTGCCAGCGTGTATGTCGGATATTATCCCACGGGAACCTTCTACCGGGATGAAAAGTATCCTATGTCTTAATATAATAGCTGTTGCCAGCGGCTTCGCCCGCGTGTATGTCGGAAATTATCCAACGGGAACCTTCTACCGAGATGAAAAGTATCCTATGTCTGAATATACTAGCTGTTGCCAGCGGCTATGTCGGAAATTATCCCACGGGAACCTTCTACCGGGATGAAAAGTATCCTATGTCTTAATATACTAACTGTTGCCCGCGTGTATGTCGGATATTATCCAAGGGAACCTTCTACCGGGATGAAAAGTATCCTATGTCTTAATATACTAGCTGTTGCCAGCGGCTTCGCCCGCGTGTATGTCGGAAATTATCCCACGGGAACCTTCTACCGGGATGAAAAGTATCCTATGTCTTAATATACTAGCTGTTGCCAGCGTGTATGTCGGATATTATCCAAGGGAACCTTCTACCGGGATGAAAAGTATCCTATGTCTTAATATACTAGCTGTTGCCAGCGGCTTCGCCCGCGTGTATGTCGGAAATTATCCCACGGGAACCTTCTACCGGAATGAAAAGTATCCTTTGTCTTAATATACAAGCTGTTGCCCGCGTGTATGTCGGAAATTATCCCACGGGAACCTTCTACCGGGATGAAAAGTATCCTATGTCTTATTATACTAGCTGTTGCCAGCGGCTTCGCCCGCGTGTATGTCGGAAATTATACCACGGGAAACTTCTACCGGGATGAAAAGTATCCTATGTCTTAATATACTAGCTGTTGCCCGCGTGTATGTCGGAAATTATCCCACGGGAACCTTCTACCGGGATGAAAAGTATCCTAAGTCTTAATATACTAGCTGTTGCCAGCGGCTTCGCCCGCGTGTATGTCGGAAATTATCCCACGGGAACCTTATACCGGGATGAAAAGTATCCTATGTCTTAATATACTAGCTGTTGCCCGCGTGTATGTCGGATATTATCCCACGGGAACTTTTACCGGGATGAAAAGTATCCTATGTCTTAATATACTAGCTGTTGCCCGCGTGTATGTCGGATATTATCCCACGGGAACCTTCTACCGGGATGAAAAGTATCCTATGTCTTAATATAATAGCTGTTGCCCGCGTGTATGTCGGAAATTATCCCACGGGAACCTTCTACCGGGATGAAAAGTATCCTATGTCTTAATATACTAGCTGTTGTCAGCGGCTTCGCCCGCGTGTATGTCGGAAATTATCCCACGGGAACCTTTTACCGGGATGAAAAGTATCCTATGTCTTAATATACTAGCTGTTGCCCGGGTGTATGTCGGATATTATCCCACGGGAGCCTTCTACCGGGATGAAAAGTATCCTATGTCTTAATATACTAACTGTTGCCCGCGTGTATGTCGGAAATTATCCCACGGGAACCTTCTACCGGGATGAAAAGTATCCTATGTCTTAATATACTAGCTGTTGCCAGCGTGTATGTCAGAAATTATCCCACGGGAACCTTCTACCGCGATGAAAAGTATCCTATGTCTTAATAAACTAGCTGTTGCCCGCGTGTATGTCGGAAGTTATCCCACGGGAACCTTCTACCGGGATGAAAAGTATCCTATGTCTTAATATACTAGCTGTTGCCCGGGTGTATGTCGGATATTTTCCCACGGGAGCCTTCTACCGGGATGAAAAGTATCCTATGTCTTAATATACTAGCTGTTGCCCGCGTGTATGTCGGAAATTATTCCACGGGAACCTTCTACCGGGATGAAAAGTATCCTATGTCTTAATATACTAGCTGTTGCCCGCGTGTATGTCGGATATTATCCCATGGGAACCTTCTACCGGGATGAAAAGTATCCTATGTCTTAATATACTAGCTGTTGCCAGCGTGTTTGTCGGAAATTATCCCACGGGAACCTTCTACCGGGATGAAAAGTATCCTATGTCTTAATATACTAGCTGTTGCCAGCGGCTTCGCCCGCGTGTATGTCGGAAATTATTCCACGGGAACCTTCTACCGGGATGAAAAGTATCCTATGTCTTAATATACTAGCTGTTGCCAGCGGCTATGTCGGAAATTATCCCACGGGAACCTTCTACCGGGATGAAAAGTATCCTATGTCTTAATATAATAGCAGTTGCCAGCGTGTATGTCAGAAATTATCCCACGGGAAACTTCTACCGGGATGAAAAGTATCCTATGTCTTAATAAACTAGCTGTTGCCCGCGTGTATGTCGGAAGTTATCCCACGGGAACCTTCTACCGGGATGAAAAGTATCCTATGTCTTAATATACTAGCTGTTGCCCGGGTGTATGTCGGATATTATCCCACGGGAGCCTTCTACCGGGATGAAAAGTATCCTATGTCTTAATATACTAACTGTTGCCCGCGTGTATGTCGGAAATTATCCCACGGGAACCTTCTACCGGGATGAAAAGTATCCTATGTCTTAATATACTAGCTGTTGCCAGCGTGTATGTCAGAAATTATCCCACGGGAACCTTCTACCGCGATGAAAAGTATCCTATGTCTTAATAAACTAGCTGTTGCCCGCGTGTATGTCGGAAGTTATCCCACGGGAACCTTCTACCGGGATGAAAAGTATCCTATGTCTTAATATACTAGCTGTTGCCCGGGTGTATGTCGGATATTATCCCACGGGAGCCTTCTACCGGGATGAAAAGTATCCTATGTCTTAATATACTAGCTGTTGCCCGCGTGTATGTCGGAAATTATTCCACGGGAACCTTCTACCGGGATGAAAAGTATCCTATGTCTTAATATACTAGCTGTTGCCCGCGTGTATGTCGGATATTATCCCATGGGAACCTTCTACCGGGATGAAAAGTATCCTATGTCTTAATATACTAGCTGTTGCCAGCGTGTTTGTCGGAAATTATCCCACGGGAACCTTCTACCGGGATGAAAAGTATCCTATGTCTTAATATACTAGCTGTTGCCAGCGGCTTCGCCCGCGTGTATGTCGGAAATTATTCCACGGGAACCTTCTACCGGGATGAAAAGTATCCTATGTCTTAATATACTAGCTGTTGCCCGCGTGTATGTCGGATATTATCCCACGGGAACCTTCTACCGGGATGAAAAGTATCCTATGTCTTAATATACTAGCTGTTGCCAGCGTGTTTGTCGGAAATTATCCCACGGGAACCTTCTACCGGGATAAAAAGTATCCTATGTCTTAATATACTAGCTGTTGCCAGCGGCTTCGCCCGCGTGTATGTCGGAAATTATTCCACGGGAACCTTCTACCGGGATGAAAAGTATCCTATGTCTTAATATACTAGCTGTTGCCCGCGTGTATGTCGGATATTATCCCACGGGAACCTTCTACCGGGATGAAAAGTATCCTATGTCTTAATATACTAGCTGTTGCCAGCGTGTTTGTCGGAAATTATCCCACGGGAACCTTCTACCGGGATGAAAAGTATCCTATGTCTTAATATACTAGCTGTTGCCAGCGGCTTCGCCCGCGTGTATGTCGGAAATTATCCCACGGGAACCTTCTACCGGGATGAAAAGTATCCTATGTCTTAATATACTAGCTGTTGCCCGCGTGTATGTCGGAAATTATCCCACGGGAACCTTCTACCGGGATGAAAAGTATCCTATGTCTTAATATACTAGCTGTTGCCAGCGGCTTCGCCCGCGTGTATGTCGGAAGTTATCCCACGGGAACCTTCTACCGGGATGAAAAGCATCCTATGTCTTAATATACTAGCTGTTGCCCGGGTGTATGTCGGATATTATCCCACGGGAGCCTTCTACCGGGATGAAAAGTATCCTATGTCTTAATATACTAGCTGTTGCCAGCGTGTATGTCAGAAATTATCCCACGGGAACCTTCTACCGGGATGAAAAGTATCCTATGTCTTAATAAACTAGCTGTTGCCCGCGTGTATGTCGGAAGTTATCCCACGGGAACCTTCTACCGGGATGAAAAGTATCCTATGTCTTAATATACTAGCTGTTGCCCGGGTGTATGTCGGATATTATCCCACGGGAGCCTTCTACCGGGATGAAAAGTATCCTATGTCTTAATATACTAGCTGTTGCCCGCGTGTATGTCGGAAATTATCCCACGGGAACCTTCTACCGGGATGAAAAGTGTCCTATGTCTTAATATACTAGCTGTTGCAGCGGCTTCGCCCGCGTGTATGTCGGAAATTATCCCACGGGAACTTTCTACCGGGATGAAAAGTATCCTATGTCTTAATATACTAGCTGTAGCCAGCGTGTATGTCGGGAATTAGCCCACGGGAACCTTCTACCGGGATGAAAAGTATCCTATGTCTTAATATACTAGCTGTTGCCCGCGTGTATGTCGGAAATTATCCCACGGGAACCTTCTACCGGGATGAAAAGTATCCTATGTCTTAATATACTAGCTGTTGCCCGCGTGTATGTCGGAAATTATCCCACGGGAACCTTCTACCGGGATGAAAAATATCCTATGTCTTAATATACTAGCTGTTGCCAGCGTGTTTGTCGGAAATTATTCCACGGGAACCTTCTACCGGGATGAAAAGTATCCTATGTCTTAATATACTAGCTGTTGCCAGCGGCTTCGCCCGCGTGTATGTCGGAAATTATTCCACGGGAACCTTCTACCGGGATGAAAAGTATCCTATGTCTTAATATACTAGCTGTTGCCCGCGTGTATGTCGGATATTATCCCACGGGAACCTTCTACCGGGATGAAAAGTATCCTATGTCTTAATATACTAGCTGTTGCCAGCGTGTTTGTCGGAAATTATCCCACGGGAACCTTCTACCGGGATGAAAAGTATCCTATGTCTTAATATACTAGCTGTTGCCAGCGGCTTCGCCCGCGTGTATGTCGGAAATTATCCCACGGGAACCTTCTACCGGGATGAAAAATATCCTATGTCTTAATATACTAGCTGTTGCCCGCGTGTATGTCGGAAATTATCCCACGGGAACCTTCTACCGGGATGAAAAGTATCCTATGTCTTAATATACTAGCTGTTGCCAGCGGCTTCGCCCGCGTGTATGTCGGAAGTTATCCCACGGGAACCTTCTACCGGGATGAAAAGCATCCTATGTCTTAATATACTAGCTGTTGCCCGGGTGTATGTCGGATATTATCCCACGGGAGCCTTCTACCGGGATGAAAAGTATCCTATGTCTTAATATACTAGCTGTTGCCAGCGTGTATGTCAGAAATTATCCCACGGGAACCTTCTACCGGGATGAAAAGTATCCTATGTCTTAATAAACTAGCTGTTGCCCGCGTGTATGTCGGAAGTTATCCCACGGGAACCTTCTACCGGGATGAAAAGTATCCTATGTCTTAATATACTAGCTGTTGCCCGGGTGTATGTCGGATATTATCCCACGGGAGCCTTCTACCGGGATGAAAAGTATCCTATGTCTTAATATACTAGCTGTTGCCCGCGTGTATGTCGGAAATTATCCCACGGGAACCTTCTACCGGGATGAAAAGTATCCTATGTCTTAATATACTAGCTGTTGTCAGCGGCTTCGCCCGCGTGTATGTCGGAAATTATCCCACGGGAACCTTTTACCGGGATGAAAAGTATCCTATGTCTTAATATACTATCTGTTGCCCGTGTGTATGTCGGATATTATCCCACGGGAACCTTCTACCGGGATGAAAAGTATGCTATGTCTTAATATACTAGCTGTTGCCAGCGGCTTCGCCCGCGTGTATGTCGGAAATTATCCCACGGGAACCTTCTACCGAGATGAAAAGTATCCTATGTCTTAATATACTAGCTGTTGCCAGCGGCTATGTCGGAAATTATCTCACGGGAACCTTCTACCGGGATGAAAAGTATCCTATGTCTTAATATACTAGCTGTTGCCAGCGGCTTCGCCCGCGTGTATGTCGGAAATTATTCCACGGGAACCTTCTACCGGGATGAAAAGTATCCTATGTCTTAATATACTAGCTGTTGCCAGCGGCTATGTCGGAAATTATCCCACGGGAACCTTCTACCGGGATGAAAAGTATCCTATGTCTTAATATAATAGCAGTTGCCAGCGTGTATGTCAGAAATTATCCCACGGGAACCTTCTACCGGGATGAAAAGTATCCTATGTCTTAATAAACTAGCTGTTGCCCGCGTGTATGTCGGAAGTTATCCCACGGGAACCTTCTACCGGGATGAAAAGTATCCTATGTCTTAATATACTAGCTGTTGCCCGGGTGTATGTCGGATATTATCCCACGGGAGCCTTCTACCGGGATGAAAAGTATCCTATGTCTTAATATACTAACTGTTGCCCGCGTGTATGTCGGAAATTATCCCACGGGAACCTTCTACCGGGATGAAAAGTATCCTATGTCTTAATATACTAGCTGTTGCCAGCGTGTATGTCAGAAATTATCCCACGGGAACCTTCTACCGCGATGAAAAGTATCCTATGTCTTAATAAACTAGCTGTTGCCCGCGTGTATGTCGGAAGTTATCCCACGGGAACCTTCTACCGGGATGAAAAGTATCCTATGTCTTAATATACTAGCTGTTGCCCGGGTGTATGTCGGATATTATCCCACGGGAGCCTTCTACCGGGATGAAAAGTATCCTATGTCTTAATATACTAGCTGTTGCCCGCGTGTATGTCGGAAATTATTCCACGGGAACCTTCTACCGGGATGAAAAGTATCCTATGTCTTAATATACTAGCTGTTGCCCGCGTGTATGTCGGATATTATCCCATGGGAACCTTCTACCGGGATGAAAAGTATCCTATGTCTTAATATACTAGCTGTTGCCAGCGTGTTTGTCGGAAATTATCCCACGGGAACCTTCTACCGGGATGAAAAGTATCCTATGTCTTAATATACTAGCTGTTGCCAGCGGCTTCGCCCGCGTGTATGTCGGAAATTATCCCACGGGAACCTTCTACCGGGATGAAAAGTATCCTATGTCTTAATATACTAGCTGTTGCCAGCGTGTTTGTCGGAAATTATCCCACGGGAACCTTCTACCGGGATGAAAAGTATCCTATGTCTTAATATACTAGCTGTTGCCAGCGGCTTCGCCCGCGTGTATGTCGGAAATTATCCCACGGGAACCTTCTACCGGGATGAAAAGTGTCCTATGTCTTAATATACTAGCTGTTGCAGCGGCTTCGCCCGCGTGTATGTCGGAAATTATCCCACGGGAACTTTCTACCGGGATGAAAAGTATCCTATGTCTTAATATACTAGCTGTTGCCAGCGTGTATGTCGGGAATTAGCCCACGGGAACCTTCTACCGGGATGAAAAGTATCCTATGTCTTAATATACTAGCTGTTGCCCGCGTGTATGTCGGAAATTATCCCACGGGAACCTTCTACCGGGATGAAAAGTATCCTATGTCTTAATATACTAGCTGTTGCCCGCGTGTATGTCGGGAATTATCCCACGGGAACCTTCTACCGGGATGAAAAGTATCCTATGTCTTAATATACTAGCTGTTGCCCGCGTGTATGTCGGAAATTATCCCACGGGAACCTTCTACCGGGATGAAAAGTATCCTATGTCTTAATATACTAGCTGTTGCCAGCGGCTTCGCCCGCGTGTATGTCGGAAATTATTCCACGGGAACCTTCTACCGGGATGAAAAGTATCCTATGTCTTAATATACTAGCTGTTGCCCGCGTGTATGTCGGATATTATCCCACGGGAACCTTCTACCGGGATGAAAAGTATCCTATGTCTTAATATACTAGCTGTTGCCAGCGTGTTTGTCGGAAATTATCCCACGGGAACCTTCTACCGGGATGAAAAGTATCCTATGTCTTAATATACTAGCTGTTGCCAGCGGCTTCGCCCGCGTGTATGTCGGAAATTATCCCACGGGAACCTTCTACCGGGATGAAAAGTATCCTATGTCTTAATATACTAGCTGTTGCCCGCGTGTATGTCGGAAATTATCCCACGGGAACCTTCTACCGGGATGAAAAGTATCCTATGTTTTAATATACTAGCTGTTGCCAGCGGCTTCGCCCGCGTGTATGTCGGAAGTTATCCCACGGGAACCTTCTACCGGGATGAAAAGCATCCTATGTCTTAATATACTAGCTGTTGCCCGGGTGTATGTCGGATATTATCCCACGGGAGCCTTCTACCGGGATGAAAAGTATCCTATGTCTTAATATACTAGCTGTTGCCAGCGTGTATGTCAGAAATTATCCCACGGGAACCTTCTACCGGGATGAAAAGTATCCTATGTCTTAATAAACTAGCTGTTGCCCGCGTGTATGTCGGAAGTTATCCCACGGGAACCTTCTACCGGGATGAAAAGTATCCTATGTCTTAATATACTAGCTGTTGCCCGGGTGTATGTCGGATATTATCCCACGGGAGCCTTCTACCGGGATGAAAAGTATCCTATGTCTTAATATACTAGCTGTTGCCCGCGTGTATGTCGGAAATTATCCCACGGGAACCTTCTACCGGGATGAAAAGTGTCCTATGTCTTAATATACTAGCTGTTGCAGCGGCTTCGCCCGCGTGTATGTCGGAAATTATCCCACGGGAACTTTCTACCGGGATGAAAAGTATCCTATGTCTTAATATACTAGCTGTTGCCAGCGTGTATGTCGGGAATTAGCCCACGGGAACCTTCTACCGGGATGAAAAGTATCCTATGTCTTAATATACTAGCTGTTGCCCGCGTGTATGTCGGAAATTATCCCACGGGAACCTTCTACCGGGATGAAAAGTATCCTATGTCTTAATATACTAGCTGTTGCCCGCGTGTATGTCGGGAATTATCCCACGGGAACCTTCTACCGGGATGAAAAGTATCCTATGTCTTAATATACTAGCTGTTGCCCGCGTGTATGTCGGAAATTATCCCACGGGAACTTTCTACCGGGATGAAAAGTATCCTATGTCTTAATATACTAGCTGTTGCCCGCGTGTATGTCGGAAATTTTCCCACGGGAACCTTCTACCGGGATGAAAAGTATCCTATGTCTTAATATACTAGCTGTCGCCAGCGGCTTCGCCCGCGTGTATGTCGGAAATTATCCCACGGGAACTTTCTACCGGGATGAAAAGTATCCTATGTCTTAATATACTAGCTGTTGCCAGCGTGTATGTCGGAAATTATCCCACGGGAACCTTCTACCGGGATGAAAAGTATCCTATGTCTTAATATACTAGCTGTTGCCAGCGGCTTCGCCCGCGTGTATGTCGGAAATTATCCCACGGGAACCTTCTACCGTGATGAAAAGTATCCTATGTCTTAATATACTAGCTGTTGCCAGAGGCTTCGCCCGCGTGTATGTCGGAAATTATCCCACGGGAACCGTCTACCGGGATGAAAAGTCTCCTATGTCTTACTATACTAGCTGTTGCCCGCGTGTATGTCGGAAATTATCCCACGGGAACCTTCTACCGGGATGAAAAGCATCCTATGTCTTACTATACTAGCTGTTGCCAGCGGCTTCGCCCGCGTGTATGTCGGAAATTATCCCACGGGAACCTTCTACCGGGATGAAAAGTATCCTATGTCTTAATATACTAGCTGTTGCCCGCGTGTATGTCGGAAATTATCCCACGGGAACCTTCTACCGGGATGAAAAGTATCCTATGTCTTAATATACTAGCTGTTGCCCGCGTGTATGTCGGAAATTATCCCACGGGAACCTTCTACCGGGATCAAAAGTATCCTATGTCTTAATATACTAGCTGTTGCCCGCGTGTATGTCGGAAATTATCCCACGGGAACCTTCTACCGTGATGAAAAGTATCCTATGTCTTAATATACTAGCTGTTGCCAGCGGCTTCGCCCAAGTTTATGTCGGAAATTATCCCACAGGAACCTTCTACCGGGATGAAAAGTATCCTATGTCTTAATATACTAGCTGTTGCCCGCGTGTATGTCGGAAACTATCGCACGGGAACCTTCTACCGGGATGAAAAGTATCCTATGTCTTAATATACTAGCTGTTGCCCGCGTGTATGTCGGAAATTATCCCACGGGAACCTTCTACCGGGATGAAAAGTATCCTATGTCTTACTATACTAGCTGTTGCAAGCGGCTTCGCCCGCGTGTATGTCGGAAATTATCCCACAGGAACCTTCTACCGGGATGAAAAGTATCCTATGTCTTAATATACTAGCTGTTGCCCGCGTGTATGTCGGAAATTATCCCACGGGAACCTTCTACCGGGATGAAAAGTATCCTATGTCTTAATATACTAGCTGTTGCCAGCGGCTTCGCCCGCGTGTATGTCGGAAATTATCCCACGGGAACCTTTTACCGGGATGAAAAGTATCCTATGTCTTAATATACTAGCTGTTGCCCGCGTGTATGTCGGAAATTATCCCACGGGAACCTTCTACCGGGATGAAAAGTATCCTATGTCTTAATATACTAGCTGTTGCCAGCGGCTTCGCCCAAGTTTATGTCGGAAATTATCCCACGGGAACCTTCTACCGGGATGAAAAGTATCCTATGTCTTAATATACTAGCTGTTGCCCGCGTGTATGTCGGAAATTATCCCACGGGAACCTTCTACCGGGATGAAAAGTATCCTATGTCTTAATATACTAGCTGTTGCCCGCGTGTATGTCGGAAATTATCCCACGGGAACCTTCTACCGGGATGAAAAGTATCCTATGTCTTAATATACTAGCTGTTGCCAGCGGCTTCGCCCGCGTGTATGTCGGAAATTATCCCACGGGAACTTTCTACCGGGATGAAAAGTATCCTATGTCTTAATATACTAGCTGTAGCCAGCGGCTTCGCCCGCGTGTATGTCGGAAATTATCACACGGGAACCTTCTACCGGGATGAAAAATATCCTATGTCTTAATATACTAGCTGTTGCCCGCGTGTATGTCGGAAATTATCCCACGGGAACCTTCTACCGGGATGAAAAGTATCCTATGTCTTAATATACTAGCTGTTGCCAGCGGCTTCGCCCGCGTGTATGTTGGAAATTATCCCACGGGAACCTTCTACCGGGATGAAAGTATCCTATGTCTTAATATACTAGCTGTTGCCAGCGGCTTCGCCCGCGTGTATGTCGGAATTTATCCCACGGGAACCTTCTACCGGGATGAAAAGTATCCTATGTCTTAATATACTAACTGTTGCCCGCGTGTATGTCGGATATTATCCAAGGGAACCTTCTACCGGGATGAAAAGTATCCTATGTCTTAATATACTAGCTGTTGCCAGCGGCTTCGCCCGCGTGTATGTCGGAAATTATCCCACGGGAACCTTCTACCGGGATGAAAAGTATCCTATGTCTTAATATACTAGCTGTTGCCAGCGGCTTCGCCCGCGTGTATGTCGGAAATTATCCCACGGGAACCTTCTACCGGAATGAAAAGTATCCTTTGTCTTAATATACTAGCTGTTGCCCGCGTGTATGTCGGAAATTATCCCACGGGAACCTTCTACCGGGATGAAAAGTATCCTATGTCTTAATATACTAGCTGTTGCCAGCGGCTTCGCCCGCGTGTATGTTGGAAATTATCCCACGGGAACCTTCTACCGGGATGAAAGTATCCTATGTCTTAATATACTAGCTGTTGCCCGCGTGTATGTCGGAAATTATCCCACGGGAACCTTCTACCGGGATGAAAAGTATCCTATGTCTTAATATACTAGCTGTTGCCAGCGGCTTCGCCCGCGTGTATGTCGGAAATTATCCCACGGGAACTTTCTACCGGGATGAAAAGTATCCTATGTCTTAATATACTAGCTGTTGCCCGCGTGTATGTCGGAAATTATCCCACGGGAACCTTCTACCGGGATGAAAAGTATCCTATGTCTTAATATACTAGCTGTTGCCCGCGTGTATGTCGGATATTATCCCACGGGAACCTTCTACCGGGATGAAAAGTATCCTATGTCTTAATATACTAGCTGTTGCCCGCGTGTATGTCGGAAATTATCCCACGGGAACCTTCTACCGGGATGAAAAGTATCCTATGTCTTAATATACTAGCTGTTGCCAGCGGCTTCGCCCGCGTGTATGTCGGAAATTATCCCACGGGAACCTTCTACCGGGATGAAAAGTATCCTATGTCTTAATATACTAACTGTTGCCCGCGTGTATGTCGGATATTATCCAAGGGAACCTTCTACCGGGATGAAAAGTATCCTATGTCTTAATATACTAGCTGTTGCCAGCGGCTTCGCCCGCGTGTATGTCGGAAATTATCCCACGGGAACCTTCTACCGGGATGAAAAGTATCCTATGTCTTAATATACTAGCTGTTGCCAGCGTGTATGTCGGAAATTATCCCACGGGAACCTTCTACCGGAATGAAAAGTATCCTTTGTCTTAATAAACTAGCTAATATACTAGCTGTTGCCAGCGGCTTCGCTCGCGTGTATGTCGGAAATTATCCCACGGGAACCTTCTACCGGGATGAAAAGTATCCTATGTCTTAATATACTAGCTGTTGCCAGCGTGTATGTCGGAAATTATCCCACGGGAACCTTCTACCGGAATGAAAAGTATCCTTTGTCTTAATATACTAGCTGTTGCCCGCGTGTATGTCGGAAATAATCCCACGGGAACCTTCTACCGGGATGAAAAGTATCCTATGTCTTAATATACTAGCTGTTGCCAGCGGCTTCGCCCGCGTGTATGTCGGAAATTATACCACGGGAAACTTCTACCGGGATGAAATGTATCCTATGTCTTAATATACTAGCTGTTGCCCGCGTGTATGTCGGATATTATCCCACGGGAACCTTCTACCGGGATGAAAAGTATCCTAAGTCTTAATATACTAGCTGTTGCCAGCGGCTTCGCCCGCGTGTATGTCGGAAATTATCCCACGGGAACCTTATACCGGGATGAAAAGTATCCTATGTCTTAATATACTAGCTGTTGCCCGCGTGTATGTCGGAAATTATCCCACGGGAACCTTCTACCGGGATGAAAAGTATCCTATGTCTTAATATACTAGCTGTTGCCCGCGTGTATGTCGGATATTATCCCACGGGAACCTTCTACCGGGATGAAAAGTATCCTATGTCTTAATATAATAGCTGTTGCCCGCGTGTATGTCGGAAATTATCCCACGGGAACCTTCTAACGGGATGAAAAGTATCCTATGTCTTAATATACTAGCTGTTGCCGGCGTGTATGTCGGAAATTATCCCACGGGAACCTTCTACCGGAATGAAAAGTATCCTTTGTCTTAATATACTAGCTGTTGCCCGCGTGTATGTCGGAAATTATCCCACGGGAACCTTCTACCGGGATGAAAAGTATCCTATGTCTTAATATACTAGCTGTTGCCAGCGGCTTCGCCCGCGTGTATGTCGGAAATTATACCACGGGAAACTTCTACCGGGATGAAATGTATCCTATGTCTTAATATACTAGCTGTTGCCCGCGTGTATGTCGGAAATTATCCCACGGGAACCTTCTACCGGAATGAAAAGTATCCTTTGTCTTAATATACTAGCTGTTGCCCGCGTGTATGTCGGAAATTATCCCACGGGAACCTTCTACCGGGATGAAAAGTATCCTATGTCTTAATATACTAGCTGTTGCCAGCGGCTTCGCCCGCGTGTATGTCGGAAATTATACCACGGGAAACTTCTACCGGGATGAAATGTATCCTATGTCTTAATATACTAGCTGTTGCCCGCGTGTATGTCGGAAATTATCCCACGGGAACCTTCTACCGGGATGAAAAGTATCCTATGTCTTAATATACTAGCTGTTGCCGGCGTGTATGTCGGATATTATCTCACGGGAACCTTCTACCGGGATGAAAAGTATCCTATGTCTTAATATACTAGCTGTTGCCCGCGTGTATGTCGGATATTATCCCACGGGAACCTTCTACCGGGATGAAAAGTATCCTATGTCTTAATATAATAGCTGTTGCCCGCGTGTATGTCGGAAATTATCCCACGGGAACCTTCTACCGGGATGAAAAGTATCCTATGTCTTAATATACTAGCTGTTGTCAGCGGCTTCGCCCGCGTGTATGTCGGAAATTATCCCACGGGAACCTTTTACCGGGATGAAAAGTATCCTATGTCTTAATATACTATCTGTTGCCCGCGTGTATGTCGGATATTATCCCACGGGAACCTTCTACCGGGATGAAAAGTATGCTATGTCTTAATATACTAGCTGTTGCCAGCGGCTTCGCCCGCTTGTATGTCGGAAATTATCCCACGGGAACCTTCTACCGAGATGAAAAGTATCCTATGTCTTAATATACTAGCTGTTGCCAGCGTGTATGTCGGATATTATCCCACGGGAACCTTCTACCGGGATGAAAAGTATCCTATGTCTTAATATAATAGCTGTTGCCCGCGTGTATGTCGGAAATTATCCCACGGGAACCTTCTACCGGGATGAAAAGTATCCTATGTCTTAGTATACTAGCTGTTGTCAGCGGCTTCGCCCGCGTGTATGTCGGAAATTATCCCACGGGAACCTTTTACCGGGATGAAAAGTATCCTATGTCTTAATATACTATCTGTTGCCGGCGTGTATGTCGGATATTATCCCACGGGAACCTTCTACCGGGATGAAAAGTATCCTATGTCTTAATATACTAGCTGTTGCCAGCGGCTTCGCCCGCGTGTATGTCGGAAATTATCCCACGGGAACCTTCTACCGGGATGAAAAGTATCCTATGTCTTAATATACTAGCTGTTGCCAGCGGCTTCGCCCGCGTGTATGTCGGAAATTATCCAACGGGAACCTTCTACCGGGATGAAAAGTATCCTATGTCTTAATATACTAGCTGTTGCCCGCGTGTATGTCGGAAATTATCCCACGGGAACCTTCTACCGGGATGAAAAGTATCCTATGTCTTAATATATTAGCTGTTGCCAGCGGCTTCGCCCGCGTGTATGTCGGAAATTATTCCACGGGAACCTTCTACCGGGATGAAAAGTATCCTATGTCTTAATATACTAGCTGTTGCCCGCGTGTATGTCGGATATTATCCCACGGGAACCTTCTACCGGGATGAAAAGTATCCTATGTCTTAATATACTAGCTGTTGCCAGCGTGTTTGTCGGAAATTATCCCACGGGAACCTTCTACCGGGATGAAAAGTATCCTATGTCTTAATATACTAGCTGTTGCCAGCGGCTTCGCCCGCGTGTATGTCGGAAATTATCCCACGGGAACCTTCTACCGGGATGAAAAGTATCCTATGTCTTAATATACTAGCTGTTGCCCGCGTGTATGTCGGAAATTATCCCACGGGAACCTTCTACCGGGATGAAAAGTATCCTATGTCTTAATATACTAGCTGTTGCCAGCGGCTTCGCCCGCGTGTATGTTGGAAATTATCCCACGGGAACCTTCTACCGGGATGAAAAGTATCCTATGTCTTAATATAATAGCTGTTGCCAGCGTGTATGTCAGAAATTAACCCACGGGAACCTTCTACCGGGATGAAAAGTATCCTATGTCTTAATAAACTAGCTGTTGCCCGCGTGTATGTCGGAAGTTATCCCACGGGAACCTTCTACCGGGATGAAAAGTATCCTATGTCTTAATATACTAGCTGTTGCCCGGGTGTATGTCGGATATTATCCCACGGGAGCCTTCTAGCGGGATGAAAAGTATCCTATGTCTTAATATACTAGCTGTTGCCAGCGGCTTCGCCCGCGTGTATGTCGGAAATTATCCCACGGGAACCTTCTACCGGGATGAAAAGTATCCTATGTCTTAATATACTAGCTGTTGCCAGCGTGTATGTCAGAAATTATCCCACGGGAACCTTCTACCGGGATGAAAAGTATCCTATGTCTTAATATAATAGCTGTTGCCCGCGTGTATGTCGGAAATTATCCCACGGGAACCTTCTAACGGGATGAAAAGTATCCTATGTCTTAATATACTAGCTGTTGCCGGCGTGTATGTCGGAAATTATCCCACGGGAACCTTCTACCGGGATGAAAAGTATCCTATGTCTTAATATACTAGCTGTTGCCAGCGGCTTCGCCCGCGTGTATGTCGGAAATTATCCCACGGGAACCTTCTACCGGGATGAAAAGTATCCTATGTCTTAATATACTAACTGTTGCCCGCGTGTATGTCGGATATTATCCAAGGGAACCTTCTACCGGGATGAAAAGTATCCTATGTCTTAATATACTAGCTGTTGCCAGCGGCTTCGCCCGCGTGTATGTCGGAAATTATCCCACGGGAACCTTCTACTGGGATGAAAAGTATCCTATGTCTTAATATACTAGCTGTTGCCAGCGTGTATGTCGGAAATTATCCCACGGGAACCTTCTACCGGAATGAAAAGTATCCTTTGTCTTAATATACTAGCTGTTGCCCGCGTGTATGTCGGAAATTATCCCACGGGAACCTTCTACCGGGATGAAAAGTATCCTATGTCTTAATATACTAGCTGTTGCCAGCGGCTTCGCCCGCGTGTATGTCGGAAATTATACCACGGGAAACTTCTACCGGGATGAAATGTATCCTATGTCTTAATATACTAGCTGTTGCCCGCGTGTATGTCGGAAATTATCCCACGGGAACCTTCTACCGGGATGAAAAGTATCCTATGTCTTAATATACTAGCTGTTGCCGGCGTGTATGTCGGATATTATCTCACGGGAACCTTCTACCGGGATGAAAAGTATCCTATGTCTTAATATACTAGCTGTTGCCCGCGTGTATGTCGGATATTATCCCACGGGAACCTTCTACCGGGATGAAAAGTATCCTATGTCTTAATATAATAGCTGTTGCCCGCGTGTATGTCGGAAATTATCCCACGGGAACCTTCTACCGGGATAAAAAGTATCCTATGTCTTAATATACTAGCTGTTGTCAGCGGCTTCGCCCGCGTGTATGTCGGAAATTATCCCACGGGAACCTTTTATTGGGATGAAAAGTATCCTATGTCTTAATATACTATCTGTTGCCCGCGTGTATGTCGGATATTATCCCACGGGAATCTTCTACCGGGATGAAAAGTATGCTATGTCTTAATATACTAGCTGTTGCCAGCGGCTTCGCCCGCTTGTATGTCGGAAATTATCCCACGGGAACCTTCTACCGAGATGAAAAGTATCCTATGTCTTAATATACTAGCTGTTGCCAGCGTGTATGTCGGATATTATCCCACGGGAACCTTCTACCGGGATGAAAAGTATCCTATGTCTTAATATAATAGCTGTTGCCCGCGTGTATGTCGGAAATTATCCCACGGGAACCTTCTACCGGGATGAAAAGTATCCTATGTCTTAATATACTAGCTGTTGCCAGCGGCTTCGCCCGCGTGTATGTCGGAAATTATCCAACGGGAACCTTCTACCGGGATGAAAAGTATCCTATGTCTTAATATACTAGCTGTTGCCCGCGTGTATGTCGGAAATTATCCCACGGGAACCTTCTACCGGGATGAAAAGTATCCTATGTCTTAATATATTAGCTGTTGCCAGCGGCTTCGCCCGCGTGTATGTCGGAAATTATTCCACGGGAACCTTCTACCGGGATGAAAAGTATCCTATGTCTTAATATACTAGCTGTTGCCCGCGTGTATGTCGGATATTATCCCACGGGAACCTTCTACCGGGATGAAAAGTATCCTATGTCTTAATATACTAGCTGTTGCCAGCGGCTTCGCCCGCGTGTATGTCGGAAATTATCCCACGGGAACCTTCTACCGGGATGAAAAGTATCCTATATCTTAATATACTAGCTGTTGCCCGCGTGTATGTCGGAAATTATCCCACGGGAACCTTCTACCGGGATGAAAAGTATCCTATGTCTTAATATACTAGCTGTTGCCAGCGGCTTCGCCCGCGTGTATGTTGGAAATTATCCCACGGGAACCTTCTACCGGGATGAAAAGTATCCTATGTCTTAATATAATAGCTGTTGCCAGCGTGTATGTCAGAAATTATCCCACGGGAACCTTCTACCGGGATGAAAAGTATCCTATGTCTTAATAAACTAGCTGTTGCCCGCGTGTATGTCGGAAGTTATCCCACGGGAACCTTCTACCGGGATGAAAAGTATCCTATGTCTTAATATACTAGCTGTTGCCCGGGTGTATGTCGGATATTATCCCACGGGAGCCTTCTAGCGGGATGAAAAGTATCCTATGTCTTAATATACTAGCTGTTGCCAGCGGCTTCGCCCGCGTGTATGTCGGAAATTATCCCACGGGAACCTTCTACCGGGATGAAAAGTATCCTATGTCTTAATATACTAGCTGTTGCCAGCGTGTATGTCAGAAATTATCCCACGGGAACCTTCTACCGGGATGAAAAGTATCCTATGTCTTAATAAACTAGCTGTTGCCCGCGTGTATGTCGGAAGTTATCCCACGGGAACCTTCTACCGGGATGAAAAGTATCCTATGTCTTAATATACTAGCTGTTGCCCGGGTGTATGTCGGATATTATCCCACGGGAGCCTTCTACCGGGATAAAAAGTATCGTATGTCTTAATATACTAGCTGTTGCCCGCGTGTATGTCGGAAATTATCCCACGGGAACCTTCTACCGGGATGAAAAGTATCCTATGTCTTAATATACTAGCTGTTGCCAGCGGCTTCGCCCGCGTGTATGTCGGAAATTATCCCACGGGAACTTTCTACCGGGATGAAAAGTATCCTATGTCTTAATATACTAGCTGTTGCCAGCGTGTATGTCAGGAATTATCCCACGGGAACCTTCTACCGGGATGAAAAGTATCCTATGTCTTAATATACTAGCTGTTGCCCGCGTGTATGTCGGAAATTATCCCACGGGAACCTTCTACCGGGATGAAAAGTATCCTATGTCTTAATATACTAGCTGTCGCCAGCGGCTTCGCCCGCGTGTATGTCGGAAATTATCCCACGGGAACCTTCTACCGGGATGAAAAGTATCCTATGCCTTAATATACTAGCTGTTGCCAGCGGCTTCGCCCGCGTGTATGTCGGAAATTATTTCACGGGAACCTTCTACCGGGATGAAAAGTATCCTATGTCTTAATATACTAGCTGTTGCCCGCGTGTATGTCGGATATTATCCCACGGGAACCTTCTACCGGGATGAAAAGTATCCTATGTCTTAATATACTAGCTGTTGCCAGCGTGTATGTCGGAAATTATCCCACGGGAACCTTCTACCGGGATGAAAAGTATCCTATGTCTTAATATACTAGCTGTTGCCAGCGGCTTCGCCCGCGTGTATGTCGGAAATTATCCCACGGGAACCTTCTACCGGGATGAAAAGTATCCTATGTCTTAATATACTAGCTGTTGCCAGCGTGTATGTCGGAAATTATCCCACGGGAACCTTCTACCGGAATGAAAAGTATCCTTTGTCTTAATATACTAGCTGTTGCCCGCGTGTATGTCGGATATTATCCCACGGGAACCTTCTACCGGGATGAAAAGTATCCTATGTCTTAATATACTAGCTGTTGCCAGCGGCTTCGCCCGCGTGTATGTCGGAAATTATCCCACGGGAACCTTCTACCGGGATGAAAAGTATCCTATGTCTTAATATACTAGCTGTTGCCAGCGTGTATGTCAGAAATTATCCCACGGGAACCTTCTACCGGGATGAAAAGTATCCTATGTCTTAATAAACTAGCTGTTGCCCGCGTGTATGTCGGAAGTTATCCCACGGGAACCTTCTACCGGAATGAAAAGTATCCTTTGTCTTAATATACTAGCTGTTGCCCGCGTGTATGTCGGAAATAATCCCACGGGAACCTTCTACCGGGATGAAAAGTATCCTATGTCTTAATATACTAGCTGTTGCCAGCGGCTTCGCCCGCGTGTATGTCGGAAATTATACCACGGGAAACTTCTACCGGGATGAAATGTATCCTATGTCTTAATATACTAGCTGTTGCCCGCGTGTATGTCGGATATTATCCCACGGGAACCTTCTACCGGGATGAAAAGTATCCTAAGTCTTAATATACTAGCTGTTGCCAGCGGCTTCGCCCGCGTGTTTGTCGGAAATTATCCCACGGGAACCTTATACCGGGATGAAAAGTATCCTATGTCTTAATATACTAGCTGTTGCCCGCGTGTATGTCGGAAATTATCCCACGGGAACCTTCTACCGGGATGAAAAGTATCCTATGTCTTAATATACTAGCTGTTGCCGGCGTGTATGTCGGATATTATCTCACGGGAACCTTCTACCGGGATGAAAAGTATCCTATGTCTTAATATACTAGCTGTTGCCCGCGTGTATGTCGGATATTATCCCACGGGAACCTTCTACCGGGATGAAAAGTATCCTATGTCTTAATATAATAGCTGTTGCCCGCGTGTATGTCGGAAATTATCCCACGGGAACCTTCTACCGGGATGAAAAGTATCCTATGTCTTAATATACTAGCTGTTGCCGGCGTGTATGTCGGAAATTATCCCACGGGAACCTTCTACCGGGATGAAAAGTATCCTATGTCTTAATATACTAGCTGTTGCCAGCGGCTTCGCCCGCGTGTATGTCGGAAATTATCCCACGGGAACCTTCTACCGGGATGAAAAGTATCCTATGTCTTAATATACTAACTGTTGCCCGCGTGTATGTCGGATATTATCCAAGGGAACCTTCTACCGGGATGAAAAGTATCCTATGTCTTAATATACTAGCTGTTGCCAGCGGCTTCGCCCGCGTGTATGTCGGAAATTATCCCACGGGAACCTTCTACCGGGATGAAAAGTATCCTATGTCTTAATATACTAGCTGTTGCCAGCGTGTATGTCGGAAATTATCCCACGGGAACCTTCTACCGGAATGAAAAGTATCCTTTGTCTTAATATACTAGCTGTTGCCCGCGTGTATGTCGGAAATTATCCCACGGGAACCTTCTCCCGGGATGAAAAGTATCCTATGTCTTAATATACTAGCTGTTGCCAGCGGCTTCGCCCGCGTGTCTGTCGGAAATTATACCACGGGAAACTTCTGCCGGGATGAAATGTATCCTATGTCTTAATATACTAGCTGTTGCCCGCGTGTATGTCGGAAATTATCCCACGGGAACCTTCTACCGTGATGAAAAGTATCCTATGTCTTAATATACTAGCTGTTGCCGGCGTGTATGTCGGATATTATCTCACGGGAACCTTCTACCGGGATGAAAAGTATCCTATGTCTTAATATACTAGCTGTTGCCCGCGTGTATGTCGGATATTATCCCACGGGAACCTTCTACCGGGATGAAAAGTATCCTATGTCTTAATATAATAGCTGTTGCCCGCGTGTATGTCGGAAATTATCCCACGGGAACCTTCTACCGGGATGAAAAGTATCCTATGTCTTAATATACTAGCTGTTGTCAGCGGCTTCGCCCGCGTGTATGTCGGAAATTATCCCACGGGAACCTTTTACCGGGATGAAAAGTATCCTATGTCTTAATATACTATCTGTTGCCCGCGTGTATGTCGGATATTATCCCACGGGAACCTTCTACCGGGATGAAAAGTATGCTATGTCTTAATATTCTAGCTGTTGCCAGCGGCTTCGCCCGCGTGTATGTCGGAAATTATCCCACGGGAACCTTCTACCGAGATGAAAAGTATCCTATGTCTTAATATACTAGCTGTTGCCAGCGTGTATGTCGGATATTATCCCACGGGAACCTTCTACCGGGATGAAAAGTATCCTATGTCTTAATATAATAGCTGTTGCCCGCGTGTATGTCGGAAATTATCCCACGGGAACCTTCTACCGGGATGAAAAGTATCCTATGTCTTAATATACTAGCTGTTGTCAGCGGCTTCGCCCGCGTGTATGTCGGAAATTATCCCACGGGAACCTTTTACCGGGATGAAAAGTATCCTATGTCTTAATATACTATCTGTTGCCCGCGTGTATGTCGGATATTATCCCACGGGAACCTTTTACCGGGATGAAAAGTATCCTATGTCTTAATATACTAGCTGTTGCCAGCGGCTTCGCCCGCGTGTATGTCGGAAATTATCCCACGGGAACCTTCTACCGGGATGAAAAGTATCCTATGTCTTAATATACTAGCTGTTGCCAGCGGCTTCGCCCGCGTGTATGTCGGAAATTATCCAACGGGAACCTTCTACCGGGATGAAAAGTATCCTATGTCTTAATATACTAGCTGTTGCCCGCGTGTATGTCGGAAATTATCCCACGGGAACCTTCTACCGGGATGAAAAGTATCCTATGTCTTAATATATTAGCTGTTGCCAGCGGCTTCGCCCGCGTGTCTGTCGGAAATTATACCACGGGAAACTTCTACCGGGATGAAATGTATCCTATGTCTTAATATACTAGCTGTTGCCCGCGTGTATGTCGGAAATTATCCCACGGGAACCTTCTACCGTGATGAAAAGTATCCTATGTCTTAATATACTAGCTGTTGCCGGCGTGTATGTCGGATATTATCTCACGGGAACCTTCTACCGGGATGAAAAGTATCCTATGTCTTAATATACTAGCTGTTGCCCGCGTGTATGTCGGATATTATCCCACGGGAACCTTCTACCGGGATGAAAAGTATCCTATGTCTTAATATAATAGCTGTTGCCCGCGTGTATGTCGGAAATTATCCCACGGGAACCTTCTACCGGGATGAAAAGTATCCTATGTCTTAATATACTAGCTGTTGTCAGCGGCTTCGCCCGCGTGTATGTCGGAAATTATCCCACGGGAACCTTTTACCGGGATGAAAAGTATCCTATGTCTTAATATACTATCTGTTGCCCGCGTGTATGTCGGATATTATCCCACGGGAACCTTCTACCGGGATGAAAAGTATGCTATGTCTTAATATTCTAGCTGTTGCCAGCGGCTTCGCCCGCGTGTATGTCGGAAATTATCCCACGGGAACCTTCTACCGAGATGAAAAGTATCCTATGTCTTAATATACTAGCTGTTGCCAGCGTGTATGTCGGATATTATCCCACGGGAACCTTCTACCGGGATGAAAAG
This sequence comes from Dicycla oo, assembly GCA_948252095.1. NCBI lineage: Eukaryota > Metazoa > Arthropoda > Insecta > Lepidoptera > Noctuidae > Dicycla > Dicycla oo. The sequence goes on along the minus strand of OX411729.1, from coordinate 13,692,620 downwards.
TATCCTATGTCTTAATATAATAGCTGTTGCCCGCGTGTATGTCGGAAATTATCCCACGGGAACCTTCTACCGGGATGAAAAGTATCCTATGTCTTAATATACTAGCTGTTGTCAGCGGCTTCGCCCGCGTGTATGTCGGAAATTATCCCACGGGAACCTTTTACCGGGATGAAAAGTATCCTATGTCTTAATATACTATCTGTTGCCCGCGTGTATGTCGGAAATTATCCCACGGGAACCTTTTACCGGGATGAAAAGTATCCTATGTCTTAATATACTAGCTGTTGCCAGCGGCTTCGCCCGCGTGTATGTCGGAAATTATCCCACGGGAACCTTCTACCGGGATGAAAAGTATCCTATGTCTTAATATACTAGCTGTTGCCAGCGGCTTCGCCCGCGTGTATGTCGGAAATTATCCAACGGGAACCTTCTACCGGGATGAAAAGTATCCTATGTCTTAATATACTAGCTGTTGCCCGCGTGTATGTCGGAAATTATCCCACGGGAACCTTCTACCGGGATGAAAAGTATCCTATGTCTTAATATATTAGCTGTTGCCAGCGGCTTCGCCCGCGTGTATGTCGGAAATTATTCCACGGGAACCTTCTACCGGGATGAAAAGTATCCTATGTCTTAATATACTAGCTGTTGCCCGCGTGTATGTCGGATATTATCCCACGGGAACCTTCTACCGGGATGAAAAGTATCCTATGTCTTAATATACTAGCTGTTGCCAGCGTGTTTGTCGGAAATTATCCCACGGGAACCTTCTACCGGGATGAAAAGTATCCTATGTCTTAATATACTAGCTGTTGCCAGCGGCTTCGCCCGCGTGTATGTCGGAAATTATCCCACGGGAACCTTCTACCGGGATGAAAAGTATCCTATGTCTTAATATACTAGCTGTTGCCCGCGTGTATGTCGGAAATTATCCCACGGGAACCTTCTACCGGGATGAAAAGTATCCTATGTCTTAATATACTAGCTGTTGCCAGCGGCTTCGCCCGCGTGTATGTTGGAAATTATCCCACGGGAACCTTCTACCGGGATGAAAAGTATCCTATGTCTTAATATAATAGCTGTTGCCAGCGTGTATGTCAGAAATTATCCCACGGGAACCTTCTACCGGGATGAAAAGTATCCTATGTCTTAATAAACTAGCTGTTGCCCGCGTGTATTACGGAAGTTATCCCACGGGAACCTTCTACCGGGATGAAAAGTATCCTATGTCTTAATATACTAGCTGTTGCCCGGGTGTATGTCGGATATTATCCCACGGGAGCCTTCTACCGGGATGAAAAGTATCCTATGTCTTAATATACTAGCTGTTGCCAGCGGCTTTGCCCGCGTGTATGTCGGAAATTATCCCACGGGAACCTTCTACCGGAATGAAAAGTATCCTATGTCTTAATATACTAGCTGTTGCCAGCGTGTATGTCAGAAATTATCCCACGGGAACCTTCTACCGGGATGAAAAGTATCCTATGTCTTAATAAACTAGCTGTTGCCCGCGTGTATGTCGGAAGTTATCCCACGGGAACCTTCTACCGGGATGAAAAGTATCCTATGTCTTAATATACTAGCTGTTGCCCGGGTGTATGTCGGATATTATCCCACGGGAGCCTTCTACCGGGATGAAAAGTATCCTATGTCTTAATATACTAGCTGTTGCCCGCGTGTATGTCGGAAATTATCCCACGGGAACCTTCTACCGGGATGAAAAGTATCCTATGTCTTAATATACTAGCTGTTGCCAGCGGCTTCGCCCGCGTGTATGTCGGAAATTATCCCACGGGAACTTTCTACCGGGATGAAAAGTATCCTATGTCTTAATATACTAGCTGTTGCCAGCGTGTATGTCAGGAATTATCCCACGGGAACCTTCTACCGGGATGAAAAGTATCCTATGTCTTAATATACTAGCTGTTGCCCGCGTGTATGTCGGAAATTATCCCACGGGAACCTTCTACCGGGATGAAAAGTATCCTATGTCTTAATATACTAGCTGTCGCCAGCGGCTTCGCCCTCGTGTATGTCGGAAATTATCCCACGGGAACCTTCTACCGGGATGAAAAGTATCCTATGCCTTAATATACTAGCTGTTGCCAGCGGCTTCGCCCGCGTGTATGTCGGAAATTATTTCACGGGAACCTTCTACCGGGATGAAAAGTATCCTATGTCTTAATATACTAGCTGTTGCCCGCGTGTATGTCGGATATTATCCCACGGGAACCTTCTACCGGGATGAAAAGTATCCTATGTCTTAATATACTAGCAGTTGCCAGCGGCTTCGCCCGCGTGTATGTCGGAAATTATCCCACGGGAACCTTCTACCGGGATGAAAAGTATCCTATGTCTTAATATACTAGCTGTTGCCAGCGGCTACGCCCGCGTGTATGTCGGAAATTATCCCACGGGAACCTTCTACCGGGATGAAAAGTATCCTATGTCTTAATATACTAGCTGTTGCCCGCGTGTATGTCGGAAATTATCCCACGGGAACCTTCTACCGGGATGAAAAGTATCCTATGTCTTAATATACTAGCTGTTGCCAGCGGCTTCGCCCGCGTGTATGTCGGAAATTATCCCAAGGGAACCTTCTACCGAGATGAAAAGTATCCTATGTCTTAATATTCTAGCTGTTGCCAGCGTGTATGTCGGATATTATCCCACGGGAACCTTCTACCGGGATGAAAAGTATCCTATGTCTTAATATACTAGCTGTTGCCAGCGGCTATGTCGGAAATTATCCCACGGGAACCTTCTACCGGGATGAAAGTATCCAATGTCTTAATATAATAGCTGTTGCCAGCGTGTATGTCGGAAATTATCCCGTGGGAACCTTCTACCGGGATGAAAAGTATCCTATGTCTTAATATACTAGCTGTTGTCAGCGGCTTCGCCCGCGTGTATGTCGGAAATTATCCCACGGGAACCTTTTACCGGGATGAAAAGTATCCTATGTCTTACTATACTAGCTGTTGCCAGCGGCTTCGCCCGCGTGTATGTCGGAAATTATCCCACGGGAACCTTCTACCGGGATGAAAAGTATCCTATGTCTTAATATACTAGCTGTTGCCAGCGGCTTCGCCCGCGTGTATGTCGGAAATTATCCCACGGGAACCTTCTACCGGGATGAAAAGTATCCTATGTCTTAATATACTAGCTGTTGCCAGCGGCTTCGCCCGCGTGTATGTCGGAAATTATCCAACGGCAACCTTCTACCGGGATGAAAAGTATCCTATGTCTTAATATACTAGCTGTTGCCCGCGTGTATGTCGGAAATTATCCCACGGGAACCTTCTACCGGGATGAAAAGTATCCTATGTCTTAATATATTAGCTGTTGCCAGCGGCTTCGCCGGCGTGTATGTCGGAAATTATTCCACGGGAACCTTCTACCGGGATGAAAAGTATCCTATGTCTTAATATACTAGCTGTTGCCCGCGTGTATGTCGGATATTATCCCACGGGAACCTTCTACCGGGATGAAAAGTATCCTATGTCTTAATATACTAGCTGTTGCCAGCGTGTTTGTCGGAAATTATCCCACGGGAACCTTCTACCGGGATGAAAAGTATCCTATGTCTTAATATACTAGCTGTTGCCAGCGGCTTCGCCCGCGTGTATGTCGGAAATTATCCCACGGGAACCTTCTACCGGGATGAAAAGTATCCTATGTCTTAATATACTAGCTGTTGCCCGCGTGTATGTCGGAAATTATCCCACGGGAACCTTCTACCGGGATGAAAAGTATCCTATGTCTTAATATACTAGCTGTTGCCAGCGGCTTCGCCCGCGTGTATGTTGGAAATTATCCCACGGGAACCTTCTACCGGGATGAAAAGTATCCTATGTCTTAATATAATAGCTGTTGCCAGCGTGTATGTCAGAAATTATCCCACGGGAACCTTCTACCGGGATGAAAAGTATCCTATGTCTTAATAAACTAGCTGTTGCCCGCGTGTATCTCGGAAGTTATCCCACGGGAACCTTCTACCGGGATGAAAAGTATCCTATGTCTTAATATACTAGCTGTTGCCCGGGTGTATGTCGGATATTATCCCACGGGAGCCTTCTACCGGGATGAAAAGTATCCTATGTCTTAATATACTAGCTGTTGCCCGCGTGTATGTCGGAAATTATCCCACGGGAACCTTCTACCGGGATGAAAAGTATCCTATGTCTTAATATACTAGCTGTTGCCAGCGTGTATGTCAGAAATTATCCCACGGGAACCTTCTACCGGGATGAAAAGTATCCTATGTCTTAATATACTAGCTGTTGCCCGGGTGTATGTCGGAAGTTATCCCACGGGAACCTTCTACCGGGATGAAAAGTATCCTATGTCTTAATATACTAGCTGTTGCCCGGGTGTATGTCGGATATTATCCCACGGGAACCTTCTACCGGGATGAAAAGTATCCTATGTCTTAATATACTAGCTGTTGCCCGCGTGTATGTCGGAAATTATCCCACGGGAACCTTCTACCGGGATGAAAAGTATCCTATGTCTTAATATACTAGCTGTTGCCAGCGGCTTCGCCCGCGTGTATGTCGGAAATTATCCCACGGGAACTTTCTACCGGGATGAAAAGTATCCTATGTCTTAATATTCTAGCTGTTGCCCGCGTGTATGTCGGAAATTATCCCACGGGAACCTTCTACCGGGATGAAAAGTATCCTATGTCTTAATATACTAGCTGTTGCCCGCGTGTATGTCGGATATTATCCCACGGGAACCTTCTACCGGGATGAAAAGTATCCTATGTCTTAATATACTAGCTGTTGCCAGCGTGTATGTCGGAAATTATCCCACGGGAACCTTCTACCGGGATGAAAAGTATCCTATGTCTTAATATACTAGCCGTTGCCAGCGGCTTCGCCCGCGTGTATGTCGGAAATTATCCCACGGGAACCTTCTACCGGGATGAAAAGTATCCTATGTCTTAATATACTAGCTGTTGCCAGCGGCTACGCCCGCGTGTATGTCGGAAATTATCCCACGGGAACCTTCTACCGGGATGAAAAGTATCCTATGTCTTAATATTCTAGCTGTTGCCCGCGTGTATGTCGGAAATTATCCCACGGGAACCTTCTACCGGGATGAAAAGTATCCTATGTCTTAATATACTAGCTGTTGCCAGCGGCTTCGCCCGCGTGTATGTCGGAAATTATCCCAAAGGAACCTTCTACCGAGATGAAAAGTATCCTATGTCTTAATATACTAGCTGTTGCCAGCGTGTATGTCGGATATTATCCCACGGGAACCTTCTATCGGGATGAAAAGTATCCTATCTCTTAATATACTAGCTGTTGCCAGCGGCTATGTCGGAAATTATCCCACGGGAACCTTCTACCGGGATGAAAGTATCCAATGTCTTAATATAATAGCTGTTGCCAGCGTGTATGTCGGAAATTATCCCGTGGGAACCTTCTACCGGGATGAAAAGTATCCTATGTCTTAATATACTAGCTGTTGCCAGCGGCTTCGCCCAAGTGTATGTCGGAAATTATCCCACGGGAACCTTCTACCGGGATGAAAAGTATCCTATGTCTTAATATACTAGCTGTTGCCAGCGGCTTCGCCCGCGTGTATGTTGGAAATTATCCCACGGGAACCTTCTACCGGGATGAAAATTATCCTATGTCTTAAAATACTAGCTGTTAACCGCGTGTATGTCGGAAATTATCCCACGGGAACCTTCTACCGGGATGAAAAGTATCCTATGTCTCAATATACTAGCTGTTGCCCGCGTGTATGTCGGAAATTATCCCACGGGAACCTTCTACCGGGATGAAAAGTATCCTATGTCTTAATATACTAGCTGTTGCCAGCGGCTTCGCCCGCGTGTATGTCGGAAATTATCCCACGGGAACCTTCTACCGTGATGAAAAGTATCCTATGTCTTAATATACTAGCTGTTGCCAGAGGCTTCGCCCGCGTGTATGTCGGAAATTATCCCACGGGAACCTTCTACCGGGATGAAAAGTATCCTATGTCTTACTATACTAGCTGTTGCCAGCGGCTTCGCCCGCGTGTATGTCGGAAATTATCCCACGGGAACCTTCTACCGGGATGAAAAGTATCCTTTGTCTTAATATACTAGCTGTTGCCCGCGTGTATATCGGATATTATCCCACGGGAACCTTCTACCGGGATGAAAAGTATCCTATGTCTTACTATACTAGCTGTTGCCCGCGTGTATGTCGGAAATTATCCCACGGGAACCTTCTACCGGGATGAAAAGTATCCTATGTCTTACTATACTAGCTGTTGCCAGCGGCTTCGCCCGCGTGTATGTCGGAAATTATCCCACGGGAACCTTCTACCGGGATGAAAAGTATCCTATGTCTTAATATACTAGCTGTTGCCCGCGTGTATGTCGGAAATTATCCCACGGGAACCTTCTACCGGGATGAAAAGTATCCTTTGTCTTAATATACTAGCTGTTGCCAGCGGCTTCGCCCGCGTGTATGTCGGAAATTATCCCACGGGAACCTTCTACCGGGATTAAAAGTATCCAATGTCTTAATATACTAGCTGTTGCCCGCGTGTATGTCGGAAATTATCCCACGGGAACCTTCTACCGGGATGAAAAGTATCCTATGTCTTAATATACTAGCTGTTGCCAGCGGCTTCGCCTAAGTTTATGTCGGAAATTATCCCACAGGAACCTTCTACCGGGATGAAAAGTATCCTATGTCTTAATATACTAGCTGTTGCCCGCGTGTATGTCGGAAACTATCCCACGGGAACCTTCTACCGGGATGAAAATTATCCTATGTCTTAATATACTAGCTGTTGCCAGCGGCTTCGCCCGCGTGTATGTCGGAAATTATCCCACGGGAACTTTCTACCGGGATGAAAAGTATCCTATGTCTTAATATACTAGCTGTTGCCCGCGTGTATGTCGGAAATTATCAAACGGGAACCTTCTACCGGGATGAAAAGTATCCTATGTCTTAATATACTAGCTGTTGCCAGCGGCTTCGCCCGCGTGTATGTCGGAAATTATCCCACGGGAACCTTCTACCGTGATGAAAAGTATCCTATGTCTTAATATACTAGCTGTTGCCAGAGGCTTCGCCCGCGTGTATGTCGGAAATTATCCCACGGGAACCTTCTACCGGGATGAAAAGTCTCCTATGTCTTACTATACTAGCTGTTGCCCGCGTGTATGTCGGAAATTATTCCACGGGAACCTTCTACCGGGATGAAAAGTATCCTATGTCTTACTATACTAGCTGTTGCCAGCGGTTTCGCCCGCGTGTATGTCGGAAATTATCCCACGGGAACCTTCTACCGGGATGAAAAGTATCCTATGTCTTAATATACTAGCTGTTGCCCGCGTGTATGTCGGAAATTATCCCACGGGAACCTTCTACCGGGATGAAAAGTATCCTATGTCTTAATATACTAGCTGTTGCCCGCGTGTATGTCGGAAATTATCCCACGGGAACCTTCTACCGGGATCAAAAGTATCCTATGTCTTAATATACTAGCTGTTGCCAGCGGCTTCACCCGCGTGTATGTCGGAAATTATCCCACGGGAACCTTCTACCGGGATGAAAAGTATCCTATGTCTTAATATACTAGCTGTTGCCCGCGTGTATGTCGGAAATTATCCCACGGGAACCTTCTACCGGGATGAAAAGTATCCTATGTCTTAATATACTAGCTGTTGCCAGCGGCTTCGCCCGCGTGTATGTCGGAAATTATCCCAAGGGAACCTTCTACCGAGATGAAAAGTATCCTATGTCTTAATATACTAGCTGTTGCCCGCGTGTATGTCGGATATTATCCCACGGGAACCTTCTACCGGGATGAAAAGTATCCTATGTCTTAATATACTAGCTGTTGCCAGCGGCTATGTCGGAAATTATCCCACGGGAACCTTCTACCGGGATGAAAGTATCCAATGTCTTAATATAATAGCTGTTGCCAGCGTGTATGTCGGAAATTATCCCGTGGGAACCTTCTACCGGGATGAAAAGTATCCTATGTCTTAATATACTAGCTGTTGCCAGCGGCTTCGCCCAAGTGTATGTCGGAAATTATCCCACGGGAACCTTCTACCGGGATGAAAAGTATCCTATGTCTTAATATACTAGCTGTTGCCAGCGGCTTCGCCCGCGTGTATGTTGGAAATTATCCCACGGGAACCTTCTACCGGGATGAAAAGTATCCTATGTCTTAAAATACTAGCTGTTGCCCGCGTGTATGTCGGAAATTATCCCAGGGGACCTTCTACCGGGATAAAAAGTATCCTATGTCTCAATATACTAGCTGTTGCCCGCGTGTATGTCGGAAATTATCCCACGGGAACCTTCTACCGGGATAAAAAGTATCCTATGTCTTAATATACTAGCTGTTGCCAGCGGCTTCGCCCGCGTGTATGTCGGAAATTATCCCACGGGAACCTTCTACCGTGATGAAAAGTATCCTATGTCTTAATATACTAGCTGTTGCCAGAGGCTTCGCCCGTGTGTATGTCGGAAATTATCCCACGGGAACCTTCTACCGGGATGAAAAGTATCCTATGTCTTACTATACTAGCTGTTGCCAGCGGCTTCGCCCGCGTGTATGTCGGAAATTATCCCACGGGAACCTTCTACCGGGATGAAAAGTATCCTATGTCTTAATATACTAGCTGTTGCCCGCGTGTATATCGGATATTATCCCACGGGAACCTTCTACCGGGATGAAAAGTATCCTATGTCTTACTATACTAGCTGTTGCCCGCGTGTATGTCGGAAATTATCCCACGGGAACCTTCTACCGGGATGAAAAGTATCCTATGTCTCAATATACTAGCTGTTGCCCGCGTGTATGTCGGAAATTATCCCACGGGAACCTTCTACCGGGATGAAAAGTATCCTATGTCTTAATATACTAGCTGTTGCCAGCGGCTTCGCCCGCGTGTATGTCGGAAATTATCCCACGGGAACCTTCTACCGTGATGAAAAGTATCCTATGTCTTAATATACTAGCTGTTGCCAGAGGCTTCGCCCGCGTGTATGTCGGAAATTATCCCACGGGAACCTTCTACCGGGATGAAAAGTATCCTATGTCTTACTATACTAGCTGTTGCCAGCGGCTTCGCCCGCGTGTATGTCGGAAATTATCCCACGGGAACCTTCTACCGGGATGAAAAGTATCCTTTGTCTTAATATACTAGCTGTTGCCCGCGTGTATATCGGATATTATCCCACGGGAACCTTCTACCGGGATGAAAAGTATCCTATGTCTTACTATACTAGCTGTTGCCCGCGTGTATGTCGGAAATTATCCCACGGGAACCTTCTACCGGGATGAAAAGTATCCTATGTCTTACTATACTAGCTGTTGCCAGCGGCTTCGCCCGCGTGTATGTCGGAAATTATCCCACGGGAACCTTCTACCGGGATGAAAAGTATCCTATGTCTTAATATACTAGCTGTTGCCCGCGTGTATGTCGGAAATTATCCCACGGGAACCTTCTACCGGGATGAAAAGTATCCTTTGTCTTAATATACTAGCTGTTGCCAGCGGCTTCGCCCGCGTGTATGTCGGAAATTATCCCACGGGAACCTTCTACCGGGATTAAAAGTATCCAATGTCTTAATATACTAGCTGTTGCCCGCGTGTATGTCGGAAATTATCCCACGGGAACCTTCTACCGGGATGAAAAGTATCCTATGTCTTAATATACTAGCTGTTGCCAGCGGCTTCGCCTAAGTTTATGTCGGAAATTATCCCACAGGAACCTTCTACCGGGATGAAAAGTATCCTATGTCTTAATATACTAGCTGTTGCCCGCGTGTATGTCGGAAACTATCCCACGGGAACCTTCTACCGGGATGAAAATTATCCTATGTCTTAATATACTAGCTGTTGCCAGCGGCTTCGCCCGCGTGTATGTCGGAAATTATCCCACGGGAACTTTCTACCGGGATGAAAAGTATCCTATGTCTTAATATACTAGCTGTTGCCCGCGTGTATGTCGGAAATTATCAAACGGGAACCTTCTACCGGGATGAAAAGTATCCTATGTCTTAATATACTAGCTGTTGCCAGCGGCTTCGCCCGCGTGTATGTCGGAAATTATCCCACGGGAACCTTCTACCGTGATGAAAAGTATCCTATGTCTTAATATACTAGCTGTTGCCAGAGGCTTCGCCCGCGTGTATGTCGGAAATTATCCCACGGGAACCTTCTACCGGGATGAAAAGTCTCCTATGTCTTACTATACTAGCTGTTGCCCGCGTGTATGTCGGAAATTATTCCACGGGAACCTTCTACCGGGATGAAAAGTATCCTATGTCTTACTATACTAGCTGTTGCCAGCGGTTTCGCCCGCGTGTATGTCGGAAATTATCCCACGGGAACCTTCTACCGGGATGAAAAGTATCCTATGTCTTAATATACTAGCTGTTGCCCGCGTGTATGTCGGAAATTATCCCACGGGAACCTTCTACCGGGATGAAAAGTATCCTATGTCTTAATATACTAGCTGTTGCCCGCGTGTATGTCGGAAATTATCCCACGGGAACCTTCTACCGGGATCAAAAGTATCCTATGTCTTAATATACTAGCTGTTGCCAGCGGCTTCACCCGCGTGTATGTCGGAAATTATCCCACGGGAACCTTCTACCGGGATGAAAAGTATCCTATGTCTTAATATACTAGCTGTTGCCCGCGTGTATGTCGGAAATTATCCCACGGGAACCTTCTACCGGGATGAAAAGTATCCTATGTCTTAATATACTAGCTGTTGCCAGCGGCTTCGCCCGCGTGTATGTCGGAAATTATCCCAAGGGAACCTTCTACCGAGATGAAAAGTATCCTATGTCTTAATATACTAGCTGTTGCCCGCGTGTATGTCGGATATTATCCCACGGGAACCTTCTACCGGGATGAAAAGTATCCTATGTCTTAATATACTAGCTGTTGCCAGCGGCTATGTCGGAAATTATCCCACGGGAACCTTCTACCGGGATGAAAGTATCCAATGTCTTAATATAATAGCTGTTGCCAGCGTGTATGTCGGAAATTATCCCGTGGGAACCTTCTACCGGGATGAAAAGTATCCTATGTCTTAATATACTAGCTGTTGCCAGCGGCTTCGCCCAAGTGTATGTCGGAAATTATCCCACGGGAACCTTCTACCGGGATGAAAAGTATCCTATGTCTTAATATACTAGCTGTTGCCAGCGGCTTCGCCCGCGTGTATGTTGGAAATTATCCCACGGGAACCTTCTACCGGGATGAAAAGTATCCTATGTCTTAAAATACTAGCTGTTGCCCGCGTGTATGTCGGAAATTATCCCAGGGGACCTTCTACCGGGATAAAAAGTATCCTATGTCTCAATATACTAGCTGTTGCCCGCGTGTATGTCGGAAATTATCCCACGGGAACCTTCTACCGGGATAAAAAGTATCCTATGTCTTAATATACTAGCTGTTGCCAGCGGCTTCGCCCGCGTGTATGTCGGAAATTATCCCACGGGAACCTTCTACCGTGATGAAAAGTATCCTATGTCTTAATATACTAGCTGTTGCCAGAGGCTTCGCCCGTGTGTATGTCGGAAATTATCCCACGGGAACCTTCTACCGGGATGAAAAGTATCCTATGTCTTACTATACTAGCTGTTGCCAGCGGCTTCGCCCGCGTGTATGTCGGAAATTATCCCACGGGAACCTTCTACCGGGATGAAAAGTATCCTATGTCTTAATATACTAGCTGTTGCCCGCGTGTATATCGGATATTATCCCACGGGAACCTTCTACCGGGATGAAAAGTATCCTATGTCTTACTATACTAGCTGTTGCCCGCGTGTATGTCGGAAATTATCCCACGGGAACCTTCTACCGGGATGAAAAGTATCCTATGTCTTACTATAGTAGCTGTTGCCAGCGGCTTCGCCCGCGTGTATGTCGGAAATTATCCCACGGGAACCTTCTACCGGGATGAAAAGTATCCTATGTCTTAATATACTAGCTGTTGCCCGCGTGTATGTCGGATATTATCCCACGGGAACCTTCTACCGGGATGAAAAGTATCCTATGTCTTAATATAATAGCTGTTGCCCGCGTGTATGTCGGAAATTATCCCACGGGAACCTTCTACCGGGATGAAAAGTATCCAATGTCTTAATATACTAGCTGTTGCCCGCGTGTATGTCGGAAATTATCCCACGGGAACCTTCTACCGGGATGAAAAGTATCCTATGTCTTAATATACTAGCTGTTGCCAGCGGCTTCGCCCAAGTTTATGTCGGAAATTATCCCACACGAACCTTCTACCGGGATGAAAAGTATCCTATGTCTTAATATACTAGCTGTTGCCCGCGTGTATGTCGGAAACTATCCCACGGGAACCTTCTACCGGGATGAAAATTATCCTATGTCTTAATATACTAGCTGTTGCCAGCGGCTTCGCCCGCGTGTATGTCGGAAATTATCCCACGGGAACTTTCTACCGGGATGAAAAGTATCCTATGTCTTAATATACTAGCTGTTGCCCGCGTGTATGTCGGAAATTATCCCACGGGAACCTTCTAACGGGATGAAAAGTATCCTATGTCTTAATATACTAGCTGTTGCCAGCGGCTTCGCCCAAGTTTATGTCGGAAATTATCCCACAGGAACCTTCTACCGGGATGAAAAGTATCCTATGTCTTAATATACTAGCTGTTGCCCGCGTGTATGTCGGAAACTATCCCACGGGAACCTTCTACCGGGATGAAAATTATCCTATGTCTTAATATACTAGCTGTTGCCAGAGGCTTCGCCCGCGTGTATGTCGGAAATTATCCCACGGGAACCTTCTACCGGGATGAAAAGTCTCCTATGTCTTACTATACTAGCTGTTGCCCGCGTGTATGTCGGAAATTATCCCACGGGAACCTTCTACCGGGATGAAAAGTATCCTATGTCTTACTATACTAGCTGTTGCCAGCGGTTTCGCCCGCGTGTATGTCGGAAATTATCCCACGGGAACCTTCTACCGGGATGAAAAGTATCCTATGTCTTAATATACTAGCTGTTGCCCGCGTGTATGTCGGAAATTATCCCACGGGAACCTTCTACCGGGATGAAAAGTATCCTATGTCTTAATATACTAGCTGTTGCCCGCGTGTATGTCGGAAATTATCCCACGGGAACCTTCTACCGGGATCAAAAGTATCCTATGTCTTAATATACTAGCTGTTGCCAGCGGCTTCGCCCGCGTGTATGTCGGAAATTATCCCACGGGAACCTTCTACCGGGATGAAAAGTATCCTATGTCTTAATATACTAGCTGTTGCCCGCGTGTATGTCGGAAATTATCCCACGGGAACCTTCTACCGGGATGAAAAGTATCCTATATCTTAATATACTAGCTGTTGCCAGCGGCTTCGCCCAAGTTTATGTCGGAAATTATCCCACAGGAACCTTCTACCGGGATGAAAAGTATCCTATGTCTTAATATACTAGCTGTTGCCCGCGTGTATGTCGGAAATTATCCCACGGGAACCTTCTACCGGGATGAAAAGTATCCTATGTCTTAATATATTAGCTGTTGCCAGCGGCTTCGCCCGCGTGTATGTCGGAAATTATTCCACGGGAACCTTCTACCGGGATGAAAAGTATCCTATGTCTCAATATACTAGCTGTTGCCCGCGTGTATGTCGGATATTATCCCACGGGAACCTTCTACCGGGATGAAAAGTATCCTATGTCTTAATATACTAGCTGTTGCCCGCGTGTATGTCGGAAATTATCCCACGGGAACCTTCTACCGGGATGAAAAGTATCCTATGTCTTAATATACTAGCTGTTGCCAGCGGCTTCGCCCGCGTGTATGTCGGAAATTATCCCACGGGAACCTTCTACCGGGATGAAAAGTATCCTATGTCTTAATATACTAGCTGTTGCCAGCGGCTTCGCCCAAGTTTATGTCGGAAATTATCCCACGGGAACCTTCTACCGGGATGAAAAGTCTCCTATGTCTTAATATACTAGCTGTTGCCCGCGTGTATGTCGGAAGTTATCCCACGGGAACCTTCTACCGGGATGAAAAGTATCCTATGTCTTAATATACTAGCTGTTGCCCGCGTGTATGTCGGAAATTATCCCACGGGAACCTTCTACCGGGATGAAAAGTATCCTATGTCTTAATATACTAGCTGTTGCCCGCGTGTATATCGGATATTATCCCACGGGAACCTTCTACCGGGATGAAAAGTATCCTATGTCTTACTATACTAGCTGTTGCCCGCGTGTATGTCGGAAATTATCCCACGGGAACCTTCTACCGGGATGAAAAGTATCCTATGTCTTACTATACTAGCTGTTGCCAGCGGCTTCGCCCGCGTGTATGTCGGAAATTATCCCACGGGAACCTTCTACCGGGATGAAAAGTATCCTATGTCTTAATATACTAGCTGTTGCCCGCGTGTATGTCGGAAATTATCCCACGGGAACCTTCTACCGGGATGAAAAGTATCCTATGTCTTAATATACTAGCTGTTGCCGGCGTGTATGTCGGATATTATCTCACGGGAACCTTCTACCGGGATGAAAAGTATCCTATGTCTTAATATACTAGCTGTTGCCCGCGTGTATGTCGGATATTATTCCACGGGAACCTTCTACCGGGATGAAAAGTATCCTATCTCTTAATATAATAGCTGTTACCCGCGTGTATGTCGGAAATTATCCCACGGGAACCTTCTACCGGGATGAAAAGTATCCTATGTCTTAATATATTAGCTGTTGCCGGCGTGTATGTCGGAAATTATCCCACGGGAACCTTCTACCGGGATGAAAAGTATCCTATGTCTTAATATACTAGCTGTTGCCAGCGGCTTCGCCCGCGTGTATGTCGGAAATTATCCCACGGGAACCTTCTACCGGGATGAAAAGTATCCTATGTCTTAATTTGCCCGCGTGTATGTCGGATATTATCCAAGGGAACCTTCTACCGGGATGAAAAGTATCCTATGTCTTAATATACTAGCTGTTGCCAGCGGCTTCGCCCGCGTGTATGTCGGAAATTATCCCACGGGAACCTTCTACCGGGATGAAAAGTATCCTATGTCTTAATATACTAGCTGTTGCCAGCGTGTATGTCGGAAATTATCCCACGGGAACCTTCTACCGGAATGAAAAGTATCCTTTGTCTTAATATACTAGCTGTTGTCCGCGTGTATGTCGGAAATTATCCCACGGGAACCTTCTACCGGGATGAAAAGTATCCTATGTCTTAATATACTAGCTGTTGCCAGCGGCTTCGCCCGCGTGTATGTCGGAAATTATACCACGGGAAACTTCTACCGGGATGAAATGTATCCTATGTCTTAATATACTAGCTGTTGCCCGCGTGTATGTCGGAAATTATCCCACGGGAACCTTCTACCGGGATGAAAAGTATCCTATGTCTTAATATACTAGCTGTTGCCGGCGTGTATGTCGGATATTATCTCACGGGAACCTTCTACCGGGATGAAAAGTATCCTATGTCTTAATATACTAGCTGTTGCCCGCGTGTATGTCGGATATTATCCCACGGGAACCTTCTACCGGGATGAAAAGTATCCTATGTCTTAATATACTAGCTGTTGCCGGCGTGTATGTCGGATATTATCTCACGGGAACCTTCTACCGGGATGAAAAGTATCCTATGTCTTAATATACTAGCTGTTGCCCGCGTGTATGTCGGAAATTATCCCACGGGAACCTTCTACCGGGATGAAAAGTATCCTATGTCTTACTATACTAGCTGTTGCCCGCGTGTATGTCGGAAATTATCCCACGGGAACCTTCTACCGGGATGAAAAGTATCCTATGTCTTAATATACTAGCTGTTGCCAGCGGCTTCGCCCGCGTGTATGTCGGAAATTATCCCACGGGAACCTTCTACCGGGATGAAAAGTATCCTATGTCTTAATATACTAGCTGTTGCCAGCGGCTTCGCCCAAGTTTATGTCGGAAATTATCCCACGGGAACCTTCTACCGGGATGAAAAGTCTCCTATGTCTTAATATACTAGCTGTTGTTCGCGTGTATGTCGGAAGTTATCCCACGGGAACCTTCTTCCGGGATGAAAAGTATCCTATGTCTTAATATACTAGCTGTTGCCCGCGTGTATGTCGGAAATTATCCCACGGGAACCTTCTACCGGGATGAAAAGTATCCTATGTCTTAATATACTAGCTGTTGCCCGCGTGTATATCGGATATTATCCCACGGGAACCTTCTACCGGGATGAAAAGTATCCTATGTCTTACTATACTAGCTGTTGCCCGCGTGTATGTCGGAAATTATCCCACGGGAACCTTCTACCGGGATGAAAAGTATCCTATGTCTTACTATACTAGCTGTTGCCAGCGGCTTCGCCCGCGTGTATGTCGGAAATTATCCCACGGGAACCTTCTACCGGGATGAAAAGTATCCTATGTCTTAATATACTAGCTGTTGCCCGCGTGTATGTCGGAAATTATCCCACGGGAACCTTCTACCGGGATGAAAAGTATCCTATGTCTTAATATACTAGCTGTTGCCGGCGTGTATGTCGGATATTATCTCACGGGAACCTTCTACCGGGATGAAAAGTATCCTATGTCTTAATATACTAGCTGTTGCCCGCGTGTATGTCGGATATTATCCCACGGGAACCTTCTACCGGGATGAAAAGTATCCTATGTCTTAATATAATAGCTGTTACCCGCGTGTATGTCGGAAATTATCCCACGGGAACCTTCAACCGGGATGAAAAGTATCCTATGTCTTAATATACTAGCTGTTGCCGGCGTGTATGTCGGAAATTATCCCACGGGAACCTTCTACCGGGATGAAAAGTATCCTATGTCTTAATATACTAGCTGTTGCCAGCGGCTTCGCCCGCGTGTATGTCGGAAATTATCCCAAGGGAACCTTCTACCGAGATGAAAAGTATCCTATGTCTTAATATACTAGCTGTTGCCAGCGTGTATGTCGGATATTATCCCACGGGAACCTTCTACCGGGATGAAAAGTATCCTATGTCTTAATATTCTAGCTGTTGCCAGCGGCTATGTCGGAAATTATCCCACGGGAACCTTCTACCGGGATGAAAGTATCCAATGTCTTAATATAATAGCTGTTGCCAGCGTGTATGTCGGAAATTATCCCGTGGGAACCTTCTACCGGGATGAAAAGTATCCTATGTCTTAATATACTAGCTTTTGTCAGCGGCTTCGCCCGCGTGTATGTCGGAAATTATCCCACGGGAACCTTTTACCGGGATGAAAAGTATCCTATGTCTTAATATACTATCTGTTGCCCGCGTGTATGTCGGATATTATCCCACGGGAACCTTCTACCGGGATGAAAAGTATCCTATGTCTTAATATACTAGCTGTTGCCAGCGGCTTCGCCCGCGTGTATGTCGGAAATTATCCCACGGGAACCTTCTACCGGGATGAAAAGTATCCTATGTCTTAATATACTAGCTGTTGCCAGCGGCTTCGCCCGCGTGTATGTCGGAAATTATCCAACGGGAACCTTCTACCGGGATGAAAAGTATCCTATGTCTTAATATACTAGCTGTTGCCCGCGTGTATGTCGGAAATTATCCCACGGGAACCTTCTACCGGGATGAAAAGTATCCTATGTCTTAATATACTAGCTGTTGCCAGCGGCTTCGCCCGCGTGTATGTTGGAAATTATCCCACGGGAACCTTCTACCGGGATGAAAATTATCCTATGTCTTAATATAATAGCTGTTGCCAGCGTGTATGTCAGAAATTATCCCACGGGAACCTTCTACCGGGATGAAAAGTATCCTATGCCTTAATAAACTAGCTGTTGCCCGCGTGTATGTCGGAAGTTATCCCACGGGAACCTTCTACCGGGATGAATTGTATCCTATGTCTTAATATACTAGCTGTTGCCCGGGTGTATGTCGGATATTATCCCACGGGAGCCTTCTACCGGGATGAAAAGTATCCTATGTCTTAATATACTAGCTGTTGCCCGCGTGTATGTCGGATATTATCCCACGGGAACCTTCTACCGGGATGAAAAGTATCCTATGTCTTACTATACTAGCTGTTGCCAGCGGCTTCGCCCGCGTGTATGTCGGAAATTATCCCACGGGAACCTTCTACCGGGATGAAAAGTATCCTATGTCTTAATATACTAGCTGTTGCCCGCGTGTATGTCGGAAATTATCCCACGGGAACCTTCTACCGGGATGAAAAGTATCCTATGTCTTAATATACTAGCTGTTGCCGGCGTGTATGTCGGATATTATCTCACGGGAACCTTCTACCGGGATGAAAAGTATCCTATGTCTTAATATACTAGCTGTTGCCCGCGTGTATGTCGGATATTATCCCACGGGAACCTTCTACCGGGATGAAAAGTATCCTATGTCTTAATATACTAGCTGTTGCCAGCGTGTATGTCAGAAATTATCCCACGGGAACCTTCTACCGGGATGAAAAGTATCCTATGTCTTAATAAACTAGCTGTTGCCCGCGTGTATGTCGGAAATTATCCAACGGGAACCTTCTACCGGGATGAAAAGTATCCTATGTCTTAATATACTAGCTGTTGCCCGCGTGTATGTCGGAAATTATCCCACGGGAACCTTCTACCGGGATGAAAAGTATCCTATGTCTTAATATACTAGCTGTTGCCAGCGGCTTCGCCCGCGTGTATGTTGGAAATTATCCCACGGGAACCTTCTACCGGGATGAAAATTATCCTATGTCTTAATATAATAGCTGTTGCCAGCGTGTATGTCAGAAATTATCCCACGGGAACCTTCTACCGGGATGAAAAGTATCCTATGCCTTAATAAACTAGCTGTTGCCCGCGTGTATGTCGGAAGTTATCCCACGGGAACCTTCTACCGGGATGAAATGTATCCTATGTCTTAATATACTAGCTGTTGCCCGGGTGTATGTCGGATATTATCCCACGGGAGCCTTCTACCGGGATGAAAAGTATCCTATGTCTTAATATACTAGCTGTTGCCCGCGTGTATGTCGGATATTATCCCACGGGAACCTTCTACCGGGATGAAAAGTATCCTATGTCTTACTATACTAGCTGTTGCCAGCGGCTTCGCCCGCGTGTATGTCGGAAATTATCCCACGGGAACCTTCTACCGGGATGAAAAGTATCCTATGTCTTAATATACTAGCTGTTGCCGGCGTGTATGTCGGATATTATCTCACGGGAACCTTCTACCGGGATGAAAAGTATCCTATGTCTTAATATACTAGCTGTTGCCCGCGTGTATGTCGGATATTATCCCACGGGAACCTTCTACCGGGATGAAAAGTATCCTATGTCTTAATATAATAGCTGTTACCCGCGTGTATGTCGGAAATTATCCCACGGGAACCTTCTACCGGGATGAAAAGTATCCTATGTCTTAATATACTAGCTGTTGCCGGCGTGTATGTCGGAAATTATCCCACGGGAACCTTCTACCGGGATGAAAAGTATCCTATGTCTTAATATACTAGCTGTTGCCAGCGGCTTCGCCCGCGTGTATGTCGGAAATTATCCCACGGGAACCTTCTACCGGGATGAAAAGTATCCTATGTCTTAATATACTAACTGTTGCCCGCGTGTATGTCGGATATTATCCAAGGGAACCTTCTACCGGGATGAAAAGTATCCTATGTCTTAATATACTAGCTGTTGCCAGCGGCTTCGCCCGCGTGTATGTCGGAAATTATCCCACGGGAACCTTCTACCGGGATGAAAAGTATCCTATGTCTTAATATACTAGCTGTTGCCAGCGTGTATGTCGGAAATTATCCCACGGGAACCTTCTACCGGAATGAAAAGTATCCTTTGTCTTAATATACTAGCTGTTGTCCGCGTGTATGTCGGAAATTATCCCACGGGAACCTTCTACCGGGATGAAAAGTATCCTATGTCTTAATATACTAGCTGTTGCCAGCGGCTTCGCCCGCGTGTATGTCGGAAATTATCCAACGGGAACCTTCTACCGGGATGAAAAGTATCCTATGTCTTAATATACTAGCTGTTGCCCGCGTGTATGTCGGAAATTAAACCCACGGGAACCTTCTACCGGGATGAAAAGTATCCTATGTCTTAATATACTAGCTGTTGCCAGCGGCTTCGCCCGCGTGTATGTCGGAAATTATCCAACGGGAACCTTCTACCGGGATGAAAAGTATCCTATGTCTTAATATACTAGCTGTTGCCCGCGTGTATGTCGGAAATTATCCCACGGGAACCTTCTACCGGGATGAAAAGTATCCTATGTCTTAATATATTAGCTGTTGCCAGCGGCTTCGCCCGCGTGTATGTCGGAAATTATTCCACGGGAACCTTCTACCGGGATGAAAAGTATCCTATGTCTCAATATACTAGCTGTTGCCCGCGTGTATGTCGGATATTATCCCACGGGAACCTTCTACCGGGATGAAAAGTATCCTATGTCTTAATATACTAGCTGTTGCCAGCGGCTTCGCCCGCGTGTATGTTGGAAATTATCCCACGGGAACCTTCTACCGGGATGAAAAGTATCCTATGTCTTAATATAATAGCTGTTGCCAGCGTGTATGTCAGAAATTATCCCACGGGAACCTTCTACCGGGATGAAAAGTATCCTATGTCTTAATATACTAGCTGTTGCCCGCGTGTATGTCGGAAATTATCCCACGGGAACTTTCTACCGGGATGAAAAGTATCCTATGTCTTAATATACTAGCTGTTGCCGGCGTGTATGTCGGATATTATCCCACGGGAACCTTCTACCGGGATGAAAAGTATCCTATGTCTTACTATACTAGCTGTTGCCAGCGGCTTCGCCCGCGTGTATGTCGGAAATTATCCCACGGGAACCTTCTACCGGGATGAAAAGTATCCTATGTCTTAATATACTAGCTGTTGCCCGCGTGTATGTCGGAAATTATCCCACGGGAACCTTCTACCGGGATGAAAAGTATCCTATGTCTTAATATACTAGCTGTTGCCGGCGTGTATGTCGGATATTATCTCACGGGAACCTTCTACCGGGATGAAAAGTATCCTATGTCTTAATATACTAGCTGTTGCCCGCGTGTATGTCGGATATTATCCCACGGGAACCTTCTACCGGGATGAAAAGTATCCTATGTCTTAATATACTAGCTGTTGCCAGCGTGTATGTCAGAAATTATCCCACGGGAACCTTCTACCGGGATGAAAAGTATCCTATGTCTTAATAAACTAGCTGTTGCCCGCGTGTATGTCGGAAATTATCCAACGGGAACCTTCTACCGGGATGAAAAGTATCCTATGTCTTAATATACTAGCTGTTGCCCGCGTGTATGTCGGAAATTATCCCACGGGAACCTTCTACCGGGATGAAAAGTATCCTATGTCTTAATATACTAGCTGTTGCCAGCGGCTTCGCCCGCGTGTATGTTGGAAATTATCCCACGGGAACCTTCTACCGGGATGAAAATTATCCTATGTCTTAATATAATAGCTGTTGCCAGCGTGTATGTCAGAAATTATCCCACGGGAACCTTCTACCGGGATGAAAAGTATCCTATGCCTTAATAAACTAGCTGTTGCCCGCGTGTATGTCGGAAGTTATCCCACGGGAACCTTCTACCGGGATGAAATGTATCCTATGTCTTAATATACTAGCTGTTGCCCGGGTGTATGTCGGATATTATCCCACGGGAGCCTTCTACCGGGATGAAAAGTATCCTATGTCTTAATATACTAGCTGTTGCCCGCGTGTATGTCGGATATTATCCCACGGGAACCTTCTACCGGGATGAAAAGTATCCTATGTCTTACTATACTAGCTGTTGCCAGCGGCTTCGCCCGCGTGTATGTCGGAAATTATCCCACGGGAACCTTCTACCGGGATGAAAAGTATCCTATGTCTTAATATACTAGCTGTTGCCCGCGTGTATGTCGGAAATTATCCCACGGGAACCTTCTACCGGGATGAAAAGTATCCTATGTCTTAATATACTAGCTGTTGCCGGCGTGTATGTCGGATATTATCTCACGGGAACCTTCTACCGGGATGAAAAGTATCCTATGTCTTAATATACTAGCTGTTGCCCGCGTGTATGTCGGATATTATCCCACGGGAACCTTCTACCGGGATGAAAAGTATCCTATGTCTTAATATACTAGCTGTTGCCAGCGTGTATGTCAGAAATTATCCCACGGGAACCTTCTACCGGGATGAAAAGTATCCTATGTCTTAATAAACTAGCTGTTGCCCGCGTGTATGTCGGAAGTTATCCCACGGGAACCTTCTACCGGGATGAAAAGTATCCTATGTCTTAATATACTAGCTGTTGCCTGGGTGTATGTCGGATATTATCCCACGGGAGCCTTCTACCGGGATGAAAAGTATCCTATGTCTTAATATACTAGCTGTTGCCCGCGTGTATGTCGGAAATTATCCCACGGGAACCTTCTACCGGGATAAAAAGTATCCTATGTCTTAATATACTAGCTGTTGCCAGCGGCTTCGCCCAAGTTTATGTCGGAAATTATCCCACGGGAACCTTCTACCGGGATGAAAAGTCTCCTATGTCTTAATATACTAGCTGTTGCCCGCGTGTATGTCGGAAGTTATCCCACGGGAACCTTCTACCGGGATGAAAAGTATCCTATGTCTTAATATACTAGCTGTTGCCCGCGTGTATGTCGGAAATTATCCCACGGGAACCTTCTACCGGGATGAAAAGTATCCTATGTCTTAATATACTAGCTGTTGCCCGCGTGTATATCGGATATTATCCCACGGGAACCTTCTACCGGGATGAAAAGTATCCTATGTCTTACTATACTAGCTGTTGCCCGCGTGTATGTCGGAAATTATCCCACGGGAACCTTCTACCGGGATGAAAAGTATCCTATGTCTTAATATACTAGCTGTTGCCAGCGTGTATGTCAGAAATTATCCCACGGGAACCTTCTACCGGGATGAAAAGTATCCTATGTCTTAATATACTAGCTGTTGCCCGCGTGTATGTCGGAAATTATCCCACGGGAACCTTCTACCGGGATGAAAAGTATCCTATGTCTTAATATACTAGCTGTTGCCGGCGTGTATGTCGGATATTATCTCACGGGAACCTTCTACCGGGATGAAAAGTATCCTATGTCTTAATATACTAGCTGTTGCCCGCGTGTATGTCGGATATTATCCCACGGGAACCTTCTACCGGGATGAAAAGTATCCTATGTCTTAATATAATAGCTGTTACCCGCGTGTATGTCGGAAATTATCCCACGGGAACCTTCTACCGGGATGAAAAGTATCCTATGTCTTAATATACTAGCTGTTGCCGGCGTGTATGTCAGAAATTATCCCACGGGAACCTTCTACCGGGATGAAAAGTATCCTATGTCTTAATATACTAGCTGTTGCCAGCGGCTTCGCCCGCGTGTATGTCGGAAATTATCCCACGGGAACCTTCTACCGGGATGAAAAGTATCCTATGTCTTAATATACTAACTGTTGCCCGCGTGTATGTCGGATATTATCCAAGGGAACCTTCTACCGGGATGAAAAGTATCCTATGTCTTAATATACTAGCTGTTGCCAGCGGCTTCGCCCGCGTGTATGTCGGAAATTATCCCACGGGAACCTTCTACCGGGATGAAAAGTATCCTATGTCTTAATATACTAGCTGTTGCCAGCGTGTATGTCGGAAATTATCCCACGGGAACCTTCTACCGGAATGAAAAGTATCCTTTGTCTTAATATACTAGCTGTTGTCCGCGTGTATGTCGGAAATTATCCCACGGGAACCTTCTACCGGGATGAAAAGTATCCTATGTCTTAATATACTAGCTGTTGCCAGCGGCTTCGCCCGCGTGTATGTCGGAAATTATCCAACGGGAACCTTCTACCGGGATGAAAAGTATCCTATGTCTTAATATACTAGCTGTTGCCCGCGTGTATGTCGGAAATTAAACCCACGGGAACCTTCTACCGGGATGAAAAGTATCCTATGTCTTAATATACTAGCTGTTGCCAGCGGCTTCGCCCGCGTGTATGTCGGAAATTATCCAACGGGAACCTTCTACCGGGATGAAAAGTATCCTATGTCTTAATATACTAGCTGTTGCCCGCGTGTATGTCGGAAATTATCCCACGGGAACCTTCTACCGGGATGAAAAGTATCCTATGTCTTAATATATTAGCTGTTGCCAGCGGCTTCGCCCGCGTGTATGTCGGAAATTATTCCACGGGAACCTTCTACCGGGATGAAAAGTATCCTATGTCTCAATATACTAGCTGTTGCCCGCGTGTATGTCGGATATTATCCCACGGGAACCTTCTACCGGGATGAAAAGTATCCTATGTCTTAATATACTAGCTGTTGCCAGCGGCTTCGCCCGCGTGTATGTTGGAAATTATCCCACGGGAACCTTCTACCGGGATGAAAAGTATCCTATGTCTTAATATAATAGCTGTTGCCAGCGTGTATGTCAGAAATTATCCCACGGGAACCTTCTACCGGGATGAAAAGTATCCTATGTCTTAATATACTAGCTGTTGCCCGCGTGTATGTCGGAAATTATCCCACGGGAACCTTCTACCGGGATGAAAAGTATCCTATGTCTTAATATACTAGCTGTTGCCGGCGTGTATGTCGGATATTATCTCACGGGAACCTTCTACCGGGATGAAAAGTATCCTATGTCTTAATATACTAGCTGTTGCCCGCGTGTATGTCGGATATTATCCCACGGGAACCTTCTACCGGGATGAAAAGTATCCTATGTCTTAATATAATAGCTGTTACCCGCGTGTATGTCGGAAATTATCCCACGGGAACCTTCTACCGGGATGAAAAGTATCCTATGTCTTAATATACTAGCTGTTGCCGGCGTGTATGTCGGAAATTATCCCACGGGAACCTTCTACCGGGATGAAAAGTATCCTATGTCTTAATATACTAGCTGTTGCCAGCGGCTTCGCCCGCGTGTATGTCGGAAATTATCCCACGGGAACCTTCTACCGGGATGAAAAGTATCCTATGTCTTAATATACTAACTGTTGCCCGCGTGTATGTCGGATATTATCCAAGGGAACCTTCTACCGGGATGAAAAGTATCCTATGTCTTAATATACTAGCTGTTGCCAGCGGCTTCGCCCGCGTGTATGTCGGAAATTATCCCACGGGAACCTTCTACCGGGATGAAAAGTATCCTATGTCTTAATATACTAGCTGTTGCCAGCGTGTATGTCGGAAATTATCCCACGGGAACCTTCTACCGGAATGAAAAGTATCCTTTGTCTTAATATACTAGCTGTTGTCCGCGTGTATGTCGGAAATTATCCCACGGGAACCTTCTACCGGGATGAAAAGTATCCTATGTCTTAATATACTAGCTGTTGCCAGCGGCTTCGCCCGCGTGTATGTCGGAAATTATCCAACGGGAACCTTCTACCGGGATGAAAAGTATCCTATGTCTTAATATACTAGCTGTTGCCCGCGTGTATGTCGGAAATTATCCCACGGGAACCTTCTACCGGGATGAAAAGTATCCTATGTCTTAATATACTAGCTGTTGCCAGCGGCTTCGCCCGCGTGTATGTCGGAAATTATCCAACGGGAACCTTCTACCGGGATGAAAAGTATCCTATGTCTTAATATACTAGCTGTTGCCCGCGTGTATGTCGGAAATTATCCTACGGGAACCTTCTACCGGGATGAAAAGTATCCTATGTCTTAATATATTAGCTGTTGCCAGCGGCTTCGCCCGCGTGTATGTCGGAAATTATTCCACGGGAACCTTCTACCGGGATGAAAAGTATCCTATGTCTCAATATACTAGCTGTTGCCCGCGTGTATGTCGGATATTATCCCACGGGAACCTTCTACCGGGATGAAAAGTATCCTATGTCTTAATATACTAGCTGTTGCCCGCGTGTATGTCGGATATTATCCCACGGGAACCTTCTACCGGGATGAAAAGTATCCTATGTCTTAATATACTAGCTGTTGCCAGCGTGTTTGTCGGAAATTATCCCACGGGAACCTTCTACCGGGATGAAAAGTATCCTATGTCTTAATATACTAGCTGTTGCCAGCGGCTTCGCCCGCGTGTATGTCGGAAATTATCCCACGGGAACCTTCTACCGGGATGAAAAGTATCCTATGTCTTAATATACTAGCTGTTGCCAGCGGCTTCGCCCGCGTGTATGTTGGAAATTATCCCACGGGAACCTTCTACCGGGATGAAAAGTATCCTATGTCTTAATATAATAGCTGTTGCCAGCGTGTATGTCAGAAATTATCCCACGGGAACCTTCTACCGGGATGAAAAGTATCCTATGTCTTAATAAACTAGCTGTTGCCCGCGTGTATGTCGGAAGTTATCCCACGGGAACCATCTACCGGGATGAAAAGTATCCTATGTCTTAATATACTAGCTGTTGCCCGGGTGTATGTCGGATATTATCCCACGGGAGCCTTCTACCGGGATGAAAAGTATCCTATGTCTTAATATACTAGCTGTTGCCAGCGGCTTCGCCCGCGTGTATGTCGGAAATTATCCCACGGGAACCTTCTACCGGGATGAAAAGTATTTTATGTCTTAATATACTAGCTGTTGCCAGCGTGTATGTCAGAAATTATCCCACGGGAACCTTCTACCGGGATGAAAAGTATCCTATGTCTTAATAAACTAACTGTTGCCCGCGTGTATGTCGGAAGTTATCCCACGGGAACCTTCTACCGGGATGAAAAGTATCCTATGTCTTAATATACTAGCTGTTGCCCGGGTGTATGTCGGATATTATCCCACGGGAGCCTTCTACCGGGATGAAAAGTATCCTATGTCTTAATATACTAGCTGTTGCCCGCGTGTATGTCGGAAATTATCCCACGGGAACCTTCTACCGGGATGAAAAGTATCCTATGTCTTAATATACTAGCTGTTGCCAGCGTGTATGTCGGAAATTATCCCACGGGAACCTTCTACCGGAATGAAAAGTATCCTTTGTCTTAATATACTAGCTGTTGTCCGCGTGTATGTCGGAAATTATCCCACGGGAACCTTCTACCGGGATGAAAAGTATCCTATGTCTTAATATACTAGCTGTTGCCAGCGGCTTCGCCCGCGTGTATGTCGGAAATTATCCAACGGGAACCTTCTACCGGGATGAAAAGTATCCTATGTCTTAATATACTAGCTGTTGCCCGCGTGTATGTCGGAAATTAAACCCACGGGAACCTTCTACCGGGATGAAAAGTATCCTATGTCTTAATATACTAGCTGTTGCCAGCGGCTTCGCCCGCGTGTATGTCGGAAATTATCCAACGGGAACCTTCTACCGGGATGAAAAGTATCCTATGTCTTAATATACTAGCTGTTGCCCGCGTGTATGTCGGAAATTATCCCACGGGAACCTTCTACCGGGATGAAAAGTATCCTATGTCTTAATATATTAGCTGTTGCCAGCGGCTTCGCCCGCGTGTATGTCGGAAATTATTCCACGGGAACCTTCTACCGGGATGAAAAGTATCCTATGTCTCAATATACTAGCTGTTGCCCGCGTGTATGTCGGATATTATCCCACGGGAACCTTCTACCGGGATGAAAAGTATCCTATGTCTTAATATACTAGCTGTTGCCAGCGGCTTCGCCCGCGTGTATGTTGGAAATTATCCCACGGGAACCTTCTACCGGGATGAAAAGTATCCTATGTCTTAATATAATAGCTGTTGCCAGCGTGTATGTCAGAAATTATCCCACGGGAACCTTCTACCGGGATGAAAAGTATCCTATGTCTTAATATACTAGCTGTTGCCCGCGTGTATGTCGGAAATTATCCCACGGGAACCTTCTACCGGGATGAAAAGTATCCTATGTCTTAATATACTAGCTGTTGCCGGCGTGTATGTCGGATATTATCTCACGGGAACCTTCTACCGGGATGAAAAGTATCCTATGTCTTAATATACTAGCTGTTGCCCGCGTGTATGTCGGATATTATCCCACGGGAACCTTCTACCGGGATGAAAAGTATCCTATGTCTTAATATAATAGCTGTTACCCGCGTGTATGTCGGAAATTATCCCACGGGAACCTTCTACCGGGATGAAAAGTATCCTATGTCTTAATATACTAGCTGTTGCCGGCGTGTATGTCGGAAATTATCCCACGGGAACCTTCTACCGGGATGAAAAGTATCCTATGTCTTAATATACTAGCTGTTGCCAGCGGCTTCGCCCGCGTGTATGTCGGAAATTATCCCACGGGAACCTTCTACCGGGATGAAAAGTATCCTATGTCTTAATATACTAACTGTTGCCCGCGTGTATGTCGGATATTATCCAAGGGAACCTTCTACCGGGATGAAAAGTATCCTATGTCTTAATATACTAGCTGTTGCCAGCGTGTATGTCGGAAATTATCCCACGGGAACCTTCTACCGGAATGAAAAGTATCCTTTGTCTTAATATACTAGCTGTTGTCCGCGTGTATGTCGGAAATTATCCCACGGGAACCTTCTACCGGGATGAAAAGTATCCTATGTCTTAATATACTAGCTGTTGCCAGCGGCTTCGACCGCGTGTATGTCGGAAATTATCCAACGGGAACCTTCTACCGGGATGAAAAGTATCCTATGTCTTAATATACTAGCTGTTGCCCGCGTGTATGTCGGAAATTATCCCACGGGAACCTTCTACCGGGATGAAAAGTATCCTATGTCTTAATATACTAGCTGTTGCCAGCGGCTTCGCCCGCGTGTATGTCGGAAATTATCCAACGGGAACCTTCTACCGGGATGAAAAGTATCCTATGTCTTAATATACTAGCTGTTGCCAGCGTGTATGTCGGAAATTATCCCACGGGAACCTTCTACCGGAATGAAAAGTATCCTTTGTCTTAATATACTAGCTGTTGTCCGCGTGTATGTCGGAAATTATCCCACGGGAACCTTCTACCGGGATGAAAAGTATCCTATGTCTTAATATACTAGCTGTTGCCAGCGGCTTCGCCCGCGTGTATGTCGGAAATTATCCAACGGGAACCTTCTACCGGGATGAAAAGTATCCTATGTCTTAATATACTAGCTGTTGCCCGCGTGTATGTCGGAAATTAAACCCACGGGAACCTTCTACCGGGATGAAAAGTATCCTATGTCTTAATATACTAGCTGTTGCCAGCGGCTTCGCCCGCGTGTATGTCGGAAATTATCCAACGGGAACCTTCTACCGGGATGAAAAGTATCCTATGTCTTAATATACTAGCTGTTGCCCGCGTGTATGTCGGAAATTATCCCACGGGAACCTTCTACCGGGATGAAAAGTATCCTATGTCTTAATATATTAGCTGTTGCCAGCGGCTTCGCCCGCGTGTATGTCGGAAATTATTCCACGGGAACCTTCTACCGGGATGAAAAGTATCCTATGTCTCAATATACTAGCTGTTGCCCGCGTGTATGTCGGATATTATCCCACGGGAACCTTCTACCGGGATGAAAAGTATCCTATGTCTTAATATACTAGCTGTTGCCAGCGGCTTCGCCCGCGTGTATGTTGGAAATTATCCCACGGGAACCTTCTACCGGGATGAAAAGTATCCTATGTCTTAATATAATAGCTGTTGCCAGCGTGTATGTCAGAAATTATCCCACGGGAACCTTCTACCGGGATGAAAAGTATCCTATGTCTTAATATACTAGCTGTTGCCCGCGTGTATGTCGGAAATTATCCCACGGGAACCTTCTACCGGGATGAAAAGTATCCTATGTCTTAATATACTAGCTGTTGCCGGCGTGTATGTCGGATATTATCTCACGGGAACCTTCTACCGGGATGAAAAGTATCCTATGTCTTAATATACTAGCTGTTGCCCGCGTGTATGTCGGATATTATCCCACGGGAACCTTCTACCGGGATGAAAAGTATCCTATGTCTTAATATAATAGCTGTTACCCGCGTGTATGTCGGAAATTATCCCACGGGAACCTTCTACCGGGATGAAAAGTATCCTATGTCTTAATATACTAGCTGTTGCCGGCGTGTATGTCGGAAATTATCCCACGGGAACCTTCTACCGGGATGAAAAGTATCCTATGTCTTAATATACTAGCTGTTGCCAGCGGCTTCGCCCGCGTGTATGTCGGAAATTATCCCACGGGAACCTTCTACCGGGATGAAAAGTATCCTATGTCTTAATATACTAACTGTTGCCCGCGTGTATGTCGGATATTATCCAAGGGAACCTTCTACCGGGATGAAAAGTATCCTATGTCTTAATATACTAGCTGTTGCCAGCGGCTTCGCCCGCGTGTATGTCGGAAATTATCCCACGGGAACCTTCTACCGGGATGAAAAGTATCCTATGTCTTAATATACTAGCTGTTGCCAGCGTGTATGTCGGAAATTATCCCACGGGAACCTTCTACCGGAATGAAAAGTATCCTTTGTCTTAATATACTAGCTGTTGTCCGCGTGTATGTCGGAAATTATCCCACGGGAACCTTCTACCGGGATGAAAAGTATCCTATGTCTTAATATACTAGCTGTTGCCAGCGGCTTCGCCCGCGTGTATGTCGGAAATTATCCAACGGGAACCTTCTACCGGGATGAAAAGTATCCTATGTCTTAATATACTAGCTGTTGCCCGCGTGTATGTCGGAAATTATCCCACGGGAACCTTCTACCGGGATGAAAAGTATCCTATGTCTTAATATACTAGCTGTTGCCAGCGGCTTCGCCCGCGTGTATGTCGGAAATTATCCAACGGGAACCTTCTACCGGGATGAAAAGTATCCTATGTCTTAATATACTAGCTGTTGCCCGCGTGTATGTCGGAAATTATCCTACGGGAACCTTCTACCGGGATGAAAAGTATCCTATGTCTTAATATATTAGCTGTTGCCAGCGGCTTCGCCCGCGTGTATGTCGGAAATTATTCCACGGGAACCTTCTACCGGGATGAAAAGTATCCTATGTCTCAATATACTAGCTGTTGCCCGCGTGTATGTCGGATATTATCCCACGGGAACCTTCTACCGGGATGAAAAGTATCCTATGTCTTAATATACTAGCTGTTGCCCGCGTGTATGTCGGATATTATCCCACGGGAACCTTCTACCGGGATGAAAATTATCCTATGTCTTAATATACTAGCTGTTGCCAGCGTGTTTGTCGGAAATTATCCCACGGGAACCTTCTACCGGGATGAAAAGTATCCTATGTCTTAATATACTAGCTGTTGCCAGCGGCTTCGCCCGCGTGTATGTCGGAAATTATCCCACGGGAACCTTCTACCGGGATGAAAAGTATCCTATGTCTTAATATACTAGCTGTTGCCAGCGGCTTCGCCCGCGTGTATGTTGGAAATTATCCCACGGGAACCTTCTACCGGGATGAAAAGTATCCTATGTCTTAATATAATAGCTGTTGCCAGCGTGTATGTCAGAAATTATCCCACGGGAACCTTCTACCGGGATGAAAAGTATCCTATGTCTTAATATACTAGCTGTTGCCCGGGTGTATGTCGGATATTATCCCACGGGAGCCTTCTACCGGGATGAAAAGTATCCTATGTCTTAATATACTAGCTGTTGCCAGCGGCTTCGCCCGCGTGTATGTCGGAAATTATCCCACGGGAACCTTCTACCGGGATGAAAAGTATTTTATGTCTTAATATACTAGCTGTTGCCAGCGTGTATGTCAGAAATTATCCCACGGGAACCTTCTACCGGGATGAAAAGTATCCTATGTCTTAATAAACTAACTGTTGCCCGCGTGTATGTCGGAAGTTATCCCACGGGAACCTTCTACCGGGATGAAAAGTATCCTATGTCTTAATATACTAGCTGTTGCCCGGGTGTATGTCGGATATTATCCCACGGGAGCCTTCTACCGGGATGAAAAGTATCCTATGTCTTAATATACTAGCTGTTGCCCGCGTGTATGTCGGAAATTATCCCACGGGAACCTTCTACCGGGATGAAAAGTATCCTATGTCTTAATATACTAGCTGTTGCCAGCGTGTATGTCGGAAATTATCCCACGGGAACCTTCTACCGGAATGAAAAGTATCCTTTGTCTTAATATACTAGCTGTTGTCCGCGTGTATGTCGGAAATTATCCCACGGGAACCTTCTACCGGGATGAAAAGTATCCTATGTCTTAATATACTAGCTGTTGCCAGCGGCTTCGCCCGCGTGTATGTCGGAAATTATCCAACGGGAACCTTCTACCGGGATGAAAAGTATCCTATGTCTTAATATACTAGCTGTTGCCCGCGTGTATGTCGGAAATTAAACCCACGGGAACCTTCTACCGGGATGAAAAGTATCCTATGTCTTAATATACTAGCTGTTGCCAGCGGCTTCGCCCGCGTGTATGTCGGAAATTATCCAACGGGAACCTTCTACCGGGATGAAAAGTATCCTATGTCTTAATATACTAGCTGTTGCCCGCGTGTATGTCGGAAATTATCCCACGGGAACCTTCTACCGGGATGAAAAGTATCCTATGTCTTAATATATTAGCTGTTGCCAGCGGCTTCGCCCGCGTGTATGTCGGAAATTATTCCACGGGAACCTTCTACCGGGATGAAAAGTATCCTATGTCTCAATATACTAGCTGTTGCCCGCGTGTATGTCGGATATTATCCCACGGGAACCTTCTACCGGGATGAAAAGTATCCTATGTCTTAATATACTAGCTGTTGCCAGC
Source organism: Dicycla oo (assembly GCA_948252095.1). Classification (NCBI taxonomy): domain Eukaryota; kingdom Metazoa; phylum Arthropoda; class Insecta; order Lepidoptera; family Noctuidae; genus Dicycla; species Dicycla oo. The sequence goes on along the minus strand of OX411729.1, from coordinate 13,659,942 downwards.
GGCTTCGCCCGCGTGTATGTTGGAAATTATCCCACGGGAACCTTCTACCGGGATGAAAAGTATCCTATGTCTTAATATAATAGCTGTTGCCAGCGTGTATGTCAGAAATTATCCCACGGGAACCTTCTACCGGGATGAAAAGTATCCTATGTCTTAATATACTAGCTGTTGCCCGCGTGTATGTCGGAAATTATCCCACGGGAACCTTCTACCGGGATGAAAAGTATCCTATGTCTTAATATACTAGCTGTTGCCGGCGTGTATGTCGGATATTATCTCACGGGAACCTTCTACCGGGATGAAAAGTATCCTATGTCTTAATATACTAGCTGTTGCCCGCGTGTATGTCGGATATTATCCCACGGGAACCTTCTACCGGGATGAAAAGTATCCTATGTCTTAATATAATAGCTGTTACCCGCGTGTATGTCGGAAATTATCCCACGGGAACCTTCTACCGGGATGAAAAGTATCCTATGTCTTAATATACTAGCTGTTGCCGGCGTGTATGTCGGAAATTATCCCACGGGAACCTTCTACCGGGATGAAAAGTATCCTATGTCTTAATATACTAGCTGTTGCCAGCGGCTTCGCCCGCGTGTATGTCGGAAATTATCCCACGGGAACCTTCTACCGGGATGAAAAGTATCCTATGTCTTAATATACTAACTGTTGCCCGCGTGTATGTCGGATATTATCCAAGGGAACCTTCTACGGGGATGAAAAGTATCCTATGTCTTAATATACTAGCTGTTGCCAGCGTGTATGTCGGAAATTATCCCACGGGAACCTTCTACCGGAATGAAAAGTATCCTTTGTCTTAATATACTAGCTGTTGTCCGCGTGTATGTCGGAAATTATCCCACGGGAACCTTCTACCGGGATGAAAAGTATCCTATGTCTTAATATACTAGCTGTTGCCAGCGGCTTCGCCCGCGTGTATGTCGGAAATTATCCAACGGGAACCTTCTACCGGGATGAAAAGTATCCTATGTCTTAATATACTAGCTGTTGCCCGCGTGTATGTCAGAAATTATCCCACGGGAACCTTCTACCGGGATGAAAAGTATCCTATGTCTTAATATACTAGCTGTTGCCAGCGGCTTCGCCCGCGTGTATGTCGGAAATTATCCAACGGGAACCTTCTACCGGGATGAAAAGTATCCTATGTCTTAATATACTAGCTGTTGCCCGCGTGTATGTCGGAAATTATCCCACGGGAACCTTCTACCGGGATGAAAAGTATCCTATGTCTTAATATATTAGCTGTTGCCAGCGGCTTCGCCCGCGTGTATGTCGGAAATTATTCCACGGGAACCTTCTACCGGGATGAAAAGTATCCTATGTCTCAATATACTAGCTGTTGCCCGCGTGTATGTCGGATATTATCCCACGGGAACCTTCTACCGGGATGAAAAGTATCCTATGTCTTAATATACTAGCTGTTGCCCGCGTGTATGTCGGATATTATCCCACGGGAACCTTCTACCGGGATGAAAATTATCCTATGTCTTAATATACTAGCTGTTGCCAGCGTGTTTGTCGGAAATTATCCCACGGGAACCTTCTACCGGGATGAAAAGTATCCTATGTCTTAATATACTAGCTGTTGCCAGCGGCTTCGCCCGCGTGTATGTCGGAAATTATCCCACGGGAACCTTCTACCGGGATGAAAAGTATCCTATGTCTTAATATACTAGCTGTTGCCAGCGGCTTCGCCCGCGTGTATGTTGGAAATTATCCCACGGGAACCTTCTACCGGGATGAAAAGTATCCTATGTCTTAATATAATAGCTGTTGCCAGCGTGTATGTCAGAAATTATCCCACGGGAACCTTCTACCGGGATGAAAAGTATCCTATGTCTTAATAAACTAGCTGTTGCCCGCGTGTATGTCGGAAGTTATCCCACGGAAACCATCTACCGGGATGAAAAGTATCCTATGTCTTAATATACTAGCTGTTGCCCGGGTGTATGTCGGATATTATCCCACGGGAGCCTTCTACCGGGATGAAAAGTATCCTATGTCTTAATATACTAGCTGTTGCCAGCGGCTTCGCCCGCGTGTATGTCGGAAATTATCCCACGGGAACCTTCTACCGGGATGAAAAGTATTTTATGTCTTAATATACTAGCTGTTGCCAGCGTGTATGTCAGAAATTATCCCACGGGAACCTTCTACCGGGATGAAAAGTATCCTATGTCTTAATAAACTAACTGTTGCCCGCGTGTATGTCGGAAGTTATCCCACGGGAACCTTCTACCGGGATGAAAAGTATCCTATGTCTTAATATACTAGCTGTTGCCCGGGTGTATGTCGGATATTATCCCACGGGAGCCTTCTACCGGGATGAAAAGTATCCTATGTCTTAATATACTAGCTGTTGCCCGCGTGTATGTCGGAAATTATCCCACGGGAACCTTCTACCGGGATGAAAAGTATCCTATGTCTTAATATACTAGCTGTTGCCAGCGGCTTCGCCCGCGTGTATGTCGGAAATTATCCCACGGGAACTTTCTACCGGGATGAAAAGTATCCTATGTCTTAATATACTAGCTGTTGCCAGCGTGTATGTCAGGAATTATCCCACGGGAACCTTCTACCGGGATGAAAAGCATCCTATGTCTTAATATACTAGCTGTTGCCCGCGTGTATGTCGAAAATTATCCCACGGGAACCTTCTACCGGGATGAAAAGTATCCTATGTCTTAATATACTAGCTGTCGCCAGCGGCTTCGCCCGCGTGTATGTCGGAAATTATCCCACGGGAACCTTCTACCGGGATGAAAAGTATCCTATGCCTTAATATACTAGCTGTTGCCAGCGGCTTCGCCCGCGTGTATGTCGGAAATTATTTCACGGGAACCTTCTACCGGGATGAAAAGTATCCTATGTCTTAATATACTAGCTCTTGCCCGCGTGTATGTCGGATGTTATCCCACGGGAACCTTCTACCGGGATGAAAAGTATACTAGCTGTTGCCAGCGTGTATGTCGGAAATTATCTCACGGGAACCTTCTACCGGGATGAAAAGTATCCTATGTCTTAATATACTAGCTGTTGCCAGCGGCTTCGCCCGCGTGTATGTCGGAAATTATCCCACGGGAACCTTCTACCGGGATGAAAAGTATCCTATGTCTTAATATACTAGCTGTTGCCAGCGGCTACGCCCGCGTGTATGTCGGAAATTATCCCACGGGAACCTTCTACCGGGATGAAAAGTATCCTATGTCTTAATATACTAGCTGTTGCCCGCGTGTATGTCGGAAATTATCCCACGGGAACCTTCTACCGGGATGAAAAGTATCCTATGTCTTAATATACTAGCTGTTGCCAGCGGCTTCGCCCGCGTGTATGTCGGAAATTATCCCAAGGGAACCTTCTACCGAGATGAAAAGTATCCTATGTCTTAATATACTAGCTGTTGCCAGCGTGTATGTCGGATATTATCCCACGGGAACCTTCTACCGGGATGAAAAGTATCCTATGTCTTAATATTCTAGCTGTTGCCAGCGGCTATGTCGGAAATTATCCCACGGGAACCTTCTACCGGGATGAAAGTATCCAATGTCTTAATATAATAGCTGTTGCCAGCGTGTATGTCGGAAATTATCCCGTGGGAACCTTCTACCGGGATGAAAAGTATCCTATGTCTTAATATACTAGCTTTTGTCAGCGGCTTCGCCCGCGTGTATGTCGGAAATTATCCCACGGGAACCTTTTACCGGGATGAAAAGTATCCTATGTCTTAATATACTATCTGTTGCCCGCGTGTATGTCGGATATTATCCCACGGGAACCTTCTACCGGGATGAAAAGTATCCTATGTCTTAATATACTAGCTGTTGCCAGCGGCTTCGCCCGCGTGTATGTCGGAAATTATCCCACGGGAACCTTCTACCGGGATGAAAAGTATCCTATGTCTTAATATACTAGCTGTTGCCAGCGGCTTCGCCCGCGTGTATGTCGGAAATTATCCAACGGGAACCTTCTACCGGGATGAAAAGTATCCTATGTCTTAATATACTAGCTGTTGCCCGCGTGTATGTCGGAAATTATCCCACGGGAACCTTCTACCGGGATGAAAAGTATCCTATGTCTTAATATACTAGCTGTTGCCAGCGGCTTCGCCCGCGTGTATGTTGGAAATTATCCCACGGGAACCTTCTACCGGGATGAAAATTATCCTATGTCTTAATATAATAGCTGTTGCCAGCGTGTATGTCAGAAATTATCCCACGGGAACCTTCTACCGGGATGAAAAGTATCCTATGCCTTAATAAACTAGCTGTTGCCCGCGTGTATGTCGGAAGTTATCCCACGGGAACCTTCTCCCGGGATGAAATGTATCCTATGTCTTAATATACTAGCTGTTGCCCGGGTGTATGTCGGATATTATCCCACGGGAGCCTTCTACCGGGATGAAAAGTATCCTATGTCTTAATATACTAGCTGTTGCCCGCGTGTATGTCGGAAATTATCCCACGGGAACCTTCTACCGGGATGAAAAGTATCCTATGTCTTACTATACTAGCTGTTGCCAGCGGCTTCGCCCGCGTGTATGTCGGAAATTATCCCACGGGAACCTTCTACCGGGATGAAAAGTATCCTATGTCTTAATATACTAGCTGTTGCCCGCGTGTATGTCGGAAATTATCCCACGGGAACCTTCTACCGGGATGAAAAGTATCCTATGTCTTAATATACTAGCTGTTGCCGGCGTGTATGTCGGATATTATCTCACGGGAACCTTCTACCGGGATGAAAAGTATCCTATGTCTTAATATACTAGCTGTTGCCCGCGTGTATGTCGGATATTATCCCACGGGAACCTTCTACCGGGATGAAAAGTATCCTATGTCTTAATATACTAGCTGTTGCCAGCGTGTATGTCAGAAATTATCCCACGGGAACCTTCTACCGGGATGAAAAGTATCCTATGTCTTAATAAACTAGCTGTTGCCCGCGTGTATGTCGGAAGTTATCCCACGGGAACCTTCTACCGGGATGAAAAGTATCCTATGTCTTAATATACTAGCTGTTGCCTGGGTGTATGTCGGATATTATCCCACGGGAGCCTTCTACCGGGATGAAAAGTATCCTATGTCTTAATATACTAGCTGTTGCCAGCGTGTATGTCGGAAATTATCCCACGGGAACCTTCTACCGGGATGAAAAGTATCCTATGTCTTAATATACTAGCTGTTGCCAGCGGCTTCGCCCAAGTTTATGTCGGAAATTATCCCACGGGAACCTTCTACCGGGATGAAAAGTCTCCTATGTCTTAATATACTAGCTGTTGCCCGCGTGTATGTCGGAAGTTATCCCACGGGAACCTTCTACCGGGATGAAAAGTATCCTATGTCTTAATATACTAGCTGTTGCCCGCGTGTATGTCGGAAATTATCCCACGGGAACCTTCTACCGGGATGAAAAGTATCCTATGTCTTAATATACTAGCTGTTGCCCGCGTGTATATCGGATATTATCCCACGGGAACCTTCTACCGGGATGAAAAGTATCCTATGTCTTACTATACTAGCTGTTGCCCGCGTGTATGTCGGAAATTATCCCACGGGAACCTTCTACCGGGATGAAAAGTATCCTATGTCTTACTATACTAGCTGTTGCCAGCGGCTTCGCCCGCGTGTATGTCGGAAATTATCCCACGGGAACCTTCTACCGGGATGAAAAGTATCCTATGTCTTAATATACTAGCTGTTGCCCGCGTGTATGTCGGAAATTATCCCACGGGAACCTTCTACCGGGATGAAAAGTATCCTATGTCTTAATATACTAGCTGTTGCCGGCGTGTATGTCGGATATTATCTCACGGGAACCTTCTACCGGGATGAAAAGTATCCTATGTCTTAATATACTAGCTGTTGCCCGCGTGTATGTCGGATATTATCCCACGGGAACCTTCTACCGGGATGAAAAGTATCCTATGTCTTAATATAATAGCTGTTACCCGCGTGTATGTCGGAAATTATCCCACGGGAACCTTCTACCGGGATGAAAAGTATCCTATGTCTTAATATACTAGCTGTTGCCGGCGTGTATGTCGGAAATTATCCCACGGGAACCTTCTACCGGGATGAAAAGTATCCTATGTCTTAATATACTAGCTGTTGCCAGCGGCTTCGCCCGCGTGTATGTCGGAAATTATCCCACGGGAACCTTCTACCGGGATGAAAAGTATCCTATGTCTTAATATACTAACTGTTGCCCGCGTGTATGTCGGATATTATCCAAGGGAACCTTCTACCGGGATGAAAAGTATCCTATGTCTTAATATACTAGCTGTTGCCAGCGGCTTCGCCCGCGTGTATGTCGGAAATTATCCCACGGGAACCTTCTACCGGGATGAAAAGTATCCTATGTCTTAATATACTAGCTGTTGCCAGCGTGTATGTCGGAAATTATCCCACGGGAACCTTCTACCGGAATGAAAAGTATCCTTTGTCTTAATATACTAGCTGTTGTCCGCGTGTATGTCGGAAATTATCCCACGCGAACCTTCTACCGGGATGAAAAGTATCCTATGTCTTAATATACTAGCTGTTGCCAGCGGCTTCGCCCGCGTGTATGTCGGAAATTATACCACGGGAAACTTCTACCGGGATGAAATGTATCCTATGTCTTAATATACTAGCTGTTGCCCGCGTGTATGTCGGAAATTATCCCACGGGAACCTTCTACCGGGATGAAAAGTATCCTATGTCTTAATATACTAGCTGTTGCCGGCGTGTATGTCGGATATTATCTCACGGGAACCTTCTACCGGGATGAAAAGTATCCTATGTCTTAATATACTAGCTGTTGCCCGCGTGTATGTCGGATATTATCCCACGGGAACCTTCTACCGGGATGAAAAGTATCCTATGTCTTAATATAATAGCTGTTGCCCGCGTGTATGTCGGAAATTATCCCACGGGAACCTTCTACCGGGATGAAAAGTATCCTATGTCTTAATATACTAGCTGTTGTCAGCGGCTTCGCCCGCGTGTATGTCGGAAATTATCCCACGGGAACCTTTTACCGGGATGAAAAGTATCCTATGTCTTAATATACTATCTGTTGCCCGCGTGTATGTCGGATATTATCCCACGGGAACCTTCTACCGGGATGAAAAGTATGCTATGTCTTAATATACTAGCTGTTGCCAGCGGCTTCGCCCGCGTGTATGTCGGAAATTATCCCACGGGAACCTTCTACCGAGATGAAAAGTATCCTATGTCTTAATATACTAGCTGTTGCCAGCGTGTATGTCGGATATTATCCCACGGGAACCTTCTACCGGGATGAAAAGTATCCTATGTCTTAATGTAATAGCTGTTGCCCGCGTGTATGTCGGAAATTATCCCACGGGAACCTTCTACCGGGATGAAAAGTATCCTATGTCTTAATATACTAGCTGTTGTCAGCGGCTTCGCCCGCGTGTATGTCGGAAATTATCCCACGGGAACCTTTTACCGGGATGAAAAGTATCCTATGTCTTAATATACTATCTGTTGCCCGCGTGTATGTCGGATATTATCCCACGGGAACCTTCTACCGGGATGAAAAGTATCCTATGTCTTAATATACTAGCTGTTGCCAGCGGCTTCGCCCGCGTGTATGTCGGAAATTATCCCACGGGAACCTTCTACCGGGATGAAAAGTATCCTATGTCTTAATATACTAGCTGTTGCCAGCGGCTTCGCCCGCGTGTATGTCGGAAATTATCCAACGGGAACCTTCTACCGGGATGAAAAGTATCCTATGTCTTAATATACTAGCTGTTGCCCGCGTGTATGTCGGAAATTATCCCACGGGAACCTTCTACCGGGATGAAAAGTATCCTATGTCTTAATATATTAGCTGTTGCCAGCGGCTTCGCCCGCGTGTATGTCGGAAATTATTCCACGGGAACCTTCTACCGGGATGAAAAGTATCCTATGTCTCAATATACTAGCTGTTGCCCGCGTGTATGTCGGATATTATCCCACGGGAACCTTCTACCGGGATGAAAAGTATCCTATGTCTTAATATACTAGCTGTTGCCCGCGTGTATGTCGGAAATTATCCCACGGGAACCTTCTACCGGGATGAAAAGTATCCTATGTCTTAATATACTAGCTGTTGCCAGCGTGTTTGTCGGAAATTATCCCACGGGAACCTTCTACCGGGATGAAAAGTATCCTATGTCTTAATATACTAGCTGTTGCCAGCGGCTTCGCCCGCGTGTATGTCGGAAATTATCCCACGGGAACCTTCTACCGGGATGAAAAGTATCCTATGTCTTAATATACTAGCTGTTGCCAGCGGCTTCGCCCGCGTGTATGTTGGAAATTATCCCACGGGAACCTTCTACCGGGATGAAAAGTATCCTATGTCTTAATATAATAGCTGTTGCCAGCGTGTATGTCAGAAATTATCCCACGGGAACCTTCTACCGGGATGAAAAGTATCCTATGTCTTAATAAACTAGCTGTTGCCCGCGTGTATGTCGGAAGTTATCCCACGGGAACCATCTACCGGGATGAAAAGTATCCTATGTCTTAATATACTAGCTGTTGCCCGGGTGTATGTCGGATATTATCCCACGGGAGCCTTCTACCGGGATGAAAAGTATCCTATGTCTTAATATACTAGCTGTTGCCAGCGGCTTCGCCCGCGTGTATGTCGGAAATTATCCCACGGGAACCTTCTACCGGGATGAAAAGTATCCTATGTCTTAATATACTAGCTGTTGCCAGCGTGTATGTCAGAAATTATCCCACGGGAACCTTCTACCGGGATGAAAAGTATCCTATGTCTTAATAAACTAGCTGTTGCCCGCGTGTATGTCGGAAGTTATCCCACGGGAACCTTCTACCGGGATGAAAAGTATCCTATGTCTTAATATACTAGCTGTTGCCCGGGTGTATGTCGGATATTATCCCACGGGAGCCTTCTACCGGGATGAAAAGTATCCTATGTCTTAATATACTAGCTGTTGCCCGCGTGTATGTCGGAAATTATCCCACGGGAACCTTCTACCGGGATGAAAAGTATCCTATGTCTTAATATACTAGCTGTTGCCAGCGGCTTCGCCCGCGTGTATGTCGGAAATTATCCCACGGGAACCTTCTACCGGGATGAAAAGTATCCTATGTCTTAATATACTAGCTGTTGCCAGCGTGTATGTCAGAAATTATCCCACGGGAACCTTCTACCGGGATGAAAAGTATCCTATGTCTTAATAAACTAGCTGTTGCCCGCGTGTATGTCGGAAGTTATCCCACGGGAACCTTCTACCGGGATGAAAAGTATCCTATGTCTTAATATACTAGCTGTTGCCCGGGTGTATGTCGGATATTATCCCACGGGAGCCTTCTACCGGGATGAAAAGTATCCTATGTCTTAATATACTAGCTGTTGCCCGCGTGTATGTCGGAAATTATCCCACGGGAACCTTCTACCGGGATGAAAAGTATCCTATGTCTTAATATACTAGCTGTCGCCAGCGGCTTCGCCCGCGTGTATGTCGGAAATTATCCCACGGGAACCTTCTACCGGGATGAAAAGTATCCTATGCCTTAATATACTAGCTGTTGCCAGCGGCTTCGCCCGCGTGTATGTCGGAAATTATTTCACGGGAACCTTCTACCGGGATGAAAAGTATCCTATGTCTTAATATACTAGCTGTTGCCCGCGTGTATGTCGGATATTATCCCACGGGAACCTTCTACCGGGATGAAAAGTATCCTATGTCTTAATATACTAGCTGTTGCCAGCGTGTATGTCGGAAATTATCCCACGGGAACCTTCTACCGGGATGAAAAGTATCCTATGTCTTAATATACTAGCTGTTGCCAGCGGCTTCGCCCGCGTGTATGTCGGAAATTATCCCACGGGAACCTTCTACCGGGATGAAAAGTATCCTATGTCTTAATATACTAGCTGTTGCCAGCGGCTACGCCCGCGTGTATGTCGGAAATTATCCCACGGGAACCTTCTACCGGGATGAAAAGTATCCTATGTCTTAATATACTAGCTGTTGCCCGCGTGTATGTCGGAAATTATCCCACGGGAACCTTCTACCGGGATGAAAAGTATCCTATGTCTTAATATACTAGCTGTTGCCAGCGGCTTCGCCCGCGTGTATGTCGGAAATTATCCCAAGGGAACCTTCTACCGAGATGAAAAGTATCCTATGTCTTAATATACTAGCTGTTGCCAGCGTGTATGTCGGATATTATCCCACGGGAACCTTCTACCGGGATGAAAAGTATCCTATGTCTTAATATACTAGCTGTTGCCAGCGGCTATGTCGGAAATTATCCCACGGGAACCTTCTACCGGGATGAAAGTATCCAATGTCTTAATATAATAGCTGTTGCCAGCGTGTATGTCGGAAATTATCCCGTGGGAACCTTCTACCGGGATGAAAAGTATCCTATGTCTTAATATACTAGCTGTTGTCAGCGGCTTCGCCCGCGTGTATGTCGGAAATTATCCCACGGGAACCTTTTACCGGGATGAAAAGTATCCTATGTCTTAATATACTATCTGTTGCCCGCGTGTATGTCGGATATTATCCCACGGGAACCTTCTACCGGGATGAAAAGTATCCTATGTCTTAATATACTAGCTGTTGCCAGCGGCTTCGCCCGCGTGTATGTCGGAAATTATCCCACGGGAACCTTCTACCGGGATGAAAAGTATCCTATGTCTTAATATACTAGCTGTTGCCAGCGGCTTCGCCCGCGTGTATGTCGGAAATTATCCAACGGGAACCTTCTACCGGGATGAAAAGTATCCTATGTCTTAATATACTAGCTGTTGCCCGCGTGTATGTCGGAAATTATCCCACGGGAACCTTCTACCGGGATGAAAAGTATCCTATGTCTTAATATATTAGCTGTTGCCAGCGGCTTCGCCCGCGTGTATGTCGGAAATTATTCCACGGGAACCTTCTACCGGGATGAAAAGTATCCTATGTCTTAATATACTAGCTGTTGCCCGCGTGTATGTCGGATATTATCCCACGGGAACCTTCTACCGGGATGAAAAGTATCCTATGTCTTAATATACTAGCTGTTGCCAGCGTGTTTGTCGGAAATTATCCCACGGGAACCTTCTACCGGGATGAAAAGTATCCTATGTCTTAATATACTAGCTGTTGCCAGCGGCTTCGCCCGCGTGTATGTCGGAAATTATCCCACGGGAACCTTCTACCGGGATGAAAAGTATCCTATGTCTTAATATACTAGCTGTTGCCCGCGTGTATGTCGGAAATTATCCCACGGGAACCTTCTACCGGGATGAAAAGTATCCTATGTCTTAATATACTAGCTGTTGCCAGCGGCTTCGCCCGCGTGTATGTTGGAAATTATCCCACGGGAACCTTCTACCGGGATGAAAATTATCCTATGTCTTAATATAATAGCTGTTGCCAGCGTGTATGTCAGAAATTATCCCACGGGAACCTTCTACCGGGATGAAAAGTATCCTATGTCTTAATAAACTAGCTGTTGCCCGCGTGTATGTCGGAAGTTATCCCACGGGAACCTTCTACCGGGATGAAAAGTATCCTATGTCTTAATATACTAGCTGTTGCCCGCGTGTATGTCGGAAATTATCCCACGGGAACCTTCTACCGGGATGAAAAGTATCCTATGTCTTAATATACTAGCTGTTGCCAGCGGCTTCGCCCGCGTGTATGTCGGAAATTATCCCACGGGAACCTTCTACCGGGATGAAAAGTATCCTATGTCTTAATATACTAGCTGTTGCCAGCGTGTATGTCAGAAATTATCCCACGGGAACCTTCTACCGGGATGAAAAGTATCCTATGTCTTAATAAACTAGCTGTTGCCCGCGTGTATGTCGGAAGTTATCCCACGGGAACCTTCTACCGGGATGAAAAGTATCCTATGTCTTAATATACTAGCTGTTGCCCGGGTGTATGTCGGATATTATCCCACGGGAGCCTTCTACCGGGATGAAAAGTATCCTATGTCTTAATATACTAGCTGTTGACCGCGTGTATGTCGGAAATTATCCCACGGGAACCTTCTACCGGGATGAAAAGTATCCTATGTCTTAATATACTAGCTGTCGCCAGCGGCTTCGCCCGCGTGTATGTCGGAAATTATCCCACGGGAACCTTCTACCGGGATGAAAAGTATCCTATGCCTTAATATACTAGCTGTTGCCAGCGGCTTCGCCCGCGTGTATGTCGGAAATTATTTCACGGGAACCTTCTACCGGGATGAAAAGTATCCTATGTCTTAATATACTAGCTGTTGCCCGCGTGTATGTCGGATATTATCCCACGGGAACCTTCTACCGGGATGAAAAGTATCCTATGTCTTAATATACTAGCTGTTGCCAGCGTGTATGTCGGAAATTATCCCACGGGAACCTTCTACCGGGATGAAAAGTATCCTATGTCTTAATATACTAGCTGTTGCCAGCGGCTTCGCCCGCGTGTATGTCGGAAATTATCCCACGGGAACCTTCTACCGGGATGAAAAGTATCCTATGTCTTAATATACTAGCTGTTGCCAGCGGCTACGCCCGCGTGTATGTCGGAAATTATCCCACGGGAACCTTCTACCGGGATGAAAAGTATCCTATGTCTTAATATACTAGCTGTTGCCCGCGTGTATGTCGGAAATTATCCCACGGGAACCTTCTACCGGGATGAAAAGTATCCTATGTCTTAATATACTAGCTGTTGCCAGCGGCTTCGCCCGCGTGTATGTCGGAAATTATCCCAAGGGAACCTTCTACCGAGATGAAAAGTATCCTATGTCTTAATATACTAGCTGTTGCCAGCGTGTATGTCGGATATTATCCCACGGGAACCTTCTACCGGGATGAAAAGTATCCTATGTCTTAATATACTAGCTGTTGCCAGCGGCTATGTCGGAAATTATCCCACGGGAACCTTCTACCGGGATGAAAGTATCCAATGTCTTAATATAATAGCTGTTGCCAGCGTGTATGTCGGAAATTATCCCGTGGGAACCTTCTACCGGGATGAAAAGTATCCTATGTCTTAATATACTAGCTGTTGTCAGCGGCTTCGCCCGCGTGTATGTCGGAAATTATCCCACGGGAACCTTTTACCGGGATGAAAAGTATCCTATGTCTTAATATACTATCTGTTGCCCGCGTGTATGTCGGATATTATCCCACGGGAACCTTCTACCGGGATGAAAAGTATCCTATGTCTTAATATACTAGCTGTTGCCAGCGGCTTCGCCCGCGTGTATGTCGGAAATTATCCCACGGGAACCTTCTACCGGGATGAAAAGTATCCTATGTCTTAATATACTAGCTGTTGCCAGCGGCTTCGCCCGCGTGTATGTCGGAAATTATCCAACGGGAACCTTCTACCGGGATGAAAAGTATCCTATGTCTTAATATACTAGCTGTTGCCCGCGTGTATGTCGGAAATTATCCCACGGGAACCTTCTACCGGGATGAAAAGTATCCTATGTCTTAATATATTAGCTGTTGCCAGCGGCTTCGCCCGCGTGTATGTCGGAAATTATTCCACGGGAACCTTCTACCGGGATGAAAAGTATCCTATGTCTTAATATACTAGCTGTTGCCCGCGTGTATGTCGGATATTATCCCACGGGAACCTTCTACCGGGATGAAAAGTATCCTATGACTTAATATACTAGCTGTTGCCAGCGGCTTCGCCCGCGTGTATGTCGGAAATTATCCCACGGGAACCTTCTACCGGGATGAAAAGTATCCTATGTCTTAATATACTAGCTGTTGCCCGCGTGTATGTCGGAAATTATCCCACGGGAACCTTCTACCGGGATGAAAAGTATCCTATGTCTTAATATACTAGCTGTTGCCAGCGGCTTCGCCCGCGTGTATGTTGGAAATTATCCCACGGGAACCTTCTACCGGGATGAAAATTATCCTATGTCTTAATATAATAGCTGTTGCCAGCGTGTATGTCAGAAATTATCCCACGGGAACCTTCTACCGGGATGAAAAGTATCCTATGTCTTAATAAACTAGCTGTTGCCCGCGTGTATGTCGGAAGTTATCCCACGGGAACCTTCTACCGGGATGAAAAGTATCCTATGTCTTAATATACTAGCTGTTGCCCGGGTGTATGTCGGATATTATCCCACGGGAGCCTTCTACCGGGATGAAAAGTATCCTATGTCTTAATATACTAGCTGTTGCCCGCGTGTATGTCGGAAATTATCCCACGGGAACCTTCTACCGGGATGAAAAGTATCCTATGTCTTAATATATTAGCTGTTGCCAGCGGCTTCGCCCGCGTGTATGTCGGAAATTATTCCACGGGAACCTTCTACCGGGATGAAAAGTATCCTATGTCTTAATATACTAGCTGTTGCCCGCGTGTATGTCGGATATTATCCCACGGGAACCTTCTACCGGGATGAAAAGTATCCTATGTCTTAATATACTAGCTGTTGCCAGCGGCTTCGCCCGCGTGTATGTCGGAAATTATCCCACGGGAACCTTCTACCGGGATGAAAAGTATCCTATGTCTTAATATACTAGCTGTTGCCCGCGTGTATGTCGGAAATTATCCCACGGGAACCTTCTACCGGGATGAAAAGTATCCTATGTCTTAATATACTAGCTGTTGCCAGCGGCTTCGCCCGCGTGTATGTTGGAAATTATCCCACGGGAACCTTCTACCGGGATGAAAATTATCCTATGTCTTAATATAATAGCTGTTGCCAGCGTGTATGTCAGAAATTATCCCACGGGAACCTTCTACCGGGATGAAAAGTATCCTATGTCTTAATAAACTAGCTGTTGCCCGCGTGTATGTCGGAAGTTATCCCACGGGAACCTTCTACCGGGATGAAAAGTATCCTATGTCTTAATATACTAGCTGTTGCCCGGGTGTATGTCGGATATTATCCCACGGGAGCCTTCTACCGGGATGAAAAGTATCCTATGTCTTAATATACTAGCTGTTGCCCGCGTGTATGTCGGAAATTATCCCACGGGAACCTTCTACCGGGATGAAAAGTATCCTATGTCTTAATATACTAGCTGTTGCCAGCGTGTATGTCAGAAATTATCCCACGGGAACCTTCTACCGGGATGAAAAGTATCCTATGTCTTAATAAACTAGCTGTTGCCCGCGTGTATGTCGGAAGTTATCCCACGGGAACCTTCTACCGGGATGAAAAGTATCCTATGTCTTAATATACTAGCTGTTGCCTGGGTGTATGTCGGATATTATCCCACGGGAGCCTTCTACCGGGATGAAAAGTATCCTATGTCTTAATATACTAGCTGTTGCCCGCGTGTATGTCGGAAATTATCCCACGGGAACCTTCTACCGGGATGAAAAGTATCCTATGTCTTAATATACTAGCTGTTGCCAGCGGCTTCGCCCGCGTATATGTCGGAAATTATCCCACGGGAACTTTCTACCGGGATGAAAAGTATCCTATGTCTTAATATACTAGCTGTTGCCAGCGTGTATGTCAGGAATTATCCCACGGGAACCTTCTACCGGGATGAAAAGTATCCTATGTCTTAATATACTAGCTGTTGCCCGCGTGTATGTCGGAAATTATCCCACGGGAACCTTCTACCGGGATGAAAAGTATCCTATGTCTTAATATACTAGCTGTCGCCAGCGGCTTCGCCCGCGTGTATGTCGGAAATTATCCCACGGGAACCTTCTACCGGGATGAAAAGTATCCTATGCCTTAATATACTAGCTGTTGCCAGCGGCTTCGCCCGCGTGTATGTCGGAAATTATTTCACGGGAACCTTCTACCGGGATGAAAAGTATCCTATGTCTTAATATACTAGCTGTTGCCCGCGTGTATGTCGGATATTATCCCACGGGAACCTTCTACCGGGATGAAAAGTATCCTATGTCTTAATATACTAGCTGTTGCCAGCGTGTATGTCGGAAATTATCCCACGGGAACCTTCTACCGGGATGAAAAGTATCCTATGTCTTAATATACTAGCTGTTGCCAGCGGCTTCGCCCGCGTGTATGTCGGAAATTATCCCACGGGAACCTTCTACCGGGATGAAAAGTATCCTATGTCTTAATATACTAGCTGTTGCCCGCGTGTATGTCGGAAATTATCCCACGGGAACCTTCTACCGGGATGAAAAGTATCCTATGTCTTAATATTCTAGCTGTTGCCCGCGTGTATGTCGGAAATTATCCCACGGGAACCTTCTACCGGGATGAAAAGTATCCTATGTCTTAATATACTAGCTGTTGCCAGCGGCTTCGCCCGCGTGTATGTCGGAAATTATCCCAAGGGAACCTTCTACCGAGATGAAAAGTATCCTATGTCTTAATATACTAGCTGTTGCCAGCGTGTATGTCGGATATTATCCCACGGGAACCTTCTACCGGGATGAAAAGTATCCTATGTCTTAATATACTAGCTGTTGCCTGCGGCTATGTCGGAAATTATCCCACGGGAACCTTCTACCGGGATGAAAGTATCCAATGTCTTAATATAATAGCTGTTGCCAGCGTGTATGTCGGAAATTATCCCGTGGGAACCTTCTACCGGGATGAAAAGTATCCTATGTCTTAATATACTAGCTGTTGCCAGCGGCTTCGCCCAAGTGTATGTCGGAAATTATCCCACGGGAACCTTCTACCGGGATGAAAAGTATCCTATGTCTTAATATACTAGCTGTTGCCAGCGGCTTCGCCCGCGTGTATGTTGGAAATTATCCCACGGGAACCTTCTACCGGGATGAAAAGTATCCTATGTCTTAATATAATAGCTGTTGCCAGCGTGTATGTCGGAAATTATACCACGGGAACCTTCTACCGGGATGAAAAGTATCCTATGTCTTAAAATACTAGCTGTTGCCCGCGTGTATGTCGGAAATTATCCCACGGGAACCTTCTACCGGGATGAAAAGTATCCTATGTCTCAATATACTAGCTGTTGCCCGCGTGTATGTCGGAAATTATCCCACGGGAACCTTCTACCGGGATGAAAAGTATCCTATGTCTTAATATACTAGCTGTTGCCAGCGGCTTCTCCCGCGTGTATGTCGGAAATTATCCCACGGGAACCTTCTACCGTGATGAAAAGTATCCTATGTCTTAATATACTAGCTGTTGCCAGAGGCTTCGCCCGCGTGTATGTCGGAAATTATCCCACGGGAACCTTCTACCGGGATGAAAAGTATCCTATGTCTTACTATACTAGCTGTTGCCAGCGGCTTCGCCCGCGTGTATGTCGGAAATTATCCCACGGGAACCTTCTACCGAAATGAAAAGTATCCAATGTCTTAATATACTAGCTGTTGCCCGCGTGTATGTCGGAAATTATCCCACGGGAACCTTCTACCGGGATGAAAATTATCCTATGTCTTAATATACTAGCTGTTGCCAGCGGCTTCGCCCGCGTGTATGTCGGAAATTATCCCACGGGAACTTTCTACCGGGATGAAAAGTATCCTATGTCTTAATATACTAGCTGTTGCCCGCGTGTATGTCGGAAATTATCCCACGGGAACCTTCTACCGGGATGAAAAGTATCCTATGTCTTAATATACTAGCTGTTGCCAGCGGCTTCGCCCGCGTGTATGTCGGAAATTATCCCACGGGAACCTTCTACCGGGATGAAAATTATCCTATGTCTTAATATACTAGCTGTTGCCAGCGGCTTCGCCCGCGTGTATGTCGGAAATTATCCCACGGGAACTTTCTACCGGGATGAAAAGTATCCTATGTCTTAATATACTAGCTGTTGCCCGCGTGTATGTCGGAAATTATCCCACGGGAACCTTCTACCGGGATGAAAAGTATCCTATGTCTTAATATACTAGCTGTTGCCAGCGGCTTCGCCCAAGTTTATGTCGGAAATTATCCCACAGGAACCTTCTACCGGGATGAAAAGTATCCTATGTCTTAATATACTAGCTGTTGCCCGGGTGTATGTCGGATATTATCCCACGGGAGCCTTCTACCGGGATGAAAAGTATCCTATGTCTTAATATACTAGCTGTTGCCCGCGTGTATGTCGGAAATTATCCCACGGGAACCTTCTACCGGGATGAAAAGTATCCTATGTCTTAATATACTAGCTGTCGCCAGCGGCTTCGCCCGCGTGTATGTCGGAAATTATCCCACGGGAACCTTCTACCGGGATGAAAAGTATCCTATGCCTTAATATACTAGCTGTTGCCAGCGGCTTCGCCCGCGTGTATGTCGGAAATTATTTCACGGGAACCTTCTACCGGGATGAAAAGTATCCTATGTCTTAATATACTAGCTGTTGCCCGCGTGTATGTCGGATATTATCCCACGGGAACCTTCTACCGGGATGAAAAGTATCCTATGTCTTAATATACTAGCTGTTGCCAGCGTGTATGTCGGAAATTATCCCACGGGAACCTTCTACCGGGATGAAAAGTATCCTATGTCTTAATATACTAGCTGTTGCCAGCGGCTTCGCCCGCGTGTATGTCGGAAATTATCCCACGGGAACCTTCTACCGGGATGAAAAGTATCCTATGTCTTAATATACTAGCTGTTGCCAGCGGCTACGCCCGCGTGTATGTCGGAAATTATCCCACGGGAACCTTCTACCGGGATGAAAAGTATCCTATGTCTTAATATACTAGCTGTTGCCCGCGTGTATGTCGGAAATTATCCCACGGGAACCTTCTACCGGGATGAAAAGTATCCTATGTCTTAATATACTAGCTGTTGCCAGCGGCTTCGCCCGCGTGTATGTCGGAAATTATCCCAAGGGAACCTTCTACCGAGATGAAAAGTATCCTATGTCTTAATATACTAGCTGTTGCCAGCGTGTATGTCGGATATTATCCCACGGGAACCTTCTACCGGGATGAAAAGTATCCTATGTCTTAATATACTAGCTGTTGCCAGCGGCTATGTCGGAAATTATCCCACGGGAACCTTCTACCGGGATGAAAGTATCCAATGTCTTAATATAATAGCTGTTGCCAGCGTGTATGTCGGAAATTATCCCGTGGGAACCTTCTACCGGGATGAAAAGTATCCTATGTCTTAATATACTAGCTGTTGTCAGCGGCTTCGCCCGCGTGTATGTCGGAAATTATCCCACGGGAACCTTTTACCGGGATGAAAAGTATCCTATGTCTTAATATACTATCTGTTGCCCGCGTGTATGTCGGATATTATCCCACGGGAACCTTCTACCGGGATGAAAAGTATCCTATGTCTTAATATACTAGCTGTTGCCAGCGGCTTCGCCCGCGTGTATGTCGGAAATTATCCCACGGGAACCTTCTACCGGGATGAAAAGTATCCTATGTCTTAATATACTAGCTGTTGCCAGCGGCTTCGCCCGCGTGTATGTCGGAAATTATCCAACGGGAACCTTCTACCGGGATGAAAAGTATCCTATGTCTTAATATACTAGCTGTTGCCCGCGTGTATGTCGGAAATTATCCCACGGGAACCTTCTACCGGGATGAAAAGTATCCTATGTCTTAATATATTAGCTGTTGCCAGCGGCTTCGCCCGCGTGTATGTCGGAAATTATTCCACGGGAACCTTCTACCGGGATGAAAAGTATCCTATGTCTTAATATACTAGCTGTTGCCCGCGTGTATGTCGGATATTATCCCACGGGAACCTTCTACCGGGATGAAAAGTATCCTATGTCTTAATATACTAGCTGTTGCCAGCGTGTTTGTCGGAAATTATCCCACGGGAACCTTCTACCGGGATGAAAAGTATCCTATGTCTTAATATACTAGCTGTTGCCAGCGGCTTCGCCCGCGTGTATGTCGGAAATTATCCCACGGGAACCTTCTACCGGGATGAAAAGTATCCTATGTCTTAATATACTAGCTGTTGCCCGCGTGTATGTCGGAAATTATCCCACGGGAACCTTCTACCGGGATGAAAAGTATCCTATGTCTTAATATACTAGCTGTTGCCAGCGGCTTCGCCCGCGTGTATGTTGGAAATTATCCCACGGGAACCTTCTACCGGGATGAAAATTATCCTTTGTCTTAATATAATAGCTGTTGCCAGCGTGTATGTCAGAAATTATCCCACGGGAACCTTCTACCGGGATGAAAAGTATCCTATGTCTTAATAAACTAGCTGTTGCCCGCGTGTATGTCGGAAGTTATCCCACGGGAACCTTCTACCGGGATGAAAAGTATCCTATGTCTTAATATACTAGCTGTTGCCCGGGTGTATGTCGGATATTATCCCACGGGAACCTTCTACCGGGATGAAAAGTATCCTATGTCTTAATATACTAGCTGTTGCCAGCGTGTATGTCAGAAATTATCTCACGGGAACCTTCTACCGGGATGAAAAGTATCCTATGTCTTAATAAACTAGCTGTTGCCCGCGTGTATGTCGGATATTATCCCACGGGAGCCTTCTACCGGGATGAAAAGTATCCTATGTCTTAATATACTAGCTGTTGCCCGCGTGTATGTCGGAAATTATCCCACGGGAACCTTCTACCGGGATGAAAAGTATCCTATGTCTTAATATACTAGCTGTTGCCAGCGGCTTCGCCCGCGTGTATGTCGGAAATTATCCCACGGGAACTTTCTACCGGGATGAAAAGTATCCTATGTCTTAATATACTAGCTGTTGCCAGCGTGTATGTCAGGAATTATCCCACGGGAACCTTCTACCGGGATGAAAAGTATCCTATGTCTTAATATACTAGCTGTTGCCCGCGTGTATGTCGGAAATTATCCCACGGGAACCTTCTACCGGGATGAAAAGTATCCTATGTCTTAATATACTAGCTGTCGCCAGCGGCTTCGCCCGCGTGTATGTCGGAAATTATCCCACGGGAACCTTCTACCGGGATGAAAAGTATCCTATGCCTTAATATACTAGCTGTTGCCAGCGGCTTCGCCCGCGTGTATGTCAGAAATTATTTCACAGGAACCTTCTACCGGGATGAAAAGTATCCTATGTCTTAATATACTAGCTGTTGCCCGCGTGTATGTCGGATATTATCCCACGGGAACCTTCTACCGGGATGAAAAGTATCCTATGTCTTAATATACTAGCTGTTGCCAGCGTGTATGTCGGAAATTATCCCACGGGAACCTTCTACCGGGATGAAAAGTATCCTATGTCTTAATATACTAGCTGTTGCCAGCGGCTTCGCCCGCGTGTATGTCGGAAATTATCCCACGGGAACCTTCTACCGGGATGAAAAGTATCCTATGTCTTAATATACTAGCTGTTGCCAGCGGCTACGCCCGCGTGTATGTCGGAAATTATCCCACGGGAACCTTCTACCGGGATGAAAAGTATCCTATGTCTTAATATTCTAGCTGTTGCCCGCGTGTATGTCGGAAATTATCCCACGGGAACCTTCTACCGGGATGAAAAGTATCCTATGTCTTAATATACTAGCTGTTGCCAGCGGCTTCGCCCGCGTGTATGTCGGAAATTATCCCAAGGGAACCTTCTACCGAGATGAAAAGTATCCTATGTCTTAATATACTAGCTGTTGCCAGCGTGTATGTCGGATATTATCCCACGGGAACCTTCTACCGGGATGAAAAGTATCCTATGTCTTAATATACTAGCTGTTGCCTGCGGCTATGTCGGAAATTATCCCACGGGAACCTTCTACCGGGATGAAAGTATCCAATGTCTTAATATAATAGCTGTTGCCAGCGTGTATGTCGGAAATTATCCCGTGGGAACCTTCTACCGGGATGAAAAGTATCCTATGTCTTAATATACTAGCTGTTGCCAGCGGCTTCGCCCAAGTGTATGTCGGAAATTATCCCACGGGAACCTTCTACCGGGATGAAAAGTATCCTATGTCTTAATATACTAGCTGTTGCCAGCGGCTTCGCCCGCGTGTATGTTGGAAATTATCCCACGGGAACCTTCTACCGGGATGAAAAGTATCCTATGTCTTAATATAATAGCTGTTGCCAGCGTGTATGTCGGAAATTATACCACGGGAACCTTCTACCGGGATGAAAAGTATCCTATGTCTTAAAATACTAGCTGTTGCCCGCGTGTATGTCGGAAATTATCCCACGGGAACCTTCTACCGGGATGAAAAGTATCCTGTCTCAATATACTAGCTGTTGCCCGCGTGTATGTCGGAAATTATCCCACGGGAACCTTCTACCGGGATGAAAAGTATCCTATGTCTTAATATACTAGCTGTTGCCAGCGGCTTCTCCCGCGTGTATGTCGGAAATTATCCCACGGGAACCTTCTACCGTGATGAAAAGTATCCTATGTCTTAATATACTAGCTGTTGCCAGAGGCTTCGCCCGCGTGTATGTCGGAAATTATCCCACGGGAACCTTCTACCGGGATGAAAAGTATCCTATGTCTTACTATACTAGCTGTTGCCAGCGGCTTCGCCCGCGTGTATGTCGGAAATTATCCCACGGGAACCTTCTACCGGGATTAAAAGTATCCTATGTCTTAATATACTAGCTGTTGCCCGCGTGTATGTCGGAAATTATCCCACGGGAACCTTCTACCGGGATGAAAAGTATTCTTTGTCTTAATATACTAGCTGTTGCCAGCGGCTTCGCCCGCGTGTATGTCGGAAATTATCCCACGGGAACCTTCTACCGGGATGAAAAGTATCCAATGTCTTAATATACTAGCTGTTGCCCGCGTGTATGTCGGAAATTATCCCACGGGAACCTTCTACCGGGATGAAAATTATCCTATGTCTTAATATACTAGCTGTTGCCAGCGGCTTCGCCCGCGTGTATGTCGGAAATTATCCCACGGGAACTTTCTACCGGGATGAAAAGTA
This sequence comes from Dicycla oo, assembly GCA_948252095.1. NCBI lineage: Eukaryota > Metazoa > Arthropoda > Insecta > Lepidoptera > Noctuidae > Dicycla > Dicycla oo. The sequence goes on along the minus strand of OX411729.1, from coordinate 13,637,175 downwards.
TCCTATGTCTTAATATACTAGCTGTTGCCCGCGTGTATGTCGGAAATTATCCCACGGGAACCTTCTACCGGGATGAAAAGTATCCTATGTCTTAATATACTAGCTGTTGCCAGCGGCTTCGCCCGCGTGTATGTCGGAAATTATCCCACGGGAACCTTCTACCGGGATGAAAATTATCCTATGTCTTAATATACTAGCTGTTGCCAGCGGCTTCGCCCGCGTGTATGTCGGAAATTATCCCACGGGAACTTTCTACCGGGATGAAAAGTATCCTATGTCTTAATATACTAGCTGTTGCCCGCGTGTATGTCGGAAATTATCCCACGGGAACCTTCTACCGGGATGAAAAGTATCCTATGTCTTAATATACTAGCTGTTGCCAGCGGCTTCGCCCAAGTTTATGTCGGAAATTATCCCACAGGAACCTTCTACCGGGATGAAAAGTATCCTATGTCTTAATATACTAGCTGTTGTCCGCGTGTATGTTGGAAACTATCCCACGGGAACCTTCTACCGGGATGAAAAGTATCCTATGTCTTAATATACTAGCTGTTGCCCGCGTGTATGTCGGAAATTATCCCACGGGAACCTTCTACCGGGATGAAAAGTATCCTATGTCTTACTATACTAGCTGTTGCCAGCGGCTTCGCCCGCGTGTATGTCGGAAATTATCCCACGGGAACCTTCTACCGGGATGAAAAGTATCCTATGTCTTAATATACTAGCTGTTGCCCGCGTGTATGTCGGAAATTATCCCACGGGAACCTTCTACCGGGATGAAAAGTATCCTATGTCTTAATATACTAGCTGTTCCCAGCGGCTTCGCCCGCGTGTATGTCGGAAATTATCCCACGGGAACCTTCTACCGGGATGAAAAGTATCCTATGTCTTAATATACTAGCTGTTGCCCGCGTGTATGTCGGAAATTATCCCACGGGAACCTTCTACCGGGATGAAAAGTATCCTATGTCTTAATATACTAGCTGTTGCCCGCGTGTATGTCGGAAATTATCCCACGGGAACTTTCTACCGGGATGAAAAGTATCCTATGTCTTAATATACTAGCTGTTGCCCGCGTGTATGTCGGAAATTATCCCACGGGAACCTTCTACCGGGATGAAAAGTATCCCATGTCTTAATATACTAGCTGTTGCCCGCGTGTATGTCGGAAATTATCCCACGGGAACCTTCTACAGGGATGAAAAGTATCCTATGTCTTAATATAATAGCTGTTGCCAGCGTGTATGTCGGAAATTATCCCACGGGAACCTTCTACCGGGATGAAAAGTATCCTATGTCTTAATATACTAGCTGTTGTCAGCGGCTTCGCCCGCGTGTATATCGGAAATTATCCCACGGGAACCTTCTACCGGGATGAAAAGTATCCTATGTCTTAATATACTAGCTGTTGCCAGCGGCTTCGCCCGCGTGTATGTCGGAAATTATCCCACGGGAACCTTCTACCGAGATGAAAAGTATCCTATGTCTTAATATACTAGCTGTTGCCAGCGTGTATGTCGGAAATTATCCCACGGGAACCTTCTACCGGGATGAAAAGTATCCTATGTCTTAATTTACTAGCTGTTGCCAGCGGCTATGTCGGAAATTATCCCACGGGAACCTTCTACCGGGATGAAAAGTATCCTATGTCTTAATATACTTGCTGTTGCCAGCGGCTTCGCCCGCGTGTATGTCGGAAATTATCCCAGGGGAACCTTCTACCGGGATGAAAATTATCCTATGTCTTACTATACTAGCTGTTGCCCGCGTGTATGTCGGAAACTATCCCACGGGAACCTTCTACCGGTATGAAAAGTATCCTATGTCTTAATCTTAATATACTAGCTGTTGCCAGCGGCTTCGCCCGCGTGTATGTCGGAAATTATCCCACGGGAACTTTCTACCGGGATGAAAAGTATCCTATGTCTTAATATACTAGCTGTTGCCCGCGTGTATGTCGGAAATTATCCCACGGGAACCTTCTACCGGGATGAAAAGTATCCTATGTCTTAATATACTAGCTGTTGCCCGCGTGTATGTCGGAAATTATCCCACGGGAACCTTCTACCGGGATGAAAGTATCCTATGTCTTAATATAATAGCTGTTGCCAGCGTGAATGTCGGAAATTATCCCACGGGAACCTTCTACCGGGATGAAAAGTATCCTATGTCTTAATGTACTAGCTGTTGTCAGCGGCATCGCCCGCGTGTATGTCGGAAATTATCCCACGGGAACCTTCTACCGGGATGAAAAGTATCCTATGTCTTAATATACTAGCTGTTGCCCGCGTGTATGTCGGAAATTATCCCACGGGAACCTTCTACCGGGATGAAAAGTATCCTATGTCTTACTATACTAGCTGTTGCCCGCGTGTATGTCGGAAATTATCCCACGGGAACCTTCTACCGGGATGAAAAGTATCCTATGTCTTAATATACTAGCTGTTGCCAGCGGCTTCGCCCGCGTGTATGTCGGAAATTATCCCACGGGAACCTTCTACCGGGATGAAAAGTATCCTATGTCTTAATATACTAGCTGTTGCCCGCGTGTATGTCGGAAATTATCCCACGGGAACTTTCTACCGCGATGAAAAGTATCCTATGTCTTAATATACTAGCTGTTGCCAGCGGCTTCGCCCAAGTTTATGTCGGAAATTATCCCACAGGAACCTTCTACCGGGATGAAAAGTATCCTATGTCTTAATATACTAGCTGTTGCCCGCGTGTATGTCGGAAATTATCCCACGGGAACCTTCTACCGGGATGAAAAGTATCCTATGTCTTAATATACTAGCTGTTGCCCGCGTGTATGTCGGAAATTATCCCACGGGAACCTTCTACCGGGATGAAAAGTATCCCATGTCTTAATATACTAGCTGTTGCCCGCGTGTATGTCGGAAATTATCCCACGGGAACCTTCTACCGGGATGAAAAGTATCCTATGTCTTAATATAATAGCTGTTGCCAGCGTGTATGTCGGAAATTATCCCACGGGTACCTTCTACCGGGATGAACAGTATCCTATGTCTTAATATACTAGCTGTTGTCAGCGGCTTCGCCCGCGTGTATATCGGAAATTATCCCACGGGAACCTTCTACCGGGATGAAAAGTATCCTATGTCTTAATATACTAGCTGTTGCCAGCGGCTTCGCCCGCGTGTATGTCGGAAATTATCCCACGGGAACCTTCTACCGGGATGAAACGTATCCTATGTCTTAATTTACTAGCTGTTGCCAGCGGCTATGTCGGAAATTATCCCACGGGAACCTTCTACCGGGATGAAAAGTATCCTATGTCTTAATAAACTTGCTGTTGCCAGCGGCTTCGCCCGCGTTTATGTCGGAAATTATCCCAGGGGAACCTTCTACCGGGATGAAAAGTATCCTATGTCTTACTATACTAGCTGTTGCCCGCGTGTATGTCGGAAACTATCCCACGGGAACCTTCTACCGGGATGAAAAGTATCCTATGTCTTAATCTTAATATACTAGCTGTTGCCAGCGGCTTCGCCCGCGTGTATGTCGGAAATTATCCCACGGGAACTTTCTACCGGGATGAAAAGTATCCTATGTCTTAATATACTAGCTGTTGCCCGCGTGTATGTCGGAAATTATCCCACGGGAACCTTCTACCGGGATGAAAAGTATCCTATGTCTTAATATACTAGCTGTTGCCCGCGTGTATGTCGGAAATTATCCCACGGGAACCTTCTACCGGGATGAAAGTATCCTATGTCTTAATATAATAGCTGTTGCCAGCGTGTATGTCGGAAATTATCCCACGGGAACCTTCTACCGGGATGAAAAGTATCCTATGTCTTAATATACTAGCTGTTGTCAGCGGCATCGCCCGCGTGTATGTCGGAAATTATCCCACGGGAACCTTCTACCGGGATGAAAAGTATCCTATGTCTTAATATACTAGCTGTTGCCCGCGTGTATGTCGGAAATTATCCCACGGGAACCTTCTACCGGGATGAAAAGTATCCTATGTCTTACTATACTAGCTGTTGCCCGCGTGTATGTCGGAAATTATCCCACAGGAACCTTCTACCGGGATGAAAAGTATCCTATGTCTTAATATACTAGCTGTTGCCAGCGGCTTCGCCCGCGTGTATGTCGGAAATTATCCCACGGGAACCTTCTACCGGGATGAAAAGTATCCTATGTCTTAATATACTAGCTGTTGCCAGCGTGTATGTCGGAAATTATCCCACGGGAACCTTCTACCGGGATGAAAAGTATCCTATGTCTTAATATACTAGCTGTTGCCAGCGTGTATGTCGGAAATTATCCCACGGGAACCTTCTACCGGGATGAAAAGTATCCTATGTCTTAATATACTAGCTGTTGCCCGCGTGTATGTCGGAAATTATCCCACGGGAACCTTCTACCGGGATGAAAAGTATCCTATGTCTTAATATACTAGCTGTTGCCCGCGTGTATGTCGGAAATTATCCCACGGGAACCTTCTACCGGGATGAAAAGTATCCTATGTCTTAATATACTAGCTGTTGCCAGCGGCTTCGCCCAAGTTTATGTCGGAAATTATCCCACAGGAACCTTCTACCGGGATGAAAAGTATCCTATGTCTTAATATACTAGCTGTTGCCCGCGTGTATGTCGGAAATTATCCCACGGGAACCTTCTACCGGGATGAAAAGTATCCTATGTCTTAATATACTAGCTGTTGCCAGCGGCTTCGCCCGCGTGTATGTCGGAAATTATCCCACGGGAACCTTCTACCGTGATGAAAAGTATCCTATGTCTTAATATACTAGCTGTTGCCAGAGGCTTCGCCCGCGTGTATGTCGGAAATTATCCCACGGGAACCTTCTACCGGGATGAAAAGTCTCCTATGTCTTACTATACTAGCTGTTGCCCGCGTGTATGTCGGAAATTATCCCACGGGAACCTTCTACCGGGATGAAAAGTATCCTATGTCTTACTATACTAGCTGTTGCCAGCGGCTTCGCCCGCGTGTATGTCGGAAATTATCCCACGGGAACCTTCTACCGGGATGAAAAGTATCCTATGTCTTAATATACTAGCTGTTGCCCGCGTGTATGTCGGAAATTATCCCACGGGAACCTTCTACCGGGATGAAAAGTATCCTATGTCTTAATATACTAGCTGTTGCCCGCGTGTATGTCGGAAATTATCCCACGGGAACCTTCTACCGGGATGAAAAGTATCATATGTCTTAATATACTAGGTGTTGCCAGCGGCTTCGCCCGCGTGTATGTCGGAAATTATCCCACGGGAACCTTCTACCGGGATGAAAAGTATCCTATGTCTTAATATACTAGCTGTTGCCCGCGTGTATGTCGGAAATTATCCCACGGGAACCTTCTACCGGGATGAAAAGTATCCTATGTCTTAATATACTAGCTGTTGCCAGCGGCTTCGCCCAAGTTTATGTCGGAAATTATCCCACAGGAACCTTCTACCGGGATGAAAAGTATCCTATGTCTTAATATACCAGCTGTTGCCCGCGTGTATGTTGGAAACTATCCCACGGGAACCTTCTACCGGGATGAAAAGTATCCTATGTCTTAATATACTAGCTGTTGCCCGCGTGTATGTCGGAAATTATCCCACGGGAACCTTCTACCGGGATGAAAAGTATCCTATGTCTTACTATACTAGCTGTTGCCAGCGGCTTCGCCCGCGTGTATGTCGGAAATTATCCCACGGGAACCTTCTACCGGGATGAAAAGTATCCTATGTCTTAATATACTAGCTGTTGCCCGCGTGTATGTCGGAAATTATCCCACGGGAACCTTCTACCGGGATGAAAAGTATCCTATGTCTTAATATACTAGCTGTTCCCAGCGGCTTCGCCCGCGTGTATGTCGGAAATTATCCCACGGGAACCTTCTACCGGGATGAAAAGTATCCTATGTCTTAATATACTAGCTGTTGCCCGCGTGTATGTCGGAAATTATCCCACGGGAACCTTCTACCGGGATGAAAAGTATCCTATGTCTTAATATACTAGCTGTTGCCAGCGGCTTCGCCCAAGTTTATGTCGGAAATTATCCCACGGGAACCTTCTACCGGGATGAAAAGTATCCTATGTCTTAATATACTAGCTGTTGCCCGCGTGTATGTCGGAAATTATCCCACGGGAACCTTCTACCGGGATGAAAAGTATCCTATGTCTTAATATACTAGCTGTTGCCCGCGTGTATGTCGGAAATTATCCCACGGTAACCTTCTACCGGGATGAAAAGTATCCTATGTGTTAATATACTAGCTGTTGCCAGCGGCTTCGCCCGCGTGTATGTCGGAAATTATCCCACGGGAACCTTCTACCGGGATGAAAAGTATCCTATGTGTTAATATACTAGCTGTTGCCAGCGGCTTCGCCCGCGTGTATGTCGGAAATTATCCCACGGGAACCTTCTACCGGGATGAAAAGTATCCTATGTCTTAATATACTAGCTGTTGCCCGCGTGTATGTCGGAAATTATCCCACGGGAACCTTCTACCGGGATGAAAAGTATCCTATGTCTTAATATACTAGCTGTTGCCAGCGGCTTCGCCAAAGTTTATGTCGGAAATTATCCCACAGGAACCTTCTACCGGGATGAAAAGTATCCTATGTCTTAATATACTAGCTGTTGCCCGCGTGTATGTTGGAAACTATCCCACGGGAACCTTCTACCGGGATGAAAAGTATCCTATGTCTTAATATACTAGCTGTTGCCCGCGTGTATGTCGGAAATTATCCCACGAGAACCTTCTACCGGGATGAAAAGTATCCTATGTCTTAATATACTAGCTGTTGCCAGCGGCTTCGCCAAAGTTTATGTCGGAAATTATCCCACAGGAACCTTCTACCGGGATGAAAAGTATCCTATGTCTTAATATACTAGCTGTTGCCCGCGTGTATGTTGGAAACTATCCCACGGGAACCTTCTACCGGGATGAAAAGTATCCTATGTCTTAATATACTAGCTGTTGCCCGCGTGTATGTCGGAAATTATCCCACGGGAACCTTCTACCGGGATGAAAGTATCCTATGTCTTAATATAATAGCTGTTGCCAGCGTGTATGTCGGAAATTATCCCACGGGAACCTTCTACCGGGATGAAAAGTATCCTATGTCTTAATATACTAGCTGTTGTCAGCGGCATCGCCCGCGTGTATGTCGGAAATTATCCCACGGGAACCTTCTACCGGGATGAAAAGTATCCTATGTCTTAATATACTAGCTGTTGCCCGCGTGTATGTCGGAAATTATCCCACGGGAACCTTCTACCGGGATGAAAAGTATCCTATGTCTTACTATACTAGCTGTTGCCCGCGTGTATGTCGGAAATTATCCCACGGGAACCTTCTACCGGGATGAAAAGTATCCTATGTCTTAATATACTAGCTGTTGCCAGCGGCTTCGCCCGCGTGTATGTCGGAAATTATCCCACGGGAACCTTCTACCGGGATGAAAAGTATCCTATGTCTTAATATACTAGCTGTTGCCAGCGTGTATGTCGGAAATTATCCCACGGGAACCTTCTACCGGGATGAAAAGTATCCTATGTCTTAATATACTAGCTGTTGCCAGCGTGTATGTCGGAAATTATCCCACGGGAACCTTCTACCGGGATGAAAAGTATCCTATGTCTTAATATACTAGCTGTTGCCCGCGTGTATGTCGGAAATTATCCCACGGGAACCTTCTACCGGGATGAAAAGTATCCTATGTCTTAATATACTAGCTGTTGCCCGCGTGTATGTCGGAAATTATCCCACGGGAACCTTCTACCGGGATGAAAAGTATCCTATGTCTTAATATACTAGCTGTTGCCAGCGGCTTCGCCCAAGTTTATGTCGGAAATTATCCCACAGGAACCTTCTACCGGGATGAAAAGTATCCTATGTCTTAATATACTAGCTGTTGCCCGCGTGTATGTCGGAAATTATCCCACGGGAACCTTCTACCGGGATGAAAAGTATCCTATGTCTTAATATACTAGCTGTTGCCAGCGGCTTCGCCCGCGTGTATGTCGGAAATTATCCCACGGGAACCTTCTACCGTGATGAAAAGTATCCTATGTCTTAATATACTAGCTGTTGCCAGAGGCTTCGCCCGCGTGTATGTCGGAAATTATCCCACGGGAACCTTCTACCGGGATGAAAAGTCTCCTATGTCTTACTATACTAGCTGTTGCCCGCGTGTATGTCGGAAATTATCCCACGGGAACCTTCTACCGGGATGAAAAGTATCCTATGTCTTACTATACTAGCTGTTGCCAGCGGCTTCGCCCGCGTGTATGTCGGAAATTATCCCACGGGAACCTTCTACCGGGATGAAAAGTATCCTATGTCTTAATATACTAGCTGTTGCCAGCGGCTTTGCCCGCGTGTATGTCGGAAATTATCCCACGGGAACCTTCTACCGGGATGAAAAGTATCCTATGTCTTAATATACTAGCTGTTGCCCGCGTGTATGTCGGAAATTATCCCACGGGAACCTTCTACCGGGATGAAAAGTATCCTATGTCTTAATATACTAGCTGTTGCCCGCGTGTATGTCGGAAATTATCCCACGGGAACCTTCTACCGGGATGAAAAGTATCCCATGTCTTAATATACTAGCTGTTGCCCGCGTGTATGTCGGAAATTATCCCACGGGAACCTTCTACCGGGATGAAAAGTATCCTATGTCTTAATATAATAGCTGTTGCCAGCGTGTATGTCGGAAATTATCCCACGGGTACCTTCTACCGGGATGAACAGTATCCTATGTCTTAATATACTAGCTGTTGTCAGCGGCTTCGCCCGCGTGTATATCGGAAATTATCCCACGGGAACCTTCTACCGGGATGAAAAGTATCCTATGTCTTAATAAACTTGCTGTTGCCAGCGGCTTCGCCCGCGTGTATGTCGGAAATTATCCCAGGGGAACCTTCTACCGGGATGAAAAGTATCCTATGTCTTACTATACTAGCTGTTGCCCGCGTGTATGTCGGAAATTATCCCACGGGAACCTTCTACCGGGATGAAAAGTATCCTATGTCTTAATATACTAGCTGTTGCCCGCGTGTATGTCGGAAATTATCCCACGGGAACCTTCTACCGGGATGAAAAGTATCCTATGTCTTAATATACTAGCTGTTGTCAGCGGCATCGCCCGCGTGTATGTCGGAAATTATCCCACGGGAACCTTCTACCGGGATGAAAAGTATCCTATGTCTTAATATACTAGCTGTTGCCCGCGTGTATGTCGGAAATTATCCCACGGGAACTTTCTACCGGGATGAAAAGTATCCTATGTCTTAATATACTAGCTGTTGCCCGCGTGTATGTCGGAAATTATCCCACGGGAACCTTCTACCGGGATGAAAAGTATCCTATGTCTTAATATACTAGCTGTTGCCCGCGTGTATGTCGGAAATTATCCCACGGGAACCTTCTACCGGGATGAAAGTATCCTATGTCTTAATATAATAGCTGTTGCCAGCGTGTATGTCGGAAATTATCCCACGGGAACCTTCTACCGGGATGAAAAGTATCCTATGTCTTAATATACTAGCTGTTGTCAGCGGCATCGCCCGCGTGTATGTCGGAAATTATCCCACGGGAACCTTCTACCGGGATGAAAAGTATCCTATGTCTTAATATACTAGCTGTTGCCCGCGTGTATGTCGGAAATTATCCCACGGGAACCTTCTACCGGGATGAAAAGTATCCTATGTCTTACTATACTAGCTGTTGCCCGCGTGTATGTCGGAAATTATCCCACGGGAACCTTCTACCGGGATGAAAAGTATCCTATGTCTTAATATACTAGCTGTTGCCAGCGGCTTCGCCCGCGTGTATGTCGGAAATTATCCCACGGGAACCTTCTACCGGGATGAAAAGTATCCTATGTCTTAATATACTAGCTGTTGCCAGCGTGTATGTCGGAAATTATCCCACGGGAACCTTCTACCGGGATGAAAAGTATCCTATGTCTTAATATACTAGCTGTTGCCAGCGTGTATGTCGGAAATTATCCCACGGGAACCTTCTACCGGGATGAAAAGTATCCTATGTCTTAATATACTAGCTGTTGCCCGCGTGTATGTCGGAAATTATCCCACGGGAACCTTCTACCGGGATGAAAAGTATCCTATGTCTTAATATACTAGCTGTTGCCCGCGTGTATGTCGGAAATTATCCCACGGGAACCTTCTACCGGGATGAAAAGTATCCTATGTCTTAATATACTAGCTGTTGCCAGCGGCTTCGCCCAAGTTTATGTCGGAAATTATCCCACAGGAACTTTCTACCGGGATGAAAAGTATCCTATGTCTTAATATACTAGCTGTTGCCCGCGTGTATGTCGGAAATTATCCCACGGGAACCTTCTACCGGGATGAAAAGTATCCTATGTCTTAATATACTAGCTGTTGCCAGCGGCTTCGCCCGCGTGTATGTCGGAAATTATCCCACGGGAACCTTCTACCGTGATGAAAAGTATCCTATGTCTTAATATACTAGCTGTTGCCAGAGGCTTCGCCCGCGTGTATATCGGAAATTATCCCACGGGAACCTTCTACCGGGATGAAAAGTCTCCTATGTCTTACTATACTAGCTGTTGCCCGCGTGTATGTCGGAAATTATCCCACGGGAACCTTCTACCGGGATGAAAAGTATCCTATGTCTTAATATACTAGCTGTTGCCAGCGGCTTCGCCCGCGTGTATGTCGGAAATTATCCCACGGGAACCTTCTACCGTGATGAAAAGTATCCTATGTCTTAATATACTAGCTGTTGCCAGAGGCTTCGCCCGCGTGTATATCGGAAATTATCCCACGGGAACCTTCTACCGGGATGAAAAGTCTCCTATGTCTTACTATACTAGCTGTTGCCCGCGTGTATGTCGGAAATTATCCCACGGGAACCTTCTACCGGGATGAAAAGTATCCTATGTCTTACTATACTAGCTGTTGCCAGCGGCTTCGCCCGCGTGTATGTCGGAAATTATCCCACGGGAACCTTCTACCGGGATGAAAAGTATCCTATGTCTTAATATACTAGCTGTTGCCCGCGTGTATGTCGGAAATTATCCCACGGGAACCTTCTACCGGGATGAAAAGTATCCTATGTCTTAATATACTAGCTGTTGCCCGCGTGTATGTCGGAAATTATCCCACGGGAACCTTCTACCGGGATGAAAAGTATCCTATGTCTTAATATACTAGGTGTTGCCAGCGGCTTCGCCCGCGTGTATGTCGGAAATTATCCCACGGGAACCTTCTACCGGGATGAAAAGTATCCTATGTCTTAATATACTAGCTGTTGCCAGCGGCTTCGCCCAAGTTTATGTCGGAAATTATCCCACAGGAACCTTCTACCGGGATGAAAAGTATCCTATGTCTTAATATACCAGCTGTTGCCCGCGTGTATGTTGGAAACTATCCCACGGGAACCTTCTACCGGGATGAAAAGTATCCTATGTCTTAATATACTAGCTGTTGCCCGCGTGTATGTCGGAAATTATCCCACGGGAACCTTCTACCGGGATGAAAAGTATCCTATGTCTTACTATACTAGCTGTTGCCAGCGGCTTCGCCCGCGTGTATGTCGGAAATTATCCCACGGGAACCTTCTACCGGGATGAAAAGTATCCTATGTCTTAATATACTAGCTGTTGCCCGCGTGTATGTCGGAAATTATCCCACGGGAACCTTCTACCGGGATGAAAAGTATCCTATGTCTTAATATACTAGCTGTTCCCAGCGGCTTCGCCCGCGTGTATGTCGGAAATTATCCCACGGGAACCTTCTACCGGGATGAAAAGTATCCTATGTCTTAATATACTAGCTGTTGCCCGCGTGTATGTCGGAAATTATCCCAAGGGAACCTTCTACCGGGATGAAAAGTATCCTATGTCTTAATATACTAGCTGTTGCCAGCGGCTTCGCCCAAGTTTATGTCGGAAATTATCCCACGGGAACCTTCTACCGGGATGAAAAGTATCCTATGTCTTAATATACTAGCTGTTGCCCGCGTGTATGTCGGAAATTATCCCACGGGAACCTTCTACCGGGATGAAAAGTATCCTATGTCTTAATATACTAGCTGTTGCCCGCGTGTATGTCGGAAATTATCCCACGGTAACCTTCTACCGGGATGAAAAGTATCCTATGTCTTAATATACTAGCTGTTGCCAGCGGCTTCGCCCGCGTGTATGTCGGAAATTATCCCACGGGAACCTTCTACCGGGATGAAAAGTATCCTATGTCTTAATATACTAGCTGTTGCCCGCGTGTATGTCGGAAATTATCCCACGGGAACCTTCTACCGGGATGAAAAGTATCCTATGTCTTAATATACTAGCTGTTGCCAGCGGCTTCGCCAAAGTTTATGTCGGAAATTATCCCACAGGAACCTTCTACCGGGATGAAAAGTATCCTATGTCTTAATATACTAGCTGTTGCCCGCGTGTATGTTGGAAACTATCCCACGGGAACCTTCTACCGGGATGAAAAGTATCCTATGTCTTAATATACTAGCTGTTGCCCGCGTGTATGTCGGAAATTATCCCACGGGAACCTTCTACCGGGATGAAAAGTATCCTATGTCTTAATATACTAGCTGTTGCCAGCGTGTATGTCGGAAATTATCCCACGGGAACCTTCTACCGGGATGAAAAGTATCCTATGTCTTAATATACTAGCTGTTGCCAGCGTGTATGTCGGAAATTATCCCACGGGAACCTTCTACCGGGATGAAAAGTATCCTATGTCTTAATATACTAGCTGTTGCCCGCGTGTATGTCGGAAATTATCCCACGGGAACCTTCTACCGGGATGAAAAGTATCCTATGTCTTAATATACTAGCTGTTGCCCGCGTGTATGTCGGAAATTATCCCACGGGAACCTTCTACCGGGATGAAAAGTATCCTATGTCTTAATATACTAGCTGTTGCCAGCGGCTTCGCCCAAGTTTATGTCGGAAATTATCCCACAGGAACCTTCTACCGGGATGAAAAGTATCCTATGTCTTAATATACTAGCTGTTGCCCGCGTGTATGTCGGAAATTATCCCACGGGAACCTTCTACCGGGATGAAAAGTATCCTATGTCTTAATATACTAGCTGTTGCAAGCGGCTTCGCCCGCGTGTATGTCGGAAATTATCCCACGGGAACCTTCTTCCGTGATGAAAAGTATCCTATGTCTTAATATACTAGCTGTTGCCAGAGGCTTCGCCCGCGTGTATGTCGGAAATTATCCCACGGGAACCTTCTACCGGGATGAAAAGTCTCCTATGTCTTACTATACTAGCTGTTGCCCGCGTGTATGTCGGAAATTATCCCACGGGAACCTTCTACCGGGATGAAAAGTATCCTATGTCTTACTATACTAGCTGTTGCCAGCGGCTTCGCCCGCGTGTATGTCGGAAATTATCCCACGGGAACCTTCTACCGGGATGAAAAGTATCCTATGTCTTAATATACTAGCTGTTGCCCGCGTGTATGTCGGAAATTATCCCACGGGAACCTTCTACCGGGATGAAAAGTATCCTATGTCTTAATATACTAGCTGTTGCCCGCGTGTATGTCGGAAATTATCCCACGGGAACCTTCTACCGGGATGAAAAGTATCCTATGTCTTAATATACTAGGTGTTGCCAGCGGCTTCGCCCGCGTGTATGTCGGAAATTATCCCACGGGAACCTTCAACCGGGATGAAAAGTATCCTATGTCTTAATATACTAGCTGTTGCCCGCGTGTATGTCGGAAATTATCCCACGGGAACCTTCTACCGGGATGAAAAGTATCCTATGTCTTAATATACTAGCTGTTGCCCGCGTGTATGTCGGAAATTATCCCACGGGAACCTTCTACCGGGATGAAAAGTATCCTATGTCTTAATATACTAGCTGTTCCCAGCGGCTTCGCCCGCGTGTATGTCGGAAATTATCCCACGGGAACCTTCTACCGGGATGAAAAGTATCCTATGTCTTAATATACTAGCTGTTGCCCGCGTGTATGTCGGAAATTATCCCACGGGAACCTTCTACCGGGATGAAAAGTATCCTATGTCTTAATATACTAGCTGTTGCCAGCGGCTTCGCCCAAGTTTATGTCGGAAATTATCCCACGGGAACCTTCTACCGGGATGAAAAGTATCCTATGTCTTAATATACTAGCTGTTGCCCGCGTGTATGTCGGAAATTATCCCACGGGAACCTTCTACCGGGATGAAAAGTATCCTATGTCTTAATATACTAGCTGTTGCCCGCGTGTATGTCGGAAATTATCCCACGGTAACCTTCTACCGGGATGAAAAGTATCCTATGTCTTAATATACTAGCTGTTGCCAGCGGCTTCGCCCGCGTGTATGTCGGAAATTATCCCACGGGAACCTTCTACCGGGATGAAAAGTATCCTATGTCTTAATATACTAGCTGTTGCCCGCGTGTATGTCGGAAATTATCCCACGGGAACCTTCTACCGGGATGAAAAGTATCCTATGTCTTAATATACTAGCTGTTGCCAGCGGCTTCGCCAAAGTTTATGTCGGAAATTATCCCACAGGAACCTTCTACCGGGATGAAAAGTATCCTATGTCTTAATATACTAGCTGTTGCCCGCGTGTATGTTGGAAACTATCCCACGGGAACCTTCTACCGGGATGAAAAGTATCCTATGTCTTAATATACTAGCTGTTGCCCGCGTGTATGTCGGAAATTATCCCACGAGAACCTTCTACCGGGATGAAAAGTATCCTATGTCTTACTATACTAGCTGTTGCCAGCGGCTTCGCCCGCGTGTATGTCGGAAATTATCCCACGGGAACCTTCTACCGGGATGAAAAGTATCCTATGTCTTAATATACTAGCTGTTGCCCGCGTGTATGTCGGAAATTATCCCACGGGAACCTTCTACCGGGATGAAAAGTATCCTATGTCTTAATATACTAGCTGTTGCCAGCGGCTTCGCCCGCGTGTATGTCGGAAATTATCCCACGGGAACCTTCTACCGGGATGAAAAGTATCCTATGTCTTAATATACTAGCTGTTGCCCGCGTGTATGTCGGAAATTATCCCACGGGAACCTTCTACCGGGATGAAAAGTATCCTATGTCTTAATATACTAGCTGTTGCCAGCGGCTTCGCCCAAGTTTATGTCGGAAATTATCCCACGGGAACCTTCTACCGGGATGAAAAGTATCCTATGTCTTAATATACTAGCTGTTGCCCGCGTGTATGTCGGAAATTATCCCACGGGAACCTTCTACCGGGATGAAAAGTATCCTATGTCTTAATATACTAGCTGTTGCCAGCGGCTTCGCCCGCGTGTATGTCGGAAATTATCCCACGGGAACCTTCTACCGGGATGAAAAGTATCCTATGTCTTAATATACTAGCTGTTGCCAGCGGCTTCGCCCAAGTTTATGTCGGAAATTATCCCACAGGAACCTTCTACCAGGATGAAAAGTATCCTATGTCTTAATATACTAGCTGTTGCCCGCGTGTATGTCGGAAATTATCCCACGGGAACCTTCTACTGGGATGAAAAGTATCCTATGTCTTAATATACTAGCTGTTGCCAGCGGCTTCGCCCGCGTGTATGTCGGAAATTATCCCACGGGAACCTTCTACCGGGATGAAAAGTATCCTATGTCTTAATATACTAGCTGTTGCCCGCGTGTATGTCGGAAATTATCCCACGAGAACCTTCTACCGGCATGAAAAGTATCCTATGTCTTACTATACTAGCTGTTGCCAGCGGCTTCGCCCGCGTGTATGTCGGAAATTATCCCACGGGAACCTTCTACCGGGATGAAAAGTATCCTATGTCTTAATATACTAGCTGTTGCCCGCGTGTATGTCGGAAATTATCCCACGGGAACCTTCTACCGGGATGAAAAGTATCCTATGTCTTAATATACTAGCTGTTGCCCGCGTGTATGTCGGAAATTATCCCACGGGAACCTTCTACCGGGATGAAAAGTATCCTATGTCTTAATATACTAGCTGTTGCCAGCGGCTTCGCCCGCGTGTATGTCGGAAATTATCCCACGGGAACCTTCTACCGGGATGAAAAGTATCCTATGTCTTAATATACTAGCTGTTGCCAGCGGCTTCGCCCGCGTGTATGTCGGAAATTATCCCACGGGAACCTTCTACCGGGATGAAAAGTATCCTATGTCTTAATATACTAGCTGTTGCCCGCGTGTATGTCGGAAATTATCCCACGGGAACCTTCTACCGGGATGAAAAGTATCCCATGTCTTAATATACTAGCTGTTGCCCGCGTGTATGTCGGAAATTATCCCACGGGAACCTTCTACCGGGATGAAAAGTATCCTATGTCTTAATATAATAGCTGTTGCCAGCGTGTATGTCGGAAATTATCCCACGGGTACCTTCTACCGGGATGAACAGTATCCTATGTCTTAATATACTAGCTGTTGTCAGCGGCTTCGCCCGCGTGTATATCGGAAATTATCCCACGGGAACGTTCTACCGGGATGAAAAGTATCCTATGTCTTAATATACTAGCTGTTGCCAGCGGCTTCGCCCGCGTGTATGTCGGAAATTATCCCACTGGAACCTTCCACCGAGATGAAAATTATCCTATGTCTTAATATACTAGCTGTTGCCAGCGTGTATGTCGGAAATTATCCCACGGGAACCTTCTACCGGGATGAAACGTATCCTATGTCTTAATTTACTAGCTGTTGCCAGCGGCTATGTCGGAAATTATCCCTCGGGAACCTTCTACCGGGATGAAAAGTATCCTATGTCTTAATATACTTGCTGTTGCCAGCGGCTTCGCCCGCGTGTATGTCGGAAATTATCCCAGGGGAACCTTCTACCGGGATGAAAAGTATCCTATGTCTTACTATACTAGCTGTTGCCCGCGTGTATGTCGGAAACTATCCCACGGGAACCTTCTACCGGGATGAAAAGTATCCTATGTCTTAATCTTAATATACTAGCTGTTGCCAGCGGCTTCGCCCGCGTGTATGTCGGAAATTATCCCACGGGAACTTTCTACCGGGATGAAAAGTATCCTATGTCTTAATATACTAGCTGTTGCCCGCGTGTATGTCGGAAATTATCCCACGGGAACCTTCTACCGGGATGAAAAGTATCCTATGTCTTAATATACTAGCTGTTGCCCGCGTGTATGTCGGAAATTATCCCACGGGAACCTTCTACCGGGATGAAAGTATCCTATGTCTTAATATAAAAGCTGTTGCCAGCGTGTATGTCGGAAATTATCCCACGGGAACCTTCTACCGGGATGAAAAGTATCCTATGTCTTAATATACTAGCTGTTGTCAGCGGCATCGCCCGCATGTATGTCGGAAATTATCCCACGGGAACCTTCTACCGGGATGAAAAGTATCCTATGTCTTAATATACTAGCTGTTGCCCGCGTGTATGTCGGAAATTATCCCACGGGAACCTTCTACCGGGATGAAAAGTATCCTATGTCTTACTATACTAGCTGTTGCCCGCGTGTATGTCGGAAATTATCCCACGGGAACCTTCTACCGGGATGAAAAGTATCCTATGTCTTAATATACTAGCTGTTGCCAGCGGCTTCGCCCGCGTGTATGTCGGAAATTATCCCACGGTAACCTTCTACCGGGATGAAAAGTATCCTATGTCTTAATATACTAGCTGTTGCCAGCGTGTATGTCGGAAATTATCCCACGGGAACCTTCTACCGGGATGAAAAGTATCCTATGTCTTAATATACTAGCTGATGCCAGCGTGTATGTCGGAAATTATCCCACGGGAACCTTCTACCGGGATGAAAAGTATCCTATGTCTTAATATACTAGCTGTTGCCCGCGTGTATGTCGGAAATTATCCCACGGGAACCTTCCACCGGGATGAAAAGTATCCTATGTCTTAATATACTAGCTGTTGCCCGCGTGTATGTCGGAAATTGTCCCACGGGAACCTTCTACCGGGATGAAAAGTATCCTATGTCTTAATATACTAGCTGTTGCCAGCGGCTTCGCCCAAGTTTATGTCGGAAATTATCCCACAGGAACCTTCTACCGGGATGAAAAGTATCCTATGTCTTAATATACTAGCTGTTGCCCGCGTGTATGTCGGAAATTATCCCACGGGAACCTTCTACCGGGATGAAAAGTATCCTATGTCTTAATATACTAGCTGTTGCCCGCGTGTATGTCGGAAATTATCCCACGGGAACCTTCTACCGGGATGAAAAGTATCCTATGTCTTAATATACTAGCTGTTCCCAGCGGCTTCGCCCGCGTGTATGTCGGAAATTATCCCACGGGAACCTTCTACCGGGATAAAAAGTATCCTATGTCTTAATATACTAGCTGTTGCCCGCGTGTATGTCGGAAATTATCCCACGGGAACCTTCTACCGGGATGAAAAGTATCCTATGTCTTAAAATACTAGCTGTTGCCAGCGGCTTCGCCCAAGTTTATGTCGGAAATTATCCCACGGGAACCTTCTACCGGGATGAAAAGTATCCTATGTCTTAATATACTAGCTGTTGCCCGCGTGTATGTCGGAAATTATCCCACGGGAACCTTCTACCGGGATGAAAAGTATCCTATGTCTTAATATACTAGCTGTTGCCCGCGTGTATGTCGGAAATTATCCCACGGTAACCTTCTACCGGGATGAAAAGTATCCTATGTCTTAATATACTAGCTGTTGCCAGCGGCTTCGCCCGCGTGTATGTCGGAAATTATCCCACGGGAACCTTCTACCGGGATGAAAAGTATCCTATGTCTTAATATACTAGCTGTTGCCCGCGTGTATGTCGGAAATTATCCCACGGGAACCTTCTACCGGGATGAAAAGTATCCTATGTCTTAATATACTAGCTGTTGCCAGCGGCTTCGCCCGCGTGTATGTCGGAAATTATCCCACGGGAACCTTCTACCGGGATGAAAAGTATCCTATGTCTTAATATACTAGCTGTTGCCAGCGGCTTCGCCCAAGTTTATGTCGGAAATTATCCCACGGGAACCTTCTACCGGGATGAAAAGTATCCTATGTCTTAATATACTAGCTGTTGCCCGCGTGTATGTCGGAAATTATCCCACGGGAACCTTCTACCGGGATGAAAAGTATCCTATGTCTTAATATACTAGCTGTTGCCCGCGTGTATGTCGGAAATTATCCCACGGGAACCTTCTACCGGGATGAAAAGTATCCTATGTCTTAATATACTAGCTGTTGCCAGCGGCTTCGCCCGCGTGTATGTCGGAAATTATCCCACGGTAACCTTCTACCGGGATGAAAAGTATCCTATGTCTTAATATACTAGCTGTTGCCAGCGTGTATGTCGGAAATTATCCCACGGGAACCTTCTACCGGGATGAAAAGTATCCTATGTCTTAATATACTAGCTGATGCCAGCGTGTATGTCGGAAATTATCCCACGGGAACCTTCTACCGGGATGAAAAGTATCCTATGTCTTAATATACTAGCTGTTGCCCGCGTGTATGTCGGAAATTATCCCACGGGAACCTTCCACCGGGATGAAAAGTATCCTATGTCTTAATATACTAGCTGTTGCCCGCGTGTATGTCGGAAATTGTCCCACGGGAACCTTCTACCGGGATGAAAAGTATCCTATGTCTTAATATACTAGCTGTTGCCAGCGGCTTCGCCCAAGTTTATGTCGGAAATTATCCCACAGGAACCTTCTACCGGGATGAAAAGTATCCTATGTCTTAATATACTAGCTGTTGCCCGCGTGTATGTCGGAAATTATCCCACGGGAACCTTCTACCGGGATGAAAAGTATCCTATGTCTTAATATACTAGCTGTTGCCAGCGGCTTCGCCCGCGTGTATGTCGGAAATTATCCCACGGGAACCTTCTACCGTGATGAAAAGTATCCTATGTCTTAATATACTAGCTGTTGCCAGAGGCTTCGCCCGCGTGTATGTCGGAAATTATCCCACGGGAACCTTCTACCGGGATGAAAAGTCTCCTATGTCTTACTATACTAGCTGTTGCCCGCGTGTATGTCGGAAATTATCCCACGGGAACCTTCTACCGGGATGAAAAGTATCCTATGTCTTACTATACTAGCTGTTGCCAGCGGCTTCGCCCGCGTGTATGTCGGAAATTATCCCACGGGAACCTTCTACCGGGATGAAAAGTATCCTATGTCTTAATATACTAGCTGTTGCCCGCGTGTATGTCGGAAATTATCCCACGGGAACCTTCTACCGGGATGAAAAGTATCCTATGTCTTAATATACTAGCTGTTGCCCGCGTGTATGTCGGAAATTATCCCACGGGAACCTTCTACCGGGATGAAAAGTATCCTATGTCTTAATATACTAGCTGTTGCACGCGTGTATGTCGGAAATTATCCCACGGGAACCTTCTACCGGGATGAAAAGTATCCTATGTCTTAATATACTAGCTGTTGCCAGCGGCTTCGCCCAAGTTTATGTCGGAAATTATCCCACAGGAACCTTCTACCGGGATGAAAAGTATCCTATGTCTTAATATACCAGCTGTTGCCCGCGTGTATGTTGGAAACTATCCCACGGGAACCTTCTACCGGGATGAAAAGTATCCTATGTCTTAATATACTAGCTGTTGCCCGCGTGTATGTCGGAAATTATCCCACGGGAACCTTCTACCGGGATGAAAAGTATCCTATGTCTTACTATACTAGCTGTTGCCAGCGGCTTCGCCCGCGTGTATGTCGGAAATTATCCCACGGGAACCTTCTACCGGGATGAAAAGTATCCTATGTCTTAATATACTAGCTGTTGCCCGCGTGTATGTCGGAAATTATCCAACGGGAACCTTCTACCGGGATGAAAAGTATCCTATGTCTTAATATACTAGCTGTTCCCAGCGGCTTCGCCCGCGTGTATGTCGGAAATTATCCCACGGGAACCTTCTACCGGGATAAAAAGTATCCTATGTCTTAATATACTAGCTGTTGCCCGCGTGTATGTCGGAAATTATCCCACGGGAACCTTCTACCGGGATGAAAAGTATCCTATGTCTTAAAATACTAGCTGTTGCCAGCGGCTTCGCCCAAGTTTATGTCGGAAATTATCCCACGGGAACCTTCTACCGGGATGAAAAGTATCCTATGTCTTAATATACTAGCTGTTGCCCGCGTGTATGTCGGAAATTATCCCACGGGAACCTTCTACCGGGATGAAAAGTATCCTATGTCTTAATATACTAGCTGTTGCCCGCGTGTATGTCGGAAATTATCCCACGGTAACCTTCTACCGGGATGAAAAGTATCCTATGTCTTAATATACTAGCTGTTGCCAGCGGCTTCGCCCGCGTGTATGTCGGAAATTATCCCACGGGAACCTTCTACCGGGATGAAAAGTATCCTATGTCTTAATATACTAGCTGTTGCCCGCGTGTATGTCGGAAATTATCCCACGGGAACCTTCTACCGGGATGAAAAGTATCCTATGTCTTAATATACTAGCTGTTGCCAGCGGCTTCGCCCGCGTGTATGTCGGAAATTATCCCACGGGAACCTTCTACCGGGATGAAAAGTATCCTATGTCTTAATATACTAGCTGTTGCCAGCGGCTTCGCCCAAGTTTATGTCGGAAATTATCCCACGGGAACCTTCTACCGGGATGAAAAGTATCCTATGTCTTAATATACTAGCTGTTGCCCGCGTGTATGTCGGAAATTATCCCACGGGAACCTTCTACCGGGATGAAAAGTATCCTATGTCTTAATATACTAGCTGTTGCCCGCGTGTATGTCGGAAATTATCCCACGGGAACCTTCTACCGGGATGAAAAGTATCCTATGTCTTAATATACTAGCTGTTGCCAGCGGCTTCGCTCGCGTGTATGTCGGAAAATATCCCACGGGAACCTTCTACCGGGATGAAAAGTATCCTATGTCTTAATATACTAGCTGTTGCCAGCGTGTATGTCGGAAATTATCCCACGGGAACCTTCTACCGGGATGAAAAGTATCCTATGTCTAAATATATAAGCTGTTGCCAGCGGCTTCGCCCAAGTTTATGTCGGAAATTATCCCACGGGAACCTTCTACCGGGATGAAAAGTATCCTATGTCTTAATATACTAGCTGTTGCCCGCGTGTATGTCGGAAACTATCCCACGGGAACCTTCTACCGGGATGAAAAGTATCCTATGTCTTAATATACTAGCTGTTGCTAGCGGCTTCGCCCGCGTGTATGTCGGAAATTATCCCACGGGAACTTTGCACCGGGATGAAAAGTATCCTATGTCTTAATATACTAGCTGTTGCCCGCGTGTATGTCGGAAATTATCCCACGGGAACCTTCTACCGGGATGAAAAGTATCCCATGTCTTAATATACTAGCTGTTGCCCGCGTGTATGTCGGAAATTATCCCACGGGAACCTTCTACCGGGATGAAAAGTATCCTATGTCTTAATATAATAGCTGTTGCCAGCGTGTATGTCGGAAATTATCCCACGGGAACCTTCTACCGGGATGAAAAGTATCCTATGTCTTAATATACTAGCTGTTGTCAGCGGCTTCGCCCGCGTGTATGTCGGAAATTATCCCACGGGAACCTTCTACCGGGATGAAAAGTATCCTATGTCTTAATATACTAGCTGTTGCCAGCGTGTATGTCGGAAATTATCCCACGGGAACCTTCTACCGGGATGAAAAGTATCCTATGTCTTAATTTACTAGCTGTTGCCAGCGGCTATGTCGAAAATTATCCCACGGGAACCTTCTACCGGGATGAAAAGTATCCTATGTCTTAATATACTTGCTGTTGCCAGCGGCTTCGCCCGCGTGTATGTCGGAAATTATCCCAGGGGAACCTTCTACCGGGATGAAAAGTATCCTATGTCTTACTATACTAGCTGTTGCCCTCGTGTATGTCGGAAACTATCCCACGGGAACCTTCTACCGGGATGAAAAGTATCCTATGTCTTAATCTTAATATACTAGCTGTTGCCAGCGGCGTCGCCCGCGTGTATGTCCGAAATTATCCCACGGGAACTTTCTACCGGGATGAAAAGTATCCTATGTCTTAATATACTAGCTGTTGCCCGCGTGTATGTCGGAAATTATCCCACGGGAACCTTCTACCGGGATGAAAATTATCCTATGTCTTAATATACTAGCTGTTGCCCGCGTGTATGTCGGAAATTATCCCACGGGAACCTTCTACCGGGATGAAAAGTATCCTATGTCTTAATATACTAGCTGTTGCCCGCGTGTATGTCGGAAATTATCCCACGGGAACCTTCTACCGGGATGAAAAGTATCCTATGTCTTAATATACTAGCTGTTGCCAGCGGCTTCGCCCGCGTGTATGTCGGAAAATATCCCACGGGAACCTTCTACCGGGATGAAA
Source organism: Dicycla oo (assembly GCA_948252095.1). NCBI lineage: Eukaryota > Metazoa > Arthropoda > Insecta > Lepidoptera > Noctuidae > Dicycla > Dicycla oo. The sequence continues at coordinate 13,613,842 of OX411729.1, read as the reverse complement.
AGTATCCTATGTCTTAATATACTAGCTGTTGCCAGCGTGTATGTCGGAAATTATCCCACGGGAACCTTCTACAGGGATGAAAAGTATCCTATGTCTAAATATATAAGCTGTTGCCAGCGGCTTCGCCCAAGTTTATGTCGGAAATTATCCCACGAGAACCTTCTACCGGGATGAAAAGTATCCTATGTCTTAATATACTAGCTGTTGCCCGCGTGTATGTCGGAAACTATCCCACGGGAACCTTCTACCGGGATGAAAAGTATCCTATGTCTTAATATACTAGCTGTTGCTAGCGGCTTCGCCCGCGTGTATGTCGGAAATTATCCCACGGGAACTTTGCACCGGGATGAAAAGTATCCTATGTCTTAATATACTAGCTGTTGCCCGCGTGTATGTCGGAAATTATCCCACGGGAACTTTCTACCGGGATGAAAAGTATCCTATGTCTTAATATACTAGCTGTCGCCAGCGGCTTCGCCCGCGTGTATGTCGGAAATTATCCCACGGGAACCTTCTACCGGGATGAAAAGTATCCTATGTCTTAATATACTAGCTGTTGCCAGCGGCTTCGCCCGCGTGTATGTCGGAAATTCGCCCGCGTGTATGTTGGAAATTATCCCACGGGAACCTTCTACCGGGATGAAAAGTATCCTATGTCTTAATATACTAGCTGTTGCCAGCGGCTTCGCCCGCGTGTATGTCGGAAATTATCCAACGGGAACCTTCTACCGGGATGAAAAGTATCCTATGTCTTAATATACTAGCTGTTGCCCGCGTGTATGTCGGAAATTATCCCACGGGAACCTTCTACCGGGATGAAAAGTATCCTATGTCTTAATATACTAGCTGTTGCCAGCGTGTATGTCGGAAATTATCCCACGGGAACCTTCTACCGGGATGAAAAGTATCCTATGTCTTAATATACTAGCTGTTGCCCGCGTGTATGTCGGATATTATCCTACGGGAACCTTCTACCGGGATGAAAAGTATCCTATGTCTAACTATACTAGCTGTTGCCCGCGTGTATGTCGGAAATTATCCCACGGGAACCTTCTACCGGGATGAAAAGTATCCTATGTCTTAATATACTAGCTGTTGCCAGCGGCTTCGCCCGCGTGTATGTCGGAAATTATCCCACGGGAACCTTCTACCGGGATGAAAAGTATCCTATGTCTTAATATACTAGCTGTTGCCCGCGTGTATGTCGGAAATTATCCCACGGGAACCTTCTACCGGGATGAAAAGTATCCTATGTCTTACTATACTAGCTGTTGCCAGCGGCTTCGCCCGCGTGTATGTCGGAAATTATCCCACGGGAACCTTCTACCGGGATGAAAAGTATAAGCAACAAGACCTGAGTAAGCGCTTGCAGGAGGCCAATGCGTTGGCAGATCTGGTCAAGTACAATGCGGAGAGGTATGAGTCTCTGACTAATAACCTCTCTTTTAGCTGTGCCTGCTCCCAGGAGCCCCAGCCTCAACTTGGTACACCCACACCCTCAGTGGTTCAGCCAGTAGGTAGCTGTATGTATGATAATAACAATAGTATGAATAATAACAATAGTATGAATAACTTGATTAAAACAACATATCTATTTTCTGACAAATTTGGTCAAGGTTTTGGTAGTATACTTAATCAGTGTTCACAACAATCTGTAATTAATCATTGTTTACCCGGTGCCAGTATTAGCCAATTAATTAGGAAAATTAAATTAACAAAAATAAACCCCAGTTCCACTGTTATATTATTGTATGGGGATAGTCTAACTGTAAGAAAAAAGGACATAATTGAATGTGTCCATTTGATGTTGCATCTCAACGAAACCAATAATTGTAAATTTATTTTCTGTGCCTTACCTTATTCGCATTATTTGTCTGATGAGCAAAATAGGCACATTTATAATTTAAATATGTCAATTTATAATAGGACTTGTCATCACAGTGATGCTATTTTATATTTCGACTGTAATCAATTTATTTCTGATTACAAACTGACAAAAAATACAATGTATTTGCCACCTAGTTGTCGGAGACTTATTGCTAATCTTTTAGCATACAATATACAAAGTGACACCGGTACCTGTAGTGTACCATCGAATACTGTTAGTACTGGTACTAATACCACTATTGACACACCTTGTAGTTTAAACTATTAGGTGCGACAATGGGTCAGCCACATATATTGAATGTTGTACATCAAAATATGCAGGGTCTGTCCGGCAAAGAGCTAGAGTTAAGTTTGTTTCTGGAGAACTATAATGTTCAGGTCTTATGTATGACTGAACACTGGTTGAGGGAACATGAAGTATTGTTTATAAATGATGATTATTTTACGGTACAAAGTGCATTTGTAAGGAAAAGTGCTATTCGCGGTGGGTCTTTAGTTCTTGTTTCAAACAAGTTGAAATGTAAACAACGTTTAGATTTAGTTAATCTTTCTATCGAGCGCACTATTGAGTTGTCTTGTGTTGAACTCGAGCGATACGTTATAATTTGCGTTTATCGACCCCCTTCTGGGGATTTTATTCATTTTGAATCGGTAATGGAAGATGCACTCAATAAGTTAAAATCTAGTAATAAAAGTATAATTTTATGTGGAGATTTTAATATTAATATTTTAGATGTTACTCCACTAGGTATTAGACTTCTCAATCTTTTTAGGTCTTATAATTTATTTAACTTGTTTTTTGAACCTACTAGGATCACGGCATCTTCGTCAACATGTCTTGATAATATATTTAGTGATTGTGTTGTCAAAAATAAATTAGTGCTAAGTGACTTAAGGTCCGACCACTGTGGTTTATTAGCTAGCTTCCCTATGCAATTACATAAAAAGCCGCATAAAATAGAATGCAGGCCTTATACAGCTAGTCGTTGCAACAAATTTAAAAATAATGTAGCCCATAGAATTAGACCATCTATAGTAGAACACGATAATCCTAATGAAATCTTTGGAGCCCTTTTTGATGTTGTGCAGAAAGAGTACCAATCTACCTTCAAGACCAAAACCATTAATATTAATGGCACCACCGTGGGCTTTAACCAATGGGCTACTCCAGGTATTTATAAAAGTAGAGCGAGACTATACGAATTATATGGTTTGAAAAAACACAGGTTTGATACTCCTTTCCTAGAGTATGTCAAAAATTATTCAAAATTATTTAAAAGTATTTGTGTTTTTGCTAAATCTAAATTTTTAAGCGATACAATTAAAAATTCCAATAATAAAGTAAAAACCATTTGGAAAATTATTAATAATGAAACGGGTAAGTCGGTTAAACAAGACAAACAACTTGAAGTTATGGTCGACAACAAATTAGTTAATAAAGCAGCAGACGTTGCTGAGGCATTTAATGAGTTTTTTGCCAACATACCTATAACTACGACTCGCTCCTTAAATTCATCCCCGTCTAAAGCTGAAAACCTTTTGCATAGTAGTGTGCCCAAATGTGGTCGCTTATTTAGCTTCGAACATATAACACCTCGTGATGTAGTTAATGTTTTTAACACACTTAAGTCTAAAAACACTGGTGATTACTGGGGCATCTCAATTAAAGTGTTAAGTAATATAATAGACATAGTAGCCCCCTATCTAGCTGTTACTTTTAATAAATGTGTTGATGTAGGAACTTTTCCTGACCTCATGAAAAGTAGTAAAGTCTTACCTTTATTAAAATCAGGTAATAAAAATGACGTTGGCAATTTTAGGCCTATTTCTATATTACCTGCATTTAGCAAAATATTTGAAAAGTTAATACTCAAGCAGTTGCTAAGACATTTTAATTTAAATGGCCTCCTTCATGATGAACAATATGGCTTTACTAAAGGTCGTTCGACTACAGATGCGGGTGTTGCTCTGCTGAAACATATATTTAACGTATGGGAGAACTCGCAAAATGCTATTGGAATTTTCTGTGATCTCTCCAAAGCCTTTGATTGCGTGCACCATGACACGCTTTTGCGTAAACTACATCACTACGGTGTACAAAACGAAGCTCTTAAAGTAATTAATTCATATTTACATAATAGGTTTCAATGTGTAGATGTAAATGGTGTGAAATCTTCCGGGCTACCAGTTCTGTTAGGTGTACCTCAAGGCTCAATATTGGGTCCATTCTTGTTTTTAGTGTATATCAATGACTTACCATTCTATTTAAAGGGTATCTGTGACGTTGTACTGTTTGCAGATGACACCTCTCTTATTTTTAAAGTAGACAGGAATAGAGAAAATTTTGACGACGTAAACAGTGCACTCTCAATGGTTACAGATTGGTTTACGATAAATAACTTAGTTCTCAATGCTAAGAAAACGAAATGTATAAAGTTTGCCTTACCGAATGTTAGAAATCTAGGACCCAACATCGTTTTAGATAAAGAAGTGCTTAAAACTGTAGACTCGGCAGTTTTTCTGGGTATAACAGTAGATGCCAAACTTCAGTGGGGCCCACATATATCAAGCCTAGCGGGAAGGCTCAGTTCAGCCGCCTACGCCGTCAGGAAAGTAAGACAATACACTGACGTTGATACAGCTCGGTTAGTCTATTTTAGTTATTTTCATAGCGTTATGTCATACGGTATTCTGCTCTGGGGCAAAGCCGCTGATATTCAAAATATATTTGTTCTTCAGAAACGAGCTGTTCGTGCTATTTACCAGCTCGGTGCCAGAATTTCTCTGAGAGATTTTTTTAAGCATATTGGTATTCTCACGGTGGCATCACAATTCATCTTCGCCAACATCTTATATATTAGACAAAATATACATTTATACACTAAAAACACTGATATTCACAATGTTAACACCAGAAATAAGGACAAATTACGTGCTCCATTTCACCGGCTTCATAAGGTTCATAACTCATTTGTTGGGCTTGGTATATCCTTTTATAACAAGCTACCCTCTTCTTTGCTAGATTTGCCTTACAATGCGTTTAAAGCCAAAGTAAAATCTAACCTTTGTTCAAAGGCATACTATTCTATCAACGATTACTTAAACGATAAGAATAGTTGGTCGCTGTGTTTAACTTAAGACAATGTTTATGTTCTTTCTCCAGAATTAGCTTACCTACTGACAGGTTATATGGGTTCATATAATTATTTATTTTCTTTGACTGTAAAGGTCAATTTATTTTATTTTTATTTATCATTGACATAATCTACTCATTACAATGTTTTTTTTTTATGAGTGGTATTGCAAAATGTGGTTAGCTAGTGACCTCGACAATTGATCATAATTATTCCTGTCTGAGCAACCGGCAGCAGGTTCGTCATGCTCCCTTAGATGTCACTGCTTGCGGTAGCGTCGGGGGTCGGGTTGCCTCCTTCCCTCAAATATGGCGAGGGGGGTAATGGCTGATCTTTGCGTTATGCTCGTGAACGGGTGCTGCTTGTGGTGACTGGTCGTCTTGCTGACCTTGGTTTTGTTTTGTTATTAGTAATTTAACTCGTTTTTTTTTACTTCGATGGTCCTAGTTTATCATCTGTGACTTCGAGTTACGGCTATATGTAAGTGGGCACGCCCTTTATTACTGGAGGCTTTTAATATAGGTATAAAGTTCTACTTACGTTCTTAGTTTTGTAGTTTGATTCTGCTTGAGTATAGTTTTCGATTTTTTTTTCTTCTTTTTTTAAGTATATTGGCGTGTGCTAGCTGACTTATAGCAAATAATTAAATTTAATTTAATGTTTGTGTTGCGTAATGTACTTGCATGTAATTTGCACAGTGTTGTATAGAATATTTTTTTTTTTTTTTATTATTTAACTGAACAGACAGCTGTGCTGCTGAGGAGTTTGTTGCGCCACTTCTTCTCCTCAGCTAAAGCACTAGGAAGTGGTGAAGGGCGGGCGTTTTGGGGGACTGTCTTATGTAATTTTGACGTTCGAAAAGTGCTGATTCTCAGCCTAGTTTGAGTAAATGACTTTTGATTTTGATTTTGATTTTGATCCTATGTCTTAATATACTAGCTGTTGCCCGCGTGTATGTCGGAAATTATCCCACGGGAACCTTCTACCGGGATGAAAAGTATCCTATGTCTTAATATACTAGCTGTTGCCAGCGGCTTCGCCCGCGTGTATGTCGGAAAATATCCCACGGGAACCTTCTACCGGGATGAAAAGTATCCTATGTCTTAATATACTAGCTGTTGCCAGCGTGTATGTCGGAAATTATCCCACGGGAACCTTCTACCGGGATGAAAAGTATCCTATGTCTAAATATATAAGCTGTTGCCAGCGGCTTCGCCCAAGTTTATGTCGGAAATTATCCCACGGGAACCTTCTACCGGGATGAAAAGTATCCTATGTCTTAATATACTAGCTGTTGCCCGCGTGTATGTCGGAAACTATCCCACGGGAACCTTCTACCGGGATGAAAAGTATCCTATGTCTTAATATACTAGCTGTTGCTAGCGGCTTCGCCCGCGTGTATGTCGGAAATTATCCCACGGGAACTTTGCACCGGGATGAAAAGTATCCTATGTCTTAATATACTAGCTGTTGCCCGCGTGTATGTCGGAAATTATCCCACGGGAACCTTCTACCGGGATGAAAAGTATCCCATGTCTTAATATACTAGCTGTTGCCCGCGTGTATGTCGGAAATTATCCCACGGGAACCTTCTACCGGGATGAAAAGTATCCTATGTCTTAATATAATAGCTGTTGCCAGCGTGTATGTCGGAAATTATCCCACGGGAACCTTCTACCGGGATGAAAAGTATCCTATGTCTTAATATACTAGCTGTTGTCAGCGGCTTCGCCCGCGTGTATGTCGGAAATTATCCCACGGGAACCTTCTACCGGGATGAAAAGTATCCTATGTCTTAATATACTAGCTGTTGCCAGCGTGTATGTCGGAAATTATCCCACGGGAACCTTCTACCGGGATGAAAAGTATCCTATGTCTTAATTTACTAGCTGTTGCCAGCGGCTATGTCGGAAATTATCCCACGGGAACCTTCTACCGGGATGAAAAGTATCCTATGTCTTAATATACTTGCTGTTGCCAGCGGCTTCGCCCGCGTGTATGTCGGAAATTATCCCAGGGGAACCTTCTACCGGGATGAAAAGTATCCTATGTCTTACTATACTAGCTGTTGCCCTCGTGTATGTCGGAAACTATCCCACGGGAACCTTCTACCGGGATGAAAAGTATCCTATGTCTTAATCTTAATATACTAGCTGTTGCCAGCGGCGTCGCCCGCGTGTATGTCCGAAATTATCCCACGGGAACTTTCTACCGGGATGAAAAGTATCCTATGTCTTAATATACTAGCTGTTGCCCGCGTGTATGTCGGAAATTATCCCACGGGAACCTTCTACCGGGATGAAAAGTATCCTATGTCTTAATATACTAGCTGTTGCCCGCGTGTATGTCGGAAATTATCCCACGGGAACCTTCTACCGGGATGAAAAGTATCCTATGTCTTAATATACTAGCTGTTGCCCGCGTATATGTCGGAAATTATCCCACGGGAACCTTCTACCGGGATGAAAAGTATCCTATGTCTTAATATACTAGCTGTTGCCAGCGGCTTCGCCCGCGTGTATGTCGGAAAATATCCCACGGGAACCTTCTACCGGGATGAAAAGTATCCTATGTCTTAATATACTAGCTGTTGCCAGCGTGTATGTCGGAAATTATCCCACGGGAACCTTCTACCGGGATGAAAAGTATCCTATGTCTAAATATATAAGCTGTTGCCAGCGGCTTCGCCCAAGTTTATGTCGGAAATTATCCCACGGGAACCTTCTACCGGGATGAAAAGTATCCTATGTCTTAATATACTAGCTGTTGCTTGCGTGTATGTCGGAAACTATCCCACGGGAACCTTCTACCGGGATGAAAAGTATCCTATGTCTTAATATACTAGCTGTTGCTAGCGGCTTCGCCCGCGTGTATGTCGGAAATTATCCCACGGGAACTTTGCACCGGGATGAAAAGTATCCTATGTCTTAATATACTAGCTGTTGCCCGCGTGTATGTCGGAAATTATCCCACGGGAACCTTCTACCGGGATGAAAAGTATCCCATGTCTTAATATACTAGCTGTTGCCCGCGTGTATGTCGGAAATTATCCCACGGGAACCTTCTACCGGGATGAAAAGTATCCTATGTCTTAATATAATAGCTGTTGCCAGCGTGTATGTCGGAAATTATCCCACGGGAACCTTCTACCGGGATGAAAAGTATCCTATGTCTTAATATACTAGCTGTTGTCAGCGGCTTCGCCCGCGTGTATGTCGGAAATTATCCCACGGGAACCTTCTACCGGGATGAAAAGTATCCTATGTCTTAATATACTAGCTGTTGCCAGCGTGTATGTCGGAAATTATCCCACGGGAACCTTCTACCGGGATGAAAAGTATCCTATGTCTTAATTTACTAGCTGTTGCCAGCGGCTATGTCGGAAATTATCCCACGGGAACCTTCTACCGGGATGAAAAGTATCCTATGTCTTAATATACTTGCTGTTGCCAGCGGCTTCGCCCGCGTGTATGTCGGAAATTATCCCAGGGGAACCTTCTACCGGGATGAAAAGTATCCTATGTCTTACTATACTAGCTGTTGCCCTCGTGTATGTCGGAAACTATCCCACGGGAACCTTCTACCGGGATGAAAAGTATCCTATGTCTTAATCTTAATATACTAGCTGTTGCCAGCGGCGTCGCCCGCGTGTATGTCCGAAATTATCCCACGGGAACTTTCTACCGGGATGAAAAGTATCCTATGTCTTAATATACTAGCTGTTGCCCGCGTGTATGTCGGAAATTATCCCACGGGAACCTTCTACCGGGATGAAAAGTATCCTATGTCTTAATATACTAGCTGTTGCCCGCGTATATGTCGGAAATTATCCCACGGGAACCTTCTACCGGGATGAAAGTATCCTATGTCTTAATATAATAGCTGTTGCCAGCGTGTATGTCGGAAATTATCCCACGGGAACCTTCTACCGGGATGAAAAGTATCCTACGTCTTAATATACTAGCTGTTGTCAGCGGCATCGCCCGCGTGTATGTCGGAAATTATCCCACGGGAACCTTCTACCGGGATGAAAAGTATCCTATGTCTTAATATACTAGCTGTTGCCCGCGTGTATGTCGGAAATTATCCCACGGGAACCTTCTACCGGGATGAAAAGTATCCTATGTCTTACTATACTAGCTGTTGCCCGCGTGTATGTCGGAAATTATCCCACGGGAACCTTCTACCGGGATGAAAAGTATCCTATGTCTTAATATACTAGCTGTTGCCAGCGGCTTCGCCCAAGTTTATGTCGGAAATTATCCCACGGGAACCTTCTACCGGGATGAAAAGTCTCCTATGTCTTAATATACTAGCTGTTGCCCGCGTGTATGTTGGATATTATCCCACGGGAACCTTCTACCGGGATGAAAAGTATCCTATGTCTTAATATACTAGCTGTTGCCCGCGTGTATGTCGGAAATTATCCCACGGGAACCTTCTACCGGGATGAATAGTATCCTATGTCTTAATATACTAGCTGTTGCCCGCGTGTATGTCGGAAATTATCCCACGGGAACCTTCTACCGGGATGAAAAGTATCCTATGTCTTAATATACTAGCTGTTGCCCGCGTGTATATCGGATATTATCCCACGGGAACCTTCTACCGGGATGAAAAGTATCCTATGTCTTACTATACTAGCTGTTGCCCGCGTGTATGTCGGAAATTATCCCACGGGAACCTTCTACCGGGATGAAAAGTATCCTAAGTCTTACTATACTAGCTGTTGCCAGCAGCTTCGCCCGCGTGTATGTCGGAAATTATCCCACGGGAACCTTCTACCGGGATGAAAAGTATCCTATGTCTTAATATACTAGCTGTTGCCCGCGTGTATGTCGGAAATTATCCCACGGGAACCTTCTACCGGGATGAAAGTATCCTATGTCTTAATATAATAGCTGTTGCCAGCGTGTATGTCGGAAATTATCCCACGGGAACCTTCTACCGGGATGAAAAGTATCCTATGTCTTAATATACTAGCTGTTGTCAGCGGCATCGCCCGCGTGTATGTCGGAAATTATCCCACGGGAACCTTCTACCGGGATGAAAAGTATCCTATGTCTTAATATACTAGCTGTTGCCCGCGTGTATGTCGGAAATTATCCCACGGGAACCTTCTACCGGGATGAAAAGTATCCTATGTCTTACTATACTAGCTGTTGCCCGCGTGTATGTCGGAAATTATCCCACGGGAACCTTCTACCGGGATGAAAAGTATCCTATGTCTTAATATACTAGCTGTTGCCAGCGGCTTCGCCCGCGTGTATGTCGGAAATTATCCCACGGGAACCTTCTACCGGGATGAAAAGTATCCTATGTCTTAATATACTAGCTGTTGCCAGCGGCTTCGCCCAAGTTTATGTCGGAAATTATCCCACGGGAACCTTCTACCGGGATGAAAAGTATCCTATGTCTTAATATACTAGCTGTTGCCCGCGTGTATGTCGGAAATTAGCCCACGGGAACCTTCTACCGGGATGAAAAGTATCCTATGTCTTAATATACTAGCTGTTGCCCGCGTGTATGTCGGAAATTATCCCACGGGAACCTTCTACCGGGATGAAAAGTATCCTATGTCTTAATATACTAGCTGTTGCCAGCGGCTTCGCCCGCGTGTATGTCGGAAAATATCCCACGGGAACCTTCTACCGGGATGAAAAGTATCCTATGTCTTAATATACTAGCTGTTGCCAGCGTGTATGTCGGAAATTATCCCACGGGAACCTTCTACCGGGATGAAAAGTATCCTATGTCTAAATATATAAGCTGTTGCCAGCGGCTTCGCCCAAGTTTATGTCGGAAATTATCCCACGGGAACCTTCTACCGGGATGAAAAGTATCCTATGTCTTAATATACTAGCTGTTGCCCGCGTGTATGTCGGAAACTATCCCACGGGAACCTTCTACCGGGATGAAAAGTATCCTATGTCTTAATATACTAGCTGTTGCTAGCGGCTTCGCCCGCGTGTATGTCGGAAATTATCCCACGGGAACTTTGCACCGGGATGAAAAGTATCCTATGTCTTAATATACTAGCTGTTGCCCGCGTGTATGTCGGAAATTATCCCACGGGAACCTTCTACCGGGATGAAAAGTATCCCATGTCTTAATATACTAGCTGTTGCCCGCGTGTATGTCGGAAATTATCCCACGGGAACCTTCTACCGGGATGAAAAGTATCCTTTGTCTTAATATAATAGCTGTTGCCAGCGTGTATGTCGGAAATTATCCCACGGGAACCTTCTACCGGGATGAAAAGTATCCTATGTCTTAATATACTAGCTGTTGTCAGCGGCTTCGCCCGCGTGTATGTCGGAAATTATCCCACGGGAACCTTCTACCGGGATGAAAAGTATCCTATGTCTTAATATACTAGCTGTTGCCAGCGTGTATGTCGGAAATTATCCCACGGGAACCTTCTACCGGGATGAAAAGTATCCTATGTCTTAATTTACTAGCTGTTGCCAGCGGCTATGTCGAAAATTATCCCACGGGAACCTTCTACCGGGATGAAAAGTATCCTACGTCTTAATATACTTGCTGTTGCCAGCGGCTTCGCCCGCGTGTATGTCGGAAATTATCCCAGGGGAACCTTCTACCGGGATGAAAAGTATCCTATGTCTTACTATACTAGCTGTTGCCCTCGTGTATGTCGGAAACTATCCCACGGGAACCTTCTACCGGGATGAAAAGTATCCTATGTCTTAATCTTAATATACTAGCTGTTGCCAGCGGCGTCGCCCGCGTGTATGTCCGAAATTATCCCACGGGAACTTTCTACCGGGATGAAAAGTATCCTATGTCTTAATATACTAGCTGTTGCCCGCGTGTATGTCGGAAATTATCCCACGGGAACCTTCTACCGGGATGAAAAGTATCCTATGTCTTAATATACTAGCTGTTGCCCGCGTGTATGTCGGAAATTATCCCACGGGAACCTTCTACCGGGATGAAAAGTATCCTATGTCTTAATATACTAGCTGTTGCCCGCGTGTATGTCGGAAATTATCCCACGGGAACCTTCTACCGGGATAAAAATTATCCTATGTCTTAATATACTAGCTGTTGCCAGCGGCTTCGCCCGCGTGTATGTCGGAAAATATCCCACGGGAACCTTCTACCGGGATGAAAAGTATCCTATGTCTTAATATACTAGCTGTTGCCCGCGTGTATGTCGGAAATTATTCCACGGGAACCTTCTACCGGGATGAAAAGTATCCTATGTCTTAATATACTAGCTGTTGCCAGCGGCTTCGCCCGCGTGTATGTCGGAAATTATCCCACGGGAACCTTCTACCGGGATGAAAAGTATCCTATGTCTTAATATACTAGCTGTTGCCCGCGTGTATGTCGGAAATTATCCCACGGGAACCTTCTACCGGGATGAAAAGTATCCTATGTCTTAATATACTAGCTGTTGCCAGCGGCTTCGCCCGCGTGTATGTCGGAAATTATCCCACGGGAACCTTCTACCGGGATGAAAAGTATCCTATGTCTTAATATACTAGCTGTTGCCCGCGTGTATGTCGGAAATTATCCCACGGGAACCTTCTACCGGGATGAAAAGTATCCTATGTCTTAATATACTAGCTGTTGCCCGCGTGTATGTCGGAAATTATCCCACGGGAACCTTCTACCGGGATGAAAAGTATCCTATGTCTTAATATACTAGCTGTTGCCCGCGTGTATGTCGGAAATTATCCCACGGGAACCTTCTACCGGGATGAAAAGTATCCTATGTCTTAATATACTAGCTGTTGCCAGCGGCTTCGCCCGCGTGTATGTCGGAAATTATCCCACGGGAACCTTCTACCGGGATGAAAAGTATCCTATGTTTTAATATACTAGCTGTTGCCCGCGTGTATATCGGATATTATCCCACGGGAACCTTCTACCGGGATGAAAAGTATCCTATGTCTTACTATACTAGCTGTTGCCCGCGTGTATGTCGGAAATTATCCCACGGGAACCTTCTACCGGGATGAAAAGTATCCTATGTCTTACTATACTAGCTGTTGCCAGCGGCTTCGCCCGCGTGTATGTCGGAAATTATCCCACGGGAACCTTCTACCGGGATGAAAAGTATCCTATGTCTTAATATACTAGCTGTTGCCCGCGTGTATGTCGGAAATTATCCCACGGGAACTTTCTACCGGGATGAAAAGTATCCTATGTCTTAATATACTAGGTGTTGCCAGCGGCTTCGCCCGCGTGTATGTCGGAAATTATCCCACGGGAACCTTCTACCGGGATGAAAAGTATCCTATGTCTTAATATACTAGCTGTTGCCCGCGTGTATGTCGGAAATTATCCCACGGGAACCTTCTACCGGGATGAAAAGTATCCTATGTCTTAATATACTAGCTGTTGCCAGCGGCTTCGCCCAAGTTTATGTCGGAAATTATCCCACAGGAACCTTCTACCGGGATGAAAAGTATCCTATGTCTTAATATACTAGCTGTTGCCCGCGTGTATGTTGGAAACTATCCCACGGGAACCTTCTACCGGGATGAAAAGTATCCTATGTCTTAATATACTAGCTGTTGCCCGCGTGTATGTCGGAAATTATCCCACGGGAACCTTCTACCGGGATGAAAAGTATCCTATGTCTTACTATACTAGCTGTTGCCAGCGGCTTCGCCCGCGTGTATGTCGGAAATTATCCCACGGGAACCTTCTACCGGGATGAAAAGTATCCTATGTCTTAATATACTAGCTGTTGCCCGCGTGTATGTCGGAAATTATCCCACGGGAACCTTCTACCGGGATGAAAAGTATCCTATGTCTTAATATACTAGCTGTTGCCAGCGGCTTCGCCCGCGTGTATGTCGGAAATTATCCCACGGGAACCTTCTACCGGGATGAAAAGTATCCTATGTCTTAATATACTAGCTGTTGCCAGCGGCTTCGCCCAAGTTTATGTCGGAAATTATCCCACGGGAACCTTCTACCGGGATGAAAAGTATCCTATGTCTTAATATACTAGCTGTTGCCCGCGTGTATGTCGGAAATTATCCCACGGGAACCTTCTACCGGGATGAAAAGTATCCTATGTCTTAATATACTAGCTGTTGCCCGCGTGTATGTCGGAAATTATCCCACGGGAACCTTCTACCGGGATGAAAAGTATCCTATGTCTTAATATACTAGCTGTTGCCAGCGGCTTCGCCCGCGTGTATGTCGGAAATTATCCCACGGGAACCTTCTACCGGGATGAAAAGTATCCTATGTCTTAATATACTAGCTGTTGCCAGCGGCTTCGCCCAAGTTTATGTCGGAAATTATCCCACAGGAACCTTCTACCAGGATGAAAAGTATCCTATGTCTTAATATACTAGCTGTTGCCAGCGGCTTCGCCCGCGTGTATGTCGGAAATTATCCCACGGGAACCTTCTACCGGGATGAAAAGTATCCTATGTCTTAATACACTAGCTGTTGCCCGCGTGTATGTCGGAAATTATCCCACGGGAACCTTCTACCGGGATGAAAAGTATCCTATGTCTTAATATACTAGCTGTTGCCCGCGTGTATGTCGGAAATTATCCCACGGGAACCTTCTACCGGGATGAAAAGTATCCTATGTCTTAATATACTAGCTGTTGCCCGCGTGTATGTCGGAAATTATCCCACGGGAACCTTCTACCGGGATGAAAGTATCCTATGTCTTAATATAATAGCTGTTGCCAGCGTGTATGTCGGAAATTATCCCACGGGAACCTTCTACCGGGATGAAAAGTATCCTATGTCTTAATATACTAGCTGTTGTCAGCGGCATCGCCCGCGTGTATGTCGGAAATTATCCCACGGGAACCTTCTACCGGGATGAAAAGTATCCTATGTCTTAATATACTAGCTGTTGCCCGCGTGTATGTCGGAAATTATCCCACGGGAACCTTCTACCGGGATGAAAAGTATCCTATGTCTTACTATACTAGCTGTTGCCCGCGTGTATGTCGGAAATTATCCCACGGGAACCTTCTACCGGGATGAAAAGTATCCTATGTCTTAATATTCTAGCTGTTGCCAGCGGCTTCGCCCGCGTGTATGTCGGAAATTATCCCACGGGAACCTTCTACCGGGATGAAAAGTATCCTATGTCTTAATATACTAGCTGTTGCCAGCGGCTTCGCCCAAGTTTATGTCGGAAATTATCCCACGGGAACCTTCTACCGGGATGAAAAGTCTCCTATGTCTTAATATACTAGCTGTTGCCCGCGTGTATGTCGGATATTATCCCACGGGAACCTTCTACCGGGATGAAAAGTATCCTATGTCTTAATATACTAGCTGTTGCCCGCGTGTATGTCGGAAATTATCCCACGGGAACCTTCTACCGGGATGAAAAGTATCCTATGTCTTAATATACTAGCTGTTGCCCGCGTGTATGTCGGAAATTATCCCACGGTAACCTTCTACCGGGATGAAAAGTATCCTATGTCTTAATATACTAGCTGTTGCCAGCGGCTTCGCCCGCGTGTATGTCGGAAATTATCCCACGTGAACCTTCTACCGGGATGAAAAGTATCCTATGTCTTACTATACTAGCTGTTGCCAGCGGCTTCGCCCGCGTGTATGTCGGAAATTATCCCACGGGAACCTTCTACCGGGATGAAAAGTATCCTATGTCTTAATATACTAGCTGTTGCCCGCGTGTATGTCGGAAATTATCCCACGGGAACCTTCTACCGGGATGAAAATTATCCTATGTCTTAATATACTAGCTGTTGCCCGCGTGTATGTCGGAAATTATCCCACGGGAACCTTCTACCGGGATGAAAAGTATCCTATGTCTTAATATACTAGCTGTTGCCAGCGGCTTCGCCCGCGTGTATGTCGGAAATTATCCCACGGGAACCTTCTACCGGGATGAAAAGTATCCTATGTCTTAATATACTAGCTGTTGCCCGCGTGTATGTCGGAAATTATCCCACGGGAACCTTCTACCGGGATGAAAAGTATCCTATGTCTTAATATACTAGCTGTTGCCAGCGGCTTCGCCCAAGTTTATGTCGGAAATTATCCCACAGGAACCTTCTACCGGGATGAAAAGTATCCTATGTCTTAATATACTAGCTGTTGCCCGCGTGTATGTTGGAAACTATCCCACGGGAACCTTCTACCGGGATGAAAAGTATCCTATGTCTTAATATACTAGCTGTTGCCCGCGTGTATGTCGGAAATTATCCCACGGGAACCTTCTACCGGGATGAAAAGTATCCTATGTCTTACTATACTAGCTGTTGCCAGCGGCTTCGCCCGCGTGTATGTCGGAAATTATCCCACGGGAACCTTCTACCGGGATGAAAAGTATCCTATGTCTTAATATACTAGCTGTTGCCCGCGTGTATGTCGGAAATTATTCCACGGGAACCTTCTACCGGGATGAAAAGTATCCTATGTCTTAATATACTAGCTGTTGCCAGCGGCTTCGCCCGCGTGTATGTCGGAAATTATCCCACGGGAACCTTCTACCGGGATGAAAAGTATCCTATGTCTTAATATACTAGCTGTTGCCCGCGTGTATGTCGGAAATTATCCCACGGGAACCTTCTACCGGGATGAAAAGTATCCTATGTCTTAATATACTAGCTGTTGCCAGCGGCTTCGCCCGCGTGTATGTCGGAAATTATCCCACGGGAACCTTCTACCGGGATGAAAAGTATCCTATGTCTTAATATACTAGCTGTTGCCCGCGTGTATGTCGGAAATTATCCCACGGGAACCTTCTACCGGGATGAAAAGTATCCTATGTCTTAATATACTAGCTGTTGCCCGCGTGTATGTCGGAAATTATCCCACGGGAACCTTCTACCGGGATGAAAAGTATCCTATGTCTTAATATACTAGCTGTTGCCCGCGTGTATGTCGGAAATTATCCCACGGGAACCTTCTACCGGGATGAAAAGTATCCTATGTCTTAATATACTAGCTGTTGCCAGCGGCTTCGCCCGCGTGTATGTCGGAAATTATCCCACGGGAACCTTCTACCGGGATGAAAAGTATCCTATGTTTTAATATACTAGCTGTTGCCCGCGTGTATATCGGATATTATCCCACGGGAACCTTCTACCGGGATGAAAAGTATCCTATGTCTTACTATACTAGCTGTTGCCCGCGTGTATGTCGGAAATTATCCCACGGGAACCTTCTACCGGGATGAAAAGTATCCTATGTCTTACTATACTAGCTGTTGCCAGCGGCTTCGCCCGCGTGTATGTCGGAAATTATCCCACGGGAACCTTCTACCGGGATGAAAAGTATCCTATGTCTTAATATACTAGCTGTTGCCCGCGTGTATGTCGGAAATTATCCCACGGGAACTTTCTACCGGGATGAAAAGTATCCTATGTCTTAATATACTAGGTGTTGCCAGCGGCTTCGCCCGCGTGTATGTCGGAAATTATCCCACGGGAACCTTCTACCGGGATGAAAAGTATCCTATGTCTTAATATACTAGCTGTTGCCCGCGTGTATGTCGGAAATTATCCCACGGGAACCTTCTACCGGGATGAAAAGTATCCTATGTCTTAATATACTAGCTGTTGCCAGCGGCTTCGCCCAAGTTTATGTCGGAAATTATCCCACAGGAACCTTCTACCGGGATGAAAAGTATCCTATGTCTTAATATACTAGCTGTTGCCCGCGTGTATGTTGGAAACTATCCCACGGGAACCTTCTACCGGGATGAAAAGTATCCTATGTCTTAATATACTAGCTGTTGCCCGCGTGTATGTCGGAAATTATCCCACGGGAACCTTCTACCGGGATGAAAAGTATCCTATGTCTTACTATACTAGCTGTTGCCAGCGGCTTCGCCCGCGTGTATGTCGGAAATTATCCCACGGGAACCTTCTACCGGGATGAAAAGTATCCTATGTCTTAATATACTAGCTGTTGCCCGCGTGTATGTCGGAAATTATCCCACGGGAACCTTCTACCGGGATGAAAAGTATCCTATGTCTTAATATACTAGCTGTTGCCAGCGGCTTCGCCCGCGTGTATGTCGGAAATTATCCCACGGGAACCTTCTACCGGGATGAAAAGTATCCTATGTCTTAATATACTAGCTGTTGCCAGCGGCTTCGCCCAAGTTTATGTCGGAAATTATCCCACGGGAACCTTCTACCGGGATGAAAAGTATCCTATGTCTTAATATACTAGCTGTTGCCCGCGTGTATGTCGGAAATTATCCCACGGGAACCTTCTACCGGGATGAAAAGTATCCTATGTCTTAATATACTAGCTGTTGCCCGCGTGTATGTCGGAAATTATCCCACGGGAACCTTCTACCGGGATGAAAAGTATCCTATGTCTTAATATACTAGCTGTTGCCAGCGGCTTCGCCCGCGTGTATGTCGGAAATTATCCCACGGGAACCTTCTACCGGGATGAAAAGTATCCTATGTCTTAATATACTAGCTGTTGCCAGCGGCTTCGCCCAAGTTTATGTCGGAAATTATCCCACAGGAACCTTCTACCAGGATGAAAAGTATCCTATGTCTTAATATACTAGCTGTTGCCAGCGGCTTCGCCCGCGTGTATGTCGGAAATTATCCCACGGGAACCTTCTACCGGGATGAAAAGTATCCTATGTCTTAATACACTAGCTGTTGCCCGCGTGTATGTCGGAAATTATCCCACGGGAACCTTCTACCGGGATGAAAAGTATCCTATGTCTTAATATACTAGCTGTTGCCCGCGTGTATGTCGGAAATTATCCCACGGGAACCTTCTACCGGGATGAAAAGTATCCTATGTCTTAATATACTAGCTGTTGCCAGCGGCTTCGCCCGCGTGTATGTCGGAAATTATCCCACGGGAACCTTCTACCGGGATGAAAAGTATCCTATGTCTTAATATACTAGCTGTTGCCCGCGTGTATGTCGGAAATTATCCCACGGGAACCTTCTACCGGGATGAAAAGTATCCTATGTCTTAATATACTAGCTGTTGCCAGCGGCATCGCCCAAGTTTTTGTCGGAAATTATCCCACAGGAACCTTCTACCGGGATGAAAAGTATCCTATGTCTTAATATACTAGCTGTTGCCCGCGTGTATGTCGGAAATTATCCCACGGGAACCTTCTACCGGGATGAAAAGTATCCTATGTCTTACTATACTAGCTGTTGCCAGCGGCTTCGCCCGCGTGTATGTCGGAAATTATCCCACGGGAACCTTCTACCGGGATGAAAAGTATCCTATGTCTTAATATACTAGCTGTTGCCCGCGTGTATGTCGGAAATTATCCCACGGGAACCTTTTACCGGGATGAAAAGTATCCTATGTCTTAATATACTAGCTGTTGCCAGCGGCTTCGCCCGCGTGTATGTCGGAAATTATCCCACGGGAACCTTCTACCGGGATGAAAAGTATCCTATGTCTTAATATACTAGCTGTTGCCAGCGGCTTCGCCCAAGTTTATGTCGGAAATTATCCCACGGGAACCTTCTTCCGGGATGAAAAGTATCCTATGTCTTAATATACTAGCTGTTGCCCGCGTGTATGTCGGAAATTATCCCACGGGAACCTTCTACCGGGATGAAAAGTATCCTATGTCTTAATATACTAGCTGTTGCCCGCGTGTATGTCGGAAATTATCCCACGGGAACCTTCTACCGGGATGAAAAGTATCCTATGTCTTAATATACTAGCTGTTGCCAGCGGCTTCGCCCGCGTGTATGTCGGAAATTATCCCACGGGAACCTTCTACCGGGATGAAAAGTATCCTATGTCTTAATATACTAGCTGTTGCCAGCGGCTTTGCCCAAGTTTATGTCGGAAATTATCCCACAGGAACCTTCTACCAGGATGAAAAGTATCCTATGTCTTAATATACTAGCTGTTGCCAGCGGCTTCGCCCGCGTGTATGTCGGAAATTATCCCACGGGAACCTTCTACTGGGATGAAAAGTATCCTATGTCTTAATACACTAGCTGTTGCCCGCGTGTATGTCGGAAATTATCCCACGGGAACCTTCTACCGGGATGAAAAGTATCCTATGTCTTAATATACTAGCTGTTGCCCGCGTGTATGTCGGAAATTATCCCACGGGAACCTTCTACCGGGATGAAAAGTATCCTATGTCTTAATATACTAGCTGTTGCCCGCGTGTATGTCGGAAATTATCCCACGGGAACCTTCTACCGGGATGAAAAGTATCCTATGTCTTAATATACTAGCTGTTGCCAGCGGCATCGCCCAAGTTTTTGTCGGAAATTATCCCACAGGAACCTTCTACCGGGATGAAAAGTATCCTATGTCTTAATATACTAGCTGTTGCCCGCGTGTATGTCGGAAACTATTCCACGGGAACCTTCTACCGGGATGAAAAGTATCCTATGTCTTAATATACTAGCTGTTGCCAGCGGCTTCGCCCGCGTGTATGTCGGAAATTACCCCACGGGAACCTTCTACCGGGATGAAAAGTATCCTATGTCTTAATATACTAGCTGTTGCCCGCGTGTATGTCGGAAACTATCCCACGGGAACCTTCTACCGGGATGAAAAGTATCCTATGTCTTAATATACTAGCTGTTGCCAGCGGCTTCGCCCGCGTGTATGTCGGAAATTATCCCACGGGAACCTTCTACCGGGATGAAAAGTATCCTACGTCTTAATATACTAGCTGTTGCCCGCGTGTATGTCGGAAATTATCCCACGGGAACCTTCTACCGGGATGAAAAGTATGCTATGTCTTACTATACTAGCTGTTGCCAGCGGCTTCGCCCGCGTGTATGTCGGAAATTATCCCACGGGAACCTTCTACCGAGATGAAAAGTATCCTATGTCTTAATATACTAGCTGTTGCCCGCGTGTATGTCGGAAATTATCCCACGGGAACCTTCTACCGGGATGAAAAGTATCCTATGTCTTAATATACTAGCTGTTGCCCGCGTGTATGTCGGATATTATCCCACGGGAACCTTCTACCGGGATGAAAAGTATCCTATGTCTTAATATACTAGCTGTCGCCAGCGGCTTCGCCCGCGTGTATGTCGGAAATTATCCCACGGGAACCTTCTACCGGGATGAAAAGTATCCTATGTCTTAATATACTAGCTGTTGCCAGCGGCTTCGCCCGCGTGTATGTCGGAAATTATCCCACGGGAACCTTCTACCGGGATGAAAAGTATCCTATGTCTTAATATACTAGCTGTTGCCAGCGGCATCGCCCGCGTGTATGTCGGAAATTATCCAACGGGAACCTTCTACCGGGATGAAAAGTATCCTATGTCTTAATATACTAGCTGTTGCCCGCGTGTATGTCGGAAATGATCCCACGGGAACCTTCTACCGGGATGAAAAGTATCCTATGTCTTAATATACTAGCTGTTGCCAGCGGCTTCGCCCGCGTGTATGTCGGAAATTATCCCACGGGAACCTTCTACCGGGATGAAAAGTATCCTATGTCTTAATATACTAGCTGTTGCCAGCGGCTTCGCCCGCGTGTATGTCGGAAATTATCCCACGGGAACCTTCTACCGGGATGAAAAGTATCCTATGTCTTAATATACTAGCTGTTGCCCGCGTGTATGTCGGAAATTATCCCACGGGAACCTTCTACCGGGATGAAAAGTATCCTATGTCTTAATATACTAGCTGTTGCCAGCGGCTTCGCCCAAGTTTATGTCGGAAATTATCCCACAGGAACCTTCTACCAGGATGAAAAGTATCCTATGTCTTACTATACTAGCTGTTGCCAGCGGCTTCGCCCGCGTGTATGTCGGAAATTATCCCACGGGAACTTTCTACCGGGATGAAAAGTATCCTATGTCTTAATACACTAGCTGTTGCCCGCGTGTATGTCGGAAATTATCCCACGGGAACCTTCTACCGGGATGAAAAGTATCCTATGTCTTAATATACTAGCTGTTGCCCGCGTGTATGTCGGAAATTTTCCCACGGGAACCTTCTACCGGGATGAAAAGTATCCTATGTCTTAATATACTAGCTGTTGCCAGCGGCTTCGCCCGCGTGTATGTCGGAAATTATCCCACGGGAACCTTCTACCGGGATGAAAAGTATCCTATGTCTTAATATACTAGCTGTTGCCCGCGTGTATGTCGGAAATTATCCCACGGGAACCTTCTACCGGGATGAAAAGTATCCTATGTCTTAATATACTAGCTGTTGCCAGCGGCTTCGCCCAAGTTTATGTCGGAAATTATCCCACGGGAACCTTCTACCGGGATGAAAAGTATCCTATGTCTTAATATACTAGCTGTTGCCCGCGTGTATGTCGGAAATTATCCCACGGGAACCTTCTACCGGGATGAAAAGTATCCTATGTCTTAATATACTAGCTGTTGCCCGCGTGTATGTCGGAAATTATCCCACGGGAACCTTCTACCGGGATGAAAAGTATCCTATGTCTTAATATACTAGCTGTTGCCAGCGGCTTCGCCCGCGTGTATGTCGGAAATTATCCCACGGGAACCTTCTACCGGGATGAAAAGTATCCTATGTCTTAATATACTAGCTGTTGCCAGCGGCTTCGCTCGCGTGTATGTCGGAAATTATCCCACGGGAACTTTCTACCGGGATGAAAAGTATCCTATGTCTTAATACACTAGCTGTTGCCCGCGTGTATGTCGGAAATTATCCCACGGGAACCTTCTACCGGGATGAAAAGTATCCTATGTCTTAATATACTAGCTGTTGCCCGCGTGTATGTCGGAAATTATCCCACGGGAACCTTCTACCGGGATGAAAAGTATCCTATGTCTTAATATACTAGCTGTTGCCAGCGGCTTCGCCCGCGTGTATGTCGGAAATTATCCCACGGGAACCTTCTACCGGGATGAAAAGTATCCTATGTCTTAATATACTAGCTGTTGCCAGCGGCATCGCCCAAGTTTTTGTCGGAAAATATCCCACAGGAACCTTCTACCGGGATGAAAAGTATCCTATGTCTTAATATACTAGCTGTTGCCCGCGTGTATGTCGGAAACTATCCCACGGGAACCTTCTACCGGGATGAAAAGTATCCTATGTCTTAATATACTAGCTGTTGCCAGCGGCTTCGCCCGCGTGTATGTCGGAAATTATCCCACGGGAACCATCTACCGGGATGAAAAGTATCCTATGTCTTAATATACTAGCTGTTGCCAGCGGCTTCGCCCGCGTGTATGTCGGAAATTATCCCACGGGAACCTTCTACCGGGATGAAAAGTATCCTATGTCTTAATATACTAGCTGTTGCCCGCGTGTATGTCGGAAATTATCCCACGGGAACCTTCTACCGGGATGAAAAGTATGCTATGTATTACTATACTAGCTGTTGCCAGCGGCTTCGCCCGCGTGTATGTCGGAAATTATCCCACGGGAACCTTCTACCGAGATGAAAAGTATCCTATGTCTTAATATACTAGCTGTTGCCCGCGTGTATGTCGGAAACTATCCCACGGGAACCTTCTACCGGGATGAAAAGTATCCTATGTCTTAATATACTAGCTGTTGCCAGCGGCTTCGCCCGCGTGTATGTCGGAAATTATCCCACGGGAACCTTCTACCGGGATGAAAAGTATCCTATGTCTTACTATACTAGCTGTTGCCAGCGGCTTCGCCCGCGTGTATGTCGGAAATTATCCCACGGGAACCTTCTACCGGGATGAAAAGTATCCTATGTCTTAATATACTAGCTGTTGCCCGCGTGTATGTCGGAAATTATCCCACGGGAACCTTTTACCGGGATGAAAAGTATCCTATGTCTTAATATACTAGCTGTTGCCAGCGGCTTCGCCCGCGTGTATGTCGGAAATTATCCCACGGGAACCTTCTACCGGGATGAAAAGTATCCTATGTCTTAATATACTAGCTGTTGCCAGCGGCTTCGCCCAAGTTTATGTCGGAAATTATCCCACGGGAACCTTCTTCCGGGATGAAAAGTATCCTATGTCTTAATATACTAGCTGTTGCCCGCGTGTATGTCGGAAATTATCCCACGGGAACCTTCTACCGGGATGAAAAGTATCCTATGTCTTAATATACTAGCTGTTGCCCGCGTGTATGTCGGAAATTATCCCACGGGAACCTTCTACCGGGATGAAAAGTATCCTATGTCTTAATATACTAGCTGTTGCCAGCGGCTTCGCCCGCGTGTATGTCGGAAATTATCCCACGGGAACCTTCTACCGGGATGAAAAGTATCCTATGTCTTAATATACTAGCTGTTGCCAGCGGCTTTGCCCAAGTTTATGTCGGAAATTATCCCACAGGAACCTTCTACCAGGATGAAAAGTATCCTATGTCTTAATATACTAGCTGTTGCCAGCGGCTTCGCCCGCGTGTATGTCGGAAATTATCCCACGGGAACCTTCTACTGGGATGAAAAGTATCCTATGTCTTAATACACTAGCTGTTGCCCGCGTGTATGTCGGAAATTATCCCACGGGAACCTTCTACCGGGATGAAAAGTATCCTATGTCTTAATATACTAGCTGTTGCCCGCGTGTATGTCGGAAATTATCCCACGGGAACCTTCTACCGGGATGAAAAGTATCCTATGTCTTAATATACTAGCTGTTGCCCGCGTGTATGTCGGAAATTATCCCACGGGAACCTTCTACCGGGATGAAAAGTATCCTATGTCTTAATATACTAGCTGTTGCCAGCGGCATCGCCCAAGTTTTTGTCGGAAATTATCCCACAGGAACCTTCTACCGGGATGAAAAGTATCCTATGTCTTAATATACTAGCTGTTGCCCGCGTGTATGTCGGAAACTATTCCACGGGAACCTTCTACCGGGATGAAAAGTATCCTATGTCTTAATATACTAGCTGTTGCCAGCGGCTTCGCCCGCGTGTATGTCGGAAATTACCCCACGGGAACCTTCTACCGGGATGAAAAGTATCCTATGTCTTAATATACTAGCTGTTGCCCGCGTGTATGTCGGAAACTATCCCACGGGAACCTTCTACCGGGATGAAAAGTATCCTATGTCTTAATATACTAGCTGTTGCCAGCGGCTTCGCCCGCGTGTATGTCGGAAATTATCCCACGGGAACCTTCTACCGGGATGAAAAGTATCCTACGTCTTAATATACTAGCTGTTGCCCGCGTGTATGTCGGAAATTATCCCACGGGAACCTTCTACCGGGATGAAAAGTATGCTATGTCTTACTATACTAGCTGTTGCCAGCGGCTTCGCCCGCGTGTATGTCGGAAATTATCCCACGGGAACCTTCTACCGAGATGAAAAGTATCCTATGTCTTAATATACTAGCTGTTGCCCGCGTGTATGTCGGAAATTATCCCACGGGAACCTTCTACCGGGATGAAAAGTATCCTATGTCTTAATATACTAGCTGTTGCCCGCGTGTATGTCGGATATTATCCCACGGGAACCTTCTACCGGGATGAAAAGTATCCTATGTCTTAATATACTAGCTGTCGCCAGCGGCTTCGCCCGCGTGTATGTCGGAAATTATCCCACGGGAACCTTCTACCGGGATGAAAAGTATCCTATGTCTTAATATACTAGCTGTTGCCAGCGGCTTCGCCCGCGTGTATGTCGGAAATTATCCCACGGGAACCTTCTACCGGGATGAAAAGTATCCTATGTCTTAATATACTAGCTGTTGCCAGCGGCATCGCCCGCGTGTATGTCAGAAATTATCCAACGGGAACCTTCTACCGGGATGAAAAGTATCCTATGTCTTAATATACTAGCTGTTGCCCGCGTGTATGTCGGAAATGATCCCACGGGAACCTTCTACCGGGATGAAAAGTATCCTATGTCTTAATATACTAGCTGTTGCCAGCGGCTTCGCCCGCGTGTATGTCGGAAATTATCCCACGGGAACCTTCTACCGGGATGAAAAGTATCCTATGTCTTAATATACTAGCTGTTGCCAGCGGCTTCGCCCGCGTGTATGTCGGAAATTATCCCACGGGAACCTTCTACCGGGATGAAAAGTATCCTATGTCTTAATATACTAGCTGTTGCCCGCGTGTATGTCGGAAATTATCCCACGGGAACCTTCTACCGGGATGAAAAGTATCCTATGTCTTAATATACTAGCTGTTGCCAGCGGCTTCGCCCAAGTTTATGTCGGAAATTATCCCACAGGAACCTTCTACCAGGATGAAAAGTATCCTATGTCTTACTATACTAGCTGTTGCCAGCGGCTTCGCCCGCGTGTATGTCGGAAATTATCCCACGGGAACTTTCTACCGGGATGAAAAGTATCCTATGTCTTAATACACTAGCTGTTGCCCGCGTGTATGTCGGAAATTATCCCACGGGAACCTTCTACCGGGATGAAAAGTATCCTATGTCTTAATATACTAGCTGTTGCCCGCGTGTATGTCGGAAATTTTCCCACGGGAACCTTCTACCGGGATGAAAAGTATCCTATGTCTTAATATACTAGCTGTTGCCAGCGGCTTCGCCCGCGTGTATGTCGGAAATTATCCCACGGGAACCTTCTACCGGGATGAAAAGTATCCTATGTCTTAATATACTAGCTGTTGCCCGCGTGTATGTCGGAAATTATCCCACGGGAACCTTCTACCGGGATGAAAAGTATCCTATGTCTTAATATACTAGCTGTTGCCAGCGGCTTCGCCCAAGTTTATGTCGGAAATTATCCCACGGGAACCTTCTACCGGGATGAAAAGTATCCTATGTCTTAATATACTAGCTGTTGCCCGCGTGTATGTCGGAAATTATCCCACGGGAACCTTCTACCGGGATGAAAAGTATCCTATGTCTTAATATACTAGCTGTTGCCCGCGTGTATGTCGGAAATTATCCCACGGGAACCTTCTACCGGGATGAAAAGTATCCTATGTCTTAATATACTAGCTGTTGCCAGCGGCTTCGCCCGCGTGTATGTCGGAAATTATCCCACGGGAACCTTCTACCGGGATGAAAAGTATCCTATGTCTTAATATACTAGCTGTTGCCAGCGGCTTCGCTCGCGTGTATGTCGGAAATTATCCCACGGGAACTTTCTACCGGGATGAAAAGTATCCTATGTCTTAATACACTAGCTGTTGCCCGCGTGTATGTCGGAAATTATCCCACGGGAACCTTCTACCGGGATGAAAAGTATCCTATGTCTTAATATACTAGCTGTTGCCCGCGTGTATGTCGGAAATTATCCCACGGGAACCTTCTACCGGGATGAAAAGTATCCTATGTCTTAATATACTAGCTGTTGCCAGCGGCTTCGCCCGCGTGTATGTCGGAAATTATCCCACGGGAACCTTCTACCGGGATGAAAAGTATCCTATGTCTTAATATACTAGCTGTTGCCAGCGGCATCGCCCAAGTTTTTGTCGGAAAATATCCCACAGGAACCTTCTACCGGGATGAAAAGTATCCTATGTCTTAATATACTAGCTGTTGCCCGCGTGTATGTCGGAAACTATCCCACGGGAACCTTCTACCGGGATGAAAAGTATCCTATGTCTTAATATACTAGCTGTTGCCAGCGGCTTCGCCCGCGTGTATGTCGGAAATTATCCCACGGGAACCATCTACCGGGATGAAAAGTATCCTATGTCTTAATATACTAGCTGTTGCCAGCGGCTTCGCCCGCGTGTATGTCGGAAATTATCCCACGGGAACCTTCTACCGGGATGAAAAGTATCCTATGTCTTAATATACTAGCTGTTGCCCGCGTGTATGTCGGAAATTATCCCACGGGAACCTTCTACCGGGATGAAAAGTATGCTATGTATTACTATACTAGCTGTTGCCAGCGGCTTCGCCCGCGTGTATGTCGGAAATTATCCCACGGGAACCTTCTACCGAGATGAAAAGTATCCTATGTCTTAATATACTAGCTGTTGCCCGCGTGTATGTCGGAAACTATCCCACGGGAACCTTCTACCGGGATGAAAAGTATCCTATGTCTTAATATACTAGCTGTTGCCAGCGGCTTCGCCCGCGTGTATGTCGGAAATTATCCCACGGGAACCTTCTACCGGGATGAAAAGTATCCTATGTCTTAATATACTAGCTGTTGCCCGCGTGTATGTCGGAAATTATCCCACGGGAACCTTCTACCGGGATGAAAAGTATGCTATGTCTTACTATACTAGCTGTTGCCAGCGGCTTCGCCCGCGTGTGTGTCGGAAATTATCCCACGGGAACCTTCTACCGAGATGAAAAGTATCCTATGTCTTAATATACTAGCTGTTGCCCGCGTGTATGTCGGAAATTATCCCACGGGAACCTTCTACCGGGATGAAAAGTATCCTATGTCTTAATATACTAGCTGTTGCCCGCGTGTATGTCGGATATTATCCCACGGGAACCTTCTACCGGGATGAAAAGTATCCTATGTCTTAATATACTAGCTGTCGCCAGCGGCTTCGCCCGCGTGTATGTCGGAAATTATCCCACGGGAACCTTCTACCGGGATGAAAAGTATCCTATGTCTTAATATACTAGCTGTTGCCAGCGGCTTCGCCCTCGTGTATGTCGGAAATTATCCCACGGGAACCTTCTACCGGGATGAAAAGTATCCTATGTCTTAATATACTAGCTGTTGCCAGCGGCTTCGCCCGCGTGTATGTCGGAAATTATCCAACGGGAACCTTCTACCGGGATGAAAAGTATCCTATGTCTTAATATACTAGCTGTTGCCCGCGTGTATGTCGGAAATTATCCCACGGGAACCTTCTACCGGGATGAAAAGTATCCTATGTCTTAATATACTAGCTGTTGCCAGCGGCTTCGCCCGCGTGTATGTCGGAAATTATCCCACGGGAACCTTCTACCGGGATTAAAAGTATCCTATGTCTTACTATACTAGCTGTTGCCAGCGGCTTCGCCCGCGTGTATGTCGGAAATTATCCCACGGGAACCTTCTACCGGGATGAAAAGTATCCTATGTCTTAATACACTAGCTGTTGCCCGCGTGTATGTCGGAAATTATCCCACGGGAACCTTCTACCGGGATGAAAAGTATCCTATGTCTTAATATACTAGCTGTTGCCCGCGTGTATGTCGGAAATTATCCCACGGGAACCTTCTACCGGGATGAAAAGTATCCTATGTCTTAATATACTAGCTGTTGCCCGCGTGTATGTCGGAAATTATCCCACGGGAACCTTCTACCGGGATGAAAAGTATCCTATGTCTTAATATACTAGCTGTTGCCAGCGGCATCGCCCAAGTTTTTGTCGGAAATTATCCCACAG
This sequence comes from Dicycla oo, assembly GCA_948252095.1. Lineage (NCBI taxonomy): Eukaryota > Metazoa > Arthropoda > Insecta > Lepidoptera > Noctuidae > Dicycla > Dicycla oo. The sequence goes on along the minus strand of OX411729.1, from coordinate 13,584,661 downwards.
GAACCTTCTACCGGGATGAAAAGTATCCTATGTCTTAATATACTAGCTGTTGCCCGCGTGTATGTCGGAAACTATTCCACGGGAACCTTCTACCGGGATGAAAAGTATCCTATGTCTTAATATACTAGCTGTTGCCAGCGGCTTCGCCCGCGTGTATGTCGGAAATTACCCCACGGGAACCTTCTACCGGGATGAAAAGTATCCTATGTCTTAATATACTAGCTGTTGCCCGCGTGTATGTCGGAAACTATCCCACGGGAACCTTCTACCGGGATGAAAAGTATCCTATGTCTTAATATACTAGCTGTTGCCAGCGGCTTCGCCCGCGTGTATGTCGGAAATTATCCCACGGGAACCTTCTACCGGGATGAAAAGTATCCTACGTCTTAATATACTAGCTGTTGCCCGCGTGTATGTCGGAAATTATCCCACGGGAACCTTCTACCGGGATGAAAAGTATGCTATGTCTTACTATACTAGCTGTTGCCAGCGGCTTCGCCCGCGTGTATGTCGGAAATTATCCCACGGGAACCTTCTACCGAGATGAAAAGTATCCTATGTCTTAATATACTAGCTGTTGCCCGCGTGTATGTCGGAAATTATCCCACGGGAACCTTCTACCGGGATGAAAAGTATCCTATGTCTTAATATACTAGCTGTTGCCCGTGTGTATGTCGGATATTATCCCACGGGAACCTTCTACCGGGATGAAAAGTATCCTATGTCTTAATATACTAGCTGTCGCCAGCGGCTTCGCCCGCGTGTATGTCGGAAATTATCCCACGGGAACCTTCTACCGGGATGAAAAGTATCCTATGTCTTAATATACTAGCTGTTGCCAGCGGCTTCGCCCGCGTGTATGTCGGAAATTATCCCACGGGAACCTTCTACCGGGATGAAAAGTATCCTATGTCTTAATATACTAGCTGTTGCCAGCGGCATCGCCCGCGTGTATGTCGGAAATTATCCAACGGGAACCTTCTACCGGGATGAAAAGTATCCTATGTCTTAATATACTAGCTGTTGCCCGCGTGTATGTCGGAAATGATCCCACGGGAACCTTCTACCGGGATGAAAAGTATCCTATGTCTTAATATACTAGCTGTTGCCAGCGGCTTCGCCCGCGTGTATGTCGGAAATTATCCCACGGGAACCTTCTACCGGGATGAAAAGTATCCTATGTCTTAATATACTAGCTGTTGCCAGCGGCTTCGCCCGCGTGTATGTCGGAAATTATCCCACGGGAACCTTCTACCGGGATGAAAAGTATCCTATGTCTTAATATACTAGCTGTTGCCCGCGTGTATGTCGGAAATTATCCCACGGGAACCTTCTACCGGGATGAAAAGTATCCTATGTCTTAATATACTAGCTGTTGCCAGCGGCTTCGCCCAAGTTTATGTCGGAAATTATCCCACAGGAACCTTCTACCAGGATGAAAAGTATCCTATGTCTTACTATACTAGCTGTTGCCAGCGGCTTCGCCCGCGTGTATGTCGGAAATTATCCCACGGGAACTTTCTACCGGGATGAAAAGTATCCTATGTCTTAATACACTAGCTGTTGCCCGCGTGTATGTCGGAAATTATCCCACGGGAACCTTCTACCGGGATGAAAAGTATCCTATGTCTTAATATACTAGCTGTTGCCCGCGTGTATGTCGGAAATTTTCCCACGGGAACCTTCTACCGGGATGAAAAGTATCCTATGTCTTAATATACTAGCTGTTGCCCGCGTGTATGTCGGAAATTATCCCACGGGAACCTTCTACCGGGATGAAAAGTATCCTATGTCTTAATATACTAGCTGTTGCCAGCGGCTTCGCCCAAGTTTATGTCGGAAATTATCCCACGGGAACCTTCTACCGGGATGAAAAGTATCCTATGTCTTAATATACTAGCTGTTGCCCGCGTGTATGTCGGAAATTATCCCACGGGAACCTTCTACCGGGATGAAAAGTATCCTATGTCTTAATATACTAGCTGTTGCCCGCGTGTATGTCGGAAATTATCCCACGGGAACCTTCTACCGGGATGAAAAGTATCCTATGTCTTAATATACTAGCTGTTGCCAGCGGCTTCGCCCGCGTGTATGTCGGAAATTATCCCACGGGAACCTTCTACCGGGATGAAAAGTATCCTATGTCTTAATATACTAGCTGTTGCCAGCGGCTTCGCTCGCGTGTATGTCGGAAATTATCCCACGGGAACTTTCTACCGGGATGAAAAGTATCCTATGTCTTAATACACTAGCTGTTGCCCGCGTGTATGTCGGAAATTATCCCACGGGAACCTTCTACCGGGATGAAAAGTATCCTATGTCTTAATATACTAGCTGTTGCCCGCGTGTATGTCGGAAATTATCCCACGGGAACCTTCTACCGGGATGAAAAGTATCCTATGTCTTAATATACTAGCTGTTGCCAGCGGCTTCGCCCGCGTGTATGTCGGAAATTATCCCACGGGAACCTTCTACCGGGATGAAAAGTATCCTATGTCTTAATATACTAGCTGTTGCCAGCGGCATCGCCCAAGTTTTTGTCGGAAAATATCCCACAGGAACCTTCTACCGGGATGAAAAGTATCCTATGTCTTAATATACTAGCTGTTGCCCGCGTGTATGTCGGAAACTATCCCACGGGAACCTTCTACCGGGATGAAAAGTATCCTATGTCTTAATATACTAGCTGTTGCCAGCGGCTTCGCCCGCGTGTATGTCGGAAATTATCCCACGGGAACCATCTACCGGGATGAAAAGTATCCTATGTCTTAATATACTAGCTGTTGCCAGCGGCTTCGCCCGCGTGTATGTCGGAAATTATCCCACGGGAACCTTCTACCGGGATGAAAAGTATCCTATGTCTTAATATACTAGCTGTTGCCTGCGTGTATGTCGGAAATTATCCCACGGGAACCTTCTACCGGGATGAAAAGTATGCTATGTCTTACTATACTAGCTGTTGCCAGCGGCTTCGCCCGCGTGTATGTCGGAAATTATCCCACGGGAACCTTCTACCGAGATGAAAAGTATCCTATGTCTTAATATACTAGCTGTTGCCCGCGTGTATGTCGGAAACTATCCCACGGGAACCTTCTACCGGGATGAAAAGTATCCTATGTCTTAATATACTAGCTGTTGCCAGCGGCTTCGCCCGCGTGTATGTCGGAAATTATCCCACGGGAACCTTCTACCGGGATGAAAAGTATCCTATGTCTTAATATACTAGCTGTTGCCCGCGTGTATGTCGGAAATTATCCCACGGGAACCTTCTACCGGGATGAAAAGTATGCTATGTCTTACTATACTAGCTGTTGCCAGCGGCTTCGCCCGCGTGTGTGTCGGAAATTATCCCACGGGAACCTTCTACCGAGATGAAAAGTATCCTATGTCTTAATATACTAGCTGTTGCCCGCGTGTATGTCGGAAATTATCCCACGGGAACCTTCTACCGGGATGAAAAGTATCCTATGTCTTAATATACTAGCTGTTGCCCGCGTGTATGTCGGATATTATCCCACGGGAACCTTCTACCGGGATGAAAAGTATCCTATGTCTTAATATACTAGCTGTCGCCAGCGGCTTCGCCCGCGTGTATGTCGGAAATTATCCCACGGGAACCTTCTACCGGGATGAAAAGTATCCTATGTCTTAATATACTAGCTGTTGCCAGCGGCTTCGCCCTCGTGTATGTCGGAAATTATCCCACGGGAACCTTCTACCGGGATGAAAAGTATCCTATGTCTTAATATACTAGCTGTTGCCAGCGGCTTCGCCCGCGTGTATGTCGGAAATTATCCAACGGGAACCTTCTACCGGGATGAAAAGTATCCTATGTCTTAATATACTAGCTGTTGCCCGCGTGTATGTCGGAAATTATCCCACGGGAACCTTCTACCGGGATGAAAAGTATCCTATGTCTTAATATACTAGCTGTTGCCAGCGGCTTCGCCCGCGTGTATGTCGGAAATTATCCCACGGGAACCTTCTACCGGGATGAAAAGTATCCTATGTCTTACTATACTAGCTGTTGCCAGCGGCTTCGCCCGCGTGTATGTCGGAAATTATCCCACGGGAACCTTCTACCGAGATGAAAAGTATCCTATGTCTTAATATACTAGCTGTTGCCCGCGTGTATGTCGGAAATTATCCCACGGGAACCTTCTACCGGGATGAAAAGTATCCTATGTCTTAATATACTAGCTGTCGCCAGCGGCTTCGCCCGCGTGTATGTCGGAAATTATCCCACGGGAACCTTCTACCGGGATGAAAAGTATCCTATGTCTTAATATACTAGCTGTTGCCAGCGGCTTCGCCCAAGTTTATGTCGGAAATTATCCCACGGGAACCTTCTACCGGGATGAAAAGTATCCTATGTCTTAATATACTAGCTGTTGCCCGCGTGTATGTCGGAAATTATCCCACGGGAACCTTCTACCGGGATGAAAAGTATCCTATGTCTTAATATACTAGCTGTTGCCAGCGGCTTCGCCCGCGTGTATGTCGGAAATTATCCCACGGGAACCTTCTACCGGGATGAAAAGTATCCTACGTCTTAATATACTAGCTGTTGCCAGCGGCTTCGCCCGCGTGTATGTCGGAAATTATCCCACGGGAACCTTCTACCGGGATGAAAAGTATCCTATGTCTTAATATACTAGCTGTTGCCAGCGGCTTCGCCCAAGTTTATGTCGGAAATTATCCCACAGGTACCTTCTACCAGGATGAAAAGTATCCTATGTCTTAATATACTAGCTGTTGCCAGCGGCTTCGCCCGCGTGTATGTCGGAAATTATCCCACGGGAACTTTCTACCGGGATGAAAAGTATCCTATGTCTTAATACACTAGCTGTTGCCCGCGTGTATGTCGGAAATTATCCCACGGGAACCTTCTACCGGGATGAAAAGTATCCTATGTCTTAATATACTAGCTGTTGCCCGCGTGTACGTCGGAAATTATCCCACGGGAACCTTCTACCGGGATGAAAAGTATCCTATGTCTTAATATACTAGCTGTTGCCAGCGGCTTCGCCCGCGTGTATGTCGGAAATTATCCCACGGGAACCTTCTACCGGGATGAAAAGTATCCTATGTCTTAATATACTAGCTGTTGCCAGCGGCATCGCCCAAGTTTTTGTCGGAAAATATCCCACAGGAACCTTCTACCGGGATGAAAAGTATCCTATGTCTTAATATACTAGCTGTTGCCAGCGGCTTCGCCCTCGTGTATGTCGGAAATTATCCCACGGGAACCTTCTACCGGGATGAAAAGTATCCTATGTCTTAATATACTAGCTGTTGCCAGCGGCTTCGCCCGCGTGTATGTCGGAAATTATCCAACGGGAACCTTCTACCGGGATGAAAAGTATCCTATGTCTTAATATACTAGCTGTTGCCCGCGTGTATGTCGGAAATTATCCCACGGGAACCTTCTACCGGGATGAAAAGTATCCTATGTCTTAATATACTAGCTGTTGCCAGCGGCTTCGCCCGCGTGTATGTCGGAAATTATCCCACGGGAACCTTCTACCGGGATGAAAAGTATCCTATGTCTTACTATACTAGCTGTTGCCAGCGGCTTCGCCCGCGTGTATGTCGGAAATTATCCCACGGGAACCTTCTACCGAGATGAAAAGTATCCTATGTCTTAATATACTAGCTGTTGCCCGCGTGTATGTCGGAAATTATCCCACGGGAACCTTCTACCGGGATGAAAAGTATCCTATGTCTTAATATACTAGCTGTTGCCCGCGTGTATGTCGGAAATTATCCCACGGGAACCTTCTACCGGGATGAAAAGTATCCTATGTCTTAATATACTAGCTGTTGCCCGCGTGTATGTCGGATATTATCCCACGGGAACCTTCTACCGGGATGAAAAGTATCCTATGTCTTAAAATACTAGCTGTCGCCAGCGGCTTCGCCCGCGTGTATGTCGGAAATTATCCCACGGGAACCTTCTACCGGGATGAAAAGTATCCTATGTCTTAATATACTAGCTGTTGCCAGCGGCTTCGCCCGCGTGTATGTCGGAAATTATCCCACGGGAACCTTCTACCGGGATGAAAAGTATCCTATGTCTTAATATACTAGCTGTTGCCAGCGGCTTCGCCCGCGTGTATGTCGGAAATTATCCAACGGGAACCTTCTACCGGGATGAAAAGTATCCTATGTCTTAATATACTAGCTGTTGCCCGCGTGTATGTCGGAAATGATCCCACGGGAACCTTCTACCGGGATGAAAAGTATCCTATGTCTTAATATACTAGCTGTTGCCAGCGGCTTCGCCCGCGTGTATGTCGGAAATTATCCCACGGGAACCTTCTACCGGGATGAAAAGTATCCTATGTCTTAATATACTAGCTGTTGCCCGCGTGTATGTCGGAAATTATCCCACGGGAACCTTCTACCGGGATGAAAAGTATCTTATGTCTTAATATACTAGCTGTTGCCCGCGTGTATGTCGGAAATTATCCCACGGGAACCTTCTACCGGGATGAAAAGTATCCTATGTCTTAATATACTAGCTGTTGCCAGCGGCTTCGCCCAAGTTTATGTCGGAAATTATCCCACGGGAACCTTCTACCGGGATGAAAAGTATCCTATGTCTTAATATACTAGCTGTTGCCCGCGTGTATGTCGGAAATTATCCCACGGGAACCTTCTACCGGGATGAAAAGTATCCTATGTCTTAATATACTAGCTGTTGCCAGCGGCTTCGCCCGCGTGTATGTCGGAAATTATCCCACGGGAACCTTCTACCGGGATGAAAAGTATCCTACGTCTTAATATACTAGCTGTTGCCAGCGGCTTCGCCCGCGTGTATGTCGGAAATTATCCCACGGGAACCTTCTACCGGGATGAAAAGTATCCTATGTCTTAATATACTAGCTGTTGCCAGCGGCTTCGCCCAAGTTTATGTCGGAAATTATCCCACAGGAACCTTCTACCAGGATGAAAAGTATCCTATGTCTTAATATACTAGCTGTTGCCAGCGGCTTCGCCCGCGTGTATGTCGGAAATTATCCCACGGGAACTTTCTACCGGGATGAAAAGTATCCTATGTCTTAATACACTAGCTGTTGCCCGCGTGTATGTCGGAAATTATCCCACGGGAACCTTCTACCGGGATGAAAAGTATCCTATGTCTTAATATACTAGCTGTTGCCCGCGTGTACGTCGGAAATTATCCCACGGGAACCTTCTACCGGGATGAAAAGTATCCTATGTCTTAATATACTAGCTGTTGCCAGCGGCTTCGCCCGCGTGTATGTCGGAAATTATCCCACGGGAACCTTCTACCGGGATGAGAAGTATCCTATGTCTTAATATACTAGCTGTTGCCAGCGGCATCGCCCAAGTTTTTGTCGGAAAATATCCCACAGGAACCTTCTACCGGGATGAAAAGTATCCTATGTCTTAATATACTAGCTGTTGCCCGCGTGTATGTCGGAAACTATCCCACGGGAACCTTCTACCGGGATGAAAAGTATCCTATGTCTTAATATACTAGCTGTTGCCAGCGGCTTCGCCCGCGTGTATGTCGGAAATTATCCCACGGGAACCTTCTACCGGGATGAAAAGTATCCTATGTCTTAATATACTAGCTGTTGCCAGCGGCTTCGCCCGCGTGTATGTCGGAAATTATCCCACGGGAACCTTCTACCGGGATGAAAAGTATCCTATGTCTTAATATACTAGCTGTTGCCCGCGTGTATGTCGGAAATTATCCCACGGGAACCTTCTACCGGGATGAAAAGTATGCTATGTCTTACTATACTAGCTGTTGCCAGCGGCTTCGCCCGCGTGTATGTCGGAAATTATCCCACGGGAACCTTCTACCGAGATGAAAAGTATCCTATGTCTTAATATACTAGCTGTTGCCCGCGTGTATGTCGGAAACTATCCCACGGGAACCTTCTACCGGGATGAAAAGTATCCTATGTCTTAATATACTAGCTGTTGCCAGCGGCTTCGCCCGCGTGTATGTCGGAAATTATCCCACGGGAACCTTCTACCGGGATGAAAAGTATCCTATGTCTTAATATACTAGCTGATGCCAGCGTGTATGTCGGAAATTATCCCACGGGAACCTTCTACCGGGATGAAAAGTATCCTATGTCTTAATATACTAGCTGTTGTCAGCGGCATCGCCCGCGTGTATGTCGGAAATTATCCCACGGGAACCTTCTACCGGGATGAAAAGTATCCTATGTCTTAATATACTAGCTGTTGCCCGCGTTTATGTCGGAAATTATCCCACGGGAACCTTCTACCGGGATGAAAAGTATCCTATGTCTTACTATACTAGCTGTTGCCCGCGTGTATGTCGGAAATTATCCCACGGGAACCTTCTACCGGGATGAAAAGTATCCTATGTCTTAATATACTAGCTGTTGCCAGCGGCTTCGCCCGCGTGTATGTCGGAAATTATCCCACGGGAACCTTCTACCGGGATGAAAATTATCCTATGTCTTAATATACTAGCTGTTGCCAGCGGCTTCGCCCAAGTTTATGTCGGAAATTATCCCACGGGAACCTTCTACCGGGATGAAAAGTCTCCTATGTCTTAATATACTAGCTGTTGCCCGCGTGTATGTCGGATATTATCCCACGGGAACCTTCTACCGGGATGAAAAGTATCCTATGTCTTAATATACTAGCTGTTGCCCGCGTGTATGTCGGAAATTATCCCACGGGAACCTTCTACCGGGATGAAAAGTATCCTATGTCTTAATATACTAGCTGTTGCCCGCGTGTATATCGGATATTATCCCACGGGAACCTTCTACCGGGATGAAAAGTATCCTATGTCTTACTATACTAGCTGTTGCCCGCGTGTATGTCGGAAATTATCCCGCGGGAACCTTCTACCGGGATGAAAAGTATCCTATGTCTTACTATACTAGCTGTTGCCAGCGGCTTCGCCCGCGTGTATGTCGGAAATTATCCCACGGGAACCTTCTACCGGGATGAAAAGTATCCTATGTCTTAATATACTAGCTGTTGCCCGCGTGTATGTCGGAAATTATCCCACGGGAACTTTCTACCGGGATGAAAAGTATCCTATGTCTTAATATACTAGCTGTTGCCCGCGTGTATGTCGGAAATTATCCCACGGGAACCTTCTACCGGGATGAAAAGTATCCCATGTCTTAATATACTAGCTGTTGCCCGCGTGTATGTCGGAAATTATCCCACGGGAACCTTCTACCGGGATGAAAAGTATCCTATGTCTTAATATAATAGCTGTTGCCAGCGTGTATGTCGGAAATTATCCCACGGGAACCTTCTACCGGGATGAAAAGTATCCTATGTCTTAATATACTAGCTGTTGTCAGCGGCTTCGCCCGCGTGTATGTCGGAAATTATCCCACGGGAACCTTCTACCGGGATGAAAAGTATCCTATGTCTTAATATACTAGCTGTTGCCAGCGTGTATGTCGGAAATTGTCCCACGGGAACCTTCTACCGGGATGAAAAGTATCCTATGTCTTAATTTACTAGCTGTTGCCAGCGGCTATGTCGGAAATTATCCCACGGGAACCTTCTACCGGGATGAAAAGCATCCTATGTCTTAATATACTTGCTGTTGCCAGCGGCTTCGCCCGCGTGTATGTCGGAAATTATCCCAGGGGAACCTTCTACCGGGATGAAAAGTATCCTATGTCTTACTATACTAGCTGTTGCCCGCGTGTATGTCGGAAATTATCCCACGGGAACTTTCCACCGGGATGAAAAGTATCCTATGTCTTAATATACTAGCTGTTGCCCGCGTGTATGTCGGAAATTATCCCACGGGAACCTTCTACCGGGATGAAAATTATCCCATGTCTTAATATACTAGCTGTTGCCCGCGTGTATGTCGGAAATTATCCCACGGGAACCTTCTACCGGGATGAAAAGTATCCTATGTCTTAATATAATAGCTGTTGCCAGCGTGTATGTCGGAAATTATCCCACGGGAACCTTCTACCGGGATGAAAAGTATCCTATGTCTTAATATACTAGCTGTTGTCAGCGGCTTCGCCCGCGTGTGTGTCGGAAATTATCCCACGGGAACCTTCTACCGGGATGAAAAGTATCCTATGTCTTAATATACTAGCTGTTGCCAGCGGCTTCGCCCGCGTGTATGTCGGAAATTATCCCACGGGAACCTTCTACCGAGATGAAAAGTATCCTATGTCTTAATATACTAGCTGTTGCCAGCGTGTATGTCGGAAATTATCCCACGGGAACCTTCTACCGGGATGAAAAGTATCCTATGTCTTAATTTACTAGCTGTTGCCAGCGGTTATGTCGGAAATTATCCCACGGGAACCTTCTACCGGGATGAAAAGTATCCTATGTCTTAATATACTTGCTGTTGCCAGCGGCTTCGCCTGCGTGTATGTCGGAAATTATCCCAGGGGAACCTTCTACCGGGATGAAAAGTATCCTATGTCTTACTATACTAGCTGTTGCCCGCGTGTATGTCGGAAACTATCCCACGGGAACCTTCTACCGGGATGAAAAGTATCCTATGTCTTAATCTTAATATACTAGCTGTTGCCAGCGGCTTCGCCCGCGTGTATGTCGGAAATTATCCCACGGGAACTTTCTACCGGGATGAAAAGTATCCTATGTCTTAATATACTAGCTGTTGCCCGCGTGTATGTCGGAAATTATCCCACGGGAACCTTCTACCGGGATGAAAAGTATCCTATGTCTTAATATACTAGCTGTTGCCCGCGTGTATGTCGGAAATTATCCCACGGGAACCTTCTACCGGGATGAAAGTATCCTATGTCTTAATATAATAGCTGTTGCCAGCGTGTATGTCGGAAATTATCCCACGGGAACCTTCTACCGGGATGAAAAGTATCCTATGTCTTAATATACTAGCTGTTGTCAGCGGCATCGCCCGCGTGTATGTCGGAAATTATCCCACGGGAACCTTCTACCGGGGTGAAAAGTATCCTATGTCTTAATATACTAGCTGTTGCCCGCGTGTATGTCGGAAATTATCCCACGGGAACCTTCTACCGGGATGAAAAGTATCCTATGTCTTACTATACTAGCTGTTGCCCGCGTGTATGTCGGAAATTATCCCACGGGAACCTTCTACCGGGATGAAAAGTATCCTATGTCTTAATATACTAGCTGTTGCCAGCGGCTTCGCTCGCGTGTATGTCGGAAATTATCCCACGGGAACCTTCTACCGGGATGAAAAGTATCCTATGTCTTAACACGTTAACAGTGCAGCTACTAAATGTGAGAGGAGCCCCTCACGTGCAAACACGTTTTGTGGAAATATGTAAAGAGAGGCTTATGTAATGATAATTTTGAATAAATTATATAAATATAAACCCTCTAATTGCTTAAAAATTTAAAAAAAACTTGTGACCCACATGTGGTACACTCACGTACTAGCTATAGATTCATTGACCCACATGTGGTGCACCCACGTACGAACTATACGTTTATTGCCTCATATGTGTACAACACACGGTATAAGAGTAAAAACAAATTATTTTTTACTGAACGCATTCATTACAACTGTGAACAACTAAATCTAATTGTCAAAGTCTGATACGGAATGCATCCAATGCAAGAAAGCCTTCTGCCTTTCATGTTACAATGTGTCTCATTAAAAGTACCAATCTTACTTTCTTTGTTTATTTTTTGTACTTTCTTTGTTTATTATTTGTCATTAATCTTTATTATTATTTTTTTTTAATACAAAACATTTGTTTGTTTGTTTCTATCCTATATTACAAAAAAAAAAACATTCATTTATTTTTAGTAACTTTAGGCTTTTATTTCCTGACAACCCTATAAAAATGTTGCCCGGTTTTTGAGCAAACTTTTTTTATAGTTTATTGTTCACACGTGTATGCAAAAAAATTAAAATAAATCACACGTGTAAACTATAAAAAGGCTTCAAATTTGTATGGAGTCGTGACCCAAATGTGGTGCACGCACGTGTCAGAGTGACCTCACAGTGACCCACATGTGGTGCACGCACAGGGAACGTGTTAATATACTAGCTGTTGCCCGCGTGTATGTCGGAAATTATCCCACGGGAACCTTCTACCGGGATGAAAAGTATCCTATGTCTTACTATACTAGCTGTTGCCAGCGGCTTCGCCCGCGTGTATGTCGGAAATTATCCCACGGGAACCTTCTACCGGGATGAAAAGTATCCTATGTCTTAATATACTAGCTGTTGCCCGCGTGTATGTCGGAAATTATCCCACGGGAACCTTCTACCGGGATAAAAAGTATCCTATGTCTTAATATACTAGCTGTTGCCCGCGTGTATGTCGGATATTATCCCACGGGAACCTTCTACCGGGATGAAAAGTATCCTATGTCTTAATATACTAGCTGTTGCCAGCGGCTTCGCCCGCGTGTATGTCGGAAATTATCCCACGGGAACCTTCTACCGGGATGAAAAGTATCCTATGTCTTAATATACTAGCTGTTGCCAGCGGCTTCGCCCGCATGTATGTCGGAAATTATCCCACGGGAACCTTCTACCGGGATGAAAAGTATCCTATGTCTTAATATACTAGCTGTTGCCCGCGTGTATGTCGGAAATTATCCCACGGGAACCTTCTACCGGGATGAAAAGTATCCTATGTCTTAATATACTAGCTGTTGCCCGCGTGTATGTCGGAAATTATCCCACGGGAACCTTCTACCGGGTTGAAATGTATCCTATGTCTTAATATACTAGCTGTTGCCAGCGGCTTCGCCCGCGTGTATGTCGGAAATTATCCCACGGGAACCTTCTACCGGGATGAAAAGTATCCTATGTCTTAATATACTAGCTGTTGCCAGCGGCTTCGCCCGCGTGTATGTCGGAAATTATCCCACGGGAACCTTCTACCGGGATGAAAAGTATCCTATGTCTTAATATACTAGCTGTTGCCCGCGTGTATGTCGGATATTATCCCACGGGAACCTTCTACCGGGATGAAAAGTATCCTATGTCTTAATATACTAGCTGTTGCCAGCGGCTTCGCCCAAGTGTATGTCGGAAATTATCCCACGGGAACCTTCTACCGAGATGAAAAGTATCCCATGTCTTAATATACTAGCTGTTGCCAGCGTGTATGTCGGATATTATCCCACGGGAACCTTCTACCGGGATGAAAAGTATCCTATGTCTTAATATACTAGCTGTTGCCAGCGTGTATGTCGGAAATTATCCCACGGGAACCTTCTACCGGGATGAAAAGTATCCTATGTCTTAATATACTAGCTGTTGCCAGCGGCTATGTCGGAAATTATCCCACGGGAACCTTCTACCGGGACGAAAAGTATCCTTTGTCTTAATATAAAAGCTGTTGCCAGCGTGTATGTCGCAAATTATCCCACGGAAACCTTCTACCGGGATGAAAAGTATCCTATGTCTTAATATACTAGCTGTTGCCAGCGGCTTCGCCCAAGTGTATGTCGGAAATTATCCCACGGGAACCTTCTACCGGGATGAAAAGTATCCTATGTCTTAATATACTAGCTGTTGCCCGCGTGTATGTCGGAAATTATCCCACGGGAACCTTCTACCGGGATGAAAAGTATCCTATGTCTAAATATATAAGCTGTTGCCAGCGGCTTCGCCCAAGTTTATGTCGGAAATTATCCCACGGGAACCTTCTACCGGGATGAAAAGTATCCTATGTCTTAATATACAAGCTGTTGCCCGCGTGTATGTCGGAAACTATCCCACGGGAACCTTCTACCGGGATGAAAAGTATCCTATGTCTTAATATACTAGCTGTTGCTAGCGGCTTCGCCCGCGTGTATGTCGGAAATTATCCCACGGGAACTTTCCACCGGGATGAAAAGTATCCTATGTCTTAATATACTAGCTGTTGCCCGCGTGTATGTCGGAAATTATCCCACGGGAACCTTCTACCGGGATGAAAAGTATCCTATGTCTTAATATAATAGCTGTTGCCAGCGTGTATGTCGGAAATTATCCCACGGGAACCTTCTACCGGGATGAAAAGTATCCTATGTCTTAATATACTAGCTGTTGTCAGCGGCTTCGCCCGCGTGTATGTCGGAAATTATCCCACGGGAACCTTCTACCGGGATGAAAAGTATCCTATGTCTTAATATACTAGCTGTTGCCAGCGTGTATGTCGGAAATTATCCCACGGGAACCTTCTACCGGGATGAAAAGTATCCTATGTCTTAATTTACTAGCTGTTGCCAGCGGCTATGTCGGAAATTATCCCACGGGAACCTTCTACCGGGATGAAAAGTATCCTATGTCTTAATATACTTGCTGTTGCCAGCGGCTTCGCCCGCGTGTATGTCGGAAATTATCCCAGGGGAACCTTCTACCGGGATGAAAAGTATCCTATGTCTTACTATACTAGCTGTTGCCCGCGTGTATGTCGGAAACTATCCCACGGGAACCTTCTACCGGGATGAAAAGTATCCTATGTCTTAATCTTAATATACTAGCTGTTGCCAGCGGCTTCGCCCGCGTGTATGTCGGAAATTATCCCACGGGAACATTCTACCGGGATGAAAAGTATCCTATGTCTTAATATACTAGCTGTTGCCCGCGTGTATGTCGGAAATTATCCCACGGGAACCTTCTACCGGGATGAAAAGTATCCTATGTCTTAATATACTAGCTGTTGCCCGCGTGTATGTCGGAAATTATCCCACGGGAACCTTCTACCGGGATGAAAGTATCCTATGTCTTAATATAATAGCTGTTGCCAGCGTGTATGTCGGAAATTATCCCACGGGAACCTTCTACCGGGATGAAAAGTATCCTATGTCTTAATATACTAGCTGTTGCCAGCGGCTTCGCCCGCGTGTATGTCGGAAATTATCCCAAGGGAACCTTCTACCGGGATGAAAAGTATCCTATGACTTAATATACTAGCTGTTGCCCGCGTGTATTTCGGATATTATCCCACGGAAACCTTCTACCGGGATGAAAAGTATCCTATGTCTTAATATACTAGCTGTTGCCAGCGGCTTCGCCCAAGTGTATGTCGGAAATTATCCCACGGGAACCTTCTACCGGGATGAAAAGTATCCTATGTCTTAATATACTAGCTGTTGCCCGCGTGTATGTCGGAAATTATCCCACGGGAACCTTCTACCGGGATGAAAAGTATCCTATGTCTTAACACGTTAACAGTGCAGCTACTAAATGTGAGAGGAGCCCCTCACGTGCAAACACGTTTTGTGGAAATATGTAAAGAGAGGCTTATGTAATGATAATTTTGAATAAATTATATAAATATAAACCCTCTAATTGCTTAAAAATTTAAAAAAAACTTGTGACCCACATGTGGTACACTCACGTACTAGCTATAGATTCATTGACCCACATGTGGTGCACCCACGTACGAACTATACGTTTATTGCCTCATATGTGTACAACACACGGTATAAGAGTAAAAACAAATTATTTTTTACTGAACGCATTCATTACAACTGTGAACAACTAAATCTAATTGTCAAAGTGATACGGAATGCATCCAATGCAAGAAAGCCTTCTGCCTTTCATGTTACAATGTGTCTCATTAAAAGTACCAATCTTACTTTCTTTGTTTATTTTTTGTACTTTCTTTGTTTATTATTTGTCATTAATCTTTATTATTAATTTTTTTTAATACAAAACATTTGTTTGTTTGTTTCTATCCTATATTACAAAAAAAAAACATTCATTTATTTTTAGTAACTTTAGGCTTTTATTTCCTGACAACCCTATAAAAATGTTGCCCGGTTTTTGAGCAAACTTTTTTTATAGTTTATTGTTCACACGTGTATGCAAAAAAATTAAAATAAATCACACGTGTAAACTATAAAAAGGCTTCAAATTTGTATGGAGTCGTGACCCAAATGTGGTGCACGCACGTGTCAGAGTGACCTCACAGTGACCCACATGTGGTGCACGCACAGGGAACGTGTTAATATACTAGCTGTTGCCCGCGTGTATGTCGGAAATTATCCCACGGGAACCTTCTACCGGGATGAAAAGTATCCTATGTCTTACTATACTAGCTGTTGCCCGCGTGTATGTCGGAAATTATCCCACGGGAACCTTCTACCGGGATGAAAAGTATCCTATGTCTTAATATACTAGCTGTTGCCCGCGTGTATGTCGGATATTATCCCACGGGAACCTTCTACCGGGATGAAAAGTATCCTATGTCTTAATATACTAGCTGTTGCCAGCGGCTTCGCCCGCGTGTATGTCGGAAATTATCCCACGGGAACCTTCTACCGGGATGAAAAGTATCCTATGTCTTAATATACTAGCTGTTGCCAGCGGCTTCGCCCGCATGTATGTCGGAAATTATCCCACGGGAACCTTCTACCGGGATGAAAAGTATCCTATGTCTTAATATACTAGCTGTTGCCCGCGTGTATGTCGGAAATTATCCCACGGGAACCTTCTACCGGGATGAAAAGTATCCTATGTCTTAATATACTAGCTGTTGCCCGCGTGTATGTCGGAAATTATCCCACGGGAACCTTCTACCGGGTTGAAATGTATCCTATGTCTTAATATACTAGCTGTTGCCAGCGGCTTCGCCCGCGTGTATGTCGGAAATTATCCCACGGGAACCTTCTACCGGGATGAAAAGTATCCTATGTCTTAATATACTAGCTGTTGCCAGCGGCTTCGCCCGCGTGTATGTCGGAAATTATCCCACGGGAACCTTCTACCGGGATGAAAAGTATCCTATGTCTTAATATACTAGCTGTTGCCAGCGGCTTCGCCCAAGTGTATGTCGGAAATTATCCCACGGGAACCTTCTACCGAGATGAAAAGTATCCCATGTCTTAATATACTAGCTGTTGCCAGCGTGTATGTCGGATATTATCCCACGGGAACCTTCTACCGGGATGAAAAGTATCCTATGTCTTAATATACTAGCTGTTGCCAGCGTGTATGTCGGAAATTATCCCACGGGAACCTTCTACCGGGATGAAAAGTATCCTATGTCTTAATATACTAGCTGTTGCCCGCGTGTATGTCGGAAATTATCCCACGGGAACCTTCTACCGGGATGAAAAGTATCCTATGTCTTAATATACTAGCTGTTGCCAGCGGCTATGTCGGAAATTATCCCACGGGAACCTTCTACCGGGACGAAAAGTATCCTTTGTCTTAATATAAAAGCTGTTGCCAGCGTGTATGTCGCAAATTATCCCACGGGAACGTTCTACCGGGATGAAAAGTATCCTATGTCTTAATATACTAGCTGTTGCCAGCGGCTTCGCCCGCGTGTATGTCGGAAATTATCCCAAGGGAACCTTCTACCGGGATGAAAAGTATCCTATGACTTAATATACTAGCTGTTGCCCGCGTGTATTTCGGATATTATCCCACGGAAACCTTCTACCGGGATGAAAAGTATCCTATGTCTTAATATACTAGCTGTTGCCAGCGGCTTCGCCCAAGTGTATGTCGGAAATTATCCCACGGGAACCTTCTACCGGGATGAAAAGTATCCTATGTCTTAATATACTAGCTGTTGCCCGCGTGTATGTCGGAAATTATCCCACGGGAACCTTCTACCGGGATGAAAAGTATCCTATGTCTAAATATATAAGCTGTTGCCAGCGGCTTCGCCCAAGTTTATGTCGGAAATTATCCCACGGGAACCTTCTACCGGGATGAAAAGTATCCTATGTCTTAATATACAAGCTGTTGCCCGCGTGTATGTCGGAAACTATCCCACGGGAACCTTCTACCGGGATGAAAAGTATCCTATGTCTTAATATACTAGCTGTTGCTAGCGGCTTCGCCCGCGTGTATGTCGGAAATTATCCCACGGGAACTTTCCACCGGGATGAAAAGTATCCTATGTCTTAATATACTAGCTGTTGCCCGCGTGTATGTCGGAAATTATCCCACGGGAACCTTCTACCGGGATGAAAAGTATCCTATGTCTTAATATAATAGCTGTTGCCAGCGTGTATGTCGGAAATTATCCCACGGGAACCTTCTACCGGGATGAAAAGTATCCTATGTCTTAATATACTAGCTGTTGTCAGCGGCTTCGCCCGCGTGTATGTCGGAAATTATCCCACGGGAACCTTCTACCGGGATGAAAAGTATCCTATGTCTTAATATACTAGCTGTTGCCAGCGTGTATGTCGGAAATTATCCCACGGGAACCTTCTACCGGGATGAAAAGTATCCTATGTCTTAATTTACTAGCTGTTGCCAGCGGCTATGTCGGAAATTATCCCACGGGAACCTTCTACCGGGATGAAAAGTATCCTATGTCTTAATATACTTGCTGTTGCCAGCGGCTTCGCCCGCGTGTATGTCGGAAATTATCCCAGGGGAACCTTCTACCGGGATGAAAAGTATCCTATGTCTTACTATACTAGCTGTTGCCCGCGTGTATGTCGGAAACTATCCCACGGGAACCTTCTACCGGGATGAAAAGTATCCTATGTCTTAATCTTAATATACTAGCTGTTGCCAGCGGCTTCGCCCGCGTGTATGTCGGAAATTATCCCACGGGAACATTCTACCGGGATGAAAAGTATCCTATGTCTTAATATACTAGCTGTTGCCCGCGTGTATGTCGGAAATTATCCCACGGGAACCTTCTACCGGGATGAAAAGTATCCTATGTCTTAATATACTAGCTGTTGCCCGCGTGTATGTCGGAAATTATCCCACGGGAACCTTCTACCGGGATGAAAGTATCCTATGTCTTAATATAATAGCTGTTGCCAGCGTGTATGTCGGAAATTATCCCACGGGAACCTTCTACCGGGATGAAAAGTATCCTATGTCTTAATATACTAGCTGTTGCCAGCGGCTTCGCCCGCGTGTATGTCGGAAATTATCCCAAGGGAACCTTCTACCGGGATGAAAAGTATCCTATGACTTAATATACTAGCTGTTGCCCGCGTGTATTTCGGATATTATCCCACGGAAACCTTCTACCGGGATGAAAAGTATCCTATGTCTTAATATACTAGCTGTTGCCAGCGGCTTCGCCCAAGTGTATGTCGGAAATTATCCCACGGGAACCTTCTACCGGGATGAAAAGTATCCTATGTCTTAATATACTAGCTGTTGCCCGCGTGTATGTCGGAAATTATCCCACGGGAACCTTCTACCGGGATGAAAAGTATCCTATGTCTTAACACGTTAACAGTGCAGCTACTAAATGTGAGAGGAGCCCCTCACGTGCAAACACGTTTTGTGGAAATATGTAAAGAGAGGCTTATGTAATGATAATTTTGAATAAATTATATAAATATAAACCCTCTAATTGCTTAAAAATTTAAAAAAAACTTGTGACCCACATGTGGTACACTCACGTACTAGCTATAGATTCATTGACCCACATGTGGTGCACCCACGTACGAACTATACGTTTATTGCCTCATATGTGTACAACACACGGTATAAGAGTAAAAACAAATTATTTTTTACTGAACGCATTCATTACAACTGTGAACAACTAAATCTAATTGTCAAAGTCTGATACGGAATGCATCCAATGCAAGAAAGCCTTCTGCCTTTCATGTTACAATGTGTCTCATTAAAAGTACCAATCTTACTTTCTTTGTTTATTTTTTGTACTTTCTTTGTTTATTATTTGTCATTAATCTTTATTATTAATTTTTTTTAATACAAAACATTTGTTTGTTTGTTTCTATCCTATATTACAAAAAAAAAACATTCATTTATTTTTAGTAACTTTAGGCTTTTATTTCCTGACAACCCTATAAAAATGTTGCCCGGTTTTTGAGCAAACTTTTTTTATAGTTTATTGTTCACACGTGTATGCAAAAAAATTAAAATAAATCACACGTGTAAACTATAAAAAGGCTTCAAATTTGTATGGAGTCGTGACCCAAATGTGGTGCACGCACGTGTCAGAGTGACCTCACAGTGACCCACATGTGGTGCACGCACAGGGAACGTGTTAATATACTAGCTGTTGCCCGCGTGTATGTCGGAAATTATCCCACGGGAACCTTCTACCGGGATGAAAAGTATCCTATGTCTTAATATACTAGCTGTTGCCCGCGTGTATGTCGGAAATTATCCCACGGGAACCTTCTACCGGGATGAAAAGTATCCTATGTCTTAATATACTAGCTGTTGCCGGCGTGTATGTCGGAAATTATCCCACGGGAACCTTCTACCGGGTTGAAATGTATCCTATGTCTTAATATACTAGCTGTTGCCAGCGGCTTCGCCCGCGTGTATGTCGGAAATTATCCCACGGGAACCTTCTACCGGGATGAAAAGTATCCTATGTCTTAATATACTAGCTGTTGCCAGCGGCTTCGCCCGCGTGTATGTCGGAAATTATCCCACGGGAACCTTCTACCGGGATGAAAAGTATCCTATGTCTTAATATACTAGCTGTTGCCCGCGTGTATGTCGGATATTATCCCACGGGAACCTTCTACCGGGATGAAAAGTATCCTATGTCTTAATATACTAGCTGTTGCCCGCGTGTATGTCGGATATTATCCCACGGGAACCTTCTACCGGGATGAAAAGTATCCTATGTCTTAATATACTAGCTGTTGCCAGCGGCTTCGCCCAAGTGTATGTCGGAAATTATCCCACGGGAACCTTCTACCGAGATGAAAAGTATCCCATGTCTTAATATACTAGCTGTTGCCAGCGTGTATGTCGGATATTATCCCACGGGAACCTTCTACCGGGATGAAAAGTATCCTATGTCTTAATATACTAGCTGTTGCCAGCGTGTATGTCGGAAATTATCCCACGGGAACCTTCTACCGGGATGAAAAGTATCCTATGTCTTAATATACTAGCTGTTGCCCGCGTGTATGTCGGAAATTATCCCACGGGAACCTTCTACCGGGATGAAAAGTATCCTATGTCTTAATATACTAGCTGTTGCCCGCGTGTATGTCGGATATTATCCCACGGGAACCTTCTACCGGGATGAAAAGTATCCTATGTCTTAATATACTAGCTGTTGCCAGCGGCTTCGCCCAAGTGTATGTCGGAAATTATCCCACGGGAACCTTCTACCGAGATGAAAAGTATCCCATGTCTTAATATACTAGCTGTTGCCAGCGTGTATGTCGGATATTATCCCACGGGAACCTTCTACCGGGATGAAAAGTATCCTATGTCTTAATATACTAGCTGTTGCCAGCGTGTATGTCGGAAATTATCCCACGGGAACCTTCTACCGGGATGAAAAGTATCCTATGTCTTAATATACTAGCTGTTGCCCGCGTGTATGTCGGAAATTATCCCACGGGAACCTTCTACCGGGATGAAAAGTATCCTATGTCTTAATATACTAGCTGTTGCCAGCGGCTATGTCGGAAATTATCCCACGGGAACCTTCTACCGGGACGAAAAGTATCCTTTGTCTTAATATAAAAGCTGTTGCCAGCGTGTATGTCGGAAATTATCCCACGGGAACGTTCTACCGGGATGAAAAGTATCCTATGTCTTAATATACTAGCTGTTGCCAGCGGCTTCGCCCGCGTGTATGTCGGAAATTATCCCAAGGGAACCTTCTACCGGGATGAAAAGTATCCTATGACTTAATATACTAGCTGTTGCCCGCGTGTATTTCGGATATTATCCCACGGAAACCTTCTACCGGGATGAAAAGTATCCTATGTCTTAATATACTAGCTGTTGCCAGCGGCTTCGCCCAAGTGTATGTCGGAAATTATCCCACGGGAACCTTCTACCGGGATGAAAAGTATCCTATGTCTTAATATACTAGCTGTTGCCCGCGTGTATGTCGGAAATTATCCCACGGGAACCTTCTACCGGGATGAAAAGTATCCTATGTCTTAATATACTAGCTGTTGCCAGCGGCTTCGCTCGCGTGTATGTCGGAAATTATCCCACGGGAACCTTCTACCGGGATGAAAAGTATCCTATGTCTTAATATACTAGCTGTTGCCCGCGTGTATGTCGGATAATATCCCACGGGAACCTTCTACCGGGATGAAAAGTATCCTATGTCTTAATATACTAGCTGTTGCCAGCGTGTATGTCGGAAATTATCCCACGGGAACCTTCTACCGGGATGAAAAGTATCCTGTCTTAATATACTATCTGTTGCCCGCGTGTATGTCGGATATTATCCCACGGGAACCTTCTACCGGGATGAAAAGTATCCTATGTCTTAATATACTAGCTGTTGCCAGCGGCTTCGCCCGCGTGTATGTCGGAAATTATCCCACGGGAACCTTCTACCGAGATGAAAAGTATCCTATGTCTTAATATACTAGCTGTTGCCAGCGTGTATGTCGGAAATTATCCCACGGGAACCATCTACCGGGATGAAAAGTATCCTATGTCTTAATATACTAGCTGTTGCCAGCGGCTATGTCGGAAATTATCCCACGGGAACCTTCTACCGGGATGAAAAGTATCCTATGTCTTAATATACTTGCTGTTGCCAGCGGCTTCGCCCGCGTGAATGTCGGAAATTATCCCAGGGGAACCTTCTACCGGGATGAAAAGTATCCTATGTCTTAATATACTAGCTGTTGCCAGCGGCTTCGCCCGCGTGTATGTCGGAAATTATCCCACGGGAACCTTCTACCGGGATGAAAAGTATCCTATGTCTTAATATACTAGCTGTTGCCCGCGTGTATGTCGGATATTATCCCACGGGAACCTTCTACCGGGATGAAAAGTTTCCTATGTCTTACTATACTAGCTGTTGCCCGCGTGTATGTCGGAAATTATCCCACGGGAACCTTCTACCGGGATGAAAAGTATCCTATGTCTTAATATACTTGCTGTTGCCAGCGGCTTCGCCCGCGTGTATGTCGGAAATTATCCCAGGGGAACCTTCTACCGGGATGAAAAGTATCCTATGTCTTAATATACTAGCTGTTGCCAGCGGCTTCGCCCGCGTGTATGTCGGAAATTATCCCACGGGAACCTTCTACCGGGATGAAAAGTATCCTATGTCTTAATATACTAGCTGTTGCCCGCGTGTATGCCGGATATTATCCCACGGGAACCTTCTACCGGGATGAAAAGTATCCTATGTCTTAATATACTAGCTGTTGCCAGCGGCTTCGCCCGCGTGTATGTCGGAAATTATCCCACGGGAACCTTCTACCGGGATGAAAAGTATCCTATGACTTAATATACTAGCTGTTGCCCGCGTGTATGTCGGATATTATCCCACGGGAACCTTCTACCGGGATGAAAAGTATCATATGTCTTAATATACTAGCTGTTGCCCGCGTGTATGTCGGATATTATCCCACGGGAACCTTCTACCGGGATGAAAAGTATCCTATGTCTTAATATACTAGCTGTTGCCAGCGGCTTCGCCCGCGTGTATGTCGGAAATTATCCCACGGGAACCTTCTACCGAGATGAAAAGTATCCTATGTCTTAATATACTAGCTGTTGCCAGCGTGTATGTCGGAAATTATCCCACGGGAACCATCTACCGGGATGAAAAGTATCCTATGTCTTAATATACTAGCTGTTGCCAGCGGCTATGTCGGAAATTATCCCACGGGAACCTTCTACCGGGATGAAAAGTATCCTATGTCTTAATATACTTGCTGTTGCCAGCGGCTTCGCCCGCGTGTATGTCGGAAATTATCCCAGGGGAACCTTCTACCGGGATGAAAAGTATCCTATGTCTTAATATACTAGCTGTTGCCAGCGGCTTCGCCCGCGTGTATGTCGGAAATTATCCCACGGGAACCTTCTACCGGGATGAAAAGTATCCTATGTCTTAATATACTAGCTGTTGCCAGCGTGTATGTCGGAAATTATCCCACGGGAACCTTCTACCGGGATGAAAAGTATCCTATGTCTTAATATACTAGCTGTTGCCCGCGTGTATGTCGGAAATTATCCCACGGGAACCTTCTACCGGGATGAAAAGTATCCTATGTCTTAATATACTAGCTGTTGCCCGCGTGTATGTCGGATATTATCCCACGGGAACCTTCTACCGGGATGAAAAGTATCCTATGTCTTAATATACTAGCTGTTGCCAGCGTGTATGTCGGATATTATCCCACGGGAACCTTCTACCGAGATGAAAAGTATCCCATGTCTTAATATACTAGCTGTTGCCAGCGTGTATGTCGGATATTATCCCACGGGAACATTCTACCGGGATGAAAAGTATCCTATGTCTTAATATACTAGCTGTTGCCAGCGTGTATGTCGGAAATTATCCCACGGGAACCTTCTACCGGGATGAAAAGTATCCTATGTCTTAATATACTAGCTGTTGCCCGCGTGTATGTCGGAAATTATCCCACGGGAACCTTCTACCGGGATGAAAAGTATCCTATGTCTTAATATACTAGCTGTTGCCCGCGTGTATGTCGGATATTATCCCACGGGAACCTTCTACCGGGATGAAAAGTATCCTATGTCTTAATATACTAGCTGTTGCCAGCGGCTTCGCCCAAGTGTATGTCGGAAATTATCCCACGGGAACCTTCTACCGAGATGAAAAGTATCCCATGTCTTAATATACTAGCTGTTGCCAGCGTGTATGTCGGATATTATCCCACGGGAACCTTCTACCGGGATGAAAAGTATCCTATGTCTTAATATACTAGCTGTTGCCAGCGTGTATGTCGGAAATTATCCCACGGGAACCTTCTACCGGGATGAAAAGTATCCTATGTCTTAATATACTAGCTGTTGCCCGCGTGTATGTCGGAAATTATCCCACGGGAACCTTCTACCGGGATGAAAAGTATCCTATGTCTTAATATACTAGCTGTTGCCAGCGGCTATGTCGGAAATTATCCCACGGGAACCTTCTACCGGGACGAAAAGTATCCTTTGTCTTAATATAAAAGCTGTTGCCAGCGTGTATGTCGGAAATTATCCCACGGGAACGTTCTACCGGGATGAAAAGTATCCTATGTCTTAATATACTAGCTGTTGCCAGCGGCTTCGCCCGCGTGTATGTCGGAAATTATCCCAAGGGAACCTTCTACCGGGATGAAAAGTATCCTATGACTTAATATACTAGCTGTTGCCCGCGTGTATTTCGGATATTATCCCACGGAAACCTTCTACCGGGATGAAAAGTATCCTATGTCTTAATATACTAGCTGTTGCCAGCGGCTTCGCCCAAGTGTATGTCGGAAATTATCCCACGGGAACCTTCTACCGGGATGAAAAGTATCCTATGTCTTAATATACTAGCTGTTGCCCGCGTGTATGTCGGAAATTATCCCACGGGAACCTTCTACCGGGATGAAAAGTATCCTATGTCTTAATATACTAGCTGTTGCCAGCGGCTTCGCTCGCGTGTATGTCGGAAATTATCCCACGGGAACCTTCTACCGGGATGAAAAGTATCCTATGTCTTAATATACTAGCTGTTGCCCGCGTGTATGTCGGATAATATCCCACGGGAACCTTCTACCGGGATGAAAAGTATCCTATGTCTTAATATACTAGCTGTTGCCAGCGTGTATGTCGGAAATTATCCCACGGGAACCTTCTACCGGGATGAAAAGTATCCTGTCTTAATATACTATCTGTTGCCCGCGTGTATGTCGGATATTATCCCACGGGAACCTTCTACCGGGATGAAAAGTATCCTATGTCTTAATATACTAGCTGTTGCCAGCGGCTTCGCCCGCGTGTATGTCGGAAATTATCCCACGGGAACCTTCTACCGAGATGAAAAGTATCCTATGTCTTAATATACTAGCTGTTGCCAGCGTGTATGTCGGAAATTATCCCACGGGAACCATCTACCGGGATGAAAAGTATCCTATGTCTTAATATACTAGCTGTTGCCAGCGGCTATGTCGGAAATTATCCCACGGGAACCTTCTACCGGGATGAAAAGTATCCTATGTCTTAATATACTTGCTGTTGCCAGCGGCTTCGCCCGCGTGTATGTCGGAAATTATCCCAGGGGAACCTTCTACCGGGATGAAAAGTATCCTATGTCTTAATATACTAGCTGTTGCCAGCGGCTTCGCCCGCGTGTATGTCGGAAATTATCCCACGGGAACCTTCTACCGGGATGAAAAGTATCCTATGTCTTAATATACTAGCTGTTGCCCGCGTGTATGTCGGATATTATCCCACGGGAACCTTCTACCGGGATGAAAAGTTTCCTATGTCTTACTATACTAGCTGTTGCCCGCGTGTATGTCGGAAATTATCCCACGGGAACCTTCTACCGGGATGAAAAGTATCCTATGTCTTAATATACTTGCTGTTGCCAGCGGCTTCGCCCGCGTGTATGTCGGAAATTATCCCAGGGGAACCTTCTACCGGGATGAAAAGTATCCTATGTCTTAATATACTAGCTGTTGCCAGCGGCTTCGCCCGCGTGTATGTCGGAAATTATCCCACGGGAACCTTCTACCGGGATGAAAAGTATCCTATGTCTTAATATACTAGCTGTTGCCCGCGTGTATGCCGGATATTATCCCACGGGAACCTTCTACCGGGATGAAAAGTATCCTATGTCTTACTATACTAGCTGTTGCCCGCGTGTATGTCGGAAATTATCCCACGGGAACCTTCTACCGGGATGAAAAGTATCCTATGTCTTAATATACTAGCTGTTGCCAGCGGCTTCGCCCGCGTGTATGTCGGAAATTATCCCACGGGAACCTTCTACCGGGATGAAAAGTATCCTATGACTTAATATACTAGCTGTTGCCCGCGTGTATGTCGGATATTATCCCACGGGAACCTTCTACCGGGATGAAAAGTATCATATGTCTTAATATACTAGCTGTTGCCCGCGTGTATGTCGGATATTATCCCACGGGAACCTTCTACCGGGATGAAAAGTATCCTATGTCTTAATATACTAGCTGTTGCCAGCGGCTTCGCCCGCGTGTATGTCGGAAATTATCCCACGGGAACCTTCTACCGAGATGAAAAGTATCCTATGTCTTAATATACTAGCTGTTGCCAGCGTGTATGTCGGAAATTATCCCACGGGAACCATCTACCGGGATGAAAAGTATCCTATGTCTTAATATACTAGCTGTTGCCAGCGGCTATGTCGGAAATTATCCCACGGGAACCTTCTACCGGGATGAAAAGTATCCTATGTCTTAATATACTTGCTGTTGCCAGCGGCTTCGCCCGCGTGTATGTCGGAAATTATCCCAGGGGAACCTTCTACCGGGATGAAAAGTATCCTATGTCTTAATATACTAGCTGTTGCCAGCGGCTTCGCCCGCGTGTATGTCGGAAATTATCCCACGGGAACCTTCTACCGGGATGAAAAGTATCCTATGTCTTAATATACTAGCTGTTGCCCGCGTGTATGTCGGATATTATCCCACGGGAACCTTCTACCGGGATGAAAAGTTTCCTATGTCTTACTATACTAGCTGTTGCCCGCGTGTATGTCGGAAATTATCCCACGGGAACCTTCTACCGGGATGAAAAGTATCCTATGTCTTAATATACTTGCTGTTGCCAGCGGCTTCGCCCGCGTGTATGTCGGAAATTATCCCAGGGGAACCTTCTACCGGGATGAAAAGTATCCTATGTCTTAATATACTAGCTGTTGCCAGCGGCTTCGCCCGCGTGTATGTCGGAAATTATCCCACGGGAACCTTCTACCGGGATGAAAAGTATCCTATGTCTTAATATACTAGCTGTTGCCCGCGTGTATGCCGGATATTATCCCACGGGAACCTTCTACCGGGATGAAAAGTATCCTATGTCTTACTATACTAGCTGTTGCCCGCGTGTATGTCGGAAATTATCCCACGGGAACCTTCTACCGGGATGAAAAGTATCCTATGTCTTAATATACTAGCTGTTGCCAGCGGCTTCGCCCGCGTGTATGTCGGAAATTATCCCACGGGAACCTTCTACCGGGATGAAAAGTATCCTATGACTTAATATACTAGCTGTTGCCCGCGTGTATGTCGGATATTATCCCACGGGAACCTTCTACCGGGATGAAAAGTATCATATGTCTTAATATACTAGCTGTTGCCCGCGTGTATGTCGGAAATTATCCCACGGGAACCTTCTACCGGGATGAAAAGTATCCTATGTCTTAATATACTAGCTGTTGCCAGCGGCTTCGCCCGCGTGTATGTCGGAAATTATCCCACGGGAACCTTCTACCGGGATGAAAAGTATCCATGTCTTAATATACTAGCTGTTGCCCGCGTGTATGTCGGATATTATCCCACGGGAACCTTCTACCGGGATGAAAAGTATCCTATGTCTTAATATACTAGCTGTTGCCAGCGGCTTCGCCCGCGTGTATGTCGGAAATTATCCCACGGGAACCTTCTACCGAGATGAAAAGTATCCTATGTCTTAATATACTAGCTGTGACCAGCGTGTATGTCGGATATTATCCCACGGGAACCTTCTACCGGGATGAAAAGTATCCTATGTCTTAATATACTAGCTGTTGCCAGCGTGTATGTCGGAAATTATCCCACGGGAACCTTCTACCGGGATGAAAAGTATCCTATGTCTTAATATACTAGCTGTTGCCCGCGTGTATGTCGGAAATTATCCCACGGGAACCTTCTACCGGGATGAAAAGTATCCTATGTCTTAATATACTAGCTGTTGCCAGCGGCTTCGCCCGCGTGTATGTCGGAAATTATCCAACGGGAACCTTCTACCGAGATGAAAAGTATCCTATGTCTTAATATACTAGCTGTTGCCAGCGTGTATGTCGGATACTATCCCACGGGAACCTTCTACCGGGATGAAAAGTATCCTATGTCTTAATATACTAGCTGTTGCCAGCGGCTATGTCGGAAATTATCCCACGGGAACCTTCTACCGGGATGAAAAGTATCCTATGTCTTAATATAAAAGCTGTTGCCAGCGTGTATGTCGGAAATTATCCCACGGGAACCTTCTACCGGGATGAAAAGTATCCAATGTCTTAATATACTAGCTGTTGCCAGCGGCTTCGCCCGCGTGTATGTCGGAAATTATCCCACGGGAACCTTCTACCGGGATGAAAAGTATCCTATGTCTTAATATACTAGCTGTTGCCAGCGCCTTCGCCCGCGTGTATTTCGGAAATTATTCCACGGGAACCTTCTACCGGGATGAAAAGTATCCTATGACTTAATATACTAGCTGTTGCCCGCGTGTATGTCGAATATTATTCCACGGGAACCTTCTACCGGGATGAAAAGTATCCTATGTCTTAATATACTAGCTGTTGCCAGCGGCTTCGCCCAAGTGTATGTCGGAAATTATCCCACGGGAACCTTCTACCGGGATGAAAAGTATCCTATGTCTTAATATACTAGCTGTTGCCCGCGTGTATGTCGGAAATTATCCCACGGGAACCTTCTACCGGGATGAAAAGTATCCTATGTCTTAATATACTAGCTGTTGCCAGCGTGTATGTCGGAAATTATCCCACGGGAACCTTTTACCGGGATGAAAAGTATCCTATATCTTAATATACTAGCGGTTACCAGCGGCTTCGCCCGCGTGTATGTCGGAAATTATCCCACGGGAACCTTCTACCGGGATGAAAAGTATCCTATGTCTTAATATACTAGCTGTTGCCCGCGTGTATGTCGGAAATTATCCCACGGGAACCTTCTACCGGGATGAAAAGTATCCTATGTCTTAATATACTAGCTGTTGCCCGCGTGTATGTCGGAAATTATCCCACGGGAACCTTCTACCGGGATGAAAAGTATCCTATGTCTTAATATACTAGCTGTTGCCCGCGTGTATGTCGGAAATTATCCCACGGGAACCTTCTACCGGGATGAAAAGTATCCTATGTGTTAATACACTAGCTGTTGCCCGCGGCTTAGCCCGCGTGTATGTCGGAAATTATCCCACGGGAACCTTCTACCGGGATGAAAAGTATCCTATGTCTTAATATACTAGCTGTTGCCAGCGGCTTCGCCCGCGTGTATGTCGGAAATTATCCAACGGGAACCTTCTACCGAGATGAAAAGTATCCTATGTCTTAATATACTAGCTGTTGCCCGCGTGTATGTCGGATATTATCCCACGGGAACCTTCTACCGGGATGAAAAGTATCCTATGTCTTAATATACTAGCTGTTGCCCGCGTGTATGTCGGAAATTATCCCACGGGAACCTTCTACCGGGATGAAAAGTATCCTATGTCTTAATATACTAGCTGTTGCCCGCGTGTATGTCGGAAATTATCCCACGGGAACCTTCTACCGGGATGAAAAGTATCCTATGTCTTAATATACTAGCTGTTGCCAGCGGCTTCGCCCGCGTGTATGTCGGAAATTATCCCACGGGAACCTTCTACCGGGATGAAAAGTATCCTATGTCTTAATATACTAGCTGTTGCCAGCGGCTTCGCCCGCGTGTATGTCTGAAATTATCCCACGGGAACCTTCTACCGGGATGAAAAGTATCCTATGTCTTAATATACTAGCTGTTGCCCGCGTGTATGTCGGAAATTATCCCACGGGAACCTTCTACCGGGATGAAAAGTATCCTATGTCTTAATATACTAGCTGTTGCCCGCGTTTGTGTCAGAAATTATCCCACGGGAACCTTCTACCGGGATGAAAAGTATCCTATGTCTTAATATACTAGCTGTTGCGCGCGTTTGTGTCAGAAATTATCCCACGGGAACCTTCTACCGGGATGAAAAGTACCCTATCTCTTAATCTAGGTTATAAACTATCTGTATACCAAATTTCATCCAAATCCGTTTAGCCGTTTTTACGTGATTGAGTAACAAACATCTAAACATCCAAACATACAAACTTTCATATTTATAATACGAGTATTAGCCTAAGTGGGTATGCACCGTGATGTGATGTGGTCACAGTGGACAAGGGCCTCCCGCTCTCCGTGGCTGAAGAGAACTGGTGCAAACCTATACCTAGTACTTACTACCGATAACCGCAAGGAGGAATGGCAAAGCAAGGAGCCTGGTGTAGATTTCTTAGCATCCGTATCCTGGCTACGTTCTGGGGTCCTAATCGGAAAAACTGCAGTTTTGTCTGTGCAATAATCATAGTCGAAGTTATTTTGAAAAATAACTTACTACCGAATACATTATGAAGGACAAGACGGTTGACGAGTGGCGCGCATGTCGCTGCTGCAGTCTCAACATAGATAGCGATCGCTTTACAACCGAATTCAGTCGCAAAGTCCTAGTGGCGTCCCTAGACGGTCAAATTTGCATGACAAACATGAAAAAATCAAATTGCTTGTCAAACAATTTTGACCGTCTAGGTAGCCCATTAGGACTTTGCGACCGAATTCGGTCCTAAAGCGATCGCTATCTATGTCGAGTACTTGACAAAACCAAGTAGCCAGGATTATTATTATTATTATTATCTCCTTTATTCAATTTTTTACATATAAGTTATATTTTTAAATATTAGAATTAAAAAAAAAAACATTTAAAAATATAAAAAATAGAAATCCACCGGCATGGGGAACAGGGTCCAAGCTACCGGTGGTTAGGGCCCCAGAGACAGGAACCTCCTCACAATACGCGCCGTATCAAGGAGGACTGCCTTCTGAATCAAGCCCTTCACCCAGCCACCCAACGAGAGCCTCTTGAGATGTTGGTCGAGGCTCTTAGCGATAAGGCCATTGACTGTAACGACTATCGGCACAATGATTGCCGAGTCCACATTCCACATAGCGACAACCTCGTGGGCTAAGTCGAGATACTTCAATTGTTTCTCCTTCTCAGCCTTCACGAGGTTCTCGTCATGCGGGATAGTGACATCGATTATCATCGTGCGGCGCACTGATCGATCTATTACCACTATATCAGGCTTATTGGCTACAATAGTCCTGTCAGTGATAATAGATCGATCCCAGTATAACGTGACATGGTCATTCTCGAGAACTGGGTCGGGCACATACCTGTAATACGGTACCTCAGAGTCCACAAGGCCGTATTTCAGAGCAAGTTGCTGATGGATAATCCTGGCCACTTGGTTATGCCTGTGCAAATACTCGCCGTTAGCTAAACGAGAACACCCAGAAGTAATATGTCTGATAGACTCACCGGGACAATGGCATGCCCGACATATGTCGATCGTCCCGTCTTTCATTATATACTTCCGGTAGTTATTCGTTAGCATAACTTCATCCATAATCGCACAGACTGAACCTTCGGTTTCCCCAAAGAGGTCACCGAAGCGTAGCCAGGCCACGGACGCTAAAAAATCTACGTCGGGCCCATGAAGGGCCCGGAAAAAGCGTCCGTGAAGCTCCTTGCTTTGCCATACTTCCTTACGGTCGTTGGTACTAAGCACCACAGGTTTGCGCCAGTTCTCTTTAGCCAAGGATAACGGGGTGAGTCCCTTGTCCATTGCAACCACATCTCGGTGCATACCCACGTTAGCCTTGAGAAAATATTCTCTGAGACTGCACACCTCGCGGTTGTGGAGGGTCTTAGCATTTAAAAAGCCTCGACCCCCACACTTCCGCGGGATGTACAGCCTAATGACAGACGAACGTGGGTGATGCATCCGGTTTGCAGTCAGCAGTGACCGGACTCTCCTATCCCGGGCATCTAGTTCCGTCTGGGTCCACTTTAGTATGCCAAAGGAGTACATCAGGACCGGCATGACCCAACCGTTAAAGGCGCGCACCTTGTTGCCGCCTGACAAAGAACTATTAAGTACCTTTTTCAGGCGACCGAAGAAGCGCTCCTGCAACGATTGTTTCATGTCAGCCCCGTTAATGCCTAACCCCTCTGACATACCCAGGTATTTGTAGGTATCAGTTGCGGAGAGTGATCTCAGGTTTATAGAATCTGAGAGTTGTAGTTCCTCAGATTCCACAATCCCGCCCCGCCTTACATGCATGACTGCACATTTATCAACACCAAATTCCATCCTGATGGAATCACTAAAAGTTTTAGTTACTTTTAGTGACTCCAGCAGTTGCAATTTGTTGGTGGCAAACAGTTTCAAATCATCCATATAAAGCAGGTGGGATATTACCTGACCCCCTCTCCGCAAAGAACAGCCCAGCCCTGTACCCTCCAGCAGAGTGCTAAGAGGGTTCAAGGCTAAACAAAACCACAGTGGACTCAGACTGTCGCCCTGGAATATTCCCCGCTTAATCCTAATAGGTTCGTCGCTCCCCCGAATTTGTCGACATCCTGGATAGCGAAGGACCGTCCTCCACTACCCCATACATGTCGTTAGGAAGGTGCTCAGAGTTGTATCAATTTTGTACAACTCTAACACCCTCAAGAGCCATGTATGGGGCACCGAATCAAAGGCCTTCTTATAGTCTATCCAACATGTCGACAAATCCTTTCGGGATCGACGGACCTGTTGGCTTATGGCCATGTCAATGAGGAGTAGCTCCTTGGTGCCGCGGGACCCATTCCTACATCCATTTTGAGAGGCAGACATGATAGAATTCTTTTCTAAATGAGAATTAATTTTCACTCTCAAAATGGATGTAAGAAGTTTATAGACCGTCGGCAAACAAGTGATCGGCCTATAATTTTTGGGTTCCGTGGCATCACCTGACTTATGGAGCAAGTGGGTAACTCCCGTTGTAAAGAGCTGTGGCAGCGACCCAGACTCTAAGGCCGACTGGAATTGCGATGCTAAGCACGCGTGTGAACTTTGCAGCCATTTAAGCCAAAAATTGTGCAGTCCGTCCGGTCCCGGCGATTTCCAGTTCGGTATCGGACGGGCTGCACTGGCTACATCGGAGGAAGTAATTATTACTTCCTCCATCTGCGGTATGGCGTCACACACGCGCTTGTAAGATTATTAAGTAATTAGACATTAAAAGTGTATATATAGATATTATCAAAGCAGCAAGCATTAAATGTCAGGATGTTTATTGGTCATTTACTGTGTATGAAAGTACTATGAACATGGTGTATACGGAAAGGGTTTCATAACAAAGACACAAAAAGACAAGACTAGGCATTTATTATTTCAATTAGGCTTGTCAGTAGTTAATCAGAAAGCTAGTCGTCCGTTCACAAAACTAGGTCATCATGGAGAAGAGCGGACAAGAAACTCCATGGAAACAGTATAAAGTATTACATCAACATATTACTTATATTTCTTTATAATTATCGTTATCTCAAAAATAGTTAATTCTATCTCTTGGACAATGGTCCAAGAGAACCCATAATAATAGCAACATAATAACATTAGCTAGGAAAAGAACATGAATATTCCATTATACGGTTTGACATATTAGCAATATTATCAATAATATAACTACAACAACAATATGGTCATAATAAGCAATAATTGAGATATACTATCAAATTACTCAATTCATAAAATAATAATAATAGTACCTATACAATATACATCATCAACAACAACAATAATCAGAATAATATCATACCCTTAGATGTTAACGCCTTGAAAATCGAAGAGCAACTGCCCTGATCCACTGTGGCTCCGCTCTTTTATACCCGATAACAAACAAGTATGATTCACAATCGACAGTTGATTCAAATCAGTGTTTGATTTATAGAAAGATAAGTTTGTTATATTCATTAATTAATTTTAACAATTGAGTATAAAATATTAAACAGATAATAATTATATTTATAGGTATAACAAGTATTTATTTTTAAATATTAGACACTTAATAGTGTGTCAATCCGTTTGACTCGAGTCTTTTTATACCAATGAGTAAACAAGTGGGGTGGTCACATGTTTTTAGAAAATATTATATTTGAGCTACTACTTTTTGCTAATAATGTTGTTAAATCATAATTTATTTTTATCTTTATATTTAAACATGAGATAACCCGATAATTGATCTTAGTAGCTTTCTATATTGCTATAATAAACTTAACCTAAAATCTAACCTGTAAAAATAATAAAGTATGTAAAATCAAACCAATTTCACAGCTGTTTGTTATTGGCATTATTGTAGACATAAATTGGCATTTACAAATAGACACACACATATTTTAGCATACTTATTCTTATATTTATTTTGTATATTTAGTCAAAATATTTTGAATAATCTATCACGCTCAACATCGCGCATCCATTCAGCCTCATTATGGCAGACGGGCACCGACCAGATGTTGCGCCAGAATGTGCTAGTGGCATCATCATCCGGGCGGCATACGTCTGCCACATTTTGCTCAGGTCGCTCCCATGCTCTATACACCCACCTTTGATCACGCTGGAATATGCGATTCTGGGTATACCGTTCAACCCGTCGCTTATACCTACGGATACGGCTTGCCCATGCACAGACCTTCTGCTTCAGGAAGTCAATGCGCTCTGTGACACGGGACATATATTCTTGAGGCCTGATTCCAGTCCCGGAAAACGCCCGCCTCACAAAGCGCATCACTCTAGGGCGAGTATTGCCCTCCCTGAAGCAGTATAGTTTGCCGATGAGCACCCTGGTCCCCTCGATACGCTGCTCGATCCTGCACTGCCAGGCTGGAACGGCGGGTTTTGGTCGTGTAGCTATGTCACAATTTGGAAATGTAACATTGGCTACACGACACGCCGCAATAGCCGCGCAATACAAGATCGAGTGCGTATCTAAGAGGTCTTCGCTGCTTTCAAAATAAGAACCAAGCAGCGAATCCAAGGCACACACCAACGACCTATTCGTTTTGTGCATAGGCAAGCGAGGTAAACGAGGTCTAAGTTGGACGGGGGCAGTTCTAAACTCCCGAATCGCATCCTCCAGCGCGTTCCTCAATCGGTCGTTACACTGGTTACTTACCGTAACAACCTCATCGCCCCCCTCCACATCATTAATATAAGACCGCAGTTGGATTATACCACTTACTGGAGGTTGCACCGCGGTCTGTGACGGGACAGGGACGATACGGTTGCTCAGTACCTCTAAGCGCAGCCTATCAAGCGCAGCGTCGTCCAATCTGTGATTCCGTTGGATAACCCGCGCCTGATCCGACAGCCGTTGGGCCGAGACGTTGATGGCTGGTTGAAGCGCCTGGAACAGAGACAGCATCCTATCGCGGTACGCAGTGAGGTTAGTTCCCCCCTCTGTTGCCCCGTAATATGCGCGCATGACGTTCTCATTCATTTGTTGAGTCCATTTCATGCGCTGCACACAACCACCGGCAGCGGGGACCCGGCTCGGGGCCGGTTGGCCCCTAGGTCCCATGCCGTTCGGTGGCCGGCCTCTTCCTGGCCGACGTGCAGGTGGTGGCGACGTCGGTGGAGAGAAGTACTCGTCGCTCGAGCTCGACGCAACTGCCATGGCCGGTGTCACAGCACTCTCGATGGGGCTAGGTACCAGCGGCGGCGGGGTGGAGCTGAGCGACGAGTCCGGAGGTGGAAGGTGTGCGCGACGAGCTGCTGACCTTGTTAACATCTTCTCATCTCTTTGCTATTTTCTTCTTGTTGTTGATTGTTGTTTGATAGGAGGTGACATCTGTCATGTCACCTCCTATCCGGCAGTTTTTGAATAAATTCTGTAGTATGGTTCATTACGGTATTTTAAAATTATATTTGGGTTATTTTTCTTTAAGTTTTGTTGTATGGTTTATCAAAAAGTTAAAAAACTGCGACTAAAATTAATAAAAACGGAAAAGAAGAAGAAAATAAATTTTGAGGCTTGTTGACATTGGTGTTGCCAGCTTATTATTTACGAAAAAAAAATCAGCTGTTCAGTACATTTATGTTGGCATAATTCGTCAAAATGTACTGAACAGCTGATTTTTTTTTCGCTATTTCAGGTTTGGTCCCATAGTGAAAGTTGTTCATATTCATGGGTAGAATAACCTGTGAAAGTTTGCCCACTACTTAAAAAATTATCCTGTATACATATATGGTCGCAATTTTCTAGTAAACTACTGAACCGATTTTGATAATTCTTTCACTGGTATAATCTAGGTACTCCAAGTATGGTTTTAGTGTACCTACAAAATATTAAGATGCCAATCTTATTAACAAAGTTATAGACATAAATATGACAGAGCTCCACACAACAAATTAAATAAAAAATAAAAATATGAGTAAGTAATTTTATGGAATATTGCCTTGACTAAAAAAGGCTAATACTAAAACATTTAAAATAAAATTGCCGAATTTGAACCGTGCAGATTTTTTATTTTGTCTAATTACTGTAGATTTTGTAAGCCATGATATTTTATGGCGTTACATATGTAACGCCATAAAACATTACATAATTATGTATCTTTAAAATCTTATTTGTAATTATTATGTTCTTTTCTGTTACAGCATATTTTGTTTCCGTTTTTAAATTTATCAATTTGTTACAAAAATTTCTTAATATGTGATTTTTGCAATCAATCTTTTCGACCGTGATAGAGGGATATGATCGAGTGTCAAGTATTTTTGCCTAAGTGCTACTGTCTCCATCAGCTATGTATCTTCCATAGATAATGCCATGCATTTCTACGGACTGTTTAAATCCTTCGGCGATAATAGTGGATTCCATAGCTGTGGATGATCTGTGGAAGATATTTTTTAAAACACTCATGCTGTTTTACTATCTCATTTCGTTTTTCCGCTCTAGCACAAATACAACAATATTTGTTTTTGACTGCCATGAAAAGAACTTGACGAAATCGTCTACCTATAATTGTCGCAGTGCCAGATAGTGCAGCATAATTAGTTCTGTATGAACGTTTAGCCCAACAACCATCTAAGATTACATCTATTATTGGTATGCCATCTTTAGTAAGCTTTCCTTCTTTGACTGCCGCTTCTTTCTCCTGCTCCCCCGCTTTCCTCGTCTCTTCTCATGCCGTCACTTCCAATTCGTCACATACTTCATCTTGTACGATTTTGTACCTATATTCCGACAAGGATGGTAAATCGACAGCTGCCGAAAACTGTTTCAGTTGAGCGTTAACACAACCAGCTGACATTATCCCGGCCACCGCCATTTTATTCAACCTGTGTGTTGAGTTCTGTATTTTAAACTTTATTTTACATAATGTACAAGAAAATGTAAACTCAGATGTAAGGCCAGAAACTTTTTCGGATTCTAATTTGATGGTGGTAAGGTCACATTGGAACATTGATTCGTGATTCAATATTTTAACTAATTCATTAAAAAAATAATTTACATCAACAACTCTGTGGCCACTGATGTCGGCAGTTTTGGACTCCTGAAAGAAATAGTATAAGTCAACATGGACCAATGATATTTATGTCAAACTCTATAAAGTTAAAGTTCATAGTACATAGTAAATAAAATAAGAGAACTCACATTTTCTTCAAGTTCGATTTCGTATGGCAGTGGTTGTTGCTTCCTTTTATTTCTGCAATAAAAACGTTCATCAACATTCAAGTGGAGCTAGCATAATCAAATTCATGCAGATTTTTTTTTTTTTTGATAACTTTTGTTCCACGACTTTTATAAATCACAAAAAAATCAACACTTGTTGGAAAGAAAACTAAAATGTTTAAAAAAACTAAAATAAACTATTATATTAAATCACACACAATAATCCATACTTCAATAAAGATCAAAAAATAATTTCGACTAAACTCACCTTTTTTCGCAATTCAAATGCGACTCCATTGCTTTTTGTGCTCTTAGTCTGTCACACGCAGTAATAGTACTTGACGTATGACCGATGTATTGTTGACATATTTCTAACCTAAAATTAATTATAATTACATTTTAGCCTTTTTCATTAGATACACAATTATAGGTAACTTACAAAAATTAAAACAGATATTTTGTTCTAGCAAATAGAATGCTTACCCATTATTACTTTGCGAGGCGAGGATAGGTTGTAGCTGATTATCCAAATTTATGAGCGAAGGTGGCGACTTCGATTATTTGTTATTATCAGCTATTGATACAGATTTCCTGTAAAATGAG
Source organism: Dicycla oo (assembly GCA_948252095.1). Lineage (NCBI taxonomy): Eukaryota > Metazoa > Arthropoda > Insecta > Lepidoptera > Noctuidae > Dicycla > Dicycla oo. The sequence goes on along the minus strand of OX411729.1, from coordinate 13,545,901 downwards.
TCAATTGATAAAAACCGGTCAAGTGGTTAGGAATTTAGGATCGAACAACAAAAAAATCACAAAAGAAGTATCTCGCGAACTCATTATTTACGTATATATCCAATGTCATCTTTGTCTTCCATCGGGCAGTGATTGCAGTCAAGAACGTGCCCATAACTGATAAAGTAGAAACTATTGTACATAACTATATACTTACTTTTGCTCTCTCTCATTTTTTGAGCCCTCACCCTCAGGTACTCTAAACGTTGTACTTTATTTAGTTTTGGTTTCCTATTTCTTCCCATTTTTATTTATAAATCATTAAAAACTCGTCACAAATAGAAACACGATACTTTATAGGTACTGTTCAATCACAAGAAGTCTTTATATATCACTTCTACACTAATTAACTAACAATTTAATAGCTTTTACTATATAAACATTTATTAAAATCACGAAAATCCGATAGCACCGATCTGTCAAAAAATGACAGACTCGTCGTCGATGAAGCGCACCGGGCGACTGATCCAGTAAGCGAGCGAAAGTGATACAATTACTTTTGAAACGCAAAAGAAGAGAAGGCTATAATGTGCGTTTGCTCGAAATTAAACGACGTATGTGCCAAAACGAATTTACTCATTTTTTAACAAAATAAATCAATTTAATTTAAAACTACTTTGAGTAAACTTTAATATTATAATTATCTATGTTTTAAAGTAAATTTCATTTAATAACTCTTAAGCGTTACGCCGTGATGTCGAAAAAAGTAAAAAAATAGATATAACTTTGCAATTTTTTTGTATCGAGAAAAAGTCATTGAATCGTGTATTCCTTTTACATGATACTAGACTAAAGAGTCAGAAAACATATACTAAAATGTTAAATCCCTACTCCACATATTTAACGACCACACACGAAATAGAAAAACCACATTTTTTTCAACATATCACCTTAACGGTCTGCACAGTACACGCTTCTGAAGCCCGTTCGTCTTTTGATCGGCGCACAAAAACACGCCTATTAGATCCAAAAATCTGAAATTTGGACTCATCCGTCCAAAGAACTTTTTTCCAGTCTTCTTCCGTCCAGTTTTTGTGTTTTTTAGCCCACTCCAGTCTATTTTTCTTATGACTACTAGTTAGTCTCGGTTTTTTAGCTGCTACGCATCCTCTCAGACCAGCAGACAGTAGACGTCTCTTTATAGTTGTAATTGAAACTGGCGTTTCTCGTGTTTCATTTAAAGTAGCGGCAATTTGAGGCGCAGTTAAACGTCGGTTTCGTTTCGATAACGTTTTAACGAACTGATCTTCTTGCTTTGTTGTAGATTTGGGACGTCCTGATCTCTTCCGGTCTTGATTTTCTCCAGTAGCTCGTTTTATTGTAAGAGTATAATGTACACCTTTACATGAAACTCCAACCTTTTTGGCAATTTGGCGTATAGAATATCCTTCCTTGCTCAAAGTACAGATAGCACTCCGCTGTTCAAGAGAAATCTGTTTCCTTTTTGCCATATTATGTGCTTTTCAACTGCTGTAACTATCACACGAACGTCACAAAATACACTGAACTGTAAACTAAGATTTTTGGATTTTTTTATATCCATATTTAATAGATAAGACTCTATTCAAAACACAAAAAATTACAAAAGCCGCCAATTCTAAGAAATCAACAATTGCCAGTGTAGCTAACTTTGGGGTCATAAAACACGTGTGAGGGGTCTCTATTCAAAATAAGTACCAACTGATAAGAAATAAGTTGTTTTGTATATTACTGTAATAAGCTGGGTCGTAAAATTAATTAACTTCATTAACAACGTGTTTATTTAGAGATTTAATTGCGGATTTTTTTTTAGTCTAATAATAATGGGGTGTTTCCAAACTTTTGAACGGTAGTGTACGTATAGCGTTTGTAGATAATATGGATAAGTATCTGTAGTGTCCGAGTATTTAGTACCGACCCACAAAGAATGGGAATCGAACCCAAAACTATAAGTTTTGCGAGTGACTAGCACCAGTCACAGCATAATTCTTCGTTGAACAAAATCGGGATTTAAATAAAAAGAAGTTATAAAGTTGACTATAAATATATTTACAAAATATAAAATTTTGATTACAAGGCACATACACTGAAGACTTATCATAACTTGATTATAATCACAACATTGATTCAGAGAGGCACATAACTTTATATTGTATATACTGACACTAGATTCGGCGTATGTTCAAAATATTTGCAAATAATACAAAATGAACTTTATTCAAATAAGAATAGGGTATATTTTGTATTGACTAAATAACGCAAATATTTGAACAAATACTCTAAGTGCCAGCATTACATGTGTTTCGTTCACCGTGAACATTCTTGGCAACTATAATACATCATTTGCTTAGGTCTATTTATTTCAGTAGCGAATTCAGAATTTTGGCTCGTATACATAGGTATAGGTTGTCTAGTTTAAAACTGCGCTCTCCCCACTAAATCTAAACAAATAGATACAGTATAATTATTTTCTTAATCTCCCTCGGAAATCATCGTATTTCCGAATACAAACGAATGCTAATTTCCATGTCCATTAATTACTAGATTTATCGTGTATAATATATTTGAATTCAGAACTAAGTACTTTATTCTTGTTCAATTTGAACATGGAAATTAGCATTCGTTTGTATTCGGAAATGCGATGATTACCGAGGGGCATTAAGAAAATAGTTGTACTAATGTGTACGTAACAAGCAGTGGAGGGGCGCGTAGTTTTAACGATCTACTTATACTTACATTGGGGGGCTTTTCCTAGATGTATTTATTGTAATTAATATCAATCACAGAAAGCGGCCCATACATTTAACTTTGGAACCATCTGAAATCTGAAGTGACTGTCCAAAATTTTCTTATTTTTCCAAAAGGCCTCTTTTCCTGTTTCGTTACCTACTTTTAAACTATAGTTTTGCATGAATAATTGTGCTTATCAGCTTATCTTTCAATCCATCGCTACGCGGACCGCAAGCGGTGGCGATGCGATAAAGGGTATCGACACTAAGAATGAATTGCCTGACCCTACCCAGTGTGTGGCGAAGTCTTTAGTTTAGGGTCTATCCATAATAATAATAAGGCTCAAGGCTTTCCGGGCACCACGACATCTGACCTCAGTGTCCCGTAAATGACTGGAAAAATATTGCTTGCATATATTTTGTACTTGTTCACAATTTTATTGACTTACTCTGAAAAATGTAATGATTCCGAACGTGCCAGAACACGGAACTCGGAACGCCCTGATCAGGAACTGTGAGAATAGAAATTAATTCCGCTACAGGATAAAGGATATCATAAAAACAAATACGACTTTCCTGTTTTACAAACAGCACGATTTAGGAATTTTTTGACGGAACATTTGCACATTTTTGAGAACAATAACATTCCCAGCGTATGGGAATTTAACGTGTACTTTCACATAACATTGCTTATTATCTAGAACTTATTACTAAACAGATAACACGGAATCTCTAACTATAGCATGAATGTTATGGGTAGTCTACACAAAAGCGTATATAGGATGGCCTCTTATACAATATGTTCTCCAACAGACTGGCCTCATATACAGCGACTTTAAAAACTAGAATATCTGTGTCTGTAAATGAACTTGTATACTTGATTCATAATTATGTAATTTTAAGGAAAACAACTTTTCACAACTGAATGATGAGAACTGCAAAGTACTTATACAGAATGCGCCTAGGAGTTGTTACATTTTATTTTTGGAAGAACTTTAAAGTGAGTTTTGTTGATATCTGTTTCCACGGCAATCATTGGCATAGTATTTACAGACAGTTTAGTGTAGACATGCCATACATTTTAAATAACATGAATGCTAGGTATATTAATTGTAATTGTCACCATAAGATTGTGAGAAGCGATAGTTTATAATCTATAGATAGGTATTATTTCCATTAGATTATAAACTATCGAAAAATTGTGAACTGAGTGATATGGGATAGGTTAGGTTAGGTTAAAACTGTGAATAACTGCGCGCGAGCCGAGCGAGCTAAGCTAGCGGTACTTCCAAGTTGCTCACAGCTAGGCAGGCTATTTAGTATTAGCGCAAAGTGCGTTACGTCTAGTGATGGGATTCTACCCGGGTAAATTCCTAAAATGGGAATATTCCCGGGAATGTTCCCATTGAATCCACCCAATGGGTATTTATTCGGGTATTTATATTTTTATGATCAATTTATACATATTTCGCAAAAATCTATTTATGAAACTTAAGGTTTTCGAGTTTTCGATTTCTTTGTACAAAAATAACAACTATAAAATTGTGTTACACTGTTTTATTCAAGAAACGTTGTTATTTATTAATATAATATAACCATAATTCAATAATTAAACTAATCATTAATAAATAACTGATGCGCTTAACAGGTAGCTTTGTTTGAATGACCAAGCAGGTACACGCCGGCGGCGGTGCGTGGTGTTTTTTGATTGGTGCATTTCATTTGCCTGGTAAAACAGTAGACTCCAATACCGTGGCCACGTTTAGTATTCACTTGAGTATCGGAACTTGCGGACGTGCTTATATGTTAATTCTGGTGTTTTGTGTTGAAACTTGTATGCTGTGTATTTGGATATTTCTTAAATTTAACCTGACAATTTTAGCAACGAATAACGGATTTTGAGTGTACATATTATTATTGTGGTATAGCTGTAAAATTTAGTGAGGCGATCGTATCGAATTTACGTAAGTACTTACATTTATCCTTTAAATATATTTTATTGATTGTATTTCTATCTCATAATTATTATGATTCTCTTTTCCTCTGATAGAAAAACATGCCATATTAGTAGCTAATTAATAAATAAATTTAAAAAAAATATTATAAATAAAATTTAATAATTTGTTTATTAAATTAATTTTTTAGGTATTTCCTAAATATTATTAAAAACATTTAAAAATATTAATATTGATTAACTTTATTGTTATAGATATCATCATGCCGAAACAGAAAAAACTAAAAGTTTGGAGACATTACCACAGCTTACCTGACAAATCAGTCAAATGCACATTTTGTTCAAAAATGTACCGAGTACCTAATGTAACCAAAATGGGTAATCACTTGATGAAGTGTCCCAAATGTCCGCTGGTTATAAGAAATGAGTTAACGGAAAGCTGTGAAGAAACATCGTTATTAGCATCAAATACATCGAACTCATCAACTACAGAAGGAGAAATAATTGAAAACTCAACACCGATCAGTGACGCTACTCTTTTTCTCGAATTTACAGAGGAAAAAAAACTACGACTTACAAAATTGCTTTCAAAGGCAATTTATGTTACTGGCTCGCCTCTGTCTATGGTGGAACATCCTCTGTGGAGAGAGTTTTTTAAAGAACTACAGCCTCTGTTCGAACTACCAACATGGAAAGCTGTTTCCACAACACACTTAGAAACAATTTACAGTCAAATGGAACGAGAAATAACTGAAGAATTGAAGTCGACTGACAATTTACATCTTCAGTGCGATGGATGGAGTAACCGACGGAACGAGGGTATTATTAATTTTGTTATTGCGAAACCTGAACCCGTTTTTGTGAAAAGTTTAGCTACAACTGGCCATCGTCACACTGCCGAATACCTAAGTGAAGAAATTCAAATAGTAATGAGAACCTACGGAACGTATAAATTTGTGACTTTAATAGGAGATAACGCAAAAAACCTACAAAAAGCTTTTGATTTAGTAAAACTGCAACATCCGAACGTAATCACACTTAATTGCGTGGCGCACACATTGAATTTACTTTGTCATGATATAATGAAAGAAGATGCTATACAAGCCTTCATTTCAGTTGCCGTCGACGTAATCAAATGTATTAGAAAAAGTCAAATTCTGAGCGCGTTATTCAGGCAGATAATTGTAGAAAAAGGTTCTGGCGAGCAACTAAAATTGCCCAGCAAGACGCGTTGGGGCAGTTACCTTTATGCTGTGCGTAGTTTGCAAAATAGCAAGGCGGCTCTGCAATGTTTGGCAGTACATGAAGATGCAACAATGATCCCAGTTCATATTAAAGCAAATTTACTAGACGAAGAATTTTGGAAAATGATCGACGAAACTACTGCAATTTTAGAGCCAATAACAGATTACATATTTAAACTAGAAGGAAACGAAGCGTACATAAATGACGTGTACATGTCATTCAAAGATATAAAATCACGTCTGGTCTTTCTGCTTCCTGGTTTTTCTTCTTTGGTTGACAATAATGTCAGGGAGAGGATTTTAAATGCAGTTGATAAACGCAGAGGGAACTGCATAAAGCCTATTCATCTAGCAGCCTATATGCTAGATCCAAAATCTCAAGGCATCGAACTCAACGACGATGAAGAAATCATTGCCATGGATTTTATTCATGAGAAAGGAAGGCAGTTACACTTGGAAATAATGACAGATTTAGCTAATTATAGAGCAAGAGAAGGTTTATGGGGAAAATCTTTTGTTTGGACCAGCCTCCAGAAAATGAATCCCTTAACTTGGTGGAAAGGAATTTGCAAAAACAAACCTCTGAGCAAAGTTGCAGCTTGTCTTTTAACTGCTCCCTGCACCTCGGCTGCAACAGAGCGTACCTTTAGCGTTCATGGAAATATCCACAGCCTTAAACGGAATAGGTTAACAACAGAAAGAGCTGCAAAGCTGGCCTACATATCATATAACTGGAATTTGTTACACAATCAAAAAGACGAAGAAGTAGATGAAGAAGATGAAGAACCCACTTCCAAGTCCTTTTATGGTTAGCCCATTGACCATAAACAATATAGAACCTCAACCATCAACTTCTAGTACAAGAGAAATAGAGTTTTGCGATATAACAAAAACATTCTCCGATGACAGTGATTTAGACAGTGATTAAATGAATCTCAATAACATTTTACCTACCTATTATAAGAGTATTAGACTTGAAGTGATTTTTGTCGCCCATAACCTGATATTTAAACAATAATTTTCATATCTGAACCATCCGGTTGTTGATTAAATGATTTAGGAGTTGATGTTTTTGTTTTTATTCAGTACTTACAAATTCAATCGTCATAGAAACTAATTTACCCACGATTTGGGAACGCACCCGGGTAAATACCCGTTTTGGGAATATTCCCAGGAATATTCCGGGTGGAATGATGGAAACTTTCCGAGTCGCCCATCACTAGTTACGTCACAAGCGTTTTTGATACCAGTTCACAATTTTTCGGTTTCCCATGGACAGATTATAAACTATCGAAAAATAATGCGTTAAATTGTAGGTATTAATCAATAGGTTTGTTGCAGTTCACAATTTTTCGACAGTTTATAATCTAATGGAAATAACACAGATAGATTATAAACTAACGAAGTTCATAATTATACGGTGACGTAACCAAGCAAGCTTGAACGTAGTATAAAATAATTCTGGAAACCAAGCTAAACAAGTATTTTGAAAAACAAAATTTAATGATGAACAAAATTTCTAAACTGATTAAATTTCTTCGTTCAAGCTTATTTGAATTTTATTCAAATGTACGCATTGTATACTTATCTAGTGACTAACAAAGTTTTAGATAATATGGTATGAAATTCACAATGGGAAATAATCCACCATGTATATTATTAAAATATGTATTATATTTCGTCACTATTAGACATGTGATTTTTATTTATGGTCAAAGAGACGGTATCATAAATATAAATTAAACTAAAATAAAGGTACGTTATAGAATGGTCTGGTATAAATGTTTGAACTGTATTTATTCTTATACTACATCTCTTAATGAGATATTGGCGCCGATTCCCTTGTTCGCAAACTAAACAAAATTTAAGCTCAGTGCATCTTTTTCCTTCTATTTCATTAAGAAAAGGACAGACGATAAATATTAGTTTAGTCCTGTCAAATTAAGATACTCCCATACAAGTTTAGACGTGATTAAAAAATTGGCTACTAAAAATACGGCAATTTACGTCAGGCGCTGACTAATTTGACAGGACTAAACTAATATTTATCTTCTGTCCTTTTCGATAGTTTGTGAACAAGGGAATCGGCGCTAATGTTGTAGGCTCCTTAATGTCTTCCTTCCAAAACAAAAAATAATACTGCCAAGTACTGACTTAGGGCGAAAATACACATGCCTATAGCTGGTAGTAGCTGGCATGCCAGCTACTTGTATAGTTTTGTACCAGCTACAGGCATGTGTATTTTCGCCCTTAGGCCTATTTGACGATAGATTCGTGTATTAAATATTGAACTGCAAAATACGATTAGGATTACTTGAATCCAATAGAAGTGTGTTAACTTGATATTTATAATTTAAAAAAAAACTAGTGGTCTTAAGCGACTGATAAATTTGTGGTCCAGGGATCGAAAATGGACATATTGCCTGGCGAAATATTTATACAAAGTGGAGACGACAATACGTCAATAAATTAAACTTCTTAATCTAATGACGTTCCCAGTCTGAATCGATGATATCTATGTCTATACTAATAATAAAGCTGAAAGAGTTTGAGAACTGCGGACTATAAGTGGGATTTGAAACATTCTTTTTGCATTTGATAGCCCAATTCTTGAGAAAGGCTATTTAACATCACGCTAGAATCCTTAGGAGCCGAGCATAAAGAGAAAAAATAGTCAGAACGAACTCTAGGCATAAGCGAAGTAATAGCGCGGTCAGGCGATGCGATGCGACGGGATGGGTCGGCGAACGAAAAATTTCACGCGGACGAAGTCGCGGGCAGATGCTGGTTATATTAATAAACACCGGCCAAGTGCGTGTCGGACTACGCACAATGAAGGGTTCCGTAGTTGAGATGTATTTATCCCAAGAACAAACTTAACATTGTAGTTGAAAAACATATTCTCCCATACATTCTAACTGCAAAATATGTAAGTTGGTCGACTATTACTCGTTAACTTGTAATGCCTACTCAGCTGTGATATTTTTCCTTTTAACTTCGTTACAGTTATGATATACCTACTAACTACTGACGTGATTTTTTCACATATTCAAACACAACCATTTAGGTGGCGTGGGGGAAACTTGCCTCTAACAAAAATTAGCAATTTAAAGCTTAATTCTACGCAAACGGATCCCTGAATCGAAAAATGGTTTTCACAGACCCGCAATAATTTTGAATGGCCTATCCAACGATACCCCATACCATGGGATAGACGAGAAAACAATATCATCCCCACTACGTGAAAATATTATTTTTTTCAAGATTTTATTGTACCTCTGTCGGCGTGATTAATATATTTACTCATGCCAAATTACAGCTTTCTAGTACTAAGAGTCTAAGCTAAGCCGCGGACAGACGGACATGGCGAAACTGTAAGGGTTCCTTGTTGACTACGGAACCCTAAACAGAGCCAGATATGTTTTTAGCGCGCGCGTCGTGACTCGTGAGGAATTGAAAACGTCGACGTCGGTCGTCGAGTGTCGAACGTGACGTTTCGTTTTTAGATCGCGCGTCGAAACTAAACGCTATCACCAGAGTCACCAGATTTTAAACGCCGTCGGTTACTATGAACGTAATATCTTGTGTATAATATCATTTTGGTCTGCATACAAAAATTCAACCAAATATATCCAATACTTTAATTACGGCACAGATTAATACAGATGGGATTACTCCACAGTTTAGGTATGTAGCTACAAGTACGCGGCGGGCCTATCTCACTGGGCCAATTCAGTAGGACTGCCGTAGTCAGAAGGTATAAGAGTTACGTGTTAGGAAGAGAGACAACTTGAAGGTGAATATAACTGTAGGTAATAAGCGTTATGCGACCTGAATTGCACTTTATTGTGTCGTAGCAAGAGTCGCTTTTATTTAAATGATTTTGCGGAGTGTCCCATCTGTATTAATCTGTGGTTACGGTAGCTAGTCAAAGATTGGCGAAACTACAGTCAGCCTATCACTGCTTGAAAAAAAAATCAATTTTTTAATTTCTATGTTAGGATTTAATTGATCGTTCCAAAATACTATTATGCATTACCATTGCCAGTGTTTTTATTTACCGTCGTTTTGTTGTCTCCACATTTTACATTTGCAATTTTGCATGCATCTCTGAATAGCAATTTGGGGTGATGGATATTTTAGGGAGGCGTGATGTTCTATTATTGTCGCATACCAGTGCGTGCCACGTTATCACGAATCAGAAGTTGTTAATTTGAGCAGGCAATTGGTTTTCCTGAGTATGCCACAGTCGCGAACCTCTTCAACGTTACAGCTAACGAAAACAATTAACCGGTTGAATTAATTACAGGAACAATTAAAAAGTCATTGTTTCTCGCGTGGATCCACGTTCGAAGGGTTAATTCAATCGCACTCTAGAGCTCGCTAAAATTGTTTGTTCCCTTATCGAGAGCCAAGCTTATTTCTTGACTCATTCAATCAATCTTCCAGAGTCATTATTATTACATAAAACTGTTTTCTGCAGATTATAATATGGCTCGGCCAATTTGCGTGAGTTTTGACCTGGGGAGTTTGTTGTGCCACTTCTTCCCAGCTAAATCACTAGGAAGTGGGGGTAGGAAGGGGCACTGTCTTATGTCATTTTGACGTTTGTAAAGTGCTGATTTTCTCAGTCAAGTTTGAATAAATGATTTTTGATTTTACGGAACGCAATCCATAAAAATATGTTTATCAGTTTCATTAAAAAGTAAATTATTGAAAAAAAAAACTAAAATAGGAATTAATGATTCCTTAATTGAAATTGGTGGTGTCAGACCGTATAAGTAAAAATAAAATACAATTCAATTAGACGCAATTATTAATTATTCTATTGTGAGTTAATTTTGTGCATAACCCATGACGAAAAAAAAAGAAATGATAAAATATGGAAAAATATCTACACAGATCTTATATTATACACTTAATTAATTTTCCTTGTATACAAGGAATTGTAAGCATAGTTTATAAAAATACATAGACAAAGATTTTTGACTGTTCTTTTTTTTTAACAACGACAGATCAATATTTTTGGTTTCAAAATGGTTTGTGAAGACCATAATGCGATTTCAAAATAAATCTTTTTTCTTAGTGTAAAGAATTTTATATAAAAAGTTGTATAAGTATGATTAATATGATATTAGTTGCCTATTTCTTAGTTCCGATAACATTTAGGTACGTATATTTCGGCTCGATCGACTTATTAATTTTCGTTCCACTGTCAATATATTTTCAGAGATCATTAATTTAGAACGATAGCCTTGTAGTAAGAATACAATAAAAACTACGATCGATTTTTGAATCGATGATTTGAACCGAATTAGTCGATACTTTCTTATCGAGCACTCCCTACATCGTAACATTATTGTGTATAATTTATTAAATTTTAAAATAAGGCACTTTTACTAAACTATGTATGTACACATTTTCCTAGGAACATGTGTCAATAGACACTATAATTTTTTATTTTTTAAAATAATATCCTTCAATATAATAGAGTAGGGATGTCCCTAGGGCTGTTCATGAACCATTATGCAACCATTTGCCCAGTAGGCAATTCAAATATTAACGTACTATTGAGTAAATTACTGAATTCACAAATACATATTTCCAATAAAAATAGAAGCGAAGATTGTATTAATTGCAGCTTTGAAAACGTTGTGTTTTAGAGTTTTTTATAATTGAAAAATATAAAATATTATTGTTATGTCACATTAAAAACTATTATGCATAGAAGTCACATTAGTAAGCAACATGCAAGGTTTTTATATTTATTTGAACCGTAGCAAGTTTAATTAATTTATTATATTTCAATGAATTAATTTACCTATTTCATAATAATTACGAGCCTCTCAACATTGAACGACTGCAAAGGTTCAAATAAATACACCCTGTATAGCATTTTTTCTTACTAGCCCATGAACGAACATGGACCAATCGTTATCAATTTTAAAATTGAGCTAACTACTCGGTAATTTACCAGAAAGGTATCTTGAAATACTACGAGCGACAATGATATTTATAGTACACTAGATAAAGCTCATAACTGATTAACAAGCGACCCAACAAGAGACAACTGCCTAATAAGTCAACAATGCATGAAGAAATCATGGCGTTCATTTTGTATTGAACTGTAAGCTCATAGAAATAGTTTTATGAGCTTACAGTTCAATATCGCACGAGAATGATTTTTTGTCTCTCCAATAATATCAACGTATTTTTCTCTCACAAAATATGTGCCAATATAGAGTATTCATTTTTGTTTTATGGCAATTTTTAACCTACACAACTGACCATAGACTGCTAGCCTTACCCATAGACAAATAATCTTGGGAAGGTATAACCACCGCCACGCACGGTGGGCGTCATAAATAATTTTCTTCATTCGTTGCCATCCGACAAGACAACTTTATCATTCTTTGATAATGTCATCTCTCGTTGATCGGATTTAAAATGTATGAATACCAGCTAATTTGTATTGTCATTTAATCACCTACTTGTGCATCGTTGAGAATAAACTGGTACCGAGTACCTGAAAATAAGGTAAATAAATAAGCACTGAATATTAAAAATGCTTGGAGCCGTACTGTGACGTATTAAAGTAATTATTGTTCCTGTGAGGGAGCGAGATGGAGCTATAAAGGAGAATAGCACTATCTCTTTTTCACAAAGTAACAATGACGGCTTTAACACGTGATAGGACGGCCCCAGATGATATACCTCGTTACATAGAAAAGGTAAAACAGCTCTTGTCACTCTATGCATGCATCATCATCTGCCTAGCCTTTTCCCAATTATGTTGGGGACGACTTCTAGTCTAACCAGATACAGCTGAATACCAGTATTTCACATGGACCGACTGCCTATCTAACCTCCACAACCGAGTTACTGGGTAGTACGATACCCCTTGGAAAGACGGTCCACGAATGACAGGCGGTCCACGAATGACAGCCGGGACCAACGGCTTAACGTACTTTCCGAGGCACGGTGGAGTCGAAAAATATTTCCTTCGTGCTCGCTATCGTTATATAGGGTTATTTTAAATTGTCTAGCTAAACTCCTCAGACGCGATATTTAAACAAGATATATACAAAAAATAAATAAATTAAGATGATTTTTGTGGGGACATCGACCGCAGTTATTGTCGTCACTTGGAATATCAATTTAAAAAATCACATAAGTAATAAATCATCCAAAAAAAACATCAAATCTTTTCTTATTTTATCACATTTAGATATCGACACCCATCGCGTCTGCGGAGTTTAGCTAGCCAATTTAAAATTACCATGTACCTAAACGCTTACAGAGAAAGGACGAGTGCAAGCGAGTGCGAGTGCGAACGAGATAGGAAGAAGAGTGGGGCGCGTCTTCGTGGTTTGCACTATTTATATAACGTCCGTGAACTTCTGAGATCTTCTATCTACCTACAAACAAATTTTACAGGAGGAACCTAATTTGTTAATTTTTGTGGAGAATTTTGGCAAACCTAAAAGTAGTTGGTTAGTATTTATGTCTTTTATGAAATCATAATTAAATGCAGTTAGTATTGTGTTGTTTTTTATTTTAATCGTAATTAGGAGTTGGCATTATAAAAAAGTTTTGCGCAATAATACTAGTCAAAAATACTATCAGAAGTTCACGGGCGATAACGAACTCTTGCGCAAAGTGTCATGCTTCTAGACTCAGCGATTTGGGCCGTGCGTTGTGTCCGTGAAAGAATTTAGGATTTTTAATAAGTAAGTAGTTATACAGGAAATTCTTAAGCAGTGCGAACCCATGAATATAAACAACTTTTACTATGGAACCAACTCTGAAGTCAGGAAAAAAAATCAGCTGTTTCATACAAAAGTTCAATACATACTTAACCAAAATGTATGAAACAGATGATTTTGTTTTCGTGATTTCAGAGTTTGTCCCATAGTGAAAGTTGTTCATATTCATGAGTAGAACATCCTGTGAAAATTTGCGCACTGCTTAAAAAACTTTTCCTGTACTTAACATACCTATTTCACAGCTCTTCATAGAAAGCAACCCTGGTTTTAGTAGACCCTTGCTTCAGTTTCCTCAGGGTTGAATACTTGTTGTCTCCAGCCCGAGCCTGCTCCTCATGGAGTCGGTCTAAAGTGGCCGTGGACTGGTCCACGCGAAGAACTGAGAACTCGCAGCGAAGCTCGTCCAGTTGTTGTTGGAGATGCTTCGATTTTGCTAGGTATTCCACTCTGGAAGGATAAGGCAAAGTCTGGAATTATTGTAGTGTTAATGTTTAATGAAGAAACGTGAGTAAGGTACGCATTCGAAGTACCGACATAATGACGTAGGTTATCAATAAGGGGAATACGTCCATTTGCGACGACAGTGTGACCATCTCGAATTTCGATTTTTCGTTTTACTGAATCGTTTTTCTTTTTGATTATTTCATTTCATTATTAGCTCACCATACTCTAATCACTTCACACATAATAATGCTATCTTGACAACAATTTAAGAGTTTAGAGAGAGAGAGTTTCATTTACGATATCCTTTTAATGTGCTTATTATCCACTTACCTACTCATAACATAACATGCCATTTCACAATTTAAAACGCCTGCCTCCTAAAGTAGCAATACCGTTGAGTGAAGACACACTGCAACTATTTGCCTTTATTATTTTATCAGGCACTTTTCCTTGGGATAATTTAAATCATTGCTACATCCTTTATTTAACATATGTTTGAAGTAACAACTAAATTAGATAAATGAAGTAAATATGTAGCAATTATTGACGCAATACATTTCGGGAAACTCTGCATGCTTGACTTTAAACTAGGAGGTGACCAGCCAACCAAACGTCAGGATTGCTGGTCAAAAAAAAAATATTTTGTTTCTAAATATATATCCTATGTAGCAATTATTTATTATATGTAGCAAATATAAGCAATTATGTAGCAATTTTCGAATCAACTCTCATAGACCAACGCCACAGACAACCAGCCATTCTGACGCACACAATGCATGGCGCGCTGCTGTTTTAGTACTTATAGATATTGGCTACTGCGCAGTTATTTTTAGCCTACTTCAGAGAGGCAAAGTTACATGACGCGAACTATACAAAGTTTTGTAAGTCAGCCAGCAGTCGTAACCTTTTACGAGGAAATTCGACTCGTTAACCTTGTGCCGACAGGAAAGCCCTTGTCTAGTTGACGAATTCGTTTGTGGCGATTAAATTGCCTCTTCATTTGGATTTTTGGAAATGCCAATAACGCAAAAAAAAATCAGAAGATTGAAGAAAATAAGTTTTTTTGGCGTTAATAACACCGGCTTTTGGGCTTCTGCTTGTATCCGCCATATGTAAAAATGATCATGTACTTAACGATCCTCAGATGAGACCTTACCTCTCCTTCTCAATTTCTAAAGACAGCCGATGTATATGAGGATCAGAATCGTCCGGCACAAGCTGGTATGAGTTGAGCTCGGGCTCCGTGACTGTCGCGGTGCCATTCTGTAGGACTTCGCCCCCTAGTTCTGCTGGTAGCGAGCAGGTGGACGGAAACAGACTAGATGGGACTGTTGATGACTGAAATAGAAAAAAAATATTTGTCATTTTTAACCGACTTCAAAAAGGAGGAGGTTCTCAATTCATCTGTATGTTTTTTTTTGTATGTTTGTTACGCGATTACTCAAAGACGGATGGACCGATTTGGAAAACTCTTTTTTCTTTGAAAGGGTGTACTTCCTAGGTGGTCCCATATAAATTTTATTAACTTTGCTTGGGTAGTTTTTGAGTTAGCTTCAATAATGCGTATTTTTCCCACTTGGTTTATGTGGATGAAGTTTTAATAACTTCCTATCATTGTTATTTACATAGCAGGTAGGCGTATTCGAATTTGTGTGGGGTAGGTACCACAACTAAAAAGTGAAAAATAAAAACTTTTTGACAAAAAATAAAACCGACTTCCAAAACAAAACAGTACAAAGTGAAAAAAACTTTAATTCGGAAGTCGGTGGCAAGTCGGTTTTATTTTTTGCTAAAAAGTTTTTATTGTGTTTGAGGTGATAATGTTCAAGTTTTGATTTGATAGACAAATACTTTAATATTATAGAAAAGTAGTGTACTATTCTGATTGCCAATTTTGCATTTGTAGATTTTTTATCAACTAAAGACTAAAGTCAATTCTGCCAGCTTGTTCCAATAATGTAAACAACAATGACCGCCCGAGATTTTCTATGATCTAGTACTTGTTGTAGTATGCGTTTTACATCTAAGATGTGGTGGGGTGACCCATTTCCTACGAATGCAGTGCCTTGAACACACGAGTGTGTTTTGTGAGAGCGTGAAAATTCCGGTATACATTTAGCAGCCATTGCATATGACGCCATCACTTTCCTAGAAAATCAAGCCACGGTACATTAAAAAGTCATTAAAATAACCTAAAACATACCTACCTCACAAAACATGCGAAGTAGAAGATGGCATTACAAGAGAGAAAAACAAACCAATATCAAAATCTAAGCACTTACCGGAGGTCCAAGATCCCAGGACCCATTATAAACTGTATCACTCAAGAAATTAATCAGCTTTTCGTTTGCCTGCTTCTCAGTCATCTTCGTCTCCATAGATTCTTCGTACTTTCTAGAAGGTTTACTCACGGGGGGCAATGACCCGGTAGAAGATCTGCTAAGGAAGTTCAAGAGTTTCTCCTTTGCTTGTTTTTCCGCCATTCTTGCTGCGATCAGTTCCGCTTTCAGTCTTTCCGCTTCCGCTGCCCGTTTTTCTGATTCTTCCACTAAACGGGCTGTTAGGTATTCGGCTTCGCGGGTTTTTCGTTCTAAGTGTACCTGAAACAATCGTGTAACGTGTTAAGATGTGTTTCTTAGTAGAAGAGATGGCAGATTTTATTCTGACCCAGTAGCAAGACGGTTGCCTCATTACTAGACTAGAATTTGCCAAATACAAAAGTTTATAGCGTTTAGCATCTAAAATTATTTATCAGCAGCCCGGAGTATGGATTTGTGTCCGATTGATTGCAATAGGCTCGCCCCCTATTACATCATCATCTGCCTAGCCTTTTCCCAACTACGTTGGGGTCAGCATCCAGGCTAACCGGATGCAGCTGAATACCAGTATTTTACATGGAGCGACTGCCTATCTCACCTCCACAACCCAGTTACTGGGTAATACGATACCCCTTGGTAAGACTGGTTGTCAGTCTTTCTGGTTTCTGACGACCCGTAACGACTGTCAAAGACGAATGACAGCCGGGACCAACGGCTTATTGTGCTTTCCGAGGCATGGAGGAGTCTCTGTATGTAAATAGGGTCACCCATCCACGGACTAACCCCGGCAAGGTCGCCCCCAATTACATAGAACATAAACGTAACTGGCGAAATGTGGGAGGTATACCTCTGCCTAATCCTGCAGAATATACAGCCACATATTTTATAATAATTATTATTTTATAGCCCTTACCTTCTCCTCCTCAGTCTTGATAGCCGATAGCCGTAGCCGCGCGTTTTCCCGCTCGGCGTCAGACGCCTTCTGAGCCAGAAGAGAAGCCTCTTCTTCTGCCACGCGCCCCTTCTCTGCCAAGAGTTCCGCCGTCTCTTCTGAACGACGCTAGAATATGATTTAGAAGACGTTTTAAAACATGTAAGAGGTATTTATTTTCTTTTTATCTCGATATTATATGAATACAAGTCGTGTATAACTTTACTTTTCCACTTTATAAGGTAACGAAGCGTGTCAATGTTCGCTATCTTATGGTATCGTAGGTGTCATCGGGTACAAAGTAATAATAATGTTTTGCTAGTCTATTTTGTGTCCCATTGCTGGGCAAAGGCCACCCCTTTTTCTGGCCATTGGCCCTGCAAACATGATCAGCAGCTAGACCACCACCTCTTAAAGCAGTATTATTTTAATCTTAATTGAGTGTGGGAAAAAGATGGAGCTAGACGTCCTGTATAGCTCCATCTCTTTCTTACACTGAAGTAACATTAAAATAATACTGCTTTAAAAGGTGGTGCTTGGCCCCCTGATCGTCACACCTCCTTCGCCGCGAAATAATAATAAATAAATAAAAATGTTTTATTGACATAAAAAGGGTGTAACATTTTCAATTGAACTCCTGTGATAGGTGGTACTATCTATTTAGTAATATTCATGTCGTGTAGTATTCGGGTATGTTGCAACTTTAGCGAGAGAGATAGAGAAGTCTAGTTTATTTTTCCTTTTTTGTGCCAAGCAAACTCGTATTTCTCACCAGCGCCTCATTAGCGAGTCGTATCTCCTCCTGGTACTGCCTCAGTCGCTGCTCCATCGCTTGCCGCTCCCGCTCCGCCGCTTCTCTCAATTGCTTCTCGCGTGCTAACTTGTTGCGTTCTATTTGACGACGCTGTTAAGAAGAAATATTAATATTATGTAACAGGAGGGTTTTGCCCGCATGGAGGTCGGAAATTATCCCACGGGACAGATCATGGTCTACCCATGTGCCAAATTTCATCCAAATCCGTTTAGCCGTTTTAGCGTAACAAACAAACAAACTCACTATCGCATAATATTAGTAAGGATTAGTTTACGGTAGAGAAGAATATGTTTTAGATGGTATGCGCTAGCGCAATGAGATCTGCGAATAGCCTATTTGCACTAATGTCAGAATTAAACCTTTGCGAATGAGTTAGATTGAGTTTTATAGTAACCACTTTGCTTGCATAGACTATATAGGGGTACTTATAATTAGTAATCAATACTTAAACACATGATTGTATTCATGATAACAAACAACTTTTACTATGGGACCATACCTGAAATCGCGAAAAAAAATCAGCTGCGCCCTACATTTTGACGAGTTATGCGAACATGAATGTATGGGACTGCTGTTTTTTTCGCCATTTCAGGTTTGGTCTCATAGTAAAAGTTGTTTGTTGTCATGAGTACAATCGTGTGTTTAAGTATCGGTCACTAATTACCAGTCCCCCGATATTTAAAATGTGTATGAAACGAAATGCCGTAAAATTATTTTTATCGATAAACATGTTTTCGTTGCGTTTCTATTGCAGTAGGATTTCAAGTGAATATGACAACGCCAAGTCCTTCGCTGGCACCAAGTCTGGTTAGCACTTAGTAAAGGAAGTGGTTAGTTTTGAAAGTTTACCTGTTTTTCTTCTTTCGCCTGTGCCTTCATTTGTTGCACTTCCATGGTGTCAGGTTTCCGTCTCCTCATATACAGATCGTGGTTCCCGATACATAGGTCTAGTATCTGAAAATATTTTATAGGAATTAAGGCTTGTACTTTAGTTCACTTGTTTGTACAGTACAACTATTTTCTTAATGTGTGAACTTTATTGTTGTTTTGTTTTGATTTGAACAACAATAAAGTACTTAGCTCTGAATTCAAATTATTATCTAATAATTGATGGACATGAAAATTAGCATTCGTTTGTATTTGGAAATGCGATGACAGCCTAGGGAAATTATGAACAAAGTTGTACTGTACGTTATAGTAAAGTAATAGCTTAATTTTTCTTCATAATTTCTTCACACTTCCCTAACAAGTATGCATTTTAAGACCTATTTTAGACTAATAGATGTATTCATGTGTTACGATTACAAAAGGATGGAAGAACCATTTTTGACACAAAAAAATAATTTATTAATAAACACTAGGAAGTCCTGTAACTGATCGGCTTGAGCTCCTAGACATGGTGTTAACATCTGGTCTCAATTTCGGCGCCACCATCGAGTACAAGGCCCAAAATGCGGCCAAGAAACAGGGCATCCTAAATAGGGTGAAGCGATACTTTATGCCTGGACAGCTTTTAGTCCTTTACAAAGCGCAAGTCCGATCCTGCATGGAGTATTGCAGTCACCATTGGGATGGAACAGCCAAGTACCAACTAGCCGCGCTTGACTCGGTGGAACGCAGAGCTAAGAGGCTCATTGGCGACGTAAAACTGGTGGATGCCAAGCTTCATAGCTTGGCTCATCGCCGCAAGGTTGCCTGCTTGTCGGTCTTTTACAAATTGTACTTCGGAGAGTGTGCCCAAGAACTCCACGACCTCATTCCACCGGCACCCTTCTACCACCGGACATCTAGACGCACTGCCAGTTACCATCCTAGTAGTCCTTACCTAGTTGCTATTCCACCAATTCGCACTAAGCGCTTGCAAATGTCTTTTATAATGCGCACAGCAAAAGAGTGGAACTCACTACCTGCGTCTGTGTTTCCGAGCGCATACAACCCTAATCTTTTCAAAGTGAGAGTGAACAGGCTTCTTCTGGGTAAGCTCACTCCATCGTCGACTTTGTCTATGTCGCCTCTGACCTAGACTAGAGTCAAGAGCAAACCCAACTCAAATAAAAAAAAAAATAAAAAAGTGGTTTGCAGATTCTCAGCCTAATTTGAATAAATGACTTTATTTTGATTAAAATTAACCATTTCCCATCAGCTTCAGCAACTTTTTTCATATAAAACTTTTTCTTCAGGCTAACAACATTATCTCATTATTTGCACATAGGTACATGTGACAAGCGGCGGGATTGAAAAAAATAATCTTCACAAAAAACAATACTCACCAGTTTATTCATTCCCTTAGGTGAGAAGAATATAAAATTATTCGTAGTCTTCTCAACGAACTTGATGACAAACTTCTTGTCGTCAAAAGATATGTGCTTGATCTCGGACCAAGGGAACGTGGTCTTAGGAGTTAGCTTGTTGTCCTTCTCGTAAATGTTGAGGCCGAGAGCTGTGACGCCGAGGTAGAGCTCTGTGTCTTTTTTGTTCTGGAAAGAACGATAAAAGGCGAAGATATTGAATAATAAGTCTTATTGTTAGGTCCACTGGCACCACAAATCACTAAATGTATTTAACGGTAAACGGATTCATAACATCGCTCTGTCACTGTCATCTTCAAACGATTGACGGAAATAGAATTCGTTTAGCGTTTGCATATAGTTATTTGCAGTGCAAGTGGGCTTTAGACTTCGATTTCGGCGGTCTCTCCAGTTCTGGAGCCATAGCGCTTGATGGCGCGCTTCTCCTAGTCTGCTCTGACTTTCGGTACCTCGGTTCACTCGTGCAAAGCCATGGCGAAGTAGATCAGGTGGTTAAGCACATAGTTAACACGGGGTGAATGAAATGGCGGCAGGTCACGGGAACAAGCTGTGACTCCCGCATTCCGCCTAAACTAAAGGGGAAGATTTGTAAAACAATGGTTAGATCTGCTGCCTTGTATGGATATAAGAATGTTGGGCCACAAAAGGCATGAATGAAAGGCAATTGCATTCAGCTGAGATGAGAATGCTAAGAGGGATATATGGTGTTGGGCGGACATCGGTTGGCATGATATCGGCATGTGATGCGGAGAAATGTGGAAAATGTCGTCAGGAAAGTTTTGAATATGAATGTAGATGGCTATACGAGTAGCGGAAGACCAAAGAAACGATGATGGACTGTGTGAAAGATGATATGGCTAGAAAGGGGGTGACTACCGAGATGAATACTAATAGAGAAGTATGGAAGAAAGGGACATGTTGCGCCGACCACAAATAAATTGGAATAAGGACAGGAGAATTATGAGTACAAGTATCTTAGTGTTTTAAAGTGCTGAATTTCTTCAGGGATGTTCGTACAATTCTACACATTATATCATTGATGATAAAGTGTATTATTCCTCCTTATTATTAAACCAGGGATGGGATGAGTAGCAAGGTCATTTATCTGACTGCTATTGATAAAAATCCATGATCACCAATTTGTCTGCTATTAGTTATATGGTAGGGGATTGTGGCTAAGTAGCAAGACCCCTCCGTGCCTTAAAAAGCAAGTTAAGCCGTTGCCCTGGCTATCATTCGTGGATCTCTGATAGTCGCTACGGGTCGTCAGAAGCCCGAAAGTCTGACAAATTAACCAGTAACTGGGTTGTGGAGGTTAGATAGGCAGTCACTCCATGTAAAATACTGATTATTTAGCTGCATCCGGTTAGAATGGGAAACGACCCGCTGGGCCGATGATTGTTATATGGTACCGAAGGGTTAAACAGAGGTAATATGGTTATTTGGAATAAGCCGTTGTTGACATGTTAGTTTAATCCTTTAAAAAGCCTCATTAGCAAAACTTGCTTAGTCTTACTTTGATAGCGAAATAGTTGACACCATACATGTCCAGGTCTTGTGCTATCTTCAGATACTCCATCTCAGCTTCATCCCGTGACATGCCTTTGTGGTCCGCGTACCTGAGCACAAATTGAAATGTCTTCTATACATATTATAAACTAGCTTCTGCCCGCGACTTCGTCCGCGTGAAATTTCGGACCCCTACACACCGCGCCGCATCTTACCCCATGCCCTTCGTTTTCGCTTAGCGTTCTTTCTGACTTTATTTATTTTTGCTCGGTTCCTAAGAGTCGTAGCATGATGTTGAAAAGCATATACCCTTCCTCAAGAATTGGGCTATCAAATGCAAAAAAAAAAAATTTAACCCGATCGGTAGTTCCAAAGAAACAAACGTTCAAACAAACAAACTCTTCAGCTTTATTATATTAAGTACCTATTGATTAATACATTAGGCGCGGCAGACGCACATGCGCGTTTTCGGACGTTCACCAGGTGCTTGACGGCGCGTATGCGCGTCCATACAATTTACATAACTTTCTTCGAGTGCGGCGCGCCGCACCTGTGCATTCGTTGTGCATCTCTATTGTTTCGAAAACTTCGTAAAATAAGGGTCGGTAAGGGTGTAGCATAAAGAAGCGTTTGCATAAAGAATTAAGCAGATAATGTGTTAAAGTTGCTTGTCCGGCCTGTCTGTATTTTGCGTTGTTCTTTTAAGCTTCGCAACTGATTTTGATGCGTTTTCTCCATTAATTTGATCATTTATTCCGGAAATTTAATTTTAATGTAACCTACACATAAGTGTACCTATATTACATTAAAATTAATTAAACTTACATAACATATAATAAAGACATCTCGATGTTTTGTCAAGTCGTACAAACCGTGCGAAGCAGTGGCGGGTCGCTAGTTAATCAATAAAATCTAAAGCAATGCTCATTCTAGGGACAATAAAAATAAGACTTTGGGGCAAGCTCACTCGAAAATTTAATAAGGACACGCACTTTTGCAATGACCATTTAACACATTGGTAAAACACCAACAACCTCTTAACACATTCTCTGCTGAATTCTTTATGCAAACGCTTCTTTATGCTACACCCTTACCGACCCTTTTTTTTACGATGTTTTCGAAACAATAGAGATGCACAACGAACACACATGTGCGCCGCGCCGCACTCGAAGAAAGTTATGAAAACGCGCATGTGTGTCTGCCGCACCGAATGTGTTAAGGGGTTATTGTACTCATAATTATGAACAAGTCGGCTTCCAGTCTAACCGGATGCAGCTGAATACCAGTATTTTACATGGAGCGACTGCCTGTCTGACCTCCACAACCCAGTTACTGGGTAATACGATACCCCTTGGTAAGACTGGTTGTTAGACTTTCGGGCTTCTGACGACCCGTAACGACTGTCAAAGATCCACGAATGACAGCCGGGACCAACGGCTTAACGTGCTTTCCGAGGCACGGGGGAGTCTCGGTATGAAAAGATGATCACCCATCCAGAGACCTACCCCAGCAAGCGTAGCTTAACCTGATGGATCGACCCGAGCGGCTGTTCAGTACATTTATGTTCGCATAATTCGTCAAAATGTACTGAACAGCTGATTTTTTGTTGCAATTTCAGGTTTGGTCTCATAGTAAAAGTTGTTTATAATGATGAGTACAATGACCCCTTAAGAGGTTGTTGGTGTTTTACCAATAACCCTGTATAATATTTGTATGGTTTGCCAAAAAACCTTCGCAAGTGTTCGCAACATAGCATTCTTGTATAGTTGATGCTAACACAAGAAAAGATGTATTGTGTGTTACATACCATATCTTAATGCGGTCTTCCCACATTTCCGGCGTCATCTGATATTGGTCGATGACCCGCTGAGGCAGCAGGTCTTCGCTGGCAAGCATACCAGGCTTATACGCGCTCTCATCGTAATCACCGTACTGAAATAAACATGTTCATGTAAGAATAAAGATATTGGCTTTTGTGTGCATTGTACACGCTACATTTTGTACGAACAAAATCTGTATTACGGATGTTACATCCCAATGAAAAGAAAGTTAGTAAAAACTACGACAAAAACGCCGAAAACCGAAAATATCGCCATCGATGTCTTATTGATTGGCCTTTTTAGTTGGCGTTTTGATCGTAATTGGGTTTTAGATTTACTTTTTTAGTTTAATATTTCATAATTTCATCAAATATTTAATGATTCGCGAATATTTCGTGGTTTTGTAGACTTATTTGGCGCTCGAAGTAAGTATTTCTCAACCCCACATTAGTCTTTATGCGACCTCCAGACAGAGTGAGAACCAGTGATCGGAATAGGTAGAGCTTTTTTGTACTTGCGACACGTTGTCTTAATATGGACACTCCCGGAATATATATTATTAAATAAGCTAGAAATTACTTTATAAAGCTGTTCATATCTTAAGGAATTATGAACGATCACATATCCCTCCACCCCTCCGACGAGAACCGAAGTTCTGGAGTCAGTCAACAAGTTATTGTCGAAAAACAATTTAAATGCTGTAGAAAGAGACGAAAACAGGTTCGTTCCTCTAGAGCCGCAGACCGCTATTGTATTCTTTTGTTTCCACTAGTCATGTCGCGCGTTACACTTGAGCGGCAACATCGCACATTACACCTGAGCGGCACCATCGCGCGTGTGCGCATTGGAAATTAACAACCTGCGCTGATGTTAGTTTTACAACGTCATGCGCTCACTACACACAAGACAAAACAAGACTAGACAACTATAAGACAAGCTTTCTTTAACTCCAGAGTTTCAGTTAGAATCCCGGGGAATGTCCATATTAACACCAACGTTTGCGGTGATTGAACCAAAATAGCTCTACCTATTCCGATCACTGGTGAGAACCTACCACCGAGAATTATCCCGGAAATACAAAATCAATAACAAAGAGACGGCGAGAAAATACGAAGCTTCACATTTCTCTGGAGTTCTCGCCTTCTCGGGGCTTCTCGGCGAGAGTCTGGAGGCTGCATTACCAGTTGCTAGGCGTACGTCAAAAAAAAGTGCGAGCGAGTCGGACTCGCACACGAAGGGTTCCGTACCACCGTACAATATTTTAACATTACATATTTTAATTTAAAAAATATTGCAGTTTAAAAAAACACGTTTCTTGGATGGGGACCCCCTATAATTTTTAACTTTATTTTACATTTGTTGATAGAGTGGCAATAGAAATATACAATCTGTGAAAATTACAACTGTCTACTTATTACGGTTCATGAGATACAGCCCGCTGACAGACAGATGGACAGCAAAGGCTTAGTAATAGGTCCGGGTTTCGTTTGGCACCCTTCGGGTACGGAACCCTAAAACCAAATAGTCGAAGAGCAGAAGATCAGAACCAAATTAACAGACATTCTACATCTATTCTACGAAACCTCTAAAAACTAAAATAAAAATAAAATGACATTCATCAAGCTTACATAACCAACCTTAGCCTGGACCGCGTAACTGGCAAGCAGGACGGACGCTTCAGGCGGGCAGTAGATGTCCATGCTAAGTATCGCCTGCTTCACTTGGAGGAACAGTAGGTGTTGGGTGACCTCCTGTATCAACTCTTCGGCC
This sequence comes from Dicycla oo, assembly GCA_948252095.1. Taxonomy (NCBI): domain Eukaryota; kingdom Metazoa; phylum Arthropoda; class Insecta; order Lepidoptera; family Noctuidae; genus Dicycla; species Dicycla oo. The sequence goes on along the minus strand of OX411729.1, from coordinate 13,520,275 downwards.
ACATCTTCCGGGTACAACTTGCATAGTAACATGAACGGGGTGCCTGGCATCTGGGAGACGCATTGGTCTTGTACTGGAATGGGAATGAAGATTGCACATGAACACTTAATTTTGAAAAGTCTTGTTATTATAACCAGCCTTGAAATAGTCCTCCAGACCGAATTTCGGCCATAGCGACCAATCTCAGCGGAGACCAGCCTTCGGCGCGGGAGGATTCATAGTGCACAAGTGTGTGCGCAGACACAGGTGCACTCTCTCCTCCCTCATTGTCAAAGTCCCAATGCACGGCTTTCTAAAATCGACAGTGTCTCTACCAGGAAACCCGGACGACGCACGTGGCAAACTGTGGCAGGATACTCGTCCCCATCTTACTTATTATCTACCACCAAAGGAGCATCTTCCTGCAGGGAAGTAGACCTTTCGTGGTCTACTTGGAAGTCCCTGAACCGTCTCCGGACACAAGTGGGAAGATGTAACTCCAACACACAGTGTGAGATTTTGCATGAGTTGCGGACGCCCTTGTTTTAGATTTTGTATTTATACTTTATATCATAGTAAAGCCGCAAGTTCAGTTACCGATTAAATATATTATTTTGTTGAATTTTCGAGATATGATTTTTTTTCTATGACGTCACTCACTACCCGCATTTATGTTTTATTTCTTTGATGTCTAAAATAATAGGTAAAACAGTCTGTAAATTATAATTATGGTAAAATAACATAAAACCTATGATAAAAAAAGCTTAATATCTTTGCAATGCAATTTCAATCTGCCTAGCCTTTTCCCAACTATGCTGGGGTCGGCTTCCAGTCTAACCGGATGCAGGTGAATACCAGTATTTTACATGGAGCGACTGCCTATCTGACCTCCACAACCCACTTACTGGGTAATACTATACCCCTTTGTAAGACTGGTTGTCAGACTTTCGGGCATCTGACGACCCGTAACGACTGTCAAAGAACCACGAATGACAGCCGGGACCAACGGCTTAACGTGCTTTCCGAGGCACGGAGAAGTCTCGGTATGAAAAGATGGTCACCCATCCACAGACCAAACGCGGTAAGCGTCATTTTTTTTTCCATTTTAATATGTTGTTTTATGATATTAGCGTTATATTTGGCTAACATGATACGAGTACGTATGATATTTGTATACAATATACCACAAAATTTCACAACATTATTACATTATTTACAAAGTACACTAGGCACACTCATACAATTGACAACGCTAACTTATAACTTTGAAAATTTATATCTCGGAGAACGTGAGGTTCTAGGGTTTTTTTTTTGTATTGCTATTTATTATTAAAAGGTATCATTCGGTTTAAAAAAAATGCTAATGTAATGAGAATATCGCGAAAAAATATTTTACCCTATTTGAGAAAAATAAATATTTATTTGCCTAGAAGTGTCCGAATTATTTTTTTTTTCATGTGCTGGTACTTAAAAAGATTGTCTATAATACTGTACTACAATTGTAAAAAAAAAAAAAACAATATACGATTCGAGATATAATGCATCTTCTAAACTAAACGGAACAAGCCCATGGTTTCTTCGTGAAAGTTTTACTTCTTACTTAGATCCATCAAATAAGAATATAAACTGAACATCCAAGGCAAAATCTCACACTGTGAACCTGGTAAACTGGACCTACCTCCACGGAACGGCAGCAGGGTGAGGATGTGGAACTACGTCGCAAACTATGCTCCACCTTCTATCCTGCCCTTTTGTTCCAAAACATGCAGCCAAAATGATCTCTGTGCTGTCACCGACGACGCCGTGGAAATGGCGAAGTTCTGGGCCAATAACATCTGAAATACCGTTGTTCCAGCGACACGAAGAAGAAGATAGTCCGATGGGACGGCAATCCGACACAGAGAGAGTGAGAGGGAGGGAGGAGAGAGATAGGCGCAGGGCCAATGGCTTACCAAACAACGGTTAACACATTCACTGCTGAATTATTTGGCGAACTTGCTCCAAGTGCTGCTTTATGATACACTAAACCCTGTGCGGCAAACACTCATGCGCGCCCAAAAAATACTTCGTGTGGTGCTATGAGCGCGTAGGCGCGATTGAAGAAACTCTACCCAGTGCGGCTGGGCACATATGTGCGCCGTTACAAACTTATCCCAAGTGCGGCGAGACGCCTAGGTGTGTTTGAAAATTTTCCCATTTTTTATGAGTCATAAAACAATTACGCCAAGAACAATAGAGATGCACAAAAAACCCACAGGTGCGGCGCGCCGCATTCGAAGGAAGTACATAAATTGTATGGACACGCATATGCGCCGGTAGCACATGGTGAACGTTCGAAAATCGCACATGCGTGTCGGCCGCACAGAACGTGATAACTAGCCTTATTAATATGGTGACGAAGTTTTACAAGGTGTATTGGTCCTGTTGACCATAGACATGTCTTTTAAAAATCTTCCAAATTTTAAATAATACCTTTCTAAAAGAGGTTCGGAAAGAGTATGTACATAATATAAAACTAAATAAATGTAGGGGATAAATTGTCATTTTCGCACAAAACGGATTTTGTACTGAGCGGCGCAGAGTTGCTATGGCGTATTTTTAGTATAACCTATACTTAAAAGTTACTTAATATTCTTATCAAGTACTTCAGTGTAATGTGACAACAAACATTGCACTTCAACATTCTAGTAAGTATAGATTAGGTGTAATGAATGACAATTACATAATGTGATTATCTGCTTAAGTAATGAATACAATAAACTATCTAAAGTCATTTGAAAAACGAAAGGACATTTAATAGTACCTAGAGATCAAATATGTTGAATCAAAAACATGAATATTTGTTTTCTATTTCAGGTGCCTGAAAGTTTAACATTAGATCTTGCAAAGAATCCTAACTAAATTTTGTTTGACACGCTTTCACGCTAAAACGACTGAACGGATTTGGATGAAAGGTAGACCATGACCTGGATTAGGACATATATGATACTTTTTATCCCGTTATTTCTACGGGATCGAGACTTATGCGGGTATATTTTTGTTGGAGATAATAATAAACTCACCTCTTTTATCCAACTTCAGCCAACTTATAAAATGTTTCGTATCTTCGAACTGCAGTCCAAAGAACCATGTTTCTCTCAGACCTATAGTCCTGCATACTAAATCAAACAGATCTCTTCCTGTAGCTCGCCACTGCAATGAAAGTGAATATTAAATATTTATCATCAGGGAATTTCTAAAGATTTGGACTCATTTAAACAATTGTCTACTAGAAGCCGTTTGAATGTAAGTGTTCAACTGTTTTCACAATTATATTTATTGTTGTTTCGAGGTTTTTTTCTTATGAATAATCGCTGGTTCATAAGACATTCCAAAGGTTAAGTAGGAAACATATTTAGCACATTTAAGAAATATACGTAGGTAGCTTGCTGCAGTATTGAATTTAAGAAGTATTTCTCAACAGTCTCAACTTATGGTTGTAGCAGAAGGAACATTGTGGGTTTTATTTGGTAGGAGTCCATCAGTCAGACAAAAGGTATATCAACATGGATTCCTCCCAAAAAAAAAAAAAAATTCTTTCTATGTTCTTTATTTCTCTCTCATAACAGGCATTAATGTATACAAACATTTTTCCTTTCAAGTTTATTTATAGTCCATTTTATGTAATATTGTCCTATACTGCATTCTGTTGTATACTATTTATGTTTGTTCCACAACAATATTGGCAGATAACAGGGCTATCAGTGTAGAGTTCATTTGTTATCAAATGTCAAACATCTATTAAGTTACCTACTGGTCATCCTGTGACTAATGTGTGCCAACTATATAATATTATATCCTAGAACATTATTCACACACGGTCATCTGATCCCAAACTAAGCAGAGCTTGTACTATGAAAACAGGATAACTGATATACTACATACACTACTTTTTTTTTAAATACATACTTATATAGATAATTACACCCAGACTTAGGACAGACAGACATGTTCCACAGAAATGTTTGTCCTGGATGGGAATCGAGCCCATGACCTGCGGCATGATAGGTAGTATGTTAACCAACCATGCCACCTGGCCTGTCAAATATACTATAGATTCTATAATGTTTTATTTAAAGGATAATGGTGCAGATTCTGTTGCACACAAACTAAACCTAATTTAGGCTATCGCTAACTTTTTATTTCCAATAAAACAAGAAAGAGACGGACGTAAATTAGAGCTGTCAAATTTTGTTGGAACTAATATTTCTATACAAATTCAGACAACATGTAAAAAGATGTTGACTAAAAACACGGAGAAGCGCAAGGCGTAAACTAGTTTGACATCTCTAACTTAGTTCATAGCTATAGCCGTCCTTTTCTAGCACTGCCTGTTAGTAAAAGATAGCAATTCTCTAATTTTAGTTTAGTTATTGAACAAGAGAATCGGCACCAATATACGTGGAAAGTTGGGGTGGCGGTATCTAGGGTTAGGGTAGGCTGAGAAAGGCATCATTTTGGTTGCATTTGCAATTTTGCATTCCAAGACACTTGGCACTTGTGGGCTCAAGATATATGGAAGTGATGAAGAGCAGGCATCTCATGTAATTTTTTATGTTTAAAAAGTTGTGGTTCTCAGCGTAATTTGAGTAGGTAAACAAATTTTTATTTTTATTTAGAAACTTAATACCTAATTAATGTAGCAGACTTATATCAGCCAGCCTGATCATAATTTTTTCCCAAAGGTAGTAATAGTAGAACAACAGTTTAAGATTTTTAAACAGTGGGTGAAGTTGAGCTGTTGGTGATGATGATGGATATAAGTGATGCCTAATAACAGCAGTGAACTGAATAGTCTCAAGATAATGTATTGATTGAATAGCTACATATGTAAATTATTACATACAATAATAGAAATGATTAGCAATGACATAGTCTTCTTCTGCATTATCATAACTAATTCCATCCATATTCAAATGTCTGCATTCTTAACCTTTGGGGTCATAGTGATCATTGTAAAGTATTCAGACATTTCAAATATGGTAGGTACCTACTGAGGTAACATTGCTTTATGAATACTTTGAGAATGAATAAGGCATCCATTCATTGTTATAACAATCAGTGGTTGAACTAAAAGTAATCTTGAAAAACATACAAAAATACCATTTCAATAACAAACAATGTTCAAAATTACATTTTATTTTGAACATTGTTTGTTATTGAAATGGTATTTTTGTATACGACTATTACTCTGACTGACTCGAAATCGAACCTATAACACGATTACACACGACCTACCAACCATACTGTACTATACTAAAGGAAAATAATGACTAAACAAGGCCCCAATTATCACTAGTGTGTATTATTAAGGTAATTTACGAGTTCGCTGAGTGACAGTGACTCACAACCAAGCCATTATAAGCCAAGGATCGCGCTTACACACTAATTTCGACAATAAACAATAACAATGTAATCTTTCTATATACGTAATCTATCAACATTAATTTGTCAAAATTCTCACCTCAAGGTTAAATTCCAATTCAGCGTCTAGCGTACATACTTTAACCGGGAACGACTTGGACGCCTTTTTTCTTCTAAATTGAGGCATTATCTTCTATCATAGCTTCAATACCTCAACAGAACAATACACACATTAGGTTAGGATATTTCTTGCGCTATCAATTCAACTACAAAACGATGTTCAACGTTTATGTAATGTGCAATAGAACGAGGAATGCGTACAATTTCACATTGCGTACTATTTCTAGCAATTATTATTTACAAACAGAAAAACGTCAATGAAACAAGTAAAACGAAGTTGAATGAACAAAAATTATTAGAACTGCGTTCCGTTACGCTTGTTTAATGTTATGTTGTCTGTTTATGGTTTTTTTGTTCTTGAATAGTATAGTATAGTGATTGGGAACGCATTCAATGTAATCAAACTGAAAACCCCAATATTGCGAACACACTTAACGGTTTATTCACTGTAAAATGCATGTAAATTAAAATATTTACAATTAAATTACCAAAGAGTATTTCAGTTATTTTGAACTGGGTCTTTCATAATTCTGCAAAGCGCTCATCTCTAGCTTGGTCTTTTGCGGAAAGCAAAACGCAAAACCGCTGTCTACGTAAAACTTTTTTTTTTTGGCAATATCAGTAATGTCATTATTGACAAGTTTGGCAACTTGACAACTATTTGCGATTTGCGACCAACTTCATTTCAAATAGCCGCTCAACCACGTGCGATGTTATTAAATTGAAACTCGTGCTAGGCAAAAAGAAAAATGGGAAAATTCAGATCCAAACTGAAGGGAAAATCGAAGGGGAAGCGATGGCAGAAGGGCCAGTCGTCCAACTCCAACCCGAAAATACAGAAATACCGGGAGATGGCGAAGTCCCGGTTTTTTCAAGAGAATCTAGGTAATCTGGGTTATATTTTGCTTAATTTATCTCTTCATCATCATATTAATTATATTCAAGATTTTCTTGTAAACAAAGCCCGATTTCAGCCCCCTAACCTACAACCAGTAACAAAACAAAACACCAGTTTCATCCCCCAAATATTTACTATTTCGCATTTCTGACAACGCTACCTATACCAACTTCTTAAATTTTGTAGGAAGCACGGGTTTAACCCAGCAGGCTGTTTCAAAACATGATGCCATGATGACATATGAGCATGCATCACTGAAAAAGAAATCTGACACAGAATCAGAGTTGCTGATAGCTAAGGAACTAGAGAACATGTCCATGAAGAGTGCAGATGGTGCCTCAGATACTGAATACTCTGGGTCTTTCAAAGCTGGAACATACAAAACTTTCCAGACATTTGCATCTGACTGGAGTCAGTGTTCTAATGTTAGTTTTAGCAAGTAAGTATCTCATTTTACTACTATATTTGTTTACCATTTATAGTCTGAATATAATGAGAATCGGAATACTTATGTGAATCTGTGAATTTATGATTTCTTAGGATATAAGGATTTATTGAAGAACGGATGGATGGTATTAAATAAAATAAAATACATTACAGTAGAGTCTCACTAAACTGGCACTATTAAAAACCAGGGGTGCCGCATCATTGGAATGTTTAGATTATTGGATTGTATAGAGAAAATTACAATTTAGAGTTTTAGAGTAATGGTGGCCCAGTGGTAATGGCCATGACTTATGAGTTGAAGATTGTAGGTTCGAACCCAGACTGGCACTTTACTTTGTGTAAATTATTTCATCACCACTGCTCTCAAAACACTGAAGGAAAACATTGTGAGGAAACTGGCTTGTCCTAGAACCAAAAATTCGAAGACATGTGATATCTACTAACCCACACTGGGCCCGCATGCTGGAATACAGCCTACTCCCTCTCATAGAGAGGAGGCCTGTGTCCCAGCAGTGGGAACATTTTAGTCTGATTATGTGTATAGAAAAATTCAAGATTAATAAAATGAAGCGTTTCATAAGAAATCATGTATTTATGTACCAAACACATGCTGACAGAGGTGCCAGATGATTGGATGTGCCAAAGAACTGCAGTGCAAGATTAATGAGACTACTGTAATATATATCAAATTATCCTTCACACAAGGTAGCAAAAGGAGTGACAATCCTAACTATAATATTATAAATGTGATAGTGAGTTTGTTTATTTGTTACACTTTCACGCTAAAACAGCTGAACGTTTTTAAATAGAATTTGGCACATGGGTAGACCATGACTGATGACCTGGATTAGGACATTGGATACTTTTTATCCCGGTAGTATGTTTCTGTGAGGTATTTTTCGACATGGCGGGCGAAGCCGTTGGCGAAATGCAGTAATAAGATGAGGGTCTCGTACCTTCATCTATCTTATTATTTCTTCATTTATTACCCGACTGCCAAGGAAATGTTACGCTTTCGCGCGTATCTTCTTTTGTAAATTTGTTTATTACCTCGTTTCTTCCAAACAGCTAGATGGATTTCGATAGCTAATATTGTATATTGTGTCCTTAGATAGGTGTTTGAAAAAAAAAAAAACAAAATGGCGGATTTTTGGCGCGGAATAGTAATATGTTAATAAAACAAAATTAACCAAACCTATTGTGTAGGGTATTAAAATGAAGGAAATTACGAAAATATACATAAGTTGTGTGTTTATATTTAATTAGGAATAATAAATTGGTTAATTAAATCCTACTAATATTATAAATGTGAAAGTTTGTGAAGATGTTTGAATATTTATTACTCAATCACGTCAGAACGGCTGAACGGATCTAGATGAAATTTAGCAAAGAGATAGAGTCCGGAATAGCACATAGAATACTTTTTATCCTGGAAAATATATATGGTTCCCGTGGTAAATATCCATACCCCAATCATATTTAAAACGAAACAAATAAATTGTATGTGGCAATACAACGTGTTTTTTTTATATACCATAACTCTCCCTAGAGTTATGGTATATAAAAAAATTAATGAGACCATCATTGTGAACAATACTAACTAATTATGTACCTTCCTAACTGCACGACGAGCGCTCTGGACTATTTTAACAGTTACCTTCATGTTAAAACTTTGTTTCTCATTAAGTGAATATGTAAATCTTTGAGAAATAAATGATAATTTAAACCGTAACAACTTTTACTATGGGACCAAACCCGAAATCGCGAAAAAAAAATCAGCTGTCCCATACATTTATGCTCGCAAAACTAGTCAAAATGTAGGGAACTGCTGATTTTCTTTTTTCGCGATTTCATGTTTAGTCCCATAGTAAAAGTTGTTCAAAATGATGGTCTCATTAATACCCAAGAATTATGGTACTTATATAAAAAAACACATTGTATATTATTTATATATTGTATCTGGAATTAAAAATGGGAGGGGAAGGTATTTTTTTTTAATTACAAAAATATACCAAATAAAACTTAGTAATGAGTCAATTCCAAATATATATTAATAATGAAACTAAAAAGATTGAAATATAAAACGTACTAAAAAAAAAACCCCGAATGCACAAATACAACTGAAAAAAGAAAAACAAGCAGTACCTATACTCTATTGAATTTTTAGTATTCCAGGTGGGGACAAACAAAAGTTACACCATTTTCAGGTTATTGGTTTGTCCCCGCCTGCGAAACCAAAATTCGATAGATTATAGGTAATGCTTGTTTTTCTCTTTTCAGTCGGGTTTTTTGTTTTGTCTTATATTATTGTCACACCCTGCCTATGCAGTTGATTGAGTAGGTACTAAACAAAACAATACATGAATGACTTCTATACAGAAATAGTTGTTTCTTCCAGCTGTTAAAGCAGTAAAAAAGTATCTAAACTACTTTGCCAACCAAGAAAGACATACTACCATTTATGCATTTATTATTATCACCATTTATTATTATACTAGCTTTTGCCCGTGGGTTCGCCCGCGTGGAGGTGTGAAATTATCCCACGGGAATGTATACCGGGATAAAAACTATCGGGATAAAATCTAAAATAAAAAAATCAAAGTCTTTTCGAACGTCAAAATTTCATAAGACAGTTCCCCAAAACGCCCGCCCTTCACCACTTCCTAGTGCTTTAGCTGAGGAGAAGAAGTGGCGCAGCAGACTCCCCAGCAGCACAGCTGTGTTCTGTTAAAAAATACGACTCTATACAACACTGCGCAAACCAATTTAGGCACATTACGCAACTCAAAACATTAAATTAAATTATTTGCTATAAGTCAGCTAGCACACGCCAATATACGAAAAAAAAACGAAAACTATACTTAAACAGAAATAAAATGCAAAACTAAAACTTAAGCAGAACTTTATACTTACCCAAATAAAAGCCTCCAGTAATAAAGGGCGTGCCCACTTACATATAGCCGTATATGTAGCCGTAACCACAGATTAATACAGATGGGACACTCCGCAGTTTAGGTATGAAGCTACAAGTACATTATTGGACAAATTAGATCTGGACAAATTGCAGGTCGGAATTATGAATTCCTTAGTTTCAAACCCTAACAGTGAAGGAGCTTGTCTTTTGTTTAAACTATTATCGTCTTAAGTTAAACTAGTGAAGTATTGCATAAGATTAATCGGACTGACATATACATATAGTATAAAAGTCCAAAAAATAAAGAATAAAAAAAAAAAAAAAGCTACAAGTACGTGTTTTTGAGTTTTCCATCTGTATAAATCTGTGCCATAACTCGTAGTCACAAATGATAAATTAGGACCATCGAAGTCGAAGTAAAATAAACAAAGAGTTAATTACTAATAACAAAACCAAGGTCAGCAAGACAACCAGTCACCACAAGCAGCACGCAAAGATCAGCCATTACCCCCCTCGCCATATTTGAGGGAAGGAGGCAACCCGACTCCCGACGCTACCGCAAGTAGTGACATCTAAGGGAGCATGACGAACTTGCTGCCGGTTGCTCAGACAAGAATAATATAATCAATTGTTGAGGTCACTAGCTAACCACATATTGCAACACCACTCATAAAAAAACATTGTAATGTGTAGATTATGTCAAATGTAAATAATGTAAATAAAAATAAAATTAAAATGAATCGACTTTTACAGTCAAAGAAAATAAATATCAGGTAGGCAAAAAAGTAATGAGACACTTGGTTTTACGTCTTATATTTTTTATTATTATTACAATACAAAAAGCTTAGTAAATGATGTAATCACCATTAGTATCTAAGACTTCTTGCCAATGATCCGGCCAAGTTTGGATGCCTTTCGCCCAGAACTTTGATGGCTGTGCCTCGAAAAAGTTGTTCAACTCCGCCTCTCCATTAGAGAAATCATTAAATAGTTTACCCCGCAAACGTTGTTTCATGGCTCTAAACAAATGATAGTCTGATGGGGCGAGGTCTGGGGAATAAAGTGGGTGGGGTATCGTCTCCCAGCCCAAGTTCTCCAACTGTTGGCAAACGGCAGATGCGACATGAGGTCGAGCGTTATCGTGTAGTAAAACTACATTGACTCGTCTTCGTCGTTTTTTCTTGATAGCAGCAGATAGTTTGGTGAACTGTGTTGAATTTTTGTCAGCGTTTATAGTTTCATTGTGTAAGTTCATAAAACAGTATGTCTTGCGCGTCCCAGAAACAGCAATGCAGAACTTTTAAACGGGTCTTTTGACTCAGCTTCGGTTGAGTTGGTGGCGTTTCTTCAGGAGGCAGCCAAAAAACACACACGTGTATCGTTCTCGTAATGATAATTATAATGTAATGATAATGATATAATTCATGGGTCATCTCCAGTAACCAGATCAGTCAAAAACTCTTTACGTCGGGGTCGCAGCAAAAGTGATTGTCAGATAGCGACACGGACTGCACGACTGGCGTCTGTAAGGACGTGCGGTACCCACCGAGCCAAAACTTTTCGATACCCAAGCTCATGCAGATGCTTTTGCCACAGCGTGGTGCAGTTAAGTGCTTCCGCTAATTCACGAGTGGTAGCATCCGAATTCGACTGCAGTTCGGGGCGTAAATCGTCATCATTCACTGCGGCTGGTCGTCTAGAGCGTGGCTGACTTTCAAGGCTCCTGTCTCCCGATTTAAAACGGTCAAACCATCGTGACACTGTCGCATGGCTTGTACTTCCAGCGCCCAATGCAGTGTTGATATTGTCAGGCGCACCCACCGCACTGCGGCCTAGCGCGTACTCGCATAAGTAGTATAGTGTTCGAACTTGTCGCTCGTCCATTTTCTTCAAACTGACTAAACCGATTTTTTTTTTTGTGAATATCAAGACTAAACCGATCGCGAGGGCGGCTTTATATACCCCCACATCACAAGTACCTATAATGTTCTTCAGACATGTATGTACAGTATGAGTTTTGTAGAGTGTCTCATTACTTTTGTGCCAACCCAATAATTATATGAACTCATATAACCGGAAAACTCGGAAGGTAAGCTAATTCTGGAGAAAGAACATAAAGATTGTATTGAGTTAATCACAGCAACCAACTATTCTTATCGTTTAAGTAGTTGTTGATAGAATAGTATGCCTTTGAACAAAGGTTAGATTTTACTTTAGCTTTAAACACATTGAAGGGCAAATCTAGCAAAGAAGAGGGTAGCAAGTTATAAAAGGATATACCAAGCCCAACAAATGAGTTATGAACCTTATGAAGCCGGTGAAACGGAGACTTATGTCCTAATCCAGGTCATGGTCTACCCATGTGCCAAATTTTATCCAAATTCGTTCAGACGTTTTAGCTTGAAAGCGTAACAAACAAACAAATTCACTTTCGCATTTATAATATTAGTTAAATGTCAATAGCAAAAGGGAATAAGCCACATGAATGATTTTTAGTTAAATCACAACCTCTTTTTAAAAACAATCAATGTACCTTCAGGTTACTGACAAGATTTGACTCAAACAATGGTCTTCACAAAGAGATGCTGGCAGTTCTGGCTGCAGTCACTGAGGTCATCAAAGAGCAAGGTGGCAAGGAATCTACCACTGAGTACTTTGCAGCATTGGTGAGTATGATAAACAGTGGTTATTAACTATTTGGTTGCTGATATGTCCAGCCTTAACGAACATTACAAAAAAAAAAAACCCACACACACATACAAAGTAGACATAAGCCTCATTAAATAATCATCATCATTTTTTAATAATCATCATTCTTATTTTCTTTTACTAAGTAGGTAATACCATGTCTAGGCCAACAAAAAAATATAAAAAAGAACCCGACTGCCAAAACACAACTGAAAAGATAAAAACAAGCATTATTATAATCTTTTGTTTTCTTTTTGTTTTTTTTTTATTAATCTTATATATAATATTTATAGAATATTTTTTATATCAATCTTTTTAGTTTTATTAATATATATAAATCCAAATATATGTATTTAGAATTTACTCATTACTAGCTTTTATTTGATACCAATATTGTTGTAATTAATTTTAAAAAAACCTACCCTTTCCTTTTTTTTGCATTTCCAGGTACCTACAATATAAAATACAGGATGTCTCAGAAAAAACTAACTTTTGTAGATGCATAAACAATTAACAAATATATTTACTTATACATGTTAAAATACCAAATTAAGAAAATGAAGACATGGGAAAATTAGTCTAGACTAGTCAATGGAGACAGGACGTAGTACCTCTCATCGAAATCAGCTTTTCAGGGAAGTCCCTGAAAACTGAATTGAATAAAAACAAAAAAAAAAACAAGAAATCAACAAAATTTCTACTCAACTTCTGAGGCGCGTTTTCAAGAATGTTAGAGACCACTTTAAAGAGTGCCAGAGCCGCGAAGGACGACAATTGAATAATGTTGTTTTTTTTTAAAATAATTTTCCCATGTCTGCCGTTGCTGATTTTGTAATTTAACGTGTATATACACGTTAAATTCTTCAATATATTTCTTAATTGTTTATGCATCTACAAAAGTTAGTTTTTTTTGAGACACCCTGTATTATATAGCCTATGTCACTCCCACAATCAAGACGAATCATATGTTAAAATTCATCAAGCCGCTTAGGCTACAGAGCGTACCAAAGAAATAGACATATATTACTCTCGAAAAAATTACCCTCCTTCGAGGGCAGTTGGGTTAATAAGGAAACTTTAGGCCATAAAAGAATACTGTACTGTGTACCTGTGTACTGTACTGTGTAAGACATGTGAAGTCAAAATTATTTCGGTGGAAGAGAGATATGAATGGAACAGTGATGACTGAAAGTTTTTAATGAGCCCTTGTAGAAATTGTAAATATATTATTTAAAATTATTCGAAGTTCCTTAAATTATTTTGTTACAAGTACGTATTTAACTAAAACCTTTTCATACTTACAAAAACTGCCGTGTAAATATATGTACAGACGCCAGCAGGTCAACCTACCCGAAACTGTCAGATTTTCCCAATCAACCTTGAACCTAATGCTTTAGCAATAAAGTCGAAAATCTATTAAAGAAATCTGACAGATTGTAGTAGCTCGATGTGCTGGCGTCTGTACAATGACGATTGTCATTCAATTACAGATGGAAACCCTAAAATCAGCAGAATTGGAAGAGAATCTAGTAGCAACACTTACACTTCTATCCATGGGTATAAAGGCAGTACCACAAGCAGTTTTAAGAAAACAGTTCTCAGACTCTGCTACTATCTTCACGGATATACTTGTGAAGAATGAACAGAGTGAGAATGGGGCTTTATTGAGGAGTGCGATTGGTTGTCTGTCTGTGTTGCTAAGGGCTCAGGAATATGCCCTGTGGGGTGATTCATCTACAATGAGGATTTTTGATTCAGTTCTTGCGTTTGCATTACATTCAAAGCCCAAGGTTTGTAACTTATATTTTTTCTATTATTAATTAAATCTAAGCTAGGCAAAAATAATTTCTGCAATGTAATTGGATTATTTTTTTAGGTCCGCAAAGCAGCTCAACATGCTGTGACGTCAGTCCTGCGTGGAAGCTGTTTCATGATTTCTTCTGAGGATCAGAAAATTAAGGTAAAAGAACACCCTTTCATTTTATTACATTTTTACACATCAAAATATACTTCAGCCAATTTTGCTCGTAGTAAATCAAATTATAAAAAAAAACAGCCGTCAAATGGAGACCCTACTCAGTTCGGATTTTATGGAAGTTAATTAAACGGTGACTCTAAATTATAGCCCTTAAATGATGACTCTAAATAATGGCCCTTTTCTGCTAGTGAAGTATTCATCAGCCAAACATTAGTATAACCTTATCTTCCCTATTATAAAGATCTATATTGCAGGTACCAAAACTCCACCCTGGTTCAAACCGCGTGGCTGAGTACTGCCTGTCTCAGATCAAGGCGGAAGCATTGCTGGCTGGACATAGAACTGTTTTACATACACTGACCATGCTTAGAGATGTATTGCCAGCGTTCAGCAAGGATTATATTAAGGTAAGTTAATGTTGATAATACGAAGCTTATAAAAGACTTCTTCCTTTGACAGTCGAATGCTTATATTAGTGAAAATAAAACTAGTGGTGGCGTGGTCTCCTTAGATATGAAAGTCGTAGCCAGAAAATACGTTTGATGCGAGAACCTTTGTCACCATGGATACTCGGCCTCGGACTTGCTCAAGCTTTTATTTAGTTTCACCTGTCCCGGTGTCTGTCTGTAATCGAATCTTGCAAGTTAAATTTGACCCACTACCCGGTTTCCGATCGAGTTGAAATTTTACATGCATATGTAAATCGGATGACAATGCAATATTATTATAACATGGAGCTGATCTAATGATGGAACCGAAAGGCGGCCATGGGCACTCGGTAATAAAACGACGCAACCCTATCGAGTTTGGGCTCGTTTGATTTATCTTGTCAAGGGCTCTGTCTTATATGATATCCAGATTAATAAAAGTTTGTTTAAAAAAAAATACAGTTGTTTTGATTATAACTTCAGCAGTGCAGTTTTCACTGCAGGAATCTTCTCACAAAGCATTACGGCCCCATTACCATAACGATACTTATTATATTTCCATTTTGGTCTCTTATGAAACTTAAGGGAAAACCGAACCGTTTCACAAACAAATACGCCAAATACTACTAGCATGTAATAGGAAACATGCTCAGAATTTTCAAAAACTTATTACGTTCTTCCCCAGTCAATCTGCGAAGCAATCCTCTCACTAATGACCCACAACAACGTGTACATAAAGACATGCTGTCTCCACACTCTACACGCACTATTCTCGAACGCCCGCGACGCTAGCAACATGACTGCAGCCCTAGCGGTACAGCTGACGAGGGCTCTGATGGCAGCCCGACCTCCCGCTAACGATACGGGACAAGTGCAGGCTTGGGCGGCCGTACTGACGCAGGGATTTGGGAGTCTGGCTAAGTAAGTTATATTGGATCTGCCGTGGTAGCCCGCGAAATTCAAATGTCTTGCATTTTTTGCAATTTGCAGGTCAGATTCGTGACTATAACAATTATGTATTTACATAATTATAACCATAAGAATCGTCAATACATCTCTCTAAGGTAGATTTGTTCTCTTAATCTAACTTAGACGCGAACTTAGATTTGTGCTTGTCGGACCACGCACATTAAAGGATTCCGCAGTTAAAAAGAATTTATCACAAAAACAAACTTAATATTGTAGTTGAAATACATGTTACACATACATTGATATACGTTACAATTCTCCAACTGTAAATTTTAATTCATAATCGCAAAAAAATATATTTTGAAAAGCTAATGAACGATGAAAGTAAATGGAATGGTGTGCTCAAAGAGGTACAAACAAATATGGCAGTTCAAAGTATGCAAAATGGAAAGGCCATGGGCCCCGATGACATACCAGAAGAAGTATGGAAGTGTTTAAAAGAAGATGGATGTGTGGCTGACTTTATTCTTCAATAAGTTGTTGCATGAAGAAGCGATCCCACAAGAATGGTGCAATAGTTCGCTAGTGCCCATCTTCAAGAATAAAGGTGATGTACAGCACTGCAACAACTATCGAGGGATAAAGCTTATGTCCCATAGTATGAAGGTATGGGAGTTAATAATAGAGAAAAGATTGCAAGAGGAGAGTGAGATTACCCCAAACCAGTTTGTGTTTATGCCAGGTCGAGGAACAGAGGACGCCACTTTTGCACTCCGCCAATTGTGCGAGAAGTATAGATGTGCACACAATAACTTGCACATGGTGTTCATTGATCTGGAAAAAGCGTATGATAGGGTACTTCGGGATGTCTTGTGGTAGGCCTTAAAAGAGAAAGGTTTGCCCGGGAAGTATGTAGAGTTAATTCGTGCTATGTACAGTCAATCTTGTACCTACGTTCGGTCGGCTGCTGGCTACACCGACGAGTTCAGTATGGCGGTAGGCTTGCACCAGGGATCTCCTCCTAACCAGGGGTATCTTCCTGTTGATTATGGACGCTCTGACGGCGGACATACAGGAAGAGGCACCCTGGTGCTACCGAGATGACGACTAATAGAGAAGTATGGAAGAAAAAGACATGTTGCGCCGACCCCAAATAAATTGGGACAAGGGCAGGAGAATGATGATGAGCACTGCGGATCCACCTTAAAAGTATTACCAGGAGAGGCCTCTCATGTCTGGTACAGATTGGTGAAACAACACACACGTTGGAAATTTGCCTAGTTGTATTACATTTCATGTGTAATTGCATAAATTAGGTCGACTAAACTCGCCACAAAATAATAGGTCCGTTTTGATAGCCCATATCGTTTCATATGCCAAAGAGAGACAAACATAGCGGGACAAAGAGGGACACCCTCATGTAAAAACGGACCTATTATTTTGTGGCGAGTTTAGTTTGTATCATTTCATGTTATGGTTCACTCATCTGTACCTGCATTACATAGAGAAACAAAATGGGCCAGTAATCACTGCGATTGCTCTTTGCAAACGATTTTTAACCGACTTTTAAAAAAGGAGGAGGTTATCAATTCGTCGCGTATATATGTATATATACAACATAAATATATAGTATATGCGAAACCCGAAACACGTGTCTAGTATTTTTATGTAAAGAACCTATGTACAAAATTTCAAAACTGTATCATGAAAAATGGCAAAATTATAAGCATATTATGTTACCTGGTTGTCCGTACAAAAACATGGTCAGCACGCGCCCCGAGCCGACCGCGCGTGCCTGTACCTCCAGCGTCGCGCTACGCTCGCTCACGATTGTATTGTAATTAACTGGTGATAACATTTTCCATCACACTTGCAGGCTTTGGACTGTCGTAATGGTCAAGCGTAGGTAGATATTATTATATATTTAATTCGTAAATGCAGCCGTAAGTGATAAAATTAAGTCAATGCGATTTATTGCACCTTATGCCAACCCCTTAAAGTCCAAAGTGGATGAAAAGTGTTAAACATCGCATTACTTAACCAAAGCAGGCTGTAAGTACAAATAATAACTTTCTACAATTAACCATCTTGGCATGTTTAAAATGTTAATCATCACTATTTACAATAACTTATTTAATCGCTAGTTACGATTGATTGGCGACTGAGTTATCACGGCTAGCGGCTGTCGGAAGCCAAAAGGCACCGTAGTCCCTAGATCTTTGTGTGACAGAAAGCATTTTGTAATGTATTCCACGATACTCTGGTGCAGAATTGCCCCTAGTAACATCACAAACTGCTAGTGTACGTACCATTTCTGTGTACTGGACATCGGTGTATGAGATAGACAAAGTTATACAATACTTTTTACGTACGATAAGTACATACACGATCAACCAAAACACAACTGTAGGCCCACGGCGGCCGCGTACTTGCGGGGGCGTGACACGTCAACACGTGTGCTTCAATCTGTAGCATCCGGGAGACTGAAGGCCGGGGTGGTTTTACCCTCGCCCCGCTGTGCGCCGTGATTGTCGATAGGTACTTAGTGTCGCTCGGTCATTGACTTATATTGCTCGGTGTCCAACTTGTAACCTTTTTTAAATATTTTTGGGAGAAAATATAACATGGTGTAAAAATTATTGGAATCGATTCAGTTACTTATTCTTAACAAACTATGTTCAGGTTTCGCATATACTAAAAATAATGTATATATATTTTTTATTTATGTGACCCATTTCAAAAGTTCTTTTTTGTTTGAAAGGATACGCTCTCGAGGTGGTCCCATTGTGACCAAGTCATAATCAGATATGGGGATCCCGTGGAAATCGAGGGAAACCCTCAAATTTTATAGGCACACCTATAGCAATTTGGATATTTTTTATAGTAACTCGCTCTCGGAAAGCACCATTTGGTGAACTGGAACTGATGATGAGATGAAGACCACAGATGGCCATCGGAACTAGTCATTAATAAGTATTTCACGGGTTGCGATTCGATTAAGTACTTTAATATGGCTGCTATGCAATTTATGCTCGTCACAAAGCATATGGTGAAGTGGAGCTAATGGTAACTTCACCATCAGCTCCAGTTCTTCTGGTTCTTACTAGGAGAAATCCTCAGCAATTAACGGCCCTACATCGGGAAAAAACAATATTTTGTAAAAGGTGATGAGCATTAGGCTGTTGTAACTTAGTCAAATTACAAACGGACCCAGAAAAACCAAAAAATTAAAAAAAAATTTCAAAAAAAAAAAACTACACAGTGAAAAATAACTTTATTTTAAGAAGATTAATTTAACTTTTAACATTAAAGTCTGTGGCAAAAATCTAATATACAGATTCAAAGACACCGACTTCTGAAATTAAAGTCATTTTTCACTTTGTAGTGTTTTTTTGGAAGTCGGTGGTTTTTTTTCTTGCCATTCCACCAATTCGCACTAAGCGCTTCTAAACATCCTTCATGATGCGCACGGCAAAAGAGTGGAACTCACTACCTGCCTCTGTGTTCCCGAACGCATACAACCATATTATCTTCAAAGTGATAGTAAACAGGCTTCTTCTGGGTAAGCTCACTCCATCGTCGACTTTGTCTCTGTCACCTCTGACCTAAACTATAGTCTAATATTATTATAAAATAAATTGAATTGAATTTGAATTGAATTTATTTAATAAACTGGCTAGTTGTTGCAGCCAGATCAACTGTCTTTTTTGTTTTCGTTTTAACTTTATTTTAATCAATTTCATTTTTTACTAGCTTGGATCTGAACCTGTGCATGCCCAACCTGCCAGCTTTTGTAAACATCTGTGTCACTGAGCTGTGGCTATCTGACGTTGCTGATATTAACTCAGCATCAACAAATGCTTTGAAGGTAAGAACATTCTTCATCACACTTAGCCTATTGCTAACATCAACTTATTCGGGAAAAAGAAAAGAAATGTTAGGTTACAATTTTGTCCGTTTTTTAGCTGCCAAATTCCTGTTTTTATTATTACATGCCAAATTTTGAATGAAATTTTTTGTCCAATTGTAATGCTTATTTTTTAAGTGAAAACTTCTTTAGGCGCGTTAAACCATTTTTGGTAGGGGGCAATCTTACGGGTCACGCTGGCGGTATGCGTATTGCGTCTGCGATGAGCGGGAATAATACTAATAAGAGACGTTTCGTAAGGCGCCATGTTGGCGCATCCGGCGTCCGCGTGTGGCGACTGCGACCAGCGGAGAAGATAGTACGCGTCCGCGGGTCTTGCGAATTTATCAAATTGTGTTAATTTTACCGTAGTAAGAGTGATTTATACATAGCTAACATGTACCCGCACTGGGCCTGCGTAATAATGGACTATAGCCCACTTCCCTCCCACAAAGAGAAGGCCCCAGCAGTGGCAACATTATAGGCTGATTATGTTATACTAGCAGCGCCCCGCGGTTTCACCCGCGTAAGTCTTGAACCCGTAGGAATATGGGGATAAACAGCATCCTGTGTGTTAATCCAGGTTATAAACTATCTGTGTGCGCATCAAATCCGTTCAATTGTTTTTGCGCGAAAGAGTAACAAATATCCCTCCATCCTCACAAGCTTTCGCATATATATTATTAAGTAGGATGTCTTTGTTGCGGGCAGCATGTTGCAGTGTTGCTAGTAATTGGCAAATGTTGAGAAATAATGTTGCGTGACCATGAATTATTTCTTAACTTTGTTTCCAATGAATACAAAGCTTTACGTATAGGTTCCCTGTACCTAATTTTCTAATCTCAAAATTAACCAAATACAATTTTCCTCGTACAGGCAGTCCTCCTAGACTGCGTGAAGTTAGCTCTGGATTCCGACGAGTCGTTCATCAAGCACAAGTCGCACATTGACGCTATATTCAAGAGCATCGGCACTGGGTTAGATAACCCATTCAATCAGGCTATTAGACATGTCATACTGACCATCGCTGTGTGTTTTGAGGTAAGACTTGGTTCTTTTCCTACCTGCATGGAGGTTGACGAGACAGCAGCTCATGTGCTTCTAAACTGCCCGGTGGTCGCCGCATATAGGGCAAAGTACTTCGGTAACCCAGGTACCCTCCGTGAGGTTGTCAGTAACACCAAGGCGCTGCTGGCCTTCTTTGAGGAGCTGCGATGGATCGAATAATCGATTTTCCCACTCTTACGCAAAATACGCGCATTGACGTGGAGGATACCGGCCCGTTTTACCTATTTATACCTAAGGTTCTTTTGTTATTATTATTTCTTTGATTGTGTGATAGATAATATATAAGTAGCTAGAACGGTACCCCCGTTCTAGATGAGAGAATGAGTACAGGATGTTGCGATGACATTGAATAATAGACTTTATTGTTATTATCATTAAGTATAAATTTGTACACACAATAAAACTGATATCAATCGGCACACCTTGGCTTGGCTTGTGCACACCAGGAGTACCTGGTGTGCACAAGCTTTCTCGCGCTGTTTTTGTTTGCACTTTATGACAATTATATTAAGTTTATTATTCCATGTCATATAAAAAAATAATGAACCTCGTTGGCCTGTGATGAGCCACATTGAGAAAGTAGTCTTCGTTTGGGTTAAAACATATTTTTTTCAGGCTCGAGTTTTTTTTAGTTTGTTATTGCATAGAAAATATTAATCTGAAAAGAAAAATACTGTGTTAGATTTAAATTAACGTCTACCTACATCCGCAGATCGGCAACGAGAAAGTAGCAAACTCTCTCGGACCTCTTCTACGCAAACTAAACGACCGCCGCGAGAGCCACAATTTTGACAACGACAAGGAGGTAGAATACGCCACTGGATGTGCTATCAAAGCGCTAGGCCCCGAGTTCGTACTCAGAATCATACCCATACGAGACGGCCCAGAGACAATCAACCTAGAACGATCCTGGCTACTTCCAGTTTTAAAAGAAAAAATCACCAATTCAAACTTAAAATACTTCGCAACAGAAATTTTAGAAATGGCAACATTCTGCCGAAAGAAATCCAGAGAATTAACACAAATAAAGGACGTGCCCGGATCACATACTTACGAATTACTCTGCAATCAATTCTGGGCTTTATTGCCATCTTTTTGCAGCAACCCAAAAGATATAAAAGATAATTTCAAGTCTGTGGCCAAAGTGTTAGGTAGTGTGTTAAAAGATAATCCGGAGTTTAGACTGTCCGTTATGCAGGCGTTAAGGAAATTGATCTCTTGTTCGGCTGATAATGAAGAAGATCAGTTAGAATTGGGACGTTTTGCCAAGAATTATTTGCCAATTTTGTTGAATATTTATATGTCACCGGCGAAGGGAAGTAGCGCAGAGGGCCAGAGGTTAGCGGCTTTGGAGACTATACAGGTGATTATCAACAGTCTTTTTTTTAGTCTTTTTTACATGTCATGGTTAAGAAAATACGCTAGTTCATGACTATCATTGTAATTTTCGCAATAATAAACAAAGGGCTATGCAATGTTGACCTCTTAGTGCAATAATTAATGTTGCTATCTTTTTTGTTTTATTACTGTGAGCTCAAAATTTTCATTTCACTATTATTGAAAACTAAAAAAAGAGAAATCCCAATTTTACTAAGTTTTATCTATTAATTGAGCACCTTAAATGCCCTCCTTGGTAATTGTAATCTCAAACCAATATTCTCACACAGGTATACCTGACAATCAGTGAACAATCACTTCGTGAAGAATTATTCACGAATGCGCTTCAGCAGCTAGAAACCTCGAAAGACAACCATTTTCAACGAGAATCGATCTTAGACGTCCTAAGAGCATTAGTCCTATACCAATCTAGCGAAATAATAGCCAAACTATTCGAAGAATGGGTATACCCACTCTGCGAAACTGTCTTAGAAGACCCCAAAAAACACAAAAAGGCGAAAAAAGAGAAAGAAATGGACACAGAAGGAGACAACGAAGTGGGAGATAAGAAAAAGGGAGACTTGAAATATAAGGAGAAGTCGAAACTATTAGAAATGGAACATAAGAAAGCGTATAGGATATTGGAAGAGATTTTCAAAAGTGATAAAGAGAGTTGTAAACAGTTTTTGAAAGAGAATTATAAGAAGATTAAAAAGTTGTTGATGACTTCGTTGAATAAGGTTGCTGATAGCAGTAAGGCGGCTAGGTTAAGGTATTTTTTTTTTAGTTTTTACTTTTGGGTAACATTTTACACAGGATTTGGATAGTTTAGGTTAAAAGTAGAGCTTCATCTTTGCCCATAGCATCAAAGACAAGACAGCTTCCGTGAACATACGGTATGGAACCGACATATATACGTCGTCTGGTCATAAGTTTTCTCACATATGGAAAGTTGAATAACTGACACATTGAGTTACGCACTACAACCATTGAAATGAAAGGGTATAAAATACAGATTTACACCACATTGAAATTATTCGAAATGTCCGCCTCTGATGATAGGTAGCCTGGGACCTGGAGAAGGACAGGCTATATTTTTTATCCTGGATCGCAGACGAAGCCGCAGGCAACAGCTAGACAAATAATAATTAAAAAACATTTACAACAACAATTTATCTCCTACACAGATGCATAGAGCACCTTATCAACTCGACACCATTCCTGAACGCTGAGAGCAAGCTACTGAAGAGTGCTATCGCGGAGTCGGTCATATGCACTAAAGATATCAACAGCAAATGTCGCCAGTGTGCGTTCAACCTTATCAATAGCGTTGGTAATGTTCTGAAGACGCAGGAAGGAGGTATGTAGACTAATTTTAGACATTTATATGTGTATGCGAATGTAGGCTCCTGAAGTATATGTGTGTGAATTGAGTTAATTTTCAATTGACAAAAAAATGTTAATTGAAAACTTGCACTAAAGAGATCAACAGAAAATTAATTTTTCCAGATATGAGACCTAGCTAGATCGATTGTTCGCCTCCGTAAACCCCTGTATTGCAACTTTCAACAAATCGTTAGAGCCGTTTTCCGAGAACATGATTTACAAATAGTATATAAAAATATTGCTCATTTAATAGTATAGGATAAATAATCAGCTATAATAATATCTATAACAATAACATTATAGGAAAGGTAAATAACAAAATATTATTTACGATTTGCAACACTTTGATTTTGTAATTTAACACATTTTGGGTTGTTACTTGCAGTTACGTTTATTGCCTCTTGAGCATCATAATAAACTACTACTTTTAAATGTCGCCAGTGTGCGTTCAACCTTATCAACAAAGTTGGCAGTGTTCTGAAGACGCAGGAAGGAGTAAATAAAATTAAAATCTATATCTATGTATCTATTCTAATAAATAATAAAGCTAAAGAGTTTGTTTGAACGCGATAATCTCTGGAACTACCAGTCAGTGTTGAAAAATTATTTTTGCACTTGGCAGCCCAATTCTCGAGAAAGGCTATGAGCTATTTAACATCACGCTGGGACTCGTAGGAGCTGAGCAAAAAGAAAAAAAGTCAGAAAGAACGTTACGCGAAAACGAAATAAAAGCGCGGGTGGGCGATGCGATGCGACGCGATGAGTCGGGGGAACAAGAAATGTCAAGCGGACGAAGTCGCGGGCAGAAGCTAGTTAAATATAAAAAAATTGGATGTGCAAATATAAGCCTTATAAGAAAGACATAGTTAATTTTAGATTTTTTTTAATTTTTTTATTTGTGATGGGTTTGCTCTTGACTCTAGTCTAGGTCAGAGGTGACAGAGACAAAGTCGACGATGGAGTGACCTTACCCAGAAGAAGCCTGTTCACTCTCACTTTGAAAAAATTAGGGTTGTATGCGTTCGGAAACTCAGACGCAGGTAGTGAGTTCCATTCCTTTGCTGTGCGCATTATAAAAGACATTTGGAAGCGCTTAGTGCGAATTGGTGGAATAGCAACCAGGTAGGGATGGTAACTGGCAGTGCGTCTAGATGTCCGATGGTAGAAGGGGGCCGGTGGAATGAGGTCGTGGAGTTCTCGGGTACACTCTCCGAAGTACAATCTGTACAAGACCGACAAGCAGGCAACCTTGCGGCGATGAGCCAAGCTATGAAGCTTGGCATCCACCACCAGTTTTACGTCGCCAATGAGCCTCTTAGCTCTGCGTTCCAACGAGTCAAGCGCGGCTAATTGGTACTTGGCTGATCCATCCCAAAGGTGACTGCAATACTCCATGCAGGATCGTACTTGCGCTTTGTAAAGGGTTAAAAGCTGTCCAGGCGTAAAGTATCGCTTCACCCTATTTAGGATGTCCAGTTTCTTGGCCGCAGTTTGGGCTTTGTATTCGATGGTGGCGCCGAAGATGAGACCAGATGTCAACTCCATGCCTAGGAGCTCAAGTCGATCAGTTACAGGAACAGATGTACCCCGAAAAGTAGGAGTTTGGGCAAAACGACCCTTTTAGCGGTAAAAACACGCCTGTGTTTTGGTGGCGTTAAAAGTGACCAGATTATCCTCACCCCACTGGGAGACGAGGCTTAAGGTCAAATCTGTCCGCTCTACCATGGCCTCTCTCAAGGAACGAACTTCGGCCCCGCTGGTTTTTGCGCTGGAAAAGTATCTCTCTGAAACTGTACTGTCATCTGCGTACCCAACAATACCAGGCCAAAGCGGGTCATTGATGTGCAGCGGGAAAAGAGTCGCAGAGGAACAGACCCCTGAGGAACTCCGGCATCAATAGCCACAAGGTCAGAAGAGCGGCCGTCAACAACTACTCTGATCGACCGTTCACTAAGGAAATCTGATATCCAGCTACAAAAATCAGCTGGGATGCCATAAGCAGGAAGCTTGCTGAGCAGAGCAGCGTGGCAGACCCTATCAAAGGCCTTCGAGATGTCAAGCGATACAGCCAGTGCTTCGGCGTGTTTGTCGATGGCTTCGCCACAGCAGTGCGTGACATACACAAGAAGATCGCCAGTTGACCGTCCCCGGCGAACGAGATAAATCAAATAGAAAAAATGTTTTCAAAACAATCTTAATATTGTAATGGATACTAGCGTTTTTAATGGAACTAAGGTTTATAATCTCAAAGCTACTTGATTATAAATAGAAATTGTTGTGGTATACCCAGGAGCTGGTGAAACCTTTTGTACCTCGGTTTTTAAAACGCTTTAACCTTTCGTATGCCGTAATTACAGAACAAGTAAAAAGCCTTTGTGTCTCGTGTGGATCTACGTTCAGTCAGACAGACCAATGTATACTGGATGGCATCATCATGGATCATAGCATATTTTTGAATAAAGTGTAAAAATAGACCCAACAAACTTGTGTTAAAACGTGTCAAGTAGCTAAACATTTGCTCGCTAGGACACAGACTTACTTCTTTTCCAGCTTTCAATTTTTATTTTACACTATCTTGTTGCCCGCGGCTTTGCCCGCGTGGATGTCAACACTTCCCTATTTGAATCGGATTTTGTTCTCATTTTCAAGGGATTTAATTTTTTTTGCAAGTAACTCTAATTCTTTTACTAAAATAAAAGTAGCCTAAGTTACTCCTTATAACATCAGCCGTTTCGGAGATTAACGGGAACAAACAGACGGACAATTTTTTTTTTATTGTTTCCATTTAGTAAAAAGCTGTTATTTTGACATATCTATACAAATAAATAAAATTATATAGATGCTATAAACATTCTTCCTCAGGCATGCAAGCATTCGTCAACATGTTAACCTCAGGCCTTTCCGCGCCTCTTCCTCGCATCATAAGTGCGACGCTGCGCGCGGTTGCATCAGCGCTCTTCAACTTCTCTGAAGACATGGGAATTCACACAGTGCAGGGACTGTTAGAGACCGTGGTCACACACATGACTAATAGCAACAGAGAGGTTGTTGCGGCGTCTATGAGCTTCTTGAAGGTAAGTGTCTCATCATAAGCGCGACGCTGCGCGCGGTTGCATCAGCGCTCTTCAACTTCTCTGAAGACATGGGAATTCACACAGTGCAGGGACTGTTAGAGACCGTGGTCACACACATGACTAATAGCAACAGAGAGGTTGTTGCGGCGTCTATGAGCTTCTTGAAGGTAAGTGTCTCATCATAAGCGTGACGCTGCGCGCGGTTGCATCAGCGCTCTTCAACTTCTCTGAAGACATGGGACTGCACACAGTGCAAGGACTGTTGGAGACCGTGGTCACGCACATGACTAATAGCGACAGAGGTTGTTGCGGCGTCTATGAGCTTCTTGAAGGATTGGGGCTTACAAAACCCTCATAAAGCAGGGAATATTAGGAGAAAAGTGAAGTGATATGCAATTTTGTACCACGTGCTTACCAACTGTTTTACCTTGTCCACCACCAAAACTAGTTTGTGAGAATTTTTACGACTTAGGTTTGAGTCATGTCTGTCAGCACGGAATCACCTTTTCCGACCGCATCGCTGATTCCGCCGCGCGCACTCTATATCTTTCTCACTCTAGGAAATGACGATCCTGCGCGATAGAAAAGGATACCTAGAACATGAAAAAAGGCGATTCCGCGCTGACAGGTGTGGCTCAACCCTTATTCTGTCAAGACTTCTATTACTGATCCACCAATTATATCACAAGTCCAGCTGTACGATCTCTATCTTCCAATAATACAGAATCAAACAAATATGATTCTAAGAATGCTATTGCTCTTTGTTGTCGGTTGACGTGGAATCCTGGGTTTAATTATTTGGTTTTTACCGTCCAAAATCGGACTACAGACAGAATTTCTACTTGCTTTTTTTAGCGCATGTTCATTCAGTATCCTCTGCTAGCCACACTACTAACCTTAACCAAATTATTCCAGGTATACACCAAAGTCTTACCAACAGACGTCCTAGCAGGATCTCTTCCCCTTATCTTCAAATCACTTTCCTCAATGCCAGAAGACTGCAAAAGACATTCTCGTCTGGAGATAGGCTACTTCCTAACCAAGATGTTGAGGAAGTTCGGCGCTGATACTGTGGAGAAGCTGATACCGACCACTGATGACGTGATGCTGAGGAGATTGAGGAATATTAGGAAGATGGATAATAGGAAGAAGAGGCAGAAAGAAAATCAGAGGTGAGTGGTTTCTTTATTGGTTTAAAGCTAAATGGGTACTTTTACATCCTGGGAGAAAATTTTGTAAAGTAAGTGTGTACGTTTCTGAAAGCAAAGGCCCAGAAACGTTAAGGTTTCTGATCAGTATATCTGTTGTCAAATATTAGGGCGGGGAATACAGATGCCTGTAGCTTGTACAAAACTATACAAGTAGCTGGCATGCTATTGTGACACTAACCAATCAGAAGTTGTTATAGTACACGGCATGCCAGCTGCTTGCATAAAATTGTGCAAGTTACAGGCAGGCTGGCTGTCCAGTCAGTGCACGCATTTGTCAGTAATCGCGCAGCTCAACTCTGAACTTAAGGAGCTCAACGATTCGACGAACAATATCAAAGAAAGGACATTTGGGTAGGCCGCATAAATTACTCAAACTGCCAGACCATGATTAAAAATAACTGAGAGAAAAATAAAACAAACAAAAAAGCAATGACCCACATAGTCTTCACATTCCAGGCCAGTTAGCGTGGTTGGTTAAGATACCACCTATCACGCCGCAGGTCGTGGGTTCGATTCCCATCCAGGACAAACATTTGTGTGCATGAACATGTCTGTTTGTCCTGAGTCTGGGTGTAATTATCTATATAAGTATGTATTTACAAAAAAAAAGTAGTATATGTAGTATATCAGTTATCTGGTTTCCATAGTACAAGCTCTGCTTAGTTTGGGACCAGATGACCGTGTGTGAAAAATGTCCCAGGATATTATTATTATTCACAATAATTAAAATAATATAATACTTTACCAAGTAAATATTCATGTCAACATTCAGTATGCAAAAATAAAAAAGAGAAAAAAGAAAATTTGGAGCAGCTCAATCCCAAGCCTTTTTGTCCTCAATATAATCTTTAACGGTATAAAAAGCTTTCTAACACAAACTTGCGTAATTAATGATTTGAATTTATTAAGGCTTAGATCTTGAACGTGGCTTGGAAGTTTATTATAAAAGCGTATACATTGACACCTGAATGAGCCACTTATTTTCTTGAGCCTTGTTGAAGGTACAACTTTGTGTTTGTTCCTAGTATTTATAAAGAAAAGAAAAAGAAAGAAAATATTTTATTTGGGACACGCACAGGAAATACAAACAGTAAAAAATAGCATAGGAAACTAACAAAATTAACATAAAAAAAAGTCTATTTATATAGTGTGTTGTATTTTTTATTATTTTAACAATTTTATATTTTGATGAGGATATAAAAGATTTAAGGAGTTGTATTACTGATTCTAACGATTATAATTCTGTAAATACATATTTGTTACGGCCGCGAATCATACTTAATTATTTAACATACAACTTAGTACTGACTCAAATTGCAAAAAAACGTAAAAAAAATTGAATTTCGCGGGCTACCCTGACGCTTCCTCCTTAAGTAGATGTATCAATCAACGCTTATATTTCGTTATCACTGTGTTTCTAATAAAGATCCAATCGACTGGCTACCTTTCCAACAGAATTGCAAAGGTCATCAAGCAATCATGTTGATAATTATTTTAATTCTAGCTGCGCACAGAACTGTTGGAAAAATAGCTGAAGAAAACTTTATTTTTGCAATGTTTTCTTTTTCTATCTTTACGACTATTTATGAGCTTGACATGAATAAAACGAATGTCGTAGGTTACACGTTAGCATAAGTCCATAGGATTCCCTACCATAACCACCCACTCTTAATCTAACTTCAATTTCAGAGACCAATCCGATAACGATTCAGACTCAGAAATGCAGATCAAGGGCACGTCAAAGACTTTGGAAGACATTCTCAAAGATTCCGACTCGGACATGGAATTTATGGATGAAGAGGAGGACAGGCCCAAGCCTAAAGTCAAGAAGACGATGAAGGGAAGGAACCAGGCCTGGATCCAGGATGACCCGGAGAATATTGTGGACTTGGCTGACGTGTCCGCTTCTAGAAAGATTACAGGTGTGTAGAATTATATTTATGAATCGAGTCAAGTTCCATTTTATGTCAAATTGAATGTTTAAATGCAACATTTTAATATTTGTTCGGAGGATTTTGTTATAGTGGTCCTGCACATAAAAAGCTTTTTCCCTGCATTAATATTATATATTGTACGTTTAGGTCTAAATAACTGAATAACTTGACGTAATTTTATGAGAAAAAAACCGCCCAAGTGCATGTCGGACCACGCACAATGACGGGTTCTGTAGTAGAAAAGAATTGTAGTTGAAAAACATGTTCTCCCACGGTACGTCACGGTCATTTCTCCAACTGCAAATTTAAGCTTGTAATCCCAGAAAACATTTTTTTTTTTGTGATAAAATTACAAATTAATGATTTTCGGACTTTTTCCTTTACTTGTGCTGTGAGACCTTGCTTCTTGCCAAATTTCATGATTCTAGGTCAACGTAAGTATCCTACAGGTTTTGATTTACTTGGGAGTATCAAAATATGTCGCATAAATGGCCGTATTTTTTATTGCGTTGACTTAGAAGCTTGATTTTTTTAGAGCTTCAAGGGACTACATACCTACGTATTTGATATTAACTTGATACATTCACGTGATACCGAGAAAAAGGGCCTTGACAGACTGACAGATAGACAACAAAGTGATCCTATAAGGGTTCCGTTTTTCCTTTCGAGGTACGAACCCTAAAAATATTATTTATTTGTTTTAGTTGTTAGGTACTGGTCTCATATCAGACAAATAAGACAAATGTGTCTAATAAATGCAATTATTATCTAATAATGATTCATGTCTTGCCTAACAAAATGGCTCGAAATACGCCGTAAGGTCAAAGTCTGTTACGAACTGTTATTAATTTAACAGAATATAGTTGAAAGACGTTTCGTTATACTGCCTACTAACGAAGCGTCTTCCTAATACACCCAAAAATACCACGCAGATTTATTATCACATTTTTTTTTTGCAGCGACCGACCCATCCCGCAAGCAGAAGGCTTCAGAAGTGAAAGCCCTAAAGAAGAAAGATGGCGGCTTCAAGACCGCGCCGGATGGAAGACTGATTATCACTGATGACGCGTTTGATGATGACGGTGATAACGAGCCCAGACCTAGCGGAGATATTGATACTGATACTGATGATACTGGTAGGTACAATGTTGAGTAGTGAACTAGTAAACTCTTGCTTTAGATTTTATTGCGCTTCCCAGCTTGAATACTAGGAGTAGGAAGTGGTGAAGGCTAGGTGTTTTGCGGGTTGTCTTTTATAACTTTTAATATTGAAAAAGTGCTGGTTCTCAGCCTTATTTGAGTAAACGGTTTTTTAATTTGAATTTTGAGTAGATACTTTTTGACTAGAATATAATTCGCAACTATGAACGACTTTTGCAAGTGGATCTTAAAGCACGCACGCTCGTTTGTTATGGGGGCTATCTGGAATTCAGGTGTCTCTGCAAATGCACGAGCAAGCATCCGATCGACTCCATAGTTGAATCAAAAACAAGAAAATAATGCAATAATCCGTTCAACCGTTTTAGCGCGAAAGCGTAACAAACTCACTTTCGCATTTATAATGTTAGGATTATTCCACTGCAAAATGCACTATGGTCCATGTTAAATTATCAAGATATTTTAGATGCGGAAGATGAAGACAGGAAACCTTCGAAGCCCTCGAAGCTGCTCAAACCTGGCGCCAAACGTCGCTACGATGACATCCTGAGCTTGAAGAGTGGCAAGTCAGGCAGAAGTAGAGCCTCCACTGTTACTGTGGGCTCCAAGTATAAGGCGGGAGGCAAGGGTATCCATAGGTACGTTATAAGTGAACATGTCGCTGCTTAAATTCAAAAGGGCCACAAATCTTACAAGTCCTTTTTAAAGCAAATCGTATCAATTCTGTTTATATTTTTATATCCGAAAAAGACACCCAGTATTTTCCATTTAAAAATGGCCTAATCACACAACGTCTTTTTGAATTTTTACATTTCGGTGGTGCCATCAAAAAAGACGGGCTCTCCCGTAAAAAAAAATACTTTTCGACTTATGGCCCCTTTGAATTTAAGCAGCGATGTGTCTAATAAAAAAAGCCTTGTAAACAGTAAAGCTTTGCCCAGTAAGCCAGGTAGCGGAGCCTGAGGTGAGCCGGCCTTTCTTAAGTGCTGATTTAGGGACTAACTACACTTATTCAGCTCAGTTCAGCTTTTGTCCATACAAAACTGGTGTTTTCTTTGGACAAAAGCTTAGTTGAACTGAATAAGTGTAGTTAGTCCCTAAGTCTCTGTTTAGACAGATAGATAGAGTATTCTATTTATTAGTCTTGGTGTAAGTATCTATATAAGTAAGGATTTACAAAAAAAAAAAAAAGTATATGTAGTATATCAGTTATCTGGTTTCCATAGCAAGCTCTGCTTAGTTTGGGATCAGATAACCGTTTGTGGAAATGTCCCAGGATATTACGGCATAAAAATTACAAATTTAAATGTACAAATAATAAAGTTTATAGTTAATCTAATATCAAAGTTACGCTTGCAGCTGTGATTGGTTGCCGGAAATACCAATAACCAATCAAATTATTTAAAAATAGCTTCTGCCCGCGACTTCGTCCGCGTGAAATTTCTTGTGCCCCCGACCCACCCCTTCGCATCGCATCGCCTGCTTCTGCTTCATTTACACTTAGCGTTCTTTCAGCTTTTTTGTTTTTTGTTCCGCTCCTAAGGGCCCTAGCGTGATGTTTTATAGCCTTCCTCAAGAATTGGGCTATCAAATACAAAAATAATTTTTCAAATCCGACTGGGAGTTCCAGAGATTAGCGCATTCAAACAAACTCTTCAGCTTTACTATCAGTACTCGCTTCTGACTTCGGACTTCATCCGCGTGATATTTCTTGTCCCCCCGACGAACCCCTTCGAATCGCATCGCGTGCCCGCGCTATTATTTAATTTACGCTTAGCGTTCCGTCTTGACTTTTTTTCATTTTGCTCAGCTCCTAATGGTCCTAGGGTGATGTTAAATAGCCTATAGCCTCTCAAATGCAAAAATAATTCTTCAAATCCGACTGGTAGTTCCAGAGATTAGCGCATTCAAACAAACTCTTCAGCTTTACTATCAGTACTCGCTTCTGCCCGTGACTTCATCCGCGTGATATTTCTTGTCCCCCCGACGAACCCCTTCGAATAGCATCGCGTGCCCGCGCTATTATTTAATTTACGCTTAGCGTTCCGTCTGACTTTTTTCATTTTGCTCAGCTCCTAATGGTCCTAGGGTGATGTTAAATAGCCTATAGCCTCTCAAATGCAAAAAGAATTCTTCAAATCCGACTGGTAGTTCCAGAGATAGCGGGTTCAAACATTACGTACAAACAAACTTCAGCTTCATTATTATTTTTAGTATAGATGAGATTTTGCAACAGATGTACTCTCAGGTGCCATCTCCACGGACGAGAGAATCGCAGCGTTCGTGTCGCCATGCCGTCAAATTCTCGTCGCGATGATATCGCCGTGTGGAGATTGCTTCATACAGTTTCTATTGAATTTGATGCCACGGGCGAGACTATCGCCGCGATTCTCTCGCCCGAGATGGCGCCTAACAGCCTGGCCACGGGACATGCGACGCGACGATGGAGACGCGACCGGCGACACGATCGGCGGTGCGGGAATTTCCGCTGCGAAGTTTGCACGGGCACGGGCAGTAGCATTCGCCGCCGCGATCAATAGACCGAGAGCGAAATGCCTCTATCAAAATTATCTCGATATGGCTTGGAGAGTAGTAGCGTTTTTGTTCAAGACTTAATATTTGTATGAGATTGTGGAGTACATGATTTAAATAAGAATTGTGGTATAGACGGTTTCGAAGGTGGAAAATCGGAGTATAGAAACCAGCAAGAACTGGAGAACCCGGTAAACGTAGATAGGATTTAAAGCGCTGCAGAAAAAATATTTTTACGTTAAGGTGACATTTATTATGTAACTACGTCTAACATTGATATAAAAATTCCTAAACTTGTTTAGCTCCTGCACTATTCGTCGCGTCTACCGCGCGAGTCCGTGGCATGCGCCGTACGATTCATACATTTGTTTCTATCGTCCGCCGCGCCGCCAGTCGCTCGTGCGATTCGCTTGGCAAACTGCCTGTCGCGCCGCCAGTCGCCGCTACGCGTGGAATGGCTAGTACATTTGTTTTAGTCGCAAGACGCTTCGCCGTTCGCACCGCGCAAATTTTCGCTGCAGCGAATGTCCCGTGGCGAGGCCTTAAGGAACTTTCGGAACCCTGTGCTTATCGTGCCTAATATTGTCAAATCATCATTCGTGCATAAATATACTGTAATTGTGTCGTGTGTCATTTTTTTTTAAGAAAATACTCTTTTTTATGACTTCATAATTTTGCCTGAGTTTTGGAGGACATTGGCAACCACTAGTGACCAACGACCGCAGTTTGCAACGGCGCTAATAAAATGTTATATTTCAGGCCTCTTGGATCAGCCGCGTCTGTTGCGTCCGGTGCAGGCACAGAATACAAGTCTAAGAAGGCTAAGGGTGACATCAAGAAGCAAGGCAAGCACGACCCGTATGCGTACCTACCGCTGTCTAGGAAGAATTTGAATAAGAGGTAAGTGTAACACTCTTGTGAAATATATGATTTACCTGTTTTTACCCGACTACGGCAAAGCCAAAGGAGGGTTATGATTTGAACTAGCTATTTATGTATGCATATTCATCTGTTCCCTGTTAACTCCTAAACCACTCCTCGTATTTTGATAAAAGAGGGGTTCGGATGTTATTTTGGTACGATGTCTTGTTTATATCTTTTTAGCTGGCGTTTCTGTCGTAAATTGGGTTTAACTTTTAACTTTCTTTTTGCGACGAAGTCCTTTAACGCAGCGGTGGTAGGAGTAAAATGGCAGAAAATGTGACGTAACGAAGCGTTATGTCGTCAGTTTCAAGTGTCAAAAGTTTTTCTTTTTTTTAATACAGAGCCATCTAGCATAGTTTTTACAAGCTATACTAGATGACTCTATATTAAAAAACAAAAACTTTTTACACTTGAGACTTGCCATTAAGAGGAACCCATTGGGTCGTAAGTTTGGCCCATTGGTCGTCTGACATTCAGCAGATGTGTCCAGCCCAATTCCATTTTAGTGTGGCAGCTTTCCAAGTGACATCGGTTATCTTTGTGATGGAAAGGATGGTCGTATTCCTACCCAGTCTGTTAATTTGATACCCAGAATACTCCGTGCCATAGGGCTCTGGCAAATCTCGAGCGTGGGTTCTGCTGATTTGTCAAAGACCAGTTTGAGAACCATATATGAGGATAGGAAGTACGCACTCGTCAATGAGTCTTCTCTCATCGTGGCAGGCTCAGACGGAGATGGCCGGATGAGCCCCTTCAACAAGAACTGGACCTTAGTAGCTCTAGACAGAGATAAGTGGAAAGAGAGTAGCTGCCTTTGCCCTGTAGTGAGACATCACAGGCTTTTAATAATAACTTGAAACTTGAGACCATACTAGATAGCTCTGTATTCATACATAATATAAGTACATCCAAAGCGATAGCAAAATAGCTTGTCAATTGCGCAATAATTGCTTTTGAATCGCTTGTCAATCGCAAATCAGTATGACGTATCGCTGATACATAATACCGATTTGCAATTGAAAAGCAATTATTGCGCAATTGACAAGCAGTTTTGCTATCGCTAGGCTTCTGCGAGATGCGTAATAAGCCTGCCGGTTTCCCACGACATCTCCCGACTTTTTTTTATTGAGTACTTATGTTCTCCTCTATAATTGTAGCTAAATATTGAGATGGTTAATACACTTTTCACACACACACAGACACATAGAGGTGTTAAGTAAATGAACTGACTTACTTAAGAGCGTTCACGCCGCGCGGGCTGGCAATAATGTCGCATTTCTAGAGGTGTTTGAGAATATTTTACTAGTAATATTTTTTTTTCATTCAAGTATGTAACTAGATCGTTGGTATTTATAAGTATGTATTCTATTATTTAACAGTTATTTTGGTTTTTTTAACTCATAAAATTGACATTATTGTCAATTATTTTCTGTTCGCAGTATTACTATTAAATATTTTTATTTACTATAGAGTATATTTTAAAAATAAGTATAAAATACAACGATCTAGTTATTTGACTGAAAAATATAGTACCTACTTTGATTTAAATTTAATAAGATAATCACAATAACCTCTAGAAGTGCTACGTTGCCAGTCCGCGCGCCATGAACGCTCTTATCAGAACTTTTATCTCATGAAGCGACACGCGCTTTACATGTGGTTACAAAGTGTACAAACACGCCTTTTTTGTGCCGTTCCGACTACCTATTGTTGGACGAAAACAAATGACCATTTTAAGGACAAAAGGTTTCTTCAATAAATCAGTGCTTTACAAAAAGCAAAAGAAGGTGTAAAGGCGTTGGTTTTGTTTTACGTTGCGCAGGAAAACGTAACGCTTTTTTAAGTTAACGCTTGTATTATT
Source organism: Dicycla oo (assembly GCA_948252095.1). NCBI lineage: Eukaryota > Metazoa > Arthropoda > Insecta > Lepidoptera > Noctuidae > Dicycla > Dicycla oo. The sequence goes on along the minus strand of OX411729.1, from coordinate 13,484,079 downwards.
TCACTCCTCGTAAAGTTTTTATACCGGAGGCCTTATATGAAAATCAATTCTTAAGGAGGAAACTCCAAAAATAGCAACATCGAGTTGTCGGTCACGTCCTTATTTTCCATAAATACTGAGCTGATTTTCATGAACTTCGTCTAGTTTGGCTTGGCATTGTTCCAAGTGGAGTAAAAAAACATCATTCCGTTGTGGAATGATGACATAAATCATTGAGACATAACATGTTATTTTACGAATGCAGAAAATATTGTATTTAAAAATTTTACAAACTAAAAAATACGTCACTTCCAGTAGTGCCGCCATGGGCCATGATGACTAACTGGACACCAACTTGACTCGAAAGTAAAGCATTCGATTGTAAGCTTTAAATCGTGTTACGTACAGTACAATTTACACAATTTCTACAATATTAGTATACGTGGCGTGGGCCACGTGTTGCTCAAGCAGTGTACAGCCAACCGCACGTCCATGGTCTTTTCTTGTCGTTAGTACTCTTCTTCGAAGCTTTTATATTGATTGAGCCCAGTACATATTGATCGCGGCATCAGTGGCAGTTTATAGGTCATCCGAGGACCTGCACCTCGAAATGGGCACTTACTGTTAGTCCATGGTAACAATTTGACCGTGACAGAGCGCCTGATACAGGGTGATGATTTAGACGCCTGCATCCGTCAAGGGGGTGATTCTACCCGTCATGCTAAACAACTTTCACCATGAAACTCATATCAAATTCGACAACAATAGACAGACTATTTCGATATTTTTTTTATTTATCTTATGCATGTATGTGTTTCAAAGCGAAAGTTGTTTAGTATGACAGGTAGAATACCGGAGGCCACTAAATCGCCACCATTTATTTCGTAGCAGTAAAATCTGTTTTCGTAGTTCAAATGTTACTTCTGACGCACTGTTGACAGACGATGTGTGGTCGACTAGTGAATGTTGGGTCGACCTCGACCGCCTAGTTCTCGCCGAGTTGACAACTACTGTTTGTTCCAAAAATATCTGATGAAAGTGTAAACAAACCATGTACTATCGAGGAAACTACATCTGACCATTTCGAAAACAAAATCACGTGTACACGATGACCACATCTGTTAGCAAGTGTTACTATAGCGGCCGAGCGCTGCAAACATGAATAGTCGTGTCGTGTTTGTTTTTCCGATAGTACATGTCAAATTCTTACGCAATCACTCTCTTAAGGGTTTTCTAATAAATTATTAATTTGATCAGATACTTTTGGAACAGACGATCATAGTTATAGCTGAACCGGTAGTTGGAGTTGAGACGGTGTTGGAGTGTCGAGTTGATACGAAGTGCCTTACGACTACGATGCCCTTCTTCTTCTAAATGGACTTGGCCCAGAATGCAGAAGGTTTCTTATATACATTTTTATGCATTTCTTTTTTTTTTTCACAGGAAAAAGGCCGTCACGTCGAAACAGTTTAAAGGTGTCGTCAAATCTAAAACTAAAGGAGGAAGGATAAAGAAGAAATGACACCTATCTTTAGTCAAATAGTAACTTATGTACCTACTATATTTAATTTATATTGTATCATCTCGTTTTTGTCAGTTCATTTTCTTGGTCAAAGCTTGGAATTAAATGCATTGCTTGATATACAGGATGTCCGGTAATTAATTTGGTAATATTGGTAATTTGGTATTGGATAACTTTGAAATAGCATAATAATATAATAGACCTTACGGTTGTTAAAAAAAAATACAAAATATATATAAACTAGCTTTTGCCCGCGGCTTCACCCGCGTTTTTGTCGGAAATTATCCCACGGGAACGCACTACCGGGATCTAAAGTATCCTATGTCCTAATTCAGGTGATAGCTACCCATGTCCCAAATTTTATCCAAATCCGTTCAGCGGTTTTATCGTGAAAGCGTGTCAAACAAACGAAACTCACATTCGCATTTATAGTATTATGAAAAACCGGTCTATCGACAACCTAGACACAATATATATTAGGTGCTTAAATAAAAAATTAGAAAAAACTCTTAACACACTGCTAAAGTTTTTATAATAATATAATTCAATCATGATTCGAAAGACACGTGGCGCCATCTATTATCATAAGAACGTTATTGTTGTTTTACTCGGGAGCAGTACTTTTTTTTTGGGACGAAAGGTACACGTTCTGTACCGTGACAACGTATATGCAAAATTTCAGGATGATTGGTTCAGTGGTTTAGGCATGAAAAGGTAACAAACAAACTTACAATATTACTTAGGATACTAGCGGGCCTGGCGAACTTCGTACCGCCTCAGCAATGCCACCTACCGGGTCCAATTGTGTTTTCAAACCATCCAGGAACCCATTGAAATATACACACATTTCATCCAAATCGGTCCAGCCGTTTAGGAGGAGTTAGGTGACAAACACACGTGGAGATAAATTATATATACATATTTAAGGATAGGGTGCCTGGTAATTGGTGAAAAAAAAAATCAGCAGCTCCCTACATTTGGACGAGTTATGCGAACATGAATGTATGGGACAGCTGATTTTTTTTTTTCGTGAATTCAGGTCTGGTCCCATAGTACAAGTTGTTTGTTATCATGAGTAGAATCATTTTTTTATGTATCGGTCACTAATTACCAGTCACCCTATATATCTCAATCCCAAGTAGTACCTACCTAAGATTAAAACAAAAAAAAATACATTCTTGTCTGAATGAATTCCATCGGTTATTTGTTGATATTATATTGTACGCTGACTATTTTGAAGTTTTTTTTTTAGTCGTATCTTGGGATATATTTTTTTTTTTTTTTAGAACGGCCATAAGGTCTATTATATGCTATTTCAAGATTATCCATTAATTACGGGACATATAAAGAAAACAGGCCAGTCTGTTGCAAGTCCCAAGCATTTATTTTGTTCTCAAAATTGAGATTTCCATCTAGCCCCAAGAGATGGTCTCTGAACATAACATTATTTTTAAAAAATATTAAAATAAAAAAAATACCGTTTTTAGCATCAATACGAACTGCAAATTTAAAAAAATCTATGAATCTTATTTCAGATATTACGCGACGGCTCAGTGTCCGAATGAGCGATATAAAAAAAAACATAAATATTTATACTCTGTGGTCGAAACTGCTTCGTTTCCGTTCAGTCTATCAATACGTCGTTTTTGATTTGTGAAATATTGAAACTTTAAAGTATATATTAATAAATCAATATGGAATATTTTCAAGTTTTATTACTGAGAAGGTGGATATCCTCTTTTCAAGCGCAGTTAGAAAACCAACCAAGTGCGTGTCGGACCACGCACATTGAAGAGTTCCGTAGTAGGGATGAACATTTAGGCACAGTACCTATTGATATTAACGACCGCAAAATAAGTTTGTATTTCATAGTAATTTTCGAAAAAACTATGATGTCGAATGATAATCGAAGTAATTTCTGCGATTCTAACTGAAAATATATCTCAAAAACTATTGACATATAATTATAGCAAATGCACTTGTAAACATCATAATCAATCTTTGCAATTATGGGATCCAACAATAGCCCACCCACTCGCTTATGTGCCGCTCGATCCTCTGCCTACCCCGTAAAGGAAAGTTTAAAGTTATTGTAGTATTCATAATATGTTATTTTTTATATTTTACAATAACATTACAAAGTTATAAAGTACCTAGTTTTAAATCATTGGCTAAACGGCATCAGTCATTTTTTTTTTTTGAAATTTATACGAAATTTTTACATAAACATGTTAATTTTATAAATGGTCGACTATCACTCCTTAATTTGTAGATTTTTTAACTTTATCGTATGTTATTTTCACGTACCTAACCAAAAACAACGGTTATCGTAACGTTACACTGACAAAAAATTCACGAACGGATCCCTGAATCGTAAAAATAGTCAGCACATACAACCTATCCAACGACATCGCACAAACTACAATAGATGAGTAACAGCCTGGTTTTACCTCGAACCCTTAAAAAGTGAATTATTTCCCAAGGCCTCACTTGATTGAAACCGACAAATGAAGCTTTTTTTTATTTTTGTGGATAGGAAATCATTAAATAACTTCTCCCGCTCTGGGTGGAGCGGGCGGGCGTGTCAGACTTCTACAGACTAAAACCCACCCGTGTTCCTTCAGTTGCCTGTGCCAGGGCCACGGTAACTCTTTCGAACAACCCGCAACCCTGGCGGGAAACCGACAAATGAAGCTGGCGTAAGAAATGTGGTTATTTTATAAGGATCAGCGCACACACGCCACTGGCCCACTGGGAAGATCTTATGCAGAGGAAAGTAATATATGAGCACGCTATTTTGAACTCCAACTTTACGGACACATCGTTATTGAGTCCGTATGACGAAGGTTACGCGTTGGGGTTATTGTTCGACGAACCTGTATTTGGTCTCAAAAGAGATGCTGTGCCTGTAACAGAACTTTTTGATGTGTAACATCTTTCCTCTCGCTTTCCTGCAATCTGTGGGAATGATTTCGTGAAAAGGGACGAAAGTGTGTAACAGGAAGCCGGGGAAGCTCGCGGTATTTGATTTGACATAAGAGCGCGCGCGGTGCTAGTTGGCCGTCAGATGGTACCAGCGACTAAGTAAGGCTAGCTCGTTTTTCAACTAGGTCAACTAGGAACCCTTATAGTTTCGCCATGTCTGTCTGTCCGTCCGTCTGTCCGTCCTCGCTTAATCTCTGTGACCGTTAGCACTAGAAAGCTGAAATTTGGTACCAATATGTATATCAATCACGCCGACAAAGTGGTAAAATAAAAATTGGAAAAATATGTTTTATTAGGGTAGCCCCCCTATATGTAAAGTGGGAAGTGATTTTTTTTTAATTTCAGCCCTAACGTGTGATATATTGTTGGAAAGGTATTTAAAAATGAATAGGGGTTTACTAAAATCATTTTTTGATAATGTCAATAATTTCGGAAATAATCGCTCCAAAAGTAAAAAACAATGTGTCCTCCCCCCCCCCCCCTCTAACTTTTGAACCATAAGTTTAGAAAATATGAAAAAAATCTGAAAAGTAGAACTTTATAAGGACTTTCTAGGAAAATCATTTTGAACTTGATGGAAACAACAGTTTTTGTACAAAAAAGACAAAAAGTTGTACAAAATAATTTCTGGGCTAAGTTTGTAGTATAATCGTATATACATGCATTTTTTTTTAACTTCGTTTACATATTTTATTATATTTTTACGGACGGGAAACTACGGAACCCTACACTGAGCGTGGCCCGACACGCTCGGCCGGTTTTTTTTTAATGTTTAAGTGTCTTAGTCGTCAACAGGAAAAGATTTACTATAAGTATTCTATTTCTGGTTGGGTTCATTATCAATTTATTTATTAATCAAAAACTGCTCTGCTGCGCTGTCTGCGCTAATCCTTACACACCCATATACGGTTTCCTAGAGATAAATCGTTAGATATACAACAACCCTAATCTCTTCAAAGTGACAGTGAACAGGCTTCTTCTGGGTAAGCTCACTGAGCTCACTCCATCGTCGATTTTGTCTCTGTCACCTATGAACTAGACTAGAGTCAAGGGCAAACCCATCTCAAATAAACAAAAAGAAGATTCGCCCTACCGCGTTAAAAGATTTCCGATTCGTTTTGACACTTCTTGTTAACACACAATGAAGCAGTGACTGTAAATAATTATAGTGACAATCAAGTGTATAAACACTTGATTGTCATGGAAACGTTATTTAATAATATGTGAACGCACTCTTCTAAGAACCTTTTCTTGTGACTATCTAAGTCTAGCATTCTCCGTCTACGATCTAAGTACGGAGAGGGCAAATCTAGCGATTTTATATTTGGGGTTTGATTTAATACTACTGAAAATGACAGATTTTCATGGCGGCCGTTTTAATATGACGGAAACGCTTTCCTAGGTAAACAAAGCTTAAGTAGATGGCGACCTAGGCGGATACTTTTTTACATTACCTAAGTAAAATTCCTCATCGGTCCAGTGACGTACCTACAGTACAGTTTTAAAAAATGTGGAGTTAACATAAAGCCTCGGCAAAATCCTAAAGTTTGTAAGTTTGCCCGCTATCCAAATATGGCCGTATCTCTATTCAACCAATCTAGAAAAACTGCGTTATCATTTTTATTCCACCTATCTGTTCCAAACGGTAAACTGAAAACCACAAGCGCTAAATTATTAATTATTTACAAACAAATCCATATCGGACAATTAGTTTGGTCAATTAATGCTCACAAGGGGAATGTGAATGAAAAAAAAAGAGCAGAAACTTTGACTTAGGAACTTTGTTTGGACTAGTTAGGAGATAAACATACTAAAAGTCCCGTGGTTGCACACAAAGAAGGTCCCATTTTTGGTTTTTTGCTTACATCTCGAAATTCTCTTTCTATTTCATTAAGAAGAAGAAGAAGAATTTATTTACACACACACTAGTTAGGTACCATACAGACATAGAAAATACAATGAAAATAATAAACATGCAAAGTAGAAATAGCCGTGGGCCCCAAACTAGGCTCAGCCTGTATCTTGGTGGCCCAAAATTAACAGTAATTACAGATTGAGTTGCCGAACGTTCATTGTGGCACAGCACAGCCGGACAAAACAATAATTAATAACGGAATTAGCGATTGTAAAATTATAAACTTCAAAATAAAATAAAAAGATAATAGTGGACATAAACATAATAAAAATCAGAAACTAACTTCAAATATTTAAATACACGACTGAGAATATGAATGGAATGACCATGCGTAAATTAACACTTCGCTAACATAACGTTGTAACTAGGGAATCCAATGCCGCATCAAAATCGCGATCCCTCAAGTCTGCGGGATTAAGGTCATCAATCCCGCGGGATTGAGATTGCCATTTTTTAACGCTGCTGCTGACGCTATCAACCAAGTTCAAATTCATGTTAGGCTTTATAAACTAAATTGACACTCATTTTTAATAATAAATTGTATTTATTCATTCAATACACATTTATGACATTGATTACATTCCGTTCCGATACAGGGTTCACACGACATAAAATAGGAATTCAAATCTTATTTAGCTGTAAGTTAAAAACTGAATCAAAATTATTTTCTATACAAATTCTATATAAAAGTCACAAGTTCTATGGGAAAGTTGTTAAATCACTTATTAATGAGCTGTGCTGGGGTGTTTATTTTTTTAAATATTTTTTTTTCAATCCCGCAAACGTCCCGCACGTTTGCGGGATTGAAAAAAAAATATTTATATCCCACATGAGTAATCCCGCAAAAAAAGTGCGGGATGCCGCGTTTGCGGGATTGGATTCCCTAGTTATAACTTAGTGGAGTGGTGAAAGAGTGTAGTGTTTGTGTGAGTGTGAATGTGTGTGCCACGTATGTGGGTGTATGTGTGTACGTGTACGGGAAATAGAGAAGGGGTAGGAACTAGGAAAGGAGCTAGTTATGTCAAGGGGCATAAGATGTTTTCTGTTTCGTCATAGGTCAGGTTCCGAAGCCATGCCTTTAAAGTAACCTTGGCTTCAAATATGTTTCCAGGGATCCTTAGTGTGGATTTGTTGACTGTATTAAAGACACGAACAGGGAGAAAGAGTAAAAACCGGGTAGCAAATACCGTTCTCACTCTTGGAATTGGCAGTCTGTCAGCTCCTGCCCTCCCTCTTTGGGTGTAAGCGAATTGTCTCCCTGATGCCGCAACTAGTTTAAGTAGAGATTTCAGGATGTAGAGCGGCGGACGCGCAAGACCCCTGCTTCCTTGCACAGTTCGTCTGTAGGATAACGTCTCGGTTTTCCAAGGGAGACTTTAAGAACAGCCCGTTGAGCACGTTCTATTTCTAGCATAAAGGACTTGGCTGCGCTACCCCAGACGCCTATACAGTATTGGAGGAGCGACTGACAAAGGGCTAGGTAGACTTTCCTGCATATATCTCCCGGGGCACTGGCACGGAGGGATTTCATTATACCTAGTCTTGCCATAAATATTGTCACGAAGAAAAAATGAAATTTTATGGCAAATAATATTGATTACTTTTACAGTGTGTTAGTTTAATACATAAATATAAAACAATTTAAAATATAAAAAGCTTATTCGAAGTGGTCTCCATTGGCTGCAATACAGTCCTTTAAACGTTGAGGCCAGTTATCAATAGAAGCACGCACTCTTTCCACGGGAAAATTCTTCACTGCCAATCGTATGGATTGTTTTAGGGACTCCAAATTATCATGGCGTTTAGAGCAAGCCGTACTCTCTAAAACTGACCATAAATCATAATCCAGCGGATTAAGGTCGGGACTATACGACGGCCAGTCCTCATTTCTGATGAAGTCCGAAACGTTCACTTCCAACCAAGACTGCGTGGACCGAGCTTTATGACCCGGCACCGAGTCTTGTTGGAAGGACCATACTTGGTTATTGAACATGGTGTTGTTAAGGGGCTTAACTACCTTCTCAAGAATGGTATCTTGATACACTTGTGCCGATGTTTTGATACCTTTTTCACAAAAATATGGCTCAGTCACTCCTTGATAGCTAACACCCCACCAAACCATCACTGAAGTCGGATAATGCCCACGTTGCGCTCTGTTGACTAATTGGGAAGCTTCCTTAGAGCTTTGAGCATAGATACGGTCATTTTGTTTGTTAAAATGTTGCTCAATTGTAAAGATTTCCCCCTGAGAATGTTGGTGCAATTCTATACGGTTCAAAAGTTATGACCAATTTTTGTTTTTTTCAATCACTTCGCGTAGGTACTTAGTGCTCAATGAAAAAAATCATAAAAAAACTAGCAAAGCTATCAATTACTTTTATTTTCAGAACTTTGTACAAAAGTGGGTCTTTCCTGTGGTAATACTTTTACGCAGCTAGAAAACATACGTTCAATAAGAAAAAACATTTACAGGAAAGACTTCGTTCTGGCAAAAATTTTACTCAATTTTCTAGCGATTTTCATGGGAAAAAGTTACACTAGCGAAAGTTAACCACGTATTACAAAAACTGATCCAAGTCATAGAGATTCTTTGGAGGTATGAATCACTGGAATATTCTTAATAGTTAAAAAGTTAGAGAATTTTATTAACAAGGAGGTCGTATTTTTAAAATTTTCTAACTACGTGGCAAAATAAAATAAAACAATGAAATTAATATGTAAATGTATTATTAAATTGAAATTACAATAGATGTTCAAAATTCCTTCCTCTTACTCTCAAACACAACTGGCATCGCCGAATGAAATTCGGTATTATTCGTCTAAATACACGGGAATAATTTTTTATGTATAAGGTTGCAGATGTGATTTTCTGAGGGAGTTGTTCCTCGGTTCCGTTCTCTGTCTCGTACACCATCTCTTTGTAATAACCCCATAGAAAGAAATCTATGGGGTTCAGGTCAGGGGAAGGTGCCCCTCGAATGTGCCCCCCTCTTCCGATCCAACGACTAGGGAAAGTTAAGTCTAGATGGTCTCTTACGACTCTTACGTAATGTGGGGGAGCGCCGTCTTGCTGCAACCACATGTCTCGACGGGTTTCAAGTGATACTTCCCCAAGTAAACCATTTAGGTCATTCTGTAGAAATCTCAAGTATGAGGGGCCATCGAGTCTAGCAGGTAACTCATGAGGACCTATTAGCTGTCCTACTATTCCAGCCCACATGTTTACTCCGAACTTCGTACAATGTGTGGGTTAATGCGCGCATAAAAATGCAGATTATGCATGTTAAATATCTCCACCCTTCGGAAACTTGTTTCATCACTCCATAAAATTTTCTAAAGGGATGAATTATGTGTCGTCTCACAGCACAGTATGATGTACGGGATGTACCACAGATCTCGGAATCCCTGACATTCTTGACATGCGACGAATACTTGTCATTGGATTCTCACGTAGCATCTGAAGCACCACATCTTCGACTCCAAGGTCTGGAACGCTACGTCGACCTTCCCTAGCTCCTGGATTTCTACCATCTGCGTAAGCGGAGTGTACACGTTGGAATACTCGGTAATCCGGATAGCGGTCCCGATTAGGATATCGCTCTCGATACACTCTTGCAGCTTGGCGTGCATTTCCATCACAAAATCCGTAAATGAAATGCATATCTGCATATTCATGGCTGTTGTACGTAGCCATAATCAAGTCAAACAGTGTCTAAATCACAGGCAAAAACAAAGTCCAAGTTACACAGTCCAAATAACGTTAACACATTCTCTGCTGAATTCTTTATGCAAACGCTTCTTTATGCTACACCCTTACCGACCCTTTTTTTACGATGTTTTCGAAACAATAGAGATGCACAAAGAACGCACATGTGCGGCGCGCCGCACTCGAAGAAAGTTATGAAAACGCGCATGTGCGTCTGCCGCACCTAATGTGTTAAAGAATAATTATTGATGAACACTGAATTAAGTACGTGCGCAGTCACAAGCTGGTAGCGAGTTACTAAAACATCTACCTGAGTGCGAACGTGCGCCGGCGCTGGTTCTTTTGTTTCCCTTCCCCCGCACATTCCTAGCACCTCGTAGGAATGCAATGCCCCTCGCACTTCCTCTTTCACCTCGCCGCGCTCGCCCCGTCGCCATACATATTGTACCAGAGCGCCGATAATTATGACATCATTGACAGGAGGTGCACGGTTTTTTCCGGGTTGTAGCTAGGGCAAATAACATGACTCATGAGATAACAAAAAGTTTACCGAAATTGTTTTTATTTTTTATTTAAACCTAAACCACATCAAAGAGTAGTGTTCAGATAGGTAACAAATGCCTAGGGACTGAAATTAAATCGTTAGTTAAGCTGAAAAAAATGAAAATTTGAAACATAGAAAATTGTAAAAATACGACCTTCTTGTTAATAAAAATCTAACTTTTAAGCTATTAAGATTAATCCAGTGATTCATACCTCCAAAGAATCTCTATGACTTGGACCAGTTTTTGTAATACGTGGTCAACTTTCGCTAGTGTAACTTTTTGAAAATTGAGTTTTTACTCAATTTTCAAAAAGTTACACTTTTGCCAGACCGAAGACTTTGCAGTAACTGTTTTTTATTATTGAATACATGTTTTCTAGATGCGTATAAATATTACCAAAAGAAAGGCTCTATAACGTTTTGAAAAAAAAAAATAATAGCCCTGATAGTTTTTTTTATGATTTTTTTCATTGAGCATTATTGGAAGTGATTGAAAAAAACAAAAATTGGTCATAACTTTTGAACCGTAAAAAATTGTACCAACATTCTCAGAGTATAAAAGTTTGGAAATGACCTTGCCTACACTCCTATTCGATTTGATCCATACTTCCAGTGACACCTGTATATGAACTTACGGACTTTATTGGACAGTGTCGAGATATCTTCTTTAAAAGACAAGTTCTGGTCAATTATGATGCCTAGGTATTTTACTGCTTCGACTCTGACTATATCCTTACAACAGCAATTATGTCATGACAGTATACGTTATGAACTTTAATATGATTAATGTCCGGATAGCAGGGACGACTGATGTGAAATGTTATGAAATTGGTTTTTTCAAGATTTAGGGTTAGAAGATTTCTATCGAGCCATCCGTCCGCCCATGTATCACCGTGGAATATGATTGCTGTATCATCTGCGTAACAGATCATATCTGAATGTGGGATAGTTAACCTCAAAATGTCATGAACTATAACAGTCAGAAGTCGACTAGCAATCTCACAAAACTATGGCATAGCAATATTAGTTGTACTTATGACCTTCTTCTATAAGAACGTTTGACAATACTACACATTGGCAACTTTGGCAGCCCGTATAGTGCAGGCGATAGTGGTCATTGCGGTGTAAGTGGACGTTGACTGTACCAGTCCCGAGCAATACCTCTTACGCCTAGGCAATCAAGTTTTTTTAGTAGTAAATACTACTAAAAAAACTTGAAACTCGCCTAGGCGTAAGAGGTATTGCTCGGGACTGGTTTAGAAGTTACTTAACGGATAGACGGCAGTATGTTGTAATCGGGGATAGTGTAAGCAAAAACCTTCCAGTGACGTTTGGCGTGCCACAGGGCAGTGTTCTCGGACCAACATTATTCACCATGTACAGTCAACGTCCACTTACACCGCAGCCCGTATAGCGCAGGCGATAGTGGTCACTATCGCCTGCGCTATACGGGCTGCCAAAGTTGCCAATGTGTAGTATTGTCAAACGTTCTTATAGAAGAAGGTCATAAGTATTATTCAAATGAATAGTGCGTAGTAGCACTAGGAAGTGGTGAAGGGCGGGCGTTTTGGGGGACTGTCTTATGTAATTTTGACGTTCAAAAAGTGCTGATTCTCAGCCTAGTTTGAATAAATGACTTTTAATTTTGAATAGAAACTGTGTCGAATGCCTTGGCCAGGTCAAGAAAGATACTTTGACCGATGCTCCCCATCGATCTTTGACGAGACAAAAAGAAAAGAAAAGGACAGATGATAAATATGATATACCTCCTATTATTAATATGTCTAATAAAGCTAGTAATGTAATGGTCATCATAAAGAAGAGCGCTGATGTCTGAGATACAGATATTCTTATCCAGTTCAGACACAGATGCCTACGGTATAAAATTAAGAAAAGTTTAACGTGTCCCGTAGGTATATCTGTATATCGTATTGTATACAGGGTTATTGGTAAAGCACCAACAACCTCTTAAGGGGTCATTATACTCATCATTATGAACAACTTTTACTATGAGACCAAACCTGAAATCGCAAAAAAATATCAGCTGTTCAGAACATTTTATGTTCGCATAATTCGTCAAAATGTACTGAACAGCTGATTTTTTTTCCGCGATAGCTGTATAGTACCATATCAAATGTAAAATATGTTATATGTCAAATAAATTATTATTATTATTATTTTATTAGTTTAGTCCAACCGATGGCACCCTAATTGCGTAATACACTATCAATCGGAATCTGTTTCATTTAGACAGTTCAACAACATTCATTGCGTTATTTACGGTGTTGAGAAAACAAATTTTTCGAACATATGAAGCAATGGATTAGCAATTTTCTTCAAAATGATTCAAATTTCGATCGATAGTGTGTTACGCAATTAGGGGGAAGAAACTTGGTATACAAATTTTACGACTTTATAGAACTTTTTGTCCTTGGGGATTTTTGATTGGAGAACAGCGCCGGTTTCCTCTCGATGTTTTCCTTCACCGTTTTGAGAGCAGTGGTGATGAAATATTATATACAAAGTAAAGTGCCTGCTTTGCTTGGGATCGAACCCACGACATACATTCTTACAATAACAGACGCATACCGAAGATATGTACAGACGCCAGCAGGTCAAGCTACCCGAAACGGTCTCAAATTTTCCCAATCAACCTTGAACCTAATGCTTTAGCGATAAAGTTGAAAATCTATTAAGAAAGACAGATTGTGGTAGCTTGACGTGCTGGCATCTGTACCTACACATACCATATTGTATTGATGATTAAAAATAATGGTAGGGCTGTCAGCCCATCGCTCCATGGCAGCTGCAGATAACAGCCAATTAGATTGAGTTGTCTCGGTAATTTGCACGAGTAACAAGCCGTTGAATACGCTCCGTACGAGTATTCAATCATTGCGTGATTGTGACATCCATTGAGTGCATGCATTGTATGCTTGTTGTTGTTATGCTCCTAGGCTGGCTTGTGGCACTTTGTAGAACTACTTCGGCTATTGTGAAACTGCGCCAGGGTTGCTCGCGAAATTCAAATTTTCTTACGTTTTTTACAATTTGCAAGTCAGTATTAGGTTGTAGGTATGTTGATCAAAATACGATGCACGACCGTAACAGATATTAATTAATTTACAGAACGGTCGCGAATCATACTTTAATCAACATACAACCAAATAAGTGACTTGCAAATTTCAAAAACGTAAGTAAGTTAGAATTTCGTGGGCTACCCTGGCAATTTCCCCTTAATCAAGGTACCTACAGGTGGATAGGTAAGTGACTAGGATGGGAAGTTGGGAATGTGTGCGTACGCGCAGCGGAATGTTGTTGAATTTAAAGATTTTAATTATGCAGATATTTAGTGTATGACGTCGTATAATTGTGTATGGTAAAAAAAAATTTGTGCACGCAACCATTGTGGAGAAATTCACCAAAAACTGATTCCGCTGGGCGAACGTTGTCCTGGCGGAACTTTTTTTAATCCATTGACTTTAGAAGAAAAGAGATGTGTCCAAAAATTAGTGTGTATTTGTGTGTAATTGTGTATGTATGAATAAAACTAGTGCATGCATAAACTTCGGAGAAATTCAAGTTTCCGCTACGCGAACGTTTGGCCATTACCTAGTTTTCATATAAAGCGCTTACATAGAGAGCTGTAGATTTTTACACACGTTGTTTTGAATTTGTTTATATTTGTTTAAAAAACAGATTTAGAAAAAATCGTAGGGCTTAAAAGATAAAAATATAAACGTAAAATACGCTTATTAGGTCTTAGTTCTTAAAGTATGCACTTTGGGGTCTAGATTTTCACGTTTATACAAACCTTGTAAGTGGCTGCAACATGTTGCCAAGTATCAATGATGTTCCGTTAGTAATTAAAGAGTTATAGGACAAATTTACCATGAACAGATCACTGTTTACAAAGCAGTCAAATATCACGACGTTCTGGAGGAATTGCATGGTAATATGTATGTCAATAATTAGTGTATTCATTCAACTATTCTTATGCAAAATTTCATGTCATTAAATTCAGTAATTAAAGAAAAACAATTATAATACTGACGAAGCATCGAAAACCTACATAACCCGACCAGGTTCGGATGGCTACAAAAAAGCGGCCGTGCAATATATTTAGGTAACATCCCAAAATTTACAGTATAATACCGGTATTGAATTGGTATAGGTGATAACACAATTGTTGTTTCGATATAATTTATAGGTCATTTATTTTTGAACACCTACTTTTTTAAATGTATTTGACTATGACAGAAAGTAGGTACTATTTACGTAGGTACTTTATTTAAGTATGCGCTTGAGACTTGAGATATAATCTAAATATATTATTTAAGACAAATAAAATTCATACAGCTAATTTCTATTGAAGATTTCACGGATCAGGATTCTAACTATAGACCCCTTAGGGAAATTAAATATTTACCACATGTAAGTATGTACTACTGTTTAGGTAAATATTTATCATATTGTAGCTTATTACACTATTTAACCAATAGACTAGGCATGCACGAGCGTTCCCCTTTGCAACTTTAGTGGATCAAACAATCTAATAACTTAAAAAAAACTACTTCTTGAATCGATTTTTTTTTCTTATGTATTTAAGGGGGTCCCCCGCACCCCACCAAAATATGCAGAATTATTTTGTTCGAAGTTCGGTACGCTTAATCCTTTAGTTAAATAGTCTAAGTATTGTAGTTATGAATTGATCAAAAATATTCTTGTGTGAAAAAATAGACAACGCGCTGCGCGAAATTATCAGTGATGATTCGTCTGCCCTATTAGGAGCAATATGTCGCAGTTTTTTAAACACCGACACAAACAAATATTTGGCGCAGTGTTTTTCGATATTAGAAGGTGAACATAATTCTATACCAGCATGTTACATTAGATTGGATAAGTCTCATTTTTTCAAAAAATTATACAAACAAAGCTGTTTCGAAAAAGCGACAGAAAAATGTAAAAACTTCTATATAAATTGTATAAAAAAAATTCACTTGCTTAAGTCCTATGACGAAGTCAAATCAGTAATCAAAGATATCGTTACTGTATCTTTACATGAATATGTAACCCTAGATTTGGATGGGCAATCATGCAAGAAATATGATCAAGCCATAGCGTGTTTAGCGAACATAAGCGAGTATAAGGTTGACATCCAAGATTTAGATAACTGTAACGATGATGAGTCATTATGTTCTGTATTACCCGATGAAAAGAATGACACCAACAATGCAGGTACAAACCCACTCATTCAATATTACGACAATATTCTAGAAACCGAAAAATTGTATTTAATGTTAATTGACCCGAACGAACATAAAAACGAATATTATTTACCAGAAATAAATGATACACTAAAAAGACTATTGAGAAAGTTGCCAATGTGGAGTGGCGTTATGGATAAGTATTTTCGTAATGTTAGAATTGTTGGAAGTAGCTCAAATGTTGAAAATCATTTTAAAGATATAAAGACCATATATTTCAACACAAAGCAGGAGCGAATACGTTTAGACGAATTTTTAATACAACATTACACTTACATTAATGGGATGATCAAATTAAATAAAGCTAAATATTCTGAAACTGCTACTAAGATAATTAAGAATAAGAATGAACATATGATTTTAAATCAAGTTAAACAGACGAAAATTATAGGTGATTTCGAGGAGCAATCCATTTTTCAAGACTATCCTGTTGAAATAGAAAACTGGAGAGGTCTAGTTATTCCCAACAAAAAAACTATCTCGTCGAAGCCTCTATACATCTTACAAAATGGTAACGTATCAATATCGAAAGACATCAAAAATGTAGTGACTAATACCTGTGCATTTGACGCAGTGGCTCAAGCTTTCGCAGTCGCATATACTGACCGTATCTCTTTCCGTCATTTTATAGATCCCTTGATTAGCAAAGATTCATTCACTCGTTTTTTTATCCAATTATCTAATACGAAAAGGAATTGCAAAACGTTATACGCAAAACGAGACATTTTACTAAATCCATTGTTTAATGTTAATAACAATACACTCGATGCAACACAGTGCCAAATTATAGATTGTGCGTGCAATGTCACAAAAATTATTGAAGACTGTTTGCCATACTTTTCTGGAAACAGAGAGAAATGTTGTTCAAATAAAGAATGCCTTGTTTCCATAAATAACAGCAATTTTAAATGTAAATACCTACCTTTAAACATTGATATCATTAAGTGTAAAGGCATTGCCAAATTGCAAGAGTCTGTCGAATCTGGTATGAGGAGTGACAATCCTCCTGTTTGTAATTTTTGTGGAATAGGCACTGTCGATTTTAAATAGTATGATTTAAATGATTTGATTATCTTTGAACTACATAATTTGTACATAAATCTAGAGGACATACCTCGTAATATTGAAATAAACAATAAGCTATTTTTAATATTGGCTATTATTGAATATGTTCCACCTTTACAAATGCCAGGTATTGGTCATTACAAGGCGCATTGTTCGAGACCCCCGTACACTAATAAATCATTTCAGTGTTACGATGATTTATGTAGCAAAATTCAAAATAGTTCCAAAAACATGATGCCTCATGCAATAATTTATACAACTGAATAGTCTAGTTATGTGATCTGTGATTGTTAATCTGTGATTTTTTTTAAGCTAGAGTACATTATACTTAGAAATGTTGAGGTTATTTTCAGTTTTTGCTACTCATTTAATAATTGGTATTGAATTGAAAATACCTTTTTTATACCAGTTTTATTTTATAAGTACTTTTTAAATGTTGATTTATTTTTATATTAGGCAGACTCTCAAACCTAAACAACTAAATAGTCTAGTTATGTGATCTGTGATTGTTAATCTGTGATTTTATTATTGAAACTAGAAAATATTAGGTGTACCTACTTAGAAATGTTGAGGTTATTTACAGTATTTGCTACTCATTTAAGAATATTTTCTTGAAAATACCTTTTTTATACCAATGTTTTAGTTTATAAGCACTTTTTTAATGTTGATCAAATCTAAACAACTGAATAGGTTAGTTATGTGATGTGATTTTAATTTTTATTGAAGCTCGAAATATTATACTTACCCTAAGTTTCGTCATCCACGCGAACGAAGTCGCGGGCAAAAGCTAGTTCATAATCTATTTTAGTTAAAACACATTTAAGTCTATTGCTGTCATTGCAAGCGTTTGTTAACGTTATTATAATTACATAATTAAGTATTATATGTAATTAAAAATATTTTTGTACGCGGATATTTAAATAGAGAAGTACTTGTTAATTGAAGATTTGTTTTTATCGTAGATAGTGGCGTTATTATTAAAAAAATATTTTTCATTCAAGAAATGCAATTGTTTTATTTTTTCCTAACGCTTGTGTACGCAACTGTACCATATTAATAAATACTATATTGGAAGGTTAAGAACGTTTCTTAGATATATGGCACGGCCGCTTTTTTGTAGCCATCCGAACTTGGTCGGGTTATGTAGGTTTTCGATGCTTCGTCAGTATTATAATTGTTTTTCTTTAATTACTGAATTTAATGACATGAAATTTTGCATGTGAATAGTTGAATGAATACACTAATTATTGGCATACATTTTACCATGCAATTCATTTAGAACGTCGTGATATTTGACTGCTTTGTAAACAGTGATCTATTCATGGTAAATTTGTCCTATAACTCTTTAATTACTAACGGAACATCATTGATACTTGGCAACATGTTGCAGACACTTACAAGGTTTGTATAAACGTGAAAATCTAGACCCCAAAGTGCATACTTTAAGAACTAAGACCTAATAAGCGTATTTTACGTTTATATTTTTATCTTTTAAGCCCTACGATTTTTTCTAAATCTGTTTTTTAAACAAATATAAACAAATTCAAAACAACGTGTGTAAAAATCTACAGCTCTCTATGTAAGCGCTTTATATGAAAACTAGGTAATGGCCAAACGTTCGCGTAGCGGAAACTTGAATTTCTCCGAAGTTTATGCATGCACTAGTTTTATTCATACATACACAATTACACACAAATACACACTAATTTTTGGACACATCTCTTTTCTTCTAAAGTCTATGGATTAAAAAAAGTTCCGCCAGGACAACGTTCGCCCAGCGGAATCAGTTTTTGGTGAATTTCTCCACAATGGTTGCGTGCACAAATTTATTTTTACCATACACAATTATACGACGTCATACACTAAATATCTGCATAATTAAAATCTTTAAATTCAACAACATTCCGCTGCGCGTACGCACACGTTGGGAATCGGACGCAGATATTTAGCAGTATCCAAAATCACTCGCTCAATAATGGTGAAATGATGGATCATCTTTAGTCTTCTGCGAAGTTAGTTATCTCCAAAAAGAAACTTAGGTTGAGAAAGTTGAGACCTGAGCGCGGTTGAATTTAAATATAAAGATTTAGATACTATAATGCTGCGCTGTTCCCGAGTAACATAGGCTGTGTTAACGTAAAACGTAAACGTCCGCGTTTTTTTTAACATAGCCTGTCGTATTTTACAACCAATCTGGCCGAAACTTGGTATACAGGTTTTACGACTTTATAGATTATTTTAGTCGTTGATTGTTGATTGGGGGGTACTACCTTCAAAACAAAAAGGGGGCTGCTGGATATCTCCGCTTTATGAGATCCGATTTCGATGGTTCTTTTTTATTTGAAAGATAATAACTTTAAGTTGGTCGCATAAAAATTTGGTGAAGAACTGATGAAAAAAAATCATAGTAGGTTAATATCCCGTTTTAAATAACTTAAGCGGTAGGATATTAATTGTTGCAAAAAAGTTTGTGTTCGCGAGGTCTCTGTTCGCAGAACTACTAGTAACATTAACCGATATACTTATTTAAACTGCAGCTCAGGTCTCAGCTTAACGCGCACGGGCTGAACCTAGGTTCTTACCTACCTAATAGGCTGGAAGGGAGGTCCCTATGGCGATCAATACTAGATAACATTCCTTATTTAGTTTACAATACTTACGTATTTTGGAGTAAGCACCCAAGTACATTATCACTGAGATAAGAATAAAAAAACATTACAAACATATCAAGCCAACTAGATTTTTGACACAAGCCCTCACATGATTATAAAAGCAGTGCAACGATCACGTACCTTTTCGTGTCAGGGAAAGGAAAGCGACAGTCATGAAGTTTTGTTCTACAATCCAATCCGTTTCATATCAGTCAAGCAAGCTATGATAAGCGAGTAGGTACTAAACTTTATAGCATCAAAGAAGACTTGAAGAACTATTTCTTCAGGTGATTCTAGAGAAATCTCTACGTACCAGTTGCTAAGATATAGCCTTAAAATAAGTGACGAAAAATTTCAACGCAGAGGTGTCCAGAAGTATGTAATGAATCCATCGTAACAGGTTGCGCGTCGATGTCTCTGCCACCCTGTAGATCCGTGAGATTCAAGTGTAGCAAGTCTTACATCTATCGAAGTTATTCCTATAAAAAAGCTTCTATGAGTGGCGAATGTAGCGATACCTAAATGTAATTTGTAGTTGTAACATCTGGAGCACCCAGAGCCATCAGCCACAGCTCCGCTACTCTTGCTGACTGGCTTATATACTTACTATTATTACGACACTCGCTGTCGTGGTAAAATTACTTTGCTCACAAAACCTACTCAATCATTTATTGCGATCCGTAACGTGTAGATACACAGATGGCAACTTAAAAAATAAGATCACGGACCCTGTTGAGTCGGACTCAGCAAAGTGGGTAGAAGAGCAGAGAGGAAGCTTTAAAACTAACTACCTATACATACTAGTTATCGAACATAATTCGTGCCGATATTGGAGAGGAGAGAAATATGGTAAATTTGGGTGTCTCAATTTCTGTAACACGTAGTGTATGTAGCCACTTGTAGCTCGAGGAGTGGTCGCATTGTGATCATCCTTCGTACAGGTATTTGAGCATAATGGAAACACCTGTGGCGTGTCGTAGTGCAACTAGGGACCTTATGCACAAGTGGACTGTGATAGTCTATAGTTCAAACAACCAAGTAGGTAACCCACTTCGATGATAACAAGGCTACGGATTTTTTTTTGCCGTGTTTTGAAATTGGCAGAGTAGGTCGAAAGCTCTCTTCTGTAACAGTTACTTAAGTAATGTGTATGTCACAAGAGGTGACCAAGGTATTGAGTCAGAGGGATAAGCAGTAGTTAACATACTGAGACAATCTGCATGCAGTGGTTACCAATCCGACCAAGAAATGCACTCGTACCTTCCTAATAGCGATTATGAAATTAATTTTAATCGGAAATTTAAAAGAAGTAGTTTTTGGGGAAACCATTCCAACTGAATATGGCTAAGAAGTAATTCTGTACTGTTACAGGGCCTTCAATGTAACACTAATACTCTTCGCTAACTAGAAAAATTCGAGAGACTGCAATGTAAAAGCTTTTTATTGGATCAACTGATAATCAAGAGCTAAAAGACGTGAGTACCACCTCGGAAACCACACGTTACAGTCAAGCCTATTATATTGTGTGTAAAAATAACATATCAAGCGGATGCGACGTAAGTAGTGACTTTGATTTGATTACTGCGCTAGCATCGTTCACGTCCATTATAATAACAGATGCATCGCTACGCTACCATCAAGGAGCCGCACGCCCCTAGTATCCAAGCTTGCGTGGACGTGCCAATTGTAAACTTACACAAACAAGAACTGTATGTTTGCCTGAAGACCTTCGCGTGTCCTCGCCAAAACCGTGGGACGTGAATAAAGAATATGAATCAGTAAATCATATCTATTCTATTTATCTACAAAGGTAAACTCACACGAGGCTATTAAAACAGTCTTCTCACAAGCATAACGACGCAAGCGCATACTCATAGGAAATTATGCGAAACCTGTTCCCGCGCTCGATTTATTCGTATCAATACATTTTTAGGTGCGAACCGGTCAATTAAAACAAGTTATTTTAGTTATTGAGGTATTTGCCTTTATTTTCCAAAGGAGGCGATTTACTATTACGGATATACTTATTTTAATAGTATTTATATTTTTACATGGAAATTTTCATCACATTAAACCATTATTAATCCTAGGCCATTTATCAGTATTCAATTCAGTATCAACAATTAGTAATATGTCATTTCGAAAAAATACAACCATTCTGTAATAATCTATATTTAATTCATCATTGACACATACCGACTCTCGTATCAGAGAAAGGATTTTAAAAAATCTTATAAAATAATATACAAAATAATACAAACATTAGTTCGCTTGTCGACGAAAAAAAAATGAGATTTAACATTATCATAACATTAAATTCCTTTCGGGAAAATTCGTGATTATTTTACATACATGAATCTGATTCGATTCTTTACAGAAAAATAAATATACAATTATTATGTGACTACACAACCGATGATTGCTTATTAGTGCTCAGCACTTCTCGTCGGCGAGCAGAGGGTCGAGCGAGAAGCCGAGGTCGAGCACAGGCGCGGTCGGCCGCTTGAGCGGCGCGCGGCGGCGCTCGGGCAATCCCGCCAGCCCGCCCAGCCCCGCGAGCCCCGCTAGCCCCGCGTGCGCTGCGTGCCCGTTGAGCGCACGCACCTCGCCACCGAACAGCTCGCACAGCGTCTGCTGCACCTCCTTGCCAGCCGAGCCCGCCGCTGTCCCACTCACACCACTACTACACGTCACTATCAGTTTACGCACTTCGGGCTTATTCGTTTTACTAGCGTTCATATGTACAGTTTTCGATAAGGACAAGGCGTTAGGATTGTAATAGTAATTGTTCGAGCTGCCCGAAGCCTTGCACTGTGACCGCGATAGCGATGACTTTATATTACTCCGGACAGTCGCAAATTTTTTACCTAAAGTGATAGCGCCGCCGGCATGCGACGCGTTGAAGGTGCAGAGCGCCAGCGGGCGCGGACAGGAGGAGTACCAGCACACGTCCGCCGGCACCAGCGGTGGCGGCGCCTCATCCGGCGTGTCGTCCAGCCGGGCCGTCGGCGGCGGTAGCGGCGACGCTATGCTAAGGATGGGCACGTCCGGCGGTATCTCCGCGTCATCCGGCATGAGGAACGCCTCCGGAGCCAGCGGCTGGCTCAGCAGAGACGTGATGCTGGACGTGTCGGGCAGCACCGAGTTAGGGTCCTCTACGCTGAGCAAACTCGCGTAGATGTCGTTGACCTGCTGCTCGGCGGTGAGGCCGTTGAAGGTGCTCAGATCTATCGATGTATTGACTAGGAGCGGTGGGAGGTTGAGGGGGGCGGCGGGCGGCGGCGCGGGCGCGGGCGCGGAAGCGGGCGCGGCCGCCGCCGCCGCCGCTGCGGCCGCGCCCACGTCCCGCGACGCCCTGTGCTCCGCCAGCAGCGTGTCGAAGGGCTTGGATCGCCCCTCGACCGTCCTCCGCAGCGACAGCGCGTGTGCCTTGCACGTGAGCGACCTCGTGCAAGGCTTGGGGTTCTCCGCGGTCACCACACCACAGTGCTTGTTCGGATCATATTCTCGTAAATTAAACTTCGTTTTACTAGTTTTCGACCTAGATGATGATTTTGTTGACGGTGTGGTCGGCGTTGCCGCCGGCTTTAAGGGTGGTGGGTTCAGTACATTGGTTTCCATCACCGTCGACAACATTGGGGATGTGTTGGGTGCAAACTGTATATTGGATAGATCTGAATCTGATATTGCATATGCTGAGAGTGATGTGTGAATTGGTGCATACAAATCCTGTGTTGGAACACTGTCTGAAGCTTGAGGAAAATTAATTTCCCCCATGTTTCCAATATCCCTTATAATATTTTTCCAGTCAGCTGCATTTGTGATGTCATCTGCACTCTGAATGCCTTCAGAATTCATTATTGCAAATATATCATCTGTTAAGTTTTCACCGAGGGGCAGATCCTCTGTGTCCTGTATACTGACAACTGGTAACTCTCCACACTCCAAGCTCACCTTTACTTCCCCCGTCACATTGGAGGATGTGCTGGCATCATCCAGGTACTGTAGATCAGGCTGCGGTGGTAACATTAGCCTTGATAATGGTGGTGTGGCAGTGTGAACTGGGGAAGAATCCATTTTCACTGGGAGTATATCTACAGGGATGGGGGGCGGTGGTGGTTCCTTTTTATGTCGGCTGCGACTTTTGTGTGTGGAGACAGGTGGTGGTGGCGGGGGGAGAGGCTCCGCCCCCGTGTGGGACTCTAGCAAGTGTCTGTATGCCGCACTACACTTCACTATCACACCGCACATATGACACACTGCAGCATTCAAGTTGTCCATCTGAGGGAACAGTCCGTGGAGACTCATGCTCTCGTGCTTGAGGCGGTTGAGGCCGGCGCGGCGGGCGCGCCGGTCCGCCTGCTTGTAGGGGTGCGCGTCGTGCACGCGCCGCACGGACGCGCCGCCTTTGGCATCCACTGCCGCCGGCGACGTGAACGTGGCATCATCGTCCCGCCGCGGCGACAGGTGCCCTATTTCACTGACCCACAGGTCCCAGGGCTTCTCATTGCACTTAACCGGGCTCACGATCTTGGCCACGAACGGGTAGTCGCCGGACATATTTCAGCATTCACCAATGATCCGATCTTGAAACTCATGCGTGCCCTCACGGGAGTCCAGCCATACCGTAACCAGCCTTACTCCACTGTTAGGTTATTACCCCATATCTGCTTCAAGATCGCTGCCTGTCATGAGCGCAACCAGGGTCACATCGTAGCTCGATTGTTTACTTCATTAGACACACATATCAACTTAAAACGTGTTGTGATTGTCTTAGCTTTTATATTTACAGGGACAGATGATCTATCTCACTGACAGCTGATTATGCAGATTGTAAGTTTTTCTCGACCACGGAACACTTCCATCTATCAACGATTGTTATCAGATCACTCCTCAGGTTCAGATTGTTAGAAACATGTGTTTATCCAACTTAATTCAATTGATATTAAACTCGCTACACACAAATAAAATGTCCAAAATTTCTGTTTGGTTGGTTGTAATTTACTATAGAAAGCATCAACACTTTTTTGAGTATTTGTAAAGACCGAAAGTATCTCTATGGTCATTCGCTAGTGAATGAGCGTGACGTGACAGCGAAGATATTCTCGTTATCCAGCTGTAAAATTAAATGCTTTCTTCATGGACAACAAAACTCACAATTTTGACGTTCTACCTATATGTCATGTATGACATGCCATGACATTTGTCAATGTCTCCTACTGTTTAGTGTTTGTCAAAGGCTGAATGGTCTATAGATCGATGCCTGCCTTTTAATACAGGCGAAAGAAAAAAAAAAAAAAAAATTAGTGTTTGTCAAATGAATGTCACAAAATTTCTTATTTCCTATCTACCTCATTACAATAAACTATTATTTTAAAATGATACTTAACAATAAATAGTAAAATCGACGTCCTGAATGACTATGCCGGACACATCTCTGTTACATAATCACATACCGGTATATTCATGTGGTTGAAAAGTGTATGCAAGTCCGTCATCTTGGGTGTACCGATCGGTATAACCTTTCTGGACACGATAGGCTATGTGGCCAGAGTTGAAGGTATATCCATGCAGCCGGTGCTCAACCCGGATTCTAAAAACACCGACTATGTGTTCCTGTCGAGGTGGTCGGTCAGAGACTATGATGTGCGGAGAGGTGACGTGATATCGTTGGTGTCTCCGAAAGACCCGAACCAAAAGATTATCAAACGCATTGTTGGGCTGCAGGGTGACGTTGTGAGTACTCTTGGCTACAAGACGCAGTATGTCAGAATTCCTGAGGGACATTGTTGGGTAGAAGGCGATCACACTGGCCACACACTCGACAGCAACACGTTCGGGCCTGTCTCATTAGGTTTGGTCAACGCCAGGGCAGCATACATTGTTTGGCCACCAAGTAGATGGCAAAGACTAGAAGCTAAGTTGCCACAAAGCAGAAAACCTTTTTTAGAGAAACAATAATTATACCTATGTTTGAGTGAAAAATTGTGATAGAAATCACATTTATTGATTAATTTTGATGGCATCTCAACGATCTTTGCGAAATTTAGTAATTGTAATTATCATTAATTAGTTCTTATATTGTAAGACATGTGCCGACCCCAAATAAATTGGGCAGGAGAATGATTATAGTTCTTATATTTAATGCTGTAAATATTATAAAAAAACACAATTATAGATTGTTGTTCTGTCAACTCAATGATGTATCTCAATAAATAAGCCTACCTATGTATGATTCTCTCTCCTATGATGATGTACTTATTGATAATACTGCCATTACACTCTAGTAAAAAAATATTGTAAATTACATAATATGTAAAAGTGATTTATAAAATGAGTTAAATGAAAATTAGCCAAAATTTATTGATAAGATTGAAATGCTTGTTCTTGTTATAGTTCAGAAAGTAAACTGTTTCATTATAAACTAGTTTTATTAAATGTAGATAGATACTTATATCAAAATAAAGGGGAGGTACTAATCACAATCACAAAAACTTTATTTAGTATACTAAATAAAGTCAGCCAAGTTGCATTCCATTATAATATATCATCTGTAAATTAATGGAATAATAATAAAAAATCATTAAAAATATAACATTTTATTCCAAACATGAATCTATCACAGGGTCCATAAATAATTTAAAGAATACTTTTTAAACCAAAACTTTCAACAATTTTCACTACCCTGTCGTAAAAAATACCTCTTCTTATGACATTGTAGGAGTCTATTTGGGACAAGTCTATCACTGTAGACCCGGTCCTATTCTGTTCCAGTCCCTGACTTAACACTCCTCCATCAAAAACAGCTCCTAAATGACCAAAGAGATGTTCAAACTCTTTTATAGACAAAGTAGAAGGTTCATTACTAAAGTTTGCACTTGTCAGTGCAACAGGCTTATCAAAAATCTTTGTTACCCTGTTCACAAAATCATGATCAGGTATCCTAATCCCTATTTTTGTAGCTGTAGGGTTCAGAAATGGATTGTCAAGATGTTTGGTCTTTTCTAGAACAACTGTCACTGGTCCTGGTAGTAAGCTGTTGAGTAGATCATCTGACAGGTGAGCAGCTTCACCCCATTTCCTGACGTCAGAAATGTATGTCACACATATTGCTACTGGCTTGGCAGAATCCCTGCCTTTGATTGCATATAACTTTTTTATAGCTTCTGGACAGTTGGCACTACATGCCAGACCGTATATTGTGTCGGTTGGCACTGCTATGACTTGTCCTTTACCCAGGAATTCCGCAGCCTTGGCACAAGACGAGTCTTCGGAGCTTGATATTACTGGAGCCATCTTTTCTAACTTCATTTTAGGTGATGCACCTTTACATCTAACTAGAAAACTATGAAGTAAATTAAGTTTTTGCAATAAATTCATACTCTATGTAGCACAAGCACTGAACTAAATACTAGTATAGTAGGTATTTAATATTACATTCACAATGTTTTTATGTCTTTCACATTTAGTTTTCTAATCACGCCAGTTATGTGCACACTTGTGATTACAGCAGCGATAGAATATTGTCATTGGTTCATCAGCTGATCGAGTTTGCAGTTGCATAAAGAATGCTTTACCATGTCCACACTTAGGGCACACTGCATCTGTTGAATCTACATTCTCCCAGGCGGCTGCTCCGCCCATAATATAGTCGAGTTCCTGAAAAAGTTGTGAAATTTAATGGTAGATGTGTAGTGTATCCCTAATTAAAGCTATGGTAGCAGCTTTATAGTAAGATAATCTAGGCTTAAAACTACACGGAGATTCTCTTTTTAGATCCCAAACAATATGCATAAGGATGATGCAATCTATTGAATATTGTTTCAGTTACGTTACCTTCAGTTTAGGGAATGTGCGCGAGGACACCTTCTTCCTTACATTGAAGACATAGGGACAAGTGTTACAGGCGTACCGCAGGCCCGACTCTGGGCCTTCCTCCACCATAAGAACGTTGGCGCACGTCGGGCAAAATAACATTATTTACTCTTAGCAAATTCTCTACGCACATTCACACAAGTTTCTATCCATGTGGACATTATACTTTTGTGAATAATATGCAGCTGTAACTAGTTTTTATAAAATAAAACAAACATTCAAGATGCACATCTTGATATAACTTACAAATTAAAAACAAAGGTTATTTGCCATCTCTTTCTGAAACATTGATATGAAATAAATGATTTTCTTTCTCTTTCCTTCAAATCGAATGAACTTTGAACATGAACGAAACCAATGAACGATACTGAAAAAAATTGGTCAAGAGCGTGTTGGACCACGCACAGTGAATGGTTCCGTATTTGGGATGGATATTTACACAATCATGCACAGTATTGTTATTATCGATCGCAAAAATTATTTTATATTTATTTAATAGTTTTTGTTTTGAATACCGGTAAAACGGGGATATTCGGGAGATATTTTGACGTACTTTAGCTAAAAATTTTTTTTTTATATCGAATAAAATGCTATGGTAAAAAATTATATGGGTCTCGGAGAACCCCTTACTTTTGCAGATATACGTTTAGAGTAGCAACTTACAACAGGAACAGAAAAAATAAATAAAAATGAGGCTGTCGCAAATATTGCTGATTTGGGGCTATTATGGGCAGCACTGAAAAATGAATATTTCATGTAAAGACGCCAGCAGGTCAAGCTACCCGAAACTGTCAAATTTTCCCAATCAACATTGAACCTAATGCTTTAGCAATAAAGTCGAAAATCGATTAAAGAAATCTGTATCTAATAATAATAATCTTACAGATTGTAGTAGCTTGATGTGCTGACATCTGTACAGACGCCAGCACATTAGGTTCAAGGTTGATTGGGAAAATCTGACAGTTTCGGGTAGGTTGACCTGCTGGCGTCTGTACATATATTCTGCCGTCATAAGGCAAAAAGACGTATCTGACATTTTTTTCGAAATAAAGTTTTTTACATATTCGGAATCAGCAAAAAAGACGCTTCGACCAGTATTTTAAATTGGCGTAAACTTAACAAAAACCTAATAATTCTTACTATTAAAAGACGCATCTGCCTTTGTATCTAGTCTGAACAGGACAAAATATTTTTTCTCCATTTCAATATTTCTGTAGATACGTCCTTTTTCTTTAAGACGGCAGTATTCTGAGCCAAGCCTCTTTAAACAAGTCTTTCGATATTGGAGAAAAAGAATAACAAAAACCACATAAAATTATGTTTTTATTTTAGGGATTGATAGAATTTTAAGACGAAAAAAATATTTTTCAAAATACAGTCTATGTTTTGCGTTGCGGGAGAAATCACTTCACACCAAAATTTTTACAAAAAGTTTTGATATAAATGTAAAAAACAGGAGCTGACTCTCACCATTTTCCTTATTGTAATTTGCTCATTTTTCACTATCATCACCTTTTTTTTTGTTATAATAATAATAATATATTTATTTTCATAAAAACACGGTATAAAAAGATGGTAAAAGTACAATTTAGAACAAAACATGTTTTGCCAATATAATAATAAGCATGTAAATTTTTCAGTGGGTTACTGACATTAACATTGTTTGTCAATGAACTCCTTAACACTATAGAAACTATTAACAGATAACCATTCGTAAAATTTATTTTTATATAAGTAATCTGGTGTTTAAATTTTTGAGATCATTTGGTAACTTATTATATAAACGTACACACATTGCAAGGCAGCTTTTATTATATTTAGTTAGTCTTGGAATCTCGCTTAGTACGAGCCTATTGGGGTCTCGTCGGCTGCGGACATTAACAGCATCTACTTTGAGAAATAAATCCTGATTTTTCCTTACAAACATACATATCTCATAGATGTAAAGAGACGGTAGCGGCAACAAACCAAGTTTTTTGAATACAGGTCTACATAATTCGTCTGGTTGGAGCCCGTGAATTGCTCTAATGCACTTTTTTGAGCAACAAATGCTCTATTATGGTCGGTGCTATTACCCCACATTATTAAACCATTCCGCAACAATGACTCGACATATGCATTATATGATATTATTACCGTTTTAATGTTAGTAATGCTTTTAACCTGTTTGAGTGCATATACAAACAAATTTATTTTTTTAGATACACTATCAACATGTGTTTTCCAATTGACATCTTGGTCTATAGATACGCCAAGAAATTTTGTTTGTGTTACTTCTTCAATTTTATGTATATTTAGTTTTATATTTAGAATTATTTGATTTGTTAAATTGTATATAGACGGACTTATTTAGATTTATTGATAAGTTATTTATGTTTAACCATTCAATTAATTTTTCAATTGTGTTGTTTATGTCAGTCTCATGATCACTAACCGTGTTATTCATTCTATCGGATGTAACAATAACAGAAATATCATCGGCAAATAGTACACATTTATGATGTGTTATATCAGTAATGGAATTTATATAAAGTAGAAATAGGATCGGCCCTAGGACACTTCCTTGTGGGACGCCAAATTTGTTGAATTTATATTCGGATGAATATGGTACCACTACCATGTCCTTATTTTTCTTATCTATTTTTGTAATGGTTACCCGCTGTAGTCTGTTGTTCAGGTACGATGATATCCATTGAAGTGCAAGTCCTCTAATCCCGACTTTTTCTAACTTCTGTAATAATAAATCATGAGACACTAGGTCAAAGGCTTTTGATAAGTCAAAGAATAACCCTGTAGTAAGATGGTTTTTGTTAACATTCGTTAAAATTATATTAATAAGAGAGAAGATAGCTAAAGTAGTGGATTTTTGCTTTTGAAAGCCGTACTGTTCGTTCTTAATAATATAGAATTTATTGCAAAATTCAATCAATCTTTTATACATGCATTTTTCAAATATCTTCGATAGAATGGGTATTAACGTTGGGCGATAATTATTGACGTCGGATTTTTCTCCCTTTTTAAAAAGCGGCTTTACTATGGATAGTTTTAATGCTTGGGGAAAAGTGCCAAAAGAAAACGATAAATTTATTAGAAATGTCAATATTACAATTATTTCATTAACACATGCTTTTAAAATTTTCGTGTTAATTTCATCATAACCTTCAGAATTCGTGTTATTTAATGATAATATCTCCGTTCGAACATCGCTTTCTGATACAGGTTTGAGGAACATTGAGTGGACTGTTGAATATTCATTGGAATTACCTTTTGTTTTCGTACTAGTACAATTATGTGTCATATTAATGTAGTGGTTATTGAAAGCAGATGCTATTTCTACTGGATTTGTTATTACTGTGTTATCAACTTGGATGTTCTCTAAATTGTCTTTAAAATTAGTATTACTTATTTCACCTTTAATTACTTTCCACGTGGCTTTGCATTTGTTTTCATTTTTATTTATAAACTTGATATTTGAGTTCTTTTTTGAGGAGATGACACATTTTGGTAATAACTTTGAATATGTAATATATTTTGTTTTATTAGCCGCATTTTTATGTGTATAATAATTAGAACGTAGAGTTCGCTTTGTTTTGCAGCTTTGTTTCAGTCCTTTGCTAATCCAATTTAGTTTCTTTTTATTTCCGCTGTTTATTTTTACCTTTATTTTCGGGAAACAAAGATTGTAAAACAGTCATAACATTCATGAAAGGAATTAAATGCTTGGTTTATATCATTTTCGGCATATATTTCTGACCATGTCAAACTTTGTAAGCATTGCCTAAATTTTATAATATTATCCAAGTTATAATCTCTCTTAAATATTGAAAATGTTGAGGTTACAGTCAATAACATAATTAATAGATTTACAAATATCGGTTAATTTGTAGTATTTGCAATACACAAATAGACATTTATACATTACCTACACATAAATTCTTAATGCGGCTATTTAGTTTATTGACATTCAAATAAGGATTTTTGATAACGTTTAGCACAATAATGTTATTTTTATTGAATGTATCTAAGATAGTTTGCAGCTGCGATATAACAAGTTTTACGTCGACATAATTTTCACCTAAACATATTATATGAGTTTGTCGTTAGTACTTAGCTTAATTTCCCGGCAGCTTCATACTATTTGGCTGCTTAGTGCATGAGGTTTCGTTTCCGCCATTACATCGTATTTTTCATATTGTGTATCCATTCTTGATTGTAAAATGGCAGAAGCCAATCCAACGCATTGTTGAGTGCCGAAGATAACTATTCTTCTTCCATGTTCGTTGATTTGCTGCTGGATATTATTTGTTTGCGTAGAGGTTCTTGATCTCGTATTTTCAGTGTATAAGTACTGTGTGAAAGTCTCTATTTGTTTTGTAAGGACTGTAATTTCTCGTTCAGCGTTCTTTAATTTCTGTTGGAGATCTACGATTTCTACTTGCAGGCATGCCAATTGTGTGTTGTTAGTAGAATTGGTGTTTGAAGTGAATGGCAGCGATGATGATGAAGAGAATGCACTATGAAGTTGTAGGGAAAGGCTCTGCTTCTTTGTATTGTTCTCGGTATTATTTTCCACCGCAGAAGAATGAGACTGCAATTTTAGTATTTTAATTTCTGAACTAAGTTTGTTTACCTGTAGCTGAAGTTCGTTATTTTCCAGATTTGTTTTTTCTAGCTCCTTCTGTGTACTATTGAGTTCTCCACTCAACTGAGATATTGTATCTTTCATATATGAAACTGCTACCAAGTCAGATATTGTACCGTCTACACTCTCAGACAGTTTATTAGGTGTGAAGTATGATTTATCCGATGTCTCGCAAACGGTAAGTATACGATAATCCATGATCTGAGAGGTAGTTTGGGGTGGGGTTGGTGTTTCTTCGCATAAGGTTTTCTTTGTATAAAGGGGACCCGGTAAAATTGGAGAATTCTTATAGAAATCTTTATAAATATACTGATCCTATATCCGTCCTATCCTAAATCCCGTTATAATCAATTAATTAATCATGCAAATATTTTCGTTTCCCTAACTTTGTTTCTGAACTAAATTAAACTTGACATTGGCTAAATGCACAAACCGTGCGAAACCAAAAGAAAAAAAAATGTGAATTCTGTTTAGTATAGTGTTATCTATGGTTATAGTGTGTTTGCATCTGTGTCATTCATGGATATATAACATGGATTTATAAGTACTCTGTGGTGCATGGAGTAATAGGTGTTCTGTGCCACAGGGTACTTTTTACATACTTCTGTGCTGCTGTGGTGTCATGTCAGTCGGCTGTCGGACGGTCGTGTTGCTAAATAATTTTATTGAGGGTGTGTTTATGGCGTGATAAATAATTATTTAGAGACCGTAGTAGTGTGGTTGAAAGCTGCCTTGTTTTTTTCTTTTTTACAAATAGTGTTTATAATGTTGCGAGCTCTGCTAGATACATTTTGGAATGAAGATGTGTGGTTGCCGCCGAATACTACTTGGGAAGATATTACACCGGGTCCAGACAAGGATGTGATTTACAATGACTACATGCACCTCCTGTACCCTCTGCCCTTGGCACTGGTGCTGATATTCCTGCGGCGTACTCTAGAGAAGTGAGTTTAACCTACTTTCTGTCGCTAGGTTTCAGAATGTATGTCATTGCTTCTCACGGATGAATAAAGTCCAATGATGCACTCAGTGACTCATTAGATATCAATTTGGCGAAAGTACAGAACTTTCAGTGCACTGTAAGTGAAGAATGTATGTATCAGGTTCATACTTCTGCGCAGGGGTCTATATATTTTATTCTACATGTGCATATTTGCGGCATTTTCTCTTGTATATACGTCTGTTCAAAAGAAACTGCAAAAAAATTGGCTCACCCCATGCTCTCCATCTGTGAGACAATATCTCAAAAAATTTAATGTATATTTTAATATCATTATTATATGTTGTGTGAAAGTAACATAAAGTTTATTTACACATACCTTATACTTTAATAAAAGCAATATTCTTTACAAAATCAACTTGATTCTTTAGATGTCCTCATCACTCACTTTTGTTTGGAACTACTGGGTGACATTGTTGGCAGTGAAGTTTACAAAAGCATTATTTTGTTTATTAGTGCTTGTTTATTGATCATTAATTAATCAAGTATTTAACCAACTTAAAAAAAGAGGGTCTTTATTCTACCAATATGTCTAAGTTCATAATTTTTTCAAAATGAGTTAGGTTTGATATTTATTTCACCAATGTAATCTACATACATTCAAGAAGGTTTTGGTACAAAATATATTTGGTTACTGTTAATTAAAGTTGGGGAATTATCTTGTTTCAATTCAAAGAGAACCGGGTGGTTATATCTGTGGTACTGGTATTATTTTAAAAGGTGCTTACAAGCATGTATGTATGAAAATATGCACAAATTAAATAATAATGTTCAGGACCGGCCTTAACCATCATGGCGCCCCGGGCGAGTCATGCATTTGGCACCCTTTTAGATGATTTTTTTCAGAAAACATTTATTATTGGGACTTCCCCACAAATAAAAAGTCTCAATCACTCCACAAGTTTTGCCCATTATTCTAAGCTCATTCACTATAAAAAGGACTTCCCCAACTACAAAATATGTAGGGATTTTTATTTCCTAGAAAAGCTATTGATGACATACCTACAAGTTTTTATAAGAATCTATGAGTAATTGAAAGTGAATATAGAAGCCTAATATGAATTGCCATTTCTCAACAGTTGCTCTGTGCGTCTCCCTGTCATCCTACATAAGTTAGTGAGGGAAACAACAAGACGAGCAACATAATGACAGGTTGTGGTAGTGAAATGCTCAATACTCATCATACTCACTCCTAGGAGATAAGTTCATAAAAGAATTTAGTTTTTCTTTACATCAATAGAGATAGGTATTTTAATTAAGTGGGCTAGCGCCTGTCGCCGGTGCCCGGGTGACCGCCCAAGCCGGTGCTGGTAATGTTGCTGATTGTCTTAGTAGTAAACTGTTTGTTTTACCTTTTGAATAAATAAAAAACAAGCCTAACCTTTTGTATGAAGTTGCAAATAAACATACACTTATTATACTTACTATTCTCAGTCATCATTAAAATTCAGCTTATCACAAATGGGAAATGTTTATAATTTATTAAAACATTCAAAAATATAACTTTGGGTTCCATGTAAAGGCAATTATTAAAAAAAAAAGATTTAAGAATTCAAAATAATATGTTAACACATTAACTGCTGAATTATTTGGCGAATTTGCTCCAAGTGCTGCTTTATGATAGACTAAACCCTGTGCGGCAAACGCTCATGCGCGCCCAAAAAATACTTCGTGTGGTGCTATGAGCGCGCATGCGCGGTTGAAGAAACTACCCAGTACGGCTGGGCGCATATGTGCGGCGTTACAAACTTGTCCCAAGTGCGGCGAGACGCTTACGTGTGTTTGAAAATTTTCCAGTTTTATGAGTCATAAAACAATTACGCCAAGAACAATAGAGATGCACAAAAAACCCACAGGTGCGACGCGCCGCATTCGAAGGAAGTTATATAAATTAAATGGACGCGCATAAGCGCCGCCAGCACATGGTGAACGTTCGAAAATCGCGCATGCGCGTTGGCCGCACAGAACGTGTTAACTGAAGTTCTTGCAAAACTATGTATATCCCTATTGTGTCTATGTCTAACATATAAGGTAACAGATAAGTTGGTATTATTCTTTGTTATTATTTATTTTTCCAGCTTAATATGAAGTGGTTTTATAAAACATTAGGGCCAGTTTTTAAGAATAAAAATTATTCTTAAATTTTCTATATAGCTTTTGTATTTTTAGATCACATTGTCAAACCAATTTATTCATTCTTCAGGTAAGTTTTCTGAAGATTGAAAAATCTTAATGAAGTAAAAATACACATTTGCAACACATTTTTTAGAGGAAGACCAACGAAACTAAGGGTGGAATGAGAGATTGAATGAGAGATGATAATATGGCCAGAAATATTGAGTGAATAATAAGGTGAGGGTAGATAGAGATGTATGGAAGAATGCAGGCTCTTCTGACCTCTTTAATTGTCGTGAGGCCAGGTGGATGGTGAAAAGAAAACTCATTTTTCCAAAATATTTATAACTATTCCTTGTTACAGGTACTGGTTTGCTCCGTTCGGCAAATCATTAGGCATTAAGAACACTAGACCAAAGAAAGCTCCAATAAATCCTAAGTTGGAGAGCGCATATCAAGCATCACCAAAAATTAAGCACAAGCAGGTATGAACCACGCTGGGCACACATTATAAAATCATGAATAAACTGAACTGTCATAATAAAACTATTAAATATTAGGTAGGTATATGTGTTCTCAAATTAATTGTTGACAGAAATATTATTTATTTCTGAAAACACAGTCCATATCGGCCTTCAGTAAATTTTCTACACATTATTAACAGAGTAATCTGTGTTGACGACCGATCGTGTCACGGAGGGCGAAAAGTCGATAATACCGACATTCATTGAATCTCTCCATAATTCTGTAGTACACAATGAATGCTTATCTAAAGGTGCGTCCAGACAGTGCGAAGTATGCGCCGCAAATGATTATTTTTTGTCAGATCATTAACTTGGGGCACATGCCTGACAGGCCTTGCACTGTCAGGACGCACCTTTATATCTGTGTGATAATGTGTGCTTGGTTTTACACTGGTATTTTAAAGTGCAAAGGTAAGTACCATCATAAAATATGAATTAAATATCTACTATAAAGTTAGGTATTTATGTGTCAGTCACAATGCTAGAATGTCCCATTTATAAATTTTATAATTATTGCTAATAAATAATGCATTATTGGTTTATGGTGTGTAATATTGCATGTTTGTGCAGGTATGTGTGTGGTGTGCTTGAAAAAATAAAAAAAATACATACAATACATTTTTATGAGGTTTTTGAATACGCGCATGAAAATAGGTTTTAAGTAGGTATTTAATCAAAATTTTTATTATTATCTCTCAATGCAATTCTAATTGAACTTGATTTATATATTATAAATTCATAATAGTTTAAGCCTATTTGCAAAACAATATTTTTTTTAAATGACTATATAATTTGATCTTTATTACGTACGGTATTCTAACTCAACATTAGACTAGAAAATACATAATACTTAATCACAATCGGTCTGTACCTAATCGATAAGATAATCAAAAGTATTTATTTTTATATGGTCGTACGATTTATTTAATTACTTATCGTGAAACCTAAAGCGAGCACGTGGTTTATTAGGAATTCTATAATAGTACATACTAATTCCGCTAATTGCCGCTATAGGTGGGTTCAACGTCGTCCCGCCATCATCGATACATCGCCTGGTGGGCCCCATTCCATAATTATTCGAAGAGAGATGATGTTTTTGCATTCAGAGGAATGTTCAATTCGATGAAAATTAAATATAAAGATTCGTTCTAATCGCGTCAGCCAACGTCTCGTTTTACAAGCGAGAGTGGTAAATTAATAAAATTCTCTTAGACATTATAAAATTAGAATTATTAATAAGTAGTAGGTACGCTGCATTCTGTGGGAGGAAAACTCGACGGCAATAAGATGTCATAAAAATAGAGAACACGGTATTACTGAATCCCAAGGTTAGCTGTATCTATCTGTATTATGATATTTTTGACAGATTTTGCTAGATTTAACTATTTATATCATAACCCGCAGGCTTATTACGTATCTTGCAGAAGCCTAGCGATAGCAAAATGGCTTGTCAATTGCGCAATAGCTGATACATAATACCGATGTGCGATTGAAAAGCAATTATTGCGAAATTAACAAGCAATTTTGCTATCGCTACGCTAAGATACATATTAAGCCTGCCGATTTCAATCTTTCTGCGGGGCTCTGTCCAAAAATTCTTTTGGCAAATACAGTTTTCAGATTCCGTCATTCAAAATAAAAACCGATATTGGTAAATATTGGGTTGGTAGGAAAGTAATGAGCGTTTTTTCGTAGATTATCTGTTTTTATCTAGAAACAATACGGAAATTTCTAGAATGCACTAGCGCAGTGTGGTGGGGATGGACAATATAAATACGTGTCGCCCAGCACTACCCGCTAAAACATGG
This sequence comes from Dicycla oo, assembly GCA_948252095.1. Taxonomy (NCBI): domain Eukaryota; kingdom Metazoa; phylum Arthropoda; class Insecta; order Lepidoptera; family Noctuidae; genus Dicycla; species Dicycla oo. Next base: position 13,446,481 of record OX411729.1, on the reverse strand, counting down.
AAGCGACAAGAGAGTAAGTACGTCACTGTCTTTTGTACTAGTACCGTTTACCGGCCACTCAGCAGCCGTAGCTGCTGGAAATATACGCAGTGCAGAAGGCGAAGATGCAGTCTCTGACGCAACAGCAAGAAGTTAGTTTGGAAAGTTTAGGAATGGGAATTATGATCTAAAGGATTTGGCCCGTAGTGGAAGACCAGTTGAAGTTGACGTACATCGTTTACAAGAATTAATTGAAAATGATCCCCGTCTTACTTCTCGTAATCTTGCTAAAGAGCTCAATTGCAGTCATGTGCAAGTATTGGAACACTTACACAAGCTGGATAAAATCTGGAAATTAGGATCTTGGGTACCACACCAGCTGAGTGCCACGCAGTTACATAATCGCGCCAACACTTGCATGAGTCTTTTGTCCTGTCGCCGCACCTAACATTGGTTTGACAATCTGGTTACTGGAGATGAGAAGTGGGTTTTGTATATGAACCACACGCGTAAGCGTCAGTGGCTAGTTCGCAATCAAACACCTGTGCCGACGCCAAAAAATGAACCATGTGCAAAGAAGGTTTTAATATCTGTATGGTGGAACGCAAAGGTAATTTTATACTGGGAGCTACTACTAGATAATATCACCGTGGACTCGACAATATACTGCCATCAGCTTGACCGACTCCGTAGAGAAATCAACAAAAAGGGCCGTGAACACTCAAAGATATACTTCCTTCACGACAACGCTCGGCCGCACATAGCCAAAGTCGTTCGTCAGAAGCTATTAGATTTTGAATGGGAGCTACTGCCACATCCACCTTACTCACCCGATCTAGCGCCAACGGATTTTCATTTCTCTCTCAGTAATCATATACAGGACAAAATTTTTTATGATAGAGCAGAGATTTCCTCGAAAGCATTTTTGCCTCACGGCTCCCAAGTTTTTACGCTGAAGGTATCCATGCTTTACCGAATCGCTGGAAATGGGTTGTAGATAGAAACGGTGCCTACTACAAAGACAAGTAATTGTAAATTAAAAATATAATTTAAAATTGTTTTGTTTATTTGCAACGCTCATTAACTTCCTACCAACCATTGGGTTGGTAGGTTAAGTATTGACTTATACAAGGTGCTACAGTCTAAAAACTCTGTGGAATTTTCACAACCAAGGGTTGGGATACACAGGATGTTTGGTGCATCGTGTGGCAAATTAAAATGGTCAACTGGAGGGGTCATCTGCTATCTTTTCAGACCCCTAAACCCTTCTCATGCCCTGTGGATTTTTTTTCGTCGACTTTTTATTGTTTTATTAAAAAAACCCCAAATTTTTCATTCAAATACAATACAGTTCATGATAAGTGTTTAGGGATCTGAAAGGATAGCAGATGACCCCTCCAGTCGACTATCTCAATTTGGCACACGATGCACCAAAATAATGTAAAAAATAATGTATCAAGTCAAATCAAAAGTCATTTATTCAAATTAGGTTGAGAATCAGCACTTTTTGAACGTCAAAATTACATAAGACAGTCCCCCAAAACGCCCGCCCTTCACCACTTCCTAGTGCTTTAGCTGGGGAGAAGAAGTGGCGCAAGAAACTCCCCAGTAGCACAGCTGTCTGTTCAGTTAAAAAAATTGAATCTATACAATACTGCGCATAATAATTTAGGTACATTACGCAACACAAAACATTAAATTAAACTATTTGCTAAAAGTAAGCTAGCACACGCCAATATACCAAAAAAAAAAAAAAAAATCGAGAACTATACTCAAGCAGAAATAAAAATATAAAACTTAAAACGTAAGCAGAACTTTATACCTAAATAAAGGCCTCCGGTAATAAAGGATGTGCCCACTTACATATATGAAGATTGTATATGAAGCCGAAACTCGAAGTCACAAATGATAAACTAGGACCATCGAAGTAAAATAAACAAAGTTAATTACTAATAACAAAACAAAACCAAGGACAGCAAGACGACCAGTCACCACAAGTAGCACCCGTTAACGAGCATAACGCAGAGTTCAGCCATCACCCCCCTCGCCATATTTGAGGGAAGGAGGCAACCCGACCCCCGACGCTACCGCAAGCAGTGACATGTAAGGGAGCATGACGAACTTGCTGCCGGTTGCTCAGGCAAGAATAATATGATCAATTGTCGAGGTCATTAGCTAACCACATATTGCAATATCACTCATAAAAAACATTGTAATGAGTAGATTATGTCAATGATAAATAAAAATAAAATTAAAATAAATTGACTTTTACAGTCCAATAAAATAAATAATTATAATTATGAACTCGTATAACCTGTCAGAAGATAAGCTAATTCTGGAGAAAGAACATAAACATTGTCTTGAGTTAATTACAGCGACCAACTATTCTTATGGTTTAAGTAGTCGTTGATAGAGCATGCTGTCCTAAATGTCATAATTAAAAACCCGAAGCAGTGGCGGTAGTAGGGATACGTCGATACGAGTTAAGATTGTCTCCGCACAAAAAATGTACTATCCGATGTCACACTATCGATTTTTCCCCCCAGTATGGACACAGCTGTTCCGTTTCGCGCGAAAATTAAATATGGAAGTTTCAACAACCGTCCCTGCTTGTCACAAATGTATCACTGTTAGGGACTTGTGTCCTTTAGCGTAAATATTAACTTAGATTTTAACCAAAATTTACGTTAAGTAAAATAACGCTAATGAAGCTTTTAAACCTTAACCGTGCTTCCTTTCTTTTCAGTTCTTTTTGAACAAGGATGAGGTAAATGTAGCACATTTTAATACCTCAGCACGTCAGCACGTATGAATAACATGTTTGTTTGTAGTTTGTTTTGTAGTTAGTAGCATGCACTTTTAAGGTGCGGTCTGAAAGTCAGCGATAGGCAAAAGCGTTAGGTACTGAGAATTTCTGACTACCGTCGTGACGCTCCCCGGCCGGAATCAACACATGATTGTGTCCCGATTACGTTTGAACTTCGGACGTGAAATTTTGATGTGTATAGCTTTTCCTTGCATGCCTATAATTCCCCATAATCACCAATTTTCGGTACATTATCCTTTTCGACATTAACGCCAAACTAGAGTCATTTATTACAATACCACTTCTATGCCTATTGAAGCTGTTGACCCAGATACTGTAGGTATCTTAATATTGCAACGAGTAGTTACCATTTAATCAACAGTGTACAGTATGACAGTATGTTGAAACTTTAGCTTTCTGACTAATTAATTCGTTCTGCAAGTTCCCATACCGCTGGGATGCAGGAAAAACTACAACAGCTTTATTAAAATCACGAAAATTTAAATTTTGGTTTTTCAAACGCTTCTCGCGGACATTCAGATTCAGACCCACATAACTTTGTTGTTATAGTGCACGATTTACTGACCACTGTAATTGTCAGTATTTTTACCCATAGATAATAGTTGTACATTGTAGATAGTGCATGTTTTTTTCAACAGATAATAGCGACTACGGCAGCCTAACGAATACATCATTATTGAAACGACCTCTTTGTCAATATCACTTCGCTAATGGCCGACGACGTGCATAACTCCAGCTTCGTCATAAGTGATAGAATAATTATTCCACCTATCTTAATTTATCCAGTCTTAACACATTAGGCGCGGCAGACGCACATGCGCGTTCGTTGTGCATCTCTATTGTTTCGAAAACATGGTAAAAAAAAGGGTCGGTAAGGGTGTAGCATAAAGAAGCGTTTGCATAAAGAATTCAGCAGAGAATGGGTTAATTTAGCTGCCACAAAAACTTCGTTAATATATTATGAACCGTTTAGTGTGTGCTAGCTGGAGTGACGGCACCCTTTTTTTTTTTGTCCGTGGGGAAATGCTCATGCATGCTGCACTACCACGGGGAGATAGTGCAGTTATGTGGGACTCCAACCCACTAAAACTCCACGGTGTCCTCCTCTGCCGCTTGTGGCGGGAACACGGGCACGCGTTAGCACTCACCGCGAACCCGCCGCGACTGTCCGTCACCGGACCCTCCTCTGGGGAGCACCCCCCATCACCGGCGCACAAGAACACATTGTGCACCGTGAACACCCCATGGACCAAACCAGCACATGGGCACCAGACGACCCCGTGTCTAGTCACCCTTGGTCCCCTTGCGACCGGTCAGGTCAGTGGCCCGGCCGCCTACCACTTTTCGGCCGCAGAGGATAGGGAGAGCGGCCAACGAAATACCGACACTCCTCCTCCCCTGCGGCCCCACCGCGTCCGCCATCAGACGGTGGCGACCCCGTCAAGGCCGCGGAAGGTAGGGAGAGCGGCGCACCGCAATACCGGCACTCCGCTCCCGCCGCGGCCTCGCAACCCTCAGCCGCGATGCCTCCCATACGACATCGCGGCCCGCCTCAGTTGCGATGTCGCCCAAGCGGCACCGCAACCTACCTGTTGGCCGCTACGTCGTCGACTTCCTGAAAAAAGCCCTGACGAGCGGCCCCTCCTCGGGTTCCTCTTCGCTTCACCGTGGGTGACCAAGCCACGGCTACTGAGCCCCCCCCGCCTCGACAATGCGGGAACCCCCCGGGGGGGAGTGACGGCACCCTAGCTTCCTCATTCAGTACAGGCAAACTAGTGAGGTTATTAGGGTTTATACTAAAGTCAGAAAAATAAGCCATAATAGCTGCACAAGGAAGGAAATAACTGAACGATAATACTTAAAAATTAGGGTTTATACTAAAGTCAGAAAAATAAGCCATAATAGCTGCACAAGGAAGGAAATAACTGAACGATAATACTTAAAAATTGTGGAAACTACGATTAAAAAAAAACGTGTGTGTAAGCTGGAGTGACGTCACCCCAACTGCTCATATCATATCTTCTGAAACGAAAGAAGATATGATTATGTATTATAGCTCAAAAAATAAGGTATAATACCTGCCATAGGCAGCAAACTTTTCAAATCTGGTAGTTTCCACGTAATAAACAAAAAACAGTTTCCGCGCCAAAAATTCAAATTATTGCCTAGGAGGAGGTAGTAGCGGGCGGCGTTTCCGTTCCATGCGCTAAATTATTGCAAACAAGTTTGCACTTAGCAGGCATTATATTAGAAGTCATTATAGCTTGCGCTCAAAATAATTTTAATTTTGTATATTGAAGATATAGACTGAGCGCCCACTGAATTATAATGGAACTATGAATGTATTATTAAAAAGTAAATTCTTTTCAACTTTAGACGAAGAGAGACCTACTATTATTGTTTTTTTTTGTAACAATCTCTCTGTAGTTCGGTTCAGGTGGATGCGCAGTTACAGTTACCCCGCAAAATTCACTGTCAGGTTGTATCTTGATCAAAATACATATGATTCGCGACCATAACAAATATGTATTTACAGAATTATAACCATTAGTACATCTCTCTAAGTTAGAATTGGTCTATTGAATGACTTTTTCATGAAACCGTGACATTTGGGAACAATTATAGCAACATCGAATTAGAACAAATGTCATAAAAAAAAAGAGATGGCTCAAAGTCCAATATATAAAATACAGGGTCAAATTAAATTAGCTAGCGAATTTCCGCAGACGTGATGATTATTTATCGATATCTCAACACGATAAAACAGATTTTATCAACTCACCCTTCAAGTAACAGTTGAGATAGTCTCATCTCGGCACCCATGAATTTATTTATCATGCCCATGAAAAATTCCCATCTTGGCACTCTGTCATAATAAATCATTGTACACATAAAAAAATGGAAATACAGTACGTGTCTGTGAGTAAAACAACTTGATTATTTATTCAATCAAAATAAATATATTTCAAAAGTGATTTATAAGTTTAATTCATTGTTCATGAAACTGTTGATTTTTGCAAAAATTATATATTTTAAGATTTGCCAAGGCAGAGATAATGGAGTCTCTAATTAGAGTGATTCAAGAGCTTGTCTGTGAGTCCCTTAAAAATACCTTTTACTTTGTCCACAATACACTAGTATTTTAAAATTAAACTTACAAACAGTAACTTTTGAAAAAAAAAATTATATTGATTTAATAAATAATCAAGATGAATTTACTCACTAGATACTGTCTTTCCATTTTTTAATCAATACGTAACAATAATTTATGACAGGGTGTGGGTGCCGAGATGGGAATTTTTCGTGGGCATGAAAAATAAGTTCATGAGTGTAGAGATGGGAAAGTGCCGAGACAACACTACGAGCGGTCACTGACCCAAAACAAATCATCAAATCTTTTTATTTTATCGTGTTTAGTAATCGGTACCGTTCACGTCTACAGTTTCGCTAGCTAATTTAATTTGATCTTGTACCTGTATCATTGTATTTTATTTATAAGAACGATACTTTATACATATATGCCAGTTAATTTGAACGACATTAATTAGAAATTCTACGTAGGTACTTAATTAAAAGATATTTCATCTGATTCTAAAGAATAATTGTGATTTATATTGATCATTTATTAGGTATCTGGTTTCAAATAAATATGCCAAAAATGTGATTTATGATAAAAAATTTCGAAATTGTTACACTAAGACTTTTTAATTTACTTTCATCCTACGTTTAAACACACAATATGCCTATAAATACCTCAATACTTACTTCATACGATTAGTTTGTAGTCAGCTCCCAGTCTATAATTAAGTTCAAACTACTTCAAATCAAACTGATAATGTAGCGCACAGAACGGCAACGCAGCAACGATCCTTACCTTCTCCGAGGCAATAATTTGAATTCCGTTTTTGTTTATTACGTGGAAACTACGAGTTTTCGACATTTGAAAAATTTGCTGCCAGTGGCAGCTATTATGCCTTATTTTTTGAGCTATAATACATAACCATATCTTCTTTCGTTCGGAAGATATGACATGAGCAGCTGGGGTGACGTCACTCCAACTAACACACTAAACGGCTCAATTAACGATGTTTTTGTGGCGGCTAAATTAAGACTGGGAACTTTGATTGCAGCTATTATGCCTTAAATATTGGCATAGGTATAATTACTCTATCACATATGAGGAAGCTGGAGTTATGCACATTATAGGCCGAGGTACAGTTTTTTATTTAATTTGTGCACTGGCTGCCAGTCACGAGATATTTAGAAAATAAATGTTGCAACGAATATTCGGAAATATATCGGAGTACCAATCCTAATCTTATGCTGATATTAGACGCTTCCCTCTGATCATTTTTATATCTTTCCATGTTCACATGACAGAAAGAACCAACCAAGTGCATGAAAACGGACCACGCACAATTAAGGGTTCCGTGGTTGGAATGAATTTATCCCTAAAACAAACTTAACATTGTAATTGAAAAACATGTTGTCCCATACATCGATATACATATACCTACGTCATGGTCAATTCTCCAACTGCAAATGTAAGTTTGTAATTGCAAAAAAAAAATGTGATAAAACTACAAATTAACGTTTATTGGACTTTTTCTGTTACTTATGCTGTGAGACCTTGCTTCTTGCCAAATTTCATAATTCGATAGGTCAATGGGAAGTACCCTAATATAGGTTTTGATTTATTTGCGAGTATCAATATAATAATAATAATACATGTCGAATTGTCAGCAAGTTCATGCAAATAGATGAAACACCACACGCTGCATTTACTTGGCTTCGGTCCGTAAATGTTGCAAAAACCAGCCAAAAAGCTGAGAAGAATAAACACTACAATAATATTAATAACCTAGGACATTTCACACACGGTCATCTGATCCCAAACTACGCAGAGCTTGTACTACCTATGGTAACCAGATATTTTGTGATTATAATGTCGTATAAATGGTCGTATTTTTTATTGCGTTGACTTAGCATCTTGATTGATGTTTTTAGAGCTCCAAGGAACGGTAGACCTACGTATTTGATATTCATTTCAACTTGATACCTCCACGCGTTCTCGAGAAAAAGGGTCCTGACAGACGGACAACGAAGTGATCCTATAAGGGTTCCGTTTTTCCTTTTGATGTACGGAGAGTGCGAAATGAACAAAAAGTGAAGCGTCTGCTGATATTAGCCATCTTTTTACTGTTCTACGTCTTGTACTAACTAAAACTTAGCATTATGTAAGAATTTTCTGATTATATCGTATACCATTCAAATAAGTCTAAGAATCAGCACCTTTTGAACGTCTACCGCTACAAAAGTCGGCCCTGCTACTTATTATTTTCGTTACTTAAAAAAGCCAGACATAATCTTTCACGAATCATCATTGAACAATCAGTCAGTTTTCCGAAACTACTCGTAAACTTACGTGCAAAAAATCGGCCCACCCTGTGCGCTTCGATTTAAAACAAGATACTTATATCAAAAAGTACAATGAATAAAAAATTACATTTGATACCATTTAATAGGTGAAAATGTTAGGATTCAATATTTAAAAAAAAATTAATTATTGCATACCAACTTGGCACACGGTCGGTATCCCTCCATTTTCCAGATTTCATCGTAACTTTAATAAGGTCGATGAAAAACCGGATGGAAGCTACAATTAGGGCAAAAGGGGGTGGCAATACGAGTTATTAAAAAAAAGTTTATTAAACCGAATTTTATTGCTGACAATCGATGAATACAATTTTGTGTTTATTAAACCGTTTTTTGTTTTTAGCCTGTCAAGTTGGTATGCAATTTTCAATGTCGATTTACAATAAACTTATTGAATCCTAACCTTTTCACCTAAAAATTGGTATCAAAAGTTATTTTTTATTCATTGTACTTTTTCAGATTAATCTATATCCATATATCTTGTTTCAAATCAAAGCGTACAGGGTGGGCCGATTTTTTGCTCGTAAGTGTAATACCAGCAACCTTGTATGTATTCAATTCCTGCGTTTCATAGTTCCACACAATAACTTGTTGAACAGACTCATCAGATTGAGAGGTCAGCTGGAGATCTGCTAGAACAGTGCAACCTTCAATTATCGAGAAATTATTCCCCTCACGTCTTTACTGAATAGAGTTCCACTGAAATCGCTGATCGGTGGTGCTTAGCTTGAAGGCATTTTAAACAAAAGTGGTAAATCTTGGTTATCTTGGAGTAAGTTTTTTCAAGGTTTGCTTTTAACTAACTCAGATGGAAGACTAGAATCCTAACTAATATTATAAATGCGAAAGTAAGTTTGTTTGTTACCTTTTCACGCCTAAACCACTGAACCGACATCCTGAAATTTTGCATATATGTACGTTGTCACGTGTACAGAAACGGACATAGGGTACCTTACATCCTGAAAAAAAGTACTGTTCCCGAGGAAAACAACGTTCTTATGATAATAGATGGCGCCACGCGTCTTTCGAATCATGATGAGTTATATTATTATAGAAACTTTAGTTTTAAGAGTTTTTTTTTAAATTTTTTTTATTTAAGTACCTAGCTAATACATTTGTGAATGAAACCCAGCTAGTTCGATTTATCGCCGCCGTAAACCCCTATATTGCAACTTTCATTGAAATCGTTAGAGCTGTTTTCGAGAACTTAAGCATATTGACGGACGATTTATTGGCAATCCACTATGTGTAGTTAGGTGGTAACTTAAAATTATATGTGATCATTGTGGACCCTGTGAAATAGTACATACTAAAATATTTTCACTTTTGCTATCGACTCGAAAAGAAGGACAGGAATATTATGCTAAACATATTCTTATCGAATAACTATTTAAATGTGCGATCGCACGACCGTAAACACACATAAGTACCTACAATTTAATATTTTGGTAATTTAAAAAGGAAAAGTCGGACCTTCGCACTAAACCTTTATTTTGTTCTGATATTGGAGTATTGCAGTCACCTTTGGCATGGATCAGCCAAGTACCAACTAGCCGCGCTTGACTCGGTGGAACGCAGAGCTAAGAGGCTCATTGCCGACGTAAAACTGGTGGTGGATGCCGAGCTTCATAGCTTGGCTCATCGCCTCAAGGTTGCCTGCTTGTCGGTCTTCTACAGATTGTACTTCAGAGAGTGTGCCCGAGAACTCCACGGCCCCTCCATTTCACCGGCCCCCTTCTACCATCGGACATCTAGACGCACTACCAGTTACCATCCCTACCTGGTTGCTATTCCACCAATTCGCACTAAGCGCTTCCAAATGTCTTTTATAATGCGCAAAGCAAAAGAGTGGAACTCACTACCGGCGTCTGTGTTTCCGTACGCATACAACCCTAATCTTTTCAAAGTGAGAGTGAACAGGCTTCTTCTGGGTAAGGTCACTCCATCGTCGACTTTGTCTCTTTCACCTCTGACCTAGACTAGAGTCAAGAGCAAACCCATCACAAATAAAAGAAATATTCCTTATATTTACACGAAATATACTTAGTTATTACTTACATCATCATAAAATTACGAGGAATTCAATTTAACACACACCTGCGTTCGTGATAAAAATTAAAAAATATGACCATAGCTCAAGGATTCTCTAAAGAGCAATCACAGTTATAACTTCAATATCTTATCTTAGCAAATAATGAGTTAGCCATTCTTGAAAACTATACGTATTCAACCTGTTTTGTGATTACTAAACTTTTATCGGACTGACATTTAGGAGATTAGAAAGAAAAAATTGCCATTCCATGGATTATAGCTCATTATCACCATCATCATCCACAGCTCAACTTTACCCGACACTGATGAGCACAGGCCTCTCTTTTTTGTGCCAATCCCCACGCTCCTGTGCCAGCCTCATCAAGGTTCTACCGGCGATGGTAATAATGTCGTCTGCCCATGTCGCCGCTGGACGACCGACGCTTCGTCTTCCAGTCCTTGGGCACCACTCGGTCACTGCCTTACTACACCTGTCATCACTGTGCCTTGCCAGATGCCCTCCCCGCTCCATTTCAGTTCCTTAACTCAAATCTCATCAATCAAGATCTTCAGAAGTTGCATTTCGTCAGATGGACTTTGCTTTAATTCAAAATCAGAAAAGGAAGAAACATGTTTTCCTATTTCAAAATCAGGAAATACAGATGTACAAAATTCTTCATAATATTATGATTAGATTAGATAAAGCTTGGTGCTAGGATGTCTCTTTTCACTTACCCCTATTTTACTTACTGCGACATCTCTGCGGCAAATTCATGTTACCAAGAGCCTACGATATTTTTTCAATCTTAATTCCTTAACACGTTTTTTATTCAAATAGTACAACAAGGATTATGCAAGGTTGTAAGAACGTAGTAATAAGTATGATAAAACGATACTAATTTATTTAGATAACAATGACAGTTACAACAAAATAATATTGACATAACACAATCATCGTCATTCATGTACAGTCATGGATTTTAAACACCTGTGTGTTTTCGTTTGTTATCTACTTATCAGGATTTCCATATTATTATGATTCACTTTTATCTATTAGTCATCTCATTATTTTGTGTCCTCATCGTCATCATCCACCTGCCCTTATCACAATTATTTTGGTTCGGCGCAGTATGTCGTCTTCTTCCTTATATCTGTCTCTATCAGCCGTCAACTTAGTATTCACCCCTTTTTTAGCCACATAATCTTTAACACAATCCATACATGCATACACACATTACACATACAATAGACATACATTTTATTTATACCTTACATTTTATCTTTACATTTTATCTAGCTGTAAATCAGGACTTATTTTTATACCAATTAAAGTCTTTGTACGACTAACTTTTGTCCGAAAATCCACTTCTGTTAAATGGTTTTATTGCTCTGCAAAACACGTGCAATTTATTCTCGTGAAAAGATTTATCTTTTCTGCACGTTCTACTACAGGATAAATTTAATCTCGGTTCTTGTTCAAATGCATCCAGAATTTCATCTATTACTGCAGAGTAATCAAATTAATATTCATACAAAACACCCAATCTTTCTTATAGACATGCAATATTTATTAGAGCTGTGAGAAGTCCAGATGGATAGAATAAATAATAAAATTCAGCTGTGTCCAATAAAAAGCTTGTATGTAAAAAAAAGTTAAATATTCTCGTCTGCACCCGTATGCCAGTAACCCATTAATTGACTAAATAGGACAAATAATTTATCGTACCATCGTTATATTGTCTTCTTAAGTGGTCATAGTTGGTAGCCCGCTCAAAATTCATTAATTTATTTATGAAAGGTTCTTACGTAACTTATTTGGGAGTTGAAGAAATTGATATGCACGTTTTGTTATTGGTTTCAATCAATATTCTTTGTAAATTCTTCCATGTTTTTCAAGTCGACCTCTTCGTCATTTCTGGTTCGTTTCTCGTTGTACTTTTGATGAGTATTTAATTGCCATAAACTCACTGATTCATTTCATGGAAACATCCTTGATATAAATTATCGTTTGATATCGCATTTACGTACATCATCTACGTCTACGGCTACAGGATTCAACAGTACATGCATACGTATCGAATGCCGAAAATATAAGGCTTTGTGTGTATTTACATGGAAAGCAATCCGAGCAGTAACAGCCCGAACTAATGTGCCTTTGCGACAGGCTGCCGCGCCCGTAACGCCCCCACATTTAGCCAATGGCCTTATCATAGTTATAGTCACTATACCTTTTTCTGACAGGCTCTCCCTGGGGGTTGAGGTTAACATTCGAGTTTTATGCTTTGACATTAGATTCCTTACTTTTTAGTTGATTAATAAAAACAGTAATGTTCCACAAGAGGCTTGTTCATATGCTTTGATATTAGTTTCAGTTTCATATGCTTTGATATTACTTTTTAGTTTATTAATAATAAAAATAGTAATATACACAGCTCTGATACAGCTAACATTTTAAGAAAGAATAAGGAATCATCATGGTTATCTGGATGTATCCATATTTTTAGACTGAAATATGTTTCATTTGTATCCCAATTTGTACCACTGTTCCTGCAGCTTACAGTTATTGTAGATCTTCTTGTTTCTTGTCTTGTTGTCAAACACTACGGAACTCTGAATACAGGAGGAATTTATGGCCATAAATATCACGAATGTTTGCCAAGTTGTCATTTACTACATCACTAAAATTGCATTGCCGCTGCAAGCTCAAAGACTAACGACTCATTATGAGCTGTAACCTCAGCTCTAAAACCTGGTATGAATGAAAGATCTCTTTGAAGCCACGCGTCTGCGAGTCGCGGTACTGACCCGTTTTCATTACTCTGGTTATATAAAGATCATTATTCGCCTTCAGGGCTGGCTGTTCTGACTGCTTCTTTATTAACATATTGCTATTTAATTGGACTTAGGTAGTCTGAAACAGAGTAGCATTATGCTTTTCTTTTTAGAGTCGTTTGTCGATCAAACTTTCGAAATTTAATGTCAGGGTTAAAGCTGTATGACATTTTCCAATTTTACATTATTTTTAGCCAATTAATAATGATGATGATGAATTGATGACAGGATCAGGCTTCCTGCTTCAATCCATTAGTTGATTCGTTCACCCCACAGTATAACTCACCTTACCTTATCGTAATAAAATCAAATCAGAAAGGTACTGGTACAACTCAATTAAGAGGGCTGTTTCGTTTTGTCATTTCTCTCGCACACACGGGGCCAAATTTTTAAGACTATTAAATGAAAGGATGGCTTTTTTGTGTTTTTAATAATTACCTATTAAATTAATATTATTTACTACATATTTCGCTATTTGATTACATTTAAAAAAAAACAGGTCAAGTGCGTGTCGGACCACGCACAATGAAGGGTTCCGTAGTTGGGATGAATTTATCCCAAGAACAAACTTAACATTGTAGTTGAAAAACATGTTCTCCCATACATTCCAACTACAAATGTCCATAGTTAAACGAAAGGGATCCAACCCACATTACATCTAATGTGGGTTGGATCCTTTTCGTTTAACTATGGACAATGTAAGTTTGTACGCACAATATTGGGAGATTTACCATGTTATTTTAAGACCATAGACTTCTTATAGGTTTCCTGTAATCTATCGCTATAGAATTATTTTCTGTACTTTTTCAAAATTTTCAGCTCTATAGGTTTCTTAAATAACTTTAAAACAGTTTATTTTAAAATTATTGAATAAAATATATTTAAGACCCTCACAGTAAGCCCTTTCATTTGATATATTGCACGGTACAGTCTGCAAATATTTTTTTTATTTTCTTATTTGCCCCCATAATTGACCGCCGTATTCAAAATTCATTAATTTACATTACACGTCCGTGTATGGGTCACAGAAATATTTAAATACGTGTACCAAATTTCAACTTAATCGGTCCATTAGATTCGGAGCAAATTGGCTGTGACAGACGACAAACAGACAGACAGACACGTGAGTGATCCTATAAGGATTTCGTTTTTTCCTTTTGAGGTACGGAACCCTAAAAAGTATATTTTCATTTAACTTTCTTAAAAATTGGGTCACGTGTAAGCGAGAGAGGTCACAAAACGAAACAGCCCTCCTAAATCCTCTTTGAAATCAAATTGTCTAATGTCCAACCGATGAACTATGACCTTATTATCATAGAAATTGAAGGGCTGACTGTAAAGGTCATCGACTGCTCCTGAAGTACAAGTATCTTTGCGTGTCTATGGTACGTACTTACTCATACACGTGTTTTGATTCGATTCTTCACTATTCATAGAGCTTTATATGAATCGAGTTTATGCTTTACCAATCTGTTGTTATATCCGAATGTTAACGATATATTGTAGGATTTCGATTTCCTTAAAGATTAAACTTTCTTTTCAGTAGTTCTTCCAGAGCGCGCAGAGACTACAGCGTTTTATTTACAGCACCAATATATCTTATCTTATAATGATAGGTAATTTCTAAAAATATCCGGTTCTCATTCATGAAAAAAATGCGCTGAATGCACAGCTGAATTTTAGATAACGCACTAAGCGTCCGCTTTTAATACCGAAAGTACTTTTGTTGGTCTTTGCTGTTGGCCATCTCATCCTGCCCGAATCCAAGTTTTTTTGCGTAATTATTGTATCATGTCTTCTTCCCTTTCACCTTAAGAGATTTATTTTTAATCGTGTTTTTTGAAATTATATACCGCAGGTTAAAGTTCAACGTGAGGGGCTCGTGGTTAAGTAATAACAGCTGCACGGGTCGATCGATAGGTTTAGCTACGCTTGCCGCGGTTGGTCTGTGGATGAGTGACCACCTTTACATACCGAGACCCAGCCGTGCCTCGGAAAGTACGATATATGGACCTTTGACAGTCGTTACGGGTTGTCAGAAGCCCGAAAGTCTGACAACCAGTTGTCCAACCAAGGGGTATCGTATTACCCAATAACCGGGCTGTGGAGATCAGATAGGCTCCATTTAAAATACTGATATTCAATTCAGCTGCATGTGCTTAGACTGGAAGCCGACCCCAATATAATTGGGAAAGGCTAGGCACATGATGTCTTCTTCCGTACATACGTACGTTCCGTTCTATGAGACCATTAGACCAAAGAAACGACGGATTGTTTGTGTCATTAGCCTCTAATTCTAATAATTAGCCATTATTTTAATTTGTGGAAGCGTGTAAATGGCAATTGTAAGTAAGTTATGTACAATACATAACTTACTTGTATAGATATTAGACTGTAAGCTTTCTGAAGAATAATCAAATAAATAAATAAATGATGTGTTCGAGGTCAGCATGTCTTCTTCTTCCAGACATAGTAAGTCGTCATCTCAGTGTCCAATCCCTTTCTAGCCATATTATGTTTAACACAAGCCATCCATCGGTTCTTTGTCATTGCTATTAAATTGTCTATTATAAAAAAATCTAATTGAAACCTCGGACAGCCCTGTCCTAGATAGGCAAGTATATGTATACAGCAATCACTGTACGTTTGAGACAATAAACGTTCATTGAGTACGCAATTAGCGCCTACGGCATGAGCTCTAAAATGGGCCTTGAGCTGGCTTCACGACCTAGTTTCCTTTTCCTAAAACTTCGACTTTTTTTATGGTATTTTCACTTTTTTCTTTATAAAGTCTACGTCGATTCCGATCCGTTGTCGAAGGCCAGGAAAATGTAATTTCATTGTGTGATTTGTTTTTGTTTTTTTTTTTAATATCGCAGTAAAAGAAAAACTAGAATTTTTATGTAAAAAAATATTTATTAACTTTTTAGTTAAATTGACAAATACTCGCACCCGGCAAGCATGGAGTGCTATTAAAAAAAATGGTATTTAATGTTGCATCAAATTTTCAAATGCTCGATTGAAGTACATATACAGGGTGTCCGGTAATGAATGGATAACCTTGAAATGTCTTATAGTATAACTTATGGCCGTTCAGAAAAAAAATTGAAACAAAATATATCATAAGTAGTACCTAAGTTATGATTTTTTTAAAAGAAAGGTCTAATTTTTTTTACCTTGTTTTACTTTTATGAACACTACGATCAGAAATGAATGGATTCCATCGGTTTGTTGTTATTTTATTATTATACACGAACTATGCTAATAGATAAACAGTCAATAGTATGACTAGCTATTGCACTTTTTTATTAAAAAATTAGCAGATTAATTAATTTTAGAAAAACTTTGCAAAATTTATTTTTTAAACTATGTTTAAACATCTTGGGTATAAAAAAAATGTATGAATACATGAGTGGCCAATAATTTTAAAATAATGTCACTTTCAAGTAGATTTTATAATGGTACAATTCATAAATGTATCTACAATAAATAGTGAATTATTGCGATTAATGTAGAAAAGGAGAAAATTTTACTAAATATCAAAATTTGTAATATGGGAACATTTTTTAAATTTAATTGTACCTGAACTTTGGGGATTAATAAAAAACAACATTTAACATAAACAACACTTTATTATCATTCGTTTATAATAAATGTTCAAACTGCCGGCCTCCCACTCTTATGCAGGCCCTACATCTACGGATAAATGATCTACGGAGCAGTCTTGTGTACCGTCGTTCACTAATTTTTGATGCGGCTGCTCTGACTCGTCTTCTTAATTCTTCTAAAGACCTTATAGGCTTACAGTATACTTCCTCTTTAAGGCAGCCCCAATAAAAAAAATCCAATGGATTTAGGTCCGGTGAACGTGGAGGCCACAAAATTGGCCCTAGCCGCCCGATCCATCTATCTGGGTACGTGTTATTTAAAAATGCACGAACAGATACAGCATAATGCGCAGGACAGCCGTCATTTTGCAACCAATATGACTCCCTCAGCTCCTCGGGCACTTCTTCTAATAAATTGGGGAGATCATTTTGAAGAAACTCCAAATAACTTTGCCCTGTTAAATTCCCCGGTAATTCAAATGGCCCGATTATTATTCCACTTAATATTCCAGTCCAATAATTGATTTTAAATTGGTATTGGGATCTATCTTCACGCATAAGATGGGGATTTTCTAATTCCCAACCGTGTAAATTATGAAGATTCATGTATCCATCTCTTTTGAATGTTGACTCGTCGCTCCACAGAATTTTATTAAAAAATTGCGGGTCTTCTTCGATTTTTGCCAGCATTTGTCGGCAAAAACGCAATCTAGCTGCATAATCTCTTGGTTGGAGAGTTTGCACGCGTGTAACGTGGTAAGGGTGGAATTTATTTTTTTTCAAAATATCGTGCACGGTCGATTTTCCGATACCTGTGCGTCGAGCTATTGTTCGTGTAGAGGTAGAAGGATCGTTTTCGACTTCCTCAAGCACGGCTTCTTCTACATCAAGACGAGCGATTCTTCCACTGCTTGTACCACCGACACCACTACCAGGCAATCTTCCTTCGGAGTAACAACCGTGGACACGAATAAATACGCGGTAGTCTGGGTGGCGCGCATTAGGGTATCTCTCCCTATAGAGCGCTGCAGCTGCATTTGCGTTACCTCTGCATTCTCCATAAATGTAATGCATATTTGCATATTCTTGTGCCGTATACTGACGTGGCATTTTGATACACAAAAACACAAAAGTCCAGTTTAGTCCAAAAACAAACCAAATCGTCGCAAATATCACCAAACAAAACAAGTCCAAATCAGTAAGCAAAACGAATAGTCCAATAAAATATCCACGTGGTCGTTTTAACACTGATTCAAAGTAAATCACGATAATTGCAAACGGAAACTAAATAAACACATGCGAAGTCGAGCAAGTCGAGAAACGCACTAAAAGTATGAGTGCTTACCTGATGTTTTACATTTATTTCCTCTCTCTCGCACCTAGCCGATTCAGACCCTCTTTGTCTAACATAACACAAAAGAATGACAGCACGGCGTGCGCGCAGGTAGCAAATATGAAGGTCACACGACCCATTTCACGCTTTTAAAGTAACTATTTTAATCATTATGAGTATTTGTAAATTTCTGACAATTTGGTTTCAATACGCAATTTTTATTCACTACAAATTCCTTAAATGTATTTTTGATTAATCTTCAGTGGTCAGAAGCAATTTAATTTAAAAAAAGTTCCTACATTACTTTTGACATTTGGTAAAATTTTCTCCTTTTCTACATTAATGGCAATAATTCACTATTTATTGTAGATACATTTATGAATTGTACCATTATAAAATCTACTTGAAAGTGACATTATTTTAAAATTATTGGCCACTCATGTATTCATACATTTTTTTTATACCCAAGATGTTTAAACATAGTTTAAAAAATAAATTTTGCAAAGTTTTTCTAAAATTAATTAATTTGCTAATTTTTTAATAAAAAAGTGCAATAGCTAGTCATACTATTGACTGTTTATCTATTAGCATAGTTCGTGTATAATAATAAAATAACAACAAACCGATGGAATCCATTCATTTCTGATCGTAGTGTTCATAAAAGTAAAACAAGGTAAAAAAAATTAGACCTTTCTTTTAAAAAAATCATAACTTAGGTACTACTTATGATATATTTTGTTTCAATTTTTTTTCTGAACGGCCATAAGTTATACTATAAGACATTTCAAGGTTATCCATTCATTACCGGACACCCTGTATATCAAAGTTTTTTTTTTTTTTTGCTAGAATTTTCTGTATGCTTATTTAAAAGCATTAGGCTCTCAAAAACGACCATTTCACGACTATACTCGCCTTAATTTATACATTTATGACGAATCATTGCTCCAGAATTTTAGATTGACAGACTTCTCGTTAGACGTTTTGGGCGGTTACTTACTTAGTTTTAGTAATCCACCCATTATGAGTAATCGGCAGCAGCTGCCGTGCCCCGATCGTAGAATCGTCAAATAATCTCTACTCACCGGCAGCGTAATTGCGTAACACACTATCAGTCTGAATCTGAATCATTTTGTAGCAAATTGTTTATCCATTGCTACATATGTTCGAAAATTTTTGTCTGCTCGACAACGTAAATAACGCAATGAATGTTATTGAACTGTCAAAATGAAACCGAATTCGTTTGATAGAGAGTTACGCAATTAGGGTGCTGGACTTATACCACAAATCTATACTGATATTATAAAGAGGTAAAACTTGTGAGTTTGTATTTAGGGGGTAATCTTCGGGATCCGATTGCGAAAACTCTCACTAATGGGAAGCTATTGTCGAGTGTCATAGGATTATTCTATTATGTTAAAACAAGAAATTCCACGCGGATAAAGTCGAGGGTAGGAAGGTAGGAAGCTAGTCAACAATAATCGCATATAAATCACATATTTTTGCTTTTCAAAATGAACCTTATACTTTGAATTGGCCCGAAAGCATCGTACGATACCTTATCAGGTGTCACGCTAGAACACCGGTTCGTTATCCACTTGCTTAATCATCATTGTTTCGTCACTCAACGTAGTTAGCAAATAGATAAGGGATTTAAAGGATTAAGATGTAAGATGCTCATTAAGGCTAGTTGCAGTCATCCTAGGTTTTAATATCTGTTATCTCTTGCAAGGGAGATTAGTCTTGGAGTTAGCAAACATGTTATTATTACGGTGGTAATTTAGTTTTATTTCGAACAGGGTTTCCCAGCACTTTAGATTACAATAGCCATTAAACATAAAATAAAATAAAAACTTTTTAACAAAAAATAAAGGAGGTACAAAATGCAGCTATGCGTTTGGTGAATGATCTGGGTTTTTTGGGAATAACGCAACACAACACACTTGTTAATAGCAAGGGCCATACACTCGACTTAACGTTTTCTAACTTGATATTAAATATAAAAAACGAGTGCCTCCAACCGCTCACGAAGATTGACATACATCATCCAGTGTTAACCATAGAAATATCCGACCTCGAAATTTCCCCACTACACGAATTGTCTACACCTAAACGTAATTATCGTAAAACCGACTATAGCGCATTAAATAATTACTTTGCTAGTATAAACTGGCAATCAACTCTGGATATCACACCAATAGAAAACACTGTCAACAATTTTTACGATGTGATACAAACAGGAATCGATAAACATGTACCTTTTAGCCGACGAGTAGGTACTCGTAATTATCCCATTTGGTATAGCAACTCACTTATAAAAATTATCAAAGAAAAAAGTAAAGCACACTCACGTTGGAAACGTTATGGTAACCTGCTAGATTACGACGAATTTGCAATGTTGCGGGATAGGCAGCGATTGTTCAAAAACTATGTTATGATAAATACTTGCACGAGACAGAAGTTAATCTCAAAAATAACCCTAGAATGTTTTGGACCTATATAAAAAATTTGCGTGGAGGATCCAATTATCCAAAAATGTTAACCCGTAACAATGTAAGTTATACAAAAGGAGGAGAAATTTGCGAGGCATTTAGTGACTTCTTCCATGATGTTTTTGGTGAACCTTCTGATTATAACTTTGCTAGTTCACTGAGCCCAGAAATTGATGACTGTGTTGATATCATATCTAATTTACAAATAACTCCATCAACCGTGGAGAGATCATTGAGTTCTTTGTCTACCGATAAGGGTCCAGGTTGTGACGGAATACCTCCACTGTTTTGGAAAAGTTGCGCAAAGTCTTTAGCCCATCCAATTTGTTTTATATTTAATCTCTCTTTAAGTGAAGGTACATTTCCAAATACATGGAAGAAAGCACTTATAGTACCCATACATAAAAAGGGCTCGCGAATTAAAATAGAAAATTACAGAGGTATTTCTATTCTTAACACGTTAGGTAAAGTATTTGAAAGGCTTGTTTACAATGCTATCTATCCATACATCCTGAGAGGTATCTCTTATAAACAGCACGGTTTCTTGAAAAAACGTTCGACTATATCTAACTTGGCTTGTTTCTCAAACTTTATCCTGGAAAACACAGATAATGGGGGACAGGTTGATGTGATCTACACAGATTTTGAAAAAGCTTTCGATCGCGTGGATCACGTCATCCTGCTCAACAAATTGTACAGATTGGGTATACGCGGCGATCTTCTACGTTGGGTACAATCATACTTATTTAAAAGGTCACAAGCCGTAGTATTAGGAGGTTATCGTTCTAACTTCGTTGAGATCCCTAGCGGTGTTCCACAAGGGTCTCATTTAGGACCCCTTTTTTATAATGCGTACTTATTTGACATCACCGACTCTTTTAAATATTCTGAACATTTAATGTACGCTGACGACAAAAAAATATTTTACACAATAAGATCGCTTGATGACTGTATATCTCTCCAAAAAGACCTTGATAATTTACATAATTATTACACAAAAAATAAGATCACAGTAAACGTCACGAAATGTCAATGCATTAGTTACACGCGTAAGAAGAAGCCTATAACCCACTCGTACCAATTCAATGGAATAACAATCAATAAAGTCGAGATGGTCCGTGATTTAGGCGTTATGTTTGATAACAAACTGACATTTTCAAATCACATAGACCTTGTTACTACCAGAGCTTACAAAAATTTAGGATTCGTTCTTAGATCCTGCAAGGCATTTAAAAACATCGAAGCCCTTAAATCTGTATATTTTGCATACGTTCGCAGCGTCCTTGAATATGCATGTACAATCTGGTCACCCCAATATATTTTATACAAAAATCAAATAGAACGGATACAAAGAAAATTTATAAATCACCTCAACTATCGCCTCCGTAAACCTCCAATGTCCTACGAAAATGGCTGTCGGACATATGGTCTGCTCACACTCGATGAACGACGTAAAGTGTTGGATATGAGCTTACTTTATGATATTCTTAATGGCAGGTTGGACTGTCCGGATTTGGTGGCACAGATCATGTTCAACGCTCCCCTACGACGCACTCGTCATACGCCAATGTTACACGTGCCTCGGCATGCAACTAACTACGCTCAAAATTGCGTACTAACTCGCATTGCTCGAACTTACAACAGTAATTTCTCACAAGTCGATTTATTTAACTGTACAAAACCTAGTTTTAAAGCTCAGGTAAAAAAAATAATTTTGGAAGACAAATAACAAGCAACTTCGCTCTGTTCATCATCTTCATCATCATCATCAATTTTGCTTAATTTTTCTTTTAATTTTTATTAATTAGCCTATTTATACGTGTATATTGTAGTAAATTAAATTCTTTAATTTAGATCATCTGTCATGTCATCACTGTCTGAACTCCGTTCGCATGGTTTACACAAATTATGTTAAACAGGGAAACCTATTATTAGCCATACATACTGTTTTATATTTCTGTAATATATTATAAGTACCGCTGTTGGTTTTCTAAATAAAGAAATAAAAAAAAAAAAAAAAAAAAACCGACTTCCATAACAAAACACTACAAAGTGAAAAATAACTTTAATTTCAGTCGTCGGTGTCTTTGGTTTTGTATTTTGTTGTTATGCCACCGACCTCCGAAATTAAAGTTATTTTTCACTTTGTAGTGTTTTGTTTTGGAAGTCTGTTTTTATTTTTTGCTAAAAAGATTTTATTTATCACTTTTTAGTTGTGGTACCTACCCCGCACAAATTCGAATACCACTACCTGCTACGAGTAGGTATGTAAATAACAGTGATAGGAAGTTATTAAAACATCATCTAGATAAACCAAGTGGGAAAAATACGCATTATTGAAGCTAACTCAAAAACTACCCAAGTAAAGTTAATAAAATTTATATGGGACCACCTTGGAAGTATACCCTTTCAAAGAAAAAAAGAGTTTTCTAAATCGGTCCATCCGTCTTCGAGTAATCGCGTAACACACACAAAACAAAAAAAAAACATAGACTAATTGAGAACCTCTTCCTTTTTGAAGTCGGTTATAAAAGTTAATACAAAAAAAAATACAATAAAATCTACACTAATATTATAAAGCTAAGTTTGTTTGTTTGAACGCGCTACTCTCTGGAACTACCAGTCGGATTTGAAAAATTATTTTTGCATTTGATAGCCCTATTCATGAGGAAGGCTATAGGTTATTTAATATCACGACGTGACCCTTAGAAGCCGAGCAAAACGAAAAAAATAAATCGGAAAGAACGCTAAGCGAAAACGAAGTAATCGCGCGGCTGGAAGCTAGCGGCATTTATACATACACACAAACGTACTCTCACGCCGTTCTTCTCTTGCACATTAAAATATGATATATTGTGTTATTTTTTATGTTGCAGTTATTGCTTGTCGGTCTTCTGCCTTGTGTTCTATTCTATTCCAATAGCCTTCTTTCTTCGGTCCCGCCCGGTCCTTCGCTAGCGTCGACCCGAGCTATAAAAAAAATTCGTGTCTTCCGGCACCCACCGTGTGATGACTGTGGCCTGTGGGGCTGTGGCCCATCCATCCCGATGAATTCTGTATGAAAATTAAACAATTAAGTTATTTAAGATAATAAAAATTAGTCCTCAAAATGTTGAAAGCATAAAGTACCTTATGTGTCGTCCGACATTCTAATTTTGCAGGCTAAATAACCAGCTGCAGAAAACGCTCTTTCAGTCCCACTCTTGGAGTCGACTTCCAGTCTAACCGGACGCAGTTGAACACCAGTATTTTACATGGAGCGACTGCCTATCTGACCTCCACAACCCAGTTACTGGGTAATACGATACCCCTTGGTAAGACTGGTTGTCAGACTTTCAGGCCTCTGACGACCCGTAACGACTCTCAAAGATCTACGAATGACAGCCAGGACCAACGGCTTAACGTGCTTTCCGAGGCACGGAGGAGACTCGGTATGCAAAAATGGTCACCCATCCATAGACCAACGGCGGTAAGCGTAGCTTAGCCTGATGGATCGACCCGTGCGGCTGTTATTACTTAGCCACGAGCTCCTCTACGACTTTGGAGCGCTAACAATTGTCTGCAAACTGTAAAAAAAGTCTCCCCAAGATCCCGCACGAAAACACATCCACCGCTTCGAAAAACATATGTATGAATACAATATGTGTGTTTTTCGAAGCGGAGGATGTGTTCTCCTGTGCAATCTCGCAATATCTTGTCCGATATTCGGCCGATATTAATTTCGGTAAATATGACAGAGATCTTGCGAGAAGGAGATTACATTCCCTATGACCCTTCTAATGCCTCTTCAGCCAAACAGACTTATTTCCCACATCGATCGAATCCTGCACCCTAATTGCGTAACACTATCAACCGGACTCGGTTTCATTTTGACAGTTCAACAACATTCATTGCGTTATTTACGTTGATGAGCAGACAAATTTTTCGAACATATGAAGCAATAGATTCAACTATTTGCTTCAAAATGATTCAGATTCTCATCGATAATGTGTTACGCAATTAGGGTGCTGGTTTGGAGCATATCTTGGTATTTTTTTAATTAATTATTAATGTTCAATGTATTGTATACCCAATACACTCCATCGCCCTTTGGCAAATCCTGAGTTGGAACAAGCTGACAGATCGTGAGCATGTAAGCTTATGTGTGTGTGATTGTCACTAATGTAGCGGATGAATGATATTGGAATGGGACAGTTACAATTGGCTACTGTCCATCAATTCCTCACGCGTTCCTTGTCAGAATGATCACACCCCTTTTCGGCCTTTTATCAGTTGACCTGAACCGTATGTGTGAAAAGTAATATTTTTCTGTACCATACTAAACAATAAAATTCAGAGGTTGAGCCATTAAGTTGTAAAGTCAGTTACAAATTAGTTCAATCTGCCTAACCTTTTCCCAACTATGTTGGGGTCGGCTTCCAGTCTAACCGGATGCAGCTGAATATCAGTATTTTCCATGGAGCGACTGCCTATCTGACGTCCACAATCCAGTTACTGGGTATACGATACCTTTTGTTAAGACTGTTGTCAGATTTCGTGCTTCTGACGTCCCGTAACAACTGCCAAAGATCCACGAATGACAGCCGGAACCAACGGCTTGACGTGCTTTCCGAGGCACGGAGGAGTCTCGGTGTGTAAAGACGGTCACCCATCCACGGACCAACCCCGGCAAGCGTAGCTTAACGTGATGGATCGAACCGTGCGGTTTTTATTATTTAGCCATGAGCTCCTCCAGTTACAAATTACTTATCTGATGAAAATACAAACAAATGAATCGGAAAACGTACCTTTGGTTTTTTTTTTTTTTTTTTTTGGATGGGAAATCATCAAATAACTTCTCCCGCTCTGGGTGGAGCGGGAGGGCGTGTCAGACTTCTACTGACTAAAACCCACCCGTGTTCCTTCATTTGCCTGTGCCAGGGCCACGGTATCTTTTTCAAACAACCCGCAACCCCAGCGGCATCGGCCCTATTGGACCCCATCTTTGCTGACATCTCTTTGAGGCGCGCGTGGAACACAACGCGCCGTCGACCCGGGCCTGGTCCTTACCGGACGGCGAGCTACCCATTGCTCGCCATCCGCAAGCCCGCGCCTACGGTGGCCGGGAATCGGCTATCGCTTCCCGACGCCCAGGGCGTCTCCTGCGGCGACTAGGGGCGTGAGGGCGCAAAGATTGCCTCTCCCTCACGCGTTCAGCCTCCTCCTTTGCGAGCATTACTGCTTCGCAGAAGGAGGTGACGGCTTCCCATGCACTCTCGCTCCGTACCATGGCCTGTACCAGGGCCGGACGCGAGAGATCGCCGCCGCCGATCGCCTCCGCGAGGACGCGGCGGTGCTCTGCCCAAGCCGGGCAGACCTCCACCGTATGCTCCACCGTGTCCTCCGGGCGATCCACACAGTGGTAACACCCGGGCGTTTCCTCCCGCCTTATCCGGAACAGGAACCTCCCGAAACAACCGTGTCCGGTGAGGACCTGCGTCAGGCGGAAGGTGAGGATGCCGTGACGCCTCTCCAACCACTCCTCAAAGAGGGGACTTATCGCCGCAATTGTGGCGTGCCCAACCTTTGGATGCCATTGATTTTTATGTACTACGAATTGAGTGTTTTGATTTGATTATTTGAATAAATTAATTCTAAATTATAAATAACCTAGTCTTTTATTTGACAATTGAGGTTAATTTTATAACCTCAATTGTCGTCGACGATTGTAATGTTATTTAACAACAATAAATTGTTGGAAAAAGTCGTGACCGGTGAGAATAAAATTAAAGATTATAAACTTGAATAGATGCAGATGAATGTGCACAGATGAATTTCCCTTTAGTGAGTTAAGAATCTAATCCGAACAGGGTTTATTTACACTTTTGGAACAGACCATCACATCTTCAACTTTTGGACAGTCACTGGATTCCTTGGGCTTAGGGTCAGTTCAGACAGAACGGAAAAATCCTCGCACAATTTACTTTTTTAATTTCAAATGGAGCCAATAAATTGCGCAAGCGTTTTTCTGTTCTATCTGAACTGACCCTTAGCCGTGAAACCGTAACGGTCAGAAGACGGACATCTTCACATTTTTAACATTCGTACTCGTATCTACCTACAGACAATTTTATTGCGGGTAACAACAGTGACCGATTTAGAAAATTTAAATATAAAAATCATTATTGATCACTTGTTATTGTTATCTAATCAGGAATCTGTAAAAATCGGTGATAAAAATTGCTTCTATTTCTGATACATACTTAGATTAATTAATTAATCAATTTTATTATTATAATCTTTGCGTAGATTGTAGTAAAAATAATCGCCAGGTGTATGCCGATTGCCGTGGTCCTAAGCCCTCCTTTTTCATAGGCCAGACCGCGACGGGCCGTGGGAACAGGCGGCCTGTGATGGCCTGTCGTCGCCTGTCCAATCGAATGTATGGGAGGATCCGTGGAATGCTCGGCACGGGTCGTGACAGGCCCAACGGGCCGTGGGAACGCGGCATGGAACCGTTTTAGGGTTTCTTTTTGAGTAATCTAAAAGTCGATCTATAATTATGACTTCTTGGAATTAAAATATCCCTAAAATTATAAATTACAAAATCTTTCGTAACCTTACTGTCGAATGGAGAGAAATCGGTAGATAGTAGCATACACAGCGAAGGGACCTAATAATTAACTACGGATTATATAATTTTAAATTATTTACCTCCCTATTTACACTTTTAATTTAATTTAATTTATAAGTAGGTACCTGTGGTGATAGTCATCCATCATAAGTTCATAACAAAAGAATACAGTGCTAATTAGTTTAATGCGTAACTAATCTATTTATACACTCGCGAGCAATAAACTGGAATCACTTCATCGCGCGTTGTTCAAAGCAATTTTTTACAATTTCTATGCAATGAACGAGAAAGAAAGACAAGAGAGATGAATTGTGGTATATCATTTGACCAGGTACGAATATCAGCTCCGAAATCCCCGCCCACATCATACAGGACCCACCCCCGTATACCACTGTTTCGGCAAAACCGCATTGTGAGAATCGCTCCCCCGGTCTCCTATAGACTCTCCGTCAACGGTCGCTACCATGCAGGCACATCCTGGTTTCGTCCGAGAACAGGACTCGGCTCCAACGCGACTTCGCGAGCAAACTGAAGCCGGGCTTGTTCGAGGGCTGGAGACAATTTGGGTGCCGTGGCTGGCCTTTTTTGGGGTCAAGTGCGCTTCTTTGAGTCTTCGCCTAATTGTCCACTCGCTGACAGCGCTCCTTCGAACTTCTCTGAGCTGCTGCTGGACGTCTACGCCAGTCAGGTGTCGATTTCGGAGAGAAGAAGTGACAATAAATCGGTCATCTCTCACCGAAGTGCATCGCTGAACCTCTTGTATACCTTCGATACACGAGAAAGGCTCAGATGAAGCTGTCGGGCGATAGTACGCTGAGACAACCCTTATTGTATTAGGATGAGTTGAGCGGCTTCTATATGTGTGGTTTCCATTTTCTTTTAGCTTCAGTTTTTTCCCAGTGACGTGAAACATTGGACAGATGACCAATTTTCATAGACGCCCACTTTTTGTAGGGTTTCAGGACTACCAAACAATATGGTGTTTTTTTAGGGTTCCGTACCTCAAAAGGAAAAGGGAACCCTTATAGGTCTGTCTGTCCATCTGCCACAGCCGATTTGCTCCGAATCTAACGGACGATTAAGTTGAAATTCGGTACACGTATGAATTTCTGTGACCCAAACACGGACGTGTAACGTAAATAAATGAATTTTGAATATGGGGGTCAATTTTGGGGCAAATAAGAAAATTAAAAAAAAAAGGTTTGCAAACTGTACCGTGTGACATTAAATGAAAGAGCTTGCTGTGACGGTCTCAGTAATATTTTTCTTATAATTTTAAAATAAACTGTTTTAAATTTATTTAAGAAAGTAGACAAAAATTGACCATTCCCCGTTTTATTTCCGAAAAACTGAGCCTAAAATTTTGAAAAAAGTACAGAAAATAGTTCTATACCTATAGATTACAGGAAAACTTATAAGAAGTCTATGGTCTTAAAATAACATGGTAAATCTCTCAATATTGTGCGTACAAACTTACATTTGCAGTTGGTATATATAGGAAAACATGTTTTTCAACTACAATGTTAAGTTTGTTCTTGAGATAAATTCCTCCCAACTACGGAACCCTTCATTATGCGTGGTCCCACACGCACTTAGCCGATTATTAAATAAAGGTTGGGCTAAACCGTTCTTTAACCACTACGCGATTTCGGTACCGAAAAACATGCGAGATGGCGCAGTGCGGGTGCGCGGAGGTCGAACACGTTAGAACTTGTGTATTTTGTGTCAAAGAAAACCCCTTTTTATTAAGGTTTAGGTACTGCTACCGATACATTTATTAAGGTTAAGGTACTGCTACCGATACATTTATAAAGGTTAAGGTACTGCTACCGAAACATTTATAAAGGTTAAGGTACTGCTACCGAAACATTTATAAAGGTACCTACTGGTACAAAAAATAAAACCGGTCAAGAGCGTGTTAGACCACACAACAAAGGGTTCCGTAGTTGGGATGAGTTGAAAAACATGTTCACCCATACATTCCTCATTTCCATTCCTCATTCCATACATTTCCTGACCTAGACTAGAGTCAAGAGCAAACCCTTCAAAAATAAAAACATTCCAACTACAAATATCCATAGTTAAACGAAAAAGATCCAACCCACATTACACCTAATGTGGATTGGATCTTTTTTGTTTAACTATGGACAAATGTAAGTTTGTACGCACAATATTGAGAGATTAACCATGTTGTTTTAAGACCATCGACTTATAGGTGGTCCTGTAATCTATAGGTATTGATCTATTTTCTTTATTTTTTTCAAAATTTTAGGTTCAGTACTTTCGGAGATAAGGGAGGAATGGTCAATTTTCGTCTATTTTCTTAAATAACTTTAAAATGGTTTATTTTAAAATTATTGTAAAATACATTTGAGACTCTCACAGTAAGCCCTTTCATTTAATATGTCACACAGTACAGTTTGCAAAACTTATTTTTTTATTTTCTTTTTTGCCCCCCAAAGTTGACCCCTATATTCAAAATGTATTTATTTACGTTACACGTCCGTGTTTGGGTCACAGAAATACATATATGTACCAAATTTCAACTTAATCCGTCCATTAGATTCGGAGCAAATCGACAGACACTATCAAACCTATAAGGGTTCTGTTTTTTCCTTCTGAGGTACGGAACTTTAATAAGGTTAAAGTAAGGTAAAGGTACAGACGCCAGCAGGTCAACCTACCCGAAACTGTCAGATTTTCCCAATCAACCTTGAACCTAATACTTTAGCAATAAAGTCGAAATTCTATTAAAGAAATCTGACAGATTGTAGTAGCTTGATGTGCTGGCGTCTGTACGTAGATAGTAGGTGGTAAAGGTACTTCTACCGAAATGTACCGGTAAAATTGCCGATTACCAAAATATGTGAAATATACATTTCATTTTTATAAAGGTATGTACCGTAATTTTTGGATAATTTCCCTGAATAAAAACCTAACTTCTTACTACAACTTTTATACAAGTACCTAAAGGGTGGTGTAGTTGAAATTGAATAATTAATTATTACCAAATAATTTATTATTCAAAAAAATACAATGAAACTTTGTAAGTTTCATTGTATTTTTTTTAATATTGTTACTGGTACTTTTGGATTTGAAATTGTATGTTCCAGTGAAGTACGTACTCATAAAATGGTTTTTATTTCATCCGTTCTAATAAGTAACGGTTGGCGTAGGTCCAGTTGATTATAATTATATATTTTAAAACTACGATGCGATCGACTACGACGTCAGTCTTTAATCCAATAATAGAAGACGTCAGGATTACCATACCGACTACCTACATACGCTCTGTTTGGAGAATGGATATTTACGGCTTTTAAAATAAATACTTATGACTTCCAAAAGCTTTTACAAGGACATGGGTTTTATAGGCTTGCTTATATTCCTGAATTATTCTAGCAGCATATCTGGACTTCAATGGCAGGCACTGCTTGCCATATAAAGTTGTGTTAATTTAAATTGAATCGATATTTTTCAAAGTAATCGCGATCACATTGTGGAATGCACGTGTAGTGTCATCAACCTTTTCTATGAGTCATGAGACCATTTCGATAAGTGCATGGTTATCGACAGTTTTATCGATATATTTGCTAGCTAGATTTAAGTAGCGGCTCTATTACTGGAGCTTATTTATTAGTTGGGGCTACCGTTTTAATGAGTGATAAATATTTACGAAGTCTCGCGTAACGTTTAGTAGTTAGGCTCGGTTAATATTGGTAGAGTAATATTGCTTTTAGCCCAGGGGCGGCAGTCTCGACATTCGTAACGATAGCTTTACGAATGAAATCGCTCGCTAAGTCCTAATGGATACAAAGACGGTCAAAATTGCTTGACAAGCACGAAAAAACCATTTGCAGTTTCAAACCAGTTGCGGCGAGAACCGTTGTTTTATTTAATCATGTTCTCCAATTTTCCTCGTTATTCAAGGTTAATTTGAAGTGGCCAATAATTGTCTTTGAAAAACCTAACTATTACCATTTTGCCCGTCTAGGTACCCCATTAGGACTTAGCGAGCGATTTCAGTCGTAAAGCTATCGTTACGAATGTCGAGCCGCCCCTGAGCGATTGCGTAGTAGGTACGGAAAATACCACATTAAAAATGTTGTGGATTTGTTTAGTAAAAAAAAATGGCCTGAAGTTATTTTAGAGGGCTTACAATAAGTCGGAAGAAATTATATTTTTCTGCACTTTTCCTACCGTATTAAAATACTCAACCAATGTGGACGCGCCCCCAAGCGATAAAACCGTGCGGTTTTTCTTATATGGGTTAAGAACTATGTACTGTTATATTGATACGTGTTCGTTGTTAACAGGAAAGGGATAATACTCGTAATAATTTATTTTTATCATCAACTGACGTATTTTTAGGTACCTATATTACTATAGGTAATAGAATTATTAGCTTACTACTACTCCGTGGATTACATACTATAGTAGGCATGGTATGCCTAAGATTGTACTGCACCCATGTTTGGGGTGAAGATGCCGAATATGAGATACCTTTATATTTTTGACTATAAAAAAAACGGTTTTCTAAGTTGGAGCTCTACTAGCTACAATATTGACTAGGGAATTTAATATAGTTAAAAAAAATAATTACTTTTTAGTCCTATATTTAATACATTTTTAGCTATATTTGACAAAACGGAAAAAATCTGAAATTGCGTTGTTGGCTAGTCTCCTATTATGAGATACTTTGAGTTCCTAATCTGAGATAGTATCTCATGATCGGTTCCTTGGGCTTTAAGGTTCAAACAAATGAAACCGGTTTTTAGTAAAAAAATTAATTTGCACTTGTTAACTAAATGTAGACTAACCTCAGTCTTTAGAACAAAAGTGATAACAAAAACTTTTATTTCTTAATCTAACTTGCGCCTAAATATCCTAATATGAGATAAGTAGGTACTTCATGAAAACCTAACATACCTCATAGAAATTTCACAA
The DNA here is from genome assembly GCA_948252095.1 of Dicycla oo. Classification (NCBI taxonomy): domain Eukaryota; kingdom Metazoa; phylum Arthropoda; class Insecta; order Lepidoptera; family Noctuidae; genus Dicycla; species Dicycla oo. Next base: position 13,414,386 of record OX411729.1, on the reverse strand, counting down.
AATGGCTGCCTATTTTGTGTTGACAAGGAAGACAGTAATGTCACACTCATATCGTGAAATTGATCGTATAATTGGACGTAGTTATGCTATAACGTTCCAATCCACACGCAGGTCGAACTGAGTAAATCGCGTTTTTTTAATTTTGTGGTACGCTTTTTTTTGGTAGCGAGTACAACTAAGTAGTATGTATCACTTCAACTTCACTGGTTGGCGCGCGCTGCCGCTTCGGGTGACACTAGCGCCAAGTGGTTGCTATCTCACAATACTGCCGCCGTAAGGTATTTACAGAAATACTGAAATGGAGAAAAAAAAATATTTTGTCCTGTTTAAAATACAAGATACAAAGGCAGATGCGTCTTTTGATAGTAATAATTATTAGGTTCGTGTTAAGTTTACGCCAATATTCACACGCATACAGCACCACAAACACTCCCACACACACTCACACATACACACCCTCCCTGACACCAAGTCACATTCCCTTACCTAAATTGCCTTCTCATTTAAACGACCCGGCTACTGTATTTATTTACATAAAAAATTATGTCATTTATAAAGAGAGGTCACTGAGTTCTGTAATACAGGTTTCTGAACCTAGCGCAGAAATCAGGGAACTCTTAAGAATTTGTCACTTTTTATGTGAATAAAGATTTATTATTATTATTAACACATTCTCTGCTGAATTCTTTATGCAAACGCTTCTTTATGCTACACCCTTACCGACCCTTTTTTTTACGATGTTTTCGAAACAATAGAGATGCACAACGAACACACATGTGCGCCGCCCCGCACTCGAAGAAAGTTATGAAAACGCGCATGTGTGTCTGCCGCACTGAATGTGTTAATAATAATAAAAAATACTGGCAGATGCGTCTTTTTTTGCTGATTCCGAGTCCGAATATGTAAATAACTCTTATTTCGAAAAAATGGCAGATACGTCTTTTTTCCTCTTCAAGACCGTGTTTAAAGAACATCATGATGGGGATCTGCGTGCCTTCGAAATCTCTGTACTCTATCATGGCGACCATGCAATCCAATCCATGGATTCTCCAGTAAAGAACTGGAGCTCCTTAAGCCTGCCAAGGATGTTTTTCATGACTTTGTTCATGTTGGTCGTGAAAATGTTGACCTGGTCAGGTGCCTTCTCTTCCAATTGCAACAATATTTTTTCATGTAGGCTTTGTAAGTAATTTGTAAGATGTCTTGTCACCGAAAGCGTGTTTCGACAAGCCTGTGGTTCAGAACTATGGCAACACCACTCTCAAGTGCAGAATCTGTGCCTTCGTCAGCCTCCTCAGCCGAGGGGTTGAAGCCTTCGATTTTAATATCGCCCTGGGCTCATGAAACCAGTTTGCCGGTCACTTCGTAAATTACTTCCATAGAACAGTTTCATTTTATATGTGTCTGAGAACATCTCATCACCAGTAATAATATCTTTATAGATCCTCATTTATTTATTCATAATAAAAACCCAAAACAACGGCTTCTTGCCCCCAGAACTAAACCGGCATAACGTGCTTTCCGAGGCACGGAGGAGTCTCGGTATGTAAAGATGGTTACCCATCCACGGATCGACCGCGACAAAGTCGATCGACCCGTGCGGCTGTCATAACTTATCATTCGTAATAATTAAGCGGCAAGTTCCTTGCCAGCTGGATCGGAGCAGCTGTGTAGTAGGAGCGTCTATCCCAAGGCCACTATCTCCCCTGCATAATTCAGTGTTTACGGCAGACGGCAGAATACTATCGACCTTTATAGCGTACACTAGTGATCTGTAACGTTGTCGCGTTGATAGAAATAATGCAGCAGTCTTGGAGACACAGAACATATAGAGGAATAAGTACTTAGATCGCTATCTTGTCTGCCACACGTGTAGTTGCGATACAATCAGATTAAGTATCTTTAACAGAGAGTTCCTATGCTCATTATCGTCCTTCACTACGCGCCATTACCGGTGCGAGACGAGATTCAGTCAGAAATCTCTTCTATCACTCAGTATGTTCCTTTGGCTTTGACGTCCGGGATCAACAAACTGGAAAAATGCAAGTCTCTTCTGATTAACAGTTTACGCTAAAGCTTGTCTTCATATACCACAGGGTTCTTCGTTTCAAATCACAAAAACAATATATTCAATTCAACACTTGCAGGCACGACGAAATAGTATATTCACTAATAGATTGAATCAAATCCTAGATAGAGTGATGAGTACATTTTGTGATTGGGTGTTTGATACACAACGTATAAAACGAAATATATTTTCGTTACTTTATGAAGCAACTAGTTTTTGCCTAGGGCTTAGCCTACCTACACAATTACAGGCACGAAACTTGTAAGTTATTTTTCTCTGAATGACTAACTAAAGTGTCTTTGGCGATCGCGAAAGTCGGACTGAGCGATGATGCATTCGTAAAGATTTTTAACCCCCTAGGAGATAATTTTACAAAAACTCCAAAAAAAATAATTCGTAATTTTTAACCGACTTCAAAAAGGAGGAGGTTCTTAATACGTCTATGTTTTTTTTTTCTTATTTTGGTTACGCGATTACTCAAAGACGGATGGACCGATTTGGAAAATTCTTTTTTTGTTTAAAAGGGTATACTTCCTAGGTGGTCCCATATAAATTTTATTAACTTTACTTGGTTAGTTTTTGAGTTAGCTTCAATAATGCGTATTTTTCCCCAGTTAGTTCATGTGGATGATGTTTTAATCTATGCGGATGATGTTTTTTTTTTATTTATTTAAGAAGGGTTTTTGCTCTTGACTCTAGTATAGGTCGGAGGCGACAAAGACAGAGTCGACGATGGAGTGAGCTTACCCAGAAGAAGCCTGTTCACTCTCACTCTGAAGAGATTAGGGTTGTCGGAAACGCAGCTCAGGCGCAAGCAGCTTTAATTTCGGAAGTCGGTGACAAAAAACGAAAATACAAAACCAAAGACACCGACTATCGAAATTAAAGTTGTTTTTCACTTTGTAATGTTTTGTTTTGGAAGTCGGTTTTATTTTTTTGCTAAAAAGCTTTTTTAACCTCCTGGATTTCAGAAAAAAATATTATTGGATATTATTTGAAACTTAGGTTTTGTGGTATATCAGGGGTCTGTACACGTCCAAATAAATGAAAAAAAAAAGTTTTTTTTATAATAGATGTAATATAGGCATGACGCTGGCATCCAGGAGGTTAAACAAAAGGCTTAATCCCAATTTTTTCCTTACAAAGTTTCATCCCCTATTTTCCCGCCTTAGGGGATGATTTTCCAAAAACGCTGAAACACGTGTTTTTAATTTTTAACCAGAATGCTAAATACCAATTTTCATTGTTTAAACTACAGAAATGACGATTTTCCATTTAAACTTTCATCCCTTATTTTACTCCCTTAGGGGTCGAAATTAGAAAAATCCTTCCTTATTCCATGTCTATATTATAAAGGGAACCTCTCTGCAAAATTTCAGCTCTCTAGGTCCACCTGATTGGGCTGGGCGTTGATGAGTCAGTCAGTCAGACCGGACTTTTTATTTATATAGATGATGTGGCTAGAAAAGCCACATGGACCACAACTTTTGGTCTAATGTGTTCTGAGAGAGGCAGAGGCCTCGCAACAAGAACAGTTCAATCGAGACTCGTGAAGCGTTGGGCCATGAAATCGAAAGTCTAATTAATAATATTAATTTTGGCCACTTTTAATTTTGAAGCAAGGTTGCGTTTGATTTGTAGAATATAGTTATAGACACATCTTCACTTAAATTTATCACGACATAAATCTTTACGTCATCCTCTGGCACTTTACAGAGAGAAGAGTAGTAGTAATAGACGTAGTCTTCATCAAAATAATTATCTTCACTATTTCTTCTTTAATCCTGTTCTTTAAACGCTCTTGGCTTTACCAATACCAACCAATCTTCTCTTGGCTTAACCAATACTAAACTGCATGTCATGTGATTGTGAGCTTTGTTTGTATCGTGTTTTGCAGCATGCGTTTATGCTAAAACTTACTATTATGTAACAAGCTTTTACTCAAATATTTACTATGTATCTATATTTTTTCATACTCCATAGGAATACTAACTACACCCACAACTATTCACAGTTCTATCTTCGCTTGTTCTTACCTTGTAGTCCAAGATCCCAGAGCTGCTAGACCTTAATTATTTTCTGATTAACAAAATGTATGGGATAGAGTATAGTACCTATGTACTTTGAACGTACGTATACCTGCTAGCTTGGGCCGAGACGGCCAATAAGTCTGACTGCTTTTTATGTATGTTTTACAGAATATTGTTAATAATTAATAATCAATTCTGCCAGACACTTCCCGTCGGCCCCTTTTTCTGCCAGACGCTTTAAATTACTTATAATGATACTCGGAGAACTATTTCAATTTTATTTGTAAGCAGCCAAACCAATCGTAGCTGCCAAACATCCCTCAGACACAATTAAAAGACCGATGTTAGTATGAGCACGTTCGTGATATTTAGATGGCTAGCTGGGGGATGTTTGACCGCTACAATATGGTCTGGCTGCTTACATTTGTATTGAAATGGTTCCCCGAGTACCTATTATAATATAAAAATTAAGACTCAAACTATAAGTAAGATGACTACATTTTTTGCGAGCATTAAAGCGTCTGGCGGAAAAAACCGCCGACGGGAAGTGTCTACATAAAAATCATCAGTCAGTCAGACTAAGAAAAGTGAGTAATATTTTTACGTAACTTTACTACCTGATACCTGAAAATTGGCTGGATGCGTACTATTGCGTACGGACAAAGTACATACTAACACTACTCTATCCCATACATTTTGTTAATCAGAAAATAAGTAAGATCTGGCGGCCCTGGGATCTTGCTCTATTAGTTTCTTCTTCAAACCATGACAACGAACTAACTTTTCCAGATATGTGGGTTAGCAAAGCAACTCGACATGACAGAGAGACAGGTGGAACGCTGGTGGCGACTCCGAAGAAGTCAGGACAAGCCCTCGACACTGGTGAAGTTCTGCGAAAACATGTGGAGGACTACATTCTATTTGTACAACTTCTCTTACGGCCTGTTTATACTGTGGGATAAAGAATGGCTGTGGGATATTGATCAGTGTTATATTGGATATCCTCATCAGGTTAGTTTTATTTATATCTATTTAGCTACGTACAACCGCGGGCATTTGCGGCGATATGGTCCGCGATGGTACATAAAAACCTTTGTCTGAAAACTTACACGAATTTCAAAAGTTGAACACTAAGCATTTACAAATTATAACCTTGGCTCTAGATTTTTTGGATCATGTGATGTGAACTGTTGTATTATTTTTAACCGACTTCAAAAAAAGGAGGAGCTTCTCAATTGGACTGTTTTTTTTTTGTATGTTGGTTGATGTGACGTGATTACTCCGCCAATTATGAATTGATTTTGATGATTATTTTTCATTGGATAAATAAAAAGAGTAATATTACTACTAGTGCAATATAAGTACTATATTTTTTGTGTTGATTCAGACAATTTTCAAAGTTTTATGAAAGTCAGTCCTAAAAATACTAACTATCCAAGTAACTGCGATCAACTTGGAAGTAGCGCTCGCCGGCCGCTCCCGCGTCACTATCGCTTCGCTCGTTCGGCTCGCGCGTGGTTGGTCACAGTTCTATCTTAAACCAATTGGTCAGGGTGCCCTAGGTTAGTTCTTGCGACCGATTCGGCATTAGATGTCAACCCAAACGCTTATTGTGACTGCAGATAAGCCATTCTGCAATACGTCTAAACGTGGGTAGCAGAACCTATTGTAAACGTAGCGCAGTGACAATCCAGATGAATGTAGTTAAGCTATTTTAAATAACGGCGCTGTTATGTAAATCTACTAGCCGTTTTGTAAAACAGAAAGAAAGAAAAGAAAGAAAAACTGTTTATTCAGAGAGAAAATGCAGAGAGAAACGCACACACATACATAAAAAATGTATGTGCGTGCGGGGTGTGTAATGTATGATATAATAACAAATGCTCTAATTTCACTTGAAATAACGTTCATATAATATAATTTTCATATGCTATAAAATCATATAACCTAATTTCATATGACCTAATGTTTCATATGATATAATTTTCATTTAATATAAAACATTTAGTATAACGTTCATTTTATATAATTTTCAATATGTATAATATTCTTTTTATATAACATTCATTTGACCTAATGTTCTTTTGACCTAATTTTCATGTTTAATGGTCACAGTTCTAACCTAACTCAAATGGCACCTAACCAAATCTTAAAATATTCAATGCATGGTCGAGGGTGGGCTTGGTCGACGGAGCCCCGCTTCGCGGGGCTCCTACTTCTGGATGGTTTATAAAAAAATAACCACGAAGGGGATGGCGGGGTCTATTCGCTCGCTTCGCTCGCTCACACGACCCCGCCATCCCCTTCTAACCTAACCTGTCCGAGTCGGGGTGCCCTAAAGTCCAGATTGCATTTAATTTCTACTGGTTACAATAGTTGAGGGTGGTAGGTGTATAGGGTATAAAGCGAAGAAAAAAAAAACAGTACAATATTTTTTTAATCATAACATAGCATCACATAAATATTACATCTTATTTCAGTTTTAAGTTAGAGGCCAAAGCCCGAAGGAATTCAATTTCAGTGTATTCCTTTTTGTTTTTAAGAATATTATCGATTCGTTCCTTTTTCTTTAAACAAATATCGAGATTGCAATAGCCACACAATGAATAATTTCGCTGTAACTGTATGACAGTAAGAAAAATAATAAATTCGTGTATAGTCTACCCACCTCACGCATAAAAGCAAACTTTTGTAGCAATTAATGCTTATGCGATGCATTTTTGCTAGCACCATACTAGCAGGCGTTTAAAATCGTATCAGATTTTCTAAATTATATTAAAAGTTATTAGAGATTATGAATATTATAGTAAATGAATAATATACTACATGAATATTATGTCAAATGTGCATTATAGGAAATGTTTATTATATCATAAGAAATTAGATAAAATGAAATTATATCAACAATTCATTATCTCAACTGATCGTTATATTAAACAAAAGTATATTAACTGAAATTAGGTCAAGTGAACGTTAGATTTTTTGTTATTATATCAACCGTTACACACCCGTGCGTGCGTAACTGATATTACAAAAAAATATAAAGAAATGCGAAACTATTTAAAAAAAAAAAATAATAAGTGGACGGAAATATGCGTCACTATCGCGCGAAACGGCTAACGCTCAGCCTAATGCCATGGCCCGTGCACGAAGGCACGAATCCACGGCGCTGGTTTTCAGCGTAAGCCGGCGTAACGCTGTCAGGAAACAATAAATAAAACATCAATTAAGTACTCATTGTTCCGAGGCACCGAAACAAATAAACTCTCACGAGTTCTCAGGTCTCTGTGAACACAAAAGGACGCTGTTTCGGCACGGCGCGCACAAAGAATAACAAATGCATAAAAATTAAAATAAAGTAAATAGAAATAATAAAGAGCGTATTTTATGCAAGTAAACAATTATATCCTAATATTTAAAAATATCCTACGTATAATATACGTAGTCTGGTCATAAGTTTTGTCATATATGGAAAATTAAATAACTGACACAATGAGTTACGCACTACAACCATTTATACATCAAATGAAAGGGTATAAAATACAGATTTACACAACATTAAAATTATTCGAAATGTCCTCCTCTTGCTTCGATACAAGGTTTCAATCAAGCATCAATCAAAGCACGCACGACGTTCATGTCAATATCGGCGACTGCTTTAATCAGGGATGCTTTAAGTGACTTCAAGTTGCGATGGGGTTTAGCGCAGACCTTTTCCTCCAAGTGCTGCCATATTTTGTAATCCAAGGGATTCAAGTCTGGACTGGATGAGAGCCAATCCTCATGCCTGATAAAGTCAATTTCACGGGTCGTGAGCCAGTTTTGGGTACTTTTCGCCTTATGAGCCGGCGCAGAATCCTGCTGGAATACCCAGTGCTTGTTTTCAAACATTGTTTGTGAAAGAGGTTCCACAATGTTTGTTAGGACTGTGTTTTGATATAAAAGGCACTGGTTTTCACTCCGTTTTCACAAAACAAAACACCGCCGTTGGATCCAAATAGGACACCCCAAGCCAAACCATGAATTCCGAAGGGTGATGACCACGCTGAACACGTGGCACACGTGGTCTTTTCGCTTTTTCACTAGAGTGTGCATACACTTTATCATTTTGTTTGTTGAAACATTAAAAATTTTACCGCCTTAACAAAACCCGGCTTCTTTCGAGTCTGACTTTCTTCAGCCGTGCGTTAAGAAGATGTGCTGTTTTTTTTTTCTATAAGCACACAGTCCTAGGTCTTCATTTAACATCCTTTTAACAGTAGTTGTGCTTAGTCCCATCTACAGAGCCAACATTTTTTGCTTGCGGACAGGATTTCGTTGGATTCGCGCCTTCACTGCTTTGATGACCGCTGGAGTCCGAACAGTACGAGGTCGACCGCTCCTTTGTTTATCTTCTAACCTTGAATCTTGCCTGAATCGTTTGATAGTACGATAAATAAATCTCAGTGGAATTATCAAATTTTTCAGCAGTTTGAAAATCTCAGTTGGCGCGTAACCGCAACGATGCAATACAATTACTGCGACTCTGTCTTCTTTGCGCGTCCACTCCATTTTAGAAAATGAACAAAATTCCAGAAACGCTTTGTTTTTATTTTCTTTAAATAGTCAAATTTCTAATGCCCATAATATTTTTCTCGGCTTGCATTCTAAATTCGAATTTTCACCTATGTGACAGAACTTATGGCCCGACTACGTATAGATAAAGAGATAGAGTTTGTGACCTGCGTTCCTGCGTAAAGGTATTCGTAACTACTACGTAGTCTGTGGTATTAGTGCTCTGTGCTTGTCCAACCACGCGAATTCGGATTCTACAATCCATCTGCGATGTATCTAAGTCTAAGAGACTTAATTAGGGAAAGGGAAGTCTGGTAAATAGGCAGACCCTAACAGAAAACGAAACCGATCACGCTAAAGTTATGTTTTTAATACTGTAGAGGGATTTTGGTCTTAAAGGTAAAGAGAAACCTCTCCAACTATGGCTACGAAATCTTCCCCATTCATCTTATTTGTTTCATTTTGTAGCACCGCATCTATACTCCGAATTGTTTGACTATTATCGCTTTAAATAGCGCTGCACGAGTAGTACCTACTAATGGATGACGAATCTTCAATTATGTAAGATCTAACGAGTAGATGCTACACAGTTGTGAGAGGAGTGCCTGCCTACTGTTTCGACATTTTGAAACTCACGAGGAAATTAAGGACATTTATCAGTTTATAATGAGGACGAACATAGGAACAATTAAAAAACCCTCCATGAGTAGCGTATACTTAAAGCTCTGGCCAAACTGAAGGGAATCCCGCGCGGGATGTGGGACAAATTCGCGCGCCTCAATTGTGTCACTAACTTGTATGGATGTGTACAAACTGGCGTGAATTTCCTACACCTAGGGATGTAAAGCGGTAAAATTACCGTGGTAAATTACGGTAAAAACGTTATTTTACGTAATTTACGGTATTTTACGGTAAAATATGGTAATTTTCGGTAAAAAACGTATTAAACGTACTCATACCCACACACCACAAATATGAGAAAAATAAGTTTTCTATACAAATATTAAAATCCTCATATCTCGTCTTCAAATCGGTGTCCTTTCAAAATATATATTTGGCAACCTAGGTAGAATATCTAGGTTTCCAAACATATATTTCGTTAGTAATCCAATCGGAATAAATACACACTACCTTAAGAATGTGTTTGATATTCAAATTATTTTGGTATTTCGTTTGTATGAACTACGCATGATTCGTGGTCCTCTTAACTCGGTGCATTTAATTCATTTTAAGGCCACCGATTTAGGAACGTTTCTCTAGTACAGCCCGCGGCACGTAAGTTGGCAAGGTTTTGGCGTAGTGGGGGTAAGTTCGCGCATGCTACACTTATTGCAACAAAAAAATGGTCACTTTTATTGCTTGTCATTATTCTGTGGTTATTACCATAATTTATTTTTAAACATAACTATTTAGAAGAAAGTTAAAGAAAGGAGAAGAATTCGTGAAGTATATTAGGAGTAATAAATAAATATACAGGGTTATTTGTAAAACACCAACAACCTCTTAAGAGGTCATTGTACTCATCATTATGAACAACTTTTACTATGGGACCAAACCTGAAATCGCGAAAAAAAAAATCAGCAGTTCAGTACATTTATGTTCGCATAATTCGTCAAAATATGTAACAGTACACATCATAAACCATTTTTCTGGCATGTCTACGTAAAATACGTATTTGTTTGTGGCATTATCTAAATTTAAAAATTCAAACAAAACAATAACAAGAACTTGTAACAAAAGCTCAACAAAAACAAATGTTACAATTTTAGTGCACGCAAGTGTACTCGGGAGCGAATGGAACGTGGACGCGACGCGAGAGACATGGGTCGACTGACCAACCAATCGCGCGCTCGGAATGATGCTACCTCATTCCCCGCGTCCCGCTCGCGACCAAAGAGATCTAAAAAATGACTTCTGCGCATCTAACGACTCTTGCCAACTTACGTGCCGCGGGCTGTATGAAGCGCGAACTCCCTATTTTTAACCTCCTTGGACGTTTGTGAGGATACAAACTCGAGAATTCACATGTAACATAATTAACAAAAGAAAATCTATAGTGAAGAACTTACTAATGTAATGTTATATAAAATAACATTTTAAATACATTACGTTGTAAGTTGTTTGTTGTTTTATTGAGAAATCTCAAGACTAAATAATTATTCAAAAAATTAAATTCACAAAAAAATAAACAATCGGTGGAAAGAATACAATACATCACAATAACAACCTGTGCATTAAAAAAATCATTTATTTCAATCCCTGTCCCATATTAATCACAAAAACAATAGACTGTCAATTTTATAAGTGTCACTATTGTGAAATTATATTAGTTTTAAAAAATTGGCGCATGGTGAATGTTTTTTTACCAAATTAGCTTCGGCCGCAGTTTCACCTGCACCCAATTTATTTTAATAGGTATAGGTAAGTACTAGTTTATAGTTATGTAAATAGGTGTATAGGATCCAATCCAGACCTTGCGTAAGTGGTTATTTAAACCCAGATGGGGGTTACAATATTTACTTGTTTATCGAGAGAAGCAAAAAGTTAAAGTGAGTGATAATATAGGTACATTTTTATTTGCCGTACGTGTTAGCACAATTTCGGTCTGTACTTAAAATAATCAATGTGACAAAACATAATTATTTAAAAAATAAGTATGTAATTTAAAAAAAACGAGCTAAAATAAAAAAAAAACAAGTTGTATTAGTTAATCTGTATATATGTTACGGCTAAAACCCGAAGTGCGGCTACACCTAGTTTTAGCCGGCTAGAACTAGGTGTAGGTAACCGATTGAGCCGGCTACAACTATAGCAGTTGGTTAACCTTAGGTGTAGGCTGAAAGGTAGGTTAGGTTACGTTAGAACTGTGACCACACAATGCACGAGCCGAGCGAGCGAAGTGAGCGGTACCGCGGTAGCGGCCGGCGAGTGCGAGGGTCCGTATGCAATCGGTTACGAACTTACGATACCCAATACATCAAAATCTGTTTAGGCATTTAAAAGTTATGGTGGAATAAAGAAACTCATTACAGTAATTTTTGGGCAGTCGTGTAATTAAATAATTCCAATTTGGTCTCACCACGACGTCAATGTAGAGAACATTGACGTCGTGGTGAGGCTTGCGCGCTCCTGAACTCTAGGTCCGTAAACAGGTCTAGGGTGAGGAGCCAGACCAAATGAGATACAGAAATCCGCAGCGCAGCATGTGGCGAGCTGTTGGGCAGTAGCGACCCCACGTACCCTATCTCCCGGGAGAAGTCTTTTCCTCATTTCTGGCTTGCCTTTATTGGCCGGCTGGAGTGGAGATTCGCAAGAGCAAATGTGAACATCCACGAATCCATGTTCTTGCGTGTCTACCACAAAGATTGCCAAAATATCTATCATCATCCGTCGTTTGATTTCTAAAACGTTTTTCAGCTTCGGAAAGTAATTGTCTAGATGTCAAATTTTCAACTGTCCCACCATCACCCTCGTCTCCCTAATCCGCATCTGTCAAAACGGCTGCTTCTCTGCAAAGTCAAATCTTCTGCTGGCAGAACAGAATACATGAAGTGTAATGTGGGTTAATGTGTTTCATGTTTTGCAGCATACCATAATGTTTAAAATTGGAATTGAATTGGAATTTACTGTCTAAAATTGGATTTTATGCCGATTAGATTTTCACCAATTGTATTTTTTTATATTGTAAATGCTTAGCGTGTCCATATAGAAACACATTTTTTTTTCGTACTTCGAATATATTTCTAAAATATTTTTTCCTTTTATCAGTTATGTACTCCCTTACAAGTTGTTTCTTTGAAAAAAAATCAGTAAAAGTTTAAAAATGAAATTCGGGCATTACTGGGTTTAAATATGTACGTCTGATGGGGCCTGATGGGCCGTCAGCCCCGCTTGTTGATGTGTTTAGTTTAGTAAGTTTAATAAAGGGCCTTAATTAAATAAGTAAATTTCAAATTGTAGCGAAGCTGAACTATACTCACTAGACCATTACTATCTCAACTCAACATCAGGTGCAATTTATCATCAAGATAGTAAGAGTAGTATATTATCCTTAGCGCTCTAACTTTCAGTTATAGACTTGCGTTAAATGAATATTTATATGCTGACTAAAAACCTTTTTTTTCGGGTTTCATCCTTTATTATGAAGACGAATAGTTATGTTTGACTTTTACGATGGAAGTCGGTTATGAGGCACCCGGGACGCCGGCGCAAAATGTTGATAACCTTAGGAGAGTCGACAATCTGTTTGACCTGTTACGTAAGCTAAATGGTGCCATTTAAACACATTGCAGGGTCTCACAGACGACATTTGGTGGTACTACATGATATCAGCAGCCTTCTACTGGTCGCTGACATTCTCGCAGTTCTGGGACGTGCGACGCAAGGACTTCTGGCAGATGTTTGTGCACCACGTGGCCACTATCTTACTGCTGTCCTTCAGTTGGGTCTGCAGTCTACACAGAGTCGGCACTATAGTGCTTTTATTGCACGATTGTGCCGACATATTCTTGGATGCAGCCAAAGCGGCGAAGTACGCGAACTATCAGCGCATGTGCGATATCATATTCACAGTTTTTACAGTACTGTGGATCATAACCAGACTTGGTATTTATCCGTTCTACATTATTTGGAGGTGAGTTTCAAAAATTGATTGATTTATTTATAATAATACTAACCCCACTGCTTCATAAAGCGGCTATGTTGACGACGTGGTGAGGCTTGCTCGCTCCTGAACTCTAGGTCTGTGCTAGAGTTTACTTTACCGAAACAGGTCTAGGGTGAGGTGCTACACCAAGAGAGAAACATGAACCCGCAGGGCAGCATGTGGCGAGCTGTTGGGCAGTAGCGACCCTACGGACCCTATCTCCCGGGAGAAGTCTTGTTCCTCTGTCACCTCTGGCTAACCTTTATTGGCGGGCCTAAGTGAACACTGACGAGGAACAGAGTTCCCACCTCTTTATTGGCTGCCCTGAGTACGTGAGTGACGTGCTCGGAGGGAGGAAGTATTCCATTAAGACGCTGGTAGGGATCTTGACTGTACTTCCGGGATTGTCCTGATAGCCGTGGAATACCTCTCCACTCTTCAAGCACCTCAGGAGGTGTTGCGGCCTTGTCGCTACGCCACTATGCGCTAGCGACCGTTTTCGGGGGTCCATTATTGAGCGTGCAAGTGACCCTGCCATTTTATCCGTGTATTACATAACATTGATCAGACAGGAGATATAGTCCTTCCATAGTTCTAGGTAACCACTCCACTAGCCACCAAACCCATGCCCCAATATGTTTTTTTCCCATGTTGCGCAATAGTCCTGCACCAACCGGGGGTGTACTTGGGTGCACTTGCATAGAGCAAACAGGGATAATCGTCGGTTGGTGCCTCAACACTTAAAATTGTCTAAAGGGTCTCAACAAGTTGGCTACAGCGTCTCGTACGCCTTCCAAAGGTCCGAGACTCCAGGGTCCCGAGATATGTTCAGTGTTAAATAATAATACTTTTACTTTTCAAACAAAGTTTTACTTAACATCCTAGTGTTAGTAGGTACAGACACTGATTACTATAAAAAAAAATCAGCGTGGAGCTGCATCCACCTCCGCAACATCGGGGGAATATTAAGGAGCTTATTAAGAAGGGTTTCGTAATGGACACAATCAAAGGCTTTGGTCATACTGATATGACCAAAGCCTTTGATTGTGTCCATTACGAAACCCTCCTTAATAAGCTCAATATCTATGGTATCAGAGGTAACGTCCTGAACCTTATAAAATCTTACCTTAGTGATCGGAAACAACTCACCGAAATAAAAATTTGCGTTAAGACTAAACGTGAAAAGAAATATTTATCTGAATGTAGAGTAATTAGATGTGGTGTACCACAGGGAAGTGTGCTAGGCCCACCACTATTCTTGCTCTATATAAATGACTTGCCACGTTACATACAGCATCCAATGGTGTTATTTGCTGATGATAGCACCGCAATAATAAAATGCACTGACGCAAAAAAATATGAATATGACATAAATAATACACTTAAGGACATACTCGTAGTACATTGGCTTGACATTAACAATTTAATAATAAATTTATCAAAAACGAATATAATGCATTTCTATCAACGCTTACCAGTACAAGAAATGACTATAGAATACGACGGACAAAAAATTGACGAAGTTACAGTGGCAAAATTTTTAGGAATACTGATAGACAGTCAGTTAACATGGAAACCCCAAGCCGAAGAGGTGTGTAAACAACTAAGCACTTCTGCATACGTGCTATTCAATTTAAGTAAAAAGTGAGTACAACTACGACATTAGTGGCTTACCATGGTTTGGTGGCATCAATTTTGCGATTTGGAATTATTTTCTGGGGTAATTGTAGTATGAGAGAACAAGTATTTAAGGCCCAAAAACGATGTATAAGGGCAATGTGTGGCCTGAAAATGACAGACAGTTGTGTACCTATGTTCAAGTCCCTAAAAGTGTTAACATTTCCGGCTCTATATATTTTAGAAGTGGCCGTTTTTGTAAGACAAAATAAGAACTACTTTTTAACAGTGTCAGAAACTAGAAAAGGGCCTGTTAGAAGCCAATATAGGAACCTATTACAAAATGGTGGCAATAATACAGCTTTACTTAAGAAAAGTGTTTTTGGCATGAGTCCCACCATATATAACAAAATACCAGACATCTTAAAAAATCTTCCAATCCAAATGTTCAAAAAGAAACTGACTGCCCTATTAGTGGATAAGTGTTATTATTCAATTAACGATTTTTTAAATGACACTTCATTATAGATTGTAATGTCCTTATTATTATAATGCTAGCTTTAAATTGTATGATTTTTTATTTTATTTTTTTTGACAGTTTTTTCTTTTTTGTTTAGTAAATAATATTTTTTATCAATGTTTGCATGCCTATTAGGGTAGATTGTACAGGGATCGAAAAACTTTGTAAACATCTTATTTTATGTACCTACTTTCTTGGTAAATGATTATGATTATGAATATTGTTGGTGCTGCCGTGAACACATCAGGGATGCGCATCTTTTTCTAATGATGGCGGCAAAACCATCAATATTATTATCTGCAAACATCCCTGACGCCATGGCAGCCGCAGCAGTACTCTCAGTGCATTATTATATTGAAAGCGTAGGTCGCTGTATGCCCGCTGAGTGAAGTTGATCCACACGCTGCACGTGTAGGAGGACTGACAGTAAGCGTTACTTTAATTGCCCTCGTACATCGTGCAAGCCTGCGGGCCAGCATGTGATAACGGAGAGCCAGCGACCTACGTTAACTTTCAATGTCCCAGTTGTCTTTAAGGTCTCCAGTGGCCCAGATACTTAACTTTGTCCAGTCTTCGCAGGGATTCTCCACACAATGCGACAAAAAATATTATTATGTTTAAATTTATTTATTCATATTTCTTTTTTTTTATGCAAATCGGTCTTTTTCATGACGTCCCAAACTGCGGTACGGCAGTTCAGTACATAATAAAAGTACGAATGATTTCTTACTTACCCCATATTCTGTAAATTCACTCAAGCCGAATAACTATAATTTTAACAGATGTTTAATCATATTTATTACCATTATTATTTCCAGTACAACAATCCGTGCCCCCATGTTAGTGCCGATGTTCCCTGCCTACTACATCTTCAACTCGCTGCTGTGTCTACTATTGGGCCTGCATATGGTTTGGACCTGGCTTATACTGCAGGTCGCTTATAAAGCTATTAGTTCTGGACGGGTGAGAAACATTAACTTTTTTTTTTCTACTGGTTCAACTGTTTTCAACTGGATAGAAAATGAAATCTATACAAATAAATAAAATTTAAGTGTCTGTTTGTAATCTCAAAATAACAGGTTTTTACTAAATACATAAGTCAATCAATCAATCCGCCTAGCCTTTTCCTAACTATGTTGGGGTTGGCTTCCAGTCTAACCGGATGCAGCTGGAAATGCTACTAAATGCATATGAAAGTATATACCAGAGGTTCCCAGTCTTTTTTTCTCATAGACCACTTTCAAAATTTTGCTGGTTCAGGTGGACCCCCTGGAGTTTCATTTCTACCATATTCCCAAATTTCGACAAAAATGTGAAGATTAGACGCCAACGTAGACCCGCGTTGAATCTCCCGTGGACCCCTGGGGGTCCACCTGGACCACTTTGGAAACCAATGGTATATAAGGTACTTAAAAAAAAAAATATATTTTTTGTCTCTGTTTGTTCCGGTTAATCTACGAAACGGCTGGGCCGATTTTGACGGGACTTTCGCAGGCAGATAGCTGATGTTATAAGGAGTAACTTAGGCTACTTTTTTTAATTTTAGAAAAAGAATTAGGGTTGCGCATAAAAAATAAAACCCATGAAATTGCGAACAAAAATAATAAAGCTGAAGAGGATTTGAAATTTTTTTTTTGCATTTGGTATTCCCAATTCTCGAGGATGGTTAAAAGCTATTTAACATCAAGCTACGACCGTTAGGAGCTGAGCAAAAAGAACGCTAAGCGAAAACGAAGTAATAATAGCCCGGGCAGGCGATGCGATGCGACGGGGTGGGTCAGGGGGGCAAGAAATTTCATGCGGACGAAGTCGCGGGCAGAAGCTAGTAAAGAATAAAATTAAAGATAAAGTTGGGTATTCTATTTTAAGGGGGGTGACTACCGTGATTACAACTAATAGAGAAATATGGAAGAAAAAAGACACGTTGCGCTGACCCCAAATAAATTGGGACAAGGACAGGAGAATGATAATTCCATTTTATTGTAAATGCGGCTGTTAAATGAGTCACATGTTTATTAAGTGAAAAATCCATGTTACGATTTCAACTAGGACACGTCGGGTCTCAAGAACCTCGCGTGTTCGCCGCAGTCATTAATAAGTTAGCAACTATCATCCAATAAAACATGTATGTGCATAGTGCATACGGGTTACATTTGCCTGTTTGATTCAACTGTGCAAATTCTTACTTTGAGCCACGTATTTGCCAAGACAAACAAATTCTTAGTCACGTTAAAATATGATTGATTAAAATCTTTTTAGCAAATAATAAAACCGACTTCCAAATCAAAACACTACAAAGTGAAAAATAACTTTAATTTCGGTAGTCTTTGGTTTTGTATTTTAGTTTTTGCCAACGACTTTCGAAATTAAAGTTATTTTTCACTTTGTAGTGTTTTGATTTGGAAGTCGGTTTTATTTTTTGCTAAAACGGTTTTTTTTTCGTTTTTTTGTTGTGGTACCTACCCCACAAAAATTCGAATTCCACTACCTGCTATGTAAATAACAGTGATTGGAAATTATTAAAACATCACCCGCATAGATTAAAACATCATCCACATAAACTAAGTGGGAAAAATACGCATTATTGAAGAACTCAAAAACTCCCCAAGCAAAGTTAATAAAATTTATATGGGACCACCCTTGGGATATCTCCTTTCCAACAAAAAAGAATCATCAAAATCGGTTCATAAACTACGAAGTTATCCGCGAACACCCATAAAAATAAATATAGATATACGGTCGAATTGAAACCTCCTCCTTTTTTGAAGTCGATAAAAAATTGTATGTCCAAAATTTTCAGATGGAAGGTGATATTAGAAGTTCGAGTTCAGAAATAAGTGACAGTTCGCATCAATCCAACCACAGTACGCCGAATCGTGTCAATAATAAAAAGTAAGTAAACAACGCTTTTGCTTTGCTAAAAATGCCTTTGTTTCTACAAAAACAGCAATCGAGTCTAACCCGAGAGGTCTATCTGGATGCGTGCACACATGAAACCATCAGACTTTTAGTTTCAACGATTTTCTGCTAATATTAATCGTTCCGGCCATCGTAAGCAATCGATCTTTTGAACAGCCCAACACTGATTGTAGGTACTCGTTATGCTCAGATCAGATGGATCTGAAGGTAGAAGTGTTGTATGGGCAGACTAATATGGCAGCAAAAAAATGTATTTTGTACTTCCACGTTTGTTCTAAGCTGCGGGTACCACAGCATAGTAAACAAATGGAATCCTAACACACACATTTCTCCCCAGAAGAAGACTCGCCGGATACACAAGAAGCGCAGGGGGAACGTTACTCATTCGACGACCACGTTGTCTTAGGGAAAGGTCTCTATGCCCGGTGATTGCCGAACAAGTGACTTGAAAATGTTTATTTGCCCGGTCTAGCCGGGCAACACTCGAAGGTTTGCCCGGTTTATACAGTCAAATGATCTGCAAATAATGTTTCTCTGAACCTGCATGTCGCTATTTTAACGGCTATGATACCCGTGTGCGGTGTGACATCTTTCATTGGGGGCATTCTAATTCGGCGGTTAACATTGACGGCATTGACCGTCGAGCTCAAGATTTCTTTTATTTTTATTTTAATGTCTTAATGTTCTATCGGTGAAGGCTTTGCGCTTATAAACTTGCATTGATTGAAACTAGTTCTAAAACAGAATAATAACTCGAATTAGGGATTGATTTTTTAAACCCGGCT
Organism: Dicycla oo; assembly: GCA_948252095.1. Taxonomy (NCBI): domain Eukaryota; kingdom Metazoa; phylum Arthropoda; class Insecta; order Lepidoptera; family Noctuidae; genus Dicycla; species Dicycla oo. The sequence goes on along the minus strand of OX411729.1, from coordinate 13,395,248 downwards.
AATACTAATGCGTGCTAGTTTGAATTAGCCACTGCTGTTGCGATAAAGATGGAGATTTTTTGCGGGCTTTGCGTTTGGTTTTTGATGATTTTTTGATAGTGAAATCGAAAGCATGACTTTTCGACGAAGGTGAATGTGTATAGAGGCCAGTCCTGTTTGATTGACGACCTTTGAACACGGTTTGGGTGACAATCATAGGTTTTGTAAAAATATCACTACTGCCTGCTTACATTGAGGGTGGTCTGACAACCTTCACCTCAATCAATTCAGAATATCGCAGTCTACTGCTGGGCATAGGTATCTTCCAGGCTGCGCCTCAACACCATGAAAACCTTAAACTGGCGTAATTCACGCGTTTCAAAATGAGCCGACGAAAACTTATAGAAAATTGAGGTTTGACACAAAATATAATCCATACATAAGCAAAAAATACTCCTCGACTCATTGGGCAATGCTAATTACGCCGGGTTACCTATAACACTCTATATATTAACCCTTCTGTGGTCTAACGCCCAGTTTCTGGAACGAAAATTATCGACGCGTGAAAATTAATGATGCGATTGGCTGTTGATAAAAGATTTAACCAATCGCTGCAGTTGTCGCGCTCTTGACAATTTACATATATACATAAACTGACGCCTTCTTCCCATGGGTGTAGGCAGAAACTACAGAACGCCACCTGCTACGAGCCTTACATACTACTTTTGCCTCGTTTACGTTCATACATCTGGTCATACACGCACGCCGGAAGCGAGTACTACGCATGACCTTTTGAATAACACCACCAATAAGGTCCACTATATTTAATTATGTACGAGTATGTCACATTCATTTTGCAATAATTTTCGATCGAGAAACTGGCTGTAAGTGTCACACCACATTTGATCTTATCAAACTAACAGTCAACTCACATCTTTCCAGAGAGACATAGGGTCGGGCCGACCATCCAAGCGTTTCGCTCAGCGACTGTGGCGCCTCCTGGCGGCCACACAAGACATCACTCCACGTTACGAGGTTGTAAACTAAATATATCACTAATATTAACAAGGGGCCACATTTACGCTTTATTGTATAATGCAAGCTTTACGGTTCGGTGCCTTTTTGATTAGATTTATGTAAGGTGTTGTTGAAATTATGCGCCTCAAAATACCCATAGTTATAAGTGAGACTACAGTGGTAAAACCAAACTTTGAAGATTTAATTCTGCTTAGAAAAATGTCGAGTACTGATTATCGTGACAGCATAGGAAAACCACTGTATAGAACTATAGATAAACGGCTAAAAAGACTATGGTCTGAACATATCTTTGCAAATCAGCGTATCATATTACCGCTTATTTTGAAAATATTATGCACAAATTATAAAGTTATTTTCCCGCTCATTCTTAATCGGTTGAAGGACACTGAACGAGAGACAATAGAAGTTTTATTGTTATTACGCATATGGGCCTTTAGTGTGCCTTTAGGACTTCAAAGTGTTAAGGGGGAAGCTCGAGGTAGCTTGCGAAATTCAAATTTTCTTACGTTTTTTTGCAATTTATAAGTCAGTATTAGGTTGTATGCTGATTATAGTATGACTCGCGACTGTAACATATATGTATTTATAAAATTATAATCATTAGAAAGGTTGTACGTTGTTTTATAGAATAACAAATCAAATATCTTTATATTGTTTATTTAATATAAAACTTATTACCAAGAATAACATACCGTTGATAAAATGCATACCCTCATGTAAGCATGCAGCAGGCATGGTTTCTGTCACGGCTGCGGGGCTCCGGCGGTCCCACGCGAGCTTATCGTCGCAGATGGTATTCACGCTCACCACTGCAACTTGCTGGCCGGCCAACATCAGCCGCGTCGGCGCGCGTTAAAACCACCTGCTCCTCAGCTCGCGCGCCGCCTCGCCCCTCCTTGCCTACGCGGATTTAAATTACACTCTAGGGGTAGGGCAGACAAGACTACGTGGAGTCGGTTTTGCAGCGATTCGTTTCTGTTCTAACCTAACTTTTGTAGCACAACATATTGACTTTTGAAGACAATATTTTAATTCAAGACTATATGACTAATAATTTGAAACAATATTCGTTAAAAAATAATTCTACTGTTAATATAATATATAATAATTCTACTAATAATTTGAAACAATATTCGTTAAAAAATTAATTAGTTTGTTAAACAAAAAAATGTGATTGATTGAATTATGTTTCTGTGAAATATGTTTCATTCAAGTAAATAGTCTTTGAAACAATAACATTGGAAATAAAAATACAAGGACCAAATATTATAAAAGAAACATTTTCTGGGAAAAAATGTCCCATAGGACATTTTAGAAATTTCATAAAATTTCTGTCTGCGAAGCAAGGGGACACCTATTAGAAACAGTAGGACAACTTCTTAAGTTAGTATAATCCTAAAGGTCAAGATTTCATGAAATAGAGAATTGTATTGATGATTTTAATGATTATAATTCTATAAATACAGATTTATTACGGTCGCTAATCATATTCAGTTCAACATACAACCTAATACTGACCTGCAAATTGCAAAAAACGTAAGAAAATTTGAATTTTGCGGGCTACCTGATTTCACCTTAACCAAATGTTATTTATTATATTTTAATTATGCTGTTGATATATTTAAAAGGCTGCACAAAAACTGAAATAGGATTGTTAAATTTAAAAAATAAGCACAAAATAGTTCAGTAGTGTGGCCCCAAAATCTTCGTCCTGTTGTGTTGTTCATTCATTTCATTCATTCGCGAATGATTTAAACTATATCTAAGTCCGTATTTATAAAAAAAAACATGTGAGATTTCTAAGTATTGATAGACGATAAGTTTTTTGGATAAGGATGTCCCCATAATTATCGATATGGAATCGATGTCGATATTATTTATTTGATACTCCGATGATTCATTGTCGATGGGTCACTTATGGTCAACTTATGGTGTCGTAATATTAGTTTGCATAACAGCGGATAGCATAAACTTCATTTCGCAGAAAATCGTTTGGCAAACACTCATTTATCGTACATTCAAAACTCGTAATTTTTTAAGTCAGAATCATCTTTAGGCATAAATTTGATGTCATAATAATTAAAAAGAAGAACCAGCATTTCGCAGAAAGTTCACAGTCAGAATCGTTTTTTGGCATACATTTCATATAGATAGTCATTAAAAGCCGGAACTATCATACAAACAAGCAACCTTGCATGCAGCAGGCATGCAGCATACAAACATGCAAATAAGCATACACCATGCAAGCAAGCATGCAGCATGCAAGCGAGCTTATCGTCGCAGATGGGCCGCATTGCCCCTGCGCGCCTACGCGGGCTTAAAGTACACTCTAGGGGTAAGGCAGACAAGACTACGTGGAGTCGGTTTTGCAGCGATTCTGTTACTAACTTTTGTAGCACAACATATTGACTTTTAACACATTCTCTGCTGAATTCTTTATGCAAACGCTTCTTTATGCTACACCCTTACCGACCCTTTTTTTTACGATGTTTTCGAAACAATAGAGATGCAAAACGAACACACATGTGCGCCGCGCCGCACTCGAAGAAAGTTATGAAAACGCGCATGTGTGTCTGGTGCACCGAATGTGTTAAAGACAATATTTTAACTTTAAATAATCGTCGCTTTAAATCGTTCTGCTAAACGAAATTATGCGGAGTTTTAACTTTGCCAAAGGTAAGTATGCCAAATAAAACTCTGCCATCTTAAAAGTATGCCATTTTAAATTCGGACATATAAACATTCGGCCAAACAATAATTATATTAAATCATTTTTATGACTTAAAAATACTCGTTTATAGAAGACTATGGTCAAGTGCCACTCTGCCAGATAAAGAAAACCCATTGTCGATAAATATGATGACATCCCTAACGCAATGTTCATAATTACGACTTGTCTATATTATGTATTAGGAATCTGGATTAGATTGAATTACTTTAAGTTATTTTTTTATTTATTTACTTGTCGTATGTTGTTGTTAATAGTATAATTACCATCTCAAAGTTCGTTTTGTGCGCAGTGATAGCCCGCGAAATTCAAATTTTCAAAGTTTTTTTCAAATTACAGGTCAGTGTCAGGTTGTATACTGTTTAAAATATGATTCGCAACTATAACAAAAAAATAATGTTATTATTACCATAAGAATCATCAATCATCTATCCGTTAGATTTCTTCCAAAATGTCATGATTTCCGAAATCTAACTTGGAGAGATGTATTGATGATTCTTATGGTTATAATTATGTAAATAAATACATACTTGTTGTTGAGTTAATCAAAATATGATTCGCGACTATAATAAATATTTATTACAACCTGCCACAACCTGACATGGACTTTCGCGGGCTAACATTACGGATCCACCTAATCTCAGATTGTAATTTGACAGATGCAAGTATCAAACTATGAATTGAAAAAATGATATGTATGGAACATTAGAAATGTCAAATTACTATCTGGTATTTAAACAACGAACTGTAATCTAATTGCGATTCCTAATGTACTAAAAGATTTATTGCTTACGCTATTTACAATATGTTTACCGAAAAGTTTGTTTATAAATAAGGAATACCAAATATTGGAAATGCTTTAATATTTTTTCACGATGTTATGGAAATTGTTATTATAATTTTGAAAATGAAAATTTATTTACACAAATACCAAAACAATTGAAAATAATGTACTTGAGTTACCGAACAAACATTATAGTACTTAAGGAAGTATATAAAAATATTTTATAATAAAATCATAGCAAAAAATACGATGGTGCTGAAAACAAGTATCACTAATTTCTTTAAACTATCGTTATTGTTCAAAGAAGCATTTATTATATAACAGCTGAAGTGTTTCAGACCTATAGTGTGCGCGCAAGTGCTAGTCGCGGCCTGGGGTATGTGAACGGTGAGACGGGGGAGGTAGACAAATGTCTAGCTAACTCAATCTCCCAAACTTGTCAATCGTACCATCCCCGTCTCACCGTTCACATACCTCAGGCGGTGACTAGCACTTGCGCGCACACTATACACACTATAGTACTTACTTGTAATAAACAAAACGTATTAGTTGTGTTTTGAAGTGAAAACTTCTTAGGCGCAATTTGCGCTGTTTCCGAACAGTGAACGAAACTGAACCGTCACGCTCAGGTCGGTGACGCCGAGTCGGGTGTACTCGGCTCCAGTAGGTCGGCGACACTGAATCGCGTTCTTTTTTTTCTTGTTTGTTGTAAGAATAAGTGTGGCTTGCAATTTTATTTAAGAGTAAACGCTTTCACGTGGTCAATATTGAGGGTTTTCTGAAATGACGTTCACTAGGTCCGGGCACCGGTCTAAAGTGTCAAAGGGCCAATATATTCTTTAGTCGTGACTGAATGATGAACGAATAAATGAAACGAATGATGAACGACATCATATATTTTATATTCCTTGTGGAATAAATGGAAGACCTCTTGTCAAAGTGGCGCCAACTGGTGGCGTACATTTTCATAAAAACCCTTATTACGCCTAAAAGAAAACTCAGGGACATGGCAGTAGTAGATATACATTATATCGTAAAATAATATTTGTACTAGTATCATTAACAAGCGAAAAAAGCTCGACTACGTTAATATGGAACGCCAACGACCACGTGACCGCGTTTTCTCTGAATAACATTAAAAGTTATTGTTCAACCTAAATGTATCAAAATGTATTTTTTTATCATATAAGTAAATAAGGATTTTTTTCGTGATGTTTAAGGATTTTTTTTTGTTTGATATCTCCGAGTTCAGAAATGAATTGAATTTGGTTCGAATAATTGTCATGGTAACATTAATTTGTATCAAATATGATAAATGATTTTAGAAATACCACAGTATTTCGTGAAAACGGTCTAAATTGATATATCAATAACAAAATGGGCTATTCTTGCTATTTTGTTATTATTATACTTGTTCCTAATCCTTTCTTTAATCTTTTAACATTTTCAACATTGCATTCAAAACACGTCTTTGTCTTAGTGAAATAAGGTCTATTATTGTATGTTGCCATTTTCAAGGTCACAATACTTATTTATGCCGCTAATAATGATGAATAATTGGTACTATTTACGATATTTAAAAATACTTAAATCGTGTAATTGTCGTGCTTTGGCAGGCGAAAGGTGATTATTTATAATAATTAAAATAAATCATTCTTGGTTAAGCTTAATATAACATTGAAATTACAAATAATAAATATAAGTAAGCTATCTATTGGGGGGACCACGCAGTTGGATTATATTGATTTATTGTATGACAAAATCCACTTTGTCTAAACATACATACAAACTAATGACTGTGTTCACCAACATTCAAACCGCCAGTTTAGGTATTTAAAGTTCTTATGGAAAGAACTGATTATATAATATCTAAACAGCCGTTTTAAAAGTCTGTGAACACCGCCCTAAGCGTGTTGGCTGAAGTAGTTTAGTTGTTAGTCGTTATTTCAAACGTTATCTCGTCGTTTATTTCAAATAACAGATAATCAGGCAAAGTTTAAAGTATTATTTACAATCGTATTTACTATGACAATAGTTTAGACCATACTGCCTAGTCTGAAGTAACTTATGCTAGTAAATCCTACGAAATTAATTAATAAGAGTTCCCCTGTTAAAATTACTTTAGCGAAATGACAATAGAACATAACGTGGATGAAAAGCGTATATTATAATAATTTCTGAAACATTCTTTTCTGAACATTATATTAGTATAACGCAAGGGACATCCTTATCGCGTTCGCCTTTTAACCGACTTCAAAAAAAGGAGGGGGTTCTCAATTCGCCGGAATGTTTTTTTTTTTTGTTTATGTATGTTCCCCAATTACTCGAAGACGGCTGGACCGATTTGGAAAATTCTTTTTTTCTTAGAAAGGGTTTTTCTAGTTGGTCCCAAAGTCGTCAGATCAGGATCTGATGATGGGATCCTAAAGAAATCGACGACACTTCAAATATTATAGGCACTTCTATAGTCATTAGGGTATTTTTATAGTAACTCGTGTATTTGATTTCGGAAAGCACCATTTGGTGAAGTGGAACTGATGATGAAGATCATAGATGGCCACCGGAACTACTCAGTAATAAGTATTTCACGGGTTGCGATTCGATTAGGTACATTAATAATGGTTGCTAAGCAATTTATACTCATCACAATGCATAATATAGTGAAGTGGAGGTGATGGTGAATCCACCATCAGTTCCAGTTCTTCAATCATTCCAATTACGGAACCGCACTTGGGGGTTTTTTTTAACTCAAATATCTCAGAAAGTATATCACTTACAAGGTTCATCACTGAATATTTTTAGTTTGTGATCAATTACTGCGTCGACTGACAACATGTTTCATCGTTGGATGTTCAATTTATTTAATAATAAATAATACCAGCCTATTATTATCCAAACTGCAAGACAAAGGCCTCTTCTCAAACAGAGAAGGCACGAGCATTGATCGCCACGCTTGCTCAAGGCTGGTTAGTGATTTCAGACTTATATCAACTGTAAGTCCAGATTTCCTCAAATTTATTTTGAATAAAAAAGTGTGTAAAACGTTTCAACGTTTTATGATTATCTGAATTCTATCATCCACGTCTTATTCTATTCGTCTTTAGATAGGATAAAATCTTTATAATACCAATAATAAAGCTGAAGAGTTTGTTTTTTCTTTTTTTGCTTGAACGCGCTTATCTCTGTAACTACCAGTTGGATTTGAAAATTTCTATTGTATTTAAGAGCCCAATTCTTGAGGAAGCCTATAGGTTATTTAACATCACTCTAGGGCCCTTAGAAGCCAAGCAAAAAGAAATAATGGTCAGAAAGAACGCTAAGCGTCAACGAATAAATAGCTCGAGCCGGATCGAGGGAGACAAGAAGGGGCCGAAGCTATATTAATAAAAATAATTAGTGCCTGAAATACACGCGCGTAGAACATTTTTGATTAATATTCCTAAATTAGGTATAAAATAAGAAGCATTGCGTTGATAGATCGCTTTGTTAACTTGAAAGCTATGGTGGTGATTAGTTTAGAGATTTTTCTAATTCCGAACGTGGAATGATCCGCGGAAAGCGTGCTATTTTAAAATGGGCATATTATATTGCTTGAAAAATTATGAAGTGTTACAAATAACAAAGGAATGACGAAATCAACGACAAGAATACCATAAAAGATATATTTTGTACAGAACGCGCCAAATTTAAAATCTAAATAGTTTAGTTATTCAAGTTAAAATAGGCTTTATAAGAGTTCTAAATAAGGATATTTTACTTATAATTGATCGAAGATTGTTATTAACGTTTCCGCCTGTTCCTAACACACAAGTTTTCAGTCAGCTTAAGCTATTTAGAGTTTATGAGTGACCGCACGAGCTCCGTTCACCTTGATATCCTATCAAGATGAACGGAGAAATTTTGTAATAACATAATACAGGGTGTAAAAAGACACAAACTATGCATACTATACATCTAAGTAAGTAACTTTGCGCAAAACTTATTGGTGTGGAAAAGACTTATTTTTAGGTATAAAAAAGCAATTTTTTATGGCGCGCGAACCCAAGCAAACGGCCCGCGTACGCGTAGGTAGTTATGGTAGTGTGCGTTTGATATTCATTGCCTTTTTGTAACTTCAAATGCGTAATTTGTTAAGAAAATTCGAAAAACCCAGGTAATGTTTGTTTGGAAAAAAGTATAGTTATTACTAAACATTAACACTTGGAATTCTTTTTCGTTCGTAAAAAGTAAAAAAATAAAAAATTGCGACTTTGACCTTCAATATCTCCAGAACCAGTGGATTCCCAGGTATGATATAGTGGAAAAAAATGATCCAAATAATGGGTAGAATATGTGCCTTTCAGCTTCGGAAAGGTCTTTTTACACCCGATATTTATTGACCATCGCTGCAGAGTATATCGCGGTTACCTTATATGCAGTAGAGTTATTAAAATTATTAAGGAAAGTCCAAATCGATTCTAAAAATTAAGTTACTCGTATGTATCAAATTTCCCGCCGATTCCGCTGGTGTGGTCTGATGTTATCTTAATATGTAATAGGAAATAATGTCAACGAACAAATAGCAACCTTGTCATTTGACATAATGTATATTATTATTTGGTTAGTTAGTCAAATAGTTATATAACGACTATTTACTAAGTAATGTAATTTATACTAAGTCGATGGTCGAATCACACTAGGAATAAGTACGTCCGATATATTCTGTAATAAAAATCTCACCGTGAATACTTATGTGAAGTGAGCTGTCATTCCAATTGATGGATTGACACTATTGACAGCTCACTTCACTGTATTAAGTTTTCACCCTGACATTCAGAATACATCTGCTGGGCTTCCGTTTAACTGAGCCGGTGCACGAGGTACATTATGGCAACGTTTAAAGGTTCCATCTTTCATCTTCGGGAAATATAGCGAATAAAATATGACTATCGACCAAAAGAAATTGGTGTATATTCCCACCTAAATTACGAGTGTTATAGATTGACGCACCTTATTGAACCAGTCACATTTAATTTGGCTAAGTTCGGTTTTTTCGAAATAACCTTTGTACGTTATCTTTCTGTAAGCTGCGCGGTGGGGAAGCGGTGTTGACGCCCATCAGCGCCTCAGTGGGTGAATGCATGAGTTGACCGACATGTCACCACGCCCTTCGTTGTAGATAGAGTATGCTATAGATTACCTGGGCCGTCAGCGATAGTCTTTGACTGTCTTTTCTAAACAACGAATGTAGCCGGGTAAAACTGTCCAAAGAAATCGTTCCGTAACATCTGTTTTGTTGGGCCCCAGTTGCTGGCTAACAATTACTAGATATAATTGTAATCACCGCTAACCTCTTAACAGGTAATTGTACTCATAACTATGAACAACTTTTACTAGCTATGGGACGAAAATTGCGAAAAAAATCAGCTGTTCCCTACATTTTGACGAGTTATGCGAACATAAATGTAGGGAACAGCTGATTTTTGTCGCGATTTAGGGTTTGGTTCCATAGTAAAAGTTGTTCATAATGATGACTACAATGACACCTTAAGATGTTAAAGGTGATTACAATACACCCTGTAGGTATATCTGTCTCGTATGCTCTTACTGCTGGATTTAATAAGGTTACCCTTGTCTTATTATTAGTATTATTTAGTGACTTATTTATTGCTATACTTTCCTCTCAGTTGAGCGTTAGTCCTATAATAATTAGTCGCACTATAGTATTATATTCGAGACACAAATATTGTTAAGTAATATTTAAAAAGCGGTACTATCGAATACAAAGCTTAAAATAAATTTTAATAATATTAAGGAGTAATAATTTTATTTATAAGTGAAGTATATTTTATTTATGTTATTTTTGTTCAGATGTTAAAAGGAATTGTTCATTTTTTTATTCCCGGAAAGAAAAAAGTAAGTACAACTCAGCTGTTGCATTTTACGTGCATTAACCCTTTATAAGGCATAAGCATCTAGGGGCGGAAAAATAAAAGTAATTATGGTTTTACATTAGTTTTATTATGCTTTTTCAGAAAATGAAAAAAAAAATGAAATTAAAAAAAAAAACATGGTGGGAAGTCACTTCCCTCTGCCCGTGATACGTAGGTGATAGGTGATAGGTGTCATAGGCACCAAGTCTGATTGAAGCGGATTGATGTTGTATTACTTATTCCTTGTGAAACGCAGTAAAGCATGGTAATATGCAAAGGGCAACTCCACACTTTGAGCACATTATTTTGGAACGTTTGTCCTTTTCTTTAGTGCTGCACATTCTGCAGCGCTTGTAGCTCGGCAATTCCACCGGCATATGGTCCCCAACGTTGGTGTAGCGAATTTCTTCGGCAATAACGTGTAAGGACTTTTGACGGTTCTCCGATAAACAAGATTTCTTTCTGGAGACGTAATTTACCAGACCAGAACGTCGTTTTCTGTTCGAGAATCCACTGACCAGTCCTCTAGCAACAGATACTCGGAATTCAAGAGTGGAGAGTTTTGTCACATTTCTGTTTTGGCAATACAACAAGTATGCATTAGTTATACTTGTATCTAAAAGAAAGTAGAAAATGCGGACCCACCATCTCTTACTCCGTCTGCCAACTGAGTAGGTACCTTTTAGCTGGTCGAAGCGATCTACCCCTCCCATTCTTTTCGTGTACTCCTTTATGGCTAAAGGGCAGTCAATTGCTGTCTTGGTGCCATCTTTTTGAGTCCGTAAAATAGTCGTTTTGCCAGACTTGGGATGGAATGCATTACTCATCAGAAGGACATCTTTAGTATCTTTCCAAATCAGGCAAGATACATTGCCCTTGACTCTCCATTTGTACTGCCCTTTTTGAAGCTTCGGGTTAGTTTTTACAAGTTTGGGCAGGTCTTTTCTGTGCCTTCGTACGGTTCCTGTAGCAAAGATGCCATTCTCATAAAGATATTGCATTATACTCTAGTCACAAAAGAAATTATCAAATGTCACAATGACATGAAATTCCTCCAATGCTTTATCTATCAGTTTCTCTGTCAACATCTTCACAACTTTGAATCCTAATCCTTCTTCTGTACCCACTTCTAATTTTCCAGTGTAGATGTAAAATTCGTATAAGTAGCCAGTATTACTATCGCATCGGCACCATACTTTGTAACCCCTTTTGATGGGCTTGAGGGGCATATACTGCTTCATCGAAGACCGCCCTTTGAACAAAATCATAGATTCATCAATACTTTGAGATGAGGAATCTTTGGCATTATTTTGACAAGCGTGATTTATAAGATCCAATAACGGGCGAACTTTGTAAAGTTTGTCATAGTTCTCACTTGACCTTTCGGGATGTTGGGTGTTATCGTTTAGATGTAAATGTTGCAATATTTTCTTGAAACGTTTTATAGTCATAATGCCTGCGATTTCGTCTACTCGGAATCCAGGGTCTGTAGACCAGTAAAGGTCCATCGAAGGCAGGATGTTGTACCCCATTATTATAAAAATAGCCAAGAAAGCCTTCAGTTCCTTTTTATCTAATTTTGTCCAATTTGCATCATTCTTCTGTTCAGCATATAAGTTTGTTTGATATATTATCAAATCATATACCTCATCAGTAAAATATTTTTCAAACAAAGTCACAGGTCTAATACGGCTGCTAAACATATTTTCGGGCTGCAATGGAATTTCATCGTAAACGCTAGGGTCCGGTCGAAAGGTGGTCCACTTAGTCTTTTTCCATGTTTCCTCTTCGCCATCTGAATCGTCAGTTTCTGAATCTGAATGGGTATTATCTACTGGAGATGCTGATCTTGAAGTAGTCTGCTGCGTACTAGTAGAACTGGGTAAATCTTGGGATCTTGTTACTCGTGTAGGGCGATTATTTTGAATAGAAGGTTGAAATTCAAAGGATGCTGGGCTATTTGGATGAGTATTATCTACTGGTAATTCTGGTCTTGTCCTTGAAGTCTGCTGCGTACTAGAGGAACTAGGTAAATCAAGGGCTCTTGCTACTCGTCTAGGGCGATCACTTTCGACTGATGGTTTAGGTTGACATTCAACAGAGGGTTGAATTTCAAGGGATGCTGGGCTGTTAGGTGGATCGGGTGTAGGTGGTAAAGGTCCATCATTAGGCTCATCAAAGTTTTCTAAGATCCTTTGAAGTTTTGCGGTACTTATTTGGATAGTCTCTTCATCAGATTCTAAATTGTCATCTGACACTTCGGGATCGTCGGGTAAACCATAAAGCTCATTTAATTCGTTGATTATATCCAAATCTTGTAGTATCTTTCTACTCATTTTCGAACAAATCTACAAGAAACAAAAAAATAACATTTACATGTGCCAAGGCAAAGGGAATATTTTTCCCACCACAACCAACCCATATAATCAAATTATGCAAATTCCCAAGTTGAAAATATGCCTAAATTTTAATTGAATAAACATTTTTCTTTAGAAATAATAACATCTTACCGTTTTTGAATCGCAGAAAATGAAGATTTATAAAGATTTATCTTGTTGTACAAAAATTCACCAGTTTTTCACATTGAGAACGTCAACCGAAGAAAAAAAAGTATGGCGACCTGTCATCACCATAGATAAAAATATTGAATTCAAAGTCAATTGAAATATTGCCATACGAATAAAAACCGTACCTTTACAATCTAAGCCAAAAATATTGGAAAAAGTTGGTGGGAAAAATATTACCTGTGCCTTATAAAGGGTTAAGTTTCATTTTATTTTGAACCTTATTTCTGTCTACACAAGAGTCATTTTGACGGACACTCGTAAGTGATAACTTTAGATAAAAATAGATACAAGTAAATTCTTAAAATACATTATTATTAACGACCTTATCAACGATGTTTTTTTGAGAATTATTTGTATTCTTTTCTTTTTTCTGTTCAGACCATAAACTATTATTTAAAATTAATAGTTCCTATTTTGTTCTCTTTGTATTAACATTTACGTGGTTCTAATATTCATTTATGATGCGCACTTGATTTATTTTTAAAAGCTTTTTAGTGTAGACAAATATTACAACCCATTTTAGCTTTTAAATTTAAATAAGTTACGAGTATACCAAAATATGAATTTTCAACGTTTTTATTGTTAGGATAATCTTACTTTAATGGTGCATGTAAGTGTTGTTATAGTTCTATAAAGATACAAGTATGTTTCATAGTATTTATTTGACATTACAAGTGGTACTTATAATTGGTTGCTAATATAATAAAAATCTAGCAAGTATAGGAATATAGACAGTGCTCTTATGAATAAAACAACTATAATATTAAGGGCAAATTTTTCAATCGTCACATAACTTTTATTTATGGAATAAATATGGCGGTTTGACAGCTTTTGTATAGAAAATATTTCAAACTGTCACATTTATTCTTGGGATAAAAGTTATCTGACTATTGAAATATCAACCCTAAATTATATAAAAGTATATTTCTCTCTAAACTTTCGGCCCTTACGATTTACCTCGGATTAAGTAATGAAAGTTGAGTTTTAATAAAAGTGTTACAACTTTATTCCGATATTATTAAAAAGAGGGCCAAACAACATGGGCCAAAAAATACAAACAGTTTAAGATGTTGCCTGTAATGACTGATAAAGAGATAATATTATTTATGTCCATATAAATTTCAGTCATGTCTAGTAGATACATCTTAATATAATAAGTAATTCTGTTCCACTTTTCAATTTATCGGACACGTACCTATCCACAGGCCTTTACAATAAATGTTCAACTACGGCCGACGTATCTTGCCGAGTTTCAACATAGGCTCTCCGAAGTCCGAACTTTCGCGCATGTTCTCTCACTCACACTTGCCTCATTTGGTTCCTAAAAAATGTTACTGTTACCTTCGGCGCGAAGTTCGGAATCGCCAAGATACATCGGCCGTATTGTATCACCGTTTTTCGATGTGTAACATCTTTCGTCTCCCTTTTCTGGAATCTGTGGGAGTGTTTCGTGAAAAGGGATGGCAGTGTGGAACAGGAAGCCGGGGAAGCGTGCGCTATTTGATTTGAGCATTGAGCGCGCGCGGTGCTAGAGTTAGCCGTCAGATAGAGGTACCAATCCAAACAGATGTCAGATGTTACACGTCTTAATTGTTCATAGTTAAACGAAAAGGATCCAACCCACATTACACCTAATGTGGGTTGGATCCTTTTTGTTTAACAATGGACAATTATGCGACAACTGTAAGGCTCGCTCGTATTCTTTTTTTTTTTAAGTAGCGCTGTTGTCTTGTCTATATCACTGTACTGTTACCTCTTTGAACAACTAAATAATGTACAAATAAAACATTATCATGATACGTTGGTGCCTTTCACTATATTTTAAATGTTTTGATAAACATATAGGTAACGTTTAGAAACAATGTATGTGAAAAATACGATGACAAAAAAAGTGTATGTTGAAAAATATAATAATAATTTGTGTGTGTTGATGTTGATCTCTGTTCTTATTGCATTTGTCATTAAAGTTTTATTTTTATTATTATGGTTATATTTTTAATAAATTAATAAGGAATTGTGCGTATTCTATGGTTGTTGTTTTTGGTGTAGGTTAATAATTTTGTTGTTTTATTCGCAAAGGTAGTCACTGATTGTCTGGGTTAACCCTTCGAATGCCGGAACGCAGGTCTGCGCACCATTTTTTTATGCGAGTGCGCCACTCGAAAAAACACCTAATTACATTAATGTAATTAGGTGTTTTTTCGAGTACAGCTAAAATCGTGCAGACCTACGTTCCCGGCATATGAAAGGTTAAGTCAAGGTGGCTACTGGATAATATAAAAGAAAGTAGAAGTAACTCGTCAACTATGAAATGACGCGTCCCACTACTTTTTGTATACTTACGTACACTACGGGAAATGACGTAGTGGGGCGCGTAATTTGAGAGTAGACGAGCTCTATCTATGTCCATTTCACACATAGGCAACCGCTCCTTGTAAAATACTGGTATTCGGTGAGCCTGAAAGCCGACCCATGGGAAAAGTTTAGGCAGATGACGAATCTTGAATCAAAGACGTTAGAACGTATACACAACGTAGGCGCTGCACAAACTCGTAGTATTTTTTTGATATCCCCTTCTAGGCGACCGACGCTAACGCAGCGTAGGTATGAAATATGAATTTACGCAGCGTCTACATGATGATGTCGACGCCTACACTGTATGTGAAGACAGTTTACCTAAAGTATTTTCATAACCTTATTTCAAATTGATGTTACCTACACGAAGCGAATATCAACTTTATGTTGGTGTAAATTAAATTAATTTCAGAATTACTAATACTAAGTAGTTTCGTAGTTTTTTTTTCTGTAGTTTCTGCCTAGCCCCATGGGAAAAAGGCTCGAGTTTATGTTTGTATGTAGTACTAATAGAAAATGTCATAAAAATATTGAAGTTTTAGTGCAAACTGAACTCTATGTGTGGGTATTAAAGTTGTTTTTCTAAAAACATATTTGTTTACATGTTAGGAAATTAAATCGCGAGTACAGTATACCAATAAAGCTAGTTTTTCATAACTGGAAGTTGCCTTGTTTGAATTGGCGGAGTAGATTGACTGCACATCTAAACTGCTTTCAAGATCGGTCAGTGCCAATATTCCACAGTGATGAGTGTGATGACACTGATAGTGGTTGATCACGGTTTAGATGTGTTGATCGCGTTCAGTTTTAATGGTGAAATTAGCCCTAAGTGAGACAGCAGTGACTAACTTTGTTTCGAATGGGTCTATTTTTTATTTATAAGCAAATGAGGTGTATTTTTATAAATGAGAGCGTCGACGAGTCAAGCGTATTGTGAGAGTTAACACGTGAAAACTTGCGAGATTTACATCTCTGATTTGCAAAATAGTCTCTTTTGTATGCGATGAAACGATAATAAAATGATACGAAATGTATGTGAGAGTTAACACGTGAAAACTTGCGAGATTTACATCTCTGATTTGCAAAATAGTCTCTTTTGTATGCGATGAAACGATAATAAAATGATACGAAATGTACTTTTTGGTCTTTTTTTTTTGCCTGCGCTGTCCCACTCCTGAGCAAAGGCCTCCTTCCACTTCTTCCATCGTTCGCGATTCTGCGCGTCCTCCTTCCAATTTTGGCGGAATCTGTCCAGTTATCCCGCCATTTCCTACTAGGCCTGTCGCGAACCCGCGTCGCTGTCGAAATTTGACTGTTTTTTTTATTTACTTGACATGGCTAAGCCCAGCACCTAAGTTTCGTAATTGCATATTTAATTATTCATTCATTCACTTGGAAAATGGTTCGCGAAAAATTCTTTGATGTCATTACCTACCTAAAAGTTTGTAGGTACAGCCCGCGGCACGTAAGTTGGCAAGGTTTTGGCGTAGTGGGGGTAAGTTCGCGCATGCTACACTTATTGCAACAAAAAAATGGTCACTTTTATTGCTTGTCATTATTCTGTGGTTATTACCATAATTTATTTTTAAACATAACTATTTAGAAGAAAGTTAAAGAAAGGAGAAGAATTCGTGAAGTATATTAGGAGTAATAAATAAAATATACAGGGTTATTTGTAAAACACCAACAACCTCTGAAGAGGTCATTGTAGTCATCATTATGAACAACTTTTACTATGGGACCAAACCTGAAATCGCGAAAAAAAAAATCAGCAGTTCAGTACATTTATGTTCGCATAATTCGTCAAAATATGTAACAGTACACATCATAAACCATTTTTCTGGCATGTCTACGTAAAATACGTATTTGTTTGTGGCATTATCTAAATTTAAAAATTCAAACAAAACAATAACAAGAACTTGTAACAAAAGCTCAACAAAAACAAATGTTACAATTTTAGTGCACGCAAGTGTACTCGGGAGCGAATGGAACGTGGACGCAACGCGAGAGACAAGGGTCGACTGACCAACCAATCGCGCGCTCGGAATGATGCTACCTCATTCCCCGCGTCCCGCTCGCAACCAAAGAGATCTAAAAAATGACTTCTGCGCATCTAACGACTCTTGCCAACTTACGTGCCGCGGGCTGTACCTATTGTTATACCCAGACAATTTTCTTATCATTCATGCTTATTAAAATGATACCATGAGGTTATGGTTCAGGCTGGCATCTACTGCTAATCTACATTACAAATCACCATCGCCACCTACAGTCTGTCTACTCCATGGTAACAATTTGACTGACAGTGCCCTTATTGTGAGCAGTAAGGGTCGTGCCCGCTCGTTGGCGTTAACAGTATTAACACGTTCTGTGCGGCCAACGCGCATGCGCGATTTTCGAACGTTCACCATGTGCTGGCGACGCTTATGCGCGTCCATACAATTTATATAACTTCCTTCGAATGCGGCGCGCCGCACCTGTGGGTTTTTTGTGCATCTCTATTGTTCTTGGCGTAATTGTTTTATGACTCATAAAACTGGAAAATTTTCAAACACACATAAGCGTCTCGCCGCACTTGGGACAAGTTTGTAACGCCGCACATATGCGCCCAGCCGCACTGGGTAGAGTTTCTTCAACCCCGCATGCGCGCTCATAGCACCACACGAAGTACTTTTTGGGCGCGCATGAGCGTTTGCCGCACAGGGTTTAGTGTATCATAAAGCAGCACTTGGAGCAAATTCGCCAAATAATGCAGCAGTTAATGTGTTAACGACTCGGAATATTTATTTCCATTTTTAAGGTTCCGTACCTCAAAAGGAAAAACGGAACCCTTATAGGATCACTCGTGTGTCTGTATGTCTGTCTGTCCGTCTGTCACAGCCAATTTGCTCCGAATCTAATGGACCGATTAAGTTGAAATTTGGTACACGTATGACTTTCTGTGACCCAAACACAGACGTGTTTAACGTAAATAAATGAATTTTGAATATGGGGGGCAAATAAGAAAATTAGAATAAAAAGTTTTGCAAACTGTACCGTGTGATATCATCAAATAAAAGGGCTTACTGTGAAGTTCTCAAGTTGGATTTTTTATAATTTTAAAATAAATTGTTTTACAGTTATATAAGAAAATACACGAAAATTGACAATTCCCCTTATCTCCGAAACTACTGACCCTAAAATATTGAAAAAAAAAGAAAATAGTCCTATACCTATAATGCGATACGAATGTAAAAACACTATTACGAAATGGTTAAAATCACAAACATACGATGAAATTGAACTTTTATTAACCAGAATAAGCTAATCAAGAACCTGCATTCAACTATAACATACAACAGTTATGCAATCATTAACACACACATTCCACCCACTCAACCCCACATACTCGTACTCCGCACATCCACCTCCACACACACATACACTACACATTCCTGAACATGCTTCAACAATTTTGTAACATCTTGGTAGTTACCTATACTTTTTCTTTTAAGTATCTACGTCTTAACATTGTAGCTAGTAACCCATGGGAAGATGCGAGGTAACCCCATCACAAGTATTTTCATAACTTACCGGGGCTGCGGAGCTGTAAAACAATTGTATGAGAATCAATAAAAACTTTTTATTTTTATTTATCTATAAATGATGTACAGGAAAACCTATAAGAAGTCTATAGTATCAAAATAGCATGGTAAATCTCTCAATTTTGCGTGTACAAACTCACATTTGCAGTTGGAATGTATGGGAGGACATGTTGTTCAACTAGGTACAATGTTAAATTTACTCTTGGGATAAATTCATCCCAACTACGGAACCCTTCATTGTGCGTGGCCCGACTCGCACTTGGCCGGTTTTTTACCCTTCGTTCCGCGTCTAGTTCAAGATTCAAATAAGTTAAAGTGAAAGTGCTTTAAGGCGAAATGGGTCCGGAAAAAGATGTTTAGACGCATTTCGGCTTCAGGCAAAATCAATTTTTGTCCTCAAAAACTACAAATTTACCTTATTTTTTTTCATGATTATAAAAATTGAAGATCTTTTTTATTGCCATATATAAATGCCAATGCGTTATCTGCTTTATTATGACATTTACAGTACGGCCGATTTATCTTGGCAGGTCTGAACTTTGCGCCCACGGAACATAAAAAACAGTGGAAGAGTAAAGTAGACGTGGCACGCGTCACAAATAAGCGCTGTAACGCTTGCTTGGTCTCCACAGATCTTAAACTATGGTCCCAGTCGAGTTCTAACATCTCGTCGAGTTGTAGTCTCGCGACAAATTTATTTTTCCGTAGCTATGCCGTTTTGTTCCATTTTGGAGTACAAAAATGATAGTAGGAGAAAGACTCTTAAAAATGGATGTGTTTTGTACCATCGGTAAGTACGATTTTATTTGTTTTCCAATAAAATCTTAGTTAATTTCAATTTACTAATGATGTAATAGAACCTCTAGTTAAAACCAACCTTATACGATTAGTGTTTCTTTTGGATTGATTGTATTCACTGGTATTCCTTATTTCTTTCTCGAAAATACTTCGTTACTCAATTAGTGATGTGGTCGGCTCGGACGTTAGTTTTATCGATAAAAGAAAATGGTGCCGATTCTCTTGTCACAAATGTCTCTAAACTAGACTAAAATTTACCTAAATTTAGTTTATTCCTGTCAAACGACGATGGACTAAAGTGACACAACTTAATTATTTTATAGTTTGACAGCACTAAGTTGGCACTAAGCTATTTAATTTAATGAAAATGGAAATTTTGCTATTCTAAATTTGATGTTTTTCACCTAAAATTTTGATTATCTAACTAAATGTCTTTTTTTAATCGCGGTTAAAAGTTTTCATTATTTTTACGATTAGGACACACCGTTTTCGAGATATAAGCAAAAGCCAAAAAATAAATGACACCTCAACTGGAGGAACGTTTCACTTTTTGTATGGAAAATATGAAAATTTCCATTATTGAGTATTACCAACATGTAGAGTTTTAGGGAGTTGTGGATTGCAAAGGGGTACCAAATGTTCATTATTTTTTCGATAGGACACACCGTTTTCAAGATATAAGCAAAAGCAAAAAAATAAACCTCAAGTGGAGGAACTTTTCACTTTTTGTATGAAAAATATGAAAAATTTCAAAATTTCTATTATTGATTATTACCAACATGTAGAGTTTTAGGGAGTTATGGATTGCAAAGGGGAGTGGAATTTTCATTATTTTTTCGATATGATACTTACACCGTTTTCGAGATATAAGCAAAAGAAAAAAAATACTACTTCATTCTTCCTACAGTTTTACTTAACTCCCAACAAGACTTATTTTTTCGAATTAAACAAGAATTCGGGATATCGATATCGATAATGTAATTCAAAATTCAATGTGTTACTGCACTGGTATGGCCTTGGTCGAGAAGCAATAGATATCGACCTATGACGCGAATGTCAACCTTATGGCTAACGCAATTAGACTTATAATTGCGACCACTGAGAATACTGCCATCTATGGTCGAGTAGCGGAATTTACTCGTCATTCGAATCTAGTTTGACTTGAGATTACAAAACGTTGTAAATACTTTCTGGACTAAAGCAAAATAAATCCTAATCATAAAGTATGAAGGTTTATTTCTGGATGTAGGATCTGTGACTTACGCTAGTTTTGTCTAAAATTAAAACGACAAATCAGACGAATTGTTTGTTCGGTTCCGTCGGTTATTCGTGTGAGTTTGACGACAGCATTTCCTATAGTAATTTTGTTGCATACCACTTCCACTATTTTTTATGTTCCCGACACACCCCGTCGCATCGCATCACCTGCTCGCTCTATTACTTGTAAACAAAAAAAAACATGTTTTCTTTTTCTTTTTCTGTTTTTACTTCGCTTTTGCTTAGCAGTTTTTCTGACTTTTTTGGGTTCTGTACCTCAAAAGGAAAAAAAACGGAACGGATAGGATCACCCGCGAAAATCTGTTTTCATTAGTTTTATCGACAAAAAGAAACCGATTTTTAACTGATATTTCATGTGACACTAACTGCAGTCGATAGCGACATATTTTTTTTATCATGTTTAGATATCAATATACCCATCACGCCTGTGGACTTTCTGCATACTAGAGAAAGCCTTTGAAAATATAATTAGTACGTTAGAGGTCATGAATATGGTTGACAAACCGGTTATAACAAACATCGGTATTTTGATATGTTAGGAATGAAAAATCGGTATCGGAACCGGTTTTCACGTCATTTGTATATTTTTATTAGTTATATTTCTTTTGGCACATTGTGGGTAGGCTTTATTCTCATATATAGGTTACAAGTTACTCAGTATGTAGCGGAAATGCACCCTATGCACCATACAGGTGAATTTTTCAAGTGGGCTGGATGGCCAAATCCGAAACTATGAGGAATAGCGAAAAATACTCGAAGGAGTCTCGGGCTCGATTTTGTTGAAAACATTATTTTTCAAAAACCCAATGATGCTATTTTAGTTTTCATCAAAATCAAGCCCGAGACTCCTTTGAGTACTGTTAGCTATTCCTTATAGTTTCGAATTTGGCCATCTACGCCCACTTGAAAAAATCACCTTGTATAGTTGTTGAAGTGAATAGGTTAACTTCAAGTTATATTATACAGAATGAAATTGAATTCATGGATATCCTTTTAAGGGGTCATTGTATTCATCATTATGAACAACTTTTACAATGGGAACAAACCTGAAATCACGAAAAAAAAATCAGCTGTTGATTCCTACATGTATGTACGTATAACTCGTCACAATGTAGCTGATTTTTTTTCGCGATTTCAGGTTTGGTCTCATAGTAAAATTGTTCATAAATATGAGTTTAATGGTCCCTTAAAAGGATGCCCATGAATTCAATTTCATCCTAGTTATATTTATCTTGTCTTGAATGAATATTTCCAATATTTTAGCACCCCTGAAAAACTACAGGAAACTGACGGAACAGGAACGGTCTAACAACAACTACCAGAAATATCTGATGTGGCACAAGTTAACCTTCAATCGTTGTCAGTCATACCACCGCTATATTATGTTAACGAGTAGATTTACTCTCCAGTGAATTTGTTATAAGAATAAATGAAACTACAACAGTTTTTGCATTGAATATAAAAAAAAAAAGTTTATTTGGTGAGGTACGGACTACAAATAGTCATACCGGAGATTAAGCTAGAGGTTACAAAACCGGTATCGATTTTGCGGTACTGCTATTCATCACATATACAGGGTTATTGATAAAACACCAACAACCTCTTAAAGGGGTCATTGTACTCATCATTATGAACAACTTTTACTATGGTACCAAACCTGAAATCGGGAAAAAATCAGATGTTCAATACATTTATATTCGCATAATTCGTCAAAATGTACTGAACAGCTGATTTTTTTCGCGATTTCAGGTTTGGTCTCATAGAAAAAGTTGTTCATAATGAACAACTTTTTACCTTAATAGGTTGTTGGTGTTTTACCAATAACCCTGTATATGTAAGTACCCGTTTTTTTATTTCAAATGTTTCAGCGCCCAAAAAGACCTGCCTTATTAAATGGAATATGAGTGTGAGACGAAGCCTATTAAAGAAATCACCGGTCGCAGAATTATGGACGTAGTACATTTTTTAAATCAACTGCAACAGCAAGGACACGCCCCTTTTTTTCAGTGCGATTTCAGCTGCATGGTTTTATAAACTGAAAACTCGTTATAGAAACCCGCTAACAAGATGAAAGATATACCTACTCCCTATGTTATTTTTGAATATATTCAAAACAAAAAAAAAAAAAAAAAAAGTTGGGGAAAAAGTTTCTTCGCATTTTTTAAGAAAATTCAAAACATTTTTTAATATAGTTTATTTACATTTAACTAAAGTATGTAGGTACCATTTTGTTCGATAACTTTTTGCCATCTTGTAGGTAGGGACATGATCCCATTGCTATAGAAATTTTGGGACTTCTGGTCAAAATACCGCGCCAAGTGGTTTTGGCAGTCCTCTCGTGATGTTAACCTGACACTGCCTAAAGAATTCTGAAGAGACCGAAACAGGTGGAAATCTGAAGGTGCAAGGTCAGGACTATACGGCGGATGCATTAACACCTCCCAGCCAAACTCTCTTAATTTTTGCTGAGTGGCTGTGGGAAGATGTGTGAGGTCTAGCGTTATCATGATGAAAAACCACACCCCTTCTGTTGATTAATTCCGGCCGCTTTCTCTCAACTTCTTGCTTTAATCTTATCAGTTGTTCGCAGTAGAGTTCAGAATCGATGGTCCTGCCTGGTGGTAACAGCTCATAATGAATAATGCCCTTCCAATCCCACCACACACACAGCATCACCTTGTTGCGAGTTAACCCGGGTTTCGCCACAGTCTGTGAAGCCTGACCGGCCTTTGACCACGACCTTTTTCGCACGTTCTTGTCATACGTGATCCACTTTTCATCACAAGTTATCAGCTTCTTCAAAAATGGTTCGGTTTCATTACGTCGTAATAAAGAATCACAAATGAGTACACGGTTCATTAGGTTTCTTTCAGTGAGCTCGTGAGGTACCCAAATGTCGAGCTTTTTTGTGTACCCAGTTTTTTTCAAATGCGCCAAAACTGTTTTGTGGTCAATTTCCAGTTCTTCAGCTACGTCGTAACTACTGATATGCCGATCTTGCTCCACTTTTTCAAAAATGGCATCCATTTTATCCGTGATAGGGCGACTAGAGCGACGTGCATCTTTGACATCAAAATTTCCGGATTGTAAAACGCTTAAACCAAATTTGTGCTACTCTCACAGACACTACACTAGGTCCATAAACATAGCAAATTTTTTTCGCGGCTTGCGTTGCATTTTTACCTTTTTTGTAGTAAAATTTTAAAATGTATCGAATTTCTTCATTAGATTCACTCATCTTGACGGTACGAAAAACAAATGAAAATCACACATTTTCCTAATTTGAATTTGGAATTATGTTCTTTAAAATTTAAACTTTCAATGATACCAAAACCAGCCAGATACAAATAGTATAGCCAAAGAGATTTTATTACAAGTTCATACATACTATAATGCGAAAAGACTTTTTCCCCAACCTAATATGTATTCTTAAGGATCAGATGCGGTTAATATTAAAAAAAAAAAACAAAGCACTAATCAACCTAGAAAGTTTTATTCTTAATGAATGATTTTATTTAACGAGAATATCAAATAACAAAAATAGATTTACACAGAACTAAAACTTGAACATAATCTTAACAATCACTAGCACTATTTAAAACGTCCGTCGCGTCCGAGAGCCAAACACAGAATGAGTCGAACACGTTGTAACCTCTCCGTTTTATTTATACCCTGTCATTCGGTTCGGTTTGTAGGGTAGGGATAATATTTAAGACGGCCGTTCCTGACACTGCGGCGTCCTCGACTGCAGCATTGCTTGCATCATTGGTATTAGATCCATCTCTCGCAACCGGGTCATTATCATCTTGCTCTTGTTTTGAAACATATACTGAGAACAGGTAAATGATTTACCCAGTTTCGTGTTATAGTCTGAAGCATATATCTTGGAGAAAAGAAAAGGACTTCTATATATTTTTGTTACTCGTACCATGGGCGCAAGTGTGCACTCAAGCGCCCACAGACAAAGGTCTATCGAAAAGTGTTGTAATATTAAATAGCTTCAGACTTAACACGAATAAAAAAAATTTCAATTCAGTGCATGGCTAACGACAGAATCCGGATTTCCATCACTCTCCATACACTGCCACATGACAGAGGCCCCAAGTTCGCTTGTCAGTTTCACGTATTCATAGCATAGGCCCTAACGTTTGCATACTACGACTACGTGACACATAAACACACTTTCTCTCATAAGAGCAAAGTGGAAACAGAGACCCATACCTTTGTATGTTCTCTCAGTGGCCTAAACACATTAGCTCCACTGGGCGTCACTCACCACTCTCAAAGAAGGCTGAGCACGCATCCGGCGTCCACTCGCCTTGCCACAACATCATATGCTCTGCCGCCGCTTGGGTCTTCTTTCCATAAGATCCCGCTAGTAGCTCTAATTCGTAGCGGTGGCATGGTAGCGCGCGAATAACCTTGTAGGGTCCACGCATGCCGGAGTCTAGTTTGCCGGTGATTTGTGCAGCCTTGCTCACGAACACAAAGTCCCCGACGGCAAAGCTGCGCGGCTGCCGCCGATCTTCATTAACATAGGCATCCTGGCGCTGTTGATTGGTTGCAAGGAGCTCAGATGCCCGTTGTCTGCGAAGGGTTAAGAGAGCCTCTCGGTTGAGATTAAATAAATCGTTTTTGATTACATACCTAGTCTGATCCAGTTGCCCATCTCTTAACTTGGATATTAGCTCTTGCGTCTCCGCATCAGCAGTTTGAGCGATCTTCGCCCAGTTGTTTGGATTCCGAATATGAGACACATTGATGGTAGGAGGAGGAGGGTTACGGCTTAGAAAATCTGCATGTTGCATCAAGGAACCTTTTCGGTAATCTAAAGTAAAACTAAAATCTTGTAGGTACACCCACCAGCGCGCGACCCGAGGCAACAAATCTTTTTTACGCTCCGTTAACTTTAAGGAATTGCAATCCGTCACTATTTTAAAGTTAATGCCAATCAAATAGTGACGGAAATGCTGGAGCGCACGCACGACAGCTAACGTCTCCAACTCGTAGCTGTGGTATCGCGACTCAGCGCCCTGAGTGGATCTACTAAAATACCCAACAACTCTCTTTCTTCTACCAGTGTGTTCTTGTAATAAAATAGCACCCAGCCCAATAGCACTGGCATCGGTGTGGAGTTCCGTAGGCAACTGAGGATCGAATATCGCTAAAACTGGTTCATTTGTCAAACAGTGAATCACATAGTCCCGAGCAGTATCCTGCTCAGCACCCCACAAGAAAGGTTCCCCTTTTCTCAACAATTTTGCTATACATGCGGTCTTAGAAGCATAGCCTGCTATATAACGACGGAAGTATCCCGCTAACCCCAGAAACTGGCGAACCTCCTTGACATTTGTGGGTTTTGGAGATCTAACTAGTGCATCGACTTTCCCCGGACTCGGCCTCACCTGACCATGACCAATTAATCTACCCAAGTATTTTCATTGGTTTTTTTATCACCACTGTTGGAACGTTGTTTTTGAAAACATGATTCTACCAAGTGCCCGGTACGATTACAAAAAGTGCAGTGTTTTACTGGTCTACTTTTATTATCACTCGATGTGGTTGCTGCTGGTTTTGTGGAAATATCACCCTTATTAGAAGTGGTAGCCTCATTTTTTAACTTTTTAGGGCAATTCCATTTCTTATGACCTAATTTTCCACAAGCATGACAGGTAACCTTGCTATCATCTGACCCAGGCGCCTCACGTTTACGTGAGTGAGACATACCTGAACTACCAGAAGGACGAACAGTATTGTTGGTATGACGGGGATCGTATTTAGGTTTAACATAAACAGATAAAAATTCAACTAGATCCTTTGAGAGTAACTTGGCGTTGGTTGCCGCGGCCTTTATTTGGGGATCAGCGATGCCTCGAACAACGATGGCAGCTTTCAGTTCGTCACTCAATCCTTTAACAATGTTAAGACGCAGCAATGATTTACGCGCATATTCCGCATAAGTTGAGTACTTATTAGAGTTTGTACTCATTACATCATATAATACGGAAGCAATATCAATGTTACGTGGGCACAATGATCTAAATTCCAGTTTGAAACCACTCCACGATCGATCATTTGTGACCCAATCATTCAACCATGACTTTGCATCTCCCTTCAAACAACTACCCACTCGTCCAAGGCACTCGCGATCATCCCAATTGTTTATTAGCCGGGCGCGGTCAACCTCGGCGCACCAGACATCAAAATCGTGTACATTTGGATCAAAAGGCGATATGTAAAAGTTGTGGGACTTTGCTTTAAAAAGTGCGGTCAATGCTCCAACAATACTGCTCTCTGTATCCTTTGTTCCACTGGTATTCATATCACTACCCTCAGTAACCTCTTCAGCCATGCCCGAGCCCGGCTCACTAGCAGGAGTCGGTACAGCCAAAGGGGTGGACAATAAACGGCTCTGATTTATAGGACGCGACGGACTATCATTTTCTACCGATATAGGTAACCTAGCTTCAATCGCCTCTAGTCTATTAAGGATCCTATCAAGAGCTACGTCGCGAGAGCTATCGCGGATAGCGCGTGAGTCTCTGTTGTGTTTACGAGAACTACGAGGGCTTTGCGATCCAATGCGACGCCTAGAAGACCGGTCACGACGATCAGATGGACTATCATGACGGTTGCTACCAGACGGCACATGATGACCACTCACACTATCACGACGCGATTCGCGAGAACTACTACTAGTACGTCGTTTTCCACGAGAATGCCTGCGTCCCTTGGATCGAGACGAACGGCCTGTCATTTTTATAAAAATAAAACCTACTTACGGTTGAGATGTAATTAGACACTGAATTATGCTTAGATGGCAAACGGTCTAGAACACGTGGCAATCCCACTTCTGATCTTAAGGATCAGATGCGGTTAATATTAAAAAAAAAAAACAAAGCACTAATCAACCTAGAAAGTTTTATTCTTAATGAATGATTTTATTTAACGAGAATATCAAATAACAAAAATAGATTTACACAGAACTAAAACTTGAACATAATCTTAACAATCACTAGCACTATTTAAAACGTCCGTCGCGTCCGAGAGCCAAACACAGAATGAGTCGAACACGTTGTAACCTCTCCGTTTTATTTATACCCTGTCATTCGGTTCGGTTTGTAGGGTAGGGATAATATTTAAGAGTATATTATAAAAATCTGTTATATCTGTTTTTTATTTCTATAAGAACCGGTTTTTAGTAAAACCGGTTTGGATTCCATCTCTAATACTTGTACCCATTCAAACAGCGAACTAATTGGGATTGTTATAGGAACTCATTAGTAAGTAGTTATTTTATCATGGACGATGGAGATGTCCTCATAAAATAAAAATTATTATTATTTTTGATTATAGTATTTATTAAAAACCAAAAAATATATTAAAAAGTAAAGTAAAAGTAAGTTAAGCTATTTTTTTTTTTTTTTTGTTTTTAGTTATTTTACTAAACCGTAATACAGGTAATAATAATGATACTTATTTCATGTTTTAAACTTTAAAAAGTTTATTTATTACACCATTTTATGTACTTACTCGGTACATACTTTGTAAAAATAAATACATTCCTGCAAATATCTACTGCGCAACTAGTACCTACCAACTATAGTCCGACCGCGCCCGTACGCGCGAACGTCTGCAGAAGTATTTTGGTTCACGAGAGGCTCGCGTTTACAGCGGTCGGACTGTAGCTCGCCGGCTGAGTGCGGCAGAGCGCTTACCTGCAGTTACCATCCTTACCTAGTTGCTATTCCACCAATTCGCACTAAGCGCTTGCAAATGTCTTTTATAATGCGCTCAGAAAAAGAGTGGAACTCACTACCTGCGTCTGTGTTTCCGAGCGCATACAACCCTAATCTTTTCAAAGTGAGAGTGCACAGGCTTCTTCTGGGTAAGCTCACTCCATCGTCGACTTTGTCTCTGTCGCCTCTGAAGTAGACTAGAATCAAGAGCAAACCCAACTCAAATAAAAAAGTGGTTTGCAGATTCTCAGCCGAATAAACGACTTTATTTTGTTAAATATAATAGAAATACATGAAAAAAAGATAGTTTTATTGTAAGTCACAAAACCTCAAAGTATCAAAACCGAGTGTGTTGCGTAGCAATACAGGTAGTCCATAGAGTTTTTACTATGTAATAAGAAGGTGTGTCATACTTCACATCCTCTCACGTTTTTAAGAATTTATAAATAAATTCTTGAGTCCCATTCTGGAACTTAAATCTTGCAGCCTAGGGCCAAACAGTGGCTTCGTTAGCATATCGGCCAACTGCAACTCCGACGGAACGTGTTGGCCATTTAAGTCTCCGTTGATAACACATTCTCTCACAAAGAAATGTTTCAGCTCGATGTGCTTCTGCTTAGTCCGTTTGTGATATTCGTATTGCGGATTTTTAGCAAGTTTAATAGCTGACTCATTATCTAGGTTTAGTACCGGTTTCTCTGTGTTCTTGGACAGATCCTTAAGTAGTCTATTTAACCATATAATCTCTTGAGCAGCTTCACTGGCTGCTATCACTTCCGCTTCTGTTGAGGAAATGGAGACAGTCTTTTGTTTCTGGCTTCTCCAGCTAATAGCAGCTCCAGAGAATAAGCACATCGTTCCAGATGTCGACCTCCCGGTAGTCTAGTCTCCTGCGTGATCTGAGTCACTATAACAGACCAAATATGAGGGTGACTCCTTCGTGTAAGTCAGCCCGTTCTGTTGGGTCCCTTTCAAGAAACGAAAAATGCGTTTTACCAGCATGACATCTTTATTAGTGGGTGCGTCTAGGTTTCTGGATGCGACACCCACAGCATATGAAATATCAGGCCTTGTGCCTACTGATCAATATGCTAAAGCACCCACGGCTTGTCTGTACGGGAAATTCGTGTTTTCATCCTCTCCCGTCTCATGCTCTTTGATGATGGACGTTGGTGCTGATTTGCAATTGGACATTCCATATTTTTCCAAAACTTTCTTTGTGTAGGCCTTCTGACATAGTGTAATGGTCTCGTCTTTGCGCACGTCAATTTCCAACCCAAGGAAATATGATGCAGGTTTAGTAATTATCTTGAATCGTGCTTTTAATTCCTTAATGAATTCGTCTCCTGCTTTGGTTGTGTTGTACGCTACTAGTCCATCGTCAACGTAAAGACCAATAAAGACTTTGGATTGTCCTTTGACTCGAACATACAAGCATGGATCCGCTTCACTTTGTTGAAAGTTAGATTTCTTTAAGAACTCTGCAATGCAGGTGTTCCAGCAACGCGGCGCTTGCTTTAGTCCATAGAGACTGCGTTTCAGCTTGCAGACTCGTTTTGTAGCATCCTGATAACCATCAGGCTGTTTCATATAAATATCTTCTTCGACTGTGCCGTTTAGGAAAGCTGTTGACACATCGAACTGGCATAATTTTAGATTTTCTTTTGCAGCTATGGCAAGAAGTGTTCGCACAGTGCTCAGGCGAACCACTGGACTGAAAGTTTTATCGTAGTCTATTCCAGGTTGTTAAAAAAAAAACTATCTTTTTTTCATGTATTTCTATCATATTTAACATGGTAGCAGAGCGTGTACGAAGTTACGAGATTTAAGTGAGTAACCCTGTCGCATTTGTTTTTAAAATGTCGAGCACCAAAATCGAGCCTCTTACGAGAGAAAATTACGACACATGGGTCATACAAGCTGAAGCCGTCCTAGTTCGACAAAAACTGTGGAAATACATTGAAAATAATGCTACTGAAGCTGACAAAGAAGGTGACAGGCAAGCAAGATCAGAACTGATTCTTATAATCGCTCCTTCTGAACTCAAACAAATTAAAAATTGCAAAACAGCTAAAGCATTATGGGAAAAACTGAAAGATACCTACGCCAGCAAGGGGCCTGCACGAAAGGCATCCCTATTGAAACAACTGATCCTAACAAAATTAGAAGGACACGACGTACGTGATCATCTGAACAAATTTATGGACATAGTTGACAAACTGGCAGACATAGTCCTCGTTTATGGCAATATATAGCCATAAACGAGGACTTATTGACAATCATAATGTTGTACAGTCTCTCATCCGAATACGAGAATTTCAGAGTCGCTATCGAAACACGAGACACTTCCGAAGCCAGAAGAACTGAAAAACAAAATTATCGAAGAATGTGAAGCTCGTCATAGCAAAACTTCAGAAAACAACGACAAACCTGAATATTTCACGCATGAAGAAGCACTATACGCCACATGTAAAATTTGCAAACAAAGAGGAAACATATTTAAACGCAAAACCCACAAAATCTGTACTAACTGCTGGAAGAAGAACAATGAGAAACCAACCAAAAACAACAACGGTTCTCATAAGAACAATTATGCTATACAGTGCCTCCTCACACAAACCGAGAAGCCTAGAAACAGCATTTGGGTCTTAGACAGCGGTTGTACGTCTCACATGACGTATCAACGAGAATTATTTACGACCATTGAGCAAATATCCAGAAAATTAAGCTTCGCCACTGAAGAACATACTGCAAAGATTGAAGGTAAAGGTACAATAACCTTTTTATCCAAAAATGGTAGCGGTATTGCGCATACACACCTAAAAAACCACGCTCTGCTACCATGTTAAATATAATAGAAATACATGAAAAAAAGATAGATTTATTGTAAGTCACAAAACTTCAAAGTATCAACAACCGAGTGTGTTGCGTAGCAATACAGATTGATTTAATTTGAATGGCAGGGTGTAGAAAACGAGAATGATAGTCTGAAATAGCGATGGGCCGAGTCGACTTTTTGGTAACTCGAGTAACTCGAGTTGACTCGCTTACCAACTCGAGTTGACTCGACTCAATCTGCCCGTCGAGTCGCCGCGTCGGTCGCCGCGTCGCGCGTCGTCCGTCCGAGTCAGTAAATGCTCAACTCGGTGCATCGTTCCGCGGGTTGCTAGTTTGCTACGTTCACGGTTCGCCGGGTCGGTACCGGCGGGCTGCGTGGCGTCGGCGTCGAGTCATGGTAGTCAAATAAAATTGAGCCCGTTCAAAAATCGGACGTTTATTATTTATTTGATTTTATTTAATTGTATTTTATTTACCTATTTATAATTTTATTTCATTTTAATTTATGTGTGGCAATGGGTGTTATTTACCTGAAAATAAATGAATTTTTTTTTTTTTATTTATTATTAAAAGTGTTTACAAAGTTTGTAAACATCACATCACAAAACGAACTACTTATGTAGCGCAAAAGAATGGTAACATTTTTACCTTTTATAAGAAACTAAAATAAATGTAATGGCACTTTATTACTTAAATCAAACACCGCACCGTTTGGTATTTGGTCATCTATCTATCAACTAACACCTATAAAAAAAATCTAATCAACATCTCAGTAATGGCTCTTATTTCTGAATGAAGTCTTAAGTTCAAAAAATACCTTGTGGGTAACTCTATAAAAATAACTTTAATACAAAACTAATCAACTTTGAAATAGACTTATTAGATCGCGTGTACCTATAAATCTAAAGGCTCTTATTTCTAAATATCAGTCTTAAATTCAACAATACTTGGTAAGTAATTAGGTATATAAAAATGACTATGTATAATGGCACTTGTTTCTGAATTTCAGTCTTCAATTCAACAATACTACGAAAGAACAACATTGTAAGTTCGTACTTTTATAAAATTTGCCATTAGTTACTAAAATAAAAACGACTCTAAAATGTTTCTTACTTAATATAACGCATACCTTATTAGGTTTTTGACACTTAAACTAATAAAACTGCAACAAAACAATAAACAACGAACGAAGTAACAATAACAAAAAAGTAAACAAAACAAATAAGCGAGCTGGCTTTCTATGCCAAAATTCTCTCATCAGTTCTGTCTGACTAACCGTCTCATAAGAAACCAACGAGAACTATCTCTTTCACTCGCGGCTCGGACGTTCGGCCATCGGGCTGATTCGGGCTCGCTCGGAGTCGTTCGGGCCTCGCGACTCGCGGGCCGCTAGCCAACCCGCCGCGCCACATCGCCCGCCGCGCGCGCTCTCCGGGTCAACTCGGTTTGCAGATATTTTGACTCGGACTGACTCGCTTACAGTCTGACCCGAGTTACTCGAGTTAGATAACTCGAGTCGCCCATCGCTAGTCTGAAAGAAGATAAGAAGAGAATTTATAAAGAATGGAAGAGGAAGGCAAAAAAGGTGGTAGCAGTTTCTAAGGCGCAGGAGAAGTTGTATGACTCACTAGACAGCCCAAGAGGCCAGAAGGAGCTATACCGGATTACAAAAGCAAGAGAAAGGAGAACGAGAGATATAATTCACATTAAGTGTATGAAAGATGAAGCCGGTAAGGTTCTGTCCCAAGATGAAGAGATAAAAGAACGATGGAAGTTTTATTTTGAAAAGCTAATGAACGAAGAGAATAAATGGAATGGTGTGCTCAAAGAGGTACAAACAAATATGGGTTTGGTGAGGGAAATTAGCATGGATGAAGTAAGGAAGGCAGTTCAAAGTATGAAAAATGGAAAGGCCATGGGCCCAGATGACATACCAGTAGATGTATGGTAGTGTTTAAAAGAAGATGGATGTATGTGGCTGACTCTTATAAGTTGTTGCATGAAGAAGCGATTCCACAAGAATGGTGCAATAGTTCGCTAGTGCCCATCTTCAAGAATAAAGGGGACGTACAGGACTGAAACAACTATCGAGGGATAAAGTTTATGTCCCATAGTATGAAGGTATGGGAGAAAATAATAGAGATAAGATTGCGAGAGGAAAGTGAGATTACCCCAAACCAGTTTGGGTTTATGCTAGGTCGAGGAACAGTGGACGCCACTTTTGCACTCCGCCAATTGTGCGAGAAGTACAGACGTGCACACAATAACTTGCACATGGTGTCCATTGATCTGGAAAAAGCGTATGATAGGGTACCTCGGGATGTCTTGTTTTGGGCCTTGAAAGAGAAGGGTTTGCCCGCGAAGTATGTAGAGTTAATTCGTGCTATTCAGTGTGGCGGTAGGCTTGCACCAGGGGTCGGCTTTAAGTCCTTACATCTTTCTGTTTATTATGGACGCTCTGACGGCAGACATACAGGAAGCGGCACCCTGGTGCATACTATTTGCCGACGACATCGTTCTTGTCGGTGAAGATGGACCTGAGATCCAGAGCAGATTGGAGAAATGGCAACGGAAACTGGAGAATGTCGGCTTGAAAATCAGCAGAACCAAGACCGAGTATATGTTCTGCGATATCGGCGGTCTCTCCAGTGCTGGAGCCATAGCACTTGATGGCGCGCTTCTCCCGGTCTGCTCCGACTTCCGGTATCTTGGTTCACTTGTGCAAAGCGATGGCGAAGTAGACCGGACTGTTAAAGCACAGAATTAACACTGGATGAATGAAATGGCGGCATTAAAGCACTTTCTATAACCGTTGATATCGTTTGTTTCATTTCACTTTTCTTTGCCCTGACTCAACTAGATGCGGAACCAAAGGGTGTGAACGATCGGGAATAAAATGTCGCGTTCTTTAACACTGTTAACGAGTAGAACAAGTCGTTAATAGTGTTAACGACGCGGTATTAACGAGCGACAAGATCGAGCAGTAAGGGCGGATTTAACGTACAGCCAGCAACAAAAAGACGATGGTACCTACTGACCGTACCAATCTTGGTAAGTCTTGGGTAAGAGCTTGTCCAGATGACGCGATTTACGCGCGAGTCAAATTCGCGCGAAAGAATTTGCACTGCGACCGCGCGAGTATTTTGGGACGGTTTGGGGAGTCGGCAACATGGATTCGGATAAGCAGTTGTGTTGTGGCTTTGGATACCGTGTCGGTGGAAACGGAGCAAAGAGAAAACCGACAATATACAGGATATTTGGCAGAACGTTGAACATACGAAAATGGTGGATAGGTGGGGTCATCTGCTACTTACTCAGCCCTAATTTATTTGGCCCTGGCCCCCTGGATATTAAAAAAAAAAATACTTCTAGTTAAACCACTTTCTTAACTTGAAAGTGTAATTTTTATTAAAAATGGGTAAAACAGGTGTACGGTTTCGACTACCGAACATATTATATAAACACTTACACTTACACTTACTTACATTGCGGACGCAGCAACCTACTTGCCGTCCATTCATACGTGCGTCATTCTGACAACCTATAAGTAGCTGCTAATAAACAATTAATTTTGAGTACAAACTAAGTTGTAGAACGACATACTTATCAAGGGAAAGAATCACCTAACTTTAACTTGTATTCGATTACTGGTTAATATAACGTTTAACGGGATTAGTGGTTTTTTTCTCTGTGCTCCACTAACGACTACTGCAAGTGTAAACTGCCTCTAGTGTGTGACCTTTCTAAAGGTATGTAATTTGCTTTTATAAAAAAAGAGTTATTTTATAATTTTATCAAGTAGGAAATTTTTGACGATAATTTGTCAGATAATTTGTGCAAATTCGATGTTTAAAGTCATATCTTTGTGCGGTTTTATCTGTGATTTTAAATAATAATTACTACACAAGGTACACCATGAACTACACAAGGTACATACAACACAATGAACACCATGTGCAAGTTATTGTGTGCAGGTCTGTACTTCTCGCACTCCGCCAATTGTGCGAGAAGTACAGACGTGCACACAATAACTTGCACATGGTGTTCATTGACCTCGGGATGTCTTGTGGTGGGCCTTGAAAGAGAAAGGTTTGCCCGGGAAGTATGTAGAGTTAATTCGTGCTATGTACAGTCAATCTTGTACCTACGTCCGGTCGGCTGCTGGCAACACCGACGAGTTCAGTGTGGCGGTAGGCTTGCACCAGGGGTCGGCTTTAAGTCCTTACATCTTCCTATTGATTATGGACGCTCTGACGGCGGACATACAGGAAGAGGCACCCCGGTGCATGCTATTTGCCGACGACATCGTTCTTGTCGGTGAAGATGGACCTGAGATCCAGAGCAGATTGGAGAAATAGCAACGGAAACTGGAGAATGTCGGCTTGAAAATCAGCAGAACCAAGACCGAGTATTTGTTCTGCGATTTCAGCGGTCTCTCCAGTGCTGGAGCCATAGCGCTAGATGGCGCGCTTCTCCCGGTCTGCTCCGACTTCCGGTATCTTAGTTCACTTGTGCAAAGCGATGGCGAAGTAGACCGGACGTTAACACAGAATTAACACTGGATGGATGAAATGGCGGCAGGTCACGAGAACAATCTGCGACTCCCGCATTCCCCTTAAACTCAAGGGGAAGATTTATAAAACAATCTTTAGACCTGCTGTCTTGTATGGATCAGAATGTTGGGCCATAAAAAGAATGAATGAAAGGCAATTGCATGCAGCCGAGATAAGAATGCTAAGAGGGATGTGTGGTATTACGCGAATGGATAGAATAAGAAATGAGTATGTAAGAGGAAGTCTGAAAGTGACACCGGTGACTGAAAAGTTGTGTGGAAATCGGTTGTCATGGTATGGGCGTGTGAAAGTGTTGAGTATGAACGTGGAGGGCTATACGAGTAAGGGAAGACCAAAGAAACGATGGATGGACTGTGTGAAAGATGATATGACCAGAAAGGGAGTGACTACCGAGATGACGACTAATAATCCTGACCTCATGAAATATAGTAAAATAATACCTTTGTTTAAATCAGGTAGTACAACAGACCCCACAAATTATAGACCTATTTCAGTACTACCTACGTTTAGTAAAATTTTTGAGAAATTAATTTGAGACCAATTGCAAAGATTTTTTAATAAACATAAATTATTACATAACAAGCAGTTCGGTTTTACAAAGGGTCGTTCAACTACTGATGTGTTGAACTTTTAGGACATATTTATAATGCATGGGAAGACAAATGCGATGCCTTGGGCATCTTTTGTGATTTGTCCAAGGCATTCGATTGCGTTCTTCATGAAACGTTAATCAGGAAACTCCGCCATTACGGAGCGTTGACGTTAATGGAAAAAGATCGCCCGGATCTATAGTAACAATGGGGGTCCCACAGGGCTCGATTCTTGGTCCTTTCTTATTTCTTATTTATATTAACGATTTGCCCTACCTCATTAAGGATAATCATGATATAGTTTTGTTTGCGGATGATACTTCACTTTTGTTTAAACTTAAACGTCAGCAGCTGGTTACTGACGATGTAAACAGAGCGATCTCAAAAGTAGTTCACTGGTTCAGTGTTAATAATTTACTCCTTAATGAAAAAAAAACCAAATTCATTAAGTTTACACTACCTCACGTTAGGCAGGTGAAAAC
Source organism: Dicycla oo (assembly GCA_948252095.1). NCBI lineage: Eukaryota > Metazoa > Arthropoda > Insecta > Lepidoptera > Noctuidae > Dicycla > Dicycla oo. The sequence goes on along the minus strand of OX411729.1, from coordinate 13,358,002 downwards.
TAACGTGTTGATAAAGGGCGAAGAGTTGAATCCTGAAGATAGCACAGTATTCTTGGGCTTAACTTTGGATGCTAAGCTTCAGTGGGGCCCACATATAGATACATTGTCAAAAAAGCTAAGCTCCGCAGCATACGCTGTTAGGAAAATTCGTAATTTAACCAACATAGAGACAGCCCGTTTAGTGTACTTTAGCTATTTTCATAGTATAATGTCGTACGGTATTCTGTTGTGGGGAAATGCAGCCGACATTCAGACTATCTTTGTTTTGCAGAAAAGAGCTGTTCGATGCATTTATAAATTAAGTCCAAGACAATCTCTCAGAGAGAAATTTAAGGAGATTAATATACTGACTTTGCCTTCTCAGTACATTTTTGAAAATATTTTATATGCCCATAAAAACATTAAATTGTTTAAAAAATACAGTGATATCCACAATATAAATACTAGGAACAAACACAAATTTGTTGTACCTCCAACAAGGCTCAAGAAAATAGGTGGGTCATTCAGGTGTCAATGTATACGCTTTTATAATAAACTTCCAAGCCACGTTCAAGATCTGAGTCTTAATAAATTCAAATCATTCATTAAACGCAAGGTGTGTCAGAAAGCTTTTTATACCGTTAAAGATTATATTGAGGACAAAAAGGCTTGGGATTGAACTGCTCCAATTTTATTTTATATTATTTTTATTTTTGCATACTGAATGTTGACATTAATATCTACTTTGTAAGTATTATATTATTTTACTTTATTGTGAATGTGAAGACTATGTAGGTCATTGCTTTTTTTTTTGTTTGTTTTATTTTTTCTCTCAGTTATTTTTAATCATGGTCTGGCAGTTTGAGTAATCTATGCGGCATACCCCAATGTCCTTTCTTTGGTATTGTTCGTCGAATCGTTGAGCTCCTTAAGTTCTGAGTTGAGCTGCGCGATTACTGACAAATGCGTGCACTGACTGGACAGGTCCTCTCAATCTGTGTGGTTCTTTCCTCAAAAGACCATTTCAGACACCAATCTACATGGTCTTCACATGAAGTGACCAAGATTATGTCTGGACTTTATAAGAGACTGTGACCTCTGAGTTTGTTTCGGCCTTTCTTCTCAGAGTAGTCAGTTAGGAAACGCCGACCTCATCTAGTTTAAAAAAAAATATTGACTTGTAAAAGTGTTTGTACAAACCTACTTACAGAAATAAAAATCATTTATCATTTATCATCAATAGAGAAGTATGGAAGAAAACGACATGTTGCGCCGACCCCAAATAAATTGGGACAAGGGCAGGAGAATGATGACACAAGGTACAAATAATTGAACTATTTGTGTTATAATATTTATAGATAGGTAATTTGATCTGTGATTTGATGCCATAATTACTTTAAGAATCAAAATTAAGAGAATAAAAATAATAATTTCCACATCAACAAGCTCTTTTATTTGATATTATGGTCACAAGGTGCATTTAATATATTTTTTAATTATCCACCAAAATTAGGTTTTTTTTTTTATTTATTTGTTATGGGTTTGCTCTTGACTTTAGTCTAGGTCACAGGTGACAGAGACAAAGTCGACGATGGAGTGAGCTTACCCAGAAAAAGCCTGTTCACTCTCACTTTGAAAAGATTAGGGTTGTATGCGTTCGGAAACGACGCAGGTAGTGAGTTCCACTCCTTTGCTGTGCGCATTATAAAAGACATTTGGAAGCGCTTAGGGCGAATTGGTGGAATAGCAACCAGGTAGGGATGGTAACTGGCAGTGCGTCTAGATGTCCGATGGTAGAAGGGGGCCAGTGGAATGAGGTCGTGGAGTTCTCGGGCACACTCTCCGAAGTACAATCTGTAGAAGACCGATAAGCAGGCAACCTTGCGGCGATGAGCCAAGCTATGAAGCTTGGCATCCACCAGTTTTACGTCGCCAATGAGTCTCTTAGCTCTGCGTTCCACCGAGTCAAGCGCGGCTAGTTGGTACTTGGCTGATCTATCCCAAAGGTGACTGCAATACTCCATTTACGCCTGGACAGCTTTTAAAGGGTTAAAAGCTGTCCAGGCGTAAAGTATCGCTTCACCCTATTTAGGATGCCCAGTTTCTTGGCCACAGTCTGGGCCTTGTATTCGATGGTGGCGCCGAAGTTGAGACCAGATGTCAACTCCATGCCTAGGAGCTCAAGTCGATCAGTTACAGGAACAGATGTACTCGTACCCCGAAAAGTAGGAGTTTGGGCGAAACAAATTATCTAATCATATAATTGCCAAGAAACGTTTGAACGCGACTGTACCAACAACAGCTTAGGTTTAATACGTCCAATAATAAAGAAGGTCATCCATATGTACGAATCCGTCGCTTTTTGGTAGTCATTCGAATTTGGTCGGAAAACCAGCCGTTGTTGACATGTTTCGTTTTTTGTTTATATCTACTTAACGCGAAACATTCCAAACTGAATATTTTTACTATATAGTTTTGATTATACGCACTAATTTTTGCCGTCAAAGTTATGAACGTCGTTTTGACTTTTAGCAATATTATTCAATAACGCATGCATGTACACTTTTGAAACTTTTTATGGTTATTACACGCGTCAAGAAGGACCGAATACAGTTTTCAGCGAGCTTATACGTTTTCTCATTTAGGCGCTGCGATATTTTTTCGGGTTTTCAAAAAAGCGCGATTACTTGAAAATTATAAATATTTTCTTAAATAATTCTGTCACAAATACGAACAAATTAAGAGCTACTCGTGAATGTTTATTCTACAGGCGTACATACAATGGTTTTAGAGATACACGATTATGCAAAACGTTACTCCAACAGGAAACGCAATATCTCGAAAACCTGAAGACGCAGAAATTTTATTTCCGGCGCACATTTACAGCAGATTACGCACTAATTATACGTACCACTAATGTCACTCTAGGAGACACTTTCCTCCTGGAGTAAGGAATCGTTTTGCCGTTTTTTTCCAAAACGACAAAGGGCACAAATTTTTTATTTGGCGCACATTTTCAGCAGATTACGCACTAATTATACGTACTACTCATATCACTCTAGGGAGACACTTTCTTGCTGGAGTAAAGCACACACGTACATATGGTAGATTCGCGGATTTGCACTCTCCCCGACGATATTCCAACTCCCTTTCAATGAAATCAAATAAATACAAAGCACTACTTTTGTATACTAAACGAATTCTTGTACACACGGCTACTTAATAATATCAAGCTATAAATTTCCAGTATAAGCTGACCTCTTATTGTACAGAAATCCTATACAATGCGAGATCAGCTTATATAGGAAATGTATAGTTTGATATGTAGCCGTGTGTGTGTGTACTAAATGCTTTCTCCTCATATTTCTCGAAATAATTGCGCCGTGTTTGGAATTTTATTTTTCCTGTAATGTTTATATAAACTTCTATCACATAGAATCATTTCAGATTTTTCTCTATGCAAACTTCGGAGATATCAGTTCCTGTTTTAAAAAAAAAAGTTATTTCTTGTTCGCAAAATAGTTGGGCAAATGTCATCTAAATCTATTTAGTATTAGCAGATCTTGAGATATCCAGCTGTGACAGACGGACAGACTGAGTCGCACCATAAGGGTTCCTTTTTACCATTTTGGTGCGGAACCCTAAAAAGTAATTTGTGATCAACGCTTCGACTGCCTTCAACAGCTATTGGATATCATAATAACTTCATAACCCATAAATTGATCAGTGTTATCAGGAAATAAAAACTAATATATAAAGGATCACGTCATGATGATTAAAATACAGTGAATTATTTGAATTATTACTTTTTCTATAGATTTATTTGCATTATGTAACTTAATAGTAGTTTACAAAGATTGCAAAAAAAAAAATAAAAGAGTTCTCTTTTTTTTGACGTCATAAATCCAGACAGCGGCTTTTTTAAATGGCAACTTCGCTTCAATTATCTGTCACTTTTTTCTCAATGAAGCCGTGAGGTGCTCGTACACATTGTAAAAATTGAATTGTATTTAATTAAAATAGTAATCAAAACAGAATACAGTGCCAAATATGTTGAGGTATTACCTCGACAAGTTTTGGAATGAAGACGTGTGGTTGCCGCCGAATACAACATGGGCAGACATCGCTCCTGGTCCCGATAAGGCGGTGGTTTACACCGATCATACGCACGTTTTCTTTCCTATACCGTTAGCATTTGTGTTTATATTCGTGCGCTACGTGTTAGAGAAGTAAGTAACCACAAACGTTTTATTATGTTAATGCAATTGTGATATGAAAACTGCAAGAGTGATAACCTAATTGCGCTCTATCGCGTGAGCCGTAAAATCGTGTGACGAGCAAAAAATTGATTCATGTTCTTTTTTGAATTTTCACGATACTCAATGAAGCGTGAGTTAAATTCTTTCAAAATTTCAGTTCATCCTTAACATTGCAGTTAGGTAAAATTAACTTGAGTAGTAGGTAAGTAAATAAATAACGTTTTCGTAAAATCGTATTCTTATTTGCCATTTGAATTGTTTCCTTATCGTAATTGGCACTTAAACATAAAAAATAAATTGCACCTGCCAGTAAATAATTATAAATAAAAATAATGACCAGTTTTTGTTTGGGTGTCATATAATAAGCAAGTTGTAGTTATTTTTGTAAGGTACCAATTTAGATAATAGCCAGACATTATTAAAATTTTATTATAGGTAGTATAATTATAATAAATGTTAGAAAGGCACTACACACTGCCATTTACTCTATAATAAAAAATAAAAGCTAAATATCAAGATACTAATACTAAGCTGATATATGTAGGTGTTCATAATTTAACTTAATCTTAACTATACAGGAAGTATGACTTCATACAACCAAAAATGATGAGTATTAATTAATATGGTTTCCTTTCACACCTCAAATATGTAGAGTTAAATGTAAGGAGTTTATTTATAACTCACATTTTTCCAATAACAAATGGATGTTTAGTTCTATGACATTATGATCTATATTAATAATAAAGCTGAAGAGTTTCTTTGTTTGTATGTTTGAACATGCTAATCTCTGGAACTACTAGTTGGCTTTGAAATATGCAAATGAAAATAAAATCCTTTTTCATTTGATAGCCCAGTATTCTTGAGGAAGGGAATAGACAATTTAATATGACGCTAAGACCCTTAGGAGCCGAGTATAGAGAAAAAAAAGTTGTAAAGAAATTTGGCAGAAACAAAGTAATAGCACAAGCAGGCGAGCAATGCGATAGTGTGGGTCGGGGAACAAGAAATTTTATGTGGAAGAAGTTGCGGGCAGAAAGAGTTTTTATGGGGTGGATCTACCTCCTAGTGGTCCACCCCGGGCAATGGCACCACAGGTTTGCCTGTGGTACGGCTGAACAATCCCACTTAGCGGTGGTAGACTCCACAAGGGGCCACCTGGCTCGCGACCACCATCCCACCGGAGTCCGGCGCCAAGCAGCTTGCTGTGTTATGTCGGTGTGTGGGAGTACCAGTGCCTTTGGGGGAGACGGAGATTGTCAGTGGCGCTGTTTTTAACTGGTTTTGGTCTCCGAGTCAGCTAGCCGGGTAACTCATTTTGGAGGGTAGCAGGATCCGGAGCACAGTGTCAGCCGTTGGCCGACCGCAGTCAGTAGGGGGCCCAAGTAGCATGCCAGCCACGTGCCAAAGGCTGCCCCGCCAACTCGCGAAAAATCCCGGTCTGCTCCACCGTGTCAGCCGGCGACTGGATGGCAGGACCCGGTGGCCATATCCGGGGGGGTTCGGGCGTCCCCGCAGTCTCCAAATGAGTTCCCCATAGATTTGGTTGCTCTAGTGTTCCGCTTCGGTCACTGAACAGTGCCTCGACAACTTTTTTTCCCCAACAACTCCACTCAAATGACCAAAGTTAGGTAAAGAAAGATAAAGAAAAATAAGTGTAAACAACGGCTGCACTTCTTCCCACCGAAAGTGCACCTCACTAACATCTGGGCACTCCAATCTCGATCCGGTCCATCACCACCTTGAGACCGAGAAGCCGCACCTGTTTTTCCTAACGGAGACGAAGATAACAATCCCGTCGGACGTGGCATGCCTCAACTACCCTGGTTGCTCTCTTGAGCACAAGTTCAAGAAGCAAGCTGTATGTTCGTTCGTGATGACATTTGGCTCGCGCTAGCACGCGGCGTGTGGTTCTGACCATCGCGAGACATCGCTGCATAGTATACTCTCCAGCTCCTGGCCGGCTCGTGAGACATGGCTGGGCCGGGCGGCGCGTGATAGTGCGAGCCGGCGCGAGGGAGCGATGGCCGGCGCGTGACTTCGCGAGCCGGCGCGAGGCAGCGATGGCCATCGCGAGACGGCGCGGTATAGCGAAGGACATCTTTCGATGTAAAAGGGTAATCGTGATTTCAATTCTCGCCCATCCCATCCATGTCTCGCCTCGCCTCGCCAGTGTAAAACCACCTTATGAGTTCTTAACTTCTCTCGTACGATACCTACTAAAATTTCAAGAGTCATCACATTTTATGCTCAGACCAAGTAAAAAATCAAGACTAAGCGCTGCAAACAATACTGTGAAGCTGCGCAAAACTACACCTCACTAAGTGCACACATGTTTACGAAACCGGCCTCACGTCGCTGTTGACAGCGCTGTCTTGGTTTTTTATTTAGTCTGAGATTTTATTTATTTTATATAATGTAGCTTCACAGCTGACAGTAAAAATTGCTAAGGAACAATTTTCCTTTATATTTTCATAAGAATCACCAAGTATTTTTTGCTCCATGGCTTTTCCTTGACTTCTGTCAATTCATGTTTTATGAGTGGGGTCGTAGGTCGTAATAGGTACTAAGTGGTAGTAATATTCATAAACAATAAGTCGTAAAATGTAAGTGAAGTTACCAAATTGAACAAACAGTGACTCATTGAATTAAAAACATTACCCTCCTTCTGGAGCAGTTGGTAAGGACATGAATATAATATGACCCCAGTCACATGTGCCATTCTTATACTCCCCAAACTAAGATCTCATAATCAAATTGTTTTACCATGACTTTGGACTTTTCCTCCATAATTCATTTTCTCCTTAAAAGTTGAAAGGAAAAGAGAAAACTTTGTATGAAGGATTTCCCAAAACATAACTCAGTTTACATGAATATGTTACTAGAAAAGCTAGTATTGTTAGCATTGTCATAGAAATGACAAATAATTTACCCAAATATATTTATTTGTGTCAAGGGTAAATGTGTAAAACATCAGAGGCAGAATGTATGAGAAAAATATCTATATTACCATAATGTCATGGTTCCGTTCTCTCTAATCAGGCCAGGATTACAAGTCCCAATTTCTTCATTCATCATCTGCCTAGCCTTTTCGCAACTATGTTGGGGTCGACCAGTCTAACGGGATGCAGCTGAATACCAGTATTTTACATGTAGCGAGACCGCCTATCTGACCTCCTCAACCCAGTTACTGGGTAATACGATACCCTTGGTATGACTGGTTGCTGACAACCAAAAGCCCGAAGCCGAGTCGTCAGAAGCCCGAAAGTCTGACCTTTCGGGCTTCTGACGACTCGTAACGACAGTCGGGTAAACGACAGCCGGGAACTACGGCATAACGTGCTTTCCGAGGCACGGAGGGGTCTTGGTATGTAAAGACGGTTGTTACCCATCCATGTACTAATCGCAAGCGTAGCTTTACTTGATCGATCGATCCGTGGGCTGTTATTACTTGGCCACAAGCCCCACCTTCTCTACTACTATCTTTTAATTTTATGGGCACTTGGTTACCCTAGAATCTTCCCAGTTTCTAAGCATGAGTTTCGTTCCCCTAGCTCCGCGGATTCTCCCGCAGCGTGCCTCAACCATCAGTCAGTCAGGTCAGAGCCATCACGGCAAAAGATATATTTTTTATTTCTCGATGTCGTTTTTTGTCCGCACCATCATGCAATAGGCATTGCTACTTGGACCATCATGTTGGCATCGGGCAATTTATTTCAAACAGTGATATTTTCGCGCCTACTTTTACAGACATCCTTGGGTTTAAACAATCATCGCATATCGAATTTGGGATCTTGGACTCCCCAAGCAAGCAAGCAAGCAATTTTAACGAAAGTAGTAAAAAAACCAACAAATTTCAATTAGATGACACCTTTTCCTGCATCTAGCTATAGTGCTAAGCAAGTATACAGGGTATAAGTGTAAACAGTGTCAACCTTTTAACGCAAAAATAAAATCGGCTGTTCAGTACATTTATGTTCGCATAATTCGTCTGTACTGAACAGCTGTTTTTTTTTGCGATTTCAGGTCTGGTCCCATAGTAAAAGTTGTTCATAACGATGAGTATAATGACCCATTAAAAGTTTGCCACTATTTACACTTATATCTTGTATAAGGTGTTAAAGAATTAACTCTACAATCTTTAAGGAGTGCTTTGGGCCATCGAACTGAATAACTTTTACTATAAGACAAACTTTGAAATCGCGAAAAAAAAAATTGCTGTTCCTACCTAGTTTAATACCTATTGTTTTAAACTGTATGGGACAGCTGTTTCTTTTTTCGCGATTTCAATGTTGGTCCCGTAGTAAAAGTCATTCAGTTCGATGGTGTACTGTTTTAAACTGAATGGGACAGCTGTTTCTTTTTTCGCGATTTCAATGTTGGTCCCGTAGTAAAAGTCATTCAGTTCGTTGGTGTACTGTTTTAAACTGTATGGGACAGCTGTTTCTTTTTTCGCGATTTCAATGTTGGTCCCGTAGTAAAAGTCATTCAGTTCGATGGTGTACTGTTTTAAACTGTATGGGACAGCTGTTTCTTTTTTCGCGATTTCAAAGTTGGTCCCGTAGTAAAAGTCATTCAGTTCGATGGTGTACTGTTTTAAAATGTATGGGACGGCTGTTTCTTTTTTCGCGATTTCAAAGTTGGTCCCGTAGTAAAAGTCATTCAGTTCGATGGTGTACTGTTTTAAAAAGTATGGGACGGCTGTTTCTTTTTTCGCGATTTAAATGTTGGTCCCGTAGTAAAAGTCATTCAGTTCGATGGTGTACTGTTTAAACTGTATGGGACAGCTGTTTCTTTTTTCGCGATTCCAAAGTTGGTCCCGTAGTAAAAGTCATTCAGTTCGATGGTGTACTGTTTAAACTGTATGGGACAGCTGTTTCTTTTTTCGCGATTTCAAAGTTGGTCCCGTAGTAAAAGTCATTCAGTTCGATGGTGTACTGTTTTAAACTGTATGGGACAGCTGTTTCTTTTTTTGCGATTTCAAAGTTGGTCCCATAGTAAAAGTTATTCAGTTCGATGGTGTAAGTGTAAAGCACTCCTTAAAGTTTGTAAAGTTAATATTTTAACACCTTCTAAAATAGTTTGCATATAAGAATACAGTAATTCTACTCAAAAACATAAGTAGAACTTCCTAAACAAATTAAGTAACAATTTGTGAGAGTATGACTCAACAACGATACAGATTAAATACATTGATTGTAATAACATCAGTTTTGACTCTATATCTATTTAGACGCTGCAGCAGAGAAGCTGTTTTTTGCGAATTATCGCTTTAAAACCGTCCGTGTGCGCCTCCGCAAACATTCCGGAGGCCCTGCAGCGCCGCGGCAGCCTCAAAAACATTCTGATAGCATTGTTGTATTGGATGCGCAGGGCGTTGCGTCGTAGGATCGCCGCGAATACCTCACCCACAGGCAACTTGAGTAAAAAGATTGACAAAAAGACTTAAAAAGCGTCCTCTTCACTTCATTAGTACATCGAAAGAACCTGCGGGCAAGCATACTGCTTCTCACCGCCAATGCCCTGCGCTCCCTCTCAATGTCTTCGTTGTTGAGACAAATACCGTCAATGTAGCATCCGATATGGGTGCTGCTGAGTCGCTCGATAAGCTGGTTGACGTACAAATTAAACAGAAGTGGCGAGCTCAACCCCCCCTGCCTGACGCCACACTCCAACCTATAGTCATCCGACAACGTACCAGCCCATCTCACCTGGTTTTTCTGGTTTTGTACCAGTAGGTACTTGAGGAGGGAGATGGTGTCCGCCGGCTCTCTCATAGCTTATCCCACAGATATTAACCTGTGACTACTACTTGTCTATCTTTGTTTAGTTGCATACTATTATTATTGTATGTATTTATATATCTATTGTATTTATATATTATATTTGTAAAAATGTAAATTATAATAATATGGCAGTAAGTAGCTAGCTTTTACAGGTTGTATACAATATAATGTATAAATAAAGTGGACAGTTACGGCTTTTGCAGTGAGTTGAACATTGTTTTATAGAACACTAATTTTTACCCGCGTACTTCGTCCGCGTGGAGATCGGAAATTATCACACGGGAACGTTCTACCGGTATAAAAGTATCCTATGTCCTAACTCATGCTATGGTCTACCTGTATGCCAATTTCATCGAAATCCGTTAAGCCGTCAAGGCGTGAAAAGTAACATTCTTGAAGTTGTCCAAATATATTTTCGTGGGTTAAAAATTCATTGTCACGAAGAACTTTGAACCCGTAATTAGACATGTTGCCGGCGTCAATGTAAAATATTCGGAGCCCATACAAGGCCAATATAATCAGCCAAATTAATAAGGGACATCTTTTTCTGTTTCTTAAGTCGTGTCGAATATTTATCCCAACTAAAACGTTGCCGTAATTTGATTAAATCGAGGTTTTTAGAATCCTTCTCCAAACCTTCAATTCGAAGCAGACGGGTATCACCGTAATGGCTTCCCTCAATAATTGAAAGTGTGAGTAACTTCCGCTGAATGAAGCCGTAAAAGTGGGCGCAAACTTTTGGATGACCCCGAATTTATACAGCGTGTAAAATACTGTAAGAATCTCACGCGAGAAAGTAACCCAAATAATATCTTCCTTTTCATTGTTTGTTCGTCAGCGTGTGATAATATCTGCTAGACATTTTGACGTGCCTTCAAAATGTGCTAATCTCCGTTCACAGACTAGCTTTTAGGTAGGCGACCTCACCTCGCCATTTGTGAATAACGAGAGATCGCATTGTTATATCTATAGGCATTGATACTGAGTTCGTGAAAACGGACAACAATAAATAAATATTTGTGTGAAATAGGTTTTGAGTTTTTTCATACGTACTTGATTTAGAAAGTAAATAATTAGAAAGTAAGTGATTAAAATTCAGCCATTGGAAGCGGTTCCCTTAAGTTATATAATTTTAGAATCTAAAAGTTTATTGCAAAAATCACCTAATTTTTTCAGAAACTTAAGTTCAGTCAGTTCGAATCTGTGCCGCTACAAAAACTTACAAATTCAGCCTACAATGTTCTCACTTGTTCGTAGTCAGTCATAGGTACTCAAGTCTCAAGTAAAGAGAACCTATCGTAACTTAACCTAGTGTAAATTACCTCATTATCATAATCATTCTCCTGCCCTTGTCCCAATATATTTGGTGTCGGCGCAACATGTCTTTTTCTTCTCTATTAGTCGTCATCTCGGCAGTCACTCCCTTTCTAGCCATATCATCTTTCACACAGTCCATCCATCGTTTCTTTGGTCTTCCCTTACTCATATAGCCATCCATATTCATACAAAACATTCCTGACGACATTTTCCTCTTTCCTCCGCTTCACATGCCGATACCAACCGATTTCCACACAACTTTTCAGTCACCGGTGTCACTTTCAGACTTCCTCTTACATACTCATTTCTTATTATATACCTAGTGTAAATTACCTATGGTCTAGATTTCCAGTAGGTATTGGCATACATGACATGAATGACTGCAGTTAACCCCCGTATCCACTCGGATTGCCACTCTTATCAGAGAATAAAAGAAAAACAGTAAATATCAGCCCCTTATCATCTGGCGAAAGGGTTATTGGTTCATGGACTTGCAACTCGTCATTGAAAACTGCAATATTGATTTATTTTATGCCTCTATGACAATGTATTGTTTTGACCTTATTTATTGGTAACTGGAGCTTACTGCCAATAAGGGTGTCATTACACAGATGCATCGACGCGACGTTTTAATTAACGTCGATCGCGTTGCAGTCATAGCTCAGATGATCGATGATAACGTCTTGTACAACATGTCGATCTTGTGCTACTCTAACGCTCAATCCAAAGGCGAACTATTTCGGAAAATCCCTGCCTTGTATCTTAGTCCCATAAACAGGTTCGAACAGTTCATTGCTGGACATAGACTGCTCCAAATTTTGAGACAGTCTTCAGTCACCAAGTGAGGTTAACAAAGAATCAAGAAAAATCATAGCGCAATGTCTTTTTCATGAATTAATGAATGAAACGCACCGACCCCATCGTGGTTTTCCTAGACTCGATTACTCGAATGAATCCAAAGATTCACACTACCCTTAGCCTCAAGGTTCATGGTTCAACAAAGACAATTGCATATCAAGGAGTAGATCGGGGACGTGATATTGGTAGAGAAGACATACCTTTAGGTTATGGAAGTATTATTAGAGCCGTACCAGATATGCATCCTAAAGCAGGCAAAGGAATTGTGGAGAGATGGGAGACATTTTATCGATGGATGAGCATCTTTTAACGACGCGACGCCGCCGCCGCCGCTAGGTTGGTTCAGGGGGTCTACTCCCTAAGCACGAAGTCCGTAGTGGCGGCCTTCATTACGGGCGTTTTCTACTCCGTGTCACCAACGGACGGATGATTCGTTCGCGGCCTGAACGAATAATTAATGGCAACACGACTTGACAGTTGTCCCTACTCCTCATGTGTTTTTGCCCGTCCGAAAAATATAACTTGACACTTGTTTTGACGGATTCTTATGTCAGACGGGCGGAATTAGAGAGTAGACCCCTGGTCCAGCTGCACATAGCGCAATGTTTTTTGCATGTATGTTTATGGTAATCTTACGTGATGCAGTCTCACAGACACCGGTATTGTGTCTTATCTATTATCCTAAAAAAAAAACTACCGAGATATCAGATAAGAGCCTCTGCACCGGTTTAAATATCAACTTTGAGAGACTTCAAATTATCTTAAAGTGTCCTTGAGACTGCGACGGATGCACTTCCTGTCGTTATGTTACCCTTTTGGTTTTAAAAACACGTTGTGCATTTGAGCCAATTGAATAAAATCATAGAAATATAAAAATAAAATGAAGTTAGTTTTGAATATCTTAGGTAAAATGACAGAAATTACTGGGTCAAGGGGCTTCCTTGCAATCGAGAAACTAGTCAAGCAAAAACATTATCACGACGTACTTTTTTGCAGATTCGTCATTGCTCCATTCGGTACATACTTGGGCATAAAGAACACGAAACCACGACGAGCACCAAACAATCCTAAGCTTGAGAAAATCTACAAGACTTCACCTAAATTAAAACAGGTAAATATTGCATAGTTTTATTGCATTTTATTCTAAAAATAAATAATCACACGCTGGTTTAACAGCTCTTAACGTCATTTCGTGTCACAAAAAACAACGAAAAATTCCAGAATAATCAAAACATGTAAATTCTTAGCAAGCACTGAAATTGATGCATTGATCTTTGAAAGATAAACACATCTAAGTGAGAGATCATCTTTCATTCCTATCTACTAGATACGGTCATCAACGAAAGGCGGTTGCTTTTACATAAATATCTAAATTGAAACAAAATTATTTAATACTCTGGTTTTCAGAATTATGGTTTCGCCCGCGTGATGTTCGGAAATTAACCCACGGAAAGGTACTACCGGGATAAAAAGTGTCTTGTGTTAATCCATGTTATAAACACAACTATCTGTGTGCCTTCATCCAAATACTATCCAGAAGCATAATACTAATGATTCAAATATTATCGTTAATTCATGCAAGCCTAATACTTTTTGTTAGGTTTACTGCTCAGAAATTGTGCACAAAGTGTCGTTTCTTGAATAATTGATATGCTATCTTGAATTCGTGCAATCCTAGTACTTTTTGTTAAGTTCCAGAGGTATTTCTTTCCGACTTGCTAGGTATTTTTATAATATTTTTTTTTCTATTTTTCGAAACTGATATGACTTTCTTATTTATGAACCGATTGTAATAAAACAAACTTAACAGAATTGTGAAGGTGAAGCTTACCACAATACATTAATTAGTGAAAGCCGCACTCATATTAGTTAAGCCGTTTCTGAGATTAAACGCACAGACAGAAAAACATTCTAAAAATCATTGTTTTGGGTTCTATTGCGATAATAGTTTTTTTTTTTTCTGAAATATCTTCCATGTACAGACAGCGATCAGTTACACTTTTATTATAATAACATGTATAGTACAGATTGTAGGTATGGTGTTCAATTATTCATTATTTAAAAACTAAATAGTTAACCGACTTTCATTGCTGACTGTACCAGTAAGCTAGACATACTTCTATTACAGGCACAGACAGGCTAGATGATATGATTTTTGCTGAATTTTAATTTATGTTCAAAAGTAATATCATGACACTATAGATAACGTAGTACCTCGCCAGTTTGCAACCTTGGATATAAAAATATCAGTGATAATATAATAATTGTTCACGGACAGGCCTACTATAAATTTTATTATAACCGGTATTATTTGCTGTATAGAAGAATTTAATGTCATTTATCAACCGGTCCCCGAATGCTTTGTAAACCGTGTAATCTTGTGCTATCTAGGGTAAATATGTCAACACTACGTACGTATAAAATGTCGACCGGTGACGATAACGACTTTCAAATTATATGCGGAATTAACTAAAACTTTATAGCTTGCGCTACAATTTTGTTGAACAAATCCTTACTTCCTTACTTATAATATTATAATGCGAAAGTAAGTTTGTTTGTTACCTTTTCACGCCTAAACCACTGAACCGATCATCCTGAAATTTTGCATATACGTTGTCAGGTGCACAGACATGGACATAAGGTACCTTTAATCCCGAAAAAAAGTACTGTTCCCGAGGAAAACAACAATAACTTTCTTATGGTAATAGATGGCGCCACGTGTCTTTCGAATCATGACTGAATTATTTTATTATAGAAACTTTAGCAGTATGTTATTTTTAATTAAGTACCTAATTAATACATTTTGTGAGTCGAGTGTCGTTATAACGGTTTTTCTTCATCCTAATTAATATTTACACTTACATTACGCTTTCACGCTAAAATGGCTGAACGGATTTGGAAGAAATTTGGTACTTGGGTAGACCTTGACCTGAAGAAGGACATAGGCCACTATATTCATCTTAAATATCGCAGATGAAGTCGCGGGCAACAGCTAGTGAGGAAAGTATTGAGTATGAATGTCTATGGCTATAAACGTAGAGGAAGACCAAAGAAACGATGGATGGACTGTATGAAGGATGATATGACTAGAAAGAGCAAGAGAAGTATGAAAGAAAAGGACATGTTGCGCCGACCCCAAATAAATTGGGATTAGGGCAGGAGAATGATGACTACAATTTTGTTCTTTTGTAAAAATTCAGCGATATTTTTAGCTGTATTATTTTTGACCAGTTTAAGTTGACCAAGCTACAGCTACAATTTGATGGTGGGATATGTAATCTAAAATATATTTTAAAATATTAACCTCCATTCGGGCTTCGACGCAGTCGGGAAAAAAAGCGCGTGCGATTTTTATAACATAATTATTAAAATAGTCCGTATTAAAAAGCAATCACTAGCTGCCAATTTTAAATACATTTTTTAATGAATGTGATAAATCAGTGTTATTATGTCGTTACAAAGCAATTTATAAAAGCTGTAGGTATTGTGAGTCCGCTCAGACTTAATTAATGGCCTGAAATAGCTAACAGGCGGTAAGCTAGTGAGGTGATTAATGTTTAGTATGTTTACTCTTTATCTGACTAAAAAGAAGCCCTGTAGTATGATTTTTTTATGACATACGTATGGATGATATAGTCAGATAGCTATTCCTATTTCAAAAACGAATTTTGTTATTTTTTCGTATTATTTGTAATTAGCTTCTGCCCGCGACTTAGTCCCTGAATTTCTTGTTTTAACATTAAAATATCGTATGACACTCGGCAATACTGTAGGTTCCTTTTAATGAAATTCAGTTCCTCAAGCTGGTTCTATGACTTTAAAAACCAGTCCCATATATTTAGCCCTTACCCTCATCAATAAAATATTACAGTATGATCAATCGCTTGATGCCTTTACAAGCACCGAACTCAGTTTCCTGACAACTGCTAATGTTCATCTGGAGTCTGTTGCCACTCCTAGCATGTTACGTTGTGTTAAATATATGTTCTAATCTTAACTTATTTAAAAAAAGTTATATTCATGTTGATAGCTATGAGCACATTGGTGCCGATTCTGTTGTTTACAAACTAAACTTAATTTAGGCTATTGCTATCTTTTTCTCTCTAATAAAACAAGAAAGAGACGGACGTAAATTAGAGCTGTCAAAATTAGTTGGAACTAATATTTCCATACAAATTCAGACGATACTTAAAAACATGTCGACTAAAAACACGGTGAAGCGCAAGGTCTAAACTAGTTTGACATCTCTGAGTTCATAGCTATAGCCGTCCTTTTCTCGCGCTGCCTGTTAGTAAAAGATAGCGATTCTTTAATTTTTGTTTAGTTGTTGAACAAGGGAATTGGCACCATTGTTATCTGTTATCTTTTGTCTTGTATAAATGTATGTTTTATTAGACCTATAGTTTATAACTGATATGTATATACGACCTATAACTTATATGTGTAGCTAGTAACTGTTAGTATAAGTTGGTCAAGAAAAAAAAAAATGAATCAGATCAGTAGTTCCAAAGATTACCCCCTTATGCTTCTACTACATGGTGTTCCAGAAAGGCGTGGCCAATTTAAGGGTGTGGTACAGACGCACATCAAGCTACTACAATCTGTCAAATTTATTTAATAGATTTTCAACTTTATCGTTAAAGCATTAGGTTCAAGGTTGATTGGGAAAATTTGAGAGTTTCGGGTGGCTTGACCTGCTGGCGTCTGTACATACATACCATCAAACTGAATAACTATCTCCATGGGGCCAACATCATAATCGAGAAAAAATTATCAGCTGTCCCGTACAAAGCTACCTACTCGACCCAAATGTATGGGATGGCTGATAATTTTGTCTCGATTACGATGTTGGAGGTTGGACCCATGGAGGAAGTTGTTCAGTTTTATGGACTGTAAGACTACATCTTTCTGATAACATCCTGTATACATGTCACAAATGTTACCTCTTTATAATATTAGTATAGATCAGCAACCTAATTGCGTAACACTATCAATCGGAATCTGAATCATATAAATGTTTGAAATAAATTGCTTCATATAAATGTTTGAAAATTTCTCTGCTCGACAACGTACTTATACAGGGTTATTTGTTTTGAGGGACTGTCTTATGTAATTTTGACGTTCGAAAAGTGCTGATTCTCAGCCTAGTTTGAATAAATGACTTTTGATTTTGGACCAAACCTGAAATCGCGAAAAAAAAATCAGCTGTTCAGTACATTTTGACGAATTATGCGAACATAAATGTACTGAACAGCTGATTTTTTTTCGCGATTTCAGGTTTGGCCCCATAGTAAAAGTTGTTCATAATGATGAGTACAATGACCCCTTAACAGGTTGCTGGTGTTTTACAAATAACCCTGTATAACGCAATGAATGTTGTTGTACTGTCAAAATGAAACCGATTCCGATTGATAGTGTGTTACGCAATTGCCCCGCAGGTCAATCATAATGCTTAATGATTCGATACTACGTTACAAAGCATAGGTAATATTTATTATCATTGGTTTTATTTACATAATATTTTTGATAGCAAATTATCATTAAAGTATCAGTTATCTGTTTTCCATAGTGCATGCTCTGCTTAGTTTGGGATTTGATGACCGTGTGTGAAATGTCCCAGGATATTATTATCTGTTTACAAATCATGAGTGGTGCTTGGCATTGTTTTGTAGGCGTAGAGAACCAACTCCTAGTAAAATATCACGAACTTGATTGCTATTTGCTGGGGCGTCTGCGGCCGTGATCAGAGTCACGTAAAGAACAGATTTACCTTACGACACTTTGTGACTGAGCTAAGGCACAAATTGCGATATGGGTAATACTTCCAGGGCAAAAAAAAGTTGGAAACAAAGTAAAGGCAATAAAGTTTCTACACAAGATCTCGAGACCTAATTAACGTTGAATTATGTGTAACTTGAACTACGAAAACAGCCCTTACTGCTGCGACATGAGGCGCTATCAATATAATTTTGGTACCGTGGACGTGCTCTTGGCTGGTATTCAGCTGCATCCGGTTAGGCTGGAAGCCGACCCCAACTTAGTTGGGAAAACTTTCTTTTTAAATTTTTCACCATTTATTTAGCGTATCTACCCCACACCAATTCGTATAGCACTACTATATATGTGACAAAAACAACAGTGACAGGAAGTATTGTAACATCATCAAGATACATAAAGTGGATTAAGTAAGTACGTATTATCGAAGCTAACTCAAAAAGTACCAAAGCAAAGCTAATAAAATTTATGTGGGACGGTGGTCCAAGCTTCCTCTACCAAACGAAGAATTTTGAAAATCGGTCCACTATTATTATTATTGATGACATTGGTGCCGATTAAACTGAACTTAATTTAGGCTATTGCTTTTACTTCTCTAATAAAACAACAAAGTTCTTTAGTTGAACTAATATTTCCATACAAATTTAGACAACACGTAAAAACATGTCGACTAAAAACACTGAAGCGGAAGGCGTAAACTAGTTTGACATCTCTAACTTAGTACCTACATACATAGCTATAGCCGTCCTTTTCTCGCGCTGCGTGTAAGTAAAAGATAGTGATTCTCTAATTTTAGTTTAGTTATTGAACAAGAGAATCGGCACCAATATCGATGAAAAAAATACATACAGACGACATAATTATAACCTGTTTTTTAATTAAGTCGGTTAAAATCGCTAGTCAGATTGATTGGAGTGCGGTTGAGTATAATGTACGCATAAAGAGCAATATCTACATATAGATTCATTTCCAGCGAGTGGGTTTACCTCACAATCATCATTTCAAATACGAAAGATCGTAAACGATAAGCAAAAGTAAAGCAATATCTACATATTGAATCACTGCAAGCGAGTGGTTTCACCTCACAATCATTACAACAAAGATCGTAAACGATAACCAATACTTAGAAGCAAACCACTCTTTATGCATACTGAAATTACACATCTGAGAATATTACATGAGGCAAATTATGGAGCTCACGCTAAGGTCAAAAATATTTCACGTCATTTGTCTACAGACATTCATATCGATTTAATACAAGGTTGCAAATGAAGGGCGAACTAATACAAACATTGGCTTTTTGCGCTAAAGGTAATGGGTTCGAACCCCGCACGAAGCAAACATATTTGTTGTGACTTTTGATGATTAATGTGAGAATTGCACCCTGCGAAGTACAGAAAAAATATTATCAGCACCTACTACCATATCTGAATTTGAATCGTTTTGAAGCAAATTGCTAATCCATCACACTAATATTATGAAGGCGGACGTTTGTGAGTGTTTGTATGTTTGTTACTCTTTCACGCAAAAACTGCTAAACGGATTTTGATGTTTGGCACACAGATAGTTTATAACCTGGATTAACACATAGGTACTTTTTGTCTCTATATTCCTACGAGTTCGAGACTTAGCGGATAAAACCGTTCGAAAAATGTGTCTGCTTGACAACGTAAATGACGCAAGGAATGTTGTTGAACTGTCAAAATGAAACCGATTCCGATTGATAGTGTGTGTTACGCAATTGCCCCGCAAATTGGCTTTTCGTTAACTTCGACCGATTCCAGTCGAACCGGAAACTTGCCTATCAATATTTTACAAGGAGCCACTGCCTCTGATCTGACGCAATAATTGAAGGACACGGTCGTGTCTATCTCTCGCGTCAATTTGGTGGGTGTGCTGTGTATTTACCTTAAATAAATGGGTTTATTATACTAGAGAATATTATTATCACCATCATTATCATATGCCGAAGACGTCCACTACCGGACTTGGGCGTCAAACAAGCATAGCGCCAGCTAATTTAAATGCCGTTCTAAAAAAACATCAAGGTGAAGACGCAGTAGTAGCCCACGAAAATCAAATTTTCTTACGTTTTTTTACAATTTTCAGGTCACTGTCAGGTTGCATCTTGATCAAAATATGATTCGCGACTAGGGAATCCAATCCCGCCAGCTTGCAGGATCGAGGACATCAGTCCCGCGGGTCTTCTTCATTTGCGGGACTGCAAATAAAATATTTTTTTTTTGTATGTAGTAACATACATACATTATGTAGTTACTATACCAGGGGCAGCAGTCTCAACATAGATAGCGATCGCTTTACGACCGAATTCAGTCGCAAAGTTATAGTGGCGTCCCTAGACGGTCAAAATTGCATGACAAACACGAAAAAATCAAATTGCTTGTCAAGCAATTGTGACCGTCTAGTAGCCCACTAGGACTTTGCGACAGAATTCGGTCGTAAAGCGATCGCTATCTATGTCGAGACCGCAGGTCCTGTACGTATCACTAACTGGAATAATGACGAAATTGTCTTTACCGCGAGATATCGTCCAAACATGGTGCATTTAATTTTTCTCTAAACTTACTTTATTGTATCGGGAAGTCCCTGATTTAGACACAGACCAATTCGTGTATTAAGTAAAGTGAAAAGTATCGATGCTTATTAAAATATCGAAACAAAAATATCGAGTACGCTAGTTCTCGGTATCGCGATCGTAACAAAAGTATCGAGTAAGTATACTCAACTTTACTCAAAACTACTCAAGTATCGATTCTGTTTCTGTATCCCGAGTTGTTTCGCTCAAGAGTACAGTACAGTCGCGCGGTGTGCTTGCTTTTAATGACTGCATATTGTCGCCATTCTTCTTCAAATTCAATTTTTGTTCAGTCCCGCATATCCCGCGGATCCCGCATGTGCAGTCCCGTATTATTGATCCCGCAAAAGCAGTGATATGCACGATCACGCAATTCGCGGGATCCTGCGTATGCGGGAAACAAATATGTATTTACATGTTACCAAAATCTAACTTAGAGAGATATATTGATGATTTTATGGTTATAAATAATTATGTAAATAAATAGTTGTTATAGTCGCAAATCATATCTTCATCAAGATACAACCTGACACTGACCTGCAAATGCAAAAAACGTAAAGAAATCTGAATTTCGCGGGCTACCACTGCGGATCCCTCTTAACCAGTCATAAAAGTCAGTAGTTGAGTGGCCTGCAGTTATACCACCACCTCATAAAGCAGTATTATTTTAATTTAATCTTACTGGAGTGTGGGAAAGAGTTGGAGCTAAACAACCTGTATAGCTCCATCTCTTTCTCACGCTGAAGTAATATTAAAATTATACTGCTTTAAGAGGTGGTGGAGGGTGCACAGTTGTACTTAGATATCATAAAGTCAAAGCAAAAACATTTATTTTTATTTAAGTAGGCCATTAAAAGGCACTTTGGACGTCAAAAAAAATTGAATTAATTCTAGTTGCCCCCTTTCAAAAGGTAGTTTCGTATAGAGATGAATGGGAAAGAAACTCCATAACATAAGCACAATCGGCCTATAGCGTTCCCACTGCTGGGATACGGCTCCTCTCTGTGAGAGAGAGTGGGCTGTAATCTACCACGCGAGCCCAGTGCGGGTTGATAGATGTGACATGTCTTCGTATTTTTGGTTCTAGGACATGCCAGTTTGCTCACGATGTTGTCCTTCACCGTTTTGCAAGCAGTAGTGATGAATTATTAGCGATTATTTACACAAAGTAAAGCGTCTGTCTGGGATCGAATTCGAACCCAAGGCCTAAGAACTCGTAAGTCGTGGCCGTTACCACTGGGCCACCATTTCTCTCCATAGTAACTCTTTTAAAATGTTTTACATAAAATTAGTAATAGTTTAAAAATGTGCTGATTTCTTCTTTTTTTTTTTGTAATTTTCAGCCGGCACTCTTAGCTAAGAAGCTCGACATATCCGAGCGTGAGGTACAACGCTGGTGGCGCCTCCGTCGCGGTCAGGATAAGCCCTCGACCCTCGTCAAGTTCAGCGAGAATGCGTGGAAGGTCGTCTTCTATATATGCAACTTTACGTTCGGCCTGTATACTCTGTGGGACAAGGAATGGCTGTGGGATATCGACCAGTGTTATATCGGGTATCCTCATCAGGTGAGTTTTAAAGTTAATATTGTGTGTGACTTTTATGGACATTGTTACGAGTATAGGGCTGAACATTGAAATGATTGATGCGCGCTCGAGAAAACTTATTTATTGGATACAAAACAAGAATGTGCGTTAGTGGACTTTTGATTTTGCCATAAGGAAGGTGATTTACCTGCGTTAGAGGAACGAAACAACTGGGTTTGAGAATTTTAAAGATTCTTAGCATTGATTTAGGCATTTTATAAAGACGATACGGTACCACGGATCGCCCAGCATGAAACTAGCGAGCATCAAGTAATACGAAGTGGATCAGACATATGTTTTGTCCTTTACATGTTATCTTAAAAATGATAAGTCTTTTTTTTATCTCATGAAAGCTCTAACGATATTCGTCAGGTATTTTGATAAAGATCTTTCGATATTAGAAGAGATTAAATGATATGCAGAGACCAAGACGATTCTGCCAGTGATAACTATAATGAATTGTAAATCATCATAATTATTACGAAACATGCTAAAATGCTTAGAGCTTAACTGTTACGTAATATTAACATCATTCGATGATTAATTCTTTTAAATTAAGAACTTGCTGGCGTCCTTCCTTGAACCTATAATACGTCTCAAAACTGTGGCTAATAGCGATGTTTTTAATGCGTTCGAAACCTACAAAACATTCTAATCAGTCAAGAAAAGACTCAAGATGCAGTATCTTAGTATCTTAACTGGTTCAAAACTTAGGGTATAAGCACAAAATAGATAGTAGGTACCGAAGATCGCTCCTACAATGAGCGAAAACGCACGCACACGTAGACACGCGTACGGCTAGTCAAAATCAAAACTCCTTTAGGGCCGGTTTTTTTATCCGTAGTTAACTCAACCAATGGTTAAACATAGTAATTAAATGGTTAAATTTTGACTAAATGTGAAAGGATAAACATGAATGTATTCGTGTTAGCTCATTCATATTAAAAAATAGTAACTAATGGCATAACTCATTCATGTTTAGCCTTTCACATTTAGCCAAAATTCAACCAGTAGGTACTATGTTTAACCATTGGCTGAGTTAACTACGGATCAAAAAACCGGTCCTTAATCAAACTAGGCTGACAATCAGCACTTCGAATTTTAAAATTACACAAGACAGTCCTCTAAAACGCCCGCTTTTCACCACGTCCTAGTGCTTTAGCTCGGAAGAAGAAGTGCCGCATCAAACTTCCCAGCAGCACAGCTAGAAAAACTTGATTCTATACCATAGTATGCAAGATAATTTATATATTGCAACACAAAACATTTAATTAAATTACTTGCCATAATAATGTCAGTTTGAGATCACGTGCGTGCGTCTGCTTTCGCTATGGAGCCGACATTCTGTACCTATCTATTTTCTGGTAATTAGGTTATTTTGAACGCATAAATACTCCACGGACGGTCGAAAAATCGACATGAAAGACCACCACAATTAGTACGCGTTAGAGCAGACAGTTGTAAATTGAAATCATTGTTCCACTAATTGTAGAATGTAACGATTATTATGCTAACCGTACAATAATGAGTGCCTATTTTGTTTCTGAGTTTTTGACAACGTAATTATTTTTTGGTTGATTGGAAATGTTTAATTTAAAGGTGCATTAACTTAGAAGTAAGTACTTTAATTAATGCTTAATTTATGATTACTTTTATCAGGAAACTAGCGGCCCGTCCCTGTTTGTCTGTTTTTACAATTTGGCAAAACATCGAAAAGTCTGTGCTATATCTGAGTTTAACATTAATGTATAATAAATTCTCTAAATAATGGCGAAAACCGCATTAAAACCCGTTGTGTAGTTAGAAGAATAACGCGGTCACACAGACAGACACAAAATTTTGTGTCTATTTTTAGATAAGGAAAACCCACTGATGAATAAGTTTAAAAAGCTGAGACGTTTTAGTCAAGAAGTAGATCTCGCTAAAAATAAAAATTATAGATCCCTGTCACTAATATGAACGAAAAGACCTTCCTACTGACAGAAGTGATACTGTAACTACTGTAAGTAAAACTCTTTCAGCGCAGTTTATGTACAGGTCTAGAAGATGATTACCTAAGCCTTAGGCCCTTATATTCTAGATGCTTGATGCCTTAGTCTTAATCATTGGTTTAGCTACGTTATTGTTTGAATGCCATCTTCTTCTTGGACGAGGAAGAAAATAAATTCTGCAATGATATCTTATGAGAGGTAAAATAACATCACACCTTTTTCCCCGAAGGGTTGGGCAGATGTGTATAGTAACACCTACATTTTGCTATTTATGTTTTAAGTCCATGTAATAGCGAGCCTTTTGCCATGCACCGGGCACAAAGCCAGACTCTGGGCCTGCTACTAAGAAAATTCCAAATGAAATTACTCAATAACACTGCGTGACCGTATACGTCGCAACAATCGCGTTCAATTTACGCGACTGACATATATATTCTCCCCACTTCCATGAAGCTGACTGTTTTTTTGGGTTGACGTTGATCCCAAAAACCGATCCGTAAGGTTTTGGCGCGGTATGAAATTATTTTTTTTAAGTTTTTGTTTTTACAATTTGGCAATCTCTAACTTTGGACTCCCCCACTATTGGAGCAGCTGACCCTCAGATCTCTTATGCACTAAGGAAACCCTATTTTTGGTATGATTTTCAGCCTGTATAAAATTACTTTTTCAAACTAACGCCACCGCCCATACTATATTACTGGGTGGACGTACGACGCGTTGCGTGAGCTCAGCACAGAACACGCAAGCTAACCACTCAAGGCCATTGGCATATATCTGCGTGTTAAAGAAAGTTTTATGTTTGCTCACATCATTCACCCAACAGAGAATTTGCGTTTAAAGCCCAAAAAAGATGTATTCGAAGTATATGTGGACTTAAACAAACTGATACATGTAGAGCAGTGTTTACTAGGTTGAAAATTTTAACTCTCCCGGCATTATATATTTATGAGGCTGCAGTGATGATAAAACGCGATATTAGTAATTATGAAACGTTAAGAAGCGCACGACATAAAAATGAATTGAGTGTTATTAAATGTAGGACAGTTAAATTTAAAACGAGTATATTTGAGATAGGGATAAAAATTTATAACAGACTACCAAAATGTATAAAAAGCATTGAAAACCTGAATATTTTTAAAGCTAAACTCAAAGAGTTCTTAATAAGTAAAGCATACTATTCGATCAATGACTTTTTAAATGATAAAAATATTGACGTAAAAACATTGACATAAAGTATGTGTGAATTTTAAATTTGACTATGTGGACTGTTTTAATGTGCTGATATCAATGAATGACAATGTATTTTTGACATGAGTAAATAATATTAATGAATTTATAGTCTAATTTTGGCATGTAATTTATGACATATATTGACATATTAATTAATGATAATATATTTTGGCATGAGTAATAATACTAATGAATGAATGTTAATGTATTTGACATGAGGGATAGTATTAATTAATTGCAATGTATTTTGACAGAAATTATGATATTAATGATAAAATAGATTTTGAATGATTATTAGATATTGTACGGGTATGGGTATGTTACAGCGATCTGTATATTATTATGGTAAGAAATCCTTTTCCACCTGTGACAAACAATAAAGGAATTTGAATTCGAATTTGAATTTGAGAATTAAAAAATCTATTAATTTACTTTTAATCTTCTGCTACGGTTCTAAGAGCAACGCGGCCCTCGATACAGCAAACGACTGGGTAGGCTTTCTATACAAATGTGTAATGACTGAATAATCCTTATCGACTTATAGATATTTAATTTCGTTTACAGGGTCATACAAACGACATCTGGTGGTACTACATGATCTCAGCCGCGTTCTACTGGTCGCTGACCATCTCTCAGTTCTGGGACGTGCGTCGCAAGGACTTCTGGCAGATGTTCGTGCACCACATCGCCACCATACTGCTGCTGTCGTTCAGCTGGGTCTGCAATCTGCACAGGATTGGAACTCTCGTGCTTTTGCTACACGACTGTGCTGATATATTTGTTGAGGTTTGTGCTGTTGTAAGGGAGGTAAAAGACTCTGTTCTTAAGCTAGTATTAAATATGGCTATGGCACCATTGTCTGCACGTACAGGAACTGATGGACGCTACTTAAGGTGCCAAACTCGTAACCAAATTCTGGACCGACTCAATTTAGAGTCCATCAACACGCTAAGAAGACCTTTTGGTGACTATTTGAGGTCACATGTAATAGGAGGCCTTCCGTTGTTATAAAGTCGCGCTTTTGAAGCGTGTTTCTAGAAATTCGATGTTGTATGTGAATCAGGCCTTAATCAAGCACCACTCCAGTGCCCGGGCTTCGCCTAAAAATTCAATAACACTGGCTAAACTGAGCGGCGGAGCAAAGACAGTAATTATAAAACATACAACAAACATAACATAAGCATAATCAGCCTTTAATGTCCCCACTGCTGCGATACAGGATACAAGTCTCCTCATCGTGGAAGAGACGGTCAACCACGCGGGCCCGGTGTGGGTTGTTTGATGACATATGTCTTCGATTTTTCGGTTGTAGGACATGCCGGTTTTCTCACGATGTTTTTCTTCACCGTCTTGAGAGCAGTAGTGATGAAATAATTTACATAAAGTGTCTGCCTGAGATGGAACCGAAGTCCTACAACTCGTCTCGGCCGTTACCACTGGGCCTCCACTGCTGCAAAACAAACATATTTTTTGTCAAAAAAGAATTTATTCATGAGAGCTATAAATGGTATTTGTTTCCTATTCCAGTCGGTGAAGGCGTCTAAGTACGCCAAGTACCAGAAACTGTGCGACACTCTGTTCCTGATGCTGATCGTGGTGTGGATCGGCACCCGCGTCGGTATCTACCCCTTCTACCTCATATGGAGGTGAGACCATACTATTACCGTGTACTTGCCCACTGGCACCACAAATCACAAAATGCATTTAACGCCAAACGTACCTCGGTGCAAGGACCATTTGGCGCGTGGCCAAAATGGGAACTAACGAAGCCCTCTAGAAATAAACAAAAAAGAATAATTATTTATTCTGCACAAACAAAACGGACATTACAAAAAAATTACATAAAATACTCACATACAAAGTAGCCAAAAGCCTCGTTTTCAAACAATAAAAGTGATGTAAGCGCCAGGGACCAAAGACAATTTACATTGCGTAATACTCTGCGTTGCGACCACTGACTTATAAACCTATGGACTTGCCATACCTACAAAATTAGCGTGTATAACTACAAAAATGGGGCCCTCAAAATGGCCGCCTTTCGTAGGTTTGTAACTGCGAGTGCAAGAGAGAGAGCAAGCAACCGTTTGACATCACATCTACCAGTCATCTACCACAAAACTCAGCACTCAACATGGCGACCGGTCACGCATAGACACGATTTTGACGTTACACAAGTGTTGCCAAATTTAGTCCTTGACAAACATTTAGATGTCTCTCTTTTCATACGCAGTTCTTGATTAGTTTAAAAGAAACAAAACGCTTTTTGACATGTCTGTGACAATATGACAGATATTTGTATAACTATTCTTCCTGTAATATAATATGCCATCTCCATGTTCTGGCAAATGCAACAAACAAAAACAAAATGCCGCGTCTTGTTGTTTTAATACAATTTACGTGACAAATTCACAAATGTAAACATTTGCAAATTCAGAAATGTTTACATTTGTGAATTCACAAATGTTTACATTTACATTTAATGTTTACATTGTATTTGAACAACAACATTGATGAACATGGAGATGGCATATTCTACTATAGAATGAATAGTTATACAAATACCTGTCATATCGACACAGATATGTCACAAAGCGTTTTGTTTCTTTTTAACACATCAAGAGCTGCGTATGAAAAGAGAGACATCTAAATGTTTGTCAAGGACTAAATTAGGCAACACTTGTATGACGTCAAAATCGTGTCTATGCGTGACCGGTAGGCATGTTGAGTGCTGAGTTTTGTGGTAGATGATTGGTAGATGTGCTGTCAAACAGTTGCTTGCTCTCTCTCTTGCACTCGCAGTTACAAACCTACGAAAGGCGGCCATGTTGAGTGCCCGATTTTTGTAGGTATGCACGCTAATTTTGTAGGTATGGCAAGTCCATAGATTTATAAGTCAGTGACCAACATCGCCTCTCTCCCCATCAATGTCATTCAGGCGCCAAAAGATCCTTGTTGGACAATATTTAAAACATCACTCTGTCCCTGTCATCTTTAAACGATTGACAGAAATAGAACGTTTTAAATTCGTTTAGAGCTAAATGCACTTACAGTACAACTATTTTCTTAATCTCCCTAGGCAATCATCGCATTTCTGAATACAAACGAATGTTAATTTCCATGTCCATCAATTATTAGATTTATATTCAGAACTAAGTACTTTATCAAATCAAAACAAAACAACAATAAAGTACTTAGTTCTGAATACAAATGATTATACACGAATACACGATAAGTCTAACAATTGATGGACATGGAAATTAGCATTCGTATGTATTCCGAAATGCGATGATTGCCGAGAGGGACATTAGGAAAATAGTTGTTAACATGTAATAGCCACTTAATATACTATCAAAGTTTATTTTTGAGTGACAATTAGTAAAAACAAGGTTCTAAAAATACGGATGCAATGGAACTCAAACTTTGTCATGACGTGACGTTGAGTTTGTAGTTCCGAATCATGATTATTATCTCAGATTCTGAATTCAAATACCTATATTGGTTTTACTAACCCAGAAGATAATGGCGACGGAGCTTTTAGTTCAGTGTCATTGGACATCCAACTGGTTCCACCGTAGATAGAGTATGGTATAGATTAGCTCTCAGCCTTATGTCAGGAGTCTACCAAATCTAGCAGGGCAGGGTACATTGCTCGCAGAACAGATGGCCGATAGATTCTGAAATGGCGACCGCGTACCGGAAGACGTAACGTTGGAAAGCCTCCCACAAGGTGGACCGATGACCTTGTGAAGGCCGCAGGAATCGCTGAATGCGGGAAGCACAGAACCGGTCGAAGTGGCGGTGCTTGGGGGAGGCCTATGTTTAGCAGTCGTCTTTCGGCTGAAATGATGATGATGAAGATTAATTACTTTGTTCTTTACATATTAGTTTATTATCTTAAAACAAAGGTTCTTTACGTTTTATTTAATAATTGATATTTTTAATTTTGGTATTGTCTCCAAACGGACCGCAAAAGAAATATTATGTTTTTAAACGGACCCTCTATGAAACTAATTGATGATCCCTGCCTTATGAGATAACGTTAGTCTTGGACAGTCTTTTGTAAACTGGTACTATCTAATGTAGGCGGGTAATACTTTCCAAAAAATCCTACCGTGAGAGCTGTTCTGTTGGGCCTCAGTTGTTGGCTAAAGTTTGCATACGCGAAAGTGATAGAGAAAGTATGTTTCTGACTCGATTACTGTTACTACCGGGTCTAATAAGTGCCCTTGTCTCATTATTATTATTGTCATTGACATATCTCGGGACCCGGAGTCCCGGACCTTTAGAAAGCGTACGAGGGGCTGAAGCCAACTCGCAGAAGCCCCTTAGACAATTTTAATATTTAGTAACTTGTCTATTGCTATACTCTGTCTATGGGTTGCACCGGTAATGAGGAAAACGCCTCTCTTCAACGCCGTTTCCTTAAAAACCTGATGCAAAGATGAAAAAAAAAAACAAATGAACTAAACTCGAATTGTTTACTGTTTCCAGTACATCAATCCGTGCGCCCATGCTCCTGCCGATGTTCCCTGCTTACTACATCTTCAACTCGCTGCTGTGTCTGCTACTAGTCCTGCACATCGTGTGGACCTGGCTCATCTTGCAGATCGCTTACGTGGCTATCAAGGCTGGCCAGGTATGCCAACTAGTAGAAAATAAATAAATCAGTATCATTTTCATTAGAAAATGCGAAATGTATTACTAAAACTTCCTTACAAAGTAAAAGGTATAAGTGAAATATAGTGTCATTGTACCCATTATTAGGAAGAAAAAAAATCATCATCTAATCTGTAAATTATGTTTCCATAAGTCGACAAAATGTATGGAATAGCTGGTTTTTTCGCGGTTTATTTGTGTGAATGAAGACTCCTTTTTCGGGTTTTCAGTTATTTTAATTACAGTTTGTATGTTATTATTATTAATTTTGAAATGGTGGTCAGCGGCGGCGGTTATTATTAGGCCCTAATAGGCACAGCCCTGTCACGAACGCGCAAAGTAAAAAGAACGTACATTCCAAAGATTTTTGATAAGAAAAATAAAACAGACGAACATATCCCTCCTCTTTTTTTTTGAGGTTACTTAAAAATATAACTATCCTCTAGAGTTTTGGTTAAAATGTATGCGGCAATCACAATTAGTATCAGCCATTGATATGAATAGTCTTAAAGTAAAACTAAATAAATATTATGTGTCAAACGAGTCAGATCCCAGTCTAACCAGATGCAGCTGAATACCAGTATTTTACAAGGAGCGACTGCCTATCTGATCTCCACAACCCAGTGACGGGGTAATATAACCCCTTGGTAAGACTGGTTATCAGACTTTCGGGCTTCTGACGACCCGTAACGACTGTCAAAGATCCACGAATGACAGCCAGGACCAAAGGCTTAACGTGCTTTCCGAGGCACGGAGGAGTCTCGGTATCTAAAGATGGTCACCCATCCACGGATCAACCGCGGCAAGCTTAGCCAGATAGATCGACCCGTGCGCCTGTTATTACTTAGCCACAACCCCCTCAAGTTTAAATAAATACAAAACCTTTATTTGCAGATGGATGGTGACATCAGAAGCTCGAGCTCCGACCTGAGCGACAGCCCACACAACTCTAACCACAACTCACCGACCAGATCAAAGAGTAGAAAGTAAGTTGAAAAATAGTGTTAAATAGTGTACGGTGGTACGGACCCTTTTGTGTGCGAGTCCGACTCGCACTTGGCCAGTTTTATTATAATCATTAAAGTGATCAATACAACTCTTTAAGACCAGGTAATCCTAATGAATGTCTGTTTCATCAAAACTTAACATTTGATGATTATACTAACTTAAGGGGGAAGCGTCAGGGTAGCCCGCGAAATTCAAATTTTCTTACGTTTTTTGCAATTTGCAAGTCAGAATTAAGTTGTATGTCAAATAAAGTATGATTCGCGGCCGTAACCAATATGTATTTAAATAATTATAATCATGAGAATCAGCAATACAACTCCTTAAGTTAGTATAATCCTGCAATGTCAAGATTTCATCAAATAGTCATTCATTAGGATTACCTGGTCTTAAAGAGTTGTATTGATCACTTTAATGATTCTAATTATGTAAATAGATACTTGTTATGGCCGCAAATTATATTTCGATCAACGTCCAATCTAATATCGACTAGTAAATTGCCAAAAAAAACGTAAGAAAATTTCAATTTCGTCTTGACGCTTTCGTCTTAAGGAGGAGTTGTATTACTGATTCTAATGATTATATTTCTGTAAATACATATTTGTTACGGCCGCGAATGATACTTTATTTAACATACAACATAATACTGACTTGCAAATTGCAGAAAAAACGTAAGAAAATTTGAATTTTGCGGGCTACCCTGACGCTTCCCCCTTAACATGCGACAGTGTCAGAAATATGGGCGGGAATACACATGCCTGTAACTTGTACAAAAACTATGCAAGCAGCTGGCATGCCCTTGTGAAATTCACCAATCAGAAATTGTTATAGCACAATTATTTGTACAAGTTACAGGCATGTGTAATCTTGCTCTATTATGCTCAGATTTACCTCGCATGCAACATGTTCTCCGATATCGCGCCTCATTTCGTCGTCAGATATGTAGAACGCAGTCTCAACATTAAACTAACCATACTGTCCATTTTCCAGGGACACGTAGAGACGTTCATCTGCAGAGCAACACCAGAGTCTCGCAACAACACCGCACACAGTTTAGGTCTGTGTTCCATAACACTATGCACAGAAAACAAACTTTTTTCGTGCACACTATCCATTGCGGCTTTTCTATGAACACACCAGCCACGCAATTGAAATTATAGGTGAAAACACGCAATGGAACGCGAAATGGATTACTTAGTTCAGTTTTGTTGCAGTCTGTAGCTTAGTTTGTATTATATTGTATTTGTGAGGTTCAGCTTTGGTATGGTGAGGCTTCACGCTAAGAGGTGAATTGGGTAGGCATGGAAGATGGGAATCGGTATCGGTGGAATAATGTTCGATCAAAATAAGGATAGAGCCTCGATTTGCCTAGAGACTTGGCTACTATGTCAAATTCTGTATATTGCAAGTTTAGTGTATTTTGCCACCTTTTAATATTATGATAATGCAACTGAATTGAAATAAGTTCTGCTAAAACGTCAACATAAGACGAATAACAAATCAACTATTAAAAAAGGGTAATTCCATTCCTAATTTGATCGCATCATAAGTTGTGTGTGTGACGATTACGTTATTACGTTATAGGATGAACAAATTAATGTAAGCTAATTTATCAAGGGAACCGTTTGATATTATTGCGTCGTTGACACTCGACATATTATGTTGGTAGAGTGTAGTAGGTGCTTGCATGAAGAAAACATGGGATAATTATTATCTTTCCAACCATTTATTTTACTTTAGCGTCCATGAAGTATTGCATTTTTCGTCTACGGTTGCCTGTTAATAAATAAGGAACTTCATAGGCGTGCTATGTCAAAAGTAAAATGGCTGGAGAGGTTAGTCGTCTTTCAATTAGTTATTTGGACATATTTTTAAGTTATATTACTGTTTTTTCTCATTGATAGGTTAACAAACTAAATAACAAGGTTAAGAAAAAACATTTTATAATGTAAAAATAAGCAGAATACCGATTTCTACGGTCATGAATGAAAAAAAAATGGGTAAAAAACAACGAAATTTGTTTTTAATTTAAAACATGCCCGTTTTATTGTAAACCAAATTACGAAAAAGAACGAATAGGACATATTGTATAGATTACAAAACGTTTTAATGAGTTTCATAGTAAAATAGCGAGAAATCGGGGCTTAAACGCAAGTAATCCGTAAAGGGGCGGGGCCGCGTCAACGCCTTTACCACCTTAAACTCATCTCAAATAAAAAAAGGCAGTTACCAGATTATTTTACCTGGCGAGCCGGCCTGTCCGTTATGCCGTTTCGGGGCTCGCCAGCTAAAATAAATATTTCAAAGGGCCTTTATGCTTTCACTGTACCGAGAAACTTAAACCAACCTTAAAAAGAATTTCCTTATATACAGGGCGAGATTATTGTTGCAAGTAGGTACTGGCAAGTGCTTAACCTGTCTTAACGATGCATTTACCCTCACACACGCTACAAAATTCTTGTTAACACCGATAGCGATTACCGTTAAACGCTAGTATTTATTGTCATTCATCGATTTAAATCTTTAGACATGCCCAATACAGACAGACATGCGATATATTAAGACACTTGGCTACATTGAGAATTAGGTCTTATGGCTAGAGGTCATCAACCGATTTATGATAATACTTACTGATCAAAAATAATAATGGGAACCACAGTTCCGCAGTATCATGTTTAACGATTTAAATCGATGAAGTAATCGAGATTAAACGGAATATCGGATAGTGAAGCCTCAAGGCTTGTAGCGATTAGAACAATATGGAGGCATTAGTTGTAGAAACTGCTGCAAATGGCGCTAGTGGACCCGACGAACTAATCTCAAAGAAAATACCAAAATTAGCATTAATAACATGAGCACAAAGATATATATTTATCCGATATACATATAGGAAGATAAATATGTATTAAAATATTTAGTTACATTATTCTTTCCTACTTCTGGATTATCATTATAGACAATGGGAATTTACTTTTATCGTCTATATTACTGTATACTTTTATCGTATATATTGTCAGTTGCCACTAGCACCATCTAGCGGTCAAATGCACTCCTTTTAAAGGACCATACGTAAATAGCGTCACGCTGCAAGGACGCAACTCTACTGGAGCAGTTTCTAAGTATTTCGATGAATAGAACAGACAGACAAATATTAAGCTTGTTTTAGCCTTTTTCGTGTGACGCAACTTACAAATGGTTCAAATAATGTTTATCTAGCTTAAGCTCAATGTGTATTCGTAAGTTGATCTACAGTGGAATGGACCAAACTTAGGTTCTTTTGGTAAGCCAAATCGTAGCTGTTTGTAGTTCAAGAATACTTGTGGGCCGATAAGAGTCACAAATAAATTGAAAAAATAAATGTTTTCAAGGTGTGTAACGGTTGTTGAAATTGGATGCACGCTGGTGTAAAATAAAACTGAATTTATATTCAGAATCCCTGTGGTATCCCTGGGTACAGAACCTCGAAAAGTAGTAAAACACTCTTGTATTCGGCCCACGACATAACAGGGACCACGTAGTTGGATTAGATTTTTTCACAGTTTTATATTGACCCGACTGCGTACAAAAATATGGCGACCCCTACCCTTAACCCTTAATTTCATAGTGATGGGAATTTCCATCGAAAAGAATTTGTGTATTTATTGTATTTTTAGAATGAATTTATTTACGGACATGTATCAAAACATCAATGTTTGATCAATCATCAATGATTGTAACCACATTGTTGAGTTTACAGAAAATAGGTGCGGAAGACTTTTTAAAAGGGCTGTCACGAGATATCCTTCCTAAAAGAGGAACATTTGCCCTCCTTAAGCGAAAACCTAGATCCGTGACTGTGTTTCCCAGTTAATTTCCCTCTGTTCAGCATCACTCAAAATCACACAATGATCTTTATTATGGTGGCAATAAGGCTTCTATTTGGTTGCTGCCATTGCCAAGTCTGTTAAAATAACAGTGATCTTTATTTTCGTAGCAATAACGTCGGCGGCATTTAAGGCGTCGGGCGGTATGGGGTCGCTGCTGTCTGGGTAAAATAACAGTGAAAAGACTAAGCGTATTTTCTTCAGTGCCCGCTTGACAAATGAGCATGTGCATAGAAATCATACGCATCTTCTGCGCAGTTGGGTTCCATACATAATATCGTTATTTTTCTATAAAAAGTATTAACGCCGTACCTACATAAATATTTTTGAATTCTGATTATAATAACTGCATTCCGTTTGTACCTATTAATTGTTAAAACAACTTAATTCGTAAAGTTTTGATTTGGACTGATTTGATCATAAAGCAGAATCGCTTCCAGATTTCAATATTATGTACTTGTTTTATATTTTTTTTATACAGAAAATACGGCGTGGGATTGCCAGCCCAAAAAAAAAATATTTAACAATGGCAGTTTTGGAACTCTTTACTGTTACTCTACATTTATTATAATAATAACGGCTATCTGATGTATTTATTAGAATTTAGGTAATCAAATTTCTGTTATCTTATGTCAGTTAAAATGTGAACTTTCTCTTGTATCAACAAATCATATATTTTGTATGTCTATTTATGAATTTAAATAATAATTTCAATAAAATTAAATTAATGGACAGTTTTTTTGAGAAAAAGCAAGAAAATAGTCATTTATAATCAATCATTCAAGTGTCTTCGTAAATGTAATGAATGTTTCAAGACATTTATTTGAAATGTCTCGGCTTCCGTACATTTCCATACTGTATCTTTAATAATGTATATGCAGTAATGCAGAATATAATAGTATTTAATAGTTGTTTAAGTATTTATGTGCATACCAGTGTCACCACTGCCTATAAGGAAAAAAAATGTTATTAGTCAATAATATTTCCTCCTTGTTATCTAATATGTATGTGGTTGTAAAGTATATTAGAATGATGCTCTTATTACTGCCATATAACTTCCATTGAAACTTCCAAGTATAATATCAAAATTTGACACACCCTCTCCAAGTGAACTCCATAACAATATTGTTGAGCCAGGTTTTGACCGCTTCTTTGTAAGACGACATAGGGACCTTACCCTTGTCGTTACCCTAACTCGGGGTACTTCCCGTTAGTATTTCCACCAAAAATCTTATAGGCAGTGGCCAAGCAGGTACCTATGGTATATTCCAAAAGTATCTGTTGAAAATGTAAGCAAAGGGTTTGTTTACACATTACACTGCTATAAAAAGGTAATGGTTTAACAAAACAGAAGCTTAGTTAATCCGACAGAGCGGTGCGGGTCGCTTTACATCCAAATATCTGACACATGCGTGTAACTTATTGTTTTTAATTTTATATCTTAGTTATGTTATGTTTTAAGAGCTACTTGCACTTGGCTATATGCACTCTGGTTGTTTTCAACAAAATTGTATTGAACACCTAGCTCTGGGAGAAATTACAGTACCCGGCCAAATATACTCGTACATTAATGACATAATTATTATCAAATTTTAGAACTAGGTCGGCGTTGTAGAGCGTCTTTGTCACTCATACATGTGTGATAGGCTGTCGTCTCGTTCTAAAGCGAATAATCAGCTTTTAATGTTCCCACTGCTGGGACACTGGCCTCCTCTCTTCGAGAGGGAGTGGGCTACAATCTACCACGCGGACCCAGTTAGAGTTGATAGATGTCAATGTAGCTGAAATTATTTACACAAAGTAAAAGATCGTGATAAAGCTTGATGTATCGTATTTACGTCCGGGTAGTGTATTAAGTATATTTTAATTCCGTAAAGTTTTGTCAGAAGACATTGTGCCTTATAGTAATGGATTTTGATAAGGGGTGTACCACAGCAAATTTTGTTGAAAACAAACCATTAATTTATATTTCATTCATAAAGAGTATCTCTTTATGAATGATCGTCTACACGGAGTTTGTCACTATATCGATTAAGTTTATCGCATCACAATATTATTTTAGTTATGCTATTCGGTTGAACATTGTCGTGTACGGCTAAGGAAAGGTGCAGTTGTAATATATTTTTAAAATTGATGTTGACCAAGTGTATGTAACATACTTCATTTCAATTGGTTGTCACGATTTCTTGTACGAAAATAATTACTTTAAATAAGGTCTTATTATGTCGTAAATTGTTTCCGTAGACTTCTTCTATTAGTCTTAAAATAATGTCTGGATTAAAAAGTTTTAATTAATTTACATGAAGTTACTCTTGGTCAATGTTCCATTTACTTACAAGGAGACCTTACACCCTTCGGGTCACCGATTTGGCTGCAGCTCTACGTATTGAAAGGGATTTCCTTGTGTTGTACATTCCTAGTCTTACCTCAAAAATAAGGGAGAAATTCTTCTCTAAAGAGTCAGTCTCACCATTTGTCTAAGTTTCAATAATACTAACTCACGAAAATTGTAGTGTCGAAATGTATAGCATGTAGGCTTCTATATTCATATTTTTTATATATTAATAATATTGATAATGATTTCGATTTTTATATACTTCTATAAAAGTCACTATGATTCAATACGAAATTTTTTCGAAGAGTTATAAAATTCGAAGTGGGGCTACTAGGGCATGTGGGGTATCATATGAAAGAGCGCTGCTTGCACATTCTCAAACTTTTGTTTTTGTTTTAGGCCCCATAGTTTTTGACTTTTGATGAAAAACGTAAAAAAAATACCTTACCCCCTTATCTCCGAAGTTTGCATAGAGAAAAATCTGATATTATTCTATGTGATAGAAGTTTATTTAAAGATTACAGGAAAAATAAAACGATGAGCACGCTTTTTTTAAAATATGATGGCACGGAACTCTCGGTGCGCGAGTCACGCTCGCTCTTGACTGTTTTTTTTTTCGTTGGTCACCTTAGGGCTTTAGGAGTATACGACACTAGGAAGTCTTTCATTACGTAGAGTAGCGGCCAAGTCGGTGACCCGAAGGGTGTAAGGTCTCCTTGTTAGATGTTTGAAATGCATGTATTATATTTGTTATATGTCTGAGATTCATAATTATAATCATGGTTTGATCTCTTCTGTGAACGCATTTCTTCAACTTTCCATAACAAACTACTTTTACATTCTATTGTGTTAGTACTTTATTTTCTATTTTTATTTTTTTTAACTTTTTGTATTTTGATCTATTATTTTCGGACTGTTTACAATTTAGCGAGCTTCATTTATGATGAATGTGTCTGCTATAAATTATATGAAGCGGCGTTCTCACGAGGCGAATTAAAAAGCGGTCAACTGTGAGAATTTAAATGAAAATGAGAGCACGCTTTCAAAAGTTGATCATTGTTAAATAAAAAAGTTGACCAACTGATATTGAAGCATGCGGTGCTCGTTTCATATGTTTGCCTTG
Organism: Dicycla oo; assembly: GCA_948252095.1. Taxonomy (NCBI): domain Eukaryota; kingdom Metazoa; phylum Arthropoda; class Insecta; order Lepidoptera; family Noctuidae; genus Dicycla; species Dicycla oo. The sequence goes on along the minus strand of OX411729.1, from coordinate 13,319,649 downwards.
CTGTTGTGTAAGTAGAATTCAAAATATTGCAAATGTCTCGTTTTTCTAGAGATATTGTCGTTGCGCTTTTATCCTTCCTTTATAAATAGCGGTATCTAGAGTGCGTTTCAACAAATAGTTCGTTTGCCGTTATATTGGCAGCAATGTATACCAGTGTTACTACATTATACCAGTGTTACTACATTACACAAAATTAGTTTCCTTGAAATTAGGGAAATTTTTAACACCCTCGGCGCCATGTGTATCGTTATTGCACACACTGTGTATCATTTTAGATACACAGCCCTCTAGTTAGTTTCGACTTTGTGTATCGCTCATACACACGCTTTCTATACATTAGCATTACCATTTTTTTTTTTTTTTTTTTTCTAATATGGATGGGACAGCCACCAGGCGCTTGGCGCTGAGAGTGTTAAGTGAGGTATTTTCTATATGACTGTGAAAGGTCTACGTATAATCAATTTTATGTGATGGTGATGTTTTACCATTTATACAGTCATCTTGGAAACCCTCATTTTGCGAAGTTATGATGGTAATAAAAAACAAAAATGATAAAAATGATTTTTTTACTATAACTATGATCTTCTAAGTAGATTTTTTTTACTATAATCATGCTCGTTAACACATTATCTGCTTAATTCTTTATGCAAACGCTTGTTTATGCTACACCCTTACCGACCCTTATTTTACGATGTTTTCGAAACAATAGAGATGCACAACGAACGCACAGGTGCGGCGCGCCGCACTCGAAGAAATTTATGTAAATTGTATGGACGCGCATACGCGCCGTCAAGCACCTGGTGAACGTCCGAAAACGCGCATGTGCGTCTGCCGCGCCTAATGTATTAAGGGACATACTCCAAAGGTGTTGCCACCATCCTCATCATCATCGTCACTGACATCAGAAGTGTCACTTTCATCTCCTACTTCATATTATAATATTATAAATCTGTCCATTTCACTATCAACAGCTGGATCATCAGCTTAATATTTGAAGGGTCCACTGCAATAATGATGAATGTCCTTTGTCTTTAGATAATTGGGTTTTAAATTTATAAACGGTGTAAAAAAAAACACAGACCTGAAGATAGTAAAATGTTGTTTATTAAAGTTAAAGTATAGTATATTATCATATATTATTTCTTTGGAAAATAATCATTCTTAGGGTATTATGAACTAACTAAAAATAATATAATCTTAAGTAAGAAGACATTTATCCTTATCCTTATTGCCGTGAACGCCTGTGACGTTGAGCGTTCTAGCCATGTAGCCAAAATTTTAAAAACATATTTATCTCGGAACTGCAAGCGATATCGCTAAGTTTGTAAACAAGATTTCTAACTACGTAGTCGAGTGACCGAATGGCATTACTGGTTAAGAATTAAATGTTTTTGGACATTCATCATTATTGCAGTGGACCCTTCATTTCTCTTTAATCTTCTTGACATGCTCGCAATCCTTTCTCCATTCTTCCTGAGTTATGGTAACAAATGCTTCTGTGATTTTAACGATGTTTTTCGCTTCTTGCCACACATTTTTTTCAGCAATTCATCTTTTCAACAGACTCCATATGAGTTCAATGGGGTTTAAGTAATGGTAAGGCGGAAGCCTTACTACTTTATGACCATGCTCTTCCAATATTTGGTCTGCTTCATACATATACAGGGTGAATTTTTCAAGTGGGCGTGGATGGCCTAATCCGAAACTATGAGGAATAGCGAAAAGCACTCAAAGGAGTTTCGGGCTCGATTTTGATGAAAACTAAAAGTGCATTATTGGGTTTTTGAAAAAAGAAAAATACACACTGTATTATTACACCATTCGTTAGTGTCGCTAATAAGTATCGAATTCTGGGAAATAATGACATACGGCAAACTAAAGGAGAGCTCAATTAACACATTAGGTGCGGCAGACGCACATGCGCGTTTTCATAACTTTCTTCGAGTGCGGCGCGGCGCACATGTGCGTTCGTTGTGCATCTCTATTGTTTCGAAAACATCGTAAAAAAAGGGTCGGTAAGGGTGTAGCATAAAGAAGCGTTTGCATAAAGAATTCAGCAGAGAATGTGTTAAATAGAAGAAAAAAAATATTTTTCTTTTGTTACCTACCTATTACACCTTAACTGACTAATTGTTGAGACCATTGTTTTCAATATATAGCCGATTTCGAAGTCTCAAGGATTTTACTGCATTCAGCATTACAATATTATTGATTCCATTTGGAATTGGCCATCCACGCCCACTTGTAAAATTCATCCTGTATAGGCGGCTCTTTGTGCTCTTTGATGAGTTCAAATAACCGACCTTTTACTATAGTCGGGTGAATATTCGAGCGTTTTAATCGCCGTCATTACCGTTCACCAAAAGTTGATGAAAGAGAATATATTTAATGAAATATTTCATCAATTCCCAGAATCTGCTTAAGGACCAGAATCGGGAATTGCTGAAATATTTCATTAAATATATTCTCTGTCATCAACTTTTGGTGAACGGTAATGACGGCGATTAAAACGCTCGAATATTCACCCAGTCGGTAAATAAGCAAGACCTTTATATACAATCCAATTTTGCATTTCAGCCTTTGTGCTTGACATAGGTGCCTTATGGATCGCTACGGTATGGTAGGAGGCATTATCCATGACAACAATTGATGTGAGGCAGAGTCGGTAAAAGCGTTTCTATAAGCCTTTTTTTATTTGCTCTATTGATATTTAGATGTCAGTCGCAAGCAACGGCTGCTTGCGACTGACATTTAAATATCAGTGGGTAAAAAGCCGATGACGCCACGGACTATAATCCTCCGTGGCCCGTGAAATCACTGGATGTACGTCTTCTTCCGTTTCACTTTGCCAGCATTATAAAAGTCTCGTCCAAATATACAACCGGTCGCTGGTTTCCAAGCAAGACTATTCTTTCTTAGTTCTTCCAGATACGATAACGCCAGGCAACAATGGCGCCGATTCCCTTGTTCACAAACTAAATTTAAGTTCAGTGCATCTTTTTCTTTCTATTTCATTAGGAAAAGTACTGAGGATATATATTAGTTTAGTCCTGTCTAATTAAGATACTCCAAAGACAAGTTTAGACGTGATTAAAAATTGGCTACTACAATACGTCAATTTCTACTAATTTGACAGGACTAAACTAATATTTATCTTCTGGCTTAAACTAATACTAATATTTGTCTTGTCACATCTACTATCTTGACAGACAGGGGCAATAGGAACTATTTGTTGAAACGCACTTTACCATTAACTGTCAAGTGACCGCGTTAAGTTTTTTTGATGCTCCGTATTTATTTAATGACATGAAATTAATAATGCAAGAATCGATTGGTCCGAATAAGACTTCTTTACTAATAAAATATTTTGAATATTGAACTGCATGTCTGCTGTATATATATACTTGTATTGTGTATATGTAATAAATAATATGTATTGCGTGTCCAGGTGGAGCTACGGTATGTCGAACTTTAGTTTGTATAACAAAGTTCTAGTCAAAGGGATACTAAAATAAGATTATGTACCTAAGCAAAAGCGATAATTATAAATTAAATTGATGGAATTAATTTGTGTTTTATTATCTCTCCTGGACACAGTCGGTTGTTCTATAAAATGCTCTCTTTTGTACACAACTGATATTATTGTTAACTTCAGTAATACTGTGTTGCGTTTGAGAAATAAAACTCGGGAGTTGAATTATAAAACTTTTTTTTTTATTAAATTTAGGTAATTACCTAGATAATTATATAAATTTAATGTCCTTTACGTCGCTACAGATATGCAATTATTATTGCAAGGATTAACGAACGAACTTTAAAATACTATAAACCCATTCATAGGGTGGGCAAAGTTCTCACACTTGAAACTCTCAACGAGTTAATATTATACACTATAGTCCGATTCGGAGCCGGATCGGCTCCTGGCTCTATACTATAGAATACACAAACTGACCCGTCTGTCTTGGATCATGTCCATGTGGCGAGTCTTGACGGCGCGCTGTGCGTCGAACGGTGTTCGGAACGCGACCCGAGCGTCGCCGGTCGGCTGTCCGCGCTCGTTGTACCGCCTGATCACATCGTCCTGACTCAGTTCGAAGTCTGAGAAGAAGTCCATGATGTCATCTATTGAAGCGCGGAACGGCACATTCTCCATGGACACCACGCACCCGGGAGCTCCGAAGTCGTCAAGAGCGGGGTCGTGGTCGTCCTCCATGCGACCGTTGTCGAAGCCCCCGCCAGAGCCGCCGCGACCGAAGCCTCTTCCGCGACCTCCACCACGACCTCGATCGAACCCGCGACCTCTATCGTTGAAGCCACCCCTCCCTCTAAAATTACCTCGTCCTGAGTCAAAGCCGCCGCGGTTGAAACCGCCTCGATCAAAGCCTCCTCTGTCGAAGCCACCGCCGCGCCCTCGGAACCCGCCGCGGAAGCCTCCCCCACGCCCGCCCTGCATGGGCTCAAAGAACTGCGGCTGCTGTTGAGAAATGTTACCGAGCATTCCTTCCCGTATTTCAGGCAGCTTAGGTCCTTCTAAAGCTTCCTCAACCACACTGCGCGGCACCAAGTCCACAGTTACACGACATCCCTCAAGGTTTTGTCCGTGTTTAGTGGTCGCCAACCTCGCTTCCTGTGTAGATCTAAATTCACAGAAGCAGTCTCCGGACGGCATTCCGTTGGTATCCAGCATTAGATGTATTCGGGCAGGCACTGCGTTCGTGTCTGATAGGAAGGTGACGATGGTTCTGTCGGTTGCATCTCTAGGTAAACCTTTCATCAGAACGCAGTCAAGATGTTCGTCTTCTATGTCGGTCGGGATGACGTTATTTTGGGGCTTAGAGATCTGATCTATTTGGTTAGAAAATTGCTGTCGGTTAACCCAGTTTGAAGCAGCCGTCCGGGGATCCATCGGACCGGAACCTGGAAATCCTCCAAACTGTGGGCCGGGGAACTGTCCTGGAAAGCCCTGCTGCTGCGCGAACGGGGGCGTGAAAAACGGTGATCCTTGGGGTTGCGGTTGTATCGGCGGACCTCCTTTCGTTCCTCCAGGACCGTTTTCGAACTGCCGCCTTTGTCGCGGGTCCCGTGGCGGTGCCACCTCGGGCGGAGGACTGTCCTCCTGTGGCGGTATGCTTGGCGGCTCCTGTGGCTGCTGAACCTGACACTTCTGTTTCTCTTTATCATACTCTTCTTCTGTAACAGGGATCATTGTTGGATGCCTTTTCCCAAAAATGTATCTTTCTTTTCTGTCCAGTGCTAGTTTTGCATCTTCGGGTTTTACGAATTGCACGTAGGCAACTTTAGATCTAGTCATACGACAGTCGCTGACCATAATAGAGAGCAGAGAAAAATCGCTGAAAGCTTTTATTATATCGTGTTCTTTTACGAAGTGTGGTAGTTCTGTTAGTTTAAGCACATTAAAGCGCAGGTTGTCACGTCGCATATCTGGAGGGGCAGGCACAGCCAGATGTGCATCTTCTTCGTCATTATCTTGGCGGTACGGAAGGAATGAGTCTACCGCTGTCTCATAAGTTTCATCATCGAGCCCTTCTACGATTACTTGAGCGCCCTTCAACTCGTTGTTCTTGTTCTGCAATGCTAGTTGTTTTGAGCGAGGGTCACAGAACCTCACAAAGATATTTCCTGTACGACGTCCCATATTATCATTAATCATTTTGATACCGTGTTTGTCGATCAAAAATGGAAAGAAGCGTCGCACGTCGCCGTAACTAGTATGGTTCGGTGCGTTCCTGATAGCGACGCTGCAGTCTCGTTGTTGATCAGCGTCAGCGAAACGACTTTGACGTCCGTCCCGCCGGAAGCTGCTTCCGCCGCGGCCCATACCACCACGCATTGAAGGACTCTGCATTCTTCCACCGCCATTCTGATCACCCTGGAATGCATTCGGATTACGCTTTTTGCCGAGCTCCTGCAATTTGTTAAATGCGTCGGCCATGGAGGGATCGTTGAAGCGAGTCATCGGCGAGTCGCGACCTAAGGGGTTGTTTTGTATGTTGTTTGAAGGAACCATCTGTTGGGGAGGCATTAGCATGTTTGGATTCTTTACGTTTCCAAAAGTTGGTGGACCGAGCATTGGGGGCCCCCCATCCAGAGTAAAGATCGACTTTTCCTGAGAGCCTTCAGGAGTTCTGTGGTCATTGTTTCTGCGGTCACGGGATCGGCGCGAAGGTGACCGGTCGCGGGATCGGCTGCGGTCTTTCCTGTCTCGCTTGCGGTCGCGTCGGTCTCGACTGCGGCTGCGGTCGCGGCGGCGTCTGTCGCGGGAGCGGGACCTGTCGCGGCGGTCTCTCTTGCGATCTTTCCTGTCTCTGTCGCGTGACCTGGAGCGTGTTCGGGAGCGCCGCCTATCCTTCTCCTTGCTGCGCTTTCGGTCTAACTTCTCGTCATCTTTGTCCTCGTCAGCGTTAGGAGTATTATTAGACGTTGGGCTGATGAGAGGTGCGGGTGGTTCAATGACGGCGGGTTGAGGAATTTCTTGCGGATTACCGATCCCAGGGATGCCGAAGCCTGAGAGAGGATTGTTACCTAGTGCGGTGGAGAATGGGTTGAGGCCGGAGATGCTGAGAGGTTGTTGAAGAGGGGGTATAGTGGCAGGCGAAGGCGCAGGAGCGGCCGGGGGCGCGGGCATGGGGGCGGGTGGCGGCGCGGCCAGGAGCAGAGGGACGCTCTGTCGCGCGGTCTCGATCACCTTGTGCATTTCTGAGCGAGAGCTGAGTAACAGCTTCACTTGGATCTCTTTGATCTTACCGCCGTCCAGCATCATCGCTTGGCGCGCGTCTTCATCCGTACTGTAACAATTACAATAATGGTGAGCATTGAATAAAATAGCTTTTAGAGGATATTCATAATAGTTTGGTTTCTGTCTGTACAACTTTGATCTCACTAATTAATGGTGGTTTAAGTGGTTTATCTTAATTAGAGATGAGAGAAGTTATGTGACGTGTAGGCAGTAGGAATTTACTTTTCAACTACAATATATTTCATCCAGACTGGTAGGACCAGTAGCAAAATCCGAATCGTGTAATAGCTTGGCTACCTACATATTTATTTATTTATTAAAATCCGAATCGTGTAATAGCTTGGCTACCTACGTATTTATTTATTTATTAAAATCCGAATCGTGTAATAGCTTGGCTACCTATATATTTATGTATTTATTAAAATCCGAATCGTGTAATAGCTTGGCTACCTACGTATTTATTTATTTATTAAAATCCGAATCGTGTAATAGCTTGGCTACCTACGTATTTATTTATTTATTAAAATCCGAATCGTGTAATAGCTTGGCTACCTACGTATTTATTTATTTATTAAAATCCGAATCGTGTAATAGCTTGGCTACCTACATATTTATTTATTTATTAAAATCCGAATCGTGTAATAACTTGGCTACCTACATATTTATTTATTTATTAAAATCCGAATCGTGTAATAGCTTGGCTACCTACATATTTATTTATTTATTAAAATCCGAATCGTGTAATAGCTTGGCTACCTACATATTTATTTATTTATTAAAATCCGAATCGTGTAATAGCTTGGCTACCTACGTATTTATTTATTTATTAAAATCCGAATCGTGTAATAGTTTGGCTACCTACGTATTTATTTATTTATTAAAATCCGAATCGTGTAATAGCTTGGCTACCTACGTATTTATTTATTTATTAAAATCCGAATCGTGTAATAGCTTGGCTACCTACGTATTTATTTATTTATTAAAATCCGAATCGTGTAATAGCTTGGCTACCTACGTATTTATTTATTTATTAAAATCCGAATCGTGTAATAACTTGGCTACCTACATATTTATTTATTTATTAAAATCGGAATCGTGTAATAGCTTGGCTACCTACGTATTTATTTATTTATTAAAATCCGAATCGTGTAATAGCTTGGCTACCTACGTATTTATTTATTTATTAAAATCCGAATCGTGTAATAGCTTGGCTACTTACATATTTATTTATTTATTAAAAGCCTGTGATGTCCCACCACAGGGCAAAGGCCTGCCTACTCTCTTTCAACTTCTCTCTGTCTACATATACATAAAAGAAAACCGTTTATTATCCAGGTTAGGTGAACAGTGTCTAAGCAGATACCTACACTGGTTAAGCACAAGTTGAGCCGAAAGCCACATATTCTTCTACACATTATTTGGATATTTTTTTTCCATTAGACCATACCTGGGAATCGACTGTTTCTGGAAATATCGAAGGTCAGTCGCAATTTTTTTTTTACTTTTTTACGAAAACGAATTCCAAGTGTAAACTTTTTATCCAAACAAACATTACCTAAATTTCGGTTTTTCTTAACAAATTACGCATTCGAAGTTACAAAAAGGCAATGAATATCAGACGCACACTACCACAAGTGCCTACGCGTATGCCGGCTGTTTGCCTGGGTTCGCGTTACATTGCGTGCAACTGTTATTTTTATAAGTAGTACCCATCGATCTCAGTGATCGATGGTAGTACCTAAAAATAAAAGTCGTTACCCAGCAATATTTATTGCGCAAAGCTGTATAGGTAGTCGGTCTGCGTCTTGTTGCAGTAAATAATGATTCAATTGCTTTGCTACCGAATTACAATTTAGCTGTTAAAAAATAATACAAAGGAAATAAAAATAAATTTAGCAAAGAATAATATTACTCCACCGTTTTTTGCTGGACTATTTGCGGTATGAGTTGCACTTGCTCGACCTGCCTGGTAAAATACTCTGTTTGTGGAAGGACAATAGGTAGGTAGGTACCTAAATATACTGCTAAATGCATATTTGAAAGTTAAAGAAAGTTTTTATTCCATTGATTTAAACGATTGACAGAACGCTTTAAGGTGGAAGCGTCAGGGTAGCCCGCGAAATTCAAATTTTCTTACGATTTTTTGCAATTTGCAAGTCAGTATTAAGTTGTATGTTAAATAAAGTATGATTTGCGGCCGTAACAAATATGGATTTACTGAATTATTTACATTAGAATCAGTAATACAACTTGTTAAGTTAGTACCTATAATCCTGAAATGTCAAGATTTCATGAAATAGTCATTCATTAGGATTACCTGGTCTTAAAGAGTTGTATTGATCACTTTAATGATTCTAATTATGTAAATAGATACTTGTTACGACCGCAAATTATAATTTGATCAATCAATATAATACCGACTTGTAATTGCAAAAAACGTAAGAAAATTTGAATTTCGCGGGCTACCCTGACGCTTCCCCCTTAAAAAGAGTTTATTTGACATCTGTAATACAACGAGCGAACCTGCGGGCAAGCAAATTCTCCTCACAGACAACGCCCTGCGCTAGGGAGTCCGCTACCACAAGGTAAAGTAGTCCAGTGCATCCACTTCAATCAAATGCACAACACAATATTATCTGACATACACGATCTCAGTCGCTAAAACAAACTTCAACATTTACCCCCAAACCAAATAAAAAAGTAAACTTTTTTATTTGGTCTGAGCATTTACCATTCTGTCGACTAGAAGAAACTGCATTGTTACATGCAATTTTAGAAATTGCATACATTACGACTTAATCGACCACTGAACCGATCATCCTGAAATTTTGCATATATACTTTGTCACGTGTATGACATAGGGTACCTTTCATCCCGAAAAAAGTACTGTTTCCGAGGAAAACTACAATAACGTTCTTATGATAATAGATGGCGCCACGTGTCTTTCGAATCATGATTGAATTATATTATACATATCGCTGCTTTGCGTGAATACCCGCACAAACCAAAATTTTGAAATGACTGGTTTAGAACACAGTCAAATGCAAAATAGTTCTTATTTCATGGTCAGTAAGACTTACATTCATAATAATAATAATCGGCGGTTTTGCCGTTATGAATGTGAGTCTTACATCCATGAAATAAGGACTATTTTGCATTTAGCTGTGTTATAAACTAGTAATTACAAAATTTTGGTTTGTGCGGGTATTCATGCAAAGCAGCGATATTATTAAAGAAACTTTAGTAATGTGTTAAGTTTTTAATAAAAGAAAAATTTTAGTACCTAATACATTTCGTGAGTGTCGATAGACCGGTTTCTCATCCTCCTAACTATCCTATTAATATTATAAATGTGAAAGTTTGTGAAGATGTTTGTTACTCAATCACGCCATAACGGCTGAACGGATCTGGATGAAATTTAGCACAGAGATACATTATATTCTGGAATAGCATACAGAATACTTTTATCCCGGAAAAATGTACGGTTCCCCTGGAATAATTTCCAACATCCACGCGGGCGAAACTGCTGGCAAAAGCTAGTAATATTATAGACGCGAAAGTAAGTTTGTTTGCTTGATACCTTACCATTTTGCATATACGTTGCCAAGGTTTGCATGTACGTGACCAAAACAATTAGGCGCATGACAGCTATGAAGTTATTGGAACTAGGGAGGGAACACCGGAACGGTGATTGATATTGTACGTATTATCATCACTGTCGAAAGCGAGTATACGACTGTGCCGTCACTACGGGAAGCGCGGGGATAGGTGCGGGGTGCTGGCGCCAAACGGAATTCCTGTCATGCGCCTAATTGTTTTGGTCATGTAGTACAGAATATTATACATGCGAAAGTGAGTTTGTGTGTTTGTTACGCTTTCATGCTAAAATTTTAATTTAAAATTTGGACATAGGGTACTTTTTATCCCAGTAGCGCATTCCCGTTGGATAATTTCCGAACTCCACGCGGGCGAAGCTGCAGGCAAAAGCAAGTCTACCATAAAACAAAATGTGAGTGTAAGTAATTTTAGATTTATTTGATCATGTATGGAGAAAGTGTGGGGGTTTGAATGGGAGAGGTGTGTGTTCACGTAAATTGTGTTATATAGGGGTGTATGGGTGTGTTGTGTTATGAAGAGTTTGTTTGTGTGTAGTGTTTTTTGTTCCTACTTAGTAGATTTGTCAAGAGATGTATGCCAGTAGAGATTCGGTGTTATTGTAGTCCTGTTGTATGAGCAAGTCTGTAATTTTAGATTTGATATTAAATTTACTTAAGTTTGTTATATTTAATTTCTTTTGTATAGATAGTTTTATATACTTACGTGAATACTTAACACGTACCTACAAAGTATTGGTGTTTTGCAAACGAGGTTTTGTGCTGTACACCAGAGGGGACATATACTATGTTCGCTTTCTTGGGTCAGGTAGGATGTACTCTCGAGGCGGATCGAACAACACACAGCTGACGTAACGTCAGAACTTTGCCGTCAGAAACTTAGAATAGAGTTGTGCTGTGAGGTATCTAAACGGTTTCCTGGAGCTCTTTCTGCTCTCAGAATGAGTCTTAGCTGTTTTGCTTGTTTGGTAAGTCCAGAGGACCACCATATAAATTAAATAAGCTTTTCGTGAAGGTTGAATTTGTTGTTCATACAAAATTAAGACGCGAAGGTAGTTATTATTTTACATATTTTTTAGCATAATTCTGTCACGCCGCGGCGTGACAGAATTATGCTAAAAAATGCTATCCGGCGCGTGACGGCGCGCCGTCACGCGCCGGATAGCTGCGTTGGCACTTCCACTTTTTTCCTTAACCGTGTATATTACTATAATGTCTTAGATAATCTGTGGGACTTTGTTGACATAATTGACAATTGCGTTTATTTACACACAAGATTAGAAATAAAAGGTACTTGAACGACAAAAATTTACAAGAAAATGGAATTGATTCTAGTTGCCCCTTCCTTTTGGATAGCAGTTTCGTATACCTAGAGAAGAATGGGCTAGAAACTCCAAAGTTACCCTTTTAAAATGTTTTACAATATTTTGTATACTTACCTACTTACATTAATTAGTGCGATACTCCCTGGCCGCCACACAGTGGAAAATTTTATGGAAATTATTTGGGAAGACGATTGTGTTTACTGTTATCGTACTTTTGTTACTGACTGTACCACCTACCTACTTACTGTCTCGTTGGTCTTGTGGTAACTAGTGCGACTGCTAAGAGATGTGTCCTGGGTTCGACTCCCAAGTCGGACAAAGTTAGGTATTGGGTCTTTCCATCAGGAATTTCTCAGTAAGCCCGGAATCAGGATTTGTGCCAGTTAATAGCAATAGCCTCGCGCCTTTCACATAGCACCTCAACCTAACTGACGAAATGACCACCATGATGATTTTTAATTGACCTCTGCTATACCTACCCCGTCGTGAATAATGGGCGTGATGTTATACATTTATTTTGTGCCAACTACACTGGTCAGCAAATAAACCGAGCCACCCGCTACCTAGGAACTCTGATTCGATTTTCTCAAAAAGTATAAAACTTACAACTATCAGTTATACCTACAAAAAGTGCGTTTCATGGTGATTAAAATGACTACAAATTAATTCGAAAGTACCGTCAACTCACATTGTAATCAAGCAACAAACACAATGCTAACGATTTGCTCTGTTTTGACCAGAGTTTGAAATTAGCGTTCTTTTTCTCTACAATGAGGGTAGTCGGATATTTCTTATCATTTCTTTAGTTTTTGTCCATCGTTTGCTCAGACGCATGTATTTTTGCTACTTTTTTCGATTAATAATGGATACAACACCTCAGGAAGCAGCTCAAGCTGTAGCATTACTTCAAGCAGGCATTGCGCAACGTGAAGTCGCTCGAAGGCTTCGAATCAGCAGATCTTCGGTGCAACGAGTTTACAGACGATACCTACAGACTGGAGCATTCGATCGCCGTCCAGGTACGGGCAGACCTAGGGCTACATCAGCAGCAGATGATCGTTATATCCACCTTACTGTTCTGCGAAATCGCCACCTCAACGCAGTTCAAGTCCAACAAAGTCTGCGTGACGAACGCCAAGTGGTCATAAGTTCAGATACCGTCAGAAGGAGACTTGCTGAACGGAACCTGACCCCAAAAAGAGCTGCAACAGGCCCAGCATTAACGGTAGCACACCGTCGAGCACGACTTGAATTTGCTCGAGAGCATAGGGATTGAACATTAGAGCAGTGGAGTAATGTACTCTTCACTGATGAGACCAGGGTGAGTCTACATGGAAGCGATCGATGTCAGAGAGTATATCGTCGCCCTGGAGAACGTTATTCTCAGTGTTGCATCGAGGAAACTGTTGCTTATGGAGGAGGATCTGTAATGGTCTGGGGCGGCATCTCGTTAACAGCACATACAGCGTTAGTTTTCATCGAACCAACGGGCCATACACGTGGACTGACTTCTCATCGCTACATTACTGAAATCCTCGCAGACCATGTGGTACCTTACGCAGGATATATCGGATATGATATGCAATTGATGCATGATAATGCACGGCCTCATGTTGCTCATGTGGTGACCCAGTATCTACGCGACGTCAGCATTCGTACGATGGACTGGCCAGCTCGAAGCCCGGACTTGAATCCGATAGAACACTTATGGGATGAGCTGAAACGTCGGGTTCGAGCCCGGGTACCTGCTCCAACAAGGCTTCCAGAGCTGCGAATCGCAATTGAAGAGGAGTGGAATACAATTCCTCAAGATTTTATCGTCAGGCTCGTAAGGTCGATGAATACAAGGATGCTGGCAGTTATCCGAGCAAGGGGAGGGAATACGGAATATTGATCAAAAACTTTTTTTTATTTTATCTTTGTTTTTGGCTTTAATTTTTTTTTGTCACTTTATCATTACTAACGATTGTCACGACTGGAAAAGGACTCTTCTTTGTAAAATCCTTAATAAACACTGAAATATTGATTAAACCCAATGAGTTTCCTTTCATTTTAATCACCATGAAACGCACTTTCTGTAGGTACAACTTTGATAATTGTAGGTTTTTTAGTTTATGAGAAAATCGAATTAGAGTGCCTAGGTAGCGGGTGGCTCGGTTTATTTGCTGTCCAGTGTACTTAGCGAATTTTATGATACCCACAACAGGCACGCCTTTAGAGACGTGCCAAGAAAAAGTTGGGTAGGAGTATACCTAAGCGCAATATCCGACTAATAGACGTTGCAATCAATAAATACCTACCTACTTAAATTAAGCACCTAATAATAATGTATAATACCGTGTTTCATACGACGCGAATTTCTTCGCGCCTTAAAGGCTTGTTTATACTGTGCGAGCTGGCCGCGGCAGTTAGATACTGCAGTGCAGCTACTCGCACCGTGTAGACCGCATCATACAAGTTGTCATGAGTCGGTAAGTAGCTCGCATTCGAGTATTATTACAACATTTTCTGTTTTTAGTCACCACTCGCCTTCTCCCGCCACGCCACAATGCAGCAGCTCTAGTTTCTCTAGCGGCCAGAACTGCTTCTCAGTATCTCTAGATACCTACTCTCATCGTGTGACCTCTCGATGCGAGCAGAGTTACTGCCATGCGAGTATACAGAAGCAGTAACTACTTCAGGGGCGTAGCTACCGCCGCGCGCCGCACCTTGTCTTTTATACGGGGCCCCCACACGTGTAAGCAAAAATTCGTAAAATATTATCCAAATCCTCAAATTCTTATTCAGAGATAACTAATATTATAAATGCGAAAGTAAGTTTGTATGTTATCTTTTCACGCCTAAACCGATCATCCTGAAATTTTTGCATATACGTTGCCAGGTGTACACACACGGACAGATAGGGTAGGTAGGTACCTTTCATCCCGATAAAATGTACTGTTTCCGAGGAAAACAACAATAACGTTCTTATGACAATAGATGGCGCCACGTGTCTTTCAAATCATGATTGAATTATACTATTATAGAAACTTTAGTAGTGTGTTAAGTTTTTTATTATTTTTATTTAAGTATAATACATTTTATGAGTCGAGTGTCGATAGACCGGTTTTTCATCTTCCTAACAATCCTAACTATGTATAATATTAAAAATGCAAAAGTGTTGTTTGTTTGTTGTTTACGCTTTCACGCTAGAACGGCTTTTCCCTTTGACGCCACACCCATAGCTCGCATCAATAAGCTAGGCCGTTACACGGATTAGTCCACTAGCTTCTGCCCGCGACTTCGTCCGCGTGAAATTTCTTGTTCCCCCGACCCACCCCGTCGCATCGCATTGCCTGCCCGCGCTATTACGACTAAACTAAAATACAGATCCCACGACAACGACTTCCGAAATTAAAGTTATTTCATAATGTTCAGTTAATTTCTTTTTGAAGTCGATTTAATTTTTTTTTTTTAACTAGTCTAGGTGATTAAGTTAGATAGGCAGTCGCTCCATGTAAAATACTGGTATTCAGCTGCATCCGGTTACACTGGAAGCCGACCCCAACATAGTTGGGAAAAGGCTAGGCAGATTTTGAGGTGATTAAGTTCATTAACAATGTATGAGCATGTGCGCTGACCCTCTAAGGTCTCATTCACAGTACCGAGTTGCAGACCTGACAGTAGACAGCTCAGTGGCGTAGCTAATCCTAAAGGGGTCCATTCAAAATAATATGGATGGGGGTGAATAAAATAGCGTCCTCAATAGGGAGGTTAAGCGGTCATTGACTTACAATTAGTGTAGGCACTACGACAATGCGAACGAAGTGATAAAAATTGGAGCATCCAGACTCGAATACGATAAGTTTTCACTGAACAGCGAGCGAAGGGATCTCGAAAATCTCCAATTTTCAAGCTCACTTCATTCTGGACCGGGATTGGTTAAGTTTTCATTGTAAGTATTTATAGGTACTAAAGGAAAATTGGAGCATCCAAAAAAAATTCATTTCTCTAACGTTTTTGGATGAATATTCGAGCGTTTTAATCGCCGTCATTACCATTCGCCAAAAGTTGATGAAAGAGAATATATTTAATGAAATATTTCAGCAATTCCTGATTCTGGTCCTTAAGCAGATTCTGGGAATTGATGAAATATTTCTTTAAATATATTCTCTTTCATCAACTTTTGGCGAATGGTAATGACGGCGGTTAAAACGCTCGAATATTCACCCTTTTGACACTTTGCTTCAATTCGTTACTGGAACGCGTAGAAGACGGGTAAGTTAAAATTTGATACTGCTTCCAGAATAATAAAAAAATGCCTCTAACTTCAGCTCAAGTCGCTCAAGCTATATTGCATCGGAACCAAGGGCGAACGCAGAGAGAAATCGCTGCAACTTTTGAATGTACCGCGTACAACTCTCAGGTACGCATTAACCAGGTACGATCAGACTGGTCTGTACACGAGGAAACTAGGAAGTGGAGGAATTAGGTGCACTTCAGCACAAGATGACCGATTTAATGCTCTCGCAATTTCAAGAAATCGGTTCCTCACTGCAGTCGAGGTTGGCAGTGCCTACAAGCGCCCCGAGGGTTCAAAGTAAGTGTGCGATAAATTAGGAGAATAGAGGAATGGGACTTGCATGCTCAAATACCAGCTCAAGGTCCAGAACTCCTCCGGCATCACCGTGTTGCTCGAGTTCAGTTTGCTCGCGAGCAGGCAAATTGGACTCACGTCCAGTGGAGTAGTTCTATGGACAGATGAACGCAGAGTAGCCTTACGAGCTCCAGACGGCCGCGAACGAATATGGAGAAGACGCGGAGAGCACCAACAGGTAAAACGTCAGTTTTCATGGTGGGTCTGTTGTGATTTGGGGAGGATTAGGTTCGGACGCTCGCAAAGGGTTGACCGAAATTGAAGGTCGTCTTACAGCAGTGTGGTACGTTGAAGAGATCATATGTGAATGTTTTACCATACATGGGGTTCATTGGTAGTGAGGAAATTCTTTTAATGCAAGATAATGCCCTCCCGCACACAGGACATTGTGTGGTTACCTCTCAGAGACTAGAACAGCCAAATTGGAGTGGCCAGCAAGAAGCCCAGCCATGAATCCCATAGAACATGTAAGGGACATGCTAAAAAAGCGAATCTGTGAAGACCTTTCATTATTTGAAAACCGCTGTGGTGACTGCCTGGGACGAAGTTCCCCAAGTAAACATTAAAAACATCATCCAGCTGTTCGCATGTAAAGTAAGTCGTTTGTTTCATTTTGACAATAAACTAATACGCTTGGGCGAAATTCCGTGCCGCCGTGTAGTTAACGCTACAGAGGAGTAAATGAACGTAATTGACAGTTTAATATAAGAAACACCACAACTTGTTAGGTTACTTTTTTATGAGGATATATTTGGCTGATTAAATTACTCACTACCGTTTTATTTAAATTAATAACAATTTGCTCATTTGGTCGATGCGACATTTTTTATAGGTAAGTTCTCTATGAACTAAGTGATTGGACCCCAAAATCACTTTCCGAATCATTTCTGTTACCATCACAAAAATCACTTCCGGTTAACGTACCTACTTTCACTTTGAATCGGACATGTTTTATAATTATGATTATGTAGTGTTATTTTTTTAAAGTAAATAATGCTTATATAGATAAGTTTATTCCTGAAATTAGAGGAATAGACCAATCTGTCATCTTTAGTAGCTGTCCTGTCAAACAAATAGCTATAAACACGTTATTGTGACGCATAATTTAGCTTTTTCATTCAAATAGCTATCCGTAGTAAGAGCTATAGACTCTTCCATCGATAGGTAGGGGCCGGTAAGATTACATAACCTCATCATCTGCCTAGCCTTTACCCAACTATGTCGGGGTCAGCTTCCAGTCTAACCGGATGCAGCTGAATAAAGTTCAAGTCCGATCCTGCATGGAGTATTGCAGTCACCTTTGGGATGGATCAGCCATATACCAACCAGCCGCGCTTGACTCGGTGGAACGCAGAGCTAAGAGGCTCATTGGCGACATAAAACTGGTGGATGCCAGGCTTCATAGCTTGGCTCATCGCCGCAAAGTTGCCTGCTTGTCGGTCTTCTACAGATTATCGGAGAGTGTGCCCAAGAACTCCACGACCTCATTCCACCGGCCCCCTTCTACCATCGGACATCTAGACGCACTGCCAGTTACCATCCCTACCTGGTTGCTATTCCACCAATTCACACTAAGCGCTTCCAAATGTCTTTTATAATGCGCACAGCAAAGGAGTGGTTAAAGGGATCGGTCGTTAGAAGATGCCTTATAGTGAGTTTGGAGAATTTACTGTACAAATACCTTCGAAGTAGGTAATACCACCTACAACTAAAAATCGGTTCCTTATTTTTCCTCCAGTAAGTTTTTTTTGTTGTTTTGTTTTCCTCAATGTGTATCACAGAAATTCAACATGTATCTTCCTATTATTCGCAATAGCATTTTTTTTAAATAATTTTTAACTGACAAGACATACTTTAACTGCTACACGACACAGCTACGTAACACGTCGCAACTTACCTACCCCACGAAGTTAGAATTGCACATAACTTATTATCTTGGTTGTTTGGTAAATTCACGTTAGAAAATTAGGTAAGAAGGTATCTCACCTTATGCGAGCTGATGATGCAGTCGACGAAGGTGAATGCTTGTATAGAATTAGCGAATTAACTCGAGGTTTGGAAATCTCACAGATTAGGCGTAGCTATCGGAAAATTCGGAAATACACGTTCTTCTAACTTAACAGAAAAAAAATATTGCTGCCGTTCGTTACTGGGGAGTTTGTTGCGCCACTTCTTCATTCCAGCTAAAGCACTAAGGAGTAGTGAAGGGCGGGCGTTTCGGGCATTTTGACGTTCAAAAAGTGCTCAGCCAAATTTCAATCAACGACTTTTGGTTGATTTGATTACAGACAGACTCCGGCGACATTTTCGACAGTCCATTCAAATGAACTCATACAATTGCCTTCTGATACTACTGGAGCACCGGCGCCTGTCCGCACACGTTTAGTATCTACCTATATGTGTAATGTAAGTAGAGCCATTGTCATTGTCTTGTCTGAGCTAAGCCAATCACGGCGCGGCAGAACTGCTGCGTTGCGGGGGACAATTAATTTCATCATACGTCCACTAGACTTAGGTACAGTCCGATGTCTAGTGGACGTAGATATAATGAAATTGACTTGGCTTGGATATAATGAACTTGATGTTATGCGATTCCAACGGACTCTACAACTACTACTTTTGGGGTCCTAATAAAGTACTCACCATATAGTAAGGTTGAAAGCAGCCTTGGCCGAACAGTAGGATCGCAGATGTTTTATAACAGCGAAAATGCCAATGTGCATTTACTACCGGCATAGTATTTACAGTATTCACACTAGCAGAAAAGGTACAGAAATTACAGGTTACCCGACAAATTAGATTTTCGGATTTTTCCTTGTGCTGTTTTTGTGAACCTTGCTTCTTGCCAAACATGATTCTAGGTCAACGGGAAGTACCTACCCTTTAAGTTTTCATTTATTTGCGAGTAAGTATCAAAATATGTCGCTTATATGGCCGTATTTTTAGGGTTCCGTGCCAGAAGGGTCCAAACGGAGCCATATTGCTGTCACTCACGTGTCCGTCCGTCGTCTGTCACAGGTTTTACAGCCAACGGTTAGAGCCACAGTCTTCAAACACAGTACTTATAACCAACCATTTGACAGGCCAGGTGACGTGGTTGGGTTAAGATACCACCTATCATGCCGCAGGTCGTGGGTTCGATTCCCATCCAGGACAAACATTTGTGTGCATGAACACGTCTGTTTGTCCTGAGTCTGGGTGTAATTTTCTATGTATATATTTACAAAAACAAAAAAAAGTAGTGTATGGTAGTAGGGGAAGTACGTACAAAATGACACAGGCATCATATTTCAAATTCTGCAGCTTCTAGCCTGACATAGCCAAGTGTACGTACTTCCCCTACCTGTATCAGTTATCTCCCACTAAAAGTTCCTCCCACTAAAAGTGCACCTCACCAATATCAGGGGGTTGCACTCCAATCTCGATTCGGTCCATCACCACCTTGAGACCGAGAAGCCGCACCTGTTTTTCCTAACGGAGACGAAGATAACAACCCCGTCGGACGTGGCGTACCTCAACTACCCGGGGTACTCTCTTGAACACAAGTTCAAGAAGCAAGCTGGGGTCTGTGTGTACGTCCGCGATGACATTTGTTGTCGTCGTCTCCGTTGCTTTGAGAAATCGGGTTTCTCTGCCATATGGCTACTTGTGGATACTGGCGTGGAGAAATCTCTCTACATCGGCATCTACCGATCGCATAGCGGTGACCAGGAGACAACAGCGCTCTTTAATTTCCTCGTGGAGTCGACTGACGTAGCCCAGCAACGGTACCCAACGGCGAAGCTCATTTTTCTGGGGGACTTCAACGCCCATCATAAAGAATGGTTGTTCCCATACCAGAAAACTGACCATGCTGGGTTGGAGGCGCGCAATTTTGCTTTAACGCTAGATCTAACCCAGATGGTGAATGTGGCAACGCGGGTACCGGATGTTGACGGCCATACACCCAATTGCTTGGACCTTCTGCTGGCATCTGATCCGGACAGTCATTCAGTATCGGTCTCAGCCCCGCTGGGAACGTCTGACCACTGTCTGGTGAAATCCATATCAACCTGCTCTCCTCCAGATGAGAGCCCTAGAGGCACGAGGCGAGTATGGCGATACGGGTCAGCAGACTGGGATGAGATGCGGCACTTTTTTGCGTCTTATCCATGGCGGCAAGTGTGCTTTTCCTCGGGTGACCCCTCGCGCTGTGCTGACGCGGTTGCGGACGTGATTCGGCAGGGGATGGAATATTTTATTCCATTCTCCGACATCCCGCTCGGTCACAAATCCCGGCCTTGGTATAATGCAGAATGTGCCCACGCTGAGGCCCGAAAAGAGACTGCCTACCAAGCCTGGGTCAAGGCCCGCGACCGCAAAGTTAGAGCGCGCAGGGTTCGCGCGAAGAAGAGAGCCTTTAATTCTGCCGCCAAGTTCTGCAAGCGGGTTTTGCGTAGGGCACGTTTTGACCATGTCGGACATATCGGGGCCAGGCTGGCTTCGCACCCTCCGGGTAGTAAACAGTTCTGGTCCCTGTCTAAAGCGGTTGAAACGAATTTCTGTCGTCCCACTTTACCTCCTATGGTGAAACCTGATGGGTCGCTGGCTCACTCTGCAACTGAGAAGGCAAATTTATTTGCATCTCTCTTCGCAAGCAATTCACGTCTGGACGCTGGCTCAAAGCAACCACCTACTGTACCTCATTGTGACTCCTCGATGCCGGAGATCGCAGTACACATTAAAGAGGTCCGAAGAGTATTGTGCAGTCTAGACGTGAACAAGGCCAGCGGGCCTGACGGCATTCCAGCGAGAGTGTTGAGGCAGTGTGCGCCTGAACTGTCTCCTGTATTGACACGTTTGTTCCGCCTCTCTTGAAAAAAGAACGGTGCCGAAATCCTGGAAGCTTGCAAATGTACAACCAGTGCCCAAAAAAGGCGACCGTGCAGACCCTGCCCATTACCGTCCGATCGCCATTACCTCCATTCTGTGCAAAGTTTTGGAAAGGGTACTGAACAATAAGTTGCTGAACTACCTTGAAGACAATGATCTCCTCAGTGACCGTCAATATGGCTTTCGCCGGGGACGGTCAACTGGCGATCTTCTTGTGTATGTCACGCACTGCTTTGGCGAAGCCATCGAGAAACACGGCGAAGCACTGGCTGTATCGCTTGACATCTCGAAGGCCTTTGACAGGGTCTGGCACGCTGCTCTGCTCAGCAAGCTTCCTGCTTATGGCATCCCAGCTGATTTTTGTAGCTGGATATCAGATTTCCTTAGTGAACGGTCGATTAGAGTAGTTGTTGATGGCTGCTCTTCTGACCTTATGGCTATTGATGCCGGAGTTCCTCAGGGGTCTGTTCTCTCTGCAACTCTTTTCCTGCTCCACATCAATGACCTGCTTCGGCCTGGTATTGTTGGGTACGCAGATGACAGTACAGTTTCAGAGAGATACTTGTCCAGCGCAAAAACCAGCGGGGCTGAAGTTCGTTCCTTGAGAGAGGCCATGGTAGAGCGGACAGATTTGACCTTGAGCTTTGTCTCCCAGTGGGGTGATGATAATCTGGTCTCTTTTAACGCCACCAAAACGCAGGCGTGTTTTTTTACCGCTAAAAAGAGTCGTTTCGCCCAAACTCCTACTTTTCGGGGTACATCTGTTCCTGTAACTGATCGACTTGAGCTCCTAGGCATGGAGTTGACATCTGGTCTCAACTTCGGCGCCACCATCGAGTACAAGGCCCAAACTGCGGCCAAGAAACTGGGCATCCTAAATAGGGTGAAGCGATACTTTACGCCTGGACAGCTTTTAACCCTTTACAAAGCGCAAGTCCGATCCTGCATGGAGTATTGCAGTCACCTTTGGGATGGATCAGCTAAGTACCAACTAGCCGCGCTTGACTCGGTGGAACGCAGAGCTAAGAGGCTCATTGGCGACGTAAAACTGGTGGATGCCAAGCTTCATTGCTTGGCTCATCGCCGCAAGGTTGCCTGCTTGTCGGTCTTCTACAGATTGTACTTCGGAGAGTGTGCCCGAGAACTCCACGACCTCATTCCACCGGCCCCCTTCTACCACCGGACATCTAGACGCACTGCCAGTTACCATCCCTACCTGGTTGCTATTCCACCAATTCGCACTAAGCGCTTCCAAATGTCTTTTATAATGCGCACAGCAAAAGAGTGGAACTCATTACCTGCGTCTGTGTTTCCGAACGTATACAACCCTAATCTCTTCAAAGTGAGAGTGAACAGGCTTCTTCTGGGTAAGCTCACTCCATCGTCGACTTTGTCTCTGTCACCTATGACCTAGACTAGAGTCAAGAGCAAACCCATCACAAATAAAAAAAAAAAAAAAAAATCTGGTTTCCATAGTACAAGCTCTGGTTAGTTTGGGATCAGATGACCGTGTGTGAAAAATGTCACAGGATAATTATATTATATTGTCTTGTTGACCCAAAGCCATACAAATTGTCAAAAAATATTTTTAACTGTTTTTAAGGGCAGCTCCCATACCCTTTAGATAAAAGAGCGAGAAAAAAAATGTTGACCTATCCCATCAAGTAAGGTATCGTTGTGTAAAGCTCGTTGAGTAGATAAATACTGGTTTTTATTGTTTTAAAAAAGTCAGTTTTTTACAAAATTTTATTCCGAAGAATTTTTTAACTTCCCATTGACCTAAGAACTTGGATGATAATACGTGGTATTACGTATCTTTTACTAACAAATATCAATATATTGATAAATCTGATTTTTTTTTCTTTGAAATTCCCTCATTTTTCCTAATACAACCAACTTGATTTTGCGGTTATTCAACATTTGGTACAGAACCCTAAATGTGCGAAGTCCGACACGCACTTGGCCGTTTTTTTTTTATTGCGTTGACTAATGCCTACGCTAATTTTACCTGTGGTAGCTACTTCCTTATGGGAAGATCTACTATGCGAAGCTATGAGGTCTTTGCTTCAGTATTGGTAAATGGTAGTGACGACCGAGATATTATTGCTAATATGTTTGCAAAACAATTTAACCCTACATCCCTGTCGAACATAATGTCGGCCAGCAGGGCGAGCGTGGCGCTGGGGGCCCATGGTGAGCCGGCGACATCCCCGCAGCAGTCGATACCAGCGCATTGCACATCACTGCGGACGAGCTGTATCGTTGTGTGAAAGGTAGGTATGAAACGCGGCAAGTGGGCACGATGGGCTCAGTGTCGAACACCTTATGTACGCTCCTGAATTGGTATTTATCAGAGTTTCTCAATTGTTTAATGCATGTAATGACCATAGTTATTTACCTGATAATTTCATGTGGACTATAGTCATACCAATTGTAAAGAATAGAACTGGCGATGTGTCCAGCATGTCTCATTAGCGACCATTTTCTCTAAAGTTTTTGAACGTTTAATTATTACTCATTTAAGTGAAAAGAATTTCCCAATAAATAACGCACAATTTGGTTTCCGAAAGGGCCTGTCTACTGATTTGGCTATCTTTGCCTTGAAGAACACAGTATATAAATACGTACAAAGAAACACTAGTGTGTATGCGTGGTTCCTAGATCTAAGCCGCGCGTTTGATAATATCAATTATGAATTATTATGGGAGAAGTTGAGAAATTCTAAAGTACCATCAAAAATTGTAGATTTTTTAGAATACTGGTATGCAAATCAATGTAATCAAGTGAAATGGAATAATGCCCTGTCGGAAACATATAAGTTGACGTGTGGCGTGAGGCAGGGGGGACTCACTTCACCGATTTTATTTAACATGTATACCAACGAGTTGATTAACCCTTCGAATGCCGGAACGTAGGTCTGCGCACCATTTTTTTATGCGAGTGCGCCACTCGAAGTACAGCTAAAATCGCGCAGACCTACGTTCCCGGCATATGAAAGGTTAAGGAATTGAGCAGTACCCGAGCAGGTTGTCGTGTTGGTGATGTAGGTTTGAACAATCTTAGCTATGCAGATGACATGGTGCTGCTCAGTCTCTCAGCCAACGGTCTAAGGAGACTTGTTGCGATCTGCGAGAAATATGCAGCCGAACATTATCTCACCTATAATGTTAAGAAATCGGAGGTTATGATATTTAAACACAGTAAAGGTCCTGATCATATTTTACCGATCAATTTGTGTGATACTAACGTTGTAAGTTTAGATATCTTGGTCACATAATTAAGGATGATTTAGCAGATGATGCTGATCTGGAACGACAGAGGCGTAGTATCGCATGCCGAAGCAACATGTTGGCTAGACGTTTTTCTTATTGCTCCAATCAAGTTAAAAAATAACTCTGTTGGAGGCTCTGTCAGTCGTTCTACACCAGTCAACTCTGGTACCTACAGGTACACGAATAGTAATTATAACACTCTTCGTGTACAATATAATAACGCCTTTAGAGCTATATTAACGCTACCCTGGCGGTGTAGTGCGACTGGCATGTTCGTTGAGAACAGTTACTGATTTTTACGGGCTCTTGAGGAGAATCAAAGCATCTTTCCTGACTCGATTATGTGCATGTACTAATCAAATAGTATCTGACATATTTCGCTGTGTACCTGCTAAGACGCTAATATGCCGAATTTAACACTGTTCATTTTTATTTATTTTATTGTAATTTAATTTTAATGATGTAATGTAATTGAATTCTATTTTTAACCGACTTCCAAAAGGAGGAGGTTCTCAATTCGTCTGTATTTTTTTTTTTTTTTTGTATGTTTGTTACGCGATTACTCATGACGGATGAACCGATTTGGAAAATTCTTTTTTTGTTTGAAAGGGTATACCTCCGAGGTGGTCCCATATAAATTTTATTAACTTTGCTTGGGGAGTTTTTGAGTTAGCTTCAATAATGCGTATATTTCCCACTTATTTTATATGGATGATGTGATGATGTTTTAATAACTTCCTATCACTGTTATTTACATGGCTATATCTACAATTATTGTGCTCAATTATGTATTCGAATTTGTGTGGGGTAGGTTCCACAACTAAAAAGTGAAAAATAAAAACTTTTTAGCAAAAAATAAAACCGACTTCTAAAACAAAACACTACAAAGTGAAAAATAACTTTAATTTCGGAAGTCGGTGGCAAAAAACGAAAATACAAAACGAAAGACACCGACTTCCGAAATTAAAGTTATTTTTCACTTTGTAGTGTTTTGTTTTAGAAGTCGGTTTTATTTTTTGCTAAAAAGTTTTTTTAATAATTTAATTTATTGTATTGCATTTAAAATCAATGTAGTGTAATTTTACTACCTGAAAATAAACGATAGTAATAATAATAAAAGATACAAGTAATAATTTTAACCAATAACAGTGTTCCGTAAATTATAGGAATCGGCCATTAGAAGCTTGATTTTTTTTAGAGCTCCAAGGGACCGTTTGTCCTAATCAACTTGATACCTCCACGCGTTCCTGAGAAAAAGGCACAGACAGACGGACAACGAAGTGATCCTATGAGGGTTCCGTTTTTTCTTATGAGGTACGGAACCCTAAAAAATCGCCGAATGCACAACCTCCTCCTATTTTTTGAAGTAGACGCCAGCACATCAAGCTACTACTACAATCTCGTCAAATTTCTTAAATAGTTTTTTAACTTTATGGCCATTAGGTTTAAGATTGATTGGGAAAATTAAACAGTTTCGGGTAGCTTGATGTGCTGGCGTCTGTACATAAACAGCTGTTCAACATGTTTTATATTACAGTCACAGTCAAAATTAAGTTGCAAAACTGATATAAATTTTATGGTACCTACCGGGCCTAGCAGGTTTTTGAGCAAGCATATGCAGGGCGAAAAGTTGATAGCTGAGTAGGTGCGGCATGATTAGAGAGCACCAAAAGTATATTTGAATGTTTCAGATACGAGGTCCATGGTCAGGCATCCACTTTCAGATTTCCAAAATGGACCAAAAATAAAAGTGATTTTCAGAGCCCCTGGTTTTCGTATGAATGAACCGAATGCGGCCTGACGCATAAAAACTTAGTCTCCATCGATCCGTCAGATAGTTATACATGCACAACCAAGAAAAACTTATTTGCCCTAAATATCCTTTTAAAAATTAGGGGAAGCCCACAATTTCTTCATCAGATTTGACTTTTTAAGTCATTATGCGCCAGGGCCGCACACGATTATACGAAAACTAAAGACTCTGAGCATTACTTTATTTTTGGTCCGTTTTGAAATCTGAAAATGGATCCCTGACCACGGGCTGTCTGAATGTTTTCAAATATATATTTGGCGCTCTCTCATATACTTGCTCAAAACCCCTCTGGGCTCTCCTACCATTACCTAGGTATAAAATATCGCTAAATTTATGCTGCTGTGCGATTAACGTTAACGCTCAAGGCGAAAGCGTCAGAGTAACCCGTGAAATTCAAATTTTCTTATATTTTTTTGCAATTTCCAGGTAAGTGTAATGTTGTGTTGTTATGTTGAATATGATTCGAGACCGTAAAAAATGTATTCCTAATAAATAACTATTTCATGAAATCATTTGAGGATATTGTACTAACATAAGGAGTTGTATTATTACTAATTGTTATGATTATAATTGTATACGATATATAATTGTATATGAGCTGTAAATTGCAAATATCGTAAGAAAATTTGAATTTCGCGGGCTACCTTAGCGCTTCCCCCTTAACATTTAATTAGCATTGTATAGTCAACCTCGTAATTAATCTACCACTTTTGACAGATAAATCTCAATAGGTAAGTTGAGCTTCACAAGGTTGAAACTTTCTGTCACAATAGAGGAATAGCTCTTGTTATTTCATAACGTGCAAGAGACATTCAACCTTAAGGCGGTAAAGCAATCATCTACCAGGTTGACTATACAGTATTCTGACGTTCGGCGCAAACCTAATAGGCAAAATGTAACCACCATCTAAGTACTCCATAGTGTCGCTCAGTAGACGTTTGAATTGTACAACCATCACTAAGTAGTTAGTACGCTTAAGACATTAAACCACGATAATTTGATATCGCAGAAGATACAAATCCATATTCAAACATTTTTGGCATACCTTGAAATTTAGTTCAGCGTAGGCACGGTACAAATATGTATTTATACTGTGGCGTAGGCGTAGACTCCACTGAAACATACAACCGTGACGGATATATTTGAGATTCCACAAGTCGTAAAAGTAGGTACCTTTTTGGATGCGAAATCATCAAATAACTTCTCCCGCTCTGGGCGGAGCGGGAGGGCGTGTCAGACTTCTACTGACTAAAAACCACCCGTGTTCCTTCAGTTGCCTGTGCCAGGGCCACGATACCTACTTTATAAGTTTAGGAACGTGGACGATTAAAAAGGAGTAAGGATCGTAGCACGACGTTCTGTAGTTTCTGCCTAACCCCATGGGAAAACGGGAGCGAAATTATGTGCAGAACCTGGGCGGCACAACCGAGTTATAGTCAGAGAATGTCACTTAGCTGCATTTGTGAATTAGCCGGACTTTTTGTAAAACAGGATGAGCTCTATAAACGGCCGCGTAGACCCACGTATACTATGACAGTCAGATAAATTGCGGATAGATTGACCAACGGCACAACCGAGTTATAGTCAGAGAATGTCACTTAGCTGCATTTGTGAATTAGCCGGACTTTTTGTAAAACAGGATGAGCTCTATAAACGGCCGCGTAGACCCACGTATACTATGACAGTCAGATAAATTGCGGATAGATTGACCAAAAGCTATCCGCAATTTAGTCTGTTTCCTCATGAGAATCCATTAAGTGTATCGAAACGTATCGGCATCAACGCCTTCACTGAAAAACCGTCTGGTGCGAAACCCTTATCTAAGGTCGTTGGGTCAACCATTGCTTTTTATTTTTCACTTTTATGTTATGCTTATGTCCAGAGACGAGAGACAGATGTAAATTTTTTTGATATGTCAAAGGCTTTCGACATCGTATGTATTCCTCTGTTGCAAAGCAAATTGTGGGTTCCAGAGATACGCGCGTACTCCTCAAAACATATTCAGTGATCTAATAAAAAAAAAACGCATCCAATGTTTAAAATTGAAAATTATGTAAGCGAAAACAGACATCAAATTTAATATAGGATGTCTCAAGGCAGTAACCTGAGACCATTTTCCTGTTACTGAATAATCAAACTTTCATTCTAAATTTCAACAGCATGTTTACCCACGCTAACAAAACTGTCACCGTAAAACACATGAATGAATGCTGAAACTTACTACCTACATAATATGGGGTGCCTTAACACATTATCTGCTTAATTCTTTATGCAAACGCTTCTTTATGCTACACCCTTACCGACCCTTATTTTACGATGTTTTCGAAAAATAGAGATGCACAACGAACGCGCAGGTGCGGCGCGCCGCACTCGAAGAGTTATGTAAATTGTATGGACGCGCATACGCGCCGTCAAGCACCTGGTGAACGTCCGAAAACGCGCATGTGCGTCTGCCGCGCCTAATATATTAAACTTTTCGATGTAATATGAACGGTGCAGCGGTGAGTCATCCCCGCATTGAATGAAAGAATAAAAACCTATGTATGTATGATGTCAAGCATTAGGTACCATTAGGTAGCATTAGGATACCAATGGTGACGCATCATTCGCGGCTCAATTAAAATCTTTTGAATAATAACTTATTTGAAAACATAATATATTTTTCCATTATCTACCTTTGTTCGCCTATGTTATGCTTAGTCGCCCTGTAATTTTAATGTCAGATTATTACCGATACACGGCATTGGCTGGCATAAGAATATTTACTTAGTCATATCGTCGGGCTAGCCACATTATTTAATTTTATAATTACAGGATAGCCCTGTTTGATCCCCTTCACGTGCTAACTAAATGAGCAGCGGGGTAATTGCGTAACACACATATAAAATGGCTAACAATTGCTACGCCTTTCGTTTTGACAGTACAGCCACGTTCATTGCGTTATTTACGTTGTTGAGCAGACGAACTTTATGAAGCAATGAATGTCAAAATGAGGAGGATTGCCATCGATTGAATTTTTTTCTGTATGTTACGCAATTACCCTGCACCCGCTAAGTTGGTGCCTAATTATTTAGCAAGTAGACTGATCTGATATGAAGTTGGATTGTAGACAGGCCCTGCTATCAAGAATTTTATCTTATTTTAAATTAATAGAAATGCTGGGTGGTTCTCTATTGTTTTCCTAAATGTTTTATCCATAATCTAAAGTGCCATAATATTTTTTGTCCTAATCATCATTTGTTCCAATGATAACTTGCCCGAACCTAATGTCACATAATATCACATGCCATAAAATTGAAATCCCTAAATACAAAATGCCCTAAATTTGTTTGTCATAAATATTACAATCAACAATATACAAAAAACTTAAATTCAAATTTTATAATGTTTATTTATCCTAATAATGTTTTTATTACAATTGTTCATTATTTTACCAAATCAAACTGATACAATACATAAATAGTAAAGATGCAAAAGCAATTTGGCTTTTGTCACGGCTCCGGCAGCAAGTACTCGGCTTGCAGCATGCAAGCAAGCATGCAGCATGCAAGCAAGCAGGCATGCAGCAAGCATGCAGCAGGCATGGTTTCTGACGCGGCTCCGGCGGTCCCACGCGTGCTAATCGTCGCAGAAGGCTTTCGCTCACCACCACAGCATCGGCTTGCTGGCCGCCTCAGCCAGCCAGCCTCTGCCACGGCGGCTCGCTCGCAGCCTTCTGCTCCTCAGCCCGCGGGCCGCCCCGCCTCCCCTACGCGATTCTAAATTACACTCTAGAAATAGAGCAGACTGCGTGGAGTCGGATTTACAGCAATCCTTTTCTGTCACTAAAACCTAATTTATAGCAAATGTTTTAGGACTAACAATTTTACTATAAACTAGCTGTTGCCCCGGCTTCGCCCACGTGGATGTCAATACTTCCCTATTTGAATCGTATTTTGTTCACAATTTCATGGGTTTTAAAATTTTGCGCAGAACCTTAATTATTTTTCTAAAATAAAAATAGCCTAAGTTACTCCTTATAATATCAGTTACCTGCCAGTGAAAGTCACGTCAAAATCGGTCCAGACGTTTCGGAGATTCGCCGGAACAAACAGACAGACAGACAAAAATAGTAAAAATAGTTTTTTTATAAGTACCGTATACACTTTCATATTAATTTAATAAAAAGCTGTTATTTTGACATTACAAACGGACACTTCCAAGTTTATTTATTTATATAGATGAACATTAGGAATAATACACATTATATAATACAATAATTAGGACATATGACTTTATTTCATGCAATATTAGGAGATTCAATTATTATAGTACTCGATATTGTGATAGACTAGTTTTAGAAGTGAAGATAATTATGTAAAACAAAATTTCGAATTTTTGAACATTATGGTTACTGAAGTTTATAGCAAACGTGTTATGGATAATGATTTTCTGACAAACAATTTTAGGAGAAGAAAGGTAGTACCATGCTGGGTAGGTGATATTATGTTGCAATGTAAACAGCGCCATCATATTATGTATAAATTATATGTCACGCGCAGTTGCGTTATTTGTAGAGGACATAGCAAATAGTCACCGTGGCGAAAAGTGCTCACCACTCGGTGTAAAACTGCAACATCTTAATTTTTAGTGGTCGGAACTTGTTATCCAGTAAACCTTATTCGCGTTCGATATACTTACCTTATTGCACACACGGTGTTTCGTTTTGAACTTGCCACGAAAATGGCAGTCTGTTGGCTATAGTTTATCACTTGTTTTATATTTCAGTGATAATAATAAAAATGAAATCAAATAAATAAAGCAAAACGGCAGAAAAAATATCGCAAAATCTATTTTAGTTCCGTCAGGGTAGCCCGCGAAATTCAAATTTTCTTAAGTTTTTTGCAATTTGCAAGTCAGTATTAAGTAGTATGTTAAATAAAGTATGATTTGCGGCCGTAACAAATATGTATTTACAGAATTATAATCATTAGAATCGGTAATACAACTCCTTAAGTTAGCCATAAAATGTAATGTAATCCTAAAATGTCAAGATTTCATGAAATAGTCATTCATTAGGATTACCTGTCTTAAAGAGTTGTATTGATCACTTTAATGATTCTATTTAAATAAATAGATACTTGTCAAGGCCGCAAATTTTATTTTGATCAACGTACAATCTAATACTGACTTGTAAATTGCACAAAACGTAAGAAAATTTGAATTTCACGGGGTACCTTGACTATTTCGCCTGGGGGAAGCGTCAGGGTAACCCGCGAAATTCAAGTTTTTTTACGTTTTTTTGTAATTTGGAAGTCAGTATAAGTTGTATGTTAAATAAAGTATGATTCGCAGCCGTAACAAATATGTATTTACAGAATTAAGAATAAGAATAATTTAATCAGTAATTATAATCATTAGAATCAGTAATACAACTCCTTAAGTTAGTATAATCCTCAAATGGCAAGATTTCATGAAAACTTTAGAATTACCTGGTCTTAAAAGAGTTGTATTGATCACTTTAATGATTATAATTATGTAAATACATACTTGTTATGACCGCGAATTACTACAACCTAGACTTGTAAATTGCAAAAAACGTAAGAAAATTTGAATTTCGCGGGCTACTCTGACGCTTTCGCCTTAAATACTTTTTACCTAACTCAATCAGTTTTTTATTAACTTTGAATTCGGAATAGTAAATTTTTCTCGTCTTCTGACGTTTTCATGTTTTTGTCATTAGACCCTGGATTTCTCCTGAAAGACGTTTATTTCAAATGAAACAGAAAAACCTCAAAATTTACTCAGTTCACAAACTTTACGCTGTGTATCGTATTGGCCTGAAGGGTGACCCAATAGTGAAGGGAATGCGTTGTAGTGTGCAGCTATTTTTGGTATGTATAATAATTCAACATGAATTCTTTATTCTCCGCATTATCGTTGCTATAATCGATATATAGAACGCGATATGCTCTATAGAACGCGAGTCTGTACCTACAGCTCAGTTAGCTTCTGCAAGGAAACGTCTCGTCTAATACACAGTCGTTGTATACACGTAAGTATAGATGTTTCATTTCAACTACTTAATATAATATAAATGAATCCTGGCGATTATTTCCTACCTATAACAGTTTTTTTTCGTGTAGGAAGTTATTTAAGCCAGCATTCTGGCTTTCGCAGCACGGGGAGCACAGCTTCCAACTGTTTGCTTGGGCTCCGTTAGCTGTAACAGCGGCGGGCCGTGTCCATCAGCTCAAGCGCCTCACCTCCAACTACGAACTACACGACGGGCGATTCAACGGCCGTCGCAAACAGATAACCATTTTATTGTCCTACTGATTTATTGTAGTTTATTTAAACGTAACCTAACGTGAAGGGCGGGCGTTTTGGGGGACTGTCTTATGTAATTTTGACGTTCGAAAAGTGTCGATTCTCAGCCTAGTTTGAATAAATGACTTTTGATTTTTTTCCGTCCGGGCCGTTGGCTATGATTCTGCTTTAATGTTATTGTTAATCTGAGTCGCCTATTCGTGATGTCCTTCCGCTAACAAAGAGAAATCCGGGATTAATTTTGTGTGCTTTTCATACTTTTGTATGTTCATTACTTTTTATAATCCGTGTTACGTTATTTTTTTTATCTGAAAATTGTACTTATTTAAGTGGTGAATTTGGATTTTCTTTTTTTCCAACACTACACTAGGTACTATCGAGGTAACGTACATCGATACACCGTAAGGACTATTCTTGCCTGCAGCGCTCGGCCGCTATAGTAATGCTTGCTAACAGATGTGGCCATCGTGTTAACGAGATTTTGTTTTAAAATTGGATAGATGTAAGTTTCCTCGATAGTAGGTACGTACCTAAGTATCCCATTACCCTCGATAATTACAGAGCTATAAAGTATGTGGCAGGTTTTAGGTAAGTTCCTAAGTATCAATGTAATGGATGACTTTTCCTATTCAGGTTTCAGAAAGCAGATAGGTTAAACCAGTAAAACTTAAAACAGCAAACTAGGTCCATAGTCCATGGTCTGCAAAATCCTCAGCATTGTAGATCTCTGCTTCATAGGTCTATGATAGTAAGGTAGTTTTAGTAGAAGAAGGAATTACATATATTTAGTAACCAGTCGGTTAAAAAAATATTAGTCACAAAGATAACGACTAAAAGTCTATCTGAAGTCAAACATTGTGTTCTCTCAATTAGAAGAGAGGAGTCTTTTTTTCAGTAAGTCCTGCTTGCTCATTTCGATTTCTTTTAGTTTATAGTGTCTTGTCTGAAGAATTTTCTCTAATGTGACTTATCATTATACATAAGTACCATGGGATAAACGAACTGTATACACCGTGAAAAAAAAAATCCGTGCACACGATGACCACATCTGTTAGCAAGCGTTAATATAATGGCCGAGCGCTGCAAGCAAGAATAGTCCTTACGATGTATAGATGTTCATTTCTCCGATAGTACCTATAACCAGCAGAAGCAGGCGTTAGTACGACAATTTTAGCATCGGCGATTTTGCGGCTTCATCAATCCAAGACCTGACCTAGTGGAGACATACGTAACGGAATGATTGGCGAAGCAGCAGACAAAATGTAAAGATAAACGGGAAGGTAGACCTACAGGCCAAGTGGCAGTGAATATGCGATCCCACAAATATCATATTCCAGGATATAACAGTTAGTTCAGCCTTTGGCCGTTATGGAACTGGTATCCACAACTGATAAGCTAAGCACCCAGAATCACTTATTTAGTTTAATTTATAACGAAGTTACACGACCAAATTGATATCTACCGTGAAAACAGTGAAGTGTGCTGTCAATCCCTAGGCATCAGGTGGAACGATAACTCACTTCATCTAAGTTTTCACAATAGAGCGGCTGGTAAAAGAGCAACCAAATAACTGCTAATGTTGTTGACCAACTGTGACTGTAATATAAAACATGTTGAACAGCTGTTTATGTACAGACGCCAGCACATCAAGCTACCCGAAACTGTCATATTTTCCCAATCAACCTTGAACCTAATGCTTTAGCGATAAAGTTAAAAATCTATTAAAGAAATTTGACAGATTGTAGTAGCTTGATGAGCTGGTGTCTGAACATTAAACTGTCAGCTAGATGTAGTGCAGTGGCATAGTAGGCATTAGTCCTCCTACTACATTCTGTCTACTACGACTGTATTCGCCTGGTTATGATAATTCAGTCCACCAGTCACAGCAGTTGTCGCGTGCTTGATAATTTGTTAGCTAATTGTTGTATTGATTTGTGTTCCCGAAAAAGGTTGTTAGCGTCTGAAGTTAGCTGCAGACCGGATTTTCTCATTTGCGGACTTCAAAATAAAGCTGTGCATTTTTTAAGCCGTTTTCACGAGATGCTTAGGATTACTTTCGCCTTTCGAAGAAAATTACAACTAGAATACCTGCAGCTTACTTCACACTTCACAGAAACATTCGTGGCGCGTAATACTAGCGTGTCCGAGTCACAGGAGCTAATGTGTTTCGTTATCACAAACATTATATTGACACAAGTCTAAATAGCAAGTTTATCTTTCATAGCCTGGAACTACAAGACTTGATTGCAATTGAGAATTGACATTACAGTAAGTACCTAAAGCGTCTATTGTTTATCGGGTCATGCCTACAATGATTAAAATGAACTCCCCAATGTTACCAAATAAAAATAATTAGGACTGAAGAAACCCTGAAAAAAGGGTGAAAATCGAATAACACGATGATGACATAAGGTACTAAATAGAATTCAACGTTTTTCAACATTCGTTTCTCCGATGAACGGTTCGCAGACAGAACGATTCACTTTTGAGAATTTCGTCGATAGAACCTTTCAAGATTTATCCTACTTTTCTACAAGTTTTGTATAATAATAATAATATCCTGGGACATTTTCACACACGGTCATCTGGTCCCAAACTAAGCAGAGCTTGTACTATGGAAACCAGATAACTGATATACTACATATATTATACTTTTTTTTTTGTAAATATATACTTATATAGATAATTACAGCCAGACTCAGGACAAACAGACATGTTCATGCACAAAAATGTTTGTCCTGGATGGGAATCGAACCCACGACCTGCGGCGTGATAGGTGGTATCTTAACCAACCACGCCAACTGGCCCGTCAATACAACTAGTCTTCACTTCTTGTTTTAGGTGTAATCCAAAAACCAAAAGAAACGTAGAATAAATCTTTTATACCTTGGATGTAAACACGGGGATAGACTTAACCCGTGTCCTATTTAAAAGCAATCATCGCGCGATCGGTCGCGTGCATTATGTCATTTTTTGTTCGGAAAACTGGAAAGCGTCCTCTTTCGGCGCGAGCACGCGTTCAGGTTCACCGAACAAAAAGTTTGAACGATCGTGTATTCGCGCGACGATCGCTTATAGAATAGTACGCGGGTAACAGTTGTTTCGGCGAATAGGGATCGCTAGAGATTTTACCTTGCTTGCTGCACCTCTAGCGGTGTCGCCAGGTTCTGTGCAGTCTACGAGGGCTGCACTAAAAGTATCGGGAATGGAATATTTCCATTGTTCCTGTCATATTAAAATCTTTTTAATTGAAAACTCCTTGGTTTTAAAAATCGAATACCATTTATTTATTTTAAAAAAAATTCTCGGTCTTGTCACAAGGTTTTGTCAAACTTGTTTAGTCGTTGAGAAAATGGAATTGACTCGAGAAAATTCAAGAGCGATGATTTATTATGACTTTCGAAGTGGTTTAACACAAAAACAGTGTGTTGACCGGATGATTTCTGCATTTGGTGATGAAACCCCATCCCAAAACCACAATTTACCGCTGGTTTGCTGAATTTCAACGTGGACGTGTCAAGCTCAGT
Source organism: Dicycla oo (assembly GCA_948252095.1). Classification (NCBI taxonomy): domain Eukaryota; kingdom Metazoa; phylum Arthropoda; class Insecta; order Lepidoptera; family Noctuidae; genus Dicycla; species Dicycla oo. The sequence continues at coordinate 13,283,524 of OX411729.1, read as the reverse complement.
GATGATCCCCGTCAAGGTCGTCCAAAAACTGCAGTCACCCAAGAAAACGTTGATGCTGTGCGTAAGCTGATTGAGGAAGATCGACATGTGACATACCGCGAAATTCAGGCAACTTTAGACATTGGCATGAGTCAAATACAAATAATCTTGCATGAACAATTAGGTGTAAAAAAGTTGTTTTCCCGATGGATACCGCATTCGCTCTGTGAAGAGCAAAAAGCGGCTCGCGTTACTTGGTGCGTCAGAACTCTCGAAAGATTCCACGCAGGATCCTCAAATGCTGTATTCAACGTCGTATCAAGTGACGAATCCTGGATATACGCGTACGAACCCGAAACAAAAAACCAGTCACGAGTTTGGGTGTTCGAAAATGAGTTAAAGCCAACAAAAATTGTTCGGTCAACAGAGTGTTGCAAAAAAAATGGTGGCCACGTTTGTCTCCAAAACCGGCCATGTTGCGACTATTCCTCTTGAGGGACAAAGAACGGTTAATGCAGAATGGTATGCTAGCATTTGTTTGCCACAGGTCGTTTCTGAACTCCGTAAAGAGAACTGCAACCGCCGCATCATCCTCCATCACGACAATGCGAGTTCTCACACCGCGCACAGAACAAAAAAGTTTTTAGAGCAAGAAAACATAGAATTATTAGACCATCCGCCGTACAGCCCCGACCTAAGCCCTAATGATTTCTATACTTTCCCTAAAATAAAGAATAAATTGCGTGGTCAGAGATTTTCATCACCTGAAGAAGCTGTGGACGCCTACAAAACGGCCATTTTGGAGACCCCAACTTCCGAATGGAATGGTTGCTTCAATGATTGGTTCCATCGTATGGAAAAATGTGTCAAATTTCGCGGAGAATACTTCGAAAAGCAATAAATACATTTTTAAATAGTAATGTTGTGTCACTTCCTTGATTCCCGAAATTTTCAGTGCCGCCCTCGTACAAATCGGATATTCCGCTAAAGGACCGGTCTCTTCCACTATTGGATTTGATCAGAATAACAATATTGCGATGCAGTTTGTATAGCTGCAGTCTCAATGTGTAGCCGGAGTGTACATTCTGCTTTCTACTTCATGTAAATTTTGTTTGGCGAAATGGTCACGCTGTCTATTACTGTTCCATACCAAAACACGAAATGCCCAAATGACTGTAATAAATAACGCTAGGCGCCCCCTCAAACATCTTCAGCCCTAAACCATGAGAATTTTGGCGAAGCTTACGTAACGAGGCCTACTGTTCAAGAAAGCGTAGCTTCTTAGACGCGATTTCGTAATTTTACGCTTGGTGTACGCCTGTGCCTGCTTCCCGGTCTGCTTACTTCTTTGAGCTGTTTAGAAGGATGGAAGTAACATTGCAGCTCTAGTGTTTCGGCTTAAGCTGGTTCCCATTTCTGTATAAATGGTCAAACGAAAGCCAATATGAAAGGGATGTGTCGTAGACGAGTCAACTAGCGAAGTCAGTGAGCTATGGAGCAGAGAAATGCAGAGCTAGGAAAACATTATTAAACAATAGAATTCCAGATTAATATTTGCAGTTCTCTTCTCTGCTCCAATGAACAGGCTCCTAGAACTCATTTTTAAGGGCTGTTGGGAGTTATTCGAATTCGGGATAGTGATTATTAGAGCAATACCTACTACCCTCACCAGGTCGCCATGACAGCGCAGCCAGGTGAGGTTCGTCTATGGTGACCATAGAGCTTGTGTTGGCAAGGCGCACTGGCTGTGTCGGGTAAGTGCTGGGCATGGAATCCTTAGGAGCTAGCATAGGTTCCCAACGGGGGCGGTACCGCCCCCTTGTGGGCGCTGAGCTTTTCCTGTGGCACGATTACAGAGAGAGAGAGAGAGAGAATTAATGTTTAGTTTGTGATTATTAATAGATACATATATGTTACGGTCGCGAATCCTACTTTAATCAACATACAACCCAATACTGACTTGCAAATTGCAAAAAACCTAAATTTGAATTCGGCCTCCCCCTTCCCCCTTAACGAATAGTGTAAAGATGAATAAAATTAATAGCAACTTAACAATTCAATTTTTACTCTAGTAGCTACTTAAAAAAACAGTCCTACTTAGATTGATGCCGCTGCCGCCGAGCTGTGTAGTTTTTGGAGCTACAAAAATAAAGCATGCCATTGATAAGCCTGAGTTAGGTTCTACGATGTCATTGTGAGTTTATAACCTCAGTTTTAATTGGGCAGCAATCAAAGTTTGAATCAGAACGACTGACTTACGTCTCACTCAACGTGGAAACACGGATCAAGTATCGTATATTAAAGTAGGTATACGCGACCTCGGCTTTACCATTATCATCTGCCTAGCCTTTTCCTCAACTATGTTGGAGTCGGCTTCCAGTCTAACCGGGTGCAGCTGAATGCAGTTTTTTAACCAACTACAAAAAAAGGAAGAGATTCTCAAAAACATATGTGACCAGAGAAACTCACCGTGACAGCTTAGGTAAACGTCGAGTGTCAATCCCATCAGGTGGAATGACAGCGCACTTCACTTAAGTTTTCACGGTGATATGTTTACAGAATATAACGGCTGGTATTTTTCAACCGACTTGGATGTTTGTTTTTTGTGTGCTTTGGGTGAGAATGAGAACCGATAGTCCTTAATTTCAAAAACCACTTATACCTATATATGGAAAATCTTCCTAAAAGATATGTCGCAGATGGATTGTAGAATCCGCTGGTTTACAAAATCGCTATAGTTGTTTTACAAAACAGCTCCGTTATGTAAAATAACTGAACGACGTTAAGCGGATTTACATAATTACTGAACTTTAATACGCAGGATTTTGCGTTAATCAATTGCAGCGGGTCAACGATTAAAAGGTTGTATGTAAAACAGCGTGAAATGAAACTGAGTTCTAAATTTTGACGTTCGTGGCTGTGTTACAACAATAATGGCGTTCGAAACAGAAATAAATCAGTAATATAAGCGAAAATGACCCTAATTAGAGCGAAAACAGTGATTGGACAATTTTAAGTTTACAAAGTTTTATGAGTCTGTTGTCCTAAAAGCCAACTAACTGCGACCAACTTGGAAGTAGTGCTCGCCGGCCGCTGCCGCGGCACCAATCGCTTCGCTCGCTCGGCTTGCGCGTGGTTAGTCAGTTCTAACCTAAACCAGGGTTCCCTAGCTTAGTTATTGCGACCGATTCGTCATTAGAAGCCACACCAAACGCTTATTGTGACTGCAGACGAGCTACTCAGATGCGACAGGTATGCACTAATTAATGTTGGCAGATGAAGCAGTAAGTAAATAAATTCATCGTAGTGTTACTTAGCGGCGCCTCAGTCTCAGTCCCGCTGCTCGCAGGTCGAATCTATGGAATGATGTATGCCTTATTTTACGGATGATACCTATATTAGTTTTATTTCATTTTTTGAAGATAACTCTATCGTCCAAGCTTGAAATTCAGGTTTGCTAAGATGTATTTATGCATTTGAGTACGTAGGTCAACCTACCTACGTCACGGCGTCACTATTATGACCAACTGGGTTGCTATCTCATTTGTGTTGAAGTTACGCCTACGTACCTACATATTTAGGGAGTTTCTTATTTAGCGTATAGATGAAATACATTCCTTTTATTTATTCCTGATCTAGACATGTCGTTCACGACTGAAATAATTATATAATGCCAAGCTCGCAGTGTACAGTCCGGCTGAAATATCTTGGCAAGTCCGAACTTCGCGCAGAAGGCTGTGCAGTAATTTTTTTTAGGAACCAAATAGTGAAATGAGGCGAGTGCGAGTGAGAGAACATCCGCGAAAGTTCGTAGTGCCTATGTGCAGATTCGCCAAGATATTTCGGCCGTAGTGTAGATAGGTCAGCCACGAAAAAAAAAATATCTTCACTAAAGTTAAGCAAGTCTGTGTGTCTGTGTCAAAAAATTATATCAATTATGAAATTACGGCTGAATTCCAAATTAACACATTAACGCAGTGAATGTGTTAACACATGAATGTGTTAACAACATAATTCTTTTTATTTTGACAAGTCAGTTTATTATGTCGCCTCGTAAGCCGTTTTTATTAAAAATCCTACTTTAAATTGTAATTTTCTCTGAATACCGTCCTCTCACCCCTCCTTCTCATTCAAAAGCTTTATCCTAAAAGCAATTTCTCTTTTCTTTCATCTACCAACTCTACCTAAAACTTTTCAATCCAAAAATACTTAGATACATACATACATAGCTTTATGGAACCTATTTTGGGTGTACACCAGTTAATATTCCAGAAATAAATGTTCGATTCCTGATTCATGCTGAGTCATAAAAACTTCGATCGAATGCAGGCCCATGCACAAGGCCAACAAATAACTTCACCTAAGAGCGTTCACGCCGCGCGGGCTGCCAGCGTCGCACTTCTAAGGGTCTTTGTGATTATTTTATTAAATTTAAATCAAACTTACTATGATTTTCAGTCAAATAACTAGACCGTTTTATTTTAAATAATTATTTTTAACAGTAAATAAATATCTAATCGTAATAGTGCTACCAGATTTTTTTTTTTTTTACTAATCTAGGTCGGAGGCGAATTGACAATAATGTAATTTTTTATGAGTAAATACCAAAATAACTGTCAAAAAATAGCATACATACTTATAAATACCAACGATCTAGTTATTTGACACAACAAAAAAGTAGTACCTTGATTTAACTTTAGTAAAATAATCACAAAAACCTCTATAATGCGACGTTGCCAGCCCGCGCGGCATGAACGCTACGCAAAAAGTATTATGATCTGTTTTTGAGACGAGTTAAATAAATGCCACAATAATAATGTGCTTTTAATAATTACCTATTACATTAATATTATTTACTAGTTCGCTAATTGAACACATTTTTCAAAAAAGCATCTTTACATTTAACATATTTTTTAAATTTGGTCACGTGTGAGCGAGAGGTGACAAAATTCGACGGCCCTCTTAAGACACCCCCGGAGCATGCCAACCCCCGGAAATACCAACGATCTAGATAGTCTTGAAAATCTGCTAGAACCCGAGATGTCGGCAAAGCAGATCGTCATATTTTTTTACTGTGAGCTGAAGTATTAGTATCTATTTCACTAGCAACATTGTCTGAAGCAAAGGATTTATCTAGCAAAAATCGTTCTTAAAACCGCTGTTTGTCTGTCACAGACATATGGGATGACCAACTGTATCCCTGGAACAATGATAGTAGCACTAGTTCTCTTCAGTACCTAGGAACATGATGGAACAGACTGAAAGCAACATGAGTAGACCCACACTTTAATTAACCTCATCCATGCATGGTGATGGGACATATCCAGAACTGTTCACACTTTTGCAGCAATCTATGAGGGAGGGTTTCATTTCATTCAGTAATCTTACTTTTTCCGGATGACACGAAGATGCGGCGAACTTTTTATCCACGGTGCTGGTCTTAGGTAGGTACCTAGTTTGATCATGCACGCGTGATCCAACGAATATCGATTCGGTGTGTTCTGTTTTAGAGCTTTTTCGAGATGAATTTTCCGATACGCTGCTGGCAATGCAGATAAATGCAATCAGGAGTGATAAAGGTTCTTATTATGGTCACGCGATGACCAGTGCTTGTTTACTTACATAGGTACTTCATACATATGCGTCTCGTTCATTCAATACTGATTTCAGGAGGAGTGGCTCTCAGAGCAGTCCGTAACTTCTGCACGGTAGCTCAGTATGAGAAGTAGAAGTTGATCCTACGTTAGTTTTATCACCGAGTTCTCTTACTCTAATACTTATAGCTTCGCGAAGGAACCTCGGAAGTACCTCTACCCAATACCTACGGTACGTCGAGTAGGTACGCAAGTCTCGCTGTAGCATGAAACCAGGAGTTCAGAATACGAGTTGAAGAAACGTAAGTGGTGCCTAGTAATTGACTGTTTTGAATACAGTGTAGGAAACACTGGATTCAACACAGTCAGCTACTAGGCATGTGTAACACACTAATAAATCAGCATAATATCTCATCAAATCCATCCTTACCGCCACTTTGATAACTTATTTTCGGGTAGTTAGAAGTCACATCATAACAAGCGATTGTTTGAGATCCGAGAGTACCAACTTAATTAATTCACCTTCAAGATTCGCCTAGTAAACTTGGAAAATAAGTAAAAGAGATTTACTTATTTTCAAAGTTTACTTAGTTTCAAGTTATCTATGTGAGACTAGTCATTTAGATAAAATTATTTAGTATACATTTCATACCTACGTTATCTATCATATAAGTTGGTTTGAAACATTCTTTTTTTGTTTGTCATGGTATTGTTGATGATTTGTTACTTATTATTATGTCTGTCTTTATCGAATCAATACTGTCAATACTATTATAAGTTTTAAAGAATTATTATTTGTTCACTATCTGAAGGTTATTAACTTATTAGTTATATTTTTGGTAGAAGGGTAATAGCAAACAGCTATCATTAGCCTTCCATAGTTTGGTGTATGATGCACAGAAGCGAAGTTTGAAGGCAGCCAAATCGAAGCTCGCCGAAATAGTTCAGAATAATCCTATTTAGCCAGTTTTGATACTATGCCCGTATTGTTACTATTAAGTATTCAGTCTAAGGTGTTAATGTTTTCAAAATATGTACAGTTCATGAAGACAAGAGAAACATAAAAGATGTTAACAAAATAAAAATTACATTCCTTAGCACAGCTTAGGTACATATCCCGAGAAGCTTTTCCGAACGGATAGTAGGTACAACCAAAATTTAACAGTAAAGTAATTTGCATAAAAATTAAATAAAAAGATATCCATAATGTCCATTGCAAAATCTGACCAATTTTTTCACAAAACGTTTCAGATGCTGCTTTTTTTTGGAAAAGTAAGATAATAGAAAAATCTTAAGTTACTATTGATAAATACTTACCCACAATTCAGCTGCGTAGCAAAATCAGTGGCGAACTATGGTAGTAGTAGGATTGACCAAAATCGAAGAATGACTTAGAAGAGAGAGTAGCAGAAACTAATTTCTACATTCAGTACATCATTATCAAAAACCTTTTCACAGACTGAACATAGGCTTCACTAATTCTGGTCCTAATATAAATAATGTAACAAAATAGATACAAATCTAAAATTTTACTTTACAGCAGTATTTTTGTCCACATTTTGTAGTTACGCCACTGAGAAAAACTTGTACAAAACAGTAAAAAATACCAATAATAGAATATTTAGCTACTTAACCAGTTAGAGAGAGTAAAACTTATTTTTGGTAACTGTCAGAGGCAGTATCAGTACAAAAAAAGAATTCAATTCCAGTGGGCGCAAACATATTTGCAATCCATTTTGTTTTAGTGCAAGGTCGAAGTAAGTTTCAGGGTTGACAATATTTTGTTTAGTCATAGACACTCGTTTTGATGCACATGTAGCATAATATTGCCTAGTTTTTCCTTTTTTTAGCATTCCATTCTCTCTTTTTTGGGTGTAAACACAGACATAGTCTTGTCCATTTATTTAGAATAAATATCATAACAAAACTTACTTCTAAATCTGTCTTTAACTTAAAAATTATATTTTCATCTAAATATAGTGAGATCAAAGTTTCTGGAATATTTTCAATAAAATTGTCCATAGAAAATATTACCAGTTGGCTTGTGTCATAATTTGAATGTTACGTATAGCTACCTGAACGCAATGAACGCATCTCCAAGCTCGCCGCCTACGATGTGTACTCCTCCTTCGGGAATGGAAAGGCCCCGAAAGAAATTCCTAATGTCCAGGGCATTTGCAGACCATGGTAGGTTCTGTAGTCTAATGATGACACTCATAGTGGTGGTTCACGGTGCTTGTACCTATAAAAACGAAAACAACCTGTCCATTTTTCGATTTGTATATGTTGAATATAAATAACATGAGGATGTATCCTTGAAAACTGTTAAATCAATATTGTTTTAGAGTACTTTGCTGTTTTAACTACTTGAATGTTGCAAACGTAGTATGTATTTGGGAAAATGTTGCCCTGATAACACTGCATGCACTGGTGTCAAAGATAACAACATTTTATGAGTTTTGTATGTTTTTATTGTTTAGTACTGTTTAGGTTACGTAATACGTTTTTATTACGAATACAATACATTAATTTGAGCCTCTAATGCAATCGTACCAGTCATAATAATGATGCAGTTTGATTCCTTTAGTAACTAAATATTTGAGTTTTTATCATTGTTTTGACAACATTTTACTATACTTTTAACCAATTCCATTGGACAAAACAGAATCCACATGCACAAAGTAATAAAAAGAGGTTAGTTCGACAATGATTCTTCCACTTACACTAATAAAGGACAAGTTCACCTAAAAGCAATTTTACTTCAGAAAATTGGCTTAAGCAGAGCTCGACTACAGTTAGCAAGACAAAAATAGTGCAAAACAGATAGAATAACTTATCGGTACTTAAGTACAAGAAATGACGCCATCTCGCTGCGATATTTAGATCGCTCAATCACCAATTCACATCACACTTACCTATAAAACGCTAAAACCTTATTTACCGCGTTTAATAAAGAGACATCTCTAGGCACAACTCTTTCACAAATATAATACAATCACCGCAGTGTATAAATCATTCCAATCTAAATCCAGTGGATGGAATTCACACGAAAAGAGCAAGCAAATTACGACAATACGACCCCGAGACCAACCAAAATGGCGGGCGGGGCGGTCGAAAAAAAAGCGATTTTTTTTTCTGATGCGAGTCGAGTGTTGCCATTTGCTAATGTTATTTTTTTTCTAGTTTTTAGCAAAATAGGTAAGATTTATAACTAGAAAAAATAAATAGTACTCATAGTTTCAATAAAACGATAGTAAATTATTTAAATACGTAATATTATTATCACTTCAAATCAATATTTAACATTTAGGGTACATTTACTATTTGGTATTTAGATACGAACAAAGAGTGATTTTCTGGACCTTAGTTACCATTTACAATAAAAACTCCGAACCAACAAGCAACACAAACGAAAGGACAGAAATTAAATTGCAATAAAGCGTATTGTAATATTGTTTGGATTAGAATGACGTAGATTAACATCGAACTCGAAATAAGAAGGTTAGATTGCGCGGGGCATCCCGCATCGGCAACGAGTTGTCATTTTGACAGGATAGTACGCTGCGTATTTCTAAAGTGCGAGTGGGACAGAGGGTTTGAAAACTATTGGGTACGTTAAGGGGAAGCGTCAGGCTAGCCCGCGAAATTCAAATTTTCTTACGTTTTTTGCAATTGCTTTTTGCGTTGATCAAATTATAATTTGCGGTCGTAACAAGATAAAACCTAGCCAGCAGACAATATCTATGGCCTCTCTTAATCATACATCTATTTACATAAAAAGAAAAATAAAAAAAATAAAATGAGCAATACAAGTCTTTAAGACCTGGTAATCCTAATGAATTACTATTTCATGAAATCTTGCCATTTCAGGATTATACGTACTTAAGGAGTTGTATTACTGATTCTAATTATTATAATTCTGTAAATAGGTATATATTTGTTACGGCCGTGAATCATACTTTATTTAACATACACTTAATGCTGACTTGCAAATTGCAAAAACGTAAGAAAATTAGAATTCCGGGCTACCCTGACGCTTCCCCTTAAAAAAAAACCAAAGAAGTTTATGGCTCGTTCAAATCAAGACTCCTCGAAACCTTTACCTAACTTTGGACGAAGCACATAATCAGACGCGCTCCTTGGAGATGGCTGAAGCAAATCGAAAATGTTTCTTCTGTGCAAGACGGGTGCATCCGTGCAAGACGTGCCCCGCCTTCGATGTCACGTGTCAACTTTGTAACAAGAAAGGGCATCTCGCAAAAGTCTGTCACAGTAAGAACTACGCTGCCACGTCTGATCAGGAAAATGTCACCGCCTGTATCATGGCTGCATCACCATCGTCCATACACAAAGCCATTGTCCCTGCATATACGAGTATTAAAGGCATTAGAGCTGAAGCACTATTAGATACGAGCAGTTCTAAAAGTTTAATTAATTTCGAATTTTCTAAACTGTATTCTCTGAGAAGCATTCCTCATTAGAATTCGCATTTGTTGGTACGAATGAACCTGTAGAGTCTGTGTGTTGTTTAGTGTCTGTTGTGTATTTAGACGTATAGGGAACTCTTCAGAATAAACACAGCTGTAACGATATTAAGTTTATTACTTAATACAAAACAATAAAGGGTTTAACATTAATGCGCGGCGCGAGCGGAATTCGTCCTGCCTGCTTGATAGGTTGTCTAGCCCGGACTGCCCAGGGCGAGCGATGGGCGCATCAAGAGCGCGGTGATGAGGCGGTGCGTTGAGCCGCAGGTCACGCGGTTCTTTTTTGGCTGAGCGGCCGAACTGTAGCTATATGCTACAAACCTCTCGTCGTGTGCAACGTAGCCGAAGCATCTGTCCCTGCTGTGCCTTTATTCACCAATCTATCTCCCGTATGCATTGCAAACCGATTGCTATTAAGTCTCGAAGATACAGTGATGATGACCGACGTTTTATTGAAGAGGAAGTGAAGAATCTGGAGAAAAAGGAGGTGTCATTGAAGAGAGCCGGTCACCATGGCGAGCGCTGGTCACTAAGAATGCGAAACATCGATAACGCCTTGTAATCGACTACCCCAGAACTATAAATCAATTCACTCAACTGGACGCCTATCCACTTCCCAGTATAGAGGAAATGATATCAAAAGTGGCAAAATATTCTGTATTTAGCGCCATAGATTTAAAAAGCGCCTGTCATTAAGTTACTATTTTGCCAGAGGAGAGACCGTACACTGTGTTCGAAGAAGCTGGAAATCTATACCAGTCCCGACGTATACCTTTTGGAGTACTAAATGGGGTTTCCAGCTTCCAGAGAACCATACATTGGCTTATTCGAACGGAAAATTTAAAGGGCACATTATCGTATCTCGATGATATAACAATTTGCGGCAAAACACCAGTCGTGCTCTGACTATAATCTGCTAAATATTCATGCGGCAGCTAAGAAGTACGGTCTAACTCTCAATGAAGCAAAATCCATATTTAAGCAAACTTCTATCAACATACTTAATAATAAGAACGTGGGTTCAGACACGGTCATCTGATTCCAAACTAAGCAGAGCTTGTACTATGGAAACCAGATAACTGATATACTACATAATATACTACTTTTTTTTGTAAATACATACTTATACAGGGTGTCCCTGGAAGTATGGATCAAATCGAATAGGGGCGTGGGCAAGGTCATTTCCAAACTTTTTAACACTGAGAATGTTGGTGCAATTTTTTACGGTTCAAAAGTTATCACCAATTTTTGTTTTTTTCAATCACTTCGCATAGTGCTCAATGAAAAAATCATAAAAAAAACTAGCAAAGCTATCAATCACTTTTTTTTTTCAAAACGTTGCAGAAAAGTGGCTCTTTATTTTGGTAATACTTATACGCATCTAGAAAACATGTGTTCAATAATAAAAAACTGCAAAGTCTTCGGTCTGGCAGAAGTTTTACTCAATTTTCGAGCGATTTTTATGGGAAAAAGTTACACTAGCGAAAGTTGGCCACGTATTACAAAAACTGGTCCAAGTCATAGAGATTCTTTGGAGGTATGAATCACTGGAATATTCTTAATAACTTAAAAGTTACAGATTTTTATTAACAAGGAGGTCGTATTTTTACAATTTTCTATGTTTCAAATTTTCATTTTTTTCAGCTTAACTATCGATTTAATTTCAGTCCCTAGGCATTTGTTACCTATCTGAACACTACTGTTTGATGTGGTTTAGGTTTAAATAAAAAATAAAAATAATTTCGGTAAACTTTTTGTTATCTCATGAGTCATGTTATTTGCCCTAGCTACAACCCGGAAAAACCCGTGCACCTGCTGTCAATAACGTCATATCGGTGCTCTGGTACAACATGTATGGCGACGGGGCGAGCGCGGCGCGGTGAAAGAGGAAGTGCGAGGGGCATTGCATTCCAACGAGGTGCTAGGAAATTGCGGGGGAAGGGAAACAAAAGAACCAGCGCCGGCGCACGTTCGCACTCAGGTAGATGTTTTTAGTTTTAGTAACTCGCTACCAGCTTGTGACTGCGCACGTACTTAATTCGGTGTTTATCACCTCAAGACTTGCCCAGCTTGCGAAGAGCCCTGGGTATGTTCGCACATTATTCAAAGTGGATGCCAAACTTCTCTGAAAAGGTACATGAGCTATCAGAGACCAAGACATTTCCGCTGAGTGACAATATGATTAAATATTTCCAAGAACTTAAGAACGCCATAGTCAAGTCTTGTGTTCACGCCATTGATAACACTATGTCATTTACTGTAGAAACTGATGCCTCGGGGCACTCGATTGCGGCAACCCTTTCGCAGGCGGGCAGGCTTGTAGCATTCTATTCTAGAACACTTAATCGAAGTGAGTAGAATCATTCAGCTATTGAAAAGGAAGCTTATGCAATCGTCGAGTCCTTGAAGAAGTGGCGGCATTTTCTTATAGGGAAATCATTTTTGCTCGTCACTGACCAGCGATCCGTCTCTTTCATGTTTGATGCTAAGCACACCAGTAAAAATAAAAAACGAGAAGATACAGCGCTGGCGGTTGGAACTATCTCCATACAAATATGACATCGAATACAGGCCTGGCACGCAGAACCATGTAGCGGATGCCCTCTCCCGTGTCTGTGCCATCGTCGAAACACCTGCAAAGTTACGATTACTTCACGAAACCCTTTGTCATCCGGGTGTAACCAGAATGGCACATTGGGTGCGTTCCTAAAACTTGGCCTATTCGATTGAAGAGATAAAGAGTATGACCAAAGACTGTCGCATCTGTTCTGAGATTAAGCCTAGATTCATTAAAGCTAATCCGCAAAATAAACTGATTAAAGCGATAGCGCCTTTTGAACGGCTGAGCATAGATTTTAAGGGACCAGTACCATCTAAATCAAGTAACAGATTCATTTTAACAGTAATTGATGAATATTTCCGCTTTCCGTTCGCCTTCCCGTGCTCTGATATAAGCGCAAAGTCTGTAATCAAGCATTTAGACAGCCTTTTAAACATGTTTGGCATGCCTGCCTACGTGCACTCGGACCGAGGGAGATCATTTTTATCGGCTGATGTAAAAGATTTTCTTCTCTCCAGCCAAATAGCGACGAGTCGTACAACGCCATATGACCCTCAATGCAATGGTCAACTTGAAAGGCTCAATTCTACGCTCTGGAAAACTGTACAGTTAGCATTAAAAACTAAGAACCTGCCGATAGAGAGATGGGAGGATGTCCTACCACAACTCCATACGCTCACTTCTTTGTACTGACACAAATTGTACGCCGCATGAAAGGATGTTCCATCACTAGCGGAGATCGACGAATGGAGATTCAATTCCGACATGGCTAACGCGCTCAAAAAGAGTACTTATGCGACTCTTTGACCGGAAACCAAAATATCAACCACAAGCCGAGGAGGTGGAGGTACTGGAGACTAACCCCACCTATTCGTACGTTCGAACGATGGATGGTCGAAAGACTACTGTGTCCAACCGCCATTTAGCACCTTTGGGTAACGAGTTTGTGAATGCCGAACCCCAAAGATCGCAGTCGCCATCACCATCATTTTCACCACCGACATCTTCGTCTTCCTCACCCACAACATACTCGCCACCTGTCTCGCTGCCGGTGACTCCCTCGTCACCGCCATCATCGGAGGCTTTGCAAGGGTTAACGGAACCAATGAGCCCAGTCTCGGAGCCACCCTGGAAGTCGACTAGATCACGGAACCCGCCGAAGTTTTTATTCGATTACTTCTGGCCGGGGTGATGTGGTAATCCTTTTTACCACTTTATTCTTCTGTGACCACAGATACTTATATTTTATCTTAATTCGTTGTCATAGGAATGTATTGTTATTCTCATAACAATATGTCGCGTTTTGCTAATTAAAACCTACAGTATAGGTTTTGACTATTATTTTAAGTACACTTCATATTACCATACTATAAACATACATATATCACTGATATAGTTACTTTATTAATGACGAAAATCCATTAAGGAATGTCGCTTTATCACTCATATCAAAAAGTGGTATTTAATGTAAAGAGAAAGATTAAATTGTTTAATTTGTAGAAAATATCCAAAAACTTTTAAAATTTTTGTAATCATTAAAAAAAATAGTTTTTTATTTTTTTATTTATGATGGGTTTGCTCTTGACTCTAGTCTAGGTCGGACGCGACAGAGACACAGTCGACGATGGAGCAAAGAGTAAAGTAATAATGTTGAGACGATGGAGTGAGCTTACGTTTCAGCAATTCACACCGTTAGTGAAGCAATTTTACAATAATCCACAATAATCATTATTTTTCTTTGTTTAATTTCAAAAATTTTTGGAACGTAAATAATCATGCCAGGATGCTTCAAATAACGTGCCAATACATCGTCAATTTAATAAAACCTCTTTCTTGTTCTTCTTCATTGAAGTAGAGAAAAAAATCTAAAGTGCCCGTTTTTTTTGAAAAAGAGTTTATATTTGTAATATATGTTTATAGTATAGTAATATGAAGTGTCCTGTACATTTAAAATCTAAGATTTTTTTTTTTCATGATTGTCATTGTCACATAAATAACGTCTAGATTAATATACCTACATCATCATCATCGCCGCGAGGTTGCCTGCTTGTCGGTCTTCTACAGATTGTACTTCGGTGAGTGTGCTCAAGAACTCCACGACCTCATTCCACCGGCCCCCTATTACCATCCCTACCTAGTTGCTATTCCACCAATTCGCACTAAGCGTTTCCAAATGTCACACAACAAAAGAGTGGAACTCACTACCTGCGTCTGTGTTGCCTGTTCACTCTCCAAAGTGAGAGTGAACAGGCTTCTTCTGGGTAAGCTCCTTCCATCGTTGACTCTGTCTTTGTCGCTTGCGACCTACAAGAGCAAACCCAAGTTAAATAAAAAAAAAACTACTAATTTATTTTACTTATGTCACACTCACAAACTCTCTGCTCACATTACTTATGTACGATTGTGTTTTATACTATATAATGTACTGTATGTATGTACAGTCACGAACCGGGATTGTTGAGGCACTTGCTTATCATCTTAACTTGGTTGTGTTACACGAATGTCGCCCGCGGCGGTGCGGGCGACGCGGTGCGACGCGTGATCGCGTTGTACGTGTCTCGCTGAGTGCGTATAGACCTTGATTGACTGACAACACTGTGTTGTCGCGAGCTGTAGGCACTTATATCGAGCGGAATGTACCAGTGCAATGCTACTGCCCTAGTCTTAAAGCGCTTATTACACTATTCAATTTATAGGAAGTAGTGCGTTCGAGACCTTCCAGTCGCACTAAATCGGAATCTAACTGTTCTAAACTTCAATTACATCTTTCGATTTCCTACAAATTGAATAGTGTAATAAGCGCTTTAGAATATTAACTGCCCTACTCGGTCAAGCGGCGTAGGTATGTTACGGACGAGATACAAAGGGACAACAACCAACTCCCAAGCGCGGCAATTAAGTGCAATTTATTTTGCGCGTGGGGGAAGTGATTTTGTAGGCTAAAGAGGATTTCTTCAAGATGAAAATGCTTACGGAGTACTACTATTTCTTTATTATTTATCCTGTGGCATAGACCGGTTGTTTTTTTTTGCAATATGGCAATTTTTTCGTTAGAATTGAATGAACAATTCAATTGAACGAATGAGTTGGTTTAGTTTCAGAATTAACAGGTCTGCGTTTGTCACGATATTGTTAATAATTTGCAGAAAAAATCTAAAAAGTGTCTTGTTTTCAAAAGAAATAAGAGACTAACGTTTCTCAGTTCTTAAACGTAAGTATGGCTATAAAGTTTTTAGTAGGGTGGTGTATTTTAATCCACATAGAATTCCTACCACGCTGTCAAAAATGGTCAAGTAAATAATCTGTTATTTTTTAGTATTACCCCAATTTACTATTAAATTGTACAAAAATAGGCATCGTTTGTCCAATAAAAACTAAAGCTGCTGTTTACAAAGTGAAAAAATAATTGTCGTTTGACTTGTGGTTTAATCATTGTAAGGATTCCATTAATGAAATCAATAAGAATTTATAATAATTTATTGATGCACTTGGCTGGAACACCAATTAACAAACTCTGACAATATTAAGGTAAACGCAAACCTTTGCTTTAATAGCACTTTAGATCAGCATTACCCACATAGCAAATTGCATTTCTGAAATAGGACTCCCAAACATTGAGCTATAAAACTCTAGATATATTTTTCCCGCTTTTTTTGAAGTCATTGACACTATTTTGGTATCCTGACCTTTTCGTTTGGGGTCAACATCCTTAGCATCTTAGAATTTATGACCATAAACTTAACTTGTACACAAAAATAATTTACTAGATAATAATTAATATTTTATTATTATAATTACTTTCAGGTACAGAAGGCAGACTAATTAGTTTCTAAAACCAAATAATAGTTTTAAAATTAAAAATATTTGTAGTTTAAATAATGTTGTTATAAAAGTAATTGCTCAATATTAAAAATAGAAGTTAGTGTAATATTTATTGAAAACTGTGTGTTATAAGTGTAATAAATGTGTGAACGATACCCGGGGTATTTGTTCGGTGGGACTCCTGTCAGTAGTTGGGACAGGAGTTTCAATTCACTGGAAAATGTAAGTACTTTGATATTCATACCTACACTATGGCCGATTTATCTTGGCAGTTCTGAACATAGGCACTAAGAACTTTTGCGCATGTTCTCTCACTGACACTTGCCTCATGTCACCATTTGGTTCCTAAAAATCTTCTGTGCAGCCTTCTGCGCGAAGTTCGGACCTGTCAAAATAAATCAGCCGTACTGTACATCTATTTTTTGTCATTTATAAGTACCTCATAGTTTCTGATCAGTTTTACTGTGTAGGTAACTTTAAGAAAATTATTATGGTTGATTCTGTTTTATGTTGTTTAAACTGAACACTGTTAAAAACTCCACAGATTAGTAAGTAATAATAATAGAGGTGTTAGAATAGAATATATATTATATTTATTTGCAAAGAATGTAGGTACAAAAATCTGTTGTAACAGTTGTGAGAAATCCATGCACTATCCAGGCATTTCCAATTTTGAGACAATTTTGTTTGCAAGCTGCAAGTGTATGACAAAGTAAAACAAATGACCATAGGTGCAGGGTTTCTTCAATGAATCATTGTACACAAAAAGTAACTTTAAGGTGTAAAGGTGCCTGTTTTGTTGATAGTACATTCTGCCACACTTCATATACAGATACTACTACAGATAGATACATACACTACATATATAGATTCACATTCAAACCTTTAGTACAAAAACTAAATTGTTAAAAGGTAGTTAAAATAATATACAAGGTACATAAATCCTTTTATTTTTTGGTAATATGCAGTTTAAGATTAGACTTGACATAGTTTCCATAATTGAAAAAAAAAAAATCATCTATCATAATTAAAAAATCAGGTGTTATTTCTTTAACCATGCAGGTCAAACAGCCGTTCCATCATATCATATTTAGAATTCCAGCCACATAGATCAATAAATCAATCTAGATGGTTTAAAATTTAAAATATAACAGTTTTTGTTATTTGTTTGAAGCGCAAGGGGTGAAGTTTTTTCATTATCCATTTTATTTCAATTTTATATTTTTATCCGCCTTGTTCTTGTGATTGTACTGGAAGATAATTGTTTTAATTGACTAGTCCGCACAACAACTTCGTGGCTTTTGATATTTTCCATGTAAGTACATTCTAGTTTATTCTAGCTTTAAGCTAGTAATGACGAAGCAGACCAGTACAAAGGCTAAACCTTTCTTACTAATTGCTTTAAAAAACCAAAATTTTTACGGATTTTATTGTTGTTTATTGGCAGTAACACCAAATTCTGAATAATGAATTGCTTCGGGATGTACAAAATAAAAAGGATGTAGGCGTGGCTTTTGTATTGGAAACCAACTGAGATAGACCCTAAAGTTATTTATGGAAAGCCAGTCTGAGGTCTGTCTACCTGTGGCTCATGGCTGTGAATGCCAAATGTAGTCCTATTATGTCTGAATTAGGGCCTAAATGTATGCCAAAATACTACTCTTTTTTTATTTCTTCAGGGAATTTTGCTATTGGACCATTATAAGAAATTGGATCACAAGTAATTAAGAGTCCAAAGGTCAAATACTACTCAATTTTTTTTTTATATTTCTTCAAGGAATTTTGCCGTTGGTCCATTATAAGAAATTGGATTACAATTAATTAAGAATCCCTAAGGCCAACTTTGTGCCATTTCCTTACTGGAAATGACACTGACACAATTCCAGACATTAAAAGCATAGATCCATCAAACATGTGGCAGTTGAACCACTACTAAGAATCACTATGTAATTTAATCCTCCAGAAAGTAAATAGTAGAAAACATACTTTTATCACTCCTCTAATCCTATTTACTGTCCTATAAATAACACCTCTGCCCAACCCTTCGAGAAACAAGGCGTAATGTTATGTTATGTTTAAATAACTACTTTCAGGTAGATTGGATTCTTAGAACATTGACTAAGTGTTAGAGAAAATTAATCTAAGTGCTAAAAGGCTGGGACTATATATGAAGGCCAGTTTAACATTGGTCCCAATTATTTTCGCACATATAATTATACCGAAGAATAACCGGCGCTTGTAGTAATACAACTGTTTCCTTTTATAAGATTATAATTATCGGGCCGGGTAACAATCCCGCGAATTTAATTCTCGCGATTCGACGGACTTATTGCGTTTCACTCTCATCATGACAATCGCTTTCATTTGACAGTTAAACAAAATCCATTGCGCCGTATGTTTCAAAATCTCACGTTCAACTGTTGAAGCGTCAAAACAAAATCAAAGCGATTGTCATTAGGAGTGCGTTACGCAAGCCTTTTTGATTAACGAAAATCCGTATTTAAAAAAAAAGCCATGCCTAATGTCGTTCTCAACAGGCCATTATTAAAGAGCTCAGTAACTAACGCTTTAGTAAAGAGGCAAGTTCCATTTTACATTGGAAACGTGCCAGCATGCTTGTCGACACCAAACACCAGTGCAAGATACCTATAGAGAGTCTGTGGTGGTGAATTTGCTGGGTTTTCCCCTTCTATGTTATCATAATACATATTTGTACGCCGTTAAGGTAAAACATGTGTTTCGGACTAATATAATAATATATATATATCTCTATCTATCTATTTATCTACACATATGTACAGACGCCAGCACATCAAGCTACCCGTAACTGTTCAATTTTCCCAATCAACCGTGAGCCTAATGCCTTAGCGATAAAGTTAAAAATCTATTAACCCTTTTACTGGTAGTGGTAGTATGTTACATTATTAAAAAAATAAACCATATAGGTACACATCTGCATTACCCACAATGATTCCATAAAATGAGTTTTTATTTCTCTAATATAAAAAAAAAAAAATTCTTCTACCAGTAAAAGGGTTAAAGAAATTTGACAGATTGTAGTATGTAGCTTGGTGTGCTGGCGTCTGTACATAGTATAAATTAAAGTCACTTTTCGTGTCCGTTAATGTTTGTGTTACCGCGTTCTTCTTCTAGAGCTAAAATAAGCAACGGATTTTGATGCGGTATTCACCTTCATTTAGAGAATTTATTCCGAAAGTTATAAAGTGTGTTTTAATAAATTATGAATATTTAATAAATTATTAATATTAAACGTACAATAGTACTAAAGAAATATCGATGTTTTGTTAAGTAGTAAACTCTGTGTGAAACGGGGGAATAGAAAATTGGTTATCATCATCATAATTCGTCAAAATAGTACGCATTGGTAACTCCCAGGTCGCGAAAATGAACAATAGCAAATAGTCTCAGAAATCTAGCTAGCAATATTAGTTTACAACCGAAATTCCTCAACCTAGTAACCCATTTTTGCAGTGTTTTATTCATATTATGTTACCATTGCGACAGTTTACGCTAAGCCAATAATTTGATTAATATATATTTTTTGGAACGAATTTCCCATACTTTTGCGAGCGCTTGAAAAATGATTTACATTTCTCCATCAAGTTCTATTAAAAAGAACACTTTAATGCCTATTGTACCTACTTTCTATTCTCTTCATCCCGCGTAACCTCGAAAGGTTACGCGGGATGACCTACATCTTAGAGTAACCATTGCAGTTGAATATGTCGTCGATTACGGGACCTTTTATCCATATTCGTTCGCGGTACTACGATCTGATAGTGCACAAATTTCGAATTTATCCACTCCAGTACTAGTTTATTTCTTTGTAGATTTAAGACAGAAAGGTTTATCAGCTTAAGCTTTCAGTCCAGTACGAAATTATTTGGGTGTCCCAGGAAATTGATCTGCCAAACGTAGTGATTATGGAAATTTCCCTTTTGGCTATTAATCGTACAGGCCATTGGGCTATGTTCACAAGTCGACCTTTGATCAAATAATAAAACAATCACGCACGCAAAATCATTCGGTAAATTGTTATTAAATTATTTCGGCTGATTCTTGCCAAATGTAATTTATGTAAACGGAGCAACTGAGGCAAAAGATCAATTCAGGAGTTTAGCGGTAATGAGCATGCGTTCCTTACACAATTTTTATAATGTTGCTAGCTGTTGCTAGTCTTTGAAATGAAATATGGCTTCAGTCTGTGTCGATGCACTTATGAGGCGTGTTGGCTCGACTTGCGTTTGACTCACCCTGTACCAGTCCACTAAACAATGGTTCATGCTGGCTCATATTAGTCCATGGCCCTCATTCTTCGACAAGAGTTCCATTCAAGACCGTACTTGGTTAGACACTCCTTGACACGCACAAAAATGAGGCTTTAGTTTAAAAAGCCGCCATCTTGTGGCCCCTCAATACCCATGAAATATGATTCTCCTAGTATCAACTCCTTTAATTAGACCTCCAAAGGAGAGCCCTTAAGGTCGCATTATTAATAACGAGGTTAATAATGCCAATGATGTACTCCACATTTTCACACCCTGGCCGTGAATTATGATACCATCTAGTCGGCTGTGCTCACGTTCTTTAACTTTGCACGATGAAGTTGGAGTGGAAAACTTCCTTGAGAAAACTACGAATGAATCTTTGGAAGTCATAAATTCTAAAAGATCTTCACTTTGTGATTACTTTATAGCTCCTTACTTCCTTAAATCTAAATTTGGCGTTGAACTGTTGTTTAAAATGGTATAGTTTATCGCCGATAACATCGCAGGTGTAAATCGAGTGAGTTAATCTAGTGGTAGGTCCCGTATACAGGTTTTTAGGTCATGGCCGTTTATATTGCCCGGTTTTTTCGTTTGATTGTGAAGTTTACCGGCTCTTGTTTGTTTGTTTTAAATTGACACAGCCCCTGATGAATATGTATCTTGTACAATATGGCATTCATTTTGTAATATAAAAAGAAGCGAGATTTCGGTGGAAATGAGGATATATGCGTTTGGGGCGAGAGGTCGTTTGTTTGTATGTCTTCCATTTTTTCCGAATGGTTGGACCGTTTTAAGTGAGGGTGCTGCCTGATAAATAATTTCTAATAGATAACAGAATAACTTAGGTTCTAAACTTGTGTAAATGTCCTATTGAATAATTATGAGCATAGCTCGTCATTGGTAGCTGGACCTTTTCCCATAGGATGCACCAACTGTGGAGTCTTTTCTATTAGGTTTAAGGCCTAAAATTTTAAGTTTTTGCAGTTTTGAATTATGGCCGGTGCATGGCAGTCAGAATTCCAACAGCCATTGGCAAAATATGAGTGTCTTATCCTTCGGAACTAACTCGATCATATATTTATATTCATACCGTTTTATATACTGTCAGAGCAGGCAGGAATACGTAGGTAGCCTCTTACATCCAGTTATAGGGAAAATTATCTTTAGTATTCAGCACCCAACTAAGTTTAACAAATAATATCAACTAATGCTTAGGAATGAGAGCATCTGTGGCGAATGTGGCGATCATTACTTCTACATGTTATATTGGTCGTTTTGAGTCTGGTTTAAACCAAATGCTTTATTTTTCATATTGTAATTGATTGTATGTTGATTATTCGTGAAGCCGCGGTGCGATACTGGTAATTAAATGTGCGTGCAAGGTTTTACACAGTTTTTAATTAAGTTAGTTAATAATAATTCAATTGGAATCGTTAAAAATGAATGGTGACGAGAATCGCATTGGTCTGATTGCTTTTTATAAGTACGTAGATCAATAGCCTTATCAGTCAAATCCTTGGGTACTTTTTTGAGAAATGGCATTTTCCTTTTAAGACGCAGATATATGCCAACGGCCTTGAGTGGTTAGCTCGTGTGTTCTGTGCCGAGTTCGTACGTCCACCCAGTAATATGATTCGCCCATCAAGGAGCGCTGTTGAGCGCTGGGTGATTATATAAAAAAAAAGGTATTATGTTGAACCATAATCTAAAATATTTACATAGTAATTATTAAGAAAATGCTCTATATAAAAAAAGAAAAAATCCAAATCTTTCACACTACTCGTTTAGACGTGATCTTCAGTTTAAAATCGTTAAAAGTCGGTTAGCGTCGCCTTAATAATACCTCAGTTATAGCTTCGAGTAGGTATGAACTGTTTTTTTCGGATAAATTGCATTAGTTTTGCCTAGGCCGTATCCAGCAATTCACTTTGGGCTGTCGAACTCAGGATGGACGGACTCGACAGTCGCAGACGCTAGTGTGATGCCATGTTCTACAGGTTTGGCAGTCAATTTACTATGCAGAAAATATTCATTCTGAATATTACCTTTCCATGAACCAGAGCAGTAAGAGCGAGCGAAGCGAGCTCGAAAATTTTAGCGTTACATTTTCTTTTAACCATTCATAGATTTATTTCCATTCCGAAAATCTCCTAAATAAAAAGAACCTAGGAAGCTGGAGCACGAAAATTTTAGCTTGCCTTTTGGATTATGATGCACTTTCTTTTTAAAGTAGCTTAATATAAATGTATTCTAAAACCCTCTAAGGCCCTGTACCGGTTGCCTTATTACTTTGGCAGACTTCCCGGCCCGGACACTTAGTGGGTCCTCTAAACACCGCGGGCCTTGGTGTCCCGCACCACTTGTACATACACAATATGCACCTTAGTAGTTACGGCACTATCACAGATTCGCAGATCTGAAAAATGAGTCGAAAATATTGTATTAAGTATGTATAAAATGGTGCGTTGGTGCATTTCGGGGGGTTTGAACCCCAAAACCTTCTTGAGTTATGCCTCTTATCATAATAGTACATTTTGGAAAAAAAAGTCTTTGTCACAGACTTCTAGACTGTGCTTCTAGACTAATAAATGATTGGGTAAAGATTTTAGAGGATTTCTAAAACTGCTGGTTCGAAAACCGATTCCAAAAATATCTGGGTCCTAAAAGTTACAGGAACTTACCTTCATAACTCAAAAGTTTCCACAACTATAAGTATTTTTGTTCTACGTTCACTTGGTAATGGAATTTCAGTTGGTACTCTAGGATTGCGCATTTTATAACTAATTCTTGGCTCCGTTCGTGCGATAAGATTTACGGCGTGTGTCTGCCCAACGGTTTTCCAGTTGCAGCGAACTAAGTCGGTCAGATTTCAGATGTACTTTTATGTAACCCTACATATTATTAGACGCCTATTTTGTAGAGCATAATTAGGTTAATATGCTGCATTAGTTGAGTGGTTAATGGTTCTTAAGCCATTGTATTGAAGCATTTTTAGAGTTAACTTGGACGCCCTTTTTATCCAGAGCGGAGATTACCACGAAGGATTATACAGTAAATAGATTCAGCACAGTAATGTCAAGTTATAATACATTTTGTCTCGTCTATTTGTAATTCATTCAAACCTTGAATAAAAAATGGCTAGTAATATTATACATGATAGAATATTAGGTCAATCGAGGCTGCCCAAATATCATAAAAGCATCTAGTTCCCAGGGGACTGTATCTAATTTCACGCGGCTGAAGCTGGTGTAAAAACCAGTTTTGGATTATTTCGGCGTTGCTGCAAAATTGGCCGGGGCTTAAGGAAAATAGGGACCTCAATTCAATTGTTCAATGCTCACTGAGTTTGGATAGGCATTATCGAACAAATGAATATGAAAATAACTGACGGAAAAAAATTGCCGGAATTTATCAGAAGATTTTTCGGCGCTTTTCTGGTGGTCGCAAGTGTAGATTCTGGCTTAAAAGAGTTCCAGTGGTGAATAGTGTAGCGGGCTTGTCATTATCATATAAAAAAAGGTGCAAAAACAGGCCATCATATTTACTAGAATTTTCTTAGCAAGCTTTTTGGATAGATGTCGTCGAAAGAAATTACGCGCTTTAGTTTTGCGTGTTTTTCAAACTGGTTACTGTAAGGGTGGATGGTGGCGACTTCCCTTGACCTTGTAGATAGATCGAGCTGATTAGCAGCTATTTAAGTAGGTAGTAGCCCTTCAATTGATTTTAACCTTGGTAGAAAAACACGCTTTTAATAAGCTTTTGAAATATGTTTTTAATGTGACCAGTGAATAGCTTTGCTTAAAGGTTGAATTTAAAATATTATGTTTCGAGTCAATACAAAGATTGCCCGAAAGTCACCTTTATATTAGTCTTAAGGCAAAAACTCCAGGTAGCCCGCGAAATTCAAATTTTCTTACGTTTTTTGCAATTTGCAGATCAGTATCAGGTTGTTATGTTGATCTGAATATGATTCGCGACCGTAACAAATCTGTATTTATAATCATTAAAATCATCAGTATAACTTTCCAAGTTCATATAATCTTAATGAATGACTATTTCATGAAATCTTGATATTTAGGATTATACTAACTTATGGAGTTGTATTACTGATTCTAATAATTATAATTTTGTATAGATAAACCATTATAATAATGAACGCCCCTCCACAGCGGTTACGCTCACATGCAAAGAAGGTGTATCGACGCAATACACATAGTTGGTCTTTGGTCATTGGTTGCTCAGTCACCGGCGAGACATGAAAGTGGGACCACGCGTCGATTTCGCTGCAAAAGTACGGTCAACATGTCAACGCAAAAACTACGTGGCTACAAAAAATGTTGAACAAAACTTGACGTCTATAATGGCTCTAATAAAGGAACGAATTGAAATGAGTGATTGTACTATGTGGGAAAATTCATGTAGACATGTTAATGCTATCGAAAAACAATATATAAAAAATTTTGTCATGGATTTTGAATTCATTTTTAATGTTGAGTCTGATTCTGATGAAAGTGATTGCGTATATTGATAAATGAATAATTGGTTAATTAATATTGTATTTCATAACGTTTGTTTGTATTGCATAATGTTTTATTTAAGTATTACGTATTGCATTAGCATATTAGTAATAAGTCGATAAATGCTTGAAATAATAATAATAATGTCATAATTTATTTTAAGGCAAGAATTCATATAATATATGCGGTAGGTCTGTATACAGTAAATGAAATTACCCATATTAAATAAATAGCTTACAAACACAGGTACATAAAAATATAAACAATAACACTGATATCGACACCTGCAAGGAATAACGTCGTAACTCAGTTTTAGGCCATTTTGAGTTACTATCGTATTCTTGCTGTACAAAAATGCAGATTTTTTTGCACTCACCCCTGTTTCTAAATTCCTTTGCGTAAAGATTTATACAATGTTTTTACACTGTAGAAATGAGTGCAAATAAATCAGCATTTTTTGTACAGCAAGAATACGATTGTTACTCAAAATGGCCTAAAACTAAGATACAATGCTATTCCTTGCAGGTGTCGATATTTTTTATGCAAACGGTACGTACCGACTGACCAAACGCCGAATTGACCAACTTAACTATTGGATTTGTTGGCCAACTAGTGTATAAATGAAAAGAACGCGCAACAGAGCGAACGTGTGGTGCCATACAAAGCGCACGCTCGCCGCCGTACAATGCTAATACCTGGACTGATCGCACGATTAGTTGACCTCTAAGTGCGGATACGAGTCCATGTTTACAGTAAAATCGTCACACGCACACAAGTAAAGTGTTGGAATAAATATTTCCTTTCACACATTGAAATAATCAAGTTTTGTGGAGGGGCGTTCATTTTAAGAATGATTTATCTATAAATACATTTATGTTACGGTCGTGAACAGTGGCGTGCACAGAGATTTCAGACAAGGTATGCACAGCTAAAAAAAACTTAGGTACCAGTTTCAGCTTGTTGCTGTCGGTGGCCCAACGACTAGGACTACTTACCCTACCTGAGTTTTACCACAGGAGCCTTTGGCTTCGCATGACGTTTGTTTGCGACCACTATGAATATCTAAATAAGTGACACATATTATGATATGCAAAGTGGCATTTAAAAAGGCCGTGGGATGTTTATTTTTTTTTTTTTCTTTGCGCAAATGAATTTTAATTCAAAATAAATTACTACTTTAATGTTAACTGATTACTTTCTACAAGTTAATGTTTATAAATCAAATCGACGCGCCTATCTTTTTTTCAGATAGTTTTGCAAAACGTCGTTGTAAAAACTGCTCCATCGTTATACCTACTAAAAGTTCTTTTCCAATTGCAATCATAGACAAATCTGTGAGTCTGTTTTGGTCCTGTGTGTTTCGTAAATATGTATGAATTCGTTTTAGACTAGAAAATGATCGTTCGGTCGAAGCGCTACTGAATTTTGATTTAATTACCGACGCAACACTAGAAATTAAATCATTTTGGGTCCTATTCGATAACCCAGTGAATGAGCCACCCGATGTTGATTGTAAGTGGGTTTCCAAATTTCCATCATATTTAGCTAACAAATCTACAATTTCTAGAAAATTGCCTTTATTAAAAGACAACCTGGATTTGTCATAACCACGGAATGCTAATTCTTGTTTACCAAGAAAACAAACTACATCAATTAACCGTTTGAAAATATTTCTATTTCTCTCAACTTTCGCGTTGTGCCTTTCAATATCTAACTTAAACTGGCTATTCAAACTAGTCTCTATTCTACCTTTACCAAAAGTTTGGAACTTCCAAGCAGAATTCCAGGTGTTTTTCTGAAGAATCGTGTTTAGCAGCCGCATTGTGAAAATTAATCCGTTATAGGTAGGTTCAAACATTCTTTTTATCTTGGTGTGTAAACAAAATGCAAGGAAAACAGTACAATATGTTTGTGAGTACATACACAACCTGTTAGCCAGTGATAATTATCATAAAAGTTTTCATGAAAGTAACGACTAGCAGCATTACTTTTTTTTGAGATAAATCCAACCCACACACTGCAATCAATTTAAATTTTTCCTCAAAAGATAACGTCGAAAACGCTGCCAATTTTAATTAATTTAAACACACTTCGCCAGCACAGGACTCACAGGTATAATTTTACATTTTTTTACAATAAACTTACTAAATAATCACTTAGACAGTCAATCACTTGCGCCGAGAATAACATAAACAATATGGCGAAAAATCTTTGCAATTACGTTCCGAACTAATACGAACGAATGAATTAGTCGGTCATTTGGCCAATCCGACTAAAAAATGTCAACCCTTTGCAATCAACAATTAGGCGGTCCTTTTACGGCTTCTCAATTTGGACGGTTTGCAATAAAAGCAGTGCTTCCAAATGTCGAACACGCGCACACGTTTTCACGCACACAGACACACTTTTGCTGAATACTACACGATATTCCAAATCTTGCGTTGTATGAAAAATAAGCACGACGTAATAATGCTTTTGCTCACTCACTCACTGCGCTTGCGATAGATGGCGCGTAAATCGCGCTGTAAACACTGGAAGCGTATGTGGGTTCGTGTGAATGGCGAATAAGTTAGATTAATTTTTTTTTTTTTGAACTATAGTTATCATTTACAATTAGATGGGCATGTGTGTATGGCACTACAGGGTATGCAGTGCTTATTTGCATGTATGGAGTGCACGCCACTGGTCGTGAATCATACTTAAACACTTTCGCTGCCCAGTTCAAAAATACATCTGTACTTTTCGCTGCCCAGTTCAAAAAGACATCTGTACTTTATTGTTCGGCAAATTCACATAACAACCCGACAGTCGAGTCCATCGGCGCGATGATTACGTAACGGGAACACTATGCGCAAGTTCCCGGATCCGAGTTCACTTTAGGACTCGGATGCGAGTTGTAGGCACACGAACAAAATTATTTCGACTCATATGCTGGGTGCTTGGCATCGAAAGTGTTAATCAACATACAACCGAATACTGACTAGGACTTGCAAATTGCAAAAAAAACGTAAGAAAATTTGAATTTTGCGGGCTACCTGGATCTTCCTCCTTAAAATCGCATCCAGTTCCTTGGTCCTGTGATAGAAAAAAGCCCTCTGCCAAGTAGCATCAACCATGTGGTTCCAAATATCATTCTTATGTAGTCCTCCTTTACAACTGGATTATCTCTTTCGCTATAATAATTATTGATTTTCGAGTACAACAGATAGTATCATCTGGCATTTGGCCAGTGGTACGACTCGCTGAAGAATAAAAAGTGTTATATAGGGTGAAATTTCCTATAAACGTCATCGGCCTTAAACGGCGTATTATTAGCCTACCGCCGCATCTAGAATTTAAGATAATAATAATATAATATAATATCCTGGGACATTTTACACACGGTCATCTGATCCCAAACTAAGCAGAGCTTGTACTATGGAAACCAGATAACTGATATACTAGGTACATACACTACTTTTTTTTTTTGTAAATACATACTTATATAGATAATTACACCCAGACTCAGGACAAACAGATGTTTGCTATGAGATTGTTCTATGTACTCTGTGAAGTTTACGCTGATGCCAGATGTCACCGATAGCGTTTAGTAGGAGACTTCTTCTTTCTGTGTCAATTTTATTCTTTGTAGAGTAAAACAAGACAGAGCTGTGCAGATAGCTACTCGGACAGCTCTCTTGCTTGCGTTGTTCAAATCCTGAAGGATGCAGGATGAGGGACTGTAGCATTAGCTTCATTAGTATGCTGGTTTGTGTTCCAGCAAATCCAACAACAGTACCGGGGACGGGCAGGGGCGGGCGCTCGCTGCTGGGGCAGCATGTCGGAAGGCGGGGGGATATCCGCCGCAGGGGGGGACTCCAGCAAGACGAATCTCATCGTCAACTACCTGCCGCAGACCATGACCGAGAAAGACCTATACGCGATGTTCATGACCATAGGACCCATAGAGAGTTGTCGAGTTATGAAGGATTTCAAGGTTTGTGGTATTTGTTTTTTATTGTAATTATAACCTTATGGTTGTGCTAGTGCAGCTTGAGACGCTACTAAACTTGCTGACTAGGCTTATCTTGCCACCACAGCATGTCTTATTCTTATATAGCTCGTGCTGACCGATACTGGAGTAGCTGGTCCATTGCTGATCAGGAGCCTATATTGAACGATCATAAAAGATGCTGTCAGGTATGGCGTTAGGTTAGCAGCACCAGCAGATTAATTGGAGATTGCAATTTAATTTCGATATCATCTCTGTACCGCTTTAAACTGCCGCGGTTGGTCCGTGGATGGGTCACTAGGTGACCATCTTTACATACCAAGACCTCTCCGTGCCTCGGAAAACAAGTTAAGCGGTTGGCCCCGACTGTTTTTCGTGGATTCTTCTTTGACAGTCGTTACGGGACGTCAGTAGCTCGAAAGTCTGACAACCAGTCTTACCAAGCAGTATCGTGTTACCCAGTAACTAGGCTGTGGAGGGCAGGTAGGCAGTCGCTCCATGTAAAATACTGATATTCAGCTGCATCTGGTTAGACTGGAAGTCGACCCCAACATAGTTGGGAAAAGGCTAGGCATCATTATTTGATGATGACCGCTTTAACATAGTTTGCAAATGGGCTAAGTCTCATGAGATCTAAGGTTTCAAACTTTATTTATTATGTAGCTTTAGATACATAACTGAACGCAAGTGATGTTGGTTGCAGACTGGCTACAGCTACGGGTTCGGCTTCGTCAACTTCACGCGGGAAGAGGATGCGTTGCGGGCGATCGACACCTTCAACGGATACCAGCTCAGAAATAAACGGTTAAAGGTACTTACTTGTCTTTTTAGGGTTCCGTAGTCAACAAGGAACTCTTATAGTTTCGCCATGTCCATCTGTCCGTCCGTCCGCAACTTAGCTCAGAGACTTTTACTACTAGAAAGCTATAATTTGGCATGGATATATACATATTCATCACGCCGACAGTGGTAAAATAAAATCATGAAAAACATTTTTTTTAGGGTACCTCCTGTACAGGTAAAGGGGGGATGTTTTTTTTTCTCGTCTATCCCATGGTGTGGGGTATCGTTAGATAGGCCATTCAAAATTATTACAGGTCTGTGAAAACCATTTTTCGATTCAGGGCTCCGTTTGCGTAAAATTAAGCTTTAAATTGCACATTTTTGTTAGAGTGTAAGTGTCGACGTCATCGTCCATGCTAAATGCTTGCTTTTGAATATGTGGCAAAATTCACGGCAGTACGAAATTAAAAGGAAAACTATCCCAGCTAAGTAGGCTTTACAAGTTTACGAGTAATAGTCGACCAACTTATAAAGTATAATTGTAAAAGTAAAAAAAAAATATGTACAAATTCCATTGAAAAATTACGTATTCAAATACAATCTTAAGTTTGTTTTTGGGATAAATTCATCCCAACTACGGAAACCTTCATAGTGCTTGGTCCGATAAGCACTGGGCCGGACATTTTTTCGTGTTTTCTTAATAATAATAATTTTATTTCGGAATAAAATCCATAGAGTGTTAGTAACATAATGTAAAAACAACTTATTATCTAGTGTCCAATCACCCTCTGCAGAAACTGCTTAACAATCGGAGAGCTGAAGTTCTCCGCTACAGTTCTCAGGATGCTGTTGCGACTGTCTCTCACTCTCCTCAGTAGTGAAGCTGTTTTTTTGCGCATAATCGCGTGAAACCCGTTAATGCTGTAGGAAGGACTCATTTTTTCTAAGGGCTTAGTTTTATTTTCATGGCCTACTACTACACTTTTCGAGGACCTATTATTAATTTTTTGAAGTAAAAGATTCCCACTAATGTTACACCTCAAAATATTAATAACAATCAAATGAATTTCTTTGACCCTCATATCTGGTTTACATAAGTTTGTGTGTGATGTGACCCTTTTGTTTGGATGGGAAATCATCAAATAATTTCTCCCGCTCGGGGTGGGTTTTAGTCAGTAGAAGTTTGACACGCCCTCCCGTGTCAAACTTCTACTGACTAAAACCCACCCGTGTTCCTTCAGTTGCCTGTGCCCTGCCACGGTAACTCTTTCGAACAACCCGCAACCCTGGCGGGGTCTGATGTGACCCTAGCTCTTGACAAAAGACTAGAAGTAGATGCTGTGTAAACGGACTTCAGCAGTGCGTTTGACAAAGTTGACCATTCTCTGTTAATGTCTAAGTTAGAATATAATGGTATACATGGCTCACTTTTAAACGGGTTCTCATCTTATTTATTTCATAGATCGCAAATTCTTGATATCGAATCTTACCCATACTATGCCGACTCAGGAGTTCCTCAGGGTTCTCATCTTGCACCAGTTCTGTTTTTACTCTTCATTAACACGTTCTGTGCGGCCAACGCGCATGCGCGATTTTCGAACGTTCACCATGTGCTGGCGGCGCTTATGCGCGTCCATACAATTTATATAACTTCCTTCGAATGCGGCGCGCCGCACCTGTGGGTTTTTTGTGCATCTCTATTGTTCTTGGCGTAATTGTTTTATGACTCATAAAACTGGAAAATTTTCAAACACACATAAGCGTCTCGCCGCACTTGGGACAAGTTTGTAACGCCGCACATATGCGCCCAGCCGCACTGGGTAGAGTTTCTTCAACCGCGCATGCGCGCTCATAGCACCACACGAAGTGTTTTTTGGGCGCGCATGAGCGTTTGCCGCACAGGGTTTAGTGTATCATAAAGCAGCACTTGGAGCAAATTCGCCAAATAATTCAGCAGTTAATGTGTTAACGATATTTCTGTCTAAATCTATCAATACCGAATCTTTGCCGACGATCTTAAAATTTATAAAACTATAACTTCAAATGAAGGTGCTACTGATGATTCAGGACGATTTAGACAGAATTGAGCATTGGTGCAACCTTAATCACATAAACTTAATGTAAAAAACGTAGCCATATTCGATTCACGAGGAAAAAACAGTACAATACTATCTCATATAATATAAAAGGAGCATTGTTGGAAACTGTAAATGAGGTTCGTGATCTTGGCATCATCATGGACAGTAAAATCAACTTCAGAAGCCATATTGATAATATTGTTACGAAATCGGCACGGCTACTATAACAGGTGAACCAACATTCTCAAATACAGTGTTAACATAAGCTAAAAAAGAAATGTATAAAAATTAAGTGGTAACAAACTATAGAAACAGAAATATAAAATGACACAAGTTATGTTACAGGGGTTGCTAGAAATACCTACATACTAACACAATGAGTCTTTAGCTTGTGTGGGTTGCGTGCTTAGGGACCTTAGAATTTAGGTTTTAAAGATATTTATGGAGTGGATTTTATATAAGAGTTCATCTGAGTCTATTGAGAGGTGAGTTTACTCCTGTATTTGTGTTGGATGCTTTAGTGTGGAATAAGTGGATAATGGGATATCTGGGTAATTTATAGGGAACTTTTAGTCCAATTTGTTCAGTTAATTTATCGCAATACAATTTATTGTTAAATAATTTGAAAAAGAACATCTCGTAGTACCAGTCGACGGTCGCTCAGAGTAATCATTTTGAAACATTGAGTACGTTGTTCGTATGGACACCGGGGAGATATATCACCGAAGGAATATGCTAAATGTTTTGTGAAGGCCCTTTGGATGTTTTCTACTCTTTGTGAGTGTACTGCATAGTGCGGATTCCACACCACCCTGGCAAATTCAAGGTGGCTCCGAACTTAGGCGTTATATAGCACAATTTTTTGTTCTTACCAGCTTTAGTGCTTTTCTTAAGAAATCTGTATAAGCCCAAAACTGTTAATTGATATTTTGTATACCTTTATAAATAAATATAAAATAAATAACATCACGTTTGTGTTCCACGAAGGTTTATGCAGAGTATACTTTAGTACACCCACATTTCGCCAGCTATGTTTAAAGTAGGTACCATTAAATAAGGGCGAGCCTATTGCCGTCAATCTGGCTCAAATCCAGACTCCGGGTTGTTACTGAGAAATTCCAGATGGAAAAACCCAAAAACAATGCCCGACCGGCAATCGAACCCAGGACCTCGTGCTCAGCAGTAGTGCTTGCGACCATTAGACCAACGATGCAGTGTCTGGTTTAAGGTTTAAAAAACCTGCTTAGTTTGTGTGTCAAAGTTAATATTATTACTCACTACATTTTAAGTTTAAAAATGTTCTCAAGTAAGTGAGATGTTTGTAATTTCTTATTGAGAAATAATAAATCACTTTAACCACAAATACCCCATAAAAATATTTACTAGAGTCCGACCGAAACTGGTTTTCCGGCCGAAACCGAAACCGAATATTCGGCCGTGGCTTCAGTTTCGGCCGAAACCGAAACTCACGTGGTCAAGTATAAAATTCCTTAAAATAATGAAATTGGTACATTTCACCCATTATTCTGCATTAATTAGGACATGAAATGGAAACACAGTATATTAATTTTGTTGTAATCATTTATTTAATATAATATAAAAGATATTAATAATATTTTTATTATTTTTTCAAATTAAGTTCTCATAGCAAAATGTTTATCAGTTATCAATAATCAAATCACTAATTGTTACTGTTTCATTAAATACTAAGTATTGGTATTTTGAATTCTTATTAATTAATACTTTGGTTTGTATTTGTACTTAGAAGAATCATCAATCTCTTTTAGGTACCTCTTATATAAAAATAATAATTACTAAAATTACTATTACACTCACGACACACGACAATTCCCGAACAGGGCCGCCAGCGTCCGCCAAAGCGTTGCCGTGAGAAACGAAGTTAGGCGAGCGTGCACGACAACTTCCGAAATCAGTTTCGGTTTCGGCAAAAGTTTCGGCCAATTTTGGCCGAAACCGAAACTGCCGCCGAAACTTGATTTTTGGCCGAAACTCGGCCGAAACCGAAACCGAATCCGAACTTTCGGTCGGACACTAATATTTACCCTTTAATCCTCAGGTTTCATACGCACGCCCTTCAGGTGACGACATCAAAGATACGAACCTCTACGTGACGAATCTACCGCGAGCCATAACTGAGGAACAGCTAGAGACAATATTCGGCAAGTACGGGAGGATAGTGCAAAAGCATATACTGAGGGACAAGAGTAATGGCACGCCGCGTGGAGTTGCTTTTGTAAGGTACGTACTAACGGGAAAGAGATGTAGGAAAGATGGATGGATTGTGTCAGGGGTGATATTGTTTTTGGCTAATTATTTTCCAGGCGACTAAGAACTTAAAGGGCGACTAACTATTTGGTACTAAAAAATAACTTGGCAGCGAAAATATTTCCGTTGACATAGGATGCAAGAGCGACCGAGGGGCACCCCGAGGGTTAGGTTTGGTGATCTTATTCATATTTATTTCTCTTCTCAGTTAACTTTATATACAACCTTATTGTATAATTTAAAAATTCCCATTTTCCACTTTTTATCTGCCGGTTCTAGCTGCCAACCTATTATTTTTGCTACCGGCTTTAATTATTTTTTGATCCCAAATCAGATTAATTTGTCGCCGCGTTAAATACATGCCTTTTTAGGGTTGCGTACCTCAAAATGAAAAAAACGGAACCCATAGAGGATCACTCGTGTGTTTGTCTGTCCGTCTGTCACAGCCTATTTGCTCCGAATCTAATGCACTGATTAAGATGAAATTTGGTACACGTATGAATTTCTGTGACCCAAACACGGACAAACGGCAAATAAGAAAAAATAAGTTTTGCAAACTGTACTGTGTGACATATCAAATGAAAGGGCTTCTCAAATATATTTTTGTCATAATTTTGTAATAATTTTTTTTAAAGTTATTTAAGAAAATAGATGAAAATTGACCATTCCCTCCCTTATCTCCGAAACTACAGAGCCTTAAATTTTGAAAAAAAAAACAATATAGTTGTATACCTATAGATGACATGAATATTTATGATACGTATATGGTCTTAAAATAACATGGTAAACTCAATATTGTGCGTACAAACTTACACTTGCAGTTGGAATGTATGGGAGTACATGTTTTTCAACTACAATGTTAAGTTTGTTCTTGGGCTATATTCATCCCAACTACGGAACCCTTCATTGTGCGTAGTCCGACAGGCCGGTATTTATTTTTTAAATCTTTACTTATTTAAGGGATTTTTGTACACATATGCGACGATGTCAATCCCATCGTGCTTTAACAAATAACTACTTACTCCTAAACTAAATAAACTAATATTAGTCACACAAAACTTAACTTAATCTAAGTTATTATCTAATTAAAAACATATAATATTTTGCTGCTTCAGAAGTAGGCTTAGCTAAAATACCATGGAACCAACATCCATTACCTACAATTTCAACGAGCTATGATGTGCGTTTCTTTTGTTTGTACACTGGGCCGCAAAGAAAGCGGATCGGTAACAAAAACTTACAAAATATTGGAGCTAGCTCTAGGAAATAAAGACTGTATTATAGACAATTTTATAGTATTTAAATTAATTTCATAAAAGTTAAATATTATGAAGTTTATTTTGAATAAAAGTAAGTTAAGTAAAAATGACAATTTTCACTAGATTTCGAAAAATGTGCTACGGTATCATATATGCAATTTTTACACATTTTAGTATTTTGTATTGCCACCACGAGCTGTTAATACAGCTGTTATACGGTTTGGCATTCTTTCTACCAGATTTCTGAGATAATGATGAAGAGTATTCTCCCATTCCTCTATCAGTGCTTCTTTCAGTTCGTGGAGCGTGATTGGACGGGAATTTAACCGGCGTACACGTCGTCCGAGTTCGTCTCAGACATGCTCGATGGGGTTCCAGTCTGGGCTGTGTGCTGGCCATTCCATGCGTATGATAGCGGAATCTTCAAGGTAGTCAAACACTATCCGAGCTGTATGGGGACGAGCGTATCTTACATAAAGACGGCGTTCTCGGCCATGTTTACTAAAAATAGGCCAATATACTCATATAAGATTTCATTCACGTATCTTTGTGCAGTTAAAGTGCCATTCTAGCACGGTGCTGCTTTCGGAAGAAATTCCGGCCTACAGGTGTATGGAGCCTCCGCCGTATTGCACTTTCTCTTCAATGCAAGCTTGGTTATAGCGCTCTCCTAATCTTCTGTAGACTTTTTGTCCCCCATCGTGTGTTGAGCTCGACATTTTTAGCAGATTAGCAGATTTACACAGATCGACTCCGAACTAAGTAAGACGAGTTGACGAATTATGTGAAAATGAATGTACTGAACAGCTGATTTTTTTTCGCGATTTCAGGTTTGGTCCCATAGTAAAAGTTGTTCATAATGACTCAATTCAATTCAATTCAAATCTTTATTGCATATCTCATGTGTGTACAAGATCTTAATAATATTTATAAAGTATCACATGGACCCTGTCGGGCACAATAATTTATTAAATATGACAAGTAGCATGCTTTTAAATATCGATAAAATATAAATCAATTTTACGTGCGATGATGAATACCCCTTAAAAATTTGCCACTGTTTACACTTGCACTTTATATTCTGATTCACTTTAAATTTTGGCTTCTTTCGATAAACAAGTAAATATTATAACCCCATCTGGGTTTAAATAACCACTTACGCAAGGTCTGGCCTGGATTAGTACCTATGTTACCTATACCTATTTACATAACTATAATAATAATAGGTCTGTGCCGGTAGAGTTTGCCGGAACGGGTCTAGGATGAGGAGCCAGACCAAGAGAGATACAGAAACCCGCAGGGCAGCATGTGGCGAGCTGTTGGGCAGTAGCGACCCCATGGACCCTATCTCCCGGGAGAAATCTTGTCCTCATCTCTGGCTTGCCTTTGACGAGGAACAGAGCTCCCACCTCTTTCTTGCCTTTATTGGCCGGCTTGAGCGGAGATTCGCAAGAGCAAACGTGCTCGGAGGAAGGAAGTATTTCAGTAAGGTAGGGATCTTGACCGTACTTCCGGGATTGTTCTGATAGCCGTGGGATACCTCTCCACTCCTCAAGCACCTCAGGAAGTGTTGCCCTCTTGTCGCTACGTCTCTATGTGCTAGCGGCCGTTTCCGGGGGCCCATTATTGAGTGTGCAAGTCACCCCCTGCCATTTTATCCGTGTATAATATATAACATAGGTCAGACAGGGGACATAGTTCTTCCATAGTTCAAGTTACCCAATCCACTTTAGCCACCCAGACCCATAGCCCAATATGTTTTCTTTCCACGTACACCAATAGTCCTGCACCAACCGGGGGTTGTCCTTGGGTGCACTTGCATAGTGCATAAAGGGATAATCGTCGGTTGGTGCCTCCTCATCATTTAAAATTATATAAGGGGCCTCTGCGAGTTGGCTTCGGCTCCTCGTACGCCTTCCAAAGGATATTTCTCGGGACCCTAGGGTCCCGAGAAATATCAAAAAATAATAATAATATCCTAGGACATTGTTCACACACGGTCATCTGATCCCAAATTAAGCAGAGCTTGTACTATGGAAACCAGATAACTGATATACTACATACACTGCTTTTTTTTTTTTTTTTTTGTAAATATGTACTTATATAGATAATTATACCCAGACTATAAACTAGTACCTATACCGATTTAAATAAATTGGGAAAAAAAGAGAATTAAACCACTTGAGAGCTGATAGACCGATTTCGTCTAGGCACACGACTCACCACTGAGGGCCGGAGGACGAAGATGTGATTGGCCAATGCAACAATGTCATCATGACGAATGTTTCAAACATAGTGATGCACATGTCAGTTTTGCAACAATAATATCAATATCGATAAAATCTACATTTTTTTGAACTATATTGATAGGGTGTTAACTGGGTGCAAATAAAACAATGACGTAACATTTCAATTTTATCTTTATTCAATTAAATCAATCAGCCAATTTAATCGACTGAAAGTATGTCTAATAAATTGTCATAAATTAAATTCAAATAATTAATTATACAATTAGGATATAAAAACCACTTTTACACGACATTATTTAACAAGCTAGCTGGGGTCGACATTTCCTAACTGACTAATTTTGATAAGAAATGTCTATGCTAGGCATTAAATATTGTAACATTGCGGCCAACGGTCACGAATAACACAGTCCTAAAAAACATTGTGGAACCTCTTTCACAAACAATGTTCGAAAACAAGCAATGGGTATTCCAGCAGGATTCTGCGACGGCGCATATGGCGAAAAGTACCCAAAATTGGCTTACGACCCGCTCAATCGACTTTATCGGGCATGAGGATTGGCCGGCCCTCTTTGCAAAATATGGCAGCACTTGGAGGAGAAGGTCTGCGCTAAACCCCATCGCAACTTGGGAGTCAATTAAAGCATCCCTGATTAAAGCAGTCGCCGATATTGACGTGATAGTTGTGCGTGCTTGGATTGATAACTGGCCTTGCAGATTGAAGGCTTGTATCGAAGCAAGTGGAGGACATTTCGAAAAATTTTAATGTGGTGTAAATCTGTATTTTATACCCTTTCATTTGATGTATAAATCGTTGTAGTGCGTAACTCATTGTGTCAGTTATTTAACTTTCCATATGTGACAAAACTTATTTATTTATTTATTTATCCTC
Organism: Dicycla oo; assembly: GCA_948252095.1. Classification (NCBI taxonomy): domain Eukaryota; kingdom Metazoa; phylum Arthropoda; class Insecta; order Lepidoptera; family Noctuidae; genus Dicycla; species Dicycla oo. The sequence continues at coordinate 13,244,741 of OX411729.1, read as the reverse complement.
TCACTGGAACGCCATACAGCAATTACACCAACAGAGCAAAAAAATACTTCATGTGTTGCTTTCCATCCATCCTGTGCGCGCTGGACATCGAACGGGCGGCGATGGATCACGCACGCTCACGCAACGTCAGGACACTTATCCATAATTCTACAACTCCATATTGCGCACATTCTTTGCAATTTTTGAGACTTGATGGTTTTTTAAATTAATACAATAAAATTGAAAAAACGGATATGGCCAGGCTACGTATATGGGAAATCCCAGATAAATTAGAACCTTGCACAAATAGATCAGCTGTGTTATTTGGTAAAGCCTGTAAATTATAAAGTTTTTATTTTACACGTTACTTATTTTTTCCAAAAATTTAAAATCAATCTGCCTAGGCCTTTTCCCAACTATGTTGTTGGGTCGGCTTCCAGTCTAACCGGATGCAGCTGAATACCAGTAATTTACATGGGCGACTGCCTATCTGACCTCTACAACCTAGTTACTGGGTAATACGATACCCCATGGTAAGACTGGTTGTCAGACTTTCGGGCTTCTGACAACCCGTAACGACTGTCAAAGATCTACGAATGACAGCCGGGACCAACGGCTTAACGTGCTTTCCGAGGCACAAAGGAGTCTCGGTATGAAAAGATGGTCACCCATCCACAGACCAACCCCGGCAAGCGTAGCTTAACCTGATGGATCGACCCGTGCGGCTATTATTACTTAGCCACGAGCTCCTCCAAAAAAAAAAATAACTGAAATATGTATAATAAAACAAACCAAAACAGGCTAAAATGGGGTTGGTGTTGCTGAACTAAATAAAATGCGTCGGTTCTTTAAAGTATCAAAGCCATCAGCTGCGAAATGCCTTGAACAAAAAACGTTATATTTTATTGGAAACCAATCATACCTGTGAACTACATTAATCCACTTTTCTTTCAGTTCCGGAATATTTGGAAATCTAAAATGTAAACATTAAGTAATATTACTTTTTTACCAATAAGAAACATCGATAATTATTTTTATCATCAATATCGACTTTGTTTTGAAGTTGTCACAACACTACAGCATTTCTACAGATAGAAAGGGACAGACGTATTGACAATACGTCTGTTGAGAGAAAGGGACTTTTCAAAAAGACAACGCTGTGTACATTTTTGTGCCATTTTACGTAAACAAACACTTTAGAGTGAGCCCAGCCCATTATATTATTAAATTATAAATATATTTTATTTACCGATGAAAAGTTATGCCATCTTTTTATAGGTGGTAGTTCTAGACGATTTCCCACACCATTTAATTGAACAGGAACTCATTGTTTTTATTTATGCAGAAAAATGTTTTAAAAGTTATCAAAATAACTGCGTGTGCAGAGATCCAATAACTGGTCTTAACTAAAATGGCCACTCATATTGTCGTTTAATATAAGTGCAATTTCATTTATGTGTCGTGAGCCTGAGTCGCCCGTATGAGCAGTCAAGTGGCTATATAGTCATTGGGGAAAAAACATCCATCATGCGCCAATATTTTTATGTACAGGTTGTTACTGTGACTTATTGTATTCTTTCCACTGATTGTTTATTTTTTTGTGAATAACTATTTTAATTTTTGAATAGTTTAGTATTCTTGAGATTACTCAAGAAAACAACAAACAACTTACTAATGCAATGCAATTAAAATGTTATTATTAAAACAAAATTACAAGTTATTGCATTTTAATGCAATTAAAATGTTATTATTAAAAATACATTATCAAGCTACATTAGTAAGTTGTTCACTATGCATTTTCCGTTGAACAAAATGTACACGTAATTGTTCGACGAATTCTATTACATGTGAATTCTCGAGTTTGTAGCCTCACCATCAGAATTTATCTGTCGGAATTGACAAGTTTCAAACGTCATTTTACAAAAATGCTCAAACGTCATTTTGACTATGTACTTAATTCGTATTTTGAATTTACAGCGTTAGGTAATTACATTGTGTCATAAAGTCACTAAGAAATTCCATTCTAGACCTAGATTTTGAGACATAATTACCGTCTAATGCTGAGAATTATGATAAAATGCTAAATTGCATTTGAAAATCCTAAAATCAACCTTTATATTAAACCATAAATCTTTGAGTCACCACACGGTTCATACCTATTGACGATACTAGATTTCTTATTTACTTGGTCAATCTCCTTTACTTAACATTTCCGAATTGGTATGTAATTGAAGACGAAATCTCTTCAGCTCCCACCATACTATGTGAAGCAACTAATAGAGGTTTCCTCTTCCCATTCACTGGAAAGGGAAGAGGAAACCTTTATTAGTTGCTTAATACATTAGGCGCGGCAGACGTACATGCGCGTTTTCGGACGTTCACCAGGGGCTTGACGGCTCGTATGCGCGTCCATACAACTTTCTTCGAGTGCGACGCGCCGCACCTGTGCGTTCGTTGTGCATCTCTATTGTTTCGAGAACATCGTAAAATAAGGGTCGGTAAAGAAGCGTTTGCATAAAGAATTAAGCAGATAATGTGTTAACCTATTCTCAATCATGCTGCTCAGGTCTGAAGCCACACTTGTAGAAACATCATTAGTCCTGGATTACTGCTTTAAACAAAATTTTAAAGAGAGAAATTGTCTTCTTATTTGCTGAGGAGGACTCAACTTACTTCCCATGACGTGTATCGGCGTAGTTTTAATAAAACGGCCAATTAATTTTTAAAGTTAGATTTTGTAATTTGTCCAATTTATAAGTGTGACTAATTGCAGCGTTATCGAACAAAAAAACATCCGTAATCAATTCTAGTCCTAATAACGGCCATATAAAGTCTACGCATATATGTAGGATAAATACCCGATGACGATTGATCCTACCAAAACTTTAAGCAACTGATTTTTTTTTTGGGAACCCTCATACATTTCGCTTATATGCTTCCCACATCTTAAACATTTGTCCAGCCACTTTCCTAAATATTTAATGTAGTCGACAGCTTCTAAAGCATTTTAATTTACTTCAATATCAACTGAAAGTGTTTTACGACCCCTGGTAAATATTCATAATTTTGATTATTACTCGATAATTCCAATCCCAATATGCCTATAGCGGTAACAAAAAAATCTAAAGCTTGCTGCATATTATCAACACTATCTTGCAATTGATTGTCATTCCAGTACTCGTATAGAACGAAATCGTCAGCGTATTGACTGATACAGACGTGAATAATGTTTTGACAAATATTGGCCATAATTATATTAAAGAGAAGGGGGGCTAAAGGATCACCCTGTGCAATTCCCTTACCAGTCCATCTTACAAACTGTTCGTTTTTCGTCAGCTTTTATAGTGAGACGTCTTTCTTTTCACCAAACGGAGAGAAGATGCTTGTGTGAATGACGGTTCGGCTTTGGCTGCGTTGGTGGCTCTGCGTCGTAAGGAAGCCAGACGGCGTGCCGTGTGTTGTTATCATAGAGAATCCAGCTCTCATCGCCGGTTACCAGATCTTCAAGAAACTCTTTCCGATGTCGCTGAAAAAGAAGCGATTCACAAATACTAACTGTGACTTGACGATGACTGTCAGTTAGTTGATGTGGAATCCATCGTGCCATTACTTTACGATAGCCGAGTTTGTGTAAATGAGCCTCGACGGTCGAATGATGACAGCCAAGAGTATCTGCCAAATCACGCGTATTTATTTCTGGATTAGCCTTTAAACAGCGGAGTAATTCCTCATCGTCGAAGGTGGATGGTCGCCCAGATCGCTCGTGATCTTCAAGAGTTATATCTCGCGATGCAAAGCGAGCAAACCAGCGGCTTATCTTCCATCGTGATACAACACCTTCACCGAACGCTTTGCTGATGTTAGCGGTAGCCACACTCACGTTGTGTCCCTGACGCCACTCGTAAAAGATGATCGTTCGAAGTTGATGTTCACTAATCATTTTCACAAACTAACCAAATCCTCACTAGCGCGCCTTTATATACTGTAGCGACATACCTACATACAGCGCGTCTCACAACACCTACCGCCGCACGCTGAGTGCGCGCGTGCCGCGCCGGCCAGCAAGACTGTTCTGGAACGAAGCCACCGAACGCGCCGTGTCGCCACATCTTCTAGAAGGACGCCGCGCGAACGCCGCGCGCCGCTGAATGTTCTAGATAGAAGACCAGCTACTCCGCGTTTTCTCGAAGCGCCGCGCACGCCCTCGCGCATGCGTGGAGAACGATATATAAGTAGATGTATGGTACGCAATAAAAAAGATAGTTCATCTTGAGCCGTGCACTATGTAGGACACGTCTTTTATTTCTAAATACCTCGTAGCACGTATAGCTGTATACCTAACGTAGCCAGATGCTACAATTGGTGACCCCGAGTTTTTAAACGGAACATTCCCCGAGTTTTTAAACGGAACATTCCCCGAGTTTTTTTTAAGCGGAACATTTAAGAAGATTTTTTTCTTTCGAGCAATATATCATGTCTGAAGAGCAGCAAATAGAAACTCTGATTAAGCAGATGGAGAAGCTCACGCTAGAGATCGCTGAGCTACGTCGAGGACGGCCACCACACAGACACCGTCACCGCTCGTATAATCCTCGTTTTCGATCCCGTTCACGCTCGCAGTCAACGCAACGTGGAGCTGGACTAAAACCTGTAGACGCCAACTGGGAATGCCACTACCATTACCGTTTCGGAGACAAGGCAAAGCGCTGTGAATCGCCATGTTGTAGAAGGAAGAAGACGTCGGAAAACTAGAGCCGACACCGATCGTGGCGGACGTCGGTGTCCCATGCATCAGTAATCGCCTTTGTGTACACGACCGCAACACTCACGAACGTTTCCTCGTGGACACAGGCGCAGACATCTCCGTTTTGACCGCCAATCACAAAAATAAGAAAGTTGCAAGCGCCTACAATTTGTACGCGGCAAACAATACGCCGATCTAGACTTACGGACAGAAAACCGTCAGGCTAAATTTAGGATTACGACGAGACTTTGTTTGGTCATTCGTGGTTGCGGACGTCAAAACCTCTATATTGGGAGCAGATTTTCTTCGTCACTTTAAACTGCTGGTGGACCTGGACAAGAGAAAGTTAGTTGACAAGGTTACCGAACTATCTGTCGACGCATTAGAAGTTTCAACAAACACCGAATCAGTTCACATCATAAGCAGCAATCAAATATACTACGACATTTTGAAGCAGTATCCTGATGTCCTACGTCCCATGTCGCTGAAGCAACCACCAAGACATGACGTTGTCCACCATATCGAGACTACCGGCCCCCCACTCTACGCTCGCCCCCGCCCGCTGCCCCCGGCAAAATATAAGGCAGCCAAGGAAGAGTTTGACCGCATGTTGGAAATGGGAATCTGTAAGCCATCAAAAAGCCCATGGGCCAGCCCTCTGCATGTGGTGAAGAAGAAAGATGGAGGACTACGCGTGTGTGGCAACTATAGACGTCTAAACTCAATTACTCAACCAGATCGCTATCCCGTACCGCGCATTCAAGATTTCACGTACCACCTACATAACAAGAAAATATTCTCAAAACTTGATTTAAAAATGGCGTACTATTGGATACCGATTGCAAAGGACGACGCACAGAAAACAGTGATCACAACCCCTTTTGGAATGTTTGAATTTAATTGTATGACTTTCGGACTACGCAACGGCAGTCAAACATTTCAAAGGTTCATGCACGAAGTACTGAGAGGCATAGACAATTGTTTTTGTTTTATCGACGATGTCTTACTTTTCGAAGAAAACGAAGAAAAACACAAGCAACTTCTTCTTCAAGTTCTGCAATGGTTGGACAAATATGGTCTGACGCTGACGATTTTCTCGGCTATGAAGTATCGGCGACCGGCATAAAACCTACAACGGAACGAGTTCAAGCTATATCTACCTACCCGAAACCAAAAACCATTCTCGAACTTCGACGTTTCCTAGGTATGATCAACTTTTACCGAGACTGTCTCCCTCGGCAAGCACAACTACAGAACGAACTTAACAAGTACCTACATAACAGAAAGCGAAAAGACAACACGCCAATCGAGTGGACAACGGACGCAGAGCAAGCTTTTGAGAAGTGCCGCCAAAGCATCACAGAAGCCACCATGCTCTCACATCCAGTTCAAGGAAGTACCCTCGCCATCATGTCAGACGCATCAGATCACAGCCTTGGTGCTGTTCTCCAACAAAAAGTGGATACAGTGTGGAAACCGCTAGCATTTTATTCAAAAGCAATGAGCGAAACACAACGCCGGTACAGTGTCTACGATCGCGAACTGTTAGCTATATATACAGCTGTTAAGCACTTTCGCCGGTTAATAGAAGGTTGCGATGTCGAAGTGTATACAGACCACAAACCGCTTACTTACGCGCTTACGAGAACAGCGAGTACCACCGACACACCGAGACGAGAGAGACAACTGCATTTTATAAGTCAGTTTTGTACGGGCATTAAGTACATAAAGGGGGAATAAAACACAGTCGCTGACGCGTTATCAAGACTAGAAGAGATTACTTGTCCATCAACTATCGATTATAATCAGCTAAGCATCGATCAACAACAAGACCAAGAACTCAAAGAACTAAAGAAACAAGGAAACCTGGTATTCAAAGAATTAACTGTACCCGGATGTAACCGACCAATCACATGTGAGCTATCAACTTCAATACCACGACCGTATCTACCCGCAAGACACCGTTACGCAGCTTTCGAAGCGCTACATGGATTATGTCACCCGGGCGTACGGAGCATGAGACAACTGATGACAAGAAAAGTATTTTGGCCATCTATGAATAAAGAGGTTGCACAGTGGACGCGAGCCTGCATAAGCTGCCAGCGAGCAAAGATACATCGGCACGTCACTACACCGTTAGTACAATTCCCGCCGTCGCAACGCTTCGAACACGTACATATAGATATCGTTGGTCCGCTACGTCTTTCTAATGACTATCGCTACTGCATCACTATGATTGAATGATGCACCAAATGGCCCGAGGCAATTCCAGTTCGTGACATCACCGCGGAGGTTGTCGCACGAGTACTATACGAAACGTGGATAGTAAGGTTCGGCTGTCCGCTACGCATCACGACAGATCAAGTACGCCAGTTCGAATCTTCACTATTCAACGCGTTAGTGAAGAGAATGGGAATCAACAGGATTCGTACTACGGCGTATCACCCACAATCAAATGGGCAAGTGGAGCGTTTCCACAAGACAATGAAGACGGCGATTATGGCTCGCGGGGCAACAACGACATGGACAGAGGAACTTCCAACCGTATTATTGGGATTACGCACTGCCCTGCGACAAGACAACGACTTCAGTCCAGCTATTATGACGTATGGTACCACACTTCGCATACCATCCGATTTCCTTGAGCCGCAAAGATCAAGAATCGACGATGCCGAGCTAGTACGATGTCTCACTCGCACGATGACGTCACTCACACCGGTCCCGCACCGCTCACAATCAGCTGATAAGCCTTTTGTTTACAAGGACTTAGCGACGTGTACGCATGTGTTCGTTCGCAACGATACCGCCAGAGCGCCACTCACACCACCGTACGATGGTCCCTATGAAGTACTAGAGCGTCACGGCAAGTACTACAAAATACAGTTACCACTACGGACTACAGTTGTGTCACTCGATCGACTTAAACCTGCCTACATCGTGAGCGAAACTGAAACAGGTTTAACGAACACCCCAACGTCGGTAACAACAAACGCAGCAAGCACGCCGAGCATTGTGAATCCTGTACCTTCACACCAACCATACATCACCAGGACCGGCAGAGTATGCAAGCCAAGAGTACGCTTCGCTTGAGGGGGAGTACTGTAGCGACATACCTACATACAGCGCGTCTCACAATACCTACCGCCGCACGCTGAGTGCGCGCGCGCCGCGCCGGCCAGCAAGACTGTTCTGGAACGAAGCCACCGAACGCGCCGTGTCGCCACAGCTTCTAGAAGGACGCCGCGCGCCGCTGAATGTTCTAGATAGAAGACCAGCTACTCCGCGTTTTCTCGAAGCGCCGCGCACGCCCTCGCGCATGCGCGGAGAACGATATATAAGTAGATGTATGGTACGCAATAAAAAAGATGCCGTGCACTATGTAGGACACGTCTTTTATTTCTAAATACCTCGTAGCACGTATAGCTGTATACCTAACGTAGCCAGATGCTACATACCCTTGATGTGATAGCTTCGAGAACCTTCTACAATATTCTTACGTATCCCAGGCCAATCCTAAATATTCCGGAAAATTCTAGTAATTTACAATTTCTTGTGCAATATTTGACGCCAACCTGATATATACAAGCTCTTCTTAGTTTGGGGTCAGATGACCGTGTGTGAACAATGTCCCAGGGTATATTATTATTATATTATATTATAATTGAGAATTTGAATATGTACTATTTCTATACCTGCACTAGTTACACATAGAGGAACAATAAAGCTTTATAGAGATTTGTGTGAAACAATCGCTAGTCCGCCGTAAGAGTCACATCTGTCCTTTCTGTAAACATTATACCCACTTATATTTATGTAGCTATCTGAATCCAACCACGTTTCGCTTAGAATAGCTACATAAATATTTTTTCAATTCGGTAATAGCTCTAAATCAATTATTTAGGCTTCAGACTCTGAGCGTTCCACTGGTATATGTTAATATTAGTACTAATATGAACACTATCCATCTATAAATAACCTGCATAATTTACTAACAATATCCCAATCCTTAACACGTTCTGTGCGGCCGACGCGCATGCGCGATTTTCGAACGTTCACCATGTGCCACCGGCGCTTATGCGCGTCCATACAAGTGTCACTGACTCTGGCAGGGCCACCATCAGGGATTTTAATTTTGAAAACGCAAAAAATTAGTCGCTAATTAGTCGAAATTAGTCGCCAAATATCAGAATTAGTCAGTCACTGGTTCAAAAGATATAAGGGTTTATAGGTGGCCCTGCTGGAGAGACTCCCCAGCAGGGCCAAATTTATATCTCAAAAACTAGGGCACCTAGCGAAGATCTGTTTTCTCCCATATTTAGTCGCCAATTAGTCGGAATTAGTCGCCAAATATCAGAATTAGTCGGTCACTGGTTCAAAAGATATAAGGGTTTATAGGTGGCCCTGCTGGAGAGAGTCTCCCCAGCAGGGCCACATTTATATCTCAAAATTTAGGACACCTAGCGAAGATCTGTTTTCTCCCATATTTAATCGCCAATTAGTCGGAATCAGTCGCCAAGTTACAGATTTAGTCGGTGTGTAATTAAAAAGATATTAAAGAATTCAATTTCCCCATACAGTGGTACAAGCGAGTACAAAATACTTTATGTATTTTCTAGATAGTATTTATGACGTCTTATGGAGGAATGTTTGTTTCGAATTAAATAAATATAAACTTAGTCTATAATTTCAACCCACCACCTTATATCTTTTGAACCAGTGACCGACTAATTCCGATATTTGGCGACTAATTCCGACTAATTGGCGACTAAATATGGGAGAAAACAGATCTTCGCTAGGTGCCCTAGTTTTTGAGATATAAATTTGGCCCTGCTGGGGAGAGTCTCTCCAGCAGGGCCACCTATAAACCCTTATATCTTTTGAACCAGTGACCGACTAATTCTGATATTTGGCGACTAATTTCGACTAATTAGCGACTAATTTTTTGCGTTTTCAAAATTAAAATCCCTGATGGTGGCCCTGCCAGAGTCAGTGACACTCCATAGAATTTATATAACTTCCTTCGAATGCGGCGCGCCGCACCTGTGGGTTTTTTGTGCATCTCTATTGTTCTTGGCGTAATTGTTTTATGACTCATAAAACTGGAAAATTTTCAAACACACATAAGCGTCTCGCCGCACTTGGGATAAGTTTGTAACGGCGCACATATGCGCCCAGCCGCACTGGGTAGAGTTTCTTCAATCGCGCATGCGCGCTCATAGCACCACACGAAGTATTTTTTGGGCGCGTATGAGCGTTTGCCGCACAGGGTTTAGTGTATCATAAAGCAGCACTTGGAGCAAGTTCGCCAAATAATTCAGCAGTGAATATGTTAAAATATGAAGCAACATACACCATAATTTCTTCAATTTCTTCTTAATTTGAATAACTTTATACCCCCTTTATATATAAGGTGAAAATCACCTTTTGTTCTGATGAACAATCTGCCAACCTTTCTTTAACATTGTTGCTTTCTCAATTTAGATACGTTTTCGGTTTTATTGGGATTTTCTTCTACACTTCTTTTTAATTTTTCTCTTTCTGAACTCTTTTTTTTGTATAGCCCTTTGTTCTTTCTCTTTTTTCTTCTTATTTTGTTTTCTTTTTTTTCTTATTTTGTTTGGATGTTCCTCTTTCACTTTCGAGCAAAGCACTTAAATCCATGTATGTATTTATCGGATTAATTAATGGTTCTAGGGGTGTGAGGGAATCCTTGTAACTTCTATTATGTGAAGAAGAGGTAGGAGGAGGTGGTCTTTCGCTACCTTCAATATTGACGGGAATAGCTTCATTACTTTTTTTTTATTGTTTCAAATATAAGTCCAGCGCTATCTTATAAGAGCAGCTGTTCCTACTCATTATGTCCTTAATCATTCTCTCTTTAAGATACATTGGACAACGTGCGGGCCTTTGCAATTAATACACGAGAACTCCTTAGTTTCGCAATTATCATGTTCTTTTCCACACTTCCGGTATTTAATTTTTTGGGTAGGACAAAAACTTTTCATGTGGCTATATTTCCAACATCCTGAACATTGGGTGACAGGGAACTGATAATGATTCAACCTTAAACCGACACCCATATCCAAATATATGTGAAGGTAATGTTGTTCTCTTAAAGGGGCCGCGAATAGCTTCACTATTAATACACTGCCCATCGTCATTTAATCTTTTAAGCCTTTAACCGCACAAATATCTGCTTCATTTTCAAATAATTCTGCGAGTTTGTTCTTCGCTATCTCAAGGTTAATATTTCTGACGATTCCATAGATAATACTTGATTGATTAAGGATATCGTTTATATTTTGAGATTTAAATAATTTGGCCATGATGTAAGAGTTATACCTCAAAATATTCTGCTTGTTGTGTATTATTTTCACAACTACCCACATTATCCTTACGATTGTTATTATGTAAATTACTGCACGTAATCTTGTTTTCGACGTTCTGTTCACGGTGGTAAACCCATCATCCTCTTCGATAATTTCTTCGCTATCTTCTTGCAACCTTTTCTCAACATTTCTCTGTATTTCATTGTCTAAATTCATGGCACTTCCTTCCGTAGTTGGTTCTTCTCTGATATTCTCCATAATCTCTTTATTTATAACACCTTCATCTGATATACTAGACGCCGCACTCAAAGATCTTCTAAAACTATCCATTATCTAGAATATTAAGTGACATGAGAGTGATTGCAGAAATAAGTGACACGAAGAAGTAAGTAAGACGTCCACACGTCTCAGTCGTCAACGCGGCATTAGAGGGATGCTATGAAAGAAAAAGGAGTGAATGATAGAGTGACGGCTGACAGGGTAGAATAAGAAAAACCTGTTGTGACGACCCCAAGTAACTTGCGACCAGGGCAGTAAGAAGAAGTCTAACGATACTACGCAGCGTATCGTTATGTGCTCGGTATCGAATGAAAAGTATCGATACTTTTTTGGTATCGAACAAAAAGTATCAGTACTTGGTCGGTACCGAATGAAAAGTATCGATACTTGTTCAGTGCCGAAATAAAAGTTTTCGAATGAAAAATGTTCGGTTTCGAATGAAAAATGTCAATCCTTGTTTGATATCATGAATGAATATTTTCGGTACCTGTTTGTTATCGAATGACAACTACTCGTATCGAACCTACTAGAAGCTTCAAGTAACCAATGACATTATTAGTTACTATTACATTATTATTGGATGCCAACATTGAATACAACAAAATCAACGAATTTTTTTGTGAAAGCTTCGGACATTGTAGTCTGTGCTTTTAGTGGGTATGGTTATTTCACATAGAGTTAGCCCCCAAAGAGCTCCGTTTCAGACAGTTTCCATATGACTTGTATATTTAGCGATTAATAATAATTGTTTTCGTCTGCCTTACTCTTCGCAGATCTCAGAGATATTATGTGTTTATAATTGTTTTCAGATACGACAAACGCGAAGAGGCGCAGGAGGCGATAGCAGCGCTAAACAATGTGATACCAGAGGGCGGCACTGAGCCACTCAGCGTTAAGGTACGTTGCGACATCTATACTTAACTTCTAGAACAAATAGCTACGCTTTTTAATAATAATCAGGGACTTCTGTAGGTACTGTTGTATTCGATGTTACGATAAATCGACTAAAATAAGCTTACTAGATTCATTTCATTGTTTTATGGTGACTATTAGATATTCTTCGAAATTTCTTCTGCTGATTGAAATCTTTTTGATATTATTTTATTCTATCTTCGTGGAAGGAATCATTGATTTCTAAAAGGGCACTTGTCCCTAGAGAATACAGTGTGACAAGTGCCCTTTTAGAAATCATCGATTCAGTTGATACCTTTAGTGTATTAGTTGATTCTGATAGTCGATTTTATGCAACTTAGTCGCTCTTGAAGTTTATATCAATTTTCTGAAATCTTAGGATCTACTATGTCAATTGTGATTTGTAACAAACACTACGTACTACAAATACAAAAAGAACCATTTTTCACGCAAAACACCATTCAGTTCTTTAATTTGAAGACGGCATAGAATATTCGTAAAACTTAAGTAGTTACAAGACATCCCATTTTTTTTAGCAGACAACACTCGTTTAAAAAGTACAATGTTGTTCAGTAAACACACATCATTTAAAAAATAAATGGCCATTATTAATCGTCATTGGCTTTTGAATGTGGAATATCACACCACAGACAACATCTCTTTTGTTTTAAGTGCATTATTACACATAGCAATACTTCACGCCTGTATTCCTGGAAGAATTAGGCAGATGTACCATCGCGGACATTTGCGGTGAACCGCTTTTGGACCTTATTTCGATGTTAATAAGGTTCAAAAGTGGTACTCCCACATTTCGCCAGTCATACATTAATTATTATCAAAATTACTCCTAGAACACTCAACTATAATCTTCTCACATCTCATTCTTACACAAGCATGTATCGGGTGCATGTTCTATTGGCGGGGTCGGGTCTAAATTCTTCTTAATATGTCTCTCTGCAGCCAACCAGCAGTGACGCTGTGTACCGACGCGGGGTCTCACGCGCGACCAGCCGACTGCGGCTCCACAGTGACACAATGGTGCGCAGGGGCTCATCCCGCTAGGGGCACAATGTAGTTCAGCCAAGTCTTTTATATCTTCGTCAGTTTTCAAGAAGAAGCTATGGCACTAAGCAGATTTGAATAGAATTTTTTTTTTAAATTATTAACAAAGATCAAAATAGCATATGCCTTTGACCAATTTCGAGTTGATATCAACCTTTTTAATGGCCGGGCCATAAGAAATATAAATTAAAAAAATAAATCATTTAATTGTCGGAGTCTGTCAATGTCACATTTTAAATTCGGTCTTTCATGTAAAGAAGATGGCTGAATCTCGTTCTGGAATGTATTGCCTTTATGGCAAGATATAAAATGCTGAGTCGGTAAAGCAGATTGTATCGTGCAATAAGCAGACAAATAGGCCTTAAGGTGACGAACATATATTGGATGTGACTGTACTTCTGTCTTCAATAGAAAGACAACTCTGTGTCTCTAGAGGGGTAGCTCAAAGTGCCAGATGGTGCTCTTTTCTCCATCATGTTTTCTTCATGCCTTTGCCATTTTTCTGTCACCCATTTCTTTTTTTTTTCATCCGATATTTTTGTGAGATTCTGCTTTTCTGGTAGCTTCGTTTCATTGTTTTAAAAATGTTTGTAAATTCTATTCTTTATGATATGAAATTGTAATTCGGTAGTCGGGAATGAATCGTTTTTTTTTTATAAACATAATGGCCGGTACCGTTACATTATGAGATACATATTACAAATGATTCTGATATAATCATCAGAACTAGTACGCGTGACAACCAACATTAGAATAAACAGAATTCAAAAAAGATTTTCACCAGCCTAGAATGTTCTCATAGATCTCCTTTCTTTACCTTTAGCCAAAATGACATTGAAAATCGGCCATTGTGTATTTTCTTTTAACAGTGTTTTTATCTATGTGGATGCGAAGAATATTATGTTGCTTTATTTTAGCGACCAAACAAATGACGTGATATGTTGGTAATGGCTCCTTTTTGGTACTTTCAGGTGGCTGAAGAGCATGGTAAGCAGAAAGCAGCGTACTACGCCGGATGGGCGGCGGGGTTCCACCATAATAGAGGTAAGTACGATTATTTCGTAGAATATAATCGATTAAAAAATCGTGAATTTGAGGAGGATTGTGGACTAATTTTTAAGACCTTTTTAGTATTCCGTGACATTTTAATCGAGTGTTTTTATGAGTCAAGCCGATTCCATGAATGATTTTAATGATTTGTGGTGTTCCAAGATGCTCCCCGGTTTATGGCATGTGATGCAAACTTTGTGACGGCTCGGAAATTGGGGCGATTCGCAGCGCAGTAACAATTTCATGTGTCAGCGGGGGTGAGGAGGGGGGTGTGGGAGAGGGCTGTACTGCGCAATTAGTAGCGCACTTCAGAGCCGCCATAAAGTTTGACACGTACTATATCAGATTAGTAAATATATTGACAAGTTTTCGGTGACCTATTGTGAGTGCTACTACTACTTGACTAGAGATTTGACAACAGATTAAATTCAATAGCTTATAAAAATCCGAGACTTAATATAATATATCAACGTGTAATTTTTTAAACGCAACCGAAAATCCGATATTGCACTACGATTCCAATTTTAAAATTTGTAAACCTAACCTTACCCACTGTGCACGCTGCTCGGATAGCATCAATCGCCCCCCAACGCCACCACAGTCTCGACCAACTAGACATGCTCCACAGCCGGCAAGATTACACGACCAACTACGGAATGTACGGAGGCCTCTCCAACCGTTACCTCCGCCGCGACTATTACAACCAGCCGTCTTATATGAGCCATCATCGCCCATTTTGAAAAGGGCTTTACTGTAAGAAGTTCCGTCTCACCGATACGCGGATATAGACGGACGGACTTTTCATTTAGTAGTGTAATATAGTGTTGGTGTTATTTATAATATTATTGATTGTGGGAGTTTTTGAGAAGGTGGGGTGTGCTATTGTATATTGCGGATTTTTGATTAGTGAGTTATGATTTTTACAATTTTGTTTGTTTATTTTAGACTGTTAAAAATGATGTCTCCCTTTTTTTTAAAGTATATCTTGTTTATTAGCAAAATTGTACCAAAGAAACATAAAATGATCTCGTCTAATTTTGTATAGTGCCTCTTGGTCCCACTTTTTTGGACGTAAGTTTAATATAAGTAAAACGGATAATTAGATAGTTGTTAACGGTGTTCTCAAAGATTCCCACAAGAACACTCTTGGTACAAGTGTGGTTTAAACATTAATTTGCGCTTAGTTCCCCCTCCATTGTTGAATTCCTATGCTTCGTCTCTAAAATAAGATACTCCTATTAAGTATGAATGGTAACGTTCGATGGTGTTGCCAGTTACGGGAATTGTTTTTGTTGCTAGACTAAAAAACAAAAAATATTTCCGATTTTTGAGCTGGCCGCGACTGAGGCGATATTAAAATAAATGTTAATGTAAAATTGGAACGTTGAAATTTTGGATATTAAAGATGACTATGAATGCTGATACTCGTGTTGGGTTGAAAAATAATGTCGTCTCTATTAATTTTCACCATTTTGAAAATTATTTTTTCTAGCTTATAAACGAATTTCCCCTTAATTTGATATCGACTGTCAAATCTTCTAATTCATTTATTCCTTTTTTGGGGTTTTCTGATGATAAAAAAATCGGTACTAATAGCATTTCTCGTTGAATACTTTTTACTCCAAATAACTTTATAAAAGCATTATTAAAACGTCGTTTCTCTCCTTTTCGACTCAACACAAGATAACTAATTAATATAAACCTAATCTGAAAATTAAACTTAACAATTGAGGGACCCTGTCTCAGCACAAAAATCCTGTTATTATTCTAGCATTTTCTAGAACGTTCTAGACTTTTAGACGTCTCATAGTGAAGCACTTGCAACGTT
Organism: Dicycla oo; assembly: GCA_948252095.1. Classification (NCBI taxonomy): domain Eukaryota; kingdom Metazoa; phylum Arthropoda; class Insecta; order Lepidoptera; family Noctuidae; genus Dicycla; species Dicycla oo. Next base: position 13,228,558 of record OX411729.1, on the reverse strand, counting down.
TATCCAAAGTGGGCTTTAGTTTCTAACGTGACGTTATTGTCGTGAACGTTCACGTCCACGTCCATAATATATATGGAAATACGTGCACGTTATGACGTTATCGTGGGCGGAAATTTAAAAGCGTCTTCATATATTTTGATACATTTTACTTCCCTGTGTTATCGTGATGCCGTGGATGTCCACGATAATATCGTCACGTTAGAAATTATAAAACCGCATAATAGTAGTGTAAACATAATAAATGACTTATTATGTAATATAATAGTATTTGTACTTATTCTACAATAGTTTCGGCTTTCACTTATAACACGCAAAAAATCGTTGTGTTTTTTTAATTAAATTTTGTTTAAAAGCCTTGTAAAATTTTCATTCGCAGCCTTGTTTTAATGTAAATGTAGCTTAAAAGTAATTACCAAAAAAAAACTGTTTTTTTTTGGTAATTACTTTTAAGCTAATATTGTATCGAATATTCTTTCTCTGCAATTACAGAATAATATTATCATGTATATACTAGATGTCTGATACTATGAACGAAATCATTTTAATAACATAAGTTGTGCAAAATGTCAATTTATTAATTTTATCTTCGTAAAGTTGTTCACACAATAGTAATTTAGTAGTATAGACAATAATTATTATAATAATCATTTAAAATAGCTTATCGTTAACTGCTTTTTGAGAGCAGTGGTGGCCCAGTGGTAACGGCCCCGACTTACGAGTTGCGGGTCGTGGGTTTGAACCCAGGCAGGCGCTTTACTTTGTGTAAATAATTTGATCATCATTGCTCTCAAAACGGTGAAGGCAAACAAAGTGAGGAAACCGCCATGTCCTAGAACCAAACATTCAAAAACATGTGACATGTATCAACCTGCACTGGGCCCGCGGGGTGGGTTACAGCCCATTCCCTCTCACAGAGAGGAGGCCAGTGTCCCAGCAGTGGGAACATTATAGGCTGATTATACTAACTGCTTTTTGTGCTACTTTTCAAAAATCGAACTAAGACCTTTTGCACAGCAATTCAAAACTGGAAAATATTGCTTTTATTTAATTAATTTTGGGCTCACATTTCGCAACTGCGCAAACTTGCACAACGCTTGCACTTCAGCAAAGCTTTCGTGAGGTATGTGAGGTATGCAGCCAGCTCTTGCCTTAGCGTGTACGCCGCGCCGTAATCAAGCAGAATAATCCAGTCGGCGACGGTAACCGAATTTAATGATTTTAAACTTAAGATCACGATTAAACGAGTAGTATTAATGATTTGGTAAAAAATATGTTAAATTAGAGCATTTTCTTAATAACTTTTAAATAACTTAATATTTTAGATTATGTTTATATTACATAGTGTAATTAATTTGTAAAGTTATGTCTAACGCGGATAAAAACTGAGAATCACGCAAAAACTATCAAAGCGTATATTTCTGAAACGTTCACCATTTTAAAGATAATTGAATTATTTATTTTTTAGTATACTTAAGTGTTTTATTATAATATCTTTTGTTTTATTTATAATAAATTAATAATGCGTCTAATTTGAGACGGCGCTCCTTGATGGGTGAGTCCTATTAACTGGCTGGACGTACGACGTGGCGTTGCTTGAGCTCAGCATAGAACACGCAAGCTAACCAGTTAAGGTCATTGGCATATATCTGCGTGTTAAATTAGTTAAAATACCGAAGGATTTCTGAATTAAATTCAATACATTTGTGTGAACAACATTACCCACTTATCGGCTTATGAAAACATATAATGTGCTCAATAGAAATAATTATATAATTGTCTGTTAAACAGCGTTGTAGCTAGTCGTTTGTATAAATACAAGGTTTTTCATTAGTTCACTGTATAATATGTAAACCGATACGCGCTTGTCTAGTTCTTATGCTGTTGAATTATTAATTTTTTAGATAATGTTATCAGGAATATGTTTAAGCACTGTATTGTTATATTTTAGGCTCATTAATGAGTGATGCTGCGAAAGGATTGCGTGGAAAGGCGACGACGAATTTGCTTCAGTCATTTCAAATAAAGCTTTAATCACATCATACACTGCCGGCAACGCTTACCGCTTTATACCAATTACATGGAGCGATAGCGAAAAAAAGTAGCAAATAATTTGCCACAGCCTAATAAAGTACAGTTTCATAATAATATGAATGGAATACTCTCATTGACTCAGATAATAAACCGGCCAAGTGCGTGTCTGACCACGCACAATGAAGGCTTCCGTAGTTGGGATGAATTTATTCCAAGAACAAATTTAACATTGTAGTTGAAAAACATCTTCTCCCATACATTACAACTGCAAATGTAAGTTGGTCGCTTTCCTCGTTAACTTGTATTTGTAAAAGCTGTGTTTGCTTTCCTTTTAACTTCGTTTTATATACTACTTCCGTGAATTTTTTCACATATCCAAAGCCATTTAGCTGGCAGGGGAAGGGACACCTTGACTGACAAAAATTACCACTTTAAAGCTTAATATTACGCAAACGGATCCCTGAATCGAAAAATGGTTCTCACAGACCCCCAATATTTTCGAATGGCCTATCCTAGATGGATAGGCCATTCGAAAATATCGTTAGATAGGTGAAATTTGGCACACAGGTAGTTTTTAACATGGATTTAACATAGGTCGTTTCAGTGGGTTAATTTCCGACATCCACGCGGGCAAAGCCGCTGGCAAAAGCTAGTTAAAAATAAATCTTTCACAGATAAAAAATTGATCATCTGAAAGTCATATAAAGTCGTCGCTTTTTTACGTCATCAACAGTTGACGCGTAAAACGTTGACGTTTAGTTCGTAAGCTTTGTATTTACACATTGTTGCACTTAGGTATGTACAAAATATTAATTTTAATACACATTGATGTTAGTTTCATACGTAATTGGAAAGCTTCTGACGTAATGAACGCTTATTTATGACAGACTGGCTTTTTGCTTTGACAGTTTTAAATCTCAAAAGTTTGAGAGTTACGTAGAGGCGTAATAAAACGCTTACACTTTTGCAAGTACGTAGATATTTTGAACTGTAACAAACTATAAAGAAAGAGAAAAGAGCTGCTTAAATAATTTAAATGCGCTTTCGAATAATTGCAGTTAATACATATAAACTTTAATTGATTTAATAAGTGGTAACATTTGTTCGTTTTTCTAGCGTTGCCCCGGCCTGCTAAGGCACCGCTGACCGACTAATTCATCGCTCGGTGTAGTGCATCCGGCGGCCACTCTGTTGGCAGTGCTGCCAACTTTATCTTGTGTTATATTGCTGATTGAGACATTAATTTAAAAGTTAAATATATTCTTCAAATAGTAATATAGGTGATTGACATAAAACGGTCGTGTCTTAGGGTAATATCACACTAGCGTTTGCTCAGCGTATGGTGTACATTCGACGCGTACGTCACGTTTCAGTGCGCAGCGTATAAAGTTAAAAAGTGAGGATAAATGTCTTTTCTACAGTCATCGAATGCGTGTGTTTTGGCGGGGCAAAGATATGTCTGAAAGAGTCATGTCAAAGTTATTTATCCAAAACTGACCAAAATTACTGATATTTGAATGTTCTGGTGAGAAAAGAAAGCCAGGAAAAACGCATTCATGTGTTCTGGCACGGCATCATGACGATCTGGTTGAGTAGATTTTTATTGTAGGCATTCTCCCACTTTGACCCTTATGTTCTTACTACTTCGTGGCACTGAAGTTTGATGCTACAAGCTGGGGTTCGGGATAAATAAATTTATACCAATTTACGCTAAAATCACACTATATTTAATCACAAATACAGTAACCAGAAACTTTAATCAGAATCACTTGAACGTCTCTCACTAATAGTTCACTGTATCGCATACAAGACTACACTCTCGAAGCGCTGGCAACCCTCTATTTATATGACGAGTTTAAGCTGCTAGATAGTTCGAGGACATAATTCGAGAATATTCTATAATTTACGAGAATGATCTAGCAAGTAGCACGACACTAACCGTCTAGAAAGTCGTGGAAGGGTCCAGAATGTTCTAGAATACCTGTCACAAACCGACGAATCGTGTAGTTCTGATTCTATAACAGATGGCGGTATGGCGTTTTCTGTCTTAATCGACCTACGTAACAATACACTCATACGCTAGACAAACGCTAGTGCAACATAAACCGACATTATGTTAAACAATATGCGTTCATTATGGCGGAATTACATTGACAATATGCAGCGGTGATTCGTACGTTCAGTAGTTCGGAGTTTATGAGTGTTGTTCCCGTGTCGACTACGTTCCTATTCTACTGTGTGATGGGTGTCCGGACTTTGTGATAGGTTATAGTAAGGAGGTTCGCATTTTGAGATCGAACGTATTTGAAATTGGCTTTAAGTAGTTGTCACACAGAGTAAGTAATTATTACATATTTACCCTTAGTCAAATAAACACTTTAATAATCATTTTAGAGTTGTTGAGTTTAAAAAATATTTCCATTTTTCTTGTACAGTACCATCCTAGATTTCCAAAGATATAAATTAGCCTAATTAATCTTAGTTACTTCCAATAAACAAGTAGTCAAAATTATTATAGTAAATGTATTCGAACATAATACGTAAGCAAGTAAAAAAAGTGTAAAAAGTTTGAATTAAGAAAGAGAGAGATAGGTAAGTCGTCCCGATACCCATCACATGCTCTCGTCCCTTTCTAGGCTATTAAGTATAACTGTATATTGTATTACTACGTAACTGTAGACTCTGATAAGTACTCGAGTTCAGTGGGGAACTCTTTGTGGTTCTATAGGTTTTATAAGTAGTATGAATTTATAACTATCTTCTCCATACAGCGGTTCACTGTCTAATACATGAATATACATTTAACCTTCCTTTTTTTCATTTGTTATTAAATCGTTTATGTTATTACTAATTATTTAGAACGTGTTTTCTGCAAAATAAATGATTATAAATAACATATTCTTAGTATCCATGATACTAAAAGATATCAAAACAAAGTACCTACGTGCCAGTCAAAATTTCATATCCCAAGTTGCTATATGCTAGGTCGGGATACACGATCCGTCATTCTTCTGCTTATGGAGCAAAATATTTGCATAGACTGTGGTAGCTTTCTTTGGAATTGTATTTATAGGTAGCACTTTAAATAGGTTCTCGTATAAATTGTGTTCCTATAGGTTATTGTAGAGATATTTAAAGATATTGTTTAATAGCTACTTTCATGTGGGCATGTTTTATTTACCATGATCATTATTGACCATGTATAATAATTTAGAGACAGAACGCTGATGTGCGCTTTACTTTGTGTAAATGATTTCATCACCACTGCGCTCAAAACTGTGAAAGAAAACATCGTGAGGAAACCGGCGTGTCCTAGGACTAAAAATTCGAAGACATCGAATAATGTGACAACTACCAACCCGCACAGGGCCCGCGTGGTGGATTACGGCCCGCTCCCTCTCACCGAGAGCGGCCGTGTTCCAGCAGTAGGATTATGATAGGCTGATTATTGATGTGTTTTATTTGTAATTTTAGCACAGATATATTCTCATGAAAAGTGTGGTTTTCCATTTCAATATAATTCATATATCATTATGTTAGGTGTTAATATAACTTTTGTTTATAATCTATTTTACTTTCTAAGCGCGATCTTCCTCACTGAACACGTAACGTAGGTCTAGAATGCTAGAACTAGTTTCCAAATGTGAATTGTGCCTAAATAAAGCGTATTTCTAAGTGATGTACTATCGGGGTTCATGAAGTCTACTGTTTGAAGAAATTTAAAACTTGTTAAAAGTTATATTTAAAACTAAACATGTGTAAGTAGGGTGCTATTCTCAAAATTCTGGTTTTAAAAGGTTTGGAAATTATAAATATGCTAATAAATAAAATGTTGTAAAGTTAAGCATTAAGCGATGTTGAGATAGCACCCAATGTAACTTGTTTATGATAAGTGTGACAAGATTAGGAACGTGATTGTACGAGTGTGTTTTGGCATAATGAGTCCAGGCTACATGCTCAGCGCGACAAAACTTTGTCGTCGCAATATCTCGTACCAAAACAAGAATGACTGCGTAAATATATAAGATCTCGTTTCAGCGCGGGATAATACGACTATGTTTTGTCTCAGTGCGTATGTTAGCCTTCCTGGTAGTGGTAATTTCTTTGTAAATAAACTTCGTCTTATAATTTAAGAATAACGTGCGCTGTGTAAACGGCCGACGCCTAAGTAAGAATCAACGTCTAAGTTAGTGTGTTACTGCCCTTAAACGACCATTGCTTCTCTCAAATAAATGCGACTGATAGTGTGAATATAGGAACGTTAGATAAAAGTCATAATTTTAATCACCGTAATTTATCCTCTTAAGGGGTCATTGTACTCATCATTATGAACAACTTTCTCTATGGGAAACCTAAACCAAACCTGAAATCGCGAAGAAAAAATCAGCTATTACCTAAATTTTTATATTCGTATAACTCGTCGACATGTAGGGAATAGCTGATGTTTTTTCGTGATTTCAGGTTTGGTCCCATAGTAAAAGTGGTTCATAATGATTAGTAAAATGACCCCTTAAGAGGATAACGGTGATTAAAATTACACCCTGTATAAATCATTATTCGAAGAAAAGGACAGGGGTGTATAACTTAAAACTACGATGATAGCATTTGGTAGAGGACTCCCTATGATAAGGGGTGATCCTAGCGTCATTTTATTAGTGTCAAAATGACAGAGAATGTAAGAAGTGTGTTTCAAGCTTTATATTATATTTAAAGTATCCTTTCATGAACAATAAAAATATGGCAATCACCTTCGTAAATCTTGTAGCGCTTATAATATTTTTTAAATATAAAAATTGTTACAAAAAATGTCGGCGTGAATGCTTGTTACAGTACTGTTGTTATACATATTATGTGGCTGTAGCTATTATAAATTGTATGGCGTCTGTTACTTATAATTAGAGATCGGATAATCGAATGCATATTTATCTAAAGTTCATTTTTGGCCAAGAAACTATGGCAGCGGCTTCTAATTCTTTTTCTTAATATAGATCCCGGGATTCCAGAAAATCCAGGAATGCACAACTAATCGGATACATCGTCACCTTTATGGCAAAGTTGCGAATCTGTCATTCTCACGTTAAATTGGTTCTCAGCGTAGCCCAATGTTTCAAACTTTCAAATCTGTATCTGTAATAGATTACAAGATCTTGTAAACTATTACAGATACAGACCCAAAACCCTGCCACGGCGTGCATCATCACATTCGGGGTGGGTTGAGCCAAAAACAGATTTTCGCGAAAATGACAGATTCGCAACTTTACCATAAAGGTGACGACATGGTATTAAAATGACTTCTTAAATATCGGTGTCCCGGTATTTTAAAAATATGATTTATTTTAAAAATACCGGGCCACCGGGGTCACATAACTATTGTATTTGTATGCTTGTTTACTTGAAATCCATTTTTAACATTACTTATCCTGATGTTTCCTATGCCAGTTTGGCAAGCTACTTATTAACATTAGCTAGCATTCGACTCCATAGTCAAAAAGTCCAACATTTATCGATTCAAAAGTGCATTCCATATTAGCCAAGACCTGAACATAAGTAAATATACATTCGATTTTATAATCAGAACTCTAATTTGATCGTTCCCGGAAACCCCGGGATTTTTTCGATAAAAAAGTGCAATCCATATTATCTAACACCGTAACACAAGTACCTAAATATACATTTGATTCTATAATCAGAACTATACATTTTTCGCTCCCGGAATCCCGGGATTTTTGCGATACAAAAGTGCAATCCATATTAGCCAACACCTGAATGTAAGTAAATATACATTCGATTTTATAATTAGAACTCTAAATTAGGCAATCCCGGAATTCTGGTATTTTTTTCGATACTAAAGCCCATTCCATATTAGCCAACACCTCAATTTTAGGTAAATATGCATCCGATTATCCGATCTCTAGTTATAATAGAAATATAATTTTAATATAAAACTATCCATGTGACGTGACAATGTTTTTCTATTTCATGTTGAAACTCGACTAAGCATACGACCTATTATATCTATACTTACTTTTTATAATGTTGTTGTAAAAAATAATATAATTTTGAAATTATAATATGAAAATAATAACAATAACATTTATTGATGTTTAAAAAAAAATAGTTGTGTTCTAAAATTGAATAAATCAATAATGATGTGAAAAAGCACGTATTTTTAGTCGAGTTTGTTTATTAGCATCTTTACTGTCTGTTATCACTATAATTGGCCTTATGAAGATAATTGTATAAACTGTAATCATTTAAGTTCTTTCTTATGATTACGAATATTTTAGCGGTTATAATAATATTTGTAAAATTAATTATTTATTAGTATATTGATATTGTACTATTAGCGGTTAATTTGTCATACATATTTGACTGTAAATTACTTATTTATTAATGTTGTAGTTTTCGCTTATCGAGAGAGGAATATATGAGATTATATCTATATAAACAAGATGATTATTTAATATTTAACGATTGGTTTACTTAAATACTTATGCACTTGTTTAATATTTTCATTGATATCTAGTAATGTCACCTAAGAAATGTATTTTTTCTTCAATTTTCATTAATCCTACTATATTAGCATTCTCTAATATTTGTGACAATGAGATGTTATAAGCTGAACTGTATTTTCCTTGTCGACATAAGGAACATTGTCACATAATATTGAACAATGTAACATTGGCTATAGAGCGTTATAATGTTTTAAAATATACAAAAAAAAAAGAATACTTTTTAATATTATGGTATAGTATTTTGTGATTGTATTAAAGTGTACGTAAAAAACTAAGGTTAGGTCGAACGAAAATGCAAAAGTATTCTTCCAAACTTTGGCCAAACGATAAATAGTGATGTATAAATAAATATTATTCATGAACTATGCATTTTATTACCATTGAATGAGTTAACATTTATTTCGTCGCGCAAAAATGCGGGAAAAGACTTTATCAAGCATTCTAGTCAATCGATTTTTTTTTCTAGGTGATTACGCGTGGTCCTGCGGTAACTGTATGATGCCGGAGCCATGGTCACCTCCTCTACCAGGCAGTCACCCTACGACCCCAAGGAACGGATGCCGGCCCGGAGTCTGCGTCAACAACCGGGTGTACCCCCCTAACTACGTAGGCAAGGGGGCCCCAAGAGCAAACAGAGGTCGCAACCTCCCATGGGCCCCCAATTTTGGGGCCGAAGACCGCTATAAAGGACAGCGATGCAGAAATGCACCCGCCCCATATTGGTAATGGTTTGACATTTCAAAATGGCGTTTACTTTTACGTTTGAATTTCGAACGTTTTATGCAGATTGTTTTTGGCAACTGTTTATGTGGGGGTATTGAGATTCGATTGTGAAAATGATAAATGTTGCTGATATTAGAATATGATATTAATTAGAATTATGTGAAGTCAGGTCAGTTTACTATCGTCTATGAAACGGGTGATATTTGTAAATTACTTAGAAAACTGGTAATCTGCTCATAATATGAAGGCCTAAAGCACCTTATAAGCAATTACATGTTCCTCGAATTGCTTCAATCTTTTCGACCATATACCTACCCCTAAATAGTACAATACCATGCCGTACAACAATCCGTAGCATATAAATGAGAAATGTTTATAACTTGTAACTTGAGGGCAGTTGTGAATTTGATCTCAGTACCTTGTAAATAGTGTGCAGGCGAAAGACGAGTCAAATTTTTTTTTTTTTTAGTAACCAGTTCTAATTTGGTCCATATGATACTGTAGTATTTAGTTTACAGATTTGAAAAAATAATATTTAGGTAGAAAGAATGGGTAAAACGTGCTGGATAGACAGCCCTCACCATATTTTAGCAAAATAGCCGATGACTGATGAGTTGTAAGTTGTAACCATGTAATAATTAGTAGTTTACCAGTTCATTTTTTGGTTAGGAAAGTAATGGTTTGTTTCTGATAAGGAAGAAGTGTTTCAAATAAGGAAAAGTTGTGATATTATCGATAGTGTTTTGGGCAGCCTTTTGGCTTATTTTTAATTCGAATTAAATAAATTATTTCGTTTAATTATCAGAAACCCGTCACTCCTTGTGGTCCAACTATTTCAGAGGGTAACTATCTCTTACTAGTCTGACGAGGTGAAGTAAGCTGGTAGCACACCGCAATAAGGTGCTATTTTGTGCGCAAATTTGCGATGGCATAGATAGCCTATGAAAGTGAATGGATATTCCTTGTTTTATTTAGTACGGCATCTTGTATGGTAATCTGTGACGTCCACGTCATTATGTAGCGTTCTAGATATACATATTTTGCAGTTTCTAATATAGTTAGTAGTTATGGAAAAGTAAAGAGGTCGTTTTGCTCTCAAGCCAAAGTGGACAGTCACACTAAAAAGCGGTTTTATGGTAATGATTTCGGTTTACAGTGTTGCTAATGCTAAGAGGGATGTGTAGTGTTACACGAATGGATAGAATAAGAAATGAATACATAGAGGAAGACGAGATGCGGAAGAACGAGGAAAATGTCGTGAGGAAAGTTTTGAGTATGAATGTCGATGAGTATTATAGTAGGGGACAGTGGCGAAAGCACCTTATAACACGATTCCTACCGGCTTCCCTGCGGAGGTTCGGATCAGCAACTCTACCGCTATTAAAAAATGCCACAGTCAACATGCAACTATATTTTTGGCAATACTCGACCCTAGTCTAGTATTGCCAAAAATATAGTGACACTATGGGTATTTAATTAACCATAACATTCAAACGACCAAAATGCTTATTATTAGCGTTGAATTACGACAACAACAAAAATGTTCTGAAATAACCCGGCGCCAAAACGTCATAATCGGGAACTAAAAATTCATACAATAGCTATCCCGTTATGACGTCACTAGGTCATGTGGCACCGCTTGATATGGACGAGAGCAAGCCGGTGTACAACGGATTACGATAGAGACTCATATCTGCTGTGCTGAACCACATTGCTCACCCGCGGGCGGCTAAAACGGCTAAGCGCCCCACCCGATTATTGACATAACAGCCCCGCGATAATCTTGTAAACAAAACCGATTTGCATCGTAGCTTCTTGGAATTTTGTGACCGTTGAATGTTTCTTAGAATGCTAGTGAGTAGGGCTTTATAGTAATGTACGTTTCGTTTGAAAGTATGACTTGTTTTCATTTTGAAAATAAAAATAAAAAAATAAAATAAAAATAAGTTTATTGACACAAAATACCTTTGTATACAAAATCAATACATTTCATTTAGGTACATTGGAATTTTGGGAAAAGGCTGCACAAATAGTGAAAATCCCTGCATCCTAAACTAGGGGAACCTTGTGACCTAGGAGTCAGTGTTCTACTGTAACTTCGTGTACCTACAAGAAACCTTTATATATGCGTGTTAATAAACCCATAATGACCTGATGTAACTATGAATATGAATGTGTTGGTAAGTATGTGTGTAAAGGGGGATGGCTGTGTGAGTGGGATGGGGTATGGTATGGTGTGGTGTGGAGTGGAGTGGTGTGATGTATGAGAGGGGGTGTTTTGTGGGGGTATGTGTAGCCGTGTAAGGTGTGTCAATGTGATGATGCATGTTTTTTGTATCCGTTTTTGTAGAACAATAGTGATTATTAAGTGTCTAAATTATTTTAGAGATAAGGTTTTCTGTACGAGAATAGTCCTGATTATACAGCCAGATTTGTAATTTGGTTTTGAGTTCATGTTTATTTAAATTATTTATTTGTATAAGTTGGTTGTAAAAGATAACAAAACAATTTTTAGTTACACTTTCAAAGAAATGACTCTAGTAAAAAAAAACAAGCGATGACCTATATGTTTTAATAATAATAATATAATAATAGTATCCTGGGACATTTCACACACGGTCATCTGATCCCAAACTAAGCAGAGCTTGTACTATGGATACCAGATAACTGATATACTACTTATTTTTTTTGTAAATACATAACTTATATAGATAATTACACCCAGACTCAGGACAAACAGACATGTTTGTACAGACTAAAAAATAATAATCTTTCCATAGACGATTGACTAGTCGCATAGAGGGTTGGCGTACCTCAAATTCCTCATGCATCAAACTAAATGTATGGAATTAGAAAGGACTCCTTAATAGTGGTGGAACAAGGTTCAAACCAAAAGCAGATTTGCGTGAGATGACTTTACTCCCACGCCCCACTCCCACTTAATTTAAAAAGTGGGATGAATTTCATCCCATGCAATTAGAGGTTATGGAAAAAATGCGTCAGCGAAAACGAGATGCAGGAATATTGCATATTATTTAGTTTTCACTTGTTCAGCTGTAATGTATTCGATTCTTTAACTTTCCTGTAATAATTGTAGAATGGTAGTAAATTTACATTAAAAGTTTCGTTTGTGTAGTAATAACGTCTTTTTGGTTCTGCTATTTGACGATAGGTGGTGTTAAATGAAGGAAAGAAAATACTTTTACTTTTAAGTTAGTAAATTCATGTTTATTACTTTATTAATAAAGTAAGTTAAGACCGGCTTTGCTTTGGCTTCCCTCTTACAAAATTCACACCTCGCCGCTGGAAGGGAGACCAAAGATCGATGGATGGACTGGGTGAAAGATGATATGGCTAGAAAGGGGGTGACTACTGAGATGACGAGTAATAGTGAAGTATGGAAAAAAGGAACATGTTGCGCCGACCCCAAATAGATTGGGATAAGGGCAGGAGAATGTTGATGATGCGGACTACGGTTTTATATGGACCCAATATTTTATCTGGTTACGAATTGTAAATAGAGATGTAAAGATGTGTGTGCACGCAATGTTCTATTTTCAAGAACATGAGTTTTCAAGGCATTGCTGTAAAGCCTTGTATTCATTGGGAAACAATGTTGCGCAAGATTGTTTTAGCAACATGTTTTTATGTTGCCGTCTACATTGGGATAAAAGCGGAACAACATATCTAACATTTGTAGTTTCGGGCAACAGTGTTGCTTCTCTACTTTGTTTCCAACGAATACGCGGCATAACAATTAGATTTTAAAATAACAAATGAAGCACGAGATTTTATCACTTGCGATTTGATTTTATAATCTGATTGTGACGGCTTGATTGCGCATGTTACAAGTAATTTGTTTTTTACGTGGAGGCAACGTTTGACAAAAACAATTGTGTGGAGATTGCTACAGAGTTACCATTTTATAGTCAAGGCAAAAATTTGGGTGTCCCGCGAATTTTTTTTTTTTTTTTTTTTTAACCTTTTTATAATCATTAAAATCATCAATACAACACTCTAAGTTAGAATTGTAATTTTGTTAGTTTTAACTGCTCCTTTTTTACTTTTTGGTTTTCCTGCGTGTCCCACATTTTTTTCTTTTTTTCAATTTGATCTTAGAGAGTTGTATTGATGATTTTAATTCTTGTACTTCGGTATAAATACATATTTCTTGCACCGAGCTGCAAATTGCAAACAACGTAAGACAATTTGAATTTCGCGGACTACCCTAGCGATTTCGCCTTATCTGCTCTTTCACTTCTTTTACATGAAAATGACAAGGACATGAAATATATAAAACTTTTATCTTGATTTGGGGCTTATAACGAAGTTCTATTGGATGTATCTATGGTACGTCGAAATCGTAGGTACGTGTATATCTGCCTAAATACTGATCGATTTTATGGAATAAGTCTTATGTTAAGTATAGTTCTGTTTCCACGTAAAAAATAAATGACAATTATTTTTTCTTTCACTGAATATTATTTTTTTGACTGTCTCGAAGTTGCTTTGTTTAGTTTTGCTCTATTTTTTGACGAGTAACCGTTTCGTTTTCGTCTTATGAATGTTGGTTTATTTTGTTATCGTAAATAACTTTTAATATTTTCATTTCATTTAGTCTTAGACTTTTCTTATTCTTCATTCAATGTGGCGATTTGATTTGCTTGATTCCGTTTTTGCTGTGGAATCGGCAACGAGTTTCTTCGTTTTACGCAATGAAATAGAAAACAAGAGAGGGACAACGCATATTATATGCTCTTATGAAACGTTTATTTTATGAATTTATCGATACAAGTGTACACGGATGTAAGTATGGATATGTATATTATCCGTGCTATATGTTGTGTTTCATAGATTAAGTATCACTTTTGACCCATAGGTTCCTACGATTAGTTAACGTATCTAAATGTTCTGTCGCAATGGTAGGAAAAATGGGCAGGGCCTAACTTCCGTGTTGCCTTATTACGGTTGTACCTACGACAATATCTACTAGATTAGCACATTCTTATTGCATGAAAATGATTGTCAGATCCGTTTTTAGGGTTCCATACCTCAAAAGGAAAAAACGGAACCCTTATAGGATCAGTCGTGTGTCTGTCTGTTTGTCTGTCTGTCCGTCTGTCACAGCCAATTTGCTCCGAATCTAATGGACCGATTAAGTTGAAATTTTTGGTACACATAATGTATTTCTGTGACCCAAATACGGACGTATAACGTAAATAAATAAATTTTGAATATGGGGTCAACTTTGGAGAGCAAATAAGAAAATAAAATAAAAAGTTTTGCAAACTGTACCGTGTGATATATCAAATGAAAAGGCTTACTGTGAGAGTCTCAAATGTATTTTTTTTTAATTTAAAAATAAACCAATTTAAAGTTATTTAATAAAATAGACGAAAATTGACCCTTATCTCCGAGCCTAAAATTTTGAAAAATATATAGAAAATAGTTCAATACCTATAGATTACAGGAAAACCTATAAGAAGTCGATGGTCTTAAAACAACATGGTAAATCTCTCAATATTGTGGGTACAAACTTACATTTGTCCATAGTTAAACAAAAAGGATCCAACCCACATTACACCGAATGTGGGTTGGATCCTTTTCGTTTAACTATGGACAATTTGTAGTTGGAATGTATGGGAGAACATGTTTTTCAACTACAATGTTAAGTTTGTTCTTGGGATAAATTCAACCCAACTACGGAACCTTTCATTGTGCATGGTACGACACGCTCTTGACCGTTTTTTTTAGTATTTTCTCTATTTATTGAGGACGTAAAGCCTCTTTTTGAAGATACTAGCTTTTAGGCTACCCGAAAACGGAAAGTTTTCATACATTTAGCGCGTGGCCGCCGTTTGTGGCAAGCTTGTACAAAATGTGTGAAATAATGCTATCACTGACTTCTAGTTGCGGTAGCTTCAGGTCCAGGTGTAAGTGCCTTAGGACTTAAATCGTGTTTTAAATAATCAACAAAACATTTTGCAGACTGATATACTTAACTTGATTGCGAATTTACGGCAACACGACAATAAATAACCAAACCAAACCAAATATATCCAATAGTTTAGTCACTATAGCTAGTCAAAGATTGGCAAAACCCATAGCCGGCCCATCACTACTATTTAGTTTGTTTAATAGTTTCAAAATACTCTTATGGTGTATTGCCAGTGCGTTCATATATTAACGTACTAGTTTTTGCCCGCGGCTTCGCCTGTAAGGTCATAAATTATCCCACGGGAACGTACTACCCGGAAAAAAGTATCCTATCATTAGGTTATAGGTTATAAACTGTGCCAAATTTCATTCAAATCCGTTCAGCTGTTTTTCGTGATTGCGTAACAAACATTCAAACATACTAACTTTCACCTTTATAATATTAGTAGGACTGTGACAGTCTCCACATTGTTTATTGTGTTTGTTTAACTACTTATAGTTTTAACACATTATCTGCTTAATTTTTTATGCAAACGCTTCTTTATGCTACACCCTTACCGACCCTTATTTTACGATGTTTTCGAAACAATAGAGATGCACAACGAACGCACAGGTGCGGCGCGCCGCACTCGAAGAAAGTTATGTAAATTGTATGGACGCGCATACGCGCCGTCAAGCACCTGGTGAACGTCCGAAAACGCGCATGTGCGTCTGCCGCGCCTAATGTATTAAACTTTTCGATGTAATATGAACGGTGCAGCGGTGAGTCATCCCCGCATTGAATGAAAGAATAAAAACCTATGTATGTATTTTCTCGTATGTAACGTATGAATTTTTTTTTGTAAATTTTTGTGTATTTTTTTTATAATTATGACTTTATTATTACGTTGCATTGAGTTTGTTTTATTTCTACGTGAGTTTCTTCTGTTTGTAACATTATAAATGTTATAACAATGTTCTGTTGTTTTAATTTAGTTTTATAATTTAAGATTTAGCTTATACCCATTATTTTAATGTACACGACAACCCAATAGCAATGCGAGTCTTATCATCAATGTATACTTACCAAAGATTAAAATTATTCACTTAGTAATTCTGAAAATAAGTACGTTATGCGACGACCTACTCAAATGTTCTTTCTTTGATATTATTCGTCGAGTCGTTGAGCTCCTTATGTTCTGAGTTGAGCTATATGATTATTCACAAATGCTTGCACAGTCTGGACTAGTCCACTCAAAGTATGGTTCTTTCCTCAAAAGACTATTTCAGACACTAATCTACATGGTCCTCACATGATCATCATCTGCCTAGCCCAACTATGTTGGGGTAGGCTTCCAGTCTAACCGGATGCAGCTGAATACCGGTATTTTACGTGGAGCGACTATCTCACCTCCACAACCCAGTTACTGAGTATACGGTACTCCTTGGTAAGAATGGTTGTCAGACTATCGAGGTACTGACGACCCGTAACGACTGTCAAAGATCCACGAAAGACAGCCGGGATCAACGGCTTAACGTGGTTTCCCAGGCACGGAGGGGTCTTGTATGTAAAGATGGTCACCCAGCCACGGATCAACCGCGGCAAGCTTAGCCAGATAGATCGACCCGTGCGGCTTCGGTCCTCACATGATCTAATCAAGACCATGTCTAGACATTAAAAAAGACTGACCCCTGAGTTTGTTTCCGTCGTCCCCACTGGGCACGACTGGGAAAAAAAAAACTTTCGTTCCTCCCCAGTGCTGACGATTGGAACTTTTTATTTACACAAATTCTTACAGTTTTAAGGTGCGTATCACAGATGGCACGGTGGTACGAAGGTACGAAACTTTTTCCCAGTCGTGCCCACTGGGGACGACCGGGAATAAACCGAAATGTCGACTCCATCTAGCTTTTTTTATATGACGTGTAAAAGTGATTCCGATATCCTATTTACAGAATAAACAATTTCATTTTAATGCCACTGAGTAACATTTACGCAAATCTATATACCTTAGTACTTACTTTTCGATCTTATGGTCGAAAAGTGGTTCGCCGCAAATGTCCGCAGCTGTAAACCTCCACTACCCAGGTTTGAAACCTACATTTTAGCTTAGATAGTAAGTACTAGCTTCTGTCCGCGAGAAGTTTCTTGTCTCCCCCCCCCCCCCCCCCCCGTCGCATCACATTGCCCGCCCGCGCTATTACTATTAAAAAAATATTTTTTTCAAATTCGACGGGAGAGTAGGTACCTAAATACAAACTTACAAATAAAAATGTTAGTATAGATGTAGAAAGGTGTAAAATAAAATGCCTCAATACATTGGAAACTTTTATAATTGAAAATGTAATAGGATTAAATTGTTCATATTTTATCAGTCTAAATAAATATTTTTTATAAATATCATTCTTCAGTATCAAAACTCGATAAGTACATAGATGGTATCTTTTTCATTATTGTTTAGGTAGGTACGCTCAACCGCACGTCACTAGTGGATAGACCTACGAAACACGCCGTTATAGCTAATGGCTATGCAGTTATGGCGCTTTCGATGTCAAATTGTTACCATAGAGGGGCGGTTCACTAGGTATACGGCGGTACCAATGTAATAATACATTCGTAAAGTCGTATAAAAAAACAAAAAAAAAAAAATAACCGACTGCAGGCGGCCACTTACGCGATCGGGGACACTGGTGACTGACAATTTTTCATCTTTATTACTGAGTTCTAAGGGTGAAAATAAGACAACCGCCAGTGTCCATACATATAACGATTAACGTCTAATACAAGAAGTAAATCATAACTAAATCTCACACGGTTACGAATAGTAATATCAAACTTGATTTTTGATGATCCGTTTTCTAAAAATTCTTACAATAGGTTATACCTTAACACATTGCGTTTCACAGAAGGTATAGGTACAGAACATCGCTTAGGTAACTTTGTTGTATGATTTCCAACTTTTGCCGGTGAGCCGTGCGTTGAAAATCACACGGCGCGCTTTTATTTAGACATTCCTTTAAGTGTCGCCTAGTGTGAGTGAAAACGAGCATAATGTTTTTTTTTTTTTTTTTAGTTTATCTGAGGACCTACCGGGTATAAAATACACTACTTACATCTTGTGTCTGAAGTCGTAAATGAAATTCCTTCGCGCCCTCATAACCTCAAAGTACTATTACGTTAGCTATATCCTACAAAATCTTTCAATTTAGGTAGATACCTACCTACCTAGATTGAAAGATTACTACCTACTACTAGCTGTAGCGCCGTACTTTTTATCCTACAAACTTATTAGGTACGTATTAAAAATTCGTCTCTGTCTGCAATCATTAATTTGCAATTAGGGAAATACTTTACTAACCTGACATTAAAACAAAATGGCTGCCTTATCAAAATGGCGAATCATTATTTACAAAGACTAATTTTGTTATGAGGATTGATATAGATCTCAAGATTGATTTTAACCCAACCGCAAGAAATTACGGGGAATTATTGGAATTGTTCCATGGATCATGGAATACCTAACAAAATTATTATGATTTTTTCTTTACATCAACAGTTGAGCAAGTATTCCGGTGTACTAAGTACCTACATACCTAATATTACTATACCACTACGATTGAGATACCCTGTAGTATATAACATACAGAGTATCTCAAGCGTAGTGGTCCAAAGGCAAATGAGGTAAAGCGAAGGTGACCTATCACTTAAAAATTTAAAAGTTGCGATATTCTCAACAGCTCAGAAAATGTCGCTAATTTATAATTTTCAAGAAATTTTACACTCACTTGGATTTTTTGACCCTGTGAACACAATTTTCGACGTAGCGTGTTCAAATCTGGCTGGCAGATGCCTCGATATTGTAGGTACAAGATTAACTTCTTATTTACGAGTGTGGCTCTGCAACGCCACACATTTTATTTTTACTTGTCTTTTCTAACTTTTTATTAAATTTTAGCGAAACTTTCTAAGTTTAAAAAAAATATCCCAACTTTTAAAATTTTAAATTATAGATGATTTTTAAATGGGGTAATGCGGAGGTAACCAACCTCCACTTGACTTTACCCCATTGGCCTTTGTATCACTACGTTTGTATTGAGACACCCTACCAATATGAACTTATCATTATAGGTTAAGTACCTACTCATTTATATTAGTTAGGTAGTTACAACAATTGAGTTAAGGGGGAAGCGCCAAGGTAGCCCGCGAAACTCAAATTTTCTTACATTTTTTGCAATTTGCAAGTCAGTATTAGGTTGTATGTTGATTACAGTATAATTCACGACCGTAATAAATGTGTATTTACAGAATTATAATCATTAGAGTCAGTAATACAACTATTTAAGTTAGTATAATCCTCAAATATCAACATTTCATGAATTCATGATTTCATTCATTAGGATTCCCCGGTCTTAAAGAGTTATATTGATGACTTTAATGACTACAATTCTGTAAATATATACTTTTTACTTTCGCGAATCATATTTTGATCAACATATAACCTAATACTGACATGCAAATTGCGAAAAACATAAGAAACTTTGAATTTCGCGGACTGCCCTGGTGCTTTCGCCTTAAGGAGCTGGATTTCGATTTTGGAGAAGGCTGGTTGCGTAAGTAGATATTTAGTATTAAGTAGGTACATTTTCCCATTCTCATGAAATTCATTGCCCTATAGTGAGAGATACGTGGTATCTGCCTTCCTCAAAAACTTACAAATGCTCCTCATAAACAAAATTAGTCTCCAATAACATCACAACACAAGATCAAAAATCAGAAACATTAGCATAAATCCATGGCAAGAATTTGGCTAAATCCGTAAATATGACGTAATGTGTTGGATCGCATCTGTATTCATTCTGCCTGGCCACTGATAAGGAGACCAGACCTCGGAGGTACCAGATGCCGTTCATCCTGAAGACCATGCCGCCACCGCTGTCGCCGTTGCAGACTGAGGTACCTGAAAGTTTTTATAGAAGGGTGTATTAATATTTTAGGCTAAAAAGTCTGAGAGGTGCTACACAGATGTTCATAAATGTAGATACTCGTATGTCATGTGTTCGACTAAAAAGCCGCTCGACTTAGCTCATATTGTGCCAAGCCGACCCGAACGTGATTAAGCGATGGAAAATGCCGAACGAAGTTTGTCGAATAAAAGCTGAACATGTTTAGTAATTGCTTCGGGTAGGGTTTGCTGTTCAATAAATAGTGCCGAATCGAATGTGTGTAGTAACCCTGACCTTCTTTGCAACAAGCGAATTACGTAAATTACAGGTGTTAAATCAAGTATGTTTTCCATCCCTGGTTTTCAACAATCGAACAAAACGATTTTTTTTGCAGTCGTAATCGAAGTTGCGAAGCGTTTGAAGTCGTTACGGTCATGCTTCGTACGTCACATACCTATATGTACCTACGTTTTTTTTAACTGTAAACAGACAGCTGTGCTGCTGGAATGCTGAGGAGTTTGTTGCGCCACTTCCCAGCTAAAGCACTAAAGGAAGTGGTGAAGGGCGGGCGTTTTGCGGGACTGTCTTATGTCATTTTGATGTTCGAAAAGTGCTGATTCGCAATTTAGTTTGAATAAATTACTGTTCACAACAACATTTATGATGATAAATAAATAAATTAAAAATTACAATGACTTGATTTTGACACAGAAAAGTATGGATTTTCAACTGTGACAAATTTTCATACCTATTTACTTTTTTTATTTTTTGGGTGGGAAATCACATAACCTCCCGCTCTGGGTGGAGCAGGAGGGTGTGTCAGACTTTTACTGATTAAAACCCACTCGTGTTCCTTCAGTTGCCTGTGCCATGGCCACGGTAAATCTTTCAAACAACCCGCGACCCTGGCAGGCATCGGTCCTAGCGGGCCCCATCAGTTAATGTTGACATCTTTGAGGCGCGCGTGGAACCGCCGTCGACCGGGCCTGGTCCTTACCGGACGGCAAGCTACCCATTGCTCGCCGTCCGCAAGCCCGCGCATACGGTGGCCGCACGGAACAGATAAATTATCTGTTCCGTGGGTGGCCGGGATTCGGCTCTCAACTCCCGACGCCCAGGGCGTCTCCTGCGGCGACTAGGGGCGTGAGGACGCAAAAATTGCCTCTCCCTCACGCGTTCCGCCTCCTCCTTCGCGAGCATTACTGCTTTGCAGAAGGAAGTGATGGTATCCCATGCACTCTTGCACTCTCGCTCCGTACCATGGCCTGGACCAGGACCGGACTCGAGAGATCGCCGCCGCCGATCGCCTCCGCACGGACGCGGCGGAGGTCTGCCCAAGCCGGGCAGACCTCCACCGTATGCTCCACCGTGTCCTCCGGGTGAACCACAGAATGGTAATATCCTGGCGTTTCCTCCCGCCTAAGCCATACCTACTTACTTACGAGAATCTCATCGAATTAAATTAACACAAAGTGAGTTAATGGCAAGATAGTTTTTTTAAAGGTCTTACTTTTTTAATTTTCACATATATTATTTTAGTAGCTGACAGACGTTGTCATGTCCAAATTAATTTTCTCCTTATTTTTTTTCGTGTATTTTTCCGATGTTTTAATAGTTATTCTGCTGTTCGGGATAGAGACAAATACAAAAAATCAAAAACCATGAAAATCGGTCCAACCGTTCTCGAGTTATAAGGCGAGTCGCCCACACGAGCTAGAGTCGAGTAAGGGAGTTGCGGGGGGGGGGGGGGAGGGAAGGGAGGTGCTGGGTTAGCGTGGAAAACGCCGACAATGCGCGCCGCTTCGACTCTAGCCGGGCTAGAAGCTCGTGTGGGCGACGCGCCTAAGTGTTCGAACAAACCCGACTTTGTTTTATATATATTTATATATATAGATAGTGTGTATCTTACGACTTACACGCGAGCGAAGACGCAGAGCACAGCTGATATTAAAATAAACCCTTTGAGCTTAAAGCCTTTTTTGAATAAGTATTGTACTAGGGGTATCAAACCTCCTCCGCGAAATCACATGATGTTTCGCTACTCGAATCGCATTTCTTTGCATCCAAAGGCTACACAACGACCCATTATATTGATAAAAGTCTCAATAACGCAAAATATTGTTTAATTTCTATGGAGTTTGACAGTTCATTTGTAATAAACACTCAGCGCCATCTACGCAGAACTAATTGACAGTTTTTTCCCCATTGAACTACTACTACGGTTTCTCGGCGGAGGTGTGCTGTCCTTAGAATATTTTTTACATATCTATTGCTACTTATGGCTTATATTTACAGTTATTTTATAGTACTCTAGCAGCTCGCCGCGGTTTCACCCGCGTAAGTCTTGAGCTCGTAGGTAATATAGGGACAATAAGCATTCTATGTGTTAATCCAGGTTATAAACTATCTGTGTGCCAAATTTCATCAAAATCCGTTCAGTAGTGTTTGCGTGAAAGAGTAACAACAAACATGATACAAACACACACACTCACTAATTTTCGCCTTTATAATATATTAGTGTGATAACTTATTAATAAGTACAAGAAAAATTAAATTAGCTAGCGAAACTACGCAGACGTGATGGATACCATCGATATCCAAACAAAAGATAAAACAAACATAAAAAAAATGATTATATGTATTTTATTTGACGTCAACATTGTTGACCTCAAATAAAATACATATAATCATGCAATAATATCGGGTTGGCTAATAAGTAATGAGAGTTTTAGTTTATAATATCTAGAATTTTCGGAAAGGTTCGAGAACGTTCTGTAGCAGAGGGTATATAAAGAGCGAGTCGCGCTCATGCGCGTTATTGATAGTTTGGCTGTTAGTGCGTTAAAGTTCACAAAGAAATGAGTGATATTAAAACCCACGTACGACATTGTTTATTATATGAGTTTCAATCTGGGCATTCTGCTGCAGAAGCTACACGTAATATATGTCAAAGGATAGCTCACGATGCAGTATCCGAAGCAACAGCAATGCGCTGGTTCCAACGTTTCCGCAATAACGATTTTTCCTTAACCGATCAATCAAGGTCTGGGCGCCCCGTGGAAATAGATATCGATAAATTAAAACGATTAATCGAAGATCCTCGAAGAACTACACGCGATTTGGCTGTTCAGCTCGAGTGCTCTCATGGCACCATAGAAAATCATTTACATGGTTTGGGAAAGTCTTACAAATATAGTGTTTGGGTACCCCATCAATTAAGTAAAGATCAGCTGACCTACCGAGCTGAGATTTGTGTACAACTTTTATCTTTCAGCCGCACATTTAATTGGTTAGATCATCTTCTCAAGTAACTAAAAAACGAGTTTACAAAAAAAAGACAGCATCTTTCCGATTTGTTTTATCGTGTATACCCATCATGTTTGCGGAAATTCGCTGGCTAATTGAATTTGACCTTGTACATTTTAGGAGGTAGGTAGGTTGTTAGGTAGGTACAGACGCCAGCATATCAAGCTACTACAATCTGTGAAATTTCTTTAATAGATTTTCAACTGTATCGCTGAAGCATTAGGTTCAAGGTTGATTGGGAAAATTTGACAGTTTCGGGTAGCTTGATGTGCTGGCGTCATAAGAAGGTTAAAAGCCTGCATTAATTAAAAGAAAATAATAAAGATTCAGTAAGCAGAAGATGCTCAAGCGGCAGTGCCACCGTTACCTAATTAGTGTACTTAGTTATTAAGTAACAAACTAAAGACGAAACATACTTTCCCTACGTCCGGTTTTTTCGTTGAAGATTCCTGGAAGCAAGGAAGCATTTTATTATGTTAACTAAGGTGTATTCCCGTTCGTCCCCCTGCCGTCGTCGGACTGGTGGCACGAACGGGAATTTAATAATTAATATTGAATTAATTCCATATGTTATAATTTTTAAATTCCTGTTCGTGCTACCCGTGGGAAAACGGCAGGGGACGAACGGGAATAGGTACACCCTAACTACACTCATCATCATCTGCCTAGCCTAGGTCGGCTTCCAGGCTAACCGGATGCAGCTGAATACCAGTATGGACCAACCGCGGCAAGCGTAGCTTAACCTGATCGATCGACTCGTGCGGCTGTTATTATGATACTTTCAAAGCCCCAACCAGCCTCACAAGTCCCTCCTATTACGCTAACTACTATTAAAACCCAACAATAATCAAGTATTTCGGGACATCGCCAAGCGGTTAGTCGATTCTTCACGTGACCAGAAGGCTAGCCTATTTTTAAGCCAAAGAATCAGCATTGCCATCCAAAGGGCACTTTTCCCATTGACAGCGATGCTGACGAATTTTTTGATGTCCAATAAGCTGTTCCGTTTTTTATATACATACTTTTACATAATTTTAAATATTTTAGTGTTAACTTGTAATGTAGTTATTTAAGATTTGCAAAGTAAATATAGTTTATTAAAAAAAAAAACAATCCAAAAGGTAGGAAGTAGGAAAGTGTGTTAAATAAAATTCTAGTAACATACCTAAATCCAAATAGGTTTTATACCTACTTATTTGATTTATGTTAGGTAAGTACTACAATTTTACCTTGTGATCACATAACTACCCAAGAAGTTGCAATGAGGCATTTGTTCTGCTAGGCCTTAAGACCAAGGAGCGTATTTCTTTTAGAGATGAAGACAGAAATTAAGCAAATGTCCAGCGGCTACAATTAAAGTCAGGGATAATAATTGTTTACCAAATTGAATAACTACCAACTTATTTAAGTTGGTAGTTATCCGTATTTCAAGTCACTGCAGCTGTCATTCTTTTACAGTTGAACGACATGGTATAGCCCACTCACAAGAAAAACGTGTATACCTACATCTTACTGAGCGGATAAAATGGCGGTTAAAAATGCAGCCCATATCGATATTTCTATAATTATAATAAAATCGATAGAAGATTGTAAAAATGTTTTTATGTTGTCGCGGTACAATATCTACGGGTAAAAATACAAGTTTTCTAACTTAGGCCTTTCATTTAACTTTGGTACCAAACAGCGAGCGGAGAAAATAGCCGCAAAAGTGGCCGCAAATAGGTATTTCAATGACGCTAGGAACTAAGGTTTGCCATTATAGTAAACTGTCAAAAACACGATTATCCTTTTTCACTCACGCAAAATTAAGAAAGTTAAAAGAGATGGCAGTATTTTTATGATTTCCGCGTCGATATGCTTCGTATTTGTATGTTTTTTCTATAGTCAAACATTCCAAGTCCATATGACTTATAGGTCAGTCGTATAGCGACACGGCAAATTGACATAGGTAGTGCAATAAACAATAAACAATTAATCTCTCCGAACTTATAGTGTCGGGTGAAGGTAGGGTTCGAAGCCCCCTAGACAAAATAGCCAAGTTAAAATTGTAGGAAATAAATTATTAAGTACAGGTCTAGCCTAGCACAAGTACTTATGATTTTAGGCATTAACTTAAAGGTCATCAAGCTCATGAAGTTTTATAGTCTTACTATCCAATTCGTTGCTGTAGGCAATGTGTTATCTAGGTAATGCTGAACTGCAATATTTCTACCAGATTTTCCCGGCAAGCGTGAAATACAAAGCTGAAAAACGGATATATAAATAAACAATGTTTTTATATGAAGATTGGTAATAGGTAGGTAGGTAATAGATGTATTATTAGGTAGGTAAGAGGAATATTTATACAATATCCTCCTCTTAGTCACTTAGTCTTATTATTGGTCTCGTCTCTTCCTAGTCACTTTAGCCCAATTTCCATCCTTCCCTTTCTGTCTAAAGTGCGCGAGGCCAGTGTTCATAAACAATTCTCCCACTTTATTCACCACAAGTCCCACATCAGTCCCTTTCAATCCGGTTTCAGGCCCGGGCACAGTACCGTTTTATCTCTCCTTAAAGTGACTGACGATATAAGGCGGGGAATGGAAGACACTAACGTTACCGTCTTAGTGTTAATAACTGTTCCAATGCTTTTAATACCGTCAGTCACGAAGTCCTTTTTTTAAAGGATGGATTCCTTTCCTATCTTATGGCCTACTCGGAGGTATTGGAATGGCTGTTTTCCTCTTATCTTCGGGGACGTCAGCAGTCTGTTCACGCTGGAGAGTCTTCGTCGTGTTAGTGTGATCTTTCAGCTGGGGTCCCTCAAGGCGGTATATTATCTCCTCTTTTGTTCTCCATTTTTATTATTCTTATTACCACCGTGCTTCGGACTGCGTATCATCATTATGCCGAAAATTTGCAGGTTTACAGCCAGGCAGGCGTTGATAGCATTTCCGATGCGATTAATGAGCTGAAGCGAGATTTGGGTGCGGTTAAGAACTGGTATGATCGATTTGGGGTGGCGGTTAACCCTGCCAAGTGTCAGGCTATCATAATTGGAAGCCCCTACAGCATAAGAAGGCTGAATGGCTTAACTGTACCACCTGTAATCTTTGACAACTCTGTCATTCCGTTTAGCTCCGATGTTAAGGATCTTGGTCTGCATGTCGACACTTTTCTTGATTGACGAAAGCAGGTCACAACTGTTAGTAAAAAAATCACCGGAACTTTGCGTTCGCTCTATCGGTTTATCGGTTATCGGTAACCTTCTCCCATCACACATAAAGGCAATGCTTGTACAGTCCCTAATCTTTCCCATAATTGACTATGGTGATGTATGTTACTATGACCTGAATGCAGATCTCCTCAAAAACCTGACCGCCTTCTTAATAACTGCATTCGATTCGTTGTCAATCTTCGTAAGTATGACCATGTATCCGCGCACCGATTGCTTTTAAAATGGTTACCCATTCGTCAGCGCAGAGAGGTGAGGGCTCTGTCTATGTTGTTTTCTATTACAAACCCACTTCTCCTCCTTACCTGACTTCCCATATTCAATACTTATGCTCTGCTCATAGTAAAAATCTTCTTTTCACCAACAATCTTTTTTTTACGATGGCCTTCTCAGCGTTCTGGTTTCATTCATCAAAAAAAAAAACCAAAAAACAAAAAAGGACGGCAACCAATCGGTAGTAACGTGAAGATACGTGAGCATATACGTAAGAAGTTGGCAGAAACATCCCAGCGCTGATTTGCTGGATTAATTTTCTCCTCGTCTGATTGTTCTCCTGACAAAGTTTATTCTGTTTATATGTACCTATGTATATATCGATGTATTTATTCTTGTATTTTATAGTTATTTTTGTGTTATCTATCCTTCATATTGCACCTGCCAAGTTTTCTCTTTGCATGACCCTAACTAAGGTTGACTGGTAGAAACGCTTCAGGCATTAAGTCCGCCTTTGTACGGTATTTGTATTTACTTGTGCATAAAGTTTTAATAAATAAATAAATATTAATTAACATGAACATATAACAGATATACATAAGTCAATCTTACCGTCTCTATCACCAGCGCAGTAAGTGTAATCTGAAGTGAATCTCGCAAAGAACTCGCTGTACGACCTGATGCACGTCTCCTGGCTTACCACCGGCATCTCTACCCGGCTTAGCTCTTCATTCGCCACGCCAGTTTCGTCGAAACCCCAGCCAACCACCTGGGAGAATGAAAGAAATAGGCTCATTAAAGTGCTATAAAGATATTTCAATGTCAGCCTTATATTGCAGCTCGGGATCACAAAAGAATTTGTGTTCTTTGCTTCTACTACATCTCCTACTTTCAACTTTGTACAGGGGTTCCCAACTTTTTAACATACCTGCCACCTAACTTTATTTTAAAATCACTACGCCCCCCGACGACTTACTTTGTTGTTTGATATAGTTATATGCAGAAAAGTGGGGAAAAGTGAGCTCAAAATTTTTGCGCCCCTCGGTTAAGTTAGAAAAAAGCTTACTTTGTCGAGTTATGCAGAAGAAAACACATGTTACACTAAGTAAGCTCCATCTGAGCCCCCAAGTGCAACTACCAAAATGTTACCAAAAATAAAAATATCATAAGGTTTTCATACTCATTATGTAATGTTTTATTGAATAAAGTAAACTCCGTTCGTGATCTTGGCGTATTGCTTGACTCAAAACTGTGCTTGGATCTGCATATCGAACGAATTGTAAATAAAGCATATAAGATGTATGGATTTATAATGAGATCCAATCATGATTTTAATCGGATCTCTTCGTACCTCTGCCGGTACAAAACCCTAGTACGTTCCCAGCTCGAATATGCCGTATCCATCTGGAACCTGTACTATCACAAATACATTGACATGATAGAAAACGTCCAACGTAAATTTCTTCGTGCAATGCATTACAGGTGTCACAAAACTTATCTAAAGTATAACCAGTTGCTCAGTAAATACAAGCTTTTGACGCTCAGCTCTAGACGAAAACAATTAGAAGCAATGATATTGTATAATATAGTTAATGGCAATTTTGATTGTATAGATTTAAACAATGTATTGTATATATATAGATTTAAACAGTTCCCAGAACTATCCATAGACGGCGGGTGCGTGCAGGCAAACTCTTTGCAGTAGGTACCTGCCGATCTAATACTGGTCTACGATCGCCAGTTCGGCGAATGACAGCAACTTAACTTAACTTGCAAATGTACAACCAGTGCCCAAAAGGGCGACCGTGCAGACCCTGCCCATTACCGTCGGATCGCCATTACCTCCATTCTGTGCAAGGTTATGGAAAGGGTACTGAACAATAAGTTGCAGATCTACCTTGAAGACAATGACCTCCTCAGTGACCGTCAATATGGCTTTCGCCGGGGACGGTCAACTGGCGATCTTCTTGTGTATGTCACGCACTGCTGTGGCGAAGCCATCGAGAAACACGGCGAAGCACTGGCTGTATCGCTTGACATCTCGAAGGCCTTTGACAGGGTCTGGCACGCTGCTCTGCTCAGCAAGCGTGCATCTCAGCTGATTTTTATAGCTGGTTATCAGATTTCCTTAGTGAACGGTCGATCAGAGTAGTTGTTGACGGCTGCTCTTCTGACCTTATGGCTATTGATACTCAGTTACTCAGGGGTCTGTTCTCTCTGCGACTCATTTCCTGCTGCACTTCAAGGACCTGTTTTGGCCTGGTATTGTTGGGTACGCAGATGACAGTACAGTTTCAGAGAGATACTTGTCCAGCGCATAAACCAGCGGGGCCGAAGTTCGTTCCTTGAGAGAGGCCATGGTAGAGCGGACAGATTTGACCTTAAGTTTTGTCTCCCAGTGGGGTGATGATAATCTGGTCTCTTTTAACGCCACCAAAACACAGGCGTGTCTTTTACCGCTAAAAAGAGTCGTTTCGCCCAAACTTCTACTTTTCGGGGTACATCTGTTCCTGTAACGGATCGACTTGAGCTCCTAGGCATGGAGTTGACATCTGGTCTCAACTTCGGCGCCACCATCGAATACAAGGCCCAAACTGCGGCCAAGAAACTGGGCATCCTAAATAGGGTGAAGCGAAACTTTACGCCTGGACAGCTTTTAACCCTTTACAAAGCGCAAGTCGGATCCTGCATGGAGTATTGCAGTCATCTTAGGGATGGATCAGCCTAGTACCAACTAGCCGCGCTTGACTCGGTGGAACGCAGAGCTAAGAGGCTCATTGGCGACGTAAAAATGGTGGATGCCAAGCTTGGCTCATCGCCGCAAGTTTGCCTGCTTGTCGGTCTTCTAGATTGTACTTCGGAGAGTGTGCCCGAGAACTCCACGACCTCATTCCACCGGCCTTCTATCATCGGACATCTAGACGCACTGCCAGTTACCATCCCTACCTGGTTGCAATTTCACCAATTCGCACTAAGCGCTTCCAAATGTCTTTTAAAAAGCGCACAGCAAAGGAGTGGAACTCACTACCTGCGTCTGTGTTTCCGAACGCATACAACCCTAATCTTTTCAAAGTGAGAGTGAACAGGCTTCTTCTGGGTAAGCTCAATCCATCGTTGACTTTGTCTCTGTCATCTCTGATCTAGACTAGAGTCAAGAGCAAACCCATCACAAATAAAAAAAAAAAACTTACAATGAAATATTCGAACACATAGATATATTTGCATGCTCTTTGAAAAGGTTTCGTAGCCTTTTGTACGAGATACTTGAACCCTTGGACTAATTGTTTTTAATGAGGAGCCACACACAAAGCTGTGTGTAGATGTCGCTGTAGCCGACTGTACCTTGTTTACCTTTCCTGACAGTAGTGTGACTGCTGTTTATGAGACTTTAAAGTGTAATTCGACTATAATAAGTACGCGTTTATGACTGTACCTCAACTAAAAGTTGGGCTCCGTAAATAATAATAATAATAATAATAATAACCTGGTACATTATTCACACCCGGTCATCTGATCCCAAACTAAACAGAGCTTGTACTATGGAAACCAGATAACTGATATACTAAATATACTACTTTTTTTTTTTTTGTAAATACATACTTATATAGATAATTAAATGGAACGCAACAACTGCTGACAAAAGGCTGATTTGATTGAAAGGAAAACACTTAAACACTTATTGTTTGTGAGCCTTTTTTTATAACCCACGGACTAACATTTCTATTTCTTTTTATAAGTAGATTACATTCGTATGATCGAAACGAAAACTTTGGTGCTGACTATGACATCCAAGACGACACCGCATATGCATATCCACCTTCTCATGCATTCAGAGACATACATGCAGATACTCCTTCACCAATGATTAACAGACAGGCAATACACGAATATTTTGAAAACTATGTACCTATATTGATTGATTGATTGTTTAGGAGACTCGTTTACTACATAGATTAGCTAATATTTTATGACGCATCTATTTTCATGACAATAATTTTATTTTATTACATAATAATCTTGATTCCTTTATTTAAAAGATATAGTTCCAGCCTAAAGAATAGCTTTTTAACTCTGCTGCGCATTACTACTTGCCTGTAAGTTTTTAATACGTAACGCCAATTTCCATTGTTATCTGCCCTTACTTTCTTTAGGAAACAAGTGTACTTCTCTGTTTTTACAAGTTAACACTGGAGGCATTTTGATTTTGGTCAAAATTACGGAAAATAGGAAGCTAAACTTAGTAGATTGCAAAAATCCATACGATTTGACAGCTAATATATCAAAACAAGGTACAGTCGATTGTGCGCCATCTATCGTGATAAAAAGTTAGTTTTCCTCCCCGCTGTTTCTAAAATACTAATATTTTTAACTACCTATTTTATTTATTGTTTTTATAATAAAAGTGTAATCGTCATGCATGAAACAGTTCACCTCCTAGTGACTTTAAGGTTTATTTATTTATGGTTATCTGTGAACACATACATTATTACTTACGTGATTTATGTTTTTCTGTTTGTAACATTGCATAATGTAGTTGTTTGTTGTTCCTATATTAAAATAAAATAAAACAAGAAATAAGAGCATGTGGAATGCAAGAGCAAGCGAAGCAAGCTCGAACATTTAAGCATCCTTGGATAGGTTCGGTTTTCTTCTGGAAAACTTACTTTGTCGATTTATACAGAAAAGCTAAAGCTCATTTTACAGCACCTAGAATTATTTTTTAATACCATTATCATTTGCCTAGGATTTTCCGAACTATGTTGGGTTCGGCTGCTAGTCTAACTGGATGCAGCTGAATACCTACCAGTATTTTACATGGAGGGACTCTGACCCCCTACGATACGATACCCCTAGGTAAGACTGGTTGTCAGACTTTCGCATTTCTGACGACCCGCAACGACTGTCAAAGATCCACGAATGACAGCTGGGACCAAAGGGCTAACGTGCTTTCCGAGGCACGGAGGGGTTTTGTAAAGATGATCACAACTCACAAGCCCCTTTTTTAATACCAAGAAAATAAAATTTAATAAAATATAGTTTTATTTTTTGAGCCGCCGCGCCCCCCTTCGTTCACTCTATGGCCAAGGGGGGGCGCATCCCACCGGTTGGGATGCGAACCCATGTAAGTACTTGCTATATACTGGGTAGGTACTTTAGACTATATTGGGAGTCTAGGAAACGGTGCAATGAAAATCGTTGAACTGTAAAACGATAATACCCACCAAATTGCTAATGAAAATATCATTAGGTATTGTAGGTACCAAATGCTTTACATTAATAACTGCATTGTTTTAATGTTTAACATCCGTGTAGTCTCTATTCTAGACCGTAGATACTAATTAATAAGGTTTTACTTAGTGTGCTTACTTTTAACAAAATGAACGAAAATTTAAATCATTATAAATACGATTTCGTCCAATTTCCAGTATCAACGTCGTCTTTCAGCTAATTAAAAGAACCAACACTAATTCAACGTTCAGCAGCAAAGCGTCGGCTAATTACGGTGTTCCGACAAAACTGCATTTGCAGCGAGTTTCCAGGCAGAATGGACGCGCTGCCTTTGCCCGCTCCATCCATAAAGTTGCTAATTGACCGACCGAACCATAGGTAGATCTGTTTGCTGTCTGACTTTAATTATCTGTGGTTCGTATTTGGTACAGTTAAACCAAAGTTAAACTTTTGGTTTGGCAATTTGTTTTTTTATTTCATTCGAGTGGCTTGATTGCTGTACCTTCAGATTATTTTTATTTTTAAATGATAGGCAGCACCCTTATTGCGTAACACACTCCCCAATAGGCTCGTACTAAGCGAGATTCTAAGACTAACTAAATATGTATAATAAAAGCTGCCTTGCAATGTGTGTACGTTTATATAATAAGTTACCAAATGAACTCAAAAGTTTAAACACTAGATTATTTAAAAATAAAGTTTACGAATGGTTATCTGTTAATAGGGTCAGTGGGTAGCCTTAGGGGCGGATAGTTTCTATCGTGTTAAGGATTTCATTGACAAACAATGTTAATGTCAGTAACCTACTGAAAAATTTGCATGATTTGAAAACATGTTTTGTTCTAAATAATTGTACTTTTACCACCACGCCACCACGCCACAGCATCACTATAACACGAGGAAGCAACATGTATGGAAATATATGAAGCTTTTAAATTTCAGTCCACGATAACGTTATTCCATTCATTGCACGTATTTCCATACATTTTATGGATGTGCACGTGGACGTCCACAATAATATTATTGTGACGATATAGTCACGTTAGAAATTATAAAAGCGCATAATGTTACGTTGTTATTATTTTTTATTTTGACAGCTCGCATTCCGATCTCTTTACCTGACCAACATGAAACAAGAAAATATTAAAAAATATATATAACATACCGATCCCTTCTTCCCGATAACATTCCTGAGTTCGGTCTTGTCGTTAGGCCAGAGACATGCAGGCCTGACATGATCGGAGTATGTCACTGGCTCACGGAGCACCAAGATGGCCACATCACGGCTGAAGAGGGTAGAATTGTAGTCTGGATGCACTATTATATCTTTCACCTGAAAACAAATTAAAAATTAAAATAAGATTGGTTAGGTTAGGTAAGTATAACGGGAACATACGTCCCACTTTGGGCGGGACAGTCCCAGTTTCAGTCTGTCTGTCCCGCTGTCCCCAGCGAGGGCAAGAACGTCTCGCTTTCGTAAACAGACCGAACGATAAATTAATTTAAATATCTGCCGATTATTTTTGCATTCGCAACGCGACAGATGAAAAAATCACTAGTTGGAATGCTGAGAATGTTTCTACTGAAAACCGTTGGGTGGAATTATTCCAGTATTTCCGTGCTAACAACTATAACTGTACGAACTTTCGTATGATTATTGAGTACGTTATGTGTATGCCTGGAAGTAATGCACGTGTCGAAAGATTTTTTTCTCTAATATAATATGGACAAGAGACAAAACGCAGTTTAGTGACGCAGTATTGAAAGCCACCAAGACTAACATCAACAAAATCATGTAATGAGCTCCATTCCTACTTGAAAACTACACCCGATAAAAAAAAAAAAAAAAAACATCTGCTCCTTAGTCAGACATGTAGAAGTCATTTGACTAAGCCTTAGTAACTCAACTAATATGTACTGAAAATCGACTAATTATTTACGCCTGTGTTTATCAACTTCAAATGGTTCTGGTTAGGTATTTCAACAGTTGTTTTATGTCAAAGGAAGGAAGTTGGAGATAAACCAACTGTTACCGGGGCGGTTTAAATGTTGGTGAACACAGCCCTTAGTGTTATTCGTTTTCTAATAAACGCTAGTAAATACCGAAAAGTTTATTTTTTTAACAACTCAGCTGGTGTCCCGCTCCGATGAAAAAAATAAATGGTCACGTTAGGTAAGTATCAAGAAAAGAACCTAAAAGAACCACTTCGGGAATCAATGAACGAAAAACGAACGCATGATGATGGGATCTTACCCAAAGGTATTTTCAAATACCTCTGGGTATGAGGAATTCGAAAATACCTCATGTATACGTATGTTCCGCGATTTTTTGTAGTTTTTTAGCTATTTTTGTTTTTGTAATTATTTAGAGTTTTCTGCCGGTGGTGATTCAAGCCCCACTTAGAATTTTATAACTCTTCGAAAAATTTTTCTATTGAATCATAGTGACTTTTATTATATAAAAATCGAAATCATTATCAATATTATTAATATATAAAAAATAAGCCTACAAGCTACACATTTCGACACTACAACTTTCGTGAGTTAGTATTATTGAAACTTGTACAAATGGTGAGACTGACTCTTTAGAGAAGAATTTCTCCCTTATTTTTGAGCGAATGTACAACACAAGGAAATCCCTTTTAATACGTAGAGCTGCTGCCAAATCGGTAACCCGAAGGGAGTAAGGTCTCCTTGTAAGTAGCTTTGCGCAAAAAATATTGCTGAGAAAAGACTTTTATTTTTTTAGGTATAAAAAAATAGCTAGTTTTTATTGCGCGCAATGTAACGCGAATCCAGGCAAACAGCCCCGCGTAAGCGTACGCATAGGTACTTGTGGTAGTGTGCGTTTGATATTCATTGCCTTTTAGTAACTTCAAATGCGTAATTTGTTAAGAAAAATCGAAAATTTAGGTAATGTTTGTTTGAGAAAAAGTTTAATAATAGCACTTGGAATTCGTTTTCGTAAAAAAGTAAAAAAAAAAATGCGACTTTGACCTTCAATATCTCCAGAACCAGTGGATTCCCAAGTATGGTAAGTATAGTGGAAAAAAATTATCCAAATAATGGGTAGAAAATGTGGCTTCGGCTTCAGAAAGTGTCTTTTAAATACTCAGATATATTATGTAGTAGGCAGCACCCATACATCGAAGGCATCGATCAAAGGAACAGGCCAGGAACTCAGTTGTTTGATAACAATAAGTAAGTACTCAGATATATTATGTAGTAGGCAGCATTACTAAAGCTGGAAATTAGTAGATAATTATTCAGCTATAAGAAGAGCAAGTATTCGAAAGTAATTCGATTGCGAACTAATTATTCGTATCAATAGGTATAATAGAAGGTAGTTCGCGAACAAATTAGGATGCTGGTCCCTTGCGTTTGTGGGTGTTTCTCCGTTTTTGCTAAAAACACATCATTAGTGGCATATTACTTTGCTAAAAAATTATGATGGGATGAACTTGAAGCTGCATTATTCAATACATGCATATACCTCGCTACATTTGTAAACATTGATGCCACTAATGACTTTTTTTTTGTGACAAAGTTTTAGGTTAAACGAAAATGTTTTTTTTTACAAATTTTTTTTACTTATTCTATTTGGACGGTTATTACATTAAAATTATTGTCAAGTGTTTTTTCATTCCGTCGCTTGTATTAATTACGACACCAAGACTTTAAAGTGGTGGTGTTTGGAAACGAAGATGAATGACGATTTGCGTGATGTTTTGTTTGTTTTCTTTGTTTGCATTATTCAATATATGCATATATTGAATAATGCGTCTTCAAGTTCATCCCATGAGAGCTATTTAGTAAGTCAGCCTCAGTGTTAAATTGTTACCAGAAAAAAACATATGCCACCGGAAAGTGTTTTTCGCCAAAACGGAGAAACACCCTTGTTCTAGACCAAAAGGTATGTAGCATGTATAGTGGTTACGTTTCAGCATGGTAATAGCGGTCATTGACCCACCTCCATTTTCAAGCATTTTTTATTTCAAAACCGAAATAAAATCCGTTAACGTCCTGAATACCAATATCTACATATAGTGATCTTCAAAGTGTTCCATTAAGGAATAAATCATACTCAGATAGTTTATTGTTCCTACGGAGAGATATTAGGGAAAGGGCAATGACCGCTAGTGCCATGCGCGGCAACAATAGCATCTAATATTTAATACAGCCCTACGAAATGACATCCCAGCCCCTACAGGTAGCTGGTAGGTACAATAAATATTCAAGTCAGGATTGGACGTAAACGCGGGACATGCTACAGGGGTCACTAATTGGCACTAATATGACATTCGGCGTCCGAGGTGGCAGCGTCAGTCACTGTACGTAATTATTGTGCATCTATTTTCATTCTGTTGATGCCCAAAATAGTAATGAATCCGTAGTTTTAATTATCTTATTCTAATAATAATACCAGCCTATTATTATCCCAACTGCAGGACAAAGGCCTCTTCTCATACAGAGAAGGCACGAACTTTGATCACCACGCTTGCTCAAGACAGGTTAGCGATTTCTATAGAGCGACTTATATAGAGTGACTGGTAATTATTGACCGAACACATGAATGTATGTACTCATCATTATGAACATCTTTTATTATGGGATCAAACCTGAAATCGCGAAAAAACAATCAGCTGCTCCCTACATTTTGACGAGTTATGCGAACATGAATATATGGGACAGCTGTTTTTTTTTTCACGAATTCATGTTTGGTCCCGTAGTAAAAGTTGTATGTTATCATGAGTACAAATAATACTAATTACCAGACACCCTTTTATCCTAACTTAAGAGGCCCACGAAGCATGCATACAAGCGAAATGCCAAAATAATTTGTAAATCAAACATATTCATAGAGGTTAAGGTAGTGTGTATTTATTCCGATTGGATTACAGAATATATAGGTTCCCAAACATATATTTTGAAAGGACACTGATTTGAAGACGAGATATGAGGAATTTTAATTTTCTTTTCTCATATTTCCTGTTTAAATCAATGTTCTTATTTAATATATATTTGGGAACCTAGATATTCTGTATACCAATCGGAATAAATACACACTACCTTTAGAATATATTTGATTTACAAATTATTTTGGTATTTCATTTGTATGAACTACGCATGCTCCGGGGGTGTCTTAATATAATATTATAAATGCGAAAGTAAGTTTGTTTGTTCATACTATTCTCCAAACTGTGTTTTCCTTATTACAAAGTTAAATTGACTTCAAATCTACAATCACCAAAATGGCTTACTAAAGGACTAAGAAAATCTGGTGCAAACGGAAGACATTTAAGGTTTTTCTATTACAGACATAAAACAAAAGAGACACAACAAGTATAATAAATATAAAAAAAAAATACTTAAAAAATGTATTGTGTGGTCAAAGAAAAATATTAATAAAAAATTGATAAACCAAGCAAAAAACAAAGGCAAGGCTACTTGGAGCATAATTAAAGATAAAAATGATAGTATGAGGATAGTAAATAGTATAACATCACTACAACATAACGGGGAACTTATTCAAGAACCTACTCAAATAGCATCAACATTTATTGAATTCTTCATCAATGTTGCCAAAGATCACAACCCAAGTGTTTCAAATAATCAACGTCAAACTCAAACCCAGATAAATGATGAATCAATTTTTCTCAGACCAACTACGGAACAAGAAATAATAAATACAATAAAATCATTAAATGACACCAATGCAGTAGGTTATGATTCTATCTCCACACGAATTATTAAGGGAAGTGCTCATGTCATAGCTCCTGCTCTTAACCATATAATAACAAGGATTATTTCCAGAGAATCTAAAGCATTCTACAGTTAAGCCTTTATTCAAAAAAGGTGATCGAGAAGATCCAAACAAATATCGCCCTATTACACTTGTTCCTGTGCTATCCAAAATTTTTGAAAAGATATTCTTCAACCGATTGACAAGTTTCTTAAATAAGCATAGTAGGTATTCTAAAACAGGAACAAAACTGTTTTCTGCATAATAAATTAACATCATTAGCAGCATTATCTAGACGAAAAAATTCGGGTTGTAGTAGTGTTTTTTGATATGAGTAAGGCATTTGACTTTGTGGATCATAGCATCTTATTAAACAAGTGTGAAAAATATGTAATCCGTGGTGTCGCTCTAGATTGGATAAAAAATTTTCTAACAAACCGACAGCAATATGTTGAAATTATTCATTTATGAAAATATTGAATCCACTGTCTATAGATCCTCATCTAAACTAAATAAATACGGCGTACCAAAAGGGAGCGTTTTAGGGCCCTTATTATTCATACTTTATATTAATGATCAACCCGTTTTAATAAACTACGATATTGTCCTTTTCGCTGATGATATTTCTGTTATAGTGCCCAATAACAATAAAGGAACGACTCATGAAAATAAAATAAACGAAGCTGTACAGTCTGTAATAAAATGGCTTGAATCTAATAACCTATGTGTAAATATAACTAAAACAAAATTCATTAAATTTCGTACATACAAAAGCAAACACACCGATAGTATAAAGATTAAAATAAAAGACAAAAAAATAGAAGAAACTGAAAGTATTCAATTTTTAGGTATAATTTTAGACAAACTTTGTAATTGGAAACAGTAAGCTAAATAGATTTATGTATGCATTAAGAAAACTTCGCATTGTGTCAGACGAAAAAACAGCCCGCATAGCATATAATGGATATGTCGAATCGGTTTTAAGATACGGACTTATATAATATGGGACAATTCAACGGATAGTGATAAGATATTTCGCACCTTCGGTAAGACAAGGCCATAAATGTCAAAATTTCAAAAAGTCGGTTAAATATGCCAAAGTGCTTTAAAAATGCTCCTTTCATCAGGGATCACAAAAGTATAGGGCTTATTTTATGCAAAGATCAATAACTTCAAGGTGGTAAGGTGGTATGAGCAGGATAATACGGATTTGAATATAAAAAAAATCTTAAAATGGCTCTCCTGTAAAATCACAAAAAGTGCAGTTGTGCCCTTGTTTTACCGAAGGTGCGATTTATTGTTCAAAAGAAATGTATAAGAGCTATATGCGGTGTCGGTCCACTTGAGTCCTGTAGGCCTGGTCCTGTAGGTATTCAAGAAACTGAAGCTATTAACTTTGACTTTCATGTATTTCCTTCTCTCCTTCCTCCTTTACGGAAGCATAGTGAATTCTTTAGATTCAAAGGTGGCAATTACACTAAACCGAGACCAAGAGATGCAACAAAAATTTTGATTCCGTTTTGTAACACAACTTTATAAAAATAATGTTTATCATATGTGCATTACAATAGTTAATAAATTACCTAAGAACCATTTAAATATTTTAAAATTAAACTGCGTAGATGGTTGATAGAGAATTGTTTTTATTCTTTACAAGAATTTATGCAACTTAAAGAACAAACAAAACAAAACTTAAAATAACATTTATTTTAAGTTTTGTATAGTTTTGTAGTGTTTGTTTTATTTGTTATAATTAAGAATTTATTGTACATAAAGAAAAAAAATATTTTAAGGCTTTAAGTTTTGTTATGTGTGTACATTTATTGTAGGTAACTTAAAATTCATCTTTAAAAACTTATAACATAGGTATTTTTAAGTTCTTTTACATGTATTTACTAACACTATATGGACACATTTAGTCTGAATTAAAGAAAATTGAATTGAATTGAATTTGTGTATTCTGTATATTTTATTTAAAAAAGTACCTGTTAGAGGTGTACAAATGTAAAATTAATTTGCATGCCCTAAACAGGCAAAATATGGACT
Organism: Dicycla oo; assembly: GCA_948252095.1. Taxonomy (NCBI): domain Eukaryota; kingdom Metazoa; phylum Arthropoda; class Insecta; order Lepidoptera; family Noctuidae; genus Dicycla; species Dicycla oo. The sequence continues at coordinate 13,188,678 of OX411729.1, read as the reverse complement.
GTACATAAAACACCAATTTTTACAACTGGTAACACCTATATTTTCTGCAAATAAATGATTCTTATTCTTAGGCATGTCTTCACCGACATTCTAACCACCGCTTAGGTATTTAAACATTTGTTTTATGTCAAATTTGGAAGGAAGTTTGACATAAACCAACTGTTTAAATATCTAACCGGCAGATTGAATGTTGGTGAACACAGCCCTTATTTGTTTGTTTGTTACCTTTTCACGCCCATACCACTGAACCGATCATCCTGAAACTTTGCATATACGTTGTCAGGTGTACAGACACGGACATAGGGTACCGTTCATCCCGAAGAAAGTACTGTTCCCGAGGAAAACAAAAATAACGTTCTTATGATAATAGATGGCGCCACGTGTCTTTCAAATCATGATTGAATTATATTATAATAGAAACTTGAGTAGTTCGTTAAGAGTTTTTTTATACTCACAAAATGTATTAGGTACTTAATACCTGGGCACGCCACAATTGCGGCGATAACTCCCCTCTTTGAGGAGTGGTTGGAGAGGCGTCACGGCATCCTCACTTTCCGCCTGACGCAGGTCCTCACCGGACACGGTTGCTTCGGGAGGTTCCTGTTCCGGATAAGGCGGGAGGAAACGCCCGGGTGTTACCATTTTGTGGATCGCCCGGAGGACACGGTGGAGCATACGGTGGAGGTCTGCCCGGCCTGGGCAGAGCACCGCCGCGTCCTCGTGGAGGCGATCGGTGGCGGCGATCTCTCGCGTCCGGCCCTGGTACAGGCCATGGTACGGAGCGAGAGTGCATGGGAAGCCGTCACCTCCTTCTGCGAAGCAGTAATGCTCGCGAAGGAAGAGGCTGAACGCGTGAGGGAGAGGCAATCTTTGCGCCCTCACGCCCCTAGTCGCCGCAGGAGACGCCCTGGGCGTCGGGAATCGATAGCCGATTCCCGGCCACCGTAGGCGCGGGCTTGCGGATGGCGAGGAATGGGTAGCTCGCCGTCCGGTAAGGACCAGGCCCGGGTCGACGGCGCGTTGTGTTGTGTAAAAATCATCAAATAACTTCTCCCGCTCCACCCAGAGCGGGAGAAGTTATTTGATGATTTCCCAAGGTACTTAAAACCTAATACATTTTGTGAGTTTAGAGTGTCGATAGATCGGTGGTTCATCTTCCTAACTATCCTAACTAATATAATAAATGCGTGTTTGTTTGTTTGTTAATTACGCTTTCACGCTAAAACGGCTGTACGTATTTGGATGAAATTTGGCACTAGAGTAGACCATGACCTGGAAAAGGACATGGCTACAATTCATCCTGGATCGCAGACGTAGTCGCGGGCAACAGCTAGTTGACTATAAAGTCCAGGTTTGCTCACGATGTATTTCCTTCAGAAATGTCAGTAATGTGCAAGATAAACTGGGAAAGCACATACGAGTTGAAAAGTCACACATGTACCTGCCCGGAATTGAATGAATCCACAAGCTCGTGAATGAAAGGCGGGGGCCATCACGACATAATGATAGGTGATATTTAAAACCAACCGTTTTCTTAAATTGACTCTACTAGGTACTGTAAAGACTCGGGAAGGGACCTTTACTTATCTCGGTACCTATCTAGGCTGATTAAATAATAAACTGTTCACGTTGTTATAAGACTTTTCTATATTATTTCTATTTCTAAAGCAACGCGCCTAAATTGGCCGAGGGGACCCGTTTCGCTGACGTCTTGACATCTCCTAGAACAAAAGCTACCGCTTTCATAAAATATGACCGTTCGAATATCAAAAACACTGCCGGCCAGATCTAAGTAGACAAGCGCTTGAATTAAAGTATTGACGTAGTCTATCTTTAAATAAGACTTTTATTCATAACATGACATTCGAGCGCTCAGGCTAATCTTACCTAAGAACAATTACCTAACATCAGAAATCAAATTTATCATATGAGGTCATACCCTTACAAGAGCAGGCTTAACTCAGGGCGAACGAAACACCGGACACCACCCCAAGTGTCAGTCATGTTAAACATTAAGGTGTGCCAATGTGCACTCACACAATCAAGCGTTGTCCTGTTTAAACCTCGTCAACCAAAACTGAAGAAAAAGACATTGACGAGCCTCCTATGAGCCTATTATGATGTGACAATACACAACTGCCCAGAAGGGGTTGAAAAATACTGAAACCTCAAACAAGAATGGCTTACGCTTCTTCGTACTTTATGGAGTCAGAGGAAGAGGAAGTCAGAAATGTATAAGATTGACCGTTCCTAATACATGAACTTACTCCAAACGTAAACAATCTAAAAAAAAAATATCATACAATGTCAGCATTAAACTTCAATTATTCTCACTAGTCTATTTTGACTGAACTGTGGGTCCTCAATCATAAACCGAACCAATTATGTCAACCTGACACACTTTGCAAAGGCTATGCCCCGATAGCAAAGTTGGTCAGTTGAGAGTGTTGAGACTGAGTCACGTAAAAAGTTCTCGAGAGCACCTTTACTTATCTCGGGATCTAGGCTGATTAAATAATAAACTGTTCACGTATAAGACTTTTCTATATTATTTCTATTTCAAAACCAACGCGCCTAAGCTGACCGAGGGGGCCCGTCTCGCTGACGTCTTGTCATCTCCTACAACAAAAGCTACGCCTTTCATAAAAATGACCGTGATAAAAATGTCTTTCACATTCGAAATGTGAAAGACACTGCCAGCCTGGTCTATATAGACTGGGGCTTGAATGAAACTTCTCTGTAGAAGTTTCATTCAAGCCCTCAATTCAAGTTTCATCCAATCAAAGTAGGTAGGTACTGTTACCTACCTACTGATTCATCAAAGTCATCAGTCGAACGCAAGTATTCAATTCCAATAAAGGTTACCTAAAGGTGCTTAAAGTTTCATTCCTTGATTGTAGATACATTTTAAAAATTAAGCCCATTAATGCAGCCGAATTGACACTTGTAAGTTACAACATAAAACAACACACAAAACAATAATTGTCAGACATATATCGTCCTGAGAGTGCAATATGATAATGATTTCAGAATGCTGCTGGGGTTGCCGCGACATTGTAGTGCGTCGCAAATGTTCGCAAATGCGCGCGTTGGTGGTTTCCACGCTATGATGCGTAAGAAAGTGGCGTCACTGTTCCAAAGACTGCGCGGTAGCACCAACAGCATTCTGCAAATGATTGCATCCTGCCATGACTGTCTCATACAGGCACACTGGGTGGGAATAGTTACGGGAAGACTAATAATAAAAAAAAAACTCTTTTTGTATTAGGTACCTACTAACATAGATATTAAGAAAATTGTTACTAACACTTTTATGGACCCTGTCAGAAAAAAATAGCTTATTATTATTTAATTCTTACACACGGTGTCTACATCGCTTTTTATCCTCTGTCCTATCGCAGGTATGCTGGAAGAGATTTCTTAAGAAATAAGCATCACCTTTGTACGTAATTTTCAGTTCCTTTATTCTTGTCTGTTTATTTGTGTGTACATAAACAGTTAAATAAATAAAATAAATAAATAAATTATTATTTTTTCTTTTAATCTCGGGACTCTTTGGTCCCGGACCTTTGGGAAGCGTACAGGAGGCCAAAGCAAACTCGCAGAGGCCCCTTAGACAATTTTAAATGATGAGGAGGCGCCAACCGACGATTATCCCTATATGCAATTTGTCAGTGTACCTAAGGACAAGCCCCAGTTGGTGCAGGACTATTGCAGAACGTGGAAACAAAACATATTGGGCTATGGGTTTGGGTTGCTAAAGTGGATTGGGTAACTTATTATTATACTTAGTTTTCGTTGTTCGCTATTATAATTTTATAGTGACGGTATTATCATCCACGTCCACATCCGTAATAGGTATGGAAACACGTGCACCGTTATCGGTGGACGGAAATTTAAAAGCGTCATCATATATTTCCATACATTTCACATCCTTGTGGTATGTATCGTGATGCCGTGGACGTCCTCGATAATATCGTCACATTAGAAATTAGCGCCTCAGACTAAATAAGAAACCCTGCGAACAATACCAATAACAATACCTCGCTCTATGCATAAACGCTCACACGCACACATTTATACCAAACTGCAACTAAACTACACCTGACTTATCACATGCTCAAGCTCACATGTTTAAGAAACCGGCCTCACGTCACTATTGACAGCGCTATGTCTTGATTTTGTAATTAGTCTGAGATTAGTGCACATTTATTTATAAGCACAACAGCCTAAATCATCACCCATAAATAATAAAACCGACTCTATCAGAGGGGAAGCACCCAAAAACGATCAGCTGTAAATTAAGCAATGGATACGACCAAACTTCTCGCCCTCAGTTAATTAATCTTGTTGATTTCTGATCCTGTTTTGTAATTCAGCGGCCGATCAGACAAAGGGCGCTAATTTATTTTAGTACAAATCGTGTTTGAGGCACGCAATTGTTTAAAATAAATCGAAAACTTTAGCGAGTGATCGATTTGAAAGGCTGATCCTGATAATAAAAATGAAAGGCCTACCGAATTGATTAGGGAAAAAAATTGGAAAAGTTGTCCTAAAAATTCAAGAAATACTGAAAATGTTTTTTTTAGGTATGGCATTACTGTACTTATGCATTATTGAAATTTGGACAGCACAATAAGTTTAGTATCAACACAATAAGTTTAGTTTTTAAGTTTGTAATAAGTGTACCGTCAAATTAGCTTTAGCTTTTGTTATGGATTGACGAAAAAAACAGCCAATCATATATGATTGGCTGTGTTGCCTACAGCCAATAAAATTGCATGACAACTCAAATAAAAAGTACAAAGTACACAATCCGTGTTCTGTTGAGTTGTACCTATGTTCTGGTGTTCTTTATACCCATACAAATACGGCAAATGGATGCAATTTTCCCATCAGTAACTAAAGTATCTTATAAAATAAAGTTAATTGATTCAAAGTGTTTGCACTAATCAATCAACCAACCTCTTTTAACTAAACTAATTATTTTTTTTTAATTAAAAGATTTTCACAGAAAAAGGAAGCGGCAAGCCGACAGCGCAGTTCTGGAGTTTCTCAAGTGGCTGAACGAATAAATAAAAGCTATGAATGTTGAGTTGAATGTTGAGCTCAAAGTTTAAGAGAGCTCATTAGTAAGTCATAAAACTTTTGTAGTGGGAATAGAGTTCACAGATGAAGTAGACTCATCTTGAAGAAAGTTTTTAATCGGTGTTTATTTCAGCCTACACAATGGAGTAGCAATTCCTCAGAGGCTAATAGCATGTTCAGGCTATAATGTTGCCACTGCTGGGACACAGGCATCCTCTCTTCGAGAGGGAGTGGGCTGTAATGTACTACGCGGGCCCAGTGCGGGTTGGTAGATGTGTCATGTCTTCGAATTTTTGGTTCTAGATCATGCCGGTTTCCTCACGATGTTTTCCTTTACCTACACAAAGTGGGTTACACGAAGTGGGCATGGGTTTGACCCCACGACCTTCATACAACTCGTAAGTTGGGGCCGTTACCACTGGGCCACCATTACTCAGAGGCATGATGCATGATGATGATAATCCATGTTGCTAATTAGAATCGACACTGCTTCCATTCTTCTCCTTTGTAAGAGGGTTCAGGTAATGCAGAGTACTGACCGTCCCTTCCTACTTATTATACTAGAATTTGAGTACAAGTTAGATTTCCGAACCTTCCTACTTTTGAGGACAAAAAATTTGCTACGCCTTAGTTTTCAGTACAAAACATTAATTTAGCATTCTTTAGTATGATTTTCCGCTGAAGTACGTAGGTGGGCAGTCAGCCCCGCGTAGTGTACCTATTTATTTGGACAGTCTCTTATAAATCCTGTAAACTATAAAAGTATATTTTCCTGAATTTTTGATGCCCATTTGCACAAGGATAAAGATGAGGTGGATATGGATACCTCATCTGTATGTAGGGATGTTATGTAGATAAATATCAAAGCCACATATATCGCTATTGATCCATAAACCACTTTTGCCCAGTCTCCTATAATACCTAACCCAAAATGACACTTACAAATTTAATCTGCACTCCCTCCACCGAGGTCCTAAGGTTGTGTTTCCCTAGGTAGATCGTCAGGGTGTTGGGGTCGACGATCCGCTGTGACGTCTTTCTGGTGACGCAGTGTGCTGCCGTGAGAACGTGCTTGTGCGATACCAGGGTTCCTCCACAGATGTACTTGTTGTCCACGGTCTGGAATTCGAGAATTTGATGTATATTTGTTTTGAGACATATTCTTTATTTCCGATAATGAGGACATACTACTTATAAGGGCTCCCACCATCAATAACGGCCAGTCGACCAGTCGGCTTCACTATATTTTCACCCATTCTCCTTTTGTTACCGACCCAGATTTTGGGCTCGCCTGTATTATTTCCATAGAGACTTATGAGGCTCGAAGCATTTCAAATGAATCACACTAACGTAACTCTTACCTGAGTTTGGTAGAGAGCGATATGCCACGGCCATTGGCCTACCAACGTGGGGGTACCATTCACCACCAGCGGTATTGGATTTAATACCACCTTTCCGCATTGAGACTGCAAAATAAATAAATTATTACAGCTAGCTATCGCAAAAATTTGGTTTGTATTAGTAATTTCTGTAGCTGTACAAGGATGTTTTGGCGCGTGGCCAAAACTGGAACTAACGCCGCCATATTGATTATTCAATAAATTACAAAAACATTACAGAAATGTTTACCAACAGTGCAAACCCCCCCTCCCCCAGTTAACGTCATTCGTGCGCCAAAAGATCCTTATTGCAGTGTGTGTTCTACAGGGTGTAATTACATTTTGTGGTCGACAATAATTCTTGGTTATTTGTGGTCAGTGAAATCAACAAAAATTACGTATTATATGAATAATAAAAATGATTAATCATAGTTTTTTTTTACTAGGAACTGTAAATTAATCAACTTTTAAAATAGTTTAACCGTAGCGAGGTTTTAAAAATTTACGAGGGTTGTGTAAGTCCAGAAAGGTATTGATTAAAGTTTCTAAAAAGTGGTTTGGAACATGTTTCGCTTAGAAACCCTTAAGCTATAAAAATCATGAATGAATTAACTAATTTCTTTTTAAGGTGTGAAACCACTTGTCATCAAGAGAGGAAGTCCCGACCACAATAAATGTTGATTCAATCTAAAACGTTAAGACAAAAGCGCCAGGGCAGCCCGAGAAATTCAAATTTTCTTAAGTTTTTATGCAATTTCCTCGTCAGTGTAAGGTTGTATGGTTCGCGACCGTAACAAATATGTATTTAAAGAATATTATAATCATCAATACAACTATCCAAGTTCAAATTACCCTATTGAATGACTATTTCATGAAATAATGACGTCTGAGGACAATTCTAACTCGGAGAGTTTTATTGATGAGTTTAATGATTATAATGATTATAAATATGGCTATGCGGCGTTGTATTAACTAAGGGCACGGATCATATTTTGATCAACATACAACCTGACATTGACCTGCAAATCGCAAAAAAACGTTAGTAAATATGAATTTCGCGGGCTACCTTAGCGCATTTCCCTTAAAAATCGACCACAAAATGTTCTATTAATTTGAATCCTGTTATATGAACTTGGAAAATGTAGTTACTAAGTTTAGGTAAGTATAGGAACGTTTTTTTTGAAATGTTAATAATTCAGATAGGTGACCTTTTATAAATAATAATATGTGCCTTGAAATTATATGTATGTCTAGTTTTCCTGTTTTGTTAAATAGAAGTATAGTTATTGAAAAAAAAATGTGATTTAAAAGTAGATAGATATTGTATAGATACAGAGGGAGTTCTATTAATTAAGTTATTATTTATCTACAGGGCGTGTTTTCCCAATTCTACAAGTGCAAGCAGAAATAAAAAGCAACAGATTCTTATCTCAAGTCATTAAACAGTGGACGAAAGAGAACTTCTGAAAATATTAAATTATGACAAAAAATAAGTAAAGAGTACTCATGCAAAAAGTACTGCTCATGCAGTAGGTAAATATTTAATTGTATTAAAATAGTTTCAGTTGTAATAGGCAGAGTGATAAAAAGTACCATCCCATTTTCTTCAGAATCTCTGAAAAGCAGCTGTGCTTTTGTAAATTCTGAATAAATGTTTTTCAATCTAAGCAAACCAAATAGAGATATCCCAAGAAAAGTATGCGCTTCGGAAATCATCGCCTATCTTCAGAATAACGCGCGATTATGAGATCTATATTAGGTTGGGGAAAAAGTCTTTTCGCATTATAGTATGTATGAACTTGTAATAAAATCTCTTTGCCTATACTATTTGTATCTGGCTGGTTTTGGTATCATTGAAAGTTTAGATTTTAAAGAACATAATTCCAAATTCAAATTAGGAAAATGTGTGATATTCATTTGTTTTTCGTACCGTCAAGATGAGTGAATCTAATGAAGAAATTCGATACATTTTAAAATTTTACTACAAAAAAGGTAAAAATGCAACGCAAGCCGCGAAAAAAATTTGCGATGTTTATGGACCTAGTTTAGTGTCTGTGAGAGTAGCACAAATTTGGTATAAGCGTTTTCAATCCGGAAATTTTGATGTCAAAGATGCACGTCGCTCTGGTCGCCCTATTACGGATAAAACGGATGACATTTTTGAAAAAGTGGAGCAAGATCGGCATATCAGTAGTTACGACGTATCTGAAGAACTGGAAATTGACCACAAAACAGTTTTGGCGCATTTGAAAAAAACTGGGTACACAAAAAAGCTCGACATTTGGGTACCTCACGAGCTCACTGAAAGAAACCTAATGAACCGTGTACTCATTTGTGATTCTTTATTACGACGTAATGAAACCGAACCATTTTTGAAGAAGCTGATAACTGGTGATGAAAAGTGGATCACGTATGACAAGAACGTGCGAAAAAGGTCGTGGTCAAAGGCCGGTCAGGCTTCACAGACTGTGGCGAAACCCGGGTTAACTCGCAACAAGGTGATGCTGTGTGTGTGGTGGGATTGGAAGGGCATTATTCATTATGAGCTGTTACCACCAGGCAGGACCATCGATTCTGAACTCTACCTCGAACAACTGATGAGATTAAAGCAAGAAGTTGAGAGAAAGCGGCCGGAATTAATCAACAGAAGGGGTGTGGTTTTTCATCATGATAACGCTAGACCTCACACATCTTTAGCCACTCAGCAAAAATTAAGAGAGTTTGGCTGGGAGGTTTTAATGCATCCGCCGTGTAGTCCTGATCTTGCACCTTCAGATTTCCACCTGTTTCGGTCTCTTCAGAATTCTTTAGGCAGTGTCAGGTTAACATCACGAGAGGACTGCCAAAACCACTTGTCGCGGTATTTTGACCAGAAGTCCCAAAATTTCTATAGCAATGGGATCATGTCCCTACCTACAAGATGGCAAAAAGTTATCGAACAAAATGGTACCTACATACTTTAGTTAAATGTAAATAAACTATTTTAAAAAATGTTTTGAATTTTCTTAAAAAATGCGAAGAAACTTTTTCCCCAACCTATTATTAATATAGTGCTAGTACAACCATGAAAGTACTTGCCTTTTTTGCATCACCATGACTACAGATTTATAGATTAACAACTCTATACATTTCCAAAAAAACTTTATTTTAGAGACAGTTGGCGATCTGCGCCTGGAGTAGGTAACCCGACCGAGAGAAAGCTTCATGTACAGGGTCAAATTAAATTATCTAGCAAGACTCCACAGACGTGATGGGTATCGATATCTAAACTTTATAAAACAAAAATGAAATTATTTTTGAGGTCATAACCTACCGGTAGTGTAGTCACTTAAATTATCAGTTTTTTTTTGGTGTAAACTTCACATTTTATATCTCAAAACGATAAAACAGATTTCATCAACTCACAACTTCAAGCAAAAACACTACCAGCGGTCATTGACCCCAAAAAATAATCATAAAATCTTTTTTTATTTTCTCGTTTAGATATCGATACCCATCATGTCTGCGGAGTTTCGCTAGCTAATTTAATTTGCCCTGTATATATACGTGCAAAGGCGTACTACTATAAAGTGCGGCAGTACAAAACTTAGAAGCTTTGGCTCTGTAGGGGGTTAGGTGCTGTTATTCGTAAAGATAGTTTGATGGGACTTGAGGAAGCAGTGGTGACTTTTTTATGCCTAAGTATCCGCTTGTGCAAGTATCATAACTCACCCAGATGTTGCAGTCATTAATATTCGCTTTGGCATACCTACATACGCTCATCATGTACCTACTTTTGAATATCAATTAGTCTTCGTGGAATTGAAACCGGATTTAAATTACACGAATTTAAAAACTAGAATATCTCGGAGATTTACAGATAAACAATGTATTATGTTCATAAACAACGTTGATACATTTATGTATCGTAGTAGTTCGTAGATGGGTGACTATCGAGCCCCCTGTGCCTCGGAAAGCACGTTAAGCCGTTGGTCCCGGCTGTCATTTGCTGATCTTTGACAGTCATTACGGGTAGTCAGAAGCCTAACAGTCTGACAACCAGTCTTACTAAGGGGTATCATGTTACCCAGTAACTGGGTTGTGGAGATCAGATAGGCAGTTACCATGTAAAATACTGGTATTCAGCTGCATCTGGTTAGACTGGAGGCCGACCTCAACCTAGTTGGGAAAAGGTTAGGCAGATTCATTATTCATAAACAACGATGACACCTAACTATGTATTATGAATTTTATTGTCAGCAAGAGGAAAATTCGTGAATGTTAAGGGTCCATAAAATAATTGCGCGGAAATAATTAAAATTAATTCGGCTAGAAATCATGGTCGACTTTTTAACTCACCACGGAAACTGTTTTTATTTTTCTGTGAGTGAAATATTTATGTTAATATTAATATAATATTAAGTAGGCAACTACTCTGTAGAGCTGGTATAAATTAGAAATAAAGGAGGATGGGCGAAAGTCAATCAGATTGATTGACTAGCCTTTTCCCAACTATGTTGGGGTCGGCTTCCAGTCTAACCGGATGCAGCTGAATACCAGTATTTTACATGGAGTGATTGCCTATCTGACCTCCACAACCCAGTTTACTGGGTAATACGATATATAATAACAGCCGGGACCAACGCCTTAACGTGCTTTCCGAGGCACGGAGGAGTCTCGGTATGAAAAGATCTACAGATCAACCCCGGCAAGCGTAGCTTTACCTCATGGATCGACCCGTGCGGCTGTTATTACTTAGCCACGAGCGGGCGAAAGTATACAGTTTTTATCAGAAAAATGTTGTCATATTTGATGGTGTGGTACAGCCCATCATACTAAACAACTTTCTCCATGGGACCAAAATCATAATCGCGAAAAAATATCAACTGTCCCCATGCAAAACTTCAATACTTACTTGACTCAAATGTATGGGACGGCTGATTATGTTTTCGCGATTACGTTGTTAGTCCCACGGAGAAACTTGTTCAGTTTGATGGATTTTTAAATATGACCACACCTTTCTGATACACGCTGTATATGGGACACACAACTGATGTACTGACATTGGTTGTGGGGACATTTTGCCCATCATTCTTTGGTTAGCATTTACCATAATGTAGGTTCAGTTTGTATGTAAGTATTACTAGAAACTTACATTGATACTGGTAATAATGTTCCATAACATGTTGTTAGCTTCGAATCCACCCATTCTGAACACATCTATACAATACAACATACAATCAAATCTGCCTACGCTGCTGAATACCAGTATTTTACATGGAGCGACTGTTTATCGGACCTCCACAACTCAGTAACTAACTACAATGCAACATACAACAATTACAAATAAATAAAATTTAAGTGTCTCTTCGTAATATCAAATAACAGCTTTTTACTAAATCCTCAAGAAAGTATATACGGTACTTATAACAAAAATCAATTTTTAAATTTTTTCTGTGTCTGTCTCTCTGTTTGTGCCCGCTAATCTCCAAAACGGCTGGACCGATTGTACTGGCCGATAGCTGATGCTATAAGGAGTAACTTAGGCTACTTATATTTCAGAAAAAGAATTGGGGACCCGCGCAAAAAAATAAAAACCCATGAAATTGTGAACAAAATCAGATTCAAAGAGGGAAGCTATAAATAATAAAGCAGATATTAATGTTAGAAATAATGGCTGGAGTAGGTAGGTACTTAGATCCATGCCTAATAATTGCAAGTTAAAAGATAGTCTATTAGCACCTGATGAATATTGTAATTTAATCCAAGGGGATTTACAGCTAGTGATGTACAGTCACGAACCGGGATTGTTGAGGCACTATCATACCATATTAAGTTGCCATTACGAATGCCACCCGTGAAATTTGACATGTGACATTGCAATAACGAAAAACGGGCGGCATTCGTGTAACACAACCAAGTTAAGATGATAAGCTAGTGGCTCAACAATCCCGGTTCGTGACTGTACAAGTAAAAACTTGACAAACAAGATAAAGTTACAAAACACATATATAAGGTGTATCTATTCATACACGAAATCTCTAAAAGGGTCATTGTACTCATCATTATGAACAACGTTTACTATGGAACCAAACCCGAAATCGCGAAAAAAAAATCAGCTGTTCAGTACATTTTGACGAATTTATGCGAACATAAATGTACTGAACAGCTGATTTTTTTTTTGCGATTTCAGGTTTGGTCCCATAGTAAAAGTTCTTCGTAATGATCAGTACAATGACCCCTTAAGAGATTTCCTGTATGAATAGATACACCTTATATATGTTCTGTGTTTTGTTTCCGCACTTAGTCCTTCAAGTGTATTAGTCTTAGTCCTTCATTGTACGTGAGAAAAACAAAACATATATATACAGGATCGAATTAAATAGGCAACTGAAACTCCACAGACATGATGGGTACCTATCGATATTTAAACAAAATAAAAATTGAAAAAAAGAATAATAATTTGATGATTTTCTAAACTCATACTTCAAGTAACCACATAGGTACAGTAAAAGTGGTCATTGATTTCAAAATAAAAATGATTAAATCATATTCTTTTTCGTTTTATCATGTTTAGATACTGGTACCCATCGCGCTGCGGAGTTTCGCTAGCTAATTTAATTTGACCTTGTATAGTTATTAAAACTCTGAAAACTCACGAGATTTTATTCTAATAAGTATAGACAAGACTGAACACGAAGTACGTTGGCATACCGACGATTAGGACGATCATTTGCAACGGTCCAGTGCCTATACGCTACCTAGTAGGCAATTATGAATGTAGATACATAAACAAGTTAATATTATACGGTTCGCATTCGGAGAGTACGACAACACGCATTTCTATGTAAGGTAAATCCTAAACTAAAAGTGAATACTTAATCCTACTATCCTACTTAATATTATAAATTATAAATGTCGGATTCGGAGAGTACGACAACACAAATTTAGCACACAGATAGATTATAGTCTGGAATAGCACATATTACTTACTTATTACTATACTTACTATATACTACTTTTAATCCCGGAAAAATGTACGGTTCACGTGGGATAATTTCCATCATCCAAGCGGGCGAAGCCACTGGCAAAAGCTAGTAATATAATAATATTCAGCCTGTTTGTCACACTGCAGGGCAACGGCCTCCCTTTTCCAATCAACTCGATCCTGAGCGAATATGGACCAATAAGCGTGAATAAAGTGTGAGTGTGAATAAGAGTCTCCTAAGTGAATACTTAGATTGAATTAAATAAATAATAAAAATATAAAGTGATTTATAATAAATTCATATAGGTATAGGGTGTCTGAGAAAGGTGTCGACAACTTATAGATATGGTACAGACCATCAAACTGAACAACTTTTCCCAGGTACCTACCAAGATTGTAATCGTGAAAAAAGAAAACACAATCGACCCATACATTTGGTTAAGGAGGTATTGAACTTTTATATGGAACGACTGATTTTTTTTTCACGATTACGATGTTGGTCCCCGGGAAAAAAGTTGTTCAGTTTGATGGTCTGTTCCTCATCCTTAAGTTTGGCCACACCTTTATTAGACACCATGTAAAGACAGGCTGAATGACAAAAGGTATTTACAAGGCAGATGTGAGTGGAAACGCCGGGAGGGGACACCCTTTTTTTTTTTTTTTTTTGTGGATGGGAAATCATCAAATAACTTCTCCCGCTCTGGGTGGAGCGGAAGGGCGTGTCAGACTTTTACTGACTAAAACCCACCCGTGTTCCTTCAGTTGCCTATGCCAGGGCCACGGTATCTTTTTCAAACAACCCGCGACCCCAGCGGCGGGAGGGGACACCCTAGGAAGACATATTATTTATGTATAGAGAACCTTATTGGTGAAGTTGTTCAGGGTCATAGTACTCGCAACCGGCGTGAGGGTATGACCAGATGTTCGTCAATGTTCGTAAACAAAGCAAAAGGAGTATATAAAGATCGTAGCAGGTGGCGTTCTGTAGTTTCTGCCTATCCCCATGGGAAGAAGGCGTGAGTTTAGGTATATATGTAAAGACAGGGAAGTCCTTTCTAATAACTTCATTATATTGATTTTATTAATTATTTCTCAAACACATGAATTTCTGTCTGGTAACTATGTTTCTGTCATTTGTTTTATAATGATGACCTACTGCAAAAAAAAAAAAGATTATGAAACACGTTGCATGTGAAAAATCGACAGAAAAGTGACGTTTATATTCCACGACTGTACAAGTATATATTAAATCTTCAATTGACCTTGTTGTAACGTTCTGCAAAGGTCTTCTTCTCAAATTAAAGTTAATTTATTATAATATTTTGTAGCGTTTTCCTCATAGGAAATACTTCTTAGGTAGGTATGCAAATAGGCACCACTTTAGATTCGCTTGTGGTGTTATGTCATTAGTTGAACAGTTCGCCATCAAATGCAGGCCAGCTGGCGTGGTTGGTTAAGATACCGCCTATCATGCCGCAGGTCGTGGGTTCGATTCCCATCCAGGACAAACATTTGTGTGCATGAACATGTCTGTTTGTCCTGAGTCTGGGTGTAATTATCTATATAAGTATGTATTTACAAAAACAAAACGTAGTGTATGTAGTATATCAGTTATCTGGTTTCCATAGTACAAGCTCTGCTTAGTTTGGGATCAGATGACCGTGTGTGAAATGTCCCAGGATATTATTATTGTTATTATTTAATTTTATCATTGATGATCGTTATGTTATTCTGCCGTCATAAGGAAAAAGACGTACACTATCATATTTTTACTAAAAAGAAAAACAAAATGTTATTTATTATATAATATATATTTATTTAATATTTGCATCTATGTTTCGATAGATCAATTTGTAATCTACACTTTCGCAATACAAAGTTATTATTGATGTTATTTTCCTTCGCACAGCAAATTTTGTATTTTAAAAAGGACAAAATTTTTAAGTTCAATATTTATTTAGAAACGTCCTTTTTCCTTACGGCGGGCGGCAGAATTATAGCCATTAAAATCAGCAGTTTTATCATATCCTTTCGTATTTCTTATTTAATTATGAGCTCATTATTAATTAATTATCTCCTCATCGCTGTCGCTGTGGTGAAGTTGTCAACAGCCTCGGACACCACGCCACGGCCTGTCTTGCAGCCGGAGTGCGGGTCGCTTAGGGCGGCACGCAAACATTAATGACATCATCCGACGTGCCCTTGTTACCGTCGGCGTTCCAGCTGTATTAGAACCCAATGGCTTGGCACGCGACGATGGTAAGAGACCGGACGGCATGTCTTTATTTCCATGGAAGGTGGGTAGGCCTTTAGTGTGGGACACAACGTGTGTCGATACTCTAGCGCCTTCCCATCTTCCTGGCACAGCGTGCTGTGCTGGCGCTGCTGCTGCGGCTGCGGAAAACCTCAAGCGGCGGAAGTATAATAACCTTATCGGTAACTATATTTTCGAGCCGTTTGAGGTTGAAACCCTCGGGCCGTGGGGTCCGTGTGCTCATGCTTTGTTCAAGGAAATCTCCCAACGGCTGGTTGACACTTCCCGTGACCCAAGGGCAGACTTTTACCTTGGCCAGAGGCTAAGCATTGCCATACGTGGCAATGCCGCCAGTCTCTTGGGTACATTACCAGATGACAGCGATGCGGATGAATTTTTCGACTCCATATTTTAGTTTTTTTTTTAATAGTTTTAGTTGGTTAGGATATTATTTTTGTAACTTTATTTTAGTGTTAGATTGTTTATATTATAATCCAAAATATTATTAAATAATTACTTATTATGAGCTCCGAACAAATAAAAGCGATTGTACATAAAGAAACAACCTATACATCGTGTATCAGATAGATGTGGTCAATTTTAAGGGTGTGGTGCAGACCATCAAACTTAACAACTTTCTCCATTGGACCAACATCGCAAATGAGAAATGATAATAATGGCTGTCCCACACATTTCGGTCGAGTAGGTATTGAAGTTTTGTATGGGACAGCTGATATTTTAATAGCGATTACTTACGCCCATGGAGAATTTGATGGTTTGTACATTTGAGCACACCTTTCTCATACATGCTGTATAACATACCTAACTAGCACTTCGTCCGCGACTTCTTCCGCACGGGTTTCGTACTTTCCCCTACGAACTTCAACACCCCCTTCCCACCCTTTATTAGATAGTTTAGAAAAAAATACTATTTAAGATCTTTATTATTTACTTAGGTTCATTTTCGCGTTTAACGCTAAACGAGTTTAAAACATCGCTCTGTTTCTTTCAATCGTTTGAAGATGACAGAGACAGAATTATGTTTTAACTGTGTTTAGCGTTAAACGCGTTTAGTGATGTGTGGTGAAATTGAGCTTAAATTGCGTTTAAGAGCTGTTGGTGTCAATATTCCATGCTAATTTTGACACTGACAACTCTTGAACGCGGTTTAGATGTACTGAACGCGTTCAGTTTTATTGGTTATATTTACCCTAAAATAAGTATTTCTGCCAAGTTTCAAGTACCTATGTAAAACAAAAGAATGTGATTTTTAATATAGTATTTTTTTATAGATCTAAGTATAAACTTTATATATTGTAGAATATATACGTGTAAATGATGAGCACAGCTGCATTAAAAAAAAAAAAACTTGATTTAATGACAAAGCTAACCAATTCTTTTTTACAATATTAGGTACCTACTACTGAGATAATTTAGGTAGGTATATGAATATTTATGTTTTTATTAGAGACATAAACGCGCGACGCGCGACGCGAATCGCACGCGACACAACGGCATCACATGTCGCGCGACGAGCTGTGCCTTAGGTCGCGCGCGATTCGAGCCTTTAAAGCCTTTGAAACAATTTATTAAAATATTTTATTTTATTTTATTGATAGTACCTACCTAAAAAACTGTACCACCCTATAAAATGATTTGCTGAAACTGTTATATTATTTAAAACTAAGTTGCACTGCGCTCGCGTGGTTTCCATATTTTCCGCTCCAAAATTCAACATCCGTTCCAGCGCTTTAAAAGGTAGTTTTCGAAAATTAATGATTTCGCTCTTTAATATTTATTTAGAAAAGTCTATTTTCTAGCTTATTGATTCAAGGAAAACTATTTTTCGGATAAAAAGAAGATAAGTAGGTATCCCTATTATCCTTGGTAATACATGCATGTACCAAATATCACACAAACTTCACCTTCACCACTTTCACAGAAAATGTCTTTAAAAAGAACAAATTCCGGTTTTTTTTTGTTTTCTAGAATACCTACTAATTACAATAAGGATACGATGAAACTTGTTTTTTCGCATATGCTTTTGTCTGAATCTAGACATAAACAAAATAAAGAATGCTGTATGAAAGTCTATCGTTACAAGAAATGTTTGGAGGTCACACAATAATGTGTTTTTACACAATTAAAGAGAAAATAAAAAAAACCAGTGAAGTGCGAGTCGGACTCGCACACGAACACTACATATAAAAAATACTTCAGTTTAAAAAAGCAAGTTGAACGAACCCCATTTAATTTGTAACTTTATTTTATTTTTATTAATTTATTTATTTATTTATTTAGGGACAACAAACAGCAGTGTAATACTAAGTAAACATAGGTTAGAGCTTAATAATAGAGGTAACAAATACACTACTCACAACGTTATCCACATATTACTAAACAGATCTAGGTACTAGTTGTTAGAATGAACGATATCAAAATAAACAGAATAAAAGTAAACATTACTTAATTAGTAGGGTTCTGATCACTTAATATAGTAACAATTTCTTTTCTAAATATAGCCTTGCTGAGAAACATAATATCAGATGAGCCATATAGCCAATTGCTGTCATAGTGGCAATAGAATACACAATCTGTGAAAATTTTGAACTGTCTACCTATTATAATTCATGAGATACAACAGCCCGCTGACAGACGGACGGACGGACAGCGGAGGCCACAGGCCACAGGCCATCGCTCGTACGATAATGATCGTACGACCGTGCGTTCAATCAAACATACTGATATCTACTAAATGTCCTATTGAAGATCGCGCGATCATGCAAAAACTGTGCCTCTCTGATAAGAGCCATTTCGAGTGTGATTGCATCGCTCTAAACAGGACACACAATTTATTATCGTGCGAGCGGTTTCATCGCACGATGAAATCGCATCGCATCATCGCACAAGCGATGACAATAGGACGGCACCTTAGTAATAGGGTTCCGACTTCCGTTTGGCGCCCTTCGGGATGATTTCGTGTTGCTAAATATTATTGGTCTATATTTAAAAATAAATTTTTGATCGCCAAAGTGAGTACTATATCGCTCTGTTATTTTTGTAGTCATGATTTCCGGGAAATACTTTCAGGAAAATAACTTTTATCCACTCCACTGTTTAATTCGTATTCACAATTACTTAGCAAATATTTTAATTTTTGTCCTGGGTTCGATTCCCGGGTCGGACAAAGTTTTATTGGGTTTTTCCATCTGGAATTATATCTGAAAAATAGACTGGAAGCCGACCCCAACATAGTTGGTACAAGACTAGGCAGATTGATTGATTGATTAGATTAAAATCCATTAAAAAGAAAACTTTAAAGTTATAGGTAGGGAATGCAATCTCGATCTTGCGAGATCTTGAGCCAATTACAATCTTGTTCGAGATCTCGTACGACGTTATTGGTCAAACGAATTTACGAACGAGATTTCGAGATTGAGCGCGCGCGATTTTGCACATTATGCTTTTTTGAGAGATAGAGAGAAAGAGGTACGAGACGCGTGTGTGCTAATTTGTTGCGTTAAGTATGCACTGCAGATGATTTTATCTACTTATGATCGAAGATTTTTTTGTTTCGACGAGACGCGTGTGTGCTAATTTGTTGCGTTAAGTATGCGCCACTGCAGATAATTATATCTACTTATGATCGAAGATTTTTTTGTTTCGACGAGACGCGTGTGTGCTAATTTGTTGCGTTAAGTATGCGCCACTGCAGATAATTATATCTACTTATGATCGAAGATTTTTTTGTTTCGACGAGACGCGTGTGTGCTAATTTGTTGCGTTAAGTATGCGCCACTGCAGATAATTATATCTACTTATGATCGAAGATTTTTTTGTTTCGACGAGACGCGTGTGTGCAAATTTTTTGCGTTATGTATGCGCACTGCAGATAATTATATCTACTTATGATCGAAGATTTTTTTGTTTCGACGAGACGCGTGTGTGCTAATTTTTTGCGTTATGTATGCGCAGTGCAGATGATTTTATCTACTTAAGATCAAAGATTTTTTTGTTTCGACAAGACGCGTGTGTGCTAATTTTTTGCGTTATGTATGCGCAGTGCAGATGATTTTATCTACTTAAGATCAAAGATTTTTTTGTTTCGACAAGACGCGTGTGTGCTAATTTGTTGCGTTAAGTATGCGCACTGCAGATAATTATATCTACTTATGATCGAAGATTTTTTTGTTTCGACAAGACGCGTGTGTGCTAATTTGTTGCGTTAAGTATGCGCACTGCAGATAATTATATCTACTTATGATCGAAGATTTTTTTGTTTCGACGAGACGCGTGTGTGCTAATTTTTTGCGTTATGTATGCGCAGTGCAGATGATTTACTTAAATGATCAAAGATTTGTTTGTTTCGAATTCATTTTATTTTGGTTTATTCACAAAATACAACACCACTACGTAGGCATAGTTTTCATTTTCATTAATTTTAGGTATTTTATATGAAAAAAAAAAAACGCATAGGCGTAACCTCGATCTCGCTACATAGCGGTGCTCGAATGCGCGAAGATCTCGAATTCGGCTAACCACGACCCCAGATTTAGCATGCGAGTTCTCGAGTTGCAAATCTCGACTCGAGATTGCATTCCCTATACATCAAGTACTCGTAAACTTACTTATCTGCCTTTGTGCCCAAATGAGGTCGCTAGCTCGATAATGACTGACATTTACCAACAGCATCAGCATTGGAGCTGACCTTATGGCATTTACTATGATTGTTACTTGAGTACGACATGTTGAATAATATTAATAAAATAATATTATGAACCAACAAGATTATCAAACATTCAGTTATTTTTCTTGGAATGTCGTCGCTGATACTTAGTTTTCAGAGAAGGATTTTTATTGACGAACTAGCCGTTGCCCGCGGTTTTACTCGCGTAGATATCAATACTTCCCTATTTGAATCGGATTTTGTTTACAACTTCATGGGTTTAAACTTTTTTGCGCGGAACCCTAATTCTTTTTCTAAAATAAAAGTAGCCTAAGTTACATACTCCATATAACATCAGCTATCTGCCAGTGAAAGTCGTCAAAATCGTTCCTGCCGTTTCGGAGATTAGCTAGAACAAACGGACAGACAGTCAGACAAGAATTTTAAAAATTGTTTTTGTTATATGTACCGTATAAAGCTGTTATTTTGGCATTACAAAGAGACACTTTAATTTTATTTATTTGTATAGATTGATTTGATAACGAAATGTACGTATACGTACATAATATATATTTGATTGATCACAGTGCATAAGAGGTTAGGAATGCTAAAAAAGAATGGTTTTGCGAAAAAGCCTGGCGAAGTCTGCGGTTCTTTGCAACTAGGTATTTATTGATCTCTAATGCACTGTAATGTACCCGACTACGACAAAGCCAAAGAAGGGTTATGATTTAACAGGATATGTATGTATTTTCGCTCATATCTCCTAAACTCCTCGTCTTATATTGACAAAATGAGGTATCGTTAGAAGCGTCATATTGTTCAGCCGGTTATAGGCTATATGACATCACGTATGGAGTCACACGTAATCTGTTCGATTTATGCCCTTGACATGTGACTCCGGATATTTAATTGGTCTGTCTGTGATGTTTTGTTTGTTTTAGTTCCAACTCGGTACCTTCCCATCTCGGCACTCATGTATTTATTGGGAATTTTTCGTGAGCATGATAAATAAATTCATGGGTGCCGAGATGAGGTGCCGAGACGGGACTATTTTTATTATAGTTTTTAACTTTCATTTTTATTTTTATTTCAAAAATAAAACAGCCTATTGGCGTCAGTAAATTTGAACGCTTGTAATATTGTAGAAAATCTAATCAGTGGCATCACGAAGAAACAATAGCTTTCTAGACAAGTTAGATTTGTGACGTCATTTGACAGTTACAAGTGACATTTAAATATCGAATCTGACTCACCAAACAACATCCAGTATGCTAATAATGTAAACAGAGATCATTTGATAGGCTGCGACAAGACATGTAAATAAAAATAAAATAACTAAGTTCAAGGGAATTCCCGTGAAGTACACAATAGCCAGAATCGTTGGTACAATATATATAGGGTGACTGGTAATTAGTGACCGATACTTAAACACGTGATTGTACTCATGATAACGAACAACTTTTATTATGGGACCAAACCTGAAATCGCGAAAAAAATCTGATGTTCCCTACATTTATGTACCTACTTACGCATAACTCGTCAAAATGTAGGAAACAGCTGACTTTTTTATTTCAGGTTTGGTCCCGTAGTAAAAGTTGTTTGTTATTATGAGTACAATCATGTGTTTAAGTATCGGTCACTAATTACCAGCCATCTTATAGAGATTCTTTTCTATTTTGTGTATGTGAGAACGTTGTAGGCTTATGGCCGGTTCCTATAATTTACGGTCCGTTATTGGTTAAAATTAAGACTCGTGTTTTTACCAATAATGAAGCAAATATCTCATAGCTTTGCATAGTAGACCCTCCCATATGGAAGTAGCTATCACAGGTAAAATTAGTTTACGAATCTATTAGTCCGAACCGAGCATTAGTAGAATGTAGATTTGTTGACCAATTTCTATTTTGTTAAGTAAGTACCTGGTACTTTTTGAAAGGCCTACACTGTCCTCCTTTACATATTAACACTGTTAGTTGAAAATATTGTAAAAGCCAATTATTTTTACAAGAGTAACCGTGGAGTTTCTGGCCGGCTCTTCTCCATAGGAAACGACCTATTGGAAGTTTGCCACCGTGCACCCAGTTTCTGACGTTTCGATGTGCCCACACGGCGTATTTACTAAATTGTACCTCGTGGAAACTAACTCCCATAGGGTTTTCTTCGGGTATAGTTAGGATGAGGCTTTCGAAATTTCTAACAACTAAATATACCCGAGTTGGAGTATCATAATCGGGTATATTTAATTTAAGATAAAATTTTAAGTTACTAACACACTACTAAAGTTTCTTGTGTTTAGTAGTATGAATTGATTGAATTGAGCGAAGCCGCGGGCAGAAGCTAGTTAATATTATAAATACGAGACTGAGTTTGTTTGTTACGCTTTCACGTCTTAATACTCAACCGATCAACATGAAAATTTGCATACTTGTGGTCAGGGGTACAGAAAAGGACATAGAGAATCTTTCATCCAGAAAAATCTATATTACATTAAAGCGAGTGAAGCCACGGGCAAAACTATTAGAAATTAAAGAGAAGCGCGATGACACAACGCTTGTAATTTACTGCAAAATATGAAGCAATTATCTATTTACAAATGAGATGTGTAATCTACTCGTATATATATCGACCGTCCCTATTAACAATGTCGGATATACATTTTTACCAATATTCTTTTTTACATAAATCGAATTACAATTTTTAAAAAATTCTTCACTGTCAAACAAACTTTGAACTGAGGGCAGTTCAAAGTTTGCCCTAACGATAAAAAAGAATCTTTATGATATTAACAATGTCAGTTCTGCGAAAAAGACCACTGTTCAGTAGGGACTAAAGAGTAGTCTCCCTGCAGAACCGACATTGTTAATAAGGACGGTCGATATATAAAAATGAATCGCCGAAATGTATGTACACGCATAACTTCCGAGCGACTGCACCAAATTTGATAATTCCTTTTTGTTGTGTTTGTATGAAAGAAAATGTTTGAAAATTTGCCGGGAAAATGGGAAAATTCGGGAAAACTGAAAGTGAAATTTCTATGGGAATTTTGTATGAATTATTGAAATTTTGACAGGACAACGTTTGTCGGGTCAGCTAGTCGAAAATAAAAATCAACTAAGTTCTGAATTCAAATAAGATGTTCTTGTTATTAATTAAATACAGACACAAGTGATTTAATACAGATATTTTGGATTGGAAGTCAAGGTAAACGGTCAGTTTACCGTTAATTTGTATCGAGATTTCTTTTTAAAACGTGTTTTGGTACAACCAAGTTCTGAGAAATATGTTCAAGATTAACATATTTTTTTTTCGTACCACAAACTACGAGTATATAGATTTGGCAATATTTTTTTGTTTTAAGGCCAACCTACTCAGAACTTTTTTTTAGCTTGTTTGGGTGGTAGAGAATGCCTAAGGCAGTCCGCCTTTATACCTTTTTTGAGTGTGAAAAGTTTAATTTAAAAAAACATTTGCCTCTTGTCAGCGCCCTAAGGTGCTTAATATTTTGACTCCTTGACTGTGGTCATTATGAAATTTTTAATTGTTTTTTTTTTTTTGCATTTGCTTCTATTTTCGGTCCATGGTTTTCAGCCAATTAACAGAAAGTTTTCTCTCGGAGAAAGGAAGAAATAAGCAGAGAGCAAGAAAGACTCACCTGTCCACCAGGGCTGTTAGAGTTAGAGGTATCTGGGTTAGGTAACTGTATATAAGCGGGGCCTGTCCAGTAGTCATGGTCAACAGGTTCACTGAAAATATAAAATGGAATTTAAAAAAACACTCACTAAACGCTCGAACTTGTTCCAATAAAAAAAAAAAAAAATCGGACCTGTACCTAATGACCGTAAGGCGTAATTCACAAAGGTTTCAGTGGTCTGCCCATTGTCGATTGATTTTTTTTTGACACATTTTTCATACATAATGTTTTAAGTAAACGTTTTAAACGTTTCATAAGTGCCCATGTAAAGCAAATGAATGAACGGCCGAAGGCCAAACTAAACGCGGTCTAGCATAGATCACCATTTAATCAGGCAAATTAGAATTTAAATTGAATTAAAAAGATTCTGATGTGTTAATGGAAAAAAAAGAAGATACCGACGAACTGAGAACCTCCTCCTTTTTTGAAGTCGGTTAAAAAGAGACGAGACACTTGATAAACTGGTTTTTAATTGGATGATGTCTGACGCATAAATGAAATATTTTTCGTTTTACCAAAATCTCGATAAAATTTGTGTTATCTATGGCAAGGCTCAACAACCAACCTGGGAATCGAACTGAGCAACAACTTGCTCAACAGTTACGTATGTGACCACTATACCAAGAAGGAAGTCGGACATACCTAACCTGACGTAAAAAGATGATACTTGCCTTACTGGTGGTCTCGGCCTCCGGTCGGGTCGCTGCGTGGCCACATATCCATTGTCCTGGTTGTTCTGGTTTTGGGATTCACCGCTGGGGCTAAATGAAAAAAATATACGATGAACTACATACGATTAGGGAAATAAATGGTTGGGCAAATTCTCTTTAAGACCAGGTAATCCTAAGGAATGACTATTCATGAAACATTGACATTTAGTATTATACTAACATAAGGAGTTGTATTACTGATTCTAATGATTATAACTCTGTAAATACGTAGGTATTTGTTACGGTCGCGAATCATATTTTAATCAACAAAAATAAAAATAAAAAATCAATCTGCCTAGATTTTTCACAACTATGTTGCGGTCGGCTTCCAGTCTAGCCGGATGCAGCTGAACACCAGTATTATACATGGAGCGACTACCTATCTAACCTCCACAACCCAGCTACTGGGTAATACGATACTACTTGGTAAGACTGGTTGTCAGTCTTTCGGGCTTCTGACGACCCGTAACAACAGTCAAAGATCTACGAATGACAGCCGGGACCAACGGCTTAACATCCTTTCCTAGGTACGGAAGACTCTCGGTATGAAAAGATGATCACCCATCCACGGACCAACCCCGGCACGCATAGCTTAACCTGTTGGATCGACCCATGCGGCTTTTATTACTTAGCCACGAGCTCCTAGTTAGATTTTTATCAACATAAAACCGAATACTGACTTGCAAATTGCGAAAAAACTTTAAAAAATTTGAATTTCGCGGGTTACCCTGACGCTTCCCCCTTAAGCATACCTACTTAGTTTATACGAGTAGTGTAAACATTAATTTATGAATATAGAACGAAGCTAATAAGTAGTTCCAACCCTTGCACAAGTCCGGTGCAATAATTAGAGGCCCCATTATCATTATGACGTAACTACTCGTAATAGATAATTAATTTTTCCATATAAAAGGGAATATTAATCATCGAGCTCTGGTACAGTGTCATTTGTACGACAGTGCGAGATAGCAAAAGGATATTAATGAACGTTGTCATCAATTGCTCATTACGAATGTTCCCTACACCGGCACTGATGTAGGACGCCAAGATGAATTTATTTCGGCTGTGACGTCATTTATGTTTACGAGTAGCTCTGCCTGCTTGCTTATTTTTAACATAACACCAAGCCTGTAATTCCTGAAGGGTTAGGCAGAGATGTACCTATAGTACCTACACCCATATTTCGGGAATAAATCAGCATTTCTCGAGTATGGCAATTTTTATACAATTCGATTCATTTTATGAAGATCTTGCACAGTAATCAACAAAAGAAATAAGTCAGTTCATTTGACATTCTAATGTAGGCCTTCCCTTTTTTCGTTTATTTAGGTACATTATTTATCTGTGGCCATAAATAATAAATAGCTTTTTGTCCCTCCTGGGATGGGACCAAAGGGATGTCAAGCATCTCTAATTTTAGAGATGCTTGACATCCCTTTGGTAAATAACCCATTCAGTTACGTTTTAAGTCCCATGAATAGGGGGCGAGCCTATTGCCATCGACCGGACACAAGACCCAGACCCAGACTCGAGGCTGCTAATGAGATATTCCAGATGGAAGAAACTGTAATTGCTGTCGGGGGACCGTTCTGTGGAACATTTTTTTAATCTAAGAGGTCACCGACTGCAATGATATTTTTTTTATCTGTTTGCTCAGGGAATACAAGAGGGGCCTGTGACTAAGTAATAACAGCCGCACGGGTCGATCGATCAGGTTAAGCTATGCTACATGATTGCTACTTGTAAAAGTGTTTGTACAAACCTACTTACAGAAATAAAAATCATTTATCATTTACCATCTTTACATACCAATATCTCGGATCCTCGGAAAGCACGTTAAGCCGTTGGTCCCGGCTGTCGATTTTGTGTGTGATTCGTGAATCTTTGGCAGTCGTTACGGGTCGTCAGAGGCCCGAAAGCCTGACAACCAGTGTTACCAAGGGGTAACGTATTACCCAGTAACGGGGTTGTGGAGGTCAGATACGCAGTCGCTCCATGTAAAATACTGGTATTCAGCTGCATCCGGTTAGACTGGAAGCCGACCCCAACATAGTTGGGAAAAGGCTGGGCAGATTGATTGAGTCAGGGAATACAAACTTGTTTTTTACGTTTTTGGCAGGGCGGTCGTGTTTTTTTTAATTTATTATTATTTATTTTATTATTTATTTATTTTTAAATTATTTATTTTAATTTTATACATTTTAGTGACAATTTAGACATTCGTAGTCTTAAAATGTCTAATTAAATCTTTTGCAGTCAAAAATGATATGTTTATTTTGCATGTACCTAAGTAAAATTTAGGCCAATAAATTATATAGTTATTTAAATATGGCTAGCGTCACTCGGGATGATGTAAGGATTCTAACGATTCCCCATAGATCCAAGTCTGTTCAGGTATTTAAAAGTTATCGTGGAATAATAACATTCACATACATACATACATACATGAATCCTGAAAAAATTGCACTCGTTGTTCGGCAGTCGTGAAAAAGCTCTAATAACTCTGCCCGATCCGGGAATCGAACCCAAGACCTCATGCTCAATAGTAGCGCTTGCGACCACTACACCAACGAGGCAGTCAACTTGTACTTATGTTCGTTACAGTATCTATGTACAGTCAAGTAGTAAATGCAGGTTGTCTCATCACAAAAGACTCGTCACAAAGCCGTCCTCTACGCATTCTGTACATCAAAATAAGTAACTTTGTGCAAAAATAATTGGTGGGAAACGACACTTATTTTTGGTGTGAATTCCGCTGTTTACGGTAGTGCGTAATATAACGCACGCAAAACCTTGTGCATATGGGTGCATGCAACGGTACAAGGACCGTGAAAGTATTTAAAGTTAAGTATGACAAAATGCGACATCCCTCGTATTTTGTCATTCCTCTCGCTCACACGGGACCAAATTTAAAAAAATGTTAATGATGCTTTTTTGAAAAATGTAGTCAATTAGTGAATTAATAAATAATATTAATTTAATAGGTAATTAATAAAAACACATTTTTATTGTGGCATTTATTTAACTCATCTCAAAAACAGATCATACTCGTAATACTTATTGAGCTGAGTTTATTAGATAACACAATAGAAATTTGTTTTTATTAATTACCTATTAAATTAATATTATTTATTAGTATGATTTAAAAATATTACATACCAATATACGTAGCCTTAACTGTAATTTTGATAATCTTGTATTATTTGTGAATAGACTGACTTACTTACCAGATGTCGTAATACTTTCAGAGTGCTGGTTAAGTAAATGTCAAACTATTCCTATCTTAAACACATATAATTCACACGTGTCGTCTTTCAAAAACCAAAATGATGGCGTAGTGGTATACATCAGAGACTGTTATAATCCTTCTATTGAAATACCTAGCTTCTCTGATGCCAACTGCCTAATACTCAAATTCTCGGATAGGGCTGCTGTTGTTGCAATGTACCGCTCTCCGTCATGTAGGGATTTGACACGGTTCCTATCCAGTCTTGATAGCATGCTTGGGTCTTTAGCTCAGTTTAAAACTGCTGTCATTATTGGGGATATCAATATAAATATTGCACCTGAAAACTCAGACCCTAATGCAGACGAGTACCTTAATCTCACAGCTTCTCATGCAATGCTTCCCGCTCATATTCTTCCTACTAGACTATCAAGCTGCCTAGACCACGTGATGATACGGTGTCAAATTCCTGCAACCACTCTAGTACTCGATTCTCTCATAACGGATCATTCACCAGTCATCCTTTTTTGTAACATGAACATGAAAATTAAGGCTCATCAGAGTTACCGTAAACCAAAAATTGATGTTCCAAAGGTTGTCGAGTGCATCACAGAAACTGACTTCTCACCTATTCTCAACTCTAATAACCCGAATGAAGCTGCTGAATCTTTTGTCTCTATAATCTCTTCCGCTATTACAGCACACACTCATACATCAATTACCCCAAGTAGACGACGCACTCTTAAACCATGGATTACCCCAGGCCTCTTAAGATGCATACGTCATAGAGACAAATTATATCGGAAATTTAAAAAACATCCAGACAACGAAAACAACAAGTTAATCCTCATCCGTTACCGAAACTTTTGTAATAATTTACTAAAAAAAGTTAAAAGACAGTACGAACACACAGAGTTTCAGAAGGCAAAAAAGAACCCGAAAGCTACATGGGCTCTTATCAAGCAGATAGCAAATCTAAACCAAACCAGAACACCGTCTTCAGAGCTCCTAAAATGCTGTGCTAATCCCTCCCAATCAGTAAACATGGTAAATGAATACTTTGCTAATGTGGGCAGACTTTTGGCATCAAAAATTCAACAATCTAAAGCTCATAATAGTACCACATCCAGCAATTATGATTCCAGTTTTTCTAAATTGACGGTGCTACATTCAATGGCACTGCACGAGGTTGACGGTTCCGAGATAAATAACATTATCCTGAACCTAAAAGATAAATGCGCCATTGGTTTCGACGGTATTCCAACCTCAATTGTGAAAGCTACTAGATTAATTATAGTCCCTGTGCTTGTCCACATTTTTAATTTATGTCTCTCATCGGGTATCTTCCCAGACATCTTTAAGACCGCGGTTATCCACCCTATCTATAAATCTGGAGACAGAAACAGTGTCACTAACTATAGACCTATATCGGTACTTACGACTTTATCCAAAATAATGGAGAAGGTTATTAATATTAGATTAACAAAATTTCTCACAAAATTCAACATACTAGCTAGTAACCAATTTGGCTTCAGAAGTGGCAAAAGTACTGATGATGCCGTGTTGGAACTAACAGGTACCATTATTGATAATTTTGAAAATAAACAAAAGACACTGGCTATTTTCCTTGACCTATCGAAAGCCTTTGACACTGTTTCTGTCCCCATGCTCCTTTCTAAGTTATATGATGTTGGTATACGCGGTACGGCCTGGGATATGTTCAAAAGTTATCTGACTGGGCGTGCACAGTACGTAAAGGTGGATAACCATGTCAGTAGAAAGGAGATGCTCACTTTTGGTGTGCCTCAGGGCAGCGTGCTTGGCCCGAGTCTCTTTCTTATTTATGTGAATGAGCTGTGTCGGCTATCTCTCCCTAACTGCAAAATAGTAACTTATGCAGACGACACAGCTCTAATAATTCATGGCCGCAATTGGAGTGAAACTTGTAGAAATGCTGAGCTAGTCCTGAGTATTGTCATGAAATGGTTATCTTCAAATCTGTTAACTTTAAATATAGATAAAACTAAGTTCATTACTTTTTCTTTAAATAAGACCGGTCAACCCCAGACTCCTTTTGCTCTCCAAGCCCATACTTGTACAAACCCTAGTTCTGAGACTATCTGTGACTGCCCTCAAATAGTAGGTACTGCAACTATTAAATATCTTGGTATTGTACTTGATAGTCACCTTAAATGGCACCAACAAATTGACTCAGTTGTGACACGCCTCAGGAAGCTTTTATATATCTTTAAGAAACTTCGATCTGCGGCAGACTTTGGGACTTTAATAAATGTATATTTTGCACTGGCTCAGTCAGTGATGGGATATTGCTTAACAGTGTGGGGTGGCGCTCATAAGACTTCTATGTTACGCATTGAGAGAGCTCAAAGAGCAGTTCTGAAAGTCCTTGCGAGGAAACCTATACGCTTTCCTACAATCTCCCTGTATTCTCTCTGCCAGGTCCTAACAGCCAGACAGCTGTTTGTTTCTCAGGCAGTGCTACGTAAACATTCCCAGCTTCCCTATGAACTAGCCAGATGTAACAGTAGACGCCGTTCAGATCGAGTATGCAATGTAAAAGCTTGTACAAATGTAGCAGCACGTCGTCATTGTTCCTACATAAGCTCAAAATTATACAATAGAATTAACAAAAGGCTCAACATCTATTCTCTCACCCAAAATAAATGCAAGAAAAGTTTCAATACTTGGCTAAAATCGCTTACATATGATGCAACTGAAAAACTTGTGGAAGTGTAACACATTCACACTCACACACGCTAACACACCCTCACACACACATACACACACCCTCACTTACACTACACTTATTCCGTAATTTTACTGTTGTGTTTTTCTTTAAGTTTTTTTTTTCCTTTTTATTCTTAACCACTTACATATTAAAGTTTAAATATGTTTTTCTCTGGAACGAACTACCCTCTCACTAGGAGCCGGGCGTTGATAGCTGCGCCACAGTTACTAACTTTTGCAGTTATCATCGTTTATCTATTTTTATGATTGTATCTGTTTTTGTTCCAAAATAAACGATTATTATTATTATTATTATTATGTTTACATTAAAAAAAAAACATCTTTTCATATAACATTTAAAAAGTTAGTAAAAGTCCCGTGTGAGCGAGAGAGGTGACAAAATGCGACAGCCCTCTCAAGTACGATACTAAAAAAAACTTGTCGTAAAAAACTGTCAATAATAGTTGGAACTTTGACTTTTAATGTCTCCGTTACCAGAGATACAAAAAAAAAAATAGTATAATAACGGGAAGAACAAGGGCCGCTTGTTTTAAGCACCTTATGGTTTATTTATACTTGAACCTTAATAGTTTTCCGATTACGTCATTTCCAACAATTTGAATAAAAATCACAGTTCGAAAAGGTGACATACGCCCGCTATGTGGGAAAGGAATTTGTTCGAAAATTGCCTAACATTGACGCTCCTTGACCGTACCTCTTTCATGTGTTGTCAGATTATAACCTAATGAAATATCACGTCCTTAGGAGTATCTACGAGTACTTACATATTTAGAGAAGCTTCGGTGACATGATTTTGTTGAAAATAAGGTCTAGGAGACTCTTTTGGTGGCTCCCGGTTAACTGGCTTCGTTTCAAACCCGAAGTTGGGCATCGGTGATGGCCGCCTTCCATTATCCTGTTCCACTATGTCAGGGCGGCTGACGGCAGGCTGTGGGGTGTTGGCGTTGCAGATCTCCCTACCATTCAGTCTTATAGTCACCAGTTTCGGGGTTTCGTTTAGAGGGTTGTATTGCACGAAGAAGCGCACTGGCACGGCGGGGCCAGGGTTAATTTGCATGTCACCGTTCTCAATTTTGAAGTCCTTGTTGTCTGTTGTGGACACGTCTCCTATCCAGTTCTGTAAGAGATGGAAGACTTTGAAACTGTCTTATTTTTTCTTATAATACTTATTTACATTTACATTTCAGCCAATGTTCAAAACTTGTTGAATGATGACAAAAACCACTTCCCACCACCATCACGACTCACCACCACGAGACTTGTTGAGTGACCCAAAAGTCGTAACCATCAACATTGCATCAATATTATTATATTGGTCACTCGTACGAGTGGAATAAAGCTGTTTTGGCATATACAAAGCAGCAGACTGATTAAAAAAAAAAAAGAAGTTGCAAATGTTTCAAAACTCAATATCAAAGAAGGAAAACGATTCACAAACTTCAATTCGATAAAACTGTAGACAAATTTGGTTGTTTATAGGTAATACTTAATAAAAAAAAAATTGAGGCCAAACAATATTTTCTCACATTTCTGGATATGTCTCAAACACGGTAATGACATCCAGATACCGATAGATTTTGACATACGAGTAGACTGAAGAAGGATGCAATAAAACTAGAACCATAAGAAGAAGTGAAACATTCAAAATCAGCTTATTTTATTCCACTACAGCCGCAAGAGGCACACTGTTGGGTGAATAGATCAGTCTACGATGATAAGCTGTAGTCCCAAGTAACTTTAGCATATCCATATTGCTTTAGCAATTGGTCAGACAGGAGCCGGTTTGAATACTGACGTTCAAATGCACATTGTGTGTGATACTGCCACATCCTACATATTGCAGTTGAGAAAAGGCGTGGTGGATGATCAACCCAAAAACATGGAGGACTGTGGGTAACTAATTTCTTTTCACAGTCCGTTTAAAATTAAATACAAATGTAACGCGCCAGTCCGGCTCCTCGATGCTTCTTGGCTTGCATGCCATGTGCGGACCACGCGCTTGCGGATGAGAGAAGTGTCAGAACGGCCGCGAATGGTAGCTGCGCGGCTGCGGCACGTTGAGGAGTCCATGGTGGAGGTAGTACCTACAACCTACTAAGCCCGTGAGGAAGCTTCCTAAAACTAGTAACAACCCAACACACGGTGCACACACTGCTACTACTACAAATTCGAAAAATTGCGATATCCTTTTATACAAATTAAAACATACCACAGAGAGCCACCAGCTAACATTTTAAATTTAAATAGAACTAACCCCAAGAATATCAGCCTTTCTATCAAGCACGATATTGAGCCACAGTGAGTGTAGAGTGCTGTCTGTGGACAGGTTGACCTCTCCGTACCATCTCCCGGCCTCGGATCCCGGCGGCTCGTAACGAAACACGTTGGGACATGGCGATATTGGCGTGGAGCCGGAGTCCTGCTCCAGTGTGGGTGTTGCCAGCAAAGCCAGGAACGTGCATAATGGTATTATCTGTTGAGTAAAAATTAGGTGAGATTGGTACTTTAATTAGTAGGTACAGTCACGGGCAGAATTTCCCGCGACTTCATCCGCGTCAAATTTCTTGTTTTTACATAAAATATACCTCTAATATACCTATATTAGTATTTGGATAAGTCCTACAATAGAACGCTGAATACACACCTTTGCGAAAAAACGGGCACCTTATAGTCATTGGCTTTTCTATGGATAATATTAATATTTTTTAGTATGTCATTAGAATGAATGACTAGAAATTTCTTATTATCAATGAGAATATAGTTTTAACACTTAAATCCTGGAATCGGTGTTTTAGTCCATGTAAATAGAGAGCCGTGTTAGAATGGACATTTTTATGGGTATAATGAAATTAAGGCTACGAGTATTTTTATGGTATTTTAATAAAAAAAAGAAATTAAAACATAAAAAAGTAATAAAGAGTATGACCTCCCCTTGCAACGATTACGGCATGTAATCGTCTTGGCATGCTAACCAACAGGCTTTTGATGATGTCCGGTGGAATGTGTTACCACTCAGCCGAGATCACAGGTTTAAGCTCCCTGTTGTTTTGTGGAAGTGGTTGGACAGATCGTACTCGCCTTTTTAAGAGGTCCCAGACGTGTTCAATGGGGTTAAGGTCGGGGCTCCGCGCTGGCCAATCCAAACGATGAATATACCGACCTCTTGCATATAAGCATCTACGTCGCCAGAACGGTGGGCCCGAGCATTATCGTCCATGTTAATGGCATCTTCACCAATTACAGTCAGTGCGGGTTGTGCATGTTCACAAAGGATTTCTGTTATGTTCCTTTGCGCATTTAGTGAGCAATTTTCAATGAATAATATCTCGGTACGATAGCTGGAAGTTACGCCCGCCCAAAAAATAACGGAACCACCACCATAAGGGTTGATTTCTTCAAAACAGAAGTAGGCATAGCGTTCCCCTGGTCTTCGTAACACTCGGCGACGTCGGTCCTCACCATTCATATAAATTCGAACCTCATCTGAGAAGAGTACGCTACACCAGTTAACTACTTTACAAGATAGGCAATTTCTAGCGAACCTCAATCGAGCAGTCCGGTGCTCACGGAGTAACTTGGGAGCCCATGTTGGTCGTCGACTGCGTATATCAGCCGCTAAAATTCTCTTGGTATCGAGTCTAGGGTTCTTTGGACGGTTGAACGACTCACGTTTAACAGTTGTGAGACGTAACATTGGCTACACCCCTCTTCAGCAGCATCAGCGCTATAATTTTACTAGCTCTTATTGCTTTTTCTGCCATTACAATCGACACAAAGATATCTAAGTTTTAAGTCACAATAAGGCAGGATTATGCGACAAACATAAATTATTCTACTAAACATAACCAGAAGTTAGTTTTATTTGCCTGATAACCTTTTAACCGCAAACCCGCGAAAAGTAAGTAAAAAAACTTAAAAAAAAAAAATAAAACCGACTTCCAAAACAAAACACTACAAAGTGAAAAATAACTTTAATTTCGGTAGTCGGTGTCTTTGGTTTTGTATTTTCGTTTTTTGCCACCGACTTCCGAAATTAAAGTTATTTTTCACTTTGTAGTGTTTTGTTTTGGAAGTTGGTTTTAATTTTTGCTAAAAAGTTATTATTTTTCACCTTTTAGTTGCGGTACCTACCCCACATAAATTCGAAAACCACTACCTGCTATGTTATTTACATAGCAGGTAGTGGACTGTGATAGGAAGTTATTAAAACAACATCCATATAAACTAAGTGGGAAAAATACGCATTATTGAAGCTAAAACAACTACCCAAGCATAGTTAATATTTATATGGGACCACCTGAAGTACACCCTTTCAAACAAAAAAAGAATTTTCCAAATCGGTTCATCCGTCTTTGAGCAATCGCGTAACAAACATACAAAAAAAACATACCGACGAATTGAGAACCTCTTCCTTTTTGAAGTCGGTTAAAAAGGAATTATTATTTTTAAAAACAAAAGTTTCGAATTTGGAATTAACTTTTTTTCATACCCAGACTCTTTATTAAATGCCAGTAACGTATAGTTTGGCTATTAGAACCTCTTTAGAACTAAATAATTACCAATAATGTAGAAAAATCTAAACCACCCATTTTTTTTTTGCAAAGGAGTGTAGTTCGTCGTCATTTCGTTGAAAACGTCCACTGCTTGGCATAGCCTCTCTCAAGCATCGCAGCAGCGACCGGTCATGTGCTCCTCACATTCACCGGGTTCTCGCGATCTTCATCAGGTGTCGATCCACGTTGAAGGTGGAGTAATTATGAAAAGATTACCTATTTATCAATATTCTGTACGTTGTATGGAAGCCTTTTTACTTCTATTCCAGTCCAAATAAAGAAATGATTGGGTACTTTCTTTCTATAATTCAAACCTTGTACAGACGCCAGCACATCAAGCTACCCGAAACTGTAAAATTTTCCCAATCAATCTTGAACCTAATGCTTTAGCGGTAAAGTTAAATATCTATTAAAGAAATTTGACAGATTTGAGTAGCTTGATGTGCTGGCGTCTGTACATATTTATGGTTACATGATGAGGACGATTCTATAGCCTACTTCCTATTTTTGCTTCTGGTTTTTTAAAAATTATATACTTTTTAATAGAACGACTGGCAACTCCTGAGATGTGCCGAAATACCTATGGATCGTTTAAAAGTAATAAATCAATGGTACCTATTACGTTCATAAATCATCTCTCGAAATTATATTTGCTGTAAATCGTCATAATTATTTTCACGAAATTGTTTTATTTAAAGCAAATATAATTTCGAGAGGTACATTGATGTTTTAAATGATTATAGTTTAGTAATTATTTTATCATAATAGGGATGATGCCTGGGTAAAAAAAAAGAAATTCTATTTAGTCCGTCAGTCAGATAATAAAAAAATATTAGACATTAAAGTTCGGGAGTGGGGGCTTGCTACGTCACTTCTACGTATAAAATCTACGAAGACGTGACGTCATGCCACATTTTAACTCAATGTATCGCCATAATCTTTTGATTACGTAGAAAAAGAAAAAATACGTGTCCAATATATTTGAATAATCTACATGACGGACAAAAAATCATTTTTTAGTCATCATCCCTATTGCCACGTATTGAATTTTGATCAACATACAACAGCGCCGCAATTTTAAAAAACCATGAGAAAAATTTAATTTTGCTGGCTACAAGACGGTTCTCCACTCCCCTCAACAGGTTATGGAGAAAAAAATTGAACACAGTAATGGCTACAAAACATTGCAGCTGCCAAGATGCTCAGGTTCAAGTACTTAAGTACATTCACTTTGAGATATATATTTAGAAAACTGGTTGACTTGAAGGCGATGCAACCAATAGGGCGCACTCAGCTTCTAACTAGTTTTGACTGATCAGAAGGTGGACAATTATCGTAGGTAATAATGTTGTGAGCTATATCGAAATATCGACGAATACGGAAAATTTTGTCTTCAAATATTACGAAGTCTCCTAACAGGAAAATTTGTATCTGATACGAGTATAGGGTCTGATGATAGTACTCTTTCCTAGAACAAGATGGAAAATGTCGTATACTTGCCGGCATGAATCGTGAGTACAAATTCCAAATGAAATGTTGTTGCTGTCATCAACGGGCTCTTGTATTCTGTTTTCTACCTGTACATAAATAAGCTTGATCTTGTAATAACCTCATTGCCCCTGCCCGTGTACGAATAGCCGTAATAGGAAACAAGATTTGTAATGTTTAAAAGTTAAATTTGTGCTCACGACGCGTGCCGGCTACTATAGTATACCTTCTACCTATACTCTATACGAAAAATAAAATTGAAGTGTCTGTTTGTAATGTCAAAATAACCGTTTTTTTCTAAATGCATATGTGTACGAGTATATATATGTCGCAGTAAGATGGTTGTAGCAGTGATATTGTTATATTGCTAGGGATATAGCTACCTACCTTATTATAGTTAAGTATATGAAAACTGTCGGAGTGCCCTAATTTTGTTACTGCGACTTTGGTCGGAGTGGCCTAATACTAATATTACTAAATCATGCTCGTATCATAGTTATATTCCTACTAAGAAAGTTATGAACCACTTTCATATAAAAACGTGTACGTGTCTGCGATAAACTTCGGCAATTTTATAACTATAATACTTTCGCTATTATGACCTTCAAAGTGAAGTTAATGCTTTATTATGCAATGGCTGAATCCTACACCCAGTATGGTCTTAGTAGTTATGGTCGTACCTATAAAACCTATCTTGATAGTATTTTCAAAATTCAAATTCGAATTTTAAAAACAATAGTATCTCCCAAAATTAGAAGTCAATTTTACGACAATATAAATGGCCTCTTTAATGTACATGTACAAATACATTTTTTTTTATTAAAAGAACAATTTTTTAATAAATCGTTAAGAAAAAAAATCGAACATTCTGTATGCACTCGGGCAGTTTCTGAGAATAGGCTTCGTACATAGCGCGCCAACAATACGTATGGCGAACGAACTACCGGCTATATTGTACCGAGACTTATTAATAGTCTACCCCCAGAAATAAACAAAAGTATTACACATAAAAATATCAAATGTAAACTTAAGCAATATTATTTAACTATTATTTAGGAATTACTAACTATTTAAATACCTACCTAAAGATGTTATTCATTGTATCGACAATAACGCATACTTATAAAATGCAATATTGTTTAGTTTGATATAGACTCATGATAGCACAAGTTTAAACCTTAGTGGTTTTTGGTTGCTATGTAATAAGTAATCCTGTATTCTTTAGTTTAGATGATAAATAAATAA
Organism: Dicycla oo; assembly: GCA_948252095.1. NCBI lineage: Eukaryota > Metazoa > Arthropoda > Insecta > Lepidoptera > Noctuidae > Dicycla > Dicycla oo. The sequence continues at coordinate 13,150,639 of OX411729.1, read as the reverse complement.
TAAAAAAAATAATATATATATATAACTACAATATTACCTAAGGTTTATATATATATATCTAGGGAGATATCCCTAGGCATATAACTATATCACGGCTTCAACCAACTTTCTGCTACATATATACGAGTACGGTACTTACAAACAAAAGATCTAATTTTAAAAATCAATTTTAAAACTTTTTTAACAAATTGCCTAGCAGCACAGTTGTCTATTCAGTTAAAAAAAAATCTAAATAGTACGCAAAATAATTTAGATTACGCAACACAAAACATTTAATTAATTTGTTTGGCATATGTCAGGAAGCACACGCCAGTATACCAACAAAATACATCGATAACTATACTCAAGCAGAAATAAAACTAAACAGAACTTTATCTATAATATAAAAATGAATCGATGAATGTGTTGCTAAGCGCAAATCTCGAGAGCAGCTGAACCGATTTTGCTAATTCTTTTTTTAGAATATGCCTTGAAGTACGAGGATGGTTCTTACGGAGAGAAAAAAAATAAAAAAATGCCTGAAAAGGTCTAAAACCAACACTTTTCTATACTCCCATACAATCGATTCGTAATAATACTTAAAAGTCAATTTGAACTTCAATACCATACCATAAAGTTTAAGTGTTAGTGGAGAGGTTCCAGGAAGGCAAAACAATTGAGTGACGTTAGTATTCCAGAATAGTAGTAGTCCTGAATATAGCAGAATAAGTATTAAAAAAAAAAAATTAAAGAATCGACTGTTGGCGGTACGAAGTTCGTCGGGTCAACTAGTACCTAAATAAAAGTCTCCAGGCATAATGGGCGTGCCCGCTTACATATAGCAATATATAGATGTAACTCGAAGTCACAAATGATAAACTAGGATCATCGAAGTAAAATAAATAAACAGTTAACAATAACCTACCTAATAACCTATTAACAATAACAAAACAAAGGTCAGCAAGACGACCAGGCACCACAAGCAGCACCCGTTCACAAGTATAACGCAAAGATCAGCCATTAACCCCCTCGCCATATTTGAGGGAAGCAGGCAACCCATGCATTCTCAAATAGGTGTTATATAGTTTGGTCCATAAAAATGTCCATTTTGACGGTGCTTTGAATATAAACATTTATCATAGATATACTTCGTAGTACCTACCTACCTCTATAGCAGATATAGCAGTGTTGAGTAATTTGTATTGACTTGATGACGGATATAATAGTCATGAATATTGGAATGAGCCTTGTGTCTCGCAAGTTATTGAGTATTGCCTTGTAGCTTTCAAGATGATGTAGAGATGAGGATAATTTACTAGGAACTATTCAAATGAATAATTATTCAAATAAATGTTCATAAAATTAAAAAGCAAGAAAAAAAAAATAAAAATATTAGGTTGGGGAAAAAGTCTTTTCGCATTATAGTATGTATGAACTTGTAATAAAATCTCTTTGGCTATACTATTTGTATCTGGCTGGTTTTGGTATCATTGAAAGTTTAAATTTGAAAGAACATAATTCCAAATTCGAATTAGGAAAATGTGTGATTTTCATTTGTTTTTCGTACCGTCAAGATGAGTGAATCTAATGAAGAAATTCGATACATTTTAAAATTTTACTACAAAATAGATAAAATGCAACGCAAGCCGCGAAACAAATTTGCGATGTTTATGGACCTAGTGTAGTGTCTGTGAGAGTAGCACAAATTTGGTTTAAGCGTTTTCAATCCGGAAATTTTGATGTCAAAGATGCACGTCGCTCTGGTCGCCCTATTACGGATAAAATGGATGCCATGTTTGAAACAGTGGAGCAAGATCGGCATATTAGTAGTTACGACGTAGCTGAAGAACTGAAAATTGACCACAAAACAGTTTTGGCGCATTTGAAAAAAACTGGGTACACAAAAAAGCTCGACATTTGGGTACCTCACGAGCTCACTGAAAGAAACCTAATGAACCGTGTACTCATTTGTGGTTCTTTATTACGACGTAATGAAACCGAACCATTTTTGAAGAAGCTGATAACTGGTGATGAAAAGTGGATCACGTATGACAAGAACGTGCGAAAAAGGTCGTGGTCAAAGGCCGGTCAGGCTTCACAGACTGTGGCGAAACCCGGGTTAACTCGCAACAAGGTGATGCTGTGTGTGTGGTGGGATTGGAAGGGCATTATTCATTATGAGCTGTTACCACCAGGCAGGACCATCGATTCTGAACTCTACTCCGAGCAACTGATAAGATTAAAGCAAGAAGTTGAGAGAAAGCGGCCGGAATTAATCAACAGAAGGTAGCGGTTTTTCATCATGATAACGCTAGACCTCACACATTTTTAGCCACTCAGCAAAAATTAAGACAGTTTGGCTGGGAGGTGTTAATGCATCCGCCGTATAGTCCTGACCTTGCACCTTCAGATTTCCACCTGTTTCGGTCTCTTCAGAATTCTTTAGGCAGTGTCAGGTTAACATCACGAGAGGACTGCCAAAACCACTTGTCGCGGTATTTTGACCAGAAGTCCCAAAATTTCTATAGCAATGGGATCATGTCCCTACCTACGAGATGGCAAAAAGTTATCGAACAAAATGGTACCTACATACTTTAGTTAAATGTAAATAAACTATATTAAAAAATGTTTTGAATTTTCTTAAAAAATGCGAAGAAACTTTTTCCCCAACCTATTATATCATTACTTTTGGATCAGCCCTTATACAGCTACGTACGCGTAGTTTGTTTTACTATTCTATTTTCCCGGAAAATTATTTCAGTAGCTGCGCGAAAAGAACCTGTTTCAGCAGAAGGGGATATTATTAATTGCACATCAAATAAATAATCACCTATCAATTTATTTCCATCATTTATATACTTTTTTACTAAAAAAATACTGACTGTACAGCAAATTAACCAGAGCGTACATACATAATACTCACACTCATAGCAAAACATGGCGATTAATATTAGCCCCGAGGTTAGATTTGGTTAGGTTACTTTAAACCCGGAGAAATAGGAGCACAGCTTCGCGGGGCTTCGTCGACATAGGATGCAATGGCGAGCGAATGGCACGAAGGGTAAGTTACAATTATTTGTTTTTCTCAAGAATGGTAAAAGGTTTAATGTGCGCTATTCATTATTAGCTATGCATCAATAAAAAAGTTTTACTTTAAGATAACTAGCGGTGCGCCATGAATATAAATTGTTGCTTATTTAATTATATTTTGAGTTGAGTATTTTGCTGTGCAAACAGTAATTTTGATTGGAATTTGGATACAAAAAGTATTTTTTTTATTTGTGTTTAAATACTACCCTTTTACAAGTCTATTTATTATACTTATCTATATCTTGTGTTCCTACTTCCTTCGGGTTGACCAACGTATTGAAGGGTCATTGACCAACTTTCAACGGGTTTGGTAACTTCACTACCATACGGGGGCGGGTTTGAGTTTTGTATCGCTCAATCCGGGTCAACGTTGTTAGCATTTATGCATAATTGCTCTTCATCTTGATGTTGCAATAACTTGGAAACCGGTTTTTAGTACGAAACCAGATTTATAGCAAACCGCAGCGAGTTTTTTTACAACAATAAAATTCAGAATAATCAATATTAATTAAGTTCGAATATAATAAATAACAAATGATTTTTCCTAACATAATAAATCAGATGTATCAGGCCTAGCACCTTTCATTTACATACTCGTTAATATGATAATAACATTTCGCAACTAAAAATTTGTGTATTTTGATTTTAAATAGATCTATATCTTTCATTACCATGATGTGTTTAGGTAGTTTATTGTAAATATTGGGTGGCATACCTAAAAGATTTTTATAGAAAATAGCTTTTTTATTCTATTTTATTATTTAATTTTTGTTCTTATTTTATTTTTGTGACGTAAACTCTTTGCGTCTCGTACGTAAACTTTTTGGCTCTTTGGGGATTTACTTTAACATAGCTTGGTACTTCGTAAATATAAAGACAGGGAAGTGTAAGTAGCTGAAGCTTTCGGAAATGCGGCTTAGAATAGTCTGTGCTTTGAATGCACATATTGTATTTATGCATTTCTTTTGTGCTTTGAACGCCACTTCTCTATCAGTCGAGTTCTAAAACATAAGTCCGTATCGCAATGTTGATGACACATATCCCTGGTACGCAATTAATAATGTTGGCCGATCCAAGGTTTTCCTTAAGTCATAAAGGGCATAAAAACATTGGCTAAGTTTCTTGCTTACATTTTCATTATGTGTTTTCCAGTTCATATTTTTATCGATCCAGATACCTAAGAATTTAGTATAATCAGTCTGACGAATACTTTTGTCACCATATCTAATATCTAGATTTTTTTTAAATTGTTTGTTCTTTGTTCGAATGAAATGTAAGTTGGTTTTAACACGCTTTATATTAGCTTCACCTGTATGTGTGTTTGTATGTAACGGAATTTTGAACTCGATTTTTCCCCACTTTAAACGGTCAGATTATTTCGAAATTTTGCACACATATCAGGGCCTGATGACAATACAATAATTTAAAAATTGGTTTAACGTTTTATTAGTTTTAAGATAAACATCTATTGAAAAATGGAAATTCCCCTATACAATACTACAATAGAGACTGCGGCAAACCCGGCGAAGGGGCAATTCAGCCCTTCTTTACATGTCAGACTGAACTAAAAATATGACACTGACAGACTCTGACAGTTTTATTTATATTTCAGGCCATTTAAAAAGTTGTTAGGGTCAAGTTATTAAAATAGATTTCTTTGCAATGGTCCGCGGAGCAATTGCGTAACACAATATCAATCGGAATCGGCTTCATTTTACAAGTTCCACAACATTCATTGCGTTATTTACGTTGTTGAGCAGACAAACTTTTCGAACACATGATACAATGGATTAGCAATTTGCTTCAAAATGATTCAGATTTCGATTGATAGTGTTTTACGCAATTAGGGTGCTGCTCAGTGCCGCAGCTTCAAAAGGTTATAACCTGACTTGATAAAGGAAAGAATTTGGAAACTGACGACGATATAAAAGACTTAACTGTACATGACAACATAACTGACGAAGTCTGGGCGTATCATACACATCTGTCTAACTGTTAATAAAAATAATGTTATCTTAGATAAATAATAATATGGACTAATCAATGTACAAATTGCTTAATGATTATATGTTAATAGGGCTGTCCCATTTTATCACCTCTCTCGCTCACACGGGACAAAATTTTAAGAATGATAAAAGAAAAGATTCTTTTTTGAAACATGTAATTAATTGGCGAACTACTAAATAATATAAATTTAATAGGTAATTATTAAGAGGATTGTGAAGCTGTAAATTTTCATACAAAAAGAGATAACGTTTTTCTCCCCGTAAACATAATTTTTGGAAATGTTGTAGGTATAACGAAAAACTAGGTCCGTACGTTTTTATAATAAAGAAATATTGCATACGATATAAGTTATTAGCATCTAAATATCTATATTTTTGACATAAAAACATCCTCGAGCATTTTTATTTTTTTAAATTAAATTAAATTGAATTACTAAAAACGAAACACGTACAGACCTAGATTAAAGTATACAGAATGTAATGAGATCAAAGTTGTCTCATTTCGTAAAGGTTTAGGGGAGTAAAAACGTTATCGCCCAAAACAATATTTATGTAAATAATTGTATGAAATGTAGGTAATTGCCTCCAAAAATCGCGCCGCGTATCGGCACTTCACAATCCTCTTAAAAACACATCCCTATTGTATTATCTCGTCGCCTATCCCGCAATGTTTGAAGACTTATAAGGTCTTCAACCAGTGCATCTTGCCCGTTATGACATAAGGTTCCGGAACGTGGACACCGACAGTCGGGCTGATCCACAAATTCAAGGTCGCTCAACGCACTATGGAGCAGGCTATGCTCGATATTTCTTTGATGGATAAACTCAGAAATGAAATTATCCGGAAAAGAAACCGGAGTTACCGACATGGCTTGCAGAGTAAGCAAGCTGAAGTGGCAGTAGGCTGGCCATGTTTGTCGAAGGACCAATGGCCGGTGGAGCAGACGAGTCCTGGACTGGAGACCGCGTATAGGCAAGCGTGCGTGGGGTGCCCCCCAGCTAGATGGACCGACGACCTTAAGAAAGTGGCTGGGAACAGGGTACTGTGGCGCAGCCTGGGAGAGACCTATATCCAGTGGACTACGATAGGCTGAGTTGATTGATGATTGTGTTATCTAATAAACTCCGCTCAGACTTGAAAAATTCGTTTTGCATTTGACGCGGAGGGTCGGGGGATGAGGGAGTTTTATAATATTGTGGCTGTTATTTGAGTATATTGTGTATCTTACGACTTCCAGACGAACGAAGTCGCGGGCAGAAGCTAGGACAAAAATAAATAGAAAACCGGTAAGAGCAGTCGTTGAACGCGGTCAACATAATGAAGGCTTCGCAGCACCCATTATAAGGTAACCGGTTACAGCAAGAAACCACCGTGTAACCAGTCCAAAGTTATTTGCAGCGAATCATCTCGGTATAACGGTGTAAGGATGCAATGTTGAATGTTCAATTTTTCCGACTTGAGAAAAAAAAAACATCGTTGTTTCTGTATTATGTCTGAGCTTAATATTTTTTAGATTTATACACATAAACCTTCCAGAATAAATTCTCCAAATGGAGTTGAAAACTGCATCAAAATCCTTTGCGCAGTTTAGAACAGCGCGGTCACACAGACATACCTACACAAAAAAACTTTTGTACAAAAAAAAAACAACCGACTTCCAAAAAAAAAACACAAAAAGTAATTTAGAAACTACAATTTCGGAAGTGTCTTTGGATCTATATTTTAGTTTTTTGCCACCGACTTCCGAAATTAAAGCTATGTTTCACTTCGTAGTGTTTTTTTGGAAGTCGGTTGTTTTTTTTTTTGTAAAAAGTTTTTTATTTTTCACTTTTTACTTGCTATGTAAACAAAAGTGACAATATATTAGAACATTATCAAGATACACAAGTCACAAGTGGATTTAATACGTATTATCGAAGCTAACTCAAAAACTACTTCCGCAAAGTTCATAAAATTTATATGGGACCACCTATGAAGTATGAACTACCAAACAAAAAAATAACCATCAAAATCAATTCATAATTGTCGGAGTAATCGCGTAACATACATACAAAAAAAAGACGAGTTGAAAACCTCCTCCTTTTTTGAAGTCGGTTAAAAAGGCGGCACAAAGGACCGATCTGTGGTAAAAGGTTTTGCATAGGTATGAATTCTTATTCCGTAGTCAATGTTCAAGCTTCAAATGTTTTAAAATAAGAAATTGAGGAAACTCGATATTTAAAAAAATGTTTAAGAGACTCGCGCCACTACTACGTAGTCTGTGCTCACGCTACTAGCTGTACTGTAATACTGCTTTAAGAGGTGGTCTAACAGGACGTCTAGCTCCATCACTTTCCCACACTCAAATAAGATAGCTATATCTAGTATAGCTTCATCTCGTTCTCACACTGAAGTAATATTAAAATAATGCTGCTTCAAGAGGTGGTGGTTGGTTGGTATTATGAACATTATTTTTGGCAATACATTGAGATTAGTTAGATTGAAACCAGATTTTGACCATTTTTCAGACCGAGAATTGGCCAAGTTCAGACTGACTTGACAACTCGTTACTGAGCTGTCAAAAGTGAGTGATAAGTAAGCCGAGTTGTGATTGGTCAAAAAAACAACTAGACAAGAAAAATCGGACGAGGTTTGAGACCGAATCAAATTGAATAACCTAAGTAAACGGGGATTTACCTTATCCTTTTGACTGGAAACAATATCATGGTTATTATAATTACATTACTTTAATTACATCAGTTAGGAAAACCGATGTTCATAAACATGGCAGGCTGAACGCACATTAAGCATAACAAGAAAAAAATAGTATGGCGTCTCAAAATCAATTAAATATGGTGTCTGAATAAATATTATCTGCAGCATAAAAACATCAATCAACTCAGCCTATCGCAGTCCAAGCTGGACATAGGCCTCCCCCAGGCGCCACAACACCCTGTCCTCCCTGTCTTAAGGTCTTCGGTCCGTCTAACTGGGGGCGTCCCACGCTACGCTTGCCGATACGCGGTCTCCACTCCAGGATTCGACTGCTCGACTGCTGGCCAGCACAGTGCCACTGCAGTTTACTTACTCTGTAAGCTATGTCGGTAACTCCGGTTCTTTTCCGGATAATTTCATTTCTGATTTTATGTATACCCTTCTAAGAAACGCCGAGCATAACCGGCAGTAAAAAACATGCATGTTTTAATTTTATTTAGACAGTTTCAAATTCATTAGAGGTTGTCTTAACCTATTCTGTAAAAATCTTACCGTGGAAAATTCTAAGATGAAGTGAGCTTATCCATCCTTAGCATCAGGTGGAATGACAACTTACTTGAAATGAGCTAAACTCACTATATCTAATTTTCCACGGTGAGATTTTTACAGAATAGATCGGCTGATATTTTGGTTGATTGGGTCATCGTAGCAAAGGGATCTCGTAGCTGCGTAGCGTTTCGTAGCCCTAATTCGTAATAACGCTACGTAGCAAGAACTCCAAAGGACAAAATTACATAATGTTGTTTCATGGCGTCGCTTTAGTTACAAATGAAATAAAAAATCGATTGGCTACATCTTATAATTAGAACGCCGCAGCTTAAATGATGCAGTCTTGCTATTTTTCGAAACATAATTTTTTTTCCTCTTTATTTCAAACGCACCTATTTCGAACCGCGCTCTATGCTCTTATTGGACGAGCGGATTGTGGCTAAGGGTACAGCTTCTAGAATATTCTAGAGGCCGTGTGAGAAACAGAAGACGCGTGCCCTTGATTTTGTCATCCGTCTGACTTTCGCGCACCGAAAATGCGTTTCCCTTGTTATACGATTTAGGATTCTCACTAGATTACTACAAATAAAGCTAGTTCTGTATACACGAACCCAGAGTTGTTTAGAGTGTTTGTTGTGGCTCTCTAGCCAGTAAGTTAGTGAGATAGCTAGTAAGCTAGCATCTCAAGCTATGCGGTTCTATTTTTTGAGCTAGTAGCACCCCACCATTGATTTTTATTGTACTTGATTGTACTGGCTTAAAATTATCTGGCACCACATCATAAAACAGCATGCAAGCCAGGATATATGTAGTATACAGAGGTTATAACTTGCTATTCTAGCTTTGAAAACCTAGCCTCGTCGCCTCGTGTATCTTGGGCATTATGTAGCTTATATCTTCGCCCCGAATCCAAATGTTTTTTTTAAAATTTTATTTAATACTTGGTGTAATTTAAATAACTGACAACCTCTTATGGGGTAATGATCCCTTAAGAGACTGTCAAACCGGATGCAGCTGAATACAAGTATTTTACATGGAGCGACTGCCTATCTGACCTCCACAACTCAGTAACTGGGTAATACGATACCCCTTGGTAAGACTGGTTGTCAGACCATCGGGCTTCTGACGACTCGTAACGACTGTCAAAGATCTACGAATGACAGCCGGGACCAACGGAGTACGTGCTTTCCGAGGCACGAAGGTGTCTCGGTATGTAAAGATGGTCACCCATCCACGGCCCAACCCCGGCAAGCGTAGATTAACCTGACGGATCAACCCATGCGGCTGTTATTACTTAGGCACGCGCTCCTCTCTTCAGTTATGCGAACATAAATGTAGGGAACCGCAGAGTTTTTTACGTGAATTCAGGTTTTGTGCCATAGTTAAAGTTATTGATAATGATGAGTACATTGATCCCTTAAAAGGTAATCAAAATTATACCTCGTGTATATGTGTTTCTGGTAATAAACCCCTTGCAGTAGGAAAAGTTGTGTGGAAATCGGTTGTCGTGGATGTGATGCGGAGGAATGAGGAAAATGTCTTCAGGAAAGTTTTGAGTATGAATGTGGATGGCTATACGGGTAGGGAAAGACCAAAAAAACGATGGATGGACTGTGTGAAAAAGGGAGTGACTACGCAGATGACGACAAATAGAGAAGTATGGAAGAAAAAGCCATGTTGCGCCAAACCCAAATAAATTGGGACAAGGGCAGGAGAATGATGAGTAGGTCCCTACACGTGTGTGTGAAACTGTATTAAATATTGGAACCGTCAAGCTATTGGTGTAACTGTTGAGGAAAAAAAAAAAACAATTCTGAGAACTTGATGACAATCTAAGTTCATAATGATTATTACCGGTAATTGCTTATGAGCTCTTATCCCGCACGGGCTGGCAACGTCGCATTTCTACAGGTTTTTCGTGATTATTTTAATACATTTAAATCATATTGCTATTTTTTTTAATAGACTATCTAGATCATTGATGAGGAGGAGGAGAGGAGGAGGGGGAGGAGCTCGTGGCTAAGTAATAACAGCCGCACGGGTCGATCCATCAGGTTAAGCTGCGGTTGCCGCGGTTGGTCCGTAGATGGGTGACCATCTTTACTTACCGAGATTCCTCCGTGCCTCGGAAAGCACGTTAAGCCGTTGGTGCCGGCTGTCATTCGTGGATCTTTAGCAGTCGTTACGGGTCGTCAGAAGCCCGAAAGTCTGACAACCAGTCTTACCAAGGGGTATCGTATTACCCAATAACTGGGTTCTGGAGGTCAGATAGGCAGTCGCTCCATGTAAAATACTGGTATTCAGCTGCATCCGGTTAGACTGGAAGCCGACCCCAACATAGTTGAGAAAAGGCTAGGCAGATTGATTTATCTAGATCATTGGTATTTATAAGTATGTATGCTTTTTATCGATAATGCCTTGGTGTACCAAGGCATTATCGATATACAATCGATAAGATGTTCTAGGATGCTTCGCCCTACGTTTACTTAGAACTATCATTTAGCTAATGAACCCTTAAATTATGTTTCTGGAATGTACCGTTGATTAACGGATTTAATGCTAATTAGATAAGTATTCATTAGGACTAATTTAATGAACCTTTCTGAGTGTGGCCGTTTGACTTTAACCAACTTTGGCCAGAGTGACACGCGTCTGACAGTGCGTCATTTCTAACCACATGCAAATGACGCGTAGGATGCAAAGATCATGGTTGACAAACAATTTACATTGTAAAAACATTTCCTATTCGGTTATTTACACGAACTTCACACTACTTGCTGAGTGTTGTTTTGAGTTGTGTTGTTGTGCTGCTGAAACTCATTATCAATCTCGGTAAACGTTCAACCTACTATCAGTTATCAATATAGAACTTTGTTTTTATAGACGGTTGTTACACAATAATACTGCTGTAGTCTTAAAGTGTGTCAGGAGTATTAACGAATGGAAGATCTTATTTCTATATCAATCCTTTTTGTGAATTAGCACACACATTTGTAAGTTTTTTTAAACCTGAAGACACGTTGTTTTCCTGTCCTTTACCTGCCTTCATTCGTGGTTAATATGAAACTGCCACAGTTTGGCTTCACTCGGGGGTTTCCGAGAATTATCCGAGAACTTTATAAACAATTAATCAATATCGAATCGTCCTTTTCGAATAAACACCACCTTTTGACCGGAATATCAGTAATTTTGACCTAAAATCCAGGATTTTCTGAATGGCCTCTATAAATAAATCCGTTCCGCTGTAAGCAACGAATTAGAACCTTTTTCTCAACCCTTCTTATAGCGATAAGTAGCCGATACAATAGGCTGCCGAGTTCCGAATTCAAATATTATATGGTTGTGTTTTGTTTATTTTTTGTTACATATTGACCAAGACAAGAAATCTATGGATCCTTATCAAAATTGTTAAAAAATAGTGCCAGTGGTTCCAAATATGAACTTCTTGTTTTATTTTTAATTAGAAATGATGGCAACCAAATCTTTTTAAGTCAAGAAATAAAAACGCGAGTTTTTTACTTTCATAAACAAGAAATGATAATTACATGTGTGGCTGAACTTTTAGTAAAAAGTGGGGAACTAATGACGTCAAAACTGGTTTTACTTTTTTGTGAAGATGATTTGATTATACCTAATGTAAAAAATGGATTATGAATGTCTGATGAAGTTATTGTTGACTTATTCGTTTATAGGATTCCGAGATTGATACTTTTGAGAAAAGGGAATTAAAGTGGCATTCCGTATTTATGGTAGATATTTTCCCGAGACGTTCAATTATACTTGCCTTGAACTAACACCCACAAACTCCCATAAACAAGTAGAGAGTAAGTATCGTAAGCTGAACCTAATATTACCTGAACATTAACAACTAATTATACCTGGTTTCTTCAGTATTTAAGTACAGTCACTTTAGAATCGTCATAGAATTAATTAAAACGTTGTTTATTCATAGTTATGAAGAGAAACGGTTAAAAGTTAAATTAAGTCAGGCATAACCATTTCTGACAAAGAGGTCCATTAAAAGTTCTCAGTTTAAATTGTATGTTCTGCTTTTAAATATCTAGACAACCTACTGGCCTTCACGATTAAATTCCACTTTACCGTTTGTGGCCGCATAAAAGTTCTTCCAAATTTAAAGTATGCCTTCGATCCCGTGAAAGTACTATGTGGCAACAAACTCTTTGGGAGAATTCTTTGAGAAGAATCCTGAAAAGCCTCGGGCAAGGCTTGAGCGGATTGAATAATAATAAAAAGGCTACCTCCAACGAATCGCAAACCGGTCCACCACCATTTTGATCACAACAGGTATGACATTCGACTCATATTCAACTTAACACTTAAAAAACTTCCTCCACGTTTTATAATTACTAATTGCACACAGAATAACATAATTGCACAATTATTAATAACACAACACTATATTTTTTATCACTATTCTTACCATTTTTAAAGGAATTTTCCCGGTGCTAATTAAAACGACTATTTGTATGGATATTCACACAAAAAAATGCTTTTTATCGATTGGCGACGAGCGCCATCCGCGCCGAAGTCTGTAAGAATGACAAAAGAAAATCATAGCAATAATAATCTTAGAGGTCAAGTTTACGATAGCCAGAAGAAAGAGACAGAGGATTTTGACTTATGGTGTGAATGAGACGGACGTATGTTGATTGGTTCGTCGTTTAGTTAGGGTGCTCAGTGCGCACACGCAAACCAGTTAGCAATGATCATCAAAATTGTTATGGAATTAACAATTAAATACAGTGTGTATACAATAATGTTTTATGGGTGACAAAAATATTGAACATCATTTTACAAAACCAAGGAAATAGAAAGAAAATAGTGATTATAGAAAAACAACACTGAAGTATATAAGCGGAACTTATGTACCTACATACCTAACTATTGCATTATTTTGCTTTTATAAACATATTCTCACGAGATAATCGTGGCTAGCACTTTGACAGCTAAAGGTTAAACAATATATAGTCGGGGCCAAGACTTAGACGGGTAACACTTGCTTACGCGTCAAGTAAAGACCCCTCATATAGCAGCTGCTGAACAGCTGAGTGCCATGGCCATAGGTCATGAGAATTGATAGTAGTTAAAGACAGGCAGTTTGAAGTCCGGAATCGGATTTATAAATCCGGGTAATTACTAGTGATACAACCTTCGAACTACTTCGATTTTGGAGGTGAAACGGCAATAATTCTGTGTAAAAAACTTTCTTAACCTTACTGACTTATCATTATTGGAAAGAAGAGTGTTAAAATAGCGGGTGGAGTCATGGTCAGCAGTTTTTGAGATCAGTTCGACTAGGCAGACAGGTACAGCTAGATGCTGTTTTAATACAATAAGCTGAAAAGGTGTTTAGAAATGAAATCAAATTAAGTGGGGGCTGAAAAGATTTGAACTTAAGTACCTTCAAGTGTCATTAATATTGTCTCGCGCTGCATATTACTAATTTGTGCATTTGGTATAAATACAGAGTTTCTTGTCTTTAGCATCTGTTTCTTCGACTCAGCCACCAACCATCGCAACCCTTTGGTTGTCGAGGCGGCTAGTTATGTCCCCACAAACAAAAAAAAAAAACAGATCGACATTCCGACCTCGCCGCCGAGGACCCTCGCGACGACCCCGAAGTAATTTTCCTCCCCCGTCCCTTGCTGGGTAATGAAGTGCCAGCTGGTGGCGTAGCTGAGCCAGTAGCTTTAAGTTCCCCCGATAATAATAATTATCATGATTTGATCCAGTCTGTCCCATCTTGCTGTCCTCCCCCCAGCGACGCCCTAAGCCGAGGTTCATTCCCCACAGGGGGAGCCCCTAGCGTGTAGTCGCTTAGTCTGTAAGTTTATGCCCCTGGCTGGAGGCTTTGAGTTCGCTTAAGGCAGCCACAGGATTGACCGGTTAAGTAGTCACGGCCTCTCTAGGCCAACTACGACATGCCATTAAAAAAAAAAAAAAACATTAGCATCATTACGCTTTTAGTAATTACTCCGTAAACATCATCATGTCTCAGTCATCCGAGGCCCATCCCTAGGCTCAAAACTTTTCAGCCCCTCGGTACTCTTTGATTTTTAAGAGCAACAATAGCGCTCTTATGAGTGTTCCGGTGTACCGGGGGGCTGAAAAGTTTTTGAGCATAGGGATGGGCCACGGGTGACTGAGAGATGATGACGTTTATGGATTAAATACTAAATGCGTAATGATGCTAATGACATGAAACTCTGTATTTATAATAAAGAGGGTATTCGCAAATTAGTAATATGCAGCGCGAGACAATAATGACACTTGAAAATACTTAGGCTCACAACTTTCAGCCTCCCTGGTATTTGTACATTTTACGAAATTAGATACAATTTTAACTGTTATTTTAATTATTTGACAAATACATCTCCAGATACGAAGACCAGTTTATGTTTTATAAACATTTATTAAAATTATTATTTATACTACCTACTTAGTTACTTGCATAGAATAGGGAAAATCGTTGAAAGTTCATTAATAAATCATCAATGTAGGTATGGTATGCACGATTGTAGTGATTATTTCTTGTGTTCACGCTAAAAAAACCACTTTAATAATGCTGTGTTAGTTGCATGTAGTTTTCATGCTTCAAACTCTAAAAATCATCTCATAGACATGACCTCTAATAATAATATTACTTACTAACACTTTAAGATTATGAATCTTTGTTGTCCGAATAAATACATTTTGATTTGGTTTGATACTAGGTACATAATTTATTCGACCGCTAATCATGACAGATATAGATTTTCTTTGCCGGCCACTGACAGCATGTATTTGAACCATTTGACCAGTACCGCATTTTCGATTTATCTCGAAGAAGAGTGTCAAAATAATACTCGAATTTCCAAGCATTTATGAGAAAAAACTTTTATGTAGGTCTGTATTTAAGTGATCAACTATTAGGAACAAGTTGAGGTTTTGTGAGCGCACGTGTTTTTTGATCTTGTTTACGTTAAGTTTCAGTTTCGTTTCTGGAAAAGGTGACGAGGAAATAAGCATGTAACCCATTTTTCTTCAGTGGGGATTTCTGGACATTAAATTTTTTCGCATCCAATTTCCCCCCCTAAGGGGGACTTTCAGGGGGATTAGTGGAATAAGCCACTTCATCATCGCAGAAAACGTAAAATAAGAAATAAAGCATTTTTTTAAATGTTACGTTTTCATTTTATTTATTTATTTATTTATTTATTTATTTGGGACAAACAAACAGTAACACATTATATCTGCGCAAGTAATATAAACAAAGATATTATATAAATGTGAAACTCACAACGTTATCCACAGCATATACAATTCATATAACCTTACTAATGAACAATCTATGCGAGTAAGACTACAAGACTGTTCAAATAACTATACATCGGAATCCTTAAGTTTCTTAATCAAAGCAGAACGAAATCTATTTGCTGACACTGAGAATAAATCTAATTCTGTAGTTTCTGAACAAAAATCATTATAGTTTTTGCACAAGCGACGTAGAGGCGCCCGCAAACCAGCATTGGTGCGGCAATGGGACACAGCAAAAAGAGGACGTGCGCGCACCTCTCGTCTAATAACAGTTCTTGGGACATAGTAGCATATTTTATTAGTAATCTCAGAGCAATTATACCTGTTATAGCATAAATCGAAAAGAAACATAATTTCTAGATATAAACGTCTAGACTTCAGGCTCATTAGATTATATTTATTAAGCAGATTTTTATAGGTTGGGAAATTGTGGGAGCACCTATAGTGCATCGATCTGAGGAATTTGCGCTGCACTTTTTCTAGCATCTCAACATACTTATTATAAAAAGGGTTCCACACTACCACCGCATATTCTAGTTGAGATCTAACTAGTGCTTTATAGAGATGAGAATAAGTGCTTGCGTGTTTAAATTCAGTAGCTGATCTCATAACGAACCCG
The DNA here is from genome assembly GCA_948252095.1 of Dicycla oo. Classification (NCBI taxonomy): domain Eukaryota; kingdom Metazoa; phylum Arthropoda; class Insecta; order Lepidoptera; family Noctuidae; genus Dicycla; species Dicycla oo. Next base: position 13,134,384 of record OX411729.1, on the reverse strand, counting down.
TACATACGATAAGCCTTTTTGGTGATGTTATCAATATGTTGATCAAGGTGAAGTTTGTTATCTAGCAGTACCCCTAGATCTCGCACGGATGGAGCTTTCAATAGACTTACATTGTTTAGATTATAATTATGATTTAAAACATTTTTATTTTTTGTGAATGATATTGTTAAACATTTAGAAATACTAAGGTAAAGTTTGTTTTGAATGCAGTATTCAGAGAATCGATTTAGATCTTCTTGTAACTGACAACAATCTGCAGGTTTTCTTATAGCTTTAAAGATTTTTAGGTCATCAGCATAGAGCAAAAATTTTGAGTGTCTGAAACAATTTCCAATATCATTTATGAACAAAATGAATAAAAGAGGCCCTAAAATTGAGCCCTGGGGTACGCCAGATGTTACGACAGCAGTCGCCGAGTGGAATCCTTTGACAACAACCCTTTGTGATCTATTACTAACATATGATGCAAACCAGCGAAGCAAATCTCCTCGTATGCCGTTAAATGCAATTTTGGTAAGAAGCAAATTGTGGTCTACTTTGTCGAACGCTTTTTGAAAGTCTGTGTACACTGCGTCTACTTGTACTTGTTGATCCATATTATTAAAAAGAAAGTCGGTAAATATTAATAGATTAGTAGTTGTAGATTTACTTTTAACAAATCCATGTTGTTGTTCTATTATAATTCTGTAAATTATCTTATGAATTTCCTGATAAACGAGCCTTTCAAAAAGCTTCGACAAAGCAGACAAAATAGATATGGGGCGATAATTTTCGACCTCTTGTTTGGACCCTGATTTGTGTACAGGAGTTATGTTAGCCCTTTTAAATTGTTCAGGGAAGGTGCCCTCTGAAATAAACATATTAAATATAATTTGCAGGGGTCTGTATATACTCTTAGCAGTCTTTTTAAGGAAATAAGGGGGCAGTTGATCCGGTCCAGGACCTTTAGTGGAATCTAAAGCTTGTAATGACTTCAAGACCTGATCTTCGCTAAACGTAATACTAGTAATATGAGTGCATTTGTCACTACTCTCTTCAGGGGGTAGCCATTCGTTCAAATTTAGGTTTGAGGGTTCATAAACCGAATGAAAGTAGTCCATGAACATATTGCAAATCTCTTCCGGATCACTGGATGTCCGGTTTTTAAAAAACATAGTGGAAGGAATGCCGACATTACCCTTACGGTTATTGACATAGCTCCATAGGTATTTTACGTTCTTTTTAACATTGTCCTCAACAGAATTCAGGTAGTCAGCGTAATTTGACTTGCATAAGATCCGAAATCTATGCCGTAGAAGCGAAAATTGTTCATAATCCGAAATGTTATTATACGTTTTCCATTTCACCCAGGCTCTGTTCTTGTTTTTGAAAATGCGAATTAGTGATTTAGAGAACCAAACAGGGAATTTAGATGAACGTGAGTGAGAAAAGGGTGTATAAGTTCTTATAACATTGAAAATAACATCGTAAAAAGTATTCAGACAATCCTCCGATGACAACCCCTGCAAACGATTAGTCCAATCTATATCGGCCAATTCTTTGTTTATGAGTTCGTAATTCGCTTTATAATAGTTATACTTTACAATTTTTACAGGATTGATTGTCTGTAACGTCGTTTTATATCTTATATCGGCGCAAAAGGGTGGATGATTGTTATCGAGAGGTAACAAATTACATGAAGGTGCATAAGTTGCGCACTCGCTATTGGATATTAGTAGATCCAGAATACGCCCCTTATAATTTTTGAAACTATTGTATTGATAAGCGCTAAGCAAAGATAAGAAATTACTCATATGTCTACAAACAGATGATGAGCCAGTACCAATAAGTGCAGTCGTGTTATTGTTTGTAGCAGGGAGCCACTCAATATGCGGTTGATTGAAATCTCCGAAAATATGAAAATGATTAAAGCCGAATTTGTCAATCAGATTTTCTAATGTTTCAAAATAATCAACATAGACTTCTTTGGCCGTATTGGTTGGAATATATACAGCGCTAATTAGAAATTTTTCGCGTCCGGCAAAAGGTAGTTGTATAAAAACATCTTCAATATGAGAACTGGCCTGGGAATCGAATGGTACACAGGTGGAATGTAATGTTTTTAATACAGCTATAAGAACACCTCCCCCATCCTTCTTATTGGTAGCAATACGATCGCGATCATTTCTGTAAACTACGTAGCGCACATCAATAAACTCATCGTCAAATATTTCAGGGGTTAGCCAGGTCTCAGTTAAGATAATTATGTCATAGCAATTTGATAATATGTTCATGTACAAGAGATTCAGTTTAGAACGAGTACCCCTACAATTTTGGTAGTATACTGTTAACTTATCTAACACGGTGAAAGTGAAACAATACTAAGAATAAAACAGTAGTAAACATGCACGCAACCAACATGAAACGGAAGTCCAGATTATGTATAATATGTAAGATTAAAATTACTATTTTTATGAAAAGTGATGACAACAAGTATAACATGTTTTTAAAAAAGCTACTATGCCATTGTTTAAGAATTACACTATGTAAAAATAATATATGAAGACATAATATTAGACTTAATAGCTGTTTAACAGAGCAAAGTAAATAAACAAAAAAATACTCAGATTCTATAAAGTTGTGAAATACTAAACAGCTAAAGTATGTATAAAAATCACTTCTAAACATGATCGGTACCGGGTTTGAATTTTTCCATTTTGGGCTTGATTTTAGAAATGTCTTTCTCGGATCGTATAGCAAATGCTGGTTCGGAGTCAATTTCGCGCACGAGAATAGTAGCATGCTTAACCCACACATATTTGAAGTTGTTCTTGACGGCGGCATCCTTACATTGTCGAAATAATTGCTTCTTTTTGAGAGTTAAGTGTTCATGCATATAAATGGGAGTAGAAGGTCCAGTAAGTTGCAGTTGGTTAGTATCTAGTCCTTTTGCTAGTCGGTAAGTACTTAACAAATTGTCCCTTAGGATGCGTGAGCTTAGTTTTACGATGATATTTTTCGGCTTTTTATTTTCTGTGTGTGCGTGTGGCACTCTATGTATAGCAAGGATATCCTTAGGACATAATGTAAACTGTATTTTTGTGCAAATATTTTCCATAAGGCTAATCAAATTTTCATTACGCAGTTCCGGAACATTGCATAGCTCCAGGTTACATTGGCGGGCTTGCTGTTCAAGAGAATCGATCTTCGCTTCAAGGCCAGTAATCATATCAGTAATAGTTTCTGTGTTTACAGACTGAATGAGTTCCATCTTTTTCATTTTGCAAAATGAAAACGCCTCTGCTGTCCATCCGTCCGTCCGCGTCCGTCTGCCGGTCAGCGGGCTGTACCTGAAAATCAATCAATCTGCCTAGCCTTTTCCCAACTATGTTGGGGTCTGCTTCCAGTCTAACCGGATGCAGCTGAATACCAGTATTTTACACGTAGCGACTGCCTATCTGACCTCCACAACCCAGTTACTGGGTAATACGATACCCCTTGGTAAGACTGGTTGTCAGACTTTCGGGCTTATGACGACCCGTAACGACTGTCAAAGATCCACGAATGACAGCCGGGACCAACGGCTTAACTTGCTTTCCGAGGCACGGAGGAGTCTCGGAATGAAAAGAGGTTCACCTGGTCACGGACCGACCCCGGCAAGCGTAGCTTTACCTGATGGATCGACCCGTGCGGCTGTTATTACTTAGCCACGAGCTCCTCAGGCTGTACCTCATGAACCGTAATAGGTAGACAGCTGTTTTCACAGATTGTGTATTTCTATTGCCGCTATAAAAACAAGTAATAAAAATAAAAAGAAACCGTGTTTTTTTAAACTGAAGTTTTTTTTAATATGTAGTGTAGGAGTAGGAGCGGCAAGGGTGGGGAGAGTTAATAAAACTCGGCGCCTCACTCGGGCTCGCCCTCTTATTGCGCTCGCCTTTGTTGAGATAGGTCGTTACTCTGTCCGATTGTACCTAGCTTTTGCTAATTGTTTCGTCATAGGTAGATTGTTTCTAGATCTTACTCGTAATTAGACTAATTAGTTTCGTATTTTTGTGTGTTAGCTAGTTTAGAAGTAAAAATCATTTTTGTTGTAAAGTTGTTTGTGGTGAATTTATTTTGTTAGATAGTATTAAAAAAATGTTTTAAAAAAAATCACTTCTGGTCTTATTTCTTAGATCAGAAGTGGGATTCTCTCCCAATTGCCCACCGTTATTTTTGTTAAAGGATAGTGCTTATCAGTTAGTTTTATTCTAGAAGCTTTGTCGTTTTGTTCGGTTTTTTTTTTCTCCAGCTACCTTCAGGTAGTACAATTTTTTTTGGAGTGTTTAGTGGAGATTAGTTAGTGCTTTTGACTAGTTTTTGTGCCGTATTTTGTTATTTTTGTGTCGTAGCGGTTCATTTATCTTTCTACTTTAGACTTTTGTTTATTTTGTCATGTCGAATCGTGAGCGTGAATATAGTGTGGATCGTCGCGATAGTCGTAGTTCCAATCGTCATAGTCGCGACTGACGTGATAGTAGAAACCGCGAGCGATCACCTGACGAAAGTTTTAAGTTGCGGCTCGAGATGCAGGCTATGATGACGCGTCTTAAAGCGTTAGAGGATAGGCCTAGGGCGTCGCCTTTGCCAGGGCATTCTGGTGATCGTGCCTTATTAGTGCCGGAAACTAGAAACCGCGATAGGTCATTATCACGACAACGTGATCAGGTCAGACAGTCACCTAGGCGTAATGCTTTACGATCACCGGATCGTGCGGATTTGCGTAGTGAGCGTTATGTTTCGCCGCCACCGCCGTCGAGCCGTACGCGTAAATAGCAATCGCCACATGTAAGTCCGCGATCGCGTGATCGGTTTGTGCCGCCTTTCCGTAGCCATAACCATCGCAACCGATCTAGGTCTAGATCATTACCTCGCGGTTCAGAGCCTACATCTAGCAAGGCGCTAGAACATTCCACGGTTACCGACCGTATTATAGACGCGATTCGTTCAATTAATTACGGTAGATCCAGCCAGCATTTTTATATCTCTAGTTTTGATCCAAACTTGCACAATATTGATGATTGGTGTGCGGAGGTAGACCGCGCAAGATTCCTAAACCATTGGAACGATCATGAGTACCTTTCGCGCATTGGCAATTGCTTAAAGGGAGATGCTCGTTCATGGCTAAACGATTGGGTGTCAAATGACCGCACGTGGAGTAACTTTAAGAAAGAGTTTAGGCCATTGTGTCCGAAGACACCCGATGTAGCAAGTATTTTGGCGGACGTGATTAACACCAACTCCGACAAGTACTCCACGTACGCTGATTATGCGCGTCGTTCGTTACTTCGGTTGAGAATAGTGCGGGGGGGTGAATATTTGACCTTTTAACCACCCGTCATTACCTTCCGCCAAAAGTTGATGAAAGAGAATATATTTAATGAAATATTTCAGCAATTCCTGATTCTGGTCCTTAAGCAGATTCTGGGAATTGATGAAATATTTCATTAACGATATTCTCCTTCATCAACTTTTGGCGGAAGGTAATGACGGCGGTTAAAAGGTCAAATATTCACCCGGGGACTTAGTGACGAATTAATATCGGCAATAATTATACGCGGTATTACGGACCCTAATATTAGAGCGGCCGCGACTAACGCAAAATTATTGCCAAATGATTTGATTGAGTTTTTCTCCATTTACGTAAAACCGGTTAGTACCTCGCGTTTAGATAGTGGTAGCAAAGGGAAACCAATCGCTGATTCCTTGCGAAAAAGGGGTAGTACTAGCGATATTAAGTGTTTCTCGTGTGGTCAGTTAGGACACAAGCAGGATGCGTGTACTAAGCGCTCTAGACCTGATCAGGGGCCGAGTAGCTCTCGGCTTTCTTCGAGTACCGCGAATTTGAAGACAGTTTTTGTTCTGAATAAATCCGCACCGTGTTCATTTTGTAAGAAGCTGGGTCATAAGGTCGAAACTTGTTTTGCCAAGCAAAGAACCGAAGCTGCAAACAAGGAGGCTGTTAGTTTTTGCAATGTTTTAGTAACTTCTACTAATAATGATGTTGTAGTGGCGGTTATTCAAGATGTGCCCGTAGACGTTTTGATCGATAGTGGTTCAACCATCTCTTTAATATCGTCTTCTTTGCTGAAACATTTTAATTGTTCGCGCAAGCCGGCTTTCCATATTTTGAAGGGCTTGGGTAGTCAGGAAGTGGAAAGCACGTCTTACGTTACGTTACCTATCGAGTTTGACGGTCTGACTCTTGATGTAGATTTGTTCGTAGTATCGTCCCAATACATGAACATTCCAGTCATAGTAGGTACGGATATTTTAAATAGAGAAGGTGTTAGGTACGTTCGTACTAAAGATTATCAGTCACTTACGAGGGTTGACAGTGGGCCTACGACTAGAGTAATGACGATTCAACCCGAGGTTTCTATTCCAATTAACACGCCTCTTGTTGATGATCAATTAGGAAAGCTGTTGAATATTATTAACGAGTTTTCAAATTTTTTTATTACTGGTACCGCGACTTCAACAGTTAATACGGGGTGTATGACAATCAAACTCAATTCCAACACACCTGTTAATTACCGTCCTTACCGACTTTCTCTTGCCGAGACGCTCCGTGTTCGAGAAATTATTAGGGATCTTTTAGATAAAGGCATAATCGAAGAGTCCGATTCTGAGTATGCGAGCCCTATCCTTTTAGTAAAAAAGAAAGACGGTTCGGATAGGATATGTGTTGATTATCGTAAGCTCAATGACGTAACAATTAAGGATCGATTTCCACTGCCGCGGATAGATGATCATATAGACCGTCTAGGACATAATAGGTACTTCAGTAGTCTTGATATGGCTACTGGGTTCCATCAAATTCCGTTGGATCGCGAGTCAGTACCGCTTACGGGATTTGTCACACCAGAGGGACATTTTCAATATTTGAAAATGCCTTATGGATTGGCAAATGCGCCGGTTGTCTATCAGCGGATTATTGCAAAAACACTTCGCGAGTTCATTAAATCTGGTGATATCCTTGTTTACATCGATGACGTTTTGATTCTGAGTAAAACAGACGAACAGGGCCTGATTCTACTTCGTAGTGTTCTTAATACCTTGACTGAGGCCGGTTTTTCAATTAACTTGAAGAAGTGTTCGTTCCTAGCTACGGAAATTGAGTATTTGGGGCGAACCATTAGTGAGAATCAGGTTAGGCCGAGTCATGACAAAGTAAGGGCTTTGATTGACCCAGCTCAACCGCAAAACATAAAACAGGTCCGCCAGTTTATGGGCTTAGCCAGCTATTTTAGACGCTACATAGCTGACTTTGCCCAGAGAACTGCTTGTATTGCTGAGTTGACTAAAAAGGGCGTTCCCTTTAACTGGGGTTCAGAGCAACAGGCTGCTCGAAAGTACATTGTAGAATGTCTAACGAGTGAGCCTGTACTAGCTATCTACGATCCTTCGTTACCAATAGAGGTCCACAGAGACGCGAGCTCTATTGGTTATGGAGCAGTCATGATGCAAGTACATGAGGATAATCGCAAGCGTGTGGTATCTTATTTCAGCAGGCTTACTCAGGGGGGTGAGAGTAGATACCACTCGTATGAGCTGGAAACGCTTGCTGTCGTTAAAGCTCTTCAGTATTTCCGGCATTATCTTGTGGGGGTTCATTTCACCGTAGTTACCGATTGCAACGCACTAAAACTCACCCAACGTAAGAAAGATTTGTTGCCCAGGGTAGCTCGTTGGTGGGTATACCTCCAGGACTTTGATTTCAGTCTCGATTACCGTAAAGGTTCCCTTCTATCCCACGCTGACTATCTTAGTCGCAATCCCGTCAACGTAATTTCGGTTCAAAAGCCTTTGAACTGGGCTCAAATTGCTCAAGCCTCTGATGAAGAGACTCGATCTATCATCCAGAGTTTATCCGATGGTCACTTGGACTCTTCCCGGTATGTCATTAAAAATGACATCTTGTACTTCAAGTCTACACCTACTGGTGAAAACCCTAAACTGCTTTGTTTTATCCCCAAAGGTCATCGACTTAGCCTTTTACGTATCTTTCATGATGAACATGACCATCCCGGTGTAGATAAGACAGTCGATCTTCGAATCGACGGCCATACCGTGTGGTGAAGGCTTTGTCACACGGTCGTTACGAGCTTCAGCTTTTGGCCGGCTCGTATGGGAAAACGACGCAAGCAGCCGCGGAGTATATGATTCCGTGGCGTGGAGAGTGGACTCCCGATGTGTGTGCCGATTTTTTTCTTGGTAAGTGGTCTAAGTCATCGCTTTGATGTTTTTCCTCTTAATGACTTGTAGACATGCCATTGAGTGGTCTCTGTCTTATGTAATTATTTTAAGAGTACGTACTTCGTTACGTACCATATACCTACTTACTGTGTGCTTTCTCAAGGGATAAAACGCAATAAGGGAAGTGTTGTCTTGCGGTTGGGATAGCCTCTGTCTTGGATGTCCTCGTACTCAGATATACTATCCTGACTGACGGATACACTTCAAGTGAGGTTTGGTTTCATGTTATTGGATGCTGTCTTGGAGTATGCTCAGTCATGCGATCCTAGTATATGGAACAGGCCTTGGGTGGTTTGTGTTTTTATTTTTGTTGTGCTCGGACATGGTCCTGGAGCTGTAGTACGCGCAGGGTTAAGCCAAAAGGTTGGTCTCTAACGAGTCGTGGTACGAGACATGTTTCGGTGACGAACATGGTCTCTGTGTTTTTTTGTTTTGAAACATGCTTTTATGTGAATCGTTTCACACACGCAAAGTTATGTCTCACGTAAGTCCGCGTAGACCTCTAGCGAGTCGTGAGGTGGCACTCCCCCGACGGGAACTGCCCCAGGTGATCGATACAGATATTTGTTTGTTTATTTTTCTCCTTTTTTTATTGGTTTAGCTAGTTGAGCCTAACTATCATGTGTCATACTCGTAGTTGTATAACTTGATAAGAAGGACACATGGAGTCTCTGTGTCTTATTTAGTGTGTGAACATAGTATTCTGTTGCGATTTATTTTTGTTACAGAATCTGACGTCGATAATGAGGAATCTACCGCTCCAAGTGTCGTCGTCCAGCCTTCCGAAGTCGAGACGCCTGATGTCGCGGTTGAACTACAGCCTAGCACGTCCGGGACACAGAGACGCATCGAAGAACTTCCAGTCCCTTTCAACGCTTCGTTGGGTGATGAAGGTCCAGGGACATCGTTGCCGACCCTGGATACTGACCTCCAGAGTTAGAAGATGGAGCCCGAGGACGGACTCCTGTCAGGAGAGGCCGTGTAGGAGTAGGAGCGGCAAGGGTGGGGAGAGCTAATAAAACTCGGCGCCTCACTCGGGCTCGCCCTCTTATTGCGCTCGCCTTTGTTGAGATAGGTCGTTACTCTGTCCGATTGTACCTAGCTTTTGCTAATTGTTTCGTCATAGGTAGATTGTTTCTAGATCTTACTCGTAATTAGACTAATTAGTTTCGTATTATTTTTGTGTGTTAGCTAGTTTAGAAGTAAAAATCATTTTTGTTGTAAAGTTGTTTGTGGTGAATTTATTCTGTTAGATAGTATTAAAAAATTGTTTTTAAAAAAATCACTTCTGGTCTTATTTCTTAGAGTAGTGTTATTGTACGATGGTATCCCGAACCCTTTGTATACGAGTCCGGCTCGCACTTGGCCGGTTTTTTAATCTCCCCAAGCGCAATGAGTTTTGGGTAAAAAACGCAATAAAAAAATAGCTGCCACAAAGGAGTAAGAAGGTTGATTGCGAATTCGACGTTATAAGAAGAAAAATTCATGAATGAATATAATATAATATGAGCATGGAGAGCAAATTATCTTAAAAAAAATAAAGACAATGAACGAGGTGGACAAAAACCAGTAATATTTTTGGACGAGACCTATATTCACGCATCTCATATAGCTGGATGCAGTTGGCAGAGTGATGTAATTGACGGTGTGAAATGCCTACTTTGAATTCAGAAGCCTTCATTAAGATAACAATGAATGAATGGAAAAAGCACTGCAATCACGTCAAAAAAATAATAATTGAAAACGAGTATAAAAGTAGGGATGCATACTTAGACGAGCCTTTCATAATTAATTTGGCCAGTGACAGTGAAAGCGAAAATAGTAACTCTGATGATGATGTCACTGATGACTGATGAGTCAAATAACTCCGGTGGCTTAGGAATACTTGGAGTATTCCCGTTAGAGAACAATCGCCATACATTTTACGTAGATGATCATAATTATTGTGTGAAAATATAAATAATTTCGAGGAATATGTTTAATTTTGTTTTTTAAGCTAATTAACATTTTACCTACGTCGCGTTCTTTTAAATATATAAATATACGAATTTTTATAGGTAGGTACCCATTTCTCCGTAACTAATAATCGGATTCAAAAATCGGATCAGTAGTTTTCAAGATTTGGACCAACATTTTTTGTTACCCACTTTATTGCAAAATTTATTTTTACTGGCGACACCAAATACGATAACAGTGACTCTTTCACCGGGCCAGATAAGTTTGTGGGACTATAACGAGCTAAATGAGCACGGTTGTCATGGCATCGAGTGGAAATAGGTTGAAAGGTGCAGGGTGACAAGAGGCGGGGTGATTAGACTGACAGGTGACGGCGGTGACGATGGCGGTCGCGCGGGAACACATTAGCGGAGTGAATGAAGGGTTGGTGTGCACTGGGTATTCGTATGATATTAAAGGTCTAAAACGTGTATTTTTACAGTTTGTGTTTTGGCACTTTGGTAACGATGAAACGGTAAATAAATAATCGTATCGATACTCAACTCGAGTGCCTTTAGGTTAATGTTATAACTAGAAAATTTTAAAGTTAGAAAATGATGCTTGATTTATAGTCACTGACACTAGCTTTGTCGTTGGTCAAGTTCTACCTACGTAACTGGTAGCTGCTGCTGCAGCGTAGCCCCTAGTAACTACTTCACTTGCTTTGTCTAAATGCTATGTCTCATGAGAACCAATAATATTTTGTTATGACGAACGAAGCTCTGCTGCCGTAATTATTGCCAATTCGCTTTGTACAGACGCTAGCACATCAAGCTACTACAATTTCTCATATTTCTTTAATAGACTTTCAACTTTATCGCTAAAGCATTAGATTCAAGGTTGATTGGGAAAATTTGACAGTTTCGGGTAGCTTGACTTGCTAGCGTCTACATGTTAGGCCGTCTACATGTTGTCTACATGTGACCTGCAAAAAGATGTGCCATTGATACATTGATATCTAAGCTACGTTAGTAATCATCACTGAATAAGGGTTTTCATGTAAATTCACACCACCACATGGCGCCACATTGACAAGAGGTCTTCTATTTCGATAATTAGTATAAAATATATAATATGACGATGACGTTCATCATTCAGGCACGATTCCGCACGACTAAAGAAAATATAGGCGCTTTGACAGGTGCCCGGACCTGACCGTCTCAGTGCTGCCACCTAGACGTCAATTCAGAAAACCGTCATTCAACATCGTGAAACCTCTATCCACAGAGTATATCTCAAGGACAACCCCTGGTTGGTGCAGGACTGTTGCTGTACGTGGAAACAAAACACATTGGGCTATGGGTTTGAGTGGCTAAAGTGGATTGGGTAACTTAAACTGTGGAAGAACTATGTCCCCTGCCTGACCAATGTTATTTAAATAATAATACACGGATTACATGGCGGGGGGTGACTTGCACACTCAATAATGGGGCCCCGGAAACGGCCGCTAGCACATAGTGACGTAGCGACAAGGGGGCAACACTTCCTGAGGTGCGTGAGGAGTGGAGAGGTATTCCACGGCTATCAGGACAATCCCGGAAGTACGGTCAAGATCCCTACCAGCACCTTACTGAAATACTTCCTTCCTCCGAGCACGTTTGCTCTTGCGAATCTCCACTTAAGCCGGCCAATAAAGGCAAGAAAGAGGTGGGAGTTCTGTTCCTCGTCAGTGTTCACTCCAGCCGGCCAATAAAGGCAAGCCAGATATGAGGACCAGATTTCTCCCGGGAGATAGGGTAAGTGGGGTTGCTACTGCCCCACAGCTCGCCGCATGCTGCCCTGCGGGTTTCTGTATCTCTCTTGGTCTGGCTCCTCATCCTAGACCCGTTCCGGCAAAGTAAACTCTACCGGCATAGACCTAAAGTTCGGAGCGCACAAGCCCCACCACGACGTCAACGTAGAGATACGGCGGTGAGGTTATTATTATTATAACAGAAAATAAAACATCTCAGTAACTTTATTTTTAATTTTAATCATTTTTCGCAGTTACTTTAAAGTTAATAAATACTTATAAAAATAATAAAATAAATAAATAAAATAAGTTTATTCATATATCTCATTTGGCACACACTGCATATCGAGGAGCCTCCATTTAGGCATAAAAAATGCCTGTAGTTGAAGGCTCCGCTCTTCCCTTACATTATAACCGTACGAGCACAAACAGGTATATAAAGAAACAGAGAGGAAAAACTAAAAATAAAAATACAATCACTTTTCTACGAGTGTGTGTGTGCGTGCGTGTTGGAGTGTGTGTTTGGGGGTGTGTGTATATGTGTGTGTGTAAGAGAGAGTGAGGGAGCTTTTAAGTCTACATAAGTGATTAAATAAGCGAATAAAATCACCAATAATATTTATTATTAAGTCGCACGTTGTAAAAGTAACTCTGTGTCATTATAATTTAAACTGTGAAGCCATGTCTTTAACTTTTCTTTACATTCATAAACTTTTTTATCATATAAATATATATTAGTTTGTTTATTTTATTGTATAAAAATGCTGAACGTTTTTTGTATTGTCTACTGGCAAATTCTGTCCTAGGTGCAGGAATGTTTACTATGCAGTGTTTTTTTCTTTGTTTTAGTATTTTAGCATCATATGGTATCCAGTGGCGTAGCTAGCATGGGTGGCACCCGGTGTGCATAATTGTGGTGTCACCCAAGAATGAAATCTGTTAAAATGAATAAACGTATAGTATGTTTTTATTTAATTATTACAAATAAGTCTTTCATAATTACAATAGAAATTTTGATAATTATAGTTACTAATTACTTATACCTACATTTGTTTATACTAATCTAAGTACAAGCATTAAAATCTCTTTTTTCTAGCTTTAACAGCTGCAAACTCGGAAATCACATCATCAAAATTTATATTTTGTGTTGCCTCATGTTCTATTGTTATTATGCCAAGATTTTTAAGTCTGTTTTTGGTCATTATTGGCCGCAAGTAATTTTGAATTAATTTTAGTTTGCTGAAACTCCTCTCACATGAAGCAACTGATGCGCAAATTGTCATAAATAACTAGTGCGACCATAAGATTCGGAAGAGATTCTGTAAAGTCCCATTCCACGATGAATTTCAAAAAGTCTAGAGTCATTCAGGTAGAAACTGTAACATTGGCCGCTTTTTAAATGTCTTTTCAACCTCGGTATCTCTAAAAGGAGTTCTGTTTCTGATATCTCATCATAAAAAACCAGTAAATTTTAAAAGTTCGCGAAAGAAATGAGCAATGATAGGCGACAAGCAACAACTTTTTCCTGGGGAATCCCCAATCATAGATAGTGTAGTAGGGCTAAATAAAACGACAACATTTTGAGGGGATCCCCGATCGATTGAGCCATAGAGCCATGAACACTAGGACCAAGAGTGTTGATTCTTGGTCCTAGCATGAACATAAAAATAAGTGTGTATCCTGGAAAAAAATCATGGTCTAATGTGTGGTCAGATTGAATAATTTCTTGTTAACATTTATTTCAAATAATACGTGCATTTATAAATAATCACAATTGATAAATTAAATTATTTTGTTGGGATAACTTCATTAAAATAGCTTCAAACCCAAATTATTTATCATTAAAAAACGTGACAGTTTGTGTAAATTTTTTTATACAGTCAGGTGTCACCCTGGAACCGGTGACACCCGGTGCGGACCGCCCCCGACGCCCCCCCCTAGCTACGCCACTGATGGTATCTCTTTGTGCGTTTTGAGGATGATAAGGAGGATATACAATTTCCTCACTGACAGCAGATTACATAATTCGTAAAGCTTGTCAGTAGAGAATCTTCTTTTTTTGAAGTACATCACCTTAAGTATCGCTCTTTGGGCGCGTTCTACACCTAGAAAACTGGTTTTGGCTGCTCCCCCCCAAACAGTTATGCAATACACTATAACAGGCTGGACCAAAGATACATAAACTTCATTTAATAGATTTCTGTGGTTGTTCTTATTATTACTGACAGGTATTCTCCTTGGTACAACATATCTCAGCTCTTTGAATATCCATATAAGTTTCCTTAGTCGACTCATGACTTGTTCCAGTTGTGGATACCAGGAAAGACGCTGGTCAATAATCACTCCTAGATATTTAACTTGGGTAACTTGCTGGATAGTTGGACAACTGCAGCTAGTTCTACCTGTACCAATGACGCACGAGTGGATTCTTAAATTAAATTCTGAGTCTGGTTGTACCCGGTTATAAATGTTAAAGCAAATGTAGTTGGTTTTACTAGCATTCAGGGTGAGCAGATTATCTTTTAACCAAGTTGCAACAAGAGCAAGCCCATCTTCTGCGCTATTTTTAACATCATCCCATGTTTTCCCTGTAAAGACGACAGCTGTATGATCGGCGTATGAGAATACTTTGGCGTTATTAATCTTCATGTTGCAGTGGTCGTTTATATAAATTAAAAACAGCGTAGGCCCTAGTACACTTCCTTGAGGTACGCCGTATGATACATCTGCGCTCTCACCAACAATTTGTCCAAGTTTCACTTTTTGTGTTCTACCGGAAAGATAATCTTTAAATAGTGCCAGGGGTATTCCACGAACTCCAATAGCTTCAAGCTTGCGTAAAAGAATGGGAGTAGAGACAGTGTCAAAGGCTTTTCTTAGATCCAGAAAGGCTGCCATACATTTATTTCCTTTATCAAGCTGTTCAGTTACTAGTGAACTTAGTGCAATAACAGCATCTTCAGTTGACTTTTTTTTGCCTGAATCCAAATTAAGAAGGTGACAGAATATCAAATCTTTCCAGATACTTCAAAAGGCGAGTATTTATCAACTTTTCTATAATCTTAGAAATTGCAGTTAGAACGGAAATAGGACGATAATTGTTGACGTCGCCTCTACCACCACCCTTATATACACCGGTGTAATAATAGATTTTTTCAAGGGGCCTGGAAACACACCTTTTTGAAAACATAGATTGGCAACTTAATTTTTAGCAAGCTTCAGGAAGCAAGTAGGTATATTATCCCATCCGGGGGCACTGTCAGATTTCAGATTCATAAGAGTAGTACAAACTTCAGATTGATCAGTTTCCAGAAATACCATTGAGTTTAGCTGTGATGGCGAATTATTTAGGGGTTTACTAAATGAGTTAGTACCAGATGATATGTTTTGGGCCAGATACTTGCAAAATATTTATTTATAAAGTTTGCAGATTCCATGGGAGATGGTTTAACCTGCAGCAATTCCAAGTTCTCTGTTTGTGATTTATTAGTATAGGTGATATTTTTTATATTTTTCCAAAGAAGTCTATTGTTTTTGATAGCATTAGTAATTTGTTCCCTATTATATTTTCTTTTTAACTTTTTAGGAGATTATTACAATAGTTTCTATACCGCGTATATGTCATTTTGGCAATTTCATTGTGAGGATCATTTTGTGCCTTTTTCTGTAACGCATTGCGATTCCGAATACATCTCGGAATACCTTGAGTAATCCAAGGTTTTAATAAACGCTTACTGCTTGGGATGGTAATATCGCGTGTACTAGCATTCAAGGATCCAGTAATTTTTTCTATTAAAGAGAATATAACTACACTTGGGTCATCAATGAACAGAAGTTCAGCTAAATTTTTATTTCCCAAATGTAGGAGAGCACTGTTAAAATCTATAGTTTTTTTAATTTTATCTGGAATGATTTTGTCTTTTGCTTTAGCTAAAGAAAGAAAGGTGGTATAGTGGTCTGTAGTGGTAGTGTGTAAGATAGCTATAAATGCCGATATTTTTTTGGGATTAATTTTTAGCATAAAATGATCAAGGCAACTCATTTCTCTAGTGGGTAATGTATGCCCGGCCAGAATTCCATGTGACGATAATATAGTAAGATAATTTATTCTATTTTTACGTTCATAATATTGTTCATTGTCCCTGGTTCTTAAGTTTATATTTAATAGGTTGGGGAAAAAGCTTCTTCGCATTTTTTAAGAAAATTCAAAACATTTTTTAGTATAGTTTATTTACATTTAACTAAAGTATGTAGGTACCATTTTGTTCGACAACTTTTTGCCAGCTTGTAGGTAGGGACATGATCCCATTGCTATAGAAATTTTGGGACTTCTGGTCAAAATACCGCGACAAGTGGTTTTGGCAGTCCTCTCGTGATGTTAACCTGACACTACCTAAAGAATTCTGAAGAGACCGAAACAGGTGGAAATCTGAAGGTGCAAGGTCAGGACTATACGGCGGATGCATTAACACCTCCCAGCCAAACTCTCTTAATTTTTGCTGAGTGGCTAAAGATGTGTGAGGTCTAGCGTTATCATGATGAAAAACCACACCCTTCTGTTGATTAATTCCGGCCGCTTTCTCTCAACTTCTTGCTTTAATCTCATCAGTTGTTCGCAGTAGAGTTCAGAATCGATGGTCCTGCCTGGTGGTAACAGCTCATAATGAATAATGCCCTTCCAATCCCACCACACACACAGCATCACCTTGTTGCGAGTTAACCCGGGTTTCGCCACAGTCTGTGAAGCCTGACCGGCCTTTGACCACGACCTTTTTCGCACGTTCTTGTCTTACGTGATCCACTTTTCATCACCAGTTATCAGCTTCTTCAAAAATGGTTCGGTTTCATTACGTCGTAATAAAGAATCACAAATAAGTACACGGTTCATTAGGTTTCTTTCAGTGAGCTCGTGAGGTACCCAAATGTCGAGCTTTTTTGTGTACCCAGTTTTTTTCAAATGCGCCAAAACTGTTTTGTGGTCAATTTCCAGTTCTTCAGCTACGTCGTAACTACTGATATGCCGATCTTGCTCCACTTTTTCAAAAATGGCATCCATTTTATCCGTAATAGGGCGACCAGAGCGACGTGCATCTTTGACATCAAAATTTCCGAATTGAAAACGCTTAAACCAAATTTGTACTACTCTCACAGACACTACACTAGGTCCATAAACATCGCAAATTTTTTTCGCGGCTTGCGTTGCATTTTTACCTTTTTTGTAGTAAAATTTTAAAATGTATCGAATTTCTTCATTAGATTCACTCATCTTGACGGTACGAAAAACAAATGAAAATCACACATTTTCCTAATTTGAATTTGGAATTATGTTCTTTAAAATTTAAACTTTCAATGATACTAAAACCAGCCAGATACAAATAGTATAGCCAAAGAGATTTTATTACAAGTTCATACATACTATAATGCGAAAAGACTTTTTCCCCAATCTAATATATCCCCTGCGATCACAATGTTTCCTTTTTGTACGTTTAATGATTCCAAATGTAAACATAAAGAGTCAATAAAATTATCTGCGCTTAGATTTGCAGGGGACCTATACACGCCAAGGACAGTGTTACCTAGTACCTCAATTTGAAGACGAGATGCGTGCACGAGTTTAACTTCTGTAACTTTATGTTTTAAAGATTTTTTCACATACGTAACGACTCCATCATGTTTATTTGAAAGGTTTGTGGTGTAATAACAATTGTAATTATCCAGTTGAGGTACAGGTTTATTTAAATTAAGTTGGCATTCCGTCAGTATAATGGTGTCAGTTTCAAACTTAAGACTAGATTATGTTAGTAAAAAGTCATCAAAATTGCAGCAAATGCCTCTAATGTTCTGGGAAATTATGAACTTATATAAACTTGTTTTTGTTCTCTTGGTCTACCTATTGTAAGAGGTCAGTGTCTCTCTAACCAAAAAACCAACAGTAGTCTGCCAGCATTCCAGGGGTCCATTTTCCCTGATAATGCTTTCGAAAGTGAGTTTTGCTAGTGAAAGCGCTCACCGTGCTCATCACTTACTGCACCTAGATTTTCTTTAGGCGTGAATGCAAGAAGTGCATCTTTAACGACATGTTGTAACCCAATTCCTTGTAAGTATTTAACAATTGACTTACAAGGCCCTCATATTGAGGAGACCGTTTATATAAAAAAAAAATCCGTGACTTGAACATTTGCCAACCAAGCATTTTTTTCTTCATTGTTTAAGGTGGAAATGAACACATATGTGGCACCCAAATTTGTCTTGGTTGCGAATGTCTAAACCAAAGTATGCACTATAACACTTCGTAATTAAAGGCGTACGGTGAATATAAACCACAAATAAAGCGAAATGAGAATTAACACAACTGCGAAACATGGTGAAAGAACTGCAGTGCTATCCCGTACAAATCTCACCGTGAAAACTTAGGTGAGGTGAGCGTGGGGTGAGCTGTCAATAGTGTCAATCCCTAGCATCTGGTGGAATGATAGCTCACGTCAATACCTACGCTTTCACGGTGATATTTAACAAAATAGACCGGCTGAATGTACACTAACACTACAAAATGTTATTGTGATAGTTTGTAACAAAAATTTAACGCTACCCTCATAAACAGATAAAAAAATGATGATGCAGATGACAGTACAGTTTCAGAGAAATACTTGCCCAGCCCAAAAAGCCAGCGGGGCCGAAGTTCGTTCCTTGAGAGAGGCCATGATAGAGCGGACGGATTTGACCTTAAGCCTTGTCTCCCAGTGGGGTGATGATAATCTAGTCTCCTTTAACGCCACCAAAACACAGACTTGTCCTTTTACCGCTAATGGAGTCGTTTCCCTCAAACTCCTACTTTTCGGGGTACATCTTTTCCTGTAATTAATCGGCTTGAGCTCCTAGGTTGACGTCTGGACGCAACTTTGGCGCCATCATCGAGTACAAAGCCCAAACTGCGGCCAAGAAACTGGGCATCCTAAATAGGGTGAAGCGATACTTTACGCCTGGACAGCTTTTAACTCTTTACAAAGCGCAAGTCCGATCCTGCATGGAGTATTGCAGCTACCTTTGGGATGGATCAGCTAAGTACCAACTAGCCGCGCTTGACTCGGTGGAACGCAGAGCTAAGAGGCTCATTGGCGACGTAAACTGGTGGATGCCAAGATTCATAGCTTGGCTCATCGCCGCAAGGTTGCCTGCTTGTCGGTCTTCTACAGATTGTACTTCGGTGAGTGTGCCCAAGAACTCCACGACCTCATTCCGCCGGCCTCCTTCTACCAACGGACATCTAGACGCACTGCCAGTTACCATCCCTACCTAGTTGCTATTCCACCAATTCGCACAAAGCGTTTCCAAATGTCTTTTATAATGCGCACAGCAAAAGAGTGGAACTCACTACCTGCGTCTGTGTTTCGACCGCATACAACCCTAATCTCTTCAAAGTGAGAGTGAACAGGCTTCTTCTGAGTAAGCTCACTCCATCGTCGACTCTGTCTCTGTCTCCGACCTAGACTAGAGTCAAGAGCAAACTCGTCTTAAAAAAAGATTATTTTTCTGGTATTAGGTGCATAATTATCTACAAAATACGCTACGAATTTTCCCCGGGAAATTTTGAGTGTTGCCTAGTGTTATGAATGATCTGTAAACAAAATTCCACACATTTATTATTTCTTTTTGCTTCAGAGTCACACAGTACAGACAGTACAGACCTGATGTATCAACCCCTTTAACGTGCATCTCACCTGCAAATAAACCCGACATTCATACTTCTTTTCATTTAGCAAGTAGATATAATTAACAAGTCACAATGAATGTTAAGCAAATTAAATCTGCCGCCGCCGCCGGCAAAAAGAAAATTAAACAGTTGCCCACAGTTGCCTCGTCTGTGGGGGGATTTAAACCAGTATTAGCCCGCTCCGACGACTCGAAATCAGCAGTTAGCGCTAAAACGGGGTGACGATGCTGTATGCAGAAATTCGTACTGTCTGACTGTCTATTTATGTGGGTTTGTTGTGTCTGACTGTCTATTTATGTGGGTTTGTTGACTTGTGTCTGACTGTCTACGAGTATTGTGCTTGAGATCATTCGTTTTTTGAAATTGGTGGTGAGATTTGGAAGCAAATGTTGCTCTCGTTCGTTCTTTTGTATTATATTGTTTTGTTATGCCTTGAAGTTCTGCTAATAAAACTAGGTTTTCCAGCAGGTAATGTCATTCCAGACGTGTCGGAATACCGTCCCGTCGGACTATGAGAGTGAGGGTACAGGAAGTGCACCTGACACGGCGTTTTTGAACAGTTAAATAGGGAAGAACTTAGCTTAGGTATACAAGATGTAACTTCAATAATGCACAACCTCTTAAGGGGTCATTGTACTCATCATTATGATCAACTTTTACTATGGGACCACACCTGAAATCGCGAAAAATAAATCAGCTGTTCCCTACATATTTTACGTTCGTATAACTCGTCAAAATATAGGGAACAGCTGACTTTTTCTTTCTTTTTTGTCCTGTCATTGAAATGTTATAAAAAGATAAAAATAAAAGTTTTTAAAGGTTTTTATTGCGTAAAATAAACAATTAGTGGTCTGTATTTCTGAGTTTACGGCATCCATATTTCGCACTAGCTCTTAAGCATATCTCATACGTGCTCAATGGGATTCAAGTCTGATGAATGAGCAGGCCACGATAGTACGTAAATATAGCTGCAGCAAGTGTGTTTGCAACGACTATGGCAGTGTGTGGACGTGAATTATCATGCATAAGCTGCGCAACAGTGTGGCGGTAATTAGGTCACCTGTCGATGTGTCAAACGTAAGCACATGTCGCGGAGCCGGCCTCGATATATCGTCGTCGAATTCCACGTCAGCAGTTTCGTCGCCAGCGCATCCGTCGTTTGCTGAGCTTGCAGAGCGCCCCGCCCGCGCGCCCCGCAGCCCCGCGCTCGTCACCGCGGCTCCTCCACGCAGCGCCGCCCGAGCCCCTCGCCCCATCCCGCAGCCAGTACTTGAAGCCCAGCCGAAACCTCTGCAAAGGGATTTCGCTAGCGTCACTGCGAGTGCTCCTGGCGCTTCTAGTATCAAGCCCATGCCAGAAAAGGCGCTGAATAGGGCTGATAAAGATGATGGTTTTGTGACGGTGCAAAGGAGGAAGCGCCGATCGCGACCAAACAAGAACCGCTGCGGCAAAGCTCCTACAGTGCCTGAAATAAACCTGCGTGCCGCAAAGCCGAACACACCGGTGTACATCTCCCGCCTGCACTACACCACTAAGGCGGAGGACATCGTAGAGTACGTGCGACAAAAGACGAGGTACACGCCGAGGGTGCAGTTATTGGAATCACGCCGGAACGTCAACTTCAAGGCGTTTGTCGTGCGTGTACCGAACTGTTATCTGCCCCTCGTCATGGAAGAAGACTTTTGGCCCCAGGACGTGGTGTTCCGTCGCTTCCGCGGACAAGTTCCACAGGACAGCACAAAGTCAAGCTAGTGCAAAGTGAAGTGTTACTAACATAGTCTTAAGCTTTATTTATTAACACAAGATTTTGTTTACAAAAATATGTATGTTTACGTTAAGGTATTTTTCTATGGGCCTATGTCGCCTGAAATAAATGGTATTATTATTATATTATATAAGCAGAAATGAAGCACCAAATTAGTTCCACAAAGGAATTACAACATCTGAT
This sequence comes from Dicycla oo, assembly GCA_948252095.1. Taxonomy (NCBI): domain Eukaryota; kingdom Metazoa; phylum Arthropoda; class Insecta; order Lepidoptera; family Noctuidae; genus Dicycla; species Dicycla oo. The sequence goes on along the minus strand of OX411729.1, from coordinate 13,112,718 downwards.
GCAATCGTTTCAGTGTAAATCTTTGATCGCATTGAGATACTCTGACCCAAATCAGTTTGGTTTTTCCGCCGATCCAAATACCCGCCCATATCATGATTGTTCCACCACTGTACTGAGTTCCTGGCATGATTTTAATAGTTCTTGGCTTCCAGGAGTCCTCCAATACCGTGTAGGTCTAGTATCTGGCCTCATATCATAGCGAGATTCGTCAGAAAACACAAAAAAAAACGCCACTTTTCTTCTACCCAATTTCTGTGTTCACAAGCTCATTGTAATAACGGGCTCTGCGATTGCGGGAGTCAATAGGTGGTGTACACACGTAGCGGCTTTCGGGAACGGAGATTGACTTCATGTAAGCGATTTCTTATGGTTTAATTTCTTATTAACATCTCTGAAGAGCTATGGAGCCTCGTAGCGTATGGTGATGCGAGCTCGTCCTCCATGTCGCTTTGCCACGCTGCCAGTGATGCGGTAACGTGTCCAAAGCCGACTTATGACACATTGTGTATTGATTGAAGCATACTTACCTCCAACGACAGATAAAGCGGCTTCATCCCAACTCTCAGCAATCCCATCCCTACACGATTTAAAAAAAAACCCAACAAAAAGTCTCAACTCTACACGAAACAATAAAAACGTACGGTGAGAATGAAAAACATTTAGACGATATTAAAATATTAGGTTGGGGAAAAAGTCTTTTCGCATTATAGTATGTATGAACTTGTAATAAAATCTCTTTGGCTATACTATTTGTATCTGGCTGGTTTTGGTATCATTGAAAGTTTAAATTTTAAAGAACATAATTCCAAATTCAAATTAGGAAAATGTGTGATTTTCATTTGTTTTTCGTAACGTCAAGATGAGTGAATCTAATGAAGAAATTCGATACATTTTAAAATTTTACTACAAAAAAGGTAAAAATGCAACGCAAGCCGCGAAAAAAATTTGCGGTGTTTATGGACCTAGTGTAGTGTCTGTGAGACTAGCACAAATTTGGTTTAAGCGTTTTCAATCCGGAAATTTTGATGTCAAAGATGCACGTCGCTCTGGTCGCCCTATTACGGATTAAATCAATGCCATTTTTGAAAAAGTGGAGCAAGATCGGCATATCAGTAGTTACGACGTAGCTGAAGAACTGGAAATTGACCACAAAACAGTTTTGGCGCATTTGAAAAAAACTGGGTACACAAAAAAGCTCGACATTTGGGTATCTCACGAGCTCACTGAAACCTAATGAACCGTGTACTCATTTGTGATTCTTTATTACGATGTAATGAAACCGAACCATTTTTGAAGAAGCTGATAACTGGTGATGAAAAGTGGATCACGTATGACAAGAACGTGCGAAAAAGGTCGTGGTCAAAGGCCGGTCAGCCTTCACAGACTGGCGAAACCCGGGTTAACTCGCAACAAGGTGATGCTGTGTGTGTGGTGGGATTGGAAGGGCATTATTCATTATGAGCTGTTACCACCAGGCAGGACCATCGATTCTGAACTCTACTGCGAACAACTGATGAGATTAAAGCAAGAAGTTGAGAGAAAGCGGCTGGAATTAATCAACAGAAGGGGTGTGGTTTTTCATCATGATAACGCTAGACCTCACACATCTATAGCCACTCAGCAAAAATTAAGAGAGTTTGGCTGGGAGGTGTTAATGTATCCGCCGTATAGTCCTGACCTTGCACCTTCAGATTTCCACCTGTTTCGGTCTCTTCAGAATTCTTTAGGCAGTGTCAGGTTAACATCACGAGAGGACTGCCAAAACCATTTGTCGCGGTATTTTGACCAGAAGTCCCAAAATTTCTATAGCAATGGGATCATCTCCCTACCTACAAGATGGCAAAAAGTTATCGAACAAAATGGTACCTACATACTTTAGTTAAATGTAAATAAACTATATTAAAAAATGTTTTGCATTTTCATAAAAAATGCGAAGAAACTTTTTCCCCAACCTATTACTTTAATCTCCATGCTTATAATGACAATGGGCTATTTTCCAAGCCATGTTCTACAAAAATCACACAGGTGGCGCTATCCTTCACCATTGAACAAATACGACTTTTGTTTTAGAAAAGAAGCCGTCGTTTTTAAAAATGTATTGTATATTTTGTGGAACATGGCCTGGATAACATTGTAGCTGATTACTATGATTATGATAATGACAATATAACATATTTTTTTTAAACATAACAACAATCACAGGTTTTTCCCTTAAAATAAATAATAATTTAAATCTTACGTTAGATCTTACGTTAAATCTTATGTTAAAAATCAAAAACACTACATAATAGACTGGCTGAATGCGCTCTGATTTTTCGACACGTCATGTTCAACGGGAAAAGTTTTCAAATGCACTTTCAAATATCCGATTTTGATTTTAAAGAATATATAATAACAATCATCTTTTTTATCAAAACAGGTAAATAACACTCATCCCATTTAAAATGGTGAAAATCGGAAAAAATATCTTGGTTACCATAGCAGTTTTTTTTTAAACTATTCAAATTAGTTCTTGGAAACAGGTGAGTTACCTACCCGTTACTTTTGATCCATTATTTAAGGGGGGACACCCACTTCCCAACGTTAACCTTCGCGTTGGGCCTCCCTTTTCGTTGGAGGAACACCGTACCTACCTCGTTCCTCCACACCAACAACCATTTTGTCGAGAGTCATGTCAATCAAAAAATCAAAATCAAAAGTCATTTATTCAAACTAGGCTGAGAATCAGCACTTTTCGAACGTCAAAATTACATAAGACAGTCCCCCAAAACGCCCGCCCTTCACCACTTCCTAGTGCTTTGGCTGAGGAGAAGAAGTGGCGCAACAAACTCCCCAGCAGCACAGCTGTCTGTTCAGTTAAAAAAAATCTATACAACACTGCGCAATGGAGACGTGTGCTCTAAAGAGATCTTATACAAACTTTATAGGCGCAGGCATTCAACCTACAATATTTATTTCTCACAAATTAGTCACCTCCCCTCAGTCCTAATAAAAATAAAATTCACACATTTTCGTGAAACCTAAAATTTTTCGTTTCAACTTTACTTTTACTTTTTCTATAATTATTTATGAAATCGTGTAGTGGGGAATGTTTGCTAGGTAATTGTAAATCGTATAGAGATGGGATCGGTGATAGTTGGGCCGATAGAGCGCCAAAAGGAAAACATTACCTCTAGCACTATGAAACGTTATAGAAACGTGTTTCTCGTTAACCTCGGGTATCATATGAAACGCAATAAACCAAAAAATATGAATAAGTAATTGAAGCTAGACCACAGACGTAGCGGAAATCAGAATACAAAAAACCTTATCAAATTCCGAAGAACTTCATCAATTAATTTAAAGAGCAATAAAAAAGTAATTAGTTATCAGTTTCTAGCCAATTCTTGACCATTTGAAATGATGTGTGTACGATTACATCGCACATTTATTTAGCACTCTAGCATAAGCATTTTTCCTTAATGTATATCGAAATTATTACTAATATTGTTGAGTACATTTTCTACCGTTTCATTGTAAACACGTACAATCAATACCTAAATATTTTATCAAGAAGTCATCAAGAATAGTTTTCTTCCATCTCAACTTATCACATGTATTAGCAACCAAGTGCTCGTACGGGCTCGTGTAGACGACACCGCCATCGCGCCGCCACCGCGACGCCACCGCGCCACCACCGCGCCGCCACCGCGCCGCCACCACATCTATGAGCTGTGTACACGAGTCGCGTCCGCGCCGCCGCCGCGCCGCCACCGCGCCGCCACCACACCTATGAGCTGTGTACACGAGTCACGTCCGCGCCGCCGCCGCGCCGCCACCGCGCCGCCACCACACCTATGAGCTGTGTACACGAGTCGCGTCCGCGCCGCCGCCGCGCCGCCACCGCGCCGCCACCACACCTATGAGCTGTGTACACGAGTCGCGTCCGCGCCGCCGCCGCGCCGCCACCGCGCCGCCACCACGCCTATGAGCTGTGTACACGAGTCGCGTCCGCGCCGCCGCCGCGCCGCCTCCGCGCCGCCACCACACCTATGAGCTGTGTACACGAGTCGCGTCCGCGCCGCCGCCGCGCCGCCACCGCGCCGCCACCACACCTATGAGCTGTGTACACGAGTCGCGTCCGCGCCGCCGCCGCGCCGCCACCGCGCCGCCACCACACCTATGAGCTGTGTACACGAGTCGCGTCCGCGCCGCCGCCGCGCCGCCACCGCGCCGCCACCACACCTATGAGCTGTGTACACGAGTCGCGTCCGCGCCGCCGCCGCGCCGCCACCGCGCCGCCACCACACCTATGAGCTGTGTACACGAGACGCGTCCGCGCCGCCGCCGCGCCGCCACCGCGCCGCCACCACACCTATGAGCTGTGTACACGAGTCGCGTCCGCGCCGCCGCCGCGCCGCCACCGCGCCGCCACCACACCTATGAGCTGTGTACACGAGTCGCGTCCGCGCCGCCGCCGCGCCGCCACCGCGCCGCCACCACACCTATGAGCTGTGTACACGAGTCGCGTCCGCGCCGCCGCCGCGCCGCCACCGCGCCGCCACCACACCTATGAGCTGTGTACACGAGTCGCGTCCGCGCCGCCGCCGCACCTGCGAGCTGCGTACACGATACACAAATATTCTATTTCCTGAAATGGCGTAAGAAGTGATTTTTGATAGTTTACATGCCAACCCAACTTCAGTTTACTTTTTTTTGTATCTATAATTACTTTGGTGTGTTCTATGAGTTGTGTCTGATTTTGACTGGCTATTAAAAATCGTCTAAATATACTATTATTCTTATGCCTTGTTTCCGAAGGATTTCTATAATCCAAAGCTGATGAGAGACCGAAAGGCAAGGCTGTTAATTGTAATATTTCGCCTCCATGTATTATGCGCAGAAAGTGCCTGTGGGTTTCCTTTATGCTCAAGTGAAAATATGCTTGATGGGAGGTCGATCTTTGTTATCCAGTCCCTATGTTGTAGGAACTGAATTACATCCAGTCGAGAAATTAGCTAGAAATGCCGAGTCGAGACATGTAAATTTAGACTCTTTAAATTGAAAATAGGGCATATCCCCCCATCTGGTTTTTTGACTAAAATATCTTGGAGTGAAAGCCAGGTGTCATGTTTATTTAGTTTTTCTAAAATGCCTGCATTTTTCAACTGTTCTATGACTTCTGTCATTTCTTGGATGGTTTTGTTGCAAACTTTTAGGGGTGGTTTTGGGATCTACCTCCTAGTGGTCCACCCCGGGCAACGGCACCACAGGCTTGCCTGTGGTACGGCTGAACGATCCCACTTAGCGGTGGTAGGCTCCGCAAGGGGCCGCCTGGCTCGCGACCACCATCCCACCGGAGTCCGGCACCAAGCAGCTTGCTGTGTTCCGTCGGTGTGTGGGAGTGCCAGTGCCTTTGGGGGAGAAGGAGATTGTCAGTTGCGCTGTTTGGCACCGGTTGTGGTCTCTGAGTCAGCTAGCCGGGTAACTCATTTTGGAGGGTAGCGGGATCCGAAGCACGGTGCCAGCCGTTGGCCGACCGCAGTCAGTAGGGGGCCCAAGTAGCACGCCAGCCACGTGCCAAAGGCTGCCCCGCCAACTCGCGAAAAATCCCGGTATGCTCCACCGTGCCAGCCGGCGACTGGATGGGAGGACCCGGTGGCCATATCCGGGGGGGTTCGGGCGTCCCCGCAGTCTCCAGATGAGTTCCCCGTAGGTTTGGTTGGCTCTAGTGTTCCACTTGGATCACTGAGCGGCGCCTCGACAAGTCGACTTTTTCCCCCAACAACTCCACTCAATATGACACACAAAGCGAAGAAAAATAAGGTAAAACAACGGCTGCACTTCCTCCCACTAAAAGTGCACCTCACTAATATCAGGGGGTTGCACTCCAATCTCGATTCGGTCCATCACCACCTTGAGACCGAGAAGCCGCACCTGTTTTTCCTAACGGAGACGAAGATAACAACCCCGTCGGACGTGGCGTACCTCAACTACCCGGGGTACTCTCTTGAACACAAGTTCAAGAAGCAAGCTGGGGTCTGTGTGTACGTCCGCGATGACATTTGTTGTCGTCGTCTCCGTTGCTTTGAGAAATCGGGTTTCTCTGCCATATGGCTACTTGTGGATACTGGCGTGGAGAAATCTCTCTACATCGGCATCTACCGATCGCATAGCGGTGACCAGGAGACAACAGCGCTCTTTAATTTCCTCGTGGAGTCGACTGACGTAGCCCAGCAACGGTACCCAACGGCGAAGCTCATTTTTCTGGGGGACTTCAACGCCCATCATAAAGAATGGTTGTTCCCATACCAGAAAACTGACCATGCTGGGTTGGAGGCGCGCAATTTTGCTTTAACGCTAGATCTAACCCAGATGGTGAATGTGGCAACGCGGGTACCGGATGTTGACGGCCATACACCCAATTGCTTGGACCTTCTGCTGGCATCTGATCCGGACAGTCTTTCAGTATCGGTCTCAGCCCCGCTGGGAACGTCTGACCACTGTCTGGTGAAATCCATATCAACCTGCTCTCCTCCAGATGCGTTCAAAGCTAAAGTAAAATCTAACCTTTGTTCAAAGGCATACTATTCTATCAACGATTACTTAAACGATAAGAATAGTTGGTCGCTGTGTTTAGCTTAAGACAATGTTTATGTTCTTTCTCCAGAATTAGCATAGCTACTGACAGGTTATATGAGTTCATATAATTATTTATTTTCTTTGACTCTCAAGGTCAATTTATTTTAATTTTATTTTTATTTATTATTGACATAATCTACTCATTTCAATGTTTATTTATTTTTTATGAGTGGTATTGCAATATGTGGTTAGCTAGTGACCTCGACAATTGATCATAGTTTTTCTTGCCCGAGCAACCGGCAGCAAGTTCGTCATGCTCCCTTAGATGTCACTGCTTGCGGTAGCGTCGGCGGTCGGGTTGTCTCCTTCCCTCAAATATGGCGAGGGGGGTAATGGCTGATCTTTGCGTTATACTCGTGAACGGGTGCTGCTTGTGGTGACAGGTCGTCTTGCTGACCTTGGTTTTGTTTTGTTATTAGTAATTTAACTCGTTGTTGATTTTACTTCGATGGTCCTAGTTTATCCCTATCTGTGACTTGTGAGTTACGACTACATGTACGGCTATATGTAAGTGGGCACGCCCTTTATTACTGGAGGCTTTTATTTAGGTATAAAGTTCTGCTTACGTTTTTAGTTTTGTATTTTGTTTCTGCTTGAGTATTGTTTTCGTTTTTTTTTTTTTTTTTTTTTTGGTATATTGGCGTGTGCTAGCTTACTTATAGCAAATAATTTAATTTAATGTTTTGTGTTGCGTAATGTACCTAAATTATTATGCGCAGTATTATATAGAATCATTTTTTTAACTGAACAGACAGCTGTGCTGCTGGGGAGTTTGTTGCGCCACTTCTTCTCCCCAGCTAAAGCACTAGGAAGTGGTGAAGGGCGGGCGTTTTTGGGGGACTGTCTTATGTAATTTTGACGTTCAAAAAGTGCTGATTCTCAGCCTAGTTTGAATAAATGACTTTTGATTTTGATTTTGATTTTTTGATGAGAGCCCTAGAGGCACGAGGCGAGTATGGCGATACGGGTCAGCAGACTGGGATGAGATGCGGCACTTTTTTGCGTCTTATCCATGGCGGCAAGTGTGCTTTTCCTCGGGTGACCCCTCGCGCTGTGCTGACGCGGTTGCGGACGTGATTCGGCAGGGGATGGAATATTTTATTCCATTCTCCGACATCCCGCTCGGTCACAAATCCCGGCCTTGGTATAATGCAGAATGTGCCCACGCTGAGGCCCGAAAAGAGACTGCCTACCAAGCCTGGGTCAAGGCCCGCGACCGCAAAGTTAGAGCGCGCAGGGTTCGCGCGAAGAAGAGAGCCTTTAATTCTGCCGCCAAGTTCTGCAAGCGGGTTTTGCGTAGGGCACGTTTTGACCATGTCGGACATATCGGGGCCAGGCTGGCTTCGCACCCTCCGGGTAGTAAACAGTTCTGGTCCCTGTCTAAAGCGGTTGAAACGAATTTCTGTCGTCCCACTTTACCTCCTATGATGAAACCTGATGGGTCGCTGGCTCACTCTGCAACTGAGAAGGCAAATTTATTTGCATCTCTCTTCGCAAGCAATTCACGTCTGGACGCTGGCTCAAAGCAACCACCTACTGTACCTCATTGTGACTCCTCGATGCCGGAGATCGCAGTACACATTAAAGAGGTCCGAAGAGTATTGTGCAGTCTAGACGTGAACAAGGCCAGCGGGCCTGACGGCATTCCAGCGAAAGTGTTGAGGCAGTGTGCGCCTGAACTGTCTCCTGTATTGACACGTTTGTTCCGCCTCTCTCTTGAAAAAAGAACGGTGCCGAAATCCTGGAAGCTTGCAAATGTACAACCAGTGCCCAAAAAAGGCGACCGTGCAGACCCTGCCCATTACCGTCCGATCGCCATTACCTCCATTCTGTGCAAAGTTTTGGAAAGGGTACTGAACAATAAGTTGCTGAACTACCTTGAAGACAATGATCTTCTCAGTGACCGTCAATATGGCTTTCGCCGGGGACGGTCAACTGGCGATCTTCTTGTGTATGTCACGCACTGCTTTGGCGAAGCCATCGAGAAACACGGCGAAGCACTGGCTGTATCGCTTGACATCTCGAAGGCCTTTGACAGGGTCTGGCACGCTGCTCTGCTCAGCAAGCTTCCTGCTTATGGCATCCCAGCTGATTTTTGTAGCTGGATATCAGATTTCCTTAGTGAACGGTCGATTAGAGTAGTTGTTGATGGCTGCTCTTCTGACCTTATGGCTATTGATGCCGGAGTTCCTCAGGGGTCTGTTCTCTCTGCAACTCTTTTCCTGCTGCACATCAATGACCTGCTTCGGCCTGGTATTGTTGGGTACGCAGATGACAGTACAGTTTCAGAGAGATACTTGTCCAGCGCAAAAACCAGCGGGGCTGAAGTTCGTTCCTTGAGAGAGGCCATGGTAGAGCGGACAGATTTGACCTTAAGCTTTGTCTCCCAGTGGGGTGATGATAATCTGGTCTCTTTTAACGCCACCAAAACGCAGGCGTGTCTTTTTACCGCTAAAACGAGTCGTTTCGCCCAAACTCCTACTTTTCGGGGTACATCTGTTCCTGTAACTGATCGACTTGAGCTCCTAGGCATGGAGTTGACATCTGGTCTCAACTTCGGCGCCACCATCGAGTACAAGGCCCAAACTGCGGCCAAGAAACTGGGCATCCTAAATAGGGTGAAGCGATACTTTGCGCCTGGACAGCTTTTAATCCTTTACAAAGCGCAAGTCCGATCCTGCATGGAGTATTGCAGTCACCTTTGGGATGGATCAGCTAAGTACCAACTAGCCGCGCTTGACTCGGTGGAACGCAGAGCTAAGAGGCTCATTGGCGACGTAAAACTGGTGGATGCCAAGCTTCATAGCTTGGCTCATCGCCGCAAGGTTGCCTGCTTGTCGGTCTTCTACAGATTGTACTTCGGAGAGTGTGCCCGAGAACTCCATGACCTCATTCCACCGGCCCCCTTCTACCACCGGACATCTAGACGCACTGCCAGTTACCATCCCTACCTGGTTGCTATTCCACCAATTCGCACTAAGCGCTTCCAAATGTCTTTTATAATGCGCACAGCAAAAGAGTGGAACTCACTACCTGCGTCTGTGTTTCCGAACGTATACAACCCTAATCTCTTCAAAGTGAGAGTGAACAGGCTTCTTCTGGGTAAGCTCACTCCATCGTCGACTTTGTCTCTGTCACCTCTGACCTAGACTAGAGTCAAGAGCAAACCCATCACAAATAAAAAAAAAAAAAAAAACTTGTTTATTAAACTTTTGTAATATAAAGGAGGTTTTGTTAAAAAAAAGATATGCGACTCTCCGCTGTTATTTTTTGAATATAATTATTGTCTGGCCCCTAGTTGTTTCCATGTTTGAACATGGAATTTCAGCCAACTGCCTTTGAATACTTTGTTTTGATTGTAACTTACCTTTAACGTTGGAGGTGTCTTGGGAGCTTGTATAACGATAGGAATGCTTCAATTCTTAGATTTTTTGTCCGAATTAAACTTACTTTTCCTATTAAAATTATTCTTATAAGATGGCTTGAAATTTTTATCGTTTACCTGATTGTTATTAGTGAATTTCTTTTTATCTTTTAAAGAACTTGGCATATTAAGCCATACCTGAGAGCCTCCTAAAGAATCAACCAGAGGAATGAGTGCTTCTCTGTTGAAGAGATTCTCTGCATTAGGTGGAATATTTTGTAATGCTAACTTAAGATTGATGTTATTAACTTCTTTTAGAATGCGGTCACGTCTAACTTCAGTACATTCTGCTCGCTTACCACATGTGACTTGCATACAGGATTCCTTATTTTTGTACGAAGGAGACGTTGAACCAAATTTCTTGGATAACTTATTATAGAGAGTGTTTGCATTGAGCTCTGTGTCAGAACTATCAGCCCAATTTACAAACTCTTGTACACCACTTTTCAAAAGTTGTCTATTTTCTAAAACAGCATTTGACATTCCCGCTAACAATTGTTCCGTACTAGCCAAATAATCTGTGCCTTTGTTGAGATGACACAGTTCCTCATTTAATTTTAATCCTAAAAAACCTGGTGTTGCTATATGTGCTTGTAAGTCCTTCTTATATCGAATACCCTTCCAGGCGTGTGAATTAAATTACTAAAGGTTGTTTAACTCTGCTAATTTTGCGGGATCGGCTACGGGTATAATCTTGGATTCGTCAAAACATATTTTCAAGTCCCTCAAACACATATTCTTATTACTAAGTGGATTACTTATCATTGGTGGTTTATTTAAAAATTGTTTACCATCCGGAGAATTTACGGAATCGTAACGGCCGCCATTATTATTTTCTTTACTATTATTATAATTTGAACTAATCGCCGTGAAAATTTTGGGGCATTTGAGCTAAACAGTCTGATAGGTATGAAACTTGGTTAATCAGAGTATCCATACGAGGATTCGAACAGGTTCCGACCTGTTTGACCCTACGCCGCTTAGATATATTGTTAGGTGGTGGCGAAGCAAAACCTTCGTCTTCCGAAGACGAGGAACTGTTTTGCGAAGAGCTTGAGCTCACAACTTTTCGCCCTCCATCCGGAGCAGCGATTTCAGCTACAGGTTCAGGTACAGAGTCCTCTGAGTTCATAATTTAAAGTATTTACCGACTCGCCGTCGAATACACAACACTGCACTAAAAAACAAGAATATACCTATATAATGTTCGTGTATATTTACTCTCCACACTATTTTAAACTGACCAAAAACAATGAATTATTAGAATCTAATAAGATTTTTGTCAGTTTTTTTAACTTTAAAATCTTTCGCTCCTAGCACGTCAAAAATCATAAACGCTATGAAAACTTTAACGGTCGGTCGCCGGGACTAGTGATGGCAACCCCTGCAGGAAGTGAGAGGTAACAACATAAATCAGCTCCTAGAAACTCCTAGAAACTAGAATCATAGACAGCATCTTTATACTGACGCTATGTCTTTCTGCTTGATATAATGATTATAATGATTTAATTTGGAAATGAATGATGTTAGCGTCGAGAAAAATACTTAATCGTGACAGGCATTCATAATTAGTACATCTAGGTCCAAAAATACAACAATAGACATGTTCGTATATTTCCAAAGTAAATTCCACTGAAAATTCTCAAGACAAACAAACAAATTCACGATCGAGACGTTGTCGACCCACATCAAAAGTAAGTCAGTCAGTAAGTCAGATCAAAAGTAAGAAGGTAGATTAGTTCATTGTCTTACTGCGCTGCATCAAAGAGCTGCTTTAAGGAAAAAAATACTTGGGGTTGCCGTTCTTTTGTTAGATGTAGATCAAATTGGTAACACACCAAAAAACAAAATTTGGGAACCAAAATAGGCGACACAACATTTTAAATATTTTGTATTTAAAATATTCTTGTGACTATTAAATCGGGTCTCAAAAGCTAGTTCAAGTTATCAAAAAAATGTATCAAAAATTACACAATTTAAGGTTATATACAGACACAAAATTTCATAATTATTAGGCTATTTTAATCATTATCTTGTCTTAGAATGGACCAAAAGGATGTGGCGACATGTAATTTTCTTTAGACAATTTAAAAATGCGTTGTTTGTTTCATTGTAAAAACATCGTTCCTCATTGCATATTTGCAATAATTTCTTGTATTTCGATTCATTTGTTAATCTACTTAACCTCAATTTGATTGAGTTCTGCATTCGATCATCAGTTTTTGTGTAAACATTTTAAGTCGGTAGGCGACACAAAAAGTAACTAAAGTACTGATTTTTACGGCGATACCCAGGTTACACAGGGTTATACAGGGTTAATTTTCATTGACCAGCCTAATTTTCACAGGATTTTCTCCCCATGAATAGGACCAACTTTGAAATCACGACAAAAAGTCAGCTGTTTCAAACATTTTGGTGGAGTAGGTAGGTATTGAACTTTTTACTAACAAAGTTGGACCCATAGTTACAGTTGTTCATTTCATGAAAATTTAGCTTGTCATTGAAAACTAACCCTATACAGGGTGTAAGTGTAAACAGTGGCAACCTTTTAAGGGTCATTGTACTCATCATTATGAACAACTTTTAGTATGGGACCAAATCAGGAAACGCGAAAAAAAAATCTGCTGTTCAGTACATTTATGTCCCTTAAAAGGTTGGCTGGTTGCGCTTCATAATTTATAGTTATTAAACTTTCTTACTTCACCTTATGGCGATTGAAGGGCATTGATTTAATAGTTCTAATTTATTAATTAAGTGTCATATATCGTTGGTTTGGTGATATCCTATTGGTAGCTGCCGCTGTCAACGCGTTGAAGCTAGTGACATCTGCTGGCTTCGAGAGTCTCGTCTTAACCACGGGATAGTGAGCACGCGTCCATTTTTTTTGCATAAGTCGCTAATTAGCTCGGAAGCGCTTCATCTCGCCCTAAACCCTGCATTGAACTTACATGAAGTGTTATCTATATTACCTAGAACTAGACTGTGTTTGTGATCCGCTGGCCAGCGTAGTGCACCTAGACTGAGCTGTTCATCCTGCACGCGGCATCCATCTGCTTCTGCTTGGGATCGCTGTATCAAAGGTATGTGGCATGATTGATAAGTTGAACTTTATCCATTGCCTTTCGTCTCATTTGTGTATTTTTTTCTCCTTGAAATTAGCACTGCTGAATCAGCAATTATAGCCTAGATTGCTCTAATAATCTAGGTTCACGCGCGTGTGACTTTACTAGGAATCTTCAAATTCTAGAGGTTATACGCATCATTTTGGTCCTTCGTACCCGGATAAATTAACTTTGGGCTTATTTACGGCCTATTTTGAGTTCTAAAAGTCTAATTTTAAGAAAAAATATCGGGAATTTTCAATATCAATTGCATATCATCACACAACTCTCGCCTCTATAACGTTACGAATAAAGCTCAGACTGCCTTGCATGCAGTAGTTCTACCGGCAAATTAATTGTTAATTTAAATCTTTGATATCACTAATTAAAACTTCGAAAAATACATTTAATGGGATATCAACGTTGTTTCATATCGCTAAATAAGTTTATTTAATAAATCAGTTAATTTTCGGCGTAATTACATATTTTTTTGGTCGTGTATGAAAATTGTGGGTAGTTGTGTATCACAATCCTCAAGTGGGCCTACGTGACTGTGGAATGTTCTAGTTCTTTGTTCTCGTACCTACGATTAGTTTTTATTTACGCATTAGAAACTTTTTTCTCTAATCGAGATTTGCTGAATGAATGATATTGATTGTTATTGTATGATACACTTGTACTGTAGGTTCGCTAGGTACAGCCTACTATATTCGTATTGCACGAGTAGGTATTTTTTTATAATATTGAGACTCAACCGCATTTGATTAATTATTGTAATTAACCATATTATCACCGCGTCGCTTGTTATTTTATTTTGTAGGGTAACTTGATCTTTTGATAGGAACCTTCAGGTAAAGTAACAGATTTGTATAAACTTTACGCGTTAGTTCTCCTCATAGGAAACAGCCGTATATTTATACATAATCACCCCCACCCCTCACTTGGTAAACGTAGTAGGTACTTACTAGATAGCTTATTTCGAACGGTCATCTACGCAATACCTACTTGTTAGGAATTCTATTGTTTCTTACGAAGGTATTTACGTTACGAATACAATCGCATCGCTTATGGAAATAACTTTACATAGGTACTTGTTTTTAAGTTTCACACTTAACTTATTGTTGGTTAAGAATCTGTACCTACTTATTATATGTATTGAATAAGTTAATCTCATATAAATAAAAGTAGTGCAGAAAAATTGTTATCGCGTTGCATTCGACATAAAGGTTAACTTATCGGGTTGTAGGTAGGTATATCTAAGCAAATTATAAATATATTATGATATAGATGGGTACGTCGTTAAGGTATTTGGCGTGCTTACTATATTGATGTAAGTATTAGTCTTTGTTACTTGCACTCGGTTAAGCCGTTGTTCGCTTTATATTTTTTTTCCTACAAATTAATTATTATTGTTAGGATTCGCGTACGGATGGTTCCGTACTATTAATTACTTAATTTATAGAAATCTTTTATTGAGTTATCGGGTTGATTGGACCCCTACTTTCACTCACTCGGGTTCCGTGGATAAAATAAAAATAAATTTGTTGATTTAATTTTGTTTTGTCAGATTTTAATTTCTGTGTACAATGACTGACAAGGTTAAACTTAGATTGTTGGAAAGTAAACGCGACTCGTATTTCGCACGGGGTCAAAGGATGTTGGACTCAACAAAATCTTTAACAACCGAAAGATTACGTAAGTCTTTTATTGCTCAGGCTAAACAAATTGAGGGATTACGTGGAGAATTCAATGAGATAATGGACGAGATAAATCGGTTAAATTTGACATTAGATCCAACGTGCGACGTAAGCTATGGTGCCTTACATTCATTTGATGAGTTGGTCGGCGAGATAAAAATTACTTTATCTTCATTAACTGAATCAAATGATTCCAAGGAACCTAGCCCGAAAGTGAGCCTTAATGCTCATCATATAAAAGTACCTAAAATTGAGCTGCCTACCTTTGACGGTGATATTCAGAGCTTTCCATTCTTTTATGAGACTTTCAAACGTATTATACATAACAACGCAGATTTATCAGATTCTGATCGCATTCATTATTTGTTGAGTTGTTTAAAAGGACAGGCTAGGAACGTGGCAGCCGGTATTGTACCTTCGGGCGATAATTACCGCGTTGTCTGGGATGCGCTTATCGCAAAGTACATGGATACTCGCGCGCTCGCCACTAATTATCTAAATCAGCTGTTCTCATTAAAGCCGTTCGGATCGACACCTGCTAATATTGAAAAAGGCTTCGATAAATTAACTTCTACGGTTGCGGGACTCAAACAATTAAAAATACATAACTTAGATGATTTTATATTTATTCATTTGGGTCTTAAGTTAATAGACTCAGATATCGCAAAACATTTTGAAATGTCGCTTCGTAATCAACAAGAGTTAGATTATGATTATTTCGTAAAGTTTGTTCGTGAACAAGTAAAAATCTTGTATCGTTCGTCTTCTGCGGCAAATAAGCCCGCCCCCGCAGGAAGCTCCAGCACCTCATCTAAGGTATCGCAGGTGTTTGTGGCTACTGACTCTAAATGTTCACTTTGTCATTCCACCCATAAAAACTTGTATACTTGTAAAGAGTTTCAAAAGTTGACCGTGGAAAATAGATTTAAGTTTGTAAAAGACAATAAAAGATGTGGTAACTGCCTAAGTAGCCAACATACCGTCTCTAAGTGCCTATCTAAGTCAACATGTAGGAAATGCAACGGTAAGCATCATTCCTTATTGCATTTTGAGCAATCGACGCAAGCCCCTGCGCTGGCTCTCGCTAGCTCCCCAGCCTCCGCTTCTGCGGCCGATCCTGCTACTTCTGATCGTGTGGCTTTGTGTACGCATTCTTCTGTTCAAGTCCAGACCACCCGCAGTACCGAGGTGCTGGCTACGGCCAAGGTGTTAGTGGTGGGTAGGAAGGGTAAGGGCGTGCTGGTTAGATGTCTTTTGGACCCTGGGTCGCAAAAGAATTATATTACATCAAGTTGCTGCCGTATGCTCGGTCTAACTATATATACGGACTCAATAAATACCGTTCGTGGTATTGGTGGCACGTCGCAGCCCGTTCGCGGCTCAGTGAACCTTACGTTCAGCTCACGGTTTCGCTCGCAGCCTAGGTATGAAATTGACGCTTTAGTCTTGGATCAAATAACCGGACATCTTCCTCTGAGTGCAATAGATACTGCGCAATTGAATCATATTGATCCTAAACTACTCGCGGATGACAGTTGGGGTGTGCCAGGTAATATTGACATGTTACTTGGGGTCAAATTGTTCGCTAAGTTATTGCGACCCGGTCACTTGACCAGCGTACCCGGTTGCCCCGACGCATTGGAGACTGTGCTTGGCTACATACTTCTAGGAGAAGCGCCTATTATCGGACCTCCAACTGACACTCTGTCTTTCTTTGCTAGTTCTTTCGATAACTTTGATCTTCGTAAGTTTTGGGAGATTGAAGATGTTACTGCTCCGTCCATTGGGAGTGTGGATGATAAACATTGTGAAAAGTTTTATTGTAGCACAATTACGCGCGCTCCAAATGGCAAGTATGTTGTAGCTTTACCACTCAAAACAGACGCGTCAGCGTTAGGAAATTCTTTTGATATGGCTCGCAAGAGATTCTATACCCTCGAACGTAAACTTAAATCGCTTCCTCGCGTCAAACTTCTTTATGATGACGTCATACGGGATTATGTCAAGAACAACTATATTTCTTTGGTGCAGAATATTTTACCTGAATGTGTATTGCCCAAACGAAATTGTAAGGAGAGAGAAATGGAATACTATATTCCTCACCATGGGGTTATTCGAGAGGCTAAAGTGACCACTAAGTTGCGCGTGGTCCTAGATGCCAGTGCATGTACAGATAATGGTACCTCGCTCAATGATATCCTGTACGCAGGTCCAGTCCTTCAGGCTGACCTTTTTAACATCTTGTTAAATTTTAGGCTTTTTAGTGTCGCTATTTCCGCAGATGTCAAATCTATGTACCTACGTATAGGTATACGCCCACAGGATCGTTCCCTTCAACGTATTTTATATCGGTTTAGTGAGGAAGAAGAACTTCAAATTTATCAGTTTTCAGTGCTTCCCTTTGGATTAAAGTGTAGTCCTTTTATAGCTATTCGCACTATCCAACAGTTATGTCAGGATGAAGGAACGCAGTTACCTCTCGCCAGGGACATTTTGCAGAGAGATATTTACATGGATGACATAGTTAGTTCTATACCTAGCACTGCGCTTGCTATAGACTCGGCTCGTGAACTAATAAAAATATTCTCTCTCGGTGATTTTCAGCTGACCAAGTGGTC
Source organism: Dicycla oo (assembly GCA_948252095.1). Classification (NCBI taxonomy): domain Eukaryota; kingdom Metazoa; phylum Arthropoda; class Insecta; order Lepidoptera; family Noctuidae; genus Dicycla; species Dicycla oo. The sequence continues at coordinate 13,095,257 of OX411729.1, read as the reverse complement.
TAGCAACAATGTCGATGTTCTTCGGACTATCCCAGAGTCATTGCGACTTTCACAGAGCGTGGACCTAAATAAAGATCCGACACAGAAAATACTGGGACTTCGTTGGTTCCCCGATGAGGATTGTTTCGTATTCCAGGTTAACCCTAATGTTCGCCCTTGCACGAAACGGAATATTCTTTCTTCCATCGCACGTCTTTTCGACGTTTTAGGCCTCGTGGCACCGATAATTTTATACGCCAAGCTTCTGATCAAAGAGCTTTGGCTTGTCAAACTTGGATGGGATGACGTTCCACCTCCTCGCATTGTTCGTCTGTGGGAACAATTCCAAGCTGAACTGCCAATTATCTCAGAATTGAGATTTTTGCGACATGTTGGCGTCGTAGAACGCTGTAGACTCTCACTCGTCGGTTTTGCCGACGCTAGTGAGAAAGCTTACGGTGGTTCGGTTTACGCCCACGTTGTGAGACCCGACGGTAGTATCGTCGTTTCGCTGGTGTGTGCGAAATCTAAGGTCGCACCACTTAAAGTAGTTTCGCTAGCTCGCCTCGAGTTATGCGCCGCACTCCTCTTATCAACTGTTATAAAGCGAGTATATAATCTTTTCGCAGCTCGGCACGCCATTGAGGTAGTCGTAGCTTTTTCGGATTCAACTGTAACGTTGAGTTGGATTCATTCCGAACCGCATCGATGGCACACCTTCGTAACCAATCGTATCGCTAAGATTCATGAGAATCTTTCCGCAGATCAGTTCTTCCACGTGAAAGGGTCGGAAAATCCCAGTGATTGCCTTTCTCGCGGTTTAACGCCTGCTCAATTAGTCCATCATCCATTGTGGCTAAATGGGCCGCCATGGCTTAAACTTCCCCGCGCTGAATGGCCAGTAAAACCATTCGTTTCAAGCGAGTCGCAAGAGCTTCCCGAAATGAAGCCCGTGGCTTTACCTGTGCTCTCGCACGAATGCTCGGACAGAAGTCCTCCTTCCGACGACATTTTATACGCTCGCTCTACCAGGTTCTCGTCCTGGTTGAAATATTTAAAAACTATTTGCTTCGTTTATAAGTTTATCAAACGGCTCCCTAGAGGGCCCGTTACCGCGTCTGATCTAGAGTTCGCTGAATTTATTGTGTGGCGATTTGTGCAGAAGATTCATTTTGAAGCTGATCTCGATCGTTTAGCCCGCAATGAGTTGTGTTCTAAGCCAGTACAACGGCTAAGTCCCTTCCTCCACAAAGGACTAATCCACGTTGGAGGCCGCCTAGCAAACTCTGAGCTAGATTTTGACTCGCGTCATCAGATTCTCCTTCCGCGTCAAGATCATATAGTGGAACTTTTAGTTTCCCACTACCATGTGAAAAATTTTCACACAGGACCAACCTTGCTCGTATCTCTCTTACGACAGAAGTATTGGATCCTGTCCGCGCGACGTATTGCACGTCGCATTACTTTTAATTGTAACATTTGTTTTCGGGCAAAGCCGCGACCTACCTTTCCTATAATGGCGGATTTGCCACGTTTTCGCGTTGAGTCGGCTCCTAAGGCTTTCTCTCACACAGGTTGCGACTACGCGGGACCTTTCATGATCACTTCGGTACGTGCTAGAGGCCAAAAATCAAGGAAAGCGTATATCTGCCTTTTTACATGCCTAACCACTCGTGCTCTGCATCTTGAGATTGCCTCAGATCTTAGCACTGCGAGCTTTCTGTCCGCTTTGAAACGCTTCCTGGCGCGTAGAGGTCCGGTTCAGTGTCTTTACACAGATAACGCTACCAATTTTATTGGAGCCAAATCCTATCTACGAGATCTCTACCAATTCTTGGCTAAAGAGTATCACCCTTTATGGGAAAGAGAACTTGCAGAGCATCGAATTACACTTAAAAACATCCCCTGTAGAGCTCCACATTTTGGCGGTTGTTGGGAAAGTGAAGTAAAAGGTGTCAAAACGCATCTCTGCAAGGTCATCGGTCAGCAAATTCTTAGTTTTGATGAGCTTAACACTATGCTTACTCAAGTAGAAGCTTTATTAAACTCGAGGCCTCTGTATGCGATCAGCTCGGATCCGTCAGAGCCCACTTCATTATCGCCGGCGCACTTTTTGCATACGAAACCTCTTTTATTTCTTCCTGCCCGCGAAGTCAATGAAACGCGGTTACATCTTATTTCGCGATATGAATTAACCGATAAAATGGTCCAATCTTTTTGGAAGCGGTGGCGCCAAGAGTACTTGCACACCCTACAATCCAAACAGAAATGGAACACCCCTGCCAATCCAATACGAGTCGGTATGGTTGTCGTCTCCATGCAGGACAATGTGATGCCTCTGCATTGGCCGTTAGGAGTAATTACAGAAATATTTCCAGACAAAAACGGAGTTTGTAGAGTCGCATCCGTAAAGACTAAAAGCGGGATCCTTCAGAGTCGGCCGGTAGTAAAGTTGTGCCCTTTGCCAACTCAATAAGTTTTGTTGAATTAATATTAAGTTTACCTTGCACCAATGTGCAGTATTAGATTTAGATACCGCGTAGAATAGTTAGTTAAATATTCTTATTTGTAATCTACAGTCGCAAGTTTAGAGTTCTTATAACTTTGGTAGAGTTGTGATGATCTGCAATTATATGTGCTGTTCCTTGTGTTTCGAAAGTAGGAACTTTCAAGCCGGGGAAAATGGTTGCGCTTCATAATTTATAGTTATTAAACTTTCTTACTTCACCTTATGGCGATTGAAGGGCATTGATTTAATAGTTCTAATTTATTAATTAAGTGTCATATATCGTTGGTTTGGTGATATCCTATTGGTAGCTGCCGCTGTCAACGCGTTGAAGCTAGTGACATCTGCTGGCTTCGAGAGTCTCGTCTTAACCACGGGATAGTGAGCACGCGTCCATTTTTTTTGCATAAGTCGCTAATTAGCTCGGAAGCGCTTCATCTCGCCCTAAACCCTGCATTGAACTTACATGAAGTGTTATCTATATTACCTAGAACTAGACTGTGTTTGTGATCCGCTGGCCAGCGTAGTGCACCTAGACTGAGCTGTTCATCCTGCACGCGGCATCCATCTGCTTCTGCTTGGGATCGCTGTATCAAAGGTATGTGGCATGATTGATAAGTTGAACTTTATCCATTGCCTTTCGTCTCATTTGTGTATTTTTTTTCTCCTTGAAATTAGCACTGCTGAATCAGCAATTATAGCCTAGATTGCTCTAATAATCTAGGTTCACGCGCGTGTGACTTTACTAGGAATCTTCAAATTCTAGAGGTTATACGCATCAGTTGGCACTGTTTACACTTACACCCTGTATAATACCGTAAGGGCGGGTTAGTTTGACTTAGGGCATAACTTTAGCCTAAATCGAGAAAAATGCTTAAACAGCCCGAAGTATCGCGACCACACAACCGAACGTCGCATGTCCTTCGGTAACTAATAAATGGCGATACAGACGCGTATTTGCGGAACATTTTGTGCACTAAACATCTGTCTCGATTTGGGCGAAAGTTATGCCCTGGGTCAAAGTAACCCGCCCTTAATGTACATAAAGGTAGTACACAGATTTTACAAGAGCGGTCGACAGACTGATTGTTGTTATCTGCTTGAAGAATTGACTTTCTGATATTTTATTTATTTATAGGTGACAGGACAACCTCGGCCCCCGTACTATACTGCAGTATCGTCAGCGCTACCTAGTATTTAAAATCAACCTACTAGGTGAATACTACGTGTCCAGTATTCACTCAGTAATAATAACAACGTTAAAACAAAAAAAAAAAAAAAAAACAATCACACATCCATCACTAATTAAATAAAAATGACCAACGAAAAATTACGTTCCTTAGTCAAATAAATAAAATGAAAAATATGGCGCGTAGCAGGAAAACTGGGAGCCCCAAGGGAAATCATTATCACATAACTAGACTTGCCACTTACATTTAATAAAGTACATTTATCAAACAAGTTTAGTGTATTTTTTTGTGAGGTTGCTATGAATATACCTTGCTTACTACCACACTCAGAACGTCACTTAATTAAAATAAATTATTAACTTTATAAATAAAATTGATCAGCGTAATATTTTAACTCTCACTCTGTCTTATTTTTGACTGACAGAGTTCCAATATTTGCTGGTCAATTGTGAAGTGCTTGATAAATTATTATTGAGTGACATCTCTCAGTGCGCCTATAGGCTTTGACTATAAATATGGCTTTTACGTCCTCGTTATTATAATGATGGCATATAAGAAGCAAGAAAAAAATCGCAATCACGATGCAAAAGGAATGTGTAGACCGGTAAGTATCGTAGCAGGTGGCGTTCTGTAGTTTCCTCCCTCATGGGAAGAAAGCGTGAGTTTATGTATGTATACATGTATTTAAAAAAAATAACATGGAAATGAAAAGTACTGCTACTGCTAAGAACATATTCCTGTTTCAGCATTTTTATTCTATCAACCAATAAGAACTTATTTCGCAACAAAATACGATCCTTGTAGCTTGTAGCACAAATAACAAACAAATGCCGGTCGTGAGTGCCGTATTCGGGAAGCTGTCAATGTCATTCAGGTGCCATAAGATCCTTGTAGCACTATTTAACAAACAAATACCAGTCGTGAGTGCCTTATTCGGGAAGCTGTCAATATCATTTAGGCGCCATAAGATCCTTGTAGCACTCTATATCAAAGAAATGCCAGTCGCGGGTGCCTTATTCGGGAAGTTGTCAATATCATTCAGGAGCCATAAGATCCTTGTAGCTTGTAGCACTTTATCAAACAAATGCCAGTCGCGAGTGCCTTATTCTGGAAGCTGTCAATGTCATTCAGGCGCCATAAGATCCTTGTAGCACTCTATATCAAAGTAATGCCAGTCGCGGGTGCCTTATTCGGGAAGTTGTCAATATCATTTAGACGTCATAAGATCCTTGTAGCTTGTAGCACTCTTTAACAAACAAATGCCAGTCGCGAGTGCCTTATTCTGGAAGCTGTCAATGTTATTCAGGCGCCATAAGATCCTTGTAGCACTCTGTATCAAACAAATGCCAGTCACAGGTGCCTTATTCGGGAAGCTGTCAATGTCATTCAGTCGCCATAAAATCCTTGTAGCACTCTTTAACAAGCAAATGCCAGTCGCTAGTACCGTATTCGGGAAGCTGTCAATGTCATTCAGGCGCCATAAGATCCTTGTAGCACTCTATATCAAACAAATGCCAGTCGTGAGTGCCATATTCGAGAAGCTGTCAATGTCATTCAGGCGCCATAATATCCTTGTAGCTTGTAGCACTCTTAAACAAAAAAATGCCAGTCGCAAGTGCCTTATTCGAGAAGCCGTCAATGTCATTCAGGCGCAATAACATCCTTGTACACTCCTACCAACTTATCTGTGAAATGGCGAAAATTGGAATTACGGCCGTCATGTTGAAATGTCATTCGATTGTCAGTGTCTACCACGTTCGGGTTCTTTGGTTGTTTTGTCGTGATATTACTGAATTTATAAAGTTAAATATGCCGAAAGCTATTAAAAGTGATGCTTGAAACATTATTCTAAAGGTTAAAACCTTTTTTGAAGAAGAAGCTCGGGCGGGGTCTCTGATTATTCTATTTAATCAAATGTACGAGTACAAACGAATTTCGGCAGCGACAGGTTAGTGTTGTCAACTTTGTCCACGAAATATTAGTTTCTATTCTTGCTGCAGGTTAGCGTAACGGTAACGTACATCTAATAGGTAACCTGCTAAGTGAGTGAGCAAACTAACCTGCCAGATTTCAAATTTCTACTAACATTTATTTTGTTATCTTATATTTCAGGTGTGAGTCAAGGACTAATTTCAAAAATAGTTAAGGAAGGGCACGCAGCAGAATAAACTGGTACAAAAATTCGGACACCAGGCAAGGTGAGAAAACGTAAAAGTGGATTTGTGCATGTTGATGATTTTGACATGGGAGTTATACGGAGGAATTAATTTTATTCTGCTAAAAAAGAGGTCCGTACTATTTAAAAGCTTTTAGAGGTCTTACAGACAGAAATAAATTACACAGGACAGCGAGAGAGTCTGCGAAAGCTGCTTCGCAAAGTGGGATTTTGTTTTAAAAAATCTCCTTCCAATCGGAAGGTTCTTATGGAGCGTAATGAAATATCAGCTTGGAGTGCTAAGTACTTGCATGCAGGGGATAAAAATAATAAATCTCTCCAGCCCCGGCCCATGATTTATTTAGATGAGACCTATATTCAATCTTCGCATACATCGGGTAAATGTTGGCAAGGAGAGGGTGAAGACGGAGTATTGGAGCCTGTATCGAAAGGGCAAAGATGTGTATGTATAACCTGTATATGAGATTGAAAAAAAATTAGAAGACAATAGACACAAATGCTTATATTTACCACCTTATCACTGTGATCTCAATCCCATTGAACTCATATGGAGCACAATGAAAAGAAAAGTTGCTGATGTAAATATTGAGCACAAAAACACTGAAATTCCCCGCCTAGTTAGAGAAGCTTTTAATTCTATTACAGTTCATGAGTGGGCACAGCATTGTAAACACATTCGCAGGTTAGAAGGAGAATAATTAAAACATGATTTGTATTTAGATAAACCTTTTATTAAAGAAGTGGTAAGTGACACTGAAACCGAAAGCGATAGTGATAATGATGATAGTGGTACGGAAATAAGCGGAGTATGGCCCCACCACCAGGATGAAGTTGTGTATGCAGGTTCATCTAAAGATCACAATTACTGTAAACCTGGTTTTCAATAAATCATTGTGAAGCAATTTGTTTTTTTATTACACTACACTACCACTAGGTACCACTGCTAATTATTATTAGTCAAATCTGGTGTTAGGAGTTAGGTACGGTCATAACTAAATGCTAGACATCCAGGTACCTCTTGCAAGGTAGGTACCTACTTAACTTCACATTAAATGAAAGTTGTATCCCCCCCGTGGAATATTTTATCTGCTGAATTTCCACTTCATTGGATTACTTTTTAGATAAAGGCATTTTTTATTGCTGAGAGACTAAACTGTTAGCGTATCTACGTAACTGTAAATTATCAAATTCTTTTTATTTATTATATTATTTTATATAGGTATCATTGTTTTTAATTTGTAAAAACTGTAATTCTTATTAAACGATTATGTCTAATGTGAAATTTCCTTCTTGAAAATTTACTCAATTTTGGGCACCTTATATTAATTAGCAACACTGAATCGACGGTGCCGTCCTCTTTCAGTTCACAGATAAGTTGGTAGGACTGTAGCTTGTAGCACTCTATCAAACAAATGCCAGTCGCGAGTGTCGTATTCGGGAAGCTGTAAATGTCATTCAGGCGCCATAAGATCCTTGTAGCTTGTAGCACTCTATCAAACAAATTCCAGTCGCGAGTGTCGTATTCGGAAAGCTGTCAATGTCACTCTGGCGCCATAAGATTCTGGTAGCTTGTAGCACTCTATATCAAACAAATGCCAGTCGCGAGTGCCATATTCGGGAAGCTGTCAATGTGTGCGATCGTATTCGTTCGGTGTATGGAACTTCTGTACCTATCTTTATATTGAGATTGGACGCTTCAGAGTAATTTGTCTCACGAGTTTGACTCCGTATCTCAGTCAATTTTCCTTTTGACAGCTAATAAACCTTATCGGTGGGAAACAGTGGTCCTACCCAGACGACCGAGACCGTACGACCTTCATGAACTGCGATAGATTGTTTGATTGTTTAGTCAGCTTATCTTGAAAACATGTTTGGGAGTAATGCTTTGAATATTATTGCGCCGAGAGTTGAAAATTCAACGTTTTCAACTCTTGGCGCTGAGACAAGCGTTGAAAATCTAAAGGTGCGCTTTTGCTGCCTAGTGTTTGTGAAAACGTGCATAAACGTCAGAAGCATACTATTTATACTAGTTTATGCCAGCGGCCACGCGGGCGTAGTCGAGGGGATAATGTCACAGGGTCGTGCTTCCGGGATAATAAACCCAACTGCAACCAAAAAATTCAAAACAATATTACTTTTCAAGCATTTGTTGGCAAATATTTTAGTTCAATCTCAGATTTGATGCCTAGATTTGTATCTATCTTGTGACGTCACCTTTGGAATGGACTACAAAAACACAGTTGCCCTCTCATTGATATTGGTAACTCGTTTGACGTCTAAGACTTCGTGATGATTCTTTTTTTATTCACATAGTATCCGGCACGCGTGGCGTTTGTTGCCATCGCCAATCCTTATATTATTTATTAGACTTTTGTGAAAAGCCAAAATTGTAGTTGATAATATAAATACCGGGACCTTTCGAAATGGTAAGAATAAGTTACTTTTAGTTTCTGCAGGTAATAAAATGAGAGTTACTAAAATGGTGTAGGTGAATATCAGCATTGTGAACCGGCCTGTTATTTATACGTTATAAGATAGGTTTACTGGTTATTTATTATTAAACGTTCTAGTTAATCGAGGATTCCAAATTATGTAGTAGTTTTTCCTACCTCTTGACTTATGAAATAATCCTGCTTTATTAACAGTGAAATAAATTATATGTATAAAGATAATATTATGTAAGCTAACTGTCTTAAAATAATAATGGTATAAAAAGGAAGGGGACGGAATAGCATGAATAAATCTCCGCATCGCTGTCAACAGCAAAAGTGCCCAAAAGGGTGGCAACGTTGCCGCGTTGAATGGCAATGCTGCCTATGTCTACTTGATCTAAAATTGACTACGTAAAGTAATATAAGAGAGGTATTTTCTGAAAAATATTTAATAAAAATTGGTAAGCATAAATAATTTACCAGTTTTTATTTTATAGATAAGCTCTGATCAGGTCCGGTCTCGGGTTGTTTCTGGGTTTTTTGTTCAACCGCCGATTTTCCACTGAACAGATCGCAGCACTGTGCACTTTCCTGGCGTTGTTAGCAGCATCCATACTCGGGCAGGACTCTCAGGTCATCCCACCATCGCCATGTCCCACCGTGTTCACATACAACCTACCCGGGTCAGAGCCTAGCTAGTGGTCAGCAGTCGTCAACCTGTCCATAAACTCTCTTCTACACTCGCTGTGGCTCGACATCGTGCTGGATAGACAAGCATTTAAGCTTCTGGTAAGATCTATTTTTATGTCCTCAAGAAAATTTAAAAATATTATTGCCGTGTGATTTAAAACTATTTTAAGTCACATCAAATAAAACATTTATTCGCTCTAGAAATACGTGGTTATTTATTACAAAAAGTGAATCTTAAAATTTTACCGTTACTGTAATCAAGCAAACGTGCGGTTTGTCTTCCTTCAAACCGCAGACATTACTGTGCTAATCAGTCTCGAGTAATGCCACACATTCATGAACATGACGCATTCATGAGTATGAAGTTGTTCTGGTTTTGTGTGTTTCCTGAAAAACTTGAGACTCGAAATTTCTTCCTTGATCGCTGTGGATACCCCAAAACGACAGAATACATCGTGGACTAATTTATCAGAAACTGTCAAAGCTTCTTGATTAGGAATGGCCAAGACTTCTGGCTACTTAGTGAAGTAATCCATGACAACCAGGAAATATTTGTTTCCACTTTCACTTTCAGGGAATGGGCCAGCGACGTCTAGTGCTATCCGTTCCCAGGGGGCTCCTACGTTGTACACTTTCAATGCACCCCTGCTGCATGTGTGAGGTCTTTTTACCGCCGCACAGCTGGAGCATTTGCGACACCAATCCTCAACATCCTTTCGACAATGGATCCAGTAGAACCATTCTCGGATCTTCAACAGAGTCCTGTTTAGGGTGTTTCGCATATTTCGTGCAAATTCTCAACGATTCCAAATTTCAAATTTATTGATGAATTATTTGGGTTTTTTTTTGCAAATATCATTAGTATATAATTAATCTTTGAACATTTAGTAGTTTCTACTGTCTTTTAATGAGTATCGATGAAATTATAATCGAAAGGAGAGAAAAAGAAACGAGGGTAAACGAACGGAATGAGGAAGATGGTAATGAGGTTTGAATACTTTGTCCAGTTTTTCTTCAAAAATATCACAATTACAAATCTAATACATGTACTAAACTTCGAAGGTAATCATTAAAATTGATAAAAAGCTACGTAATAAATGAAATCATATATACTCACTTTCTAATACGGACGATAGGAAAGAGAACGAATCCAGAATAATCACCTCCCGCGACACTTAACACGAAAATATTTTTTTTCCACGAGCAAGCATGCATCCGCTAAGACGTTTGCTGCCAGACTGAGACGTGTGCGGAGCTAAACATGGCAGCAGAGTAGCATTTAAGGTCTAGCGCAAACTACAATATAGATTTCTTCTCATAACGAAGGTAATCAGAAAAAAATTGAAAAAATTATTTACCAGATATAATTTCAGTATATTTAAAAGATACCATTATTTAATTTAGACGTAAACGTTGCGTTTATTAATATACTACATTTATATAGTTATAATTTTTCTATTTACTTCGTTTTATTCGGATAAAATACAAATGTATTAAGGATAGTAGTAAATGGACAACGACGGAAATGAGAATAAGTAAAGTTTTTAATTTATATTTAACTAATTACGTTAATTTATACAGTCAATCTTACATGCATGCAAGCATAACTCTATTACATTTAGTTTTCTATGGAAAAAATTTAGAAGTTTATTGAATAAACATTTTTTTTCTTACTGGACTTGTAATATGCACGAAAAAAGAGAAACACCCTTTACTCCTATATGACCTCCTGAACATCCATTGTGGTAGAGCTGTAGAACTTCTGGTACCTTTGCTTTAGGGACGACCATTTGCAGGTGGCAGCTATCCCCTCGAGCATTTTCCCATTTACGGCACAAGACACCATCCTGGATTACCAAGCTCTCCCACTGTGCCCAATAACTTTTTGTGGTTTTCACACCATTTCGGTTTAGGGGCATTAGCTTCAATCCACTCGAGAATTGGCTTGATATCCGTGTCACTTTGCTGAGCAAGCTGTAGGGTTTCCTTCCATTCGTCGGGATGCTAAGAACGGACCTTCCGTTCTTAGCATCCCGACAGGTAGTGTTTCCTTAGCTTCTTGCCTGATGCAATGCTTGCAATCTTCAGGACAAGGCCTTCTTGATAAGGCGTCTGCGTTACCGTGGGACTTCCCACTACGATGAATCAATTGCGAAGTCAAACTCTTGTAGCAATTCAATCCATCTCGCTACTTGTACTTCTGGATTCTTAAACTGCAACAACCATTTCAATGCAGCATGGTCAGTTCGCAGGTGGAATTTACGTCCCAGCAAGTATTTGCTGAAATGCTGCAATGTCTTTACTACGGCGAGTAGTTCGCGTCTCGTGACGCAATAATTTCATTTTCCTTGTGACAGAGATTTGCTGAAGTAAGCTATCACAACTTCATAATCTCCTTTCCGTTGGGACAACACACTGCCAATTCCAGTATTACTTGCGTCCGTGTCGACTATGAATTCATTTTCTGTGTCAGGGTAATAAATTGGGGTGTTGCAAAAACGTTTCTTTAACTCCTGGAAAGCCATGTCACAGCTCTCATCTCAACAAAACGGTCTCTTCTCCTCCGTAAGCTTGTGTAGAGGTTTGGCAATGTCAGCAAAATTCTTGACAAACCGTCGATAGTACGAGCACAAACCCAAAAATGCTCTGACCTGCGTCTTGTCTTTCGGAACTAGCCAATCCATGACAGCGACGATTTCTCTGGATCAGTTTGCACTCCTTCTTCCGAAATCACGTGTCCCAAAAAGCTTATTTGTTACCTGAAGAATGAGCACTTCTTCGGACTTGAGATTGGCTGCTCGGGTTTTTGACAGTACACGTTCTAAGTTTCGAAAGTGGTCTTCAAATGTGCGGCCCACGATGATGATGTCATCTAAATAGATGATGACCGTGTGTGTAATGTCCCAGGATATTATATTATTAGCCTTTCGAAAATTGCAGGAGCATTGCAGAATCCGTATGCCATAATCCCTTTCCTGTAGAGAATGCGGTTTTCTCCTTGTCTTTAGGGTCTATGTCCATTTGCCAGTAGCCATTTTTTAGGTCTAACGTGGTAAACCACTTCATTCCTGACAGCGTGTCCAGTGTTGTCGTCGATCCTGGGTAGTGGTTAGCTGTCTTTCTTTGTCACGTCATTCAGTCGACGATAGTCCACACACAACCGCATGCTGCCATCCTTCTTTTTCACCAGGACCACAGAAGAACACCATGGACTAGACTAAATGAAGGCTCTATAACTCCATCCTTTACCATTCTTCCATCATAGTACCCACTTCCTTTTTTCTTGCTACTGGTAGTCTTCTTGGTCGCTGACGAATTGATAACTCATTTCCCGTATTAATTCTGTGCTGAACCAATCCAGTCTTCCCTATATCAGCATCATTTGCAGAGAAAATGTCGGCGTACTGAAGTAGCATCTTCTTAGCCTTCTCCATTTCTCCTTCAGATAAATCTTTGCAACAGTCTTAAATATTCAAAAACAGTCAAAATATTTGTTGTGTTAAATCTTGCATTTTGGACGTTATTCCGAGTAGTCTGATCGTGGCATTTACGCATTCAAGCTACTTCTTCACAGGTACCCATCAATGTACCCTTCTTGTTTACTTGTTCCTTTTCACTTGGGTTCCACTGCCGAACGATTGATGTCGGGACGTTGTATATGTGCTAGTCGCGCGGTAAACTCTGATTGCGTGATGCAGAATTTTGCGTGACGTCAGTGTGATGCGTATAGTTTACATGTGGCGATGTAGATGCCACATGTTTGTTACCAATCACATGGAATAACTGCACTAACAGCACTTCACATCATGAATAGCAGAATATAAAATAGTTATAGCTACTTTATTTAACTAACCATTGTATCATTAATAGCTGCAATTACATAATCAAATGTGTTACCTGATAGTTATCATGGGGAATATGTAATGGGTAGTAATGGGCTGTCTGTAGGAATTAGAACGCAGTCCTCTGACTGAGAGACTACACCCACGACAGACCATTATATGGCCTAGCAATCTCTCATTGTCAGCTTGTTCGGTATTTAATAAGTTGAAACAGGGGGGACAAATATTATATAATTATGCATCTAACGGCAGCTGAAAAGTAAACCCTTTAAAAAAAAACTGATGTAAACACACTGTACTGAGAGAAACAGTCGCACGTCGAATGTGATTCAGCAATACGGTTTCCGTTCAAAATCGAACACCCTATCAGCAACATTAAGCTGCAGATATATGCCAACGGCCTTGTTAAGAGTGGTTGGGGCGGCATCGCATCGGTGTTCTGTGCTGAGCTCACCACAGTCCACCCAGTAACAGGACTCACCCATAAAGGGGCAATTGCCCTCCCTTAACCCCCTTTAATCAATTTAATAACCTTGTTGATATAAATGGACGAATCCTAGACCTAATTATCAGTGATTTTTCATCATAAGGATATTTCATTTAATTTTGAGTTGGCATATGGGGTGTATATGCCAACTTTGCAAGCAGCTTCCTCGTACGTATTTAATTTCATACAAGCAGATTACGACCAAATTAAAACTGAATTGCTGAGTAACGATTGGGTTAATAAATTTTTAAACCTAAAAATAGTAACGGAATATATAACGGAACGGAAAGTTACCAACTTGCATGCCTTTGAAGGCAATTTATACGTCCTCAGCTGCGCCCCGTGGTGTCACCTGCGTAAGTTTCAATTCCGTGGGAATGGGATTATCGGGATGAAAAGTTTCATCGCAATCGGGTCATTAGTTTTTGCGTGAAGATGTATCAAACATATTATGTAGGTACATACTTACTAACACAAACTTTCACAATTAGAGTAGGATTTGATTAATGGAGACACAGTAATAAAACGTTTCTCATCTAATATTTCATTTACATAGAACTAAATAAAATATAAAGTTTCCGCAATCGGGTAAAAAAGAAAGAAAATAAGAATGAAATGTAACCTATAAAGAATCATTGCAAGGCTTCTGTGTAAACTATATTTGATGTGCTATTCGTTTGAAGCAAAATAAATTGATTTTCCGGAGTTCCCACGCGAGACAGGCTAACGTGAGGCCCATGGGAAAAGCACTCTTTTCTGAAGTCGATGATGACCAGTGATAATGTTTGTCCCCGTGACTTATTTAATTGTTAATGAAAATTATACTTTAACCGGGAACTGAAGCCTCTTAAATGTTATAGGCAAATCCGTCGGTATCATTGGAATACGCGGAATGATTGCGAGCTGTCCGGCTGTGGGCCCGGTGATGATGGTGGCTACAATGACGTTGTCTCGAAGTTCTTTGATTAAAACCCTTGTGCCATTACACAGGCATGGTGGGTTAAAATTTCTTAATATCATTACGGTGATTCCAACGTTCTATTTTCTTTTTCGCTTCACCCGCGTGGTGGTCGGAAATTAACTCACGGAAACGTACTACCGGGATAAATTCCATGTTAGCCAAATTTCATCTAAATCCTATTAGAAGCATAATACTATTATATTAAATCCTATTACTATTACCTTCTATTATTACTATTATCTAAATCCTATTAGAAGCATAATACTATCATTAATTCATGCAAGCCTAGTACTTTTTGATAGGTTTACTGCTCAGAAATTGTGCACGTGTTGTGACTTGAATTGATATACCTACTATACTATCTTGATCTAAGTAATAACAGCTGCACGGGTCGATCCATCAGGTTAAGCTACGCTTGCCGGGGTTGGTCTGTGGATGGGTGACCATCTTTACATACCGAGACTCCTCCGTGCCTCGGAAAGCACGTTAAAGTGTTGGTCCCGGCTGAAGCCTGAAAGTCTGACAACCAGTCTTACAACTGGGTTGAGGAGGTCAGATAGGCAGTCGCTCCATGTAAAATACTGGTATTCAGCTGCATCCGGTTAGACTGGAAGCCAACCCCAACATAGTTGGGAAAAGGCTAGGCAGATGATAACTATCTTGAATTCATGCAATCCTAGTACTTTTTGTAAAGTTACAGAGGTATTTCTTTCCAACGCGATTTTTTCCATACGTTACATTATTGAGGTTTTAGTAGGGATCCCTAATTTTTTCTAGCAATAAATATAGCCTATGTTACTCAAGGATAATGTAGCATTCTAGTGAAAGATTTTTTGTAATCGGACCAGTCGTTTTTGAGTTTATTCGTTACAAACATAAAAAAATACAAATCGTTCCTCTTTATAATATTAGTGTAGATTAAGTATTCTTATACGAAGTTATATGCATAAATGTACTGTATTACTGGCATTTCTAAGTGGATTTGATTCTTCGTTTCATTTGTCTTGGGCTTATGTAATTGTATAGGCATTCAACTAAATATGCAATAATTAAAAGTCAGTGTCTTCAATTCTTCAATGCACTTTAGCGTCGCACCGACTTCAGAAGCTGAATCAACGACTTCAGAAGCTGAAATGAATAAAATAACTTTCATAATAAAACTTAACAGTTTTATTATATATTATTTTATTCATTTTAGGTTTTTGAAGTCGGTTTTTACTTTTTTTTTTAAAGTATATTTTTTGTAAAAAGTTTTTTCTAATTAGGAATTAGCTTATATTATAATTTTGTTATTTATATTCACAATCCACAAAACAGTTCCGGTTCTTCTAAAATCGGGGTTCTCTTCACATCACAACAAAGGCTCGGCTCTGGTGTTTACCTGCAAAACATTTCGCTGACGTAAGTTAGCTACCGCTGTTTGCCCCACTCTATTCCTAAACGAGATACACCGTTATTGAATTGCTGTTTAGCACAACCCTAATTTGTGCAATCATGGCGGAAATAGAACAGATGCTAGGTAATTGAATATGCAAGGTAACTGAATTGGGTTTAGTCAAAGGCTTGTATTTGGGTGAAAATTCGGAGCTGATAAAATTTTAAGTCAGATTACGATTGTGTTGTTGTGTTATGTATAAAGATCGGATAATCGGATGCATTACCTGAAGGTAAGAAATTATGGAAGCGGGATATATAAATACCGGGATCCCAGAAAATCCGGGAATGCACAACTAAACGGATACATGATGTGAAAACGACTTCTTAAATATGTCGAGGGTTCACGGGCTATTTGTATTAAGCGACATGTTTGAAACTTTACAGGACATTTCGTTATTCGGAAAAAGAACATTGTAAAAAAGTATCAATATTTTTTACGAAAAAGTGGCCTTTTTTTTGTGGATGGGAAATCATCAAATAACTTCTCCCGCTCTGGGTGGAGCGGAAGGGCGTGTAAGTAATGTTAAAAATGAATTTCAAGTAAACAAGCATACGAATAGTTATGTGATTCCGGTTTCCCGGTATTTTTTTTTTTTTAATAAATAAAACCACATCGAGGGTTCACGGGCTATTTGTATTAAGCGACATCCTGCCGATATTGAGTTATAATCATATCTACCTGCATTAAAAAGTGAAAAACCTAAAAAAAAAACGGAGATAGACACTATTGATTTTTTTTTAACCGACGAAAAATTGGCCTATCGACGGTTAAAAATCAATAGTGTCTATCTCCGTTTTTTACGTTTTTCACTTTTTAATGCAGGTAGATATGATTATAACTCAATATCGGCAGGATGTCGCTTAATACAAATAGCCCGTGAACCCTCGATGTGGTTTTATTTATTTAAAAAATACCGGGAAACCGGAATCACATAACTATTCGTATGCTTGTTTACTTGAAATTATTTTTTAACATTTCTTATCCTGACGTTTGCTATGCCAGTTTGGTAACCTACTTTACAACATTAGCTAGCATTCGATTCTATAGTCAAAAAGTACATTTATCAATTCGCTAGATTTTTACGATCGATACAAAAGTGCATTCCATATTAGTCAACACTTAAAGTATGTAAATATACATTCGATTATATAACGAGAACTCATAATTTGTCGATCCTAGAATCCTGGGATTTTTTTGATACAAAAGTGCAATCCATATTAGCCAACACCAGAACGCAAGTACCTAAATATACATTCGATTCTACAGGGTGACTCAGAAGACCTCTTTTGGTCCAGCGGCCCCATATTCTGTTGTGCATTATTAATCATTAGATGAAGTTCCCAACAATGTTCATTAAAGTTTTTGAATGCTTTCGACATGTCAAAGTTTTCTTCATATCTTTGATGGAGTCAACCCTAAATTTGGTTGACCTCTATTCTCTCTTCTTTGATATAGGGATGAATGCGTCAGATAAGACACAATAGTAAAAAGCCTAATAACACATAATAGTAAAAAGCCTATAATTTTCTTGCATCAGAGGGGCAAGTTGATTTTTTTTTTTCAAGATTGAATACCAGTATGATATGCGAAATACCTACGCAGAGTAGAAGTAGACGTAGCTACATACATCTGCATAAAACTGCAGTTTAAACCCAACTACAAGGTTTTTATAAAATACAAATACCTAGTAAAAAGTTTAATAAAAAAATATTAGCTCCCTATGAAAATTAATTCCATTTGTTTAACAGGTAGGTATCTATCCTCAAAAGTAAGATATCGAACGACCTAACTGTTTTCGTTACTCTTTGGTGAAATACATTTTTATAAGAATTAATTGTAGTTTTAATCCTCCGATTGGTAGAAATGCCACCAATATCTTGCAATTTCCTACACTATACTGCACGCCCATTGCTTCCGGCTTTCTTATTGGATATCGGCATCGGTTGAAGAATGCTTCAAATCCGAAAGATTTTTTAAACTGAACTGATTTTGAATGTTATTTAATCATAAAAATAAGATTCAAAATCATTTCAGCTTACAAAAATCTTTTGGCGTGCCGCCGTGCCGCCGCGTGCGGCCTTTGAGCTCGCCGCCACCTCGGAAAGAAAATCACTAAAAGATTCCGTACATGTGTAATAATAACGCGATTCTATTCTATGACCGGGCAATCTTTTTGGGGTTTTTGGATACTGTATTCGATTATTTTGGAATTAGATTTGTTTCATAATTATGGCAATGTATTTTATTTCTTTATCATTTAAAAAATACAGAAAATAGGTAAACCACTAAGATTTGTAATTAATGCTACAAATACTAGTCAACCTCGATAATACAATTTTAACTGGCCGCTTATCACATCATGGGACAGAAATACCGTAAGCAAAATGTAGGTGCACCGCTATCACTAGGTACAATATTTTATTTTAAAAATAGTACCTATTTATTATCGGAATTCACTTAATATCTTATTGATCCCTAAAATTGTGTACATTTTTATTATAAATAAATAAATAAATAAATAAATAAATTGTTTATTAATCTTGAAAGTAGAGATGATGAGAAAAACAAAACTTAAAAATAGTAACAATCAAGATATATAAAGTTATGTAACTACATTATTATGGTAGAACATGGTGATGTAATTACACGGTACATCTGTTGACAATTTCTGATACCTAATTATTACTAATTTACTAATTATTATTGTAGGCTAGTTAAGTAATTAGGCATTTATTTCGCTAGTTCACTTCATTCTTTCGAGCTGGATGCTTGTTGTCTAGTTTCGCGTTGGATTGCAGTGAATTTTGCGAGGAATCATGACTGAATATGCGAACAATGAATATTATGACATGATAATGTGTGTAGGTGCGACTGACGGTAATCTTGCAGCAGCAAGACAACTGTCTAAGTTCTGTGTACCTTTTGTGTTTGTTGTCCTTATTGTGAATAATATGTTCATGTGCTAAAACTATGAGTGTACTTACGTGTACCTACGTGTGTAAAGCTGCGCAGGATTTGAAAAGGAAAATGGTATGGTATGTACAAACTTAATAATTACCGTACTGATCATTTCACTCGCGCGATGAGGCAACAGCTCGCCACGTCAAAGGACGCGACAATACCTACATACCTGCGGCCTGCGGTCATTGATTTATTTGGCTCCGCCTATCTAGGGTTGCTACGACATAGCAAAATTAAAATATTATTTGTATTTTGTAAGAGAAAACCGAAATTATTTAAAGTTGAGATATGACCATGCCGACCTTCCAGAATAACTAATAGTGTATTAAACAATACACTGTTTTCGGTATAACAGGGGTATTTTGAATCACACTGGATAGTAATCCAGCAGGGTGTTTCGTCGTTTCGCACCACGAGTGGTTCGGACCGCGGTGTGAAACGCCGAAGAGCTCTTAGGAATAGGCTATTTCAGACCGCAGCGGTCCTTGGAGCGCCGAGCGGTGTGAATCGACCAATAACTCTTAGGAATGTTTAGGTACATGCTAATTTCAAAGTTTGTATGTACAGTCGAAAAGTATTTCATGAAAATAAAACAGTTACGACTTGATATTTTGTAATCATATTTCAAAATCACAATCTCATACTAAAATTTAGTAAAAGTGGTTGAATGTAAATCACAGTTTGATTAGTATTCAGAAGTAGTTTAAATCACAGTTGAAACATTAGGTACACATTCTGACTTAAAACTAGCTGATTGAAATTTCGATGGCGTACCTACATAACAAAATTTACTTACAAATAATAATTGATTAAATAATATATTAAATATTTTCGTGAAACACTTTTCTACTCGACTGTTCATACAAACTTTGAAATTAGCTTGTACAGATGTTCTATGTCACGATCATGAAGTCCGCTTGGCTATGAATGTTGTCAAGCGTGCACATGCACATTGTTTTTGTGTGCGTAACCTCGAGAGCGCTCAGTGTCGATCGGGACACGGTCCGGATCAGTAGTGTTTTTAGTTCGCGCCAAATTGTTTCACGGAGTAAGGTCAGCATGGCAACAAAACGAAGAAGAGTTGTCCATAGTGAGGTAGCAATAGAAGTATTTATAAAATGAATGTTTTTTTGTGTTATAAAATGTTTATTTTTCTTAATTATTTTGATTACATTTTGTTTTAGGGTCGAAACATGATAGTGTTTATCATTTTCTGAGAGAAGAATATGAATTTACAAAATCATTCATGGAACCCAACTGTGATTTGTCTCATTTCAAAGTTTATTAAAAGATTAACAGTTCAAAGATTATTAAAAGAACAGAAGGAATTGCCATCCACTTCATCAAAATTCACTTCACCTATGAAGAAAAGGAGAAAGCGAGATGATAAAGTGGATATAGATAAATTTAAAGCCGATGTGGTTCGCAGTACTGTACAAGATTTCCATATTGTCCATAAAGAAATTCCAACATTAGCTAAGTTAAGAACAGCATTGAATGAAAAAATCGGATTCGAAGGTTGTTTAGAAACTGTTCGCAAGTTACTATTGAAATTAGGTTACAAGTGGCGCAAAACAGAGAACAATCGTAAAGTCTTGACGGAGCGTCAAATAATATACAAATAAGGCGTTTAAAATATTTAAAAAAGATAACAGAGTACCGCCCTCAAAGTCGGCCCATTTCTTCACCGATGAGAGCTACGTCCTTTCGACACACGTGCGAAACAACACCTGGGCAAAAAAAAAGGAAAGCTCTCCGTTTAAAAAAAAAATTGGCACAGGCACTCGCTTTATTTTAGTGCACGTGGGAGCCAAGGGTGGTTTTATTGAAAATGCTTCTTTGGTTTATAAGGCCAACTCAACAGCTGGTGATTATCATTCAAATATGAGCTATGATAACTATGTAAAGTGGCTTAATGAAAAATTGCTACCCAATTTACCTCCGCGCTCTGTCATTGTCTTAGACAATGCATCTTATCACAACACACGGGCTGAACGACTACCGACGCAATTTACAAAGAAAGCCGATATGCAGCAATGGCTCAAGGATAAGGGTATAGCATTTGATGAATCTGTTCTTAAATTGGAATTGTACGATATAATAAAGAACTACAAAGCCCAACACATAATCTACAAGATTGACGATTTTATAAAGAGCCAGGGTTTTGATGTCTTACGCCTTCCCCCCTATCACCCAGAATTAAATGCGATTGAAAATATTTGGGGGATCGTTAAAAATTACGTCGCATCTAAAAATATCGAGCAAAACATGACGAATACGGAAAGACTGATCAATGAAAGTTTGGGCCAAGTTAGCAGTGAAACGCGGCAGAAAACTTGTGATGTTGAAAAAATTGAAAAAGACTACTTGAAATATTTTGATCTCGATTTTGAATTGATAATCAATGTACAAGATGATTCTGACGACAGCAAAACGGAATCGGAAATCGAAAATTTGTCTGATAGTGATTGAAAATACTGAATAGTCCTACTTGTTTCGTTTCCATTCTATAATACCAATGCGTAATTAAATGCCTACATCTTCTTAATATTTTTGTATTTATTGCAACCTAATCTAATTTATTTACAAAAAGTATATACTTTTAAAACAAAAATTCTATTTCGATTATTAGATCTCGACTTGAATATACAGTATGTTAACCAACAGAGGGCGTTCCCGTTAACCCGCAATAGTATAGCATCCATACATGCTAAAAAAAATATTACCATTCGAAAACAAAATGGTTTTTATTTTTTTTAATATTAAAATATTCACTAAAAATGCTAAAAATATTCACTAAAATATTCAAAAAAATATAAAAATATTCACTAAAAATAAAAACTAAATTGCGATGTTTCCGTCCTTCAAGTACGCGTGTACAGAGTGTTTCTTTTACGTATCAATTTAACATTTTTAGTGAATATTTTAATATTAAAAAAAATAAAAACCATTTTGTTTTCGAATGGTAATATTTTTTTTAGCATGTATGGATGCTATACTATTGCGGGTTAACGGGAACGCCCTCTGTTGGTTAACATACTGCATATCAGATTTATTTGCTAACGTTACCCACTTTTACACACACAAGCGCGTTTGTCGGGGTACGTCACTACTACAATCAAAGCCGAACAGACTTCGTGAAATAGAATATCTGTACCTAAACATAGTGGTTCGAATCGCCCCATTCCTAAGAGCTATTGGTCAATTCACACCGCTCGGCGCTCCAAGGACCGTCGCGGTCCGAAACAGCCTAATCCTAAGAGCTCTTCGGCGTTTCACACCGCGGTCCAAACCACTCGTAGTGCGAAACGACGAAACACCCATCCAGCAGACTGGCTATTAAACAGGTCGACTATCAAACGTCACTGTCAAAAAGTGTCTATAGTAGATACTTGTCAGTGCAGTGTATTTGTGTTATTTTTTGTGTATTTTTATTTTTTACAAAATGCCAAGAACTGTAACTGAGGATTATACCAGATCCAGTGTGAAACCGAGAAGTGCTAGCAGAAGTACAACAGCACTACAGGTACCTTGTTAATTCCACAGCCTTTTGGAGCCCATGTCCAATACCGGCCCTTGACCCTATGAACAATAGGAATGCTGAAGGTAAGGCAGTTACTTTTTTTTATTATAAATAACATCGCCTCGTATATCATATGCTGCTAAAGCCGGCCAGATGAAGCATTTGAACACTGGCATAAAGCAGAATACATAGCACGTAGAAGTCACGGTGTGAAAGCCACTGCAAGCGCAGCTGTTCCGTGCTCTGTTGCAAAATATTTGTATTAGCTATGTGTTCAAACTTTGCACACATGCTCAAATACCCGTGGCACACATCGCGCAATGATTGTGTAGAACAATCATGTTTGTACGTGAAGTGACGTCTGGCTAGGGGGTTAAAGTAACTATTAGGTAAATCATCACATGCCAGCATATTCTCCCACATGGCAAATATCTTTGGCGATTTCACATAGGTACATATAATTAAGAGCAACTATCCAAGATTAACCTGTAAAATACCTTCCCATGTTTTTGTTGAGGCCCCAAGTATTGTTTTGTTGTTCTTTAAAGCATATTCAGTTACTTTGACTTCAAACGATTATTCTTTTCGTCTCCTAACCTTAGAAAGTGGCGCCAAAGAAGCAAACATGTGAGGTTACAGCCTACAAAAGCGCCATACATTGAATACGGGAACTACACAGTTGGCAAA
Source organism: Dicycla oo (assembly GCA_948252095.1). NCBI lineage: Eukaryota > Metazoa > Arthropoda > Insecta > Lepidoptera > Noctuidae > Dicycla > Dicycla oo. The sequence goes on along the minus strand of OX411729.1, from coordinate 13,072,385 downwards.
TCTAGCGCCATACAAAGTGTGGTGCATTGTACAGAGTCGGAAGCAACAAGACGTATTCGGCGTTCTGTTGATTTGGAATGAATGTGGAAACGGAATTAGAACTGCATATTGTGCTTCGTTCAACGATAAAATAAAGAATTTTTCTGTCTACTTTTGAAATGCCTACTTTGAAATGAAATGTTAACGTAGGCTTCTATGGAGAAGAATGGGCGATCTTCATCATGGTTACTCAGTTCAAACCAGAATACTGATTCAAACATAAAATATAATGTCGTGGTGCTATTTATTTACTTATTTAAATAAAGGCTTCCCAACTAAACACACACAGCACCACCTCACTATCGTTCAGTCTTCCCTTCCCAATTTACCAGGTCCCCTTGCACTTCTCGATACACAAGCCAGGATTCCACTTCGAGAGTTGCTGTGGAGTCTGCAACCTGTTTCCAGGAGTTCTTTTGACAGCATTCTGTCAAGTCTTGGTCGGGTCTATCCTGTTGACCCTTATCCTGACACACGGCACACAGTATGATGAGATGCACAAGACGCTCACTACGCAGTGTAAGTTGTTGTGTCTTAATTCACATTGTTATTCAATTCTAGTCAAATATTATTAGAATGTTAGCTATGATGTCATCATCATCAGCGTACAGCAGTCCTGAACAAAGGCTTCTCCAATTGCACGCCTTCACGACAAAGAACTTTGCCGATTTTAGTATGGAAGATGGCGTCTTTTTTTTCTCGCGGTATCAACCAAATCTATTTTTTCTAGTATAGATTAGCGTAACAAACGAAACTTATTTGACCCGCATATCTCTAAACTCAGTCCGAAATGAGATATAAGAGTTAGAAGTTTGTATGTACGTAGTCTGGTCATAAGTTTTATCACATGGAAAGTTAAAGAACTGACACAATGAGTTACGCACTACAACCATTTGTACATCAAATGAAAGGGTATAAAATACAGATTTACACCACATTAAAATTATTCGAAATGTTTCTCTTGCTTCGATTCGAGCCTCCAATCTGTAAGGTTGATGACTGATCAATCGAAGCACGCACGACGTTCATGTCAATATCGGCGACTGCCTTAATCAGGGATGCTTTAAGTGACTCCAAGTTGCGATGGAGTTTAGCGCAGACCTTCTGCTCTAAGTGTTGCCATATTTTGTAATCCAAGGGATTCAAGTCTGTACTGGATGAGGGCCAATCCTCATGCGTGATAAAGTCGATTCCACGGGTCGTGAGCCAGTTTTGGGTAATTTTCGCCTTATGAGCCGGCGCAGAATCCTGCTGGAATACCCAGTGCTTGTTTTCGAACATTGTTTGTAAAAGAGGTTCCACAATGTTTGTTAGGACTGTGTTTTGATATACAAGGGCATCGGTTTTCACTCCTTTTTCACAAAAAAATACCTCCGTTGGACCCAAATAGGACACCCCAAGCCAAACCATGAATGCTGAAGGGTGATGACCACGCTGAACACGTAGCACACGTCTGCTCGCTTCTTCACTAGAGTGTGCATACACTTTATCATTTTGTTTGTTGAAACTCTCCTCAACATAAAAATAAAATAAAAATTTTTTCGTCTCAAAAAAGTATTTCGCGGTATTCTTTTCCCACGTACAGATACATTATGAAGCTTTTAACCAGCAGTCTCTCGTTTCGAGTCTGATTTTCTTCAGCCGTGCGTTAAGAAGATGTGCTGTTTTTTTTTCTATAAGCACGCAATCCTAAGTCTTCATTTAACACCCTTTTAACAGTAGTTCTGCTTAGTCCCATATCTGCAGAGCCAACATTTTTGCTTGCGGACAGGATTTCGTTGGATTCGCGCCTTCACTGCTTTGATGACCGCTGGAGTCCGAACAGTACGAGGTCGACCGCTCTTTTGTTTATCTTCTAATCTTGAATCTTCCCTGAATCGTTTGATAGTACGGTAAATAAATCTCAACGGAATTTTCAAATTTTTCAGCAGTTTGAAAACCTCAGTAGCGCGTGACTGCAATAATGCAATGCAATTACTGCGACTCTGTCTTCTTTGCGCGTCCACTCCATTTTAAAAAATGAACAAATTTCCAGAAACCCTTTGTTTTTATTTTCTTTAAATATTCAAATTTCGAATGCCCATAATATTTTCCTCGGCTTGCATTCTAAATTCGAAATTTTACCTATGTGACAGAACTTATGGCCCGACAACGTGTTTGTAGGCAATTTTCGACTCCTAGGTGCAAAGATAGTGTTAAGTTGCCACAAAATAAATATCCGTTAAATATTTTTGGACATTTGAATATTCAGTACACCCCCATCCGTGCGTTAGGGAGTCATTGTAATGTAATAAATATCTTATCTCATTGTTGTAAAGTACATATAATTTAGAATGATTGATGATTTTTATCAGACTCACGGCAATCATTATAATTTATACTCAACATTACCGAGATAAGAGATACGAGTAATTTGTAATGACCTACTGAAAAGCGAGTAGAGCTAGCAACTAAAACGATTTGGCGGTCAACGACGAGTGCTATGCATACTTATGTACAGACGCCAGCACATCAAGCTACCCGAAACTGTCAAATTTTCCCAATCAACCTTGAACCTAATGCTTTGGTGATAAAGTTGAGAATCTATTAAAGAATTTTGAAAGATTTAGTAGCTTGATGTGCTGGCGTCTGTACTAAGCGTGAGTCTCTCAGCGAATGTTCTGCCCATGAAGCGCGCATCGCTGAGCGAGTACTCTCTTTGATAGCTCTCTTGTTACTGCAACACACGAGTACTCAGCGGCGGTGTGAACAGTCAGCGATCAACTACTATGTCATGTATCTCTTTTACTTACACGGGACTTACAATCTTTTGTACGTTTCTTGAGCAAGAAAATCGTTGACAGCTATTCGCTTCCTTGTCAACTGTGGGACACGTGTCTAATGGTTTTACATCGATCGTGAATTTCCTACTTTAACATGTAATAGTTTTTATCAACAATGTTTCCTGCAGTCATGAGTATGGCGACGGGAATCGTGCTGAGCGGCATCACCGGAGCGGGAGTGCTGCTTATTGTCGTCGCCTTGACCGAAAACTGCAGAGCCATGCTGGTAACACTTCCTCCTCCTCCTCCTCTTAGAACAAGCTTTAGTGTCATAAGAGTAGAGAAAGACCGAAGAAATGATGGTTTGACTGTGTGAAAGATGATATGGCTAAAGAGGGTGACTGCTTCGATGACGTACACAAACACGTGACGTACAGTAAGAAAACGATGAAACACATACCTACTGCCTTAACCACTATCACTACAAATTTTAAAACAATGTCCCCCGCCGCGTCTGTCTGTCTGTTCGCGATGATCTTAAAAACTGCTAAACGGATTTTAATGCGATTTTCATCAATAGATAGAGTGATTCAAGAGGAAGGTTTATACGTATAGTTTTCCGACATCCACGTGGGCGCAGCCGCGGGCAAAAGCTACTATTATAATAGGTCGGGGAAAAAGTTTCTTCGCATTTTTTAAGAAAATTCAAAACATTTTTTAATATAGTTTATTTACATTTAACTAAAGTATGTAGGTACCATTTTGTTCGATAACTTTTTGCCATCTTGTAGGTAGGGACATGATCCTATTGCTATAGAAATTTTGAGACTTCTGGTCAAAATACCGCGACAAGTGGTTTTGGCAGTCCTCTCGTGATGTTAACCTGACACTGCCTAAAGAATTCTGAAGAGACCGAAACAGGTGGAAATCTGAAGGTGCAAAGTCAGTACTATACGGCGGATGCATTAACACCTCCCAGCCAAACTCTCTTCATTTTTGCTGAGTGGCTAAAGATGTGTGAGGTCTAGCGTTATCATTATGAAAAACCACACCCTTCTGTTGATTAATTTCGGCCGCTTTCTCTCAACTTCTTGCTTTAATCTCATCAGTTGTTCGCAGTAGAGTTCAGAATCGATGGTCCTGCCTGGTGGTAACAGCTCATAATGAATAATGCCCTTCCAATCCCACCACACACACAGCATCACCTTGTTGCGAGTTAACCCGGGTTTCGCCACAGTCTGTGAAGCCTGACCGGCCTTTGACCACGACCTTTTTCGCACGTTCTTGTCATAAGTGATCCACTTTTCATCACCAGTTATCAGCTTCTTCAAAAATGGTTCGGTTTCATTACGTCGTAATAAAGAATCACAAATGAGTACACGGTTCATTAGGTTTCTTTCAGTGAGCTCGTGAGGTACCCAAATGTCGAGCTTTTTTGTGTACCCAGTTTTTTTCAAATGCGCCAAAACTGTTTTGTGGTCAATTTCCAGTTCTTCAGCTACGTCGTAACTACTGATATGCCGATCTTGCTCCACTTTTTCAAAAATGGCATCCATTTTATCCGTAATAGGGCGACCAGAGGGACGTGCATCTTTGACATCAAAATTTCCGGATTGAAAACGCTAGAACCAAATTTGTGCTACTCTCACAGACACTACACTAGGTCCATAAACATCGCAAATTTGTTTCGCGGCTTGCGTTGCATTTTTACCTTTTTTGTAGTAAAATTTTAAAATGTATCGAATTTCTTCATTAGATTCACTCGTCTTGACTGTACGAAAAACAAATGAAAATCACACATTTTCCTAATTTGAATTTGGAATTAATGTTCTTTAAAATTTAAACTTTCAATGATACCAAAACCAGCCAGATACAAATAGTATAGCCAAAGAGATTTTATTACAAGTTCATACATACTATAATGCGAAAAGACTTTTTCCCCAACCTAATATACCCTAACGTAACCTTATATGCCAAAAGTAAGTCTGTCTGTCTGTTACCTTTTCACTAAACTATTGTACAGATCGTTTTGACTGATAGCCTGCGACCTGGAGAAGGAAATATGCGTCTTTTAATCCTGTATCTTTAAAAAAATGATCAAATACATAATACACACAGATGAAGTCGCGGGCAACAGCTAATTAGATTATAAATTACACCAACCCTGGATAGCCTACGGAGAGGGCTATACCCAAAATGTAATAGGGGTGAGCCCTCAAGACAGAGACACAATGCATCCAGACAGCTACTACGAATTTCCTCATAGAAAAACAATAAGTCCATTTTCACGAAGAACTTTAGTTGCCCGCTGATTGCATTAATTAAAAGCGTCTAGCTTTTGCCCGCGGCTTCACCCGCATGGAGGCCATTTACCGGGATAAAAGGTAACCTACGTGTTAATCCAGGTTGTAAACTATCTGTGTGCCAAATTTCATCCAAGTCCGTTCTGCCGTTTTTGCGCCAATCCAAAACATATGTAGCGACTCGCCGCTGACATACGAGTACCTACATGCAGCGCGTCTCACGTCCGACTACCGCCGCACGTTGAGTGCGCGCGCACTGGCGCGCGCCGCGGAGCAGGGCCGACGCGGCCAGCGAGACTTTCTAGAACAACGATCCGTGTCGCCACATCTTCTCGAAGGACGCTGCGCGAACGCCGCGCGCCGCTGAATGTTCTAGATGGAAGACCAGCTACTCCGCGTTTTCTCGAAGCGCGGCGCACGCGCTCGCGCATGCCCGGGTAACAGTATATAAGGAGATGTATGCGACTCACTCAAGCGCTGACTCAATAAAGATAGTTCATCTTAAGCCGTACACACACACCACGTACCGACACGTCTTTTATTTATAAGTACCTCATAGCACGCATAGCTGCTACAATACCTAACGTACGTAACCGTACACATACATCCAGACAAACGGACAAAAAATTCTTCATTACTACTTTATTATTTGTATAGACGATAGTATGATATTGAAAGTTATCATCATCCAACCACTCTGTTTAGACGCAACAACTTTTTATTAGGTATTGATTCAATTTATTGCGATCTGCTTTAACCCTTTGACCGCCACGTCAGTAGCGAAAATCTGTGTTCTCTACGCCAAGCGACAAATTCCTTCTTTCATACCTACAAAATAATAGTCACGGCAAAAGTATACCTCGATAAAACATCGATACATTTTACTCGTGCATGGTTTACGGATAAAAATTGCTTATAAGTACAATTAAATTGTATTATTTCACCCATGTTTTTCACCTTTTTCCCAACTTAGTAATCATTGCCCAGAAGTTACAGCGTTAGATAAGAGCAGATTTTATAATAAAAAGGTAATTCAAATATTTCAAATAAAAAAGTCACAGCACTGACGTTAACAGCCGTCATGGCGTGGCCAGCACTGTGCTTACAAATTTTACCGCCTCTGAGTTAGAGATGTACCAGTGTGACATCGATATTATTGCATGATATATAATATTAAAATCACGTGGTTACTAACGTATTTAATAATAACTGACTTTTTTGTTAATCCTACATTAAACTAATAAGTTCGAATAAAGTCATTATTTCTAAATCTAAACACATTCAAAAGTATTTGTAGAAAGTAGTTTTTCATTTGGGATTTGTTATTTTTAAATGCATAGGTAATAAAACATCATCACTGTTTAAAGATTCTGCTTCAGAAAATGAATCATTGTCTTCTACACCTTCTAACACTCGAATGAGCTGTTCTGTTGTCATTTCACTTGAAAACATTTTTATTTTGTGGATTTAGATACTAAACGATACATAAAAGACTAATTATTATTTCCTATTAAAATATTGCACTACTAGTGTAGTGACGTCAACCACGCTGCCGGACACTGACCGTCTGTGGCGTACAAAGTACTGTACCGCTGACAGGGAAAATTATCGATTTGAACTTATTTTTTCATGAGTTCGTCACTACATACGGTAGTATTATTTTGTATTTTGCTTTGTATTATATCTGATGTAAAATGTAGTAGACGAGAAACAATTTTCGTCATAAAGTAGAATTTAAGTGTTTTCGTAAAATATTTCATAAAGCTTTTATCATAATTGTATTCCTTACCCATCACTAGCTGACGATTCTTCACGTCCGTGTCGTGGATTTGCACGCCAAATGTTCTTACATTGTGATCTTTTCCCATTACAGAATGGCTAATTGTTATATATTTTTTTGTTATAATATAATAACTATATCTAAGGAATAATACTAGGAAAAAGGAACACTACAAACATATTTTTGTATGTTTACTTTGAACTGTAAAAAAGTGGTATTTTTGACGTGCCATGCCGTCGTCGGTGTCGTAGTGAGCAAGTTTTAATTCGACGTCCACAGACGTCCGTAGCGGTCAAAGAGTTAGTAACTTTTGACTTAGCACTTTGACTTCACTAATTTACGAGTTACATACAAATATAAATGTTATTCTATTTTCATATTCGTATATAAATGAATGTGAGCAAGCATTTCATTCGAATATGAACATTACCACTATGCAAATGGGGTTCACATGAGTACGACGCTTACTTTATTTAGCAAAGTAAAAACGCGTTTTGTCTTGCTTTAAGGATCCCACGCACATCAGTTACGTCTTCTAGGCAAATGAGCTCTTTTCTAAATAAGTGTCTTCATTATGGTAACATTTTTTTTGACAGGTATACCTTTTTGTCGCGGCAATAGTATGGAAAGGACTGATGTCACTAGCTGTCACAAAGATCGTACGAGGTTGCGTCAGGTTTAAAGACGGTAAGGAATATTACAACTCAAGTTTCAAGTATCAGTTTTTGTTTTTTAACACAGAGCCATCTAAACCTAAAAATCGAATTCGAGATCATAAATGTAAACAAAAGTGTTGCCAATTTTAAATAATAACCTCAATTGTCCAGTTTGTGGAAAAGTACTATAACGTAGTGCTAAAATTTTATACAATTTTTTTTTTTTTCTAGCATGTTTACATAATTATAATATTGCACACAGTTTTCAACTTTAAAGTGACGTAGACTACGATTCAAGAATAAAATATAACTGTTTGAAGTAAAATCGTGCAATGACGTGAATGATGCTACTGGCAATAAGGCAGTGGTCTTAAACATTTGCACTTCATTTAGTGTTTTCAACTAGCGAAACGCCTCGTGTGGGTGCTTTTTATAAATGAAATAAATGAGAATTTTCTTACACAAACCTTGTCCTGACAATTATGACCAGAACAAAAAAGAAATCGGCCAAATGCCGTACCATGCCGTGCCATAATGCAATTATACGACGACGCTGGCGACACCCTAATATTACATGCGGCAACAGATTTTTATATATAAAAAAAATATATAAATCTAAACATATAAATCTATCTAATATATAATAATAATATAATATAATATCTTAGGACATTGTTCACACATGGTCATCTGATCCCAAACTAAGCAGAGCTTGTACTATGGAAACCAGATAACTGATATACCACATACACTATTTTTTTTTTGTAAATACATACTTATATAGATAATTACACCCAGACTCAGGACAAACAGACATGTTCATGCACACAAATGTTTGTCCTGGATGGGAATCGAACCCACGACTTGCGGCATGGCAGGTGGTATCTTAACCAACCACGCCATCTGGCCTAATATTTTATATTATATATAGAAAAAAAAACTTAATTTGAATTACTAGGGAAATGTTGACTACCCCTGAACTGTCACTTTGACAATGACATTTCTTTGTTTACATTTTTGATCTCGAATTCGATTTTTGGGGGTAGTATAGTTTTCAGCAATACTCATTCATACAATGTTAGAAGGTTGGAAGGTCTTGTGGCTAAGTTATAACAGCCGCACGGGTCGATCGATTTAAGCTAAACTTGCCGTGGTTGGTCCGTAGATGGGTGATCTTTAAAGCACGTTAATTTGTTGATCCCGGCTGTCATTTGTAGATCTTTGACAGTTGTTACGGGTCATCAGAAGCTGGAAATTCTGACAACCAGTCTTACTAAGAGGTATCGTGTTACCCATTAACTGTGTTGTGGAAGTCTGATAGGCAGTCGCTCCATGTAAAATACTGGTATCCAGCTGCATCCAGTTAGACTGGAAGCCAACTCTGGGAAAAGGCTGGGCAGATAAGGACAAAATGCTAAAAGGTATTTTGGCACGGTCGTGGCAAACGTCGGACCTAACGTCGCCATCTCATTTTGTCAATATAATCTGGCAGAATTTCATAAATGTCTACCAACAACTCCGGGTGTCAATGTTATTCAGGCGCCAAAATATCCTTGTAGGACCTACATCTCAGCTACAGGGTAACTTTTAAAACATGCGACAAAATTTACAGGGGTGTTCTACCCATCAATATGATTAACTTTTACTATGGGATCAACTTGGAATTCGCGAAAAAATTCGACCTTCTTATACAAAATGGTCCAATCCAAAATGGTAACTTTTACATGGGAAGGTCGATTTTTTTTAGCGAATTCTTAGTTGGTCCCATAGTAAAAGTTATTCATATTGATTGATAGTCACCATGTGTATGAGAAGTGATAGACAGGAGTATCATAATAATGGTATAGTCGACCTCGTAATGAGGGTTTTCCGTAATGACGTTCACTAGGGGCTTATTTAATAAACGTGACAATCCGACAATTTTGTCCGTTTTTGATAAACAAGTCGAATGGTCGCGACAAGTTCCGTTTAATAAAGATGACAATTATGTCCAAATGCGACAGGTAAATACTGACGAAATTGTTAAACTAAAAACCCGTTATAAAAGGCGACAATTGTCAGTTTTTACCTGTAGTCTCTAAGAAAATATTTTACTAATTTATACTAATTGTCATAGTAAATGACAAATTTGTCACTTTTTCTGACATATTTGTCACAACACAATATCGAGGCATGCATATGAGAGAACATGAGGTTAATATTATAAAATATAACAATTTTACGTCTGTTTTTGTCTTGAACTTCGGTTTTTGGTTGCTATTTCAAATGAACGCCAAATTAACAATTTTAGACCTTATCTATAAAAACAGAGACGATTTATTCGGCAAATTTAGTGATAATTTAACTCACGAAATGAACATTAATAAATGGAAGCACATCACAGAACAATTGAGAGGATTGGGAGTAAAATTTGTTCAAGTTGTGAAAGTGGTATCGTATATCCCTCATTGTTGTGCTGAAGTTGCTGTCCAATTTTGTTTAACACGTATTCGACAGTAGTTTTAAACACTCGAAATCGTTCTAGGAATATTCTATCACTTAAATTGAAAGTAAAGTTTATTCTTGGTTTAAATGTGCGACGTCGTATAGTTGGCGCCAAATATTCATCTTCACTACTACTGCTATCCGTTGACGACGTTTTTAAAATTGTTCGTACTAATGTAACTGCCGAATTGCTTTGACATTGAGTGAGGGTGCCTGTCGAAAATTTTTGACAATTCGACAAATATGTCCACCTGTCATGACAATTTACTGTTTAATAAAACAAATTTGACAACTTTTTCCGGACAAATTGTCACCTGTCGCCTGTCAAGAGAAACTGTTTAGAAATATGTCAAATTGTCTCTTGACTGCACATACGGGCGACCCAGGCTCACGACACATAAATGAAATTGCACTTATATTAGATGACAGAGTGTCCATTTTAGTTTTGACCAGTTATTAGATCTCTGCACACGCGGTTATTTTGGTACCTTTTAAAACATAATTATCTGCGTAAATAAAAGGAATTATGAGTTCCAGTTCAATTAAATGGTTTAGGAAATCATCTAGAACATCCCACCTATGAAAAAAATGGCATAAATTTTCATCGGTAAGTAAAATATATTTATAATTTATTATTATTATGAATAATTACAGGGCTCAAGCAAAACTTGTTGTGTACGTAAAATGGCACAAATAATGTATACCGCGTTGATGTCTTTTTGAAAAGTCCTTTTCTCTCTCTAGGGTATTGTTAATACGTCTGTCCCTTTCTATGTGTAGTAATGCTGTAGTGTTATGCTGCTACAAAGTCGATAACAACTGCAAAACAAAGTCGATATTGACGATAAAAATAATTATCGATGTTTCCTAATGGAAAAAAATAATATTCTGGAACTGAAACAAAAGTGGATTAATGCAGTTTACAGGGATAATTAGTTTCCAAGAATTTATTGTTTTTTTCCGACAGGGACATTGCTATTATTTTTGTTAGACACACTTTCAGTCGATTAAATTTGCTGATTGATTTAATGGACTAAAGATGGAGTTAAGTTGACTGGTAGAAAATGCTTATGGCATTAAGTCCGCCTCTGTACATATTTTGTGCTTGAAGTATTAAATAAATAAATTTAATTTTGAAGTGTTACGTCAGTGTTTTATTTGCTCCCAGTTAACACCCTAGCAAAATAGTTTTAAAATGTAGAATGAGAAATTTGTCTATTCGTTTATTAAACAGAAAAATGTCAATTTGTCGGATTGTCACCTGTCAATGTCGCGTTTCTTAAACAGGCCCGGTGGCAGCACAGAGACGTCAGGTCCGGGCAGCTGTCAAAAGTGTCAAAGCGCCTATATTTTCTTTAGTCGTGACCTATGGTCGTGACTGAATGATTAGCGAATGAATGAAACGAATGGCGAACGCCATCATTATATTTTATATTCATTGTCGAAATGGAAGACTTCTTGTCAAAGTGGCGCCACCTGTTTGCGTGAATTTTCATAAAAACCTTTAGCACCCTAAGGATGAATGTGACTTGCATGTCACAAAGCGGCAAGGTCTATTTGTATATGCGATCTTTAAATATTTTCATAGATAGACATAGAAAATTGGACTAAGCGTTAGCCCTGACCACTCTCTAGAAAGAGACAAAGCGAATTTGCGGTCGATACCTGTAGTACTACTCATCGTCATTCTCCTGCCCTTGTCCCAATTTATTTGGGGTCGGCGCAACATGTCTTTTTCTTCCATACTTCTCTATTAGTCGTCATCTCGGTAGTCACTCCCTTTTTGGCCATATCATCTTTCACACAATCCATCCATCGTTTCTTTGGTCTTCCCCTACCCGTATAGCCATCCACATTAATACTCAAAACTTTCCTGACGACATTTACCTCACCGATAAGTCACCCGCGGAAATAGTATTTGGGCGCACGTTGCGCTCACGGCTGGACTTATTGAATCCAAACACGCTGTCGCCCTCGTCCACAGACCTCACTAAAACCGTCGAACGAAATCAGTCCTTACAGGCTAAATATTATAGAGGGATACACAGAACAGACTTTAAAAACAATGAAAAAGTGTGGATAACAAAAAATACGGATAGTAAAAAATTCATCTGGATAAAGGAATCATAAGGAAGAGAATAGGCACGGTAATGTATGCGGTATACATACCACAGCTAGAATGCAAAGTCACCAGACACACAGACCAAATAAGGAGAAGGGTGAGCTCTTCACCAAGGGACGAGCCAGACTGGGACCCAGACGTGATTCCTGAAGTGGCGCCGCTCACTGCCACACAACCGGATAGGATGGTTCAGGCGGGAGAAGAGGAAGGGCTGGAAGCGGGAACCATAGAGGAGGCTGCTCTGGCGATACCGCCACAAGCCACTAGCATTAATTAGCGGCGCCAAGAAATTAGCCCAATCTTCTCGACTCCAACAAACCAGGGTGGTAGCTAAGGGGGAGGGATGTAATGTATGTGTACCAAGCATAGGTATTCGAGCGGGTTGCGTCCCGCCTCCCCGCGCCGGGGCATGTTCTCACCAGCCAGCGAGTTTGACATTATTCCCAGTATTGGGTGGGAAATCATCAAATAACTTCTCCCGCTCTGGGTGGAGCGGGAGGGCGTGTCAGACTTCTACTGACTAAAACCCACCCGTGTTCCTTCAGTTGCCTGTGCCAGGGCCACGGTAACTCTTTCGAACAACCCGCAACCCTGGCGGGAGTACCTACATACCTAACATCTACATACTTTCCGGGCAAACCATTCTCTTTCAAGGCCCACCACAACACATCCCGAGAAACCCTATCATACGCTTTCTCCAGATCAATGAACACCATGTGCAAGTTCTAGTGTGCACGTCTGTACTTCTCGCACAATTGGCGGAGTGCAAAAGTGGCGTCCCCTGTTCCTCGACCTGGCATAAACCCAAACTGGTTTGGGGTAATCTCACTCTCCTCTCGCAATCTTTTCTCTATTATTTTCTCCCATACCTTCATACTATGCGACATAAGCTTTATCCCTCGATAGTTGTTACAGCCCTGTACATCACCTTTATCCTTGAAAATGGGCACTAGCGAACTATTGCACCATTCTTGTGGGATCGCTCCCTAAAGAGACAAAACCGCTTTGTCTCTTTCGTACTTTTACTACGGCCGAAATATCTTGGCAAGTCTGAACATAGGTACAACGAACTTTCGCACATGTTCTCTCACTGACACTCGCCTCATGTCACCGTTTGGTTTCTAAAAATGTTACTGCGCAGCCTTCTGTGCGAAGTTCGGACTTGCCAAGATATTTCGGCCGTACTGTAATATGGTGCAAGCCTCTTGATATTAACCGGGCACGAATCCAGCTTGCGGGCTGTTACTGAGCCAGGTGGCCTGAACTTAATGTCGCACAGTCTTAGAAACCGATATCTAAACGAATTAGCGGTACCAACCTCAAAACTAGCTATGTTTCATTCTGAGCCTCTGGCCATGTGCGTTAAAATCTATAATAAACTCCCGAATTCAATTAAGGATACAGAGTATGACAACAAATTTAAAAATGACCTACAAAACCACTTAAACTTAAAATCATATTATAGCCTAAAAGAATTTTTAACCGAGAAATAAATAAATTAATATCGACTTGAACACATTACACATACATAACTAGGTACTCTATAAAACACCAGTCCGCTACTACCTCATTCCTGTATTTTTTAGTGATTACTTTCTATTTTATTTTATCTGAAAATGTGACATATTATAATGTAAAACTAATCTATTGACATTAAATTAACTGAAATAATAATGACATTTAGGCTCATTGCAAATGACATAAATTGTAGTAAGTATAAGATTATAATGTGAAAATGATAATTTATTTATTTTATTTAGTTTATAAGAATGACATAATGTATAATAATAATTAATAATTTTTAAATTAATCTATATTAACAAATTATATGAATAATGATAGCATGTTAAATTAATTAAAACCTATCGCCTATACATTGCTGTGCCCTAGCAGGGTTCATTGTTTGGAACTATCATAATGTAACAACCTGTAAACAACATGAAATGCAATAAATGAATGATGATTATGATTATTTATAGTATATGCAAAAAGTCTAGACAAACCTGTCTGTATTATATTCAAGCGGTCTTTAACAGATGGCACTGTTCCTAAAATCTGGAAATCTGCATTCGTTTCGCGAGTTTTCAATAAAGGTGATAAGGCTCTTCAAAGTGCTCGAGTGCATTGTTTACTCCGTACTTTACTCAGACATGAGCAGCATGGTTTTCTTCGTAAGCGATCCACTACCACTAACCTTATTCTTTCCAATGCATTTATTACTAATGGTATGGAGCAACGTGCACATGTTTATGTAATTTATACGGATTACAGTAAATGATTTGACCTCATTGACCACAGGGTACTTTTACGTAAACTTTTCTTAGCTGGAATTCACGGCGCCCTATATGGATGATTTTCCTCCTAGATTGAAAACAGATCACAAGCAGTAGTACTACAGGGTTTCACCTCCAGTTGGAATCTGATACCATCAGGAGTTCATCAGGGATCCATTTTAGGACATCTTCTATTTAATTTATTTATAGCAGATATTAAGAAATGTTTTATTAACTCGTACATTTTATTATACGCCGAGACATAAACAGTGCGTTGTTCATCTGACATATCAATACTCCAGGGGGAACTCAATAGGTTTGTAGATTACTGTAGTCTAAACAACCTTCCATTAAATATATCCAAATGCTTCCGTATGACTTATACACGGCAAAAGAAGTCAATTGGTTCAGGGTAAACAATCACTAAGGTGAACAGTATAAGGTATTTGGGCATTATCCAGGACAGTAAACTCATATTCGAAATACATATTGATGAAATCGTAAAGGAAGCGTCCAAGTCCCTAGTTTTCATAATAAGATTCACTGTTCATACGTACGTACGCGGCCACCTTGAATACGCATCTCAAGTGTGGAACCCAAAACAGAGAGCAAAAAAAGAATAGAATTCATCCAGAAAAAAGTTTTTAAGATACTTAGATTATAAGACAAAGCAATGCTCAACGGATTACACTCATCCTTGCAAAATATACCATTTTCAACCACTGGAAAACAGACACCATGCTAATGATATTACTTTTCTGTTAAATATTGCCAAATTGATTGTTCCCAAGTCCTCTACAAAATACCACTCCTTCACCCATCACGTTGGCTTTACAGCGGTCAATTCTTCATATTCTATTCGCATCAACAAACTACCGACAGAATGCCTTCGTCTTATGTAGCGCAGCAAGCTTCAATAATCTTCCTTCTCACTTAGATGTTGATCTATTTAGAACCAACCCTAGCACACTAAGACGAACTATAAATAAATAATACTTTGTTACAGACCGCAATGAGTAGCATTAATTAACATGTAACACAATGTGTATATTTTCTGTTTTACTGTTTTTAGAGTAATTAATAAACTGTCATGATTATTACGTAATAATAACCGTTCATATATTCGAAGATTTTTATGTTTAGTTTTAAAGAAGAATTTATTTTAATTTTGTTTAAAGAAGAATTTGATAAGTTATATTTAAAGAGATATTATTTTTATTTTTATTTTTGTACCTGTTTCTTTCTACTTTTTTTTTAAATTTTAGGTACATAGTTGTTAATTTGTGGAAGCTTGTAAATGGCAATTGTAAGCTCTATTGTGCATAACTTATCTTTATAGATTATAAGCTTTCTGAAGAATAAATAAATAAATTTGCTAATAGAAAAACCTTTTTTTTTTCTTATCAAGCAGATGATGAGAAAAACCTAGCAGGTATTACTTTTTCTTAAACCGAAATCAGGATGAGGCATCCCAGGGGTCAACCACCACCTCTTATTTTAATATTACTTCAGTGTGAGAAAGAGATAGAGCTAGAAGTCCTGTATAGCTCCATCTCTTTCTCACACTGAAGTAATACTAAAATAATACTGCAAGAATTTAAGGTAGAAAGCTTTTCCATAAAACAACATCAATAAAATAATGCGTATAAATAAACTTCTCGTATTACCAGAAATTCGATTATTTCCCTTTCGTTTATTTATAAACTAGCTTTTGCTCGCGGCTTCACCCGTGCGGATGTCGCATAATATCCCGGCTTAAAAGTACCCTATGTGTTAATTCCGGTTATACTTAAATTATCGGTGTGCTACGTTTTATACAAATCCGTTCAGCTGTTTTTGAGCTAATTCGGAACATACATACATTCAGACAAACAGACAAACGGACAAAAATTATTCGCTACTATTTTATTATTATAAGTGTAGATAGATAACTTACGTTCTCCCGTCAACACGAAAATCAAATTGAAAACAAATCAGCACTTATTCTCATTTAGTTCATTTTAAATCCTCCTGACAATGCAGAAGCGCAAAATATCGGAAACAATACGGTAAATCGTGGCCGTAGAATATTTACAGTATTTACTCGCACAAAACTTTTGTTCATATACAACTGCGGTGCAGTTTATTTTAAGAAAAACTTGCTATCTTTCCAGACACTGCAAGTTCTGTAAAAATATTGTTAATTAAAACGCTATTTAAAGTTTTAAGGCATATTCTTTAAAGTAACAAAATGTTTTGGATCTATCCGTAGGCAAATCAGGAGACCGACTGCTCCAAAAAAACTGCTATCAAAATGAGTGAACTTATGAATCTACGTTTAAACGTAAAAGAAAAAAAAATGTGCTTGCAGCACCGTACACGTGATAGAAGTGAAACTTATTAAAACATAATTCTAATAATTCTAATCTTTCTTCTCTCTCATGAAACGAAAAGTGCTTAAAAGTAACGCTTCCATGAAATTTCACCCTCAATTCTTGTCGAATTGCCACCTAAGAAGTTTCACTGTAAAAGGTTGAGCACCTCTGGCATACATCTCTCTTCATAAACGTACTACATTGCCGAACCGTTTCCTGCGGCCTTTGCAAAACATTCGCTTTACATAACATTGACTATTTACATAAATTCACCATGTCATAGCATTGGCCACGGAGCACGGATACTCCTCGGGGGTTGCTGCTAGAGGCGGCATTGTCATCACTTTCCATATACCAAGCGTGTCAGTGGGTATCACCATTTACTCGCTCTACGACATAAATGATATATAGCCGTCAATAATATAAAGCCGTCAATATCTATATATTGACGGCTTTGACTGGCGGCCTGTGACAGAAGTAATGCGACTTTTGTTATAGTGTGCGCGCAAGTGCTAGTCACCGCCTGAGGTATGTGAGCGCTGAGACGGGGGAGGTAGACAAAAGTGAAGTAAACTCAGTCTACCAATACACATACCTCAGGCGGTGACTTGCACTTCCGTGCGCACTTGTACTGCCGTCTTTAGACGGTGCTAGCGCCACGATTTCGTGCTCTGTGGTATTGGTCCCTTATTCGTTTCCAATATGTAATTGAGTAGATACGTGGAACAAAAGGGCTTCTCCGTCAAAAGAGTCCCTAGTCGTATGAAACAGACACGATTCTGACAAAAATGTGTTCGTGAATGTTTTTATCTTATGTGAAGAGACCTTTTCTGTGTATAAGTGCCCTTATTTTCCAATGTGTCAGTGTCTCATGTCTTTTTACTTGTTTTGAAATGTTAGTTAGGT
This sequence comes from Dicycla oo, assembly GCA_948252095.1. Classification (NCBI taxonomy): domain Eukaryota; kingdom Metazoa; phylum Arthropoda; class Insecta; order Lepidoptera; family Noctuidae; genus Dicycla; species Dicycla oo. The sequence goes on along the minus strand of OX411729.1, from coordinate 13,054,706 downwards.
ACGGTAAACATCATCTTTTATCTTTTATTGCAATCGTTAACAAATTAATTGCAGTTAATTGATTTTTTTTATGTATAATAACTATTAACTAACTAATTTAAATTAATTGTAACTATTAATTATTATCAAACAAATATGTACACACAAATGAAACAAATAAACACGCAATTATGTATTATAATAACAAGTACGCTGTTAAATTAAAACATGTCTTTGGATGCTTTGTGTGTGCGTATTCATGTTTCGGACAAATAAATGATCTCTATCTCTGTTCTATATAAATAAAAATAAAAAATGCTGTTCGTTGGTAAGCGTATCACTTGAGGATGGCTGGTCTGATTTGGCTATTTTTTGTTTTAAAATGTTCGTAACAGTCCGATACAGCTTCTGATGGGAAAGGTTCCCGGAAAATTTTAAAAATGGGAAAACTGAAAGTTTTTTTTCTATGGGACTTTTGTATGAACTCAAGAGTTTAGTGAAATTTTGACAGGAGCACGTTTGTTAGGTCAGCTAGTATTAGATAATATCGTAACATACAACTTCGTAGTAAGTATGTAGATTACACTCCACAGTCTTCCATCGAATCTTAATGCAGTACGGTAGTAAATAATGTATAGAGCTAAACCCAATCCTCATTTTATTTTAGTGCCCTACCTTTATTAGTTCTTCTTTAATTTAAATTACTAAAAAGTTTTACGGTACTTGAATGCTTAAACCCTAAATTCTAATTTCAAATCACCCTATTGATGTTTTTTTTTTTCACAATATTGAGGTTAATTTTATTATCTCTTCTTCGATGTTTTTTCAATTATTGTACAATTTAACAAGAATAATTGTTGAAAAAGTGGTAAGATACAAAGTTGAACCCTACTAATTTCAAATTAATGTGTTACTAATTCATTTTCGTGAGTGATTGTGTAAGCGTTTAACCTGAACAGGGTTGGTTTGCACTTACATTTGATACGACGCCTGCTACGCCTGCGTAGCGGTGCTACGTGGGCTACGCTGAGTAGGCTACGCGTCTATCAATGACGTCATTATGATGCCTACGTGCGTAGCGTGTTCACGTGTAGACGATCCCAACTAAGTACATGTGTATTTTAGCGGTTCGGAGATTTTGTTTTTATCAGACACAGCTTCCTTTCCTATTGCTCCCTGCCTATTGCGTAATACACTTGTAATCACAATCCGAAAGATTTTGAAGGAAATTCTCCTAAACCATTGCTTTATATGTTTGAAAAATTCGTCTTTTCGACAACGTAAATAACGCGGTGTTTATTGTTGAATTGTCAACATCAAAGGCATTGTAATTGTAATACATGTGTTACGCAATTAGGCTGCATATTTATAATAAAAACATTAGTATTATAAAACTAGCGACCCGCTCCTGCTTCACATAGCTTTTACGACTTAACAAATCATCACACACATCAATTTTTTTAATTATTTATCAGTTTAATATTAATGTATAACACACATAAATAAACGAATAAATTTTGGTGAAAACCGCATCAAAATCCGTTGCGTAGTTTATAAGAACTAGGCGGTCACACAGACACTAGACACGGAAAGCGTTTTTAATTTATAATATTTATGTAACTTATACAAGGTGTAACTTAAATAACGCTCAAACTTTTAAGGGGTTATTGTACTCATCATTATGGATAGCTTTTTCTATGACACCAAACCTGGAATCGCGACAAAAAAATCAGTTGTTCCCTACATTTATATTCGCATAACTCGTCAAAATGTAGGGAACAGCTGTTTTTTTTCGTGATTTCAGGTTAGGTGCCATAGTAAATTAGTTATAATTTAATAATAAATTGCCATAGTAATCCAACGCAAATTCCTACGTGCAATGCACTATAGATGCTATAAAAAGAAAATGTCTTATCAATTATTACTGCAAAAATATGACCTTATTACTCTAAAATCCAGACGCACCCTACTTGAGATGATGACCCTATTTAGTATATGTCATAATAAAGTCGACTGTATTGATCTAGTGAACAGTTTGTGCTACCTGATCCCTCGTACCGTACATGGTCGAGAAGTTCGCTCGAGACACTTGTTTTATAACTTTTTGTAGAACCAACTCAGGCGTACGCTCACCGCTGCGTCGATTGGTTGACACCTATAATAGGCAGTTTGGCTCATCTGATATTATGTTTCTCAGCAAGGCTATATTTAGAAAAGAAATTATTACTATATTAAGTGATCAGAACCCTACTAATTAAGTAATGTTTACTTTTATTCTGTTTATTTTGATATCGTTCATTCTAACAACTAGTACCTAGATCTGTTTAGTAATATGTGGATAACGTTGTGAGTAGTGTATTTGTTACCTCTATTATTAAGCTCTAACCTATGTTTACTTAGTATTACACTGCTGTTTGTTGTCCCTAAATAAATAAATAAATAGTAAAAGTGGTTCATAACGATGAGTACAATGACCCTTTAAGAGGTTACACCTGGTATAGATTGGTATTATTTTTCAGCTCCTAAAATAAAGGACGAGCAGCACCGACTGGCCAACTTGGCGTGTGTTAGTGGACTTCTTACATTCCTTGGAGCTGGTGAGTTATACCTGCTTTAGTCACTTTTCACCGAAACAGTCGTGGCCCAGTGGTAGCAGCATAGTTGTAGTTGTAGGTCGTGGGTTCGAACCCAGACAGGCACATTATTTTTTGTAACTTATATAGTCAGCACTGCTCTCAAAACTGTGAAGGAAAATATCTTGAGGAAACCGGAAGAAGAACCAAAAATACGAAGATATGTGACATCCATCAACCCGCACTGAGCCTACGTGGCGGATTATAGCCAACTCCTGAGGGAGTTGGCTATAATCCGAGAGAGGAGGCCTGTGTCCCAGCAGTTGGAAAGTTGTAGGTATTATTTTCAAGTCCAAGGCCAAAATCAAAAAGCGATAACGGTTTCCTCCCCATAAACATAGTCTAATTTTTATATTTTTTGGAAATGTTGTAGGTATAATGAAAAACAAGTCCGTAAGTTTTTATTAAAAAGAAATATTGCGTACGATACAAGTTATTAGCATCAAATATCTATATTTTTGACTTAAAAACAACCTTGAGCGTTTTTTTTTTAATTTAACTAAACTGAATGACTAAATAAAAAAGAAAATCGTACAGACCTAACATAAGGTGTACTAAATCTAATGAGAAATTTGTCTCATTTCGTAAAGGTTTAAGGGCGTGAAAACGTTATCGCCCAAAACAATATTTCAAAAAGGAAATGTAGGTAATTACCTCCAAGACTCGCCGCACCGCGCATCGGTATTTCACAATAATATTAATCTTAAAATTGCGTCTACACCATGTTAAATGTCTATGAGCAAGGGCTTTACGAATCACTTCACTTAATTCGTTCACAAGCTAATGATTGGCTCCCACCCTGGAATTATCATAACCACGTGAACCCTAGTATTTAAAAACTCTTCTTATGAACGCATTGTAAAAGCCCAATTACACGATCAATATTAACTTCGTATATCACTGACCTGTCTTGGCTTCCGTACGTCATTTTCAGGTGACCACTGAAAACCAGCGCTGTGTTGTGGTTCCCCCACATCACAGCATGACAGCATCATGCTGAATGGGAGCCTCTTGTCATGGTTTCTTTTTTTTTCTGTATTATTTGAGTTAACTATCAAAATCAAAAGTCGTTTGTTCAAACTGGGCTGAGAATCAGCACTTTTCAAACGTCAAAATTACATAAGACAGTCCCCCAAAACGCCCGCCTTTCGCCGCTTCCTAGTGCGTTAGCTGGGAAGAAGAAGTGGCGCAACAAACTCCCCAGCAGCACAGCTGTCCGTTCAGTTAGAAAAACTTGATACTAAACAATAGTAGACGAAAAAAAAAAATATTACGCAACACAAAATATTAAATTAAATTATTTACCATATGTCAGCTAGCATACACCAACATACCATCAAAAATCATCGAAAACCACCTATATAATTAAGCAGAAATAAAAAATAAAACGTCATCAAAACTTTATACCTAAATAAAAGCCTCCTTAAAAGGCATAAAGGGCGTGCACGCTTATATATCTATATAGTATTGTAGCTGTAATTCGAAATCACAAATGATAAACTAGGACCGTCGATGTGAAATAAATAAACTGTTAAATTACAAATAACAATAACAAACGATCAGACACCACAAGCAGCACCCGTCCACGAGCATAATGCAAAGTTCAGCGATTACCTCCCTCTCAATATTTGAGGCATTATCTTTGTATGTACGTGACAAATAAACCTGTTTTTCTTTCTTTATTTCACTGTTCAGACGCTACAACTTTTAACATTGCTGACATTTATTGCGTTAAACAGGCAATTAAATTGCTTTGCCTTAACTGAAGTATAATTTTGTTTCAGTATTATACTTCTTCTCCATCGTAGTGGTGTTCAGTTTCTACCATTTCCGATACGTTCGCCGCGCCATCTTGCTGCACGAAAACGAATGTGCATGATTTCGGCAAGCCTTCGTTTTTCCGCATTCGTACTTACGGGTTGATGAAGATTTCTAAATTATTACTTAATTATATTAAATGGGATTTTTATACCGCTGGCTGTTTTATTTTATTATGACCATTTTAAAAGCGGAATTTCGGCCGAAATTGGGTGAAGGACTCTTAGTGGGAAATGAAACATTAAATAAATGAGTTCTGATTTCAGTTTATTACGGAATCATTTTAATGATATTTTCTATTAAAGGGTAGTTGAATGAAAATTTTAGGCAACAGTATTGGGATTCGTGAAATGGAAAAAAAAAACTCTAGGTAAGTACCTGCTTAGTAGTTTTATCGTGTACCTTAGTACTTAGCAGTGGGTACCATTCGGGCCGTGAGAAAATTATATAATTAGCTTGGTTTTGATTTTGTTTCTTCAAGGTCTTGCAAAAAGCGTGGAATAGTTTCGGAACAAGGATTTCAGTTCCTAAACGAAAAAAGAAATAGGCTACCTTTGTTTTTGAAGTAACTAAATGCTTTTATACCTAAAGGAAATTCTCTAGCAGTACATAGGTTACATACTCAGAAATTCAGAATATATACGACTTTTTGTCTGAAATATACGGATAAGAAAACGAACATGATAAATAGCAATAATTAACCGACTACAAAGACTAAAACCGGCCAAGTGCGTGTCGGACCACGCACAAGAAAAATGGCTCCGTGCTTGAAAAGAATTTATCCCAGAAATAAAGTTAACAATGTAGTTGAAAAACATGTTCTCCCTTATTGATATACGTCACGGTCAATTCTCCAACCGCAAAGGGGATCCGCCAAAATGGCCCCAGCTCCGGCGCAAAAGATATGTATCTCAGTTTTTAGATTAAAAATAGTAAAAAAATAATCAGGTTTCGCTATTGCTAAATTCGATGGCTAACATAGTTTTTTTGGCCGTGGAAGCTAGCCGTAATGACCAATTTTTAATGATTTGTTTTATTTTATTTTTTTTGCGCTTCAGTTCGAAACTATAAAAAAGTGAAAAATAAAACAAGTAGTATCGTTATGAAATACTTTATTTTTATTTTCTGTACAAAAATATACAATAAGTAGTTATTTATAATGTCAATTAAAAGATACACATTCTTTTGACTAATATTGCGAAAAATGTTCAGTTGATGGATTCTAAATCCACTAAAACAAAATCTAAACCTAGAGCTGGGTGGTCTAAATCACGTTCGTTATGTCTAGCCCAACCCAAATAATATATGACACTTATTACATGGGCGCAACTTCCCAGTGTTCTGTTCCCATGATAACAGGAACAATAATATTCTTGAATTGCGTCGGTTCCAGAAACCGCAGTGTTATATAATAAATAAGTATAATATGTCTTTGATCTGACATGGCGTGAATTAATTCTGCAGCGAATCAGTACATTGTTTGTAGGCGACTGCGACCTTATAATTCGATCGTTTATTATATGGATTTCTTCCGAGTGTCTGTAAACCTCGATTTCATATACGCCAGTTCTCTTAGTGTGTTCGCTGCAGTATGAACGTGCGATTTTGAGGTGGTATGTGCCTATCGCGAATTTTATAAGATCTTCGTCAGCTCCGGAAAATCTGATACTTCTGGATTATTTGCATCCCGTGTAGAAAATGTGGCTCTTTGCCTGTTCAAGTTGTTTTCTAAAACATATGCGGCCAACAGATTTGTTTTATGTATGTTGCGGTTTATTCGTGCAATAAAATCATCAGTAAATCTACTATCTTCAAAAGGCTCCTGAAAACAGTTTATCAAGGCCGCTGCTATTTTGAAATCGGTAAATGTGTACGTCAAGGTATTGTTGAACATTCTGTGGCGAAAGATTTTAAAGCTGTTTTTAAACTTGCCATTCACAGTTTCTACAACCCAACGACACATGGTTATGAGTCGTGATTTATTGGCTTCTTCTGTAGTGAGTTGAGTTTCACTTCGTTGTTTAGATGGTGGTAAGTAAGCCACATAGCCGTGCTCTTCCAATGATACTATTGCATCACGAAACCCCCTGTCTAAAATGAAAACGTCTCCCTCTTCAAAGAAGTAATGAAAGGGGTTGTCTTCTGTAGGCTGCTCATGATTGTTCAGTATCTGCTTCATAATTACCGCATCAGTGGTTGTAGCAGCGTATGACCCTGTTACATCTAATATGTGGCCATCGGCACAAACTATTAAGAATGGCTTAATCAAGTTTCGGTATTTATGTAAACTGTAACTTTGGCGTTGAAATAAAAAGTTTGAACTTTTTTCAACTAATAAATAAGTGCCATCGCATATAATTACTGCTTTCGGTGATGCATTGCTTCCAAATATATAATTAGGTAAATTCCTATTTCTACTAATCACTTCAGCGCGTGTTATGTGGTCTAGCCCTATATGCACAGGGACGAAGTCTGCGTACAAACACTCCCTCGCCAAATGCAACTTTCTTCTTATGGTGGTCTCTGCTAAACCGAATATGGTACAAAGTCTTGTATTGGGCTCCCCTGTGCGTATTTTATACAAATATACTCCCAAATCTGTTCGTGGGGTGACAGACTGCCGATGAAGAGATGGGACTTGTTGCAGTAGTTGTTCAAATTGTGAGTGATTCAGACCAGTCCAGTAGCGCAAATCGTCCTCAAAAACCTCGTTCATATTCTCAAGATCTAGTCGAGATCTCGATTCTAGAGCCAGTGTATACATATTGACTATGTCAACGAAGCTATCTGCATTAAAATCAGTGTGTTGATGAACTGTGATTTCAGGAAATTCCTCCAAAGAAGTGTTATGCAAATGTAGTTGACAAATGCGGGCCCAGTCAGGGATATATAATCGGAAATAACTCAGAAGATATATTTTGATAGAGTTTGGAACACGCCGTAGTTGCAAGTTGTTGCAGCGGGCCATCATGCAGTGCCGGGACGTATTTGCTACTCGAGTAAACTGAGGGACATTCACCGATGCTCCAATAGCAGGTAAAGCAGCAGGTGAAGGTGCTCGATCTTGATTTCTGATATCAGAGTCAATTCGATGCCAATAGGCATGACAGATTGATCGAGTACCGTCGAATGGAACCATTAACAATTAAACACACTTTTTAATAAAAACGACATTACTACATACTTATAGTTGGTAGTGTTACAAGACGGAATCATAATATTACTATGGTAAAAAAATTAATGAATTGGTAAATGCTACTCCAAATAGGCGAACTATCTAGGCCATTTTTTTTGTCAGATGGTTAATGAAACATTGTAAAAAGTGCTAATGATATGAAACTAAAATGATTTTAAGCCTATATATAAATGAATAAGCTTTGCGCTGCTAACGGAAGGTGATGTTAGAAGCCGTAAAAACCGACGAGCATGTATGAAAAGAGTAATGAATGTCGAAGAAGCGAAAGAAGTACGTAAGGTACGGCGTGAAAATATAGATAGATAGATAGATAGAAACTATGCTGCTGCGCTTTGTTCAAAACATAGTATCATTCATGCAGTACCTATTCCACCTAAGCCGATCTATTTATCTCTCCAGTATGAAAAAAAAAACATTTTGTTTAAATATAATCGAATTTATTCTTACCTCTTGAGCTGGTTGGATTGCATGTACGATATGAACCACGAACTCTCGACGTGATTGTGCAAAATGTTCCGACAGAACATGCCTACGAAGTCGCCGAAGAGGTCGTGTACACAAAACACAAACGTCTGCCATTTCACAAGAAAATCCAAAGTCCAAGAGGCACTAGCTAAGTCGTTGTTAAATATATAAATCACAAGAAAAATCAATAGTCCGGGAGGGTTAAGCGAAGTCGTCGTAAAATAAAGATCAAGATAAGGTTTCGCACAGTACACAACACAACAAACGTTAGCGAAGGACTGCGCGTGCACGTGGGCATAAACCGCCTAAGCGCTGGCGTCTTTGTGTTTCTCCCTCTACCATTATGTGTGAGCGAGACAATAAGATGTACAGTTGTGCCCTCACGTTACAGGTGCGTGTCGGTCACAAACAATAAAAAGGATTGCGATTTTCACTATAAATATAATTTTTACATCTAACGCCTACGAAAATTCTCCGGGTTAAAAAAATATGTTAGCCACTGAATTTAACAATAGGGATGCTTTATAATAGTTTCACTACCTTTACTCTAAAATCTTAGATAAATTGCTTTGGCGCCGGGCCTGGGGTAATTTTGTATGGGATTTGGCGGATCTCCTTTAAGTTTAGAATCCTAATGTTTTCTTTTTTGTTATTAAACTACATATTTACGGTTTTCAGGTTTTTTCATTTAATATAATTTTGATCGCGTTGAGTTACAAATTTGATTTTTGCACAGCTGAAAGAGACCATAGACCCGAGTATTTGATATAAATTTCAACTTGATATCTCTACGCTTTCCTGAGAAAAAGGATCTTGACAGACGGACAGACGGACAGATGGACAACAAAGTGATCCTATAAGGGTTCCTTTTTCCTATTGTGATACGGAAGTCTAAAAAGGAGCTGGTTATGCATCCCGCGAGATTTTTTTTTTCAAGTGAGTACACCGATGTCACCCGGATTACTAGGCCGTCTTACGTGAATATTTTTACATTTGGATAAGCAAGCCTCCGGTGTGGTCCTATACCTATAAATTTTACTAACTTTTCTTTGGTAGTTTTTGAGTAGGGTTTCTATAATACATCTTTGATAACAAGATGCAATGATCAATTTGGTCAAAAGCCTTGTTATAGTCTGTATAGACGACATTGACCTGCTTACCATTATCCATGGTGTCGGTGATAAATTCATTGAGATGTATCAGGTTCGTGACGGTTAACGTACCTTTCAAAAACCCAAGTTGATATTCAGCAAGCGAAACTCTTGCATGAGAACGGAAAACGTTTAAATATATCGTCAACAGCGGGATCGTCCCAACCGATATGGCTCAGCCATAACTCTTTGATGAGCAATTTGGGATAAAAGATCACGAGGGCAACCAAACCGAGAACATCCAACAAGCGTGCGACTATCGAGAGTATATTTCTCTTAGTACTTTTTTCAGCTACTTGAATGGAGGTGAAGAAGAAATTATCCTGATTCCTACGAAAGGCCCAGAACCACATTGCACGTGTGACTGCTTGAATTGGGATGCCGGCCGGCGAGCCTTATCTTCTTAAATCCACCGTTGGAATGGTTGAAACTACAAAAATCAACACTGCACTATAAGTTCTGGATAAAACAAGATTTCACCAGAAAGCCAAATGCGGAGCTGGTCGCGAACACAGCGATACGAAATGGCGGCGGGTGGTCAAGTCGGAATACCGCTAATACGCCATCTTGCGAGTAAACTCGAGAAAGTTTGGATACATGGGCGTTGCTATAGATTGGCTCGAGGATTCATCAAATTCGAAATTAAATTATTTGATTTTACATGATAAAAGGACTGAAAACGGCATTGACGCTTCACCACTACCCTCTTCCAAAAAAAAACTCTACAAGGACACCGACTTCCGAAATAAGTTGAAGTTATTTTTCACTTTGTAGCTTACTAGGCTCATCAATGCTGCATTCGTGCTAAAGCATGTTCCTGAGCCATGGAAAGTTGCTGAAGTGATTATGATTGCAAAGCCCGGTAAACCACCTCATGAGGCATCATCATACAGGCCCATTTCCCTGTTGCCTATACTAGCAAAACTGTTTGAAAAATTGTTTTTAAAACGCCTAAAACCAATAATTAACGAGAGAAACCTGATCCCTGACCATCAGTTTGGTTTCAGAGAGAAACACTCAACCATAGACCAAGTATATAGAATTACCAACATCATTGAGAGAACGCTTGAAGATAAAAAAGTCTGCTCCACTGTATTTTTAGATGTGGCACAAGCTTTTGATACAGTTTGGCATGAGGGTTTGATATACACTACCGCTCAAAAGTATTTGGCCACCTAGTAAAATACATTTTGTAAAAGTTTGATTGAGTGAAACTACTTCATAACTATTTTAACATGTTTATTAGCCATATTTAGACATAACAAGAATATAATTTTTAAATTTTGGACTCATCTATGTGTCCACCCTTATTTTTAATGACAGCTTTACAAAGCTTCGGCAACCTGGCTACTAATTTTTCCAACGTTGTCTTGGTTATCTTCTGCCATTCTTCTTGCAGTTTTTTCCACAAGTCTCCTGAGATGTGGGACAACGTTTTCGCACCTGTCTATCCAGCTGATCCCACAATAGTTCTATCGGGTTTAAGTCAGGGGACTGTGGAGGCCACATCATGAGTTTTAACACCTGTTGTTGTTCTTTTCTTTTTAAAAAGTCCTTGCATAGTCTTGACGTGTGTTTCGGATCATTATCCTGTTGAAATATAAATCCCGGACCAATTAAATGGGTTCCAGAAGGCACTGCATTATCCTCCAATATCTTTTTGTAACCATCTTTTTTTAAGATTCCTTGTATTCGCACAAGATCTCCAACAGCGGAACCACCGAAACAGCCCCAAACCATCACAGACCCTCCCCCGTGTTTAACTGAAGCCACAGTACAAGCGTCATTCACCCTTTCGTTTGACTGCCGCCTTATGAAAACTCTTCGTTTAGTTCCAAAAATTTCAAATTTTGATTCGGCCGTCCAGAGGACCTTTTCCCAATCTGCTACTGTCCAATTCTTGTGTTCATTCGCCCAATTAAGTCTCTTTTTTTTGTTAATAGGTTTAAGAAGTGGTTTTGAGACCGCTATGCATCCCTTGAGCCCTGCATCACAAAGTCTTCTTTTAACTGTAGACACACTGACTGGTTTATCGCGATCCGCATTAAACTGTGCTACTATTTCCGGTGCAGTTAATCGTCTATTCCGTTTGCTATGAATTATTATTCTCAAATCTTCACTCGAAGTTGTGACTCTCGGTCTGCCTGAACGACTTTTGTTGCAAGTTGTTCCTTCAGCCGCAAACTTCTTAACGATGTAGTCAACAGTTTGTCTTGGTATCTTCTGTAATCTTGAAATCTCACGATTACTTTTACCGGATTTATATGAAGGCCGATTATTATGCCCTTGACCTCTTGGGAATATTCCTTAGTTTTACCCATTTTCTTCAAAAAATGAAACTCAGAAGGGAGAAACAAACAAATATTGGTAGACTTCAAGTATTGAGCTATGCAGAGCGTGTTTTCTGGTCAAATGACATCAGATAACTACCGTAAAAATATTTGTAGTAGTTATTCTATATTTTACTTATGTTTATTTCTCAATAACTAAATCCTAACGAAACTGGGACTTCAAAGATTAACTTCGTAGAAATTCCGACAATAATACTATTATGGTTTTTTGGCCAGGAGTCGGCAAATAACAATAGCTGTTTACGATTTGTACTGTAGATAAGTATTTTGCAGTGTTATACAAACAATGAAACCCAATAAATTATTTCTTTAAAATGTATTGTTTGTAACTTAAACAAAATGCAGGTGGCCAAATACTTTTGAGCGGTAGTGTACAAGCTTAGACTAATGCTACCCAATGACTTTGCCGATATCTTGCAATCATACATTACAGATAGAATGTTTCGAGTAAGACACGAGGATGCCTATTCCGAGTTAAAATTTATTAAAGCTGGCGTGCCTCAAGGTAGTGTGCTAGGTCCAGTCCTCTACCTTTTGTACACATATGACATACCAGAGCTGGAAAATAATACTATTGCAACCTTCGCGGACGACACTGCAATTATGGCTACAGGGTCATGCCACACAGAAGCAATCAAAAAGGTACAAATCGCTGTAAATGAAGTTCATGACTGGGCACAAAAATGGAGAATCAAGTTGAATGAATCGAAGTCACTTCACATTGATTTCACCAACAGGAATAGCGATTACAACCCAATTTTCATAAATGGCCAACAAGTGCCATACGCAAATACAGCTAAATACCTTGGCATAACGCTTGACGCGAAACTGCGCTGGAAAGCGCATGTTAAAAAGAAAAGACAGGAACTAGACATGCGCTTTAAAAACATGTATTGGTTGATTGGACGGAATTCATGTCTATCGATACATAACAAAATTTTATTATATAAGCATATTCTTATGCCAATATGGACATATGGCATCCAACTTTGGGGCTGTACTAAACCAACCAACATCAAAATTATACAAACATTCCAGAATAAGGTACTCAGGAGTATTGTTAATGCGCCCTGGTATATAAGAAATGACGACCTCCATCGTGACCTAAACATGGAACCCGTCACCAACATAATACAAAAATTCGCTGAGTCCCATGAACACCGACTCCACCAACATGTGAACATCGAGGCATTTCAGCTGTTAGATCAGACAAATATAGTGCGAAGACTAAAACGAACAAAACCTTTTGAATTAGTGTAGTGTAAAAAGTGTAGAAATAATAGTGACAATGACACATATATAACACGTGAACAAAGTGTTTATATTATCATATCAGACTCTAAGAAAGTGGAACGGACTTGTGTAAAGTACAACCAACACTATTCTAAGTTTTAAAATAATTATTGCGTAAAAAATTAAGTTAGATTAAAATTGCTTATTAGTCTTGTAGGCTCGATTGTAATTAATTATTAAGAACCTGGTTCTTTTTAATAAAGGATAAAAAAAAAACTTTGTAGCGTTTTTTTTTTTTTGGAAGTCATTTTTTTTTTTACTTTTTCTTTACTTTAGATAATATTAGGTACCTACGTGGGTATAGGTCCTATAGATGCACTTCTGCTTACTCTTTCAAGAAAAACTGTCGTAACGTAGGTAATGTTTTTATGAAGCTGCGTCCTCACTTGTAACATGTTCACCAACAAAAACTCTATCATGCGAAACACGAGTAGCAAAATGTGACATCACATCCTTTCCAAATCATACATTTCAAACTCTCATAAAAAATCACAAATATTCAAAACATTTTGCCGGCAATAGGTACCTATGCACGACTTACGATAGCAAACCCAGTTTCTGTATAAAAACTTAGCGTAGCATCGCTGGATTGTTTTAGGCTAACACAAATTGGAGCGAGCCGTGCCACACGAAACGCATTGCAAAAATCCTTCTTCATCACTTTCGTACATTTTCTATAAGTCAATGCACATTACAGGTGAGGTGCACACCGCATTTTGTAAGAAAATTCCCATTCCGCCCATAATGTGCGCTTGGCCTTATGCAGCAATGCTACAGCGGTTTGCCAATTCCAATAATTCGTAAATTAAAAGATATTTTCTCCAACAAATCTTATATAGGGTAGAAGCACACGCAGTCGTCACATAAATCACAATAAGGTCCGTCGATAAAGATTTGTGACTGCCCTCTGTACCTTTACCCTTATAATCCCTATTTTCTTTTATTGATAAACGCAGCTATTATTATCAGAGTTTTACTTGAATTTTCGCTTACAACGGGGATCAGAGAAAAGGTATAAGTAGTGGTATTTTGATTTTGTGTATTTATCTTCAGGAAGAGAAGATGGAGACGGATATTGTCTATGAATAGGTATGTACCTACATAATAAACAGTTCCGTAACTGTCTAGTGTGCTAGTTCCACATTTATATATTAATACTAGCTTCTGCCTGCGACTTCGTTTGCGTGAAATATCTTATTCCTCCGAACCGCACCGTCGCATCGCATCGCTTGCCAGCGCTATTACTTCGTCTCTGCTTAGCGTTCTCTCTGACTTTTATTTCTTTTTGCTTGGCTCCTTGACGGGCCAGTTGGCGTGGTTTGTTAAGATACCACCTATCATGCCGCAGGTCGTGGGTTCGATTCCCATCCAGGACAAACATTTGTGTGCATGAACATGTCTGTTTGTTCTGAGTCTGCGTGTAATTATCTGTATAAGTATGTATTTACAAAAAAAAAGTAGTGTATGTAGTATATCAGTTATCTGGTTTCCATAGTACAAGCTCTGCTTAGTTTGGGATCAGATGACCGTGTGTGAATAATGTCCCAGGTTATTATTATTATTTCCTTTATTCAATTGTTGATACATATATAAATTATATTTTTAAATATTAGAATAAAAAAAAAATAGAAACATTTAAAATTATAAAAAAATAGTAGCCCACCGGTATCGGGAACAGGGTCCAAGCTACAGCTTGGAGGTCAGGGCAAAGAGAGGAACCTCCTAATAATGCGAGCCGTGTCCAGAAGTACCGCTTTCTGGATCAAGCCCTTGATCCAGCTGTCCAACGAGAGCCTCCTTAGGTGTTGGTCGAGGCTCTTGGCAATTAAGCTATTGGCTGATACGACTATCGGCACAATGATCGCTGAGTCTACATCCCACATGTCGACAACCTCGCGAGCTAAGTCAAGATACTTGATTTGTTTATCTTTTTCGACTTTTACGAGGTTCTTGGGCTATAAAATGCAAAAGAATTTTACAAAGCTGACTGGCAGTTCCAGAGATTAGCGCGTTCAAACATACAAACAAAAAACGAACTCTTCAGCTTTATTATTAGTATAAATATCTGTAATTAATATGGTGTAAATAATAAAGAGTAGATATTCTATTCTATTCTAGTCTAAAGTATTGAAGAGAGACAAACCAACTGAAAATGAAAATATCATGACAATACGTAGTTCTCACAGGATAACAAAAAATCTTTTCCCCAAACATAAGCCATATATCGCCAAAATAATAACCTTATCATTTGGCGTACTATAAAAACATTTTCACAAGTACTCATAGAATGGAAACTATCGCCATAAAAAGCGGGTGGCCTCCAACACGTGCTTCTACCTTCGACTTTATGACGTCATAAACACGATGGCAGCGCTTTGAAAGCGGCTCAAAAGTTTCTGCAACAGATTGTAGTAAGCGCTTTATGCTGTATACCACAGTAATAGTAGTTAAGGGGGAAGCGTCAGAGTAGCCCGCAAAATTCAAATTTTCTTACGTTTTTTGCAATTAAATTTTCAAGTCAGTATTAAGTTGTTTGTTAAATAAAGTATGATTCGCGGCCGTAACAAATATGTATTTACAAAATTATAATCATTAGAATCAGTAAAACAACTTCTTAAGTTAGTATAATCCTCAAAGTCTTAAAGAGTTGTATTGATCGCTTTAATGATTATGATTAAGTAGAAACATACTTGTTACGACCGCGAATTACGCACCTAATACTGAGTTGTAAATTGCAAAAAACGTAAGAAAATTTGAATTTCGCAGGCTCCCTTAACGCTTTCACCTTAAGGAATTACATCATTATCGTCACGAGTCGTGACCCACGACTCTTCTGAGCCTGGAAAGGAGTAGGGGAAAGGGTCTGATGGATGTTTTAAGCCGTATCCTTACCAAAGCGCTTGGCGATCGTCATGTACTACATGTTGTTCGGCGAATCGGAATGCGTCATCCCGCCGACATGACAGAGGGTACACCTTCCGGCGTCTCATTTATGTAACACACTTGCTTTTACAACCCACAGGATTTTGTAGACTAATCTATTCGTCTGCTCGACGACGTAAATAACGCAATGAATTTTGTCGAGTTGTCAAAATTAACGACATTGCAATTGAACCTAGTTATGCAGAAAGCAGCCATATGGCACTTTTTCCAAAAATGAGTTATAAACATAGAAATATTAATTCCGATTTACAAGATTTTTACAAAAACAGCCATGTCGATATCTCTATTTATCACGGAGATATGAGCCGTCTAATGCAGCCATGTCCATGCATCCATCGACAGTAAAATGCTTATAACTCTGTACTTTTGCCGACATGGCTGCCTTCTGCATAACACGGTCCAATTAGCGTGTTGCGCAATTATCCCGCGGTTTTCCGAACAAATGAGTGACATATGAACACGACGATTCGACGTGACTTCGTCTGCATGAATTTTTTTGTCCTCCCGACCCTCCTTCGCATAGCATCTTCCTGCGCTATTATACTTCGTTTTCGCTTAGCGTTCTTTCTAACTTTTTTTTCATTTTGCTCGGCTCCTGAACATCCTAGGATGATGTTAAATAACTTATAGCCTACCTCGAGAATTGGCCTATCAAATGCAAAAAGAATTTTTCAAATCTGACTAGCAGTTCTAGAGATTAGCGCGTTCAAACAAACAAACTCTTAAAAATACTAATAATATAGCTGAAGAGTTTGTTATATAGTAGAAGATATAGATAGCCTTGTTTATGTATGCTGAGCATAGACCTCCTCTCTTCTGCGTCATGATTCCCAGTCAGATAATTGCGTAAACATAAAATTATGCCTTTTTAACCGAATTCAAAAAGGAGGAGGTTCTCAATTCGTCGGAACCTTATTTAATTTTTTTTTTATGTATGTTCCCCGATTACTCGAAGATGGCTGGACCGATTTGAATTTTTTTTTTGTTTCGTTTGAAAGGGTATACTTTCCAGGTAGTCCCATGATCATCAAGTCAGGATCTGATCATGGGATCCTGGAGAAGTAGAGGGAATTCTTCAAATTTTATAGGCACATTTGAAGCGATTTGGGTAGTTTTTGGAAGAGTACTTTCTCGAAGTGGTTTCATTTCAATTTGGTGAAGATCTGATGAAGAACTTCGGAGATAGGTAACGGAAATCCTCAATAAATGATAGCAAATGACCCGGGATTGCTGAAATCTCATGTCTGTCTATTGTTTCGACCAGTTCGTAATATAACATCACGCTGGTACGCTATGAAAGGGTAAGCACATGTGAACCACTAAAAAGTGAAAAATAAAAAAAAAATAAAAACTTTTTAACAAAAAATAAAACCGACTTCCAAATCAAAACACTACAAAGTGAAACTTTAATTTCGGAAGTCGGTGGCAAAAAACGAAAATACAAAACCAAACACACCGGCTACCGAAACTAAAGTTATTTTTCACTTTGTAGTGTTTTGATTTGGAAGTCGGTTTTATTTTTTGTTAAAAAGTTTTTTATTTTGCATTATTTACATTGTTGAGCAGACGAATTTTTCAAACATATGAAGCAATGGATTAGCAATATCTTTCAAAACTCTCGGATTATGATTCAAAGTGTTTTAAGCAATTAGGGTGCTGGTCTGTGCCAGTCTCATTCAGCAGTGCTATTCTATAAAAATCTCACCGTGAAAACTTAGGTGAAGTGAGCGTGGAGTGAGTCGTCAATAGTGTCAATCCCTAGCATCAGGTGGAATGACAGCTCTCTTCAAGCTCACTTCACCTACGTTTTCACGGTGAGATTTTACAGAATAGATCGACAGGTCTTACCCGCGTTCCTAAGAGTCATCCACCCTTCTCCTTATTTTTCTTTAACTATTTTGGTAGGATAGCAGGTATTTGGCTAGGCAAATAAAATCATAATAATATGATATTATTGCTTTTATAGTTGTTTCGCCATTTAAGTGCTACCTACTTCGACCCCCTGCTTAGCTAATATAACGTTCACAGACACAAAAATAGTACAAAAAAAAAAACATACAGACGAATTGAGAACCTTCTCCTTTTTGAAGTCGGTTAACTAATATGCAAAGAGTCATTCAGAGCCGAAAAATTCACGACGAACAGCTTTATTGGCACAGTTTTCTTAAGCATGTGATAATCTGCCTGTAAAAACATTTGCATTTATGTACTCGACATAACGCGCAAACAGTGTAAAAGAACACGTAGCATGGAATCTGAAAAACGTGTCAAATTTTCTGCATGTAATAGTTGATTGTTATACAAGGGATGAAAGGGACCTATTTAGGCATGATATGGTTTGGCGCACGAACGTAGTATTGTTCGAGAGCCTAGATAGGTCTTTCACCCGAAGTAAACACTGTTTTTCATTTCGAATATGAGGAAAGTAAATAAAAACCTGCTTAGTTAAACAAACAATATTTTATATAATATTGTTTACTTATGCTTTAATAAAATATTTAAAATTAATATTAAAATTAGAGCAATTATTAAACGTAAGGGAAAGGTTATTTTCTGGTATATTAATGTTGGATATTTATTGCGAAACTTGAGTTTCTGTTAAATGTTCGAGAAAGCAGTATTTTAGTATTTAGCTGAATGGATTTCGACATTTAAGGTATCGTTATATTCGTATTGAAAACCCAAGTGTACTTAGGTGTTTGAGAAAAAAAAACAAAATGGCGGATTTTTGACGCAAAATACGCTATAGATACTTACGTTGATAAAAAAAAATAACCAAACCTATCGAATAGGGTATCAAAATAAAGGAAATTGAAAGGGGATTACAAATATATATATATATATATGTTATATGTTTAAATTTAATTAGGAATAATAAATTAGTCAATATTGGGTAACTAAATAATTGATAAATATCCGTAGCCCAATCATATTTAAAAGGAAACAAATAAATTGTATATGGCTATATATTATTTATGTATTATATCTGGAAATACAAAATATTAATAAAACTAAAAAGATTGAAATAAAAATACATCATCATTCTCCTGCCCTTATCCCAATTTATTTGGGGTCGGCGCAACATGCCCCTTTTTTCCATATTCACTATTACTCGTCATCTCGGTAGTCACTCCCTTTCTAGCCATATCATCTTTCACACATCCATCTTTCTTTGGTCTTCCCCTACTCTTGTAGCCTGGCGACATTTTCCTCATTCCTCCGCATCACATGCCCGTACCATGATAACTGATTTCCGCACAACTTTTCAGTCGCCGGTGCAACTTTCAGATTTCCTCTTATCGTACTCATTTCTTACTCTATCCATTCGTGTACTGATTCGTATTCGTATTCATTTATTTGCATACCATAGTGTTTATAAGATGTTACTTAAGGCTTCAAGCTAAAGTACATTATGGACCCTGTTAGGGCACAGCAATATAAATAGTATTACTTACAATTAAACATTAACATTCAAATAATATTAAAAAAAAAAAAAAATATATAATAACAATTCTTTTATAATTATGTAACCTTATAAATTACGTATTAGTAGTTATAATTGTAGAGATAATATCAATGTTTGTGTTAAGTAATAATAATATTGTTAAATTTAAAATAACTAAAAATAGAAGTGAGTGAATAAAAAAGATAAAGATAAAGATACTATGATCTCAACTGCAACTGCCTTTCATTCATCCCTTTTGTGGTCCCATTCTGATCCATACAAGACAGCAGGTCTAACCATTGTTTTATATATCTTCCCCTTAAGTTTAAGGGGAATGCAGGAGTCACAGATTGTTCCCGTGACTTGCCACCATTTCATTCATCCAATGTTAATTCTGTGCATAACAGTCCGATCTAATTCGCCATGGCTTTGCACGAGTGAAACGACATACCGAAAGTCGGAGCAGATCGAGAGAAGCGCGTCATCAAGCGCTATGGCTCCAGAACTGGAGATACCGCCGAAATCGCAGAAATATATTCAGTTTTGGTTGTGCTTATTTTCAACCCAGCATTCTCCAGCCAACATACATACATACTTTTTTGTACTTCGATGCCATATACTCCTCTCGTATTGGTACGAGCTGTACGAGAATATTTTATCTCGATATTTTATATCGAGTTGTCAACGGGGATGACTGCCAGTAGGGTATGCCGGACGAATGCTTACTGACGTCATCCGTATGAACCGTAGCCTCTTTAATTGAAAATACCTCACCTCTACATAAACCATGCAAACATAATAACTTAAAACTTCAGTAAATTAGTGTGGAAAGCATTCGAAAACACACATGAGAATAATAACCAAAACATCTGGCGCGCGGTCAGCTCATAGAAGTTAGTTTATTACGTCATATGTTAACACTGACACGAGTAGAATTCTAAACTAGAAATGTTATGTTTATTCAGAACTATCATGCTTTATACTACATATTTTGAATTATAGCTGGTTTGGCAAGTTAACTCTGGAATCAGAAAAATGAGAGAAAAGTCTGCTCGACAACGTAAATAACGCAATGAATGTTGTTGAACTGTCAAAATGCAACCGATTTCGATTGATAGTGTGTTACGCAATTAGGGTGCTGGTTGGAAAGAAGTTGTTTTCGCTTTCTTGGCGAATGAGAACTTTCATACTCCAAGTGTGCAGAGTATAACTACGTGCGATAAGGAACTTCGTTCCAAAAAAAGGTACGTTGTACAGAATGGTCCAAATCAAAACGACGACGTCAAAAGAACAAAAACCGGCCAAGTACGAGTCGGACTCGCGCACGAAGGGTTCCCTACCATTATAAAACGGCAAAAAAATCATATCTGTTGTATGGGAGCCCCCTTAAATATTTATTTTATTCTGTTTTTTAGTATTTGTTGTTATAGCGGCAACAGATATACTTACACCATCTGTGAAAATTTCAACTGTCTAACTATCACGGTTCATGAGATACAGCCTGGTAACAGACGGACAGTGGAGTCTTAGTAATAGGGTCCCGTTTTACCCTTTGGATACCGAACCCTAAAAATCAGAATTCCTCATACCCAGGGGTATTCGAAAATACCCCTTGTATGTTCCGCGATTTTTTGTAGTTTTCAAGTTATTTTGATTTTGTAATAATTTTGAGTTTTCTGCCAGTGGAGCTTCATACATTCATATAATTTTTGTAATGTTATTTTTTTTGTGACATGAAAGTAACATTCAAGACAATCATGTCACAAAAAAGAAATGAGTAAAATGGGGTATTTTCGAATATCCCTGGGTATGAGGAATTCATTATTTCTTTTGGACGTCACTACTTGGACCACTCTGTTTAGGTTATAACTTCATTTTAATCATATTAGTATAAACTAAATCAGTGATTTTAACTGTTCGCCATTCTGGACACATCCGACAACAATTCCTAGTAAATTGAAACTTCACTAAGATTGTAACTGTGGCATAGACAAATAGACCTCGTCATTATGTGACGTGCAACTGACAGCTACAATAGGTCAAATTAAATTGAGGGGCGAAACTTCACAGACATGGCGGCATTTAGTGAAGAGAAAAAAACGAGAGGTGTCGAGGGACACCCGACAGAACGAAGTTCTTTTCGCTTTTGCACACTTGGCGAATCAGAGCTAGACCGAAAAAAAAGTAAAGTAGTTTGTTCGTTCCAACTGAGTATCCCACAATACCTCTTTATTTTTGACGTGAAAATGTCTTTTCGCTCGGTATAGTTACTTGTGGAAAGCTCAATATTTCTGACCGACATAAACATGTAAGATTTCAACCTACGAGGCTAACAACTATGAGGCTTTTAATGCTAGAGTAATGGTTGAGCATTCAAAAGTTAGGTCATATTTATAACAATTTTAAGGCCGGATATAATTTGTCTATGACATCACACTGCGAGCGCAGACGAATGCGCGCGACCCTCTACTTTTCACTATGTGTTGAAATATCAATTCGTTTAGCACAAAAAAGTAATAAGCTAGATCAGTTACTCTAGTGTCTTAAGAGTTCGCAAAGTACTACCGGGACCTAAAAAGAAACACTAGAAATATTGACTAAAATAGGTTTAAAAATTAATACGAAGTTGACGATAGCAAAATAATGTCAGATATCGTCTCATATCGCCCGTAAATCTGCTCCGAAATGAAAAAAATCCCAGTCGAAGAAAGCTTGCATCAAAATAAATGCAACGAGCCTAAAAAGTCTAGTGACGAGCAAATACAATAGCTACGGCATTGTCAGAAATTGTAAGAAAATCTGTCACAAATAGCAAAAAAGTTTGGGATGTCGTTTGATATCAGCCATAAATATGCTCAGAACTGAAAAATATTCGATCGGTGAAAGCTTATTTTATAAGGAATGCAGTGAGCTTACTATGTCTAGTGTAGAGCAAATACAATGGCTATGGCAGTATCGGAAACCGTAGTAAAATTTCATTCAGTTTTCATGAAAACAACTCGTGGGAGTAAAGCCATCCCACGCAAATCTGCTTTTGGTTTGAACCTTGTTCCACCACTATTAAGGAGTCCTTTCTAATTCCATACATTAGTTTGATGCAATATCTATTTCCGAGGAATTTGAGGTACGCCAACCCTCTATGCGACTAGTCAATCATCTATGGAAAGATTATTTTCGTTAAGCCGTTGGTCCCGGCTGTCATTCGTGGATCTTTGACAGTCGTTACGGGTCGTCAGAAGCCCGAAAGTCTGACAACCAGTCTTACCAAGGGGTATCGTATTACCCAGTAACTGGGTTGTGGAGGTCAGATAGGCAGTCGCTCCATGTAAAATACTGGTATTCAGCTGCATTCGGTTAGACTGGAAGCCGACCCCAACATAGTTGGGAAAAGGCTAGGCTTTTTGTAAACAAAATGTTTTTGTTCAAATTGGAATGCTTGTAATTAATGAAAATTGTATTAAGGTAAGTGGTTTTATTTATGTTTCGTACTAAAAATAAACACACCATGCATTTTAAACCATAAAACATCGCTTGTTTTTTTTTACTAGAGTCATTTCTTTGAAAGTGTAACTAAAAATTGTTTTGTTATTTTTTACAACCAATTTTGAAAATGAAAACAAGTCATACTTTCAAACGAAACGTACATTACCATAAATCCCTACTCTAAGAAACATTCAACGGTCAGAAAATTCCAAGAAGCTACGATGCAAATCGGTTTTGTTTACAATATTATCGCGGGGCTGTTATGTCAATAATCGGGTGGGGCGCTTAGCCGTTTTAGCCGCGCGCGGTTGAGGAATGCGGTTCAGCACAGCGGGTAGGTAAAGAACTATTTTTTGCAATTTTTTTTAAATTTTAGTCTCAGTACTTTCGGAGATAAGGCCTAAAAAGCAATGGTCAATTTTCGTCTGTTTTCTTAAATAATTTAAAAAATGATATATTTTAAAACTTATAAAACCTATATATTTGAGACCCTCATAGTAAGTTCTTTTTTCTTATTTGGCCCCCCAAAATTGACCCCCATATTCAAAATTCATTTATTTACGTTACACATCCGTGTTTGGATCACAAAAATACATATGTGTGCCAACTTTCAACTTAATCGGTCAATTAGATTCGGAGCGAATTGGCTGTGACAGACGGACAGACACACGAGTGAACACTTATAGGGTTCCGTTTTTTCCATTCGACGTACGGAACCCTAAAAAGGATAAAGGATATTTTGTAGGTCAACGTCGAATAATCAACTTAGCCTATCGCAGACCACTTTTCTCCACTGCCTGAGGCCTATACCTGAGTACCTAAACGAAAAACAGCTGACGCACCTACAAAAGACTACAATGTTATTCTAGTTAATTTAATTCAAAAGACATGTTTTGCCAAGATTAAACATGCATGCAAATATTTGTAACAACAATTATCTTAACAAAATTAACTTTAACAACATTATTTTTGTTCTAGGAATTGTTTACTGTAAAAGTAATTTTTAATTAACCATTCCTACAATTTAGTCTTAAAAGAATATCTCGTGTTTAACATTTTAAGGTTATTTATTTATTTATAAAAGGCACACCAACAGCTGTATACAAAATATCAATTAACAGTAGGTAATTATAACAGCTTTGGGCTTATACAGTTGCCAATAACAGGTGAACCAACATTCTCAAATACAGTGATAACCTAAGCTAAAAAAGAAATGTATAAAAATGAAGTATACAATCTATACAAACAGAAATATAAAATGGCACAAGTTATGTTCCTGTAACATAACTTGTGCCATTTTATATTTCTGTTTTCTGTTGCTAGAAATACCTACATATTAACACAATGAGTCTAGCTTTAGCTTGTGTGGGTTGCGTGCTGAGGGACCTTAGAATTTGGATTTTAAAGATATTTATGGAGCCATGATATATGTCAACATCTGGAGTGGATTTTATAATATAAGAGTTCATCTGTCGACTGAGTCTATTGAGAGGTGAGTTTACTCCTACATTTGTGTTGGATGCTTTATTGTAAAATAAATGGGTAATGGGATATCTGGGTAATTTATAGGGGACTTTTAGTCCAATTTGTTCAGTTAATTTATCGCAGTCCAATTTATTGTTAACCAATTTGAAAAAGAACATCAGAACTTGTACCAGTCGACGGTCGCGCAGAGTAATCATTTTGAAACATTGAGTACGTTGTTCGTATGGACACCGGGGAGATATATCACCGAAGGCATATGCTAGGTGTTTTTTGAAGGTCCTTTGGATGCTTTCTACTCTTTGTGAGTGTACTGCATAGTGCGGGTTTCACATCACGCTGGCAAATTCAAGGTTACTAGGCATTTTGTTATAAATGCGTACACACATAGTTAAGCAGCATAATTATACTTCACAAGCTTATGAGCGTTGTTTAGTGCAAGTCTCTGATGGTCTCGTCGGCTTCAATGATTTATATCATTTGCTGTTTTATATAACTCTTTACGTTTCCATAAAAACATGCATATTTCATAAATATACAGACAACGTAGCGGTAACAAGCCAAGTTTCTTAAATACTGGCTGACATGATTCCTCAGGATGGAGTCCGTATAGATAGAGCCCTAATGCACTTTTTTGAGTAACAAATGTTCTGTTTTGTTCGGTACTGTTGCCCCACATTATAAGTCAATAACGCAGTATGGATTCCAATTTAGTTTTTTTTTTACTTCTAGTAGACCTTACTAAATAAAATTCTCGATACGACTGCCCACGCCGAAACTAATAAACTCCACTCACCCGGTAAAAATATTACCTACTCCAATCCGTTTACATATGGGGTTTTCATACTTTTATCCGGGCTCCGAGCACTGAGCCCACTTTATGAAGCCTATAATGGCTTAATTATCCATAGAGAATATAAAGTTTCGCTTACCTTTTAATTATTGAGGGCCAACTAGAGCTTACGAAGATTCAACTTCATGTAAAAATGTGGATATTTTGGAACATACTATATCCAATTTTAATACTAAATCATTTTGGTGTATCATAAACTATATTCTATCTATAATGGATATTTTTTTTTATCGTCTTGAAAAAAAATAGGGTACTATAGGTGAACGGAGTAGAAGCCTATGGCATACCTAGTTTTTTTTTTGTTTTTTCAAGAGCTTAGACAGAAATTGCTCTATCAATAAATACTACTTTACACATTTGAAGTAAACTAGAACAATTAAAACAGAAATTTTGAAAAAACTTTATAGATCGTTAAAAAATATCGTTCAAATCATACGCACTACGCAGGGTGCGTAGTGAGTATGATATGAATTTAGATATTATTATTTTTTTATACTAGGTATGCAAGGCTTCTACTCCGTTCACCTATTACACCCTACTTTTTTCAAGACTGTAAAAAAATCATCCAGTATATCTATTATGTGTATGTCCATATACAATATATCCATCGAAAATAAAATGAACGCTTTCTCTAAAAACAAAAGTTAAATAATATTAACAGCCTTACTAATAAAAATTTACACACGAGTTATACCGGAGTTATAACACTTTTGGCCCTTTTATTAAGTTTTATAATTTCGGTATAACTCGTGTATAAATTTTTATTAGTAAAGCTGTAAATTGTCATAAATTCACGCATAAGATAATGCCTTGCGTCCTCAAAGGGTTATGCAGAAGTGTACCTAGAGTATCTACACCCATACTTCGCCAGCTATGTTTAATTCCCATGTAATAGGAGGCGAGCCTATTGCCATCAACCAGGCACAAATCTAGACTCCTGGCAGCTACTGAGAAATTCTAGATAAGAAAACCCAATAACACTTTGTCTGACCTGGGAACTGAACCTAGGACTTCATGCTCAGCAGTAAAACAAAAAGTGTCTTAATAACAAAGTAAGTTTAATCGCATCACAAGATCAAAAATCATAATAATAATAACCCGCAGGGCAGCATGTGGCGAGCTGTTGGGCAGTAGCGACCCCATGGACCCTATCTCCCGGAAGAAATCTTGTCCTCATCTCTGGCTTGCCTTTGTTGGCCGGCTGGAGTGAACACTGACGAGGAACAGAGCTCCCACCTCTTTCTTGCCTGTATTGGCCGGCTTGAGTGGAGATTCGCAAGAGCAAACGTGCTCGGAGGAAGGAAGTATTCCAGTAAGGTGCTGGTAGGGATCTTGACCGTATTTCCGGGATTGTCCTGATAGCCGTGGAATACCTCTCCACTCCTCAAGCACCTCAGGAAGTGTTGCCCCCTTGTCGCTACGTCAATATGTGCTAGCGGCCGTCTCCGGGGGCCCATTATTGAGTGTGCAAGTCACCCCCTGCCATTTTATCCGTGTATAATATATAACATTGGTCAGGCAGGGGACATAGTTCTTCCATAGTTCAAGTTACCCAATCCACTTTAGCCACCCAAACCCATAGCCCAATATGTTTTGTTTTCACCTACAACAATAGTCCTGTACCAACCGGGGGTTGTCCTTGGGTGCACTTGCATAGTGCATACAGGGATAATCGTCGGTTCGTGCCTCCTCATCATTTAAAATTATCTAAGGGGCCTCTGTGAGTTGGCTTCGGCTCCTCGTACGCCTTCCAAAGGTCCGGGACCCCAGGGTCCCGAGAAATATCAAAAAATAATAATAATAATATCCTGGGACATTTGTCACACACGGTCATCTGATCCCAAACTAAGCAGAGCTTGTACTATGGAAACCAGATAACTGATACACTACATACACTACTTTTTTTTTTTTTTTTGTAAATGCATACTTATATAGATAATTACACCCAGACTCAGGATAAACAGACATGTTCATGCACACAAATGTTTGTCCTGGATGGGAATCGAACCCACGACCAGCGGCATGATAGGCGGTATCTTAACCAACCACGCCAACTGGCCCGTCTAGCTATATCTAGCTAATCAGAAACTATACTATTAATCCATGGCCAGAATTTAGCTAAGTCTGTAAATATGGTGTAGTGTTTTGGGTCACATTGAAATGCGTTCTGCTTTGGTACTGACAAGGAGACCAGACCTCGGAGATACCAGGCGTCACCCCTCCTGAAGACCATGCCGCTGCCCGCGCTGGGGCACGATGATATTTCTGGAAATAGAGGGCCGAACTTCAAAATTATGCTAATGGCCGATTTTAAACCCAAAATTCAATCATACGAAAACAATAATATAATTAGCGGCATTTATAAACAGTAGCTCATCACGTTCACAGAGCTGGGGACTGAGCCTGGGACACAGGTCTCCTCTCTGTGAGAGGGAGTGGGCTGTATTCACCACCTGGCCCAAAGCGGGTTACATGTCTTAAGGGAGAAGCTCCAGGTAGCGCGAAATTCAAATGTTGTTACGTTTTTTGCAATTTGTAAGTCAGTATTTGCATGTTGATTAAAGTATGATTCGCGACCGGAACATACATGTATTTACAAAATTATAATTATTAAAATCATTAATAAAACTCCTTAACTTAGTACAATCCTAAATCTCAAGATTTCATGAAATAGTCAATATAATTCTATAAATACAAATTTGTTACGGTCGCGAATCAAATTCTGATCAACATTCAACTTGATACTGACCTGCAAATTGCAAAAAACGTAAGAAAATTTGAATTTCGCGGGCTACCTGCAGTGCTATTCTGTACAAATCTCACCGTGAAAACTTAGGTGAGGTGAACGTGGAGTGAGCTGTCAATAGTGTCAATCCCTAGCATCAGGTGGAATGACAGCTCTCTTCAAGCTCACTTCACCTACGTTTTCACAGTGAGATTTTTACAGAATAGACCGGCTGGAGCTTTCGCCTTAGCATTTTTGGTTCTAGGGTATGCCGGTTTCTTCACATTTCTTTCCTTCGCCGTTTTGAGAGCAGTAGTGATGAAACACACAAAGTAAAGTGTCTGGCTGGCTTCGAATCTACGACCTACTCGTGAGTCGGGGTCGCAGCCGTTGCCACTGGGCCACAACTTTTCAGCAATGGTAGGTATATTATTATAGATTAGTTATGGTTATAGCCATAGCAAAGGAGTTTCGTAAGAGGGAATAATATTTTGAATTTTAACTTCATTCTTTAGTACACTTCGTTGATATTGTCACAAGGGGACTTGAGCATACCACGGGAAGCTGCGGTATGCCGCCAAAAGAATCCCTTAACACGACATGGCGCCTAGTATTGTCTTTAATTCAATTGCCATTTCCATCTTACCGTTTCTATTTCCTGCGCAGTAGGTGTATTCTGAAGTGAATCGACTGAAGAAGTTGTTGTGTGACCTGGTGCATGTCTCCTGGTTGACCACCGGCATTTTCTCCGGAACTAGATCGTTTATTACTTGGCCTGCATCGTCGAAAATCCAGCCTATTAACTGAAAGCAAAGGAAAGAGGTTTTTTATAGTTTAAATCTCCAAAACTGCTGTACTTACTCGTAATCGCTTTCATATTGTTGGTTATCAGTTTATTAAGTTCCTTACGTGGTTCATACTTATGGTAGCTAAAGATCATTAAGCGACTCCGACTCCCGGCTGCTTTTCTCATGCGGGTGGAGTAGGAGAGATACGAGTATGTCCGTCTCCCTTTCCGCTGCCTCATTTCCATCCTAGTAAAAAGAGGCAACGACAGCGTCCCACTGGTTTTCGTTTTATTTGTGATCGGCGCAGCATGTTTTCTTCCATACATCTCTATTATCCAACATCTCAGAAGTCATCCTCTTTCTAGGCATATCATCTTTCATACCATCAACACATCCATTCTTTGGTCATCGCCTTCTCATAAAGCCATCCACATATTATACTCAATACATACCATTCCCTCCTTCCCAACAACTTTCTTCAGATCTGTGTCGTGTTTTGGCCAGAGACAAGCAGGACTGACCCATTCAGTGTACTTTAGTGGCTGACTGAGCACCAAAATCGCCACATCAATATTGAAGGTGGAAGCGTTGTAGTCCGGATGAACTATTATTTCCTTGACCTGAAAATAAAAATGATACATCATATTGGTTGGGTAACCATCCATTTTATACCGAAACCCATCCGTGCCTCGGAAAGCACGTTAAGCTATTGGAACCGGCTGTTGTTCATAAAGATCAGGTAGTCAAAAACCTGAAAGTCTAACCACTAGTCTTACTAAAGGGTATCAAGTTAACCATTATCTAGGTTGTGGAGGTCAGATAGGCAGTCGCTCTATGTAAAATACTGCAGTTAAAATATACAGCTGTATCCTGTTAGACTGGAAGCCGACCCTAACATAGTTGGGAAAAGGCTAGGTAGATCTATCGTCTACCATGATCGAACCTATGAGATACTCACAGAGCTAATTTGCACTCCATCTACTGAGGTTCTAAGGTTATGTTTCCCCAGGTAGACCGTCAGTGTGTGTCGGTCAACGACACGTTTGGTGGACTTCCTGGTGACGCAGTGTGCTGCTGTAATAACGTGTCGAGCCGCGACCAAGGTACCTCCGCAAATATACTTGTTATCCACGTTCTGGAAACAGGGAAAGGAGTTGTTAGCTGGCTTTGTAAGTCGCCCTGACACAGCAGCTCACCTTTAACCTACTGACGGAGGCGTAGCTGGCAAACAAATGATCCCCACAGCTAACGTGGTAAACCTTCCCGTGCTACTTAGTAGAGGACGGTCGGATTAAGGCTCTCGTAGACAGACGCAACGCGACGGTGCGATGCGATTCTGATAGAACAATTTCCATGGAGTTTTCATAGAAATTGTTTCACAAGACGCGTCTTGTGGATTGATGACACCCTGCTGAGAAAATCAGGAGAGTTCAGAGAGTCTGTTACTAACTTCTTAATGAAAACCACATATTTCTGCGTTTCTCCAGTGACACCTTCTTAAAATACTTCAGTTTTTCTCGGTACGAGTTGAGCTTATCTCTTGATTATTCGGGTTTGCGGCTACTTACTTTCAAAGTTCTGTAGCTGATTATAAGAACTATAGAAACTCCATCTTATACAACTCGAAAAAAATCAAAGAGGCCATGACAACTAGGTACTCACTTGAGTTCGGTAGAGAGCGATTTGCCACGGCCACTGATCTTCCGACGCGGGGTTACCATAACCCACCTGAGGTGTGGGGTTCGACTCCACCTTACCGCATTGAGGCTGGAAAATTAAAAGTTTATTTATTACTATTATATGTATGGCATTTCTGGACTGCGAGAAAGCCTTCGACTCCATCGAAATATGGGCAGTTCTGGCCTTTCTGCAACGATGTCAAATTGACTGGCGCTACATTGAAGTGTTGAGATGCTTGTATGACGCTGCTACGATGACTGTCCAGAACCTGGATCAGAAAACCAGCCCCATCCAACTGCTCAGAGGGATGTGACACGGGGATGTGATATACCGAAATACCAATGTGTTGGAGGACGCCTTTAAGACTGGATTGGACAGGGTATCAACGTGAACGGAAAGGACATCTCACACGCAAAAAGCTGACAGAACGATCCAGGTTGGGCAGCGTTTTGGAATCTTCGTCAAGTCTTCTCGTTGCCTATCCCGCAATGTTTGAAGACAACCCATACATGACCAGAACTTTTTTTGACACTGATTTTTGTAATTTTTACATATGTTGATAATTAAGAAATAATTAAACCGAGATGTGATTCAAAGCAGTTTTTTTAGTCTTTTAAAAGATGGCGCTGTTATTAAATTTAATAGAATAGCTCGTGCTCAGAATGCATTACATGTGATGGTGTACTTTTGGGTCGTTATCGACCCTATGGGCATATAAGGGCTAAGGTCTTCCCTCCATCCTGCCCATTATGACATACGGTGCCGAAACGTGGACACTGACAGTCGGGCTGGTCAACAAGTTCAAGGTCGCTCAACGCGCTATGGAGCGGGCTATACTCGGTGTTTCTTTGTTGGATATAATCAGAAAATAAATTATCCGGACAAGAACCGGAGTTACCGACATAGCTTGCAGAGTAAGCAAACTGAAGTGGCAGTGGGCTGACCATGTTGGTCGAAGGACTGATGGCCGGTGGAGCAGACGAGTCCTGGAGTGTAAACCGCGTATAGGCAAGCGTTCGTGGACCGACGACCTTAAGAAGGTGGCTGGGGCAGACTGGATGCAGAAGACGGAGGACAGGGTGTGGTGGCGCACCCTGGGAGAGGCCGGTGTCTCGCAGTGGACTGCGGTAGGCTGAGTTGATTGATGTACATAGTTCATATTTATGCTTTATTATTTCAGATACAATATAATCAGTATGTCGCCTGCACCCCAATAGCGTAAAACACTTTCTTCCACAATCCGAAGGATTTTCAAAGAAATTCCTAATACATTGCGTCATAATAAACTGTTTTTCTTTCTTTCTAAATATGTTTTTATTTTTTATTTTTGTTTATTTGTGATGGGTTTGCTCTTGACTCTAGTCTAGGTTAGAGCTGACAGAGACAAAGTCGACGATGGAGTGAGCTTACCCAGAAGAAGCCTGTTCACTCTCACTTTGAAGAGATTAGGGTTGTATACGTTTGGAAACACAGACGCAGGTAGTGAGTTCCACTCTTTTGCTGTGCGCATTATAAAAGACATTTGGAAGCGCTTAGTGCCAGGGGAATGAGGTCGTGGAGTTCTCGGGCACACTCTCCGAAAAAGACGTTGGGTGTTTGAAAAAGACGTCTGCTCTACAACGTAAATAACGTAATGAATGTTGTCGAATTGTCAAAATGAGAGGTATTGGAATTGCTATTTTGATGTGTTACGCAATTACCCCGCTGGTTTCTCCCGTTATCCGGTCGTCAATCGCGTCTGAAGATATATTTGTGTTGGCAGAAAACTTCTTATCATTGTGATATCAAATGACTTTGTGAAATGCAACAGTAGAGCCCGGAAGAACTTTGCTTGAATTTTTTTGTAGAATAAAATAGCTATTAAGAGTTTACCTCAAGACCTTAGAAACAGGGTAAGTCGATCAGAAAAGTAATATGATAATAAAAAATGTCGGGAGGTGACGGGCGTGCGACACCCGCTTGGAATGAAGTTCCTTTTGCTGTACGTATATATTATGTATTAATACAGAGCCATCTAGTATGGTCTTAAGTTTCAGAACGTAGTTAATAGAACAAAATCACCAAACATTCCTTTTAGATTTTATTGCTATGAGTATGATGAAAATTCCCTGAGGAATTCTAAGGGCCGGTTTGTGATCTGTAGTTCAATTAATCAATCTGCCTAGCCTTTTTCCAACTATGTTGGGGTCGGCTTCCAGTCTAACCGGATGCAGCTGAATACCAGTATTTTACATGGAGCGACTGCCTATCTGACCTCCACAACCCAGTTACTGGGTAATACGATACCCCTTGGTAAGACTGGTTGTCAGACTCGGGCTTCTGACGACCCGTAACGACTGCCAAAGATCCACAAATGACAGCCGGTACCCACGGCACGACCAACCCCGTCAAGCGTAGCTTAACCTGATGGATCGACCCGTGTGGCTTTTATTATTTAGCCACGAGCTCCTCTTTTAATCTGTAGTTATCTCAACCAATAGTTAAACATAGCAACTAATGGTATTGTAGCATTGGTTGAGTTAAGAAGTAAGATATCATTATAGGAAATCGAGTTATAGATTTGTTTGAGTTGCAAAGTCTAAATAATTAGAGACACCGCGTGTATTTGGCAATAGGGGTAATGCCTGGGTAAAAAAATTGAAATTCTATTTAGTCCGTCAGTCAGATAAAAAAAAAATTAGACGCGTTTTTTTTTTCTTTATCATATTAATAAAAAATTACATGCATTAAAGTTCGAGAGTGGGGGCTTGCTACGTCATTTCTACGTATAAAATCTACCAATGGGCGTGACGTCATGCCACATTTTAACTCAATGTATCACCGTAATCTTTTGATTACGTAGAAAAAAAAACGCGTCCAATATATTTTAATAATCTACATGACGGACAAAAAAAAATTTAGTCATCATCCCTATTGTTTTTGACTTACTGAGGAAAGGTCGAGTTATCGAGATTCCATTGCAGTATGCACGTTTTTTGTTTGTAACGATTTTTACCAGTCAACTACTACCGCGAGCTGTGTTAAAGAACTTCGTTCCAATAATATAAAACATAGTAATCCCTGAAGGGTTAGGCAGAGCTTTTCCTAGTACATCCACATTTCGCCAGTTATGTTTGAGTCGCATGTAATAGGGGGAGAGCCTATCGCCGACAACTGGCCACAAATTCAGGCTCCGGGCTGCAACTGACAAATTCTTAACATGGGATAAGGGCAGGAAGATGATGATGATGATCTTATTGCAGATTTAGTTATAAGTTTTGTGTGTGAGTGAAAAAAAAAAGAAAAATAGGTGTGTTTGTTTATAACGGATTGCTCACCTGTCCTTGAGGGTCTTTAGGGTTAGTATTTTTTTGGTTTTGTGTTTCTATTGCGGCCTCGCTAGTTTTAACATTTTTATCATTGACGATGACGGTTTTACGTGGTGGTGTACTAAAATTAAAAAAAGTTAGGGTCAGCGCAGATAGAGTACCCAAATGTTTGAGCGTGAAATAAAGGTGAAGGTGGATCCACAGTGGCAAGCCAAATTCAAATTTTCTTGCATTTTTGGCAAGTTTCAGGTTGCATCTTGATCAAAATATGATTCGCGACTGTAAAAATTATGTATTTACATTATTATAACCATAAGGAACATCAATATACAGTATGTTAACCAACAGAGGGCGTTCCCGTTAACCCGCAATAGTATAGCATCCATACATGCTAAAAAAAATATTACCATTCGAAAACAAAATGGTTTTTATTTTTTTTAATATTAAAATATTCACTAAAAATGCTAAAAATATTCACTAAAATATTCAAAAAAATATAAAAATATTCACTAAAAATAAAAACTAAATTGCGATGTTTCCGTCCTTCAAGTACGCGTGTACAGAGTGTTTCTTTTACGTATCAATTTAACATTTTTAGTGAATATTTTAATATTAAAAAAAATAAAAACCATTTTGTTTTCGAATGGTAATATTTTTTTTAGCATGTATGGATGCTATACTATTGCGGGTTAACGGGAACGCCCTCTGTTGGTTAACATATTGTATACATCTCTCTAAGTTAGATTTGTTCTCGTTTGATCTGATTTCAGAAATCACGACGATTTTAGAACAAATCTAACTTAGAGAGGTGTATTACTTTTTATGGTTAAAATTATGTAAATACACATTTGTCGTAGTCGCGAATCATATTTTGATCCAGTTACAACGTGACACTGTCCTGAAAATTGCAAAAAGCACAAGAAAATTTGAATTTCGCGGGCTACTATAACAGTATTTTGCCAGGCGGAATGAAGGTACGTATACGCCTACAACGTAGGGTAGGATTCAAAGTTTTGATGTGGATGAATAAACATACGAACAGCAAAGCTCTTGACAACCATTCGATAGGCTTCCAAGACGAAAATGTTGCCTAGTCCCCGACCGCAAATGGCCGTCGGATGAATTTTGGTCGTATATTTGTTAACAGCATTTACAGGATTCCTTCGATAACATTAATTGATGTTCGATTCGGCACGGAGGCGTATCGAATGGTTATGAATAGCTATGCTGATCAATCAAAGTTTTGACAAAGAACAAGACTAAGCAGCGTAGATGAAGATTATGTAGAATCATGGGCAGAATACATACTTAGAATTTTTAGTTGGAATCTTAACAATAAAGTTGCAGATTTCTTTTCCATTCAGTCTTATCGCCAGTAGTCTTGGGGTTATGCTTAGGGGGTTGTATTGCACGTAGAAGTATACTGGCACAGCGGGGCCAGGGCTGATCTTCATCGCAGCGTTCTCAATTTGAAAGTTCTTGTTATCTTGTGAGGTTACATTTCCTATCGAGTTCTGAAACAGATAGATAAAATTAAATGAATGTTTGAATGGAGTTTTGCTAACTCTAAAGATGATGACGTGGTTCGACAATTTTTCCTCTAATCTACCTATTACTGCCCCATTTCAATAATCACCCAGCCTGGTAGTATAGAGTGGCTGGTAATGAGTAACCGATACTTAAACACATGACTGTACTCATAATAACAAAGAACTTTTACCATGGGACCAAACCTGAAATCGCGAAAAATAATGAGCAGCAATAAAAGTTTACCAGTCACACTATATAAGATCTATCTATTCATACACGAAATCTCTTAAAGGGTCATTGTACTCATCATTACATACTATGAGACCAAACTTGAAATCGCGAAAAAAAAGCTGCTGTTCCGTAGATTTTGACGGGTTATGCGAGCATAAATGTAGGGAACAGCAGATGTCTTTTTTCGCGATTTCCGGTTTGAGGATGAATACATCCGAGGCATGGAGGGTCTTATTATTTATTTATGTATCTATGTAGGTAGAAAATATTGACAAAAATTGACTTGTTAGTCTTAGAAAGCGGAAAACCGGACGCGATGATCGCGTATCGCACGACGATCGCTTTTATTTAGGACGCGGCCTTATAGAAATAAACATTTCATATCATTTGATTTCAAATAGAAAAACTCACCCCAAGTACCCAGGCCTCATTATCAAGTACAATATTGACCCACAGCGAGTGCAGAGTGCTGTCTGTAGACAAGTTTACGACCCCGTACCACCGACCAGGCTTCGCTCTACTTGGTCCGTACATAAACACGTAGGGACATGGCGAAGGGTCCTCGGCGTTCTGCTGCAGTGTTGGTGCAGCTAGCAATACCAGGAACAGGCACACGGTCAGGATCTGTGGAGTTAAAAGGCAGCCTAAAGCAATATTGCCAATCGTAAATTTGATTTTTCATGAAATTTACAAGATTTTGGCATTCAATAAAAATAATGTGAGTAGGTAACTACATAATAATTATTTCCAAACATTTTGTGGAACAAAAACATAAAATAATAAAAATTTCTCAATAGAAAAACATCGCGAAGTTACTTAAGTAATAGGATATCTAATAGGATACAAAGATAACTAATAGGATAAAAAGATAATTAGTTATATCAGTAGAAATTGTGTAGACATTTTGTGAAGTTCCTTCTATTTAGGGTTCCGTACCAAAATGATAAAAAGGAATCCTTATGGTGCGACTAATGCTATCAACTTGAATTTTGGAATAGTTTTAGATGACATTTGCCCAAGTATTTTGCAAAGAAGAAATAAATATATATATAGGGGAACAGGGATTGAAAAGGGGTCTTAAAAATTGTAAGTGGGGCTACTAGGACATGTGGGGTATCATATGAAAGAGCGCTGTTTGCACATTCTCAAACTTTTTTTTTAGGCCGCACATTTTTCGACTTTTGATGAAAAATGTATTTTTTTACATCCTCCCCCCTTATTTCCGAAGTTTGCATAGAGAAACATCTGAAATTTTTCTGTGTGATTTACATACACTTCGTATGTAAATATTACAGGGATAATAAAAGGATGGCTCTTTGAGCGGTGTTTTTAGATTTACTACGATTAAAACGCTTTCATCTATTACTACGTTTTTATTCCGAGGAAGAAGTTGTCTTTGTTGTGGGAACTACATATTATTATTACCTAAAAGCATATTTTTGTTTCTCAAATCCGTGTGCAATTTGTTCTGTTTTTATGCGCGCTCGAATGCGCAACGGTAGCCCGCGAAGTTCACTTACGCTGTGTTAGGACTTAAGCTGATTACGTGTGAAACGTTATTTTTTCAGAAAATAGTCTCATTTCCCCTCAAATACATAAGGAAAGTGGTTAAAACTTATTCAGCGATGATGAATGCGAAGACGAAAAGCTCAACGGATGCGTTCAGCTTTCCGCATAGTTCCATACAATACGTTTTTATCTATGGACAGATGCTGTATTGAGCTTGAAACAGGGTGACAAGCGTGCAATTGCGTGGTACAAAATAAATAATCAATTTCCTGTGTTACAGGAAAACCTGTGTTACAGGGTCATCCATCCGTCCAATAAGGATGAGTAAAGTGCTCATTTTTTTATTTTTAAATAAATTATACTTATACATAAAATTTTGAGGATAAGAAAGTAGGGGAAGAAATTAAAAGGGGCAGTTAAAACTGTTTCCAAAACGCCTGCCCTTCACCACTTCCTAGTGATTTAGCTGAGAAGAAGGAACTCCCCAGCAACACATCTGTCCTGTCTGTACGTCTACGAGTAGAAGAACAGACCTGCAATTCGCAAGAAACTCCAGAAAATTTGAATTTGGCGGGCAAACTTAGCGCATCCTGTTTGGATTGATTGTTATGTATCTTCTGAGGTCAATAGCTTTGTTGGTATTGTTTGTATTTCAATTGAATGGCGTGAGATTTATTGATTGCAAACCGAATCTTGAGGGGAGCCCCCTCAAGATTTTGTTTGAGGGGGGCTTCTTAGAAAAATACTTGGCAAAAAGGCTTGTAGGTATCTACTTCTAACCGCATCAAAACTGGAAAAAAATCATCTAATATTCTCTACCAAACACGTTTTGATGACACACACACACTCACATAATATCACACTTATTAAAAATAACACAATAACACTATATATTTTCATCACTATTCTTACCATTTTTTATAGAAATCACTCGATTTTCGTAAGAACTTCCATTCGTAAGGATTTTTTCACACTTATATTGATTTTATTGATGGCGTCGATCGCCATCCGCGCTGGAGTCTGTTTCAATGACAAAAGGAAATCTTGGCGATAATATTAGCGGTCATATTGAGGATTTTTACTAACAACAGTAACTTGTTTTTAATAAATTCCAAGGATGACGTAACAAAGATGATCATGTACAGACGCCAGCTCATCAAGCAAATATCTGTCAAATTTCTTTAATAGATTTTCAACTTTATCGCTAAAGCATTAGGTTCAAGGTTCATTAGGAAAATTTGACAGTTTCGGGTAGCTTGACCTGCTGGCGTCTGTACCTATGTTTATTTACTAACTGCTACTCGTACATATACGTATAGGCAATACAGGCTCAAATTAAATTAGCTAGATAATTGTGCAGGCGTGATGGGATATTTAAACCCGATGCGTGCGTGATTTCCAGGAAACTTCACAAGATAGCCGGGACAAACTGGATGCGGAAAGTGGAGAACCAGGTGTTGTGGTCCAACTTGAGAGAGGCCTATTTCCAGCATTAGACTTCTAATATCCGAGTTGATTGAACGAGAAACTTGGTTTAAAGATATCAACAACAACAAATAAACGACCTTTTTGGGTTCTGCTTACCTGCTACAATACGGTCGATGAACCATGGCCGGTCTGAACTTTGCGCAGAAGGCTGCGCGATAACATTTTAGGAAACAAATGGTGACATGAGGCGAGTGTGAGTGAGAGAACATGCGTTCGGAAAGCCTATGTTCAGACCGGCAATGATTCGTCGGCCGTACTTTGTCAAAGTAGTTAGTCACCTTAAAAGGTACTAGTTTATTTTTATGCGTTTCTGAAGATACGCAAGGCATCGTGTCATCTCTTGCGTAGATTATTGCGTCATCATCATCAGCCCACAGCAGTCCACTGTTGGACATAGGCCTCTCCAATTGCACGCCATTGAACTCGATTCTCGGCAATTCTCATACAGCCAATGATATTATATATAAAACAGAGGCATCCAGCTGTAATAACTAGTTTAGTGTGTTCGCAGGGTAGCTAGCCCGGCAAACCTGCGATCTCTTTCTAACACACAGGATGTTTCAGGTAGAAAAAATAAATGCCTTCCTCTATTCTATTCTATTTTTCTCTATAGCAATGGTGAATGACTTCCTCTGTGTTAGTAAAAGCTCTGTGCAAAGCATAAATGACATAATTATGACAAATGGATGACAATGACGGGAAATGACAATGATTATCAAAGAACATGTACACTCCTACCAACTTATCTGTGAAATGGCGAAAATTGGAACTACGGCCGTCATGTTGAAATGTCATTCGATTGTCAGTGTCTACCACATTCGGGTTCTCTGGTTGTTTTGTCGTGATCTTGCTGAATTTATAAAGTTAAATATGCCGAAAGCTATTAAAAGTGATGCTCGAAACATTATTCTAAAGGTGAAAACCTTTTTTGAAGAAGAATCTCGGGCGGGGTCTCCGATTATTCCATTTTATCAAATATACAAACGAATTTCGGCAGCGACAGGTCAACTTTCTTGATATAAATTACCCGATACTTAACTAATTATTTAAGTCCACGAAATATTAGTTTCTATTCTTGCTGCAGGTTAGCGTAACGGTAACGTACATACATCTAATAGGTAGCCTGCTAAGTGAGTGAGCAAACTAACCTGCCAGATTTCAAAATTCAGGTGTGAGTCAAGGACTAATTTCAAAAATAGTTAAGAAAGGGCATGCAGCAGAAGAAACTGGTACAAAAATTCGGACACCAGGCAAGGAGAGAAAACGTAAAAGTGGATTTGTGCATGTTGATGATTTTGACATGGGAGTTATACGGAGGAAAGTACATGAATTTTATTCTGCTAAAAAAGAGGTCCCTACTGTTAAAAAGCTTCTAGAGGTCTTAAAGACAGAAATAAATTACACAGGACAGCGAGAGAGTCTACGAAAGCTGCTTCACAAGGTAGGATTTCGTTTTAAAAAATCTCAATCCAATCGGAAGGTTCTTATGGAGCGTAATTAAATATCAGCTTGAAGAGCTAAGTACTTGCATGCAGTGGATAAAAATAATAAATCTCCCCAGCCCCGGCCCATAATTTATTTAGATGAGACTTCACTCTTCGCATACATCGGGTAAATGTTGGCAAGGAGAGGGTGAAGACGGAGTATTGAAGCTTGTATCGAAAGGGCAAAGATATATTATTGTTCATGCGGGAGGAGATACTGGATTTCTTACAAATGCAATACTTGTGTTTAAATCAAACACAAAAAGTGGTGATTATCATGACGGGATGAATAGTACCAACTTTAAAAAGTGGATTATTGAAAAACTTGTGCCTAATTTACGAGAGCCATCCATAATAGTGATGTATAATGCTCCTTATCACCGTATTTGTGTGTATAAAGTCCCAAATCCGAATTCCTTAAAAAAAGATATGCAATTATGGTTGACCCAAAATAAAATTGCCTACGGAGAGAATTTGACTAAACCTCAGCTTTTAGAAATAACTAAGAGAAACAAGCCTGAACCTGTATATGAGATTGAAACAATTTTAGAAGACAATAGACACAAATGCTTATATTTACCACCTTATCACTGCGATCTCAATCCCATTGAACTCATATGGAGCACAATGAAAATAAAAGTTGCTGATGTAAATATTGAGCACAAAAATGCTGAAATTCCCCGCCTAGTTAGAGAAGCTTTTGACGCTATTACAGTTCATGAGTGGGCACAGCATTGTAAACACGTTCGCAGGTTAGAAGGAGAATATTTAAAACATGATTTGTATTTAGATAAACCTTTTATTATAGAAGTGGTAAGTGACACTGAAACCGATAGTGATAATGATGATAGTGGTACGGAAATAAGCGGAGTATGGCCTCACAACCAGGATGAAGTTGTGTATGCAGGTTCATCTAAAGATCACAATTACTGTAAACCTGGTTTTCAATAAATCATTGTAAAGCAATTTGTTTTTTTTTTTATTACACTACACTACCACTAGGTACGAGTACCACTGCTAATTATAATTAGTCAAATCTGGTGTTAGGAGTTAGGTACGGTCATAACTAAATGCTAGACATCCAGGTACCTCTTGCAGGGTAGGTATCTACTTAACTTCGCATTAAATGAAAGTTGTATCCCCCCCTTGGAACATTTTATCTGCTGAATTTCCATTTCATTGGATTACTTTTTAGATAAAGCCATTGTTTATTGCTGAGAGACTAAACTGTTAGCGTACCTATGTAACTGTAAATTATCAAATTCTTTTTATTTATTTTATTATTTTTATATAGGTATCATTGTTTTTAATTTGTAAAAACTGTAATTCTTATTAAACGATTATGTCTAATGTGAAATTTCCTTCTTGAAAACTTACTCAATTTTGGGCACCATATATTAATTAGCAACACTGAATCGACGGTGCCGTCCTCGTTCACAGATAAGTTGGTAGGACTGTGCTCACCTACGGCCATAGAACATATTATATACCCTAGACGTTTGAAATTTTGAATTTTGACGTCTTGTGACAGGATTCTTTAAAACTGTTGCCATAATTCGAAAATTTACTTACCCCAAAGGCTTGTCATACCATGTTCAAGTAATCTGGCCGAATATTATAAACACACTATACTAGTAATTTATTAATTATTATTATCTACTTATACGAAATAGATACTTACACTAAGCTTTAATATGGACGCTATTAGATAAGATATTAAAATTTCCTTAACAAATGAAAATCCTCAAAACAGTATTTATGTAATTTGTCTAGCAACACATGATTATGTCACAAAGTTGATATGTATGGCAAAATAATTACTATATTAGAAAATAAATAAATTTATTGTAAAGTTGACTGAGGTTGCCGATTATGTACTTCTAAGACTGAACTAAACTATTGTTTTAAAAACGAAATTGACACATTAATAAAATTAATATTAAATATCATTATTCGTATTAGAATTAAATATTAAAATTGTATTTAAAGTGTATTGAACGCTTTAAATACAATTTTAATATTTTATATTCTATAAATACTCGTGAAATCATAACAATTCTTAAATTGAACATGTCCCTATTACCATCCCATTTGCAAAATTGGCCACATAATTGTCTCTCCGATTACCTGACTATATTATTATAGGCTATAAGTATGGTATTATTAACCGACTTCCAAAAGGAGGAGGTTCTCAATTCGTCTGTATTTTTTTTTTTGTTTTTTTTTTTTTTTTTTGTATGTTTGTTACGCGATTACTCAAAGACGGATGGACCGATTTAGAAAATTCTTTTTTTGTTTGATAGGGTATACTTCCGAGGTGGTCCCATATAAATTTTATTAACTTAGCTTAGGGAGTTTTTGAGTTAGCTTCAATAATGCGTATATTTCCCACTTATTTTATGTGGATGATGTGATGGTGTTTTAATAACTTCCTATCACTGTTATTTACATGGCTATATCTACAATTATTGTGCTCAATTATGTATTCGAATTTGTGTGGGGTAGGTTCCACAACTAAAAAGTGAAAAATAAAAACTTTTTAACAAAAAATAAAACCGACTTCCAAAACAAAACACTACAAAGTGAAAAATAACTTTAATTTCGGAAGTCGGTGCCAAAAAACGAAAATACAAAACCCAAGACACCGACTACCGAAATTAAAGTTATTTTTCACTTTGTAGTGTTTTGTTTTGGAAGTCGGTTTTATTTTTTGTTAAAAAGTTTTTTTTTGTATGAACAGTTTTAGTGTCATTTTCAGAATTTCAACTTCATCTCAGTGTCAGTGAAAGTGTTAAGTACCTACCGAATGTGCCGTTCAGCCACCATTTATAATTGTGGTGGCTATTCCAGAGGAGGCTACTGCAACAGCAATTCCTTTATCTTCCCAAAGACCTAAAGGCCGATTTTAAAAGAAAAGTTTTACTTGTGCCTCCCGGTGGTGCAGTAAAAATTCATCAATTTCGACTGTTTGCATATTATTATCAAAAATAAAAAATAGAAGTTTTTATGATTCTAAATGTCAAACTTGAAAATATTATAAAATTTGAGTATTCACTTTATAATATCACAATGCTTTGTGACTTTAAATTGTAATAACTTTTGACCAAGTAGATCGATTTTAATGAAATAAAGACTAAATAATAATAATTATAATCATAACCCTACCGCCGTATCTCTACGTTGACGTCGTGGTGGGGCTTGCGCGCTCCTGAACTCTAGGTCTGTGCCGGTAGAGTTTACTTTGCCGAATAAGTCTAGTGTGAGCAGCCAGACCAAGAGAGATGCATAAACCCGCAGGGCAGCATGTGGCAAGCTGCTGTGCAGCAGCGACCCCACGGACCCTATCTTCCAGGAAAAGTCTTGTTAGACTGGAAGCTGACCCGAACAGTTGGAAAACGGCTAAGCAGATTGATTTTGGAGTGAACACTGACGAGGAACAGAGCGCCCACCTCTTTCTTGCCTTTATTGGCCGGCTTGAGTGGAGATTTGCAAGAGCAAACGTGCTCGGAGGAAAAAAATATTTCAGTAAGGTGCTGGTAGCTGGGATCTTGACCGTATTTCTGGGATTGCCCTGATAACCGTGGATTACCTCTCCACTCCTCGAGCACCTCAGGATGTGTGCCCCTTTGTCGCTACGTCACTATGTGCTAGCGACCGTTTCCGGGGGCCCATTATTGAGTGTGCAAAACACCCATTGCTATTTTATCCGTGAATAATTATATAACATTGGTCAGGCAGGGGACATAGTTCTTCCATAGTTCAAGTTACCCAAACCACGTTAGCCACCCAGACAAATAGCCCAATATGTTTTGTATCCACGTACAACAATAGTCCTGCACCAACAGGGGGTCGTCCTTGGGTGCACTTGCATAGTGTATATAGGGATAATCGTCGGTTGGTGCCTCCTCATCATTTAAAATTGTCTAAGGGGCCTCTGTGAGTTGGCTTCGACCCCTCGTACGCCTTCCAAAGGTCCAGGATCCCAGGGTCGCAAGATATAAAAAAAAAAAATCTTGGGAAAAATAGTAACTTATGGCATTTTAACAAACATATTTAGCCAAAATTCAACCATTACTTGCTACGTTTAACCATTAGTTGAGTTAACTAGGTACGGATCAAAAAACCGACTCTTAGGCTCATTTTCAGCTCACATAACTAAACGCGTTTAACGCTAAACGAGTTTAAAACATCATTCATCTTCAAACGATTGAAAGAAACGGAGCGAAGTTTTAAACTCGTTTAGCGTTAAACGCGTTTAGTGATGTATGGTGACAGTGAGCCTTAGTTTATTATTTCAAGTCATGGTACCTAGATCAATTTTTTGCACGCAAGTGAGTTATAATGGGACAAAATCAATACTATAAACTTCACATCACGTCATCCTCTGAATATACGTATAAGTAGGTACCACATACAGAACAAGTTGTAGTTTAATCCTCACCTAGCATACTTTGACCTCTGCGATTATCGCTATGATTTCCTTTTGTCATTCCAACAGACGGCGCGGGCGGCGATCGTCGCATATCGATAAATAAAAACATTTTTTAGTGTAAAATCCACGCTTACGTTTTTATAAGCGACCAGCCGGTCCATTCTATAAAAATCTCACCGTGAT
Source organism: Dicycla oo (assembly GCA_948252095.1). NCBI lineage: Eukaryota > Metazoa > Arthropoda > Insecta > Lepidoptera > Noctuidae > Dicycla > Dicycla oo. Next base: position 13,010,256 of record OX411729.1, on the reverse strand, counting down.
AACTTAGGTGAAGTGAGCTTAAAGTGAGCTGTAGCATTCCACTCGATGCTAGAGATTAACACTATTGACAGTTCACTCCACGCTCATCTCACCTAAGTTTACACGGTGAGATTTGTACAGAATAGCACTGCATTAAAGTATGGTACTGCAGTGCTATTCTGTACAAATGCACACACTGCAGTAAAGACGGTCAACCTTTAACGGATGAGGAGTGTGCTGGACAATTTGCAGGCTTTTTTGAGTCTGTGTACAGCAAGGAGCCACCCCAACTGGACGCGGCCGCGGCGGCGGCGGGGGTTGGCGCGACCAGTGCACGTGTGCATATTGATACGCTGAGTCTTTCGGAAGTTCAGCAGGCGCTTGGAAGTCTCAAGCCAAAACGTTCGTCTGGCCCAGACGGTATACCAACGTTTCTATTCCGAGACTGTGGGAGGGTACTGGCAGAACCATTACTTCACATTTTTAATACATGCTTACAACAAGCGACGTTCCCTCCTAGGTGGAAGATCACCCGCGTTATTCCGGTCCCTAAAGGAAAATCTGGTCCGGATATCTGTAACTATAGACCGGTAGCTGTATTATTGACGCCTGCTAAAGTACTGGAGTCAGCTATTCAGCGCTCCGTCCAGGAGTGCGCGCGCGTCTATCAGATGCGCAACATGGGTTCCGGCCGAGACGCAGCACTGCCACTAACCTACTCAACTTTATGGTGCAGGTGGTGCTGTCAGTAGACTCTGGAGTACAGGTAGATGCTGAGTACTTCGACTTTAAAAAGGCGTTCGACACGGTTGATAATGACGTCTTATTAAGGAAGCTTGCGAAAATTGGATGTACACTGCCTCTGCTACAGTTCTTCGCTAGCTATATGAAGGATCGTCAGTAATATGTAGATTACAATGGCTGTGAATCTCGACCGTATTACACTAGGTCCGGCGTGAGCCAGGGCAGCAATGTAGGGCCTCTCGAGTTTATTATATTATACATATTTATAAATGACTTACCGGAAGTCGTCAGACATGGGACTTGTTTATTGTTTGCAGATGACCTGAAATTGCTGCTTGAGGTTAGGGATCACTCGGATTGTGAACGCCTGCAGGATGACATCAACCGAGTGGTCGAGTGGAGCATCGGCAACAAACTATATTTTAATGTAGCCAAATGCTCGGTGATGTCGTTCACTCGCGCCCGGACTCCTTTGTATTATCAATACAAAGTTGAGGATGCGCCGATGCAACGAGTGTCTCAGGTACGAGACTTAAAGGTAATCTTCACTCAGGAACTAAACTCCCGTGAGCATATCTATAATATATGTAAGAAGGCATACAGAAACCTAGGTTTTGTACTCAGGCAGGTTCAGGGGTTTACCAACATCACGACACTCAAGGTGTTGTATGACGCATTAGGCAGGAGTCACCTCGAACATAGTGCAGTCATTTGGGCTCCTCATGAGGCGAAATATAGTGTCATGTTGGAACGTGTCCAAAATAAGTTCACAACACACTTGTATTTCAAGCTGTATGGGGTATATCCATTGTACCCCTTGATGTACCCTACATTATTTGTACTGGGTATTGAAGGTGCGACGGGACTTTGCACTCGCAGCGTTTGTAGTGAAGCTACTGCGAGGCGAGGTGCATAACCCGGGAGTGCTGCGGCACCTGGAGCTTTGCGTGCCAGACCGGTACGTGTGGAGGCGGCGAAGCCCGCCCCTGCTTGCTGTGCCTACAGCCAGAACCAATTTACTGGCGAGAACTCCTCTCAATAGAGCCATACGTGTGGTGAACGAGGTTCACGAGAGGGTTGATGTGTTATGGTGCAACTTGAGTGAATTCGCAAAAGTTACTCGTATATAATATGTTATTTAGATTTAGGTTAAGATTTAGGAACGTATGTAATTTTATAGGATGTAGATTAAGGAGTTAGCATGTAAGGCCACTCTATCGCATTGGATCGCAGATCTGTAATGGTAGTTGTGGTAAGATTTACGTAAATAAATAAATGGTAAGAATTGTGACAAATCATGTGTAGAAATAATTGTGATATTGTGATTTCCTGTGTAATTAAAACGTTTGAGAACTTTTTCCTAGCTAGACGAACAACCATCTCATTTTGTAATCACTTAAATGTTACTGGATTTGTTTGTGATACTTGTTAGAGGTGACATTAATATTAGTAACGTTCCAGAACTACTATTTAACGTTCTCAGGACGAACTGAGTTTAATCTGTTCAGGAATCTTCTAGGAATTCCCCTCAAATATGCACACGTAAATACATACACATAAACCCATCTAAGCACTTGCCAGCACCCCCGGCACTTTCAACTTTGTAAACGCAAATGATAAGGTGGCTCGATTTTTTTGACGGCCAGTGTATGTACTAACTATGACATTATGTGTGATAACAATTTATTGCAAAAGACCAAACAGGACTTAACTCGACAGATCGTAGTCCTGTGCACATTCCTGGTGTTGTTAGCAGCACCCACACTCGAGCAGGCCTCCGGCTCCACGCCAATATCGCCATGTCCCGATGTGTTTATGTACGAGCTTCCCAGAACAGAGCCCTTCCGGTGGTACGGTGTCATCAACTTGTCCTCAGACAACACTCTACACTCGCTTTGGATCAATATCTTTTTCGATGACAAGGTTGAGATACTTGGGGTGAGTTTTTCAATTGAAATATCCATACTGTACCTAGGTAGGTATGTATAAATGTCACCGTGTAATTGTGTACCTATGAACTAAGAGAAATAATACCAATATATTATAAATTAATGGTTCTCTCAATCTTATGGTGACTAAATACAAAAAACCAGCTAAGTGCGCGTCGGACCACGCACTACGAAACCCCTCAAGGGTTCCGTAGTTGGGTTGAATTTATCCCAAGAACAAACTTAACATTGTAGTTGAAAAACATGTTCTTCCATACCTTCCAACAGCAAATGTAAGTTTGTACGTAAATATTGAGAGATTTACCATATTAATTTAAGGCCTTAAACTTCTTCTTCTTCTTTCCTGTAATCTATAGGTATAAAACTATTTTCTGTATTTTTGTCAAAATTTTAGGCTCAGGAGTTTCGGGGACAAGGTGGCGGAATGTTCGATTTTTGTTTATTTTCTTAAATAACTTTAAAACATTTTATTTTATAATTATAAAATATTTATAAATATATATACAGTATGTTAACCAACAGAGGGCGTTCCCGTTAACCCGCAATAGTATAGCATCCATACATGCTAAAAAAAATATTACCATTCGAAAACAAAATGGTTTTTATTTTTTTTTTCACTAAAAATGTTAAATTGATACGTAAAAGAAACACTCTGTACACGCGTACTTGAAGGACGGAAACATCGCAATTTAGTTTTTATTTTTAGTGAATATTTTTATATTTTTTTGAATATTTTAGTGAATATTTTTAGCATTTTTAGTGAATATTTTAATATTAAAAAAAAATAAAAACCATTTTGTTTTCGAATGGTAATATTTTTTTAGCATGTATGGATGCTATACTATTGCGGGTTAACGGGAACGCCCTCTGTTGGTTAACATACTGTATTTGAGACCCTCACAGTAAGCCCTTTCATTCGATATGTCACACGGTACAGTTTGCAAAAAATTTTAATCCAATTTGCCCCCCCCCCCCCCCCCAATTGACCCTCATGTTCAAAATTCATTTATTTACGTTATACGTCCGTGTTGGGTCACAGAAATTAATATGTGTACCATATTTCAACTTCATCGGTCTATTAGATTCAGAGCACATTGGCTGTGACAGACGGACAGACAGACAGACTGACACATGAGTGATCCTTTATGGGTTCCGATTTTTCCTTTTGAGGTACGGAACCTTAAAAATTGCTATTAAGTAGTATTTATGTTGTGGTGATTGTAGGTATTCTAATAACGTCGACGATACCTAGGGTTTTCACACGGTTAGGCTGTCAGGAAGCTAACAAAAATCCCTTGCGTAATTTAGAAGAACATCGCGGTCACACGACACGAAAAGCGAAGATTACGCAAGGGATTTTGAAGCAGTTTTCACCATCATTTAGAGAATTTGTTCCGAACAGTTTACCTAATACTGTTGAAATGGAACGCAACCAATAAGACGCCAGACCTGTCACCTATTATCTGTCAATTTGTGTCATTTGTGTGATATTGAGCTGTGTACATTAATGAATATTTTTGCAATATAACCCTTTTAATTCCAAGTTCCGTGTTATTTATTATTTTACACAATCAGTTAGTTTCCTATATGGTAGCAGAGCGTGGTTACGCTATTATTTTTCAGGAAATAACCAGGATTGGCAAAGTATATTTGGATAAAAAAAACTAGATTTCCATGTGATGCAGTTCGTTCACTAATGTGACGCCATAACAAAAAAAATACAAGAAAATTTTTAAATGATGGCTTCAAATTCAGCGCATAGTTCATTTAACTTTGACAAACTAGTTGACCGGGACTATTACTCTACGTGGAGGTTTGCAGTACTAACTTTTCTAGATCACGAGGAACTCTGGGAATGTTTCGACACATTCCCTGAGTTCCTTGTGATCTGATGGGGTCCGCTAGGGGCCGATGCCTGCCAGGATTGCGGGTTGTTTGAATGAGTTACCGTGACCCTGGCACAGGCAACTGAAGGAACTCGGGTGGGTTTTAGTCAGTAGAAGTTACTTGATAATTTCCCACCCAAAAAAAAAAAAAGAATAAAAAGGTACTTTTTGACTGTCGTTGACGATTACTCAAGTAAAATTTTTGTGTTTTGAGGTACCCGGCATTACACATCAGACTAGCGATCCCTATTGCTCGAAACAAAATGGTCGCGGTGAGCGGATGAATAGAACTCTTGTGGAGAGGACAAAATATAAGATCTTTAATGCTTGTTTACAGAAAGAGTACTGAGCAGAAGCCATAGTGACATATACGTATCTCATGTACCGGTACCCCTCTTGTGCACTTGCTTGAACCACTCCGTATGAAAAATGGACAGAATCAAAGCCTGACCTAAGCCACCTCAAGGTTTTGCATATACCTAAAGAAAGGAGGCGTAAATGGGATATGAAATCACGTGAGCTAATGTTTGTTGGTTATAGTGATACAACACAAGGCTATAGATTTATTGTTCCTGAAACAAACAAGGCAATAATGAGTCGATATGTTGTCTTCATTGAAAGCACACGCAGCACATGTTAATTGCCCTGAATATATGTCTTCAAGTATTAAAAATACATGCAATTCATAAGAATAATGTAGACATCTATTCAAATAGTAAGAATGTGATACCTCAATGTCAAATGATGACCAGTCAAATGCAGCTAATATTGATATAGTTCCTACTTCAATGTCAAGTGATCAAAGTACTTATGAAGATATTCAAGATCTAAATCATTCAGAAAATTTGCCTGACAAGTCATTAGATTTGTCACAGGAAATTGTAACAGTAAGGACTCGGAACGGGCTGCCATTAGTTGGAATGCTAAAAGGCAACCAACAGTTGCATTGTCGTCAACAGAAGCCGAGTACATGTCACTAACGTCAGCAATGCAAGAAGCACTATGGCTTAAATGATCATGACATATAATCCAATAAGGTGATTTCACCTTTGGTTATTTTTTGTGATAATCAAAGTACAATTAGACTTTCTATCTGAAGCTACCGAGGGTTTACACAATCGCAGTAAGCACATAGATGTGAAGTACCAATTCATTCGTGAGAAGGTGTCAAGTGAACAGATTGATGTGTGCTACATGAGCACTGATGACATGGTCGCTGATGTGCTCTACCGTAAAAAGCACAACTTCTGTTCAAGAGCAATGGGTCTGCGTTCTGGAAAGGGTGTTGAAATGGGACGCAACCAATAAGCTGCCACACCTGTCACCTACCATCTGTCAATTTTTGTCGCTGACGTTGAGCTCTGTACATTATTGAATATTTTTGCAATATAACCCTTTTAATTCCAAGTTCCATGTCCTTTATTTACCGAGCACATCCTGCGTAGCAGTGGATGGTCGACTTTACAATAAGAAACATTAAAATATATAGTAGGTATATTATATTTTGATAATATTTTGTAATATAGAAATAATCGCTCTGCTTTTGTCGAGTGACTTATTACGCGAATCATGTGAGTCTTAATGAGGCATAAGGACGTGTTCACACTAGAGGAACTCGATGCCAGCATTTTTGATACATTGGGATTGCAGTTTACCGATTATTTTTTACATATTATTGTTTGGCAAAGCGGTTAACTGGTTAGTCTTCACCATCCGCCTGTGAACGGAGAGGAGGAGAACGTATTGACCACAAACCGGGCTTGTTCAGACTCAAGGTGCTCAAGGGATTCCGGATGAAAAAACTCAATAAAACTTTTCCCATCCAGCATCCTAATACTAATCGGTTTCATTTTGACAGTTCAACACCATTCATTGCTTTATTTATGATGTTGAGAAGACAAATTTTTCGAACATATGAATCAATGGATTAGCAATTTGCTTCAAAATTATTCAGGTTCCGATCGATAGTGTGATACGCAATTGGGTGCTGGGGATTAAAGCCCAGAAATCCAGGGCCCAATTCATGGCTAGTGAAAGTAGGAAGCTAAAGAATCCTTTGTACAATTGCATACATTCATGACAGCTGGCGTTTTCCACGACGTGACGACGCGGACACAGCACTATACTGCCTATAATGTTCCCACGGCTGGGACACAGACCTCCTCGCGGTGAGAGGGAATGGGCCATAATCCACCACGCGGGCCGATGTGACATGTCTTTGAATTTTTGGCTCTAGGACATGCCAGTTTCCTTAAAATATTTTCCTTCACCGTTTTGAAAAGTTTACACAAAGTAAAGTGCCTGTGTGGGTTTGAACCTACGTACTACAACTCGTAAGTTGCGGCCGTTACCACTGGACCACTACTGCTCTATTTTAAATAAAACTTACCTATACCTAAAATTGCATGCGAAATTCAAATTTTCTTACGTTTTTTGCAATTTACAAGTCAGTATTAGGTTGTACGTAGATCAAAATGTAATTGGCGGCCGTAACAAGTATGTATTTACATAATTATAATCATTAAAGTGATCAATATATCTCTTTAAGACCAGGTAATCCTATTGTATGACTATTTCATGAAATCTTGACATTTTAGGATTATACTAACTTAAGGAGTTATATTACTGATTCTAATGATTATAATTCTGTAAATACATATTTGTTACGGCCGCGAATCATACTTCATTTAACATACAACTTAATACTGACTTACAAATTGCAAAATACGTAAGAAAATTTGAATTTCGCGGGCTACCCTGACGCTTAATTCATATATATTTCTTTTTACTTTTTAGAGATTTTTGACGAACGACAGGTGCATCGCCAAAGCCTTCGCAGCTGTACGTTTTTTCCCATAGTGAAGCTAGTTACTAATTTATCATAATTTCTCTTTTCTAATCCATCATCAGATCCTGATCACCATCTATCTATAACCTAATCATTGAGCCCATTACAATGAGCCCAAACACGATACCTCTGCTGTAAGTTGATGAGGGAGTAGGGTCTCCTGCATATTCCAGGTGATGCTGCAGCATGTTTTTCTAATGCAGGAAGGTGTCATTGAAGTAACACAATACCAAATTTCGACTGGCTAAATCCGTGGAAGATGATCACACCCATTCATCAACTAGAAAAGAGCTGATAATCTTCAAACAGCTGAATGGATTTTCTTAAATCATATCTAAGAATTCTCTCGATCAAGTCACCTTACAAAAAAAAACAAGGTCGATTCAGCCATTTGTGAGCTACGATGCCACAGACAGACACAGATACACAACGTTAAACTTATAACACCCCTCTGTTTTCGTGGGGGGTTAAAAATGTAGCGGACAGGATTGTTTGGCAATTTCAGGATTGGACTCAAAATCGCTCATTATGGTGAGTACAATGAGCCCTTTTCAGGTTTTCAATTATTTTAATTAAGACACCTTGCATATGTATATTAAGGCTTTACTATTTTTCTAGCTCTGTAAACGCCGCCTTTTATGATATTTTACTACTAATAGGTATAGCAAAATAGTCACATTTATGTCAATGGATCTTCTGAAACAACATTACCAATAATGAGTACGAAATACGTAGAGATAATATTAATTTGCATGTGTTTATTATGTTCATATTATTTCGTTGACGCCGTGCCAGCTTCGGCGTTCCGATCAGTAAGTTGTATATTTATTTATTTACTTGTGTTCAAACCATTGAAAGTCAATGGTTAAAACACAGCATAAAATATATTTCAGGACTTAAATTATTGTAAAAAATGTTTTTTAAACGTCAATATTTTAAAGTCAACCCCCAAAACGCCCATTCGTTTTCACTAGTGATACTGATTTGCCGCAATATGTTTACTGAAGTAAGTAGTTAGAGGAGGTGGTAGCTCAGTAATAACAGCCGCACGGGTTTATCTATCAGTTTAGGTAAGCTCTTCCCTGGTGGGTTCCCGCCTTGTCGAGGCGGGGGGCTCAGTAGCCGTGGCTTGGTCACCCACGGTGAAGCGAAGAGGAACCCGAGGAAGGGCCGCTTTTGGTGGTAAGCCGACGACGTAGCGGTCAACAAGTAAGTTGCGGTGCCGCTTGGGCGTTATCGCAACTGAGGCGGGCTGCGATGTCGTATGGGAGGCATCGCGGCTGAGGGTTGCAGGCCGCGGCAGGAGAGGAGTATTGCGGTGCGCCGCTCTCCCTGCCTTTCGCGGCCTCGACGGGGTCGTCACCGTCTGATAGCGGACGCGGTGGGGCCTCAGGGGAGAGGAGTGTTGGTATGGCGTTGGTCGCTCTCCCTGTCCTCTGCAGCTGAAAAGTTGTAAGCGGCCGGGCCACTGACCTGACCGGTCGCAGGGGGATGAAGAGTGCCAAGCGCCCATGTGCTGGTTTGGTCCCTGGGGTGGTCACGGCATGCAATGTGTTCTGGTGCGCTGGTGTTGAGGGGTACTCCTCAGAGGAGGGTCCGGTGACGGACAGCCGCGGCGGGTTCACGGATGAGTGCTAACGCGTGCCCGTGTTCCCGCCACAAGCGGCAGTGGTGGACACCGTGGAGTTTTAGTGGGTTGGAGTGCAGTATGCAAAAAATAAAAAGGCTAGGTAAGCTACGCTTGCTGGGTTTGGTCCGTGGATCCGTGCCTCGGAAAGCACGTTAAGCCGTTGGTCCCGGCTGTCATTCGTGGATCTTTGACAGTCGTGTCGTGAGAAGCTCGAAAGTCTGACAACCAGTCTTACCAACGGGTATAATATTAGCCATTAACTGGGTTGTGGAGGTCAGATAGGCAGTTCCATGAAAATTACTGTTATTCAGTTGGAGATGAGATACAGCGTTTTTCTCTCTTATAACAAGTAAGTACCTTAACGAAAAGCGATAAAATTCGTTTGCTAAACATGGTCTAAACATATGGACTTTTAGCAATGGATACTACCTACAGCAAAAAAAAAATATCTTTAGTTTTGGAAAGGTAAATCATTATTTTATGTCCATTTTGGTAAATTCTAGGGCCCATTTCAAACTACAGTTATGAAAGCAACCAAATGCTCAAAGTCGACACTGCCAATAGACAAGAATCCACCGGTATTATTAAATGTAGAGGTCTACAACACTAACTTGAGAAATAATCTGCTACGAGGGAACGTCACTATACTGTCAGATTGTAAGAATAAGAAGGTAAGGACATGGCTGTGTCGTACGCGTCTTTTAGTTTACAGATAAGGCATTGATTATATAATTAACGTGCTTAATCAATGCGAGGTGGCGTACTTATTCAGATAATTTAAATAATATATTTATACTAATATTATAAAGAGGAAAGATTTTTTTGGTTGTTTGTTTGTTTGTTTGTACCGAATAAGCTCCTAAACTACTGGACCGATTTAACAATTTTTTCACCAATAGAAAGTTAAATTATCAGGAAGTAACATAGGCTATAATTTATTTAAAAAAAAATTAAAGATCCTTTCTATGAGTAAGGTCCATCCGCGCGGCTCAGGCGCATCGGAAAGAAATACCTCTATAACCTTACAAAAAGTACTAGGATTGCATGAATTCAAGATAAGTAGTAGGTATATCAATTCAAGACACGACAAGTTGTGCACAATTTCTGAGTAGTAAACCTAACAAAAAGTACTAGGCTCGCATGATTTAGATGGGGCACACAAATAGTTTAAAACATGAATTAACACAGGATACTTTTATCGCGGTAGTACCCTTCCGTAGGTTAATTTCAGATTTACGCGGGCGAAGCGGCTGGCAAAAGCTAGTAGGTATAATAGTATAATAATAAGATAATTTCGAATTTTTACTTACGCTTTATCTCTACCGAAAGTTAATGTTCGTAGATATGGCATTGAAGTAGTCATACTAAAGCCACACTTAAGGCGAAAGCCCCAGGGTAGCCCGCGAAATTCAAATTTTCTTACGTTTTTTCGAGCAGCGTATGAAGGATGGATTAAGAATTTCCTTCAAATGCCTTAAATTGGATTATGTTGAAAGCACGGAATAGAAAAAACAAGAGGAAGTGCCCACGCACCTATCCGGCGTGTGTCACAATTATGCGGAAAAAAATGTAAGATAATAACAACCGTCGCAAGTTGTAATAAGTCTTAATTTTGTATGAACAACAAATTAATAAGCTTTTCGTCAAAGTTGAATTTGTTGTTCATACAAAATTAAGACTTATTACAACTGACTAAGGTTGTTATTATTTTACATATTTTTCCGCATAGTTGTGACACGCGCCAGATAGCTGCGTGAACACTTGCACTTGTTTTTTCTATTATAAACAAAAATTGTAATTGTGTTTTTTTTTCTTCTTTTGTATAGATTAAAGCTAAAGGTTTCTTCTGGGAGCAGGGTAAGTGGAAGCTGGTCTACCTGATCAATAACATGGGCTGCAACAGCATCTTCATGCCGATAGTCACTCTCTTCTTGGGAGTCAAGTATGACCAGAAAAACTGCATATTTTTTAAGGTTCCTAAATCTATTTTAATTTTTAATCTTTGTCTCCAAGACAGTTGGTACATTTCATTTCAGAAGTTCAACTGATTTCTCCTTTCTTTCTTACTAATTCTAGCATACTGGCTGGAAGTTGGCGTGATAAATATCAAAAAAAGGTCTTACACCCGTATACAGGGTTATTGGTAAAACACCAACAACCTCTGGGGTCATTGTACTCATTATTATGAACAACTTTTACTATGGGCCCAAACCTGAAATCGCGAAAAAAAAATCGGCTGTTCAGTACATTTATTTTATGTTCGCATAATCCGTCAAAATGTACTGAACAGCCGTTATTTTTTCCGCGATTTCAGGTTTGGGCCCATAGTTAAAGTTGTTAAAAGATTGTTGGTGTTTTACCAATAACCCTGTATATAAACAAGTAAAAGTTATTAGGTACCTTCTTCAGTAAAAGTAATTATTTTACCCAAGTAACGATTTTTATTCTGTATTTTAGTAATTGCTTGAAGTTAGAACTGTCAAAGGTAATTAAATTTAGCCAAGTAATAGTCACCGTTTTCTTTACTTAAGAATTGAGAACTCTACCATTTTGCGTTTGATTTTGCAATGGAACGTTGATCCTTACTCAAGCATTTGTGCACGCAGTGCACGCTTGACTCGAGCATCCGGCGGGGTGGGGCGTGCGACGTTCGTGTTAAACACATGCAAACACTCACGAGCACAGAACAGATCTTCATCTGTTCTGTGCTCACGAGTGTCCTCCCTGACGGCCGAGCGGCGCTCGGTGAACGCTCTTCGTAGCTTGCACGCAACGTTGAACGCCCCGCTGGACGCTTTCTTACTCGAGTAATGTACGTGATTTGATAAATCTTCTTCTATAGTCGACTATAGAATAATATTTTATAATGAAGAATCCTATCCTCAAATAATGATTTCACTAAAAAATTACTTAGCAGCAAGTAATTGCTTGCTTATAAATACGGGTGTTAATCTTATTGTTAATCCCGTTTAAATCTCTTCATTTACTCTAATTTACTAAGTATAACGTAAGGAACCTTTAAAGCCATAATCGACTGACCTTAAAATCAAATAAGGCACAAAATAATTATTCCTGTCAAATCCAGTACTGATAAATTCCTCTGACGTAAAAAATCTATACACCTGGCTAAACCCCGTTTACTTTATTAGAATAACAAATCCAACCGTTATTGACTTTTCAACCCTAACAGCACTTACGCTAAAATTCATTCAACCGTTTCATTTTTGACAAGGGTATAAATTAAGGTCCCCATTTTGAATTTTAGACGTACATCTGTTGATTAGAATCGATCCAAATTTAACCCACATTCGACCCAGATTTCTAATCACGGACCGCGACCGAATGTACGCGTATTGCTCAAAATTAGAGCCTATTTCGATTGCCCTAGCAGTAGGTACCTTTGTTGATTAGCTGTGGTGTGAAAGAGCTAATGGATTTGAGCTGGCTGGGCAGAAATGGTTGGAAGTAATTTAAGAATACCCAGACGTTCTCGCTTTAGTATTTTCTGGAAAAAGTAACAATATTTCTGTACTGCTCGATTTTTGCGACCAATTTTATACCGAATAAATTTCATTTCTAGTAGCTGTATTCACTAATCATGAATGTGAGAGTCAGCCACCGCAGCCATGAGGGAATCCAAAATTACAGCATGTCAAAGTCTGTTGTGCATATACCGTTTCACCTTATAGATGATTTTTGGGATTATTTTCTACTCAAAAAAAAAAAAAAAAAAATTGTTGCATGGAAGTGGAGGAATTTATGTCAGTCACGTAAATTAACATAATGCAATGGCATATAATAATGGATCGAATTATAATAATAATAATAGGCTAATAAGGCAAAGTGATAAAAGGAACCATGATCTCAATTTTGAAGGAAAATAAACCTACATTTTTGGTTTTTTGAAAAAGCTTAAGGGGGAAGCGTCAGGGTAGCCGGCGAAATTCAAATTTTCTTACGTTTTTTTGCAATTTACAGGTCTGTATTATATTGTACGTTGATCAAATTAAAATTTGCGGTCGTAACAAGTATCTATTAGGTTGGGGAAAAAGTTTCTTCGCATTTTTTAAGAAAATTCAAAACATTTTTTAATATAGTTTATTTACATTTACCTAAAGTATGTAGGTACCATTTTGTTCGATAACTTTTTGCCATCTTGTACGTAGGGACATGATCCCATTGCTATAGAAATTTTGGGACTTCTGGTCAAAATACCGCGACATGTGGTTTTGGCAGTCCTCTCGTGATGTTAACTTGACACTGCCTAAAGAATTCTGAAGAGACCGAAACAGGTGGAAATCTGAAGGTGCAAGGTCAGGACTATACGGCGGATGCATTAACACCTCCCAGCCAAACTCTCTTAATTTTTGCTGAGTGTCTAAAGATGTGTGAGGTCTAGCGTTATCATGATGAAAAACCACACCCCTTCTGTTGATTAATTCCGACCGCTTTCTGTCAACTTCTTGCTTTAATCTCATCAGTTGTTCGCAGTAGAGTTCAGAATCGATGGTTCTGCCTGGTGGTAACAGCTCATAATGAATAATGCCCTTCCAATCCTACCATACACACAGCATCACCTTGTTGCGAATTAACCCGGGTTTCGCCACAGTCTGTGAAGCCTGACCGGCCTTTGACCACGACCTTTTTCGCACGTTCTTGTCATACGTGATCCACTTTTCATCATCAGTTATCAGCTTCTTCAAAAATGGTTCGGTTTCATTACGTCGTAATAAAGAATCACAAATGAGTACACGGTTCATTAGGTTTCTTTAAGTGAGCTCGTGAGGTACCCAAATGTCGAGCTTTTTTGTGTACCCAGTTTTTTTCAAATGCGCCAAAACTGTTTTGTGGTCAATTTCCAGTTCTTCAGCTACGTCGTAACTACTGATATACCGATCTTGCTCCACTTTTTCAAAAATGGCATCCATTTTATCCGTAATAGGGCGACCAGAGCGACGTGCATCTTTGACATCAAAATTTCCGGATTGAAAACGCTTAAACCAAATTTGTGCTACTCTCACAGACACTACACTAGGTCCATAAACATCGCAAATTTTTTTCGCGGCTTGCGTTGCATTTTTACCTTTTTTGTAGTAAAATTTTAAAATGTATCGAATTTCTTCATTAGATTCACTCATCTTGACGGTACGAAAAACAAATAAAAATCACACATTTTCCTAATTTGAATTTGGAATTATGTTCTTTAAAATTATACTTTCAATGATACCAAAACCAGCCAGAAACAAATAGTATAGCCAAAGAGATTTTATTACAAGTTCATACATACTATAATGCGAAAAGACGTTTTCCCTAACCTAATATTTACATAATTAGAATCATTAAAGTTATCAATACAACTCCTTAAGACCAGGTAATCCTAAAAATGACTATTTCATGAAATGTTGACATTTTAGGATTATACTAACTTAAGGAGTTGTATTACTGATTCTATTGTATATAATTCTGTAAATACATATTTGTTACGGCCGCAAATCATACTTTATTAAACATACAACTTAATACTGACTTGCAAATTGCAAAAAACGTAAGAAAATTTGAATTTCGCGGGCTACCTTGACGCTTCCTCCTTAAAACGATCAAAAGCGAGTCCGACTCGCGCATCAAGGGTTCCGTACCATCATATATTTAAAAAAATGACCTATTTAGAGACATCGTTTTATTTTGCCTATAATCTTTGCATAAACTTCTATCACATAGAATAATTTCAGATTTTTCTCTATGAAAACTTCGGAGATTAAGAGGAGGGAGAAGAGAGGGGGGAAAGAATTTTTTTTTACGCTTTTCAACAAAAGCCGAAAACTATGCTGCCTAAAAAAAAAAAGAAAATATGTTTAAGAATGTGCAAACGGCGTTCTTTCATATGATACCCCACATGCCCTAGTAGCCTCACTTCTAATTTTTAAGACACCCTTCCAGTCCCTGTTGCAAAAAAAAATATCTGCACTTTTATTTCTTTCTTATTTGCAAACGTTATCTAAAACTATTCCAAAATTGAAGTTGTTAGCATTAGTAGTTCTTGAGATATCAAGCTGTGACAGACAGACAGACAGAGTCGCACCATAAGGGTTCCTTTTTACCATTTTGGTACGGAACCCTAAAAACAATTTTTGGTATGATTTTCAGCCAGTATAAAATTACTTTTTCAAACTAAAACAAAACGCCACCGCCCGTACCGCTGAAAGAAATATTTTATATATTGCTTTTAAATTTTAATAAATCATTTATGGCTGTAGCACATCAAATAATATGGCGTCATCATAATCATGACGTCATACTCTTTTAAGAATATTCTGCCGTCGTAAGAAAAAAGGGCACAACTAACATTTAAAAAAAAAAATCTACAAAAAATTGAGCAGATTAGCCTTTTTTTGCTGATTCTAAATATGTATGTAACTCAATATTTTTTTAAATGTTAGTTGTGCCCTTTTTGCTTACGACGCGACGGCAGTATTTGTAATATAAATCAGGGGGGGAAATAATGTACTTCGATTGGATGAAGATGTGGATTCCTTTGAGATCCCGGAACTCCTAATTTATTTAAAGACCAGATAAGTGTCTTAAATTCCAGAGTCCAAAAAAAAAGTGATTGGTTGATACTGAAAACCAATCAAGCTGGGCTTACAAAAATCCAGTTCTATGCGATCTAAACAACTAATAACACTATTTCCAGGGCAAATATTCTTTCGAGGATGTGGATGCGGACAAGATGCAGCATATGTTTGCTTCTGTCCAGGACTACGGCCGGATTAAATGGAGAAACGAGTTCTTTTCACAAGCTGGCTCGGTGTTCTGCTGGGAGTTCGAGACTTTAGTAGAACCTAATGGGACTGATGTTAAGAATATTTGAAGAGATTTTTTTTTTGGAAATATATACTATCTAATGAATAGCTACCATAGGAACAGCATAGGAACAAATGTCATCATTATTAAGCTACCTTTATTACAATTAAATGAGGCCGGCGCACTATGGCGTTTTCTTCTTCTCAGTAGTCATCCTATTTCTAGCCATAATGTAATCATCTTTCAAGGCCGACTTTTTTAAAAATGTTGTCCTAATTTTTTAAAGTAATTCTGACTGCTGGTACGGCAGGATCGCGCTATCAATAATTATGAAGAATGATCACCCATCCTTGGGCTAACGTCGGCCAGCGCAGCTTAACCTCGAAATACTAGGATACGCAATTGAATGTGACATCAACATTCTATACCTACTACTAAAGCCTAATGGACTCATTTCACAATGTTGTGCGGGCCATTCCAATGTGAACTCTACATAAATGTCATAAAAATGAAGATCCATCGTCGGAAAATTCAATGAACCCTCAAATTAGGCAGAAACGAGATAGCAATTATGTTAAAATATTCCTATGAGGAAAAAAAAATCGAAAGTGGAAAATCCGCTCAATGGAAAAAATAAATACTGCCTAATGTTTTTTTTTTATAGATAAATGGCGTTCACCACTTACAGGCCCGCTCATTAGCAATATCTGTGGCAAAAATCAATTTCATTAATGAGTTCTTATAGTGTAGGCAGTAAAGTGTAGTTTCATTGATGAATGTATCAATCAGTTTGAGTGAGTCGTTGGTAAGTTCAACGTACATAAGTACAGCTACTGATTACAAGAGGAGATAAAGTGTAGGCATTTCCGATTGTGTTTGGGAGTAACTGGAATGGATACTGGCTGAGGTTCACGGAAATGGCACTAAAGTGCCATTTCCGGAGGAGGACAGGACATATAACTCATTATATGTCATAGTAGGGATGTGGTTGCAAATAGTGGGTCCTTTTAAGTCTTCCACAATCCACCTCGAGTTACTAGGTTGAGTATCCCAAATCTTGACAGAATTTTAGACTTTCTGGCTACTGAAGACCATAATATTAATTAAAACCACCTAGGACAATAAAATTATACAATAACTACTCCTAGTCTAGATAGGTTTCTTGAATGGTTTCCTATCTAAGTTATCAGGTATAGTTTCACCACGAGTCTTTGCCGACGTATTGCTGTATGCAAATAAAAAGACTAAAAACTTCGTAGGCTGTTTTCCTTTAGAAGAACAAATACTCAAAAGTTTTAAGATGAAGATAAGCTACTTTTTTATAAAGGTATAGAAAGAAGTAATTAACTTTTAGAAGTTAAATTATAATTTCTCTGTAACGGAAATATCTTTGGTTTAATTTCAATTATTGAGAAACATCATCCAGGTATTATCCCACTTTATTTAACCCGTTACAAAATAGTCCATCGAATGAGCCTACTTTGTTCGAAAGGAGCGTATTTTCCATATAATAAAATCTGTGGGCCTAGCCAAAGTAACATTCGATTAGCGATGACGCTAATAGCAAAGACAAAAATGTATGGGGTTGACATAAGCCATCGAAATGTTACGTGATAGTGATTGTAGAAATAGAATCGCTCCGAAGCGAATGCGAATGCAATTTGGCTAGGCCTACTGATGTTTTTCTGCAGCAATGTTCTCTAAGAGTTTTAAACAGAACAGCCATATTTCTTCTACAACAAGCATCTTTTATTTATTGTTTTATACAAAGGTCATATTTTTTTTCCATACTTTGTAACTATTACTTCCTCACTACTGCTCTCAAAACGGTGACGAAAACATCGTGAGGAAACCAACATGACCTAGAATCAAAAATTCGAAGACATGTGATATCGACCATCCTGCGCTCGGCGTGGTGGATTACGGCCCACTCCCTCTCACAGAGAGGAGGTCTGTGTCCCAGCAATGGAAACATGTGGTTATGCTAAAGCCATCTACATTCATACTCCAAATTTTGTTTACGACATGCTCCTTATTCGCAATTGAGGAATATTCATAACAAAAAAATCGAAACAAGCAAGTTGCTTGCGCTAGTCGGTAGATCGCGCTTCAACATATCAACAAAAAGGAAAAGTAGTCTGCCTTGGATCAAACCATCAGCCTGGACAAACAGCCAGGAACGTGAACTGAAGCACTGAATACAACTGCCAGTCTATTCTGTAAAAAGCTCACCGTGAAAACTTAGGTGAAATGATCTTGAAGAGAGCTGTCATTCCACCAGATGCTAGGGATTGACGCTATTGACAGCTAACTCCTCGCTCACCTCACCTAAGTTTTCACGGTGAGATATACAGAACAGCACTGCTGAGCTGGCGGGGCTTTTGGCAAGCTGTCCGATGTGCTCAAGGGCAACATACCGCTGAATCTGAAGCGACGTATATTTTGCGTCAAATAACTTTGCCGCTCTGAAACCAGGCTTTCCGATGCGCATGGCATGGCGCGCTGCTGTTTTAGTATAGATATTGACTACTGCGCAGTCATTTGCGCGAACTTCAGAGCGGCAAAGTTATTTGACGCGAACTATATACTTTTGACATATGCTTTACAACGCTTAATTTTTAAAGGTACCTATGGGTACTTTTTTGATAAATTGGTTTTCGAAATATTTATTCGGTTACCGCCAAAAAGCGGAGCAGATTTCCCAAAAAAATTGCAGTTTATAGTCGAGATGTGTAGGAAGTTTCCAAAACATTAAAAAGTTCGATATCTCCAAAACAATTCATGTTATTGGAGTTCAAAATATTGCAAATTAGCTTTAGCAATGAATGTACAAGGAATGTACTAAACTACCAGCCAGTCTGTAGATAAATCTTCACTTATTATGGTTAAAAAGCCGCACGGGTCGAACCATCAGATTAAGCTACGCTTGACGGGGTTGGTCCGTTGGTGGGTGACCATCTTTACATACCGAGACTCCTCCGTGCCTCGGAAAGAACGTTAAGCCGTTTGTCCCAGCTGTCATTCCTGGATCTTTGACAGTCGTTACGGGTCGTCAGAAGCCCGAAAGTCTGATAACCAGTCTCACCAAGGGGTATCGAATTACCCAGTAACTGGGTGTGGAGGGCAGGTAGGCAGTCGCTCCATGTAAAATACTGGTATTCAGCTGCATCCGCTTAGACTGGAAGCTGACCCCAACATAGTTGGGATAAGGCTAGGCAGATTGATTGACATGTTCTCGTTACAAATATCTGATATCAAACATTTAATTAGAAGTAGGTAGGTATTATAGGTAATTTTTACGTGTGCTATGTATTCGGCAGTTATGATCCTTTTTTATTTGCTTACCGTGCCATGGAATTAAATGATGCAAAACATAAAATATGATTAGAAAAACGGCTTTATTAAAATTCCATAACCTCTGTTATCATTAGATTATGAACTAACTGGTTTGCATCTCCGTTCTTTAGATAAATCACAACATACATTTATTTTGTCTCTTTCCCACATATGGATGTATTTCACTCTTCCTTTTCGTTTCAAACTTGAACTTGTAGTATTATTTCTTTTTATGAATGTCATTCTTGCGAAACAAGGCGCGAGCGCCAATCGTGTTTAAAAATACAACCAACGGTTCTATTTTTAAATAATAATTGGAATCATTTTTCAAAATGGTAAGAATTAAATTTTTTCGTGATTATACTCGTGATGGCTATGTACCTACTCATGTACATTTGGCGATGTGACGGTATATTGTGAGAAGTGTGGTAATAAGTGATAATACGTATATCAAGTGACATGTGATCAAATATGGTGGACCGGTTTGTGGTAATTTATGTTAAAAATAAGTTTTTTGTTATTAATTTGTTAGAAACAAGTTCGTCGAACATCATAAAGGTCGTGAATCGTGATGTCAAACTTAGGAGGAAGATTAGATAGAAAACCAAAGATTTTTATTAGCTTCTTGGTGCAGAGCTGCAACTTAGGAATTTAATGATTTTGTATATTGAATGACTTAATAAAGTAGGTGAAATTACAAAATGTTAAAGCCCAGAAACATGTTTTAGTCATTATCATAATAAACCCTCAAGCATGGACTAGTTGACAATTACTTACTTATCTAATTTTGGGAAACATCCGGCAGTCTTACATCATTTTATGTCTTTCGTCGTCAACCCCACAAACGTTGACACTGTCCCTGAAAAACGATTGTTAAATTCAAATTAGGGTAAACAATGTGCAGATGTTTTAGATTCATGTACAGACGCCAGCACATCAAGCTTCCCGAAACTGTCAAATTTTCCCAATCAAACTTGAACCTAATGCTTTAGCGATAAAGTTGAATATCTATTAAAGAAATTTGACAGATTGTAGTAGTTTGATGTGCTAGCGTCTGTACATACAGTTGTACAGACTGTACTGGATAAATACATAATAAATAAATTCTTTATTTTCACCAAAAGCCATCACAATTTCAGGAACTTAAAACTAAGAGCATATAAGGCTTATAACTAGGTCACAGTAATTTTAATTCCCTGACTCCTAAACTAGGTGTATGTGTCTGTGTCTTAGGAGTCAGTGATTCTCCGCAAAAAACAAGTCAAAAGCCATAGCCATAAAACGGGAAGTTACAAACAATAGGCAAATGGCGTAAAAGAAAACAGGATAAAATCTATCCAAAGAAAACACAACATGAAAAACGTTTAACTGTGTGGTGAGGTGAATAAATGTAGGGTCCAAAAGTGTGTGTGTGTGTGTGTGCGTGTGTGTATGTGTGTGTAGTGAGTAGGTGTAGAATGTGTGTGAGTGCGTATGTGGTGTGTAGGTGTAGGGTGTATGTAGTCAACAAAAAAGGGGCGTAATCAGTACACATCCGTCTAAGGTTAGATTTAGACTTATCTTTATATGTATAGTACCTTATCATCGTAAATTGCCTAGCAGAAGATCCTCAGTGTCATCATAACTTAGTGTTTGGAGATAATCTCTAAGTAAGTTTTTGCATTTATATTTAGGGCACGAAAAAATGTTTAACTTTTTATTTAAGAGATTGTACATATTAATGCTATTAACGTAGAATTGGCGTTTGGCAAATGCAGTTCTATGGCGTTCGTGGAGAAAAACGTTATGCTTAAGCCTGCCAGTCGGTTCCTTTGGAGGGCGGGCAGAGTGTTTGCGTAGGGTTGAAAGGAGCACATAAAGTTGCCTAACTGTAAGTACCTTGCAATCGGAATAGAGCTGCACAGTAGGACACCTACGTGGAGTAAACTAAACAACTAAACAACAACTAAAAGGCTAAACATGAATGAGTTATGTCAGTTACTATTTCTATATATAAATGAGCTAACATGAATACATTCATCTTTAGCCTTTCACATTTAGCCAAAATTCAACCATTAGTTACTATGTATAACCGTTGGTTGAGTTAACTACGGATCAAAAACCGGCCCTAAGCCACCGGGTGGCGATCAACGATTGTTAATTTTTCTGATATGTCTTTGCTTTCTAGTAGGAAAATAATATTGCAGGCTTAAATTTATCATATTATACATATAAGCACGTGACTATATAGAGGGGCTTCGAAGGTTAAGCTATCCATATCAAGACCCCTCCGTGCCTTGGAAAGCACGTTAAGCCGGTGGTCCCGACTTTTATTCGTAGATCATTGGCAGTCGTTACGGGTCACACTTCTTACGAAGGGGTATCGTGTTACTCAGTGTTGGTATTTAGTCGGTTTAAATATGCAAAAATTAATCTTTTCTTACTTTTGAGTAATAGCAACACTGTCACTAAATGATTTAATAAAACCAACAACTGCTATCAGTTCATTCCTTTTTCGTTTTATTCGCTGTGCTAGGAGACAGACATAAAACCTTCCCTGTGTAACGTTAAATAAAATATAAATGAACGTTATTTAAATTCAAAGTCTCTGTTTTTAATTCACTCCCGTAACCTGATTTCCTACACTCAGCAACTGGGTTGTGGTTGTCAGATTGACAGGCGCTCCATTTAAAATACTGGTATTCAGTTGCATCTCGTTAGACTGGAAGCCGACCCAAACGTGGGAAAAGGCTAGGCAGATGACTGCCGTGACAGCGAATAATGCAATAAAATCATCTTGTTTACTCATGTTTACATTTTCACATCACACCCGAATAAAAATCACAATAAGATGTTTACTAGAAACTAATTATAGTTTTCAATCGTTACGTCAGTTTAAAGGGCATTATTGAAGAACAATAACGATGTAGCTCTTTGTCCTTTGCTCTTATAGCAGTGCAGAAACAGCTGGTAGTTGTTTTAAGGAATTCAACGAGTAACATCATGCAAGGAGATGGATCTTCCACTCTCTATCCTCCGTATAGTGATTCTGAAGAACTTGATAGCAAAACTGTTTTGCAGATGAGAGCTTTGAGCTCTTTCCTGGCGCTCATGCTGGCTGCGCGCTCGTCTGCTCAGACCAATCAAGTATCCGACTACATATCGCCATGCCCCAAAGTGTTTTCGTACGACCTGCTGACGACAGAGAGTAACAAGTGGTATGGAGTCGTCAACTTGACCACTGACATCCCTCTCTATTCGCTGTGGCTGAACATCGTGCTTGAAAACAAGGCTAATATCCTTGGGGTAAGTTACGTTAAACCTTATGTCTCTTCCTTACCTTACTTGTATTGATTTTAGATTTTCATTAATAAATACCCTGCTTGTTCCGGTGTAAAGATAAACAATCGAAGGGTCTGCAAAAGACCCCTTTACAGAATGCTGTACCAAAAGTACTTTCATATTTAGCATTATAAATTAATTCCATTATAATTATTCTTCAAAGATAGGTCTTTTGACAAACTTTGTTGATCTTTCAGAACTGGCTAGGTGAGGTAACGACTAACGACAACACAGATTTTCAAATAGAAAATACTAATATTATGATAACCCCTGAAAAACAGCTGGCCGTACGTTTCTTTGTTCAATATAATGCCAATGATATCCCTCCCAAGCTAAAAGCCATAAGGTTTAACGGAAAAGAGATTTGTCGAGTTAAACCTCAAGTAGTAGAAAGTGCTTTACCTGTTAGGGCTGCCGTTAGCTACGAAGAAGTAACACCTAGGGTGACCACTTCAACTACTGCGAGAACCACAGTAACAACGACTTCAAGAAATTATAACCAACAACAAACGACTTTAAAAGCTCAATATTGGTATCAAACAGAAAAGCCGCAGACTACTACAAACTCACGGTATTGGAATCAAACAACCCCAGAGCCGACGAAGACGACAACTTTAAAGTCTCAGTATTGGATGGAAGCACAAGCACCAGAAAGTACATTACGTACCACTCAGCAGACGCAATATTGGCAACAAACAACTCCTACTTTGAAACCTATATACTGGACTCCAGCGAATACTGAAGTCAATCAACAGACTACTGTGAGGACTCCAGTTTGGTCTTATGTGAAAGCTGACAACAACCAGCAAGTCACATCCTCAGTTAAACAAACAAATCAAACTAGATCCCAAACAAGAACTGAAACCACATCGCGCACAACTACAGAAAACAATTCAGTGTCAGGCCAGGTCCAAAGTTTGCCTTACTCACAGACTAAAAACAGAACCGAGAACTCACAAGGCCAATTACAAGTACATAATATTCAGCAAATTACATCTGGAAACAAATATCAGATACAGAATGGAATTATACAACAGACAACAGACCCGACTCCGGAGCCTTCTCTGTTATCGGCTTGGCCAAATGTGAAGGAAGCAGACAACCAAAACTCTAAAGCAACTAGACCAAATAACTTTCAAATTGAAGTTAAACAAGTAGGAAATACAAAATATTGGTCCAAAATTCCGGAAAATACCACGGCAGTAGCAGTAAAGACGCCGAGTGGAACTGAAAACACATCTGACGGATGGTCCGGAAATAAACAAAGAGTCCCCGACAGTGGAATTCAGAACCAACCTTATGCAAAGATATCAATCAAACAAGCAGAGTCTACACAAAATGTTGAGCAACTTAGAGATACGCCGTTATACGTAAGAACTGTCAACGCACAGACAATATCTGATAGTAGATACGTAACAAAGAATAATGTAGAGAATAGACCTCAACCTTACAGCGGGGTTGGATCTGAATATAGGCAGCCAGTTAGACCGGTTGACTCATACCAGCAGACGACAGCACAGAAGCAGCCAAATACGGACGAGGTTAGACCACAAAATATATCTGGACAAAACAGTGTTCAAAGGTATGGGGAAAGTTACCAGCCTTGGGTTGACCCAGCTAGAAATGGAATGGCAATTCAAGCAGGCGTTGATCCTTCAAGAGAGTAAGTATACATTTTTTATAAGGCGAATTTATTCCTAGAGCACTGTTGCTAGCTTTCTAAAATCCACGTTTTAGTAGTATTATTTCTCGACGTTGCACGTGGGTGTTTAAAAAAAAAACTTTATTTAGCCAGGAGTTCGAAAATTCTTATTTGGTTTATAATTCATAAACTTATATGAGCGGTCTTAATTTACTGAGTTCTGGTGTAATGTTCATGTCTTATATGCAGCCCCACAAATGATGGCAGGATAAAGACCGTAGACGGAATCGACTTATCTTTTGATAAATTCCAGATAAGTACTGAACTACCCGTTCCAGCACCTAATAAGATTGAAACATATGACAATTCAAAGTAAAAATCGAATTAATTCCATACTTGTTAATCAATCAAATCAATCAATCAATCAGTTTATTCGCATAATATGAGTTTACAAAGATGTTCTACAGGTACGGTTTCACCATATTCGGCTTATGTTAGCATGCAAATTATAATATAGTGTCATAATATCGCACCTTCGCAGCTTCGGTAAGACAACTGCACTTTTATGATTTTTACAGGAGAGCTACTTTAAGATTTTTTTTTACATTAAATACCGTATTATTCTGCTCATACCATCTTTCCATCTTGAAATGATTGATCTTTGCATGAAATAAGCCCTAAGTATACTTTTGTGATTTCAGATAAAAGGGTATTTTTAAAGCAGTTTGGCATATTTAACCGACTGTATGAAATTTTGACATTTATGACCTTGTCTTACCGAAGCGAAGGTGCGATATGTAGACAATTAGATCATAATCTTTTAAAAATATAAATTAGACATTGATAGTCAAGTCCATTACAAATAGTCATCATGATATTAAAATAAAAGGTCAAATTATACGAGTAAAATTACTTAGATTATATTAAGAATTATGCTGGGTAGATTACAATTATTTCAACGACAATTAAATGTAGGATTACTATTAGTTAATTAATTATTAACAATGATTGCGTTACATTTTATCTTCAAAGTACTCCTTAACTGAATAATAAGCCTTATCAATAAGTCAAGATTGAAGTTTCTTTTTGAAAAGATTTACATTACTTAAACTGCGTATAGTTGAGGGTAGTTTATTATATATTTTAGAGCCCATGCAAACAAAGCTTTTAGACAAGAGTGCGGTTTTTCCTGGTGGAACGCATAATTTATCTGCGTGACGCTCTCTTTTGCGATACTCAAACAGTTCTAGATTGCAATGATGCAAAGATTGCAATTTACATTACGTGGTTATTATTTCGGTTTTTCCTGAATCTTTAGAGAAATAATTAAAGTAGCTGATATTCTTTAGCCAATAAGTGACACCTATTGCAAAAGAGCTGTAGTAGTTTAAAGTCTGACGCAGATCTGGACGAGCCGCACCGAATTGCAAAAATCCTCCTTCATCACTTTTCACTTTAGTACATTTTGTATGAACCTTCGCATACTACAGGCGGGCCGCAACGCACTTGTTTTGTATTGATACTTTTAATATGCTGCGCCCAATGTGGCTGTTTTGAGCGCATAGCTTAAGGCTCAACGTAAAACTTTGTGTCTAATTTGTAAATGAGGAGCAAAAAAGCAAAACGTAACTCACAAAATATAAAAATAATTTTTTATTGTATTTTATTCTCTAATATCAACTTGATGCACTTGGCATCACTGACTTCAAGCAAAAACTGTACCTAGTAAAAAGCTAGACTAGCACCCTACAAGTGTTGTTTTAGTAAAAAAAAGAGAAAAATATGTTTTATTTCTCTTTACTGGTTTTTACATCACAAGGACAAATCACGTATGTTTGCGGCTCTTCAAATGTGCTCCTAAAGTAGTTTTAAAAGAACATCTCAAAATGACCTTTAAAAGGTTAAATAAAGATCCAAAATTAGATCTTAGTAATACTATGGTCTGTTACCTATTTCTACCTTGCTTTTTGTGTTGTCATTCTCTGACCAGTGAGCTTCTATTTTACTATGGTTAGAGGAGGCATTTTTAACGGGTCACCTTTTTGGGACAACCTCAGAGGCACGGGCGGCGACACGCGCGGCGCCGAGATTATATTTTGAGACTTTGATCTAAAATGGTTTGACTATGATTGAAGTTTAAGTAGGCTTGAAATACTCTAGATTAATCTTTTACACCAAATTAATCGTCCTATCTCATGATTGGTGTACTATAGTGACATCCCCTATTTGAAGTTTATATAATATTTTCAGGCAGGAAGAGTTTTACGAAGGTGGGCTACCCATATTCTTTATACCCAGCCAAGAACCTCGGAACACAGCCGAGGTAGGTTACAAAATGTATTATTACTTCATCACTCAATAATGTAATGTACATTCCACAAAGTGTACTTAGATGGTACCTTATAATTAGATCGTTATGGCACAGCAATTTTTTTATATTTGTTTATTTGAGATGGGTTTGCTCTTGAGTCTAGGTCGGAGGCGACAGGCACAAAGTCGACGATGGAGTGAGCTTACCCAGAAGAAGCCTGTTCACACTCACTTTGAAGAGATCAGGATTGTAAATACTGTAACACCCGTATTTATAAGGGTGAGCCTAATTATACAAGCAATTTCTTGCTGATAAGTAATTTCTTAGTGAAGCCATTTTGTAGTATTGGAAAAAAAGAAAATCCAAAACCACTTTAAATACGTATATTTTTTCAAAAACTTAATAAAACAACGAAACACGGTTTATAAAGGTAATGGACGTACAAAAGTATAAGAAGCACACAAAATTATAAAAAAAAAAATCCCGGATTTCTCTATATTAGCGGTAGAACATGGAGATAATTTAGGTATTTGATACGGTGGCCGGATAAGGTTATGCTTAAATGTGAAGAGAGACAGTACTTGAGGATAAATTCTTGACTATAAAATCTTATTCTATAGTCCAGTAATGTACCTTACTCACTAAGAATCAACGTTCCGTCGCCAAATCAAACGCAAAATGGTCGAGTTCTCAATTCTTAAGTAAATAAATGATAACTATTGCTATTACTATTCTAATCTTTGACAGTTCTAACTTCAAGCAATTACTAAACTATAAATAATAATCGTTACTTGAGTAATTACTTTTACTTAAGTACTTTTTCTGAAGTATACTTTTACTGAAGTACACTTTTACTTGTTTATAAACACGGGTGTAAGAGAGGAAGTTTTATATCTTAACTTATCAGTTTCCTTAACTACCTACTTCTAATATTATTAGGGTTTTTTCTAATATTTTCATTAAAAAAAAACTTTTAACAAAAAAAAAAACAACCGACATCCAAAAAAAAAAACTTTAAAATAGATAAGATAGAACTTTTAAATAGAAAAATAACTTTAATTTGGAAGTCGGTGTCTTTGGTTTGGTATTTTCGTTTTTGCCACCGACTAAGTTCTAATCTTCGTCCGTAGTGTTCAAGTCAAAATCCGTCTTCAATTTGACCTGTTGAAAAAACCCAATCGATTTTTCCTTGTAAATGGAAATTATTTGCTTATCAAATTGACGTAGCGTGTGACGTTACGTCAATTTGACGTGTAATCGCCATTTCGTACAACTGTCAAAAAATAACAGTTGTAATGAAATAATATAAAACAAACAACAACCATTAATTGCCTGACTTTATCTTTGATCAATATTCGTTACACATACTGTTCGGCGATTATTCTTATTCACATTCTATAGAAATACTGCAAGAATATCATTTAAATAGTTTTTATTTTTGCCATAATTAATCACAGTCAACAACGAACGACGCGGTTGGTCAACTTAGGGCTCATTTTTCAATAGTCAAATATATGAAGAATAAATATGAAAGTTTGACATATTTTCTATACAAAACCTGTCATACCGCCATATTTATTCCTTAAATAAATGTTATCTGACGATTGAGAAATTAGCCCTTAATGTATTGTGGTGTCCTACGACTTCCATGCGAACGACGGCGCGGGTTCAAACTAATTAAAAATGTACGTACAGAGCTGCATTGTACCTAAAACGGTTTCCATGAAACCAACTGAAGGAAAAGCAAATGTAGAGATATAGTATAAGCAGCTACAAGAATATTTAATTACGATTGAACAATTTTTGCATCAAACACTTGTAAAGGAAATATCACACGAAAAGCAAGTTTTGGCATTGAACCTGTGCGATTAATATTTTGGGCGATGCATAACATTATATTTGAGCGTGATGCGCTTAAAAATATAAAAGTTCATGCACCACACCTTGGTTCAAACGTGGTGGAAAAACTGGTTTACAAGTATTCGCAATCCGTAAAGTCCGTCTAATATTAAATGCAAATGAATGATGTACCTACAAGACCAGTTTTACAAAAAATATTTATTGATATGCAACAATTTCTGGTCTGCGGTTTTCAATGGCAATAAAAACATTAAACATATTAATCCAATCAAAATCAAAATAATATTTATATAAACCATGGACACTTAGGAAAAATCAGAAGTGAGGTGCATATAATAGGTTGGGGAAAAAGTTTCTTCGCATTTTTTAAGAAAATTCAAAACATTTTTTAATATAGTTTATTTACATTTAACTAAAGTATGTAGGTACCATTTTGTTCGATAACTTTTTGCCGTCTTGTAGGTAGGGACATGATCCTATTGCTATAGAAATTTTGGGACTTCTGGTCAAAATACCGCGACAAGTGGTTTTGGCAGTCCTCTCGTGATGTTAACCTGACACTGCCTAAAGCATTCTGAAGAGACCGAAACAGGTGGAAATCTGAAGGTGCAAGGTCAGGACTATACGGCGGATGCATTAACACCTCCCAGCCAAACTCTCTTAATTTTTGCTGAGTGGCTAAAGATGTGTGAGGTCTAGCGTTATCATGATGAAAAACCACACACCTTCTGTTGATTAATTCCGGCCGCTTTCTCTCAACTTCTTGCTTTAATCTCATCAGTTGTTCGCAGTAGAGTTCAGAATCGATGGTTCTGCCTGGTGGTAACAGCTCATAATGAATAATGCCCATCCAATCCCACCACACATACAGCATCACCTTGTTGCGAGTTAACCCGGGTTTCGCCACAGTCTGTGAAGCCTGACCGGCCTTTGACCACGACCTTTTTCGCACGTTCTTGTCATACGTGATCCACTTTTCATCACCAGTTATCAGCTTCTTCAAAAATGGTTCGGTTTCATTACGTCGTAATAAAGAATCACAAATGAGTACACGGTTCATTAGGTTTCTTTCAGTGAGCTCGTGAGGTACCCAAATGTCGAGCTTTTTTGTGTACCCAGTTTTTTTCAAATTGCGCCAAAACTGTTTTGTGGTTAATTTCCAGTTACGTCGTAACTACTGATACGCCGATCTTGCTCCACTTTTTCAAAAATGGCATCCATTTTATCCGTAATAGGGCGACCAGAGCGACGTGCATCTTTGACATCAAAATTTCCGGATTGAAAACTCTTAAACCAAATTTGTGCTACTCTCACAGACACTACACTAGGTCCATAAACATCGCAAATTTTTTTCGCGGCTTGCGTTGCATTTTTACCTTTTTTGTAGTAAAATTTTAAAATGTATCGAATTTCTTCATTAGATTCTCTCGTCTTGACGGTACGAAAAACAAATGAAATCATTCCACCATATGATAGTGATTGACACTATTGACAGCTCACTCCACGCTCACCTCACCTAAGTTTTCACGGTGAGATTTGTACAGTAGGTATAGCATGATTTGTTCATAAAGCTCAATGTTGGTAGCACAGATTTATAATTAGACGGATTATCAGTAAATTCTTGAAGTCTTCTAGACACGATCCGCTATTGTTAATATTAAACTAAAAATAACTTTTGTTAATACAACTATAATATTGTCGAGTGCAATTTAGCTTAAAAAGTGGAACTCAGTAAAAAAAGTCCCATGAAAATCCGACCACTATAAACTTTATTCCACTTTTTGTGTATTTTTTTACCACAAAAACAAGAAAAAGCAGTCTCATCATCTGCCTAGCATTTTTCCAAGTATATTGGTGTCGGCTTCCACTCTGACCCGATGCATCTTAATACCAGAACTTTACATGTAGCGGCTGACGTAACAAATAAAGTAATATTTAAAGGTACCTATTGACACAAATCACATCTGTAAAGTCTCGATAACTGATGAAAAGTAATGTATTTTTTTGTCCTAAGGAGATCAGTTTAAAGTATTGTTATTTACATTTTCAGCCCACGTGCGGAAACGTGTTATTAAACAAACAAACAGCTCAAAGTCTGAAATCATCGAGCACAATGGAAGGACAGTGGCCCTGGCAAATTGCACTTTACCAGCAGCAGGTTTGTGGCTCCTTTTATATAAATTGCAAACATTATGGTGAGAAAGATAAGATTTAAGCCAATAGAAATTAGTCACAGCATTTATTCCATATATACTTCAAACTTCTTTCTATCATTTACTCATTTAATTTTGAATTTTCAAGGAGTCGTGTATCTAACTAGAATAAGATAACTTGTGATAACTATTATTTATTCAGTGACGGTACTAAATATGCAATAATTTCAACACTTATATAAGTTAGTACCAGGTCAACGGAGCTCTGCTCGGATAAAAATAGAGAAAACGATTTTTTTCCCCAGAAATGAGACCTAGCTAGATCGATTTTTCGCCTCCGTAAACCCCTATACTGCAACTTCCATAGAAATCGTGAGAGCCGTTTTTGAAAACGTGATCCTACTAATATTATAAATGCGAAAGTTTGTATGGATGGATGTTTGTTACTTAATCATGCCAGAACGGCTGAACGGATCTAGATGAAATTTGACACAAAGTTAGATTATAGTCTGGAATAGTACACAAATGCTTTTTAACCCAGAATAATGTGATATTTTTCCACTTATACGCGGGCGAAGCCACTGGCAACAGTTATTTATAAATACATATTCGGCTCGAAGGACCAGAATGTTTGGGATCAGGATGAAACACTTTTTACCAATTGATTATTGTTTATGCAGGACACTGTTAAATACTGTTGTACATTAGTATGAGTCACAAGGTTATATTTACTTCTTAACTATTTAATTTTGTTATAATTTGTAAGAGACGTGTGCGCTCAGTTGATAGTAAATACAGATAGGTAAGTATTAATAATAATAATAATAATAATAATAATAATAATTTATTTCATAAAAAGTGGTACAGTCTGTTACAAGTGGGTTGACAACTTCGGAATAGTTTACATCTGAGATGAGTAGGTAACAATACAAATTTACGATCTGATGTCCTAGCTAGGTTACTAAGTAGCCTGTATTAAGGACAAACAGCCCTCATTTCCCGAAAATAGGACAAAAGTATTGCTTAAACTGTTACATAATTATTAACAAAATTTAAACAAATCAAATTTAAAAAAAAAATAATAATAATAATAATAATAATCAAAAGACAAGTACAAGAATGTGTGGTGCGCGCGCGTGTGTGTGAATGTGAGTTGTGAGTGTGTGTGTGTGTTATGATTTACTTCATTGTTGTAAGAAGGGATTCGGTATCATCATAATTTTTGGTAGAAAGATATTCAGTAATCAGCTTTTTGCATGCTAGCTTACAACATGTTTGCAGTGGAATGATTGCGTTTATTCTATTATATAAAAAGGGTCCTTGATAAAAAAAGAATCTTTTTGTAAATGTAAAGTATGGATGAGGTACAGTACATACCCTGTTTCTTCTTCTGGGTATGGTTGGCCGACGTGCTATTGGAGTGTTAGTGTGCTGTTGTAAAATCGAGCTGAGTATGAACATTTGTCGAACGGTAAGGACCTCGCATTTCTGGTAGAGGTCAAAGGTCGGATAAAATATCGGACGAAAAGTGGCTACCTTCAGGACTGCTCGCTGCGCTACCTCAAGAGGCTTGAGAATTGATTTAGCAGCACCACCCCAACTTGTAATGCAGTAAGAGATTACAGACTGGCACATTGCAAAATATACAGACCGTATAACATGTACGTTGGCAATATGCCTAAGAGTTTTAAAAAAATAAATCAGTTTGCGGACGCGGCCAGTCAGAAGAGTAGTATGTGCTTTAAAGCTGAGGTGTTTGTCTAGAGTGATACCAAGGTATTTAATTGTATCAGTAGATGTAATTAGTGGACAGTTACAGTTTGGTGTGTTTAATTGACAAGTGTGAGCTTGCAAAGTAACGGGAGTCGAAGGTTGTGATGTGATTTTGAGAGAGAAAGTAATGAGTTTTGTTTTAGATGTATTTAAGGTGAGTGAGTGAGACATCAGCCAGCTACGTACGACATCAAATCCTTTCTGAGCGGTAGCTTGGAGACTAGACCACGAGTTATCGGAGAAGGTGATGGCAGTGTCATCGGCAAAAGAAACGATGTTTCCGGAATTTAATTATATAAGTATTATAAGTGTTATTATTTAAGTATTACTTATTTAATAGTATTAGTATTAATGCACCATGCATATCATGCATAATGCATGCATGTATAAATGTATAATACATGCATTGCTTCTGATCAAAGTAGAGTTTGACGTATTCTTAACATCAAATCCTTGCATCAGAAGCCGGCTACTTATTCTCTCTGCGTTACTTATTTATGTCAACTAGATTCACGTTCAGAATAAATTAATAAGTTATTACTCTTCTTATTTTCCCAGATTTCAATAGAATTACACTACAAATACATTTGCGGAGGCACCCTGGTCTCCAGACGCCACGTCATCACGGCAGCGCACTGCGTGACCAGGAAGTCATCTGCCAGGCTCGTCAATAGGGACACCCTGGCGGTCTTCCTGGGGAAGCACAACCTTAGGACTTCCGTGGAAGGAATCGAAGTTAAGTTTGTAAGTACAGGAGCTAGATCACCATCTCTTAAACAGTATTATTTTAATCTTATTTGAGTGTGGGAAAGGGATGGAGCTAGACGTCCTGTATTGCTCAATCTCGTTCTCACACTGAAGTAATATTAAAATAATGCTTCTTCAAGAGGTGGTGGTTGGCCCCCAGTTTTGTTTTTAAACTCCCAAAAAGGAAGAGTTTATCAATTCGACGGTATGTTTTTTGTGTGTTTGTTTGAATGGGTATGCTCTTCAAATAGTCCCACTGTCGACAAATCAGAATCTAATGAGGGGATCCCATGTAAATCCCGGCAAACCCTCAAATTTTATAGGCACGCCTATAGCGATTTAGGGTATTTTTTTTAGTAATTAGTGCGTTTGTTCTTGGAAAGCAACATTTGGTGAAAAGGAACTGATGACGAAGACCACAGATGGCAATCGGAACTACTCAATTATACCTAATTATTTCAAGAGTTGCGATTCGATTACTGTAATATGGTTGCTAAGCAATTTATTATCGTCACAATGCTTAGGTCCATCAGATTCAGTTCTCCTGGCCCTTACTAGGTGAACTCCTCAACAATTAACGTCCCTGAATGGGGAAAAGCAATATTTTTTAAAAGTTGACATTATAGGCTATTGTAACATAGATAAATTACAAACTGACCCACTAAAAAGTGAAAAATAAAAACTTTATTACGAAAAAAAAAACAACCGACTTCCAAACAAAAAAATACTACGAAGTGAAAAATAACTTTAATTTCGGAAACTAAAATATAGATCCAAAGACACCGACTTTCGAAATTAAAGTTGTTCTTCGCTTTGTAGTTTTTTTTAAATCCTTTATAGCTCGTGGCTAAGTAATAACAGCCGCACGGGTCGATCCATCAGGTTAAGCTACGCTTGCTGGGGTTGGTCTGTGGATGGGTGACCATCTTTTCATACCGAGACTCCTCCGTGCCTCGGAAAGCACGTTAAGCCGTTGGTCCCGGCTGTCATTCGAGGATCTTTGACAGACGTTACGGGTCGTCAGAAGCCCGAAAGTCTGACAACCAGTCTTACCAAGGGGTATCGTATTACCCAGTAAACTGGGCTGTGGAGGTCAGATAGGCAGTCGCTTCATGTAAAATATTGGTATTCAGCTGCATCCGGTTAGACTGGAAGCCGACCCCAACATACTTGGGAAAAGGCTAGGCAGATTGATAGTTATAAAAGCGAATCGTGGAGAAATTGCAATATTTTTGAACGTCTCCAGCTACTTTAACTAATATTTGTCATAAAGTTAAGGATATTTCCCAAATGTCAGTAGAGAAGGCGACTTACATTTGGTGAGCTTTGCCTTATAGGAACAGTTCCCAGTCAGTTCTGGTGATAAAGACTCCTGAACTCGTCTAACCCAGACGAGTTCAGGAGTACCAACTACCACCATCAATACAGAATCTTGACAAAGCCAGTGTCCCGGATTCATCAAATTTGACTGAAACCACGATACTTATGGACTCAATCACTGTTATATTCATGGTGACGGCAGCATCGACTATGCTGTCATAGTAAAATTAGAACAGTAAGGGCGATTGAAAAATCGTCCTATAACTTTAATCAAGAATAAATATGACAATTCGACAGCTTTGTTTAAAGAGTTATGTCAGTCAAGCTGAAGTGTAGATTCCGACGATTGAAAAATTGGAAAAATGTACCTATTCTTCTTTTCTTAGGGCCAATTTTTCAATCGTGTATACCTATAGGTATTATAATAAAATTAAAAAAAAAAAATCCGACTGCAAAAACACAAGTAATTGAAAAGAGAAAAACAAGCATTATAATGTATTGACTCTTAGTATTGCAGGACAAACCGATAACTTGAAATTAATATGGTGTAACTTTTGTTTGTCCCCACCTGCAGTACCAAAATTCAATAGATTATAATGCTTGTTTTTCTCTTTTCAGTTATGGGTTTTTGCAGTCGGGTTTCTTGTTTTTTTTTTCAATTTTTTTATTAATTATGCATTATGCATAACTTATTACTAGCTTTTATGTGATACTAATGTTGTCGTACTTTATTTAAAAAAATACACCCCTTCCCCCCATTTTGTATTTACAGATACAATAGGTATATAAATATTATATAGCTTAATGTCATTCCCACAATTAAGACGAATCTAATGGCATCTCATATGCTGCAAAGCATGCCAAAGAAATAGACATATACATACATACTCTCGAAAAGCATTACTCTCCTTCTTGTCTGTCGGGTAAAAAAAGAATGTGACCTAAATAAGAATGGGAAGCACATTTTACTATGAATTGACCTCTCTTATTATTGTGAAGTTGTGTAGTATTTTCTATAGTGTCCCAAGT
Organism: Dicycla oo; assembly: GCA_948252095.1. NCBI lineage: Eukaryota > Metazoa > Arthropoda > Insecta > Lepidoptera > Noctuidae > Dicycla > Dicycla oo. The sequence goes on along the minus strand of OX411729.1, from coordinate 12,974,927 downwards.
CCGTGTTCCTATCGCTGCACTGAAATTCACAGAATGCTGTAATTAAAGTGGTCGCTTAACAGTGGACGTAAGTGCAAAATCGTTGTAGGTATATACTTGTATGGAGTTACTCTACTGTTCTAATTTCACTACGCTACCGTAGCCCACTCAATCCGATTTACGTAAAATGGATTAGCATCCTTTGTCCGTATCCGACGGGAGTCAAAACTGGTTCAAAAGCCGACCAGTTTAATTGATTGAGAGGACTTTGGTTGTGTACATTATTAATTATTGGGTGATTGATCCTAACCTTTCGGGTATCCCCATTGTTTTAGTGTATAGGTCAATTTAAGTTATGTTTTTGACGCTTTGAGTTCGACGGTCGGTTAATGTTTGACATGGAGTTGAAGTTGATTTGGACATAATTTTAAAACGGCTATTGCCATTGCGTACTTACAGGCGGCAAGCCAGGCAGTTATAAACCGGCCAAGTGCTTGTCGGACCACTCACAATGAAGGGTTCCGTAGTTGGGGCGAATTTATCCCAAGAACAAACTTAAAATTGTAGTTGAAAAACAAGTTCTCCCATACATTCCAACTGCAAACGTAAGTTTGTACGCATAATATTGAGAGATTTACCATGTTATTTTAAGACTTCTTAGACTTCTTATAAGATTTCCTGTAATCTATAAGTATAGAACTTACGTTCTGTATCTTTTTTTCCAAATTTTAGACTCAGCAGTTTCGGAGATAAAGGGGAATAGTCAATTTTCGTCTATTTTCTTAAATAACTTTACAACATTGTATTTAAAAAGTATAAAAATAAATATATTTGAGACCTTCGCAGTAAGCCCTTTCATTGAATATGTCACATGGTACAGTTTACAAAACTTTTATTTTAATTTTCTTATTTGCCCCCCAAAAGTGACCCCCAAATTCAAAATTTAATTAATTAATAATTAAAAAATTAATAATTTAATAATTAATAATTTAAAATAACAACATTAGGTACGTTCTTCGTCCGTATTTGGGTCACAGAAATTCATATGTGTACCAAATATCAAGTTAATCGGTTCCATTTTTTCCTTTTGAGGTGCGGAACCCTAAAAAGACAGCAAATGTTTTTTTGGCTCGATTTTTAATTTTCTCGATTGTGTAGAAATATGAAGCAGACTGTCAGATATAGCAGTGACGCTATGGTTGAAACCAAACATCGAAACAGAATTGTGCGTAAGGCAACCCTCGGGCCGTAGGGTCCGAGTCCTCTTTAAGGAAATCTCCAAATGGCTGATTGACACTTCCCACGATCCAAGGGCTGGCGTTTACCTTGGCCAGAGGTTAAGCATTGCCATACAACGTGGCAATGCCGCCAGTCTCGTAGATACTGTACCCTTATACTTTTATTATTACATTATAGTCGAAAGCGATGCGGATGATTTTTTTGACGCCATATTTTAGTTTGTGAATAGTTTTAGTTAAATTAGGATATAATTTTGTTATTTTTATTTATAATTAGGTGTATGTGGTTAATTGATTGAAATAAATATCTTATACCATAAAGATTAAAACTAAATAAAAATAAAATAAAATATAAAAACATAGGAATTAGCATTAGGTACTTATATTATTATATTATCAGCCTTTTAAATATGTTGGGTCTACCTTTCACTCTAATAGGGATGATGCCTGGGTAAAAAAAAAAAATATTTAGTCCGTCAATCAGATAATTAAAAAAATATTAGACACGTATTTTTTGCTTTATCATACTCGTATTAATAAAAAATTATTTAGATAACGTCACTTCTACGTATAAAGTCTACCAAGGCGTGACGTCATGCCACATTTTAACTCAATATAACGCCGTAATCTTTTGATTGCGTACAAAAAGAAAAAATACGTGTCCAATACTTATATTTTACTTAATAATCATCCCTATTCAACGTGGAACTCAAAGCATCGAATCTAATACCGCTTGCAGACCCCGCTACATGCAGTTAATTGCGCATGCATGTGTACTTCTCTTTGTGACTTGAATTGAAAATTATTTACCCGTATTTTTGTTGTTTTTCCAACAATTTGAAGATCAATAATTATATATAGGAGCTGAGTTTTGTCAACCTATAGCAAAGTGAATATGTTTGTTGGTAAATTGTAAAACTTAAAAGTAACACTCAAACAAAAATAATATTATAATATTTATACCACAAATTAAACCGAGTATTACATATTATATTTGAGTATGTTTGTCATATTTTTTTTAAATTTATTTGTTAACATTGGTAAAGAAATACAGATATTATGTTTAATGAAAAGAGAGCTATGTTATGCCAATGTATGTTATGCAAATATGGTGTTTAAATCTAGCTAAGGATTAAAAATTAAAATTTACTAAAACCATTTGAAAATCTTGCATAATTATAGTATAGTACATTGTTACCTCCTAATTTGACACTTTGGGCTTTACAACGAAGCTATCACACAGGTTATGAATGACAGAAACGACCCTTTACAAAGCCCGACTCATGAGCCATATTGACGGTTGTGTTCTTGTTTCTACATCACCCTGTTATTAAAATTGTTGAGTATTTCCTCTATACAGTGAAAATGATTAAATAGTGCTATTATTTTCTTTTTTCAGGTGTACAGCATTCTAATCTACCCAGACTACGACCCGACGAACTTAAGAACAGACCTAGCAATCTTGGAGCTTCGAGATAAAGTCACTTACTCCACCAGGATCCAGCCTGTCTGTCTTTGGCCTGAACAAGAGACTGATCTCCAGAATGTCGTTGGGAAGAAGGGTTATGTAGGTTTATGAATTTCCTTTCAATATTAATCAAAGATCGATTCAAAGTATAAAACGAAGTCACTTGTAGTTTAGTGCTTGTCTGTGTGACTGTTTAGTTCTTCTAACTGCACAATAATAATAATAACCTGGGACATTTCACACACGTTCATCTGATCCCAAACTAAGCAGAGCTTGTACTATGGAAACCAGATAACTGATATACTACATACACTACTTTTTTTGTTGTTGTAAATATATACTTATATAGATAATTACACCCAGACTCAGGACAAACAGACATGTTCATGCACACAAATGTTTGTCCTGGATGGGAATAGAACCCACTACCTGCGGCATGATAGGTGGTATCTTAACCAACCACGCCACCTGGCCTGTATGTAATACAGTTACCGGCCGTAAATATTGCACATGGATTAAAAAGCACATGAAACAAGTACCTAATATGACACATCGAGCATTAGAAAAAGTCTGTCACACACAACTACCAGTGACGAAGACGACTCTCTACAAATCCCAACATTTTCTTAAAATCCCATGTGCTATATTTACTGGTTACTGTATTATAATGCGGTATAAAATGTGTAATGGTGGTCATTAGAACTTTTATTCCGAAAGGACTAGATATAGGTAGTACAGAAATCTCAATGTTTTGACATGTCGCTGAAACAGTACATACCCGTGGGCCGCGCAAAGCAGGGCCAGGTCACTTGTTATATGTAGATAAAAATATTAGTTTGTATAGAAGTAAAACTATTTATCCTTGCACTGTTCCTAAGTATAGTAGAAATGTTATGACCCTGTGGTAACGGCTCCGACTTACCTACTTGCCTGAACCCATGCATTTGTTCACTTACTCTTGTGCAATTACTTCATCGTCATTAAAAACGGTGAAAGAAAATATCGTGAGAAAGTCAGCGGGATAACCTATATTTGACATCCAAAATAATGAATGGGGATTTTTTAAAATAATATTGTTTATTTATAAAAATGGTGCAGATTTACAAAAACATAATTTAAAAATATATATATTTATATATATAGAGGGCACAGTTGCTCATTTGCCTGAACTAGGTAGAAACCTTTGTTTCAGGCTAGAAAGGTGCTTAAAATTTTAAAATATAAAATTAACAACGGAGAATACTAAAATAGAAACTAATATTAACTTAAAAGACTAACATGTTTTATTCACAGACAACAAGTAAATCTTCTGTCTCACTGTATGATATGCTAAGTAAAAGTTGCAGAATAATCTTTTTACAGTCGTAATTATTTAATTTATATATTATACGTACTTAATTTCCTATTTAATTTATTGTAAAGAAATGGGCCTAAAAATATATAAAATCTGTTTACAAATACATATTTAGTACTAATAAGAGACGGAATGATATTGTATGTCAGTCAAATGCATCCTATATGACTCGCATACAATATCTTTCCGTCTCTTATTAGTACTTTCAATGTTATAGGAGAGCATGGTGTGTTGTTTTAATACCAAGTGCGTTATAAAAAGCTGGCGAACACTCAGCACAATAATATCTGAGGGCCTAGAGAAAGTGACGATATCGATGATGGGAAAACCAAAAATGTATGGGACTGACATGAGCTACCGAAAATCTTATGTCAGCCCTCAGACCAAATAAAAAACCAAGACATAGCAGTGGCGCAGCTAAATCATTATTAGATGGAAGCCGAAGAAAAAATTGTTCAGTTCTCATAAACTTAGACAAAATATTGTAGTCATTTTTGTAATGTTTTCAATCTTATGATTTAACACCTACCAGTTTAATACAAACTGATATTAATTAAATATCTGTAATGTGTTGTGATACACAGTTATTGTATATTATTACGGAACAACCGTTCCGAAGGGAAGCCGATAGGAATCGGCAGGCTTATTACGTATCTTGCAGAAGTTTAGCGATAGCAAAATTTGCTCAATAATTATTTTTCAATCGCAAATCGGTATTACGTATCGCTGATACATATAAGATACGTAATAAGCCTGGGGTTGTATGAAGGCTGCGCCCCTGAGATATAGCGCTGCGAAAAATACAGTGAAGCATGCGCAAAACTACACCTCGCTCTGTTACACACACACACGTGTATTGTTGTACACGCTTCCACGCACACATTTACACAAAAAAACTACTAAACTACACTGTGCACATACTGTGTTTACGAAACCGGCCTCACGTTACTGTTGACAACGCTATCTCTTGGTTTTTTTATTCAATCTGAGTGTCAATCCTGTTGGAAGTCGTTGCTGAAATACGCAACGCTTTGAAAGCCATTTTCATTTGTCTGGCCCTCAGGAATCCCTATAATCTTTCCATGGTCAATGAAAACGAAGAAATCGTTCGTCTTCGAATTTTGATCATCACAATGATGTAAACATTAGTCTTAGTCCACTGAAGTGCTCCATGTCCTTGTTTGTGTTTCGCTGTTGACGTGATATTTAAATAAATCGTTTTGACAATGTGTTTTTCCACAGACATTTGGCTGGGGATACGATGTTAAGAACCTGCCGAGGGAAGAACTAGCTCAACTGCAGATGGAAGTGGTAAACCAGCAGACCTGCCTCAGTTCTCACCCAGATTTCGTCAGCAGGTTCATTTCTGACAAGACGTACTGCGCTGGATTTAGTAGTAGTAAGTTACTTTTACAAATAGATACGCTATAAAATACACAAAATTAGAAGAGCTTCGAGGAGTGCATAAAATCGGTCTCGATCGTTGTAAAGGTATTTATGAAGGTATTCAAAGTTGCTTTGATATGACCTAACATTATCATTATTATCCAGTAATTTTGCTGTTGAGGTAGGAACGCCGTCACTCCTTTTTTTTCGGGTGGGAAATCATCAAATAACTTCTCTCGCTCTGGGCGGAGTGGAAGGGCGTGTCAGACTTTTGCTGACTAAAACCCACCCATGTTCCTTTAGTTGCCTGTGCCGGGGCCACGGTAACTCTTTCAAACAATCCGCGATCCTGGCTGGCATCAGCCCTAGCGGACCCCATCAGTTAATGCTGACATCTCTTTGAGGTGCGCGTGGAACACAACGCGCAGTCGACCCAGGCCTGAGGGCCGATTCTAGTAATTTGCAAAGTTACACGTTCAATTGTGTTTCAACAACAGTTCAGTTTCGATCGCCGTTCGATAGTTACCAAAAAAGTCATTCTACTATTCTATAAGCAAAATGGAAACTAAAACCGAATCGTAACGGGAACGTAACAGCGGCCGGGTAACCTGTGTGACCAACATTCCAAATGTATGTTTTAATAATACCACAGAAAAAAAAAAAGTTGAATTTAATAATATTACTAAATACGAATAAGTGCTGCTAAAAGTATTTTTAATACAGAAACATATCTAGACCATACTTATACTTTTAGCCTGTATATTTTTTTGTAACATTTCTACTTTATAAATAATAAAAACTCAGAAGAACGTTTCGTTTTCGGCCCCAGCTTGCGAAATCTGTGAAACGAAACGTTTCAATTATGTCAAAAAGATAATGATGCGACTAAACGTCACGCTCATGTTCGGTTTTGTTAGCAGAATAGCTTTTGAGATTGTTTCGATCGATCGGTGACTGAACTGAAACGTAACCGCAGTTGGATCGTTGTTACATTAGTGGAATGCGAAAACGCTCAAAAGCCGTGGTTCAGCTGCCATTCAATTGCGATTTTTTAACAATTTTGTTAGTAGAATCGGCCCCCTGGTCCTTACCGGACGGCTACCCATTGCTCGCCGTCCGCAAGCCCGCGCCTATGGTGGCCGGGAATCGGCTCTCGATTCCCGACGGCTAGGGCGTCTCCTGCGGCGACTAGGAGCGTGAGGGCGCAAATATTGCCTGCCCCTCACGCGTTCAGCCTCCTCCTTCGCTAGCATTACTGCTTCAGTAACATCGCCATCACTCCTGTGGAACAACGACATTCAGTTGCATCAGCTTACACTGTTTGATGACAATAGGTTAGAAAAAAAGAAAGTAGGCTAAGTTAAAAAAAGCTAGGCTGAGATCAGGAGCAGCGTTGAGAATTAATGATAACAAATGCCTTTAATTATTTACCTACATACCTACTCGTACTACCCGAGTCATATTTGACAATCAAACACCAAAAGTTCACCAACGATTCCGTTGAGACAGATATACAACAATGACGATAACAAATAAAGACAATAACCCTCTAACACATCAACAACTATACATCTGTGTACATTTAATGTGAGATCGCTCCTGTCTCCACAAAAATAGAATATATATTATTTAAACATTCCACAAAATTAAATATAATAAGTCACAAAAGTTGGAAGCCACATAGTAGAACTTGAAGAACAAATATTTTGCCATACAAAAGAAACAAAAGGTCTGAACGGAGTTGGCTTTTTAATCAAAAAGAAATATAAATCAAATATTGAAAAGAAAGAGTGTGTCTATTAAGTATAAAATTTTAAACACAAAATTATAATTAATACAAATACCCCCTTACCCATCCCTACCCACGAATCACCTCGTGAAGAAATAACATCCTTTTATGACCAATTATAAATAGCACAAAACCTCACCAATGGAATACTAATTATAATGGGGGACTTGAATGCAAAAATTGCTCAGACGAAGCAGGTCTACAATATAGTGATGAGATCGTACGGTTTTGGAAACAGAAATCATAGCGCCGATCTTCTACTACAGTATGCATTAGGAAACAAACTTACAATATAATACAAAATTTAAGGGAAAAAACAAACGTTTTTGGATTAGTCCAGATAAAAATATATAAAAAAAAAACAAAAGGTTTTACAGATATAGAAACCGTGACAACTCTTTCCAGAGCGAACATAGGCTAGTATGAGGTAGATTTATCTTAAGAAACCCGAACACAAAAAAGTCCCGGACAAGAGAATATATCGAACAAAGCTCCTAAGCTCGGTAAGTTTATTTTGCCTAGCCCACTTACAACTCTTTTAAAAAAAAATCCTCCAAGTGCCCACGAAGTGGGTTGAGTCCAGAATAGTACTCCTGTACAAGAAAGGAGACCCAGCAGCAGGCTGATAGTTCTGTAATTGCTTACATGTAAGCAATTTCATTTCAAAAATGGAGTTGGGCAGGACACTTGGCAAGGCGGCGCAGTGATGACAGGTGGAGTAAGTCTGTGACAGAGTGGCGTCCAAGGACTGGAAGACCAGTTGCCGGTTGTCCGGCGGCGAGATGGGCGACGACATTGTTGCTATCGCGGGCAAAACCTGGATGAGGCTAGCCCAGGAGCGTGCGGACAAGCACAACAAAAGAGAAGCCTATGCCCAGAAGTAGGTACTTCTGGGCATAGGCTTCTCTTTATATCATAATAAAATGTTCTGAACTGTGTATCAATGCTGTATTAATGTGATAGCTGCAAAGCAGCTTAGGCCAAGATTGGCATAAGGATAGGGTTCATATTCATATTAACCACTTAATTTTCTTACCAAAGTAAAGTGTAAGTATACTTTGTGAATCTCGCCCTTAGCACTTTTTAAGGCATTGCTCAGATATCGTCAACAGGCGCTTTGACTTCACCTGAAGTCAATGATGATGTAAGCAATTACTAACCTATCAGCTTACTGCCGACTATGTACAGACACCAGCAGGTCAAGCTACCCGAAACTGTCAAATTTTCCCAATCAACCTTGAACCTAATGCTTTAGCGATAAAGTTGAAAATCTATTAAAGAAACTTGACAGATTGTAGTAGCTTGATGTGCTGGCGTCTGTACAACATATTCGCAGCCTGTCGCAATAAGAGAATATAACCAGAGATTGAGACAAACCAACCCATGGAACAGGCCGGATCCGAAGGGGTTTCGAAGGGGTATTGACCACATACATTCCTTAGAACTAGTCATTGAAAAATTCCAGGAACTACAACAACCCTTATAATAGGTTGGGGAAAAAGTTTCTTCGCATTTTTTAAGAAAATTCAAAACATTTTTTAATATAGTTTATTTACATTTAACTAAAGTATGTAGGTACCATATTGTTCGATAACTTTTTGCCATCTTGTAGGTAGGGACATGATCCCATTGCTATAGAAATTTTGGGACTTCTGGTCAAAATACTGCGACAAGTGGTTTTGGCAGTCCTCTCGTGATGTTAATCTGACACTGCCTAAAGAATTCTGAAGAGACCGAAACAGGTGGAAATCTGAAGGTGCAAGGTCAGGACTATACGGCGGATGCATTAACACCTCCCAGCCAAACTCTCTTAATTTTTGCTGAGTGGCTAAAGATGTGTGAGGTCTAACGTTATCATGATGAAAAACCACACCCCTTCTGTTGATTAATTCCGGCCGCTTTCTCTCAACTTCTTGCTTTAATCTCATCAGTTGTTCGCAGTAGAGTTCAGAATCGATGGTCCTGCCTGGTGGTAACAGCTCATAATGAATAATGCCCTTCCAATCCCACCACACACACAGCATCACCTTGTTGCGAGTTAACCCGGGTTTCGCCACAGTCTGTGAAGCCTGACCGGCCTTTGACCACGACCTTTTTCGCACGTTCTTTTCATACGTGATCCACTTTTCATCACCAGTTATCAGCTTCTTCAAAAATGGTTCGGTTTCATTACGTCGTAATAAAGAATCACAAATGAGTACACGGTTCATTAGGTTTCTTTCAGTGAGCTCGTGAGGTACCCAAATGTCGAGCTTTTTTGTGTACCCAGTTTTTTTCAAATGCGCCAAAACTGTTTTGTGGTCAATTTCCAGTTCTTCAGCTACGTCGTAACTACTGATATGCCGATCTTGCTCCACTTTTTCAAAAATGGCATCCATTTTATCCGTAATAGGGCGACCAGAGCGACGTGCATCTTTGACATCAAAATTTCCGGATTGAAAACGCTTAAACCAAATTTGTGCTACTCTCACAGACACTACACTAGGTCCATAAACATCGCAAATTTTTTTCGCGGCTTGCGTTGCATTTTTACCTTTTTTGTAGTAAAATTTTAAAATGTATCAAATTTCTTCATTAGATTCACTCATCTTGACGGTACGAAAAACAAATAAAAATCACAGATTTTCCTAATTTGAATTTGGAATTATGTTCTTTAAAATTTAAACTTTCAATGATACCAAAAACCAGCCAGATACAAATAGTATAGCCAAAGAGATTTTATTACAAGTTCATACATACTATAATGCGAAAAGACTTTTGCCCAACCTAATATTTAGCTGTCATTGACTACGAAGGCCTTTGAATCCATATTTCTCGATAGCTTAGCTAAGGTATTCCAAAAACCTATAAAAAATATTTTATAGCAATAGCTTAAGCCGTGTAAGACTAGACAGGTTGGGGCCAAAAATCCAAATTTGTAGAGGAGTAAAACAGGGAGACCTGCTATCACTTACAACTTCATATCTGTTCTACAGCATATAATGAAACCAAAAAGGAATCAATATTCAACGGAAAATACCTCAGCAGCCTTAGATTCGCTGACGACATAGTGCTCTTCTCGAGATCATCTACATATACGTCAATTGGAAGAAATGAAAACAGACCTGTGCGTAACTAGCAACAACATAGGATTACAAATAATAATAATAATTATTATTATTATTAGCCTTTATTGTCCCATTGCGCAAAAGCCTCCCTACTTTATTTCCACCTCTCTGAGCTGCCAAGGACCAATCTTTATTAAAGGAGTTCAGCTCATCTCGCCATCTCCGTCTGGGCCTGCCACGATGTCGTTTACCATTAAGCGGGACCCACTGGGTCGTCAGTTTGGCCCATTGATCGTCTGACATCTGGTAGGCTTTCCGAGTGACATCAGTTATTTTAGTGATGGAAGGGATTGTTGTATTCTTAACCCAGTCCACAATAATACCCAGAATAATTCGTTCCATAGCTCTCTGGCAAACCTCGAGCATGGAGCTCGTGAAGATTACTAATAAACACATCAAAAATAAAAGTAATAACCAACGCCCTTTAAAATCCTATTATATTAGTAAACCAAACAAAGATATGTGAAAAACTACAAGACTTATACTTAGAAAACCGAATTTCATTGAGCAATGCGAGACACAAAGATAAGATTAATAAGAGAACCAACACGACATGGAATAAGTTCTGGAGCTTAAAAGAAATACTGAAAAAAAAATTGCCCTTGAAATTGAAGAAAGTCATGGACTCGTGTCACGTGTATTGTTCCACGATTGGGTGAAGACCACCTCCGTATTTTCTTTTAAGTCTCAAGTTGCTGAGTTCCCATTTAAGGAAAAATGTACTATTATGCCGTATGTGTATGGGTAGGTAGACTACGTTCACCTACATTTCTACAGGCAATAGCATGGGGCTAAACGTATGGCCACAAACAAATCAACTCCGTGTTGCGAAATTTTCTAATACTACTACCCAATAACGACGATAATCTGATTCAATGTCGACGTTTGTCAGACACGTCAAACGTGTTAAATATGGTAGATAGTAATTAGTATTTAATATATTATCTAGAATTTAAATACATATACCTAAATAGTCTTTAAAATTATACAACAGATGTTAATACCAAGAACACTTTGCATGTGGTGTTTGCCTATAATTGGTTGTGCAGTTAGATTTAAGACACAATTACTTGTATTTTCCTATCTGTAGTATATCTGTAAGAACTGTTGATGAAACTTAATTAAATAAATAACACTTGCCGAACTGGTGATTTAAAGTAAAGCTCCATGCACAAGAATCTCTTAGACCAGCGATGTTAATATTCATCTTTCCTCCTTACTTTTCAGCTGCAACGTGCGATGGACGTGACAGCGGAGGCGGCATGGTCTTCCAGAAGGGTGGCAGCTGGTTCCTCCGAGGAGTTGTCTCCCTCTTAGTAGCCAGGCAGGGCCCGAACAACTGTGACCCCAACCGTTACGTCATCTTCACTGACGTGGCTAAGTTCCTGCCCTGGATAAAAAATAATATTGAAGATAACATATAAGCTGCTGTGATTTTGTAATAAATATTTTAGATTATTCTGTCATCTTGAATTTGATTTCGACCCCAGTTTTTAATAACTATTATTAGTGACCTCGAATACCATGAAAATCACACCTATGTCGAAAATAAAAAAAATAAACACAAAAAAGGTACAATAAAAAACCGGCCAAGTGCGTGTCGGACAACGCACAATGGAGGGTTCTCCCATACATTCCAACTAAAAGGTTTTTTATTTTTCACTTTTCAGTTTTTTTCGTCGGTTTAACTTTTTATATAAAGGTTTATTATTTGTATTGTGCTATGACTTTTGTGTGCACTAAATAAATGCTTCATCTACTTATCTATCTATCTTTTGGGCTTCTGACTACCTATTATACTTATGATTACCTCATAAAGTTGTTCTAAGTTCTTGCCAATTTTATACGTAAAACATTGATGTAGGTAGTTGTTAAAAGTGGAGTGAAGCTTGAATTAATCTTGCGCTCTAAATTGAACGAGAGATCAACCCGCAGCAGAGTTTACATTGAACAAGATTGTAAGCTAGGTGCCAATCTGTCATTTTGATTTTTAAATAGGCTAGTTGAACAAACAGAAATAAAAGGAATTTTAATTTTGAGAGTAATTGGTTGGTTGAACTATCGTTGTGTTTCTTATCCCTAAGCCTACGGTTTCCTAAAATATTGTTGACCATCGTATTATAACGGTCGTCATGAAACTCTGTCATTTTCACGAGTATTCGACATTAAGGAGTCGTCGACCCGTAGTCCCATACAGTCGTCGCACAGACTCGCTAGCGAATATCCGCTGTTTTCTAAAAATGAATTATTATTTTAAAATAAATAATGCACAGTTGTAGTTATTGTAGTTGTTGTTGTTGTTGTATGCAGTTGTGTTGTTGTGTTGCAGTTTTGTATGGTAACAGCTGAAAAACGTTAGGTTTCTTACCTATCAAAATCTATAGTGCTCATGCTACGAATTTTAATTATTTCTGTGACCGCTGTACAATATTTCATATAAACGCTAGTGAGCTTTGGCTGTGTAAAATCATGGTAGAGCTACTGGATTATCGCTAAAATATACTAGATATTGTTACTTAAAGGAAGCTAAATGGCGTCGCTTCTACCTCGTGTCGTGCTGCGATTGGTGTCAGGCGGGAGTTGGTAACTGCAGTAACTAGCAGGTAACGTGTGGAGATTAGTCGTGTCTGCACCAACTTAGACTTAGCTCACACTGTGGAATGTTGTGATGCTCTAAGATAGTGATATTACATGTACCTATTGTTGCAGAACTTGCTAAATGCGATACAGTAGCCAGTTCAATAAGAAAGAAGTTATTTTGGAATTAGCAATATGGAAATGAATTTAATTTATATAGGGTGTTTATAAACTGGGTGCAAATACGTAAGGGGGTGATAGTTGAGACTATTTAGGGCATTTTGAGCCATACATGTCTTAGACGAAGTGTTTTTTTATTGCCCCAGTATTAAGTATGTTACTTTTTACTGAAAATATGCAGTTAAAATGAAAAATAAAAACAAACTTCATTTAAGATATGTTTGGCTCAAAATGCTCTAAATGGTGTCAACTATCAGAGGAGCTCGTGGCTAAGTAATAACAGCCACACGGGTCGATCTATCAGGTTAAGCTACGCTTGCCGGGGTTGGTCTGTGGATGGGTGACCATCTTTTCATACCGAGATTCCTCCGTGCCTCGGAAAGCACGTTAAGACGTTGGTCCCGGCTGTCATTCGTGGATCTTTAACAGTCGTTACGGGTCGTCAGAAGCCCGAAAGTCTGACAACCAGTCTTCCCAAGGGGTATCGTGTTACCCAGTAACTGGGTTGTGGAGGTCAGATAGGCAGTCGCTCCATGTGAAATACTGGTATTCAGCTGCATCCGGTTAGACTGGAAGCCGACCCCAACATAGTTGGGAAAAGGCTAGGCAGGTGTCAATTATCACCCCCCTTAAGGCTTTGCAACCAGCTTCCAAACACCCTATACCTAGTCTTGCCATAAATATTGTCACGAAGAAAAATTTTTTTTTTTTGCAAATAATATTTATTATTTTTAACAGTGTGTTAGTTTAATACATAAATATAAAACAATTTAAAATATGAAAAACTTATTCGAAGTGGTCTCCATTGGCTGCAATACAGTCCTTTAAACGTTGAGGCCAGTTATCAATAGAAGCACGCACTCTTTCCATGGGAAAATTCTTCACTGCCAATCGTATGGATTGTTTTAGGGACTCCAAATTATCATGGCGTTTAGAGCAAGCCGTGCTCTCTAAAACTGACCATAAATCATAATCCAGCGGATTAAGATCGGGACTAGACGACGGCCAGTCTTCAGCTCTGATGTAGTGCGAAACGTTCACTTCCAACCAAGACTGCGTGGACCGAGCTTTATGACCCGGCGCCGAATCTTGTTGGAAGGACCATACTTGGTTATTGAACATGGTGTTGTTAAGAGCTTAACTACCTTCTCAAGAATGGTATCTTGATACACTTGTGCCGATGTTTTGATACCTTTTTCACAAAAATATGGCTCAGTCACTCCTTCATAGCTAACACCCCACCGAACCATCACTGAAGTCGGATAATGCCCACATTGCACTCTGTCGACTAATTGGGAAGCTTCCTTAAAGCTTTGAGCGGTCATTTTGTTTGTTAAAATGTTGCTCAATTGTAAAGATTTTTTCATCCGTAAACAAAATTTTTCTGTAACCTCCCTTTGCGTACCGCTTCAGTAATTGTTTCGATTTTAATAATAATAATAATAATAATAATAAAACATTTATTATCAGGCTACAATGGCCCATAGATACATACCTTACAAACTAACATATATAAAGTATAAAACAAAACGTGTGTTAATAAATATAGCTTAAAACTATGAGTATAGTTTTCGTTTTTTTTTTTTATTTACCACCCTATTCTTTTTTAAATTATCAGTTAAAAAATGACCAGTGCGTCTCTTATAAGCCTATAAAAGATGACTTAGGACTTGCAGCCGCAAGTCCTAAGTCATCTTTTAAAATACGCGACATGGTTCTGGGTGCTATCTTCATCTCCCGAGATAAAATCTTTTGCTTTCGGACAGGATTTCTTCGAATTCTTTCCCTTACTGCTTTGACCACCTTTTTCGTACTAACACTACGTAGACGGCCAGATCTTTTTCTGTCACAAACAGAGGAGGTCTCATTGTAGGTACCTATTAATAGACCGGTACACAAACATTTGACTAATACCAAGGGTATGGAGAGTTATAAAAATTGCATTTGGCTCCATACCATCTTTGTGTAATGCAATCACAGCGATTCGGTTTTCTTTATCACCCCACTCCATTTTAATATCGCAAAATATTGTACAATGTATTGGCGCCAAAATTAGAAAACTCAATGAACAATCGTATAAAAATGATAGATTCCAAATTCAAATGTAATATCTTTCTTATTTAAATTGTAACGTAAATGTAAGTATTTATGGCCAGACTGTGTATATAAATTCAGTGAATAGGATATCGGAATCACTTTAAAACGTCATAAAACTATCTATGTGTATGGAGGACAATGTAATAATGTTCCAAAGCTCAATTAAATTGTTTTTATATAAACACGTTAAATCTGTATTTTTATGAAATAAAGTTTATTATTATTATCTCCTTTATTTATTTTTTAAACTTATTTTATTACATTTTTAAATATTTTTATAAAAACATTAAAAAAAAAAAATTTAAAATATAAAAAATAGTGATCCGCCGGTAGCGGGTGCAGGGTCCAAGCTACCGGTGGTTAGGGCCCCAGAGACAGGAACCTCCTCACAATACGCGCCGTATCAAGGAGGACTGCCTTCTGAATCAGGCCCTTCACCCAGCCACCCAACGAGAGCCTCTTGAGATGTTGGTCGAGGCTCTTAGCGATAAGGCCATTGACCGTAACGACTATCGGCACAATGATTGCCGAGTCCACATTCCACATAGCGACACATAGGGCTAAGTCGAGATACTTCAATTGTTTCTCCTTCTCAGCCTTCACGAGGTTCTCGTCATGCGGGATAGTGACATCGATTATCATTGTGCGGCGCACTGATCGATCTATTACCACTATATCAGGCTTATTGGCTACAATAGTCCTGTCAGTGATAATAGATCGATCCCAGTATAACGTGACATGGTCATTCTCGAGAACTGGGTCGGGCACATACCCGTAATACGGTACCTCAGAGTCCACAAGGCCGTATTTCAGAGCAAGTTGCTGATGGATAATCCTGGCTACTTGATTATGCCTGTGCAAATGCTCGCCGTTAGCTAAACGAGAACACCCAGAAGTAATATGTCTGATAGACTCACCGGGACAATGGCATGCCCGACATATGTCGATCGTCCCGTCTTTCATTATATACTTCCGGTAGTTATTCGTTAGCATAACTTCATCCATAATTGCACAGACTGAACCTTCGGTTTCCCCAAAGAGGTTACCGAAGCGTAGCCAGGCCACGGACGCTAAGAAATCTACGTCGGGCCCATGAAGAATAATTATTGTTAATAATAATAATAATAATAATAATAATAATATTAATTAGATAATAAGCTGGCAACACCAACGTCAACACGTCAAAATTTATTTTCATATATTTTCAGTTTTATATTATTTTCAGTTTAATATTAGTCGCAGTTTTTTTATTTTATTTCTTGAGAAAAACCCACACGCCACTGCAAGAAAAAATAATCAAGATAATTTAAATACAGCAATTACCAAAATGTACTAAATACATAAAAAACTGCCAAATCGGAGGTGACATTTGTCATGTCACCTCCGATAAAACAATACAAACCCAAATGAAAATAAAAAAATGTTGACGAGAGCAGCTGCAAGACGAGCACGCCTACCACCTCCGGACTCTTCGCTCGGCTCCGCCTCGCTGCCGCCGGTACCCAGCCCCACCGTGAGCGCTGTGACGACACCGGCCGCGGTAGTTGCGTCGAGCTCGAGCGACGAGTATTTTTCCCCGCCGACGTCGCCAACACCTGTACGTCGGCAGGGGAGAGGCCGGCCACCGAGAAGCTTGGGACTTAGGGGCCATCCAGCCCTGAGCCGGGTCCCCGCTGCCGGTGGTTGTGTGCAGCGCATGAAATGGACTCAACAAATGAATGAGAACGTCATGCGCGCATATTACGGGGCTACAGAGGGGGGAACTAACCTCACTGCGTACCGCGATAGGATGCTGTCTCTGTTCCAGGCGCTTCAACCAGCCATCAACGTCTCGGCCCAACGACTTTCGGATCAGGTGCGGGTTATCCAACGGAATCACAGATTGGACGACGCCGCGCTTGATAGGCTGCGCTCAGAGGTACTGAGCAATCGTATCGTCCCTGTCCCGTCACAGACCGCGGTGCAACCTCTAGTCAGTGACATAACCCAACCGCGGTCTTATGTTAATGATGAGGAGGGGGGTGATGAGATTGTTACGGTAAGTAGCCAGTGTAACGAACGATTGAGGAGCGCGCTGGAGGATGCGATTCGGGAGTTTAGAACTGCCCCCGTCCAACTTAGACCACATTTACCTCGCTTGCCTATGCACAGAACGAATAGGGCGATGGTGTGTGCCTTGGATTCGCTGCTTGGTTTTTATTTTGAAAGCAGCGAAGATCTCGTAGATACGCACTCGATCTTGTATTGCGCGGCTATTGCGGCGTGTCGTGTAGCCAATGTCAAATTTCCAAATTGTGACATAGCTACACGACCAAAACCCGCTGTTCCAGCCTGGCAGTGCAGGATCGAGCAGCGTATCGAGGGGACCAGGGTGCTCATCGGCAAACTATACTGCTTCAGGGAGGGCAATACTCGCCCTAGAGTGATGCGCTTTGTGAGGCGGGCGTTCTCGGGGACTGGAATCAGTCCTCAAGAATATATGTCCCGTGTCACAGAGCGCATTGACTTCCTGAAGCAGAAGGTCTGTGCATGGGCAAGCCGTATCCGTAGGTATAAGCGACGGGTTGAGCGGTATACCCAGAATCGCATATTCCAGCGTGATCAAAGGTGGGTGTATAGAGCATGGGAGCGACCTGAGCAAAATGTGGCAGACGTATGCCGCCCGGATGATGATGCCACTAGCATATTCTGGCGTAACATCTGGTCGGTGCCCGTTTGCCATACTGAGGCTGAATGGATGCGGGATGTTGAGCGCGTGTGTGACGCCATACCGGAGATGGAGGAAGTAATAATTACTTCCTCCGATGTAGCCAGTGCAGCCCGCCCGATACCGAACTGGAAATCTCCGGGACCGGACGGACTGCACAATTTTTGGCTTAAATGGCTGCAAAGTTCACACGCGTGCTTAGCATCGCAATTCCAGTCGGCCTTAGAGTCTGGGTCGCTGCCACAGCTCTTTACAACAGGAGTTACCCACCTGCTCCATAAGTCAGGTGATGCCACGGAACCCAAAAATTATAGGCCGATCACTTGTTTGCCGACGGTCTATAAACTTCTTACATCCATTTTGAGAGAGAAAATTAATTCTCATTTAGAAAAGAATTCTATTATGTCTGTCTCTCAAAATGGATGTAGGAATGGGTCCCGCGGCACCAAGGAGCTACTCCTCATTGACATGGCCATAAGCCAACAGGTCCGTCGATCCCGAAAGGATTTGTCGACATGTTGGATAGACTATAAGAAGGCCTTTGATTCGGTGCCGCATACATGGCTCTTGAGGGTGTTAGAGTTGTACAAAATTGATACAACTCTGAGCACCTTCCTAACGACGTGTATGGGGCAGTGGAGGACGGTTCTTCGCTATCCAGGATGCCGACAAATTCAGGGGAGCAACGAACCTATTAGGATTAAGCGGGGAATATTCCAGGGCGACAGTCTGAGTCCACTGTGGTTTTGTTTAGCCTTGAACCCTCTTAGCACTCTGCTGGAGGGTACAGGGCTGGGCTGTACTTTGCGGAGAGGGGGTCAGGTAATATCCCACCTGCTTTATATGGATGATTTGAAACTGTTTGCCACCAACAAATTGCAACTGCTGGAGTCACTAAAAGTAACTAAAACTTTTAGTGATTCCATCAGGATGGAATTTGGTGTAGATAAATGTGCAGTCATGCATGTAAAGCGGGGCGGGATTGTGGAATCTGAGGGACTACAACTCTCAGATTCTATAAACCTGAGATCACTCTCCGCAACTGATACCTACAAATACCTGGGTATGTCAGAGGGGTTAGGCATTAACGGACCTGACGTGAAACAATCGTTGCAGGAGCGCTTCTTCGGTCGCCTGAAAAAGGTACTTAATAGTTCTTTGTCAGGCGGCAACAAGGTGCGCGCCTTTAACGGTTGGGTCATGCCGGTCCTAATGTACTCCTTTGGCATACTAAAGTGGACCCAGACGGAACTAGACGCCCTGGATAGGAGAGTCCGGTCACTGTTGACCGCAAACCGGATGCATCACCCACGTTCGTCTGTCATGAGGCTGTACATCCCGCAGAAGTGCGGGGGTCGAGGTTTTTTAAATGCTAAGACCCTCCACAACCGCGAGGTGTGCAGTCTCAGAGAATATTTTCTCAAGGCTGACGTGGGTATGCACCGAGATGTGGTTGCAGTGGACAAGGGACTCACCCCGTTGTCCTTGGCTAAAGAGAACTGGCGCAAACCTGTGGTGCTTAGTACCAACGACCGCAAGGAAGTATGGCAAAGCAAGGAGCTTCACGGACGCTTTTTCCGGGCCCTTCATGGGCCCGACGTAGATTTCTTAGCGTCCGTGGCCTGGCTACGCTTCGGTGAC
Organism: Dicycla oo; assembly: GCA_948252095.1. Classification (NCBI taxonomy): domain Eukaryota; kingdom Metazoa; phylum Arthropoda; class Insecta; order Lepidoptera; family Noctuidae; genus Dicycla; species Dicycla oo. Next base: position 12,955,404 of record OX411729.1, on the reverse strand, counting down.
CTCTTTGGGGAAACCGAAGGTTCAGTCTGTGCGATTATGGATGAAGTTATGCTAACGAATAACTACCGGAAGTATATAATGAAAGACGGGACGATCGACATATGTCGGGCATGCCATTGTCCCGGTGAGTCTATCAGACATATTACTTCTGGGTGTTCTCGTTTAGCTAACGGCGAGTATTTGCACAGGCATAACCAAGTGGCCAGGATTATCCATCAGCAACTTGCTCTGAAATACGGCCTTGTGGACTCTGAGGTACCGTTTTACAGGTATGTGCCCGACCCAGTTCTCGAGAATGACCATGTCACGTTATACTGGGATCGATCTATTATCACTGACAGGACTATTGTAGCCAATAAGCCTGATATAGTGGTAATAGATCGATCAGTGCGCCGCACAATGATAATCGATGTCACTATCCCGCATGACGAGAACCTCGTGAAGGCTGAGAAGGAGAAACAATTGAAGTATCTCGACTTAGCCCTATGTGTCGCTATGTGGAATGTGGACTCGGCAATCATTGTGCCGATAGTCGTTACGGTCAATGGCCTTATCGCTAAGAGCCTCGACCAACATCTCAAGAGGCTCTCGTTGGGTGGCTGGGTGAAGGGCCTGATTCAGAAGGCAGTACTCCTTGATACGGCGCGTATTGTGAGGAGGTTCCTGTCTCTGGGACCCTAACCACCGGTAGCTTGGACCCTGTTCCCCATGCCGGTGGATTTCTATTTTTTATATTTTTAAATGTTTTTTTTTTTTAATTCTAATATTTAAAAATATAATTTATATGTAAAAAAAATGAATAAAGGAGATAATAATTATTATTATTATTATTGTTCATGTTAGAGTTGGGTTCATGTCAATCACTTATCTTTACGGTAACTATGCATATCCAAGTACCTACAACGGTTAAGGACCATGGTCTAAGGGTTGGTGTTCGAACATACGACATTTTATTCGCCAGATCGATTCCTGTGCGCTACACACGCAAATAATATAGTGAGAAATGCTTTTGCCCGCAGCTTCGCCAAACTGGAGGTCGGAATCAAACCCACGGGAACGTACAATCAATCACCTGTGACCTAACCAAGGTCATGGTCTACTTATGTGCCAAATTCCATTGAAATCCATTCAGTCGTTAAGGCGTGAAAGGTAACAGACAGACATAAGTATGGATTTGGAATAAAAAATTGGTGAAGTGAGCTGTCAATTCTTGAATGACAGTTCACTTCATGTTCACTTCACCTACGTTATCAAGGTAAGATTTTTGCAGAGGTAGGTATTATTTTAATCATATTATTTTATTATTTTATCTTACTTTCAGCCTTAAAAAAAAACAATCAATATGCCTAGCCTTTTACCAACTATGTTGGGGTCGGCGTCCAGCCTAACCAAATGCAGCGGAATACCAGTACTTTACAAGGAGCGACTGCCTATCTGACCTCCACAACCCAGTTACTTGGTAATACGATACCTCTTGGTAACACTGGTTGTCAGACTTTCAGGCTTCTGACGACCCGTAACGACTGTCAAAGATTCACGAATGACAGCCGGGACCAACGGCTTAACGTGCTTTCCGAGGCACCGAGGAGTCTCGGTATGTAAAGATGGTCACCCATCCACGGACCAAACTCGACAAGCGTAGTATAACCTGATAGATCGACTAGTGCGACTGTTATTACTTAGCCACGAGCTCCTTTTCAACTTTCAGCCTTTAACATTACAATAAATAGGTAAATCGCAATAACAAACACAGACAAAAGTCTTGAGTTTCTATCTCGTTCTACGGATCGTTTAATACGAGTATCAACCAGTATTTTAGTTAGCACTAACAAATAACTGATAATATTGTGTATTGTCTACACAGAGTTACTTACTGCGGTGCAATATCGGCACAACTACTGAATTTACTTTTAGATCAGCTGCCAAACTTCCAGTTTGAAAGTCTGTTAAGACAATAGTAGTTCTGAAGCGAGGTAGATAATAATTTTGGAATGAAGTTCTTTAACGCAGTTTGCGGTAGGAGTAAACTGGTAGAAATCGTTTCACTGTGAGTTTTTTTTACAAAATAGCAATACAGGCGAAATGACAGTTCACCTCAAGCTCACTTCTGCTATTTTTTCACGGTGTTTTAATTCTATGCGGAATACGTGTATAACATTAGTGACTTTTTACAAAAAATACAAAACACTACAAGCAGATCCGCAACCATAGCTAGTCTCGAAAACAGTCAAGTTACCAACATTTTGGGGTCGAAGTCAAGATGAAAATCTGTTTAGTCAATGAAGTGTCCATTGTCTCCCGATCTTAAGACCCGAGTGAAGGATAATCGACTTTTCGAGATAGATTGGAATCTCGGTTAACTTCGCAGGCATAATTGGAATGAATAAAATTGGCGACCATTTTTGGTAAATTAAAAGAGTATGGGGGAAAAATGATTTTTTATCGACGATGGGTTTCATTTGTCTTTAGATTATGGGCGAGCTGACGACATTTTATTACACTTAGATTTTATATGAAATCACCCTTAAAATAAGGCCAATGTAACAATCTAGCTCAGCCGGCCTATTCTGTAAAAATCTCCCGGTGAAAACTTAGGTAAAGTGAGTTTGATGTTAACTGCCAATACTATGACAATGGATGGAATGGTGGAATGACAACTCACTTCACCTAAGATTTCACAGTGAGATTTTTACAGAATCAAGATAGTATTGAGTTTTGTAGCGGAATAGCAAGTTGCTAAAAAACTATGCATATGACCATTTACTCGATTTTCCTATTAGTAAAGTTTATTGGTACTCGCTGCTAAACGTAGAAAGAAAATAAAAAGCGTACAGTTACACACAATATCCAAATTAATCGCTCAAATTAACCACATTTCTGAAACCGTAATAATAAATAAAGTTTTCTCATTAAATAAATAGCTTATATTAAAGAAAAGAACTACTCGTACGTATTATTTATAACTCTATATTTAAGTACGTACGGAGTTAAGTTGGCAAGTAACTAGTATTTCACAGGTAAACTCCGCAAAAGAAACACAGAAGGAACACCTCAGCAGGTTTTTTGGAACGAAGATCCTTTTCGCACGTTATATTATGCTAAAAAAAGTGTAACATTTCAAAAGTGTAAAGAGCTAGAAAAAGTGTAACATTTTGGCCGTCACGACGTCTATACGTCGGCTTACCGCAAGAACTCATTAAGTGACCAAAACTAAACATTGAGAAATCATTTAATTACTTTTGATTTCATTAGATGTCCTATAAAATCATAAATATAAAATATGCTTATAAAAAAAAAACAGCGTTAAAGAGTTAAGTTATTAATAAAATCAAAGTATAAAAGTCATAACGGTACTGAACGATGTAAGGCTCCTTTTTTTAAACCTAAAGCTTTTAACTTTTAGCCACTGAACTTTTTCGCCATCCGGCCCAATAGATTGATTCAACATTAAATTATTTCTTAAATCCTTCAGGTCTATTATATCTTTGTAGTCCATGACCACAGGTTCGTAGAGTTTCTTTGTAATGGTGCTTTTCTTTAATTTTCTGTTAGACCTGGCTAATCTAATGATATTGCAAAGATCGATCATCGACAAAACTGGCATATAGCGCATCTGATTTTCAATTGCGCTGTGCATACTGTCCACCTCCATGTGAGTGTGGTCAGATTCGAGGTATTTGTGTTCAATAACCTCAAGATGTGTTGTCTGAACCAAATACAGCTGCAAACATAACAGAAACTGATTTCTATTTTGGCCTGCGCAGGTATCAGAAAATATAGAAATTTCTGTTACGGAAGATGGTAGACGTTTAATCCAAAGATATAATGTTGTTCCCACTTCATCACTTCCTTTCTTCCCATCAACTTCAGACCACAAGTAACAGAGACCATTATTTGGAGAACGAGCTTCGTAAATAGTAGCATTATAGACGTTCAATTTCCTTAGGTAGTACAGAAGTGAGACGTTACTAGATGGCATATGAAGTACCTTTTGTAAGTCCAACGTAATAGACATAAAGTTTGGGTCTTCGTTAGCCCGAATTTTGTCTGCCTCTTTAGCTTCACGGCTTTGTTCTTCTAAAGATATGTGCTCGTCATATTTTTGTTGCCATGTAGCAAGGTCGGGTGAGCCCTGTGCTTTGGCGAAGTTATATTTGTGACATAATAAGCATTGGTCCTTCTTTGGTTTCAAAAAATCAAAATTATACTGTGTACAAAATATATTTCGATACACATTTATTGAAACAGGAGATTTGAGTGCTGTTTTACATTTTTCCTCGTACAGTTCGTACATTTTTGAAATAGATAGGGTCATCTAAATTCTAAGTTCATCTAAATAGTATTTAGATGAAATTTTTCGACAGTAGTGTGACTCCATAGTCGGAAATGACTCGATGTGTCCTTTGATAAAGTCCACATCTTCCTGCTTTGTTTTGTTATGTGCCACGTGCCTGCCACGTCTATCTACCCCTTCGAAACTACCCGATCGTCCAACATCAGCAAATGTTTTGTTAATAGGGCAATTAGATATGCAAAGAGTGTTCTTAAAGAATTTTTCACAAACTTTGATATTCTGCTTAACTGTTTTTAAAAAATAAGTACGCGATACAGTTATTTTCCTGGTAGAATTTACTAAACGTCTTTGAGGTGTATTAACTGTAACATTCATAAGTATAAAATCTTTCTGACGACTGTAATCACCTAAACTCCAGTAAGATTTGCAAATTTGGATACGATCTTCCTTTGTGAAATTCAACAAACAATTCAGTTTACACTTACAATTTCCGTCCTTAGGAGCTTTGGGTGCCTGTAATAGTTTTTTTATAGTTTTTGTATGGTAGGCACTGTGACCGATATTTTTTTTTTTTGTATATTTCTATCATAAGTATCTTCTTTTGTCTTGTGAAAGAGTGTATACAAATGAATAGATTGCATTTACCTCAAAATACAAAGAATCGCTAAGAAACAATAAGTATTTTAACCAAACTAAAACTGTAAATAATAACCGTCCCTTGTTGTAACAAAAGTCTTTAAAATTATTTAATGATTTTTTGTCATAAATCATAGATTTAAAGAAGTCACTAATTGCACTTAATGAACTTTAACCAAATGCTGTTCTAAAGTGATGTGCATAATGCGTATCTTAAAAAAGTATTAAGTCACATAAATGACTTTTATTTTATATTAAAATGTGCCATTTCGTGTTTTTTTTGTATTTGTTACAAACTATTACTGTACTCTACCGAGTTCCGAAGAATCAAGTAATTCAAAATGGTAATTATAGACTTTATACCTAGGTCAAAACGTCCAAATTTGAAAAGCTAGAATTAAATGCGTTTTTCCTTTATAAAGATCTAATCGAGACGAGTTTAGCTGTATTATTATCTGTACTTAATTATTTTTTGTAGTTAGTGAGTTCTTGCGGTAAGCCGACGATTATAGAAGTGAGGGATGCCCGTCAGGTCACAAAAAAAAACCGGCAAAGTGCGTGTTGGACCACGTGAATTGTTCCGTAGTTGTGATGAATTTAACCCAAAAACAAACTTAACATTGTAAGTACTTAAAAACATGTTCTCCGATCGATATATGTCACGGTCAATTCTCCAATTGCAAATGTAAGTATATAATACACCTACAAATTAACGAGATGCAGACTTTTTCCTTTACTTGTCCTGTGAGACCTTGCTTCTTGCCAGACGAATTGGTCGCAGTAACTAAGCCAGGGCACCCCGCTCCGAACGGGTTACGTTAGGTTAGAACCAACCGCGTGCGAGCCGAGCGAGCGAAGCAAGCGGTGCCGCGGCAGCGGCCGTCGAGCGCTACTTCCAAGTTAAATTTCTTACCGACTAATTCCGATTTGTTAACTGCCCAGACGTTGTAACGTAACAGATAGCTGGAGCTATCTGCTACGCTACATGATGAGTAGAAAATACAAGGATCTACAAAACAAGTAAATCTTCAGTCTTCGAGGCCAGGAACCAGGTCTGCAGCGCGATACGCGCGCAGCAGAATAATGTAGCAGAGCAGGGACGGTGGATCTTTAGCTCAGGATGTTTGGTGTCACGACCATGCAGCAGGAATCAGCAGGCAGCAAGGTAGGAGAATTCTCAGTCACCAGCCAGGGGACGAGGATGAGGCTGAAGCGCGGACTTGGATTGATGACCGGAGTCCACCGCATAACTCGTGAAGACGTCACATGACTGGTTATAGGTGGGCTGGGTTTGCTGCTTCGTAGTTGAAAATAGACTCCTTCGTTGTTGAATATAGTCTCATTTTTAGAAGCAATGACAGGTCCCTTTATAGGACCCCGTCTCGTTCTAAAAATACAAATACTAAATATTTTAAAGATACGTCAGATTAGATGAGTGACAAACACAGCCAGTGTCAATTAACATGAGAACTCGGCCTTAAAACATAGTTTACAATGGAGACTTAGCTTTATAAAAGAATAAAAACTGACAATGGACGTTTGAGTTTTAACAATGAAAATAATAAAATAATGTAAAATTGATCAATGAAATGGAGTGATTCCTATTGGAATCGGTGTTTAGTATGTAAAACATAAGTATAGTGAAAGTATGAGCTCCCCCAGCTCGTTAAACAATTAAAACATGTAGTTTTTAAGAAACGAAATACTACAACGTAACTGCCCGTTCAGTCATTTTACTCATTTCAGTTTTTACTGCCGAACTGTTAGTAAACATGCATTTTGTAATTTTTATCTTACCAAAACTACAATAAACAACTGCCGCTTTAAATCAGTGAAATAAAAATATAAGACTGTATCAGGATTTGAGTATGAAACTTTTGTATCTATCTACTTAGTGACACCACGATGTGGAGTCTCATTAAGTATTTAATTTAATGGAGCTGACTGCACCGCTGGATTACGTTCGCTTGAGGTGCCCAATGTGGATGTTAATGTATGTGTGGGTGGATGGATTTAAGCTTTTATGCTTTACGGGGAGAAAATGAGAAATGAGGGAGTTCAGTCGGTGTTTCTAATGAAGAAGTATATTTGTATTCATCTGTAGCGATGAGGATTATTTTTGTAATGATATCAATGTTTCGTGTTGCCTCGTTTGTTAGAGCGTACCCACTTAATGTGTCAGGTTGTAGAAATTGAATTGTAGCATTTCTGATGTAGTTGCAGTTTGGCTTGTTTCTCAATCAGAAAGTTTACGAAAACAAAAAGTTTGCAAATACAACCTCAAAACAGTTTTCGTAAATTGACAACGTCAATCATGGAATAAAAAACGTGACAACTTCGTGAATGGTGGGTGAAATAGTGCATAATATATGGGTGAAATACAGTGAAACATGAAATAGTGGGTGAAATGAAAACTAGCTATCAAAGTAAACAAAATTAGAACGTAGCTAACTAGAAGCAGAGCAGCAATCGCTATCAAAATATTATTATAGTCATAACAAAATCTAAGCAAGAAATCAAAATGCAGAATTCATCAGGGTTTGATTTCAAAAAGATCATTGACCAAACGCTGTACACACCAGAAAAAATGACAAAGCTTGATGAGATAAATAAAAATCTGAACACAGCTGAGAATAGGATGAATCTGAAACTAGGGTGGGTGAACCGATTTCGCCCTGTAGTCCAGTCGATTGCAATAAGCGAAGTCATCGTTGGATCGATCCTGATAATACTTCTCATGTTACTTGCTTCTCATTACGACAAATTGTATGGAATTGAGAATTCTAGGCGTAAGTGTTTAATAATAATCTTAGGTAAAAGTATGTAATAAAACACCCTATTACAACCCAGCCGGTTTATATTCAGCAGCCTATAATAGTTCCATTATTGTAATGGGCGCTTTTATAATTGCTAACGTGACCGCGGATGTCCACTCCATAAAATGTATGGAAATACGCACACGTTACAACGTTATCGTGGACGGAAATTTAAAAGCAACTTCATAACTACATTTCCATACAAATTCTTTTTATTTATTTCGTCCACAATAGCACACATAATAACTCAGAAAGAGATCGTCACCGTATCAACTCAAGCCGTGCAGTATTCTTTGTATGAAACTCTACAGCAACGCACACTAATCGGAATCGTAACGTAATCGCCTCGCCTCGGGACCAGCTCACGAACGAAGGCGATAAGGTGACGATCCCTTTCCGAGTTGATATTGTGTACTATGACCCTTTTACTGTCACATAACACCTGCCAAACTGCAAAGCAACATGTCGGCTGTAGGTTCTCAAGGATTTTGCAGTATTCTTTGCATAACTAAATATTAAAATTAACTTTAAAATAATACCTAACTAAAAAAATAATAGTGAGAACATGGCTCTGTAGGCAGACTCCAGATTTGAATACAGAGTAGTTACCGACACAACCACAGATTCTGCGACCGCAGCTACTACACTCAGCGGCATCAGCAAACAAATGTCTTGAAACCATCCCATCGTACAGTCACGAACCGGGGTACATATTTAAATTTCAGTAGTTCGGTGCTTTGTTAGTACCGAACTATCGCAACTACCCCACCCTAACATAACACAAACACTCACACCTCACAAAATGTTTTTTGTTTTTCTTTTTTAAATTTAGATTTTAGTCTAGTAAAACCGAAACTATGTATTTTTTTGTTCTGACATATTTTTGTAATATACTTAACAGGCGAAGACACTGGTCTCTATGATACAGTTAACACTAGTTTAGGGGCCAGGGGATTCATAATTGATTGTAAAATTTATGTCAATAAATATTTATTATTATTATTTGTGATTTTTTGATATTTCTCGGGACCCTGGGGTCCCGGACCTTTGGAAGGCGTACGAGGAGCCGAAGCCAACTCGCAGAGGCCCCTTAGATAATTTTAAATGATGAGGAGGCACCAACCGACGATTATCCCTGTATGCACTATGCAAGTGCACCCAAGGACAACCCCCGGTTGGTACAGGACTATTGTTGTACGTGGAAACAAAACATATTGGGCTATGGGTTTGGGTGGCTAAAGTGGATTAGGTAACGTGAACTATGGAAGAACTATGTCCCCTGCCTGACCAATGTTATATATTATACACGGATAAAATGGCAGGGGGTGACTTGCACACTCAATAATGGGCCCCCGGAGACGGCCGCTAGCACATAGTGACGTAGCGACAAGGGGGCAACACTTCCTGAGGTGCTTGAGGAGTGGAGAGGTATTCCACGGCTATCAGGACAATCCCGGAAGTACGGTCAAGATCCCTACCAGCACCTTACTGGAATACTTCCTTCCTCCGAGCAAGTTTGCTCTTGCGAATCTCCACTCAAGCCGGCCAATAAAGGCAAGAAAGAGGTGGGAGCTCTGTTCCTCGTCAGTGTTCACTCCAGCCGGCCAATAAAGGCAAGCCAGAGATGAGGACAAGATTTCTCCCGGGAGATAGGGTCCATGGGGTCGCTACTGCCCATCAGCTCGCCACATGCTGCCCTGCGGGTTTCTCTCTTGGTCTGGCTCCTCATCCTAGATCCGTTCCGGCAAACTCTACCGGCACAGACCTAAAGTTTGGAGCACGCAAGCCCCACCACGACGTCAACGTAGAGATACAGCGGTGGGGTTATTATTATTATTATTATTATTACTGAAAGTTTCAGTAGTTCGAACTAAATAACCGAACTACAGCTACTAAAGGGGATTATTCAGCCATTAGCTTATCATCTTAACTTGGTTGTGTTACGCGAAGGCCGCCTGTTTTTCGTGATTCAAATGTCACATGTCAAATTTCACGGGCGACATTCGTGTAACACAACCAAGTTAAGATGATAAGCTAGTGGCTCAACAATCCCGGTTCGTGACTGTACATACTGTAGAATTATTCATTCTACAAAGTCGGTTCAGTGATTTTTTTAACATTAAATACTTTTTAACTGAATCAGATATAGGATTTTCATAGTTTTTCGCCATAGTTGAGTCGCGTATTAATGGGATGCGTTACATACCCGCATGGTGTAGGCGCTCTTCAATCTGCCTAGCCTTTTCCCAACTATGTTGGGGTCGGCTTCCAGTCTATATAACCGGATGCAGCTGAATACCAGCGGTGCTATTCTGTACAAATCTCACCGTGAAAACTTAGGTGAGGTGAGCGTGGAGTGAGCTGTCAATAGTGTTATTCCCTAGCATCAGGTAGAATGACAGCTCTATTCAAGCTCACGTCACCTAAGTTTTCACGGTGAGATTTTTACAGAATAGACCGGCAGTATTTTACATGGAGCGACTGCCTATCTGACCTCCACAACCCAGTTATTGGGTAATACGATACCCCTTGGTAAGACTGTTTGTCAGACTTTCGGGCTTCTGACGACCCGTAACGACTGTCAAAGATCCACGTATGACAGCCAGGACCAACGGCTTAACGTGCTTTTCAAGGCACGGAGGAGTCTCGGTATGTAAAGATGGTCACCCATCTACGGACCAACCCCGGCAAGCGTAGCTTAACCTGATCGATCGACCCGTGCGGGTGTTATTACTTAGCCACAAGCTCCTTTTGGTGTTGGCGCTCTTGAACTATCGAATTCGAATTCAATAGCGTAGGACTCTTAGATCTGATAGGTATAGGTGCCGTCTCTTTTCGCATTAAAGCATAATCTTACACTTACCACTTACCACTTGCCACTTTATTAATTATATCCGCTAACAAAGACAAATCCAGGATTGTTCTTTTTTATAAATTTGTGTTTTTTTATACTTTTATATGTACACGTTCAATATATTTTTTATAATCCGTGTTCCGTTAATTTATGAAATTTAGAAAAATTATACGTATTTAAAGTGGTAAATGTGGATTTTCTTTTTTAATACTACAATACCTACTCAGTATATAAGGTAAACAAACTTAGGACCCACGACATTAGCCGACCGACTCGACCGAGGCCGCCGACCGACCGCAACAACTATGGACACTTCGACAAGTACCTAATGTTTCCTTAGAACACTTTTTAGGTGATTTTTACTTATGACACGACCTATTATTCCCTCAGGTAATTGATTAACTAATGTAGGTGTAATCCATCGTCTCGTACGCTTATCATAATCATTATTTACATTTGGTACATGTAGTTTCTTTTCTTTGCAATATTACTTCCCTGTGTGATGTCTTGGACCCACGATAATATCGTCCCGTTAGAAATTATAAAAGCGCATATTATGATCATAATGTAGAAGTATAATAATGTAAGCATCCTACCAAACTAATCATTAACCAGAGAGAAAACGGAGAAATACGTTATTATGGAATGAACGCCAACGATCACGTGACCGCCTTCCACTGAAAATACAGTACGTTATATTAGGTTTAGGTTTAAATACTGCATTGGGTAAAAGTCGATATATCCTTGCCTAGATTTAATGTTTAGGAATTGCCAATTTGCAATGAGCATCCCTAGCGTTCAAAGCTCATTCATTCGCTATATTGAGAAGCGATCTTTGACTTGCAGTGGCAATACCGGAAAATTACCTGGTAGCATTTATTTTATTTACTTATTTTGATCTCGTGGCTAAGCAACAGCCAGTCTTACCAAGGGGCAATGTGTTGCAAAGTACCTACCTAACTGGGTTGTAGAGGTCAGATAGGCAGTCGTGCCATGCCTATTCAGATGCATCCAGTAAGATTAGAAGCTGACCCCAAAAGAGTTGGAAAAGAGCCATGATAAAGCTACAACATGACTTATTTTCGTCCATTTTATATTCTGTAATACTTTCAGTAATAAGTTTGATGTCTTTTGGTGGTTCGGTCCTTCTTGTAGCCAGCGGGATAATGTTACTAACATCTTTGAAGTTGGATAAAAATAAGGTTATGTGGGTAAGTCATTTATTAAATTATGTCTTACAAATTAATTTGATTTTTTTGAAAATTAACTGAAAAATTATATAAAAAATAAACACTTCAATTTTTTATCCACTGTCCCAAACCTGCGGGGTAATTGCGTAACAAACTTAACCCTAGAATCGTACCCATAAAAAAACTTAAGTAACAATGGGTACCCATGGGTACTGGAGTAACCCTGATAGAATTATGAAAAACTAGGAAATTGATTAAAATCAACTTAATATCTACATTTGGTGAGGTAATTAATCTGTAATGTAATGTAATTTATCTTCGTAAGGTTTTAATTATGAATTCAAAAATAGTACCATAATGACAAACTTTATGCATGTACAAAACAAACGAAATTACAAGTTTTATTGTGATACAAATTTCTTAACAACATAATTGCAATAATTTTTTTTTTGCCATTAAAGAACACTTCGGATCGACCAAATAGTTTTCAATTCGATTGTATATTCAATTGTATAAGGGGACCGAGCACCCTGCATGCGCGGTTGACCGATGATAGCTCAGTAACCATAGTAACGTAATCCACGTTACTATGGTTTCGGAGCCATTATTGTATTTGTTTACTTTTTGCTAAGGATATTATTATTAGATAAGGGGGTGTATGAAACTGCACATAACTAGGTATTAAAATACTCTACTATTACTAAGGTCATACTGAAAGTCTCTGAATTCTGATAAATAAGACCAGATGTTAGACTAATGATACATTTATGGTTTTTCAAAGTATATGCCCTCATACTTCATACATTTTTGAATTCGATGGAACGATTGTAAAAAGTAGTTTGTTAGACCAGTCTTTCTTAGGGACCTCTTCAATAGCTTCGTGGAACGCATTCAGGGCTCCTAAAACGTGTGCCTCTAAGTTTGTCTTTAATTTTAGGAAACATAAATAAGTCACAAGGTGGGAGGTCTGGGCTGTATGGCGGATGCGTCATCAGTTCTACATTTGAAGCCATCAAATACGCTTCCGTTACCTCAGCGAAATGTGATGACGCGTTATCGTGGTGAACCACCAAATGCCAATTGAAATCTCTGGCAACTCTCTTGTTGACTTAAGCAACAGCGGAAATTGTAAAAAATCATGAGTGAAAATTTTCACGAGTAAAATTCACAAATAGCGACACAAAATTTTCTAAACGACGCATTAATTACACACACGTTCGTGTTTTAATATCCCTCATTATGCAGCAGCTTCATAAACTACTATTATGGCACTAACATTAGGATTACTTATAAGTCCTGCCAGGGTTGCGGGTTGTTTGAAAGAGTTACCGTGGTCCTGGCACAGGCAACTGAAGGAACACGGGGAGGTTTTAGTAAGTAGAAGACTGACACACTTCCGCTCCGCCCAGAGCGGCAGAAGTTTTTGATAATTTAACACCCAAAAAAAAAAAGATTATAAGTAACAAATCTTTATAATAATTATTTAACAATTTTGGCATATTTTATTCTGGTGCTCTAAACATATACCTACATTTTAATATTTTTATCACATTTATTTTGTGATTTACGGTCTTTTGATCTTGGACATTCTAAGATCTCCATGATTTGGAATCGGAATGGGTTGGATGGGGTAGGTTACTTACTATAATACTTATTTGAAGATGCGTCGGCAACCGGTGTAACCAGGGGTACTGGAGTACCCTAATTAGCGCAGTGTACCATAACCATACTTTCACAAGATTTGCGCCCAACAATTCGACGCTACCCCCCAAGCCTCGCGCAAATACGCAGTAAGCGCGAAAATCTCGGTTGAGGCAGTACAAAGTGAGAAATAACTTTAATTTCGGAAGTCGCTGTCTTTGGATCTGTATTAACTTTGCAGTGTTTTCTTTGGCCTACTCCCAAAGCTGGTTTTTTGTGATAAAGTTTTATTATTTTTCACTTTTTAGGGGGTCAATTTCTAATTTATCTGAATTACAATAGCCTAACGACAACTGCTGATTGTTGAGGAGTTTTCCTGGTAAGAATCAGAAGTACTGAAGCTGATGGTGAAGTCACCATCAGCTCCACTTCACTATAAGCATTTTGACGAGCATAAATTGCTTAGCATCCATATTAAAGTAATCGAATCGCAACCTGTGAAATACTTATTATTGAGTAGTTCCGGTGGCCATCTCTGGTCTTCATCGTCAGTTCCACTTCACTAAATGGTGATTACTAGACTTACCGAGAGCAAATGCTAATTACTATAAAAAATATCTAAATCTTTATAGGTGTAAGCCTATAATATTTAAAGATTACCCTCGATTTCCATGGGATCCCTCCATCAGATTACAACATTTCCAACTTGATGACAATGGGACTACCTCGAAATCATACCCTTTAAAGAAAAAAGAATTTTCAAAATCGGTCCATAATTGACGGAGAAATCGGTGAACCGATCGTCCTACTTTTTGGAAGTCGGTTAAAAAGTAATCGCAAATTTATTTATTTAATTTTTGATTTATACCCCAGAGGTAATGCCATTCATTTTCACAGTACCTAGCAGTACAATAAATTTCATTGCTTTAATAACGTCGTCGAGCAGACGAAATTTTTCAAACATGAAATAGGAACTTCCTTACAAATCTTTCGGATTATGATTGAAAGTTTTTTACGCAATTACGGTACAGATTATGTTGAAATTTTACACCGAAAAGAGGTGTAAGGTGGGTTTAGTCCCATCTCGGCACCTTCTCGGCACCCATGAATTTATTTATCTTTCTCACGAAAAATTCCCATCTCGGCACCCTGTCATAAATCATTGTTTAAATGGAAACACAGTACGTATCTGTGAGTAAATCAACTTGATTATTTATTAAATCAAAATAAATATTTTTCAAAAGTTACTTTTTATAAAATAAAAAGTTTAATTGTTTATCAAACCCTCTATGTTTGCAAATATTTTAAGATTTGCCAAGGCCGCAATAATGGAGTAGATGAGCGATAATGGAGTCGGAGAGCGATTCAAGGGCTTGTCTGTGACAAAGTAAAATATCTTTTTATGGGACTACCCATATAAAGATATTTTACTTTGTCCACAATACACTAGTATTTTAAAATTAAACTTATTTTCTGTACAGTAAATTTTTAAAAACATTTATTTTGATTTAATAAATAATCAAGATGATTTACTCACTAGATACTTTGTATCCATTTTTTATGTGTAACAATGACTTGACAGGATTCCCGAGATGGGAATTTTGAAATCGGCATGAAAAATAAATTAATGGCTGCTGAGATGGAATGGTTCTGAATAGGACTAAACCGTAGTAAGGTGGTCCGTTAGTGTTTTCTCAATCTAACCTTGTTTTCAGTATTACATCCTAATGTCGACTCTTCTTTGGATCTACATGTTTGTGCTGTCCGTTATGAAGATTCATTTCGCCCTATTGGCTATAGAAAGAGGTGAGACGTTTTATTTTATTGTAGAACCTTACGATACATACGTTTGGCCGCTATTTCTCTTCCACTTTCGCTTTCTGAAAACCAGTTGTTTTTAATTAACCGACTTCAGAAAAAAAAGGACAAGGTGCCCAGTTCGTCAGTTATTTTTTTTTTTAATGTATGGTCCCCGATTACTCGAAGACAGCTGGACCGATTTGGAAAATTCTTTTTTTTTTTGTTTCAAAGGGAAAGGATCTGATGGTGATATCCTGGTTAAATCGACGGAACTCTTCAATTATTATAGGCACACCTATAGGGATTTGCGTATTTTTTATAGTAACTGACCCACTAAAAACTGAAAAAGAAAAAAAAAAAACAAACGACTTCCAAAAAACACTACAAAGTAAAAAATATCTTTCGGAAGTCGGTGGCAAAAAAATTAAATACAGAGCCAAAGACACCGACTTCCGAAATGTTTCTAATGTTTCTAAAAAAATGTTTCTTCGGAAGTCAATTTTTTTTTGGAAACACTTTTTTTTTTGTCAAGCAATTGCAACAGCTCGTGGCTAAGTAATAATAGCTGCACGGGTCGATTTAAAGTTAGGCTACGCTGGCCGAGATCGGTCCGTGGATGACCATCCATTACATATCGAGACCTGTTCGTGCCTCGGAAAGCATGTTAAGCCGTTGGTTGGCTGTTATTTGTAGATTTTTGGGAGTCGTTACGTATAGTCAAAAGCCCAAAACTCTGACAACCAGTCATACATACTAAGGGGTATCTATCGTATTACGCAGTAATTGGGTTGTGGAAGTCAGATAGGCAGTCGCCCCATGTAAAATACTGGTATTCACCAGCGTCCTGTTAGACTGGAAGCCGATCCTAACGTCATTGGAAAAAGGACACAGATGATGGATGAATTATAACAGCTCCCATGATATTTTAATTTGAATTACATTTAGAGCTGTGACCTAACCTAACATTAATAAAAAAAAAAAAATACATTATTATTAGAAGCCAGTATCGCTCACTTGCAAACTTTCTATCCACTTCTCGTTAGCTAGATCTCGAGTAAGGGATCAAGTCTAGAGTCGAAATAACATAGTACGGTATCTCGGGAACTCTGCTCCTCGGTATATTCATCAAGCGTTTTCTACTAGAGATTTCACGGAACTGACTTCAGGCGCTTGGCGAATCTCTTGAAAATATGGCGTAAAGTTTTGCACCTTGCTCCAGAAATAAACTCTTGAAAACAAACTTATACTACTTGGCTTTATACTTGTTTGAAATAAGGTACAGTAAGAAAAATATCTTATGAATTTTATTATGTACAATAGAATGGTTGTGAGCTGATTGCTACATTTTTACGTAATTATTTCTCAAAAATATTAAACGTATCAAAATTTAATTTAGTTTTGCTAATAATTTTAGATTAATTAATATTTCTGAGAAATAATTACGTACCTAAAAATGTAGCAATTAGTCACGTGACATCGAACACGTATCAGAGCGCGACACGGCACGCCACCGCACCGGTTAGGTTAGAACGTGAATGAAAGATTAACTAAACAGCCGCTTTAAAACGACGACGACTTTTAAAGCGGCTGTTTAGATATTTAATCAGTTCTTTCCTTAGGATGTTTGACATAAACCAACTGTTTGAATACCTAACCGGTGGTTTAAATGTTGGTGAACACAGGCCTCAGTCGTCAAATCTGTGACATCTGGGACAGATTGTCTGCTGTCAAACAAATAATCAGTGTTTCCACCCTCTGCTTTTGGATTTCCTCTATGTTGTTCGATATCAATTCAAATAATCGATTATTTATTTATAAGTTTTTTTTTTTACTAATTTGTGAATAAAAAAAATAATAGATATCATCGATTATTACTATCGAATCATATCGATTAATTCGGATTTTAAAATAAAAAAGTGATGACAGTGATCTAAATATCTAAAACGCAAGCGGAACGGACACTCAATAGCTCGTTTTTCAAAACGCATCTGATCTGACGTTTTGTTTTGATATTTATAATGAAATTCATTCATTGCAATCATATTTCTTCTGACTATTCCTTTGGTCATGTCACTTTGACAAAATAACATTGTTTCAGGTTTCCCACCTCAGGTAATTTCAGGATTAATAAAAAAAGAAAGTGGGATACGTATGTTTATATAAGGAATAGTAAAAAAATATGATTTAAATATTACACGTTATTTTAAAAGTTGTGAGTTCGTACTTGCGAGATAACTAGCGTGTTGCCAGTTAAAATGATAACGTCTTCGCATTTAGACTGCGGCCGAGTTTGGTAACAACGTGTTATTAATGATAGCGTATAAAAAATAAGCGCTAGAAAAACATGTTTTATAGTCTATAACGCGTCTACTCGTATAGTTTATAGCGGATTTGAACAACCCTACACCTTGGTCTACCCAACACTGACGGACCCTAGCACTCACCGGCCGCTGCCTATCTGTAAAATGAAAATTGAATCTACGTCAGCTGCCGATCACCACAGCAGAACGCCATACGACATGATACGGTCGTTAACTTCAACAAAATAATCATCAAATCAATATTTTTGTGGTTTATCATACTAAGATATTAATACCCATAACATCTGCGAAGGTTCGCTAGGTAATTTAATTTACCCTGTTTGTTTACAGATACATACCAGGTATATCTACCGGAAAACAAACACTTTCTTCTCAGTAATGCGTGTGCTGTCGGCATAGCTACTATGTTGGGATCAGGTAAGCTTACTAGGAACATTATAGTAGGTACATCGTTACCTTTCGGAAAGTGGGCGGGCTTAGGTACAAAGTAATGTACAATACTCCTTCTCCAAACCTTCTTTCTGGGAGAAACAGTTGCAAAATTATTTGTTTTGGTCAATTTAGCTGACTCTTTGTAACAACATCTTTGGAGATAACTAGTTTTAAAATCGTTATAATAATAAGTACCTACCTACGGTTTGAAAATATAAAATGTTCCTAATAAATAAACTGTAGCAACAAAATATATTCAACTGATATTTTGCAGCGATATATTAACTTAATATATCATGGAAGGTGCATTAGCTATTTTAATCTCACTAAAATATTGGGGTAGTGACACCGACCCGGCAAAACCGAGATGTGATTCAGCGAAACATGCCACTGCCATCCAGAAGGCAAAGGTTCGCCGGTTGTGTCTGTATTTACATTACACCCTGCCAAGTCTTCATTTGAATTTTATAAAAATACTAGCTTTTGCCCGTGGTTGTTGGAAATTATCCCATGGGAACGCACTACCGGGATCAAAAGTACCCTATGTCCTTATCCAGTAGTGCTATTCTGTAAAAATCTCATCGTGAAAACTAAGGTGAAGTGAGCTTGATGAGAGCTGTCATTCCACCTGATGCTATGGATTGACACTATTGACAGCCCACTCCACGCTCACCTCACCTAAGTTTTCACGGTGAGATTTGTACAGAATAGCACTGCAGGTCGTAGTCTACCCATGTGTCTTTCATCCAAATCCGTATATTGGTTTCTATAACAATATAATTCAATCATGATTCGAAAGACACGTGGTACCATCTATTATCATAAGAACGTTATTGTTGTTTTCCTCGGGAACAGTACTTTTTTTCGGGATAAAGGTACCCTATGTCCGTTTCCGTTTTACACGTGACTACGTTAGTTAGGATTTAGAGTAATATTAGTTAGGATTTTAAAACGCCTCGTTGGTCTAGTGATCGCAAGTGCTACTGCTGAACATGAAGACCTGGGTTCGATTCTCAGGTCGAGCAAAATGTTATTGGGTTTTTCTATATGTAATTTCTCAGTAGCAGCCCGGAGTCTGGATTTGTGCCCGGTTAAAGGCAATTGGCTCGCTCCCAATTACATGGGATTTAAATATAACTGGCGAAATGTGGATGTACAGTCGCGACCAAAAGTCGATAAGCAAACTCACAAAGCAATAGCTTGGCATTTAGTTTGACTTAAGACCTTCTATTTCCAAGAACATAAACATGCATAATTATTGTCGTCAACAACTGATTGTAGTTCACAATTTCAAAGTTATAACATGTGTAAGGATGACCTAGCGGTTAAGCGCGTGCAGATAGATGCGTGAATCAGTGATTCGTGAGTTCAAATCTCACGCAGTACTTCACTTTTTGTAAGTTTTTACTTGATTGGAAGTAATGGGACAGAAATATAATATTCTTTATCTTGTTCGCTTGGTCACTTATTTCGTAAAGTTAGAAAGGTAGATCATAGAAAACTAAATAGGTATTGACAATTATATATGTGTTATTAGAATATCCTTTTTTTGTTATGTTATTATGAATTGACTAAGTGGGTATACAACAAAAAATCCTATGAACGGTTACAAAAAAACTTCTTTTATCTAGTAAGAATGTAACGTCACAATTCTCTTAAGTTTGTTAATTTTATAAATAAGTAAATAAAACGAATAAATATTTTTGTTACCATTCAGCACGACATTTTTATTTAAACCTTCCAACACCGAAAAGATAAATTAAAAATCACAAAAATAGTTAAATAATAATACAATAACTAATATTTAACTTCTTATAAAAATAAATAATAAATGAACATAAACATCTAACAAGTTTTTGCTTAAAATAGAAATATATTATTATGGTTCCAAAGAAACAAAAAACAGTCCAACATTGTGATTAAGATTCGAACTCAGACTGCATTGATCGTGAAACCATTGCTTAGCCTAAACAGCTACCAGCACATGTAATGTTTATGCGAATTTTAGCAATGCAATGGTAAGATCAAGTCGCCACTATGACGAGTATTCTAAATTCAACAGAAATATAATGTTATTTCGCGTAGTACGACGACATGCGACAATTCATTAGTGTGTGTTATCTGCGGAATGTTGGCTCATACACGCACACGTACTGGTTCGTGCTCGCACAGTTCATAGCAATGTAATCCTTAGCATGCTTATGGACTTTTGAGCGTTTACTGTACAGTCACGAACCGGGATTGTTGAGCCACTAGCTTATCATCTTAACTTGGTTGTGTTACACGAATGCCGCCTGTGAAATTTGACATGTGACATTTCAATAATGAAAGATGGGCGGCATTCGTGTAACACAACCGAATTAAGTTGATAAGCTAGTGGCTCAACAATCCCGGTTCGTGACTGTACCTATTGGTACCAACACCTCTGCTTAACCCTTCGGGGAAATAAGGCTTGATTTTATGTTACGTTATGTTTTAAACGAGACCCCAACAAGCACGAGACTAGCAAGAGATCCCAAGACGTAACTAAATATAATAAACGCTTCCTTGCAATGTGTGTACATTTATAAAGGGTGTAAGTGTAAACAGAAGCAACCTTTTAAAGCGTCATTGTACTCATCATTATGAACAACTTTCACTATGAGACCGAACCTGAAATCGTGACACAAAAATCAGCTGTTCGGTATATTTATGTTCGCTTCGTCAAAATGTAGGGAACAGTTGAATTATTTTTCGCGATTGCAGGTTTGGTCCTATAGTAAAAGTTGTTAATAATGATGAGCACAATAACCCTTCAAAAGGTTGACACTGTTTACACTTACACCCTGTATAATAAGTTACCAAATGATCTCAAAAACAGTAGATTATTTAAAAATAAACTTTACGAATATCTGTTAATAGTTTCTATAGTGTAAAGGATTTCATTGCCAAAAATGTTAATGTCAGTAATCTACTGAAAAATTTGCCGGACCTTTGCAAGGCGTACGAAAGTATATACGGTTATCTACAAAATCATTTTTTTTTCTCTCTTCTTTTGCTTATATCTCGAAAACCGTGCGTCCTATTGCGAAAAAAAATTAAAATTACAACCCCCCTTTACAATACCCATAACCCCTAAAAATCTACATATAGGTAATAATTTTTCATATTTTCCATACAAAAAGTGAAAAATTCCATATATTCCATATAAAACACTTTTTTTTCTCCGGCGCTAGGAGCTCGCCTGCGCAGTTTTGTTTATATGTTAGACTTAATATATTTGTAAAAATTGAGAATTAAACAGAAAAAAAATCTAAGAAAAACAAAGGATTCTGAGTCGAATTATGTAAAAAATTGAATTTCGTAAAAGTGCAGTTGACTCTTTCTACTTTGTTGCCATCGTACTGTCTACACGGAAACGTCATTTTTGTCTACTCTTCCGTCGACAAGACGCTTCTCTACGGTCCTCGTGCTAAGCCTGCTGGAGATGAATCATGGATTCATTACGAGAACGATACACGTCGTGCTTTTTGGCTGCCTATAAGAGAAACGCCACCAACTCAACCGAAGCTGAGTCAAAAGAACCGCTTAAAAGTTCTGCTTTGCTGTTTCTGGGACGCGCAAGGCATGCTGTTTTATGAACTATAGGTACACAATGAAACTATAAATGCTGACAAATATTCAACCCAGCTCACCAAACTATCTGTTGCTATCAAGAAAAAACGACGAAGACTGAGTCAATGTAGTTTTACTACACGATAACACTCGACCTCATGTCGCATCTGCCGTTCGCCAACAGTTGGAGAACTTGGGCTGGGAGACGATACTCCATCCACCTTATTCCCCAGACCTCATCCCATCAGACTTTCATTTGTTTAGAGCCCTGAAACAACATTTGCGGGGTAAACAATTTAATGATTTCTTTAATGTAGAGGCGGAGTTGAACAACTTTTTGAGGCACAGCCACCAGAGTTCTGGGCGAAAGATACACAAACTTTGCGGGATCGTTGGCAAGAAGTCTTAGATACTAATGGTGATTACATCATTGACTAAGCTTTTTGCATTGTAATAATAATAAAAAATATAAAACGTAAACAGACACTTGGTCTCATTACTTTTGTGCCAACCAACTTTTGCTTTTGTGATATGTTAAACATACAATAAGCTTGTCATTGTCAGGCCAATGTCATTTTGACAGGCCAGTTGGCGTGGTTGGTTAAGATACCACCTATCATATCGCAGGTCGTGGGTTCGATTCCCATCCAGGACAAACATTTGTGTGCATGAACATCTCTGTTTGTCCTGAGTCTGGGTGTAATTATCTATATAAGTTATATGGTTTCCATAGTACAAACTCTGCTTAGTTTGGGATCAGATGACCGTGTGTGAATAATGTCCCAGGTTATTATTATTATTATTATATTATTATTGTGAAGAAGAAGAAGACGGATGAAAAAAGATTGCACGCAGCGGAGATGAGAAGTTGAGATGGATGTGTGGAGTAACGAGAATGGATAAAGTAAGAAATGAGTATATAAGAGGAAGTTTGAAAGTGGCGCCAGTGACAGAAAAGTTGAAAGGAAATCGTTTGGCTTGGTATGGGCATGTGATGAGAAGGGACGAAACGCATATGACTCAAAGAGTGATGAATATACATGTTGATGGATGGAGAGGGAGAGGAAGGCCGAAGAAAAGATGAATGGAATGTGTAAAGAATGATATGAAAGAGAAGGGAGTGAATGATAGTGTGACGGTTGACAGGGGAGAATGGAAGAAGAAAACATGTTGCGCCGACCCCAAGTAACATGGGATAAGGGCAGAAAGATGATGATATTATTATTGTGAGATTTTTTTTTTTTTATTTATTATTATGATGTTGGTCCCCTGGAGAAAGTTGTCCAGTTTGATGGGCTATATCACATTTGACACACCTTTCTGATACATGAAAGAATCGTAATAATCTCATTTTCTCTCGCTTGTTTCAGTGGTACACTTCATCGGCAATGTGACAGTGTTCACTTACTACAATTTAAAGTACGTACGACCGATTCTGTTCAGCTGTGGTCCGTGACATGTGTTCCTATTGTAAATATTAGTTAATAAAGATGTTTCCTAGTTCTTTGTATTATGTCATTCTTAACTCCTCAAACGTCTCGCGCACACCATGTGTACTTAACAAAAATCTTTATATAATATAAACGTATTTCATATATAAATAAACGTAAAAAACCATCATCAAATGGCGATAGCGGGCTTACAGTAGTTGTGAACCTATGGGGTTCCTTAGCATATAGCGGACAGTTGAAGGATGGGCTCGTTCACACGTACCATTACCACAGCACACCGCACCGACCAAATGTGGGCAAGCAGTAGATACGTGTAAATCAATGATATTATAAGTGAAAAGACGTAGATAGGTTACATACGCTCCGCAAGTGTCACGTCAAAATGTGGCTAATTAGCCACATTTTCGTCGTCGTCTCTTTTTCGCTCCCGATAATTACGACATGCCGTCCTACTTCCACGTGCCATCTAATAGTTCAACATTGTGTCGTTTTTGAACATCGGGGTAGGTAACCTATCTACGTCTTAGGGTGTCTCATTGGTGTAAATAGTGTTGTTGCAACTTCTTAGCTTATTTTGCGGCCAACGCTATATATTAGGCACACACGATAGGCTAGTTAGGTATGTTTAAGGGAACTACAGGACCTAAATCGCGGTCGCTGTCGGACTGCATAGAAAAAAAAGGGAAGAGCGATGACACAATGCTGGTAAATTATTGCAAAATATGAAGCAATTATCTATTTACAAAAAATCTATTGGTTAGACTAAAAAATTAAAATACTATCACGTTAATAATTTGCTTGTAGAATAATCTGATACAAAATCAGAATTTTTGTGTATATATTATTATGATTTTCAATCGTTAAAAGAAAATTTTAGAGATATCTTTATGATTATTTTCTATAGTATCTAATTAGTTGTAGGTGTATGTTTTCAACACACTATCTAACTAAGCATACATCCTGAAGAATAGCATACATTTTCTTTTTTTGGTTCACTGTAGTATATCATATACGTTTAGGCATTATAAACTCGCGTTTAGTTGCGTTTAGGTCCTGTAGTCCCCTTAAGTCCCATGTAATAGGGAGTATGAGATCCTGGCTTCGATTCCCGGATCGGGCAAAGGGTTATTATTTAGGGTTTTTTCATCTGGAATTTCTGGTTTGTTCTCACTACTTCGATTCATTAGTTCGATCGTCGAACTAGTGAGAATTTTTTTTTTTTCAATTGTTCGACCGTCGAACTACTGAGATTTTTATTTCTCATTTGTTCGACCGTCGAATTTGTTTTAACCAAACAACATTAAAAATATGCTTTTAAAATGATCATTAGTCAAAGATTATATTGATTCTCAAATGCAATTAAATGGGCATTTTTTTGAAAAATTGCGGTAAATATATTTGATCACGTGACGGTCGAACAACTGAGAAAAAAAATTCTCATTAGTTCGACGATCGAACTTGTGAGAACAAACGGAATTTTTCAGTAGCTACCCGGAGTTTGGGATTTGTGTCCGGTTGATAGAGATAGGTTCGCCCGTAATACTTAAAAATAACCGGCAAATTGTGGACGTACAATAGCTACAGCTCTGCCCAATCCTTCGGGAAATACAGGCGTCATATTACGGTAACTTATGGCGGTAAATAAAGCCTTGCACAAGTCATCCAGGATTTTCAAACATCCTATCCTGGTTTTAGAAATAATTGGCACTCACACAACAAGCAAAAGACAACAGCGTAATTAACAGCCTCTTACTTACGAGTAAGAACTCGTAAGTACCAAGAATTAGTATACCGCAGAACCCCTAATTGTGGATGTCGTTTCAACCTTGCTTTTCTTAGTAACAATTCAGCTTGATTCAGATTACATATGTTGCTTTGTAATCCGAATTCGCATCAAGATTGTCATGGAAACGCTGTGACAATGAAGTCAAGTCCCTGCTTTATGCCCCATTTACACGGAGCAAGTTTCTTGGCTGTGGCAAACAAACAACTAATGACTAGCATCGTCTAAGCAGTACTTATCACAGGCTATTAAATCGCACCGTGTAGATCAAGCTTATTTGTTAGAGATGTCAAAACAAAAAAAGAAATCATTCGAGGCGGTAGGGCGAATCTAACAATTTATTTTTGTGGTTTTCTTGCTGTTCTCTGTCTTGGAAATGTCTTTTGTGATCAAATAATTAACAGACCCCAGATACAAACTTCCCAGAGAATATATTTATATAACAGATCTGTAAATCTATAAAAAAAAAGTGTTTTTACAATTCAAAGGCTCGCCAATTAATGGACAGAAATCCGTTTATTTATTTTTTTCGGAAAACTGACAACTAATTACAAAGAATGGTTACAGTTTTTTTTGTAGAATTAAGGCCAATTACAAGTTTTCACTTATAATTCAATTAATAACAATATTCTGCAGGTAATGTTGCATAATGTTATAGAGGAGTAGCGCTTTCACCTTAAGTGATAATTGTGGAAAATCTCTTATTTCTGAAATCTCTTGTCTTTCTATAAAGTTCAACAAAGTAAGAATTACATACGTAGGTAAAATCTATTCAGAAATCAGTCCAAAACAACAAATTTAATTCAATTTTCGGGACCAGTACCTCTGTATAAGCAAAAGCAGCAAAATGCCAATTATTCGGAGAATTGCGAGCCACATGTGCTTCCATTCCTGAAAGGCAGGTCCTCCGCAATGGCAAACATTTTGATAGCTCGATTACCGTTCTGTGTATTTGAATCATTGGGGCAAGTATGTTGCTTGGTGAACGGTAGGAAGAAGGATTGTCAAAGTCGTGTAACTTATCACACACATAATATCGCGCCAGTTTTCCTCGAAGGGTTAGGCAGAGATTTCACACACACACACACACACACACATCATCAAAACGAAAAAGAAATCATTCGAGGCGGTAGGGCGAATCTAACAATTATCTGTTCTCTGTCTTGGAAATGTCTTTTGTGATCAAACACACACACACACACACTGTAAAGCCGACTTTTGTTTTGTGCTCGTGATTTGTGTACAGATCAATTTTGTTTTATTTTTCTTTTCGTAAAATTCGAGTTAGGTATATACAATGATATTATACACAAGATAAGTTACGTTCATAGAAACTAACGTTTAAAATCTGGTCCTGGCTCAATGTTCTAAAAAAATAAGTTCGTGTTTTTTTTTTATTATTACGCCTTGCTTGACGCGCACTAAAGACAATAGCCCAATGTGCCCCAATTGGGACACTTTCGAGTCTTCAGAAAACGTGCGGTAGTAACATATCTGCCTCATTTTAATATAACATCATTGGGTATACTCGTATATCTTTTTGTATGCACGTGTTTCTGTGACAAATAAATTTATTTTTCTTTCTTTCTTTCTGTTACACCAGTATGTTTAAGTCCCATGTAACAGGGGGGCGAGCCTGTTGCCAACAAACGGGCACAAATCCATACTTCGGACTGCTATATTTATTACAATAGGACCGTGTTATGCAGCCATGTCGGGAAAAGTACAAACAGAGTTATACTCGTACCTTAGCATTTTTCTCTCGATGGTTGCGTCATGGATGCATGGACATGGCTGCATTTGACGGCTCATATCTCCGTAAAAAATAGAGATATCGATAACATATACATAACTATGTCCAATTATGCTACTAAAAAGCACACAATTTTCAAGAAAATAGAATTATTTCTACTTAGTTGCTCCTTCCAAAAAGGTTATGCCATTTTTAGGGTTTCGTACGCAAAACATGAATACTCGACTACGACAATCCGCCTGTCTGTTCGTTTACCTGTAGCTGTTTGCTCGTCTGTTCGTCCGTTTGTCTGTCTGTCACAGGGATATATATTTTTAATCGTATTAGGAAGCGTATACCTACAACTTGGTTATGTTATCACACACAAGCATATATCATAATTATAATCACATCACAATATACAGATTCGTCACTGATGTGCATTTTTACGGTTTCAGAGCTCGTCAGTAGGGACTATAATGCTTTAAATATATCGTAAGTGGTGCATGTCTTGGCATGTCATATTATGTTAAGGGCAAGAATAGTCTGGCAAAATTTTCTTTTCTCATGCTAAAGTTGCAGAACCCTCCTGTCAACGGCATACTATTGCTTTAAAGTTAAGTAGCAACCGGGCCCTGGTTCGTACGGTTTTTACGACTTGACAAAGTATCGGGATTACATTGCTATATATTTGTTTAATATTAATTTATTATACACATTAACCTTTCGGAATAAATTCTCTAAATGATGGTGAAAACCGCTTCCAAATCCGTTGCGTAGTTTAGAAGAACAACGCGGTCATACAGACAGACACGCAAAGCGACTTTAACACATTATCTGCTTAATTCTTTATGCAAACGCTTCTTTATGCTACACCCTTACCGACCCTTATTTTACGATGTTTTCGAAACAATAGAGATGCACAACGAACGCACAGGTGCGGCGCGCCGCACTCGAAGAAAGTTATGTAAATTGTATGGACGCGCATACGCACCGTCAAGCACCTGATGAACGTCCGAAAACGCGCATGTGCGTCTGCCGCGCCTAATGTATTAATGTATAATATGTAATATATACCTATAGATAGAAGTACTCTACGTCATGATTCTAGCCCAAGAGGCGAATCGCGAGAGGCTGTCCTCAATACCCATACTAACTAATGAGTTTCTGGCCGGCTCTTCACCATTGAAAAGGATCAATTCGGAACCATACACTTAACTCGTGATGTTTCATAAGTGCCCATTTAGGATTATGTAAAAAACAGTTATTTATGCTACAAGTGCGGAAAGTAGGTGATAATTATATTATGCACGTGTATCATACAACGTTTTACCGATGCATTGTGCGATAAAAAAAAAATTAAAAAGTATTTTTCTTTTGATTTAGCCGGTACGAGGCTGTTGTTGGCATTTTGTGCTTCTTGAAAAACATTTTCCGGGGTTAAATTAATTGGTTCTTCACTTGAATTACACATTTTTAGCAGATTTACACAGATCGACTCCGAACTAAGCAAAAAATTAGTAAAATGGCGGCTTTATTTTAAATACATGCGCGCTTAGCATATTTACTACTGCGCATGTGCAAATAGCTGCAACGTCGTTTTGTAAAAAGACACGAGCAGAATATACGTACGTTCAGCCAAACATATTTAATGAATATATTTTCAAATTAATAACGCGTTTAATAAAGAATTAGTTTTATTGTACCTTTTAGATGAATTATAATCAGTAATTCACTAATTTGTAAAACTTTTCTCAAATAATAAAAACTCTGCGTCGGGCTGACGACGGTGTTAAAAATTACAAAAAAAAAACTGAAAAGTAAAAAGCACTAGTGCTAAAAAGTTGCACTTTCCACACAATTTGGCTGCTTGGAAAATGCTCTTTGCATGCATTGTACAAAATTGAACTTAAATAAACTAATTAGTAAGTACAAGTAATAAAGTTAAATCTTGACAAAACATACGCATCATTGTTCACAGACTATAATTCCTTTACTGTTCTTCACTCTTTGCTCCTTTTCTCAAGTCCCGGAAATGCGAGCCCCGTTTAGCAAAGTCTGCGGCACATCTCAACCACTTGTTCTACGTCTACATAAACGAATTGAAGTAATTTACTCTGCTAGTATTTGTACGGGACCCCTACTAGTGGGAATAGTTGAACATTTTCCTATATTACCCCAATATAGGAAAATGTTTAACATTAAGAAGTTGTTTATTGTCTTGTGTCATTATCTTTATGCAGATGCATCTATTTGACGCTTGAAAATTAATAGACAGTCAGATGGGTTCCCAGGTCAGTAGCCTGGAGCTGGACAGTGAGCAAGTTATCAGTAGTTTATCTTAAATATATTAATCAGTCAACCAATCACAGAAAACCTTAAATGGCGCAAATATAACCTTTAACCTTATTGGGAGGTGTATGTTTGGGGTTGAAAAAAAGATTTTGGAGGGTTAATTGTTGAGCTACTTTACTTATAAAGCAAGAATTCATTTAAAAAGGTACAACGCCAGTTCTTTACCGGAGTGTCAAAATCACTCGATTCGAAGGTTCATCGCCAAACGGTTGGTCGACTCTTCAAATGACCAGAGGAGCAGCATTGCCATAGGCAAAATCAGCAGTTGGTATTACTGATTTTGTTTGAGGAAGCCAAGCATTCCAGTAAAGTAATCATAAAATTGGTTATTATCACAGTTTCATCGGAAAAAACTCACTTCGAAATAATATTCTAGCCACGAAATCATGATACTACCTACCTTTTGAAAAGCAAGCTCTATGAATGGCGTGGAATGAAAGCGTAGTGCGCACACGGAGGCGAGCGAGAGAGTGAGACCATCATTAGGGAACTAGAATTGACATACTGTGCAAACTGGCTTAGTCGACCATAGAGCTAAACAAAAATAGAGGGGGGCGGAGGGATTTTTTGCACACAATATAACATTTTAAGTCCCATGTAATATTGCCAACAACCGGGGACGAATCAAGACTCCGAGTTGCTACTGAAAAATTCCAGATAGAATAACACAATAACACTTTGCCCAGCCTGGGAATCGAACCCAAGGCCTCTTGCCCGGCAGTAGCGCTTGCGACCACTAGATTTCCGAACATTTTTTATTATTTCTGAATTCTTTATATTTATCATGTTTCAAGTGTCTGAACGACGTGCTGGCAGGATGCGCACGTCACCACTCCAAGCTGCTCAGTCTTGACTTTAATATTGCACAAGGATCTTTTGGCGCGTGGGCATAATCAGAACTAACGCCGCCATCTTATTTTATTTTTTAATGGGGTTGTTTCGCGGAAGCTTCGTCGCAAGAGGGCGCTGTGTGTCTGTCACTTGTCAAAGTCATCTTGAAGACGAAGCGACCAATCGATGACCAGAAAAAACTCTTAGTTCCATCTCGCGGCAAAGTTTTTAACAAGGTACCTGAATGAAAGCCACTGACAGCTGAATGAAAGTAACAAACACTTAGCACCGTTTAAGCGGAACTAATTTGACAGTTTTCTTCCCCATTGTGGCGGCATCTACATCGCCACATGCGAACTACGCATCACACTGACGTCACACAAAAATTCTGCATCGCGCAAGCAGAGTTTACTGCGCGACTAGCATACCTACCTTTATACAACGCCCCGACATCAATAGTCGAGTTAATATAGAAGCCAAATAATAGAGCGCACGTACACAAACATTATAATAGGGATGATGCCTGGGTAAAAAAAAAGGAATTCTATTTAGTCCGTCAGTCAGATAATAAAAAAATATTAGACACGTATTTTTTGCTTTATCATATTAATAAAAAATGACTTAGATAACTCGCATTAAAGTTCGGGAGTGGGGGCTCGCTACGTCACTTCTACGTATAAAATCTACAAAGACGTGACGTCATGCCACATTTTAACTCAATGTATCGCCGTAATCTTTTGATTACGTAGAAAAAGAAAAAATACGTGTCCAATATATTTTAATAATCTACATGACGGACAAAAAATCATTTTTTAGTCATCATCCCTATTTGTTTTAAAATAAAATTGTTTGAAATAAAATTTTGGTGGTGTAGAATAAGTTGAAGCGGCTTCGAAGGACCATATGCGGGTATATAACTTTGCGGGAAGTATTGAACAACACACAGAGATTAAGCAAAAGGGGATATAGAAGAAATTAGGTTTGGACTTACTTGGGAACTTTCCAGATGAAACAGACGTCTCTCGTGATCGTGCACTCTGGTCTTTAAATGTTACACTTGTGTCGGCAAACACTTAAATAAGAGTTTTGAGTTCTTGATATAATAGCGAATTATTTACGGCGCGGAGCTAAGCGGTGTAATGCATAAGCGTTTTGCGGAAGATCTGAACGCGGGATGCGCCACTGACCCGGCGCGCGTGCAATGATCATTCCATCTCGTTCCGTTTTAACGTCATTAACGTCCCTGCAATAAGAAAAGCAATACATATTTTGTAAAAGGTGATGAGCAGTTGACCTTAGAATATTGTAACTTTTAGATAAATTACAAACTGACCCACTAAAAAGTGAAAAATAAAAAACTTTTTCCAAAAAACACAACCGACTTCTAAAATAACACTTCAAAAAATCACATCACTTCAACTTTAATTTCGGAAGTCGGTGGCAAAAAAGTAAAATACAGATCCAAAGACACCGACTTCCGAAATTAATGTTGTTATTCATTTTGAAGTGTTATTTTGGAAGTTGGTTGTGTTTTTTGAGAAAAGTTTTTTTAGTCGTAGCGGCGGAACTAAGTCGACTCACCGACCAAAAAATGTTTCTAGAACAAATCAGTATCGACGCGATTGTCGACTTGTTTCGTTAAGGCTACCAAAAAGCGGTATATGGGAGGATCATGTGGCAAGCAAAGTTTAACTCCCCAAAAACTCAATTAACTACATAATTATAATTTGATGTTTGTTCTAAAAGTTTCTAATGCTATGTATCCAGTTACAGGTATGTTTGCAAAGCAAGCGGCTCGTTATTGAATTACGCGCAGCCCTAACGCTGAGTGCAACATATCTTACAGCTGAATAAAGCGACTTATAACATGTATAGCGTAGCTTCGTTTGTGTGGGACTGGGCTGTGGTTTGGGAGTATAAATGTT
Organism: Dicycla oo; assembly: GCA_948252095.1. Classification (NCBI taxonomy): domain Eukaryota; kingdom Metazoa; phylum Arthropoda; class Insecta; order Lepidoptera; family Noctuidae; genus Dicycla; species Dicycla oo. The sequence continues at coordinate 12,923,749 of OX411729.1, read as the reverse complement.
TGTAACAGGATACTTATGTTGATTGGGAGTAGATTTTACATGAGTGTAGAAAATACTTACATCTATGAACAAAAATAAGAAATTCGTTACTAAGAAGCAGTTTTCCCTTCTTTTCGTAGTATTTTTTTAATTTTTTTATTTAACTGAACAGACAGCTGTGCTGCTGGGGAGTTTGTTGCGCCACTTCTTCTCCTGTTGACTGTCTTATGTAATTTTGACGTTCGAAAAGTGCTGATTCTCAGCTTAGTTTGAATAAATGACTTTTGATTTTTGATTTGATTTGATATATCAAAGGCTCAGAAAATACGATTACTTTATTAAGGTGTATAGAGGTTTCGATGACCTTGCGCATCTGGGTGGAGCTTAACTACTACCCCCGTTCTTTATCAAATAGGTAAAGCACACGCGGTAGCGCTCTCGCAAATAAATGTATTCGCCTTATGAAAAAATCCTGTTAGGGAAAAGTTTAACCTAACATGAATCTATAGCACAAATATATTTTATTCAAATCTTCTAACGAAGCTATTATTGAGAATTTGGCTTTATAAAGGGACCGTGTTACGGTATTAAACAATAAGGCCCTTAACTAGGTTTCAATCACAGAACTACAAGGTTCTATAGTTCGAAAGAAGAAAGAAACCTTACCGTACAGACTACAGAAGGCCCATTCCCGTACCTGCCAGCGACAATCAAATGTCGAAAATGTAGGTAAACGCAGCGCTATACAATTTTTGACAGATTGCGAACGTTGTTAAAAATACGGGAATTGCCCTTAGTTTTGTTCGATTTTTGACTATCAACACGTTTCATCAAATTTGAGTAAATTTGTGAGCAATAGACGAACGTCATCGTATTATTTATCGATCGCCACTGTGGATCGTTTTAGTCGGTCGATAAATCAACAAGTGATGCTCGATTTTTGACCTTGATGTCAATGTTAAAAACTCAGTAGAAGCCTGTCTTCATTTGTGTCCGGTTGATGGTCCCCTGTTACATGGGAGTTAAACATAACTGGCGAAATGTGGGTGTACTATACTGCCTCCGTAAGGAAATAGGACGTTTCTAAAGAAATATTCAAATGGAAAAAAAATATTTTGTCCTTTTTAAAATACAAAATACAAAAGCAGATGCGTCTTTTAATAGTAAGAATTATTAAGTTTTCGTTAAGTTTACGCCAATATAAAAAAAATACTGATAGATGCGTCTTTTTATGCTGATTCCGAATCCTAACTAATACTTACTATAAATGCGAAAGTAAGTTTATTTGTTACCTTTTCACGCCTAAACCACCAAACATTCTGAAATTTTGCATATACGTTGTCAGGTGTCCAGAAACATAGGGTACCTTCCATCCCGAAAAAAAGTACTGTTTTCCCGAGGAAAACAGCAATCTTATTTTTATGATAATAGATGGCGCCACGTGTCTTGCAAATCATGATTGAATTGTATTATTATAGTAACTTTAGTAGTGTGTTAAGAGTTTTTTTATTTTAATTTAAGCCACATACCACATACACTGTACCGCAGTACATTTTATTTGTCTAGAGTGTCGATAGACCGATTTTTATCCCCTTAAATATCCTACCTAATCCTACTAATACTATAAACGTGAAAGTTTGTGAGGATGGATGGATCTTTGTTATCCTTTCACGCCAAAACTACTATACGGATTTGGTGAAATTTGGCACACAGATAGTTTATAACCTGGACTAACTCATAGGATACTTTTTATCCCGATATTCTTACGGGTTCGAGATTTACGCGGGTGAAACTGCGGGGCGCTGCTGTATGTAAATAAATCTATTTCGAAAAAAATGTCAGGTACGTATTTATTCCTTATGACGGCAGAATAGGTACACCTCTGTCTAACCCTTCGGAGATTACAGGCGTGATGTTAAGTTGATGATGTCATCATTTTGTTGATCGTTAACTGGTGACAGTAACGATCGATAAAATCAAGCAAATCTGTACGCTCTAATGCCGACGATTAAAAATATGCATTTTGTAATGTGACGTATGTAATGTCGTCACCCACCAAGTTCAATGTGATAACGATTGAATATAAAAGAATAGAACTAATGGACTTAGTCTAATTAATTCAAACGATTATGTATCTACGTGGAAAGGTCACTCAGTATAAATTAAGAAACGTTTCATTTAAAGAACTGTGTAACATGAAATACTGGATTTTAGGTGCATCTGGTTAGACAGAAAGCCGACCCTAAAATAGTTGGGAGAAAGCTAGGTAGATGATAAATGATTATTATTTCTGTAAGTAGTGTTGTACAAACACTTTTACAAGTCATGAGGTCGGCGTTTCCTATCTGACTACTCTGAGAAGAAAGGCCGAAACAAACTCAGAGGTCACAGTCTCTTATAAAGTCCAGACATAACCTTGGTCACGTCATGTGAAGACCATGTAGATTGGTGTCTGAAATGGTCTTTTGAGGAAAGAACCACACAGATTGAGAGGATTGAGGTCCAGTCAGTGCACGCATTTGTTAGTAATCGCGCAGCTCAACTCAGAACTGCCAGACCATGATTAAAAATAACTGAGAGAAAAAATATAACAAACAAAAAAAGCAATGCCCTACATAGTCTTCACATTCACAATAAATTAAAATAATATAATACTTTATAAATCAAATATTCATTTAGTATGCAAAAATAAAAAATAATAAAATTTGGAGCAGATCAATCCCAAGCCTTTTTGTCCTCAATATAATCTTTAACGGTATAAAAAGCTTTCTGACACAACTTGCGATTAATGAATGATTTGAATTTATTAAGGCTCAGATCTTGAACGTGGCTTGGAAGTTTATTATAAAAGCGTATACATTGACACCTGAATGAGCCACCTATTTTCTTGAGCCTTGTTGGAGGTACAACAAATTTGTGTTTGTTCCTAGTATTTATATTGTGGATATATCCCTGTATTTTTTAAACAACTTTGACTGGCCTGTTGGTCTAGTGGTTAGTGGCCCTGACTGCTATGCCGGAGGTCGTGGGTTCGATTCCCACCCAGGACAAATGTTTGTGTGATGAGCATGATCATTTGTTCTGTGTCTGGGTGTAATTTATCTATATATGTATGTATTTAGAAATATATAAGTATGTTTATCAGTTGTCTAGTACTCATAACACAAGCTCTGCTTAGCTTGAGGCTAGACGGCGTTGTGAGATAGTTGTGGGAAAAAAAAAAAAAAAAAAAAAAAAAAAAAAAAAAAAAAAAAAAAATGTTTTTATGGGCATATAAAAGATTTTCAAAAATGTACTGAGAAGGCAAAGTCATTATATTAATCTCCTTAAATTTCTCTCTGAGAGATTGTCTCGGACTTAATTTATAAATGCATCGAACAGCTCTTTTCTGCAAAACAAAGATAGTCTGAATATCAGCAGCATTTCCCCACAACAGAATACCGTACGACATTACACTATGAAAATAGCTAAAGTACACTAAACGGGCTGTCTCTATGTTGGTTAAATTACGAATTTTCCTAACAGCGTATGCTGCGGAGCTTAGCTTTTTTGACAATCTATATGTGGGCCCCACTGAAGCTTAGCATCCAAAGTTAAGCCCAAGAATACTGTGCTATCTTCAGGATTCAATTCTTCGCCCTTTATCAACACGTTAGTTAGATGATGATGGATGGCATGATGGTTAACGCCTATGAATATCTTCAACTAGCTTCAATCCGCGTCTTCGTCCGCGTGAAATTTCTTGTTTTAAGGGGGAAACGCTAAGGTAGCCCGAGAAATTCAAATTTTCTTTCGAATTTTGCAATTTGCAGCTCAGTGTCTGGGTATATGTTGATTAAAGTATGATTCGCGACTCTGTAAACTCATCATGGAGCCATTGCCAATCTGACTTCCACAACCCAGATACTGGGTAACACAATACCCGTTGAGAAGACTGCTTGTCAGACTTTCTGGCTTCCGACAACCCGTAACAACTGTCGAAGACCTACAAGTGACAGCCGGGACTGGTGCTTTCCGAGGCACGGAGGGGGAGGCGGGAGAGGAGTGCTGGTATTGCGGTGCGCCGCTCTCCCTACCTTCCGCGGCCTTGACGGGGTCGCCACTGTTTTATGGCGGATGCGGTGGGGCCGCAGGGGAGGAGGAGTGTCGGTATTTCGTTGGCCGCTCTCCCTATCCTCTGCGGCTGAATAGTGGTAGCCGGGCCACTGACCTGACCAGTCGCAGGGGGACCAAGGGTGCCTAGACACGGGGTCGTCTAGCGCCCAGGTGCTGGTTTAGTCCATGGGGTGGTTACGGCGCGTAATGTGTTCTTGTGCGCCGGTGATGGGGGATGCTCCCCAGAGGAGGGCCCGTGACGGACAACCGCGGTGGGTTCGCGGTGAGTACTAACGCGTGCCCTTGTTCCCGCCACAAGCGGCAGCGGAGGACACCGTGTAGTTTTAGTAGGTTGGAGTCCCACATAACTGCACTATCTCCCCGTGGTAGTGCAGTATGCATGAGCATTTCTCCACGGAAACAAAAACCCTGGCGCTTTCGTCTTAGCCTAAAATATATCCTATAACACTAGGCAATACTGTAGCTTCCCATTAGTGTAAGAATTTTCAGAATCAGATCAGTAGTTCTGACGATTATGCATACATACACACTCACAAATACCAATTTATAGAACAATAATCTCGATTAGCAGTTATGTCTTAAACTTGGAAAAAATGGTTGCCTAATCTTTGCAAGAACCTACTCCAATACTAGGATTAATCACAGCAGAGCCAAAGAAAGAAAGAAACAGATTCTTCGTAAGACAGAAATAGAATGGGCGACAATTACAATTTGTAGCGGACTGGTACAGTAAATGGGTATCTGTGAGAAACTGTATTAGTTCAATAGTCGTTGCGGAGTCAACTGCTGCTAATATTTTACGTCTTTACCAAGAGCTACGGAAATTGGTGGAGTAGGTAGTTTTATTTCTGTAAAGCAATATGTTTGGATCTATGTTTTTTTCTATGTTAATTTACAATATTTCTGCAAGTAGGTTTGTAAAATCAGGGAAATTAATCGTTAAGCAAATTGACGCCCTACGTCAATATGCAGTGTTTACCACTTCATACAACTGTCAAAGAATGACAGACAGCGATGCGGATGAATTTATTGATGCCCTATGAGCTCTTGCCCTTTTTATTATTTTATTACATTCTTGTAAATAATATTATGTATTTACCTATGAAATTGCCGTTTAGTATGCAGAAAGTTAAAGCCATTTTTATATAAATATTTTTTATTTCTATCAATCAAAATATGCACCTATGAGATCGATGCATCTCTGCCAGCGCAGTGGTGATTTTTCAATGCCCTTCTTGAAGAAGTCAGGTGTACGTGTGCCAACAAATTCTTCAAAGACATTTTGTACTGCCTCTCGGGTATTGAATTTTTTCCCTGCCAAGGAGTTTTCCAAATTTTGGAAAAAGTAGAAGTCTGTCGGTGCAAGGTCTGGTGAGTACGGTTGATGACGCAAAACTTCCAACCCTGGTTCTTGTAGCTTAGATACCGTCTATTCTGCCTTATGAGGTCGAGCGTTGTCGTATAGGAGCAGCGGGGACGAGCGATTAACCAAGGCTGGCCGGAGATTTGCGAGCTTCTCCATCATTGTGTCCAGTTCCTCACAGTACACATCCGCAGTAATGCTGGTGCCATTTGGTAAGAAGCTGTGATGAATTGTATCAGCACTAGACCACCAAACAGTGACCATGACTTTTTTAGGGGTAAGTTTTTCGTTTGGAGCATTGCCTAGGCGCTGAACCAGGGTCTAAACAACATGATGACCGCTTACGATTATCTAAAACAATCCATTTTTCATCGCCAGTGACAATGCGGTTCAAAATCCCTTTGTTTCTGTGTCTGTTAAGCAACGCAAGGCATACCTCAACGCCTTCGTCGCGTTGGCGATCGTTCAGTTCGTGCGGCACCCACTTTTCAAGTTTTTTTACCTTGCCAATTAGACACAAATGGACCAATATTGTTTTGAAGCTATCGTTGAAAGCTGCTGCTAACTCAGCCGTGTGCTGGGTCGAGTCCTCTACCTGCACACGTATGACATACCGGAGCTGGAAAATAATACTATTGCAACCTCGTGGACGACACTGCCATTATGGCCACAGGGTCATGCCATACGGAAGCAATCAAAAAGGTACAAATCGCTGTTAATGAAGTTCATGACTGGGCACAAAAATCGAGAATCAAATTGAACTAATCGAAATCACTTCACATTGATTTCAGCAACAGGAATTGTTATTACCACCCAATCTTCATAAATGGTCAACAAGTGCCATACGCAAATACAGCCAAATTGGCATAACGCTTGACGCGAAACTGCGCTGGAAAGCGCACGTTAAAAAGAAAGACAGGAACTAGACATGTGCTTTAAAACATTTATTGGTTGATTGGACGGAATTCCTGTCTATCGGTACATAACTAAATTTTATTATATAATCATATTCTTATGCCAATATGGACATATGGCATCCAACTTTGGGGCTGTAGTAAGCCGACCAACATCGAAATTATACAAACATTCAGAATAAGGTACTCAAGAGTACTGTTAATGCGCCCTAGTATATAAGAAATGACGACCTACATCGTGACCTAAAAATGGAACCCGTCACCAACATAATCCAAAAATTCGCTGAGGCCCATGAACACCGACTCCACCAACATGTGAACATCGAGGCAATTCAGCTGTTAGATCAAAAAAATATAGTGCGAAGACTAAAACGAACAAATAACCTTTTGAATTTGTGTCGTGTAAAAAGTGTAGAAATAATAGTGACAATGACACATGAACAGTGTTATCATATCAGACTAAGAAAGTGTAACGGACTTGTGTAAAGTACAACCAACACTATTCAAGTTTAAAAAAAATATCGCGTAAACAATTAAGTTAGATTAAAATTGCTTATTAGTCTTGTAGGCTAGATTGTAATTAATTAATAAGGACCTGGTTCTTTTTAATAAAGGATAAACAAACTCCGTATCTACAAGTAATTAATGTTGCGAGCCGTTTGGAAAGCATTGCTACAACGACGGAACTCGTATTCCATTATTACTCGTATTGTTATCTTGTCAATATTAATGAAAAACTAAGGAGATACAAATGCAGTGAAAACAAAACACTAATCAATAAACATATGACTGAATTTTAATATAGAATTCCATATGTTTTAAATAAAATTCATTTGAATTTGGAATTTATTGCCAGCCATACATAAATTACGTTTTTAAATAGCCAGTATTGTAAAACGGCAACTTAATAGGCTATTATTATATGTATATATTTTAGTGTTAGTTCTGAATAGAAATCTGGATAAATTAGAGGGTGGCCTTTCCTCTGCAGTGAGACAATAGAAACTGTACGTGCTACAGTGTTGCCATCATCGGTTGATTTTGTTAATAATCCTAACTATAATATGTATTATAAATGCGAAAGTAAGTTTGTTTGTTTGTTACCTTTTGACGCCTAAATCACGAACCGATCCTCCTGAAATTTTGCATATATGTTGTCATGTGTACAGAAACGGACATAGGGTACATCCCGAAAAATGTACTGTTCCTGAGGAAAACAAAAATAACGTTTTTATGATAATAGATGGCGCCACGTGTCTTTTGAATCATGATTGAATTATATAATTATAGAAACTTTAGTAGCGTGTTAAGCGTATTTTTTAAAGTACATAATACATTTGAGACTCTAGAGTGTAGATAGAGCGGTTTTTTATCCTCCTAACTATCCTAACTATAATATTATAAATGCGAAAGTATGTTTGTTGGTTGATTACGCTTTCATGCTAAAACGGCTGAAAGGATTTGGATGAAATTTAGCATATGGGTAGACCATGACCTGGAGAAGGACATAGGCTACTATTCATCCTGGATCGCAGACGAAGTCGCGGGCAACAGCTAGTTTCTACTATTTTTGTAGTTTAAAAGTTCTTTCACATAAGGAAGGCTGAGCGGGATACAAGCTGGCACGTACGAGGTACGACAGGGTCACGGATTTAATTGGTACGACGACGCGTCGCACCGGTGTCCTTTTACATATCTTTAAGTCGGACTGGAATTCGATAATCGATTTAAGGTATTCATCATCAACCTTTTTCAACCCATTGTATTGTGTCTCCTCTCGTCAAAATCCCAGGAAAAGGTAGTAAAATGCGCGCCATGTTTTCGATCCAAATCCACGCATGGTCACACGAATGCGTGGCTGTCAAACAAATTGTAACGCGTAGTAACAGTCAGTCCCTAGAAGCCCGTACTCACCGCATCAGCGCTCGAGTGGGTGCCGCGCCAACCTAGCGCGACCCCTATAGGTAGTATTACGTAAGCTAGCCTCCGATAGACACGCACATACGCTCGCTCTGGCCGCGCTCCGTCTCGGTTCTCAAAATTACTTAGTTTTTATAATTAAACATTGTTAATTTTGTAATCATTGTTCATCCTTCTTAATTACCTAATTTTACATTACATCGTACATAAACTAATTGTACTGCAGTTTGATTGTTTCTTACCCTATAAAATGAACCGTGCAGCTAACGCGTACCTCTCCGTACATATTCTATGTAGTACGTTGTAATGGACGGTCCAGTGTACGTCTGGGTCAGCAATGCTCGATAAGTAGGTATTATGAAAAACTATTCCCACAATACCCAAAATAAGTTTATTCATATTATGCCTCATATGGGGATAAGTACGACGTGAGCGAGAACGAGTGTTGAGAGAGAAAAAGAAGTAGCAAAATGGCGGTGTGCGTTGTTGCTGTGTAAAGACGTAGCTGAAAAGTTTAACGTAAAACCAGTTGTTATAATAATAATAATCATAACCCCACCGCTGTATCTCTACGTTGACGTCGTGGTGGGGCTTGCGCGCTCCAAACTTAAGGTCTGTGCCGGTAGAGTTTACTTTGCCGAAACGGGTCTAGGATGAGGAGCCAGACCAAGAGAGATACAGAAACCCGCAGGGCAGCATGTGGCGAGCTGTTGGGCAGTAGCGATCTCACGGACCCTATCTCCCGAGAGAAATCTTGTCCTCATCTCTGGCTTGCCTTTATTGGCCGGCTGGAGTGAACACTAACGAGGAACAGAGCTCCCACCTCTTTCTTGCCTTTATTGGCCGGCTTGAGTGGATATTTGCAAGAGCAAACGTGCTCGGAGGAAGGAAGTATTCCAGTAAGGTGCTGGTAGGGATCTTGACCGTACTTCCGGGATTGTCCTGATAGCCGTGGAATACCTCTCCACTCCTCAAGCATCTCAGGAAGTGTTGCCCCCTTGTCACTACATCACTATGTGCTAGCGGCCGTTCCCGGGGCCCATTATTGAGTGTGCAAGTCACCCCCTGCCATTTTATCCGTGTATAATATATAACATTGGTCAGGCAGGGGACACAGTTCTTCCATAGTTCAAGTAACCCAATCCACTTTAGCCACCCAGACCCATAGCCCAATTTGTTTTGTTTTCACGCACAATAATAGTCCTGCACCAACCGGGGGTTGTCCTTGGGTGCACTTGCATAATGCATACAGGGATTTTCGTCGGTTGGTGCCTCCTTATCATTTAAAATTATTTAAGGGGCCTCTGCGAGTTGGCTTCGGCTTCTCGTACACCTTCCAAAGGTCCGGGACCCCAGGGTCCCGAGAAATGTAAAATAATAATAATAATAATATAATAATATCCTGGGACATTTCACACACGGTCATCTAATCCCAAACTAAGCAGAGCTTGTACTATGGAAACCAGATAACTGATATACTACATACACTACTTTTTTTTTGTTATCAATCCAGGCGATTGATTTCCCACACTTTCGTAGCTCCGTGCCCCGTCTGCTCATTACTCCGTGGAAGACGTTAGGTTCTGTTCGACGGTGGCGCCCCCAAGCGGCGTTCGACTTTTTGCTATTATTCAATTACACCCGTCGCCCGTCGGATACTAATTAATGGTTTTCTAATTAATGTTTACTCTAATTGAAATTGTTTTTTTCTTAATCGCTGATGCTGTGTAACGGAAAATGCTGGGTCATGTTTTTGTGTGTTACGAATTATTAGATAAAATGTTTCGCATGACCTAAAACAAAAAATGTACATATAATTATTAAGGATTTGTTTTAAAGGCACAGACAGAAAAAGAAAGATACAGGAAAGAAAGGAGAGGAAAGGGACAGGCGTGACGCAACTCTAGCCTAACAATTTCATTGAAATTTCAACATTGAAATTGTTCTAACAGATTTGCGTTGCACGCGTTATAGGATCATGGTTGTACTTACGGTTGCACTAGTCGGCGGCTCGAACTCGTTGGTGGCGTGGCTTATATGCATTCTATTTAGTTCATTTATTTATATAGTATTTATTTATTTATTATTTGCATAGCTTTTATTTATTTAGTGAAATAGACGATATACGCGTTTTCGTTATAAATCATAACGAAAACGAGCGCGTATAATTTCATGAACAGACCTTTAGGCGTACTCGTATACATATTAAGGAAAACTACGGGATGTTTTTATTCAAAATAAAGTTATTTGAATTTTTGAATAAATTTTATCTATGCTTGTACTGTAAAAATTTTGCCATTTTCATACTCCGGGAGCTATTTATTTAAACCCAAAGATGTGTTAAAATTAGTGTTGAAATATGGAAGTTTCGGCCCTCATAAATAACTTCCAAACCAATAACATTTTCCGTTTCTCTTTCCATACAGGACTAGATAATGACGAGACAAATTGATGTAATTTGTAATTTTAGTTTTGAAAGTACACGGACAAACAGACGAGCACTCACCATACTACTTTTGTATGAAAAAAGATGGACTAGCGTAACCTTAAGAACAATGCTTTTTTGACCTTACAATTTTCGTGTTCTTTAAAATGTTGAGCAGCAGAATGTGATTTTGGGAAGACTGCCTAATCTTGTTGATTGTCTTTACTGTTAGCCTGAATTATCCTACTGCTGGGCAAAGGCCCCTCTCCATGATTTCCAGCTGGTCCCACCATCTTCTACGGGGTCTGCCGTAGAAGATGGCGGGACAAGCAGGACAAAACAAAAATAACCAGTGGTCCACATCTTTGCACTGGATCGCAAACTTCTACGGGGTCTGCCATAGATTTTCTTTAATTCATGATATTTGTTTTTAACCGACTTAAAAAAAAAAGGAGGAGGTTCTCAATTCGTCGGAATCTTTTTTTTATTATTATTATTTGTTTTATGTATGTTCCCGCTTACTCAAAGACGGCTGGACCGATTTGGAAAATTATTTTTTTTGTATGAAAGTGTAAACTTTCTCGTTGGTCCCATTGTCATCAGGTCAGGATCTGAACATGGGATCCTGGAGAAATCGACGGAACTCTTAAAATATTATAGGCACACCTATAGAGATTTGGGTATATTTTATAGTAACTCGTGCATTTGTTCTTGGAAAGCACCATTTGGTCAAGTGGAACTGATGATGAAGATCACAGATGGCCACCGGAACTACTCAATAATAAGTATTTCAAGTGTTGCGATTCATATAGCTACCTACTTTAATAATGGTTGCTAAGTAATGTATGCTCATCACAATGCTTATAGTCAACAATTAACGGCCCTGCATCGGGAAAAGAAATATTTTGTAAAAGGTGATGAGCAGTTGACATTAGGATATTGTAACTTAGATAAAATTACAAACTGACCCAACAAAAAGTGAAAAATAAAAACGTTTTTCTCCAAATATATCAACCGACTTCCAAAAATACCCCACAAAGTTCAAAATAATTTTAATTTTGGAATTCGGTGGCAAAAAAGTAGAATACAGATCCAAAGACACCGACTTCCGAAATAAAAGTTATTTTTCACTTTGTGGGGTTTTTTTGGAAGTCGGTAGATATTTTTGGAAAAAAACCGTATTTTATTCACTGCCATTGTCACTAGAGATGCGTTAATGCCTTAAGTTTCTTCATAGGTTATTCCATAATCACCTACAACGCGGTGTCGCCTCTTATGTTAACATGATAAGTGAGTTAGCCGGAAGCACTGATTCGTTACTAGTTCAAAGCTGATTTGGTCTATCATCTCAGCATATCGTCAACAGCTAGTCATAACCTTCTCCTATTTGGTTACTGTTATAGAAGCTACATAAATGTATACTGGTCTGTTCTATGTTGTTTCAGGGTTCTAAACAAATGATAGTCTGATGGGGCGAGGTCTGGGGAATAAGGCGGGTGGGGTATCGTATCCCAGCCCAAGTTCTCCAACTGTTGGCGAACGGCAGATGCGGCATGAGGTCGAGCGTTATCTTGTAGTAAAACCATATTGACTCGTCTTCGTCGTTATCTTGATAGCAGCAGATAGTTTGGTGAGCTGGGTTGAATATTTCTCAGCGTTTGTAGCTTCATTGTGTAATAGTTCATAAAACAGCATGCCTTGGCCGTCCCATTGCATAAACAGCAAAGCAAAACTTTTAAGTGGTTCTTTTGACTCAGCTTCAGTTGAGTTGGTGGCGTTTCTTCTGGAGGTAGCCAAAAAGCACGAGGTGTATCGTTCTCGTAACCAGATTAAACAAAAACTCTTTACGTCGGGGTCGCAGCAAAAGTGATTGGCAGATAGCGACACGGACTGCATGATTGGCGTCTGTAAGGATGTGCGGTAGTACCCACCGAGCCAAAAGTTTTCGATACCCAAGCTCATGTAGATGGTTTTCCACGGCGTGGTGACTGCAGTTAAGTGCTTCCGCTAATTCACGAGTGGTAGCATCTGGATTCGACTGCAGTTCGCGGCGTCAATCTTCAAAATTCACTGCGGGTGGTCGTCCAGAGCGCGGCTGAGTTTCAAGGCTCCTGTCTCCTGATTAAAAACGGTCAAACCATCGGGACACCGTCGCATGGCTTGTACTTCCAGCGCCCAATGCAGTGTTGAAATGGTCCGCCGCAGCCCGCTCACTGTGGCCTAACAAGTCCTCGTATAAGTATAGTATGCGAACTTGTCGCTCGTCTATTTTTCTTAACTGACTAAACCGATCGCGAGGGCGGCTTTATATGCCCCCACATCACAAGTACCTAGAATGTTCTACAACATTCTAGAATATTATCGAAAACAATTAACTTGTAAAAGGAAAAACTGACGGTTTGAAAAAAAAAATAATCAGATTAAGGAAATTCCTCCACATAATTATCAGATTATGGGTCAGCACGACAAGGACATCAAGCTGAATCGTCTGTATACTAAGTGAAATAAATGAATATTATTCTAATGTGTCACAAGGTTTTGATTTATTTTGCGAGTATCAAACGTGTCGCATAAATGGCCGTCTTTTTTTATTGCATTGTCTTAGAAGCTTGATTTTTTAGATCTCAAAGTGACTGGTAAACCTACGTATTTTATATTAATTTCGAATTGATAACTCGGAACGCGTGGAGCGTTCCTGAGAAAAAGGGTCTTGACAGACTTATACACAAACAGACAGACAGACGGACAACGAAGTGACCCTATAAGGGTTCTGTTTTTTTCCTTTTGAGGTACGGAACCCTAAAAAAGAGTCATCCATTATTATTCATAAGAGGGCTATTCTAGAACATTCTCATTCACTTCATAACAGTATTAATACGAAGACATTAATTAGCATTTAACAACGAGGGTGTATTCACACCTCTGTAAAGTGTCAGCTTTTATGAAAGGCCATAAATTAGTGCTAAGCGGTGAACGGTGTGAGATGAAGAGAAAATGCCACTTAGACAATGTCGTAAATAGTGAAGCACTGGGTGGATTAGACGACGCGTTGTATCGGTGAGTTTTATGCTGGAATAAAAGTATGCAAATTATATGTAATTACTACTTGCCATAACAATAGTACGGAACGGCTATGATTGGTTTTGTTTGTACCAAAGTGTTCAATGTTAAATTATATACAGAGTGGCAGGGACATCGACGCGTAACCTGTTACCATGGAGTCAATGCATGATTCTAGACCCCCCTTTTTTGGGTTGGAAATCATCAAATCACTTCTCGTTTCTCGTGAAAAGGCGTGTCAGACCTTTACTAAAATCCACCCGTGTTCCTTCAGTTGCCTGTGCCAGGGCTACGGTAACTCTTTCAAACAGCCCGCGACCCAGGCAGGCATCGGCCCTAGCGGACCCCACCAGTTAATGCTTAAATCTCTTTGAGGCACACGGGCCTGGTCCTTACGCCGAGCTACCCATTGCTAGCCGTCCACAAGCCTGCGCCTACGGTGGCCGGGAGGAGGTAGGAGCGTGAGGGCGCAAAGTTTGGCTCTCCCTTTCGTGTTTCGTTTCCTCTCGCGCGAGAGATTGCCACCGCCGCCGATCGCCTCTGCGAGGACGCGGTTCTGCTCCGCCCAAGCCGGGCAGACCTCCACCGTATACTCCACTGTGTCCTCTGGGCAATCCACGCAATGGTATACCCGGGTGTTTCTTCCCGCTTATTCATAACAGGAACCTCCCGAAGCAATCGTGTTCGGTGAGGATCTGCGTCAGGCGGAAGGTGAGTATCCCGTGGCGCATCTCCAACCACTTCTCAAAGAGGGTACTTATCACCGCAATTGTGGCGTGTCCATTCTAGACGCCCAGTGTTGAAAGGTTTCGTCGTTATAGAAAAAAAAAATTGCTGTTCCATACATATTAAGCGCGTAGGTATTGCACTTTTGTGGGAAACAGCTGTTTTTTTAGCAACTGACTAAAAATTTCAACGCAAGGGGTCTAGAATCATGTAGGTACATACTGAGGCCATGGCAACAGGTTGTGCACCGACGTCCCTGCCATCCTGTATTCTTTATTCCTTATACCCATCGCTGTGGTGATGCTTAGGGTCAGGAGGAAATTTTACCAGGATTTAAAGGACATTTTAGGGTGCGATCTCCGCTTGGTCCTTCTGTTATGGTGCTCGAAGCTAATCCCCGCGACCAGAGCTGCCGTCCGCAAGCTATAATGCCGTTATCCAACAAAATAATATTTCGAGTTATGGGCAAAAAAGCGCGGAAAAATAAGAAATGAATGCCGTTTCATAACTGTAACTCATATGCGAGAGTTACCGGTATAAAAAATAGCTCTAGTTTTGCGTTTTCAAATAGCCATACTTTCACTTTTACAATTTACAGCTTACGAAACCACTACTAAAATGCCGCGAAGCTTACCTTAACGGCATTTTAGTGTTTGATTGTCATTTAATTTAAAAAATCTGTATATTACTAAACTATAATGTCGTTAAATATTTTAACGTTGTTATAGCATTACGACTCCGAGAACATACAGTATGCTAAACTTTAATGCAACTAAAGCTACCTAGCCGCTCTTTACACTGGTTAAATATGAGGATATTTTTCCAGCATTTTTTTTTTAGGTTGATTACATAGCTAAAATACCGCTATATACAAAACAGTAAAATGTAACGGCGTTTTACCTTTGGAACTGGTACAAGATAATTTGAGGAAATCAAAATAAAAAGGAGTTACCAACAGAAAAAATAGCATAAAAGTTATAAAAGTGGTTATTCACAAACATAAATCAATAATTTATGACAAAGTCTTCTTAAAAATTACTTTGTGAGGACTTAATTACATAATAATAATTGAAAATGAGATCTTAGCCAATAACTAAAAAAACAATCTTTATCTTGCGACCAATGAAGAAACAACTAAAAATATTTCAAAAAAACCTTTTTAAAAATCTAAGCCCTATCTTAGCAAAAAGTAAGAGGCACTAATTATAATTACTTACGTTTCAATGGTAGGTACGTAATAAAATATTCTGGCAAATAGAACCTGCCTACTCTCTGTTAGTTAAAAATACAAAATATTTAACAAAATCACTTTGCGATGATTTGCTTCTAATTATTGCAAATGAGATCTTATTAATGGCAAATAACTAAAAATACAAAAAAAAACCTTCATCATAAATTATAAAACATATATATAATATTTTTTTTTTTAATTTTATCGTCGATTTTACCTGAATTAGATGGTGAGTAACACAAAATATGATACTTATTTTTATTTTAAATTGTAGCTATTGTTTTTTTATGACAGAGATATTAAACTTGGTTGAATAGGTACTTACATCAAAATTGTAACCATCTATAATTATTTAAGCAACTAACGTAGTACTAGGTTAGTACTAGAGTAGTACTAGACTTTCAGGCTTGTCAAGGTTTTCTCTTATTTCTACTATAATTTATTTCACAAAAAAAAAAAAAATAACAAAAGACGACGAGAATGCCATTAGGCATAGGCATCCTCATGGTCCTTTATTGGCAATTTTTTCCAGAATATATGTTTATGGATGGGAATTATGCTGGATAGTTTTACACTAATGTCATTTTTTCTTGTAGAATCTATTGCTTTTGGCTTCGAGCGGAATTTAACTTGTAAAAGATTGGGGGTTCTTTAAATACTTGATATTCATGAATCGCAATGTTTTATATATGTCATCAAAATCATTCTTGTACATTAAGTCATAATTATTACATGTAAAGCGTACTTGACACATGTTTTTTAAGTAAGCTGGATACGAGTTTCGAACTCTTCTGGCGGATATAAAATTTGGTAAATTACAATAACTTTTGATTTATTAATTGAAGCTTCGAGCTCCCCAAAATCAAGTTTTACTTTTTTCTTCATGGCCAACTCGACTTGATGGTGCACTTGATCCGCACTCATAAACGTGTGGCCTGTTTAAACAATACAGTGTTATTTGTTCGGTAGAAATTATTTCATAGTTGACTATTTTGTCAACATTGAAATAATTGGTTACTCGTTACTTATCCATTTGGATAAGTAACGAGCATAATAACGTAAAATAAAAACGTGTGGTTATGATTACGTTTGTAAATAAATTGTAGTTTTAGTTTTCTTGCTTTTTGTTGTATAAAATATGTACCTATAATATATAAAAGAATACATATTTAATTATATCCCCTTCATGAATAGCATTAATATCATGTTCAGATGTACTCGTATTTCCGAACGAGGGACAATAGATCTCAAATATTAACTATTTAAACTTATATATTAACAGTACATATTGTACAGTTTATTGTATATTATGTATTAAATTATGTAAATAAAGCATTGATGTACATTAATGAAGTATTTTTAACCGACTTCCAAAAGGAGGAGGTTCTCTATTTGTTTGTATTTTTTTTTTTGTATGTTTGTTACGCTATTAATCAAAGACGGATGGACCGATTTGGAAAATTCTTTTTTTGTTTGAAAGGGTATACTTCCGAGGTGGTCCCATATAAATTTTATTAACTTTGCTGGGGGAGTTTTTGAGTTAGCTTCAATAATGCGTATATTTCCCACATATTTTATGTGGATGATGTGATGATGTTTTAATAACTTCCTATCACTGTTATTTACATGGCTATATATCTACAATTATTGTGCTCAATTATGTATTCGAATTTGTGTGGGGTAGGTTCCACCACTAAAAAGTGAAAAATAAAAACTTTTTAGCAAAAAATAAAACCGACTTAAACCGAATTAAAGTTATTTTTCACTTTGTAGTGTTTTGTTTTGGAAGTCGGTTTTATTTTTTGCTAAAAAGTTTTTATTTATTATTCACCCTTCAGAAAAATCTCATTTAAAAAAGTAAGGTAATGACCGCGCTTGTAGGGCGCTTGGACCACCGTGCGCTGGTGGTGAGTGCCCTGAATTTATCCCTCCAATCACCCTAAACGGAGTGAATCTCAATCAGGTGTATCAATTTATGTACCTGGGGCACTTTTGGGGCGACGACCTTAAGGACGATATTGATATAGAAAGGGAGCGTAGGGCTTTGACGATCCGCGGGAACATGCTGGCTGGTTCAGGTCAGGTCAAAGTTACGATCTTCAAGGCCACATACACCAGAAGATCGCTAAATACCCTACGTATTCAGTATAACAACATTTTCAGGATGATGTTGGAAGTTCCCCGTTTTAGTAGTGCCACCGAAATGTTCGCGCAGATCCGGACTGATGGCTTTCATGCCGTCATTCGTAAAAAAGCTGCGTCTCTAGTGAGGAGGGTGACGGGGAGTAACAACAGCATCCTGAAAAATGTTTCTGAAGAAGTGCATGCACCTATACGGAGGCATCTCGTGCAGGCGATGACTGAGATAGAAGATGGACACTCCGTGACTCGTGGTCGCCCTCACGGTTTGCCTCTCATGTACGCTGTACTAGTTGTTGTGTGTGAATCGCTGTGTTGAATTAGCATGAGTAAACGTACTAATATAGTTTTAAGTGTGTTTACTAACAGACGGACTTACGTAGTCTGAAAATAAATTATTTGAATTTGGTATAATTTCAAGACGAAGAGTCAAAAAAGAAACCACAGCGATCGGTACTGCAATCACTAATCACAAGGCACTGTAGTGCCTTGTGATTAGTGATTGCAGTACCGAAAAATAACGTTGCAATTAGTGTACTAATTGCAACGTTATTTTTTTAATCTTCTTTATAATTCGCAACATTACAACCGTGCCCAACGCCAACGTTAGAAACGCTCGTTTCCTTCTCTCAGTGCGTTCCAACAAAAACGCGACCCACCTGTTTTGTTAATTAAGCATATTTAATTAAACACCCTTCAGACTTCCACCGATGTTGATACTTACATGGCTTTGAATTTGAAACAAAGTAGGTTAGTATTATTCGTGGTTTGTTGCGCCACTTCTTCTTCCCAGCTAAAGCACTGAAGTCGTGAAGAGCGGGCGTTTTGGGGGACGGTCTTCGGTAATTTAGACATTCAAGAAGTGCTGATCGTCAGCAACCTAATTTGAATAGATGTCTTTGATTTGATTTGAATCGTTTATTTAGGTACACTTGACAGTTCTTAAATACAATATATAGGTATCTACCTATATATTGTATGGAATGGAAACCAGATAACTGATATACATACTTATATAGATAATTACATCCAGACTCAGAACAAACAGACATGTTCATGCACACAAATGTTTGTCCTGGATGGGAATCGAACCCACGACCTGCGGCATGATAGGTGGTACGAGTATCTTAACCAACCACGCCAACTGCTAATATACTGTACAAGTCATCAACATCTGCTAACCTTTTCCACACTACGTTGGGGTCAGCTTCCAGTCAAGCCAGATGCAGCTGTGTACCAGAGCGACTGACTAACTGACCTCCACAACTCAGTTACTGGGTATCACGATACCCCTTGGTGGTTGGAGACTGGTTCTCAGACTTTCAGGCTTCTGACGACCCGTAAAGACTGTCAAATATCAACGGATGACAGCCGGGACCAACGGCTTAACGTGCTTTCCGAGGCATGGAATTATCAAAAAATTCGTCCGCTGTCAGTAGGAAAAGTGCAAGGTTGTTACATTTGCGGGACCTGCAGCAGCCGCCCCAGCACAGCCCGCCGTGCTAGGAAGATGAGATGGCACGAGGGTGTCGATACAGGTTCATTATGATTTTAGTACCTAGTACTTAGTAGTGCTCTTTATAAAGTACTTTATCCCTGGAAAGTACTGTCACTATACTTATTTGTGCCGCTAAATAGCGTTACTGTATTCCGGTCGGAAGGGTTACGGGTGCTGTTGTAATTACAGGCAAATGCCACTTTACAGGTAAGTCTCTGGGATATCAACGTAAAATAAAGCGCATGTCCATGGTAACAGTTTGACATTGACAGCGCTGGTGATACGTAGTAGCACAGATTAATACAGATAGGACCCTCCGCAGTTTATGGATGACGCTACAAGTACGCGGCGGGCCTATATCACGGGGCCATTTCTGTAGGACTGCCGCGGTCAGAAGGTGTAAGAGTTACGCGTTAGAAAGAGAGGCAACTTGTAGGTGAATATAACTGTAGGTAATAAGCGTTGTGCTACCTGAACTGCACTTTATTATGTCGTAGCAAGAGTTGACTTTTATTAAAATGATTTTGCGGAGTGTCCCATCTGAATTAATCTGTGGTAAGAGTAGTTTTTGTATTTAGAGTGTTACTACTGACGTAAGTCCGGACATCGAGATAATGCGTTCCTGACCCCTGTCAGTTGGAATATTTTTAGTTGTAATAAGGATAAAATTCGCAAAGCACATATTTCGTTAGTAGGAAACTACCATCACGGATAACTCGCACTGGTCAAAGACTTTCGTCTTCAGACATTGCGGTATGTGGGACGAGAAGACAGTTGCGTAGCTTCCCGAATGCTGCTCAGACGTGTGGGATTCGACGATTGACCTCTTTCTCGAAGTTGAGCCTACCAAGCTAGACAGTTTGTCCTAGGTAAACATACTCGTCCACAACTTAGAGTGTAGCGTACTCATGAGCGTGGGTGTTACATGGTCATTTGACATGACCTTTGTCTTCTCCATGTTCATTTTAAGACCACAAACGCTGAGCCTCTGCTCAGCTCAGCTGTTTATCGTCTGACCACCT
Organism: Dicycla oo; assembly: GCA_948252095.1. Lineage (NCBI taxonomy): Eukaryota > Metazoa > Arthropoda > Insecta > Lepidoptera > Noctuidae > Dicycla > Dicycla oo. Next base: position 12,903,356 of record OX411729.1, on the reverse strand, counting down.
CAATCAATCAATCAATCAGTTTATTTGTGAAACATAGGTGTTTACATAAAATAGGGGGTGCGCTATGTTTTGTCATAATTAAGACATACAAATTTATAAGTGACCCATTAGGTGTCATTACATTATGCCATTCAAAAATACTATATTATATATATGTATATTTTAAATTAATTAATAGATGAAAAGAAAAAATTAAAAAAGAGAAACATCAAAACAATAAAATTAATAGAAAGGTAAAAAATGCATCATTATAATGATTGGTCGTTAAAAAATTCGTCAACAGTATAATAACATTTGTCAATTAATAATTTCATAACAGCTTTTTTAAACTTATATAATGTCATATTTTTTATGTCATCAGGAATTTTATTAAACACTTTAGGTGCCATACCAAAAAAACTTTTTTGCATCAATGCGGTCTTACATTTTAGATGACATAGTTTATTTACGTATTGGGCACGCAATGGAGCATTTCTAGTGGAAGATATTTTTTCAAATAATTGTGTGTTTCTTTTCACAAACAACGCAGTTTCCATTATGTATAATGCTGGAAGGGTCAGTATTTTTAAAGACTTAAAATAGGGTCTACAGCTATCCGTTGTTTTTATATTACACATTGCTCTGACACGTCTTTTTTGCATCCTAAATATAAGCTCACGGTCAGTCGACTGCCCCCAAAAAATTACGCCATATCGCACCCGCGCTTCCCGAGACCTACCTCTCTAGGCAGGACTTCGGTCTTCTGTATATCCTGCCGCATCGTATGTATGTGATCTACGTTGCTAAAGCCTTTAAGGACACTGGCTTGTTAGAGAAATCGTCAAACCCGCGTGTATGACGGTTCGTGATAACTATAGAAAACAGCTTCTAGACACATTATGCCTCAGAAGTGAGTTGGGTTCATTGTCGCCCTTCTTAAAACCACACCTCTGTTCCATGCCGGTGACGTTTTGCCCTCTATGCTTCTGTAGGGCCTTAAGAACGTGTTTTCCTCCAGCCCATAGGAGTTCAGCCGTAATTTCGTCATCACCCAGCGCCTTGTTGTTTTCCAACTGCTTCAGAGCCACCATAATCTCGTACGTCGTAAATAAAATCATGTAACATTAATTACTAGCTGACCCGATAAACGTGTCCTGTCAAAATTTTAATAATTTATCCAATATTCCCATAGAAAATGCACCTTCAGTTTTTCCGAATTTTCCAATTTTCTCGGCAAGTTTTAAAACATTTTCTTTCATACAAACATACCTTTTCCTGACAATAATAAACACAATAAAAATAATTAGGCAAATAGGTGCAACCGTTCTGAAGTTATGCGCATACGTACATTTTGGCGATTCATTTATATATGTTTATATATATATATATGTACAGAGATTAATAAAGACCATCTCAATTATTTGCTTATCATCTACCATTGTGTACAAGCATACAAACTCAATGCAGCTGTCAACGGAAGACAATGTATTTGACTACCAAATACAATACTAACATAAATTAACATAAAACTTGAATATTGATGCGTAGGCGACGGTTTTATACAAAGCAATGGCCTCGACGTGAAACATTCCACTGCTTGCAGTTGTAATTTCTATTTAAAGTGAAAATAAAATGTGGAGACAACAATACGACAGTAAAAAATAAATGAAAACACTGGCAAAACGAACACATAATAGTATTTATCTACCCATCAATAAATCCTCTATAAAAGTTTCTGAAAGAGTGAGCTTATTGCCAACATTAAAACAACCAGTGTCAGTAACCATAATACCATACAAACGAGTGTTATATGTAATGTTGTACTAAATTTCATTATGCAACTCCCACATAGTACTCTTTTATACGTATATAGGGTGACTGTAATTAGTGACCGAAACACATGATTGTACTCATGGTAACAAACAACTTTTACTATGGGACCAAACCTGAAATCGCGAAAAAACAATCTGCTGTTCCCACATGTTATGCAAACATCAATGTACCGAAACAGCTGATTTTTATCATGAGTACAATCACGTGTTTAAGTATCGGTCACTAAATTACCAGTCACTCTATATAGGCAACTCCTTTGCTTTTTCGATCCATTCCTTACTCATCAAACAGCCACATTCTCACTACTAAATTCGTGGTATCTTTATGAATTTCAAAAAAAGAACATTGTCAAGCACGCGCGTTTCACTACCACCACGCCGTAATTAAAAATAAAATAAAAAACTTATACATATTTTGTTTATATTAGATACTCAGCAATTAAACTTCCCATAAATTTACATAGAGTTCTTACAACACTGTACACCCTATGGTGTCAGAACATTTTATAGAGGATTCATATCATGGGTGTAGATAAAGTCTTGTATGCAACTGTACATAATGAGGTACTGAAACACTCATGTGATACTATTATCCCTATAAACCCACATTCGTGTTTTAATACCCCTTGTTATACTACAGTTGCATAAATAACTATTAGCTAACTATCAAATAAATCCTAGTATCGAAAATAAACAAAAACTGATGTTAAATTGCCATGTGTTACCATCATCCGGACACAAATCTGGACTCCAGGCTGCTACTGAGAAATTCCTGATGGAAAATCCCCAATAAACACTTTGCCCGACCTGGAAATTGAACCCAGCATAGGTTCCCAACCTTTTATGGACTACCTTTACAAGAAAAAAAAATCCAGGGGGCGTTGGATTTTTTTTCTTACATAATAGTTAATTATACCAATTTAATATGTCTATTAATAATCACAAATTAAAAATTAATTCTCTCTCTGACTAATGGTGCCACAGGAAAGGCTCCAGAGCCCACTAGGGGGCGGTACCGCTCCGTTGGAAACCTTTAATGCTTATATTGCTTAGCCCTAGCACTTGCCAATGTCTTCAGAAATGGGCTGAAAACTTTCAAAAAGATCTCCTAATGTTTTGCGTAAAATAAAATAATTCCAAATCTTCCTTACCATGTCTACATACAGTTATGTATGTAGTTATGTATAACGCTTAATCTTTCAAAGCAGGTGCTTAATAACTTAGGTCTCGTAACTAAGTTTGGAACTTTGTTTCGGTTGCAAACTGTTACAAGTTAGCAACTTTACTTTGATTACAAAACTTACACTTATGTCATACTTAAACAGGTAATGCGTTAGTTATTACTTCGTGGTTTGTAGCTTACAATAGAAATTCTCTTCCCTTTTTCGAGATTTTCTGATACAGAACACAGGTTAAAGTCTGTTTCAAAAGTTTCGGATGAAAATGTAAACAAATGAATCACAAAACGTACAATTGGTTTGCCAATTTGTAGTGCCACTTAAAAATTGAGTGCTTTGATTAGATTATTAGAATACTCCCTCGAAATTCTAATTTTAAATCACCTCGTGAGGTGCGCACATTATGACACAATATTTTCTCATACAAAATGGATATACATTAACAAACGTTCTGCTCTTCAAGTATCCTAGAGTGTTCTAAGATTAAACACAACGTCAATACACGGTCAATAGAACTGTATACAACTAGGATACAACGACTGTTCCCGTCTTGCGTACGACGTGTTCAGACGTTGCGCGTTCAGACGTTATTGTTGTCGTCTACTATACACTCGCAAGTGCGGCGAGTGTATCGTAGACGACAACTAAGTCGACAACAAAGCCACCAAAATTTGATTTGTTGTGGCTCTAGATATTTGACACTTACAAGTGTTGCGGCGCAAAAGTTGGAATTTACTATGGTTTCCTGGCGTTGTGAGACGTAGTGCAAATAATATAACAGTTTTATTAGACGTGAATTAGACGTTGTGTTGATAATACATTGTACAAATTTGACGGTATAATAATAATAATAACTTGACGCCCTGGATAGGAGGGTCCGTACACTGTTGACCGCAAACCGGATGCATCACCCACGTTAATCGGTGATGAGACTGTACATCCTGCGGAAGTGCGGGGGTCGTGGCTTTTTAAATGCTAAAACTCTCCACAACCGCGAGGTGTGCAGCCTGAGAGGATATTTTTTAAAAGCCGAATTGGGTATGCACCGTGGTATCTGGTCACAGTGGATAAGGGACTCACCCCGCTCTCCATGGCTAAAGAGAACTGGCGCAAACCTGTAGTACTTACTACCGTTGACCGGTAATGCAAAGCAAGGAGCTTCACGGGCGCTTCTATCGGACTCTTCATGAACCCGGTGTAGATTTCTTAGCGCCCGTATCCTGGCTACGTTTCGGTGACGTTTTCGGGAAAACTGAAGGTTTCGTTTGTGCAATTATGGACGAATTTATCTTGACGACTAACTACCGGAGACATATTACGAAAGACGGGACGGTTGATGTGTGTCGGGCATGCCACCGTCCGGGTGAGTCCATCAGATATATTATCTCTGGTTGTTCTCGTCTGGCTAACGGCGAGTACTTGCACATGCATAACCAAGTGGCCAGGATTATTCACCAGCAACTTGCTTTGAAATATAAACTTGTGGATTCTGAGGTACCGTATTACAAGTATGTGCCCGACCCAGTTCTCGAAAATGACCATGTCACGTTGTACTGGGATCGGTCTATCATTACTGACAGGACTATTGTCGCCAATAAGCCTGATACAGTGGTGATTAGTGCGCCGCGCAATGAATTTCGATGTTACCATTCCACATGACAAGAACCTCGTGAAAGCAGAGAAAGAGAAACAAATGAAGTATCTCGACTTAGTACACGAAGTTGTTGACATGTGGAATGTGAGCTCGGCTCTCATTGTGCCGATTGTAGTAACGGCCAATGGCCTGATGGCCGAAAGTCTCGCTCAACATCTCTCGAGGCTCTCGTTAGGCGGTATTGGATCAAGGGCCAGATTCAGAAGGCAGTACTTCTCGATACGGCTCGCATTGTGAGGAGGTTCCTGTCTCTGCAGCCCTAACCACCGGTAGCTTGGACTTTGCTTACGCTACCGGCGGACCACTATTTTTTATATTTTTAAATGTTTTTTACAAAAATATGTAAAAATGTATTCAATAGTTTAGAAAATAAATAAAGGACATAATAATAGTAATTTTCTTTATTCAAGTAACAAGGACTCATTTTCTTAGTAAACTTAAGAACTCATCATCTGCCCAGCCTTTTCCCAACGATGTTGGGGTCTCCTTCCAATCTAACCGTATTCAGCTGTATACCAGTATTTTACATCGAGCGACTGCCTATCTGACCTCCACAACCCAGTTACTGGGTATTACGATACCCCTTAGTAAGACTGGTTGTCATACTGTCAGGCTTCTGACGACCCGTAACGACTGTCAAAGATCCACGAATGACAGCCGGGACTAACGGCTTAACGTGCTTTCCAAGGCACGGAGGGATCTTGGTATGTAAAGATGGTCACCCATCCACGTACCAACCGCGGCAAGCGAAGCTTAACCGGATCGATCGACCCGTGCGGCTGTAATTACTTAGCCTTCTTAAGTAAACTTATGAACTATGTTAGTTTATTTAATTTAAATTCATATTTATTTCATCCCATGAGCCTGCTAGCGTTCGTTTTCAGGATATTGTTGGAGCTGGCCCGCATTCCGCGCACCAGGGATGCACACCTGATTCGCATCGTTGCGTAAAACCAATTTATAAGACGTTGCTGGACCGAACGTGTTAAAAACGTTTTTGACTTGACAATTAAAGTTACCTTTACACCCACATTTCGCCTGTAATAGGGGGGAAGCCACACCCATACAGCAGCTAGAATGATTTTATGAATGTGCCAAATGGTGTCGGAATGTATTTTCCGCTTACCAGAAAAGTTTTTTCCTCATCGAGTAGTCGATAGGTACTTCGTACAACTTTCGTAATTTACTTACTATACATGTTTGTAGGACATATGCCTTACTGGTGATTTTCTTCCACAGTGTTTTTGAAAAAGGTCAGGGGTGTCTAAGACGACGTGTGAACGTTAACGAAGCAAAAAGAGTATGTAGGGATCGTAGCAGGTGGCGTGCTGTAGTTTCTGCCTACACTCTTTTTTTTTGTGGATGGGAAATCATGAAATAACTTCTCCCGCTCTGGGTGGAGCGGGAGGGCGTGACAGACTTCTACTGATTAAAACCCACCCGTGTTCCTTCAGTTGCCTGTGCCAGGGCCACGGTAACTCTTTCGAACAACCCGCAACCCTGGCGAATTCTGCCTACACCCTTAGGAAGAAGGCGTGAGTTTCTGTATGTATATGAGTACCTGCTTGTGAATGTAAGTATACATACATAACATCTGTATAACTTATTTTATGTCATAGTGGTTTATATAAACCGTCAATAACAGCGAGTGAAATCACAATGAATATGTCTTTTTATAGTCAAAAAGCGCGGAGGATCTTGCGTTCTTGGTAAAATAGGCCTAGAGTATTAAGAACTAACAGAGATCTCACGCCATTCAAAAACAACACTGCAGAATCGAACTAGTCTGCCAAAAAATAATCGTTATTTGTATATACAGGCCACCGAAAATTAACAACCTATGAAAAACCTAACTTATGTTGTTCTAAAAACTCGAAATTGTTATGAAAACTTCTTGTTTTAACTCTAGTAAAAAAGTTGTTCTATGCGGGGGGGGGACGTCTGAATTGATACTTTAAAAAATAATATTGTAGAATGTCCTTAGACTTTGAATGTTTTCTTTTGGGCTGCAATCTTATGCTGGAACTGAGGCAACCAACTAGATTGTGTGGTAATAGATGCATTGATAACTTTGCTCACAATTCTCGTTAAAAATGTAAAAGTAATTGATTTGAGTCTTTCAGATCAGACGGCGGAAACTCTGCAAATTAAAGTAAATAAAACATATAGTTTGAAATCTTGGCGAAATAAGAAACGAGATTTGTGTTGTTACAGTTTGTTGAATGACCTTTGCTTTCCATAAAAATGATCATAGTTATTATACAACCGTATAAAAAAGTTAAATGGGTCTCTAGAGGAATACGTGTGTGCAGTAAAAAGCAACGTCACCTTTTATGGCGATCAGACTGACTAATTAGTCAAAATAAAAATAAATTTAAAGACTACTCAAACAAAATTTATTTCATACCCTGCGAGAGAATCCCCAGAATTTGCAGACTTTATAATAATTGCGATGAATCAATAAATATTTTTTCCATAACACTTCAAAAATTCAAGCGCCAAGTCCATCAAAACTAACCACCATATTGACTTTTTTTCTTTTTTCTGTCATTTTTGTATTTACTGTATTTGTAAAGCCACCCAGTGTCGCTGAAAGTGTTATTTCTTCATTGTTATTCTATTTTTTTAATGCTATAATTTAGTATTTTTGCATGCTGTGCATATCGCATTATATTGTATACTAAGCTTGTATCATGTTGCTTGTATTAGTTGAATAAATTGTAGATAGGCCAATAAATAAATAAAGAAGAGCAGGCATAACTCAGGATGAACGAATTGCGTAGGCCTGACACTCCGCTAAGTGTGAGTCAAATTATACATTAAGGTGTGCCAATGTGCACTCACAAATACTACGTTGTCCTGTTTAAACCTCGTCAATCAAAACCTGACGGAAAAGATTGACGAGCCTCCTATTAGCAAACAATATGATGAGACAATTCTCATCAAACCAGAAGGGGTTTAATAAATTAAAGCCTCAAACAATAACGGCTTACACTTCATCGTACTGTATGGAGTCAGAGGAAAAGGAAGTCAGAACTGTATAAGATTGACCGTTCCTAACACATGACCTTACTCCAAAGGTAAAAATCATCACATAATGTCAAAAATTTCTAGTCCGTACCTAACCGTACCAAATGTGTCAACCTGACACTGTTTGCAAACGCTATGCCCTGTTAGCAAAAATGGACAGCACAGAGTGAATTACCCTCCCTCCGAGAAGGAACTCAGTTCGCAAAAAAATGTCGAGGGTTCACGGGCTATTTGTATTAAGCGACATCCTGGCCTATTTTGAGTTATAATCATATTCAGTAATAATCTACCTGCATTAAAAAGTGAAAAACGTAAAAAACTAAGATAGACACTATTGATATTTCTTAAAAAATATTGATACTTTTTTTACAATGTTCTTTTTTCCGAATAATTAAACTTTGAATTGCTCTCCTGTAAAGTTCCAAAAATGTCGCTTAATACAAATAGCCCGTGAACCCTCGATATTATCCAGAACCTTGGAGTATTTTCAACCTAATCATCGCGAAGAGAAAAATAAATTAATCTGATGTCGTGGTTCCTTGGCACACCCTTCCTCTGCTCGGTAGTTCATCAGAATATGAAACAAAATTGAATGAATAATACTTCATGAACTGCTGATCTCACAAAAGTAACGCAGTGACATGGTAAAACTGAAAACAATGACAATGACCATTAGATTATTTTTAGAAGAAAAAGTTCCCATCTATTAATATTAAAAAGTTTACAACTTAATAGATGTACACTTTCAAAGAGGTTAAGAGATGTTTTTATTGACAGTATTGATATAATATCAATAAAAACCTCTTTTCATTCAATTTTAAAAATTTATGCTTTAAAATGGAAAACTTTTTTATAAAATATCTATTGGTTTTGTGGACATTCTTAAATTGTTTACTTTGGGAATGAAGTTTTTAATTTTAGTTTTTCTGACAGATACACTCCTTTTTTTCTTAGTGTGTTTCTTACATTATATAAAGCACTTTGGTGTCGTAATGCGATGTTAAGAAGCTCATCATTTAAGTATTTTCTTTCACTGCAATAAATCCCAAAACAATAACGGCCTCCAACTGCATGAGATTCTTTGGAGGCAAAATAGGTCTTTCCATATTTTTAAGAGTCCACTTTTAAGCAGTCGGGTTTTTTTATTTTTATTTTATTTAACTACTACACTATAATATAATATTATGATTATAAACTCTTTATTCAATCTTACCTCACTAACCAAATTTACTTCCGGCGGTTTGTACGCACACATCAACAATTCAACTCAATGTCAACGATTTAATAGAAATGTCTTGCATTGAATTGCATTGAATTTTGCAAGTGATTGACTGACACAGGTATTGCAAACTCATGTGAAGCTACTGCCTGCTGCTAAGAGGTTTTTTAGATCCCATTTTCATGATTGGCTTTTTATGGAGACCAGCACCGAAATGAAAAAAAACTACATTTTTGACAAGCTTTTCATATTGATTGTCGAATAGAAAAAACGTGTCTGTCAACAAGCTTCCATAGTGATCCATACAAACACTGATGATCGTGCCTAAAAAAACCGGCCAAGTGCGTATCGGCGTGCAATGAAGGGTTTCGTAGTTGAAAAGAATTAATCCCAAACTTAACACTGTATTTGAAAAATATGTTCTGCCATACGTCACGGTCAATTCTCCAACTGCAAAAAGTTTGTAATCGCAAAAACTATTTTTTATATGTTAAAACTACAAATTAGCGTTTTTCGTACTTTTTCTTATACTACTGCTTTGAGCCTTGCTTCTTGCCAAATTGTATGATTCTAGGTCAACGGGAAGTACCCGGGAAGAATAGGTTTTGATTTACTTGCGAGTATCAAAATATGTCGCATGTTTTTCGCCTTGGCCTAATTGCGTTGACTTAGGAGCTTAATTTTTTTAGAGCTCCAAGAGACCTACGTATTTGATATAAATTTTAACTTTATACCTCCACGTGTCCTTGAGAAAAAGGGTCTTAACAGACTGACAGGCAGACAGACGGACAACGAAGTGATCCTATAAGGTTTCCGTTTTTTGTCTGTTTGAAATACGGAACCCTAAAAACGTGTCGGTCAACAAGGTTGTGATCCATACACCGACGACCGTGCTGACACACGGCGAATAAACTGTAGTTTTTCACTGCTAGAAAAACGTGTGTGTACAAAGAGCCTATTGCACCCGTAGAAAAAAATTCATTGGATTAGTACCAACAAAAGTAGGCTGAATTAGTGTTACCTTGACTAGACGTCAACTGTCAAAACATTAGACATTCGCACGCAGAATGGTATCATGACCTTTGCCATTTTAAAATAAGAAAATAATTATTTTTAACACCATAGACCAGGGTGATTCATTTGTTTCTGGCGGCAATATAACCGTATCTTCGTTTTTATATTAGGAACTAGCTGACCCGACAGATGTTGCCCTGTCTGAATTTCAATATGGTAGTATTGAGTTCATACAAAAATCTCATAGAAAAAAAACTCTGCGCTTACCAACGACTAGCATTTCATTTTCATTTATACATAAATAGAAGACTTTTAAATTACGCTCTAGACGCTCGTTGCTCCAAGAAATGATGCTCCATGGACTTGTACATAATAATATTGATTGCTCTGAATTGATAAGTAAAATATGCTTTTTTGTACCTAGAATAGTAATGAGACGAGAGGCGCGCACTTATCCACTGTTTGCTACAACTCCCTGTCGTACAAATGCAGGAGAGAAAGTGCCACTCCAAGAATTGGTTAAGCTTACAATAATTTTAACGATATATATGTATTTGGCGCTTAATAATTTGTTTTTTTAATTAAATTTATGTTCAGTAAGGACTGAACATAAATTTTATTAAAAAAACAAAATATTAAGCGCCTTGCTCAATTTTTTAAATTATTATGTATTATTTAAGTATGTATTAACTTATTAACTGGCTTATTCCCAAAGTACTCCAAAAAGTGTTCCCAAACTACTCCATGAAAAATATAATATTTGTAATTAAGTTTCATTCTACTCCATGATAATATTAAAATGTTCTCAAAGTACCCCAATTTAAACAAAAAGCTAATTTAAATATGTACTGGATTTTTATGTTGCATTTTACTATAAAAGGGTAGCTCACGTACAGTCAGGCTCAAAAGTTTTGCAAATATATTTTAAGTATAGAGAAAATTTTAATTAAAAGACTTTATAATATAATTCAACAATTAAAAATATTCAAAAATCAACTAATAAAATTTAAAAAAAACTGGGGCTCTGGATTCAGAAGTCTAAAAAGCATGAAAAACAAATAATAAGGCGCGTCGCCCACACGAGCTAGAGTCAAAGCGGCGCGTCGCGGCCCAGGCGTGCGGTGCAGGGGTGCGGGGGTGGGGACGGAGGGTGCGGGGGGTTTTCCACGCTTCCCCCATCCCCCGCACCCCTGCACCGCACGCCCGCCCCACGACCGGCGCTACCTACCGACCCTAGCTCGTGTGAGCGATGCGCCTAAAACATCTAAAATTATATCTGGCAATTAAGCCTAAAATATTTTAAAAATTCGACCAATAGTATTATCATTTGAAATTTCACATAATATGGTAAAAAATACTTATAAATCACCGTTGCGCGCCGACAAAAAAATGTTCGACATCGTGGTAGGGGGCGTCGCGGGGGAAAGGGCTGCGCGTGAGTCGGTAATTATCGAGTTTATCCGATAGATGACGAACAATAAATATTATGATCCTATAATAGACTTTAATCTCACTATGCTATGATTACAAATTGTTTGCGAACTAGGGATTATCGTAAAAAGCCTACAATTCTAAATATGCATTGACAACAAACAACAAAATGCAAAACTTAGATTTTTCTTTTAAGAATTTTTGTGACTGACTGTAATGAAATATTTTTATAGGTAATTATGTAGATGGAACAGTTTGAGAATTGATAACGAATAATCGAGAATAATACTTTGAGAATAATTCCAGATACCTATGGAGCAGAATGGGAACAAAATAATAATAATTCCTTGGAGTAACTTGGGAATTAATGTATGAGATTCTTATCTTTTTAGAACATAAGAATGGAGTACTTTGGAAATAAGCCGTATTAACTATTAGATTTTAATATAGCGAACAAATTGCATTGTTGTTATACATATATTGATTTTATTTAATTTTACCATAACTGTATCTAATATAATCATCTCAAACGTAGTTGATTGTACGTTTACTTATAGCATAGGTACTGTGTAACTAGGTATAATATAAAATGTACGATTGTTTGTTTTCCCAAATAAAATAAAAAGAAAATATGTAGATAAATTAGTATTACTTCTTATCCACTTTTCTGTGCCTATAAAAGAATAGTATTTCTATATTTTAGTCTATTCTCAACACAAGCCACTCGTTTAACACTTATGGTAATTCAAAGTGGCAGGTCAGGGGATGGTTCGATACGAACTGAAAACATGTAATTAACAAACAAAGCGGCTGTAATGCCGTAATTGTTGTGTGAGAAATTCTGCACTTGAAGAAGTGTCTAGAACTGTCTAGTTGAGGCAAGTTGTTTGAGTTGTAACAAATAATTGTATTGGTGTTTGAAAATGATTTTAGATGTATGATTTTATGTGTATTTATCAAGCTCTTTCTAGAAACGTCAAAGTTGTTTAAGTTTGCGGTTAGTTACTGACATTGCAAAGGACTTTTATACTATGTTAAAAAAAAAAATATTCAGTACAACTCGGTGCGATTATTGCCAAACTACCTACGCAATTGTAAATAAGGTCAGTTCTTTATTATTGGGAATATATAATTACTCGTAGAATTATTCAATGTTAAAAAACAAAGTATCAAGGATATCCTAGACATTTTGTAAATATGCTGAATTTAAACTGAACTAGTGTGACGTTAACTGATCAAAGTAACGTAACTCTTATACAGGCTGATTTTAAAAGTGTAACAAAAAATACACAAATGGTTAGAAAAAATAGTTTTAAATTCAGAATGCATCGATGTTGCCAGAACGTTACACACTTTGAAAAAAGGCTTTATGAACAAGTCATTTATTTAAAGACGGTTCCAAGTATATTTAGTAAACAGCCGTAATTCTCGATGTCACTACAAATAATACAGAATAATGGAGGAATACGCTTTTGTTTGAATAATTTAGTTTCAAGTGCTAATTATTATTTGCTGATTGCCTGCAGGCGACAGGAACAATCCTTCACTATTAAGAGGCATTGTACGTTTGAATTGAATTAGACGAATTTCCTGGAGACTGAAGACCTATTGTCGTGAATAAATTTACTTGCATACGTTACGTAACACTTTATAGACATAGGACGTACATCTGAGTTGCTCGGTTAGGTATACAGGCTTATTGGTAAAACACCAACAACCTCTTAAGGGGTCATTGTACCCATCATTATTAACAACTTTTACTATGGGACTAAACCTGAAATCGCGAAAAAAAAATCTTCTGTTCAGTACATTTTGACGAATTATGCGAACATAAATGTACTGAACAGCTGATTTTTTTTGTGATTTCAGGGTTGGTCCCATAGTGAAAGTTGTTCATAATGATGAGTACAATGACCCCTTAAGAGGTTGTTGGTGTTTTACCAATAATCCTGTATAGTATAAAATATTAAGTCGGTATGTGACCAAACATAATAATTATATTTCAGAAAACGTAACTATACACCTTTTAAATCTACATGGTATGGATCAAAGTCGTTTTTGTTCCCGTCCGCTTAATTATTTTAATCTACACTACGGATTTTGATGCAGTTTTTTTTTAGATAATTTATAACGAAAGGTTTAAGAGCAGATACATTAATATTTAAATTAGGTATACCACACAAATCTTAATAATAGGTCTTTACCTATGAAATTGCCAATTTTTGATACCGGCTAGTGTGAAGATCTTTCATTCTATTTAGAATGCCAAATTCAAATTAATTTTATAATATAGCATGACATTAAAAAAGATCCGTTGTTCGTTTGTTTTCCCACCCTTCGATTTTTCTTTGATATCGCTGATTCTGTAACCATGGACAAATCAAAATTGCGCGCTATTTTCGAATACGAGTTCCGTCGTGGCACCAACAACGCAACACAGACAGCACGCAATATTAACGGCGTGTATGGACAAGGTACCGCAAGTGAACGCACGGTGCGTTTATGGTTTGATCGCTTACGTTCTGGAAATTTTGATCTCAATAATGAGCCACGGGGAAAAATTTCAAATGAAAAAAAATCATTTCAATTTCAGGTGAAAAACGCCTGTAAAGAATTTATCGATTCCCGTTCCCAGAATATTTATAGCAGAGACATCAACGAACTTTCATTAAAATGGCAAAAATGCATCGACAATATTTGTTTTAATTTTTTTTTTGTTTTTTTTTCTGTTTAAATCGGCAGTTTCAGTAAAGAGATATTTTGACATGTCGCCACGTCAGTTCTAATAAGTTGTACCCCAATATTTATATATTTGCTAGCTGGTTACCCGTCACGGCTTCGTCCGTGTCACTGTTATAATAGAAAATATTAGTTCATAATCATCATCCTAACTAATATTATAAATGCGAAAGTAAGTTTGTTTGTTACTTTTTCACGACCAAACCACTAAACTGATCATCCTGAAATTTTGAATATACGTTGTCACGTGTACAGACACGGACATAGTGTAGCTTTCATCCCGATAAAAAGGACTGTTCTCGAGGAAAACAACAATAACTAATGATAACAGATGGCACCACGTGTCTTTCGAAACATGATCGAATTATATCATTATACACATATAAACTTTAGTAGTGTGTTAAGAGTTTTTTATTATTTTTTTATTTGAGTACCTAATACATTTCGTGAGACTATGTGTAGAGTATAGATAGACTGGTTTTTCATCTTCCTAACTATCCTAACTAATATTATAAATGCAAAAGTGTTTGTTTGTTTGTTGATTACGCTTTCACGCTAAAACGGCTGAACCGACGCGAAAACGGCGGCCATAACCTGGAGAAGGACATAGGCTACTATTCATCCTGAATCGCAGACGAAGTCGCGGGCAACTGCTAGTAAATAATAATTTCATAATTAGATCGTTCAAAGTATAAGTAACTCAACACATACACATACACTCACTGTACGTGAGACACAGACTATATGGTATTAAGAAGATTCTATAAAATTCTGTAACATTTTAGAATGTTCACAAACTCTCCAAAAAATTCTACATTCTAGAACATCTTAGAATCTTTAAAAAGTATTCATGAACGTTCTAGAACATTATCTATACACGCACGAAATTTGAATTATCAAAAGATACGCGCGGAAAATTTGAATAATCAGAAGATAAAATTTGTTTTGGTCCTATATCTCGAAATCCGAGGTCTGCGGTTCCAAACCGATATCTTCTTCATAGATGGGGGATAGAGGGCTTACTAAATCATAAAGTCATTACAAGGCTGCAGAGTTTTGTTCCTGAATTTTGTCAGGACAAACGGAACCAGCACACTTATATATTGCGTTTTTATAAATAACTCTAATACGTACTAGGCTACTAAAAGTAATGTCTTAGTATCTACCTAAGTTTGACTACTGGTCAATCATAGCATACCATCATCATCTTCCTGCGCTTGTTCCTTGTTACTTAGGGTCGACGCAACACGTTTTCTCTTTCCATTCTCCCCTGTCAACTGTCATGCTATCACTCCCTTCTCTTTCATATTATTCGTCACACAATCCATCCATCTCTTCTTTGGCCTTCCTCTACCTCTCCATCCATCAATATTATCAAGCACTCTTTTAGTCACATCTGTTTCCTTCCTCCTCAACACATACCAATACCAAGCCTTTGATTTCCTTTCAACTTTTCTGTCACTGACATATTCTGATTCCCATATCCTGATTTCTTACTTTATCCATTTTCGTCACTCCACTACCCACCTCAACATATCGCACCTTGATAACAAAAGTGGCATTATCAAAACTATGTTTTCTAAATAACTCCATAATTTACTGGCATATTTTCAGTATATACAAAACTTAGAGTAAGAAAGTCAAATTGCAGTCTTTTATTTCAGTTATTTGCTAAGATATTGACCAAAATGCTGCGTCAAAAAAGCTTTAAATGGACATACAGAAAAATTTTAATTTTTGTATAACGCCACTTTTGTTTTCAAGGTGCGATATCATAGCATACCAATTACTCATTTATTCCATTGAGCTAGATCGTAAACTGAGTTCGACAATACTAGGAAGATGAATGTGAGCTAAATATAGACTGCCATAACAGTTTCAACTTCTATATTTTGCCTAAAATACGTGACAATAGAAAATTCAGCTGGATTATTGAAACTTGGCGAAACTTAAAGTTCTATATAAGTTATTGAACGTTCGTAAAGCATTGCGTTTGGCATTAACTTAATGTTTTATCGGTATTAGCAAGATGTGTTTGAAAAGCGGAAAACGTTTACTGGTTTTTGTTACATAAAGGGTTTTATTTATAAATATTAATCGACAAAAATGTGTGGTTTATCAATCGCTAATCATCAAGCAATTAATTTTATGCAAAGCTCTTAAATAAAGAAGAAATAGTTTAGACAATCATGGCCAGAGATTAATATCCGGCCAAGGGTGTGCTGGACCATGCATAATGAAGGGTTCCGTAGTTGAGATGAATTTATCCCAAGAACAAACTTAACATTGTAGTTGAAAAACTTTTTCACCCGTACATTCCAACTTCAAATATAAGTTTGTACGAACAATATTGAGAGATTTACACTTTGTTGATATTAAAATAACGTTAGTAGTTGCATTGTCTGATTTCTTTGCATATACTACTTGCTTACGATAAACTTGTAACTCGTTATCGTCATCTACGATTCACAGCAATATGTAATTAGTAAAAAGTGTCTTAACGTGTGTACATTATGACTATTATTCCATGAGCGAGAATCTTACCTTGCCGTAACACAGTCCTTGACTAGCACGGGAGGTAAAGAACTTTTCTCTGTATACCGTCATTGGGCATTCATAAATTTAATCAAATATGTGAACCATTGCTTTACTTGTGATAGCATTATTATAACTTAACCCTTCTTCTACTCCCCTTGCTACTTTTTATAGATAAGTTCTATCTTAGTGTAGTTGAACGTGAGTGTGCCCTATACTATGTAAATATGTATTACCGGTGTACTGTAACCTAAACTTATGGTCAATAAACTTTATTATTATTATTTACCATGTTATTTTAAGACCATAGACTTTTTATAAGTTTTCCTGTAATCTATAGTTAAAAAACTATTTTCTGTATTTTTTCAAAATTATAGGCTCAGTAGTTTCGGAGATAAGGGAAGAATGGTAAATTTTCGTCTATTTTCTTAAATAACTTTAAAACAATTTATTTTAAAAATATAAACAAACTATGTTTGAGACCCTCACAAAAATCTTTGACTGATTTGATGAAAAGTCTTTGATTTGACTTATCAACATGTTACAGTGGCAAATTATTTTGTTTTATTTTTTGCCCCCAAAACTGACCGCCATATTCAAAATTCATTTATTTACGTTACACATTCTTGTTCGGGTCACAGAAATTCATACGTGTACCAAACAACTTAATAGGTCAATTAGATTCGGAGCAAAATGGCTGTGACAGACGGACAGACAGACAGACACACGAGTGATCTTATAAGGGTTCCGTTTTTTCCTTTTCGGGTAAGGAACCCTAATTATTATTATGTTTTAGTATTTATATCAGATTTATAGATCCGACGAACATAGACATATAAAAAGAATGTCATCGACTCTTCAAAATCAATGTATACGTATATAAGGCTGTACCTCGATTGACGCGCAACACAATACTATCCAACCCCGTGTGAGCTGTAAAACAATATATTTTCAACCAAAACAATAAAATTGTATTCAACTTAAAATGTCTATAGAGAACACCCTGTGCAACTATTTTTTTTTTAATGATTTGTTTTAAATACTACAACGCGTTCGTCACAGAGTCCAGACGAGTGGTTGTCGGCTGCCGGTGTCCACGTCCCAGGTTTGATCCCAGATTGTGAATTTCATATATTTTAAAAGGAAAATAGAAAGGTGAGTGTGGATTTCAGTTTATTTAAACAAGTTTTTTGTTTTTGGAAAGTGACTTTTTAGTAAAAGGTACTTTTTTATAAGTGAAGGAAAGGTTTGACGAAGTGCTTTTTAATAGGTGTTAACTTAATAAATAAATAGGTGTTTGATTATATATCTGCAGTAATTATCCCTGTGGATGCAAATTCAGTAATGCCTGGTTTCTGAGGTCCTTAGACAAACTCTCAAAGCTATTGATTCGTCATAGTTATATATAGCAAAGTTCTTCCGTATCAAAATGTTCAGTAACGTGATGTATCATTAATAGCACTATCGAATAGATAAACTACGGTTAAGAATAGGTACCACTAAAGGCGAGACACGTGACGCGAATCGCATGCGACACAAAGGCACCGCATGTCGCACGTAGATTCGCGTCGCTTGTCGCGCCTGTTTGAAGGAGCCTTAAAACCGTGAATACGCCTAGTATTTTATACAATCTCAACCTATCAAGTAGTATTTAGCTATGGTACCCATAAACATTAGTTTGATCTGAAGTAAGTGAAGCCAAGCGTATATTACAGCCCGAACGGGCCGCATCGCAATGCATGTTCATACAAAAAAAGTTCGGTGCGGTTCACATGTAGTGTGCGTTTGTTCACATGTCGAAGTAGGATTTTTGCAAGGCGTTGTGTTGAGGCGCAGCCTGCCCCAATCTGCTTTAAGCTTTATAGTCACTAAGCTATTGAGCACCCTAATTGCGTAACACACTATCAATCGGAAGCTGTTACGTTACTAATTACGTTCAAAATCAAATCAAAATCAAAAGTCATTTATGCAAATTAGGCTGAGAATGAACACTTTCCGAACGTCAAAATTACATAAGATAGTCCCCCAAAACGCCCGCCCTTCACCACTTCCTAGTGCTCTAGCTGAGGAGAAGAAGTGAAGCTGTCTGTTCAGTTATAAAAAAAAAATCTATACAGCACTGCGCAGAAAATATAAGTATATTACGCAACACAAAACATTAAATTTAATTTAATATTTGCTTTAAGTCAGCTAGCACACGCCAATATACAAAAAAAAAAAAAAACGAAAACTGTACTCAAGCAGAAATATAAATACAAAACTAAAAACGTTGTCGAGCAGATATATGTTTAAATAATTCAGATTCCGATCTATAGTGTGTTACGTAATTAGGGTGCCGTATGCCAAAAGCAAGTTTCTATTATGCAAGTAACTTGCATACTCGCATGACATAAGGCACAATGTTTATTCCAAGTTTTATGGCGCAAGTACCAACTTTTTTAAACCTATCGAGAGATTTTTGGATTTTTGATTAGATCATTGCCCAAGTCGTTTGCAGACGTCAACGTGTTCACTAAAACTTGTAATTGGGCATACACATGCATGAGTACATGCATGGTTATGGCAGTTGGCATACATGGATATGTTTGCATTATAATATGAGCTGGTAAAGTACGTGCATGAACGTGAACGTGTCTGGATTCTTGCAATGAAACTATCGTATTTTAGCAAATCAATTGTTTTATTTCGTTTCGACGAAATACCTAAATTATAGCTTCTACATATAAATGTTCTATTAAAGGAATTGTATCACATTGTTCTGCCACTGAGGCAATGAAATAATGAGGTTCTAATTCAGGCTTCAGTATTATTTCAATCGGTTTAAAAACATGCTTGACCAAAGTCATTTGAAAGTATTTAAAACAATCGAACGGTGACGTTTTTTAATCGCTCCTTTTCTGTGAGTTTGATGCTACAGGACACCTGAATGTATTTTCTCATCAACTAAATCTTTAGTCTTTGTATCCTCCCCTTTCAAATTCAAAATTCTTTTTTCAGGTCTGTACTTAATTAAGATTATCATTCTAGAACGCACTAAATTACCTAAACCGCGTCAATTTATTACAATATTTGACTGAAAAAAATGCTTCCCGATTCCAGAATCACTTACAATCAGTAACCTGGGGGTCAATTACGTCGATTCTCATTTGCATACGGTTTGAATAATAAATGTTGTTTACTGATTCAATCGTCTAATGTGTAAACGAATTTAAAATTGACGAGGTAATTTGTAGATAGATATGCCCACGTAAATTCATGTTTAGGAGCTTCGAAATACCACAGATAAGAAAACGTTTTTTTTTTTTTTAGAAAAAACTCTTTGGTTATGTCAATCCTACTAGAAATTTTTTTAATCCTCTAAGTTATTATTAGTATTTTCTATGTGATTTGCCTTGGCCTTACCCTACAGCTGGACAAAATACACTATCCACTTCATGAATTAAAAAATATGTTTCACGCAAACCATTGTGCTTATGGGTGCATGCAACGGTACAGGGATCTTTGGAGTTAAGTTATAAAATTTATAACTAATTTTCGTAAAATAAAACGTCGAAAAAGTTGGAATTTTGACTTTCAATATCTCTGTAACCAGAAGGTTCAATATAAAATAATAGCGGATATAACAAGCGACTCTCGGCTTCGTTAAGGATATTTTTAAATCCGTTATTTTTCTGGCGATACAGCCTATAACCCTCCTTGTGCAAGTCAAAGGCATCTTTTCATACATCATTAATTATCACGCTTGCTTAACATCGCACTAGCATGATAATCGTATTACCTGTCTACTTTCTAACATCAGATTCACAAGACGTTTTTCATAGTCTTACTAAATCCAACACCACTGAAAATATTTCACAAAGTTTTTCTGTGAACCTTACCAAAGCTGTTTCTATTTTATTCAGAAATATATCTTAAGGATTTCCAGCTGAATAAAACACCTGGAAATTGAATCTTCTTACTAGAAGTTACGAAAGGATTTATCGGTGTTTCAACGTACATGGACACCTAGAAGAAGATTTAATCTTTTCTATATTAAAACAGAAAGAAATAGTTCTGCGGGTAAATCTATTTATTTATGCTAGAACTGCGAATAGTGTTGTCTTTTACAGATTGTCTTGTGGTAGCTATTGGCAACAATAATTTAATTTATAACAAAACATCTTTAGCCCGCGGCTTCGCCCGGGTGGAGGTCAGAAATTATCTCACGGGAACCTACTACCGGGATAAAAAGTATCATACTATGTCAAACATGAACATCCTGAACGGATTTTTGGCTGATAAGGCGTGAAAAGGTAACAGACAGACTGACAAGTAACATTCTCATTCAAACGGCTTCTATAAAGGAGGTTCTTTATTCGACCAGCACGTATGTACCTTACATAGGTACGTTTGTATGTCCACGACTTTCTCAAAAACTAATTAACCTATTTTGATGATTATTTCACTAACGTCATCTATCTGCTTTCAGGAAGGTTTTAGTATATAATACATTAGGTAATTATTCTTATGTATGAAGTTATATGCATAAATGTACTGTATCTCCGGCATTTTTGAGCGGATTTTAATAATTCTTCTTTTCGTTCGTCTTGGGCTTGTGTAATTGTTTATTTAAATAAAAATACAAAAATAAATTTAATTTTAAAAAGGTAAAAACCAACTTTAAAGCCCTAAAACGAATAAAATAACTTTCATAAAAAAACTAAACAGCATCTGAAGTCGTTGTCTTTTATGAAAGTTATTTTATTCGTTTTAGGTTTTTGAAGTCAGTATTCTAAAGGTAAATTTTAATATAAAGTATGGATGAAATGTAACTTATTTCCTTCTCCAGGGCCATGCAGGCTACTTCTTTGTCAAACTTCAGTACCTTCAGAGCTATTTTTATTAGTGTGTGATTTTAAATAGTATGAATTACATGTAAGCAAGTAGGTCCGTAGGTAAATAAGTTTGGTGCAGAATGTGCCAAGGATATATCAAGTTAATGAATTTTTTTCTATAAAACTAAAACATTAAACTAGCTGGCTGGATCGTTTGAAATAAATGAAATAATTACTAACATACTTTCTTTTTAACCGACCTCCAAAAGGAGGAGGTTCTCAATTCGTCTGTATTTTTTTTTTTGTATGTTTGTTACGCGATTACTCAAAGACGGATAGACCGATTTAGAAAATTCTTTTTTTGTTTGATAGGGTATACTTCCGAGGTGGTCCCATATAAATTTTATTAACTTAGCTTAGGGAGTTTTTGAGTTAGCTTCAATAATGCGTATATTTCCCACTTATTTTATGTGGATGATGTGATGGTGTTTTAATAACGTCCTATCACTGTTATTTACATGGCTATATCTACAATTATTGTGCTCAATTATGTATTCGAATTTGTGTGGGGTAGGTTCCACAACTAAAAAGTGAAAAATAAAAACTTTTTAGCAAAAAATAAAACCGACTTCCAAAACAAAACACTACAAAGTGAAAAATAACTTTAATTTCAGAAGTCGGTGGCAAAAAACGAAAATACAAAACCCAAGACACCGACTACCGAAATTAAAGTTATTTTTCACTTTGTAGTGTTTTGTTTTGGAAGTCGGTTTTATTTTTTGCTAAAAAGTTTTTTGATGGCAGACTCATAGCCATTAAAAGTACCTACTTAAGTGGTTTACGCCATCGTAGTCTTTGTCATCTTAAAACTTAATTCAACGTAAAGAGCTCGAGATGGCAGGCTTCATCAACAAAATCCGGTTTAAAAATTCGATAAATGGTAACAATCCCGGAACATTCTAAGATGACGACCCGTAACGACATGCAGCATGCAACGAATGACAGCCAGTACGGAGGGGTCTTGGTATGTAAAGATGGTCACCCATCCACGGACCAACCGCGGCAAGCGTAGCTTAACCTTATCGAATGACCCGTGCTGCTGTTATTACTTAGCTACAGGCACCTAACCACAAAATAAACATCTAGTTACAATTCAATAAAGCCAAACAATACAGAATTTCAATTAAAATGTATATATTTTGAAGGCAGTCATTATTCAGGCATAGCGTTGACATGGGGTTAGTTGCCATTGTCAGGCACAATGCCTACTTACGCAGTCGGGTAAAATGTAGCTTTATAATGAATATTGAACAGAAAGGTGACCAGGGAACACGTGATAGTGAAATGTCTAGCATGCATACTAGCATACTTGATTACGTAATCATTGAAAACAGTGGGATGACAAGAAATATGTTTACTGACGATGTGATTAATGATGTTGCGGTTTTTTGCAATCGATTTTATGCAGTTCATTAAAATGGAAAAATGGAAGATAGGGATGTTAAAGAAAGGAACAGTGGTGGCCCAGTGGCAACGGCCGTGACTTGCGGTCGTAGGTTCCAACCCAGACAGGAGCTTTACTTTATCTAAATTATTACATCACCATTGCTCTCAAAACTGTGTAGGAAAACATCGTGAGGAAACCGGCACGGTATGACCTATCTATAACCAAAAATTCACAGATCTCGTGTACCTATTACACGACCTTCGTGGTGCAATGAAAATGAGTTCATTCTCAGTTATAGCATTAGAAAAATAAATACACAACAAATACATACTTACTAGTTTTTTTATTATCCCAAGATACAAGAAATGTGAAATTTATCATTTGAAAATAACTTTATTCGTAGAATCCAAAAAAGAATCTTATGCTAAAGGAAACAAAAAATACTTAAATACTAATTATACCCGTAAAACATAAAAACACATCAACTTAAAAAAAATGTTTTTATCAGTTTTTCCAAAAAAAAAAACACATTAACATCAATACTTTCAGTCTTTATAAACTGCTATTACATATTTAGTATACACGAGCGAAATCGTGAAAAGGATGAATTAAAAAAAAAAATACTTTAAAAAAATAATCAGAAAAAGGCTCCAGATATTGAGTGAATCTTCAATATATAAATTGATATACCTCGATTGTGGCCGAGATGAGAGTTCATAACTAAGGAGGTAGGTCGTTTAGTCAAAGAAGAAAAAGCTCTGCCATTTGTGCTCTGAGTATTAGGATTCCTTAACCAAAAACTTAACAATCATGTTGGCTTACGATGTTTATATAAGTTTAAAATATGTATTTCGAAATATGTTTAAAAGTGCCTCTTTGAACCCCCTAAAATCGGCCAAATTTTGCGATTTTCGTGATTTATTTCAAAAACTATCAATATTTTCAATTTTATTTTTCACCGTCTTGTATCCCTCGTCGATACGCGTTTTATGACACACCAATAAAACACGTAGCCTTTAAACTCACAACACCAGGGCGAATTCGCACTTTCGCTGAAAATAGGGCACCTATTAAAGCCATCGAAAAGACATTTTCAATGTCAAAATTCGAAGACGTGACATTTACCAACGCATAGTGGGCCCGCGTAGTAGATTACGGCCCACTTTCTCTCACAGAGAGGAGGCCTGTATCCCATTATAGGCTGGTTATGCTAAGGATGTTAATGTCAAAGTAGTCGTTGCAAAAACCGATATAAATAAATTATGGTAAGAGATTTTATCACAACATAATGTCATACAAATAGATAGCTAAGATTTTGTTCAGGGATGCACAGACCGCGGCCCCCCGGCAATATGCCAGTGGCCCGC
This sequence comes from Dicycla oo, assembly GCA_948252095.1. Classification (NCBI taxonomy): domain Eukaryota; kingdom Metazoa; phylum Arthropoda; class Insecta; order Lepidoptera; family Noctuidae; genus Dicycla; species Dicycla oo. The sequence continues at coordinate 12,879,117 of OX411729.1, read as the reverse complement.
CAGCAAAAATTTTCCCTCGTATATATGAAACTACATCAGAGTCAATGCAGTTAGAATTAATCGATAAACAAAACGATCAAGATTTTCGCAACAAATTCAATGAAATTTTACTTGCTGAAATTTTACCGTTGCATTGATTGAAAACTACATATGTACAAATGACCTGAAATGCGCCAGCTTATTTGGTTCTACTTATATATGTGAACAAACTTTTTCGGTATTGAATAATAATAAAACAAAAATCGAAACTGCCTTGCAAATTGAAAAGTTTGGAGGCAATTTTACGTGTAGCTAAAAGTAAATTTGAGCCAAATGTTAAAAAGATTATAAGCACAATGCAGTGCCAGGCTTCAAACTGGTATATTATTTTATTAACTTTTTTTTTTTTTGCCTATTTTTATGTTTTTAATTCGTGCTGGTGGCCCATTAGTTCATCATTTGTCCAAGTGGCCCGTGGTCTCAATAAGTCTGTGCATCCCTGATTTAGTTACATTTGAAGATAAATAAGTACATCTATCTACCTATACTATGTACAGTTTTTGAGGGCACTTAAGCTACCCGCAGATTGGTTCACATAGCCTTAGAATAAGGAAAAATCTTGCAAACTCGGATACAAATCTACAAAAATATGTAGAAGGCCAAATAAACAGGAAAGTGGTCGAAAGGAATATTGGGCGGTTAAGGATAAATGCGAAGAAACAACTACGTAATAATAAAGCCTTTACTAGGTAGAAAAATATCAAACAATCTTTTAGTGACTTAAAGGGGGTCAGTAGTTTCAAACTATTTTAAGATTGGTCCAAGTATAGTACCTTGCGAGATCCCAACGTCCACACTAACTTAAAAACGTGAAAATCAATATCTATGATTTCACATCTGATCGAGCAATCGTATGTAAAACGAGACAGGATAGACATGACAGAGCTACAAAACTTAAAAAAAAAAAATCTGCTTTAATTTAAATTTACATATCTTCAGTAAACATAATTATCTGTTCAACAATATTTTCGCACGTTAAATTAACATTGCTGTCCTACCTACACACGACACTGTAAAGAAATTAAATATTAATGCGTCGCTCGAAATAAATTATTCAAAGTCAAGCCAATATTTAAATCAGGTGGTTCACAGTGCAAGTTTAAAGTTAAATTAACAAGTTCACTCATTAAAAAAACGTTCGTTGACGTACGTAGTGGAATTTGCAATAGCAATTTGGTTGGCTTAAAAATACAGGTACAAAATAAATTGCAGTTGGAAAGGTTTTATTAATTGATTTTGCTAGGGTAAATGAGAGGAGTATTTACTTTACTTCGTGACGGGGAGTTTTTTTGTCCTAGAATAAAACTATACTAAAAAAAAAAAACATATTCAGTCATAAGGACTGCTGACAGAAGTGAAAACTTGACAGCGCAACACATCAATCACATAAGCATGTCGAGCACCGAGTACATTTATATACAGGGTGATTTTTAAAACATGCGACAAAATTTAAGGGGGTGTTCTACCCATCAATATGAACAACTTTTACTATGGGACCAACTAAGAATTCGCAAAAAAAAAATTACCTTCCCATGTAAAAGCACATACCCGATTGGACCATTTTGTATAAAAAGGTCGAAATTTTTTTGCGAATTCCGAGTTGGTCCCATAGTAAAAGTTGTTCATATTGATGGGTAGAACACCCCCTTAAATTTTGTCGCATGTTTTAAAAATCACCCTGTATATAGAACTCATAAGATTTCCCTTAACGCGCTTAAAGATGTTTTCACTTCAACAAAATAGTCTTGCTTGTTAAACTTGCTTTAGCGAAAAGCAAACTGGCTTCTTCGTCTATTATTTGTATGATTTACTCCATTCCTACTTAGGCCACGTAACTAAAGAATTCTCGGATCCATCTAAAACTGGTAGATAAGTAGTATTTGTGTTCACAGTGATGTTAAAAGTATTAGATATTACAGTAATTTTATCAATACTCGTAACTAGCGACCCGCCGAGGCTTCGCACGGGTAGACCGATCGCTAAAAAATAACTTCACAAGATCTTCCACTGAGCTAATTTAATATGAAGATTGCCTGAAAATTGTATCAAACTCGTTTCAGCCGTTTTGGAGTCAATAGGGGAACGTACATACATTTTTATAGATATAAATCAATTATTCAGAATTCTTCACAGTTTTGACAAACATGATAGAGCAAGGTCCTTAATGGGTATAAAGGGCCTTGTTCTATTATTTTTATTCTAATTTGTTGTATTAAACTACTGTCGTTAATCCGATCTCTAATGTCTATTCTTCTTTTCAAGATGGCGCCGACAACAATAGCGGAGGACAGGCTGACGTCAGGTCACCGACTGTCGCACCCCCAACCCGGAGACGAGGTCCTCATCTCAGGTGTGTCGGGGTACTTCCCCGACTCGGACTCCGTCATACACCTGCAGGAAAACCTTTTTAATAAGGTCAGTAATAACTCAATGGAGTATTTGACCTACAAGGTTTGACTACAGCTTGGCAGCAGCTTGCTTGGCGTGTCACCTGTGCACTTGATGGCCTTATGACAGCGTCAGTGAGCAGAGTTCACGCAGCTGTATTTTGGCAAGAAGAAGATGATTCAGTAAAGAAGTCCTCTCCCAGTTAGTTTCATTCACAATGGATAAGAGCTGAAGGCTGTTCAAATTGTCTTTCGAATTCGATGTTTCTAGAATATGTCAGATGAAATAATAATCGTATTATCTATCTTAGTTGTTTTGTTTGAGTCAGCTACAGAGGAAATAGCATCAGTCGTAGTCAAATGGTCTGTAATATAGAACTCTATATTCTCTATATTAATTTCTAATTTGTCATGGCCAGGTGGACTTAATTTCCGGAGACTCTCGGCGTTGGAAGCTAGCTCATCCCGAGATCCCACAGCGCACGGGCAAAATCAACAATGTCAACAAATTCGACGCTTCCTTCTTCGGTGTCCACTATAAGCAGGCCCACACTATGGATCCCATGTGTAGGATCCTGCTAGAAAAGGCATATGAAGCTGTTATTGATGCTGGTAAGCCTTTTTTGCCTGTAATCTAGTTTTAAAGATCTTTGACCGCTGAAGATCGAAAGTCTGACAACCAGTCCTACTAAGGGGTATCGTGTTACCCAATAACTGGCTTGTGGGAGTCGGATCCAATCAGGTCGCTCCATGGAGAATACTGGTTTTCAGCTGCATACAGTAAGACTGGAAGCTGACCCCAAGATAGTTAGGAAGAGGTTAGGCAGATGATGATCAGATTATCGTCCAGGGGGTAAAAACTTTTTTATTGCCACGGTTGATATGAATTTTAGTAGAGTAAAATTTGAAGTATATTTCGAAAATTCTTTCTATTGAGAGATACGATCGAACGGAGTGAAATGTGTTCCCAACTGAAGTACAAAAAGTGCGAGTATAAAAAACGCAACGAACAATATTCTGTTTACCTACTCAAATATTCGCTTTCGAACAGTTCAAAGCCTTTTTCTGTAACATAAATAGTATTTTCTGTAATACCAATCTACGTTACGAAAGTGGAAAAGCTTACGTTGCAAAAAAAAAAAAGAATAACAACTACGCATAATAAAATCGTGTACAAAAATGTGGGACCGCAAAACAAACAGAATGATGATAACATTTCCGCATCTGAAACTTCCTGTACAAAAAAACATGTGCCACAATCATGATTTGGTAATAGAATTTGTAAAATATTAACCAATTTGTTAGCCGGTATATAGAAGATCCAATATACAGTAAGTTAAGATTAAAGAATTGCGACTTAGGGAGTGATCAGCCGAATGGAAAACGGAACATTTTAGCAACCCACACCCCAAGCCATCAGTAACATTGATTCTGGTTAACTTTTAAAGTTCCGTCGGTTACACCGCGGCACCGTTACGAACAGAAAAAAGATTTTGTAGCCTTAAAATATAAAGCTAATTAGATTCTAACTTCTATTGCAATTACCTACTATTCTTCTTGTCACGTATTACCATCCATTGCAGCATAATTATAATATAGGATACTTGTATTCTCGGAATATAAAATCAAGCGGACGTGTCCATGTGACCTATCTGGCGCGTGTCACAATTATGTGGAAAAATATGTATAATTTATAACAACCTTCGTCATTTGCAATAAGTCTTAATTTTGTATGAACAACAAAATCGACTTGTTTATTCCTTGCAAGTATTGGTAGCTTCATTGTCTTTTAACTTGTGTTTTCTATACCTTCATGGTTTCTGGGTGACTTGGTAACTCCGTCTTGTGGTCTTTCAACTATGTTGTTTTAACCAAGATTTATCTAATCTTAACGTAGCAATTAGCACGTAACTACTTAATAATATAATATAATAAACGTTTATTGCAGAATCACTTCCATATTTGTTAGTAACAATGTAAACTTATAAACTAGTGTTAGTAACATATATTCTACAATAATTAATACAAAAATACAATTTATTCGGTTTTGTAACTGAATTTCGCATTTTCAAATTTATTCTAGTGACGCTAGCCTGGAAACTACCTTCAATAATTAATATATTCACAATAAAATATATTTAAATTCGTTTATTCTGTCGCCAACAATTGTAAATATTTTATATGAAGGATTTTCCGGATTAAACGCTTATAATTATATGTTTCCGGTTTTGTTTATTTAGGTATTTATTCTGAAAATCGGTTTTCATTCTGTTTGTTGATATTCCATTTATTGAAATCGGTTTAAACACACACACACTCGTAAAACGTGTTTTATTTTAAAATAATTCTAGGAACGCAGAACATATATTGAATTTGGATCGGACAGGTTTGTGAATAAATATTGTGAAATGTAAACATTACATTTTTATTCTCTTTACGTTTGTTTAAATATGACAGTCGACAAGAAAATAAACTGCGAATGAGAAGTCCAATTGAATTACAGTTTACACGTAGTAAATAATATGGCCTATCCAATTATCCACTAATTGAATATTATAACTGAGTGGTTTTTGTTTCTTTTGTCATTAATTGTGGGGTCTTGAAACTCCCTTCTTCTTCCGTCACACTTTTGATCCTTGTTCATTTCGGTGTTACAGCGTCCACCACTTACCACCCACAATGTAGGCATTTCAATCGATAGCTACCTTTCTTTGGCGGCAATGAGGCCAATTTGTCTACACCGCGAGTCAAACCACTCGGATGAATTAAATCCGCTATTGGAGCAGAACATTTTATTGCTTCTATAAAAAGCTATATCAGGGGTTTTATTAAGAGAGCATTGCAAAATGTTGAGGATTCTCTGCCTCTTTAAAAATGGATAACTGCCTTAGTTAATGAACCGGTATTATGTATATTTTTAAAGATTAAGAAGTAGAGTTTTCAATATTAATTTGAATTTGGTGTGCTAATAGCGTTGTTGGTGTGCGTTTGGCATTTACATTTAGGTTTTATGGCCTAGTTTTGAGGCCCTGGCCCTGGTCTGTGCTCGACCATCTTTTGTACCAATCATCTTTCTGTTTCCCTTATCCCAATTTGTTTAGGATTGGCTCAGCAAGTCTTTTTCTTTCATACTTCTCTATTATTTGTCATATCAGTAGCCGCCCCTTTTCCAAGCCAAATCATAATATTTCACACAGTCCATCCATCGTTTCTTTAGTCCCCTACTCTTATAGCGTCTCTATCCACATTTATAACTGGGTTGTGGAGTCAGATGGCAGTCGCTCATCCGGTTCAGCTATATCTGGTTAGACTGGAAACCAACCTCAACATCATGATATCCACATTCATAACTTATCTCACAACATTAGTTAAGAAAAGTATCGCTTTGCAAAATTGTTCTTAGATTGTTGAATATTATATAAAACTGCCATCATAAGGAAAAAAACTGGCCAAGAGCGAGTCGGACTCGCGCACGAAGGTTTCCGTACATTATCTATAAAACGGCAAAAAAATCACGTGTGTTGTATGGGAGCCCCCTTAAATATCTATTTTATTCTGTTTTTTAGTATTTGTTGTTATAGCGGCAACAGAAATACATCATGTGTGAAAATTTCTACTGTCTAACTATCACGGTTCATGAGATACTGGTGACAGACGGACAGACAGAGAGAGACCGTTTTACCCTTTGAGTACGGAACCCTTAAAAGACGTATCTATCATATTTTTACTAAAACGAAAAACAAAATGTTATTTATTTATTATATAATATATATAATTTATAAATATAATTATTTGCATGTCTATTTCGATAGATCAATCTGTAATCCACACTTTCGCACTACAAAGTTATTCTACTACTACTACTACTACAAAGTTTCCTTCGCACAGCGAATTTAAAAAAAACCGGCCAAGAGCGTGTCGGGCCACGCTCAGTGTAGGGTTCCGTAGTTTCCCGTCCGTCACAATAAGTGTTCCCACTTATGAGTTTAAAGGTGGGTATCCATTATGTTCGCGCTCCAGCAGCGCTCCGCACTCCTGCAACTGCTCCCGGTAGTGGGTACGTGCGCGAACACGGAGCGTGCAACATTGCACGCTCCGCGGCAGGCGCTCCGACTCGTGATGGTTTTTAGCGCGAACACAAAGGGGAGCGCAGTGTGAGCGCAGAGACCAACCGAACAATTCGATAATACCCGACCCAATGTAATAAGTACATACCTACAGCGCCATCTCTCGGGGAATTGGGTTACTAATTAATACATAGACGTGCCAGAAGTTTTCGGTGGTAATTTTGGATTGCGAGAACCGATTTTAATAATTATTTTTTTTGTTTGAAAAAAGATACGTTCAGGATAATAAAATATGTAAACGAAGTTTAAAAAAATGCTTGCATATACGATTATACTACAAACTTAGTCCAGAAATTATTTTGTACAACTTTTTGTCTTTTTTGTACAAAAACTGTTGTTTCCATCAAGTTCAAAATGGTTTTCCTAGAAAGTCCTTATAAAGTTCTACTTTTCAGATTTTTTTCATATTTTCTAAACTTATGGTTCAAAAGTTAGAGGGGGGACACATTGTTTTTTACTTTTCGAGCGATTATTTCCGAAATTATTGACATTATCAAAAAATGATTTTAGTAAACCCCTATTCATTTTTAAATACCTTTCCAACAATATATCACACGTTAGGGTTGAAATTAAAAAAAAAATCACTTCCCACTTTACATATAGGGGGGCTACCCTAATGAAACATATTTTTCCAATTTTTATTTTACCACTTTGTCGGCGTGATTGATAAACATAATGGTACCAAATTTCAGCTTTCTAGTGCTAACGGTCACAGAGATTAAAGCGAGGACGGACAGACGGACGGACAGACAGACATGGCGAAACTATAAGGGTTCCTAGTTGACTACGGAGCCCTAAAAAGGACAAAATATTTTTTTCTCCACTTCAATATTTTTGTAGAAACGTCCTTCTTCCATACGGCGGCAGAGTATTTCATCAATACTCCAACGCTTTTTCCAACCAATACTCTCACGCTTTTATTAAAACATAGTAATCCAAAACAGATTGTTCCTCATAATTTCTATAACCCGGAGTCTGGCGCCAAGCAGCTTGCTGTGTTCCGTCGGTGTGTGGGAGTGCCAGTGCCTTTGGGGGAGGAGGAGATTGTCAGTTGCGCTGTTTGGTACCGGTTGTGGTCTCTGAGTCAGCTAGCCGGGTAACTCATTTTGGAGGGTAGCGGGATCCGAAGCACGGTGCCAGCCGTTGGCCGACCGCAGTCAGTAGGGGGCCCAAGTAGCACGCCAGCCACGTGCCAAAGGCTGCCCCGCCAACTCGCGAAAAATCCCGGTATGCTCCACCGTGCCAGCCGGCGACTGGATGGGAGGACCCGGTGGCCATATCCAGGGGGGTTCGGGCGTCCCCGCAGTCTCCAGATGAGTTCCCCGTAGGTTTGGTCGGCTCTAGTGTTCCACTTGGATCACTGAGCGGCGCCTCGACAAGTCGACTTTTTCCCCCAACAACTCCACTCAATGACACACAAAGCGAAGAAAAATAGGGTAAAACAACGGCTGCACTTCCTCCCACTAAAAGTGCACCTCACTAATATCAGGGGGTTGCACTCCAATCTCGATTCGGTCCATCAACACCTTGAGACCGAGAAGCCGCACCTGTTTTTCCTAACGGAGACGAAGATAACAACCCCGTCGGACGTGGCGTACCTCAACTACCCGGGGTACTCTCTTGAACACAAGTTCAAGAAGCAAGCTGGGGTCTGTGTGTACGTCCGCGATGACATTTGTTGTCGTCGTCTCCGTTGCTTTGAGAAATCGGGTTTCTCTGCCATATGGCTACTTGTGGATACTGGCGTGGAGAAATCTCTCTACATCGGCATCTACCGATCGCATAGCGGTGACCAGGAGACAACAGCGCTCTTTAATTTCCTCGTGGAGTCGACTGACGTAGCCCAGCAACGGTACCCAACGGCGAAGCTCATTTTTCTGGGGGACTTCAACGCCCATCATAAAGAATGGTTGTTCCCATACCAGAAAACTGACCATGCTGGGTTGGAGGCGCGCAATTTTGCTTTAACGCTAGATCTAACCCAGATGGTGAATGTGGCAACGCGGGTACCGGATGTTGACGGCCATACACCCAATTGCTTAGACCTTCTGCTGGCATCTGATCCGGACAGTCATTCAGTATCGGTCTCAGCCCCGCTGGGAACGTCTGACCACTGTCTGGTGAAATCCATATCAACCTGCTCTCCTCCAGATGAGAGCCCTAGAGGCACGAGGCGAGTATGGCGATACGGGTCAGCAGACTGGGATGAGATGCGGCACTTTTTTGCGTCTTATCCATGGCGGCAAGTGTGCTTTTCCTCGGGTGACCCCTCGCGCTGTGCTGACGCGGTTGCGGACGTGATTCGGCAGGGGATGGAATATTTTATTCCATTCTCCGACATCCCGCTCGGTCACAAATCCCGGCCTTGGTATAATGCAGAATGTGCCCACGCTGAGGCCCGAAAAGAGACTGCCTACCAAGCCTGGGTCAAGGCCCGCGACCGCAAAGTTAGAGCGCGCAGGGTTCGCGCGAAGAAGAGAGCCTTTAATTCTGCCGCCAAGTTCTGCAAGCGGGTTTTGCGTAGGGCACGTTTTGACCATGTCGGACATATCGGGGCCAGGCTGGCTTCGCACCCTCCGGGTAGTAAACAGTTCTGGTCCCTGTCTAAAGCGGTTGAAACGAATTTCTGTCGTCCCACTTTACCTCCTATGTTGAAACCTGATGGGTCGCTGGCTCACTCTGCAACTGAGAAGGCAAATTTATTTGCATCTCTCTTCGCAAGCAATTCGCGTCTGGACGCTGGCTCAAAGCAACCACCTACTGTACCTCATTGTGACTCCTCGATGCCGGAGATCGCAGTACACATTAAAGAGGTCCGAAGAGTATTGTGCAGTCTAGACGTGAACAAGGCCAGCGGGCCTGACGGCATTCCAGCGAGAGTGTTGAGGCAGTGTGCGCCTGAACTGTCTCCTGTATTGACACGTTTGTTCCGCCTCTCTCTTGAAAAAAAAACGGTGCCGAAATCCTGGAAGCTTGCAAATGTACAACCAGTGCCCAAAAAAGGCGACCGTGCAGACCCTGCCCATTACCGTCCGATCGCCATTACCTCCATTCTGTGCAAAGTTTTGGAAAGGGTACTGAACAATAAGTTGCTGAACTACCTTGAAGACAATGATCTCCTCAGTGACCGTCAATATGGCTTTCGCCGGGGACGGTCAACTGGTGATCTTCTTGTGTATGTCACGCACTGCTTTGGCGAAGCCATCGAGAAACACGGCGAAGCACTGGCTGTTTCGCTTGACATCTCGAAGGCCTTTGACAGGGTCTGGCACGCTGCTCTGCTCAGCAAGCTTCCTGCTTATGGCATCCCAGCTGATTTTTGTAGCTGGATATCAGATTTCCTTAGTGAACGGTCGATTAGAGTAGTTGTTGATGGCTGCTCTTCTGACCTTATGGCTATTGATGCCGGAGTTCCTCAGGGGTCTGTTCTCTCTGCAACTCTTTTCCTGCTGCACATCAATGACCTGCTTCGGCCTGGTATTGTTGGGTACGCAGATGACAGTACAGTTTCAGAGAGATACTTGTCCAGCGCAAAAACCAGCGGGGCTGAAGTTCGTTCCTTGAGAGAGGCCATGGTAGAGCGGACAGATTTGACCTTAAGCTTTGTCTCCCAGTGGGGTGATGATAATTTGGTCTCTTTTAACGCCACCAAAACGCAGGCGTGTCTTTTTACCGCTAAAAAGAGTCGTTTCGCCCAAACTCCTACTTTTCGGGGTACATCTGTTCCTGTAACTGATCGACTTGAGCTCCTAGGCATGGAGTTGACATCTGGTCTCAACTTCGGCGCCACCATCGAGTACAAGGCCCAAACTGCGGCCAAGAAACTGGGCATCCTGAATAGGGTGAAGCGATACTTTACGCCTGGACAGCTTTTAACCCTTTACAAAGCGCAAGTCCGATCCTGCATGGAGTATTGCAGTCACCTTTGGGATGGATCAGCTAAGTACCAACTAGCTGCGCTTGACTCGGTGGAACGCAGAGCTAAGAGGCTCATTGGCGACGTAAAACTGGTGGATGCCAAGCTTCATTGCTTGGCTCATCGCCGCAAGGTTGCCTGCTTGTCGGTCTTCTACAGATTGTACTTCGGAGAGTGTGCCCGAGAACTCCACGACCTCATTCCACCGGCCCCCTTCTACCACCGGACATCTAGACGCACTGCCAGTTACCATCCCTACCTGGTTGCTATTCCACCAATTCGCACTAAGCGCTTCCAAATGTCTTTTATAATGCGCACAGCAAAAGAGTGGAACTCACTACCTGCGTCTGTGTTTCCGAACGTATACAACCCTAATCTCTTCAAAGTGAGAGTGAACAGGCTTCTTCTGGGTAAGCTCACTCCATCGTCGACTTTGTCTCTGTCACCTCTGACCTAGACTAGAGTCAAGAGCAAACCCATCACAAATAAAAAAAAAAAAAAAAAAAAAATAACCTTTTACACTGCTCGCCACATCGTCTCGACTCAACTTAATTTCAATGAGCTGCAGAAGTTCTCCGAGCCAATTACAACAATCATAAGTAGCTAACTAGACCACGCAATATACGAGCAGCCTGTACTTTATTTACTTTGATTTATAGTAAGGATGGGAAAGGACTGGTTAGGTTAAGTGCAATGATCTTCCGATGTTCTGTTTCTGGGCTGAACTAAACACAGTGACACAGTAAGACAGTGTGCCCATTTTAGATATTTTTTGCAATTTCAGGGGAAATGCGGTGTCTAGCGCAATGTATCTATCGGTGTCCCTCGTATTGCAAATCCATGGGCCATCTGTTACCACTTACCACCTATAAAACAGTTTTGCCAACTATTTATTATTTATTATTATTTATACTTTATTTTGTGTGAAACTGAAGAGCAAACTTAAACACATGATTGAACTCATGATAACAACAACAACTTTGTCTAAAGGACCAAACCTCAAAACGCTAAAAAAAAATCAGCTGTCCCATACATTTATGTTGGCATAACTCGTCAAAATGTAGGGAGCAGCTGATCTTCTTTTTCGCGATTTCGTGTTTGGTCCAATAGTAAAAGTTGTTTGTTATCATGAGTGCAATCATGTGTGTAAGTATCAGTCACTAATTACCAGTCACCCTATATATGTATATGGTGCTCCTTCTTTACAATATTAATGACTAGCTGAACCCCGCGGTTTCACCGGTATATGTAAGTCTCGATCTCGTGGGAATATCGGGATAAAAAGTATTCCATATTCTAACCCAGGTTATGGTCTGCCAATGTGCCAAATTTCATCTAAATCCGTTTAGCTGTTTTAGTGTAAAAGCGTAATAAACAAACAAATAAACCAACTCACTTTCGCATTTAGTATATTAAAATGCGGATTCACTATTCCACATAAAATCAAAATACTTATTGCAGCATAAACTTTTGATAATTTAATTTTGAATTCGGTTCTTTTGTAGCGTAAAACTTCCAGTTTTGTCCCTGGAACTCATTACAGTTTCCATTTATCGTATACAATTTCCCACCACTAGACTTGCATAGACTAGTGTTTAAATTTGGTTGAAACTCCAGCCAATGGAACAGGACGATAGCGTATTCTATAAGTTACATAATGAACAATGTATTGGATTGTTGAATGAAGTGAGGTAGGTGCCAACAGAGAATATATACATTTATTGAAGTTTCTTGGTAATATCGAGAGATAGATAACGAGGTATATTAATGATAGTTGAAAACTGCGATATGCTGTAAAATTAATGGCAGGTTTTTCATTTAAAATGTTCTGAGAGCTCATAATAGAATAATTATTGTCTTGCTTTGCTTCATCATTAATTGTAGGCAATATCAAAGAAACATGAATCTCATTAACTCTATACCCCAATTAGGCCCGAAATTCTTCAAAAGCACGCTGCCTTCATCATGTCTCGCTTTCTTTCCCGAATTCGTTTGACAGAGATGCCAACCAGATTCTATATGGCACATTGCATCTAAAAGGAAGATTGTCGTTTCTTTTCAAAACCTTTATAATTAATATTTGCTTGTTAATAAATCATCATATGAAATGAATAACATAGAAATGTGAGTAAATCATCATATTTCTTCAAAACAAGCAACGAAATTATATCACCAAAAATAATTTTCCGGAAAGTACTAATAAAGAATTCTTATCTAAGGCACAATAAAGCAATTGTGACTGTCATTCCGCAAACCAGGCGAGCAACCGTCCCGTTATCTTTACGTCCATTAAAAGTTTCAAGTCCACAGAGTAATTATAACTCAATATTGCCTTTGCGACAGGCCCCCAGAATTTAAAGATATTATAACTTTAAAAGTGAACTCGATCACGTAGATTTCTTTGGTAGTTTAAGAAATTTAAGTAATCTTAGGCATCATTCTTATTGGCGCCCACCAAAGGAGTCCCATGCTGGGCGCCAATAAATGTTGCCTCAAGAAATTAAAATGGCCGACTGGATGGAAAAGATAGAGAAGAGTAATAATTGAATTAATTACTAAGACGATTCGTTCTTTACGTGGTGGTTTGTTTGTAAAACAACTATTTATTCTAAGGGAATACTTAACCAATTGGAACTTCTAAGTGCTTGTCTTTTGGCTTCGTTGAGTATTTGACGTCCCCTAAGTAAAAAGTAAAGGTTTTTTGCCTACAGTCTTAGTAGACTTTATTCAATAAAACTGCCTTTGACGTTTTCCTGCGATTCCGCCTAAGTACGATATAGCGGGAAAACATGTTTGTTAGAAAAAAATACTGTACATTTACCAGTGTTAAAGGTTCCTAGATAATTACTAAAATAACAGTTGATAACGCGTATCTCATTAGAAACCTCAAGATTTCTCTCCAAATATTTCAGAGAATGATGCGACGTAAATAGATAACCACATGACAGCTCTCTTGAATAATTCAGCAGTCAAGACACGCATTAACACGAAATATTCTGAAGTATTCAATAATGCTTCTGATGGAATATCGACAAGAATAATGTCAAATGAGAAGTTTGACTGACTGAGAATACATAATATACAAGGCGTGAACTAACTGAAAACCTGGAAGGGGTCATTGTACTCGTCAATATGGACAAATTTTACTATGGGCCTAAACCTGAAGACCAATTTCCGTTGTGGCGGCATCTACAACGTCACATGTGAACTGCTCATCAAAGACCTGACTTCACACAAATCCTGCATCGCGCAATCATAGTTTACCGCGCGACTAGCATACTTGTTTATACAACATCCCGACATCAACCGTTGAGACCAGACACAGCACCCGTCTGGTCGGAGGATCCTCTCTTTTCTATGGAGAATGTGTGAACCTTGTCCCTCACACCTCTATACAGAAATTAAAAACGTTCAAAATTAGAGATATTTTTGACAGATTGAGACTGAGATTAGAATTCGAACGTTCTTAAAATACAAAATACTTATGTTCGCATAACTTGACATAATGTAGGGAGCAGTGGGAAGAGCTGCTTTTTTACGTGATTTGAGGGTTTGTCCCATTCTGCCAGGGTCGCGGGTTGTTTGAAAGAGTTTGTCCCATAGAATAAGTGTTTCATAACGAGAATAATACCGTGTCTGAATGATGTCCCAGAATTTTTTTTCAGTTATTTAAAATACACCGTGTATCATATTTTATTCATGTATTATGCCACCGTAAGATTGTGAGAACCGTTCATTTATAATCTATTGGTTTTATTTCCGTTACATTATAAACTGTCGGAAAATTGTGAACTGGGTGAAATGGGCTAGGTTAGGTTAAAACTGTGACCAACTGCGTGCGAGCCGAGCCAGAGAAGCGAGCGGCTCCGCGGCAGCGGCCAGCGAGCGGTACTTCCAAGTTGCTCGCAGCTAAGCAGGGCCAGCAGTCTCGACATAGATAGCGATCGCTATACGACCGAATTCGGTCGCAAAATCCTAGTGGGGTCCCTAGACGGTGCAAATTGCATGACAAACACGTAAAAATCACATGCTTGTCAAGCAATTTTGACTGTATAGGTACCCCACTAGGACTTAGCGACGGAATTCGGTCGTATAACGATCGGTACCTATGTCGAGACTGCTGGCCCAGGCTATTTAGTATTAGCGCAAAGTGCGTTACGACGCAAGCAAGTTTGATACCAGTTTACAATTGGTCGATTTTCCTTGGATATATTATTATAAACTATAGAAAAATAATGCGTATAAAGGTACCTACTAAAGCAAGCCTGTTGGAGTTTTCTTTTTTCTCTCTTTAGTAAATACCTAGTAGCTGGATAATTTTAGAAAGATTCGGAATAAAGAATTCCGATATAAATTCCTTAATTTTTTGTAGAATAAGGTTTTGTGACCTCAGATTATGGTACTTTCCATTCCCCGGGTATGATGCTTTATTACCTACTTACTTTTAGATTCTATTAGGAACTTTATTTATATCTTTTTCTAAGAATATTTTCTGTATTAACTTAGTGTACCTACTTCGTATCTCTGTAATTAACGCTTGATTAATTTAGTTATTAAAGTTGAAAGAAACGTTAATAGACTCCCTCGTTTCTTCGCGTAGTGCTTTTATGAGAGTTTTATAGATCTTTGTCTAATTCAATGTAGCGTAGGTATTCACATTATCTAGAGACCCTTAAATATTTAGTTAACTTATAAACAGTGTTATTAAAATAGCGGTGCTCACAATCAGTCTAATAGTATGATGTTGACATCTGTATTAAACTCATTGGATTGGCGTGTTATTAGGAAATAATAAAGAATAATAAAAGTAATTAATACGTAGGTTAAGAAACTACCTACACTCAATCTTTCCCGCCAATATTGTCCCTCGGAACGCAGCAGTAGGCCTAACAGTACTAGCGTTTCGTGATTGGTTTAGCTCAACTTGCACACACAGAAAACGTGTGCAGCCATGCTGTTGCTCCAGACAATTATAATAAGTTCGTCTACTGCCGTTCCTCTTGCCGTTTTATACTTATATCCAGCTTTTACAGTGGGTTTAAAAAGGCGCTCAACGAAGCCGAGAGTCAAACTCCCCGTCGTTGTGAAATTTTTTTTACTGGACCATACCTGGGAACCGTCTGGTTACAGTGGTCAAAGTTCCGTCTTTTATTTCACGCACACTAGTTTTCCATGTTATAACTTAACTTTTAATACCGTTGCGTACACGCATTAATTAGCTCAATGCTTGGCGTGCATTATATTGCGCCCTGTTGTAAACGGTGATTTTTTGATGCTCAATGTTTGCTTTACAGAATACGTAGATCGTACGTAGAAGCGACATCCTGGCCGATATTGCGTTATAATCATATCTACCTGCATTAAAAAGTGAAAAACGTAAAAAACGGAGATAGACACTATTGATTCTTAACCGACGATAGGCCACTTTTTAACCGACTTCCAAAAGGAGGAGGTTCTCAATTCGTCTGTATTTTTTTTTTGTTTTTTTTTTTTGTATGTTTGTTACGCGATTACTCAAAGACGGATTAACCGATTTAGAAATTTTTTTTTTTTGTTTGAAAGGGTATACCTCCGAGGTGGTCTCATATAAATTTTATTAACTTTGCTTGGGGAGTTTTTGAGTTAGCTTCAATAATGCGTATATTTCCCACTTATATTATATGGATGATGTGATGATGTTTTAATAACTTCATATCACTGTTATTTACATGGCTATATCTACAATTATTGTGCTCAATTATGTATTCGAATTTGTGTGGGGTAGGTTCCACAACTAAAAAGTGAAAAATAAAAACTTTTTAGCAAAAAATAAAACCGACTTCTAAAACAACACACTACAAAGTGAAAAATAACTTTAATTTCGGAAGTCGGTGGCAAAAACGAAAATACAAAACGAAAGACACCGACTTCCGAAATTAAAGTTATTTTTCACTTTGTAGTGTTTTGTTTTAGAAGTCGGTTTTATTTTTTGCTAAAAAGCTTTTTCGTAAAAAATATTGATGCTTTTTTAACAATGTTCTTTTTCCGAATAATGAAACTTTGAAATGCTCTCCTTTAAAGTTCCAAACATGTCGCTTAATACAAATAGCCCGTGAACCCTCGATATAATGATGGGACTTTTTCACCCCGTATAGTTTTTCTGAATATGTACCACAGTCTTAAAAACATTTTTTTGTCTCCAGGTGTGAATCCTAAAGAACTTCGGGACACAAAGACCGGTGTATTCGTGGGTGCCTGCTTCTCGGAGTCGGAGAAGACATGGTTCTACGAAAAAATGCAGGTCAACGGCTTCGGTATCACTGGGTGAGTTTATAATTAGTTGATATTTAAGTTTCCTCTCTCCTTTCTCATTCCTGATATATTATCGTTGCATGATAAAATTAAGGTCAATTATAAGGACTGGATACTGTATATTAAAAAAAAAAAATTGTTTGGAATCACCTTTTAAGCAAAGATTTGCTTGTATTGGATGGTGCCGCTGTTCCAGTTTACGAGAGAATAAACAATAGATAATTTTGAAAGTATGTCAAAGGTTTTTAACAATACAAAAAATATATATAAATAAGGAATAAGGAATGCGCACAGTGTTATGTGTAATAATAATAAATAATGTTTATTTATCCAAAGTAATACATCGACACAGGTTGAGCTCAGTGGTAGATGTACATAATTGTTATAATAATAATTCGAAGCTCGTGGCTAAGTAATAACAGCCGCAAGGGTCGATCCATCAGGTTAAGCTACGCTTGCCGGGGTTGGTCTGTGGATGGGTGACCATCTTTTCATACCGAGACTCCTCCGTTAAGCCGTTGGTCCCGGCTGTCATTCGTGGATCTTTGACAGTCGTTACGGGTAGTCAGAAGCCCGAAAGTCTGATAACCAAGGGGTATCGTATTACCCAATAACTGGGTTGTGGAGGTCAGATAGGCTGTCGCTACATGTAAAATACTGGTATTCAGCTGTATCCGGTTAGACTGGAAGCTGACCCCAACATTGATTGTATTACTATACATACAAAAGACAACAGTTTAGTTGACGGTTTGCCCATCGATCGTCATCAAAAGGAAATTGATTTAAACAATACCTACGCTGAAGTTATAATTATAGTAAATATGTCTTGACAGACGGGTCAACGATCACAATGTCTACTTATTAGAATACGAAAAGAAGTAAGCACCTGCAGAATAATTACAAGTCGCATATTACGAAACCGAAACCCTCTCTCTGCCTTTTCTATTTGTTTTAATAATCCTCGAACTGGTACGGCATGCACCAATTAAACCAATCGAACGATCAATTTACTTCAATCAAATCAACTCAGCCTATCGCAGTCCATTGCTGGACATAGGTCTCCCCCAGGATGTTCCACAACACCCTGTTCTCCGCCTTCCACGTCCAATCTGTCCCAGCCACATTCGTTCGCGTCGGTCCATTCAGCTGGGGGCGTTTCACACTACGCTTGCCAATATTCACTCTAGAACTCGTGTGTTCTACAGATCATCAAATCGATTTACGTACTCTGCCTCTATCTAAAACTTTCATCCAGTAATTCTTTTATTCTCTATAATTCATCAAAACTATTAAAATGTTCGCCCACGCAGCCATTAAACTCATTCCAACATAATCACGACGGGATAAAGCGGTTAAATGCAACTTCGCGCCTCCACTCCATTCAGTGATTCATTATTACAATTGCTTGACGGCTACAAAAGCGTTTAAAACTTGCCATAGTTATTTTACAACAGTCCTTTTGTTATTTCCTTTGTACTAGTGTTGAACTGTAAAATGCGTATAAGTAATTGAAGGTAATGCCGCGAGCCTCTTGGGTACATTACTAGTCGACCGCGGTGTGGATGAATTTTTCGATGCCATATTTTAGTTTTTGAATAGATTTAATTAAGATAGGATATCATTTTGTTATTTTACTATAATTGTTAATTTAAAGGACCATAAATAAATAAATATAATGCCACAGTAATTAATCTTTACTAACATTAGTGCAATTATAGCTGACCACCTTCTGCCAGCGACTTCACCTGCGTGGACTTCAGAATTGGCTTCAGAGAGCTGATAGGAAAAATGCGGAAGTTTGTTTTGACATAAACTGATAAGTCATTTACCGGGACAAAAAGTATCCATGTGTTAATTCAGTTTATAAACAATGTGTGTTCCAATTTCATCCAAATCCGTTCAGCCGTTTTTGCGTGATTTAGTAACAAGCATACAAACTTTCACATTTATAATAATACTAGCTGACACGATAGACGTTGTCCTATTCAAATTTCAATAATGCATACAAAATTCCCATAGAAAATGTACTTTCAGTTTTTCCGAATTTTCCAATTTTCCCGGCAACTTTTTAATTTTTTCTCTGCGTGAGAACCTCATTCGGAATAATACAAACATTTTTAAACAAAAATTTTCCAAATCGGTCTAGCCTATCTGAAGTGACGCGTTTATCAACGAACAGCATTGCATTTTTAGGGTTCCGTAGACCTTATAAATTGGCCATATCCGTCTGTCAGTCCGTCTGTCTATTTTTCCACGGCTTAGCTCAGAGACTCTTAGTACTAGAAAACTGTTATTTGGCACGAGTATACAATTATAAAAATTTCAGGGTTTTATAATACCACTTTGTGGGCGTGATTCACGCCCACAAAGTATAAAACCCTGAAATTTTTTTTTTATTTGTGGGTGCCTCCTTTACACGTAAAGTGGGGATGACTTTTTTCTCATTTATCCTATGGTGTGGGGTATCGTTGGATAGGCCATTCAAAAATATTGCGGATATGTGAAAACCATTTTTCGATTCAGGAATCCATTTGCGAAATATTAAGCTTTAAAAGTGCTCATGTTTGTAGTCAAAATTCACGGCAGTGGTATATACTCGTATGTAACGGGTAATGCTAGAAGATTGAGTAAACCTAGGTTTACCCAAGCATTTTGGGTAAAGTCCGAATAATCTCGTGCGTTATATGGTCACAATTCTAACCTAACCTTTTTTTTTTGTCGCTGAGAAATGACATTACGCATCTCCGCTCGTCGGGGGACGACACGGAGTATGTGGGACGCCCTGCCAGAGTGGCAGTATACCCACTAAAACTCAGCGGTGTTCCCTCATCGCCTTCCCATGACCCCCCTGGTCATGGGAATCCGGCTCAGCCTTTGCGTCCACAACCCCCCCGGCATGCCCACCTAGCTGGCGGGCCCCGCATGTCCCCCCTGTTGGGGGGCTACGGGAATAGCCGGGAACACCTAGCCATTCCCGTCCGGCACTGGTGGAATCCTGTGCAATACAGGCGAGGGTGAAACCCCCGCACCCGTCGCCTGCTGGCTTCCACCTGGGAGGACTCGGAGATAACTGTCATACTGACGTCTTCTTCGACCCCTCCTCCACCTTCGGAGCGGCGCCGCGAGAGGGTCTTCCTTCCGCGCGCTCCGCCGCCTCCTTCTGGGACATAAAGTGTTCGCAGAAGGAGGCGACTGCCGCCCAGGACCCCTCATTTTCCAGCATGGCGTTGACCAAGCCGGGGAGCGAAAGGTCCGTTCCGATCGCCGCGGTGAGACTGCGGCGCGGCCCGGACCACGACGGGCACACCTCGAGAGTGTGCTGCGCCGTGTCCTCCGCCGCGCCACAGTCGTGACACGACGGCGTTTCCTCCCGCCCGATACGATGCAGGTACGATCCGAAGCAACCGTGTCCGGACAGCACCTGCACTAGACGGAAGGACAGGAACCCGCGTGGCCGCTCAAACCAGTCTCGCAGGACCGGCCCAATCGCGTCGAGGGTTCGGCGGCCGAAGGCTGCGGCGGCGAGGTCCCGCGTCCAATGGACGACTATGGCGTACTTCGCCTCCCGCCGGACGGCCTCCCGCTCTTCCGGGGCTGGGCGTTATCCTCTCACCCTCCGCCCCGCCGTCCATTCATATACTCTGGTGAGCACCCACGCCTCGAGTTCCCAAGACGGGGTGCCGGCCAGAGCACATGCCGCTGAGAAGCCGACCGTGCGGTAGGCCCTCGCCACCAGCTGGGCTATAACCCTTTGGGGTGCCCGCAATGCGGCGGCGTTCTCCCTCCTGCGGAGGGAGTCCTCCCAAATAGGGGCCCCGTAAAGGGCCATACTCCTCAAGATGCCGGCGTAGAGTTGCCGGCATCGCGCGCTAGGCCCTCCAAGACTTGGAGGGCCCAACGCGCGATGTCGGCTACTGCCCAACTGGCGCCCACAGTCTTCAGCAGGCGCGTCGACAGCCCGCTGAAATGCCGGCCGAAACGCCACCTACTGTCGAGTACAAGGCCCAGATATTTCATTTGGGCCTTCACCTCAAATTCTACCCAACCTCACCTACCTTTCAGCCTACACCTAAGTTTAATCATTCTAGCATTACTAACTACTATTCTAGCGTCACTGGGTAAGGATCCACACCAGTTGAGGATGATACCTTTATTATTTGAATTACTAACACTAGTCTTTAAGTAATTTTGTTATTTGTTAGTATTATTCGGACTTTACCCAAAATGGGTAAACCTAGGCTTACTCAATCATCTAGCATTACCCGCAACATATATAAGGAAAACTATCACATCTAAGTGGCCTTTACAAGTTAACGAGTTACAACTTACATTTGTAGTTGTTGAATGCATGAGAGAACATGTTTTTCAATTACAATGTTAATTTGTTCTTGGGATAAATTCAACCCTATTACGATATGTATCAAATTGGTATTTACTCATAAAAATTGACATTAGTTGACAATATTGTCAATTTTTATTCACCAAAATAACTTTAAAAAATAGCATACATACTTATAAATACCAACGATCTCCATAAAAATATAACAACGATATGGATAAAAATAACAACAACAACGATATAGATAAAAATAGTAATTTGATTTAAATGTATTAAAATAATCACGAAAAACCTGTAGAAATGCGACGTTGCCAGCCTGCACGGGATAAACGCTCTTAAGACTGAGTTTCAAAAACCATTCTACTAAAATTTCCAAGAAAATTGTTATCAGCCAAGTTCAAGATCCAACTTATCTAATTATAAGCACCAACAGTAAGTTTAATATTGTGGATATTAATAGCGACGTATATAATGAGAGATTCAGGAGTGGCTTGATACATAATATTAAGATTAGACCCAACACGTTATTGCTTCCCGCGGTTTCTGAGGAGCGAGATCATAGTTTCAATATTTCCAATCATAATTTATATTTGATGGAGAAGCTCGTGCCTAAGTAATAAGCTAAGTTAAAGCTAAGCTACGCTTGCCGGAGTTAGTCCGTGGATGGGTGGCCATCTGTACATACCGAGACGCTTCCATGCCTCGGAAAGCACGTTAAGCCGTTGGTCCCGGCTGCCACTCGTGGATCTTTGAAAGTTACTACAGGTCGTCAAAAGCCCGAAAGTCTGACGACCAATCTTACCAAGGGATATCGTTACCCAGTAACTGGGTTGTGGAGGTCAGACAGGCAGTCGCTCCATGTAAAATACTGGCATTCAGCTGCATCCGGTTAGACTGGACGCCGATCACAACATAGTTGGGAAAAGGCTAGGCAGATTGATTGAATTTATATTTGATGGAATTCTCTGAAGACTGGTAGTGTTGCGTCGTGTGTCACTAGGTATACCAACAACATGTCCTGGAATTATCGCAAACCACTAAACACTGCAATTAGAATATTATGCTATAATCATAATACATACACTGAATTATTAGTATTATGTATAAAACATTGTTTATTTAGGGCCAATATTTCAATCGTCAGATAACTATTATCTATAGAATAAATATGGCGGTTTGACAGCTTTTATATAAAAAAACATATCAAACTGTCATATTTATTCTTCATATAAAAGTTATCTGACTATTTAAAAATCGGCCCTTATAAATAATAATTTAAAAAAAAAATCAATTATTCATACTGATTTTGGGATAAAATTGTGGCACATACTCGCACATGTTTAAGCCAAAATATCTACTATGCTAGCATAGTAGATACTTCGTCCATTTTGGCTTGTTTTGACTGTACAGAGGAAGTGTAACTATGTAGTTTACGTAGTTTTAATTATTTTTGGCATAAAATATTATCAATATTAAAAATGACAAAAATCGATTCTGTAAACGGTTCTGAACAAACTACTTTCATGATGTCATTAATTCAGTTACACATTGTATATGACCTTATTTTGTATGTTGTACATTTCTGGGCAATAATGTAATAACAATAGTAATATGTATGCTGGAGGAGCTCGTGGCTAAGTAATAACAGCCGCACGGATCGATCCATCAGGTTAAGCTACGCTTGCCGGGGTTGGTTTGTGGATGGGTGACCATCTTTTCATACCGAGACTCCTCCGTGCCTCGGAAAGCACGTTAAACCGTTGGTCCCGGCTGTCATTCGAGGATCTTTGACAGTCGTTACGGGTCGTCAGAAGCCCGAAAGTCTAACAACCAGTCTTACCAAGGGGTATCGTATTACCCAGTAACTGGGTTGTGGAGGTCAGATAGGCAATTGCTTCATGTAAAATACTGGTATTCAGTTGCATCCGGTTAGACAGGAAGCCGACCCCAACATAGTTGGGAAAAGGCTAGGCAGACTGAATAGTAATATGTATGCAATATGTTAGCAATGCATAAGTTGCGATTGCGGCGCTTCTGTAGTGCCTCGGCAATGTTTGCAGAAGCACGCACTGACGGCTTTGATGCACTGTGGCGCAAGAAATCTGGCTCGCTACTCCGCAGGCTGCGTGGCAGTCCCAACACTATCCTGGAATCGATAGCTGCTCGGGCAGATAGCCCGCTAGTGTGGGCGCTTGCAAATCGCACTGGAACTATTTTAGTTATAAGTACTAACATAGGCTAAGCTATTAGTTACTAAAACTGAAAACCGCATTGTAGTCTGAATTAAGGCGAAAGCGTCATGGTAGCCCGCCAAATTCAAAAATTTCTTACGTTTTTTGCAATTTACAAGTCAGTATTGGGTTGTACGTTGATCAAAATCTAATTCGCAGTGGTAACAAGTATGTATTTACATAATTATAAAATTAAAGTGATCAATACAACTCTTTCAAGACCAGGGTAATCCTAATGAATGACTATTTCATGAAATCTTGACATTTGTGAATTATACTAACATAAAGAGTTGTATTATTTACTGATTTTAATGTTTATAATTCTGTAAATACATATTTGTTACGACCGCGGATCATACTTTATTTAACATACAACTGACTTGCAAATTGCAAAAGTACGTAAGAAAATTTTTATTTTGCGGGCTACCGTAACGCTTCCCCCTTAATAAAGATTATTATTAATAATAATAGCATGCGTCTGTGAGTTGTATCACAAAAAAAAACCAGAGAAAATATTAATGACGTCTAATTAGGAAACTCCGCAGAGCGGTCATGTCTGTTAAGAACGACATTCAAATTTTATTTTCTAGCACTATTGATAACATTGCTAACCGAGTAGCGGAACATATTCCGCTACTCGAGTAGCGGAACATCAACCGAACATCATGTGGTTTCGCGGCGGAGGTGTGCTAAGACCCTAAGAGTTGCCCGCTATTCACCTTAACATTCACCTTCTGAATAAACAAACGTCCTAACTTTATCCATTCATTCCAGATGTTCCCGTGCCATGTTAGCTAACCGTATCTCCTACTGGTTGGGAGTGACTGGCCCCTCATACACCGTGGACTCTGCCTGCTCCAGTTCTCTCTACGCCTTGGAGCACGCCTTCAGGGCTATCCGTGATGGTCACTGTGACGCCGCTATCGTTGGAGGTTCCAACCTTTGTCTCCATCCTTACGTGTCACTGCAGTTCTCCAGGTAAGGATAAAACAAATGAATGTTATTTTTGAACACGCTTCACCAAAAATGGACTAGCATAAGTAAGGGCCGGTTTTTTGATCCATAATTAACTCAACCAATGGTTAAAAGTAGTAACTAATGGTTGAATTTTGGCTAAATGTGAATGGCTAAACATGAATGAGTTATGCCATTAGTTACTATTTTTTAATATGAATCAGCTAACATGAATACATTCATGTTTAGCCTTTCACATTTAGCCAAAATTCAACCATTACATATTAAGTTTAACCATTGGTTGAGTTAACTTCGGATCAAAAAACCGGCCCTAAGATATGCTACAAATAAACTATGCAACTGAATTGGATCAACAGAAAACTGACCACAACATTAAGAAACAAATGATGATGATGATGATATGAGCACCAAAACGCTCATTCATAAAAAAGTTTTAACAAAATATTTTGTTTTGTAGTACCTACCTACCTAGATATCGTATTCTGAAGTGGTTTGAAAATTCTGCTAAGGGCGAGCCCAAACGAGCGTTATTTTGTGAGTAGTGAGTCGCGTATTTTGAGTACTGCAATTTACGTTCAACTAAGATTCGATTAGGTTGCCAGACGAGCGGACGTAACTTCAGTTGCTATCCAACGTTTGTACGGGGTGCTTGTGTCGACTTTCGCTCATTCTATAACTGACGCTTGCCTCGCTCCCCTCCGAGAACAATTCGCTTGAAATAATGCGCGAACAGACAACTCATTTTGCGTTGCCGTATGGTACAAACAGGATTTTAGTATGAAGCCGAACGCAGCGTAAATTCCGCGACTCATTTAACGCGACTCACAGCTCAAAAAATTACGCTTGTTTGTCCTTACCCTAAGAGTCACGATTCCAGAAATGACATAAGCAAATATATGTACATAGGTACTGCTATAACATTTTACTTACTTAAAAAAATACATTTTCACCTCACTATGTGAAAATCCATATATTAAAAATTTACAAAGAGTTACCGGAAAAGTCTCAGTGATGCAGTCTCACTAAGTAACGTTGATGTAGTTTTTAACGTTAACGCGGGTAGAGGACATTATTTATTAACTTCTTTTTGCGACGCTGTTAATATTCTGCTAGCGTGAGGGAAATTGCAAGTCTTGTGCTGCTTTTTATCTCGTGGTAGTTTTTAACTTCAGATTATAAGCGCTTGCAAACAGAATAATACAAGTAAAATCCACCGCACGTCCATGTTATCAAATTGACAATGACATGGCCTTTATTTAGTTGCAGTAAAGGCTGTTTTCGTTGTCCAAGTGTTATTTCTGAGGTCCAGTGGACTATACCTTAACAAACTACTAGTAATGTTAGATTTTAGGAGATACTTCATCGTTGCTGGTTATTGTTACTTTATGGGGACACTCGACCACGCTTTGGCAGTAATAAACAACCAGTGCTCATCAGTTCTATATACTCTCTGCGTCATTTCTAAAGCTTTACAATGAAATCCTTGAAGCCATTTTTTTGGTTTAGATGAAATAGACGAGGCTAGCATCGTCTATTTTATCTTCCCTCACCACAAGCACCTCAAGCTTTTGCTTTTTTTATAGATTGGGAGTGCTATCACCTGATGGCAGATGCAAGAGTTTCGACAACAGCGCCAACGGTTACGCGCGTTCAGAAGCTATCGTTGTCGTCTTCTTACAAAAGGCTAAAGACTCCAGAAGGTAAGCGAATCTAGAGCAGACTGCGATAATATCATACTTCTTAACACCGTACTACTTCAGCACCATATAACTCCCTACGAGGTAATCACCACAAGACGCAAAGACAAAATAGCCCAATCCTACCGTTCGCATTACTCTTTTACAAGAAGGTTTCCCTGTTTTCAAGGCCCCCATCTGTATAATAAAATTAATAAAATATTAAACTTCCACTCACTTCCAAATATATCTCTTAAAAAGAAGCTATGTAATTGGCTCCAGACACTCAACTATAACAACACAGAGCTCTTATTGTCGACTTAAACAACTAGGTAAAATCTACGCAGCGCACTCACACACACACACACTTCCACTCACACACACATCCACTCACACACACATCCACTCACACACACCCACTCACACACACCCCCACACTCCACATCTATCCTTTTTATCACTCTTTATTTTATCCTTTCTTGTTTTGCTAAATGATTTATTTGTTGTCCATATAACTCTGCAAAAATGAAAATAAGTCCTCGTAAATTAGACAAACTCTCTTTACAAGGCACCCATGAAAGGGTTGGGCCTAGCACCTTTAATACAAGTTGTCTTGTCAACTTAGCAAGGGTGCTAGAGTCTCCAAACATATAGTATATAACGACTCCATCTTTTTGTTTGTAACCTAATGTTGTTCAAATGTACACCTTTTTATTGCAAATAAATTATTATTATTATTATTATCTTGAAGTTTTGATGCACATGATTTTCTTGTGATTCTCGACTGGCTTTAAGATTTTTACTAAAGTTATAATATTGGTATTCATGTTATAAATGTTTTTGCTATTAATGTTCCTCACTTTTGATTACAAAGACTTTTGTAACTGGACCAGTAGACCTCTGTCCAACCATTTGGAGATAACAAGCATGGTGTTAAAGGGTTTTGGTTGCCCTTAGTGTTGCTGTTATTGTTCACATCACATCCGTTCTTTATGGAAAAAAGAAATCTACGTTCATCTATGTCCCACTCATCGCACTGACTTCATTCACTCTTCTTTCTTCGTTCAGTCTTCTTTCTTCGTTCAGTCTATCTTTCTATAGAATGCGCTCCCCCAGGAAATCAGGATGGCAACCAACCGATTATCCTTTAAGGTAAAAGTTCGCAAGCACATTCGTAAGAAGTTGGCAGTATCATTAATGTCTTCCCATTGTTTGTCTTATTTGTCTTAGTATATTCATGTATTTGTGTATATTTATATTATATAATTAGTTATATTTATAGTTTGTAATAGGTATATGTGTATCTTTATATTGAAATAAATATTTATTCCTCAAGTTTTCGTAATTGCATCTACCACTGCTTGTCTCTGCATCACCCAAAGGTTAATTGGTAGAAAATGCCTATGGCATTAAGTCCGCCTCCGTACATATTTTGCGCTTGAAGTATTAAAAAAGTCCCAATTCCCAAAAAAACAAAAGAAATCTGTAACATCTATATTTTCTTCCACCAGGGTGTATGCTCAGCTCCTCCACGCTAAGACCAATTGCGATGGCTACAAAGAGCAGGGTATCACATACCCGGCCGGTCACATCCAGAAGCTGCTCCTAAGTGAGTTCTACGAGGAGTGCTCCATCCCTCCATCCATCTTGGAGTTCGTTGAGGCTCACGGCACAGGTAAGATTTTGTCCCTTTTCATCGACATCATGATTTCAGCTCAGCAGCAAGACGTCCATTGCTGGATATAGGCCTTCTCCATGCATCAGTACAACAGCAAAGTATAAGTACGTATTTAAAATCACACAAAGTTCAAGAAACAAATGAATGCGGTACGACTTTGGCGTTAGGTAAATTCGCAGTGTTCCATTGTTTAAAAATTAAAACAGAATTCTTAAACAGAGTTTAAATTCGTAAAAGCTAAGACAAAATTATCTATTTAAGTGAATTCTCCCTATGCTCGGTTTTTTTGAGGTCCTCAGGTAAACCCTCGATAGTAATTCACTCGACTTTAAAGCTAAATTCTTCCTTAATGAAGTGTTCAGAAACGCGATACCAAACCGCTAAACTCAGTTTATACACTTGTGAATGTGTTTGACGTTTTGACATATTTTATATAGAAGACATGTCAAACCGCCATATTTATTCCTCAGATGAAAGTTATATAACGCTTGAAAAATCGGCCCTAAAGCATAGAAGTCAAAATCAAATCATTTATTTCAATAAGGGCTAACTTTTCAATAGTCAGATAACTTTTATCCGAAGAATAAATATGACAGTTTCACATATTTTCTATATTTGTTATATATATTTTTTTCATAAATAAAAGTTATATGACGATATAAAAATCAGCCCTAATAGACACGTTTGTTAAAGGAAATTAATTTAATTGAGAGGAAGGTAGCCAATAAACAAATAAAAACAAAAATGTGAAGGTATGAATGTCTGCACTGGCTACGGCTGTGACGATCCACGAATGGATCGTCACTTTACTTTGGGATCTAGGCTGATAAATAAATAAAACTTTTCACGTATGAGACTTGGATGTATTTAAATAATATTATATCTTTTTTATCTACGGCGCCCTCAAACTCTATTCGCCTTCTTCTAAAAGTGACTGTATGAATGTCAAAATACCGTCAGCCAGATCTTTTTAAATCAGAGCTTGAATGGAACCTCTACAGTACATAGTTTGTAATGTTTGATCAATAGTTAGTAAAGTAAAAGGTTTTTAATTGAAATATACAACAGATTGGCATAATTGCAATAGCCACAATGACAGCTACAAAATATATTATCAACGCCCGTCTAAAATTAGACCAACCCTACCTTCACTTCACTCAGTTTATTATCCTAATTTCCATTGGCCCAACAAAACTACCAACCTAGTTAGGTAATATGGTCGGGTTAAAAGCGGTTGACCACAATAATTCCACGGGACAGGATTGGATCTTTGACCTTTCGAACGACGATTTAAACTCTGACCTTACCTAATTATTTATCTCGGACAGCTTAATGTAATTCCATTTCTATTTATTGCCTGAATTCTAACACGGAAGTAAAATGTAAGTAGGTATATATTATATAGATCTGATATTATTAGAGATACATAAACAGAATATGTTTAAGAAGAGAATGAAGACCTTTAAATTTAGGTACAGAAGCCAGCACATCAAGCTACTACAATCTGTCAGATTTCTTTAATAGATTTTCGACTTTATTGCTAAAGCGTTAGGTTCAAGGTTCATTGGGAAAATCTGACAGTTTCGGGTAGGTTGACCTGCTGGCGTCTGTACATCAAATCTAGCCTTTAAAGTAGTAAGTACTCTCTTTTTGTTTATTTAATTAAATAAATTCATCCTAATAAAACGTATAAAAGACTAATTGTCAAGAAATAAAACTCATAAAAAAAGACACCTCCAAACATAAAAATTAATCGAGCGAACTCTCCGGTGAGCATAACTTAAGAACTACTAAAATAAATGAGACAGCTAGCTAATCCAACAACCTCACACCTTAACACCTTATTAGTCATAATCCGAGCATTTCACAAAATTTTGAAGCATCTGCTTTTAAAACAGAAACGGTACATTGACTTAGCGAGAAAAATTCAAGGGAGAAAAATGAAAGAGATGGAAAAACTTTCACAAGAATAGTTAAGGGCACTCGAGATGAAATTAAAATGAACTATTGTTTACAGTACAAAGCGGGGTTGTATACCTTTTGTATCACGCTTGTAATGAAGAGAATTTAAATTAATTTTAATCGAGCTTAAAGGGAAGTTTGTAACGACGATTATGAGTTTTGCGTCGAATGCAAAACTTGATGAAAATTCTCGTTTTGCTTTTGTTTTTCGGAGTATAGAACTGGTTGTAACTGTTTTAAGATCGCTGTAATAGCTTAATCTCTAACTTAATGTAAATAACAGATACGGCAAGTTACCTCAAGCAATAGATAAGTCGCACCTTTAGAATTACAATGACGCAAGTGCAAAATATCATTAAAATTAGTTAGGTATTACGAACACTGTAAAAAGTGACAAACTAGGAATATTGACTTTTTTGTAATTGCAATAAATACCGCTAGATGGAAGTAGCGTCAACGTCAAATTGAGCGAGACTTGAAAGCAACAACGCCTGATTATGTGATTTTAAGTTTTTTTAAATATTACCTACGTATTTTATGTCTTTAAAAAGTCTTTAGAAGACTGATTTGTGTAAAAATAATTAAATATCTAGATAATTTTCTATTATAATCTATGTTTTATTTATCTTCTACAATAAGTAGCACCCTATTAACGTTTTTCTTTATAACAAGAAACAAAATGGTTTCGATTCGCCTTTTTCAAGTTATACACTAACTTCTAAATATTTCTTTTTCTTTTTGGACATATAATTATTGAGATAGTAATAAAAAATATTTTTTAATTTTACTTATGTTGTACCTTAACGTCATTGTGTGTCACTATTGTTTAGTATTTTATATAATATATATTTTACTGGAACAATTAGGTGCCCCGTATTTCGAAAATTTGTATTAATTAAACTACAAAATACAAAGACATTATGTTTAACTAACATTCATGTATATATAACCAGGTATTTGTATAATATTAATCTATAAATATCTATAAATATCTATAAATATTATCGTAAAAAAAGATATTGAGGAAAGAGCAAAAATAAAGTTTCAAATGCTTTTTTCTCGAGTGTATAGTATTTGCACTTATGTTATTTTAATTCTAAAGGTGCGAAGTGAGTAATATAACTGTTTTTATCAAACCTTTTGACAATAACTTTTTAAATTAGCACACTTAACAGAAAGTGTGGGCTGCCAGAATATTAACAAGAAAATCTCAGAAAATACCCAATTATTAATCTCACAAACTCTTTTATAAATACTCGTAGCAAGAAACCCAATGACCATTCAAACGATTAATTATTACAATCGCTTACATTCCTTGAATTCCTGATAATCCTATTTACCTCGTGATAAATTAAAATGGCCGCCTACAGGTACAAAGTACATAAAATCGCGAGTGCTAACAATTAGTTTTGTTTGTTCTGCTCTCTTTTCATATTTGCACTGGCCATTCTGCTGACCTCATTAAAGAGACCTTAGGAAGCGAAACCTCAACAACAAGGGATTATTTTGTGTTCTGTAATTAGTTTAGGGTAATTACAGTGTTATATAAATACTAGCGACCCGCCCTTGCCTCGCATAGTTTATACGACTTGACAAAGCATGAAGATTTCTTTATTATATGTTGGTAAGTTAAACCTACCGGAATAAAGTCTCTAAATGATGGTGAAAACTGCATCAAAATTCGTTGTGTAGTTTAGAAAAACAACGCGGTCACACAGACTGACACAAAAAGCTACTTTCATTTTATAATCTGGATATACGTAAATGAGATGGCAGAAAATGGAATACCATAAGCTCCATTTACACGGTAGTAGTTTATTGCCTGTGGTATACCATAAAATTAAAGGGCGTCTAAACAACACGTACAATTAAGTCGCATGCGATTTTATTCAATGGCAAAACATGCATGCAATTCTTGATTTGCAATAAAATTGAACGTGCTTTATGGCATGCTATCGTTACTCTTAAACGTTCCAGAAACTTGACAGAAACAGAAACCGTGTAAAGGAAGCTCAAGCCTCATTTTCACGCATTTTTTCGCAAAAGTCAATCTATTCTTCTCGCTTTTAAGCGAGATTTTAAGTCATTCTTGTTTAAAAACCAATTTTGGTGAAAAAATTGGTTTCTGTCATTATCTGCGTATTCCATTATTATTATTTTAACTGTTTTTTTTTTGTATCCATAGCTAATAATAAATCCAAAGTATAGAAAGCCTTTCTATTTTCTCAAGTATATCACAATTCCTATTAACATATTCATGAACGTATAAAATAAATATCCATCTAGTACCGAACTATATTTTTCAAAACCAAAAACAGAGCCGCAGCAGGAAATATAATATCTCAACGTAAAACATTCTGAAATACAGAAATAAAACATTTTTATGACAAAAATGTAGCCCACTCATAACTGTAGAATATAAAAGCAAAGTTTTACAAGCTTTAAGAACATTTTGATTGCTAAAACATTTGCTGCGGTGCTGAAATAGATGCTATCTCCGTGTTGTCACGAAATAAAGTTTGGAGCGTCTAAATTATAGTTACTAGGTGGTTTGAGTTTTCGAGTTGCATTATGAAGAAGCCTTTTTTTTTGTGGATGGGAAATCATCAAATAACTTCTCCCGCTCTGGGTGGAGCGGGAGGGCGTGTCAGACTTCTACTGACTAAAACCCACCCGTGTTCCTTCAGTTGTCTGTGCCAGGGCCACGGTAACTCTTTCGAACAACCCGCAACCCTGGCGGGCATCGGCCCTAGCGGACCCCGTCAGCTAGTGCTGACATCTCTTTGAGTCGCGCGTGGAACACAACGCGCCGTCGACCTGGGGCTGGTCCTTACCGGACGGCGAGCTACCCATTGCTCGCCATCCGCAAGCCCGCGCCTACGGTGCAGGTGGTCGGGAATCGGCTATCGATTCCCGACGCCCAGGGCGTCTCCTGCGACTAGGGGCGTGAGGGCGCAAAGATTGCCTCTCCCCCACGCGTTCAGCCTCCTCCTTCGCGAGCATTACTGCTTCGCAGAAGGAGGTGACGGTTTCCCGTGCACTCTCGCTCCGTACCATGGCCTGTACCAGGGCCGGACGCGAGAGATCGCCGCCGCCGATCGCCTCCGCGAGGACGCGGCGGTGCTCTGCCCAGGCCGGGCAGACCTCCACCGTATGCTCCACCGTGTCCTCATCCACACAATGGTAACACCCGGACGTTTCCTCCCGCCTTATCCGGAACAGGAACCTCCCGAAGCAACCGTGTCCGGTGAGGACCTGCGTCAGGCGGAAGGTGAGGATGCCGTGAGGCCTCTTCAACCACTCCTCAAAGAGGGGACTTATCGCCGCAATTGTGGCGTGCCCATTATGAAGAAGCCTGACAAACAGTTTTACCAAGGGGTATCGTGCTACCCTGTAACAGGGATGTGGAGGTCCATCTAGCTGCATCTATTACACTGGAAGCTAATCCCAACATAGTTCGGAAAAGTCTAGGCAGATGATGTACGTTTTGAAAGGTTTACTTAGGATGTCCTTCGTCATCCACAGTCCATATTTAATCTCTTATTCATTCTGGAGTTCCAAGTGTCTGTGTCTTCGGTGATGAGCAAGAATTTTGTTGTTTTTTTTTTTAAACAGCTTTGTGAACAACTTTAGTTTATGCATTTGCTTACAGATAGTTCTTAAAATTATTAGAACCCTGTGAAATCAGACCCAAAATTCCACAATTCCCAAGCAAAACTGCCAGTAGCATTGCAACCCAACGTACCGCCAGATATTTATCGCCCGCTCCCTCAACTTTGACAAACAACCGACAAAACGGCTACAAGTGGACTGGTCGAGAAGCGGCCAACCGTTATACGTGCCTTCACTTAAATGTACCATAACTTCGTGCGTGCGTAAACGTTTGTCCCGAAACTTTCTCATTATATTTCGGAGATGGAAATTTTGGGCTAATTAATTTAGGCGAAGGTAATTTGTGGGAGTTCTGAGTATAGATCAAGATCTGTACCAAGTAGGTTCTTTAATCCTAAGTATTTTGGTTTAGGCAGTCGTGTATTCCTACTATAATAACTTCTGTAGACTTTTGTCCGGTTGGCTTTAACAACCGACCTTCGCGGATATTTTATATAGCATCACTATTTCATACTTAGAAGATTACAAAAGAATTGAGAATCAGTTTGGTGAATCCCTATCCTTTAATTTATTCGACCCGGTACTATAAGGGTTCCGCGACCATTCAGCCCTATGCCTGACCCTTCAAATAATATTAGGAGGGACACACGACTGGCAGTATGAATTTATGTTGTACTCACTAGCATTTGCCCGCGGCTTCGCCCGCGTGGAGGTCGGAAATTATCCCACGGAAACGTATTACCGAGATAAAAAGTATTCTATGTCGTAACCCAGGTTATGGTCTACCTATGTGTCAAATTTTATCCAAATCCATTCAGCCGTTTTAGCGTGAAAGCATAACAAACACACAAACTTACTTTCGCATTTATAATTAGGAGATACACCCCTATTTCGAAAGTTTTATTAGGTACTTATAATTGAAATGGAGAGTAAAGGGGCGAGCGCACTTTAGTGAAAGTAAGTGATATTACTATACTGTATCTTTTGATTGACTCTAGTTTATTCGGAGTGAGAACACGATGTTACTGAATCAATCTGTCTAGACTTTTCCCAACTACGGTAGGGTCGGCTTCCAGTCTAACTGTATGCAGCTGAATACCAGTATTACACATGGAGCGACTGCTTATCATTTATTTTAAGATAATCATTAATGTAGGTAATGAGAAGAGTAGCCGTAAATTTATTAAATGTTGGGATTTAATATGCTTATATTAAATCCCATCATTTAATAAATTAAAAAAAAAACTCCTTTTATGAGCCCATTAAAGCTCAAATACACTTTCATGCTCTTTCAATTAAATTTATCAAATGATTATATTCAATTAAGTTGAGTGCCAACGCACTTTGACTTTAAGAAAATTAAGTAACGTTGAGTTGCACGAAACCAACATTAGTTTAATGGAGACTTTAAATTCATGCCATCTCTTACATTTTGTGTCAAAAACAAAGTGACAGCATCAATTTAAAGTCTCCGTTAAACCAATGTTGGTTTTGTGCAACTCACCGAAAGTTAATGTTTCATCGATGCATTGCCCTGCTTTTAAATTAGGGGAGTCCCCTCCAATGTCAAAATTCATTGAGACGGAGAGAGACATTTTAGAGACACGTCTTCCCCTCTTTGATTGTAATTAGCAGCTAAGCGTTGACGTGACATCAAAGCAAAATGGTTAGGTATCATTATAAGATTCTAGATTGAAATATTTACTGCGATAAAAGTCAATGTTCATTTCCTGATTTTGATAGGTATATGCGTACCTACCATCCTAACTAATATTATAAATGCGCTTTCACGCTAAAATGGTTGAATGGATTTGTATGAAATTTGGCACGTGAGTAGACTACGACCTCCTGGACGCTACTTTCATCTTGGATCGCAGATGAAGTCGCGAGCAACAGCTGGTACAGTACAGTATGTAACAAAAACCCTGTTGTTCCTTCTACCTACGTTTTAAGATTCGCTATACATACGTAATAAAGCAAGTCACTTATAATAACCGGTCAAATGCGTTTTAGACCACGCACAATGAAGGGTTCCGTAGTTGGGATGAATTTATCCCAAGAACAAACTTAACATTGTAGTTGAAAAACATGTTCTCCCATACATTCCAACTACAAATGTCCATAGTTTAATGGAAAGGATCCAGCCCGCATTACACCTAATGTGGGTTGGATCCTTTTCGTTTAACTATGGACAAATGTATGTTTGTACGCACAATATTGAGAGATTTACCATGTTATTTTAAAGCCATAGCCTTCTTATAGGTCTTCCTGTAATCTATAGCTACTTTCTAGAGTTACTTTCTGTATTTTTTGTTCAAAATTTTAAGCTCAGTAGTTTCGGAGATAAAGGGGGGAATGTTCAAATCTTGTCTATTTTCTTAAATAACTTCAAAACAGTTTTTTTTTAATTATAAAAAATATATACTTGAGACCCTTACAGTAAGCCCTTTCATTTGATATATCGCACGGTATAGTTTGCAAATATTTTTTTTTATTTTCTTATTTTCTCCCAAAATTGACCTCCATATTCAAAATTCATTAATTTACATTACACGTCCGTGTTTGGGTCACAGAAATGCATACCTGTACCAAATTTCAACTTAATCGGTTTATTAGATGCGTAGCAAATCGGCTGTGACAGACGGACACACAGACAGACACATGAGTGGTGATAAGGGTTCCGTTTTTGACTTTTGAGGTACGGAACCCTAAAAAACAGTTTAACAAAAATAATTAAAATAAATATTTAATTATTAATATTTGTAATGTTTAACTGATTTCTTACCTCTTATAATTTCATCAATGTTGTGCTTGTAGGTAAATGTATACGTCCCTAAAAGGAACAACAGGGTTTTTGTTACATAATGTATATTGTTTTAACTACTTACCTACATAATTATTTCATACCGTAGACAAGTTTGCCAAGTATGTTTGACTCTTAAACAATTTGTTATAAACTAGTAATAATGAGTATGTTTTCATTAAGTAATGTCTTCTAAAACTTTGTGTAAGCAGTGTTCGTAGCTTACTTTTGTTGCTTACTACGTGTAAACCTGTATTTCCAGTTAAAATTTTGAAGCTCAATTCCTCTACGGATTCCGATACTCTTTTGGAAAACCCTCTCCGAAAACTGCGCCATAATAGGCTTTGGCGCTTGGAGTTCGTAAAATCGTACAATTCGAAGCCTTGGTTCGCAGCAAAAGGGTTAGGTCAAGAGTGCATTTACGTTCAGTCGGTGACTTTTGGCAACGATACAATCCGGAAAGCGACGTTGTAGCCAACCTTTATAGATTTTGCCTTTCGAATTTGGAATAGCTGGTGATGGAGTTGCCTTTTGAGATGTAAGTCGAATAGAAATGGAAACTAGAATGAAACAGACTAATTTGTTGAAGCTATTGCACATATAATATACCTATGTAGGTAGGTTCTTCCTTCAAAGAATGCTACTGTGCAAGATATTCTGTTCAAAAAATCACATCGCAACTAGATTCATGATCATTTGTAATAAATCAGTCTGGAAACCATTCAAAACTTGTGTCCGTTTCCTTGTCACCAGGTACCCGTGTTGGTGACCCCGAGGAGTTACTGGCCATCGACGAGATCTTCTGTACGGGTCGCAAGGACCCTCTCTTAATCGGTTCCATCAAGTCCAACCTGGGACACAGTGAGCCTGCCTCTGGTCTCTGTTCCATTGCTAAGGTAAATATTTGTTAAATATTGAAGTCTTGTTTAACGATAAGCCTATGTCAGAAAATTCTTAAAAAACTATTGTTTAACGCTTTGAAGGACACTATCCTAATCCTAACTAAGAATATAAATGCGAAAGTAAGTTTGTTTGTTACCTTTTCACGCCTAAACCACTCAAACGATCATCCTGAAATTTTGAAAAAAGTACTGCTCCCGTGGAAATCTACAATAACGTTCTTATGATAATAGATGGCGCCACGTGTCTTTGGAATCATGATTGCTTTATATTATTATAGAAACTCGTGTTGGTAGTGTGTTAAGAGATTTTTATTTTTTATTTAAGTACCTAATACATTTTATGAGTGTGTAAAAATGACATACACATATACAGAGTGTCAATAGACCGGTTTTTCATCATATTAACTATCCTAAGTAATATTATAAATGCGAAAGTGAGTTTGTTTGTTTGTTACGCTTTCACGCTAAAACGGCTGAATGGATTTGGATAAAATTTGACAAATGGATAGACTATGACCTGGAAAAGGACATAGTACTACATTTTATCAGCATACCACTCGGGCATATTTTTTATACTGTGCTATACGGCTATAGCAGTAACAGTACTATTATTGATCGAAGGTAATAACAATAAAACTTCTATCGTGTCTCGTTCGTATCCTTTAAATCGTTAAAACGCACTGTTTGTTTGACAATTTACGGCTAGTGTGAATTCCTCTGTTAGCTGAGTACTAATCTCAGTTTGTCAAAAATTGTAACCTAATTTTATGATATGAGATTGCTACTAGAAAAAGAAACGGAAATATAAAAATCTACAATTCCATAGGAAACTTAATAATTTCGTAATAAAAATTAAATTCATTTGAAGACTTTACTATCTAAACTTAAACATAACTTGCAGCATCCAGTTTTTATTACAATGCTTATTGAATAGCGTTTTTAATACAATAAATTAATTTCATAACATGGGCATGGTTATAAATAATTCCATTAAAAAAAAATACATGTCATTTCCCAAGAGATATTTTTTTATTCCATTTTCAACGTACCTACAAGAACTTTTAATCCGAATAAAATAATTATCTGCTAAACGCCCAGAGGATTACACTCTTCGGATTTGCAACGACGTATTCCCTCCGGTACTCGGTGAATGCCCCCAATCCTGATTCCTCAGAAAACTGTCGCTTCGTAATTAATGTTATCTTGCGACAAAGTAACTTCATAATTTATGTGGATGTCTTCTCGAATGTATGCTGGTACTTTATCTTGTTTTGTATGTAAGTAGCACAGTTGTTACGTACAAAGTTCAAATGACTGGGAGTTCGAAATTAAGTGGTTTGATTTGTCGAAAAATTAGGGTTCTACTCTTTTAGCATGAAATTTTAGTGAAACCCTTTCTACTCAAGGGTAGTCAGATAGAAAATGTCGAGATTTTTTTTAAACATTTATCACTTATAAATGAAAATTAAAAAAAAACACTTTTAAGTCCGTAAGTAAATTATATTTTAAAACTAGATTATCATATTTACAGATTATAAATTATAATTTTATTTCGTTTCAAGCAGTCAAAGCGGACTCTTTTCTTTACAAACAAATTATATTAGAAAAAAATGTATCCACCTTTGGTTTCCTATAACGTAGTCGCATTTGTTTGATATTCACTTACCAATCAAACGTCAACAATAATCCACATCCATTCTGCACAAACTCTCATCAGTGTCGATACTTTTCTAGATACACGTAAGTAATGTCCAGTACACCGTATATTCCACTATCACATACCACAATTTGAACTATTTTTTCCAGTCTCAGAATAAAATATTTTTATATTATTAATAAAAAAATGACAACTTGCTTTGGCTGTATTTTCTATAAATGATATTATTTTTTAATTTAGTTTTTTTTTTAAGAAACTGTGAAATGCATGTACTATCACTATCAATATCATCACTATCAAAATTGTTTATTTAAAAAAATGGTTCAAATTGTGGTATATGATAGCTGAATATAGGTACGGTGTATCGAGCCCTTGTCGTTGGACCACTATTTACGACACATCCTGTATATAGAAAAGTACGGACAATGTTGGTGTATTACACAGGTATATTATACTTAGGTACAGCTCAAATAGAAAGAAAAATCTAAAGAAAACAGTTTATTCACGTGAAAGTGACGCAACAAAATACACATGTAAAGCGAAACACAAGATAATAAAATAAAACAAACCACACAATACAAAAAACAAACATAAGTTGTACAATAAAATTGTTGGAAATGTGCGTCACTACCCCGCGAAACGGCTAAATGCTCAGCATAATGCCGCGGCCCGTGCATTCGTGCACGAATCCACTGCGCTGGTTTTCAGCGTAAGCCGGCGGATCTGATTAACACACGCAATATGCAGTAGAGATACGTCATCTCCGCCAATTAAGACGGCTTGTAATGACGTCACGACCTCGTGTGTCTAAGCACATTTTGTGAATATTGAGGCGATAAGACGGGTTGACTACATGACGACATTTACTTCGACATGACATGGCACATTTTATTTAAAAAGCTGCTCATTATAAGTAATTAATAAGCATATCACCTGGATCTGCACAGGATGAGGCTGGCATAGAAGCGTGGGGGTTGGCACAAGAAAAGAGAAGCCTATGCCCAGCAGGAGGTGAAGTCTGGATGTGGAGGATGATGCATAACTTCTTCGGTCACTCTTCCTTTAAAATCACATCCCGTTAATGGGAAAATCAATTAAAAAAAAAACAACAGTGCGGGGTAATTACGTACCACTAAGAATGGCATTCATTCATTGGAAACATTCATTGCGTCCTTACGTGGTCGAGCAGACAAATTTTTCGAACATAATATGTTTTTTCTTTAGTATTTTTTTAATTTTTTTATTGTAGAAGTCTAAAAAGGGAAAAGATCATAAAAATTTTTTAGCAAAAAATAAAACCGACTTCCAAAACAAAAAACTATAAAGTGAAAAATAACTTTAATTTCAGTAGTCGGTGTCTTTGGTTTTGTATTTTCGTTTTTTGCCACTGACTTCCGAAATTAAAGTTATTTTCACTTTGTAGTGTTTTGTTTTGGAAGTCGGTTTTATTTTTTGCTATAAAGTTTTTATGATCTTTTCCCTTTTTAGACTTCCACAATAAAAATAAACATAAAATACTTTGTGGAACCTACCCCACACAGATTCGAATACATAATTGAGCACAATAATTTTATTGTAGATAATATAGCCATCCTCCTTTTTGAAGTCTGTTGAAAATGGGGATAGCTCATCGTTGTTATCAAAAAATGCGTCCGCTCTATTACGTTTTTTTTTTTTTTTTAATATAAATATCCTTTGCATTATAACATGAAGCAACGGATTAGCAATTTCTTCCAAAATCCTTTGAATTGTGATTGAAAATGTGTTACGCATTTGTGGTGCCATTCTAACATAATCTCTCTTTTCAGATGTGCATTGCCTACAGCACGGGCTACCTGCCCCCCAACTTGAACTACAACGTTCCTCGAGAAGGAGTAGAAGCCTTCGCTAAGAACAGGTTGCAGGTGGTGACCGACAAGACCCCCTGGTCTAGGGGCATGTCTGGAGTCAACAGTTTTGGTTTCGGAGGCGCTAACGCCCATGCTCTGTTGAAGGATGTTGCGAGAGTCAAGGTAAGAAGTATGAATTAATGAAATACACTGACCCCAGCTTGGTTTGATAAGACTCAATTACTCGAATGAATCCAAAGATTCAAACTAGCCCCTAGAGCCTCTTGTTTCATGGGGCTACCTACAGTGACCATTGCATATAAGGAGTCGACCGGGGAGCGCGATAATGGTAGGGAAGACGTGTCCTTAGGATATGAGAGGATTATTAGAGCCGTACGGCATATGAATCCTAGAGTAGTAGGCAAAGGATTGCGGAGAGATTTGGTACTTCCCCTCATATCGGCACGACCTGCTTATATTAAAACTAGCTTTTCCTCGTGTTTTCTCCCGCGTGTATGTCGCAAATTATCCCACGGGAACGTACTACCGGGATAAAACGTATCCTATGTTCTAACAACAGACAGAGTTATTTTTGCTTTTATAGTACGGATGGCTTAGGTATGCCATGGTAAAAATATTAGGCAGTCAGTGGCAGGGCTCACTGCCCGGGGTGGACTGAACATATCGACCGTCCCTATTAACTATGTCGGTTCTGCAGGGAGAGAACTGTTTAGTCCCTACTGAACAGTGGTCTTTTTCGCAGAACTGACATTGTTAGTATCATAAAGATTCTTTTTTTTTATCGTTAGGGCAAACTTTGAACTGCCCTCAGTTCAAAGTTTGTTTTGACAGTGAAGAATTTTTTTTGAATTGTAATTCGATTTATGTAAAAAAGTGAATATTGGTAAAAATGTATATCCGACATTGTTAATAGGGACGGTCGATATATATCTTTATACGATCGACAATGGGAATAGCTAGAAAGAACAGTCTTCCAACTATAAAAAATCGTCAAGACACATTGGTCAGACAACACAAATATTTATATATTTTTTTGTTAATATACATTATATTTCGACACACCAAGCGCGATTTCCTGTGATATTTTAAGCTTTTAATTTTTCGACAAGGATGTCCCCTAAAAAAAATGAATCACAATCCACATCATCTTCTAAAATGGAAAAATGTTATTCAAAAACACAACAAAGCTATTACCCAGTTGGTATAAATAGA
This sequence comes from Dicycla oo, assembly GCA_948252095.1. NCBI lineage: Eukaryota > Metazoa > Arthropoda > Insecta > Lepidoptera > Noctuidae > Dicycla > Dicycla oo. Next base: position 12,837,460 of record OX411729.1, on the reverse strand, counting down.
CGTAGTTATTATCTATTAACCAAAACAAATTGTCCTGTCCATCAAGCCGCCTGAAACCGGTATCAATCTCTCTTTGAAGCCGCAAAAATTAATTCCATAAAACAAAACGCTCATTTTCATCGAGCTCAAAAAGTTAACGAAGTTCTATCTGATTTCCAATCTGTTGATTATGTCCGCCTATTGTTTTCATTGATGCAACATCAAATAAAATGAGTTCCTAAAATGTTATTATTGGAATCTGGCAACCTATTTGTTCGAAACTTTGAGTTGATTAAATTTAAACATGGTATTTGTTTGGCATCCCTTTTTTCTGGTTCGGTTGATTTGGTTTCCAATTTTAATCATTATTTACTTGAAAAAGCATGAAACGAAATTTTCTGATGGTCCTTTATAAATTCAGGAATATTAATTGCTTATCAAATTGCTTAATTTAAAATGGTCCGTATATTGACCTGCAGTTCTTTTACATCTAGTTGGGGTCCGCGCAACATGTTCCTTTTTCCATACTTCTCTATTAGTCGTCATCTCGGTAGTCACCCCCTTTCCAGAATATCATCTTCCATCCATCGTTTCTTTGTTCTTCCCTTACTCTTATAGTCATCGACATTCATACTCAAAACTTTCCTCATGACATTTTCCTCACAACCGATTTCCGCATAACTTTTCAGTCACCGGTGCCACCTTCAAACTTCCTCTTATATAGTCATTTCTTATTCTATCCATTCGTGTAACACCACGCATCCCTCTTCGCATTCTCATCTCAGCTGAATGCAATTGACTTTCATTCGTCCCTTTTGTGGCCCAACATTCTGATCGGGCAGATTCAAGACGGCAGGTCTAACCATTGTTTTATAAATCTTCCTCTTAAGTTTAAGGGGAATGCGGGAGTCGCAGATTGTTCCCGTGACTTGCCGCCATTTCATCCATCCAGTGTTAATTCTGTGACACTTTTATGAAGTTGCTATAACCCGGCAAATTAACGTAGCGTGTCAATATATTTGTTTTAACCAATTAAAAACAAATATATTGATTGGTTGATTTTACCTAGTGCAGTATCATTGTACTCGCAGATGCAATAAGTAGGTAATACAATGTACCAACCTCATTAATTAACACCTTTATTACCACCAGGTCAACAACGGCATACCATTAGACGACCTTCCCCGCCTGGTCTGCGTGTCAGGCCGCACGGAGTCAGCAGTAGCTAGGATCCTGGATGACCTGGAATCCAGGACTGTGGACGCTGAGATGGTCCGTCTGCTTCACGCTATTCACGATGATGATATCGCTGGACACGTTGTTAGGGGATATACTCTGCTGGGTGAGTTTTAAAAGCTATGTACTTGGATTCTGGCAACATTGTTAGGGCTTTGAATATTTTGTGGGAGAGTTTCTTAGCTAATTAGATGTACATTATATGAAACTAGCTCTTGTCGTGGTGCCTGTCAGCAAAGTTGGTAGCGCAATCAGCCAGAATTTTCCAGACAATTATAATAGATGTCAAAAACATAGTATAATTTTAGTCTCAAGTCGATGGCGGCTATCAAATGCTCTTGGCTTGAGTACTAATTAAGAAATTTAAAAAGCCTTGTCACCCAAAGAGACGAACATTTTCCAACTAGTAACATGTGATCTCGAAATATCATATATAAAAGAAAGAACAGTTTATTTGTAAGAATATAGTACGATAAGTTGTTGCGCTTGTCATGGTCTCATACATTCTACCATTCCTGGTGTACAAATATTTTCTTATAGCTAAATTTAAACAATATTTTATAATTCTTTATCAGTCAGGGACTCGTTTGTTGAGTAATAGCATTTACTCAGTAATAAATCAAAGAGCTTGCGTTTAAACGTGCTTAGATTAATACATTTTAAGCCATTTGGTAATCTATACAAATAAATAAAATTGAAGTATCTGTTTTATTGTCAAAATAACTGCTTTTTACTAAATGCTTGTGAAAGTATATATGGTACTTATAACAAAAATTCAATTTTAAGAATTTTTGTCTGTCTGTCGGTCTGTCTGTTCTGGTTAATCTCCGAAATGGTTAGACTGATTATGATGGAAGTCGTATTTTTTTAAAGAGATTTGGGTGTTTGTATACTAATAAACAACTTTCATAAATGCACAAACTACTTAGGTAGTGGTAAAATACGGTGTTTTTTAAATAACGGTGCACAACTGTCTAAGTACTCTGCCTCATTAATTGCCCTCACACACTTTTTGATTATTAATAATATAAATAATACCGGTCAAGAGCAAGTGGGACTCACGAACTGAGGGTTCCGAACTATCATATATTAAAAAATAAGTCTGCTATTTAGAGACACTGTTTTATTTTTCCTGTAATCTTTATATAAACTTCTACCACACAGAATAATTTCAGAATTTTCTCTATGCAAACTTTTTTTTTTACATTTTTCATCAAAAGTCGAAAACTATTAGGACTAAAAAATGTCTGAGAATTTGCAAACAGCGTTCTTTCATATGATACTCCACATGCCCTAGTAGCCCCACTTAAAATTTTTAAGACGTCCTTTCAGTCCCTGTTGCAAAAAAAAAATACATTTTTATTTTTTTCTTATTTGCAAAATAGTTGGGCAAACTTCATCTAAAACTGTTCCTAAATTCAAGTTGATAGCATTAGCAGTTCTTGAGATATCCAGCTGTGACAGACAGACAGACTGAGTCGCACCATAAGGGGTCCTTTTTACCATTTTGTTACGGAATCCTAAAAATTGTATGTAGTAATATTATTATTAATTTAGTGAGAGATCCAACCAGAGGTTAAGGTAGTCAGGTTAATAGTTTAAAAACCAATCTAATTACCTACTAAGTTATTGATCTCCAGTTAAGTCACACAGCAAAATAAGCTAGTAAAGTTCCCACTACAGGAACACAGGCATCCTTTCTGTGAGAGGGAGTGGTTAAATCATATATTTATCGTACTATTTTCTAGAATACCCTACAGAAGACAACTAACCAGCTCTATTCCTACAGGATCAACCCCCACGAAGAGCGTGTCCCTTGCGCGTGAAGTCCAGTACTTCTCCGGAGTCCGTCGCCCTGTATGGTTCGTGTACTCTGGCATGGGATCCCAGTGGGCCGGTATGGGCAAGGAGCTGATGAGGATCCCGGTCTTCGCTGCTGCTATTGAAAAGTAAGTGTACATTTTTTTTACATACGTCTAACCTTGGCTGGCCTGTTGGTCTAGTGGTTAGTGGCCCTGACTGCTATGCCGGAGGTCGTGGGTTCGATTCCCACCCAGGACAAATGTTTGTGTGATGAGCATGATCATTTGTTCTGTGTCTGGGTGTAATTTATCTATATATGTATGTATTTAGAAATATATAAGTATGTTTATCAGTTGTCTAGTACTCATAACACAAGCTCTGCTTAGCTTGAGGCTAGACGGCGTTGTGTGATAGTTGTGGAATATTATTATTATTATTATTATATTAACCTGGCTCAGTTACGGCGTGATATTGTGGGGAAACAGCACGGATGTACCGACACTTTTAACATTACAAAAAAGACTTATAAGAATACTAGTAAATATAGACAACAAGACAGCGACAGCTGCAAACCCCATTTGCAAGAGCAAAAAATACTAACCCTTCCCTGCCTATACATTCTAGAAATATGCATATTTGTGTGAAATTACCAACACTTTTACACGACAAGAGAAAATATACAGTCAAAATACACTTTACGCCATAAAAATAGGTTAAACTTACCAAGTTTTAAGCTAAAAATGCACTCAACAAGTACACTAGTCTTGTCAATTAAAATATATAATAAATTACCAGAATTAACTAGAGAACTAATATATTCATAAAAAAAATTAAAACAATTTCTAATATCTAAATGCTGTTATAGTATCAACAAATATTTGAATGATAAATTTTAAATTAGGTACATGGTTTTAGAAAATAATTACATTATAAATAGTACATTACATTCAACTGAGTAGTCAAATAAAAGCCCTCTTCCTCTCTCCTACTTTTGCAGTGCCCGACAGGGTCCACAATGTTCATTTTTTTGGTAAACTTAAAACCTAATTTCACATATGGAAGCAATAAATATATTGAGTATTTTGAAAGCCTGCAATTTAGTTGTGCAAACTAAAGCGGATGGACTCAAATTCAAAGCATTTATTTCTCTTAAATCATTTATACAGCTGCTATTTTTAATGATTACAGAGTCAGTCAGTTTGACAGCAAAATGATGGCTAGTAGTACTTTAACTTACTTGTTCTATTTAACGTTATTAATTTGAAACTGAAAACGTACTACGCATAGTTCAAACATACGCATAAGCATACAGCTAGAGCTGTAAGCTGCTAAGCAAGCTAAACATAAGTATTCGATCAAAATTGACGACTACGAGACTCGTACTATCTATTTTGCACAAACATTACTAACTTATGAAGAGAAAAGTTATGTAATGATAATGACGTAGGTAAGCTGCTAATAAGTAATTATATAGCGTGTAAGGGACAACCCTCCGCAAACTAGCAGGGTGCACTCAGCTCCTTATTTTGAATCATATTCCACCGGAAAATTTCTCAGGAAAATGTTCATTTTTTTAAGTTTTTTCAGTTCTTATTCTTTTATTTCCATGTTAAATTACATTCTCTGTACGCAGCACTCCATTTATGTAAATAAAACAGCTAAAATAAAATAAAAAAATCCGCAATATTCTAATGAACGACACGTGAAATCAGCTTTTCACTTTCTGCCTAGCTACAGAGTTCATCGAACTCTGCACATGCCTATTACCTAGCCCTCCCAACCAACAGACGCTTCAATTTGTGCAAAAAAACACAAACAAATCAGGTTTATTGGATTACCATATCGTTCCTGAAATAATTTCGTGTACCGATCATCATAGTATGATATACTGAATTCACCCATACACCCTGCATTTAAAAACTATCTTCAAGGTACATACTCGTTTTTCTAACGTAAAAAGCTTAGACTGGTAATAAAGGAGGATCTTTTACATGCTGAGCTCCTGCATAAAAAAAAAAATAAAAAAAAATAAAAATAAAAATGTTTATTGCGATTACATACAATTATAACACACAATGAGTTGGAGATCACCTTTTAAGCAAGAAGATGCTTGTGTTAGGTGAACTCCGCTCTTCCACTATCATAAATAACAGGTATGCAATTGATGAACTGATCCAAGAATAAGAAAAATAAAATAAAAATAATCTAATTTAAATAAAACAGAAAAATAAAGCAAAAAGGAAATAAAAATATGAAGGAAGGAGCGCACTTGTGTGATGTATGAGAGTAGGTTATGTTGTGTGCGCTTGTGTGTGTGTGCGTGAGTAGTGGCGTGAGTGAGTTGTGTAAAAGGACTGCTGTAGTGTAGGCTGATTTTTTTTTTTTTTTATTGCATTTACTTTAGTTGTGTATATTAGTTTTAGGTGTTCGTGTAGGTTTAGGTTCAGGTTTGAGTTTAGTTTTAGTTTTGGGTTTAGGTTTGGGTTAGCCCTGCGACAATGTCTTGGGATCGGAAGAAGCCAGGCACAGCTTCCTCCACTAACAATTTCACTGCCACGGTGTTTTTAATTATTGGACAGGTTATGGAAGCGAAGATACTAAAGCCTCAATCTCGTCGTAGGTTTTTTTATTAAGCCATTCAGTGATAGCTAGTTTACAGTCACGGAGTTTCAAAGGATAAATGCGTAACTCTTTATTCAGAAAGTTGCATGCGTTCTAACTTGCGAGTCAATGCTAATGCAATTACCATCTTTTTTTTTTGGATGGGAAATCATCAAATAACTTCTCCCGCTCTGGGTGGAGCGGGAGGGCGTGTCAGACTTCTACTGACTAAAACCCACCCGTGTTCCTTCAGTTGCCTGCCACGGTAACTCTTTCGAACAACCCGCAACCCTGGCGGGCATCGGCCTTAGCGGACCCCTTCAGCTAGCGCAGACATCTCTTTGAGGCGCGCATGGAACACAACGCGCCGTCGACCCGGACCTGGTCCTTACAGGACGACGAGCTCCCCATTGCTCGCCATCCGCAAGCCCGCGCCTACGGTGGCCGGGAATCGGCTATCGATTCCCGTCGCCCAGGGCGTCTCCTGCGGTGCCTCTCCCTCACGCGATTGTCTCTCCCTCATGCGATTGCCTCTCCCTCACGCGTTCAGCCTCCTCCTTCGCGAGCATTACTGCTTCGCAGAAGGAGGTGACGGCTTCTCATGCACTCTCGCTCCGTACCATGGCCTGTACCAGGGCCGGACGCGAGAGATTGCCGCCGCCGATCGCCTCCGCGAGGACGCGGCGGTGCTCTGCCCAAGCCGGGCAGACCTCCAACGTATGCTCCACTGTGTCCTCGATCCACAAAATGGTAACACCCGGGCGTTTCCTCCCACCTTATCCGGAACAGGAACCTCCCTAAGCAACCGTGTCCGGTGAGGACCTGCGTCACCCACTCCTCAAAGAGGGGACTTATCGCCGAAATTGTGGCGTACCCAATGCAATTACCATATTATTATGCGCTCACTAATCCGTTAAAAATATAATCAAATAACTTCCTTTGGTTCCCTTTTAGAACTTACAAGAGTATGCACACAAAGGGGCAAAGGAAAACCTTAGGTATTTGAGCTTATTTTCAACCAATAGAAAATTAGTGGTCCAAAGCCAGAGTTCTTACTGTATTCTGAGGGTTTTATCGTTTGACGACTGTCGTTGCCATTTTCACTTTATATTTTATTTATTTCGTGGGTCGTACCTACCGATTTCTGCTAGAAACAAGTGCATATCGGACCACGCACAGTTAAGGATTCCGTAGATATGATTAATCAAAATCAATACTGAGCATGTGCGAATACGCATGTACAGTTTTGATTTTGCCGACCGCAAAAATAAGTTTGTATTTCATAGTATTTCTCGAAAAAGACTACGAAGAACAAAGTTATAACCGAAAACATCCCATATTTCACAAACTATTGACTTAAACTAAAAAGTCAGTTAGAAATATCGTCATCTTTTTAATTATCGGATCCAACAATATCCCACACGCTTATGTGCATCACTTGGAATAACATAAAAGTGGTCATGGCAACATGAGATCAGTCGTTAAAGAATTTGAGTTACGTGTCTGTCGCCTTTTTCATCACCCATCATGATTGTATAGAGTTGGAAACTCATCCCCCCTTTAGTTTCCAGTAGGTACTGAACTAACTCCTCATTTACGTCATCCAGGTGCCACAAAGCTCTAGCACCTAAAGGCGTAAACCTGACGAAGATCATCACGGACCCTGACCCCAAGATCTACGATAACATCCTGAACTCCTTCATCGGTATTGCGGCCGTGCAGGTCGGTCTTACTGATGTCCTCAAGACTATTGGCATTGAACCAGACTACATCATTGGTAAGTTTGTCCATTTACAATACATACCTATTTGTGATGAATTATTCGAAATAATGCCTAAAATATCTTCAAAAAAGATTAAACTTTTCAAATAAATTGCTTCTTTTTTGTTAAGAAAATGATAATTGCACGCTCATACTCACACAAACACACACATGCACACTCATTCACACACGCACAAACACACGAATGCGCTTGCGCACTACTATCTGTATTTAACAATTTAAAAATGTTAACTTGTAAGAATAAAATTGTATTGAGTAATAGGTATAATCAGTAGGATTCGGCACAGCTACTCCTTAATACAGGCTATTTCATAGACTAGCAAGGAGAGCAGCACGTCACCCACATGATTGTCAGAGATTTAATACTACCTACTTTGAAAAACTGTTATATGTACTACAATCTGTTTTTTAAAAAATAAATAATGATTATTATTATTAATTTTGAGATCTAAAAAAAATGTTGGACACTTTTAGTGATAATTTCCAAAAAATCAAACTTTCACATCGAGAGTGCTCCTAATTTATAGCGGTTTTGTTTCCATAAATACATAGTTTCTTTACTTTTCTCCTTAGGTACATATACGAGTATGTACCCAAATATACTAAGCCAAACCTTGGATAGCTTCGTCTCTGTTATTCCGACTTAGCGAGATGGTCTCGTTCTAAATCTCGATGTTTTAAATATTTTGTATTACTTTTTTCGGGTATATACAAGAATGATACATGTACGTATATAAAGGACCATTCGCTTTGTGCCTCATGTCTTCCTGACTTAAGTTGTAATGTTTCAACAGGACACAGCGTCGGTGAGCTTGGTTGCGCATACGCCGATGGCTGCTTCACTGCAGAAGAGATGATCTTATCCGCATACAGCAGAGGCCTCGCCTCCATCGAGACGCCCTTCATCAAGGGATCTATGGCTGCAATTGGTCTTGGATACAATCAGGTAATTGGTAGCAATCAGAATCTCATCTAATCATGATCATTAAATTTATGTTCTTATCTACAAAAAAAAAAAATCTTATAAACTTATTATAACTTATGCAATTGTTCACGTTTTAGCGTTTTCGTTTCCTGTGCCTATTAAAAAACGGGGTCTGTATGACCGACAGTTAGGAATAAAGCATGACACTCATCGCATTATCGTAGGTGTTCGTCGAATATAATTCTTAATCGCTGCACTAATGTACTATAACTCTGCTTTTCGACCGGCAACCAACTCTTGTTACCTATCATGCTATATTCTTGTTATTTCCTACCTAGATCAAAACCATGTGCCCCCCTGAGATCGAGGTGGCCTGCCACAACGGCCCCGACTCCAGCACCATTTCAGGACCTGCTGACATCATGAAGACCTTCGTCGCCAAGCTCAGCGCACAAGGCACCTTCGCCAAAGAGGTGCCTTGCTCCAACATCGCTTACCATTCTCGTTATATCTCTGAAGCTGGTAAGAAAAATGTGATAGCATAATATTATGGCTGTACTCCAAAAAGTCCCTGCCGGCGTGGCAATTCCGTGCTCTGTGAACTACACCCACATTGCAATAGTTATTGATATAGGAGGATAACATGGGGCAAGCCTATTGGTTTTAATGAGATGAAAATCTAGATTCCAGGCTTTTACAAACATAATTCAAATGGAAAATCCAATAACGTTCTGCTCGACTCGGGGATCGGGACTATTCTGGACTTTACGCTTAACCGATCAAATATTTTAATTTACTTGTATTTCCGGGCTAAAGTGAAGTGACAAAACGTCACCAAGAGCTTTATCGTTAAGTAAAGAGAAATTCTAATAAATAAACTTACTTGTAAGACCAGGACGTGCGCTGATAATAAAGTTATTAACGTCTGAAAAGTTTAGCAAACTTTTCATTTTGAACTCAAACTTTTGTTTATTAACCTTTTCTCTAATTTGTTGATATGAAACGGCAACTTCAATTACAAATAATAAAGTTCTCAAACTTGATGGTTCAAATATTTGTTGTTTGAAATCTGGAGTGATGAAATTTACAATTTAAATACGGAAGGGGAATATATGTACTGCTGGACATAAGCCTCCCTCAAAACTCGTCGCACGGAAATAAGAAATATCAACTCAGCCCATCGCAGTTCACATCTACACATTATAATTACTCGTATTAGCCTTTATTGTCTCACGGCTGGGCAAAGGCCTCCCTACTCTCTTTCCACCTCCCTCTGTCCAGAGCTGCCAAGGACCAATCTTTATTAAAGGAGTCCAGCTCATCCCGCCATCTCCGTCTGGGCCTACCGCGATGTCGTTTGCTATTTAGCGGGACCCACATCTATATATACATAAGCTTCTCCAAAATGCAGTTACAGTACCCGGTTCGCCACCTTCCTAATCCAAGGACATATTTTCATCGTTGTCATTATCATCATCAACCTCATAGACCTTTCCAATCGCACGCCATTCAATACGAACTTCGAGAACTTTCCAGGTACAGAATTGACTTACTAAAATTCCAAAATGTTTTAGGCCCAACCCTGCTGAAATACCTGAAGCAGGTCATTAAGGACCCTAAACCTCGCTCAGAGAAGTGGGTGTCCACCTCCCTGCCTCAGGCACAATGGAAGGATGCCAAAGCTGCACTCTCTTCAGCTGAATACCACACCAACAATTTGCTGGTAAGTCCATCATCGGCCTAGTCTTTTCGCAACTGTTTGTTTCCCAACCAAGTCAGATAGGAAACGCCGACCTCATCTAGTTAAAAAAAAAAAAAACATGATTGACTTGTAAAAATGTTTGTACAAACCTACTTACAGAAATAAAAATCATTTATCATTTATCAACAGTCTTACTGGATGCAGCTGAATACCAGTATTTTACATGGAGCGACTGACCTCTATAGCCCAGTTACTGAGTTACTTGATACCCTTTAATAATAATTTGCTGGCAAGAGTGTTCTCTTCAAAATAATATTTTCGTAAAAAATACCTCTTTCAAAGGAAATTGTTTTATAGAACTACTTAAAACATTTTTCTTTGAAACGATTAGAAAAGTCTAGACTTACGTAGATTTAGATTTAGAGTTCGTACATAATATTTTAATCTTATAAATGTTATGCCTCATTCTGGTACCATACACTTACGTTATGAACTAAAAAGGCAAAAGTACGTATGAAAAGTTTTATTTCTACTACGAAAACTAGCTTACTATATCTTGTTCTTTTATCACCAACGATAATTTAAACCCGAGAATCACCTACTTATAAAAATCCAAACCTAACTTCACCATCGCCCCACAGAGCCCAGTCCTCTTCGAAGAGACTGCTCGCCTGATCCACCCGAACGCGATCACCATCGAGATCGCACCTCACGGTTTGCTGCAAGCAATCCTGCGCAGGTCGCTGAAGAAGGACGTCATCAATATTCCGCTCACGGAAAGAAACCACAAGGACAACGTGCAAGTTATGTTCACGGCTTTCGGAAAGTGAGTTTAAGGAACTATTTTTACCCAACTTCCCCAGGAGGGTTTTGTTTTGTTTTTCCATCGTTAATCTTCAAGAGTGGATTCTTGCATTCATGAACGCGATTCCTTACTGCATGATTTAGCTCTCTCTAAATCCATGATTTGGCAAGAACTGAAAAACAACCTATAATATATATTTTATATATATTTTAGCTTCTGTAACAACAAACAATTTTTTTTTTTAATGATTGTGACGTGACAGTCCCAAAGGGGAGAAGCAAAGGAGTTTATAATTAGGAATGTTTCACTAATAAAACCCAGTTTCGTCTATCGTTAACTCGGAACACGGAAGTTGTTACCAGTTTCAGATGAATAATTCTGGATTTTTCTCGATCTTTTTATTATTTTGTCTAGAGGCAAGCTGAAACTTTCTTCTTTTCTTATACGTCATGCTTTTTGTTTGCGCAATACTATAAAACTTCAAATTACACTGACGCCATTTCTGTAAGTAGTAGTAACATCTTATTTATTTCACAGACTGTACGAGTCGGGTCTGAACCCACACCTCGCAAACATCTACCCACATGTGCAATTCCCCGTGTCACAGGGCACGCCTATGATTTCTCACCTCGTCGAATGGGAACACAGCGAGGATTGGTAAGTAGTCAAAAAGTTCCTCATAAACCTATAAAATAAATGTTATGGAGATGAAAATGTTTTGACCAAAAACATTAATTACTCATCATCAGTCAAAATATCAGAAAAAATATGAAATTAACGTAGACCACAGACTTAATTCAAATAATTAGATGAACAGTTAATTTTTAAAACAAATCATATTTTTTACAATGCCTTAATATTTACTTAGTTTTAGCACCGTAGCGCATAAAGAAATGATGAAAATTATTTGTCAGTCTGAAAGAGAAGTCAATTCTGAAGATTTTTACAAAAAAATAATGTCAACCTGCTACCAAACATCCCACCTCCTCTCGAATGTCTTATGTTACACAGTTCGACATAAGAAAAAATGCTCCAAGTGTCTTAAGTCGGACAGTTACACTAAATTGACAAGTGAAAATATTAAAATGACCTTTATGATAATGTAATCCTAATACAGCTTGACAAGCTTGACAATTTCAGTCAAGTCATTTTAGTCTCCGACATTCAAGAGGTTAATATTAGTCTTGAAAATATTCCTAACATTCAAACACGTTTCAAGCCAACGCTACCAGTAAGCCACTACCTACGCAGCCAAACTTCAGTTCCAATAAAGAGCCAGTTATATTAATCGCCGGCCATCCGTCAGTTGCCCACAAACAAATCGTTGGGGTGTGATCTATAGTAGCCACTTTGTACCGACTTCAATATACCGGGACGTTAACGGCTATTTTTCAAAAAGAACTGTCCAGTTCCATTTTTGATATGATTGATGAACTTGCGATTGGTGCAATGCGGTTAGGAGGGAATTAAAAATGGTTATGGTGCATTTTGTGCAGAGTTAGGGAGTTGAATAGTCTGAAAACGTTAACGTTTTTCTAATAGTTATATGACAGAAAATGGTGGCACCTTTTAAGGTGTGAATTTATTATAGTATTTATTGTAAACTCACAGCTGGATTTAATTTATTAAATAAGTAGTAGGGATATAGTCTGTAAGTTGTGATCTTTTGAGCCTTTTTCATTCGATTTTTTACCGCTATTTTATCTTTGCCTTCATCAATACAATTCTATTTTTGAAAACTTAATTCCTTGCCCTATTTGGCAGAACACTTTAAAACTCTTCAGAAAAGATTTTAAGATTATCTTCAAAAACAAGTCGTGTATTGTTCTCTATTACAATTCGTCAAGAGTTAACCACCATCTACCTGATGGATCTTTGAACTTGGATATCTCTAAGCCAAGCTCAAATACTTGTTGAAAGTAATTGTGGATTCAATAGCGAGTTTGGATATTGAATCGATAGCTTGTGCATTGAGAATAGATTGCTAGAAGAGATGCTAATCTAAAGTTGGATGTAATAGGTTATTTGATGGCCAGCAGTGAACGCAATTTATTCTCGTCCACAGATAATAAGTAAATATGGTAATTCTTCTTTAATAATAAAAATGCATCATCGTCCATCGTCGTAGACGGTAACGTCTAGCAAATATGGAAAGTGGTACTAACAGTTAAAATTAAAAGCATATAGGAGAAAATGGAAATATCTGATATTTGTTGGTATTAGTTACCTATCGAAATAATATCAGTTTTATTCGTAGAGTAGTATCGAAGTAATAAGATGATCTAAGCATCTAGTCAATCAGCATTCTTAAAAGCTTTTTGCTGCAAGTAAATAAGATTTTGACGAAAAGTTGTAAATATTACGACGACGTTGTGTTTGGAAAGGTTATAACGTAATATTTTGTCTCCAGGTATGTAACGTCATACAAGGCCCAAGAGAAGATGAAGTCTGGAGAAAGAACTGTCAGGATGTCCATCGTTGATGAGGACTGCGAATACATGGCTGGTCATGTTGTCGACAGTAAGTATTAAACAATTCCCTAAACTCAATCTCTCTCAATCTCTTAACTCTGTAACAAAAATTACAGACTATTTTCAAAAATAAAGGGGATCTTAGATAGCTTTTAATAGTAGTACAGCTTCTTGCGAGGCTCTTCCAAAAAAGTACTAGCACCATATCTATTTCTGCCGCCAAACAGCGTTGCTGTTGTGGCGACATCTACATCGCCACATGCGAACTACGCTTTAAAAACCTGACGACACACAAGTCCTGCATCGCGCAAGCAGAGTTTACCGCGTGACTGGCATATATACAACACCCCGACATCAACCGTTGGGACCAGACACAGCACCCGTTTGGTCGGAGGATATTCCCTTTTCTATGGACGATGAGTGAACTTTACACCCTGTTCCTCATGCCTTTATACTGTATTACGGTTTGCCGATGTAATCATAGGCACATAAGAGACACTTCAGCACTGTATCTTGGGATGGCACCGTATCTGCGATGTCTTTGATATTGCGAATATTGAAGGCCACAGTAACCATTTAATATCAAGTTGGCTGAAGTAACCCCAACATGGTTGCCAAAAAAAAAAAAATAGCAGCATTCCGCTATTTAGTTATTAATGTTCACCTTAATCAAATTATTTACTCTACCGTCCTTTTTCCTCCTTAGGCCGTAACTTATACCCCGCTACCGGCTACCTGGTCCTGGTCTGGGAGACCCTCGGTATGATGATGGGAGAGCTCTACACTGAGGTGTCAGTGGTCTTCGAGAACGTTCGCTTCCAGAGAGCCACCAACATTCCCAAGGAAGGCAACCTGGAGTTCATCATCATGATCCAGAAAGGCAGTGGTAACTTTGAGGTAGGATATTAAAAGTGTTTTTGATTTTATGACCTGAGTTATCACGTCTTGACTAATAAATAATTTACTGATACTAAATCAGTATTATTTGGCATATTTATAGTTGTCCCCAATTTAGCTTTAATGAGACAGAGCCTTCACTGGTCTAGATTTTCAATGATAACTAATTTACAGTTTTTAATTTTTTCCGTTTCCACCTTAATTGAACCCGGATTGATTCATGGAAATGTTTTTCGAAGATTGCACTAAAAGCAACTGTAGTGGATTTTCTTCGAATTTTGTAACTACCTATACCTTATTTTTACGCGATTGCATTTGTTTTATTTTTTATTTTATTGGGAAGTGGTAGGGCACTTAAACCTAACGTGTTAACTGGTGTTAGAGGCCAACGAAAATATATGTGATATGAAAAGATATCCTGGTACCTACTGTGTTTTTCTTCTGACTTCACTTGATAAAAACGATTTCCATTTTGCCCTAGATCGTAGAAAGCGGAGCCTCAATCGTGACGGGTCGCATCTACGCGAAAAAGAATGTCGGTCAGGACTACCGAGTGCTCCCGAACTTGCCCGAAGTCACCGGCCCCAGCATTAAGCACATGCTCACCAAAGACTTCTACAAGGAACTGCGTCTTAGAGGATACCAGTACAGGTGATAAAACTATTTTTTTACTGCCTAAGTGATAACGAGATAGTCAATAGTAGAAGATATTTTACACTAGATGAAACAGGAAGTGCTTGAAAAATGGATTACAATCATATTGACCGCAAACACATACATACCAATCAAGTTAATAAACAGTTTGGTTTCCACCAAGATAAAAAAAAGCGTTTGTTTCGCTCCATTGCAAATTCATGTACGTTGAAGCAAATTTGACGTAGGGTCTTACATTAAATCATGCTTAACAAGTTTAGTGTTGTCTGATCTTGGTTATTAAATAAAGACGTATTTATGTTGCGTATTTGAATAGTATTAGTCTTTCTATGAACAGAACTTTCGCATTATTAGTTAAATAAGTACTTTTCTGTACTAATTTTGTCAAAAGCCGCAAGACATCTTTCAGCTTCTGTCTTAATTTTAATAGAAGCACGAAATCACTTTTAAGTTATGTTAAGTTAACAATTAGGAGCTAGAAGGCTAGTGTTGTAAATAAATAATTTTAGAATACCTTCGTTAACTTTGAGCTTACTTAGCAGCGTATGTAAAATAGACTGAAAAGGTACCCACTTTTATCTGAAAATTTGTTGATTCATATTAATTTCATGTACTATTTAGAGTTTATACCAACAATTTGCATACTTTAAATAATCCTTGTATCGCCTAATTCAAGCCCAACACTGTCTTATTCATCAAACTTTATCTAAATCAATGATTTAAGAGAGAATTCTAAAAACAATCAAAATAAATCACTTCAACACGGTAATGGAAATCAAAGCATTTTCTAAAAAACTGTGCAGTGTTCTATCTTTCACTGTGCCTAGCCGAAAAACGTCCACTGCCGAACATTGACCTCTTCGAGTATTGCCATAGTAGGCTCCACTCACCCAGAGAGTTCCCGTGATCTTCACCAGGTCATGCGGTCCACCTTGTAGAGGGCCACAGTCATATGTTTATCCAACTACAATTTCTAATTCTCTCCTCTTTTCACAGCGGTCTCTTCCGTGGCGTCCTCGGCTGCAATGTCGAGGGTACCCGTGGCCGTCTCTCCTGGGTCAACAACTGGGTCACTTTCATGGACTGCATGCTGCAGATGAAGATCATCGGAGAGGACACCAGGGGACTGTTCGTTCCCACCAGGATCGAGAAGCTTTCCATCGATGCCAATATGCACTACAACGCCATCTCTAAAATGAACCCAGATTCCACTAAGAATTCGTTCGAGATTCGCGTGTATCCTGATGTTGATGTTATCAGGTAAGCGTTTATGTTTTATTTATTTTTATGCTTTGAGTATTTTTAGATCATTCTTTAATCTATGGAATCATTCAATAACTTCACTCTGTTTGTCAAATTCTCATTGAAGTTTTATACGTAATATGTTGTGCTCGGGTTTTACTCATGTGCATGATAATTATAATTGGAATTGTTAATCATTGAACCATGAATGAAACCGGTATTGATGAGCATATTCCGCCTTGAGAAGACGTATTGATGTTAGCTTCTTCTGAATCTCATATAATGTTGGCCGTATCTCTTTGTAAAATGATCCTTGGAAGTATCATAACATCACAATATTCCGCCAGTAATGCCCGAAGGGTTCAGAGGTATACCTGTGTACATCCACATTTCGCCAGTTAGTTTTAAGTCCCATGTAATAGGGGGCGAGCATAGCCATCAATCTTGGAAGTGTTTACTAATAATATGATCTTTTCCAAAATAAGTCACTAAATCTTTCTAAATAAACAATGTCAATCTATAGTAGTAACAAATAAATTGAGATAAACTAAACAGGGATATTTGTATTACCTACTGTCCAATTAATCTTACGTTAAACGAAATTACAAAGAGCAGTATTAATTCCAAGCTTAGAGTATGAGTAAGGCAAGCTATCGGCCTAGATACGATGAACAATCAACTTTTATGAACGAAAATTTCGACAATGACGCAAATGGAATGAGTAGTAGAGATAAAAGAAAATTGTGGACTCTTTAGTCTTGAATTTTATCCTTTAAACGGAAAAAAACTGCAACTTACGAGAGATTTATAGGAAAAAAAGAAAGAGGAATAGTTTAGGGTTAGCTTTTATTTAGCTGTGCGTGTACTTAAGGTAAAAGCGCAAAGGTAGCACGTGAAATTCAAATTTTTTAAAGTTTTTTTCAATTTGCAGGTCAGTAGGTATATTGATTTGAATATGATTCGTGACCGCAATTTTAGTATGTATTTATAGAAATAATATTCATCTAAAATCATGAATACCTACGACTCTCTAAGTTCATATTACCCTATTGAAAGACTTTTCATGAAATCTTGACATATGAGGCGAATTCTAACTTAAGTAGATTGTACTAATGATTCTAATTCTGTAAATACATATGTGTTATGATTGCGAATCATACTTTAATCAACATACATCTAGCTGAACTACAAATTGAAAAAATCGTAAGAAAATTTGAATTTCGCGGGTTACATTAGCGCTTCCCCTTATAGATTTCACTGATGCTCACCTTGGTCCGTTAATTAGCCTCGCTAGCAATGGTTCTAATCTTCACCGTGTTACCGATATACAGGGTTATTGGTAAAACACCAGCAACCTTTTAAGGGGTCATTGTACTCTTCATTATGAACAACTTTTACTATGGGACCAAACCTGAAATTGCAAGAAATAATCAGCTGTTCAGTACATTATGACGAATTATGCGAACATAAATGTACTGAACAGCTGATTTTTTTCGTGATTTCAGGTTTGGTCCCATAGTAAAAGTTGTTCATAATGATGAGTACAATGACCCCTTAAGAGGTCGCTGGTGTTTTACCAATAACCCTGTATAATTTGCTTTTGCTGACACGAAAGACGACGTAGGCGCGCTCTACATTTTCTCTTCATACTCTAAGACCCGAGTAATTATCTCTTCTGCTTCGCGACAACCCTTATAAATTAAGTATTTAATCAACCATTTATTGGGCGACAGTTCAATGTATTGGTCCTACCGTGTTGTGGCTAGAAATTCACACACGAATAACTTTTATATGTTTCCGATACGAATGTGGAAGATTGAGGGTATTAAACTATACAGGGTCAAATTAAATTAGCTAGCGAAACTCCTGGGGCGTGATGGGTATCGATATCTAAGCACGACGAAATAAAAATAAAAGTTTGATGTTTTTTTTTTAAGGTCAATGACCGCTGGTAGTATTGTTACTTGAAGTGTGAGTTGATAAAATCTGTTTTCTCGTGTTGAGGTATCGATACCCATCACGTTTGTGAAGTTTACACAAAAAATGTGTTTTTTAAACTGATATTTTAAGTGATTACAATACACAGGCACGCAGCTGTTCATGGCCCCAAAAAAAAAGACATAATCAATTTATTTCATTTCTAGGATTCCGTACCAAAATGGTAAAAAGGAACCCTTATGGTGTGATTCTGTCTGTCTGTCTATCTGTCTGTCACAGCTGGATATCTCAAGAACCACTAATGCTATCAACTTGAAATTTGGAATAATTTTAGATGACGTTTGCCCAACTATTTTGCAAATAGAAAGAAATAAATATACATATTTTGCAACAGGGACTGAAAGGGGGTCTTAAAAATTTGAAGTGGGGCATACTAGGGCATGTGGGGTATCATATGAAAGAACGCTGATTGCACATTCTCAAACATATATTTATTTATTTTATTTTAGGCCGCATAGTTTTCGACTTTTCTGTGTGATAGAAGTTTATGTAAAAATTACAGGAAAAATAAAACGATGTCTCTAAATAGTACAGTTTTTTATATATGATGGTAGGGAACCCTCGGTGCGCGAGTCTGACTCGCTCTTGACCGGTTTTATTCTTTTAACATGTTTAGATACCGATACCCATTACGTCTATGGAGTTTTAAATTAGAATTAGAAGAACTGTATTAGTATACTTGCCAATAACTGTTAATAACTTAAAACTCTATATACCACCAAGGTACCAGGTATTGATTTTTCCTCTATATCTAGGTAAATATATTTAAAAACGAAGCCTACATCAAAAATTATAATCACGAATAGTTCGCGTCATGTATGTTTGCCGCTCTGAAGTAGGCAATGACTGCGCAGTAGTCAATATCTGTACTAAAACAGCAGCGTGCAATGCCATGCGCTTCGGAAAGCCTGGTTTCAGACGGGTTATTGTCTATTTGCCACAAATTCGATTCGTCACAGAAAAATGCATGTGTAAATTCGTCACATTTGTTCTCTTAATTCAAAATTACAGTTCAATTAGAACTGTGATTTTTATAAAGACTTAAGTTGAATTGTTTATGAAAACCTATGATTTTAGAAATAATAATTATCTATTTCGTTCCTATCAAGTGTTTGATTTTTCTGCATTCTGTACAGAGAGAACAAATGTGACAAATTTCACATGCATTTTTCTGTGACGAATCGACTTTGTGGCAAATAGACAATAACCCTTTCAGAGCGGCAAACTTACGTGACGCGACCTATAACTACATCATATTGTTTACGAGCTGCTTACACAGACTTCAGTCTCTGGGGATGAAAAATTAAATATTTAGTCATGTAGCTAGGAGCGCCAATCTTATACCTACGTCATACACTGAGCAGGTGAAATAGTTTTTCAGATATTCCCGAAGGATCGTCTCAATTTTCTAGAACAAATATTGGAATCTTAACCTTACGTAAAAAGAAAAAGTAAACTAAACTTGAAGAAAAATAGGGTGCTTAATGGTAAGAATAAAATATTTTTCAGTGAAACTGGATTAATAGTAAAACTTTGTTTTTAAATTTGATATCCCTTATTTATATAACATATATTTAGGTTGGTCAACAATTGTTTACACAATACATTAAAAATAATATCGACCCGCCACACGTGAGTTATAATATATTATACAAAAAAAAAACCGCAGTGTCATGTCAATGTGTGCTCAAATGTAAACCGAACCCCATATGTTCACAACTAAGCTCCCCATATGTTCACAACTAAGCCCCGTAAGCTCGCGGTCGCCATTGGATGACGTTTTCTAAAGAAAAAGGTGCACTGAACTTAAATTAAGTTCAGTTTGTGAACAAGGGAATCGGCGGCAGTGTCGAACTGTTAGATGACACGTGGAACTAGGAGCGTGTATAACCTATCTATATAATATCATTGTTTGGAGTGATGACAATAAAGATTATTATAAGAATCTCAGTTTATTCTAACGAGAACCCGACATTTGCATGTCTGAGGCCGAGATCTATTATCGTTATTAGGCGCGCTCGTGTTTTGACTTACAGTCCGGCCGTCGAGAGAATGCGTTCCTGATATCCGTCAACATTAATATTCGTTTTAAGGCCTCGTTTTAGAGAATTCTGATAAATATTTTCAGAATTATCTAGTTGTGTGATGTAGTGGTCCCAGGTGGTACATCAATCCCTGCCTAGTAGTTAAAGGACCGATTCCACTGGTAGAAATCTAAAAGTGAGCATTTTACTGCATTTTGAGGAGCTATTCTGCTTGTCACGCCGAAGATCCTCATCAGAACTTCATCAAATTGTTATAAGACCAATTTATACTACCTTTCAAATAAAAAAAAGAACCATCGAAATCGGATCTCATAAGGCGGAGATATCCAGCAGCCTCGTTTTTGCCCCTGTTTGGAAGTACCCCTCCAATCAAAAATCTCCGACGTCAAAAAAATTATATTAAGTCATAAAACTTGTATACCAAGTTTCGTCCAGATCGGTTGTAAAATACGACCTGTAGAGGAGTACCAACAAACTGACAGACGAAAGCAAATTTTGCCGGAATTGAAGCAGATAGGTGTTTCTCCGTTTTGGCGAAAAACACTTTCCGGTGGCATATGTTTTTCTGGAAACAATTTAACACTGAGGCTTATTACTGAGGCTTGAAGACGCATTATTCAATATAATATATGCATATACCTGTCGAAAACAAAGAAAACTAACAAAACATCGCGCAAATCGTCATTCACCTCCGTTTCCAAACACCACCACTTAAAGTCTTGGTGTCGTAATTTATACAAGAGACGGAATGAAAAAATACTTGACGATAATTTTAAACTAATAACCGCCCAAATAGAATAAGTAAAAAAATCAAATACATTTGTAAAAAAAAAACAATATTTTTGTTTAACTTAAAACTTTGTCAAAAAAAAAACGTCACTAGTCGCATCAATGTTTGCAAATATGTAGCGAGGTATATGCATATATTGAATAATGCACCTTCAAGTTCATCCTATCATACTTTTTAGCAAAAGTCTGTGTTTAATTTATTGTTTTCAGAAAAAAAAAATCATACGCCACTAACGATGTGTTTTTAGCAAAAACGAAGAAACAGCCAGAGACGCTTCGCTCACTCGGTTAATTAATCAATTCATAACCCATTACCTCCCATACATTCGTAGGGTATTGTGTCAATATCATAATTTACATATCAAATTGTGCTAACTATTGGACAAACATCAACAGATTTAGCTTAGGGTGCCAATATAAACGGTCACAAACACACTTAGCATTTATAATTTAGTTAGGATCGGTTTAACAAAGCCGCTCAGATACCACCCTATTTATTGGCAGGACGTGGTAAGATTTAAAGATGGGAATAGGTAGCAAAGGGCCGTTTATTTGACTTTATCTAATTAAACTTTTACATAGCAAACAGTTTTTCAGAGACCCTAGCATGAACACGTGACGATTTTTTAATCGAAAATAAAACTTTGTTATAGCATTTTGGATTATGCAAGTTTTTTTTCTTAATCAATAGAGAACAGTAATTAAACCCAAGAAAAGTAATAAAAGTCAAATGTTACTACTGTTTGTTGTTCTAAAAATGATTAAAAACTCCAATAATATTCTACTGCAGTTCGAACGTCCGTATTGTCGCGGCCATATTGTGACATCGCTTTTTTAGCCACATGTCACATAAATTAAATTATTTTTTTGCTTTCTTCAAGCAGAAAATGGACTTAACTTCAGTAAGAATTCATACAGTCTGCTAAGAAAAGATATTATTTTATTCACATAGCTTTTGATGTCGATGAGTTTCGAGTTTGCGTTCTAATATATACCATAAAAAATGTAAAAACAAAATAAATAACAAAATCATAAAACTAAAAAAATATTATGTGCAAAACCATTGATATTATTGTAGACATCATTGTCATCTATTCAAAAAAAAATTCTATAATATTTAATTAAAAAATCACTTGGTCAAGTTACTGATTTATTATCACTCTACGATCTAGTAGTGGACCCTAGGTTCGACTAACAGCCGATCTATTCTGTAAAAATCTCACAGTGCAAACGTAGATGAAGTGAACTTGTAGTGAGCTGTCAATCCAACTTTTTTTTTTGGGTGGGAAATCATCAAATAACTTCTCCAGCTCTGGGCGGAGCGGGAGGGAGTGTCAGACTTTTACTGACTAAAACTCACCCGTGTTCCTTCAGTTGCCTGTGCCAGGGACACGGTAACTCTCTCGAATAACCCGCGATCGTTGCAGGCATCGGCCCTAGCGGAGCCAATCAGTTACTGCTGACATCTCTTTGAGGCGCGCGTGGAACACAACGATCGACCCGGGCCTGGTCCTCACCGGACGGCGAGCTATCCATTGCTCCGCAAGCCCGCGCTTATGGTGGCCAGGAATCAGCTCTCAATTACCGACGCCCAGGGCGTCTCCTGCGGTGACTAGGGGTGTGAGGGCGTAAAGATTGCCTCTCCCTCACGCGTTCCGCCTCTTCCTTCGCGAGCATTACTGCTTCGCAGAAGGAGATGACTGCTTCCCATGTACTCTAGCTCCGTACCGTGGCCTGGATCAGGGCCGGACGTGAGAGATCGCCGTCGCCGAGCTGTCATTGCACCATCCGGTCTATTCAGTAAAACCTCACCGTAAAAACTTATGTGAAGTGAACTATCATTCCACCTGATGCTATGGGATTGACACTATTGACAGCTCACTTCAAGATCACTTTACATAAGTTTTCACGGTGAGATTTTTACAGAATAAATCAGCTGGAATCAATTTCAGAGTTCACTTTACTAATCCCCTTTCAATGTCGTACTTCTCTCATATAAATAATTATATTTTTACGAGAAATAAAAGTTATCCCAACATTTTCCCAAATAAGTTTCGTAAGTAAGGTCTTTCAGGAATCAAATCAATATTTGATCGTCTCTCTACAGCCAGCAATACATTATACTTCGTTGATGCCTAAGGCACTTATCCCCCCGCCAACGATGAGCGAGAAGCGAGTAGAGCTAAAAACTAGAAACGAGTTGGTGAGCAACGAGCAGTGAGTGAACGACGTCGACAAGCGATTACTCGCTGGTTTGCATATGTACAGTCGAGTTCTTTAATATCTGTGCAAGTTCATGAATCAAAAATATATAGACAATGGTAAGATACATAGAACTCTAAACAGCTTTGCCTTCCAATAAATTGTAAACAATCTGTGACATCATATATTTTATATGTGACTACATTATATCAATAATATTGCAACAGACAAATACTCTAAAAATTGTGCGCAATCCCTTGTTCATATTATTTAGCGCATAGTTAGGTTCACAAATATCTATGCAATTTTTCTATGAAAAATATCTGAACAATTTGACATGACACGAATTGTTGTCTCAAATTCCTCTTCTGTCATATATGGTCATAATAAAAAATAAATATATGTAGTTAGGTGACTATGAATGGAAATCCTATGTGTTTACAATTTACTGTTACCTACCTATGTATATATTTTAGTGAATAAACTGTAAAAATGCGTTACAGCTTTAAGTCGCTTACTCCCGCGTCACCAATCCATACTCTCTTTATTTTTTGTCTGCTGAAACCAAAACTACAAACATAGTATACAGGAACGTTTTATAAAAATGTGGCTGTTATTTTAGTACAGACGCCAGCAGGTCAAACTACCCGAAACTGTCAAGTTTACCCAATCAACCTTTAATAGCTTTAGCGATAAAGTTGAAAATCTATTACAGAAATTTGACAGATTGTAGTAGCTTGATGTGCTGGTGTCTGTACATTGTAGTGTCTTACGACTTCAACGCGAAGTCACGGACAGAAGCTAGTATAAAATATATGATAACGATCATCATTCGTTTCATTCATTCGTTCATCATTCAGTCACAACTACTGAAAATATAGGGGCTTTGACACTATTGACAGGTGCCCGGACCTGATGTCTCAGTGCTGCCACCTAGTGAACGTCATTTCAGAAAACCCTTTTTTTTGTTCAGGGCCGGTGGTGTCGAGATCCGTGGTCTCCATGCTACCCCCATCACCAAGCGGCTGCCTCTTGGAGTACCTGTGCTTGAGAAGAACGAGTTCATTGCCAACTTCGGAAAGTCTAAGATGAAGGTAATGAATATAAAATATACTCTAGCTATTTCTTGCATGTAGACCAAGTTTTTGTATCTTGATAGAAATCCTTATACTATGACAACGGTCTATAAAATGAGAAATGATAAGATGTTCATCTTTAAAAGGTTTCCCTGTTCAAATCAATTTACATAAGCCTTTCACCCTTTACCAGATCGAAGACATCCTCCGTGCCAACATCCAACTGATCCTCGAGAACATCCAAACCTACAAAGTCAAGTGCATAGAATTAGTCGATGAAGAGTACAAAAAGAACGGACTGGAACCCATTCTGGAAAATATTGGAGATATGCTTGGAGACCTGCCCTTGGTACAAGCTGAGCTACTCATGATTTCCGAAGAGCCAATTGAAGTGCCTTCTAACATTACCGTTGAGAACAAGAAACTGACTGGAGAGAGTAATACTATCCTGTTTGTAGGTGCTAATCTTTTGGGTAGGCCTGAGGTAAGAAAAGTCAAATAAATGAAATGTTTGAAAAATTTTTTTTTAAGAAACCATTACTTAGACTCATTATTAAATTACTTGAATTCACTGCCCCAAAATTACTTGGATAAAAACTTTAATCAAAGATGCATGTAAACCATTTCACTCATTACAAAATTTAAATGAGTCTTAATGGTATCAACTAGGATACTAGATAATAAAATACTCATCGTATTATTCCCTCCATCAGATCCTTACACAAGCAGCCGGCACCCTCCGTGACAAATGCTTCCTCATCAGTCGCGAAAAGGAACGTCCCGACCCCAAGCAATATTCTGACCAATACGACATCGTCACCGTTCATGACACTGGCGTCGAATACCTGGTCCTCTTCAGGAAACGCGTTGGTGCCCGCCCCGCCAAGTTCGTCAGAATCCTTGCTTCAGATCTAAGCTTCGCCTGGATCGACAAAGTCAAGGAGGAACTCAAAGAAGGCCAGAAACTGGTCCTTTATACCCAAGACGAGCATATCAATGGTCTTCTGGGATTAGTCAACTGTTTAAGGAAGGAACCTGGTGGTGAGATAGTGTATGGTCTACTTATTTCTGACCCATCTGCTCCTGCTTTCAACCCTGACTTGGAATTCTATGAAGAACAGCTGGATAAGGATTTGGCCCTCAATGTCTACCAGGATGTAAGTACCTTTTATTTATTTATTAAACTTTGTGCACAATAAAGGTATTAAAGTATACTTAATGCTTTAGGCATTCTCTACCAATCAATCAAGTGTGGTAGAAAGATAACAGGGCAGGCCTATAACTTATATCCACTATTTAGTGTCCCGATTGCCATGCTAGTTGAAAAATCTGTCCGGTTATACGCCCCGCCTACTATGGTAGACTCGCCGACTTGTTCAAAATTACCAAGTAATAAATAAATTTGAAATTTTAAATAAATCGTGAGCCAATCTGCCACTAGTATGTGACAATAAAATACACATTATTTTTTTGAATCATTTGCGAAGAGTTAACGGAATAAATCGATGTGATAAATTGATACTGAAACGTACCGAGTTGAATCAATATTCCAATGTGAGACATTATTTTGCATAATTGAGTGAGAATCCCAAGAATAAAAATTACTTAAACTTTTGCATCATTCTAAAACTACAAAATATATATTTTTCATTCTATTACTTTTATTGAAATTTTACTGAACAAAGATTTTCAGTGAATTATTATTTTAGTTGTAATTGTATAATTGAAAATGTAAAGTCAGGGAAATTTATTTTTAAGCAAAATGATCTACTAATTAAAGTTAACTACTAATTAAAATTATTATCTAATTATTAAAAATATCTACTTATTTAAATTGCCCGTATATTCAAATCTCAACACTTCTGTGACGATTTTATGAAATGGCAAATTTACATAGGGTGTCAATTTGCTTATCGATTAATTTGCCTGATTGACAGTTTTAACTTATTGATATACGATAGTCTTTAAAATTTTGTCTTAAGGGCAAAGCGTCAGGGTAGCCCGCGAAATTCAAATTTTCTTACGTTTTTTGCAATTTACAAGTCGCGCGCTGTGCACACTCAACAACCGGATAAAATTGACGTATTTTCTTATTCTCTGAACGACTTTACTTTGTCAATCTCTAGGGTTTTCTTATGTTAATTTAAGTTAACTTTAGGGGTTACATTTGTTTAGTTTATTGTGAATTTTGTTAAATAATAGGTAGTATCCTAACTTAGTATTATAAATGCGAAAGTAAGTTTGTTTGTTTGTTTGTTACCTTTTCACGCCTAAACCACTGAACCGATCATATTGAAATTTTGCATATACGTTGCCAGGTGTACAGAAACGGACATAGAGTACCTTTCATGTCGATACAAAGTACTGTTCCCGAGAAAAACAACAATAACGTTCTTATGATAATACATGGCGCCACGTGTCTTTCGAATCATGATTGAATTAATACGCTTTCACGCTAAAACTGCTGAACGGATTTGGATGAAATTTGGCACATGGGTAGACTATGACCTGCGTCCTTACTATGAACTATTAACGCTATCATGATTCCGTTGAGAAAAAGGGATGGTGCTATACATCATGTATAGCTCCGTCTCTCTCAAGCACTGGAAAAATGATGGCATTATCTGTTCATAGTACGGCTGCTGGATTAGGAAATAGGATACTTTTGATCCCGGCAGTACGTTCCCGTAGGATAAATTCCGACAACCACGCGGGCGAAGCCGAGGGCAAAAACTAGTATTTAATAATTAGAAAGTATGGAGATATATACGTAGGCTTAACTATCGCATTAGTTAGAGCAACCTCTAATGATAGATTTAAGGTGTTTTAATAAATAACTATATAGGTACTATTTCTCACATTCCCCTCTTTATCCTAGGGTCAATGGGGTACGTACCGTCATCTTCTCCTGGGTGACCTGGAGACCGTCCGTGCCAACCACGCTTTCGTCAACACCCTGACGATCGGAGACCTGTCCTCATTGAGATGGGTGGAAGGACCCATCAGGGAGAACCAAGAGTTCAAAGACAAGACAAAAGTGCTCGTTAACGTATGTATTGTTTTGTTATTAAATTTTTACGGAATTCATCATCTACCCACTTTTTGTAAAAACAAGAACAAATTGATAAAATCGCCACAAAATAATAGGTCCGTTTTGACAACCCATATCGTTTCATATGCCAAAGAGAGACAAACATAGCGGGACAAAGAGGGATACCCTCATATCAAAACGGACCTATTATTTTGTGGCGAGTTTAGCAATCTGTATGAAGTATGTATCTTCTTTTTACCTCTCAATAGTTTTCCTTAGACCAATTAACGTTGCCTGCAATATTCCGAAGTAACGAACGTCAGCTTGCATTTTCCTTAGCATTTAATTTTTTATGTTAGCTGTCCAGTAGGACACACAAATATTTCAAAATCAGGCTTCCAATTTCTTAATTTTGATTATGTATGTGGTTTTTAGAGTACGCTTCTCAAAATAAACCAATTTGTAACTTGGAATGCCAATAATAGAAAATAATATGAACACAAAATTATTTCAATCCAATCCCACACTGTGCTAATTACTAACCTTTGGAGAAGCTTACTAAGAGAAATATTAATGTCTTTTTAGGTTAGGTAGCTTCTTCTAGCTATTGTATACTTAAGTAAATAATCTTCTTCAACCAGGTGTACTGCTCGGCGTTGAACTTCCGTGACGTCATGACAGCTACCGGTCGTGTAACAGTGGACGCGGTCGCTCGCGGTCGACTTGCGCAGGAGTGCGTGCAAGGCTTCGAGATTGTCGGGAAGACTCCCAAGTATGTTATGTTTACGAAACTTGCATATTTAAATTGACCAATTTATATACAAACTACTACTAAGGAGACTTAAAACTATGGAAAAAAAACTTCATGTTTGAATATATCCATATCCATTCTTTATTGAAGTCAAACAACTCACCTCCTTATTACTCCTCCAACTAAGCAACATTTTTGACACAATATTTCTTCAGTGACACGTGAATAGGGTCATTGCCATTCCAAGGGTTCCAAGGGTTGCTTGCTTGGTTGGTTCCAGCTTTTGATGCAGCAAAACCTCAGTCATCAGTTTGCCAACCTTGGACAAAATGAATAGTCTCACCAAACCACCTTCCTGTCCTTTTATTCTCTTTATCTCGCTTCTACAACTACATTATGCCTCGTGTGAATAAAAAGATAAACCAAAAAAACCCGTTAAACTAAAAAAAAAAAAAAAAAACCCGCGATGGTTTGTGCGGTATGTTTTGAAGGCTTAAAAAATGCATGTACACTGATTTTTGTGAATAACAAACAATAAAAAAAAAAAATAGTGGTCGCACGTGAAACTACTAAGCGTAATATAATAATGTAGTTGTAGAAGCCTTGCTTAATATAGTTGTAGTCTTGGAATGGTTTCACCGAAAAACCCAAAAACACTTTGCAAAGTTTTATTGGGTTTTTGCGTTAAGAATTTCTCAATAGCAGCCCAGACTCTGGAAGTTGGTGGTGTGACACCGCCACGCCTCGGAAAGCACGTAAAGCCGTTGGTCCTGAGCCTGATCTCTCCCCGGTCGGATTATCGTCCCTTCGGATTATGAGAGTAAAGAAATAAAGAGTGCACCGAGTGTGTTTACACTTGTGCAGTATAATATCTAATGCGTTCTTGGCTTGTCTCCGTGGAGATTATCCGCCGTGATCGATATTCGTTCGGAGGGATACTATTTTTTACATTATGACTGTTTCTACAGTGGCTCCCGCGTCATGGGAATGGTCCGTAACCGAGGTTTGGCTAACTTGGTTGAAGGAGACAAGGCTCTGCTGTGGGCCATCCCTGATGAGTGGAGCTTCGAGGAAGCTGCTAGCGTTCCAGTTGCTTACGGAACTGTCTACTATGCCATGGTGAGTCATGAGTTACTTTTTTTTATACTGGTACGTTATATTATCGTCAGTGCAATAATATTTCTTCTGTTATAGGTATTGTTAGGTACTGTAAAGATGGATTTATCGGCATTGTTGTAATTCCTTTTACATTCATATGCTATTATAATCAGACCTTTCCCAAGATTAGTGCAGGTCATAAAATCGAATCGGAATCAGTTTACATTTCTGGAAACGAGATTAATTATGTTGCGTTAGAAAAATATGAATTTCAGTGATTAGATAACCTCACAACCCTACTCCCTATATTTGTCACATGCAAGCATCATGCTTTATCATTGTCCGTCCGACCGCGCTCTGAGGCGGACGTTGCGACATGGTTCATAATATTATTATTATCGTATAGCGCGGCGCAAGCCGACACTCGTTAATTTGTTGCCATGAGTGATAAACTTGTGCCAAATGAACTGCTGGCGTTCCTGCAGCAGAAACTGGACGTGATAGACGAAGTGTCCGCTATCCAAATCTGTGTATCGAACTTCAGCGAAGAAGACGTTGCTGCTGCGAAGCTGCTGCTGTTTCGGTCACTTAATAAAATCGATCAGATGGTGTCTCGTCGACGCGACGGGACAAAGAAAAGTGTGCAAGATATCATCACGCTTCTGAAGGCTACCGATCCTGACGATGTGCCGACGTTTGTGGCGAGGGATCTGAATAAGTTACCTCCAGTCACATTCGACCACGTCGACGTTACGAGCCTGTTGAAGGACATTGTGTCCTTGAAGGCTAGTCTAGCTGATGTGCAGAGGAAGTTGGAGACATCCCAGAACACCGTCGCAGACCTGCGCACAGAACTCGATGAGTTGCGCAACTCTGTGGCGTTAATTGGGTCACCGGCGCGTGTAAGCAACGTAAATACGCGCCGAGGTGTCGGCTGCCTAGACACATCGGCCAAGAGTTTTGCATCAGCAGTTTTATCGCCGGCGCCGATTGCTGAGTCAGAGTTGCATGCCGCTAGCGTGCCTCGTAGCTCCGCTTCCGTCCCCGCAGCTCCTCCCCGTAGCGCTGTCCGATCGACGCGACCATCTGACCCGTTGGTCACTTTGAGCACTCCCACTGCTCCCCCCGCAAAGCCTGCGCCTGTAAAGGAAACGGACCGGGCTGCTGATGACGGCTTCGTAACGGTGCAAAGGAGGAAGCGCCGACAGAGTAGCTGTAAGAACCGCTGCGGCAAGGCTCCTACGGAGCCCAACGAAAAACTGCGTGCTGCGAAGCCGAATACCCCGGTGTATATTTCCCGTCTCCACTACACCACTGACGCGGAAGACATCGTGAAGTACGTGAGCAGAAGACTGAAGTACGCGCCGAGAGTGCAGCTGCTGGAGTCGCATCGCAACGTCAACTTTAAGGCGTTTGTGGTGCGCATACCAACATGCTACCTGCCTCAGGTGATGGAAGAAAGCTTTTGGCCTCAGGATGTCGTATTCCGCCGCTTTCGTGGACAAGTGCCACCGGAACGCACAAAGACTTAGTGCAACCAAGTGATACTAACATAGTTTTAAGTTTTATTTACTAACACAATTCTTATTATATGTGTAGTTATATGTTGTAGGTATTTATCTATGGGTCTTTGTTACCTGAAAATAAATGATTTATTATTATTATTATTATCTACTTATTCGAACAAATCCATGGCCTTTCCTTCATACAAAATAATTTCTTGGAAAATCTTGATTCCTTGGACCTGTACTTACTGTCGTTGCTAACTAAACCATCCTTGTATCCAGGTCATGGTAGGCCAGGTTCAACGTGGTGAGTCTGTCCTTATCCACGCTGGTTCGGGTGGAGTGGGCCAGGCGGCCATCAACGTGGCCCTCCACTATGGCTGCGAGGTCTTCACTACTGTGGGTACCGCGGAGAAGAGGGCCTTCATCAAGAAGCTGTTCCCGCAGCTTAAAGGTTGGTTTTGTGGAATCTTAATCTATTTACATTTAACTTTTATCTTTTCCCCTAAAGCCGTGTCTCCTGCACGTGTTTTTTCGAAACATTATACAAAAACATCGAAACAAAGAGGCGTGGCCATACACGTAGTGGTGTCTGCAATCACGATGTTTTTGTTTTCCGAGCTGCATGGAAAACATTCCCCGCGCGGGTGAAGAGGGTAAGGGTTTGTTTCATTTTCAACCGCCCGCGTGCACCGCGCACTGTCACTGTCAGTCAACACAGGTTTTGAGGTTAAGAGCGCTTATACCGCGCGGGCTGGCAACGTTGCATTTCTACAGGTTTTGCGTGATTATGAATAAATACCAAAATAACTGTAAAAAAATAGCATACATTCTTATAAATACCAACGATTTAGATGCTCTATTAAAAAAATAGTAATTTGATTTAAATGTATTAAAATAATTACGAAAAACCTGTAGAAATGCGACGTTGCCAGCCCGCGCTGGATAAACGCTCTTAATATTGTCTCGTGAATAGTTGTAAACAAGTTGTAAACATCAATCCGTAGCTCTTGGTAAATGTCAAAATTTCAAAGTCGTGAATACGGTCCGACTGTCTGTCTGTATTTTCTCCTCGATATTAAGTCTATAATTGCTAAAACTGATAGCACGTCTCCCTCGTCCGTCGGAACTCATTACGACATGCGACATCTATACAAAATGTGTAAATGTATTAATCTAAAAATATTTTTTTGAAGACAGCTTGTATATGAAAACAAATATTTATGTGTAAGGTTTTTTGTGTAAAGTTTCGAAAAAAACACGCGCAGGAGACACGGCTTACTATAATAAAAGATGCAGATGAAAAGAATATTTTTTAGACAGTTGATAAGTCGGCAATGCTTGACTAAAGTTCAATTTGTAGTACTTTCAATTTCTGCTCTGTGATAGTCACTTCTTATCTGTTTGGCTTTTTTATTCCTTTCACACTCGTGATCATCATCACCAGCCTGTAGAAGCCCACTGCTTGACATAGGCTTCTCCAATATCCCGCATTTCAACTCGATCGTTTTGGCTAAATGCACAAACCGTGCGAAACTCTCATCCAGCTACCACTCTGCGAAGATCTTCGCTCCACTTAGCCCGAGGGTGCATTGAATACACTAAATGACTAAAATAATATTACAGACAGTCACATCGGCAACTCTCGTGACGCGTCGTTTGAGGACATGATCCGTCGTGAGACCAACGGCAAGGGAGTCGACATAGTGCTCAACTCCTTGTCAGACGAGAAACTACAGGTAAACTTACAAGAAACAAAACAACTCAAAGGAATAGTATATATTTTAACAATATAATATACATAAATGTATAGTTTGGTCACTGAAACAAAACAATTACACACAATTTTTTCTTGATTTTTCATCTCACTGTTTTCAAGAATCGATGCACGTATTTCTAGTACTTACCAGGAATCAAACTAAAATATTTTTGAACTTTTTTTGCACCAACAGGCCTCTGTCCGCTGCTTAGCCTACCGTGGTCGGTTCCTCGAGATCGGAAAGTTCGATATCAGTAACAACACGCCCATCGGAATGTACTTCTTCTTGAAAGAGACCTCGTTCCACGGTATCATGTTGGATTACATCTTCGACCAGACCTTCAGTTTCAGGAAGGTTTGTATGGCTACTACATTCACAAATATTTCTCTTAAGTGTATTGATTGTTAATAAATTTTTATAATTTTGTTTTTTTTTTTGAGTTTCTTACGAGCTTTATTTTTACTTTAATTTTGTGTTATTGCTTCTTGTTATTGTGACAGAAACATTGACAGAATATTATAGTAATTCTACTCTTTGATATTTCTTAAATTAACAATATCAATAATGGATTAAATACTTATTTCAACCACTTTAATTTTTTAAAGTCTCCCAATACAATAAACAACCTCTTCCTCAACTGTCGCGATAAAGAAACAAAGTTGTGGTGCAAACACTTTATAAAAAACTTCTTAGTTTTTATTTAATCATCTTCATCCATGATATTTTTATTTGATTTCTCCTGGTTTTGAACAGCGCCTTCAAGGCTTGCTGCTGAGTGGTATTGAGAACGGTGCCGTCAGACCCCTGACGTACTGCACTTTCGAGGCCAACGAGGTGGAGACCGCCTTCCGTTACATGGCGGCCGGCAAACACATCGGAAAGGTTAAACTTTATGTTATTACTAGCTGTTTCCCGTGACTTCGCCCGCGTGGAAGTTAATACTTTCCTACTTAAAATTAAAACCCATGAAATGTGAATGATGCCGATGCTTTTGTTCACATTTCGAGGGTTTCATTTTTTTTGCACGGAACCCTAGTTTTGTTGGATCGTTTCTTTTATTATTTCATTTCTCAATATTCTAACAGATATCTTATTGTTAAATGACAGGTTATCATCAAGATCCGTGATGAGGAGCGCAGCATCCATCCAGTGAAATCCGTCGTCACACCCATGGACGCCGTACCTAGGTAAGTGCGCTCAAATGATGCTACTTCTCGAAACTATGCTACGTATATACAGGTGATAGGACAATAATAAGGTGTTAAGAAATTAACTTTACAGACTTTAAGAGATGCTTTAGACCATCGAACTGAAAAAAAAAAACAACTGTCTCATACAGTTTAGAATAGTAGGTATCAAAACTTTAGTTATTCTAAGTACTGTTTATTTTATTTTGTTATTCATGTACAACTCATTAAACCTGACTTGGTTTCCGTACGTCTTTTTTGGGTGATTGCTAAAAATCAGCGTTGTGCTTTGGGCTCCCCATAGCATAGCATCATGCTGAGTGGAGGCCTTCTTGTCACAGTGATGACGTGCCAGCAGCTGCCGACTTTTGCACTCGTGATTTAAGTAGATCTATATTGTTTTATTTTTCTTTTTGTGTTATTCAAGTTTTTAATTATCCATTTGTATGCACGAGTTTCTGTGACAAAAAAAAACTTTTTTTTTTCTTTCTTTTAGTAGTATGGAACAGCTGACTTTTTTTCGCGATTTCAAAGTTGGTCCCATAGTAACAGTTATTCAGTTCGATGGTCTAAGGCACTCCTTAAAGTTTGTAAAGTTAATTTTTCAGCCGTTCCCTACATACTTTATGTTCGCATAACTCGTCAAAATGTAGGGTACAGCTGATTTCTTTTTCGTGATTTCAGGATTGGTCATAATGATGAGTACAATGTCCCTTTAAGAGATTTCGTGTATGAATAAATATACCTTATATATGCTGTTTTAGGCTTAGCTCAAGATCGAAGCGAACAGATCAAAGAGAAAATGAAAATATTATGTCTAATAACATTGAAGGAAATGGTGTTAAGTTTTTCCAGGACTTTTCCAATGGACCTATGTACTTTTCTGATTGTTCTTTACTTTTTAAACAAGAAGAAAACAACTTGAAAATAAATAAAAACAAAACATTATATAACGTGGTGCTATTTTTATTTAGCGTTCTGGCTTATCGCACTTAAATAGCTCCTATAACTTTCCAGAACATTGAGTAATCTCGAAAATACGAGTAGTAACTTTTTCATTATTTTTCCTTGATTATAGGTACTAATCTATCTACTCTTCCAGGTACATATGTCACGAAGACCACGTATATGTCGTGACTGGAGGTCTGGGAGGTTTCGGACTGGAACTGGCTGACTGGCTCATCATGAGAGGTGGCAGGAAGATCCTCCTCACCTCCCGCAGAGGAGTCACCAACGGATACCAATCCTCTAGGCTCAGGTATTTTGTTAATCTGAGATTTAAGTCCATTGTGGATTTCTAGTATTTTTTAAGAAACTTCCCCCAACTGCAGCTCCCCTCAACTGTTTGTTTATATACATAAAAAACCGCAAAGGTCATGTCAATGTGTGCTCGAATGTCAACTGAATCCCATAGGTTCACAACTGCTGTAAGCCCCTGGTCGCTATTGGATGATGTTTTTTTACGTTTATTTATATATAATATGATATACGTTTACATTACAAAGATTCTTCTTACGTACACCGTTTGTACGTAAAACAGTTGAGGGATGAAAACAACGATGGCATGACTGGTGCTGTTACTTGGTTGTTAGCTTTAGAATCTGGAGGTCAGATAGGCAGTCGTCCATGTAAAATACTGGGATTCAGCTGCATCCGGTTACACTGGAAGCCGACCCCAACATAGTTGGGAAAAGGCTAGGCAGATTGATTGATTTAGCTTCTCCGCTTGATATGCGGTTTTTGTAACATAATGTACGGTATCTCAGTACCTTAGGGGTGCTTCCCACTTGTTGGTGCACATTCGATTCGGCTGTATTCATCGAATAACAAAGCCGAAGCAATAGGGGATAAGCATGTGATTCAAAAAGGGTTAAATATTTTTATTATAAACTGTATTACTTCAGATTTATGCCTCCATCAATATTTATAATAATGTACTCTTTTAGAGCAAGAAATTAATTTTAAAAAGTCCAAAAAACTGTGGTAAATTTAAATATTTGTAGAGCGACGCCAATGTTCAGAGCGAATGTGACGTAAAAGTCTATGACAACAGTGTTTGCGATTTTGTGTTTTTTGATGTCATAGACTATGACGTCACACCAAGCGCGCCAAAATGGAGGGTTTTAAGGTGCCCGTGTCGGTTGGCTATTTTTAACTTAAAAAGTACTTTTAATTGCTTTGTTCAATATTTATAATTATGGCGAAGTGAACTATACAATAATAATAAAAAAATACAAGCATATTCCCCATTACTTCACACATTCGGCTGTCATTTGGCTCATGCCGATCGGCAAACTCCGTTCGGCATCAACACTCGCTGTATCATGTTCCGGTCGGTTCGGCACATACGAGTAGCCGGAATCATGCCAACCTGAACACTACTGATATCGAGTTTCAATAAAGTAATTTTTTTGCCCAATTTCTTTCTCATTGATTTTTCAATCACGCATTTTTTTTTGTACTATACGATTGGCACCCTAATTAACTAAACTTCTTGGCAGAAACAATAAGGACCAAATATAATCTTTAGTAATAAAATAATGGTTTTCCTTCCTTCTATAGGGCTTGGGCATCATACGGTGCGGACGTCCAAATCTCGACACACGACATCACCACCGAGTCTGGATGCGAACAAATGCTCTTGATGGCGCTTAACATGGGACCTGTAGACGCCATCTTCAACCTGGCTGTGATCCTCAAGGACTCCATCTTCCAGAACCAGACTGCTGAGAGCTTCAAGACCTCTTACGGACCTAAGGCCATGGCTACCGTGCATTTGGATAAACTTTCCAGGAAAATGTGCCCTAATTTGAAGTAAGTGGGAAATATTTCTGTTTGAATATTTGTGCTATATAAAACAACTAAATGTTAGTGGTTTTATATAGCTTATTTTAATAAAATCAAAGGCCATTTATTCAAACTAGACTGAAAATTATCACTTTTCGAACATCAAAATTACATAAGACAGTCCCCCAAAATGCTCGCCCTTCACCACTTCCTAGTGCTTTAGCTGGGAAGAAGAAGTGGCGCAACAAATTGCCCAACAGCACAGCTGTCTGTTTAGTTAAAAAAATTGATTCTATACAACACTGCGCAAAATAATTTAGGTACATTACGCAACACAAAACATTAAATTAAAGTATTTGCTATAAGTTAGCTAGCACACGCCAATATACCAAAAAAAGAAATCGAAACTATACTCAAGCAGAAATAAAAATACAAAACTAAAAACGTAAGCAGAACTTTATACCTGAATAAAAGCCTCCAGTAATAAAGAGCGTGCGCACTTACATGTAGTCGTATATGTAGCCGTAACTGTCACAAATGATAAACTAGGACCTTCAAAGTAAAATAAACAAAACAAAGAGTTAATTACTAATAGGTAACAATTACAAAACCAAGGTCAGCAAGACGACCAGTCACCACAAGAAGCACCCGTTTACGAGCATAACGCAAAGATCAGCCATTAGGTACCCCCCTCGCGATATTTGAGGGAAGGTGGCAACCGGGTAAATCGATACTGTTATTGGTCTATGACTGATCAATGGGGACTAGGCACACCCATCTACCAAGCATTAAAGTTAAACTCTCATGTAGAGGAAAGAGGAAAAATTATCAGGTATTGAAAAATTCTCAGTATTAAGCTTGTTATTTGGAAATGTGGTAGAGATAATTATTTATTTATTTAAACTTTATGCACAAGTAAAATAACAAAAACCGTACAAAGGTGGACTTAATGCCTGAGGCATTTTTTACTAGTCAACCTTACCGTGATGCAGAGAGAAACCATGGCAGGTGCAATATAAAGGATAGATAACACGAAAATAACTATAAAATACAAGAATCGATTTAAACATACATACATATATATACCTATATAAACAGAATAAACTTTGTCAGAAATAACGATCGGTTATACTGTGGTCATCGATTACAAGGGAGTGAATATCCGATATTTTTCGGTATACGACTTTACCCCACTATCTCCGACCCAATGTTAGTCAGAAAATGAAGGAAGATAAAATATTATCCGGTACTTGATAAAATCTGTTCTCAAATTTATTTTATGATAGCAACATTGAAGTATCTCAGTGTAGTAGATTATTGAACAAGTTTTACGACGGAAGTTTTCCCCGGGAGTTCAATTTATAGTGTCCAGAATTTATTTATCGTATTAATCGCTTGTGGAAGCAAACATAAAGGGCGGTATTTATAAACTTAATACGTAGTTATCTGTGCCTATGTTTTTGGAATATAACTCCCCAGCAGTAAAATAATACAATTATTAAATATTTTACGACGGATAGGTTATGTTGGTTTGCTGAGTTACGAGTATTTTTCTTCTTTCATTACCAATAAAATACTAGGAAGTGCTCAAAGGCGGACATTTTTCGGTGCTGTATCAAACTACTTTATAAAGTTTAAAAAGCACTTTTTGTTGTTTACTAGCTGACCTGTCTTATCTAAATTTCCATAATAAATTCAGTACCTGGTCGACCGAGCTCTGCTCGGGTGACAATAGAGAAAACAAATTTTCCCAGATATGAGACCTAGCTAGATCGATTTTTTCCCCCGTAAACCCCTATATTGCAACTTTCATCGTTATTTCATCTATATATTGCTCATTTAATAGTATCTCTCTGTAGTCTGTGCCTCATGCCTGAGGATCGTGGTCAGCTTCGGAATTGCATCTAGAGCGGATGAACCACCTCCACCGGTTTCTGAATTTCATTTAATAGGATATAATAGATCCAATAGAAAAAAGCACGTTCAGTTTATCTTGAATTTTTCAATTTTCCGGGCAACTTTTCCAATTTTTCTTTCCATAAAAACCTAATTCAGACTTTTAAGAACATTCTAAAATAAAAATAGCCGAATCGGTCCAGTCTAAGTGCTGCACTTACCAACGAATATATTTTGTGTTTTATTGTCATTGAATAAGTAGGTTGTGAACTTTGAAATCTTCCAGGAAATCCTCAGAATTTTTATCTTACATGTGACCTATCAGTTAGTCTAGGATTATAAATTCAAGTTTATGATTTTGTTATGCTTTAGTTGATTTTCTTTTCCATAAGATTAATTCTTGTTTTGCTGACATTTATTAGTCAAAGTCTATTTCAGGACAACTCCACATAATAGAAAGACATTCTATAGTATTTTCTTATTCATAGGGACTTCGTGATCTTCTCATCCGTGTCCTGCGGTCGTGGTAACGCTGGTCAGACCAACTACGGTCTCTCCAACTCCGTGATGGAGAGGATCTGTGAATGGAGGAAGAAACTCGGCCTCCCAGCCCTGGCCGTGCAATGGGGAGCTGTTGGTGACGTAAGTATTGTTCTCTTCTTTGGATCTGTGTAAAATTGGCATATAAGTAGGTAAACTAGAAGCTGAATACATAGTAAAATCAAGCATGTTAAAAATTATTGTGTCATGTTCTTTTTTATCTTTTATGTATTCCAACTGTGTTTTATTCGACGCAGCTGCATTAAAAAGCCCAGTTACTGGACAGTACTTGTAATAAATAAATAATCCTTAGGTTTTATGACTATGATCACTTGATCAGACTTATGCGACCGTAATTTATTTTTGTACTACAAATGTGACCAACCTCCACAGACCTGAGGCCTGCGATCACACCAAATATGTAGTCGACCGCCGACTTGTCACCGTCCCAATTTATAACAAACTAGCTTTTGGCTGCGACTTCGCCCGCGTGAATTTTCTTATATTCAGTAATACTGTAGCTTCCGATTAGTGAAAGAATTTTTCGGAATCGGATCAGTAGTTCGTAAGATTACCCCCTACATACAAACTTACAAACAACAAATACCTGATTATAATATTAATAGTAGGGTATAAGGGACAGCCTTCCGCAGACTGATAGGGTGATTCAGTAGATGTCCTGTACATGAAATTATTTCAGGAATCCAATAAACCTGATTTGTTTGTGTTTTAGTGCACAAATTGGAGCGCCTGGTAGGGAGGGGTAGTTAATAGATATGCTGTGAGTTCGATGAACTCTGCAGCTAAGCAGAAAGTGAACAGCTGATTTCACGCGACGTTCGTTAGGGTATTTCATCATCCGTTGCCGATTTTTCTTATTTCAGCTGTTTTATTTACATAAATGGAATGCTGCGTTCAGAGAACGTAATTTTAAATGTACATTGAAATAAAGGAATAGGAATAGTAAAAACGATAAAAAAAATCCTGAGCAATTTTCCAGTGGAATATGATTAAAAATAAGGTTCTGAAGGAGCTGGGCCCTGTTAGTTTGCAGGGGGCTGTAAGCGTTGTCCATTATTGCAAAGCCATTGTTCAGCCTAAAATAAATACCTATTAAGACTTGAACCTTTCTAATAACCACAAAACTAATCCTACCTTATCCCCCAGGTCGGTCTCGTAGCCGATATGCAAGACGACGACGTCCAACTCGAGATCGGAGGAACCCTCCAACAGAGGATATCCTCCTGTCTCTCTGCTCTCGACAAGTTCATGAAGCAGGACGCTGCCATCGTGTCATCCATCGTCGTGGCTGAGAAGAAGGCTGGAGGATCTGGATGTGGCAACATTGTGGATGCTGTAGCACAGATTATGGGTGAGTTGGTCAATGTCATACCTAATATCTGTTCTAAATACCTCTAATTGAAGTGTAAACAAACTCTGCTTAGGTTAAATTCATACTCAATCACTCACTAAAGAGAATTAATAACATTTTCATCTGTATTTAGAAGGTTTTTCAACTTAATATCTTACCACTTTTTCCACAATTAGATATTTTTTTAGATAACATTATTAAATTGTAATTGAAAAATCATTGACGAAAATTGAGGTTATAAATTTTAACCTTTTTTTTTACTGGGTGGGAAATCACCCGAGTTCCTTCAGTTGCCTGTGCCAGGGCCACGGTAAATTAAAACCTCAATTTTATTATCAAATGAGAAACATCTGGTATTGGTAAACATTTTGTATTCAAAAAACAAATCAAAGCACTCAATTTGTAAGTGGCACGATAAATTAGCGTCCACAGAAACGTCTTCTGATCCATTTGCTTACATTATTATTAGAAACTTTTGGAACAGACCATAGCTACTTTATGTCTAGGTTATGAAGCA
Organism: Dicycla oo; assembly: GCA_948252095.1. NCBI lineage: Eukaryota > Metazoa > Arthropoda > Insecta > Lepidoptera > Noctuidae > Dicycla > Dicycla oo. The sequence goes on along the minus strand of OX411729.1, from coordinate 12,796,809 downwards.
CGGTAATGTTAAAAACACGGTAGGAGGTTCTATATTTGGCAATTTGATGACATTAAGGTACTACTGCGCCAAATCGATCGGCCACAATCGGCGTGTACTATTCAAAATATATTGATATCTACAAAAAAAGTTACATTTCTCGGTTATTCCACGGCCGATTACTCAGAGCAACCGTGGCCAGTTGAGTCTGTGAAGAAGCACCTTTTCAGAGGCTTGATTGTATTTATAAGGTTGCCTGGTTTTACATTTCTGTATATCGCTGATATATGTATACAGGGTGTATCTGAATGGCGTGGTCATATTTAAGGGTGTGGTTCATACCATCAAACTGAACAACTGTCTCCATGGGACTAACATCGTAATCAAGAAAAATTTATCAACCGTAAAATTTATCACATCAAAAGTTTAATATCTACTCGACCCAAATGTATGGGACATACATTTGGGTCGAGTAGATATTAAACTTTTGTATGGGACAGTATTAAGATATTGGTCCCATGGAGAAATTTGTTCAGTTTGATGGTCGGCATACCCTTAAATATGATCACACCTTTTAGATACATGCTGTATAATAGGTGAACCCTGAAGTTTCAAATTCACTCATTAAGTTATATATAATGGTAGTTTCAATTGAATTACAGCCAGAACTGTTGTTAACATTGCCGTATTATTAAACAATGATAACAATATGGTTGGGGCCTAACCATTAACATGGACATAATCTGTTATAAGATTAGTTACATGCGAATTATTCCAATGATATAATATTTAGAGAGCATTTGGATATGTGTACAAATGGATATTTAGGTAGCTCTTAATTAGATTTGGCTCTGAAAATGAGGAATTTAAGTATCCAGTCCTATTTCGAACGGACTTTTAAACTTGAAACAGGTAAGTATGTCTTAATTTTAAAAGTATGAAATAACTTTAATTTTGCTTTTTATTAGGGATGCATCCATACGCATTTTTGCCTATACAATACCGATACTCTTATAAAAAATATCGGCGATACCGACGCCAATGAGCTTCTTGAATTGAAATTAAGGTAAAATAAATAAAAAACAAGTTAGGATAGTTTTTTTTAATTAATGTAAAATTTACACACTTAGATTGAAATATTAGTTATTAAAATTAATAGTTAAGGTTAATAGTGTTAGTAATTAAAATTAATATTAATAAGATTTTTTTATTTTTATATTTGTGATGGGTTTTCTCTTGACTTTAGTCTAGGTCAGAGGTGACAGAGACAAAGTCTACGATGGAGTGAGCTTACACAGAAGAAGCCTGTTCACTCTAACTTTGAAGAGATTCGGGTTGTATGCGTTAATAAGATCTTTGTTTAAAAAACAAAATATTCCCAAGTTTTGCGGAGATACGCGATTTCACAAGTCTGTTTGTCTCTCAAATGCGACAGAACTCATTTGGAAACGTATTTCTGCGCCATTTTATTCCAGTTTGGTTATAAGACGTCATTGTTGGTGTGGTGCCTCCTTCAAATTACTTTTTTGAAGCGCGAAATTTGAAAAGTATCGTTGCACCGGCAATAAAAATATCGCCGATGCCGATATATCGGTAAACCCGAAGTATCGCCGATATATCGACATCGGTATAGGTATCGGATGCACCCCTACTTTTTATCTTACAACTTGCCATGGCATTCCGTCCAACAACATTAGAAAAGGGAGCAACTTTCTTTGAAGTGGAAACTTCAAAAGCGATTTTTGGTAGGGTCAAAACTTGTACGTAACACATCACACGACATGTGACGTGCTGCGCTCTCAAGTTTTTACTTCTATCGGCAGTCGCTATGACGGACTATGTTTATCATATGCTACATCTTTAAGCATCATTTACTCAAGGCGTGAGTTTCTCGACCGTCGAAAGGCGAGAATATCTATGGGATAAGCGAGAATGGCAAAGCGATTTATAGAACTCATATATTTACTCTCTTCGTGTAAACGAGCTTATACTACATCCATGTTTGAATCCGCAACTATTTTATTTATTTACTACAATATCAACGTCTCTCCACCAGGTATCAAGGACTTGAAGACAGTGTCTCAACAAGTGTCCCTCGCCGAGCTGGGTATGGATAGTATGATGGCCGTGGAGATCAAGCAGACCCTGGAGAGAGAGTTCGAGATCTTCCTCACTGCCCAGGACATCAGGACATTGACATTCGCCAGGTAAGCAAAACAAGAAATTTGTGTTTACCTTTGATTATCTTTTGTGTGAATTATGTATAATAATTACCTAAAATTTCACAAACAGAATGATCAACATTTCATCTGTTTTTTGGCTTGGCTCTTTTGTCACATATTACTCGTATTATAGTTTCCATAAAAGGCATATTAAAGATTACGTCAACAGACTAAGTAGCACTCCTTTGTCTGCCTAAAAAACTGTGATCAAGTGTGGCGAAAATCACACTAATATTATAAAGGCGAATGTTTGTGAGTGTGTTTGTATGTTTGTTACTCTTTCACGCAAAAACTACTCAACGGATTTTGATGAAATTTGGCACACAGATAGTTTATAACCTGGATTAACACATAGGGTATTTTTCATTTCGATATTTTTACGGGTTCGAGACATACGCGGGTGAAACCGCGGGGCGCTGCTAGTCTTTTATAAACTTGAAAGTTTGAGTTTTGTTTCTTTCAAGACTCATGTTCTGAAGTGAGTATTATAACTTCACCAACTTGTGACTCAATCTCTATATCATCACGAAATATAATATATGCAATTTATCACTCAAATTGTCGACAAATAACTCTTCAAGCTATCAAATCACCAGAAAAATCTCCCATACCACTACGTATACAAACTTGAAATAATATTTTCTGCTCGAAACGACTCGCTTTTCCAACAAGGTTTTCAGAAAAAAAAAAACTAGCTAAAGAAAATAATACAAAACTCTTTTCTACAACATGCTATTCCAAACATAAAGGAAAAATCTCGAAGCAAATGTGTGTCGAATTGTATTTCCATTTTGTTCACATTTTCTGAGATATCAGACTTTTACCGCAAATTAGATGAAAGATCAGATTTCTACATAATTTTACTTTGGTTTTTCAATATTCCGTTTTATTTTTAGGCGCCATTGTTCTTGATTACCTGTGATGGATTTTAAGGTTTGAGATGTAAGCTGATCTAAGTAATTAACTAACATCAAAGCGTCAATCAAAGACTTATCTTTAGGCCTGTGTTCACCAACTTTCAAACCACCGCCGGTTAGGTATTTAACAGTTGGTTTATTTAAAATTTCCTAAAAGAAAAGAACTGATTAAATATCTAAACAGCTGTTTTAAAGTCGGTGAAGTCCGCCCTTAGTTGATCTTACTTTTATCTCCTGTTGATTATGATCCTCACTCGATCACAACGTGATTAGAGATGGAGATTCTAATTCTATCATCAAGTGTTTACTATATTTAAATGGCGTTTTATTCAACGACTTGCTGGTTTTTTAACCTCATACGCGAATCGAAGAACTTTTTTTATTGACACGAATCTTCCACTTCCTTGCTAGGTTTATCGCCAAGTAATTTTGATCCTAAAGAGCTCACTAAACTGCATTTACACTCTCACTGTCCGGACAAAAACCTCTCCATACATGCTCAACTCAACCTCCCATTCACTGCTAGCTGCCACACCAACACCCAGTTATGCACCTTCCGCATCCAGTCTGTCCTAGCCGCTTTTTTACGATCGTGGGTTCTACACATAGTTGAGGACGTCATACTAGGTATACTTACGTGACCTTATTTAAATAATCTTTCCCACCAGGCTGGTAGAACTAACAGCACAGCGTGAAGCCGCTGCCTCGACGTCAGCGTCTCGTCCCGCCAACATCGAAGGAGGTATCGGTCTTAGGGTTTTCATGAGGAACTTTGGCGACGAGAACACCGTGTCTGAACCCCTTGTATACATGCCTACCATGGTCAGCGATGGCGTTGAGGTAAGATTACCAACTTAATAATTGAACTTTTTCAAGAGGTAGAAAAGAAATTGTACCTTTCAAATGCATTCATTGAGCGATATGTGCTTACCCTGTGGCCATGAGCTACACGCTGCGGAGAAAAAAATAAATAAAAGAAGTTGTTTAGAGCATGCCACAAGTCATAGCGACGTGACTTGCGGAGCGGCAGACCGAAACAAGTGACACGTGAGCGTCGCGTCGCTTGACTCAAGTCGCTTTGTGAGTCACATCGCTCGAGACCGCGAACGGGGCCAGAGTTTATAAAGGGGGAGCCTTTAGAACAATTTTAATTAAGTTTTCATAGAAATTGTTCCATCAGAGTCGTGTCGCGCCTGTCTGCGAGAGCCTTAAGTTGTCGGTTGAAAAACTAGTATCGATATTTGTAATGCTTGAGTGGTCATAGTGAGGCCAGTCGGCCTCAATGACGGTGGATGTGTGTCATCACGGTGTGTGTGTCAAAAAACGAACTCTATAAAGGTTCTATAATGAAAGATCATTATTGGTAGATTTTAATTATTAATTTCAAATTAAAATGCGTTTACGTTACTTTTACTTAAAAAGTATAAGAAAACAGAAAAAGGTAGAAATATACATGCAGAAGTTGGTGATACAAGCGAATGCTCCACAATCAAGTTAGATTCACTGCAAAATTTATTTTCTCAAGGAAACATAGGTTTATTGTATTTCCTTGAGAAAATCTTGTTATCGCTGCTGTTTATTCTCCAATAAGCAGTTTCAACACTTTCCACTCAGACTGCAAACTTTTCCAATAGATCATTCAATAAGAAACTGGATTGAACTTGCGAAAGTCGTGATAAATGTGAAACATCTCTCGGATGCAAATTCACTACAACTTTTAGTTCTAAAAATAGTTATGCTTGTTTAGTCGACATAATCAGATTTGCTTGGAGCATTTAACTGTTGTCTATACAATGCAATTTTGTTAATATCACCGTCTTGTGAATTATTTTATTAAGTACTTCTTACTTCATTTCACAATGATAAGAAAATTCATACAAAATAGAAACGTTTTTACATTATTCCTCTCCTAATAAACTTCCAATAATAATTTACTAGAGTAACTAAAAGTATCCTTGTGACATTTTATCTCCTAATTTTGTGATGTCATTATTTCTTGTTTCAAGACAGTAAGCATTCTTATCAAACCATCATAGGTAGGTATATTGAAAGACGTCCTCTGTTGGACATACACAACTCAAACATCGCTATAGCGTCCTATGTCAGGCTGTGACTATCGCATCCAGCGGTTTCCTGCGAGCTTCACCCATGCTCCGCTTTCCGGCATGGTCACCAATCCAGAACTTTTGCCAAACCTTTATAAACGTTTATTCCTTCTATCTAGGGTGAGGAGGCTATCCACGTGATGGAGCGCGTCATGTTCATGCTGCCAGGATTGGAAGGTTGTGCGGCAGTCCTGGAACCACTCTGCAGAAGACTGAAGATCAAAGTCTGCGTGCTGCAACTCGGAGTGGAACACAAGGATGAGACGTTGGACCAGATGGTTGATAGACTACACCAGGTGAGGATTCCTCTCTTAGGCTAACAGGCTGAGGCTCTACTTTATAGAAAGTAGTTACCTACAGCTGTTTGGAGACACCATCAATATATCATCACTACCGTATTCTCTGAAGGAGCACCATCATTTTGCCGGTTATATTATGAGTCTCCAAGGCTAGGGAATCATCGTTTAGTTGCTGGTAAGTAGTTTATCTGGGAGAAAAGGTCCATTTTTTGTTCCGTTTTGGTAAATATTTTTTTAGGGCAAGTATTTCCCTCAGAAATCACGTTAAGACGTTGGTCCTGGCTGTCATTCGTGGATCTTTGACAGTCGTTACGGGTCGTCAGAAGCCCGAAAGTCTGACAACCAGTCTTACCAAGGAGTATCGTATTACCCAGTATCTGGGTTATGGACATCAGATAGGCAGTCGCTCCTTGTAAAATACTGGTGGTATTCAGCTGCATCCGGTTAGAATGGAAGCAGACCCCAACATAGTTGGGAAAAGGCCAGGCAAATGATTATGATATTAGCCCTAGGTACGAAAAAATCCTTTTAAGGAAATGTTGTAGGTAGGTACATGAATTTTAAGCAAACATTTTTTTTTTCTAATCTTCTAACCAAGCCGTTAATAAAAGTAAGCTTTATAAAGTGATCGTGTTACGGTACTAAACAAGAGTAAGGCCCTTATTGACTGTTTAAGAGAGCTAATGCATTTTGTCACCTCTGCCGCTCACACGTGACCAACTTTAAAAAAAAAATAGTTAAAAATATTAATTTAATAGGTAATTATTAAAAACACTTTTTATTGTGGCATTTATTTGACTCATCTCAATCAGATCATAATAATTTTTGAGCTGAGTTCATTAGATAACACAATAAAAATCTGTTTTTAATAATATATTATTTACTAGATCCCCAATTGATTATATTATTCAAAAAAACATATTTACATTTAACAATCTTAAGAATTTGCTCCCGTGTGAGCGAGAGAAGTGACAAAATGCGACAGCCCTCTTAATGGACCTACACTTTCCATTTTTGATTTCATTGTCGTTTGAAATAAACGGCTCAAATCATTTTAACTTGGAAACAAGTATTTATCTCAATAAAAGCAATGTGTCCGTTTTATCATTTAGAATTTTAGGTTTTGTGGTATTTCAAGCTATATTTTCATTTTCAGTCGGTGATCTCAAGACTGGCGCCTGGTGCTCCGTTCTGGCTGCTTGGATACAGTTTCGGTACTCTGCTTACCTTGGAGTTAGCTTCGAGACTGGAGAAGGAAGGTAAGCAGTCCTCTCACATCACCATCATGATACTTTGTAAAGACTTACCTACCCCGCGTCCTGCGGAAAACCGAAAGGCGCCCTCAGTCGGCGCAACCGAGCGATCCGCAGGCTTATTACGTATCTTGCAGAAGCCTAGCGATAGCAAAATTGCTGGCCAATTAATTGCGCAATAATTGCTTTTCAATCGCTTGTCAATCGCAAATCAGTATGACGTATCGCTGATACATAATACCGATTTGCAATTGAAAAGCAATTTTTCTATCGCTAGGCTTCTGCAAGATACTTAATAAGCCTGTCGGTTCACCAAATAAAAAGTGATGATAACTTTCAAATAGAACGCGGCCTAAGTTTGAATGTATTCAAAAGTCGTACAGTTTACAACGAATTTCTTAACCTCTGAAGTGGTTTACGTACGGTGTACGTAAAAAAAAAAATCTTTATATAATATGTATATAAACTTATATCATAATCGTAAGAAAACGTCATCCTATGGTGACCGCGGGCATACAGTAGTTGACAGTGACACTCGAGCATACATTGACATGACATATCGATGGCTTAATCTACAAATCGGCCAACTCCGTTTTATACAATTTTAGTGGAAGGCAAAAATCTTGACGTGTTGTGTCAGTGTTGGGAGTTGCCCAATTGTGCTCGCGATTTTCTCAGTAATTTTGAAAGCTAGGAGTTGTTACATTTTGCATACCGTAAGTGATAACTCCGCGTATTCGACGACATCATCGGTTTGCTGGTTTTTTAATGTATTTAAAGAACAGTTGACGGGCAACAATTTTCATGTTGTTGTCTTAGACTGACAAGAATTACAATGTCATTTAACTATCCGTTTTTTTTTTTTTTTGTAGCCATTATACAAGAACTTCATCTTCAAAACCACCACTATAAACTTATCGTTAACTAACCTCCCCATTCCTTCCAGGTTTCAAGGGAACAGTATTCTGCATGGACGGTGCTCCTGACTTCCTCTACGCGCTCCTGACAATGACCATCAGCTTCAGGAACGAAACTCAACTGCAAAATAACCTCCTTTGTCACACCGTCGACGTCATCGCCCCGAACAATGACGTTACCAAAGACCTCTTGGACAAACTCAACGAAATCGAGTCTTATGACGAAAGAGTGGCCCTCACGATTAAATCCTCCCCAGTCCAGAGCAATTACTCCGATAAATTTATCGCCAATATGGCTAGAACCGCATTCGACAGGCTCAAAGCAATTCTCAACTTCAATCCTAAAGCTTTCACCAAACTTCAGACTCCTATCATCCTTCTCCGTCCGAAAGAAAATCCTCCTTACGTCGTCGTTGAAGAAAACTACGGTCTTGATAAGTACACCGAGAACACAGTCACTGTACACTATCTAGAAGGCAACCATGTCAGTATAATTGAGAATAAGGACTGTGCTAATATCATCAACAGGATTGTCGTCGAAAATGAAGCCCAGAAAGGAAAGGCTACAGAAAATATTGTGACAAGCATTGTTGAGAACGCTAGAGAAGTCAAAGCCTAAATCCAAAAACAAAAAAAAAAACAAAAAAAAACATAAAAACTTTTTGTATCAGATTTTTATTAAAGAGTATATTTATACATAATTTTCGTGCATTAACTTATTTAAGGTAAGGGATAAAGATTATATTAATGTTTTAATTTATTGTTGTGTATAAAAATAATAATAATAATAAATGGCCGTATTTTAATAAATATTATAACTTACTTAGTAACTGATAGATGTAGTTAGATAGACGTCGTAGGACACCAGTACCAAACAAATATTCACTAAGTATAACTTAAGGGGTCAAGTAAGTTTAACTTAAAGTAATTTAAACGTTACGGAGGGGAATATTTGAAAAGGGAATTTTATAAATAGGTAGGAATTTGAACTAATTGTAAGTAATAAATTATTGTCTATAGACGTTTAAGAAGGGGTTTTGTACATGGGAAAGTTCAATATATTAATTTTAATGATACTTTGTTGTTTTACTGTAACACTAAGGTGCACATCACTAGGTAATCGTGATATGAGTTTAGGAAAAGTTTATACAGAAAAAATAAAATAAATCACAAAAAAAAACAACACTGGAACAATTTCTATGAAAACTTCATTAAAGTTGTTCTACCGGAGTCGCGTCGCGCTCTGTCTGCACGAGCCTTAACCTTTCATATGCCGGGAACGTAGGTCTGCGCGATTTTAGCTGTACTCGAAAAAACACCTAATTACATTAATGTAATTAGGTGATTTTTCGAGTGGCGCACTCGCATAAAAAAATGGTGCGCAGATCTGCGTTCCGGCATTCGAAGGGTTAATATGTTGGTCACTTTGTTGGGAGAGTGGTTGGCGTGTTTGTTACAAGTGGGGACGCAGCTTAAAGCAAGCTTGATTAATTCATAAAACGCAAATAAGTCGTATACCTACTTAGTTATCTTTCATTCCGAAACGTATAGAAATGTAGGCAGCCATTCAGTTTTACATCGCAAACCTGATTTCAATCAATAGGGATGCTTAATAATGAAACGGCATAAAATATTGGGCCCCCGGTCAAAGCGGCTAATCGGATTGAAATCAGGATTTGACGTCGGCATTGAACACGAGGCAATGAAGATAGCGAATGTGTGTGACCGTACTACCTTTATTCGCAATTTCAATTTGCGTATATCACTAGGCAGTGGTGTAGCTAGTCATAAAGGCTGCCTTCAGACGGACTGCACCTCAACAACCACACGCAGTCGATATAATCAACTGCATGCACTTGCACGTTTGACTTCGTACAGTCATGACTTCAACTTCACGCGGTTGATCGCTAACCGTATACAGTTAGTCAAGGAACAGACAACTGCATGCGATTAGGGACGGACAGTGTGTGTCGACCGCGTGAAGTTGAAGTCACGACTATATGCAGTTAATATCGACCCCACACGACTGCAGCCGACCGCGTGAACTGTACAAGATATATCGACTGCACGCGGTTGCTGCTGTGCAGTCAGTCTGATGGCAGCCGAAGGGGCCCTGTACCAAAGAGTACTTTTTACCCGACTGCGGCGAAACTCCAAAGGAAAGTATTTTTGTTCACAATAGCGTACTGACAGTGCAGGTTAAGTTTCCAATGTAACTTTACTAAGAAAATGCAAGAGTGAGCGAAGCGAGCTCTAAAATTGGAGCAACCATCGTGTCAGCAACCACAGTGACAACATAAGCCGATCGAAGCGAGCTCGAAAGTTGGAGCACCCTGACTTGGGTGGTTTAGATTTTCTGTGTGATTTTACTAAATGAATCAAAAATCAAAATCAAAAGTCATTTATTCAAAAACCAAAACGCCCGCCCTTCACCACTTCCTAGTGCTTTAGCTGAGGAGAAGAAGTGGCGCAACAAACTCCCCAGCAGCACAGCTGTCTGTTCGGTTAAAAAATATATATATTCTATACAATGCAATGCAATCCTTTGGAAGCCATAAATAACTTACGTTAGCTTTCATATTTTCAGCTCTTATCAAGAAGAGTTTGATTTTTTGGATAATATTTTAAAATATTTTGCTAACACACGTTGCGTCTGGGGGGCCTGTAGATTGGGGGCCTCGTATACGGCTGATACGGGGCGGTAGCTACGCCCCTGTCATTAGGTTTACATTGTAGGGTTCTACCTGATTATCACCTAAAGCGTAATCGCACAACATGACAAGCAACAACAATAATAATGATGATAACTACAGTAAAAAGCTTCGTTTACAAAATTACAGCTACAGGTCTGTCCGCCTGCCCGCCGTCACACTTCCACCTTGCTTTGGTTCTTACTTTGCTTTATATTTCTAACTGTAGAGGGATAAGAATCAGAAGGCCTAGTTGAGATTTTATATTTGTTGTTCGTTCGCGTCATCACTTCGTCAAATTGTCTGGAGGAATTGTGTATCCCATTTTTGCCACCAGATGGGGCTTATTCAGTTTAAGTACAACTTACATAACATAACGCCTTGTTTCCCCGAAGGGTTGGCCAGAGGTACGCCCACATTTCGCCAGTTATGTCTAAGTCCCATGTAACAGGGAGTGAGCCAAGTACAAGTACCTAACGCGTGTTAACGTTGAGGCACCAGGGTAGCCCGCAAAATTTAAAAAACCGGCCAAGTGCGTGTCGGGCCACGCACAATGTTGGGTTCCGTAGTAGCCCATTATCACAATATAGTACGATTCTGTTGTTCTTTATTCTGCATATAAGTGATGATAAATGATAAATGATTTTTTATTTCTGTAAGTAGGTTTGTACAAACACTTTTACAAGTCAATCATGTTTTTTTTTTTTTTAACTAGATGAGGTCGGCGTTTCCTATCTGACTACTCTGAGAAGAAAGGCCGAAACAAACTCAGAGGTCATAGTCTCTTATAAAGTCCAGACATAATCTTGGTCACTTCATGTGAAGACCATGTCGATTGGTGTCTGAAATGGTCTTTTGAGGAAAGAACCACACAGATTGAGAGGACCTGTCCAGTCAGTGCACGCATTTGTCAGTAATCGCGTTAAGTAATGATAAGATATTAAGAGTTAGGGCTCTGTTCGCCAACACTCAAACAGCTGGTTAGGTAATTAAACAGTTGGTTTATGTCAAATTTGGAAGGAAATTTGATACAAACCAACCGTTTAAATAACTAGCCGGTGGTTTGAATAGTTTGAAAGTTGGTGAACACAGGCTTTAATTGTTATAATAACAACAAACATATTCAAACAGGGTGTCCAGAGTAAAACAAAACTTTAACACACAACGTAATCATGGAGGTCATACCTTGCAAGAAACTCTTAACACCGCGATCTACAAAAGAGACATATTGATTTTCGAAGATAATTATTTAAACAGATTATACATTACCTAATAATAACCACTTTCTTCCTGCTAAAGCTAAAAAATAAGATTACGATTGCTGCCAAGTTATTATTTTATTCACAAAATTATAATTCGAAAATTAGACAAAGTTCGTTTGTGACTTCTATAGGTACTCGAATGAAAACGTAACCCGTTGGTACAGCGCCATCTAGCGGCAGTATTATGGAACTTATGATAATTTTTAATTTCATATTTTGTTTTTCAATGCAAGTCTTTACCCGTCTGCCAATATAATTGAAAATAAGAACAGTGCTAATATCATCAACAGGATTGTCGTCGAAAATGAAGGCCAGAAAGGAAAATATTGTGACTTATCGTGAATTTTTCCAAATTTTTCAAGCCAGCAGTTTAGCTTTTAGAGAGGGGGGGGGGGACGCCCTACTGGAACAAAAATTTGCACTTTAAAGTGTAATATTTCGTAAATGGAGCATTAAATCGAAATACATTTTGCCGAGTTATGCGAACATGCATGGCTGATTTTTTTTTTCGCGAATTTCAGGTTTAGTCCCATAGTAAAAGTTGTTTGTTATCATGAGTACAATCATGTGTATTGGCCACTAATTACCAGTCACCCTATATACAAGTTCAAACCCCGCTGCTTTCATGGCCCCAATTCCAACCGATTTTAATCTGTCATAGCGACGTAGTCTAAATCGGAATCATTTATCATTAGTTCGTCCGCGTCACATTTATACATTTCCATTGATTCTATTTTATACCAAATATTATTTGATCAAACAGTTTATGGTTTTGGCTAAGATAGGGGATTATTAATATCATGGAAATACTCGTCATTTAAGACAAACTTAGCCAACCATTGGTACTAATTGCAGCATATCTAAAAAAGTATACAATTTGCCCTTACAAAATAATTCATACTTAATATTACCTATGAAATTGCTATTTTTTGTTACCGGCTAGTGTGATCTTTCAGTCTATATAGAATTCCAAATTCAAAATAATTTTATAAAAAGCATGACATTTAAAAAAAATCTGTTGTTTATTTGTTTTCTCGTCGTTCTATTTTTCTTTGATTATATCGATATTTTTGTAACTGAAATTGAAATTGCGCGCTATTTTCCATTACGAGTTCCGTCGTGCCACCAACGCAACACAGACAGCACGCAATATTAACGAGGTGTATGGAGCCTACCACAAGTGAAGTTTTTGGTTTGATCACTTCCGTTCTGAAAATTTTGATCTCAACAACAAGCTCCGGGGAAAAATTTCAATTCCAACGTGGCGGTGAAAAACGCCTTTAAAGAGTTTATCGATTCCCGTTCCCAGGATATTATAGCAGAGGCATCAACGAACATTCACTAAAATGGCAAAAGTGCACAGACAATATTTCTTTTAAAAAAAATTGTTTGATTTTTTTTTATGTAAATCGGCAATTTCATAGGCAAAGACCTAGGTATTATTATAAAAGCTGTTCTACTGAATATATACTAAGTAAACGGATAAAAACTTATACTTAAAAAAAAAAACAAAAGTATTCACCAAATAACATTATTTATTTTTGCTGATAACTAAAACTTCTTAGAATAATTTGAACAAAGATTCTGCGAATTTATTAAGAAAGCTACTTTCTTAATAAATTGAACGCGGTTTAGTTGTGCTGATTGCGTTTAGTTTCATTGGTGAAATTCGCACTTAGGCTCATTTTCACCACACATCACTAAACGCGTTTGACGCTCTGTCATCTCTAAATGATTCAAAGAAACGGAGAGATGTTTTAAACTCGTTTAGCGTTAATTGCGTTTAGTGATGTGTGGTGAAAATGCTCCTAAGGGTTTAATAAATAGAACATGACGTATTCTACATGTTTTATTATTATATATTATGTAGGATGTTAATTCTGAACGCATCATAATTTTAAGAAATAAAGGTATGAATGCATCGATGAGTGAATAAGGGAGTATGTGTGTGAGAGAGAAGAAAAAATATGGCCAGCTGGCTGAAGGAATAATTAAAGAACTTTCAAAGTGAAGATTATTTATATCGGTCATCCACACACGTCTACATATATTTTTATTTTATTTATTTGTAAATTTTGTGTCTATTAATTTCGTTAATCATTTACACCTAAAACAAGTTGTAAAAGAATACCTGCTTATTACAAAACTCGTAGAAAACTGTCAAAAAACAAATTAGTTACTTACCTACCTAATAGTTAACAATACATATCTGAAACAACATGAATGCGATATGTTTTATATATGACATGTTTTTGACGTCACAAGTAATACAACCTTTTTTGCTAAGCGCACATTACGCACAACTGCGGTGGGCCCCTGTGCAACGCACTGGTGGGTCGCTCGCCAGGCGAACTTTTGCTTCTACTGTTTTGGGTTGCGAAGCGCCCCGCCTGTATATAGGTAGTGTGAGATGGTTCATAAAATTTGTACTAAAGTGATCTAGAAGGATTCTTGCAATACGTTGCGTTGCGGCGCATCCCGCCCTAATGTGCGCGAGCCTCACTGCACTTTTTTTTTTCGTGGACTCAATCATATTGCAGTACCACGGGGAGATAGTGTAGTTATGTGGGACTCCCACACTAAAACTCCACGGTGTCCTCCTCTGCTGCTTGTAGCGGGAACACGGGCATGCGTTAGCACCCGCCGCCGCCGCAGTCCGTCACCGGACCCTCCTCTGGGGAGTACCACCCATTACCGGCGCACCAGAACACATTGCACGCCGTGACCACCCCAGGGACCAAACCAGCATATAGCCGCTAGACGACCCCGTGTATAGGCACCCTTGGTCCCCCTGCGACCGGTCAGGTCAGTGGCCTGGCCGCCTACCATATTTCGGCCGCTGAGGATAGGGAGAGCGGCCAACGAAATACCGACACTACTCCTCCCCTGCGGCTCCACCGCGTCCGCCATCAGACGGTGCCGACCCCGTCAAGGCCGCGGAAGGTAGGGACAGCGGTGCACCGTAATACCGGTACTCCTCTCTCACCGCGGCCCTCAGCCGCGATGCCTTCCATACGACATCGCGGCCCGCCTCAGTTGCGATGTCACCCAAGCGGCACCGCAACCTACTTGTTGGGCGCTACGTCGTCGCCTTCCTGGGAAAAGGCCAGCAGAGCGGCCCCTCCTCGGGTTCCTCTTCACTTCACCGTGGGTGACGAAGAAGAAGCCACGGCTACTGAGCCCCCCGCCTCGGCAATGTCACCAATACAATATTAATGGTGCTTTCGTTATGCAGAAAAGAGCCTTAAGAACTATGCTTCGCATTAAACAAACGGAGTCTTGTAGAGATCATTTTAAGAAACTGCACATACTCACAGTACCATGCCTCTATATTCTAGTCCTGCTTAGTAATTTTATTAAAAACATCCATAAGTTTGAGACAGAAGAACAGAGAGATATCATAGTAAAAACGCGAAGAAAGGATCTACCTAATTTCATACAGTCTAAGCTTAATGTCGTTAAGCATGCCTCAAGAGAGCAATCAGTGAATATGTACAATAAATTGCCTGTAGAATTTAAAAACTCTGTGAATCCAAATGAATTCAAGAGAAAATTTAAGTCATTGTTATTGGAGAAATGTTGTTACAGCATAGAAGAGTTTCTCAATGATAAGTAGTTCGAACTAATAGGTGATTATATTTTAATGACTTTAAGTGATATATCCAACATTCTAACTTGACATTACATCTTAATTAATTTTTATTGACATACATTTATTTGAATTGCTTTTATTTTGATATTGAATCAGTTTTAAGTTAAATTATTAAATGTGGCATGTTTCTTTTTTCCAGGCTTGACGATGATTTTTTTTTATTTTTATGTTACATTTCTTGTTAAATCCATTGTTCGACACAAATGTAAATTTGTTGAAGAATAAATAAATAAAAATAAATGCGGGAACCCACCCGCCTCACTGCACTGGAGTGGAAACAGTTCAAATTCAAATTCTAAATTTGAATTTGTCCTAATTACCTACTACATTGCTGTGCGCTTAGCTATAAGGTTGTAAATACAGGGACCATCAAATTAGGACTTTCAGTAGATACCAATATGTTCGATCGCACGGTCGCGTGAACGTTTTCATCGGATGCAAGCATCATCGCACGAGCGACGGCCATTTAGGACGGCGCCATAGCCACATACATGCAATGAATATCTGCCTCCCCGTGGCTGTCAAGAGAATGAGAAGCAACTTCCTTCCGCCTGCTAATAATAACAGATTGTCATCATCAATCCAACTGCCAAGACTGGTGAGCAATTTCCTCTTTCTACATTAGCTTAAGGAAGCTAAGGAAGATCATTTTCAGCAATCACGGTTACATAAGGACTAATGTAAGTTTCATTAAATAAATAAAATATAATATGTAGATTTATTCTCTTTACACAATCCTACGAATAATATTATAAACGTGAAAGTTTGTGAGGATGGATGGATGTTCGTTACTCTTTCACTCTAAACAGAATTTGATGAAACTTGGCAGACAAATAGTTTATGATCTGCAAGCCAGAGATGAGGACAAGATTTCTCTCGAGAGATAGGGTCCGTCAGGTCGCTACTGCCCAACAGCTCGCCACATGTTGCCCTGCGGGTTTCTGTATCTCTCTTGGTCTGGCTCCTCATCCTAGACCCGTTCCGGCAAAGTAAACTCTACCGGCACAGACCTAAAGTTTGGAGCGCGCAAGCCCCACCACGACGTCAACGTAGAGATACAGCGGTGGGGTTATTATTATTATGTTATTTGAGATAGTTTAATTAAGGACCACACTTCCGCATTAGGATTTTCCTGTAATTATAGCAGTGTTTGTGATAAATAAATAAATAAAACAATTGAGGAATTTAGATAGGCAGGTCACTGCGGTAACCAACATATAAACTTGAGCGAGATATTTCCATCTACGTCGTTATTAACAGAAGCCGTTTGTCAGGTGATGCCAGTAAAATATGAACCTGATATACCGATACCGGTCTATTATTGTGAAAGTTATTTTTTATCAACAAGTTGAATTTGTTGATATTTTTTTTTTTTTAGATGGGTTTGCTCTTGACTCTAGTCTAGGTCAAAGGTGACAGAGACAAAGTCGACGATGGAGTGAGCTTACCCAGAAGAAGCCTGTTCACTCTCACTTTTGTGAGATTAGGGTTGTATGCGCTCGGAAACACAGACGCAGGTAGTGAGTTCTACTCTTTTGCTGTGCGTATTATAAAAGACAGGAAACGCTTAGTGCGAATTGGTGGAATAGCAACTAGGTAGGGTTAGTAACTGGCAGTGCGTCTAGATGTCCGATGGTAGAAGGGGGCCGGTGGAATGAGGTCGTGGAGTTCTTGGGCACACTCAGCGAAATACAATCAGTAGAAGACCGACAAGCAGGCAACCTTGCGGCGAATGTTGTTTGTTGGCACGTCACTGCCACATTAAGGCAAGAATAGTCGTGAAATGGTCGTTTTTGAGAGCCTAATGCTTTTAAATGAGCATACAGAAAATTAAAAAAAAAATACATATGAAACTTTGATAGATATGGTAGGTGTACTTACATCAATCTAAGCATTTGAAAATTTGAAGCAAAAAAAAAATATTGAAATGAGGTTGTTTTCAACTTTAAATTCGCTACTGCTTCTAAACTACAAGTGATATTTTCACGGCTTAGCGACGATAATATTGGTAAATCACTTATCTAACAGCAAAACCAACTTTAACAGCGGGAATCTAGTAATATATGCTAGCGAGTTCGTGCGACGACTGTATGTATGGGTCGACGACTACTAACCTATACTTACCTTAAATATTTTTTTCGGAAAAAATGACACGTAGGTAAACCTTTAGAGGTTTGCCATCCCTGATGTTGGTGGATATGTCTAATCTAAACTTATATTTGACTTTTGGTCTCCAGAATGCCTAAAAATAGCATCCTTATGTAATTGTTAGCAAAGAGGTCTACATGAGACGCGGCGCAATGCGACGTAGTCGTTCCGCTTTTGTTTTGTTTCCGAGTGCGGCGAGGCAACCGCACCCGGCTTTTTGGTTATCTATTTTATATGAAACGCAGTGCTAGTAAACAAAACAAAACCATAGCACAGATTAATACAGATGGGACACTCCGCAGTTTAGGTATGGCTACAAGTACGTCGACTTGTCGGGCCAATTAAGTGCGGGCTGCCGCGCACCGGCCGATTCGCACGTTCAGCGGCCCAATTCTGTAAAATATCCAACTTGTCAATAGTGTGTCGGTAGTGTGTAAGTAGTGTCTCAATAGAATCGTCATCTACAAATTAATCTATCGTCATTGACTTGCCACTGTAGTGCCATTGAAACGCCATAGTAAGACCATTGTAATAAGACATTGTTAATGGCATCGTGATGGCCAAAGTAACGGTATTCTGTAAATATTTTAAGTGTATTTGACAGTTGTGCCTGTAGTGTTTGAATAGTGTTTTGGCTATCGAACCGCCATTGTGAAGCCATCGAACAACGATGCGACTTTTCCCTATTGAATTGGTTCAATTTGTTTATTTTTTTAATTTATAATAAAGTGTTTGTATTGCCACAATATCGACATACTATCGACACACTACTGAGACGCCACTGAAACGCCATTGATGTTTTTGCAGAATGCCAAAGAACAATGGCAGAATTTAGTCTGGACTATTTTTTGGCATCCATAGATTTCAAATATATGAATCAAATTTAATTAATTTTCTACGATTTTTACGAAGAAGGCCGAAGTTATTTTATGTTTTTAAAAGCTTATCAAATGATGTACGAATTAGGTACATTCGAAATGTTACCATTAAAATAGTGGTGTGAGTACAAATATTACGAATGCAATTTATTTGTATCAATAATTAAACGAATGTTCGATATAATCGACCGATCGATCGACCCATGTAGTTGATTTTGTTTTTAACATAATTATTGAAATACTCTATTCTTTCGTCTTTAATCAACTGACATCTTTGAGGAAATGCTTCTACTTTTAAATCCAATTAATAATGGATCTAAATATAACAGGATCGTTTCAGTGTTGTATCGATTCTTAAGAAAACCGATCCGAAACGTGCGACACTCCTTTTGTCTTTGACAGTGACATATTGTCTGTGGTTGTCTGTCAAGACGCTACACATATCTCGACACATATCACGGAATAGTTGAATATTGCTGTAGTTGTTTAGTTGGCCGGCGCACTGTAGGCTGCTGCGCACACACTATGACTTTCGTGTGGTATCTAGGATGGGCCAGACATCAAGGACATACTCGTATCTCAGCACCAGCAGGTTTTCTTGATGAGATAATAATACGAGAGGAGGAATAAAATAAATATGATTAACAAAATGTGTTTTTTATTTGACCTAGCATTAGGTATACACCCTCAGTTTTAGTGTTTACGGGGCAAGTGCATTTTTTTTTTAATATGCGCCCAGCTTTCGTAAACATATTACAATTGAGTACTACTCTATACTGAAGGTTAGAATTTATTTGGGTTTTTCTCATTTTATCCGTAAATACTCTTATCCTCAGTTAGACCACACCACATTATCAATTTCTTTATGATTTAATTTCAATCTGCGATGATTTATAGATAAATTGTTGTTTGACGTTCATTCATAACCAACAAATTCAAAGATAAGATAAGATAAGATAAGATAATTTTTATTTGTGCAAACATGAGTGTACATACAGTATAGCATGCAAGGTGGCACTTTATAAATGAGCTGTCACGTTTGGCCTATAAGGCGTACAAATATATAAAGTAGTCAAACTTACACAACAGTTCAATATAATATAATACAATGCAATTCAATTCAATATAGTATAATTATAATCCGATTCAATTCAATATAGCATAATTAAATTCATTCACGACATAAATTTAATAGGTCATTCAGATTTCAATAATTTTATCATTTAGAAAGTCGCGTATGTCATAGTATGCTTTCCCTTGTAAGTGTCGTTTTAGCTTCATTTTTAATCTATGGACATTAAGTTCTTTCCACACTTTTGGTAGTTTATTATAAATTATGGGGGCCATACAAAAAATGCTCTTTTGCATTAATGCGGTTTTTGACTGGGGTACACGAAGAATAGTGTCATCGCGTCTGCTACGGCTACTTCCTTCTGATATGCGTGGGAACCGATGTTGGTTATGTTTCACAAACATGACCACTTCCAATATATATAGCGAGGGCAGTGTTAGTATTCTGTAGTTAATAAAGTAGGGTTTACAGCTTTCGGTTGTAGCTAACTTAAAAATCGCCCTAATACATTGTTTTTGGGCTTTAAAAACAATTTCCTTGTTGGTCGAGTTGCCCCAGAAGATTATTCCATACCTAAGGTGTGATGCAACTAAGCCATGGTATGCGGTAAGTAGCGAATCGACTTTAAGCACTGCAGTCAGTTTATGTAAGGCATACGCCGAGCTACTCACTTTTTTGCACAGAGCCGCAATGTGTTCCTTCCAGTTTAATTTACTGTCAATCGTCACTCCAAGGAATTTAGCGGTATTAACTTCTACGATAGTTTTATTATTATATTGTATGTTAAGGTTACATAAGGTCGATACGCGTTGGCCAAAATGGATTATATTAGTTTTGTCAAGGTTTATCTTCAAATTATTATTATTTAGCCAGTTAATCATTGATACAAGAGAGTTATTAATGTCAGTATTATAATCATTTAAATTATTATTATATTCAATTGTCATAGTGCTGTCGTCGGCAAATAGTGTTACAGATTGATCGATAAATTCTGGTAAATCATTTATGTAAAGTATAAAAAGTAGAGGGCCTATCACGGTGCCCTGAGGTACTCCATACTTCACTACTCGTTCTTCTGATTGGTGTTTGACTTCATTTTTAGTTTTAGCATTGATCGATGATATTTCCGTGACTTGTTGTCTATTTTCGAGATAAGATTGAATCAATTTTAGAACGTTGCCTCTTATTCCATATGCTTCCATTTTGTCCAACAGAATATCATGCCTTACATAATCGAACGCCTGGGTCATATCGCAGAATATGGTGCATACAGGGTTCGTCTTATCAACACTCGAGGTTACCTTGTGCAAGAAATCATAAATAGCCATATTTATAGTTTTGTTTGCTCTAAATCCTTTTTGCTCGTTAGCTAGTATATTATTTTTTTCCATAAAGTTGCTTATATTCAAATATATATATTTTTCATAAATTTTTGAAATAATACTGATGAGTGAGATTGGTCTATAGCACTCCATAGCTTCCCTATTTACTTTTTTAAATACAGGTATTACTTTTGACTTTTTTAAAGCATCTGGATATATACCTGAACTGATGGTTAAATTAATAAGGTAACTAAGGTGTGAGCATATATCATCAGCGATCAGTTTAATTATCTTTGTTGAAATTTCGTCACAACCGACACTATTCGTGTTTCTCAAAGATTTGATTATTCTAAGTACATCCTGTGGCACACACGGTGGCATGAAAAATGATTTTACATTCCAAGGTATTCGATATGTGACATTATTTCCTGAGCTTGGTATTGGATTGACTTTTTCAATAAAATAATTATTAAATGCATCAGCAATTTTCACGGGATCTGTAATGATATCACTATTTACTCTTAATTTTGTAATAGGTTGTCGTGGCATATTATACTTTGAGCTATTTATTATTTTCCAGCTCGCCTTGGATTTGTTACTTGCTGTATTAATTTTGTAGTTATTTTGAGCAAATTGTGTCAAATTCATAATTTTTTTTAATAGCTTGGAATATTTAGTGAATAATGTTTTATTTGAAATGTTAGGGTTACGTCTGTATTGCCATAATAGTTGTCTTTTTTTCTTACTACATTTTTTTATGCCGTGTGATACCCATTTCGATTTTTTTGTCGTATATAAGGTTGACATTTCAAAGGGAAAGCATAAATTATAAAAAAGAGTAAATGTTTCCATAAACTTATTATAGGCTACGTTGGGGTCACTTATTTCATATATGTCGGCGAATGATAAGCTACGGATACAGTCTTTAAATTTTTTAACATGCTCTATATTATAATTACGTTTATTTACACGCCAATATTTAATAGAACAACCGTTTTGGACAGGAATTTTTATTAGCTGTGCGGTGTGGTCCGACAATGCAAATTCCAATACTTGCACGTCACAGGATTTTTTATGGTTATGCGCTATATTATCTATGCATGTTTGACTTTTAAGTCTAGTAGGTTGATACACAGATAATTTTAAATTGTAGTTTAACAGTAAGCATTCAAAATCTAGCGTTTGATTAGTTCTTTTTAAGACATCGATGTTGAAGTCTCCTGCAATTACAATATTATGATATGGTTTCCTATCAAGTTCTTGCAAGACTAAATGTAACTTTTCCATACAAACACCGAAATATTTTTGTTCCGGCTTTCCCAAATGAAAATAGTCTCATTTATAGATTCTAGAGCTAACGCCAAATCTTTTAACATATTTTTCATTACGGGACGCTTCAATTTGATCCCAGACAATTCTTTGTATTGTTCTTTGTAACAGTTGCAAAATAATTGTGTGTCAGTGGCGTGTTGCTTAACTCAAAGTTACAGAATTGGGCCCCAGTTCGATACTCACTCGCACGATTGTAAAGGAAGACAATCCTAACGAGTCAGAAGGTATAAGAGTATTACGCGATAGATAAAAACTTTTTAGCAAAAAATAAAACCGACTTCTAAAACAAAACACTACAAAGTGAAAAATAACTTTATTTTCGGAAGTCGGTATCTTTGGTTTTGTATTTTCGTTTTTTGCCACCGACTCCCGAAATTAAAGTTATTTTTCACTTTGTAGTGTTTTGTTTTAGAAGTC
This sequence comes from Dicycla oo, assembly GCA_948252095.1. Lineage (NCBI taxonomy): Eukaryota > Metazoa > Arthropoda > Insecta > Lepidoptera > Noctuidae > Dicycla > Dicycla oo. The sequence goes on along the minus strand of OX411729.1, from coordinate 12,774,344 downwards.
TGCTTTATTTTTTGCTAAAAAGTTTTTATTATTCACTTTTTAGTTGTGGAACCTACCCCACACAAATTCGAATACATAATTGAGCACAATAATTGTAGATATAGCCATGTAAATAAGAGTGATAGGAAGTTATTAAAACATCATCACATCATCCATATAAAATAAGTGGGAAATATACGCATTATTGAAGCTGACTCAAAAACTCCCCAAGCAAAGTTAATAAAATTTATATGAGACCACCTCGGAAGTATAACCCTTTCAAACAAAAAAGAATTTTCCAAATCGGTCCATCCGTCTTTGAGTAATCGCGTAACAAACATACAAAAAAAAAATACAGACGAATTGAGAACCTCCTCCTTTTGGAAGTCGGTTAAACAAGAGGCAACTTGCAGATGAATATAACTGTAGGTAATAAGCGTTGTGCGACCTGAATTTCACTTTATTGAGTCGTAGCAAGAGTCGCTTTTTAGGGTTCCGTAACCAAAGGGTAAAACGGGACCCTATTACTAAGCCTCCGCTGTCCGTCTGTCACCAGGCTGTATCTCATGAACCGTGATAGTTAGACAGTTGAAATTTTCACATATTATGTATTTCTGTTGCCTCTATAACAACAAATACTAAAAAACAGAATAAAATAAATATATAAGGGGGCTCCCATACAACAAACGTGATTTTTTTGCCGTTTTTATAACCCTACGTGCGCTAGTCTGACTCGCACTTGGCCGATTTTTATTTAAATGATTTTGCGGAATGTCCCATCTGTATTAACTGTGACCATAGCAACAACCTGTAGAGCTCGGAATGATTTTATTTTTTGGTAGTATAATACAGGAGGCCGTGTCTTTCGAAATTTTTATTTTACATATCATGACGCCTGTAATCCCCGTAGGGTTATGTAGAGGTGTACCTGTAGTACACCCACATTTCACCAGTTATTTTTAAGACTCATGTTAAAGGGGGCGAGCCTATTGCCATCAACCGGGAACACATCCAGACTCCGGACTGAGAAATTCCTGAGGAAAAACCTAATAACTCTTTTCCCGACCTGGTAATCGAATCCAGGTCCTCATACTCAGCAGTTGTGCTTGCGACCACTAGACCAATGAGGCAGTTGAATTTTAACATTTTTTATTATAAAACTGGTTTTCGGACTTTAAATAGATGATACTGAATATCACTTCCTTTTACGTCAATTAATTTCACCGTACTTAATAATAACAATAATAAACAATAATAAATAATTTATTTGCATAAAACATGGTGTACAATGGTGTCAAATATCACAAAAAAAAACCGGCCAACTGCGTGTCGGACCACGCACAAAGGGTTCCGTGGTTGGGATGAATTTATACCAAGAGTTACATTCCAACTGCAAATGTAAGTTTGTACGCACAAAATTGAGAGATTTTTTACCAAGACCATAAACTAAGAAATAAGACCATAGACTTCTTATAAACTTTCCTGTAATCTATAGGTATAGAACTATTTTCTGTATGTTTTTATTAATTTTAGGCTCAGTAGTTTCGGAGATAAGGGGGAATGGTCAATTTTCGTCTATTTTCTTAAATAACTGTAAAACCATTAATTTTTTAATTATAAAAATAATATATTTGAGACCTTCACAGTAAGCTCTTTCATTTGATGTATCCACGGTACAGTTTGCAAAATTTTTTTTTTTTTAAATTTTCTTACTTGCACCCCCAAAATTGACCTCATGTTCAATATTCATTTATTTACGTTACACGTCCGTGTTTGGGTCACAGAAATTCATACGTGTACCAAATTTCACTTAATGGGTCTACTAAATTTGGAGCAAATTGGCTGTGACATACGGACAGACAGACAGATAGACACACGAGTGATTCTATAAGGGTTCCGTTTTTTCATTTTGAGGTATGGAACCCTAGAAACAAATAAAGGCACAAACGTGTTCAGCTAGGAAAAAACAGATGCATGCAAAATCTCATGGATTTTGAAAATGTTGCAACTTTAGGGCGTCCACATGTTTTATCAATAAATTATTAGTATAGAAGTTACACTCATTTAACCACTTACCATAAAATCCGAATGGCTATTTATGAGTAAAAGACCATACAGTGTGTGAAGTAGTAAGTATCTTATTCGTTATAGCTACAGGAAAACGTTCTTTTCAAGTAGTTGCACAGATCTTGGAAAAATTGTGTTCTCAGCTAGAAAAACGCCAACTCTAACGATTTATTTTTATGATGCTAATCGATGCAGGAAAAGATCTTTGCAACTTATGGCTTTTCTAGTACTCCAACATCAGCTGGTCAAGCTGACTTTTTATACTTATCATCAAAAAAAGTTTTTGTGTAAATTGTCCATTTTCTCGCTGATCGTATATACCTACATTTTTGTTTTTTACGAAATCTGTGAATGTAGTTTGCTACTTAAAAATTTAAGGAAAGTTTCCTAAGAACATTTTCCTGTAGCTGATACGGCTAAGGAGTGCCTGCCCTCACTTCCCCGTCTCGGAAGTCCAGCCTGTATACTCGATTCTGTGAAAATGATAAGGCTAGAAAGGGTTACCCTTATTACATGGGTCTTAAACATAACTGACGAAATGTGGGTGTACTAAGGGTACACCACTGCCCAACCTTTCGGGGAAATAAGGCGTGATCTTATGTTGGAAAGGGTTACTAATAATAATAATTAATTTTTATTCAGACAACCATTTATAAATGTTAATGTAATGGACATTAACATTTATATTGTTAGTAAGAACTTAAAAATTATATTAGTACCTAGTAACTAAGAGAGACTTAGTCCTCTGGGTGAGGTGGGGCTGTCTATCTTATTGCATATTACATTCAGAATGCTGTTACTGCTCCCACGCAATCTGCTTAGCAGTGAGGCTGTCTTTTTGCGCCAGGTGGCATCAAAGCCGTCTGTGCACGACTCAGCGAACATTGTTGACGCACTGCTGAAGCGTGGCAGACGCAACAGATTGTTAAACTGGATACTAAGATGACGTCGGATAAGGATGTCTGGAAGAAGAAGACCTACACCGACCCCAAATAAAATGTAATAAGGGTCAAGAGCATCATCGTCAATATAATTAATTCAAGCTGAACATCCAGCAGATTCCTGCGATCTTCACAAGGTCCACCTCGTGTGAGGCCTTCCAGTACGTGGTCACCACTCCAAAATCTTTCCGCCCCAACTACCATCTGCTCTGCAAGCAATGTGCCCTACGCGATCGATCAGAAATGAAGAGTTCGGCAGGATAACCAAGGTAACCGACATAGTCCAAAGAAATGCCAAACTTACGTGGCAAGAGGATGATGAAGGAAAATTCATCACCCAAAGTCTATACAGGGTTAAATAAAATTAGCTAGCGAAACTCCGTAGACGCGATGGGTATCGATAAACACGACAAAATAAAAAAGATTTGATGTTTTTTTGGGGTAAGTGACCGTTGTTAGCGTTTTACTTGAAGTGTGAGTTGATAAAATCTGTTTTCTCGTGTTGAGACATCGATACCCGGCACGTCTATGAAGTATACTAAAAAACACCGGCCAAGTGTGTCTTGGATCACGCACAATGAACGGTTCCGTAGTTGGGATGAATTTATCCCAACAAAAATATATATTTGAGACTCTCATAGTAAGCCCTTTCATTTGATATGAAGAAGTAAGTATTTAGTTTGCAAAACTTTCTTTTTAATTTTCTTATTTGCTTCCAATATTGACCCTATATTCAAATTTCATTTATACTTATATACGTTACACGTCCGAATTGGGTCACAAATACATGTACCAAATTTCAACCTAATCGGTCCAATTAGATTCGGAGCAAATTGGCTGTGACAGACGGACACACAGACAGACACACGAGCGATCCTATAAGGGTTCCGTACCTCAAAAGGAAAAACCGGAACCCTAAAAAGATTGATTTTAAAATTGATATTTCTAGTGACTACACTACCGGCGGTTGAAGACCGCAAAGAATAAACTTCATCAAAACTATTGTTTTATCATGTTTAAATATCGATACCCATCACGTCGGCGGAGTTTCGCTAGCTAATTTAATTTGACCCTGTATAAGAAATAGGTAAGTAGCATCTCAAACTAACATAATTATGTAATTGTTAGTTCCATATAGCACACGTGTAACTCTCGTACAATAAATCAACAATGTTTGACAGAGCGAACGTGCCATAAATACACGCGATCCTTTGTGATTGGACGTGGCACATAGAATAGGACGATGGATGTGGCAACACTGTGTAAATGTTGAAATATCTAATAAATCACGGCTTAATAGAATATTTGGACTTTTGGGGGCGATATATTTAGATAGTTTGTCCTTGAATAAAAATAACCTGCAGACCTTTTCAGATATTTAGGCAATACAAATATGTATCTGCGCCTACATATATACGGTAATAGAAAGGGAGATTCAGAGGATGTATTTTTAATGAAGGCTCAGTGGATGAGTATTATTGAGTATTTCTAATCTATCTTGCAGTAATTCTCATGGTAATAAGTATATAATATACATATTAACATTTTCCCTATAAATGAAAGGCGTATTATTATAATATTCTTAGACAACATGTCACAGGTCGTAGAAAGACATTTTCTTCGAGGTATGGCATTTTTAGTTTATCTGTCTGAGTTATAATCGTAACACCTTTATTGTCGTTGCCGGCGGAAACCTTCAAAAGGTCCAGCCTTCGAGGATAATACCGAGATTCTTACCTTCTAAAAGCACCTTGGTGGGCATCATCATCACATACAGGAGGGCACCGTGTCCTCTTAAAATAGCACTCCGGAACCTCGTCTGTGTAACGCCTGTTGGGGAACATCCCTGTGGAGCCTGTAAAGGGTGGAGTCTACCCTGAGAAAAGGGGTGTCCCCTAGTAAAAGGAGTTATCCTGACTGGATATTAGCCTAGCACTCCTCAATGGAATTACTTGCCGCCAAGCGACTGTAGCGAAAAAACGGTCAAAAAACTAAGTCTCTCTCGACACTTCTTTTTCTGACTGAAGATAAATGAGTGATCATTTATTTAAAAAAACACATGCTCTAAATTTCTATAATTTCAGAAATAAAAAGTGTTAAGTGGAAAGAAAACCTTTTTTATTGTATACTTTTTTTTTTTTAATTTAGACGTGTTTTACTTGAAAAAAAAAATTCGACGCCTGGACTTAGGGCCGGTTTTTTGATCCGTAGTTAACTCAACCAATGGTTAAACATAGTAACTAATGGTTGAATTTTGGCTAAATGTGAAATTCTAAATAAACATGAATGTATTCATGTTAGCTCATTCATATTAAAAATAGTAACTAATGGCATAACTCATTCATGTTTAGCCTTTCACATTTCGCACGCCCAGAACAACACTGTATTATGTCGAAAAATCTTAAAATCGAGTTTTTTATTTAATAAAATAGGCAAAATTTTTCCGCGCATACCACGAAGACAGGCGTATTTATATTTAAAAAAATGTCTTAACAGATGGCGCGCTAACTCTCTGTTGGTGAAGACGCGCTACCAAAGTCATACCGCGAACACAAAACTATTTCCAGTTGCAACTTGTCGGCCTTAGCGAACAGCACGCAGATCTTTACGCAACAGTGAATTATTTTGTATTAATTCGGTGTTGTTGAATGTATTATAACAATTACTCTGAATTATTTAGTTTTAATTCGGTGTTGGTGACTGTGCTTATACAACGTGTTTGACACTATTTCAAAATAGTACTCTGTTGTTGACGAAGGTACGTTACACTTTTTGTATTATTCCAAAATGGTTCAGTATTGTTCATAAAAGATGAAAATCAGTGAAATGATGCACTGTTGATGGTAGATATAAATTATGTCCTAATTTTGTTCAAAATCACAATAAATTATTCTTTTGTACTCAGAATTGTTACTTACATTATGAATTAAAAGAAATATATTTACAGTTTATATTTTTCTTTATTTACAAGAAGATATCTTTTTTGTTTTGAGATGATGCACTATTGTTGTATCAATTAAATTTGTAATTGTTATTTGCAGATGATGAGGGGTCGTGGTCTCCTGTTACTTAAAAAGGCAATCGAAGCAACCACAGAAGAAACTAGACCTTCTGTTCAACAAAGCAGCGTGGAAAACGATGTTGAAAATACAACCGTTGCAGCATCAGCCGAGACGGCAGCGGTGGCAGCACCAGTTTTCCCCATTTTATAAAGTATATATTTTTTTAATTAAAAGTATTTCTAATTTGAAGATAGTGAATATTATGGTATTAATAAGAAAACCTGTGATAATGTAATACATGGTGATTTATATAAGACTTGTTACTCATATAGACTGGTTATACATAGTAAGTAGGTCCAAGTTAATACTTTGAGTAAAGACAGCTTGCAGTGTTTAACGTTTCCTTGTTACTTTTTGGAAATATGTCTTGTTTTTAGAGTTTTTAATGCGAATTAATATCGTAGCGTTGTAAGTTGAAAGTGGTTAACTACAGCTTGAGATAAGTAGTTTAGTGGTTGATAATTGACGTTTAAATTATAATTTTAGTTTTTTTTTGTAGTTTTTAAGATTTTGTGATGTGCCATTACCTAGTCGTACTTACAGTCTGTAATAGTAGGAAATAACTACTTACTTCTTGTGTTGTGTTCAAAAGTAAGTAAATTCTATGTTGGTTGAAGTTTAAAATGATTACGTTTTTTTTAATTACTGTCTGAAAATTTTAAACAGTTTTTGTTTTGTGTAATTGTGCTTTAACTTTGTTGTTTTTGTGTGTTTTACGTAATTGAATTAACACTACGGGTCCAAAACGAGTACTAGTTTATGTTAAAAATATAAGTACCTACTGGTTTTGTAAAATTTTGTGTTTTATTTCATTTTTAACAGGTATTTTCCTGAAAACTAAACAAATGAGTCGTTATTGTATGTTGAATCTCAATAAAAAACAGTAGAATAATAATGCATTATTTCAGAATCATTCAGTAAAAAGCACGTAACTCAAAATAGTTATTTTTTAATTCATTCAGTCATTCCACAACAGTGAATTAAGTCAATAAATGCATTATTTTGCTTTATTAATGCGTTATGGATCGACTGAACTATATAATTCTGAAACGCATTGGATTCTTCACATGCATGCACATGCATATTCAGGACATTCGCCATAACTTTGATATAACATGAGATAATGGTTTTTCGTCCATTCTGAAAAATGAGCTATTTTGACTTAGTGCAGTGTTGATCTGGGCGTGCGATTTAGCCAAAATTCAACCATTACTTACTATGTTCAATCATTGATTGAGTTAACTACGGATCAAAAAACCGGCCCTTAAGGCTTGGCATTACGCCGTTGACCTCGCTCAAATGGGCGTTACCGCCGAGAATGCCCCGCGCACCCCCTCATTATAATTACGCGCGAAGCGATCACTAATATTCTATTTTGCACCGCTGACTGCCACAGAGCCATGACGCGCGACGCACGCATAGGTAGCCTGTTGCATATTTCAGAGCAGTGGTGCAGAACATTTTTAGGTAAAAACTTGTATGTTGTAGAAAAACAAATACAACACTTGTGTAAATTATTATATTTTTAGAAAATATATATTTTTAATGACTAAGAACTCATTGTAATATTACTAAAACAGAAAATGGGCGGCAGAATATAGACAGTTATTATTATTAGCTTTCCCTGCGACTTCGCTCAAAAAAAAAATGAATAAGTTTGTACCTAAAAGTACTACTAGTAGTTATTTTAAGTACTTCAAATATTTAAAAAAAACGCAAAATAAATCAAGTGGAAAACTTTGTGTATTGCTCAGATTTTCCACTTGATTTATTTTGCGTTTTTTTTTGCCGGCCATATGCTTGCACGAAGCTCAAATGCCATATTAGGTTCATGGGGTCCATGAACCACAATGCGTCCCATATGGTTTGTGGGCCCCATACGACCCGTGACCTCAATTCAATTTATTATAAGTCACAAGCGGTCGTGTGCCCGGAACTTATTAGTTCAATAAGACCGGCCACATACACAGACTGAATTCCGTTTCGGAATTCCGTTCCGAAATATCGATTCGGAATTTTCGAAGGCAGTAAATCCATACAAAATCAAGGATGTATCACACACGTACAGTAGTTCTTCGTTTATTTTGTATGGCTTTGCTGCTTTCGAAATTCCGAAATGATATTTCGAAACGGAATTACGACTGTATGTGGCAGGCCTAATCAATTATTCATTCTTTTTCTAATCGAGTTTTAGCAATACTTTCATTTTCTAGCCCATGTTTGACTGATTTGACGTGATCTATTAGGTTTTTATAAATTAAATTCTTCACCATATTAGCACAACTGATGTCATTGCGTTTTTTAATTACGTTACCGAAATTTGAAGCCGTCAGTTAATTTCTTCTTAGTTCGAGCCATTCACTTGACTCACTTTGAAGTATTGTACCTGTTTCAATTCTTATTCTTCCATCTTCATTCTTCTCTAAATTTTTCAAAAATATTCTTTTCGATTCCTCTAGCATTTCCTTTGACATATCGGGTTTCGCGCAATCCTGTCCATAATTGATGGAAGAGGCGTTTTGATTTTCCAATGTTCTTCTTTTCTTCTTTGTATATATTTTAGGTCTTATCTGTCGCTTTATTCTGTTCATTTCAAATTTATGTATTTGTCCTTTTGGACTTCTACCTACAATATATTTATGCAAGATGCTCAAAGGTTTTCTTGTGTTAAATGATAGAGCCGCAGTATTACATCTCATCTGATATTGATATTTTTGAGCAAAGTTTATCCTTTTGCCACCTATGAATTTAGCAACAACGCTATGATATCTCTCTACAGAGTTGCTGTCGACATCGTGCAAAAAATGCGTGAGTGTGCCGCTAGCTGTGATAATATTAATTTTATTTTTTGGCACAAAGTGTTTGTATGAAAGTCTTTGTCAATAGCTTCTATTTCGCCTAGTTTGCCACAAAAGTATCCTTTGCACGTGGTATGTTGGCTAAAAGCATGTTCTGCAGCAAGCATTATATCAGCATGGAGTTGCATTGCATTATCAGTATGCTTGTATTTTGCAATTGCAGTTACTACTACTTTTCGCATGGTTAATATTCTTTTCTTTGTTAGGAGTTTTATGAACCGTATTAGAAATTTCGTGTCTGTTGTAAAACTCTGCAGTTTGTTGCAAAAAATCCTCAGCAAGTGGTTTCGGCATTCAATTTTTTCTATTGTTAAATTTTCGTACGGCCTTTCTTGCAAAAGCTTTGAATATGTGTTGGCGTCACCATCTGATATAATTCTGCCATATATCAAATTGTGCATTTCTATGCTTTTCTTAAATCCCTCGACAATAATCGTTGACTCCATGCCGGTAGATGGTCCTGTAAATGAAGACAAAAAGTATAATAATGTAGCTTTCAGTATACAAAACCTATATTACGGCTTTAGTTGTCTAATCGGTTACCTCTACCATTTTTATATAATAGATATTTAGTTTGATTTCAAAATAATAAGGCGAACCATTTACGTTTAGTTAATTTATAAAACAAACAAACAGCAATACGTTTCCACTTATAATATTACTAGGATTTTTATGTAAAACACATAAAATATTTACCTGTATAGTTTTTATAACAAATATGATTTGTTTGTCGAGATTCCTTTATTTTCTGCTCTAGCGCAAATGTAGCAGAACTTATTTTTGACAGCCATGAACAATATTTTATTGCTACGTTTACCAAGTATGGCTGCTGCTCCTGACAGTGAGGAGTAGTTTTTCTTGTATGATCTTTTTCCCCAACATCCGTCAGCAATGACATCAATTATCGGTATTCCCTTTGCATTTACTTTACCCTCTTCAACGGCAGCACATCTTTCCTCTTCAGCAGCTTCGTTCTTTGAACGAAGCTGCTGAAGAGGAAAGCTTAACGCTTCAGATTCCCACGTTTTGTTTACTATATCCATATGAAAGGTGAATCATTTTTGTGAGATCTCAGGAAGTCCTAGAGTTGACGTAATTTCCAGAAGTTGCGTATGTCCACATCCTGCTGCTATTGCCCCAGCTACGGCACATGTGTTTAAATTCATTTCTTCTGGGGTGTTGTCTCCCTCTATTATAAAACTCATGTTACATAAAAGACATTTCAGTTTTAATTTATTCATTAAACCTGTCAAACGTTCAGATACGATTTCTATTGACTTTAAACCGCAGTCCAATGGTCCGTGGCTTGATATTTCTTGGAGTGATTTAAAAAAATGACTGATGTTTACAATACGTCTACCAATCGATAATTCTTCAGTTCCCCTAAAACAAAGTAAAATATAAAATTCAGTTGAAATACTGATGGCTTTAAAAAATATTGTAGCTTATATTGTATACGTTCATCCACGTTTACTTATAAAAGGGTTACGTTAATCCAATTTTAAAATATGTCATTTGATTTGCTTATAACTTTAGGGTCCTATGAAACTCGCCAACCTCGTTACTTTTCGACCCCTTGTAGTCCGAGAGTCGCAATCTGCAGGTTACATCCATGGGGTCCAAAGAGGACGGACAAAAAAAGTCCACATACTGTCGGAATTCCGTTTCGAAACATCGATTCGGAATTGTCGAATGCAGCAAATCCATGCAAGATCAAGGATCTATCACACACGTACAAGTAGTCCTCCGTTCGAAATTTTCTCCGATTCAAAATTACGCATGGTAGTCTGTGCGTGACTTTGTATGGGTTTGCTGCTTTCGAAATTCCGAAACGATATTTCGAAACGGAATTCCGGGACGGAATTCCGACTGTATGTGGCTGGCCTAATTATTACCCTGTATTAGCAATCTGATTGCGATGAGTAATAATACAGGGTCAAATTAAATTAGCTAGTGAAACTCCACAGACGTGATGGGTATCGATATCTAAACATGATGAACTAGTTAGCTGCGACACATATACAGGTTCAAATTAAATTAGCTAGCGAAACTCCGCAGACGTGATGGGTATCGATATCTAAATATGATAAACTAGTTAGCTGCGATACATATACAGGGTAAAATTAAATTAGCTAGCGAAACTCCGCAGACGTGATGGGTATAGATATCTAAACACGATAAACTAGTTAGCTGCGACACATATTCAGGGTCAAATTAAATTAGCTAGCGAAACTCCGGCCAACGTAAATTCGTACGTGTCTAATAGTAACAAGCTATAGATTCACTGCATGCGAATCTATAGCTCGTTATGTCGTTACTGTGCCGCCGTGTCGTAATACCGCCCCGTCGTTTGGAATCTATACCTTGTTGCCATTAAGCACGTACGAATTTCCGTTGGCAAATTCGAAACGAAAACAATTTCTCGTTCTGGCGACGAAAGGTACCTAGGTAAGTATAAGCAGCTGATAGGTAGGTACCTGCTTAAGTACGCATATTACTTATACGTACCTACCTATATCTTTTTATCAGAACGCTTGATTGATGGTTACTAGTAAAATGTTAGATAGGTACTCAAATTACTTACCGTTTCATTCTTTTTATTCTCCTCTTGTATTTTATTTTCAAATTATGCTTAGTGCGTCTTTTTTTGTCACCCATATTGATTTTATAAATAAACTTATATTAACACAAATATTTCCTATGTAGTATTACTAACTATACCTATACTAAAAACTACTCTAATATTTACACACACAAAAACTATTAAAATCAACAAAATAAGTAGGTAGGTATTTGTTTACAATACTTTCTAATGGTATTGTCACCAACGAAAAAATGCGGGAAAAAGTGGTACAGGTCCGTTCAGCACTGCGTCTCGTCCCGCACTAAATTAATAGGCGACAGAGGGGTTGCTCACGCGATTGAGTGTCGATTTATGTAAAAAATAATGACTATAAGTAATTAGAAAAGTTATTTAAAAAAATAAGCCGAGGATTCCCTAGGTATTGTATTGTGTAATATCATGATGACTATAAAAAAACCTAGCGATTAATAGTTTCGAAGAAAAAAGGTTTTAAACTTCTTCAGTTCCAGCCTAATTTACATATAGCACCGCCTTAATTTGTTGGAAATGAACAGGTCAAGGAATAGATTTCAAGGAATAGCTCGAAATTCCGAGCACCCTGTATAGTTCTTAACGTTAGATTGGGAGCCCTTTTTTGGAATGGATTAATTAAGGAAAGTTTCTGTTTGTCAGTAAAATAGATTTGTTCCAAGGATAGGTTAATAATGTATGCTAAATGCGATGATATAAAAGATATAACTTAAATGACGCACAACCTCTTAAGGGGTCTTTGTACTCACCATTACAAACAACTTTTACTATGGAACCAAACCTGAAATCGCGAAAAAAGTCAGGTGTTCAGTACATTTTGATGAATTATGCGAACATAAATGTACAGAACAGCGGTTTTATTTCGCGATTTCAGGTTTGGTCCCATAGTAAAAGTTTTTCATAATGATGAGTACAATGACCCCTTAAGATGTTGTGCGTTATTTAAGTTACATCTTGTATATTGTGATATACTTTTAAGAAGTTCAGTTTATTGTCGTAGCCTGCCGATTTAGGCTCATTTTCACTAAACGCGTTTAACGCTAAACGAGTTTAAAACATCGCTCTGTTTCTTTCAATCGTTTGAAGATGACAGAGAAAGAATGGTGTTTTAAACTCGTTTAGCGTTAAACGCGATTAGGTTTGTGTGGTGAAAATGAGCCTTAGTATTTCTTAAGGAATGTATGATACTTTCAATTGCGGAAGCATTTGTAGGTTCTAAAAATATACTATCGTAATGAATTTCTATGTTGGGTTTGTCTATATTATCATTATTAAAATTAGAGGATTGATTAATGGCAATGTCAATGAAGTGATTATTGATATTTATTAGCGATTTCAAATACGGAGGTGTGTGTTATACAATTGTCTTCGATTTTACTGATGTAATCCCTAGACGGCTCGGTGTCCGTATTGCACTTTACTTTAATAAGTAATATGCGTTTGGTTACATAAGGACTTCAGTTTATTCATACAACTTCTTAATAATTTGTATTATGTTTTCAATTTGTTCTTATTTTCATTATATCCATTCAAATAATATTGATGTCTTAATGACCTCTTAGTATTACAACTTTTTTTTGTTTGTTTGTTTTTCAACTACAATGTTAAGTTTGTTCTTAGGATAAATTCATCCCGACTACGGAACCCTTCTTTTCGCGTGGTCCGTAACGCACTTGTTTTTAGGTGATTTTCGTTCCTTAAACCGGGCGTTACAGCCGCTTGGCCACAAGTAATTCTATCGAGGGCCACTGGGCTAGGTTCAATATCAACTCAGGGGAGACCGGACAAACAGCAATCATTCTGCCTGGTTTATTCCCAAATGAGTTGGGGTTGGCTTCCAGTCTAACCGGATGCAGCTGAATACCAGTATTTTACATGGAGCGACTGACTATCTGACCTCCACAACCCAGTTACTGTGTAACACCTTTAGAAGATAACTTGGTAAGACTTGTTTGTCAGATAACTTGGTTGGTAACTTTGTTGTCAGATTTTTGGGCTTCTGAGTCTAAGCATGTCTATGTTTTACTTAGATAATCAAGGATTACGCTATGCATGACCATTCAATTATGCAAAATGTAGATCTAATCGGCTTTGATAGAATTATAATTAAGCAAATGTAAAATCGCTTTATTAAGTAACTTAAAGATTATTTATTTATTATTTTGTTTTTCAGTGTTTTGCACAGCAGATTTTCTCCTAAAGTATTGATTGAATTTATAAGGAGTTTCGACCATAGAATCTTGATACCCATTAATGAACTCAGCCTACCGCAATTCACTGCTGGATATAGGCTCCCAGCTTGCGCCACAACACCTTGTCCTCAACCTTCTTCATCCAGTCTGTTCCATCCACCTTTTTAAGAGGATTGTGAAATGTTGATACGCGACGCGAGTCGTGGAGGCCTACATTTCCTTTTTGAAATATTATTTTCGGCGATAACGTTTTCATCCCTCTAAACCTTCACGAAATTAGATAATTTTGGTCTTATTAGATTCAGTACACCTTAATCTAGGTCTGTATGTTATTTTTTTAGTAATAAAAACGCTCGAGGAAGTTTTGAAGTCAAAAATATAGATATTTAGATGATAGTAACTTAAATTGTACGCAATATTTCTTTATAATCAAAAACGTGCGGACCTAGTTTTTCATTATACCTACAACATTTCCAAAAATTATTAAAATTTGACTATGTTTACGGGGAGAAACACGTTATCGCTTTTTGTATGAAAATTTACAGCTTCACAGTCCTCTTAAGGTCGTTGGTCCATCTGCCTGGGGGGCGCCCCACACGACCACGTACCTTCCAGTTCCAAATCTTCCTTAGTAGTGCGAAACTCATACTGTTATGAAATAGGTCATACCTCAAAATTTCAATCGTTATTTCACGAGAAAATAACGCTTGAATTTTGCTCAGTACCTATATACAAATTTGTGCTCGTCATACATAGTCATCGTCGTAGATATATACATAGGAATATTCAAATTATTTAGATTGGTAGGCAGGTTATAGAAAAAGACAAAAAGATTTTTTGGATGGTGGCTTTTATACGCGAAAACAAAACGACCCACATTTTTTTCCGTGATTTAATTGGAAGTTCACATTTTTATTCTAGCCAGGGTTAGCATAAAACAAAAAAGTTGTTTTAAAATACGTAAAACAATGTTTAAAACCGTTTTATTAAACAAAACAATATTTTTTATTAAGTGTTTAAAATCACGGCTAAAAACAAACTTCGAATAATGTTTTAAACATTAAGAAAAATATGGTTTTAAATCAAATTTTTGTAGCGAATGAATGGAAATAAATGAAAAGTCATGAATGTTTAGAATAAATGTAGAATATTGTCAATTTTTTATGAGGAAATACCAACATAACTGTAAAAAAATAGCATACTTACAAATTGCAACGATTTATTGAGTGTATTAAAAAAATGAAATTTGATTTAAATGTATTAAAATAATCAACCTGTAGAAATGCGACGTTGCCAGTCCGCGCGGAAATAAAGCTCTTAACATCTTACGGCTGATCGATGATGATGATGTTGATTTTACGTTTAGAGAGAAAACTGAGAAGCAAAGTCGTACCTAAGTAAGTTGCTCCGTTTCTTAATTACCAGTTAAATACATACAGGGTCAAATTATATTTGCTAGCGAAACTCCATAAAGGTACTCCATAAGTCGATATCTAATGGCAATAAAAAAATATTTATTTTATAATTTCAAGTCAAAAGTCAAGGTGAAGCGTCAGAGTAGCCCGCGAAATTAAAATTTTCTTACGTTTTTGCAATTTGCAGTATTAGGTTATATGTTCAATAAAGTATCATTCGCGACTGCAAAAGATATGTAGGTATTTACAAAATTATTGAAGAAATAATATGAACGCAATCTTCATGTTGACGATCGCGACGTTATAACTAGCTGTCATTATTAACTTTCTGTTTTGTCTGTCTTTCTGTTTCGTTCAGAATACATGCTTTGCAAGGATAGCCCCGCTTTATTTGTAGTCAATTCATACCGAAGTTTTTCATCAATTATAATCATTAGTTAGTATCATCAAATGTCAATATTTCGTGAAATAGACGTTCATTAGGATTACCTGGTCTTAAAGACATGTATTGATGACTTTAATGATTATAATTCTAAAGGGTCTTTCAACAAGGACGGGTCGATGTTGAATTTAAATGAAACAAGCTGTATGTGAGATATTAAAGAAATTATTTTTATATTTGAAAAGCCCATTTATGCCATTATTTATGAAATATGACATCGTTTAAATGTCCACCGCGGATTCGAACGGTGGCACGGATCCGAGCGTTCCAATTTTCAATTACTCTACTGCATAAATCCGGCTGAATATGAGCGATGGCCTGCATTACGTTGACTTTCAGGGCATCGGTTGATTGCGGATTATTGGCATAGACCTGCGACTTGAGATAACCCCACAAGAAAAAGTCTAGCGGAGTCAAATCGCACGATCTTGGTGGCCAATTCACGTCACCTCTGCGAGAGATAACCCTACCCTCGAACCGATCATGCAGAATGCGTTGGAGGGTTGACTTTAAAGGGCCACCGCGTCTGCCGTAAAATGGACGTAATGCGCGCAACGTTTGCACTAACGAACACTCATTTTGATAATAAAGTTTTATCATTTGGACATGCTGCTCAATCGTGTAACTTGCCATGATGATTTGGCATCAGTAACTGAAGAAATAACAATGCCTTTGACAGATGTCGCCAAAACAACATGGCCGCCACAAACTGTCAACATCGACCCGCCCTATTTGAAAGACCCTTTATAAATACATACTTGTTACAGACGGAAATCATATTTTCATCAACATACAACTTAATACTGACTTGTGAATTGCAGAAAACGTATGAAAATTTGAATTTCGCGGGCTGCCCTGGGGCTTTTGCCTTAACTCCATAACATTACCAGCGGCCGTTTACATTAAAAAAACATATATTGTCATTTGATTTATCGGAATCAAATGTCGATAAAAAAAGTGTGTGTCAGCTCCGACGCACGACTGGAGTTTAGTCCTTATGTACGATTGACTTAGAATATAATGGATAGAATGACCGCTACAATTTGACTTGCAACACTTTGCTTGTATTTCACTCCTCATATTTTTCCACACCTGGGGCCTTATATGAAAATCCATTCTTAAGGAGTAAACTCCAAAAAATATTACTCATCGCGACTGTGGAGTTTCGCTAGCTA
Organism: Dicycla oo; assembly: GCA_948252095.1. Taxonomy (NCBI): domain Eukaryota; kingdom Metazoa; phylum Arthropoda; class Insecta; order Lepidoptera; family Noctuidae; genus Dicycla; species Dicycla oo. The sequence continues at coordinate 12,757,599 of OX411729.1, read as the reverse complement.
ATTTAATTTGACCCTGTTCACAAGTACCCTGAAAACACAATAATTGGCAGTCGTGTAAAAATTAAATTTTATTCAGCAATTAGTATTTTAAACGTCAAAATAATTCCCCAAATCACTCACAAGACTTATAATCATCTAACATTCATTTCCAGATCTTCCCATTTCCAGACCATTCCATTTCATTCCATTCATTTCCAGACCTTTTGCCTCCCCTATTGCTAAATGTAGTTTCATAACTTGGGGGCTCCATGTGGGGCCGTAAATTATACTTTGGGTAACGCCACTAACTGTCCTGAAGGTTTGCCGACAACTTTCAGGAAACTTGGCTATATTTTTTTTTTGTTGTAAATGGTAAGTCCGTGGGAGATGGCCGTACGGGAGAGATGGCCAGTTGAAAGTATTGCGAGTTAGAAACAACAGTTAGCGTTAATAGTAATTTAGTTCGCTTCTTTGTGTGATCGGCGACAAGTTGCTGCGTGCTATTTTTTTTTGCAAAAAAAAAAAATCGATAAGTAAGTTCCACATTGTTTTTATTACAGATGCACGATCTAAGATAAGGGGATAACATATTATGTCGAGGGTTCACGGGCTATTTGTATTAAGCGACATTTTTGGAACTTTACAGGAGAGCATTTCAAAGTTTCATTATTCGGAAAAATAACATTGTAAAAAAGTATCAATATTTTTACGAAAAAGTGGTCTATCGACGGTTAATAATCAATAGTGTATATCTCCTTTTTTTACGTTTTTCACTTTTTAATGCAGGTAGATATGATAATAACTCAATATCGGCCAGGATGTCGCTTAATACAAATAGCCCGTGAACCCTCGATGTGGTCATTTTTATGTTACGTTGATTCAAAGACTATGTTTAATTAAGATTTGATAAGAAAAATAATGTTTTGTTTGTGATTAAAATGGTTATTTTATTGTACTTGGTTTCCTGTAGTAGGGCTATCTTCCCCGGACTTACTGTAGTTAGGCTATTTTTACGGAAAGTTGTGATACTGCAGGCATATATTGTATTTTAATTGTATGTTCAGGTACGGTCAAGCTGCTGGTTGATATTAATGCCTTTCCAAAAAGAAAAGACTTATAGGGTGATTCCATCAGGAATTTCTTGGTACCAGCCTGGAGTCCACATTTGTGCCGGATTGGTGGTAACAAGCTCGCCTCCTATTGGAGACTACTACATGGGACTTAACTAAACATAACTGGCGAAATGTTGGTGTGCTCTAAGTAAGTATAATTCTGACTAACCTTTCGAGGAAAATAGGAGTGATGCTATATTTATGTTAAAAGAGGTATGGTAGAAAAGCCTATGTTCATTGCTGATTGTTTACAATTTGTGCTGACTTTCTGTTTTCCAATTAAATAATAGGTCTTTACCTATGAAATTGCCGAGTTTTGGTACCGGCTAGTGTTAAGATCTATATCTTTCATTATATTTAGAATTCCAAATTCAAATTAATTTTATAATATAGCATGATATAAAAAAAAAATAAGTTGTTCATTTGTTTTCCCGCCCCGTTCGATTTTTCTTTGGTTTCGATGTCTCTGTAACCACGGAAAAATAGAAATTGCGCACTATTTTTGAATACGAGTTCCGTCGTGGTACCAACGCAACACAGACAGCACGCAATCAAGGTACCGCAAGTGAACGCACGCTGCGTCTTTGGTTTGATCGCTTCTGTTCTGGAAATTTTGATCTCAACATCATTGTTGAGATCAAAATTTCCCCGTCAAATCAATTTTCAAATCCTAAAAGGCGGTGAAAAACGCCTTTAAAGAATTTATCGATTATTTATCCCGTTTCCAGGATATCTATAGCATCAACCAACTTCATTAAAATGGCAAAAGTGCATCGACAATATTTCTTTTTTAAAAATTGTTTGATTTTTTTTCTAGACCTATTATATTATCATCAAACGCTACTTTTATCTTTTGAGAACAAATCTATTATACTATGACAATCCTTCTATTCTAGCCTTATAACCTAGATATATTCATGTATTTAAATCAGAATAAGTTTACGTCTTCGAGAGAATTCAGTTGCATTTAGATTCAGTAGTTGAGTTTTCGACGAAAATTATAAAGGAAGTTCGTTCCTTTATAATTTGACTGAAGTTTCAGCAGTTCCTGTAATAATGACGTTGTCACAACTTGAGCTATGGTTAGCCGAGTAAAATGTGTGACTGTGTGTGTGTGTTAGTTACTTAGTTGGAGAAAATTGCATCGGAGGCTTTGCATTTAAAAAAGTAGATAAAATTTACAGACAGTACTCTGAGAATACCATTCAAAAGTGTAGATTGTATGTTTTTTTTTATGTTAGGACACTACTCGCAGCTAGCTTATGAATACGAATGATGGAGAAAATTATACCAACCCTTAGACCATTACTAGTCTACGTATCAACGAAATAAACTTGGATTTTTTATAGATACGAATGATATGAATGTGCTGGGCTGAGTGGGGATGGTCAAAAGCAGTACAGCCAGGATACGTCATAATGGGAAGGTTATGTGCCACTCTAGTTCCTTGACTATTATGAGAACGTCCCTTAAGAGGATTGTGAAGCTGTAAATTTTCATACAAAAATAGATAACGTTTTTCTCCCCGTAAACATAGTTTAATTTTCATAATTTTTGGCAATGTTGTAGGTATAATAAAAAACTAGGTCCGTACGTTTTTATTATAAAGAAATATTGCATACGATATAAGTTATTAGCATCTAAATATCTATATTTTTGACATAAAAAACATCCTCGAGCATTTTTATTTTTTTAAGTTAAATTAAATTGAATTACTAAAAACGAAAAACGTACAGACCTAGATTGAAGTGTACTGAATGTAATGAGACCAAAAATGTCTCATTTGGTAAAGGTTTAGGGGAGTGAAAACGTTATCGCCCGAAACAATATTTATGTAGATAATTGTATGAAATGTAGGTATTTGCCTCCAAAAATCGCGCCGCGTATCGGCACTTCACAATCCTCTTAAGTATTGATTAAGAAACATACTTTTGAGTAAGTAAGTCCGTTTCACAGATTAGCATAACATAAAAATAGTAGGGATAGAAATAAAGAAAGACAGCTTCTTAAAATAAATAAAAGAAAAAAGAACTTCTCGATGCGAGTCCACTTCGAATCAATCCAAAAAATCACACATCCGTTTAAATTAATAAAAAAATATTAACCAAAAATCAATCAATCTGCCTAGCCTTTTCCCAATTATGTTGGGGTCGGCTTCCAGTCTAACCGGATGCAGCTGAATACCAGTATTTTACAAGGACCGACTGCCTATCTGACCTCCACAACCCAGTTACTGGGTAATACGATACCCCTTAGTAAGACTGGTTGTTAGACTTTCGGGCTTCTGACGACCCGTAACGACTGTCAAAGATCCACGAATGACAGCCAGGACCAACGTCTTAACGTGATTTCTGAGGTTAATATTTGCCTTAAAAAAATATTTACCAAAACGGAACAAAAAATGGACCTTTTCTCCCAGATAAACTATTTACCAGCAACTAAACGATGATTCCCTAGCCTTGGAGACTCATAATAAAACCGGCAAAATGCTGGTGCTCCTTCAGAGAATACGGTAGTGATGATATATTGATGGTGTCTCTAAACAGCTGTAGGTAACTACTTTCTATAAAGTAGAGCCTCAGCCTGTTAGCCTAAGAGAGGAATCCTCACCTGGTGTAGTCTATCAACCATCTGGTCCAACGAATGACAGCCGGGACCAACGGCTTAACGTGCTTTCCTAGGCACGGAGGAGTCTCGGTATAAAAAGATGGTCACCCATCCACGGACCAACCCCGGCAAACCTGATGGATCGACCCGAGTACATAAATCTGAATTCAAATAAATTATTATACACGATAAATCTAATAATTGATGGACATGGAAATTAGCATACGTTTGTATTCGGAAATGCGATATTTGCCGAGGGACATTAAGAACATAGTTGTACTGTTCCTAACTTTATCTATTGACATAGCAATCTAGAAAGTAGGTACCTACTTACTTCAGTATTTTAAGTATCTCTTTCTTTACATGCACTCGATCAATTAAGTATTAACTACTCTGCCAATATCATACTATCATGGCAGCTAGAACCCGACACGTGAAAAAAAAAAACTAAAAAAAAGGTTTAAACTTCTTCAAATATAATTGAAGCATTAGTTAGAAGTTAGTTTATTTGTTCAAATCACTTGAACAGAGTAATATTTTATCGAATCTATTGGCTTGAGCTAAAGGTTTGACCAACATATAAACTAGTCACAGCGTGTGATAACTCCACTCTCTGTTTACTGTAACGTCTTTATCTCTTTAGTTTCTCAAAATAATCTCTGATATTGAATCACGAATCTTCTATCTTTACGGTTTTCTAAATATAAGATTGGTGGCATCGCGTGACGCTTACGCTGAGAAAAAAAGTATTTCTTCAGCCCTAAGCATTTACGTGATTTTGTCTCTTTGGACGGGAAGATAATGTGAGTAATTAATTCGACGACGTCTGAATAGGCCGAAAAATAAAAAAAATTGGTTGCTACTTAAGGCTGGAGATACGGCTGTTTATACCTTGGCGGGGAACGCAAAACAATTTGTATTCTTTTGATATTTACTTAACATACATATATGATGATGATGATGAAAGAATAATCTTTCATTCATGAAATTCTTTAGAACTTCACAATTCTTTATAACATAGGTAGTCAATTGGCATATCTATTAGTAGCAACAGTTAAGACAATTATTAAATTAATCGTGTCTACATTTTAAATAATAGTTAAGCCAATTATTGCGTATTATATAATTAAGCTCTGACATCATAATTTATAATATCCTTGAAAGCTATTTTCTACTGGGTCGCTAAACTTGCATACCTAAGTAAAAGCTCCGCTGAATAAAATAATTACCACGTCCAAATTATCGGTTATAAATACAAACAGAAACCACAGTTATTTTGTTATTAGTTGCCAACAGACTTTTTAAATTGATGAGCACCCATGCAAATTAAAATAGCCACGAAATAGGATTTCCAACTCACAAACTTTTTTTTTTTTGTAAGTACATATTTACTTCAGGTATCTGTTACAATCATCCCAAAGTTAAATGCCTGATGTCCAAGACAAAGCAGTCATAATAAAAGAAAATTCTGGTAGGAACAACGAAGTCCATAATGGCTCCATTAACTACTCTGAAAGTAGGATAAAATGTAGATACATATTATGATTGTGATAACATAGAATGAGTAACGTAACAGTCTATTACATAATCACACTTAATTAGTATCTAGTTAAGGAACCTAACTAACACATAATGACGTGCTGAGATCGTTTATAATTAAATTAAGACGCCTACGACGGCAAAACACAATTGTACTTGTATGAATGGAATATAAATCAGAAAACCAGAGTCTAAAATTACCAATTTACTTCACGAAAGTAACTAGTCTGGAGGATTCCGAAAGATACCAAGTCTTCGTCTGCTTTTAAGTAGGTAGGTACTGCAATGGTAAAAGAATCGGTTTCATTTTGACATTGCAAAATTCATTTCGTTATTTGTACGGTGTAGAGAAGACAAATTTCTCGAATGAAGCATTCAATAAAAAAAATTTAACCGCTTGGGAAATATTGTTTTAACGAAGAAACATCAATTTTACAATTTTATTGTTTCAATCGGAGTTTGCTGTAACAGAAAAGAAACGTATATGGTCCGAGACGAAAAATAAAAAACCGGTCAAGAGCGAGTCGGACTCGCGCACCGAGGGTTTCGACCATCACATATTTAAAAAAAAACGTGTGCTATTTACAGACATCGTTTTATTTTTCCTGTAATATTTACATAAACTTCTATCACATAGAATAATTTCAGATTATATGCAAACTTCGGAGAAAAGGGGGGGGGGGGGGGCGAACTGTATTTTTTTACGTTTTTCTTCAAAAGTCAAAAACTATGCGGCCTAAAAAAAGAAAAAATGTTTGAGAATGCGTAAACAGCGCTGTTTCATATGATATCCCACATACCCTAGTAGCCCCACTTCAAATTTTTAAAAGACCGTCTTTCAGGCCCTGTTGCAAATATATATATTTCTTTCTTATTTGCAAAAGAGTTGAGCAAATGTCATCTAAAACTATTCCAAAATTCAAGTTGATAGCATTAGTAGATCTTGAGATATCCAGCTGTGATAGATAGACAGACCATAAGGGTGCCTTTTTACCATTTTGGTACGGATCCCTAAAAAGGAAACATTTAACTGATCCTCTAATAACTTGAATTCATAAATGTGCCTCATTTTTACTTTTTGGTTTGGTTCTACTATGACCAACCGTGCGCGAGCCGAGCGAGCAAAGCAAGCGGTACCGCGCGCAATTAACTCAATAAATTTCCATATGCTGTTAATCGCATAAATCGATCAAGAAATGCATTTTAAACGCAAGAGTAGAACACCCACGTGTGTATTTCAAATACTTTTTTTTAAATAAAATATTATTTATATGTATTTCGTGACCTAGAAAAAAGATTGAATAAATTCTGTAAGCGTATCTGATCAGTTGATACAGTTTGATATACGATCTTTAGGCGCAGTTTTTATTTTTAGAGTATCACCTCTGGTTACCGTGTTATTAATTTTATTCAGTATTTTGTTTTTTATTTTATTTTTTTCCAAAAAGCTCAAAAGTGTGACTTTTGACCGGCACTGAAAGATTGCCACTGTTTTCTAGGAAGCACACCAAAACTCTATGGTAAGTATTGCAAATATTTGCATAATTTCCGTATAGGTATTTCACTCCTACTGTATGACCTGTAACACTAAATTCCTGTACGAGCGCCTTTGACCGCGGCTCACTGGGACGCTCTCGAAATTACAGGCGGACTGAAACTTCGCTACATAATTAAAACCGAGTACACATTACTTTGGGAATGTACACAATTTATCTGACGGTTAACTTCGAGATAAAAATACTTTCACCCCCTAAAAGTTACATTCGTGTAAAAGACAAACCTAAATTCCAACAAAATCGCAACCAACAAAAATTAAAGGGTCTTAGCGAAATGTTATACCTATAGTATATATTATTTTTGCCTACCCCTTCGTGGAAGGCGGGTGTGATGTTGTTTCATGTAATTCTTTTTTTAACCGACTCTTCCGATTTTAATTTGTATGGGTCAGCTTGTAGCTAATAAAATGAGATTTAAATTTCGAGAAAGGGACGCTTTGATGGCCGAATAAAACACAAATAGGCTAGATTTGGGTGTTTTTCAAAGTCTCATAGCGAATCCATGTAGCGTTGAAGCTATTTAAATTTACAATCTCTAGAGGTAGTTAGTAATGTGTTTATTTATCCTGTTTACCCTATGTATCATGATGGGGCTGACATGGTTATGTATGTATGACCAAAAGCCTCTGAATCACTGTCCAAATCGAAAAATCTAAAGGAGAAACCATAGGAGTAAGCATAAAAGACAGGCGTCATTAGTTTGCGGGAAAATGGGGTGAAACTGAACAATGTGCAGGGATGATTGAAATTAAAACTGTGTAAGGTTAATTTGTGGCAAAAAGAACTTTATAAGGGTGAGGACAAACGAGCGTAATTTTTAAAAAATCGCAATAAATGAGTCGCGGAATTTACGCCGCATTCGGTTTCATACTGTACGGTCAGCAACCGCACATTGTACTTTGGCCTAGTTAAAAATACTGCAATATTGTTAATTAATAAAATATAGTATCGTCGCGTACGCAAGTACGTGAGTCTTCGGTTTTATATCGAGCTCGCGCAACATCTAACATTTTGTAACATTTTTATTACATTTTCTATTAGTTTCTCATTAAATACCTTCTTGAATATTAACATTTATTTAATTAACATTCAACATTATATGTAAGGGCCTGCCCTTACACATACTAAAGTCCTGATTGTACAGACGCCAGCAGGTCAACCTACCCGAAACTGTCAGATTTTCCCAATCAACTTTGAACCTAACGCTCTAGCAATAAAGTCGAAATCTATTAAAGAAATCTGACAGATTGTAGTAGCTTGATGTGCTGGCGTATGTACCACACGGCGTCGCAAAATGAGTTGTCTGCTTTTTTTTTTGAATGGCATCTCGTAGTTGGCCTAGAGAGGCCGTGACTACTTAACCGGACTATCCTGTGGCTGCCTTAAGCGAACTCAAAGCCTCCAGCCAGGAGCATAAACTTACAGACTAAGCGACTACACGCTAAGGGCTGCCCCTGTGGGGATAGAACCTCGGCTTAAGGCGTCGCTGGGGGGAGGACAGCAAGATGGGACAGGCTGGATCAAATTAGAGTGATTATTACTATCAGGGAAGTTTAAAGCTACTGGCTCAGCTACGCCACCAGCTGGCAATTCATACCCGAGCAAGGGACGGGGGGGAGGACGATTACTACGGGGTCGTCACGAGGGACCTTGGCGGCGAGGTCGGAACGACATGAGGCAGAGTGGCCAGAGAGAGACAGGAATGGAGAAGGTTGGAGGGTCCTTTACCGACTTGCAAACGGAAAACATAAGCAAACGCCAAATATGAGACTGATGGCTACACTTTATTAAATACGTGATAATAATTTAATTAATAATTTAATTTAATAATTTGGCTAATGATAAATACATAATAATATTTATTATATTTATAGTTTGTAATAGGTATATTGCTCATCCAATAGCGATATGTGTATCTTTAAACTGAAATAAACATTTATTCAATCTTTCGTAATTGCATCTAGCACTGCTTGTCTCTCCATCACCCAAAAGTTGACTGTTAGAAAATGCTTATGGCATTAAGTACGCCTCTGTACATATTTTGCGCTTGAAGTATTAAATAAATAAATAAATATTTTGTGGTCCCCTATCAATTCACATAGGACTATCATATTTTATCACATATAACCATAGACACTATAGTACCACAAAAAGCTAAACCTATCTCAAAACGCCGCAACAATACAAATGGCCATACCTTCCAATCTCCTGCACAGTAATTAGTTCCAGTCAGCCGCTCGCATTGTACTGTGTTCCTATTCTCACCGTGTTTAAACTTCCCCTGTTCTAAACTTCAGCTTCAGGCCGCCATTACAGAGCCGCTGATTATTGTCATTATTCTCTTAATTGACTCGTAATAGGCTCGGTTAGATAAATAAGGCGTTTATTTTGTTTTATTTGGTGTAGGTAATAGTGGCTATTTTAAATGGGATTGTTGAGATACAACTTTTAGTTGCTTGAGGGAAAAAAGTTGGAAATATGGTGACAGGAATAATCGTGTAAGTCACGAAAAATATATTAGCCCTCTTGAGGTGACGAATATTTTGTATCAAGAGGAGAAAAGAGGACGCTGTTGATCTAAACAGTGTTCTATTGAGAGCAACAGCATCCATCTTTCTAATTAACATAGTAGGTATGTAGCAGCCAACTGATATTTAATTATAGGTTAGGTTGGAACTGTGACCATCACGCGCGAGCCGAATTGTTCGCAATAACTAAGCCAGGGCACCCCAACCAAATGGGTTAGATTAGGTTAATAGAACTGTCTGGGCGGCAGTCGCCTCCTTTTGCGAACACGTCATCTCCCAGAACGAGGCGGCGGAGCGCGCGCGGGAGGAAGACCCTCTCGCGGCGCCGCTCCGAAGGCGGAGGGGGGGTCAAAGACGACGTCAGTATGACAGTCATCTCCGACTCCTCCCAGGTGGAGGCCAGCAGGCAACGGGTGCGGGGGCACCCTTGCCTGTATTGCACAGGCCTCCACCAGTGTCGGACGGGAATGGCCAGGTGTTCCCGGCCATTCCCGTAGCTCCCCAGCCTGGGGGGCATGCGGGGCCCGCCAGCTAGGCGGGAGGGTTGTGGAAGTAAAGGCTGAGCCGGTTTCCCATGGCCCTCCCATCAAGGCGATGTGGGAACACCGCTGAGTGTTAATGGGTATACTGCCACTCTGGCAGGGCGTCCCACATACTCCGTGTCGTCCCCCGACGAGCGGAGATGCGTAATGTCATTTCTCAGCAACAAAAAAAAAAAGGTTAATAGAACTGTGAACAACTGCGTGGGAGCCGAGCGAGCAATGCGAGTGGCAGCAACCGACGAGCATTACTTACAAAGGCTAGGTGGTTAGCTATAGTCTGCGACTGGTATACTACGTTCGCTGATCAGTCTATTGAATTGGGGAATTATGGTAATAGCATTAAATTGAAGTGGTCTTCGAAATAAGACGATAAATAACTTAGCAGTAGACGTGACGAGAATAAAACACAGGTACCTATTGAAAAATAGAGTAGGTATGTACTGAAATAGCAATCCTATCAAAATCCTATCTAGTCTCGGCCGAATAAAAGATATCTTTCGGCCAGACGGCAAACTTTACCCAAACGATTTTTAGATAAACTTTAAGAGCAAGATTCACAGACTGCATATTGCTTAGTAAAGTAGGAGTCGCATACGAATGTGAACATTGTACTTATTGGATTAATATTCATATTCGAATGAAACACTTGCTCAAAATAACGTTCATATTCGTATGGAACGCTTACTTTATTACTAATGTCAAAGTGCGATCTGAGAATCTCGCACTATGAGAACTAACAAAATCTCCCTGCCATAAAACTCAGTCCCGAAAATCAAGTAAACGTTCAAAATCTCAAAACAAGCCCTTTTTACTGTCCCTATCAGACTTTACCCAGAAAATTACGTCGCAAGAGCCTTCTAAAAATATCTGGAAAACGTTTCAAAAGCCGAATTTTGGTACTCCCCTCTTATCAGGCCGAAATAAATGGAAGGTGTGCCAATATACATGCAAATTCAGCGTAGACGAACAAATTGTGTTAGGGGCGACCGCCAGGCGGCGCTGGGGTGGACGACAATCTAGTTTGAAAGACTTGGACAACTGTTTACTGAAGAAAGATACTGTGACTTTGTTTACTGGTGGGTAAGGAAAACTGAGTGTGTGTTGTGTTGTTAGGAAATGAAACAGAGGCCCAATAACAAACTTAACATTGAAGTTGAAAAACATGTTCCCCCATACATTCCAACTGCAAATGTAAATTAGTCGGCTATTACTCGTTAACTTGTAAAACTTGTACTTAGCTATGTTAGTTTTCCTTTTATTAACTTCGTTATACATTTATATAATAAATAATAATTTATTTTGCAAAAAGTAATGTGCAGAATAAGTATGCGCAGCATTTACAGCGTAGTACTTACAAGTGCACAGAGGTTTGATCAATGACCCCCATGTTAGGTGGATCCTGTTAACACAGGTTTACTTGTATATGGACGGATGGTTGACCCCTGGTTTTCATATACAAGATTACAGGTAAGTAAGTAGTACTTATATTTTGAGGAACAATTATGTTTAACTCTAGTGTGAAAAAGGTGGAGAGAGTGGGTGAGTATGTGTGAAGGTGTTTGTGCGAGCGTGTGTCTGTGTAAAGTAGTCATAGTTCGGTCATGTATATTGTGATTTTAATAGGTATTCTGTTTTACTGAAGTCAAGAGTTAAAGGATATTCTTTAATTTTAGATATACTACTGACGTGAACTTTTTCACATATCTAAAGACAACCTTAGCTGCCAGCTTCCAAAATTTTGCACTTAATATTACGCAAACGGATCACTGAATCGAAAAATAGTTTTCACAGACCCGCAATAATTTTGAACGGCTCAACGATACCCCACACCATGGCATAGACGAGAAAAAATATAATCCGCACTTTACGTGCAAGGGATGCCTCGGTGCCTCCCCCTACAATTTTTTTTTTCATGATTTTGTTTTATCACTTTGTCGGCGTGGTGATCCTATGCCAAATTACAGTTTTATAGTGCTAAGAGTCTCTCAGATAAGCTGCGGACAGACAGCCGGACATGGCGAATCTATGAGGGTTCCTTTTTAACTTTCCATTCATCCAGGGTACTGTAGGTGTGACCAAAGACCGTATTGTCTAATTAATTGTTGGTTTATTCAAGATGTTTTAGTTCATTATTTTGATTACGTAACGCCCACTTGCTTGTAAGTGTTTAGCTCCTAAATTGTGTAGCAGAAGGTATCAGATAAGCCTGTAAGGAATGGATCATGGGCCTTAAAATAGTCAGAAAGGGATAAAACATGTATTCTATAAGTTGTGTTTACTTGTTTCGTTTATCATAATTACCATTTAAACATAATAGTACAGATTAGTTTTATAAAAAAAACTTATAGAAAGTCGAAAATTTTAAAAGTTGAACCCACACAACAACACGTCATCGTCTGCCTAGGCTTTTGCCCAACGATGTTGGGGTCGACTTCCAGTCTAACCGGATACCAATATTTTACATGGAGCGAATGCCTATCTGACCTCCACAACCCAGCCACTGGGTAATACGATACCCCTTGGTATTACTGGTTGTCAGAATTTCGGGCTGACGAGGGTGTAATCGATTGTAACATCCACGAATGACAGCCGGTACCAAAAGCATAACGTGCTTTCCGAAGCACGGAGGGATCTTGGTATGTAAAGATGGTCACCCACGCACGGACCAACCGCGGCAAGCGTAGCTTAAACTGATCGATCAACACATGCCGCTGTAATTACTTAGCCACGAGCCCCCCTTACACAACAACACAATATGACAAGAAATGTCTCAAACAACGTCATTACATGATTGTATGACACATGTTTTTACAAGACATGTCGAAGACAAGTATCTCAACTTGTATTCACGGGTGTAAGAACAAGGTCTTTTTCAGATTAAAACCGTCCACAGACTGGATAAAAAAAACCATCTATAAAAAATAATTAGCAAAAGCAATTCAGAATGTAATTAATGAATAACCTTGTATCTGCCGGTGAAGGAACCCTAAGCCCTATAATATAAAAAAAATTGTCAAACCCCGGAGTCGATGACAATGCGCAATTTTTTAAAAATTATATTTTGAAAAATAGTCACCTTTGGTCACTTCCTCGGCCACCGTGTTCACAAATGAAGGAATTTTCACTATCTGATTCCTGCATAATATTCTTAAATAAACGTGCTATAAGATGTGTATTAATTACTGTTTTAAAGTACCTCATGTGGTTTTTTTTATCTTAAAATGACAAAATTGTGTTTCTGTAAAACAAACAACTTTGTATCTAAAAAAGATACGGAATAATGATAATATACAATTTTGGAATCTGCATTAAAGGGACAAGTTTAAAAAAATATGGGCAGCTAGGTTTTCATACACCAGACGAAATCAAACTTTGGAAAAATATTTACTGAAACACAATTTTTTCACTATAAGACTAAAAACAAAAACAAAACAAATATAGCACTTTATGTAAGAATATTATGCAGAAATCAGATATTGAAAATTCCTTCATTTGTGAACACGGTGGCCGAGGAAGTGAACAAAGGTAGCAATTTTTCGAAAAAAACATTATTTTATTTTCGCAATCCCATCGACTCCGAGGTTTGACAACTTATATGTTATAGAACTTGGGGTCCCCCACCCGCAGGTACAGCATTATCCATTAATTACGCTACACCCTGTATACTCGAGAAGCTCGTGGCTAAGTAATAACAGTCTCACGAGTCGATCCATCAAGTTAAGCTACGCTTGCCGGGGTTGGTCCGTGGATGGGTGACCATCTTTACATACCGAGACTCCTACGTGTCTCGGAAAGCACGTTAAGCAGTTGGTCCCGTCTATCATTCGTGGATCTTTGACAGTCGTTACAGGTCGTCAGAAGCCCGAAAGCCTGACAACCAGTCTTACAAAGGGGTATCGTATTACCCAGTAAGTGGGTTGTGGAGGTCAGATAGGTAGTCACTCCATGTAAAATACTGGTATTCAGCTGCATCCTGTTAAATCAAAATCAAAAGTCATTTATTCAAACTAGGCTGAGAATCACCACTTTTCGAACGTCAAAATTACATAAGACAGTCCCCCAAAACGCCCGCCCTTCACCACTTCCTAGTGCTTTAGCTGGGGAGAAGAAGTGGCGCAACAAACTCCCTAGCAGCACAGCTGTCTGTTCAGTTAAATAAAAAATAAAAATTCTATACAACACTGCGCAAATTACATGTAAGTACATTACGCAACACAAACATTAAATTTAATTATTTGCTATAAGTCAGCTAGCACACGCCAATATACCAAAGAAAAGAAAAAAATAGAAAAATCGAAAACTATACTCAATCAGAAACAAAAATACAAAACTAAAAACGTAAGCAGAACTTTATACCTATAATAAACTAGGACCATCGAAGTAAAATAAACAACGAGTTAAATTACTAATAACAAAACAAAACCAAGGTCAGCAAGACGACAAGCAGCACCCGTTCACGAGCATAACGCAAAGATCAGCCATTACCCCCCTCGCCATATTTGAGGGAAGGAGGCAACCAGACCCCCGACGCTACCGCAAGCAGTGAAATCTAAGGGAGCATGACGAACTTGCTGCCGGTTGCTCAGGCACGAATAATTAGACTGGAAGCCGACCCCAACATAGTTGTGAAAAGGCTAGGCAGATTGATTGAGCTACATACTCGAGTGTTCTGTTCCTCTCCACTCTCCCACAGTACAAACCGTAGTATGTCAATTACCGTGCAGTTATCCTGTTACAGTACATTAAGCCATTAACGGCTCGTCCGTATATCACGTCCCGTTACTTTATTAGCTCTTAAGTCTTCTATGTAGTTTCCTTGTTATAGCGATGTAATGTTCCTTCATTTTTGCTATTTAATGTTTAACTAATAGTTTTGTTGATGCTAGGGGTGACTTGTAACTGCCTAGTTATGATATTTAAAGTACAGACGCCAGCACACCAAGTTACCCGAAACTGTCATCCCAATCAACCTTTAATCTAATGGTTTAGCGATAAAGTTGTAAATCTATTAAAGAAATTTGACAGATTGTAGTAGCTTGATATGGTAGTCTAAGTAGGTATTTTAAAAACTAGGATGAGGATCGTTAGTGGATTTAGTTTGGCGACAGTTTTTTCGAAAATATTCCTTGCTTAAAACCGAGAAATACATGGTTATTTATGCTACAAGTCCGGAAAGTAGGTGATTTTCGGTTTTCTTTTGATTTCGCCAGTAAAAGGCTGTGTGGTGTAAAAAAGCTGAAAAGTGAAAAGCACTAGTGCAAAAAAGTGGCACTTTCCCGCTGTCCGCACAATTTGGCTGATTGGAAAACGCTCTTTTCTAACACATGCATTGTAAATAAATGAGCAGTAGTATCCTGGTGACACACTAGAATCACCAATCTATAAGCTAAGTGTGAAAATATTTCGTCTATAACGCCCTCTATTTTGAGCGTTACATCTGAACTAAACCAATGGCACTATAAGGCATATAAATTATAAAAAGACAGCTTACCTACCTATCCTCTCAATAAATTACAGTTCTAGTGGGATTACGGCCCGTACAAATATGTAGTACGGCATGTTTTCTCACATTTAGTATAGCAGTTACAGAAATAATTAAAAAGCCATTGTATCTCGCGTTCGAATATTTATTTATTTATTTTGTTTTATTTATTAGGGACAACAAACAGCAGTATATTAAATATTACACATGATTGGAGTACTAAACTAATAGAATTAACAAATACACTACTCACGACGTTATCCACAGATTACCATATAAAATAATTAGCATAGGTACTGTTAATAATAACAATAAGCGAATATTGCTATATATACTAATAATATAGCTAAAGAGTTTGTATGTTTGAACGCACTAATCTCTGGAACTACCAGTCGGATTTGAAAAATTCTTATTGCATTTGATAGCTCAATTCTTGTGAAAGGCTATTTAACATCACGATAGGATCCTTAGGAGACGAGCAAAAAGAGCAAAAAGTAGATCGAAGTAATAGCGTGAGCAGGCGATGTGATGCGACGGGGTGGGTCGGAGAACAAGAGAAATTTCACGAGGACGAAGTCGTGGGTAGAGGCTAGTATATATAAGTATGTATACGAACAAATACGTCAGAAGTCATCATTCAGTGCTGCCATGTTTATTATACGTGAAAATTTCTAGTGAATATTCTGAGAAGTTTGCAGTTTCTACTAAAACAACTTATAAAATATAATATCACGCGTGTGGTCCCCGAAAGGGATAAGTAATGGTACACACTGCACCCCTTATTAAGCAAGTTTCAACATTAGGTTAAGTGATGGTCGTGCCGTGATTATGTTAAATGGTTATTAATGGATCACACACATGGTGCGCTGATGTATTGCTCTAAATTAGTTACACTGTGACGTAACAAGCTACAGGACTGATGTGCGTCGATTATACTGGGGTCTAGTACAGATTTAATTGAATTTTGGGTAGCTGGTATTTAAGTTTAGATCTGTAATGCGTTTCTGTTTATTTTGAAAGGCCACTAAGTAACACTATTTAATGTGATATACAGGATGTAACGGACTACCCTCCGCAGAGTATCAGTGCATTCAGCTCCTTATTTTGAATTTTCTAAAAAAAACCACCGGATTTCTCAGGAAAAATTTTATTTTTTTATCAATGACTATTCCTTTTATTTCAATGTAAAATTACATTCTCTGTACGCACATACATGCACATTTTATGAAAATAAAACAGCTAAAATCCAAAAAAAATCAGCAATGGATGTTGATATAGGTACTCTAATGAACGACACGTGTAAACAGCTGTTCACTTTCTGCCTAGCTACAGAGTTCATCAAACTCACCGCATACCTATTACCTGCGCCCTCCCAACCAGTAACAAACGCTCCGATTTGTGCACTAAAACACAAACAGATCAGGTTTATTGGATTGAATACTACAAAATTTTTAGGCCTAACAGTCGACAGAAACTTAAATTGGAAAGCACATATTGAGGCCATTAAAGGCAAGAAAGAGGTGGGAGCTCTGTTAGGCAAAAGAATAAGTAGTGATGCATATGCGTTATGTAAATTATCACGAACTCTAAATATAGAAGCGCTATTAACGGCCTACTATGGTTTAGTTGAATCCGTCATTAGATATGGTGTTATCTTCTGGGGTAACAACTACCGACAGCTGTAAAAATTATTTCACTAAATATCAAATATTAACATTACCTTCACTTTATATATTATAAATAGCATTGTTCGTAAAAACAAATCCACATTGGCTTCCTCGTATGGCAGACAAGTTTCCAATAAATAGACGTGATGATAGCATACTAAACACTTTTGAAAAAAAAAACGGGCACTTTAGATTTTTCTCTCTACTTCAATGAAGAAGAAAAAGAAAGAGGTTTTATTAATTTGATGATATATTGGAATGTTATTTGAAGCATCCTGGCATGATTCTTTACGTTCCAAATTTAAATTTTAAAATTTTAAATTTTAAAAAGAAAATTAATGATTATTGTGGATAATTGTAAAATCTAATGGCGCGAATTGTTGAAAGATTTATTTACTGATTTTAAAACGTTTAGGATATTTTCTGCAAATTAAACAATTTAATCTTTCTTTTTACATTAAATACCACTTTTTGATATGAGTGATAAAGCGATAAGGGCCGGTAAAATTATAGCCCTACTTGAAGAAGGTTGTTCGCAAACTTACCTGTCTCAGCGGCTAAATGTGAGTCGTTCAACTGTCCAGAGGACTTGACAACGGTATCAAGAGACCGGTTCGGTCAAAAGAAGACCCGGTTCGGGAAGAAAACGATGCACAGAACCAAGAGATGATAGCTTTTTGGTGAGTCAGGCGTTACGGAATCGTAAGGCGTCAAGTTTGGACCTGAAGAAGAGCCTTGAAGAAATAAGAGGAGTAGAAGGAAGCTTGTGGACGGTCAGGAGGAGGCTTTTGGCTGCCGATATCAGGAGGCGTATTCTGAATTCACCCTCTCAGTCGGCTGTCCCTTACACCCTGTATATTGATGAGCAAACGTCGTATTCGTGCACTCTCGTCATTAAAGGCTTGACGCAAGTTCCGATGATCCGATGATCACGAACACTGATATTGTTCACACCAGATGGTTCACTTTTGGTAAACTAAAATTGAAGTGGTCTTCAATTTTAGTTTACCAATATAATTATATATTTTTATTGCGAACAGTACGGTATCAATATTTATGAATTACAATGTTTGTGAGAATAAGTATTTGGCGTGTCATAATGTTAGGGCCGGCTGGCTACTTGTTATGAATGATTCAAAAATCAAAAAATTTAAGTAAAAATATTCAATATTTTTTTTTAAACTAGCTTTTATTGAACTAAAAGTACTTAATAAAACTTACGTAATCATAGAACTTTCAATATCTCTTAAAAGCTTGAGACGTGAACGTCCTTCTTACACTTAAAGATAAGCCTCAAGCTTTTAAGGAAATATTAAAGTTCTATGTTTACGTAAGTTTTATTTCGTACTTTTATTTTATTTGAAAAAAAAAAAACGATATTACATTTACAAATAACACTTATCAGTAAGGTATAAAACAAAATCAATGTAATAACCACAACAGTTTCCACATATTAACAAAGATGTTTGCTATGACGAGGACTCATCGGTAAGCTTTCACATTTAACGAAACATTTTATATCATTACGAAATAACAAACTAATTATTTACCACGACATATCTAAGTTGTTCAGAATATTAATAAATTTACTTCGAAAAGTATTTTGGTTTAGCATAAATATATCAATATCTATGAAAATCATTGAGTACATTTGCGTGAGACGCTGAAGGGGTGCACGTTTACTTGCATTGGTCCGGTATGGTATGATGCCTGATCAAACAATCGGTAATCGCGCACTCTACGACCACAGTCTATAAATCATACAGTCGTCCAACGAAGACGTCTAGACAGGGCAATCGTGCGGGAGGCCTTGAGAAATACCGGACGACATCCCATTAATCACGACTATCAGATTGCGGTACAATGTGGAACAGGACAATTGACATTTCTTTAAACCACGTAAAGATTATTATGTTCTTTACCCGTATACAAAAAAAATCAGTCAAATCCAATAAATACTTTAGCCACAGGATATTATTTTTCATTTTCAAATGTTTCAACATGATGTAGATCTGCATGCGTAATCAAAATCAAAAGTCATTTATTCAAACTAGGCTGAGTATCAGCACTTTTGAACGTCAAAATTACATAAGACCCCCAAAACGCCCGCCCTTCACCACTTCCTAATGCTTTAGCTGGGGAGAAGAAGTGGCGCAACAAACTCTCCAGCAGCACAGCTGTCTGTCCAGTTAAAAAAAATTGCATCTATACAACACTGCGCATAATAATTTAGGTACATTACGCAACACAAAACATTAAATTAAATTATTTGCTATAAGTAAGCTAGTAATAGGTAAACATTGTAAGGTCAAGAACCTGCACAAAACGTATGATTCTATTCTCTGCGTCTCAATATGCTTGAAAGACAAAGAAAGGTGTCATACGATTCCACTCTGACGCACCCCGCCCAGTCTCACAGGATCCTACAATTAGAAAAAAAAATTACTTACGCAAAATATGCATTAGTGGTGCATAGACAATTGCGAGTGTGCATGTGAGCGGAATTTTTCGGCAAAAGATCTAGGGACTCTTGCTAAGTAGGTCAGTCAGTGCATAGCTGTGCTCTTTGAGGAGAGCACGCGCATATGTTTTTCTATCACGAGGCAAGCCGCGCGCGCATTGTCGTGATTTTATAAAAATTTGGGGCCGTAAAAATCGAGGTGAACACTGTAAAAAATTAAAATAATTAATGCCTTCGACAAACATAAAAGAATGGCAGTTGGGGAATTGTTAAGACGAGTCCGTGAAAATTATAAGACGACGTCGCTTACTGCATTATGAACAGTGATGGACACTTTGAAAATTTAAAAAAAAATGACTGTATTTATGATGTAAATTCTGATTGTGATTTGATATTATGTGATGTGATAAATAATCAGTGATCTTAATTAACAACGAGCAACTTAGTTTGTGTCGTTTGCATTGTTGTTCTCCGACCAAAGTACCTAATTACCTACGCCCCGCACCGCCGCCGGCACCCCACGCCGCGCCACGCAACAGGCCAGTGACTTTTCATAGATAAATCGTGTTAACTTTTTATGCAGTTGATTCTGTTTTTATTTTGTTTGAAAATTGCAATTATTTAATTTTCCATTAACTAATAAACTTCGTGTTTTAAAATGTTTCGATGGACTAGTACTGTGCTCGTTTTAATTTAATGTCGTACATCCAGATATACATTGTATATGAGCAAAGCTCCGCAAAAGATTGCCACTAATTCCATTGAACGCTATTTTATTGAGAAGGATTTCATGGTCCACTCTACCAAATGCCTTCTAAAAAATCTTGTATATACAGCATCCACCTGAGCTCCCTTGTCGATACTATGGAATAAGGAATTAGAGTAAATTGCTAAGTTCGTCATGGTGGCTTTTTGTTTTACAAGTTATGGATGAAAGGGTAGATGGCATTATGAACAAGCTTCTCGAAAAGTTTTGATGTTGCACTGATAATAGATATTGGACGGTAATTTGTGACGTCATGTTTTGAACCACTTTTATGGATTGGGACAATGTAGGCGCACTTCCAAATGTCTGGAAAGAAACCCTCAGCACTTGTTAAATACAATTTGTAATGGTTCACATTCAGCAGTGCGCTTAAGAAACACTGTTGGTAGTGCATCTGGTCCTGGACTCTTGGAAGGGTCTAGGTTTTTTAATTCTCTTTTAATAACATTTACGTCAAAATAGATATGGTGTGATAAATCACACAGATCTGAATAATTATTTGGTGGTGACTATTTTAGTTCAATAAAAACTTGTTTTTAAAAAGATTTTTAGTTATTTTTTTTTTTCGTATTCTTCTCAGCAAACCCTTTCATTTGATACCCATATCATGGGATTGCATAAAAAATAATTAGTCCGCCGTCTTGGGCCGTCCGCCATATTGGATTTAGAATGATGTCACTTAGCTTACCATGCATTGTCATCCAAACTAAACGTGTTAGTTAGGTCCGGTTTTTTGATCCGTAGTTAACTCAACCAGTGGTTAAACATAGTAACTAATGGTTGAATTTTGGCTAAATGTGAAAGGCTAAACATGAATGAGTTATGCCATTAATTACTATTTTTTAATATGAATGAGCTAACATGATTTTAACTACGGATCACCAAACCGGCCCTAAGTATGCAAAATTTTATCAGTTTCAAATTCTCTTCAAAATCTTCAAATTCAATTCAAATTTTGTCAGTAACATTTATTGGGTTGGCTAATAAGTAATGAGCGACATACAACTATTTTATTTGTATTTATTTATTCAATGAATAATTGTTAATCATTAATAATATATTCACCGTCGTTTTCTACTACCATTCGCCATCGATCTGGCAAAGAGTGAATGGCGTCCGCATAGAACTTCGTTGGTTTTGAATTGAAGAAGTCATCTATGTATTGTTTCAAGTGTGGTTCATCGTCAAAGCTTTTTTCCCGTAAATTATTACTAAGTGATCGGAACAAGCTGAAATCAGTTGGTGCTAAGTCCGGCGAATATGGAGGGTGGGGTATTATTTCCCAATTAAGCTCCAATAGTTTTAGTCTGGTACTCTTAGCAATATGCGGCCGGGCATTGTCGTGCAGGAAAAATATTTTGTCGTGTTGTGGACGTTTGCGATGGATGTCAAGCTTCAGTTTTTTGAGTTGATCACAATATACTGTTGCTGTAATCGTAGTATTAGTAGGAATGAATTCCCAGCTTATTACTCGATGTATATCCTACCAGACAGAAAGCATTACCTTGCGAGGATGAAGATCAAATTTTGACGTTGGTTTTCCCTGTTTTTTACATCCCAGCCACTGGCGCTTGCGTGTGTGATTAACATAGAGAACCCACTATTAATCTCCAGTGACAAGATGATCTAACCAATTAAATGTGCGGCGGAAAGATAAAAGTTGTACACAAATCTCAGCTCGGTAGGTCAGCTGATCTTTACTTAATTGATGGGGTACCCAAACACTATATTTGTAAGTCTTTCCCAAACCATGTAAATTATTTTCTATGGTGCCATGAGAGCACTCAAGCTTAACAGCCAAATCGCGTGTAGTTCTTCGAGGACCTTCTTCGATTAATAGTTTTAATTTATCGATATCTATTTCCACGGGGCGCCCAGACCTTGGTTAATCGGTTAAGGAAAAATCGTTATTGCGGAACCGTTGGAACCAGCGCTTTGCTGTTGCTTCGGAGACTGCATCGTGAGCTATCCTTTGACATATATTACGCGTAGCTTCTGCAGCAGAATGCCCAGATTGAAACTCATATAATAAACAATGTCGTACGTGGGTTTTAATATCACTCATTTCTTTGTGAACTTTAACGCACTAACAGCCAAAATATCAATAACGCGCATGAGCGCGACTCGCTATTTATATACCCTCTGCTACAGAACGTTCTCGAACCTTTCCGAAAATTCTAGAAATTATAAACTAAAACGCTCATTACTTATTAGCCAACCCGATAGTTGCAAGATTTGAGGCTGCCATATGTAACATACAAACATTGCAAAAGCTTTTATAATATTTTTACTTCACATAAACGAACATGGACACTTATGTCAGAAACTAGGTGCACGGTTCCAATTGGTCGTTTCCTATCGAGAAGAGCCGGCAAGAAACTCCACGGTGACTGTTTTAATAATCATTGGCTTTTACAGTGTTTTCAAATAACGGTGGTAAAAGGTATGGGAGGACAGTGTAGGCCTTTCAACAAGTACCTACCAGGTACATAACAAAATAGAAAATGGATTGATTGAACGGAAAGGCAATCAAAAAGCAGTATTTTTAAGTAGATGAGTCAGCAAAGATAATAAAAAACTAACATCCTTGAGGCTATTTTCAGAACCATCCTCTTTCTATTTATTTCCAGGAAAAATGTTCCTAACTTATATTATCTGACTTCAAACGCAAAGTTCTCGATAGCCCTGTTGACCACTCGACCGCCGATATTGCCTACAATGAAATATTCTCGGAAAAACGGGTTCAGAGAGACCACAATAAATAAGTATTAAAGGATGACTTCTAAACGAGTGACTTTTTTATTTTTTTATTCGAGATGGGTTTGCTCTTGACTCTAGTCTAGGTCAGAGGTGACAGAGACAAAGTCGACGATATGGAGTGAGCTTACCCAGAAGAAGCCTGTTCACTCTCACTTTGAAGAGATTAGGGTTGTATGCGCTCGGAAACTCAGACGCAGGTAGTGAGTTCCACTCTTTTGCTGTGCGCATTATAAAAGACATTTGGAAACGCTTAGTGCGAATTGGTGGAATATCAACCAGGTAACTGGTAACTGGCAGTGCGTCTAGATGTCCGATGGTAGAAGGGGGCCGGTGGAATTCGGTCGTGGAGTTCTTGGGCACACTCACCGAAGTACAATCTGTAGAAGACCGACAAGCAGCCAACCTTGCGGTGATGAGCCAAGATGTGAAGCTTGGCATCCACCAGTTCTACGTCACCAATAAGCCTCTTAGCCCTACGTTCCACCGAGTCAAGCGCGGTTAGTTGGTACTTAGCATACAATACTCCATGCAGGATCGGACTTGCGCTTTGTAAAGCGTTAAAAGCTGTCCAGGCGTTAAGTATCGCTTCACAGGCCAGATGGCGTGGTTGGTTAAGATACCACCTGCCATGCCGCTGGTCGTGGGTTCGATTCCCATCCAGGACAAACATTTGTGTGCATGAACATGTCTGTTTGTCCTGAGTCTGGGTGTAATTATCTATATAAGTATGTATTTACAAAAAAAAAAGTAGTGTATGTAGTTTATCAGTTATCTGGTTTCCATAGTACAAGCTCTGCTTAGTTTGGGATCAGATGATCGTGTGTGAACAATGTCCTAGGATATTATTATTATTATTACCCTATTTAGGATGCCCAGCTTCTTGGCCGCTGTTTGGGCTTTGTACTCGATGGTGGCGCCAAAGTTGAGACCAGATGTCAACTCCATGCCTAGGAGCTCAAGCCGATCATTTACAGGAACAGATGTACCCCGAAAAGTAGGAGATTGGGCGAAACGACTCCTTTTAGCGGTAAAAAGACATGCCTGTGTTTTGGTGGAGTTAAAAGAGACCCGATTATCATAGAGACAAGGCTTAAGGTCAAATATGTCCGCTCTACCATGGCCTCTCTCAAAAAACGAACTTCGGCCCCGCTGGTTTTTGCGCTGATCAAGTATCTCTCTGAAACTGTACTGCCATCTGTGTACCCAACAATACCAGGCTGCATCAGGTCATTGAGGAACTCCGGCATCAATAGCCATAAGGTCAGAGGAGCAGCCGTCAACGACTACTCTGATCGACCGTTCACTATGGAAATCTGATATCCAACTACAAAAATCAGCTGGGATGCCATAGACAGGTAGCTTGCTGAGCAGAGCAGCGTGCCAAACCCTGTCAAAGGCCTTCGAGATGTCAAGCGATACAGCAAGTGCTTCGCCGTGTTTCTCGATGGCTTCGCCACAACAGTGCGTGACATATACACGAAGATCGCCAGTTGACCGTCCCCGGCGAAAGCCATATTGACGGTCACCGAGGAGATCATTGTCTTCAAGGTAGGTAAGCAACGTATGGTTCAGTACCCTTTCCATAACTCTAAACCAACATGTAGAAAATATTGTAAATAAAGCCTTCAAGATGTAAGATTTCGTTATGAGATCGTCCACTGAGTTCAAGCGGGTCTCCACGTACCTTTACATACGTAAAGGTATGTGGAGACCCGCTTGAACTCAGTGGACGAGGGTATATAAGACCCTCGTCCACTGAGTTCAAGCGCGTAAGACCCTTGTACGATCACAATTAGAATAGGCCGTCCCTATCTGGAACCCGTTTTACCAGAAATACATAGACGAGATTGAAAAAGTCCAGCGTAAGTTTCTACGAACCATGCATTACAGATGCCACAAAACGTATTCACAATTATTAGATAAATATAAGCAGGTCAACCTACAATCTAGACGTAAGTATCTAGAAGCTTCTGTAGTGTATGACATGGTGATTTTGATTGTGTCGATCTCACGAGCAATCTATGTTATGTAGTTCCACGCACTGTTAATAAACGTAGTATCCGTGCAGGTACCCTATTTGCTGTCAATACCTGTCGAACTAATTCTGGTTTGCGCTGCCCTATCCGTCGAATGGTTGAATCTTATAATTGTAATTTTGTTAATATTGATATTTTTGTATGCTCAAAATCTAAATTTAAATGTGATGTTATGAAAATTATTATTAACCAATAATGCTATAAGGAATGTAATCTAGTCTAGATTTTATTACTTATTCATTTGTTTTTAGTGTTATTACTCTGTTTGCCAAGCAATCAATTAGAATTTTTATTTTGCATGATGTACTTAATTATTATTAATAATTATGATGTAATTATTTGTTACCAATTTAGTGGCATTCATTACCATATTTCCTTTTGTTAATGTGCGGATAATGTAGTGGGCTGCAATATTGTTTATATTTTGTATTATCTTTTCTCTGTTTTCTCTTTTTTCTATATTTTGTATTATTGTCCCTGAATAAATAAAATAAAAATAAAATAACCTTGCACAGAATGGAAGTAGTGGCGATCGGACGGTAATGGGCAGGGTCTGCACGGTCGCCCTTTTTGGGCACTGGTTGTACATTTGCAAGCTTCCAGGATTTCGACACCGTTCTTTTATCAAGAGAGAGGCGAAACAAACGTGTCAACACAGGAGACAGTTCAGGCGCACATTGCTACAACACTTTCGCTGGAATGCCGTCAGGCCCGCTGGCCTTGTTCACGTCTAGACTGCACAATACTCTTCGGACCGCTTTAAGTGAACTGAGATCTCCGGCATCGAGGAGTCACTATGAGGTACATTAGGTGGTTGCTTGGAGCCAGCGTCCAGACGTAAATTGCTTGCAAAGAGAGATGCAAATAAATTTGCTTTCTCACTTGCAGAGTGAGCCAGCGACCCATCAAGTTTCATCATTGGAGGTAAAGTGGGACGACAGAAATTCGTTTCAGCCGCTTTAGACAGGGATCAGAACTGTTTACGACCCGGAGGGTGCGAAGCCAGCCTGGCCCCAATACGTCCGACATGGTCAAAACGTGCCCAACGTAAAACCCGCTTGCAGAACTTGGCGGCAGAATTAAAGGCTCTCTACTTCACGCGAACCCTACGCGCTCTAACTTTGCGGTCGCGGGCCTTGACCCAGGCTTGGTAGGCAGACTCTTTTCGTGCCTCAGCGTGGGCGCATTCTGCATTATAACCATTTGTGACCGAGCGGGATGTCGGAGAATGGAATAAAACACTCCATTCGCTTCTGAATCACGTCCGCAACCACGTCAGCACAGCACGAGGGGTCACCCGAGGAAAAACACACTTGCCGCCATGGATAAGATGCAAAAAAGTGCCGCATCTCATCCCAGTCTGTTGTCTCATATTGCCATGCCTCGTGCCTCTAGGACTCTCATCTGGAGGAGAGCAGGTCGATAAGGATTTCACCAGACAGTGGTCAGACGTTCCCAGCGGACCAGCGTAATGACTGCCCGGATCAGATGCCAGCAGAAGGTCCAGACAATTGGATGTATGGCCGTCAACATCCGGTACCCGCGTTGCCACATTCACCATCTGGGTTAGATCTAGCGTTATAGCAAACTTGCACGCCTCCAACCCAGCGTAATCAGTTTTCTGGTACGGGAACAACTACACTTTATGATATACGTTAAAGTCCCCCAGGAAAATGAGCTTCGCTGTTCCGTTGCTGGGCTACGTCAGTCGACTCTACGAGGAAATTAAAGAGTGCTTTTGTCTTCTGGTTACCGCTGTGCGTCTGTGCGTCGACTTCTTTAAATATAATTGGCTTTTGTTCACAGGATTACCTAGCTAGATAATGTTTTTGAAGAGTTTAGTTATAATTAAAGTAATTATTTAATTTATAATTGAAACTTGTAAACCGTTTTTCCAGGAGCACAAAATTCTAACTCTCCCAAGCCTATATATTTATGAGGTCTCAATGTTGTTAAGTTCAATCAAAACTTTTTATACTGGCCTCAGAAGTCAATACTAGCCAACAACGTGACGCATGTCACCTCTGTGTGCGCAGAACCTACGTATAATACCGCTTTAATCCACAAAAGTGTGTTTCGCATGGCTCCTATTATTTTCAATAAATTACCTAGAGAAATAAGGGCAATGACTACTGCCTTATTTAAGAACAATCTAAAGATTCTAAGTTAATAAATGTTACTATAACTTGACCGACTACTTCCAAACTCAAGACCTAACAGTTAATAGAACAATTATGCAAGTATCTTTAAATAATTAATCTGTTAATTTATAGTAGTACCAGGAATGACATTACAATTATTTCATTATTGTTTTTTTGACATATCTCAGGACCCTGTGGTCCCGGACCTTTGGAAGGCGTACGAGGGGCCGAAGCCAACTCGCAGAGTCCCCTTAAACAATTTTAAATGATGAGGAGGCACCAACCCGATTATCCCTATATGCACTATGCAAGTGCACCCAAAGACAACCCCCGGTTGGCGCAGGACTATTGCAGAACAATATCAATCTGCCTAGCCTTTTCCCAACTATGTAGGGGTCGGCTTCCAGTCTAACCGGATGCAGCTGAATATCAGTATTTTACATGGAGCGACTGCCCATCTGACCTCCACAACCCAGTTATTGGGTAATACGATACCCCTTGGTAAGACTGGTTGTCAGGCTTTCGGGCTTCTGACGACCCGTAACGACTGCCAAAGATCCACGAATGACAGCCCAACGGGTTAACGTGCTTTCCGAGGCACGGAGGAGTCTCGGTATGTACAGATGGTCACCCATCTGCGGACCAACCCCGGCAAGCGTTGCTTAACCTGATGGTTCGACCCTTGCAGCTGTTATTATTTAGCCACGAGCTATGGAAACAAAACATATTGGGCTATGGGTTTGGGTGGCTAAAGGGGATTAGGTAACTTGAACTATGGAAAAACTATGTCCTCTGCCTGACCAATGTTATATAATTAATTATACACGGATAATATGGCAGGGGGTGACTTGCACACTCAATAATGGGCCCCCGGAAACGGACGCTAGCACATAGTGACGTAGCGACCACGGGGTATTACTTCCTGAGGTGCTTGAGGAGTGGAGAGGTATTCCACGGCTATCAGGACAATCCCGGAAGTATGGTCAAGATTCCTACCAGCGCCTTACTGGAATACAGTCCTTCCTCCGAGCACGTTTACTCTTACGAATCTCCACTCAAGCCGGCCAATAAAGGCAAGAAAGAGGTGGGAGCTCTGTTCCTCGTCAGTGTTCATTCCAGCCGGCCAATAAAGGCTAGCCAGGGGGGGTGAAAGCAAGACTTCTCCCGAGAAATAGGGTCCGTGGGGTCGCTACTGCCCAACAGCGCGCCACATGCTGCTCTGCGGGTTTATGCATCTCTCTTGGTCTGGCTGCTCACACTAGACTTATTCGGCAAACTCCACCGGCACAGACCTAGAGTTCAGGAGCGTGCAAGCCGCACCACGACGTCAACGTAGAGATACGGCAGTAGGGTTGAAATTGTTATTATTATTAATGAGTATTAATATAATTTTAAGAAGGACATTAATTTAATATCTTCTAATATTTTTATCTAATTTTATATAATAGGTTGGGGAAAAAGTTTCGTCGCATTTTTTAAGAAAATTCAAAACATTTTTTTAATATAGTTTATTTACATTTAACTAAAGTATGTAGGTACCATTTTGTTCGATAACTTTTTGCCATCTTGTAGGTAGGGACATGATCCCATTTCTATAGAAATTTTGGGACTTCTGGTCAAAATACCGCGACAAGTGGTTTTGGCAGTCCTCTCGTGATGTTAACCTGACACTGCCTAAAGAATTCTGAAGAGACCGAAACAGGTGGAAATCTGAAGGTGCAAGGTCAGGACTATACGGCGGATGCATTAACACCTCCCAGCCAAACTCTCTTAATTTTTGCTGAGTGGCTAAAGATGTGTGAGGTCTAGCGTTATCATGATGAAAAGCTACACCCCTTCTGTTGATTAATTCCGGCCGCTTTCTCTCAACTTCTTGCTTTAATCTCATCAGTTGTTCGTAGTAGAGTTCAGAATCGATGGTCATGCCTGGTGGTAACAGCTCATAATGAATAATGCCCTTCCAATCCCACCACACACACAGCATCACCTTGTTGCGAGTTAACCCGGGTTTCGCCACAGTCTGTGAAGCCTGACCGGCCTTTGACCACGTTCTTGTCATACGTGATCCACTTTTCATCACCAGTTATCAGCTTCTTCAAAAATGGTTCGGTTTCATTACGTAGTAATAAAGAATCACAAATGAGTACACGGTTCATTAGGTTTCTTTGAGTGAGCTCGTGAGGTACCCAAATGTCGAGCTTTTTGTGTACCCAGTTTTTTTCAAATGCGCCAAAACTGTTTTGTGGTTAATTTCCAGTTCTTCAGCTACGTCGTAACTACTGATATATATATATATATATCTTGCTCCACTTTTTCAAAAATAGCATCCATTTTATCCGTAATAGGGCGACCAGAGCGACGTGTATCTTTGACATCAAAATTTCCGGATTGAAAACCCTTAAACCAAATTTGTTCTACTCTCACAGACACTACACTAGGTCCTTAAACATCGCAAATTTTTTTCGCGGCTTGCGTTGCTTTTTTACCTTTTTTGTAGTAAAATTTTAAAATGTATCGAATTTCTTCATTAGATTCACTCATCTTGACGGTACGAAAAACAAATGAAAACCACACATTTTCCTAATTTGAATTTGGAATTATGTTCTTTAAAATTTAAACTTTTAATGATACCAAAACCAGCCAGATACAAATAGTATAGCCAAAGAGTTTATATAGCCAAACAAGTTCATACATACTATAATGCGAAAAGACTTTTTCCCCAACCTAATATTTCAAAGCCAATCTTGATTTTGATAAATCATGATTGTATACATTTTGCATGCCTTACTGTAGAATCACTTGAAACATGTACATCTTCCTTGATCTTGCAAAGGCATTTGACACAGTTTCAACTGATCTGCTCCTCAATAAACTAGAATGTATAGGAATAAGAGGAATTTACCACGAATGGTTTAAAAGCTATCTGACAAACCGTAAACAGTACACAAAAGTAAGCTCTTTCACTAGTGATCAACTCCCAATTAACTTCGGAGTTCCACAGGGCAGTGTACTTGGTCCCACGCTTTTCATTGTCTATATTAACGACATACTAAACCTATCTGTGAATAATGCTGACATTATAACTTATGCAGATGATACTGCCATCATAGAATACCATATGCACACTTATTGAATCTTTATAATTTTCAAAGCTTGGAGTCTAGAAGCAGCTTGCTTATGGCCTTGATGCTTCACGGTCTCTGCAATAACAGGTTCGATTGCACTGATATTACTAATGGGTTGTGTTACATTGTACCTAGAACTGTAATGCGTCGGGGGGCGCGCGTGCAACAGCTGTTCCACACTGCAAGGTGCAGGACTCACGCTGGTGCGCGAGCGCCTCTCCGGCGCATCGTAGATACGTATAACACACACTTTATCGAATTGGATATTTTCGCGCTTACTAACGTAAAGTTTAAAAGATTTAAAAGATTTTTAAGAATGTTTAAAATAGTTACTTTTGTCATCTAATATGATTGTCTAAATACTAACGACTACTTATATACTTTTTCTGTAATATTAGCGCACGTTTTAATTTAATTGTATAATTGTTTGTTACTATTATTTCGCGGACATTTTTGTGGGTTACATGTTTATCTAGTTTTTAAAATTCTCTGGCATACCTTATATGTAATGTGTAACTGTTTTATGTCCCAATAAAGTAAAATAAAATAAAATATTTCACGGGAAAACGTGGGAGCATGTACACTGTGTAGCAGACGAGGGATTGTCACTAATCGCGAATAACCTGGACAGAAATCTCCTAACATTGAATGGTAGTAAAACAAAATATATTGCTTTCTCCAAGACCGCCGCTTCAAAACCTCCGGCACACCTAAAACTCAAATTGCATCACTGCTTCTCTAGCATTCCCACTTTCCCTTGTGACTGTCCTCCTCTTGATCGTACCACTTCCAAAAAATACCTCGGCATTCTTATCGATAACCACCTAACATTTAAGCAACATATATCCAACCTTTCTGGCCGAATAAGAAAACTCATTCACACCATGCGTAGACTACGAGACTGTCTACCCACAGACACTCTAAAACAAGTTTACCTAGCGCTAAGCCAATCCATAAATCAGTACTGCATCAGCGTGTGGGGTAGTGCTGGAAAGACCAACTTGATTGAAGTAGAACGAGCACAGAGAGCGCTTCTTAAAGTAACATTTAAGAAGCCCTACCGGTTCTCTACTGACTTACTCTATCATGAAACGAGAGTTCTCAGAGTCCGCCAGCTTTTCATTCTTTCTGCCTGCACCAAAACTCACAAAACTATTAAAAACAGACCCGACTACACATCAATCATAAGCAAAAGAAACTATAGAATCCCAACACCTGACAACAGCTCATTGCTAGGTAGACGCTCCCCAACTTACTCTCTTATTAATACTTACAATAAAGTCTGCAAATTCTGCGAAATTAAAAATACCACCTTATTCAGCTGTAAAAAAATTATTAAGCAAATGTTGCAAAACTCCGGCTATGATGACTCGGAATAACTAATATAAATACCCTGACCTGAAACTGAATCAAAAGACGTTTAATGGGAACAAATACGTACAGACACACACACACACACACACACACACACACACACACACACCCTCTCACACACACAAACATACCATACAATACTTGAAATCACCTCTCTAGTCTCCACTCTGGAATCCGTACCCCGAGCCCCAAGATACAGACTAACTGTCTAGTTTGAGGCTCACTGGCAAATATTATTTTGTAAACTAGATATAGGTAATATTTTAAGCTACTCATGTCGTCTCAACTTGTTGTTAACATAAACAAACCTGCTTACTGTATTACCTGGAAAATAAACCATTTTCTATTTAATAACAACGTGTTTTCTGCAAGAATAAATGATTTGATTTGATTTTGATTTTGGCAAGAGTTGAGAATTTCTGACGCCATGCAGCATGCAGCGTTCTTGTGTTCCAGGCCTTCGATACTGGTGAAACTAAGGACTCGTGCTCGTTTTCACTTACACTAGTGTGAGAAAACACAGATTACACACTCGTGAAACATCTTTATTTTTAACTCTCGGTTGCCGTGCGGCGGGCCGTCAATGGGCGAACGTGACGTCACACTGCCTTATCCTAGTACCGCAGTAACCGTTGTTGATAACACTAGGCAAAACAAACAAGACTAGGAAAAATGAATGCCTAATTATTAGCGTGCTGTTGGATTTTCAACGCTCGGCTCAGCTGCTGAAGTTGAATGTCCAACAGCGTGCTTTTATTTAAGTATTCTTTGCGGTTTGCCTAGTGCTAATGAAAACGGGCGTTATTCACTTTTCTGGTGTGTCTCAACTTTCTATTAAGTGATTGTTGGTCTATTTACTTAGTTACATAGGTATGGATTGATACAAAATTTACCTGCCCGACTCAATGGTCTACTGGACGCATGGATGATTGCTGAGCATGGTGTCCTGGGTTCGATTCTTAGTAGCAGCCCGGAGTCTGGATTTGGATTTGGAGTACTGGGGAAAAAACTGTCAGATTTGTTCCGCGTAGATGGCGCTAAGTATGTACCTATTTGTTACTTTCATTCAGCTGTCAATGGAGTTCCTTGCTGAAAACTTTGCCGCGAGATGGTGCTAAGTGTTTTTTTCTTGTCGCCAATCTACAGCCACTCGCTTTGTCTTCAAGATGACTTTGACAAGTCAAATACACAACGCTCTCAAAATGGCTTTGATGGGCAGATACCATACACTTTCACCTAACCCTTCGGTGAATTCACGCATGATGTTGTTAGGTGAACTTATACAAAATTTCCATATAATATTATCCAAACAACAAGGCAGCTGTGAGAAGAATCGCCGGGAGGGGCGCCATTGGAAGACTTTATAGTGACCTTTTTGGTGATGTTCTTCAGAAAGATCAGGTGCATAGTACACGCAATCGGCGTTCGTGTATGACCAGACGTATGAACGTAAACGACGCAAAAGGAGTATGTAAGGATAACGATCCTTCAGGTGGCGTTCTGTAGTTTTTACCTACCCCCATAGGAAGAAGGCGTGAGTATAATAGGTGAACGAAGCAGAAGCCTGTGGCATACCTAGTTTTTTTTTTTAATTAAAAATATTGAAATTCAACTCATGCGCAGAGGGTGCGTAGTGCGTATGTTTTGAATTTTGAAATTTTTTAAAGTTTTTTCAAAATTTCTGTTTTTATTGTTGTAGTTTACTTCAAAAGTACTTAGTGTTTATTGATAAAGTAATTTCTGTCTAAGCTATTGAAAAAACAAAAAGACCAGGTAGGCCATAGGCTTCTACTCCGTTCACCTATTGTACCCTATTTTTTTCAACACGGTAAAAAATCATCCCGTATACGTATGTATCTATATTTCGGCAAATAAAGGAATCACAATAGGGAAGTATTGGTGCGTATAAACAAGTGACTTCTTCAAATAATTGCTTCGAACTTATTCGGGAAATATGAGGAAGTTGTGATATTATTTTTTAATGAGCAATTCAGGATTTTGTCGGTGCTGGATGCCATTTCCTGTTCATAAAAATGTATTTGGTATCTACAAAAATTTGTAACTAAATACTGCGCCTAATATTGTAATTCCAAATCAAGTCCGACAATTTTATTAAATGTACGAGTATGTAGCTTTCCGAGTTAGGTACCTTTTTTCAGGAATCCGGAATTTCTCTTAACTTGTTAATTTGGAAAGTTCACCCGTTGAAATTGATTGGCAATCATATATAATACAGAGAAACACGTAATTGCCTAATAGGGACGTAATAGGGACATATGTATACAGGATGTGACGTAATTAATGGATAACCCTGTACCTGAGGGTGGGGGACCTCGAGCCCTATAATATTAAAAAAAATGTCAAATCCCGTAATCCCAGCCCATCGAGGCATGCGGAACTTTTTTTTATATAAAAAAAATGCTACCTTTGGTCACTTCCTCGGCCACCGTGTTCACAAATGAAGAATTTTTCACTATCTTTTTCCTGCATAATATTTTTAAATAAACGTGCTATAAAATGTGTATTATAGTTTTAGAGTAACTCATGTTTTTTTTTTTAAATCTTAAAGTGAAAAAATTTTATTTCTGTAAAAAAAAATCTCTGTATCTAAAAAAGATATGAAATATTGATATACTTACCATTTTGGAATCTGCATTAAGGGGACAACTTTTAAAAATATGGGCAGCTAGGTTTCCATACATTTTTTTTACACCAGACGAACTCAAACTTAGGAAAAAAAATACGGAAACACAACTTTTCACTTTAAAGATAAAAAAAAAACTACATGAAATACTCTAAAACTGTAATACACATCTTATAGCACGTTTATTTAAAATATTATGCAGAAATCAGATTGTGAAAATTCCTTCATTTGTGAACACGGTGGCAGAGGAAGTGACCAAAAGTGGCAATTTAAAAAAAAAAAATTTTTTTTTAAATATTGCGCATGCTCATCGATTCCGGGATTTGACAATTTGTTATATTTTAGGGCTTGCTTGGGGTCCCCCACCCGTAGATACAGAGTTATCCATTAATTACATCACACCCTGTATGTACCATCGGAGAAACGAACACCATGAAAAAAACTCAGCTGTTCCCTACATTTTGACGAGTTATGAGAACATAAATGTAGGGAATAGCTGACTTTTTTTCGCAAATTCAGGTTTAGTCCTATAGTAAAATTTGTTCATAATGATGAGTAGAATGACGCCTTAAAAGGATAACAGTGCTTACACTTACACCCTGTATAGCGACCGAGTGCTGCAAGCAAGAGTAGTTCTTACGGTGTATAGACGTTCGTTTCTCCGATAGTACACTGACCCTAATGGAGATATTCTTCAGAAAGGTTAGGTTCGTAGTAGGTACGCGCAACCTGTGTGCGTGTATGACCAACCGGTCTATTCTGTAAAAGGCTCAACATGAAAACTTATGTGAAGTGTGCTGTCATTCCTCTCATTGACAGCTCACTTCAAGCTCACTTCACTAAGTATTTACGGAGAGATTTATATAGAACAAATCGGCTGATGTGTGAACGTAACCAAAGCAGAAGGAGTATGTAAGAATCGTAACAAGTGGCGTTCTGTTGTTTCTGCCTACCCCCATTGGCAAAAAGGCGTGAGTTTATGTGTGTATCTACAAGAAGTACATACTTACAATAAAATATTGCCTTCACATTCCTTTCCAGTATTCTGAAACCTTACCTGATCCACTTACGGAACAAATCTGTCCGTCACAGTTAACAGGCTCGATTGCAACCCTTTTTATTGTTTTGGGCTCAATAATAAAACCTACTTCCAACCTACTTTGGTTTCAAATACCTATGTGTATGGAAGTAAATAATATTTATATGTAAACTACGAATGGGTAAAATTAAAATAGTTTACAAATGATGATAGGTAAAGCAGAGAAATTAATTTGTTAAGCAAATTCATTACCAACTTAAATTGTCTTTGCCTATATTCAAATCCCAACTGTCATTCTCTGACAGCCCTATGTAATATTAAAATAACAAAATGATATTCTAACTTAAGGGGGAAGCGCCAGAGTAGTCCGCGAAATTAATTTTTTCTTACGTTTTTTGCAATTTACAAGTCAGCACTAATCTGTACGTTGATCACAATATAATTCACGGCCGTAACAAGTACACAAGTACATTTACATAATTATAATCATTAAAGTGATCAGTACAACTCTATAAGACCAGGTAATCCTAATGAATGACTATTTCATGAAATCTTGACATTTGAGGAGTATACTAACTTAAAGACTATTACTGATTCTAATGATTATAATTCTGTAAATACATATTTGTTACAACTTAATACTGACTTGCAAATTCCAAAAAACGTAAGAAAATTGGAATTTTGCGGACTACCCTGACGCTTCCCCTTAGCTAAAACTACTCACAAAGTAAAATATGGCGTCGAAAAATTCATCTGCATCGTCGTCGACTGGTAATGTACCCAAGAGAATGGCGGCATTACCACGTTGTATGGCAATACTTAGCTTTTGGCCTAGGTAATAGCCAGCCCTGTCACGGAAGTGTCAACCAGCCGTTTCGAGATTTCCTTAAAGAGACCATGAGCACTCGGACCCCACGGATCGAGAGTAATTTTTTTTAAATATATATTGCTATTTAATGAAATTATAATTGTTACTTAATTCTAAACTCGCCAAACTTTACGTTTGATGGCGAGAGGCGCTCTTTTACATAACAATGAACCACCTTACGCGCGTACATGCCTGCTACTTATATTATATATTACACTGTTATGGTTTAATCTTATACAATATATTTAGTTGTGTTAGCTATTCTGTATAATGTTATTCAATTTTGTCTTAAGTGATCCTTTACTATATTTTACTTTTTCTCTTAATAAATCTTAATGCAATTGCAATTTGCTTAACAATAAAGTTTCCTGACTGTACATATTTTTTTTATTAATGTGAAAACTAATGCGGCGGATCAGACTGGCTGGTTAGCGTGGCGGTGCTTCGCCATGCCAATAGCGTCGCCTCGCGTTCTTATCTCTGCTCCTCTCTCGCAGAGTTACGAAATTATTTTGTTTTTAAATTAATAGGTAGTTTTTAAATTAAGAATATTTAAAAAATACATATTTAACTCTTTAAAAAAAAGTCTGAATATTTAGTTTTTGATAATGCCATTTTTTTGTTAGTATGCCGTATTTATTTATTTTAATAAACCATCCTTTCATGCATATTTGCTAGGTATACAAAATAATATAATACGAGTAGGTTGGGGAAAAAGTTTCTTCGCATTTTTTAAGAAAATTCAAAACATTTTTTAATATAGTTTATTTACATTTAACTAAAGTATGTAGGTACCATTTTGTTCGATAACTTTTTGACATCTTGTAGGTAGGGACATGATCCCATTGCTGTAGAAATTTTGGGACTTCTGGTCAAAATACCGCGACAAGTGGTTTTGGCAGTCCTCTCGTGATGTTAACCTGACACTGCCTAAAGAATTCTGAAGAGACCGAAACAGGTGGAAATCTGAAGGTGCAAGGTCAGGACTATACTGCGGATGCATTAACACCTCCCAGCCAAACTCTCTTAATTTTTGCTGAGTGGCTAAAGATGTGTGAGGTCTAGCGTTATCATGATGAAAAACCACACCCCTTCTGTTGATTAATTCCGGCCGCTTTCTCTCAACTTCTTGCTTTAATCTCATCAGTTGTTCGCAGTAGAGTTCAGAATCGATGGTCCTGCCTGGTGGTAACAGCTCATAATGAATAATGCCCTTCCAATCCCACCACACACACAGCATCACCTTGTTGCGAGTTAACCCGGGTTTCGCCACAGTCTGTGAAGCCTGACCGGCCTTTGACCACGACCTTTTTCGCACGTTCTTGTCATACGTGATCCACTTTTCATCACCAGTTATCAGCTTCTTCAAAAATGGTTCGGTTTCATTACGTCGTAATAAAGAATCACAAATGAGTACACGGTTCATTAGGTTTCTTTCAGTGAGCTCGTGAGGTACCCAAATGTCGAGCTTTTTTGTGTACCCAGTTTTTTCAAATGCGCCAAAACGGTTTTATGCCGATCTTGCTCCACTTTTTCAAAAATGGCATCCATTTTATCCGTAATAGGGCGACCAGAGCGACGTGCATCTTTGACATCAAAATTTCCGGATTGAAAACGCTTAAACCAAATTTGTGCTACTCTCACAGACTCTACACTAGGTCCATAAACATCGCAAATTCTTTTCGCGGCTTGCGTTGCATTTTTACCTTTTTTGTAGTAAAATTTTAAAATGTATCGAATTTCTTCATTAGATTCACTCATCTTGACGGTACGAAAAACAAATGAAAATCACACATTTTCCTAATTTGAATTTGGAATTTCTTTAAAATTTAAACTTTCAATGATACCAAAACCAGCCAGATACAAATAGTATAGCCAAAGAGATTTTATTACAAGTTCATACATACTATAATGCGAAAAGACTTTTTCCCCAACCTAATAGTTTAGATATTTCTCATCAGCCAGGCCTCCCGCGACGGCTCAATATTTTGCCTAGTTCTTGACGAGATCAATAAACTTGTGCCCGAGTACGTTTAAACTCAAGTCGCAGGAATTGAAAATATGTCGTGTTTCACGAATTTATTAGGTACTAGCAGGCCCGACAGACATTGTCCTTTCAAATTTCAATATATTTGACAAAAATCTTATAGGAAAAACGACGTTCCGTTGTTCCTGAATTAGAAAAAAATCTGGGAAACTTTTCCAATTTTTCTTTCCATAAGAGGCTAATTCGGACTATTACGAACGTTTTAAAACAAAAAATAGCCAAATCGGTCCACTCAAGTTATGCGCTACCACGGAGTACTTTTATACTGAAAGTTAGCAGTAAAAAAAAAACATACTTCGTCTAAGACATGTATGGCTCAAAATGCTCTAAACTTCTAAATGGTGTCCACTATCACCCCCTTAGGGCTTTGCACCCAGCTTCCAAACACCCTATTTAGACATAGATGCCAATGAAACTTCTCGTACTGCGGTGTGTCAGCAACTCGGCACTCCCTATTTCATGTCTATTTCCAAGCAGTGTCGTGAGGTACTTACGTATCTTATAATGTGGGGTGAAACACACCCCATTAAGGGATGAAACGTGACCACACATAGGTACACAACGAATGAGTTCTCAAGAAATAAACAGCATGTCACTTCATAATGAGTTTATTTTACGTTATTATGTACATAAGTCGTTAAGATATGTATTCACAAACTATTATTATTTATTTATTAAGTAGTATTATCAAAATTGTTTCTAAAGTCACAAAATCATTAAAACTTTGACACTATCCTCTTATAAGTAAAAAAAAAAAATTTACTTTTTTAAAACGCAAATTATTTTTCATTTTAATCGACATGGGTATCGAACCCAATCCTTTCGTAGACTTTTTCTACAATACAGGCAATAGTTTTAAAAATCAAAAATATTTACCAATACCTACCTAAGTACTATCGAGGAAATTTATATCTGACCAATTTGAAAACCAAATCCCGTGCTCACGATGACCACATCAAGCTTTACTATAGCGGCCGAGCGCTGCAAGCAAGAATAGTCCTTACGGTGTTATAGATGTAAGTTTCTCCGACAGTACATGAGAGTTTTATTTACATGTTACATTGAGCTTACAAGATACGTCTTATTAAAATGCAATCGTGACTGTTTCTATTATCATCTGTCATATGATGTTAAAATTTCTTAGAAAATAATAAATGCAATACAATACACAATGTTTGACTGTCCATTATAATATTACATTCAAATCAAATTCAAAATTGTTTAGTCTCAAATAGAGAAATAGAATACCTAACCAAAACCAGCAATTTAATTGTTAGATAAGTACCAAAACAATTTTATTCCTTCCAAAAATTATCTAAACTTATTCCAAATAACTATTAATTCGTCAAACAAATCTAAAGTCTTATCCACACTAGGACACTGTTCTATTAGCACATGCTACAGAATGCGACAGCTAAAATACCTCAGATATAGTTCGCGTCACGTAAGTTTGCCGCTCTGAAACCAGGCTTTCCGATGCGCATGGCACAGCGAGCTGCTGTTTTAGTATAGATATTGACTACTGCGCAGTCATTTGTAGCCTACTTCAGAGCGACAAACTTACATGACACGAACTACACGACGTGTGTCAAGTTGCACAACATGTATAACTGCCGACAGTGGCGGTTGGACACTTTTCAACATTATAACCAAGGGCATTAGGAAAAAAGTGGTCGACTGCGATTGTCCGCGGTTGTACTTTATGTTGTGCCCTAGAGCGGAAAAGTTCTTACATATTAGTTATACTATCACGTCTAAACGAATATAAAATGTGGGTTTGCGCAGCAGTCACTCTTTTTGTCAGGGTTTTGTTCCGCCTTCACCCATTTGCCGTGACAGTGCGGGGCGACTAGAGCGTAGAAGCGTGTCGCGTGTCCCGCGACGCCGTGCCCGCTGCAGCGCCATTTTAGATCCCGCCGGAGAGCGGCCGTCTCGCAGAGGACGCAAACCGTAGCGCCTGGGGGAACGGAGACAGATTAGAAATTAAAAGAACACATAATATCACGCCTGTAATCCCGAAGGGTTAGACAAAGGAGTACCTATAGTATAACACCCACATTTAGCCGGTAGTACTATGTAATAGGAGGCGAGCAGGAGCGTGGGGGGGGGGGGTGAAATTAAAAGAAGCTAGAGCTTTAGCTTGGATTAAAAGCCGATTATTCCATCATCTGATAACTTCTGAGGAATTTAATAACAGTTTGATAGCTTTTGTATCGAAAATATATGAAACAGCCGCATTCAGTATTTTTCGGATAAAAAATATTCGACGATGAAAAATCTGCCCTATCGCAGTCCAATGCTGGATACAGGCCTATCCCAGGTTACGCCACGACATATGGCTCTCCACCTTTCTCATCCATTATACCCCAGCCGTAATATACATGGACGGTAATTAACAAAAAATCAAAGGTCATCTCAAAAGGTCACAACTCAAAAGGTTTCTACTGCTTTTAATTAAGCATGTTACTTCATTTTCCTTTTCTAAGAATACTAACCACACCGTCTTTTCATTAATTCAATACTTGAAGCTCAAAATGCACTCAAGAGGGAAACTTTTTACAACCTTTATACAACACAAGCTCCGGAAATTCCAGATTGGTTTCCCACTTTTCAATTTTCTCGTCGTTAACGTTACACAGTAAAAAACGTACCTTCTCTCAACGACTTATAGTCGGAATCCGTGTGGCAGGCCTTCGATACCTTGGTGACCTCGAACTGGGCACAGTATCT
Organism: Dicycla oo; assembly: GCA_948252095.1. NCBI lineage: Eukaryota > Metazoa > Arthropoda > Insecta > Lepidoptera > Noctuidae > Dicycla > Dicycla oo. The sequence goes on along the minus strand of OX411729.1, from coordinate 12,716,596 downwards.
GGACAAAAGAACGTGGAAATGAAACATAAGGGTACAAATAACAGTTATAAAACGTATTCGGAAAAATATCGGTTCGATGCCGTACAGGAAATTAGCCCGCGGATCGTTTTATGCTTATTCTGGGCTCAAATGTATGACAAACGCTTTCGGGTGCCTCGGAAATTGATTCGATATTTCGAAAGATTGAATCCAGACGTACAAACAAATATTCTAGTTATTTTTACATCGGTAAGATTCCTGGTAAAAATCCGAGTAGAAGTAGGTAAGTAGTGATAATTAGTTTTGATTCCTTGGAAAAAAAAAACAATTTTGCTTATTTATTATTTTATTTTACATCAGTATTTCTAGTGAAATTACCACTGAAATGTTCACAATAATTTCCAAGTATCATTATTCGTGGTAAAAATTCGAAAATTATGTACTTAATTAAAGAGAATCCGTTCATAGTTAAAAAAAATGTTCCGTTCGTTGCCTTATAGTTACCGAAACACAAAACAAACCAATGTCTACACAGATAAAACAGAATGCACAAACATAGTTCTAAATGCATTTTCGTTATTTGGTTGGCAGAGCCACAGAGCTACTCATTTCCTGTTGTCATGTCAATAGCTGGAAGATATCGATCCTTTAGTCTTTGTACCGAATTGACCGAGATATCTGAGCCAGTTATTGTTCAACCACAGTGTAGCTGTCTCGTATACAGTTGGACAATGATTGACTGGCAGATCGGAATAAGCAGCTTGAGGTAAGCCGTCTATCTTACTAAGCCAAAGTATTGTATGATATATCTAGTAGTTTAGATATACACGTATACGATAATAGGTATGTAGGTATAGTATTTTTATCTCACATAGTGACACACGCTTTCCTTGTGTTTACCAAGAATAAAATCAAACCTGGCAATCTCCAGTGCGTCGAATTGTTGGAGAAATAGAAAAATGTAATAAAAAATAGCATGACGGTATTATTAATGTAATTTCTAAATATTTACATGAACACTTCTAATGTAGACTGTTAATGACCACTATTCGTAGACATTTTCTTGAAAAGCCTGTCTAATTTTTAGGGTTCCATACCTCAAAAGGAAAAAACGGAACCCTTATAGGATCACTCATGTCTGTCTGCCCATTTGTCACAGCCAATTTGCTCCAAATCTAATCGTGAAATTTGGTACATGTATGTATTTCTGTGACCCAAACTCGGACGAGTAATGTAAATTAATGAATTTTGAATATGGGGGTCAATTTTGGGAAGCAAATAAGAAAATTAAAAAAATATATATTTTGCAAACTGTACCGTGCGATTTAACAAATGAAAGGGTTTACTGTGAGGGTCTCAAATATATATTTACCATTTTAAAAGAAACTGTTTTAAATTCATTTAAGAAAATACACGAAAATTAACCATTCCCACTCCCCTTTATCTCCGAAACTACTGAGTTTAAAATTTTGAAAAAAAAATACAGAAAATACTTTTATACTTACCTATAGATTACAGGAAAACCTATAAGAAGTCTATGGTCTTAAAATAACATGGTATATCTCTCAATATTGTGTGTACAAACATACATTTGCAGTTGGAATGTATGGAGAACATGTTTTTCAACTACAATGTTAAGTTTGTTCTTGGGATAAATTCATCCCAACTACGGAACCCTTCATTGTGCGTGGTTCGACAAGCACTTGACCGGTTTTTTATTATATTTTTCTATTTCCCTAACAATTCTACGCAGTGGCGATTGCCAGGTTTGATTTTATATGACTCAAGTGTACACGCTGGAATGTAATAATAATAATAATAATAATAATAATAATAATCTTTTATTTCTCTCGTAATCACAAACACAGTACAAAGTCAAGGTAACACTTAATAGAGACTGGTGTCTGTTGTAGGTAAAACCTGTATTACAGATCACCAGGCTTACCGCCATCGGACAACTCATGAATGACCTATGACTGTATTAACCTAACATACAGGTTGTACATAATAAAACACTATTACAAATTAATAACAAAAGTGAAGTGTAACTATATGGGAAATTAAAAACTAAAGTAAAAATGGCTTAACGTTTGATTTGGGAATGAGTGAGTGTGTGTGTGTGTGTGTGTGTGTGTGTGTGTGTGTGTGTGTGTGTGTGTGTGTGGGTGTGTGTGTATGGGAGATGGTGTGATGGGTAAGTGTGTGTTAATTGTATATCGTTCCATGCTGGCAAACGTTACCTTAATGGTTTTAATAAACGTTCTGTTGCACTGTAATCAATGCCTTGAAGCCACGAGCAAACTTTTTTCTTGCACTCTGACCTAGAAAGAGGATAAATTAACAGCTGCTTGTTCATTTTATTATATAAATATGGACCCAGGAAACCGTAAAAATTATGTGCGAGACTGAACCCATATCTATTTGTAGTGCAGACATCGGTGGTTCTTCTCTTACCAGATATTGTTTCGGGGTCGTAAGAAAGTTCTGAGTGCTTTTTAGTAACTGTCAGTAGAATAAAAAGTTGTCTAACAGTCAGCACCTTATAGCGCTGATAAAGATCAAACGTAGGGTGTCGTATTGGAAGGAAAGAACTTACTTTTAATACGGCTCTTTGGGCTCTCTCAAGTTTTAGTAGGTGAGTTTTAGCGGCTCCACCCCAAGAAGTTATACAATAAGACAATAGAGATTGACACAATGCGAGATAAACCGTTTTAATTAAGAAAGAGTCAGCAACATGACGAAGAGATTTAAATATATAAATAAGTTTTCGAATTCTAGGAACCAAGGCATCGATGTGGTGTTGGAAATTTAGTTGGTTATCTATTACTATACCTAAATACTTGATGGTGTTTGTGAAGAGGAGTAGCATCAGCGCATAACACACATACTCACACACTTCCGACTTTGCTATCGTCTCAGACTGTACCAAGAGCTCCTACGCTTACACACACATCCACAGCGTGTTTGTACGCTTGATAAACACAAGTAAAGCGCGCGTCTCTTGGTGAGATAAAAATATTGTACAGTTACGAATAAGAATCTAAAGGTGTATTGATTCAAGTTAATAAATTATTGATTGAAATTGTAAGTTGCAGATCATTATCAAGCGGCCCTAACTTGCGCTAGAATTGAGCCACTACCTATGTACTTTAGTACCTAAATAAACATGCATATAGTACTTTTAAAAAATTGGTCTTATTTAAACTATTGTTAAAGACAAGAAAAAAAAAATTCGACGATTTATTTTAAAGTAAGTACCCTATTGTTCGTACTTAATATGAAGTATGTCAAAAAATTATAAATAATTAGTACATAATTAGTTACCTTCTGACAGGATATAACGGGATGCAATTCCAGATATATCCTGATTTTTCATAGGTACAGCTCCATTTTTTTTTTCGGTAAAAAATTGTAAATCCTCAGTTTTCAAGCCAAATTAGTTCATGTGTCATAATTTTGACCATAATAATAAAAGTACTAAACAGAAACCATTTCAAGCCCGAAAAACGACACTTAAATTTAAAAAAAAAACACGATTTTTGATCACCTAAAATAAATTACGTTCTAGTAAAAGTTGGATGTTTTCAGTTACACCCTGTTTTTTTTTTAATTCAGTTTAGCCGGACAAAGGGTTTTCAGATAAAGCATTGTTTCATTCGTCCTAACATGTTTTGGATGAGCATTGTTTGAAATATACTGTTTTACATAAATAAGTAAGTTGCTTTTTTTAAGCCATCATTGTTTATTTAATCTAGCCCTTTCGATCATAAATTAATCGGTTCAGTGACTATGCCCTCGATAATATATTAGAAACTTCACTGGGCTGCCATCCTGACCTTTATAAGTCTATCGATGCATTCATAATTGTGTTTAGTTGTCTGATTATAATTTGTTCTACATTAGCTGTTCCCCGCGACTTTGTCCTCATACATTGGTACTTTTATTTTCCGCTTGATGTGCTTATTGGACGATTCCTATAATTACGGACCGTTATTGGTTAAAAAAACTTTTTACAATAAAAACAGTCTTCCAAAAAAACAATACAAGCTGAAAAATAACTTTCATTTCGGAAGTCGGTTTCTTTGGATCTGTATTTTAGTTTTTTGTCACTGATTTCCGAAATTAAACTTATTTTTCAGTTTGTATTGTTGTTTTTTGGAAGTTGTTTTTTTTTTTTTGTATAAAAGTTTTTTTTTTCATTTTTTAGTGGGTCAGTTTGCAATCTATCTAATGTCAAATGCTCATCATCTTTTACAAAATATTGCTTTTCCGGAAGCAGGGACGTTAATTGTTGAGGAGTTCTCCTAACCAGGAGAACTGGAGCTGATGGTGAAGTCACCATCAGCTCCACTTCACCATATATTATGCATTGTGACGAGCATAAATTGCTTGGCAACCATATTAAAGTAATCGAATCGCGACCCGTGAAAACTTGTTATTGAGTAGTTATGAAGGCCAACTGTGGTCTTCATCATCAGTTCCACTTCACTAAATGGTGCTTTCCGAGAGCAAATGCACGAGTTACTATAAAGTATACCCAAATCGCTATAGGTTTGCCTATAAAATTTGAGGGCTCCCTCGATTTCCATGGGATCTTCTCATCAGATTCTGACTTGGTGATAGTGGGACAACCTCGAAGAGCATACAATTTCAAACAACAAAGTTTTTCTTTCATAATCGGTCCACAATTTTATTGACGGAGAAATCGGTGGCCATACATAAAAAGAAAATATAAAGTCGAACATATAACCTCTTGTATCTTTATCAATAATGAAGCAACGACCTCATAGCTTTGTACGTATAGTAGACCCCTCCCATGTGGAAAATTAGCTTACGAATTTATGTATATAAGCCAGTTTGACAATAAATAAAAAATGCTTTGGTAACCAAAACGATTCGTTTCTGTTTATAAGAACCGAGCATAATTAAGGAGTTTTCAAAAAACGTTCTTGTTTATATTTCATGGAGTCTTCATAGGTGATATCGCGACGATCGCTTTCTATTAGGACGCCAGCACGCGTAACATGCCCATTTCTATCTCTACGAAGAATAGACATCTCTTTCTATTATACAAACTGACATTTCGATTCTCCTTTTTAAATCGCACCGTAGATATCCTGCTACAATCCGTCATTTTGTCTTTCGTTTCTAACGATCTCTGTCTAGGTCTTTTTTTATATAGACTATTTCGGAAGGAAGTTTTCTATCCCAAAATGTCAAAACACTGACAACTGAAAATTGTCTAAGGTAGTGAAGACAATTTGATTTTGTAATCGCCATGCTGACTGTGCTGTGTAACTATTGCTATTTAGAGACATCGTTTTATTTTTCATGTAATCTTTACATAAACTTCTATCACACGGAATAATTTTATATTTTTCTCTATGCAAACTTAAGCTATGCTAACATGGGGGGGGGGGGAGAATGGTATTTTTTACATTTTTCATCAAAAGTCGAAAACAATGCGGCCTAAAAAAAAGAAAAAAATGTTTGAGAATGTGCAAACAGCGCTCTTTTATATGTTACCACGCATGTTCTAGTAGCACCACTTCTAATTTTTAAGACCCCACTTCCGTCCCTGTTGCAAATATATATATATATATATATTTCTTTTTTATTTGCAAAATAGTTGGGCAAACGTCATCTAAAACTATTCCAAATTTCAAGTTGATAGTATTAGTGGTTCTTGAGATATCCAGCTGTGACAGACAGACTGAGTCGCACCGTAAGGGTTTCTTTTTAACATTTTGGTACGGAACCCTTAAAAGTGAATTTCGTATAAAAGTGCAGTTGACTCTTTCTATTTTCTTGCCGTCCTTCTGTCTACACGGAAACGTCATTATTGTCTATTCTTCTGTCGACAAAACTCCTTTTTATTGTGATCATGCTACGCGTGCTGGATAGGCAATACTAATATTGAAAATTTCGTAATGTGTACTATACACGCACGAAAAACCCTCAGTTTTAAACACTCCGTCGAAGCCGTGGTACATTTAACTTTTTAACACGGTACGGATTTCGGTGAGAGCAGTCAGACTAATCAAAATGTGGAATTCGATAGAACTGACAATGATAGATTGCCTTACAGTTATTTTCCCTTAGTGCAAATTTCACCAATTGAAACTGAACGCGATCAGCACGTAAACCATGTTTAAGAGGATTGTGCAGCTGTAAATTTTCATACAAAAAGAGATAACGTTTTTCTCCCCGTAAACATAGTCTATTTTTCATAATTTTTGGAAATGTTATAGGTATAATGAAAAACTAGGTCTGTACGTTTTTATTATAAAGAAATATTGTATACAATATAAGTTATTAGCATCTAAATATCTATATTTTTGACATAAAAACATCCTCGAGCATTTTTATTTTTTTAAATTAAATTAAATTGAATTACTAAAAACGAAAAACGTACAGATCTAGATTAAAGTATAATGAATGTAATGAAATCAAAGTTGTCTCAATTTGTAAAGGTTTAGGAGAGTAAAAACGTTATCGCCCGAAACAATATTTATGTAAATAATAGTATGAAATGTAGGTAATTGCCTCCAAAAATCGCGCCGCGTATCGGCACTTCACAATCCTCTTAAGAGCTGTCACTGTCATTATTGTCTTTGGAATATTGACACTGACAGCTCTTGTACTCGACTTAGATGTGCTGATCGCGTTCAGTTTAATTGGTGAAATCCGCTCTTAATGTGTAGTACAATGTTTTGTTACTTACTCTCTATGTGAGTTAGATTCCGGGTCGTCAGGGTTGCGCAAACGCAGGTTCTTGCGGATGTCCACAGTCTCGTTGGAGTGGCGGCTCACTGACAGGCCTCCGGGTAGGATCATTGCAGTCTCATCTGTTAAAAACCATTGTTTAAAGTTATTTCTAAACTATTTCATGTATATACAACGAACGAGGTGAACTAACCACAATACTTTCAACCGATCTATTCTGTAAAAATCCCACCCTGAAAACTTAGGTGACATAAGTGAGTTTGAAGTGAGCTGCCATTCTACCTGATGCTAGAAAATTACAATATTCGACAGCTCACGTAAAACTCACTTCAGGGTGAGATTTTTACACATATTAGCCTAGCCGGGTAGATGTTATGAACCTCGTAAATTGTGTTACCACCCTAGGACGAGAATACACATGCCTTGCACAAACGTTTACAAGTAGCATGTATGCCGTGTACCATAACAACTTCTGATTGGTGAATGTCACAATGGCATGCCAGCTACTTGCATAGTATTTGACCAGCTACAGGCATGACGTGTATTCTTGCCTTAAGGTTGAATGTCACTTGCACGTCATAAAACGTCAAGGTCTATTTTGGCCTTGTTTTTTTAATATCTAACTTTCACATTGGTCTTATAACCGGTCAAATATGAATCGATTAGTGGAATAATACAGCCAGATCAAATAAACGTAAAATACCATCGTCCATTGGCGACCGTGACAATGACGGTAGTTGCGAACCTATGAGGTTCGGTTGATATTTCGAGCAGTTTCTCCTATCATGCGACACACAAGAGGTTAGACCTTAGATAGACGTTTCAATTTACTGGGAGTTTTTTTCAAAATGTTCCATGGTAAATACCTACTGGTATTCAGCTGCAGCCGGTTAGACTAGAAGCCAACCCCAACATAGTTGTAAAAAGTCTAGGCAGTTTGTTTTTTTTTTTCTCTAAATAAAGCAATATTACAAAGTCGACTATACGTTGTCCTAACGCGTAGTAAATATACCTGCAGGTTTAAAGAAAGAAAATACCTTTATTTGCACACATCAAACAAAATATATCAATTTATTACCATCATTTATATACTTTTTTTAGATCAAAAATACTGACTGCACAGCAAATTAACCAGAGCGTACATACATAATACTCACGCTCATAGCAAAATGACATTGCGACTAATATTAACCCTGAGATTAGGTTTAGTTAGGTTACTTTAAATCCTTTACACAGAAATACGAGCCCCGCGAGGCGAGGGTCGACATAGGATGCTAGAAGGGCACGAAGCACCAATAATTTGTTTTTCTCAAGAATGGTAAAAGGTAATAGGTTACGTGTACGCTAGTTATTATTAGCTATGCATTAATAAAAAGCTTTAAGATAATATAATAGCGCCACGAATATAAATTGTTGCCTATTTAGTTATATTTTGAGTTGAGTATTTTGCTGTGCAATCAGTAATTTTGATTGGAATTCGGATTATTTTTGGATACAAAAAGTTTTTTCTTTTTGATTGGCGTTTAAATACTAGGTACTCCTATTTTCCGGAAATGAAACCTACTTAGATCGATTTTTCGCCCCCGTGAACCCGAAAACGTATTGCAACGCTCATCGAAATCGTTATAGCCATTTTCGAGGATGTGATTAGGTACAAATATAAAAAAATAATTGTTTATTTAATAGTATATAGGATATCTGTACAAGTGGCCATGGATCTTTCGGCACGTGGCCAAAATCGGATCTAACGCTGCTTGTTTATTTTTGAATAGGGATGATGCCTGGGTAAAAAAAAAAAATTCTATTTAGTCCGTCAGTCAGATAATAAAAAAATATTAGACACGTATTTTTTGCTTTATCATATTAACAAAAAATGACTTAGATAACTCTCATTAAAGTTCGGGAGTGGGGGCTTGCTACGTCACTTCTACGTATAAAATCTACGAAGACGTGACGTCATGCCACATTTTAACTCAATGTATCGCCGTAATCTTTTGATTACGTACAAAAAGAAAAAAAACGTGTCCAATATATTTTAATAAACTACATCACGGACAAAAAATCATTTTTTAGTCATCATCCCTATTCACTTCACAAAAGGATTTCACAAATGTTTACCCTCAATGCCCAACGTCACTCGAGTGTCAAAATATCTTTGCAGCACTCTACATTGCAGCCGTGCGAGGTAAGGCTGGGTTGCTAGTAAAATATAAATCCTCACCTCTCAAAGGAACATTACTGTCAGCGGAACACCCCCGATGCTCCTGGCAGGCTCGTCGCTGCACCAAAGATGAACAATGGCGACCACCGTGTGCAGGGGCCTGGACCACTCGCCGGTTTCGGACCATGCTGCCTGACCCGCAGTTTGTGTCGCACTCCGACCACGGACCCCAGCCGGAGACCACGCAGTCTATTACTGAGGACAAGAAGAGAACAAAAATTAATTTATGTGGTTTTTGAAAATCGAATGATGTGAATTGCGTCAAGCGACACGCGCGCGTCACTTGTTTCCGTCCGTCGCCGCCCCGCACCTCGCGACACGGTGATTGGTCGCATGCTCGAAACAACTCCTTTTATTTGTAACTTCCGCAGTCGCTGTCGCAAGACATGTGTCGTTTGAGCGTGTGGCTCGTGGCAATGGGGAGGTACAAATGCTGGTGTTAACATGTCTCCCGTGTGACCACGTTAACCATTAACTGTACGTCAAGTTTTTATCTAAATTAAGTTGAGAACCATTACATTTATTAAAGTCTAAACAATAATCTGATATAGCTTAAGACTTGTAATATCACATGGGTCCTGATTAAATTCGATGGATAGTTAATTACAGTCGATTCAGTTACTAAACAAACTTTCATAAACCTCTAACCTTGGAAAAAATTGTTCTATAGGTAATCAAAATCAAAAGTTATTTATTCAAACCAGGCTGAGAATCAGCACTTTTAGATCGTCAAAATTACATAAGACAGTCCGCCAAAACGCCCGCCCTTCACCACCTCCTAGTGCTTTAGCTGGGAAGAAGAGGTGGCGCAACAAACTCCCCAGCAGCACAGCTGTCTGTTCAGTTAAAAAATTTGATTCTATACAACAGTGCACAAAATAATTTAGGTACATTGCGCAATACAAAACATTAAATGAAATTATTTGCCTTATCTTTCATGCATCAATGTAATTAATAATTCATGATTAATCTCATTCTAATTGCCTACACTGAACGAGGAACTTATAGGACTGTAGTTTTTAGATACTGATCCTCAAAAATTCTCATAGAAAAATTGATCTGCAGATAAAGAAAAAGTTTACCAGGCATGCCGCATGATGGTTCAAAAATATACTATCATCCAAAGAATTAAATCATTAGATTAGCCCACCCGCTTCAAAAAACGGTCGAGTTTCATTTTCGTTTGAGACGTTTGACACACATAATAAAGCTCGTTGTTTTGGATACATCCGATCATCTTATCCTATATTACTGGCCTTTTATGAATCAATGTAATTAATAATTCTTGATCTACCTCCATTTGAAAACAAAATCAGCGTACGTAAACCATCACGAAAATAATTGCCGCCATGAAAACACCCGGTGCCGTCGACAAACTCGCCTAGACTGCCATACAACACTGATCATCAGTGTTGTATGGCAGTCTAGGCTATGGATTCACATCAGTGACTGATGCGAATCACGCAGTGCACAGACACGGCGCATACGGTGATGGCGCCCTGGCGCCATACCGTAGTGCCGCCGTGTCTGTCAACAAGCTTCCATAGTGATCCATACAACACTGACGACTGTGCCTATACACGGCGAATACACCGTAGTTTTTCACGGCAAGAAAAACGTGTGTGTACAAAGAGCCTAACGCAGATGATCTGACTTGATTGTCATAGAAACGCCATTATTATTGTATGAGGTCGCTCTGCTTATAAACTTTATCGCGCGTCAGGGCAAATCTAACGATTTAAATCTTTGCTCTTATCTCATTTTTATGGCCATTTTACCTATGCTGAACCTGGAAATAAGTACATCAGATTTATGTCTTTAGAAGAAATGCAAGTTTAATATCTCCGCGTAGGTATTACGGAAACAAACCACTTATCTAGTAAGTTTCCTGGAAACCAAAGTTCTATCCACCTACGTATTACTACACAGTTTAAATTACCTACATGTTAGTTAGGTACGAAGTTGTGTAGGTGTCTCTCTCTATAAAGTAGTAACACTAGAGGACTTATTTATACACCAATTTGCACGCGTGGTCTCCTTCTCAGGTCAATGCCCTCAGCAGTAGGCCACCAGGCTTGTGGTATTTATAAAGTGTAATAATGTTGGCTCCATTAATCATTCTACTATATTGTTGGCAGATACCCGGTACCTACTACGAAGATGATTAAAATGTTCCAAGATTTCTAATGAAGAAAAACGAGCACGTCTACATTATCAACTCACTAACCAATTTTGGTCATCCTTTGGAAAGACCAAACGTAATATGTAATTACAGTCACGAAAGTAAATTCAGGGGCTTGTGGCTAAGTAATAACAGCCGCACGGGGCGATCGATCAGGTTAAGTTACGCTTACCGCAGTTGGTCCGTGGATGGGTGACCATCTTTACATACCAAACCTCTCCACGCCTTGGAAAGCACGTTAAGCCGTTGGCTGGTTGTCAAGCCTGAAATTCTGACAACCAGTCTTACCAAGGGGTATCGTGTTACCCAGTAACTGGGTTGTGGAGGTCAGATAGATAAAATTCTGGTATTCAGCTGCATCCAGACTGGAAGCTGACCCCAACATAGTTGAGAAAAGGCTAGGCAGATGATGAATAACGAAAGTAAATACGTACACAAGATTCATAAGCGATTTCCTCCTAAAGTATTAATAGAATTGTTATGGTGTTACAAAATATCATATTTAAAAAATATTAATAATAGGTTGGGGAAAAAGTTTCTTCGCATTTTTTAAAAAAATTCAAAACATTTTTTAATATAGTTTATTTACATTTACTTAACTAAAGTATGTAGGTACCATTTTGTTCGATAACTTTTTGCCACCTTGTAGGTAGGGACATGATCCCATTGCTATAGAAATTTTGGGACTTCTGGTCAAAATACCGCGACAAGTGGTTTTGGCAGTCCTCTCGTGATGTTAACCTGACACTGCCTAAAGAATTCTGAAGAGACCGAAGCAGGTGGAAATCTGAAGGTGCAAGGTCAGGACTATACGGCGGATGCATTGACACCTCCCAGCCAAACTCTCTTAATTTAAAGATGCGTGAGGTCTAGCGTTATCATGATGAAAAACCACACCCCTTCTGTTGATTAATTCCGGCCGCTTTCTCTCAACTTCTTGCTTTAATCTCATCAGTTGTTCGCAGTAGAGTACAGAATCGATGGTCCTGCCTGGTGGTAACAGCTCATAATGAATAATGCCCTTCCAATCCCACCACACACACAGCATCACCTTGTTGCGAGTTAACCCGGGTTTCGCCACAGTCTGTGAAGCCTGACCGGCCTTTAACCACGACCTTTTTCGCACGTTCTTGTCATACGTGATCCACTTTTCATCACCAGTTATCAGCTTCTTCAAAAATGGTTCGGTTTCATTACGTCGTAATAAAGAATCACAAATGAGTACACGGTTCATTAGGTTTCTTTCAGTGAGCTCGTGAGGTACCCAAATGTCGAGCTTTTTTGTGTACCCAGTTTTTTTCAAATGCGCCCAAACTGTTTTGTGGTCAATTTCCAGTTCTTCAGCTACGTCGTAACTACTGATATGCCGATCTTGCTCCACTTTTTCAAAAATGGCATCCATTTTATCCGTAATATGGCGACCAGAGCGACGTGCATCTTTGACATCAAAATTTCCGGATTGAAAACGCTTAAACCAAATTTGTGCTACTCTCACAGACACTACACTAGGTCCATAAACATCGCAAATTGCTTTCGCGGCTTGCGTTGCATTTTTACCTTTTTTGTAGTAAAATTTTAAAATGTATCGAATTTCTTCATTAGATTCACTCATCTTGACGGTACGAAAAACAAATGAAAATCACACATTTTCCTAATTTGAATTTGGAATTATGTTCTTTAAAATTTAAACTTTCAATGATACCAAAACCAGCCAGATACACATAGTATAGCCAAAGAGATTTTATTACAAGTTCATACATACTATAATGCGAAAAGACTTTTTCCCCAACCTAATATATTATGAAAAATGTCTTTGCTTAATTTTCAGTCATTTTTTTTTTTTCAACAACCTTCAAACCATATTCATGGAATAAATAGAAACCACATTCCAACTCACTAGCTCCAAGACCGACACACGAACGAACAAAATAAATCCTAAAACTTTATTCCTTTGAAATATTAAGTCTGAAATATTCACTCACCGTGTGGAGTCCTTTAGGAAGGCATTGTAGTGAAAAGAAATCGACAAATAAATAAAATACAGAACACAGTAAAGCCAACATGAATCCATCTTGTAGAAATTTCATCAACAATGGAGGTACCACGCTTTATTTATAGTGGTCCGAAAAATCATTGGGACGGGCAATTTGACAAAAAGGCCCGGAGGCTATTGAGTGGGGGCCATGGATTGGAAACATTGGCTATATTTGCGAGCAGCGGCAATATTTTACTGTTGCTGTATACAATTGATCACGGTGGGAAATTTTTATTTGAATTGGCCAAATAGGTTTTTCATGGATTTTTTTTTTTTTTGAACGCGTCATGCGTTTAAGGTTTATTCAAGTAAACCTGCGATAGATGATAAAAAGTTTAGTTTTTGACAAGCTGAAAATCTGCAGTTTTCCTAGCGTAAGAAAAGAAGTTTAAATGCTTCATCTCTGTGTTCATCAATAATGTTAGTGAGGACAGCTTGAAATAGACCTCCTTCTTATTTTGAAGTCAATTAAAGTGTGTGTCTTTGAATATAATGGATAGATTGACTGCTAGAATGAAGACTGGCCGAATATAAATAAGACAATGTAGACTGGTCAAAAAAAAAAAAACAGCAGAAAAACGTAACGCTTTTGAGTTAACGCTTGTATTAATTTCATTCCTCATAAAATTTCCATACCGGGGGCCTTATATGAAAATATGGAGTAAACTAAAAAAATAAACAGTCTTCAGTAGTGATCAGTCCATGAGTGACTGCTATACAACGTAGTCATACCTACTAAAGAATTTCGACTCCTTCAGCTACCATCGGACATCTAGACGCACTGCCAGTTACCATCCCTACCTAGTTGCTATTCCACCAATTCGCACTAAGCGCTTCCAAATGTCTCTGTCGCCTCCGACCTAGACTAGAGTTAAGAGCAAACCCATCTTAAATAAAAATAAATAAAAAAAGTAATCGCTCGATTTTCAGGCACCGTACAGGTCTAAAATAAAGTTGATTCTCTTTCTTACAAAATATATCATCAACTTAGCCGAGTAACTGGAAGGCTGGTGGCCTCTGTCCACTTGCAGAGTCCACTTTGCAACGAGTGGAGCGCCAGACCATCCAGTACAACATTTCGCAAATGTCGACTGTCGGCGATGCTTGCGCAGCTCCTGGCAAGCAGAGGCTGATCCCTGGCACCAACATTCCCTACGCACCTGTGTCAGAGAAGATCCGTCAAAACAGAAACATTTCCAGAAAGAGGACGATATTCCCGTGTTTCTGAAGTGAGGTCCCGTAGACGTTTTTCTGTACCGCTTGACCCTGACTCCCCGAATGGATGAATGGATGGTGTGGCCGGCGTGAGCCACACCATCTACACCTTCGCGGTACCCAAGCAGTAAATACATGAACAAATTAATTACTAAATGATGTATTAGTTGCCTGTGTTATAAGTGTCTCTGCACTGTGATTAGAAAATATAACGAATTTTCAAAATATGATATCAATGTTTTTGTGCTTTATGAAATTCAACACGTAAGATATCTCGACAAACTAGGTGTACAAAAGTGAAGAATAGCAAAATTCACAATCTCTAATTTGCTTTAACTTATGTTACAGATAACTGCTTACAAAGCAAATTTAAAACTCAAAACAGCACCCTAATTGCGTAACACACTATCGATCAGAATCTGAATTATTTTGAAGCAAATTACTAATCCATTGCTTTATATGTTCCAAAAATTTGTCTGCTCAACAACGTAAATAACGCAATGAATGTTGTTAAACTGTCAAAATGATACGGATTCCTGTTGATAGTGTGTTCCGCAATTAGGGTGCAGTTCCTATCCGGACTCTATGAAACAAACTCTAAGTAGCGATTGAATACAATATACCCACAAAGTTCTGTACCTATACAATCCGTGGCGGTCACCTGTTCAATACAACTGGCACTAACCACGCATCGCGGTTAGCACTGTAGTTTGTAGTAGCTTACACCGACTTGAACAGTCGTTACCGAATCGAATCGCAACTTGACTTGCCCCTGCAATTTTTAAAGCTGAAACTTTTCACTTGGATTTCTCCACGGGCAAATAGTAGCTTGACTGGAGTGTAAGTTTTGTTTCAAGGAGCATCTATTCTACGTGGTGTTTCGCTACGGTTACCCAATCTTTATCCAATGCACTTACCTACTTGTTGAAAAGATGACATTGACGGGTATTTTCTTAGGTTAACATAGCAACATCATGCCTGTAATCCCCGAAGGCTTATGCAGAGGATACCTACCTACAGTACCCCCAAATTTCGCCAGTTGTGTTTAAGTCCCATGTAACAGGGAGCGAGCCTTTGCCATCAACCGGGCACAAATCCAGACTCCGGGCTGCTCCTGAGTAATTCCAGGTAGAACAACACAATAACACTTTGCCCGACCTGGGAATCCAGGACCTCATGTTCAGTAGCAGCGCTTGCGACCTGACCAAAGAGGATATGTGACTAATCTTGCACTTTAGTGTGCAAACGTTCAGTACTAAAGTAAAAGTACAGTGCGCCTTTCTTTTTTTCGCCAGGGCCACGGCAACTCTTTCAAATAACCCGCGACCCTGGCAGGCATAGGCTCTAGCGGGCCCCATCAGTTAGTGCTGACATCTCTTTGAGCCGGGCCTGGTCCTTACCGGACGGCGAGCTACTCTTTGCTCGCCGTCCGCAAGCCCGCGCCTACAGTGGCCGGGAATTGGCTCTCAATTCGTGAGGCATGAGGACGCAATGATTGTCTCTCCCTCACGCGTTCCCGCCTTCTCCTAAAAAGGTGACGGCATCCCATGCACTCTCGCTCCGTACCAAGGCATGGACCAGGGCTGGACGCGAGAGATACACACAGCGAAGCGAGGACAGTGCGCCTACCCGGGCGTTAATATGACACATGGAATTTAAGATGGAGGCTGTCACTCAGTTATGAGTGACAGAGACAACGCTCTGTATTTTTTTCATTCTCTTTCTCCCACTGCTGGGCAAAAGCTTTCCTTGACGCCGATCTGGCCGTTGACGCTCTACACCGCCAAACTTTTTTTTAACTCTTAATGCAGGTACAGTATTTACTGCCAGGGGCTGTAATTTTCTGTACTGTCATGTCATCCGTAAAGAGAGCACCAGCGCGAGGGTGTGAGTTTAAACTCCTTTCTATCGATTGAATGGAAGGTTGGCTCCACCAGCTAGCAATAAATTAGGAGCTACACAGCGAGCTTTAGGGCTCACATTTGATACTCAGTTCACTCCACGTAAGCACCAATTTGCCGCGTCATTTACTGTAGGCCTTCGCCTTACTCCTACATAAATCACAACAAAGATTTATAGGCATAAAACAATTTTACATTATTAAATAAGCAATATATTCAAAAATGTCGTTACGAGGCCTGAGAATGTTCGAACACTGGTACCGAGCGGGGGTAATGGCCTATAAAATGGCCTTAAGAGGCCATTTATCATGAACGAGTGGCACTACGTTCGCGGGTGTCTATTGCAAATTTATTGACATTCGTAGGAGCACGGAATACCTGAGCCGATCGTTTGGACTGCATTTTCGATGACTCAATTTCCTTGCCTAGGCATAAATTGGGATTTATTGGTGCTCAACTGGAAGAACATAGGATGTGACATTTTAGAAGCCTATAAAGTATATTTAGATTCGCTATAAATGGCTGACACTATTAGGTACCAATTTATGTGATAAAACGGAGTGCACAAGCGGAATTGTGTGGAAAACAACCATTGAGAAATGAATGTGATTTCTAAATCGGTGGAAAGTGTTTAATAATGCTCATGTCTACTTCGTGTCAGAGAGGGCCTTGAGGCTAAGTAATAACAGCCACACGGGTCGATCGATCAGGTTAAGCTACGCTTACCGCGGTTGGTCCGTGGATGGGTGACCACCTTTACATACCAATACCCCTCCGTGCCGCGTAAATCACGTTAAGCCGTTGGTCCCGGCTATCATTCGTAGATTTTTGACAGCCGTTACGTGTCGTCAGAAGCCCGAAAGTCTGACAACCAGTCTTACCAAGGGGTATCGTGTTACCTAGTAACTGGGTTGTGGGGGTCAGATAGGTAGTCGCTCCATGTAAAATACTGGTATTCAGCTGCATCTGGTTAGACTGGAAGCCGACCCCAACATAGTTGTGAAAAAGTTAGGTAGATGATGTTGATGTATATTTCGTGTCAGTAGAAGCTTAAGTGTGACTACTGCATATGTTTAACTCCTAAACTACGTTTTGTTTACAACACATGGACAGCCAAGTAATTAAAACTATTTCACCACTTGTTAAAGGGGACTACAGGACCTAAACGCAACTAAACAGATTTTTTTATAAGCCTTTTAAAATTATATGATCTACTGCAGTAAACAAAATCAGAAAAAATATATGATATTCTTCAGGATATATGCTAGTTAGATAGTGTGTTGAAAACATAATATAACTATTTTGAGACGTAGAAAATAATCGCGAAAAAAAATCTTTAAAAATTTCTTTTAACCATTAAAAACTATACTAATATGTATACATGCAATCATTCTGATTTTTTGTCAGATTATTCTAGAATCAACATATATTATTAACGTAACTTTGTTTTAATTGTTTAATTCCAATCAATAGATTTTTTGTAAATAGATAATTGCTTCATAGTTTGCAATAAATGACCTGCGTTGTGCCATCGCGCTTCTCTTTCTTTCTATGCAGTCCGACAGTGACCGTGTTTTATGTCCTGTAGTCCCCTTAACAAATTAATAAATTAAGTAATTTAAAAATATCGACTTCAAAAATAAATTGTCAAATCTGCGAAATAAGTTTAATTTTGGATGTCTTGGGATTTTAGTTTATTACCCCCGACTTCCGAAATTAAAGTTATTTTCTTTTTGAAGTCGATTTAATTATTTTTTATTGCGTTTTTATTTCGCAATTATTAGTTTTAAGTAAAAACTGGAATATTTGTTTGTAATAAGTGATTAATAGTTTTGTTATAAATTGCACTAGAATTTGACCAAAGTTTTGAGATGTTTTTCCTTTGACCCGTAGCTTGTATCAGCCAGGCCGTCACACTTACACGTATTAGTTCATATCTTGAAAACTACTGAACCGATTTTGATTAAACTTGCACTGTTCCCTAAGTTGAAGTAAATTTAATCCAATACAAAGAAATATGGTTACAATCCGTTTAAGTTTCGGAGAAATGCGTGGACAAACTTACACCTATGAAAAATATATTTGTTTGGAAGCCCCAATAGATTGTCATATATTGCAGTTTCAATAAATATTACATACGTATGTGTCGAATTGATAATATCCTTTTTTTGTAGTCGGTTAAAAAACTTAACATAGCACAGAGCTGATGTCCAAAACAAACGTATCCCAGTTTCTTTATGTTATAAATACGTTGGATAAAATGTTTTCCTTTCATTTCCTTTCACCTTGTTTATTGATCAAACATAGTTATCTGAAACTTTAGTTGGCAATCAAGCGTGTTAAATAACCCATAAAAAACTATACTGAATTGAAACATTCTTCACATCATTAATAATTGAGGAACTTCGACCCCTCGCGAGACCTGGAGCGCTAGCCTATTTTAGCCCAAAGAATCAGCATTGCCATTCAACGTGGCAATGCTGCCAGCCTTTTGGGCACTTTTCCCACTGACAGCGATACTGACGAATTTTTTGATGCCCAATGAGCGTTTCCCCTTTATATTTTTATTTTTATTGTATACTTGTACATAATGTATATCAATCAATCAATCTGCCTAGCCTTTTCCCAACTATGTTGGGGTCGGCTTCCAGTCTAACCGGATGCAGCTGAATACCAGTATTTTACATAGAGCGACTGCCTATCTGACCTCCACAACCCAGTTATTGGGTAATACGATACCCCTTGGTAAGACTGGTTGTCAGACTTTCGGGCTTCTGACGACCCGTAACGACTGCCAAAGATCCACGAATGACAGCCAGGACCAACGGCTTAACGTGCTTTCCGAGACACGGAGGAGTCTCGGTATGTAAAGATGGTCACCCACCCACGGACCAACCCCGGCAAGCGTAGCTTAACCTGGATCGACCCGTGCGGCTGTTATTACTTAGCCACGAACTCCTCATAATGTACCTCATATTTTACTGTATTTAAATAAAGAAATTGACCTAATTGTTTAGGAACTTCAGAATTATTGGATTTCTAATATTAGGTTGGGGAAAAAGTCTTTTCGTATTATAGTATGTATGAACTTGTAATAAAATCTCTTTGGCTATAGTATTTGTATCTGGCTGGTTTTGGTATAATTGAAAGTTTAAATTTTAAAGAACATAATTCCATATTCAAATTAGGAAAATGAGTGATTTTCATTTGTTTTTCGTACCGTCAAGATGAGTGAATCTAATGAAGAAATTCGATACATTTTAAAATTTTACTACAAAAAAGGTAAAAATGCAACGCAAGCCGCGAAAAAAATTTGCGATGTTTATGGACCTAGTGTAGTGTCTGTGAGAGTAGCACAAATTTGGTTTAAGCATTTTCAATCCGGAAATTTTGATGTCAAATATGCACGTCGCTCTGGTCGCCCTATTACGGATAAAATGGATGCCATTTTTGAAAAAGTGGAGCAAGATCGGCATATCAGTAGTTACGACGTAGCTGAAGAACTGGAAATTGACCACAAAACAGTTTTGGCGCATTTGAAAAAAACTGGGTAGACAAAAAAGCTCGACATTTGGGTACCTCACGAGCTCACTGAAAGAAACCTAATGAACCGTGTACTCATTTGTGATTCTTTATTACGACGTAATGAAACCGAACCATTTTTGAAGAAGCTGATAACTGGTGATGAAAAGTGGATCACATATGACAAGAACGTGCGAAAAAGGTCGTGGTCAAACCCGGGTTAACTCGCAACAAGGTGATGCTGTGTGTGTGGTGGGATTGGAAGGGCATTATTCATTATGACCTGTTACCACCAGGCAGGACCATCGATTCTGAACTCTACTGCGAACAACTGATGAGATTAAAGCAAGAAGTTGAGAGAAAGCGGCCGGAATTAATCAACAGAAGGGGTGTGGTTTTTCATCATGATAACGCTAGACCTCACACATCTTTAGCTACTCAGCAAAAATTAAGAGAGTTTGGCTGGGAGGTGTTAATGCATCCGCCGTATAGTCCTGACCTTGCACCTTCAGATTTCCACCTGTTTCAGTCTCTTCAGAATTCTTTAGGCAGTGTCAGGTTAACATCACGAGAGGACTGCCAAAACCACTTGTCGCGGTATTTTGACCAGAAGTCCCAAAATTTCTATAGCAATGGGATCATGTCCCTACCTACAAGATGGCAAAAAGTTATCGAACAAAATGGTACCTACATACTTTAGTTAAATGTAAATAAACTATATTAAAAAATGTTTTGAATTTTCTTAAAAAATGCGAAGAAACTTTTTCCCCAACCTATTATTCTAACAATCGAATCATCAATCATCATCCATCATAATTATTATTTCCACCACTTTAAGATACTGCGGTGGAATTGTACTAAAGGCTGTGTTCACCAACACTCAAACTGCCCGTTAGGTATTTAAACAATTGGTTTATGTCAAATTTCCTTCCAAATTTGACATAAACCAGCTGTTTAAATACCTAACCAGTGGTTTGAAAGTTGGTAAACACAGGCCCAAGTAATCTTCTTACATCTTTTTTTGACGAAGTTCAAGACGTTAAAAACATTAAAACACACTAATTTTGTGTGTTTGTGCACCAAATAAAACGTGTACCTAAAGAAAATAAAACCCGCCAAATTCGTGTCGGACCTCGCACAATGAAGGGTTCCGTAGTTGGGAAGAATTTATCCCAAAAACAAACTTAACATTGTAGTTGAAAAACATATTCTCCCAAACGTCGATATACCTACGTCATGGTCAATTCTCCAACTGCAAAAGAAAATGTTATTTGTGATAAAACTACAAATTAACGATTTTCGGACTTTTCCTTTACTTATGTTGTGAAACCATTGGCCAATATTTGAAAATGTATCAAAACCCAGTGTCTCCACTTTGTCCCCACCACTTGCCACAACTACACATGCAATTCAGTAAAAAGCAATAGATACGAAATCGTGCCCCACACTTGCAATTCATTATATATTAATTCGTCACAACGTACTGCCCAATCAATTATAATCCTTATCCCATCAAACACAACGTGCATTTACCATGCACCGCACAACTTACACGAAAACAACGGTTGCTATCGTTGTGCTGCGCAAAAGCATTTATTTTAAATACCAGTACACGCTAACGAAACTAAACGATTGACTAAATCGGAGAGTTAGCGATTCTTCCATTATTATTGTACTAAAAATTTTGTGGGGTCCCCAAAATAAAATAGATAATAAACGATATACAGATACTAATATAATAAAAATAAACAATAAGTAGCTAAAAAAAAACATTATTAAGTAATTCAAAAATTAAATAATATGTAGGAGAAAATCAAAATGAGTGAAAAACAATCTTCACATGGGTCTTCCAAACGGTTGACAAATTGAAGAATAGAATTATATTCTTTAGGCATTCGACATTGTTGTCGATAACCTGCGTTAGTGAATCTGCGCAAGCACATCTCTAACTCAAGATACGGCGGCCGTACTACGCGATGCATTCTTAAAATAAAGTATTGTTTTGTGATTTTTACAGTGCTTGTCCAGTTACTAAGTGACATGCTTAGGTAGTGGTTCAGAATCAATGTATCAGGTTGGCGGAAAAATTTTGCACAAGAAATTGTAAATTACTAGAATTTTCCGGAATATTTAGTATTGATCTGGGATACGTAAGAATATTGTAGAAGGTTCTCGAAGCTATCACATCAAGGGTATATAAAGGCGCGCTAGTGAGGAAGTGGTTAGTTTGTGAAAATGATTAGTGAACATCAACTTCGAACGATCATCTTTTACCAGTGGCGTCAGGGACACAACGTAAGTGTGGCTACCGCTAACATCAGCAAAGCGTTCGGTGAAGGTGTTGTATCGCGATGGAAGATAAGCCGCTGGTTTGCTCGCTTTGCATTGGGAGATATAACTCTTGAAGATCACGAGCGATCTGGGTGACCATCCACCTTCGACGATGAGGAATTACTCCGCTGTTTAAAGGCTAATCCAGAAATTAATACGCGTGATTTGGCAGAGACTCTTGGCTGTCATCATTCGACCGTCGAGGCTCATTTACACAAACTCGGCTATCGTAAAGTAATGGCACGATGGATTCCTCATCAACTAACTGACAGTTATCGTCAAGTCAGAGTTGGTATTTGTGAATCGCTTCTTTTTCAGCCACATCGGAAAGAGTTTCTTGAAGATCTGGTAACCGGCGATGAGAGCTGGATTCTCTATGATAACAACACACGGCACGCCGTCTGGCTTCCTTACGACGCAGAGCCACCAACGCAGCCAAAGCCGAACCGTCACTCACGCAAGCATCTTCTCTCCGTTTGGTGGGATGCGAAGGGCCCACTCTGTTACGAGCTTCTCCCTGCGAGAAGGACCATTACGACTTCCATTTATACTGAACAGCTTCAGAAACTGGCTGACGCGATAAGAGAAAAACGACCAAGACGTGTGAATGTTCACTTACTCCATGATAATGCGCGACCTCATGTCGCTTCGGAGACTCGACAAAAAGTCGTAGAGTTTGGATGGCACCCAGTTGCCCACCCGCCGTACTCACCGGATCTCGCGCCATCCGACTATCACTTGTTCCGACCACTAAAGCTTTATTTGCGTGAGAAAAATTTTCAAAACTACGAAGACCTCAAAATGGCAGTGGACAATTTCTTTTCTGCATAGCCTCCGGAATTCTGGGCGCAGGGCATCAACAATCTACCAACTAGATGGGCCAGAGTAATAGAGTTATTTAGGGCTTACATTACTAATTAATTATTGTAAATAACAAAGTTATCAATAAATTCATTAAGTCTTATATCTTGGTGCAACACTTTTGCGACAACCTGATATTTACTGCAAAAATAGTACAGTCGCTGAGATATATGAAAAAAAAAATGACGAAGTAATAGCAAGAAATATTTTACGATTTGATGTTTTTCATGATTTTTAAGACAAATATAGTGAAATACTTTTACTTATATATACGTATATGATAAGTGATTCCATGGTTTATAAAGTTTTTGGTTTGGCTTTGGTTTTTACAAGAAACCACTGAACAACACGGCATTCTTAAATGTTGTCACGATCGCGATCGAAAGCGCACTAATTGGCAGAAACGGCCATTTGCCTGTGACATGATCACTATGATTACAATGCGCGGACACGGACACGCCATCTTGCAATTTCTCCTGTTTTTTTTTTTTATATTTCGTATGTGTGAAACCCATTGAATAATGAAATTTAGCAAGAAGTAATTCTTGCCAAACATGATTCTAGATCAAATGGAAGTAGTATCAAAATATGTCGACTTAGAAGCTTGATTTTTCTAGAGCTCTCGGGGACTGTAGACTTCGAATTTGATATTATAATTTCAACTTGAAACCTCCATGCGTTCTTCAGAAAATGTCGAACGACGAACAACAAGGATTCCGTTTTTTCCTTTTGAGGTACAGAACACTAAAAATACGACATTCGAGAAAAAGCACTCTGTGGGTATGTGTCGGTAATCAAAAGGCACACTTCACTTCATGACAGGCCTGAATCGAAAACCAGTTCATGAATACACGGTCTATATTCCTGTTTAATGAAGATGAGGCTGTCACAAAGCTACCAGCTTGAAATGAAGGACAATAGGGATTCTGTGGTCGTCGGAGCGAGGCGTTGTATCAGTTCCGAACTGACCCAATTCCAACGACGGAATTCAGGCAAGTCTCAAAGTGAAATGACAAATGACTGTGTTGCGCTGAGTAGAAGTTTATTCTTGACAGAAAGTATATAGTGATTGTACATACATATATAGTGATTGGACGCAGCTACTTGGAAAAGTATAATTATGATCCTCTGCAGTAAACAAAATCATAAAAATATATGATATTCTTCAGGTTATATGCTAGTTAGATAGTGTGTTGAAAATATAATACAACTAATTTAATACGATAGAAAAAGAAAATCACGATAATACCTCTTAAAATTTCTATTAACGATTAAAAACCATAGGTACATACCTACTTAAGTAGGTAACATGCAATAATTCTGATTTTACGTCAGATTATTCTACAAGCAACAATGATTTAATTTTTTAGTCCAATCAATAGATTTTGTGTAAATCGATAATTGCTTGATATTTTGCAATAAATTACCAGCGTTGCGTCATCGCGCTTCGCTTTCTTTTCTATACAGTCCGCCAGTGACCAGGCTTTCCCTCTTCTGTACGCAATATAACAACAAGGAATTGTTTATATAGTTCATTCATTCAACTGGCGTGGTTGGTTAAGATACCGCCTCTCATGTCGCAGGTCGTGGGTTCGATTCCCATCCAGGACAAACATTTGTGTGCATGAACATGCCTGTTTGTCCTGAGTCTGGGTGTAATTATCTATATAAATATGAATTTACAAAAAAAAAGTAGTGTATGTAGTATATCAGTTATCTGGTTTCCACAGTACAAGCTCTGCTTAGTTTGGGATTAGATGACCGTGTGTGAAATGTCCCAGGATATTATTATTATTATATAATAATATATTACTATCTAACTTCATAGGTGATGTTTGAAAAGCTTTTATAAAGTTCTTATAAAAACCGGTCAAGTGCGTGTTGGACCACTCACAATGAATGGTTCCGTAGTTGAGATGAATTTATCCTACATTCCAACTGCAAAGGTAAGTTTGTCAGCAAAATATTGAGAGATTTATGTTGTTATTTTAAGACCATAGGCTTCTTATAAGTTTTCCTGTAATCTATACGTAGGTATGGAACTATTTTCTGTATTTTAGACTCAGTAGTTTTGGAGATAAGGGGAGTGGCCAACTTGCGTCTATTGATCCACCTGAGGGACACACATGAGGGATCCTATAAGGGTTCCGTTTTCATTGTGCCAGTTCAGTCGCGATCATTGCCTTATTTACGTTGATGAACAGACGAATTTTCCAAACCTATGAAGCAATGGATTAAGAATTTCCTTTAAAAACGTCGGATTGTGAATGAAAGTGTGTTACGCAATTAGGGTGCTGATTATAATGTTCAAGAAAGTCTTACAATCTAACAATTATTATTTATTTAATTTGACAACATTATTGGTTGAATAGTTAGTACAAACAAAACAAACTATTCACACAAAATTATTGTTCATCCCTGCCGGACGAGCAACCGGACATAGTGTCTCAACATTGGTGCATCGTGTTGCTCGGCTAGGATTTTCAAAATACTGTTGCTGCTAGCCCTCATTCTGCTTATTAAGAGGATTGTGAAGCTGTAAATTTTCATGCAAAAAGAGATAACGTTTTTCTTCCCGTAAACATAGTCTAATTTTCATAATTTTTGGAAATGTTGTTGGTATAATGAAAAACTAGGTCCGCACGTTTTTATTATAAAGAAATATTGTATACAATATAAGTTATTAGCATCTAAATATCTATATTTTTGACATAAAAATATCCTCGAGAATTTTTATTTTTTTAAATTAAATTAAATTGAAATACGGAAAACGAAAAACGTACAGACCTAGATTAAAGTGTACTAAATGTAATGAGATTAAAATTATTTCATTTTGTAAAGGTTTAGGGGAGTAAAAACGTTATCGCCCGAAACAATATTTATGTAAATAATTGTATGAAATGTAGGCAACTGCCTCTAAAAATCGGCGCTTCACAATCCTCTTAAGGATGCGGGCTTTTCCTCATAACGGCATAAAAGTCGTCAGTTCGTGCTACAGCAAACATGCTAGACGCGCTGCAGAACCGGGGCAACCCCAACAGTACCCTGAAGCGATTATTATATTGCACACCCAGAGCATCTAGAGCCCTTCGCGTACAGTTGACCCACAAACTGACCGTGTAGAACGCTTCACAATAAAGCTTTAAATAGAGTTATTTTGACCTTGTTACTACAACGAGCGAATCTGTGAGCCAACATGTTGCATCTGGCTGCTAATGTCCTGCGCTCATATCAATATCAATATCTACCTGATCTTTGAGGTCTTCAGTGACATAAATGCGAAAGTGAGTATGTTTGTTTGTTACGCTTTCACGCTAAAACTGCTGAACGGATTTGGATGAAATTTGGTGCATGGGTAGACCAGGACCTGGATTAGGACATAGGATACTTTTTACCTTGGTAGTACGTTCCCCTGGGATAATTTCTGATCTCCCAACGGGCGAAGCCGCGGGCAAAAGCTACGAGTATCTGTATTAGGTAAGCCTTTTAAACAACTACTAGTAAGAATCTTGTAGGAAGATACCATACAACTTTAATCTACTTGTACTATACAAAACAAATGAAATCCGAATTGGAGTAGAAACCAATTTCAGTGCGCAAAATCTTGGACAGTACAGAGGAATCGTGAGACAAGCACAAAATGGGATTTGAATGCAGTTGATCGAGTTACATAATAAAAGGTGACTGGGTAATGTTTGCAACTATTTGTGGTTGGTAAGAGATGAGGAGTTCGTGGCTAAGTAATAACAGCCGCGTGGACTGATCGAAGGTTAAGCTACGTTTGCCGAGGTCAGTCCGTGGATGGGTAAAGCACGTTAAGCTGTTGGTCCCGGTTGTCACTGATAGATCTCACACATTGACATGACCTTGACATAATGTATGGGGTTTTTGAGACAGTTGAGGGGTTAACAGTCGTTACAGATAGTCCCCCGAAGCCCGAAAATACTAGTATTCAGCTGCATCCGGTTAGACTGGAAGCCGATCCCAGCATAGTTGGGAAAAGGTTGGGAATAGACTAGGAACTGACCCCAACATAGTTGGGAAATGGCTAGGCTCTTAGGCAGATGATGTGTGGTTGGTAAAACAAAAAAAAACAAATCCTGCAAATGCATCCTATTAGAATATCTTCCTTTGGGTGTAAAGTAACTTTGTGGTAATATGTTCCAATCATCAGGTATTTTAAGTCAAGTATGATGATAACAGATAGTGATATTATTTATAGTACTTATTCACTCTAATTGTAAGTACTACCTACATTGGACCACTAGTGCATAAAATATGCCTTTTACCCCGAGACGTGGCGAGGGTGGATAGTAAAGACACTTAACCTGAAACTTTTCACTGTTCAAAAATGTTGTAAAATTGAAGAGAATAGCTGATTCCCGCCACGAAACTTATCAAAAGTTTTTTTTTTTAATTTTCAATATGTGTCATTCGACTTTGGCCATTTGGCCTTTGGTTTTTTTGGGGCTTTGGAATTTGTCGGCTTTGGCTTTGTGTTATGCTGTCAAGTCATAAAAACGCATAGATATAACCCTAGTAGTTTGCGTTTTTAAATAATAAATGACAACTATTTTATCTGGTTTTATTAAATTAACGATAGAAAACACGAAGTGATATAAATTAAAGCAAATGAAATAACGACTTTAATCTGCGACGTTTTATTGTGCGTGTGGCTGTTGAGCCTGATTATCTTAGTCTTAAAAAAAAAAAACTATGCACTAGAGCATAAAAAGCGGCTTTATATTATCACCTATGCACTAAAGAGGAACTTTTAGAGCATGAGAAGTGAAAAAGTTATTTAATTTTGTCAATAAATAACTTATACAACTTATTTACATGAAAACTATTTAAACCCCACTACTAATACTAATAAGTACCTATTATACAAGCTTAAAATAATTATAATCGTAGTAATTCATACAAAAATGTTCATTTTTTATAGTGTTAATCTAATGTATATTAGTGTCTCAGATCTAAAATATAAATTACTCAAAACACCTTTATGAAATTCATACCACGCTCCATATAATGTCCCATTAGCTACATCATATCAATTAATTTGCTGTTCAAACACTTTGCCACTAATATCATAATAGACATTGAAGAGCCTGTAGAATACACATTGATATAGCTCTATAGTATCTTAGAGCTCAACAGTATTGTACCTTAGAGTTCAAACACACTTGGTTATTGGTTGAATTAATGCATAGACATGATGTGCTTATCACAATTTCATTGTTTGGTTGACAATATGGTAGAGTTCGATACTGTGAAGATCTCAATTGAATTTGCAAGTACTGTCACATAATATGGATTACGGAGACACGATATTAGTATAAAACGTAACGTGCATACAGACCGTTCAGTTATTTTACATCTGAGCCTGCATCACTGTCAAATGTTATTTTGGTCAGTGATCTTTATTTTCATTACAATAAGGTTGCTGTTGGATTGCTGCCAGTGACAGGTCTGTATGACAGACAGATCAAGATCAAAGTGATCTTTAGTTTCGTTACATTAAAGTTGATGAAGGATTGCTGCTCTCAGGTGTAAAATAACTCTGAACGGACTTTATAGCTGTAGGTACAAGGATCTTTTGGAGCGTGGTAAAATAAACTAACGCCGCCATAGGCCGCCATCTTCTTTTTTTCAATAAATTTCAAAAAAAGAACTGTACTGCCAATGCCAATTGCTACCGCTAGAGGGCACTAATGCAATAGCTTAATAATTTTAAATTGTAAATCATTTTGATATTAAATACATTTTATGAGAACGTAGGTACCTATCATAACGTAATCAGAAAAACATGAAGTTTAGGCCTCTTCTGTCATCTATGGTTAAAAAAGAAAATTAGGTTAGGTGAATGTTATTAATAAGTTCGGTGTGTTTGCAATCTACCTACTGATATAATTATTTTAGTGATAGGTAGCCTTTCGTCAAGAACGATCTATAATAATTATTCAGTCAGTGAATCAGTGTTGTGCCATTAAGAAGGTTAAGTAGGAACGAAGGCGTTCATTAATTCACTAAAAACGAATCATTTCGCATGCAATGGTATACTGCAACGTTGCAAGCATTTTACAGTCATTAAAGGTTGTGTTCTGATCATTTTAGAGCTGAAGGCTATAGGAATGAAGCATTTTTTACTGGTCAGAGTATAAACCTAATGTAAAAACACAATATTTTTAGTGATATTTACTTGAATGTAACGTTTAAAGTATACTGTAAAGTAGTTCAATATCACAAAAACAAATATGTCTGAAATTCTTATCATAATAATAGTAACAAGGATGAAATAAAGCTAAATTGAAAAACGTCTAAAAACTTTGCCGCGCGCCTTTGATAGTTTGCTTTGTCTACCCCGCGTCAAAATGGCGCCATCTGTTGTCTCAGTTTCGTGTAATATTCCCTATTGCACAAATGTTTACCAACAGCGCTCTCTGTCGATGACATTCGAGTGCCAAAAGATCGCTGAAGCAGTATGCAATTTAATTTAATATTATAGCAACTTGTACGCTTGTAAGCAAGCATATTTTCATTACGGAAGCTACCTACTTGTAGGAGCATGCATGGGTGCACTAGGTACTCTACTGACATGATGAAAGCGCAAAATTGGCACTGTTGCTGCTGATTTTATTACTCGTATAAGAACTGTGAAGCAAAAGACTTGAAAAATACATTGTTCTAATCAATGTATGAAAAATTTGTATATGTGATAGCTGTATATGGATAAAAGATGTTACGTTTGAATTTTGATTGGATCGTTTTCGTGATAAGAAAGTTTGAACTACAAATTTAAAAGGTATTTTGGTATACACAACTCATTTTCTGATTGGATTATTTCTGTTCAGCGCCATCCAATTGTAATCTCTCAAAAGCTGCAGCTGTTCCATTTGTAAATAAGAGTTTTGTCTAATCAAAAAAGGGCTCGTTTCATATAATAAATAATAATCAAACATTATGCTCCAAATTTTATTTTATTCTTTTATTTTTGCATACTGAATGTTGACATGACTATTTACTTTGTACAGTATTATATTATTTTAATTTATTGTGAATGTGAAGACTATGTAGGTTATTGCTTTTTTTGTTTGTTTTATTTTTTCTCTCATTTATTTTTAATCATCGTCTGGCAGTTTGAGTAATTTATGCGGCCTACCCCAATGTCCTTTCTTTGGTATTGTTCGTCGAATCGTTCAGCTCCTTAAGTTCTGGGTTGAGCTGCGCGATTACTGGCAAATGCGTGCACTGACTGGACAGGTCCTCTCAATCTGTGTGGTTCTTTCCTCAAAAGACCATTTCAGACACCAATCTACATGGTATTCACATGAAGTGACCAAGATTATGTCTGGACTTTATAAGAGACTGTGACCTCTGAGTTTGTTTCGGCCTTTCTTCTCAGAGTAGTCAGATAGGAAACGCCGACCTCATCTAGTTAAAAAAAAAAAAAAAAAACATGATTGACTTGTAAAAGTGTTTGTACAAACCTACTTACAGAAATAAAAATCATTTATCATTTAACATCAATGAGGCGGTTCCTCATTAATAACACTTATATGCTGGGTTATTTATGCGAGAAGCACAGAACCGGTCGAAGTGGCGGAGCTTGGGGGAGGTCTATGTCCAGCAGTGCCCCACTTTCGGCTGGAATAATGATGATTTGACCAGTCCAAAAACAAACAGCTCTACAACGACAACTAAGGAACCAACCACCAATTTTAAACTCCAAAGAATGAACAAACGACCAGTCCTAATAAACGAACTACCCCACTTAGCCATCAATCCACGTACTTAATTAACTTTCTCATTAATCCAACTGAACACAGTCGAGGATTTGAATAAGATATTGCATAAAACGACACTCGACAATTAGCAATGTAAATAAGGTCTAAGTGTGCGCACGGGCAACTTTAAGAGGGCTGATTTGTTGCCAAAGACTGTGTCGCATCAAGCCGCTATCAGTTAGTTTTGTTTAGTATACTTTCTGTGCAGTTGCTACACTACTGCTATGCTGTGCTGCGTGGTGTGTTTGCTGCACTATTACTGCTGTTTGCTATATTTACCACTTCATTATCATTCTCCTACCCTAATCCCAATTTTTTTCTAGTAGTCTTCAATAGAGAAGCTCGTGGCTAAGTAATTACAGCCACACGGGTCGATCCATCAGGCTAAGCTACGCTTGCCGGGGTTGGTCCCTGAATGGGTGAACATTTTTTCATACCGAGACTCCTCCGTGCCTCGGAAAGCACGTTAACCCGTTGGTTCCGGCTGTCATTCGTGGATCTTTGACAGTCGTTACGGGTCGTCAGAAGCCCGAAAGTCTAACAACCAGTCTTACCAAGGGGTATCGTATTTCCCAGTAACTGGGTTGTGGAGGTCAGACAGACAGTCGCTCCATGTAAAATGTATTCAGCTGCATCCGGCTAGGCAACATAGTTGGGAAAAGGCTGGGCAGATTGATTGAGTCTTCAATAGTAGTATTTTTATTCTTTATATCTTTATCATTATGATTGTGTTCACTTACAGACGAGACGTGAACTTTCACAGAATCCATACATATTTATTTTGGTCTGTATCTTTTCTTACAGCTATTAGTTGTTGCACAATCAATTCAACAATTGCGTTAATCGTAAAGGTAGAAAAATAAGGTTGAAAATGGCGATGCGTTGGATTTTAGTT
Source organism: Dicycla oo (assembly GCA_948252095.1). Classification (NCBI taxonomy): domain Eukaryota; kingdom Metazoa; phylum Arthropoda; class Insecta; order Lepidoptera; family Noctuidae; genus Dicycla; species Dicycla oo. The sequence continues at coordinate 12,684,941 of OX411729.1, read as the reverse complement.
GAATGTAGTGTCCACCAACATGAAAGTTATTTTGCAGTTTTATTTTTTTTTAAGTTACACCAATACGTTAAAACATTTTTACATATTTCTTTAGTTGATTAAATTTCCTTTTTTATAGTTACAAAAATATGAATAGCTATCGCTCAAAATATTGAGAATTTCGAAACGAAAAAGGTTTTCGTCTTTTTGCGATTTTTTTTCAAGATGTTAGATCATTTCTATGAGATATATTTGCATACCTAAGTCTTTTTATTACATACACTGTATTTTTTTGCACTTGTAATTATGTAGGAAACTTGTAATTATGTGCGACGAAAAAGTGGACGTTTTACGGTGTTCTCTGTTTCGGCAGCGCCGTGGTAAAGGCAACCACTTCCAATTCGTGCCCGACAGTTGGTGCCAGATTTTCAACGAACTTTAAAACGCTGGCACAGCACACGTTTTTCGCAGTTCTTCTGGATTCAACCCGTTTTAGGTGTCCATTCTATGTAGGTACTCGATCAGACTATAATATTTTACCGTTATGCACATGTGACTAAAATAGTGATGAGTATCCATTGACATACCTAAGAAAAGATGCATGGATTTTGTGAGGAATGATATGAAAGAGAAGGGAGTGAATGATAGTGTGATTGTCGACAGGGTAGAAAGGAAGAAGAAAACGTGTTGCTCCAAACCCAAGTAACATGGGATAAGGGTAGGAAAATGATAAACGATAACGCTTAAATTGCGTATTAACTTTTTCAAGCAATGAATTGTTGTGTTGTGTTGGTTAGTTGTTCGTCTGCTCGCCCTTTAAGTGATGTACTTAGGCTTGTTCCTCTCCGGCCCTCGAGATTAAAGCCTTTTAATTAGAAGAGAATGTTTCGGCTTAATGGGTTGAACGCTTGTCTTGTTGTCGCAATGTTTGTTGAAACTAAACGAGCTTCACTTAACGTTCGTAAAGAACATCGTCTTTATTTAGAGAAAGACGAACTCAAATGTTTATTATCTTGAGATTTGAGCACTGTTATGAATATTTCTGGAGTTTTTTTTTTTTTTTGTGGTTGTTTAGTATACTAAGGGATAAGGGCGGAAGGAAGGAGTTTCTAATTTCTGAAAACTAAGGACTATTTCCGGGTGTTGTTTTATCTATAGATAGTCCATGCTTCCGTGATATTTTAATTGAATAATAATAATAATAATAATAAATGTTTATTGATAATTTACAAGTATTGCAGTACAGTATGGGTATTATAAATCGTAAAATTACAAATTTGCTACAATTATAGTGGTTGCAGTTCTGATCTCCTAACTAGGTTACTGTATAACCTGTATGGAGGAGTGATAGTTCCGTTACCCCGTGGATTACAAGCATAGGTTTTTTATTTTATATTTACGAACATTTGTATTTTACTGCTACAAAAATAAATAAGTTCTAACTAAAGTAAGTATAGAAAAATAAAAAAAAAACTAACTGGGAATTTGAAAAAAAGATGACTAAAAATTATTTCATGTGTGTGTGTGTGTGTGTGTGTGTGTGTGTGTGTGTGTGTGTGTGTGTGTGTGTGTGTGAATTGAATGGCAGAAGGAATAAGATATTATATTAAATAATTATTAGAATATAACATAAAATCACGCCTGTAATCCCTGAAGGGTTAGGCAGAGGTGTACCTGTAGTACACCCACATTACGCTAGTTAAGTCCCATGTAACAGAAGGCGCGCCTTTGTCGTCAACCGGTCACAAATCCAGACTCTGTGCTACTAATGAGAAATTCTGGATGGAAAGACCAACTAACACTTTGCCCGACCAGGGAATCGAACCCGTAGCGCTTGCGACCAGTAGACCAACTAGGCAGTCACAAATGTGAGAATATGATTCCCATAGCGCACCTCCGCTCAAATAGTGTCGTAAGTCAAAAAAGCAAACTGTCGAGAAAAAGGCGCTTGAAATTTATTCTAACTTTTATTTTTACTTTTCCGGTAATAAATCAGAAACTAACAAATTAAACTATAGACATGACACTATTTGACATAAGATTTTTACAATTTCTGAAACGAATGGTAGGTACTTTATAAAAGAATTTTAATTTTTTTGAACTGTGACGCTATTTGAGCGAAGGTGCGATATATAATACAACACCTAACTTAGTTATTTTATTCGTTTCACCATATACACTAAGGCAGTTGTTCCACCGCCGGCGAGGAAGCGACTAACTATCGGCTATTTTCTCGCTCAAGAAACGTACAATAGATATATATTTCAGAACTATACAGGGCTATTTGTAATCACCAACAACCTCTTAAGGGGTCATTGTACTCATCATTATGAACAACTTTTACTATGGGACCAAAAATCCTGAAATCGCGAAAAAAATCAGCTGTCCAGTACATTTATGTTCGTATAATTCGTCGAAATGTACTGAACAGCTGATTTTTTTTCGCGATTTCAGGTTTGGTCCCATAGTAAAAGTTGTTCATAATGATGAGTACAATGACCCCTTAAGAGGTTGTTGGTGTTTTACCAATAACCCTGTATACACTAGGTACCTTCTAAAATAAATGACTGTAACAACATTATGTATTATAAACAAATACGAGCGGCGCACGGATCGTAGTGCGTTCTCACTCGCACAGTAACTACCTGTCTCGCTCGAGCCATCACTACTGCGCCTGCACAATATCGGCCACGGCCTATAAAAGGACGGCGCATCGAGTCAAGCAGCATTAGCTAGCGGTCAGTGCTATAGCGAACGTGTTCCCGCAGTCCTATAGAACTAGCCAAGGTGAAAGAGTGCGAAAGCCACCCAGCAGTCCACTCCAACACCTATAGTTGAGGTTTAAGAGTTAGATAGCCTACCTGCCGTCGGCTCTGATACCTCCAGCTAGGACAGATTGTTGAAGTGATTGTTAAAGTGATTGCTGTAAATTGTCGTGTACCTACTTGTAACAATATACCAGTGTTACTACTCCTTGGCGTTTCACTTCTACAAGTTCTACCTCCTACATCTGGCGCCCAACGTGATTATATAGTTCAATACTATTAAATGCCCGCAAACAACCCGAGAAAATTGAAGGTAGAAGAAGAAGAAGAGAAGATGGCGACAATACAGTTATCGCAAGAACAATTTAGCGAGTTATTAAGTCGCATACCAACGAATACAATACCAAATAAAAACTTTACTCGCTGTACGGCGCAATTTCATGGTGAACGCGATCATGCAAAAGTGGAAGAATTTTTAACTGCTGTCAAGATATTCAAGGATATCGAACGAATATCAGACGAAGATGCTCTAAAAGGGTTACCTTTACTCTTAAAGGATACAGCCAATACTTGGTGGCAAGGAGTAAATGCGGATATTAAGACATGGTCTGCTGCACTGAAACAATTACGTGCCGCTTTCGCCCCGCAACGAGAGCCATATGAAGTGTATCTGGAGATATTCGCAACGTCACAAGGTGAGAAAGAAAAAATTGATACATTCTTGTGCAAGAAACGTGCCTTACTTGGGTTATTACCGCCCAAACGATACAAGGAAGATGAACAATTAGATCTCATATATGGACTATTGAAGACTGAACTGAAGAAAAATATAGCACGATCTGATATCAAGACCTTTACGGAACTGGTGGAGCGTGCTCGACATCAGGAGTCATTGGAAAAAGAGGAAACTAAGGATGAAGTTGAAAAACCGTCCTCAAGTGCCAAAAACCCGAACTTTAACAAAAAGGGTAACGTGAGTCGCTGCTTATTCTGTGCTAAGCGGGGTCACGGATACGAAGAATGTCGCAAACGTTTGGCACAAATAAACACAACCGAGAAAGAAAATCCGAAACCGGTAATATCTTGTTACGGTTGTGGAGCGTCAGGTGTGTTCCGCAGTAACTGCAGTACCTGCAAAAGCAAGGAAACTCCGCCAAAACCAGTGGCCTTTTATACAGTCCAGATGCCCATGGAAGGACATGTAAAAATACCTACTATAGAAATTAATATAAAAGGACAGTTGGGATACGCATATTTGGACACCGCTGCAAGAACCAGCATTGCTGGAAGCCAGTTGTACAAAATACTTCTACAAACAGGCGTAACGTTTTCAGAAAAACCAGCGGATGTTAGTTTGGCAGATGGCACTACAACAACCTTTAAGCTGCAAGTCACGACAGTGGAAGTGACTATTGGTGGGAGGATTTTCCCAATAACATTGTCGGCAATTCCGGGTGCTAGCGATAGTCGAACATTGCTGGGAATAGATTTTCTGGAAGCCGCTGGAATTGTTTTGAACCTACCACAACGAACCTGGTCCTTTTTAGACAATCCCAATGAAATGTTCCAATTTCTACAGTTGGCGAATCATAGACCGTCAGTTTTACATTCGGCAAAGAAAATTGACTTTAAGCACAGCGAAGAAAAAGAAGCAATTACAGATTTCATGAAATGGGCAAACGAGCTTAAAATGCTTTCACCATTACTCAACACACCATCACCGTTACAGAACGATTCTAGTCCGTCACCATCCAAAAAACGACGCTGGCAATTGTAGAGATTGGATACTCCACCACCGCCAAGTCATCCTCGTGAACCCGCTGATTCATATAATTGTAACGATCCAAGAATTGATTACTTACCAATAAATCCAATGCCTTTCTATTTCTTTGATATTTTATTACAACCTGATGAAGGAAATTTATTGACGGAAGCAGAAAGAGAGGGCCTCAATAGAGTCCTTACAGAATATTCAGATATCTTTGCAACACACGGTGAACCCACTTCTTATGCAGAACACCGTATTGATACCGGGAATCATAATCCTATAGCAGTAAAACCTTATAGGCTATCCCCAATTAGACAAACTCAGCTTAGAGCTAAATTAGATGAAATGATAAGTAATGAGATAATAGAGGAATGTGACTCACCTTGGTCTGCACCTGTAATTATGGTTCCTAAAGGTGAGAACGATGTACGAGTCTGCGTTGACTATAGACGTTTAAACGAAATAACAAAACCAGACAGGTATCCCTTACCACGTATTGATGATTTATTACAACAAGCTAAAGCCATGCCTTATATGTCAACAATTGACCTCCTATCTGGTTATTGGCAAATTAAAGTCCATTTAGACGATCAAGAGAAAACTGCATTCATTTCGCCATTTGGAATATACAAATTTAAACGTATGCCTTTTGGTCTACGTAATGCACCGGCTACATTTCAGCGTTTAATGGACAAATTCATTCATGGCTTACATGCGCAGTCCGTTCTATGTTATTTGGATGATCTTATTATAAGGTCACCATCATTTGAACAACATTTACAAGATTTGAAAGAGATATTTGACAAGTTAAAAACATTTAACTTAAGAGCGAATCGAAAGAAGTGCAAGTTTGGATGCACAAACATCAAATATCTGGGACATCTCATAGTTCCAGAAGGTATTAAAGCGGACCCTGAGAAAATAATCGCCGTAACAAATAGAACAGAACCGAAAAATTTAAAACAGTTGGTATCCTTTCTACAAACCGCTTCATGGTACAGAAGATTTATAGAGAATTTTGCAGAAAAAGCAAGACCTTCGACTAACCTAACCAAAAAAGCCGTTGTATGGCATTGGAGTGATGCACAAAGTAACTCTTATATTACATTAAAAAATGCCTTAACCACAGCACCTGTGCTAAAACAAGCAGATTATGAAGCCCCGTTCACAATCAAAACTGATGCAAGCAGTTACGCAATTGGAGCAGCTTTGGTACAGGGGGAGGGTAGCAACGAACATCCAATTGAGTATGCCAGTAGACTATTGACCCCAGCAGAGTGTAATTACACAGTCACTGAAAAGGAAGCTTTGGCTATAGTATGGGCAGTTGGACGCTTTAGAGGTTACATAGAAGGCAATCAGTTTGTAACTATTACCGATCACCAACCGTTGAAATGGTTATTAAACCTGAAATCACCGACTGGTCGCCTTGCAAGATGGGCTTTACAATTACAACCTTATAATTTTGAAATCAAATACAGCCCAGGGAAAACTAATGTTTTAGCAGACAGCTTATCAAGACCTCCATGCATTAATAAAGACCATGTTGAAAATACATCTTGTGAAATCTGTCAAGTAGAAATTGATTTACCAAAACAAAGCGAGACTAATATTCGTAATGAGCAAGAAAAAGATGAAGAGTTGCATCAAATAATAAATGCTCTGGAATCAAAATCAGAATCAGAAGACTATATACAATGGTCAAAAAGAGGATATTTATAAAGGAGTCCTTTATCGGTTTACTCCAGAACAAGAAGATGAAGATGCGAAACTAATGATACCTCGGCATGAAATTCATAATGTGTTAAAATCTTTTCATGATTCACCAACAGCCGGACATTTAGGAATTGAAAGAACAGTGAAACGTATAGCAAATAGATTTTACTGGAAAGGCCTACGCAAAGATGTAATAAAATTTGTGAAGACATGCATCGAATGTCAAAGATATAAACCAACAAATCAGAAACCGACAGGGTTATTTCAATCAACTGCAAATAACCAAAGATTTGAGGTACTATCAATAGACCTATTTGGACCACTGCCTACTGGACCTAAAGGTGAAAAATGGATTTTCATAGTAGAAGACACTGCAACACGATGGGTTGAACTATTTGCAATGAATGAAGCTACAGCCCAACAATGTGCTATCACACTACTAAATGAAATTTTTCTACGTTATGGATTACCTCGTAGAATCACGAGTGATAATGGAACTCAATTCATATCAGCTGTCATGCAGAAATTGATGTTTTGTTTAAATATACAACATTTTTTAAGCCCTGTCTACCATCCAGAACCTAATATTGTAGAACGTAAAAATAGAGACATGAAAAGTCAAATTGCAATAATGGTACAAAGCAAACACAATCGATGGCCAGAAACGATACCGGCTATACGATTCGCGATGAACTCAGCATACAACCAAAGCACTGGATTTACAGCAGCATATCTATCATTTGGAAGAGAAATGAGGACACCGTATGAGGTCTCCTATGACTTGAGTAATATTGTGCAGTCAGAAAATTTTATACCAGAAATTACACCACAGTTAAAAAATCTTGCTAATGATTTACTTATAGCAAAAGAAAACGTTGAGATCATGCAAGATAAAAATAGAAATCGTATTAACCAGAAGCGACGTCCTGATCCAGGATACAATGTTGGAGATTTGGTATTAATAGAAACTCACCCAATAAGTAGCCAAGAAAAGCAATTCTCATCAAAACTGGCACCAAGACGTGATGGTCCTTACGTCATCATAAAAAAACATGGCAGTTCCATATATGAGGTTGCTCATACTAACAATCCTGATGAATGTATTGGAAGATATCATACATCAGCTATAGTAAAATTTGAAAAACGTAAAGATGAGACTCCAGCACCAATTATTCCTATTAGAAAACGGGGACGACCAAAAAAGATACTTAAAACGCAGTCCTGATACTCTACCGGGACGTCAACGAGTATCAGAGGGGGAGAATGTAACAACATTATGTATTATAAACAAATACGAGCGGCGCACGGATCGTAGTGCGTTCTCACTCGCACAGTAACTACCTGTCTCGCTCGAGCCATCACTACTGCGCCTGCACAATATCGGCCACGGCCTATAAAAGGACGGCGCATCGAGTCAAGCAGCATTAGCTAGCGGTCAGTGCTATAGCGAACGTGTTCCCGCAGTCCTATAGAACTAGCCAAGGTGAAAGAGTGCGAAAGCCACCCAGCAGTCCACTCCAACACCTATAGTTGAGGTTTAAGAGTTAGATAGCCTACCTGCCGTCGGCTCTGATACCTCCAGCTAGGACAGATTGTTGAAGTGATTGTTAAAGTGATTGCTGTAAATTGTCGTGTACCTACTTGTAACAATATACCAGTGTTACTACTCCTTGGCGTTTCACTTCTACAAGTTCTACCTCCTACATGACTAACTTATCTAACTATACAAATAAATATAAAAAAGTGTGTGTCTGCTCCGACGCACGACTAGAGTTTATTCCTTATGCATAGATTGTCTTTGAATATATTGTATAGATAGACCGCTACAATGAAAACTGGCCGAAAATAAACAAAACATAGAAATGTGACAATGCTTCGCTTGTATTTCACTCCTCATAATTTTTCCATACCGGGGGCCTTATATGAAAATCGATTCATAAGGAGTTATGGGTGACCATCTTTACATACCGAAACTCCTCTGTGCCTTGGAAAGCACGTTAAGCCGTTGGTCCCGGCTGTCATTCGTGGATATTTGACAGTCGTTACGGGTCGTCATACGCCCGGAAGTCTGACAGCCAGTCTTACCAAGGGGTACGAGTATCGTATTACCCAGTAACTGGGTTGTGGAGGTCAGATAGGCAGTCGCTCCATGTAAAATAGGTACTGGTATTCAGCTGCATCCGGTTAGACTGGAAGCCGACCCCAACATAGTTGGGAAAAGGCTAGGCAGATTGATTGATTCATAAGGAGTTAACTCCAAAAAAATACTTTTTTTTTGAGTTAACTCCTTATGAATCGATTTAAGTGTTAAGTCGATCGAGTAAAGTGATCTAAGTGTCCTTTTGTTTTTGTATTTATTCGTGCAGCTGTCTGTATCTGAGAAAGGGTATCGCCAGACCATCACACTGAATAACTTTTTCCCGGGGACCAACATAGTAATCGTGAAAAAGAAAATCAGTCATACCATACATTTCGTGAGGTAAGGAAGTTTTCTATGGGCCGACTGATTTTTTTTTTGCACCTCCTTGGGAAAAGTTGTTCAGTTTGATGATCTGTACCACACCCATAAGTTGGTGATACCTCTTCTCGGACACACTGTCGTCACTTACACTTACACCTAACTAGTTATATCAATCGGTAACTTAGGTATAATTTCTTCATATAAAAAAAATCTTATTCTCAATGCTAGCTGCGACTCTGCGACGGTCGAGTTTCCAACATTTATAAACCTTTTTATACTCGTACACAATAGGAGCCCGGTCATTGACATGTGCTTTCAAAGGATACGTGTGTGATAATGCCTGTGCTACTACTCAACCCCCCAGGGTAATGAAGCTTAATGCTACGGCGCAAACTAAATTATTTCCACATGAAACTACGCAGCGTACGCGTTGTACGTTTCCTGTCATATAATATTATAAGGATATGTATATTAATATAATTTTTGTTTGTATATTTCATAAGTAGACCTCTAAGAAAAAAGAAGTCCAGAAGAAAATTCTTACAGCTTTTAAACAGAAATGAAAGTCTACAATTTGAAATCATATATTATGTGGATTCCAAAACATTTCTTGGCAAGAAAGTAAAAAGCAAAACACAGTCAAATATTTAACCGAAATGCGACCCGACCCGATTTATCATTCCAGTCAATATCCTACCTAACATTAAAACAGGAAACACGTACACCAATTAACAAAAAAAAAACATATTCAATCATAACGACATAATCATAAAAACAGGGAAAATGTATGTCCATCAATCAAATTAATGTCCTGAAAAAAAAATTACACGAACACCAAAAAAATGTCCACAGAAAAAAACAAAGTAGGAACGTGTACCGACAACAAATCTTTTTTATTTACGTGTAAAACACAATGCCAGTTATATCAATGGTGACCATAAATAAAAATACCTGTTGTGTCAGTCTGCTGCCCCTAACCTGATTTATTTAGACTGAGTCAGCATAGCAGGCTTTCCTCCACCATACATCTCTATCAGCCGTCACCTCAATATTCACCACCTTTCTAGCTATTTCATCTTTCACATAATCTAACCAGCGATTTTTTGGTCTTGTCCAGACCCCCCCCCCCCCCCCCGTCCTCCGCCCCCGTTCATCCTCGTTCACAGCCTCAAGCAACGCACGCGCGTGTCATATGATGCCGTCCGTCGCGTCACTCTGCAAATCGCGTCGCGGCATTAATCTGTGGTCGCGGCGAATTGTGGCATGCTCTAAACAACTTCCTTCATTTGCTTTCTCCGCCATGGCGCTGTTGCAAGACGCGAGTTGAGCATGTAGCTCGTGGCCACGGGGTAAGCCATCCACATTCGTACTTAAAACATTCCTCATGAAATGTTCCTCATTCCTCTGCATCATATACCCATACCATGACAACCGATTTCCTCGCCACTTTCAGACTTCCCTTATATACTCATTTCAGGTGTAATTTCACAAGTATTTTTTAATTTAGCTACGAATTAGGGTCCGAAAGGGCGTATAACTCTCCGAGCGAGATTGGGGTCCCGACAAAACTTCAATTAACTTGAATAATTAGAGAGAACCGGGCTTTGGAGAGAGGCGGTATAAACCTTAGTTGGGTAAATAAAGGATACTTTTTTATGTAAACAATGCGAAAGAATTGGTGATTAATTGAGCAGTTTATGAAGAGTTTTCGAGATCCTTTGATATATTGGATGTGTTGTTTCCGTGTTAGGTCTGAAGAAATAAATTACAATTAAAACAAGGGTAAAAGATGTCATTAATTAAAGTCAATTTGATGTCATTAATTTATCTACTCGTAATTTACAAGGCAGATGTTTAATTATTTTTTAAGTGGAATGTAATGCTTTACAGAACCCTTGCATGAGACACGAATTGGAAAACTCAATTAATACCAACAGTCAACGAACGGTAACTAGGTACTTATTTAAGGCGAAAGCTCCAACCCGGTGATTTTCTTACGTTTTTTTGCAATTTGCAGGGCAGCATCAGGTTGTATGTTGATCTGAATACGATTCGCGACCGTAACAAATTAGTATTTATATAATTACTCTAAGTTACTTAAGTATTACAATCCTAATGAATGACTATTTCATGAAATTATTGACATTAAGGATTACATTAACTTAAAGAGTTGTATTACTAATTATAATGATTATAATTTTGTAAATATGTATATGTTACGGTCGCGAATCATACTTTAATCAACATACAACCAAATACTGACATGCAAATTCCGAAAAAAGGAAGAAAAATTGAATTTCGCGGGCTTCTTGGAGCTTCTTCTTGCCATGGAGATTGAGACCTCATATTTCTGGTGGTAACAAACCAACGGTTTAATTCTAAAAAACCTTGTTGATCTGGTATTTTTTTATTTTGTATTTTTGTATTTTTCGTTATGGAATTTCTCAGTAGAAGTCCGGTCTAGTAGGCCAGTTGATAGCAATAGGCTCGACGGGTATTATTAGATACTAGTTTCTGCCCGCGACTTCGTCTGCTTTGACTTACGGATAAAAGAATCCTTTGTATTAATCCAGATTATAAACTGTGTGCCAAGCTTCCTCCAAATCCGTTCAGCCATTTTTGCGTAATAAACATACAAACTTTCACATTTTATAATTAGGATGTAATATCTGGCGAAATGCGGGCCGACTATACCTATGTGCCTAACCCTTCGGGGAATAAGTACTGTTAACTGAAAGTTTATGTCTAAGCGCTTAACTACCCAACAAGTTAACTATGAATATCACATGTTTTGTTCCTTTATGGCTCAAAATGAGAAACTTAATAGACCGTTAGTCTGCTCGAGAAATTTTAATATGCAGATATATGGACTGAAAAACGGTTGATGTACAAAATAGACCACACCAGGACTAGTAGAACATACCTACAGAGCAAGATCAGCTAATATTAAAAATAATAAGCAGTTTAAAAGTAAATTTAGCGCTATCCTGAGCAAAACCTTGCAATAGTGCGTTATTTATAGGCTATTAACTCATCAATTAAGAGGAATAATTTACATCTAAAAGCGCATTATTAATGTTTGATATCCTATCACCACATTGCACATTCTTATTTGTTTTTATGTGTTATAAATACTTTTAAAATCTCCATAAATAAAAGTGACATATTATTATATTAAATAATTAAATAGCTTTAAAGGACAGTAACGAGACGCAATAGAACTTTTATTGTTATTCCTGCTATGGCCGTCCTTCATATCGTCAATTGATTCTCTAAAACTTATTAAGCATCTAATATTGCTCACTTTTTAGGGTTCCGTACCTCAAAAGGAAAAAAATGAAACCCTTATAGGATCACTTCGTTGTCCGTCTGTCTATCTGTCAGTCTGTCAAGACAAAGGGTCTCTTGGAACGCGTGGAGGTATCAAGTTGAAATTAATATCAAATATATGGTTCTTTGGAGCTCTAAAAAAATTTGTCTTCTAACTGAACGCAATAAAAATACGGCCATTTATGCGACATAATATTTTGATAGTCTCAAGTAAATCCAAAACTATACTTCCCGCAGACCTAGAATCATGAAATTTGACAAGAAGCAAGGTATCACAGCACAAGTAAAGGAAAAAGTCCAAAAATCGTTAATTTGTAGTTTTATCACATAAAAAAAATAGTTTTTTGCGAATATAAACTTAAATTTGCAGTTGGAGGATTGCCGTGACTTATATCAATGTATGGGGGAACATGTTTTTTAACTACAATGTTAAGTTGGTTTTTGGGGTCAATTTATTTTCAACTACGGAACCTTCATTGTGCGTTGTCCTGCACGCACTAAGCCGGATTTTTTTAAATAATTGAGCCTCTTTTTAACTTTCTGGACTTTTCTCACAGTTGGTCGCTAATTGGCCATATTGTAGTCGCAATTAGGCCATATCTAGAATTTTTAGGACCCCGAAATAGGAATTATTTGAGGTTCATAAAAAGAGACGCAATCATTATATTAGAGTGTTCATAACATTTTATGTTTAATTCCCATGTAATAAGGGGCGAGCCCATTGTCTGCTAAGTTTTGTTTAAATCTAAACCTCTTACAAAATAAGCTCGACATTTATAAACGTCTTAAGTATAAATAAAAACTCCGTTATTTTAATGTGAATAAAGTAGACAGACTGTAACACCATATCTGTAATTTCTAGGAATGTTAACAGAGAAAATAATATAATAATATCTTGAGCGAGAGACGCCCGCGCCGCCGTTTGAAAAAACATTCGTTTCGTAGCTTTACAGACACTAGTGAAGTACTGACATTAATTTAATCCTTCTTTTCTTATTCCTAGCACACCTTATTACACAGGTGAAATAATTCAGTTTTTCTTTATAAAACAGACTGTTTCTTCGTTCTACTAATGTAACAGAGCAGGCAGTTCTTTGTCCCTCCAAACGCGTACACTGAGGAAAACCTCCGTGTACGGGTGTATTCTTGACCTTTCAAAAGCCTTCCATCTGGTGTCCTATGGTGTTTCATGGAAGGAGCTGTATGATGATACTACACTTACGGTTGAGTTGATTGAGTTGTTCAGGTCGAATATGGTGAAATGGGCAGGCTCGCTATCCGATCCGTACGGGCTGGAGTGCGGGGTCAGGGAGGTCTGACTTCGGCGAAACTCTTCTGTTTGTAGTGGATCGGCTGACTCGTGAGCTCAGCGGCACTATGGTAGGCTGTTCCATTGATGAAACTCTCGCCAATAACGTAAGTTACGCCGATGACGTGGTGCTGCTGGCCCCATCGATCAGCGCCCTCAGAAAACGTATGTCTGTTTGTGAGCGATATACGGAGGCCAAGGGCCTCAGATATAATGCAAAAAAAAGCGAATGTCTGTTGTTCAAGGCAGGCACTAAAGACGTGAAGTGCTGCCTATCACACTTGGTGGGACTGCGTTACAGTGGATAAAGTCTTTTAAGTATCTGGGGCATTGGTTCACTGCAACGCAGACGAATAGTGTAGACATGGAGAGGGAGCGTAGGGCACTGTCAGTCAGGAGTAATCAGGAGTATGTTGATCCGTAGGTTTGCAAAGTGCTCAAGGGATGTAAAAACTACTCTGTTTAGGGCATACTGCCAATATTTTTACACCTGCAGTCTATGGGTCGACTACACGCAGAGGACTTACAGCGCCTTACGGGTCCAGTACAACAACGCATGCAGGGCGCTGTTGGGTTTGTCACGACACTGTAGCGCATCAGGGATGTTCGCAGAGACTTTAACGTAATGTTGCGAAAGCGTGTCGCCTCCCTGATGCGGCGAGTGCAGGGTAGCACCAACAGCCTCTTGGTCACTGCGGCCGTCTAATGCTCAGGCACTGGACCAAGATACAAGTATTGCCTTCAAACCGTGTCGTGAAATAATGTTGTCGATATTGAACGTACCTATTATGTAATTGTTTTTTTTTTTAATGATGACTTTGCAAATTTACGTACTAAACATTAAGTTGTTTGATGTAATTAATAACGGGTAGTATTTAAACGCAAATCAAAATATTACTTTTTGTATCCAAAAATAATCCGAATTCCAATCAAAATTACTGATTGCACAGCAAAATACTCAACTCAAAATATAACTAAATAAGAAACAATTTATATTCGTGGCGCACCGCAATAAAGCTTTTTTATGAATGCGCTAATAATGACTAGCGCACATTAAACCTTATTACCTCACCTTTTTTGTGTAAAGGGTTTAAAGTAACCTAACCAAACCTAACCTCGGAGTTAATATTAGTCACCATGTCATTTTGCTATGAGTCTGAGTATGTATGTACGCTCTGGTTAATTTGCTGTGCAGTCAGTATTTTTTTGATGTAAAAAAGTATATAAATGATGGAAATAAATTGATGGGTCATTGTTTATTTGATGTGCAATTAATAATATCCCATTAATAACTATTTGGAATGTATTTTCTGTCAAATAAATGATTATTATTATTAGGTATTGACATCTCTCGAAACCCTGGGGTCCCGGACTTTTGGAAGGCGTAGGTACTAGGGGCCGAAGCCAACTTACAGAGGCCCCTTAGACAATTTTAAATAATTAGGAGACACCAACAGATGAATATTATTATTATTAATGTTACTTCTTTTACTACAAAAACGGGTCGAGTAAATTAGTATAGATAGAAAACTAGCTTGTAATTTATGGAACTGACGTAATATCACACCTGTATGCCCCAAAGGGTTATACAGTGGTGTCAGCTACAGGCCAGTTAGGTATGTTTAAGTCCCATTTAATAATCCGCGATCCTATTGTCATTAAAGAGGCACGAATTAAATGTAGGCCGGACGGCCTAAAAAACTTGATAACACTTTACTCGGCCTGGGATACAAATCCATGACCCCATGTTCAGCAGTCACACTAGTGACAACTAGACTAAAGAGGCTGTCAACTATAATACAGGGTCAAATTAAATTAGCTAGTGAAACTCCGCAGGCGTGATTGGTATCTATCGATTGATATCTAAAGTCTAAACACGACAAAATAAAAATAAAAAGATTTGATGTTTTTTTTTTGGGTCGTGGACCACAGTAGTATTGCTACTTGAAGTATGAGTTGGCAAATCAGTTTTTCTTTTTTGTTTTATCGGGCTTAGATATCGATACTTACCTATCACGTCTGTGAAGTTTACACAAAAAAAAGATGATATTTTAACTAGACTGCAGTTGATGACCCCAAAAAAATCATCATATTTATTTATTTTTTGCTTTATCATAGGTATTTACATATCGATACCCATACCGTCCGGAGTTTTGCTAGCTAATTTAATTTGACCCCGTATAGTAATGATAATGACACAACATTCCCATCAAGCCAAAATTCACCACTGAACAACCCGCTAGTCTCAAGTCAGACAAGACAATAGTTTCTAACTAAAACCTTATTTCACTCACATTCGGAGGCACTCCTACCATTACCCGGATTTCTAGGAGGACATCAAAACAAATGAGGATCATTGCATTGCATGAACCCGACTACCCGGCCGTAAGACGAAAATATACAGCGTAATGAAACAGTATAAAACGCTCATGTAGGTTAGTAGGTATGCGTCATTTTTATAATGTTATAGCTGTCGTACAGAAAGGGTGGTAGAGCCGTATTCTGCAAGGATAAAAAAATACATATATTTATGAATCTTTAATCTTTGCATCACACTTTTAGGTAACTAAATAAAAATTTTAATCGATTTTCATAGGGTTATGGAAAAAATATGAGGAGTGAAATACAAGCGCAGCATTGGCACGTTTTTGTGTTTGTTTATTTTCGGCCCGTCTTCATTATAGCGGTCAATCTATCCATTATATTCAAAGACAATCGTACATAAGGACTAAACTCCAGTCATGCGTTGGAGCTGACACACACTTTTTAACCGACTTCAAAAAGGAGGAGGTTATCAATTCGTCTGTATGTTTTTTTTTTGTATGTTTGTTACGCGATTACTAAAAGACGGATGGACCGATTTAGAAAATTCTTTTTTTTGTTTGAAAGAGTATACTTCTATACTTCTGAGGTGGTCCCATATAAATTTTATTAACTTTGCTTGGGTAGTTTTTGAGTTAGCTTCAATAATGCGTATATTTCCCACTTATTTTATGTGGATGATGTGATGGTGTTTTAATAACTTCCTATCACTGTTATTTACATGGCTATATCTACAATTATTGTGCTCAATTATGTATTCGAATTTGTGTGGGGTAGGTTTCACAACTAAAAAGTGAAAAATAAAAACTTTTTAGCAAAAAATAAAACCGACTTCCAAAACAAAACACGACAAAGTGAAAAATAACTTTAATTTCGGAAGTCGATGGCAAAAAACGAAAATACAAAACCAAAGACACCGACTAAAAAAGTTAAAAGTTTTTTTTTTTATTTATTCTCGTAATAATTATCATTTCAGTACCTAGCATAGAAAAATAGAAAAAAGTCTTAGATTTAAGGCTCAAATTCAAGTAAAATGAAATGTCATTCATTCGAAACATTTATCGCCAATTGGTTGTAATATCAGTGCCATTGCACTGGTACCTACATTCCGCTCGAAATAAGTACTTACCTACAGCTCGCGACAACACATTATTGCTAGGATCTATACGCGCACAGCAAGACATGAACGCGTCGATTTTATTTTATTTTTGATTTTGTGCACCCTTCGCAGGCCTGGCAGCAACCCTAACTGCACTAACGTGGTCAGAAGGAATAAGAGTTACGCGATAGAAAGAGAGACAACTTGTAGGTGAATATAACTTGTAGGTAATAAGCGTTGTGCGACCTGAATTGCACTTTATTGTGTCGTAGTCAGAGTCGTTTTTTTATTTAAATGGTTTTGTAGAATGTGGGTTCTGTTAATCTGTGGTAATATATTAGCACAATGAGTTTGTTTATGATACTTCAACCATTCATCAATAGATGGGGCAATCTTAATAAATTTAAAAAATCTGAAAGAGGTGGATAGTAACACTAACCACTAAGGGCGGATTTCGCCGATGAAACTGACAGCGATCACCAAATCTCAACTGCGTCCAAGAGCTGTCAGTGTCATCATTAAATAATAAATGATTTTATTTCTGTAAGTAGGTTTGTATCTACTTACAAACACTTTTACACGTCAATCATGTTTTTAAAGACTAGATGAGGTCGGCGTTTCCTATCTGTAGGCTGAGAAGATCCGCAACAAATTGAGAGGTCACAGTCTCTTTTTAAGTCCAGACATAATCTTTGTCAGTTCATGTGAAGACCATGTAGACTGTCCAGTCAGTGCATGCATTGGTCAATAATCGCGCAGCTTAACTCAGAACTTAAGGAGCTCAACGATTCGACCAATAATACCAAAGAAAGGACATTTGGGTAGGCCGCATAAATTACTCGAATTGCCAGACCATCATTTAAAATAAAAAATTAAAAAATAACCCACATAGTCTCCACATTCACAATAATTAAAAATATTGTGAATATGAAACATTTTTGTGGAATATTGACACTGACAGCTCTTGAATGCAGTTTAGATGTGCTGATCGCGTTCAGTTTCATTGGTGAAATTCGCACTAAACCGGTTCAAACTAGTTTTGTGTATAAGTCTGACAGTTTTAATAAATTGAGCCTCAGCTTAACTCGACTTACTAAAACTGTCTAACTACTACTAGCTATTAGCTAGGATATAGGCCTTAAACTTGTAGTATCTTTACCTTCTTGCCATCTATTTCCAATGGTTATACGGTTGGCAACGACAAGAGGAGCCACTAAAGTTGTACCTACCTAAGAAGTTAAGGGTAGCATATTGTTTTTTAATAGTCCCGTTAATTTGTACCCCATGTCTTCATTAAAACAAACAGTATAGTAACTATAGGATGGATAAACACTGCTGTAGGCAATGATATTTCAAGTAAAAAGACGTAGATACGTTACCTACCCAACATTCGATGTTCAAAAACGGCACAACGTCGAACTATTAGATGATACGTGGAAATAGGACGGCATGTCGTAATTATCGGGAGCGAAAAAGAGACAAGACGACGAAAATGTGGCTAATTAGCCACATTTTAACGTGCCACTTGCGGAGCGTGTATAACCTATCTACGACTTTTTACTTACAATATCATTGGCTGCAAGCACTAGCTTCAGGGTAGTCATAAGTTTACCTACTAGCTTTTGCCTGCACAATTGCCCGCGTGGATGTTGGAAAATATCCCACGGGAACGTACTAGTGGGATTAAAAGTACTTTATGTGTTAATCCAGGCTATAAACTATCTGTGTGCCAGATTCATCCATATCCGTTCAGCAGTTTTTGCGCCATTCCGGAACATACATCAGTCATCAAACAAACGAAATTTCTTCGTTACGTATCTATTTTATTATAATGCATAGAAGATTTGCTTATTAACTAAATGATTTTGTCTACTAAGTTACCACCCACAAATGGACATTTACAACTCCTCACATTACTTGACTGGTTTATATTCTTATCCGACAAACGTCCTTAAAAAGCCAAGACAACTCAAAGAGAACAATATCAATGAGATCAAAGAAACAACATCGAAAAAAAAAACAAAGCATTTTATCTCGTAAGCACGTCAAACAAAAGAAAGAAAGAAATATTTGAATTGTAGATGCGACAATGGCCTTTAAAAATTTAATTTTTGTATTGTCGTGTTTTACCCTTAAGCATTAAGGGGGAGTTTAACTTTGTGGGCGTAAACATGTAAATGCAGCGAGACGGGACTTTTTATTCTTTCATTGAAATATGGTAATGACGGTTTGCGGAAATGATGAGGCGATAATGAGACGAAATAATCATGACAATAGAGGCATTGTTAGTTATAAAGAAGAGGCTTTTTTATTACTTGGTTAGGCATGGAACAAAGGTGATATAAAATATATAGAAGTTAGTGGAATTAAAGTGTGTGTCGAAACACATAACTATACAATAAAAGTCACCCCACAACTCGCGATTATGGCGCTTGCCAAAGCGTCGTAATATCGGGACCAATAATAATAAAAGTGTATTGTGTTGTAGAAAAGATCCAATGTTATAAATAAAGAAGTTAGTTAAATATATATTTTTTTTTTAGAGGAGCTCGCGGCTTTGGTCCTGTTTTTTGATCCGAAGATAACTCAACAAATGGTTAAACATAGAAACTAATGGTTGATTTTGGCTAAATGTGAAAGGCTAAACATGAATGAGTTATGCCATTAGTTACTATTTTTTAATATGAATGAGGTGATATGAATTGAATACATTCATGTTTAGCATTTGACATTTAGCCAAAATTCAACCATTAGTTACTATTTTTGACCATTGGTTGAGTTAAGTATGGATCAAAAAAACCGGCCCTAAGTAATAACAGCCGCACGGGTCGATACATCAGGTTAAGCTACGCTTGCCGGGGTAGGTCCGTAGATCATGGGTCTCCTCCGTACCTCGGAAAGCAAGTTAAGTCGTTGGTCCCGGCTGTCAGTCGTGGATCTTTATCAGTCGTTACGGGTCGTGAGAAACCCGAAAGTCTGACAACCAGTCTTACCAAGGGGTATCGTATTACCCAGTAGCTGGGTTGTGAAGGTCTGATAGGCAGCCGCTCCATGTAAAATACTAGTATTCACTTGCATCCGGTTATACTGGAAGCCGACCCCAACATAGTTGGGAAAAGGCTAGGCAGATAGATTTTTTTTTCCCATGGGTTTGCTCTTGACTCTAGTCTAGGTCCGAGGTGACAGAGACAAAGTTGACAATGGAGTGAGCCAGAAGAAGCCTGTTCACTCTCACTTTGAAGAGATTAGGGTTGTATGCGCTCGAAAACACAGACGCAGGCAGTGAGTTCCACTCTTTTGCTGTGCGCATTATAAAAGTCATTTGGAAACGCTTAGTACGAATTGGTAGAATAGCAACTAGGTAGGGATGGTAACTGGCAGTGCGTCTAGATGTCCGATGGTAGAAGGGGGCCGGTGGAATGAGGTCGTAGATTTCTTGGGCACACTCACCGAAGTACAATCTGTAGAAGACCGACAAGCAGCAGGATTGAGGTAATTAAATTTTTACACATTTGTAATCTTTCGTTTGTTTAGTTACAGGAAAACAAAACAACAATAATAATAAGTCACGCAGACGTTACAAAGCCATAAAACTACAATATCACAAAATGTTTCTCTAAAAATGCACATAACATACACGTGCACTTTCATACCGCTTTCCTCTCTAGAGAATAGGTATAAACTTTGCTACGGCTGCGGCTACGTGCTACGCGCTACGAGCCTACGAACGCTACACGTTTCGTAGCCTCTTCCATATTCATGCATCTTTACATACGAACACGCCTGTTGAATAACTTTTGGAAAGTCACCGATATTGTTGGTGTCTGTTTGTCTTAACAGAGTATGCTCTCTGGTATGTTTTTACTACGGGAATAAGGTTTTTTAATTTTTCTGCTCAGAATCTTTTCATTCTTAATTCAATCTATATTATTCTTATGAGAAATTAGATGCCGTTGCGCTTTTTTCCATGTGATTTTTTATTAAAGGTTATAGGAGATCGTGTTATGGGTTTTTGATAAGTTTATAAAGAAAACTTAAAGTACTGGACACGAAAAAAAAGGTCTCACTAGCTCAAGAGTTTCACCAGTCAGTGAAAAAATCGGATTGAGAATTAATCTTGTACCTATATGATTGTTTAAAAAAAAATGAATATCACTAAAAACGTGCAAAAGGTCCTGCTGTATTTTCACTGACTGGTGAAACTCTTGAGCTAGCCAGACGTTTCTTTTTTCATGGCTACTTCTTTAAGTTTTCTATATAAACTTTTCAGCTTGCCAGCCACAGATGCCTTAATTTTTATTTTCAAGTTTTAGTAGTGTTGCCATCAAACTATTACTAAAACCGGTCAAGTATGAATCGATTAGTCGAATGATACAACCAGAATAAACGTAAAATACTATCATTCAAAGGGGACCGTCACAATGTGAACTAATGGTATGCTGTTGACATTTCGAGCACTTTATCTTATGCTCAAAAGGTGGCTTTTATTCGCGATGTCAGGTTTGGTCCTGTACTGTTCGTGCACTTAACTTGATATCGGCTCACTGCCTAACTCGCCGCACGCGCGTCCGTCCAGCTTCGTGGTTCCAGGCAAAGTGAGTGAGGGAGGGGGAGCACGCCCCGCTCCCCCACCATACTATAGCGCGCGGCGTGTACGCATGAGACGACAGGACTATATAATATAATCTACAAACACTACATCTCTTCCTTATTTTAATGAAAGTTTTAGATAGCATAATAACTTTTATTATATTTAGTAACATCTTCATTTGAGCATCATAACAACCTTCTACATTTTAATTGACATCACAAAGGTAATGTACTCTTTAGTTTAAAACTATTTTGATCAACCTTTTTCATTACCTTTTCCATTAACTTTTCAAATATCATAATCAACTAAAGTTTACGATTCAGCATAACATTAAGAGCATCAACAATCTTTCCAATATTCTGGTTTTAACAAACACTTTGTAATAACTAACTAATTTAATACTTCCTTCACTTCCCAATTAATCTTTTATTATTAACATTTAACCTCATAACACTTCGCTTGTTCCTGTTCCTAACTTCCTTCGCTTTTCTAATGACAATTTATCAACTATAACTAACATCATGCTTCCTAGTTCTTAATTTTAAGCATAGCCTAAATCATAACATCAGATTTTCATCTATTTTAGTAATTTATTCTTCGTTAGCAAGTTCGTGCTTCTAATTTATTACTTCTTAAACTATAATTCTTCTAGTCCTCTTCTTCTCTTTCTGGAACTTCTGTTTCGTCCTCTCTTATAACTTTCCATTCTCCTTCTACCTTTTTTAGGTGTACTATATTTCGTCTCAAACGTTGTCCTGTTTCCTCGTTTTCTACCTCAACATCGCCTCCCATTCGTGATTTAACTGTATATTGTGTTGGTTCAAAATTTGTACTAAGTTTATTTGCTTTATTCATATCTTTGATATATACTTTCTCTCCTGGTTCTAGGTCAATATCTTGTGCTTTCCTTCTTCTGTCCGCGTACTCTCTCCCTCTTTCCTTCTGTTCTCTGTCCTTGTCTCGTAAGTCCATGTCATCATTCCTATGCTCAACGTCATCGATCATAGGTATTTTATCCCTGATTTTCCTCTGGAAGAACAACTCTGCTGGTGTTTTTCCTGTGACTGTATGGGGGGTATTATTGTACATAGTCAGATAATCGACTAACGATTCTCTCCAGTGAATTTTATTTTCAGCCTGGCATATTCGTAGTCGTTTCAGTATACTTCTGTTCTGGCGCTCGACTTCTCCATTTTGCTGCGGCCAGTACGGAACAGAGTGATATAATTTTATGTCATTTTCCTTACAAAATGACTTAAATTGTTCACTAACAAACTGTTTTCCGTTATCTGCCATTAAGGAAACTGGATACCCGAGCCTACTGAAAATTTCCCTCAGGAGTTTTATCATTTCCTTACTGGATATATCTCGACAAATCTTTATTTCTTGATATCTAGAGTAATAATCGACTACTACCAAAAGATAGTCGTTGGATGGTAATGGTCCTAAAAGATCGATTGCAATATCAACCCATGGGTGTGATGGCAATTCTCTTCTTTTCAAAGGGTGTGGTGCATTAGGTACAGACACGAGTGTGCATCCTTTACATGATTTAACCATCCTCTCCACATCTTGGTCGTATCTAGGCCACCACACTTTTGTTCTGAGTCTCGCTTTCATTGCCACGATACCTGGGTGTCCCTCATGCGCCGCTGATAGTACTCTGTTTCGCAATACTTTTGGTATAACGATTTTAGTTCCTCTGAGTAGAATTCCTTCGTGAAAGCAGAGTTCATTTTCAATCAGCTTGTAACATTTTACAGCTGCATCCCACTTGCGCTCATGAACACCTTCTTTAACTTTTTGAATTTCTAGGTCTTCATTAGAAGAACGCTCAATATCACTCAATGATACCGCTATGGGTCTAACATGCTCGATTATGTTTTGTACATAATCGACATTTGGGGCACTATTTTCCGGGGTGAGTTTACATAGTCTAGAAAGAGGATCAGCAATGTTGTTTTTTCCCGGGCGATAAATAACCTTATACTGGTATGATTGTAACCGGAGCATCCATCTTTCGATTCTCGCACACGGTTTTGACTTTGGACTAAATATCACTTCTAGGGGCTTGTGATCAGTCACCAAGTCGAATTCTTTTCCGTAAAGGAACATGTGAAAGTGTTCTACCGCCCATACCAGTGCTAATGCCTCTTTTTCAGTCTGACAATAGCGGCGTTCGCAATCGGTAAGAGTTTTATTTCCAAATGCAATAACACGTGGTCCAGAATCATTTTCCTGTACTAGAACAGCACCTATAGCAACCGGACTTGCATCGGCAAATACAAGTGTTCTATCTTGTACGTTATAATAGCCCAAGTCGGATATGTCAGCAAGGTCAACTTTTAAAGAGTTAAAAGAAGCTTGCTGACTCTCTCCCCACAACTCACGTATGTCAGCGTTTCTACCAAATTTATTACGAAGCAATTGTTTAAGAGGTTCTGTTTTTGTAGCTAAGTTAGGAATCCATTTGCCCACGTAATTTATCAAGCCCATAAAGCTTTGTAATTCAGAAACAGTTGTAGGAGCCCTAAATTTTTCAATGGTACTTAAGTATTTATCTAATGGTCTTATACCCTGTTTAGATAGTTTGTGGCCTAAGAATTCTACTTCGTTTGTACTAAGAATACATTTTTCATGCCTTAATATAACATTATTGGCTTCAATATGGGAACTATAGGCGATATCCATTCTGAAGGGCCATCAACTTTTTCAATTATGTCTTTTTCAAGAAGTTCATTTATTTTAGCATTAACTTTGCAGAGGAATTGGTATACGTCTATAAGGCTGTGCAATCGGTTTTACTTTATCGTCTATTGGAATGTGTATTAGAACATTTTTGAATTTTGGAAATACTTTACTTCGTATCTCATTTACTGCTACACCAATCCTTAGTACTCCTAATGCCAAGGCTGTCTCTTTTCCTAATAAATTTCTAGTGCCATTTTCAACTACGTAGAAAATTGAATGCTGAGTTTTTCCTGCAAGTTCTATTGAAGATTTAAAAGCTCCTAATAACTTTAGAGGGGAATCGGATCCATATGCATAAAATCTTTTTCTTGGATTTTGTGTTTGTTCCATTACTTTTATCTTATTTCTCTTCATAACACTCCAAGATTTACTTGTAATCAAATTGTACTTGCAGCCGGAATCAATCAACATGTCGATTTCCACGCCTCCTATTTTACAGATTACAATATCATCGTTGTTCATGTTAAACACATAATCAATTTCTTCATCTGAATTACTATTTTTTTGTTCGTCTATGTTGTTAGTATCTTTTCGCGGTCTCTTGAATTTCTTTGTATCTTTATTGCGTGTTTGTTTTGCATCTTCTTCTAGTTTCCTTTTTAGCGGGTTTGTCTTGCACTGCAGTTTGAAATGCCCGATTCTTCCACATTTTGTGCACTTCTTTCCCCTTGCTGGACATTTCTCATCGTATGCTAAGTGATTCCACCCGCCACATCGAAAACATTCTCTTTTTCCTTTTTGATTTTTATTCTTACTGTTACCTTCCACTTGATTTACGTCTTGATTTCTTTTCTGTTTTTGACTAAAATCTTCTAATTGTCTGTTTATTACTTCTAACGCATTTGCTTCAGCTATAACATCTTCAAGAGTCATTTTATCTCCATTTTTTAAGATTTTCTTCCTTAATTCTTCTGAACTGCATCTGTCAGTAATCTGATCCAGGAGCTGGTCGTCTACATCAACGAATTGGCATTTAGCAGCTTGTTGCCGCAACCGGACAACGAATTTTTCAAACTTCTCGTTTTCTTCCTGCTTTATTAATCTAAACACGTGCCTTTCAAATCTTTTACTTTGTTTGGGTGCAAAATACTCATCCAGTTTCTTAATTGCCATTTTAAAAACGTCTGTTTCAGCTTCTGAGGTATTCGTTGCGGCTTCGTCAGGAATGTTATAGAATATTCCTTGTAATTCTGGTCCACCCCAATGTAAGAGACTTGCTCGCTTCTGACTTGGTGTAGTAACATTTGCAGCTTCTAGGTATACGTACAAGCTTCTTTTCCATCGTCCCCATCTTACGCACACGGATGTCACCTCACCCTCGCACTCAAATTTTTCTAACGTTAGGTTTGCCATTGTTACCTGTAAATAACAAAATAGGTCACAAAACGGGCACCATCCGTTCTATGACTTCGGAAAACACATTTATGAAAGCTTCCATCATCACTTATCATAATACTTCTGGTCATGAACGGGCATCATCCGTTCTGACCAACAACATTCACCATAATACTTTTAGTCATGAAAGGGCATCATCCACTTCCATCATCACTTATCATAATACTTCTGGTCATGAACGGGCATCATCCGTTCTGACCAACAACATTCACCATAATACTTTTAGTCATGAAAGGGCATCATCCATTCTGATCAACTTTTAAGAAGGCTTCCATCATCACTCATCCTAATGCTTCTAGTCATGAACCCGGCATCATCCGTTCTGACCAACAT
Source organism: Dicycla oo (assembly GCA_948252095.1). Taxonomy (NCBI): domain Eukaryota; kingdom Metazoa; phylum Arthropoda; class Insecta; order Lepidoptera; family Noctuidae; genus Dicycla; species Dicycla oo. Next base: position 12,659,122 of record OX411729.1, on the reverse strand, counting down.
AATTCATCATAATACTTCTACCTAGTCATGAACGGGCATCATCCGTTCTGACTAACCTTTAAGAAAGCTTCAATCATTACTGATCATAACACTTCTAGTCATGAACGGGCATCATCCGTTCTGACTAACTTCCCTCCGCAATGTAACCGCAATTAATAGAATAATTCAACCCATCAATCAACACCTTATCACTCGAAATATGTAAACAATACGGCATCAACCGTTTTGTTCTACATTAAAACCATCATCTTTTCAAGTTTTAAGCAACAGACATCATATACTCTGTATTTAACTAATTACGATAAAAACATATTTCAAATAATAAATACTAATTGTTATGATAATCAAAAATCAGCAGATTTAATCGGGGCTCGAACCCGATAGAATAGTGGGTAGGTAGAATAACTACAGATTTATAATATCCTAATTAACTGTATGTTTATTATTGGTATGCCTGTATTATACATAACTACCATTTTTGTTGTTGTTTGTTTCCACTTAGCACTATATTTGTTAAAATGTAATTCGAATAATGTTTATATAAGCTACAAAATGTAGACGTTAGATGGTATTGTTTACATAGTTACGTAACAACTCCCTTTTACGTTTTAACATGATCTTATCACATGATAAAATAAAAATGTTTAAAACTATATGATACTACCCACGTTTATATAAATAAAAATGACCAAGTTATGCATTATCATCAACGTATATTATAAATATTTAACTCATGTCCTTCTTCCCGCAAAAGTTAATTATCCACAACGACAAAGCAAAGTTTTGTTGAAGTAAATAACCCACGTTAAATTATTATGAACTTGCACCTAATATTAGGTTTTCTTTCTAACCTTTCCTTACTAGAAAAATAAACGTTGACAATTTCGCATTTTTTTTAATCAGAAAAAAAGAAAACACAGTACTTACAATACTCGTCGCCAAAATGTACTGTTCGTGCACTTAACTTGATATCGGCTCACTGCCTAACTCGCCGCACGCGCGTCCGCGCAGCTTCGTGGTTCCAGGCAAAGTGAGTGAGGGAGGGGGAGCACGCCCCGCTCCCCCACCATACTATAGCGCGCGGCGTGTACGCATGAGACGACAGGACTATATAATATAATCTACAAACACTACAGGTCCCATAATAAATGTTGTTCATAATGATGAGTGAGGGTAATGGTGATTAAAATTACACCCTGTACATAGGTAAGTATTGAGAACTTATGAAACTACAAGTTTTGAATAGACTTGTTTAATAAACTTTGCGCTCCTTCCTGACAACCTCTCCATCCATCAGAGTAACAGACCAAGGGACCCCAAATTCAGCAATACAAGCCAATTGGTTGATTTACAAGGGTTTTGCCGTGTTCCGCCCTGATTCTCAACTCTAGACATGAGATTATTTCACCCTTTACTAATTAAGGCAGGTGAGAGATCTTGTCATCTTGAAGCACAAGAGGACTTACAAACGCATAAATAGCTTTTGAAATCAGAACACCTCGTGTTACCTACTCTTATGTATCATGTGACAAAATTGCGGGATGAATCTGAGAAACTTATTATGCTTATTTGATACATTTATTCGAAAACAACTAAACCGATTTTCCTAAAGCTGAAACGCCAGCTTTAAAAAAAACCTTTTTATAAAGAATGGGATAAAAAAAACTACTTTGTATGGGTTGAGTCTTTGTGGTTGCTCGCGAGTGTAGCTGCATTTGCGTTTAAATTTCTTGTTTTAATTTTTATTTCATTTCATACAAGTCGCTTTACACTCGGCAATAGTGTAGCATTCTTTCAGTAAAATATTTTTTGTAACTGGATCAGCGATTAGGTACGTTCTACAAACCTAAAACAAAAAAAAAACAATTTTACCTTAGTACCTATTTATTTATAGTAGGTATTAGTTCAGATTACCGCAAGATTATAAATGTAATATTATTATCTATGGATATGTTGCTTAGGCTAAGTAATAACAGCCGCACGGGTCGATCCATCAGGTTAAGCTACGCTTGCCGCGGTTGGTACGTGGATGGGTGACCATCTTTACATAGCAAGACCTCGCCATGCCTCGGGAAGCACGTTAAGCAATTGGTCCCAGTTGTCATTTGTGGATCTTTGACAGTCGTTACGGGTCGTCAGAAGCCCGAAAGTCTGACAACCAGTCTTACCAAAGGTATCATATTACCCAGTCAGTAACTGGGTTGTGGAGGTGTAAAATACTGGTATTCAGCTGCATCCGGTTAGACTAAAAGCCGATCCCAACATAGTTGAGAAAAGGCTAGGCAAATATAGATAATGTTCCTGAATGGCATTAAAAACGCCTTTACTATAGATAGACGATACCTACATCCGGCACAGTCTGGCCAGCCTTGCATTGTAAGATGCAACTAACTTAATATTTCCACTACTTCGTGAACTATCCCTGTAAATTCAACATGAGACTAGAAACAACATATTTCATTTTCTTATTATTAGGTAGTTCAGACTTTTGACCAAACGATTTTATAAGTAGATAAAAGTAGTAACGATCGCTGCAAGTGCCGTGCTTAATTTTATTGTTGGTTATGACCAGTGATCGGATAATCGGGCGCTTATATACCTAAACTTCTTTCCGCGAAAGAATAATATGGATATTCCTTTCTGAATAAATAAGTAATCCCGGGTTCCCGGGATTGAACAAGTTTGTAAAAACAACTATAACAAACTTAATGAAATTATAGCAGTGGTTATTTTGATTTAGTATCTTTATTTTATTCAAAACAAATGGAATATCAATAAAAAAATGATAATGTGCACAATGTGGTCAAGTAGTGGGAATTGATTTATCAATCTAACAGATTAGTGATCGAATCGACAAATTTATTGTATTTTATACGAACAGAAGGGATTCTGAAAGGCATGTCAGTATTATTCTTTCGTGGGAATAAAAGTGAAGTTTAGGTATATTAGCGCCCGATTACTGGTTATCCATATATCGTGACAGACTCTTATCAGAATGAGAACACAATAAGCATGTGAATAGAATAAATGCTGTGGAAATGCCTTCCTTGCGAAGCATGTGAGGTGTGACTATGAGGAATGATGTGATAAGGCAACGGTGCGGTTTAAAAGATGTAGTGATTAAAATTTAAAAGAGTATGCCTTGATGGTTTGGTCATGTTGAGAGGATGAATGAAAGGCGACATAACAAGGCAAATTTTAGTGGAAATGGGAGGGGACACCCTAGGAAGACATATAATGACCTTATTGGCTTATTGGTGATGTTCTTCAGAAAGGTCAGGTGCGTAGTACTCGCAACCGGCGTGCGTGTATGACCAGATGTATGAACGTAAACGACGCAAAAGTAGTAAAGTAAGGATTGTAGCAGGTGGCGTTCTGTAGATTCTGCCTACCCACATAGGAATAAGGCCTGAGTTTATGTATGTGTGAGAACACAAGAAATTATAAGTACGATACCTAGATAAGAAGAAAGCGTACTTCTACTAAAACTAAAGTATTTTATTCATTTATTACACACACACCATGTAATATTAGTCCATAGAACATAAAAGCTTGTCTACAACTTCGCTTCCTGCTACAAAGAACAAACTGCGCTCAAACTTTGTAAGAATTCAAGTATTTCCTTAGAAATGTCCCGAGCGCGTTCACAACAGCGATTCAGGGGAATTTTCAGCAAATACCTAGCTGTTAGAAATTGTGCATGGAGATTGAAAAGGTCCCTTTTACCGACCACCGTCTGAGCTTGACTTCTACGTCGATTATGTACTCAAGTGATATTTAATTTATTGGTAATTTTCCTCATTGATTGTTTATTTACATGTAAATAATTTTGGATCGCTATACAAACAAAGTCACAAAGGATCCGTAAAAAAATTCATATAGAATAAACCAATACATTATCTGTAAACTATTATTTTGCGGACATTGGGTTTCACGTTTACTGGGTTTTTAATTGATTCTGTCACACTTGAATTGTAATGTGTAACTGTTATAAGTCCCTGTTTTAAATGTAAGTACCCGACCGTACTCTGCTCGAGTGAAAATAGAGAAAACGTGTTTTCTTTTATCCAGAAATGAGACCTAGCTAGATCGATTTTTCGCCTCCGTAAACCCTATTATTGGAACTTTCATAGAAATCGTTAGAGCCGTTTTCGAGGACGTGATTACAAATATATGTAGGTATATACACAGGGTGAATTTTTCAAGTGGGCGTGGATGGCCAAATTCGAAACTATGTGGAATAGCGAAAAGTACTCAAAGGAGTCTCGGTCTTGATTTTGATGAAAAATAAACAACATCATTGGATTTTTGAAAAATCAATATTTCTAGCCAAAAATCGAACCCGTTGATTTTGAAAAAAAAACACACACACTGTATTGTTACACATTCGATAGTGTCGCTAATAAGGATCGAATTCTGAGAAGTAATGACCAGTGGTCAGAGTAGGTAGAGCTGTTTTTGCTACTTGCGACATGCGGACATAACATGGATATGCCAAATATTGTAAAAAATAATATAGAAATATATAATATTTCCTTACGCAGTAAAGTATATTTAGTATTGTATCTAACAGTTTTACTTAATTAATTCACGAAATATTTCACGAAGCTACCTCTAACAACATTCCAGGATCCCTGTGTGTGTATATAAGTAAGTATATACTGTTTGGTTGCTCACCTACTACCTGCTCATAACTGCCCACTTACCCATATTAAATCACTTAAATCAATCGACAATTTCAAAATCCCGGGATTTCAGAGGCATATCCATGTTAACATCAATGTTTGCGGTCATTCACCCCAAACAGCTCTACCTACTCCGACCACTGATAATGACATACGGTAAACTACAGGAAAGAGCTTATTTTAAAACAAAAGAATTTTTTTTTTTGTTTTTCTTGTTACGTACCTATTAAATTAAACCTTGATATTGATTTTCCAAAAATCCAATGATGCAGTTTTAGTTTTCACCAAAATCGAACCCGAGACTCCTTTGAGTACTTTTCGCTATTCCTCATAGTTTCGGATTTGGCCATCCACACGCCCACTTGAAAAATTCAAGGAAGTATAGGATATCGACCGTATGCTGCCAATACCTCCTAAGTGCTTTGAGGACAAGTTTGAGGATATGTTTTCACTTCAAAGATTACGATACGAGCTAATAGATGGCGCAAAAAACATATTTCGGTAAAAATGTTAGTTAGAAGGTATTGGCAGCATACGGTCGATATAACAAAATAAATAAAATGCTGCTTTGCAATAGCCGCACATCCCACAAGTTAGCTAGCTACCTCCTTGTGACGTTGAAATATTTTATTATTCGCGAAATCTTTACTTTTATACTACCTATTTTGACATAAGGCGTGGCTAAGTAATAACAGCCGCCCGGGTCGATCCATCAGGTTAAGATACGCTTGCCTTGCCGGGATTGGCCCGTGGATGGGTGATCATTTTTACATACGGAGACTTCTTCGTGTCACGGAATTGATCCCGGCTGTCATTCGTGGATCTTTGGCAGCGTTACGACTCAGAAGCCCGAAAGTCTGACAACCAGTCTTACCAAGGGTATCGTGTTACCCAGATAGGCAATTGCTCCATGTATAATACTGGTATTCAGCTGCATTCGGCTAGACTGGGAGCCGACCCCAACACAGTTGGGAAAACTCTAGGCGGATTGATTGATTGACATAAGTGCAATTTCTTGTAATCATTAATGTTATTTATGATTAATAATCATTGAAAAAATTCTTGAGAAAAACTCATAGTAAATAAGTACAGCTAACTAAAATAATAAGTAAACAAGTTCCGTACAACAAATTAAAGCGCTCTTTACAAAACCAGTGAAGTAAATATCAAGTGATTCAAAATATATACGGTGCTCAATGGAAATGCAATATAACTCTACCTACAGCGGGCATTGAGTAGTTTTTCAAGTAGCACCGATAGCTTCAGATATGAATGCAATATTTAGAACAAGCTCCATTAAACGTGGAAGCAAATACCAAACCGATATCGACGTTTTATGAACTTTTAAACCTACTTCCTCCTATCTGTCTGTGAAAGCGTAATTTGAATTTGACAGTTAGTAGGTATCCGGATATTAATTATATGTATTCGTTTTGATAAGCTTCTATTACAAAAGTTTCGACAGCTGGCCGTAGAAACTTTTGTAATAGAAGCTTATCAAAACGAATACATATAATTGGTGTCTAATTTTCTAATTAGACACCTTTAAGTTGAATATTTCTACACCGGAAACGGTGGAAATAATCTAAAAGCTGGAAGCAGTTAAGGGGGAATCTCCAGGTAGCCCGCGAAATTCAAATTCTTTTGCGTTTTTTGCAATATGGTCAGTACTAGGTTGCTGTTTATTCGGCCGAGACTAGATAGGATTTTGATAGGATTGCGATTTTAGTAGTTACCTACTTTATTTTTCAATAGGTTTCTGTGTTTTATTCTTGTCACGTCTACTGCTAAGTAATGTCACTTCGAAGACCACTTCAATTTATAGCTATTACCATAATTCCCCAATTCAATAGACTGATCAACGAACGCAGTATACCAATCGCAGCCAACTAGCTTAAGGGGGAAGCTCGTTAAATTTTCTATTTTTATTTCTGCTTGAGTAAAGTTTTCGACTTTTTTTTTTAGAATCTGTAACACATCAGTATAATCCTAAATATCAAGATTACATGAAATAGTCAGTCATTAGGATTATAAGAATTTCGAGAGTTGTATTGATGATTTTAATATATTCGTCATATTATATTCGTCGCGAATTATATTAAAATCAACATACAAACCTGATACTGACCTGGAAATTGCAAAAAACACAAGAAAATTTGAATTTCGCGGGCTACCTGGACCTTCTCCCTTAAGAGACGTAGCGTTCAAAACTAAAGTTATAAATTATCTAACAGATAAAGCTTGAGTTTTTAGATGAGACATTTTTGAACATGTTTTACTAATTTATTATTTTTAATGATCTATAAATTATCATGACATTTTTAAGTAATTAGACTCGGAGTGGCTTTATATTTTATTTTATTAATATTTTCATGACACTGCAGGCAAACGTGATGATCCATTTTTATTTCTCATATTTAACAAACATCTCTTGGATGTTGACAATATTTGTATTATACAGTATTGTACTCATGTTTGAGCAAATAAATGATTATATTAACTTAACGATTGTATGTATACTATATGAACCTGTTTAATAATAATATTAAGGTCTTAATGTACCATATACCTACTCAGAAGTAAATAATATTGTATTCTATCTATTATCTACATGAAATTTGCGATTTATGTGGCTAAAACTTGCAAGTTACATATGTTTTAAGTAATTACGACACAGAAGTAACATTATAACTCACCAATTTTTACCCTAAAAGGGTAGCCAGAGGTGTAGGTAAAGTTCCTACACTGACACGTTAGCAAATTATTACGAATTTCATTTAAAAACATCCGCTATATGTAACAAAATGTAGATGTTACGCTAACGCCATTTTTTTTTTAAATAACAAACGTGCAGCTCTTCTCTCCAGCTTGGTAACCATGCTCAGTAAGATTCTAAAATATTCTCAGCGCCTGTTAATTTTATCACAGCAATAACTCACATACAAGAGATTCTTCTCTTAAAGAAATCATATTTCATAACTTAACATACCGTGACATATTTTTAAAGCCTCTTATGTAAACAACAAACCGTTGTTGTGTCTTTATTCTCTCGTAAAAATATCTTAGACATTCTGTTGTTTCTAAAATAAATTCTTTCGTCACTAAAATTTTATAGAAGCTTTGCGTACAAGACATATTTTATACAAGCGTTGCTAAATAGAGAAGGCCTTTGTGGCTGTAAATTAATAGGTGCGGTAGGAAAAAATGTTCAGGAAAATGTTTTAAACATAAACCTTTCTTCACATTTTTAGGCTTGCGGTGAGCTTATATTGTGTGATCAAACAGCAAGGTGACTTTTCATTTTTATCAAAAAGTATTAATTTATTCATCAATATTTATGTTGTCCCCTTCAAAGTAATCCCCATTAGATATAATATATTTGTGCCAGGGCTTTTCCAATCCTCGAAGCACTTCTGATAAGCACCTTGAGCTCTAGGCTACAATTGCAACAACTGATTCTTCCAGCGATGCAATTGTTGCATGTCTCCGTCCTTTCATGGGTCTCTTCAGTTTTGGGAACAGGAAACGTCACAGGCGGTCAAGTCCGGTAAATATGGTGGCTGAGGCATGATAGTGGTGTTGTTTTTGGCCAAAAAATCACTTACAAGCAACGATATTTGAGCAGCTGTGTTATCACGATGCAAAATCCATGAATTGTTTTTTCTCAATTCCGGGCGTTTTTCGTACTGATTCACGCAAACGCCGCATAACTTAAAGATAATACTCATTATTAACCGTAAGACCTTGTGGTAAGAACTCCTGATGCACTAGGCCATGATAATCGAAGAGAACAGTGAGCAAAACCTTGACCTTTGATCGAACTTGGCGTGCCTTTTTCAGTCTTGGCTCAGCTGGGATGATTGGGCTTTGGTTTCGACGTCATAACCTATGATTCATCACCAGATATGACCCTTATGATCAGATCAAGATTATCATTGACGTCATTCAACAGGTCTTGAGGGATGCGACGGTTCTTCTGGTCAAAATTAAGCAGTTTTGGAAAAAAGTTCGCTGACACACGTTTCATGCCCAAAACATCCGCTAAAATTTCTTGACATGATCCAATCGAGATGCCGAGATCATCAGCTACTTGTGGTAATGGTGATTCGACGATTTTTCAACACCATTTCTTTCAATGCTTCAACGTTTTCATCCGTTGTTGACGTGCTGGGGCGTCCAGGGCGAGGTTCGTCATTGACATTTTCTCGGTCTTCTTGGTAAAGCTTGTACCACTTATACACATTTTTCTTACTCAGAGTAGACTCACCGTATGTCACTGTCAACATTTCAAGAGTTTTAGAGCACCTGATTCTATTTTTTACACAGAATTTAATGCAAATTTATTGCAAAAAAAAATGGAGCAAAGAGTGCTCCATTTTTTCGACAGCAAGAAATCACCGAACACGCAAAACACGTCTAACCTTTATGGTTTTCACACACAAACAAAGAATGCTACGTAGTTAAAACTGTGAACTTATGATCGTAACGAGTGTACCAACACAACAAAAAAAAAATTAAATTTGAATGTACGGAGGCCGCGACATTCAAAAAGTCACCTTACTTTTTGATCACACCTCGTATTTATAATCGTGTAGTAAATTGGAAAAGCGAGCATGTCGACCAGCCACTAGTTTTTTCAAGCGCCTGAACAAAATTTCACTTTGTAAGGGAACGCGTTATTCTTATTTTACAAGTTTTTATTCTGCGTTACAATTTTTGTCAGGCGTTTATGACGCGTAGGTAGGTCGTGAAATTCCATTTAGAAGCACGCTTTACATGTTTTTCACAAAGGTTATTTATTATAGCAAGCTTTTAGTGTGTGACTGAAATTATATTACTTTTTATGAAAAATACTCGCAAACGGAGGTATGAGAGGTATGAGGAGAGATTGTTACTTGAGACAGAAAAGGCATTATAATTGGCCTACTTGCTCTTGATAAAGAACTAGACAATAACGAAACCGACATGAGTATGTTTCGTTATTGTCTAGTTTATTACAATACTATCATCATCTGCCTAGCCTTTTCCCAACTATGTTGGGGTCGCCTTCCAGTCTAACATGATGCAGCCGAATACCAGTATTTTACATGGAGCGACTGCCTATCTGACCTCCACAACCCAGTAACTGGGTAATACGATACCCCTTGGTAAGACTGGTTGTCAAACTTTCGGGCTTCTGACGACCCGTAACGACTGTCAAAGATCCACGAACGATAGCCGGGGCCAACGGCTTAACGTGCTTCCCGAGGCACGGAGGCGTCTTGGTATGTAAAAATGGTCACACATCCACGGATCAACCGCGGCAAGCGTAGCTTCACCTGATCGATTGACCCATGCGGCTATTATTACTTAGCCACAGGCCCCTTACAATAATACAATACTATGCACTCGTTATAATGTAAAGGAGAACACTATGACGTGTAGTTTAGGAGAATTCTCCTGAACTCAAAAATAAATGCCAAATATTTAAAGGGGAAGCGCCAGGGCAACCCGCTAAATTCAAATTTTCATATGTTTTTGCAATCAGCAAGTCAGTATTAGATCGCATGTTGATCAAAGCATGCTTAGCGACCGTAAATAATATGTATCATAATAATTAGAATCAGTAATACAACTTTCTAAGTTAGTATAATCATCAAATGTCATTCATATGGATAATCTGGTCTTAAAGACTTGTATTGATGACTTTAATGATTATAATTCTATAAATGCATACTTGTTACGGTCGCGAATCATATTTTGATCAACATACAACCTAATGCTGACTTGCAAATTGCAAAAAACTTATGAACATTTGAATTTCAAATCAAAAGGTATTTGACATTTATTTGTTAAGAATATGCACAACATTACAGACCCCGATACAAGTTATTTTACAATTAAATTTCAATAAAAACAGACATATTTACAAGGGATGCCTTTATATCGCATTATATATGAAATATACACTAAACTAAGTCCTACCTTCTGCAATAGGTCGATTTGATTGATGACCTATCAACACAGGAGTTGAGGACCAAATACCCATGCAAGCAACTGAACCAACTACATCACTCTAACCCCAAGGATTACAGGTGCGCCCGACAGTGTATTATTAAATGGGCAGCGGACCCCATCTCTCAGGCATGTAATTAACTAACAAGTTACATACTTGCGTATGGCCGATATTGTTCTCAAATAATAGATAGGTGGGTACAAAAGGCTGGTTTCATACAATGTGCGAAAACAGACACACACACACATAGACGCGTACCTTTAGTCTGTTCCAAAAGAGTATTTGAAAAAAAAAAGTATATCCGTATCTGATGAAGGTATAAATAAAGCGAATTATTAAAAAAAACCCGACTGCTAAAACACATTTAACTGAAAAGAGAAAACAGAACAGTCAGGTTCATGTTTTTTTTTTAGTTTGCTTTGGCAAACAAAGCAAATTAAAAAAAAACAAGAGCTATTCAGTTTTATTAATATATAATATATATTTGAAATTAACTCATTACTACCTTTTATTTAATACCAATATTGTTATAATTTATTTTTTTAAAAACCTTCTTCTCCCTCCCTTGTACGCTTTACCTGATGCCTGTCTATATGTGCATGCGCTTTCGCTCGAAGTATAGAGCCGGCCATCTCATCATCGCCTGCCTAGCCTTTTCCCAACTATGTCGAGGTCAACTTCCAGTCTAACTGGATCCAGCTGAATACCAGTATTTTACATGGAGCGACTTCCTATCAGACTTCCCCACTTACTGGGTAACACGATACCTCTTGATGAGATTGGTTGTCAGACTTTCGTGCTTCTGACGACCCGTAACGACTGTCAAAGATCCGCGAATGACAGCCGGAACCAACGACTTAAAGTGCTTGTCGAGATACGGAGTGGTTTTGGTATGTAAAGATGGTCCCCATCCACGGACCAATCGCGGCAAGCGTAGCTTAACCTGATCGATCGAATCGTGCGGCTGTTATTACTTAGCCACAAGCCCCTCTCGGAGCCGGCCAACTGTACCTATCAATGTTGTAGCGTTTTAATCAACATAGAAGCAACTATTGATTTATTAAAAGCTCATGGTCAGCGGACAATGAGGCTCTGAATTATTACAGCGATGCAAGCTCGTCCAATAAGCTGGGATCGCCTTTGAACTGTGTGGATAGAGGATAGGAGGATGACGTATAGTAAGTGAAGCTTTGGGTGGTTTTAATCCAATGGCTGTTACATTATATATGGCGTCGTCACTCATGTTGTTGTCAATAGGATGGGTGGAAAGATTCTCGCTTTTTCCCGCGGCTTCGCCCGTGTGGTCGTCGGAAATCATCCCACGGGAACGCGCTACCAGGATCAAAACTATGCTATGTCCTAATCCAGGTCATAGTCTACCCATGTGCCAAATTTCATCCAAAGCCGTTCAGCGGTTTTAGCGTGAAAGCGTAGCAAACAAAAAAAACTCACTTTTCGCTTTTGAAGTATTATGAAAAACCGGTCTATCGACACTCTTATACTCGTAGAGTTCTAGACTCACAAAAGGTATTAGATAAGTACATAAATTAAAAATTAAAAAAAAAAACTCTTAACACACTAAGTACTATACTAACGTTTCTATAATAATATAATTCAATCATGATTCGAAATACACGTGGCGCCATCTATTATCAAAAGAACGTTATTGTTTTTTTTCCTCGGGAACAGTACTTTTTTCGGGATGAAAGGTGCCCTATGTCCGTTTCTGTACACGTGACAACGTATATCCAAATTTCAGGATGATCGGTTCAGTTGTTTAGGCGTGAAAAGGTAACAAACAAACAAACAAACTTACTTTCGTATTTATAATATTATAAAATAAAATAAAATAATATAGTTAGGATATAATTAGGATGGTAAATTACGGTCGGGGTTCTTACACGCAAGCTTGATGATCAATGCCTGTTGTTCTCTGTATAGGAAGAGATTTTACGTTGTAGAGCACAGTGTTTTATACCGTGTGGTCCGATACGCACTTGACCGGTTTTTATTCTATTGGAACTCCGTACAAAGCTAGGACAGCACAAGGACAAAGTATTACTACCGATAAACTTCAGACATCAAAAATATAAATGTAAGTACAAAATATTTTTGATGTCTGAACAGAATCGACCAAAGTGTTCAAACAGATCATGTGCAAATATAAACTGATTGCACATGATCTGTTTGAACACTTTGGCCGATTTTGTCACGAATGACCGTATTTACCAACCCTAAGTGAAACTTAAATGAATCTCTAAATAAATGTGTACTGTTGGATTTTCAACGCTACGCTTAACAGCGCCGAAAGTTGAAAAACCAACAGTGCAATAATATAATATTTAGGTATTCTTAAATGTCACTTAAGTTTGGTGAAAATGGGCTCAAGATTCTTGTATCTTTACCAATAATGAAGCAAAACCTCATCAACCTCAGCTTTGCATAGTAGACCCTCACATATGGAAGTACCTATCATAGGTAGGTAATTTTAGCGTACGAATGTATCTAAATGCCTACATTGACAATAAAAAATGCTAGGTACCTATGTACCATTGCTAAGCAAAACGATTCGTTTTTGTTTATAGGAACCGAGAATTAATCGCCTTCCTAATATGAAAACAAATTCAAATCCCGAACTTCACAAAGGACAGAAATACCAATAAACCAATGAGGTCAATACAACGACTAATATTGACCCAACGACCATGGGCTGTATGGTCATTGGGTTAATATTTTTAACTATAACCAAATGCACGCTCCTTTTTTAAAAATGTTTTAAATAACTTTAAAACCTTTAGTAAGTAGATATAGCCAGATTTAGGTAGACAAAGAAGTCATTTATTTCCTTCAAAACTTATGTCAAATATACATACGCCAGCAGGTCAAGCCGAAACTGTCAAATTTTCCCAATCAACCCTGAATCTAAAGCTTTAGCGATACAGTTGAAAATCTATTAAAGAAATTTGACAGATTGTAGTAGCTTGAAGTGCTGGCGTCTGTACCTACACAATGACGGCCCCATATAATTTTCAGGACGTTCCCCTCGGAAATTAAACCAGGATTAGCAGGAATTACGCACGGAATTACCGGTGGTGTTACGCGCGGAAATTAATAATGCAAGAAAATGCTTCCGACTGGACTTCCGATGTACGTTTCCGGTTCACGACTGTATTCACGACTGGATTCAAGTAAATTTCGCAGTATGTACTTATAAGATAAGATTAATGTAGGACCATCGAATGGACTTTTCGGGTTGGATATGGGAAATTATTAATGTACAGACGCCAGCACATCAAGCTACTACAATCTGTCAAATTTCTTTAATAGATTTTCAACTTTATCGCTAAAGCATTAGGTTCAAGGTTGATTGGGAAAATTTGACAGTTTCGGGTAGCTTGATGTGCTGGCGTCTGTACTTACCTACACCTACTCATGTCGCCGTCCGCGGAGAATAAAGTGTACATAAATCCAACTTTTCAGGAAAAATAAAAAAAAACATGTTTTCATCGATTGCTTCTTAAATCCTGGACGTAGGACAGATGATTGTCAGCTTTTAATAAACGTTATTTTTTATTTGTTCTAAAAGTTTTAGTGAATTACGCCTAAGCATCAAAATAGAGATATTATTTAAAAAATAAGATTTTAGTCAAAATTAATCATCGCCTAAGTTATATAATGTCGTAACTTCGTAAGTAACTGTATAAAAATTACGAAAAAAATTGAGCGGATGTATTAGCACCCACAGATCCCAAAAATGACATAACACTAAAACTAAGATAATAGCACTTATCATTTTATTCTCTGGGGACGGCGGCGGCGGTGTGTTTATCTTTATAACAAGCAAGGTTTGGATTTTTCTAAATTTTCCGCACGAAAGTTATAAAATTATTAATAATACTTGATTATGCAAGTTTCTCCTTAACACGAGCAGCGGATGTTGGAGAAAAAACAGCCAGGCTGAATTGGGAGTGCTCTGGCCACGTCGCACGAATGCCGGGTGCATTCGCGCGAGATGGGCAAAGATTATCACCCACTGGACGCCTCAGGGAGGACGTCGCCGTCGAGGTAGACCGCTCCGATGGTGGTGTGACGATCTAATCATGTTTGCAGGGCCAACATGGCCAGAGATCGCACAAGACAGAAAGATTTGGAAGGAAAAATGGGACGCCTTTGCCCAACTGTGGGTCACAAAATAGGCTGGCAAAAAAAAAGAAAAATGCAAGTTTCCCATACTATTACAGTAATAACTCGCGGGGTTTATTTATACCTACACGTAATGATTAGCGACTGCTTAGAGATAATTGATTTGCACCATCTCTCTGGTGTCTCCAAAATTCTATCAACGTTTAGGTATAAATCAATTCGCCCATGTCAGCAAATCTATGGAAAGCAAGAAAAATTCAATTAGAAAACTCTCCGTCCGTCTTAGCGTCTTACAGCCGAACCCAATAACCTATGTTCAGTAAAAGATAGGTCACTATTTATGATAGACAATATAATTATATCTGTCTTTACGTTCCTTTCATGCGTTCGTGTTCTTTTGTTTTATCTGTCTTAGATTATTGGGACGTTAAAACCATAGCTAGATAATTTATATTTCCTGTGTGCAAAAACTGGTGATAGATATTAGGTTCGGCCGTTAGCAGTAATCGATTTCAGAATGATTCCCTGCTAGATAGCCCAGTTCACCAATGACCTATTTTTAATGTGTGATGTGTGTGTATTAGGAAGCAGGTCATAATTATATTCTCAGAAATAGGTATTAGAAAAACTTATTCTGTCGATTTTGGCGCGTGGCCAAAATCGGAATTAACGCCACCATATTTTCATTTCACCTAACAAATCGCTGGTTTGCGAGAATATCGACTTAGTTCAAAATTCTATCGAATTGAATACTATGTGTCAAACGATCATAAATCTTTGATATTTTATGAATTTTGTAATGAAACAATATACATTTTGCGGTATGCACTAAAACATTCATAAAGAATTTTAATAATGCCATTCTCTAAAATCAATAATTTTTTATTCCGTCGCAAACCAACGAAATTTTTACCGATAGCGCCCCCTGTCAACCTTATTCGAGCGCCAAAAGATCCATGTAGGTAGCATTCATGTATACGAAATTAGATCATGCGCCGTGGAGAAATGATTAGGCTGTCGGCTTAGACTGCTCACACACGAATGAATGAAACTAACTCACTGGCTAGGATACTCTGGTCAGATATGTAAGTTTGTTCTGACAACCTAATGAGGGTTTTCATTAAAATTCATGCCATTAGTTGGCGCCACTTTGACAAGAGGTATTTACCCATTTGGACAACGAATCCCTAACCTATTATAAAATAAAAATACGAAAGTTTGGATGGATGTTTGCACAGAGATAGATTATAGTCTGGAATAGCTCATAGTCTACTTTTTATCCGGGTAGTACGTTTCCGTGGGTTAATTTCCTAACTCCACGCGGGCGAAGCCGCTGGCAAAAGCCAGTATAAAATATGTGATCATGTTCGTCATTCGTTTCTTTCATTCATTATTCAGTCACGACTAAAGAAAATATAGGCGATTTGACACTTTTGACAGGTGCCCGGACCTGACTGTGTCTCCACAGGTGACTGTGCAGCCACCTGGTGAGCGTCATTCAGAAAATCCTCTTTATCTTAATAATAGAGCGTCGCCTCTGACCATTTTTTTTTTTTTGGTGGGAAATTATCAAATAACTTCTCCCGCTCTGGGTGGAGCGGAAGGGCGTGTCAGACTTCTACTGACTAAAACCCACCCGTGTTCCTTCAGTTGCCTGTGTCAGGGCCACCGTAACTCTTTCAAACAACCTGCAACCCTGGCAAGGTCGCCATGAGTCAGTGTCACATAATCTTTCTACTACAGCTTGTTGTGTTTTATTATAACGGGTGTAAGAATACCCTTAACGAAGCTGAGAATCACTTCTTCTTCCCGTTATTATGATCATTCTTTTTATACTGGGCGATACCTGGGAACCTTGTGGTTACGGAGATATTGAAGGTCAAAGTTCAAACTTTTTTTTATATTTTTTTACGAAAACAAGTTATATCTGATACAACGTAGCTTCCACTACTCCCACGATCCCCGTACCGTTGCATGCACCCATATGCATAATGTTTTACGTGAGCTACATTACAGACTTCTTACAGCGGATTTTCACACTAAAACTAAAAGTCGTTTTCCAACAATTATTTTTGCACAAAGTTACTTGGTTTGATGTACAGAATGCGTATAGAGGACGGTTTCGTGAAGGGTCTTGTTACACCCTGTATTAACGCTGGGGTACTGTGTGCATAATACTGGCTGACGAGGTGGTGCCTCTGTTCCTGAGGTAATCTATGTCGTTATGAGGTGCCGCCTCTGTGTGCAAGGTAATCTGTGCTTCTATACTGAATAAACAGTGGACCCGTTGCTGTCAGCTTGTAAGTGAATGGATAGTGAAAATTGGTCATTGTGCTGACCCAAGCTAGTGTAGACTTAGTCACATCATATTTCAGTGTGTACTGCAGCTTGTTTATCAGCCACTGTTGGGTATGTGACCCTCTAAATTCAAACTATAGCGACAAACGTAAAGAAAGGCAACCGTTCTGCAAACCGACCCCGGCAAGTTACCCTTAAGGCGGAAGCGTCAGGGTAGCCCGCGAAATTCAAATTTCTTACGTTTTGCAATTTGCAAGTCACTTGTATGTTGAATAAAGTATGATTCGCGACCGTAACAAATATGTATTAACATAATTATAATCTTTAAAATCAGTAATACAACTCCTTAAGTTAGTATAATCCTCAAATGTCAAGATTTCATGAAATGGTCATTTATTATGATTACCTGGTCCTAAAGAGTTGTATTAATTACTGTAATGATTATAATTCTATAAATACATACTTGTTATGATCGCGAATCACATTTTGATCACCGTTCAACATAATACTGACATGTAAATTGGCTAATTATTTTTTTGTTATGTTTGTCAGGACAAGGTTTGTATGAAAGAAAATGTTTTGAAACTTATGCCGGGAAATTGGAAAATTCGGGAACATTGAAAGTGCATTTTCTATGAGAATTTTGTATGACTTATTGAAATTTTGACAGGACAACGTTTGTCGGGTCAGCTAGTTACGTATAATTTTAACATGAATGTGTACAGACGCCAGAACATCCAGCTACCCGAAACTGTCAAATTTTCCCAATCAACCTTGAACCTAATGATTCAGCGATAAAGTTGAAAATCTATTAAAGAAATTTGACAGATTGCAGTAGCTTGATGTGCTGGCGTCTGTACTATAACACATGAACCTTCCGAAATAAATTGTCTAAAATGATAGTGAATACCGCACCAGAATCCGTTGCTTAGTTTAGTAGAACAACGCGGTCACACAGACATACGCAAACATTTTATATTAACACTAGCCGTTGCGCGCGACTTCGTCTGCGATCCAGGATGAATATAGCTTATGTCCTTCTCCAGGTCATGGTCTACCCAAGTGCCAAATTTCATCCAAATCCGTTCAGCCGTTTTACTACACTACTAAAGTTTCTAAAGACACGTGGCGCCATCTATTATCATAAGACTGTAATTGTTGTTTCCTCGGGAACGGTACTTTTGCGGGATGAAAGTACCCTATGTCCGTGTCGGTACACCTGACAACGTATATGCAAAGGACATTGCTCGTTGTCCATACATAGCTCGCCTAAGGTCCAACAGGGAGGTGTATTTACTTTTTGGGTTTTAGATAATGTATATATTCGATTGAACCTAAATTAAAACAACTAACACTTTTGAGAATTCGGAAAAAATCAAATCACTTTCGGATTTTGAGGTTATAATTACGTTAATACAAACATTCGGTATGTAGCAATAACTTAGCATTTATTACTGAATGTAAGTACGTACGTACGTACGCCAAGTGACATTACTACCAATGTCAAATGTTGTCACCTGTCAATTTATCAACTGTCAGTGTCGATATTATTGCTCGTTTCAAACAGCGCTTTCAATCGAGTTTTTTGATAAGCCGTATTATGGTACCGCGACATCATAGAGCAGACTGTTTGTAACTAAATATCATTATCGTATATCAAGTGTTGAGAATACTAACGCTTGTCTGTGTCAAACTCTTATTAAGAGTGATGTTACAAAGACTTGGCTGTATAATCTATAATACCTTTGCCTATTAAAAACCTCAAATTGAACCAAAAAATAATAACACCGGGATTATGAAGGAAAAATGTTTAAAATGTTTTCGAAATTAAAAAGTGTCCGTTCTATTGAAATATTTGAAATGTATATTATTAAAAGAACTAGTAATTATAGTAAATGTTTCATGCGTGTTGGTTCATAGGCCATTTTTTTTCAATGTCCTTTCAGGATGATCGGTTCAGTGGTTTAGGTGTGAAAAAGTAACAAACAAACAAACAAACTTACTTTCGCATTTATAATATTAAGTTAGGATGTATAGATGAACAGAGGCTTCAACCAGCATTATGCTGTCCCGTAGTGATGAATAAGGGATACGTCGGTGCGACATGCGACCTTGTTCATAGGTCATTCGCACATGTAAATAAAATGGGGTAGAATAGCGGGGAAAAGTTGTAGGTATTGTGGATTGAGTGATGGGGTGGCTCTCGGAGTTGGAAAATATGGTTGATGTATATAATATGTATGTTGGTTGGTATTTATAGGTACAATATTTTTGTTTATGGGTTTCCATAGGCACATCTATAAATCTATGTCTATACTTATTAGGGTTCCGTACCAAAATAGTAAAAAGGAACCCTTACGGTGCGACTCAGTCAGTCTGTCTGTCTGTCAGTCACAGCTGGATATCTCAAAACTACTAATGCTATCAACTTAAATTTTGGAATAGTTTTAGATGACGTTTGACGTTTGCGAATAAGAATGATTTTTTTATGCAACAGGTACTGAAAGGGTGTCTTAAAAATTTGAAGTGGGGCTACTAAGGCAAAGAGCGCTGTTTGCACATTGTCAAACATCTTTTCTTTTTTTAGGCCGAATAGCTTTCGACTTTTGATGAAAAATGTAAAAAAAATATACCGTTCCCCCTTATCTCCTAGCTTATTGGGCTATGGGTTTGGGTTGCTAAAGTGCATTGGGTTACTTAAACTATGGAATAACTATGTCCCCTGCCTGACCAATGTTATACAATTATACACGGATAAAATGGCAGGAGGTGACTTGCACACTCAATAATGGGCCCCCGGAAACGGCCGCTAGCACATAGTGACGTAGCGACAAGGGGGCAACACTTCCTGAAGTGCGTGAGGAGTGGAGAGGTATTCCACGGCTATCAGAACAATCCCGGAAGTACGGTCAAGATCCCTACCAGCACCTTACTGGAATACTTCCTTAAGCCGGCCAATAAAGGCAAGAAAGAGGTGGGAGCTCTGTTCCTCGTCAGTGTTCACTCCAGCCGGCCAATTAAGGCAAGCCAGAGATGAGGACAAGATTTCTCCCGGGAAATAGGGTCCGTGGGGTCGCTACTGCCCAACAGCTCGCCACATGCTGCCCTGCGGGTTTCTGTAACTCTCTTGGTCTGGCTCCTCATCCTAGACCCGTTCCGGCAAAGTAAATTCTACCGGCACAGACCTAAAGTACGGAGCGCGTAAGCCCCACCACGACGTCAACGTAGAGATACAGCGGTGGGGTTTTATTATTATTATCTTTATTCAACTTTTTTACATATAAGTTATATTTTTAAATATTAGAATTTAAAAAAAAAACATTTAAAAATATAAAAAATAGAAATCCACCGGCATGGGGAACAGGGTCCAAGCTACCGGTGCTTAGGGTCCCAGAGACAGGAACCTCCTCACAATACGCGCCGTATCAAGGAGGACTGCCTTCTGAATCAGGCCCTTCACCCAGCCACCCAACGAGAGCCTCTTGAGATGTTGGTCGAGGCTCTTAGCGATAAGGCCATTGACCGTAACGACTATCGGCACAATGATTGCCGAGTCCACACACACGTTGTCCACATAGCGACAACCTCGTGGGCTAAGTCGAGATACTTCAATTGTTTCTCCTTTTCAGCCTTCACGAGGTTGCGAAAAAGCGTCCGTGAAGCTCCTTGCTTTGCCATACTTCCTTGCGGTCGTTGGTACTAAGCACCACAGGTTTGCGCCAGTTCTCTTTAGCCAAGGACAACGGGGTGAGTCCCTTGTCCACTGCAACCACATCTCGGTGCATACCCACGTCAGCCTTGAGAAAATATTCTCTGAGACTGCACACCTCGCGGTTGTGGATGGTCTTAGCATTTAAAAAACCTCGACCCCCGCACTTCCGCGGAATGTACAGCCTCATGACAGACGAACGTGGGTGATGCATCCGGTTTGCAGTCAGCAGTGACCGGACTCTCCTATCCAGGGCGTCTAGTTCCGTCTGGGTCCACTTGAGTATGCCAAAGGAGTACATCAGGACCGGCATGACCCAACCGTTAAAGGCGCGCATCTTGTTGCCGCCTGACAAAGAACTATTAATTACCTTTTTCCTTTTTCAGGCGACCGAAGAAGCGCTCCTGCAACGATTGTTTCATGTCAGGCCCGTTAATGCCTAACCCCTCTGACATACCCAGGTATTTGTAGGTATCAGTTGCGGAGAGTGATCTCAGGTTTATAGAATCTGAGAGTTGTAGTCCCTCAGATTCCACAATCCCGCCCCGCTTTACATGCATGACTGCACATTTATCTACACCAAATTCCATCCTGATGGAATCACTAAAAGTTTTAGTTACTTTTAGTGACTCCAGCAGTTGCAATTTGTTGGTGGCAAACAGTTTCAAATCATCCATATAAAGCAGGTGGGATATTACCTGACCCCCTCTCCGCAAAGGACAGCCCAGCCCTGTACCCTCCAGCAGAGTGCTAAGAGGGTTCAAGGCTAAACAAAACCACAGTGGACTCAGACTGTCGCCCTGGAATATTCCCCGCTTAATCCTAATAGGTTCGTTGCTCCCCTGATTTTTTTTAAATTTTTTTTTTATTATTATCTTTATTCAACTTATTATTAAGTAAAAGTTGTTCACAATGATGAGTTCAATGACCCCTGAAGAGGTTGTTGGTGTTTTAACAATAACCCTGTATATATTTTTATACAAATATTGCTCAGTAGGCACAGGAAAGTATATAATTTATTCCGAAAAGTTTATGAGTATAATTCATTCATATTAATCTTACGTATAATAAGTAATAACAGCCGCACGGGTCGATCGATCAGGTTAAGCTACGCATGCCGCGGTTGGTCCGTGGATGGGTGACCATCTTTATATAACAAGACCCCTACGGGCCTTGGAAAGCACGTTAAGCCGTTGGTCCCGGCTGTCATTCGAGGATCTTTGACAGGCGTTACGGGTCGTCAGAAGCCCGGAAGTCTGAAAACCAGTCTTACCAAGGGGTATCGTATTACCCAGTAACTGGATTTTGGAGGTCAGATAGGCACACGCTCCATGTAAAATATTGGTATTCAGCTGAATCCGGTTAGACTGGAAGCCGACCCCAACATAGTTGGGAAAAGGCTAAGCAGCTGATGACGATGTATAATAACCATATCTCGATGTTTTGTCAAGTCGTAAAAACCGTGCAAAGAAGGGGCGGGTCACAATAAATTACACAGACCAAGTAAGTAAGTACTGTCGATCGTTATATAGAACCGAAATCGTATACCTAAGCTCAATGGAAAATCAATACAACAATGCATTCACTCAATAACATCAACGAAGGGAGAAACGTCAACAAATACAATATTTTCCGATCCCGGCTAAAACAAGGCAGGAACAAACAAACCTCAGGCGAGCTTAGGGAGCCCAGCTTAAGTTGGCCCTTCAAGACATCCCTATTTGCAAAGAAAAACCACAACAAAACAACCGGCCAAAAGCGAGTCGGGCTCACGCACCGAGGGTTCCGTACTATCAAAAAAAAAAGTGTGCTATTTAGAGAAAACATTATATTTTTCCTGTTATCTTTACATAAACTTCTATCACACAGAATAATTTCAGATTTTTCTCTATGCAAACTTCGGAGACAAGGTGGGGGAACGGTATTATTTTTTACATTTTTCATCAAAAGTCGAAAACTATTCGGCCTAAACAAAATGTTTGAAAATGTGCTAACAGGAAACATCACATGATACCCCACCTGCCCTAGTAGCCCCATTCCGAATTTTTAGAGCCCCACTTCAGTCCGTTGTAAAAAAAAAAAAAAAATTATTTCTTTCTTATTTGTAAAATAGTTGGGCAAACGTCATCTAAAACTATTCTAAAATTCAGGTTGATAGCATCAGTGGTTCTCGAGATATCCAGCTGTGACAGACAGATAGACAGACTGTGTCACACCATAAGGGTTCCTTTTTACCATTTTGGTAAGGAACCCTAAATATAAAATAATGTCACATTTTACTAACAATAAAAACCTAAAAATCTATCACACAGAAAGAAACTAGTTTCAATAGATTACTATTAGTGAGTTATTAATTCGGTTATGTCCATTCTTGCGTATCAGCAAGAATAGTTTTACTTAATGTTGTAGTCAGCACATGGTGATAGCGAGACGACTGTTTTTTTTTTATATTTCTATGGTCCGTCCTAATAGCAGAATCACGCACCCCGTCGCCATCGGCGGCGTCGTCTTTTGAATTATCACTACTTGTTGAAGCTATTTTAATCTTGGTATTTGTTCACTTTCATCGTGATTGATGATGTAGTTTTAGCTATATTTATAGGGAATTATATTCCCGGAACCTCACCCATATTGGTCAACTTACACTGGTCAGTTTATACCCCATTTTTTCGCCACATATCTACCTCATATTTCGGTAAATCGGTGGAGTGTTGATTTAGGCGGATTTATTTATGCTGCCTCGGGCAAGGATGGGCAAGGATGGCTGTCACGGATGGCAGATATCCATTAAAGTGTCCCCGCATTATTTTGATAGAACTGGGGTTTTGGTGACAAGAAATATCTGTTTAGAGACATATCTACTCGTACACACATACATAGATAAACCTTGTGTGTATGGGAAGGGATTTATTTCGTGAGGAGCGTGTAGATACCCGAGTTATATGATAGGTACCTAGGTATACTTTATTCATCAACTGCCTAGCATTTTCCCAAGTACCTATGTTGAGGTCGGCTTCCAGCTTCACCGGATGCAGTTGAATACCAGTATGACTGCATAACTGACCTCCACAACCCAGTTACTGGGTAATACGATACCTACGCCTTGGTAAGACTGGTTATCAGACTTTCGTGCTACTGACGACCCGTAACGACTGTCAAAGATCCACGAATGACAAGAGAAAAGTGGGTAACGCCAAGAGAAATAAAATTATTACTGTAAAATGATGGGTGTATTGCTGTAAAAATAACGTAACATATTATTATTATTATAAGCCACACCTAAAAGGTACCTTATAGGTTAGACAGGAGTTATGGGCTTAACTATATTATGTTGATATATGGCTATCGGCTCATCTGATATTATGTTTCTCAGCAAGGCTAGAAAAGAAATTATTACTATATTAAGTGATCAGAACCCTACTAATTAAGTAATGTTTACTTTTATTCTGTTTATTTTGATATCGTTCATTCTAACAACTAGTACCTACCTAGATCTGTTTAGTAATATGTGGATAACGTTGTGAGTAGTGTATTTGTTACCTCTATTATTAAGCTCTAACCTATGTTTACTTAGTATTACACTGCTGTTTGTTGACCCTAAATAAATAAATAAACTATTTTAATCCTACCGATATTATAACCCACTAGCTTTTGCCCGCTGCTTCGCCCACGTGGATGTCGAAAGTTATCCCACGGGAACGTACCTACTACTACGGTAAAATGCTGTAACATTGCCTTTATAGCTCAACATTGCCTAAATTCAAAAAAGTTAAATTATTCCCGCTGCGAAATCTTTTTTATTGTCTATGGTATTACTAAAAGCAAGTCGGCAATCTGTATGGCAACATTCGATCATACGTCACTCCAAATTTTAGTTAACAAACTGTCAGTGTCAGTGTCATTGTCAGTGCGGATACTCGCTTTTTACCGGCTCTCAGGAAAATTTCATTTTGTGAGTATTTATGCTTTATTTTCTAGCGTAATATGTTATATAGCAAAGAAAATATGCTCTTGTATGTATTTAAACTGTTTTTTTCTGTATTATATCTTAATTTAAACCGTTAAATCATGGTCGGCAAAGTTGTGTCAGATTTTCGCAACTTTTTACTCAACATTATCTAGGGTTAGGGCTGCCACTTTTAATTTTTTCAACAAACTCTTAATCGACCGTGGTTTTGCTTGTGTAATTGTTTTTTTTTTTTTTTGTAATTGATCTAAGAACGTTTTATAGAAGCTAGAACTACTGTTTCTTTATTTATCATCATCAGAAATTAAGGATGTCGAATGTAATTTTCTTTAAGTCATTAAGTTCTTTAAGTCAAGTTGAATTGAGCTGAGTAGGTAAGTGTAGTTAGTCCCTAATATTTTTATCACCTACGTGTGTAAGTAAAACTATTTAATTTTGTTGATTTTTTTGCTAAGTACTTATACAAGTTCCTACTTTTCTGATAATTTAATTTCAAAATAATTAGATTTTTCTACAGTTTACATACAATATTGTTTTGAAGAAGTTTCTTCATAAAATTGTTTTCTTAGAACTTAGATAGGTCCTAAGATGTTTTCACATGTTTATGGAAAACTATTTGTTGATCTCACTAATGTAAAACTCTTTGTTGATTTTATGTAAAACTATTTGTTGATCTCTCTGCAGGCTGCTGTTGTAATTTTTATTATACGTAATAGGTACCAACATTATTATTTTTTAAATGTTATTACCTACCTACATATTTGTTTTCCTATGAAAAAATGTTATTAGAATTTAAGTACAACAATTTGATTTCTTAAAAATATATTTGAATATTAAGAAAAATTATTGCATTTCCTTTGGGGCAGCCCTACACCGAACTCACTTTTGTATGGGAGTTTTAGAGAAACCTGCACAACTTTGCCTAGCATTGTAAAAAAAAATTTCTTGTGCTATTCAAGATTCAGTGAAGTCTGACGTGGAAAAGAACTTCATGGCAATATGGGTGT
Source organism: Dicycla oo (assembly GCA_948252095.1). NCBI lineage: Eukaryota > Metazoa > Arthropoda > Insecta > Lepidoptera > Noctuidae > Dicycla > Dicycla oo. The sequence continues at coordinate 12,633,318 of OX411729.1, read as the reverse complement.
CAAATCCGTTACCAAAATACCTATTCATTTAAAAAGATATTATGACAGGCAATGTTGTAGTTTTTACCTCAACTTTGCCTACGTTTTCAAAGCAATTTTTTGGTGCTTTATAGGGGTTTTTTTTACTAGTAGCAAATGTATTCCTATTGCTTAAAGTCCAATATTGGACAGTAATTGAAAAAACATACGACTTTCTTAACGATTAAAGATTTATCGAAGAAAAACGTCAAAATCCGTGCAAAGTTGCAGCATTTTAGGTACCGGAATAAAAATTATCCTATGTCCTAATCCAGGTCATGATCTACCCATGTGCCAAAAGCCAATGCCTGAAATTGGCGACTTCTTTTTCTCGCGACCATCAACCAAATTTTGTTTTTCTAGTACAGAATAGTGTAACAAACGAAACTTGTTTAACATGCATATCACTAAACTCAGTTCAAAATGAGATATAGGGGGAAGTCCCGTAACGCCGGACGGCACCTAGCGCCGGACACTCGAACTATCTCGAAAAATTGCAGCGCATTCGATTCAAAAATGATCGGTAGGGGTGCGGGGGAGCGGTGCGATACACGGTCACGGGACGCAGTTTGCCAAAGAAGCGTGAGGCCTAGGTGGGAGCGGTCGATTGCGGCTTTCGGCGGGAACATATTGCGTCGCGTAAGATCGAAGTATTACTGCTATGTTTTTGTGTTTAAGTGTCGATGTTAATTGTGATTATACGTGATATTCCATAAATTTTCGAAGTTTGTACAAGATTTTGTTGATTTCCATATCAAATTTGATAGAAAATAATATAAATTGAGAATACTCTGTCCCGTAACACCGGACACAAAGTCGTCCCGTAGCGCCGGACAGAAGACAGATTGCGTTTTCTCGGAAGTATGGGTGTGAGAGGGTGCCTAAGAGGAGAGGCCGCTAAAAGAGCCAGGAACTTCGTCAATAGCACCAGGTTGCAGCGGAGAAGTTTCTGTATGTTCTGTCTTGGCTGGTAGCCCACCTCCTACAGTGTGCGATCCAGAATTGTCTAACAATTTAGTTTCAGAAGAACCCACAGATCCTCCCAAAGAATCTACCTGCGAACCAACAATAAGCAGTCCTGAGCCATCGACTAGCTTTAATCAAGATGCTACCCAGTTTCTCCATAACTTGTCGCCATTACCAGAAGCTGCCAAAAAACGACCACTTGCTCGGAAGAGAAAAATGAAAAAAGTGAAATTTTAACTTCATCACATTACAAAATTACTTTTGAAGAAAAAGAAAATGAAAAGAACGTTAAGGACCAAAAGAAAGGAATGGGGAATACGTTTAGAACAGCTGCAGCAATAGAAAAGAAAAGGAAACAAACCAAAGGAATTAACACCAAAGGAAAAAGTGGAGGTAAAGCAAAAGAAAAAAAACCACTAACTAAAAATACTAACACAGGAACTACTTGCGTGGTGTGATTAGAAAATCATGACGAAGACTGGATACAGTGCTCGAGCTGTCGTGGGTGGGCTCATGAAGAATGTGCAGACATCCCTGAATATTCAGATGCTTCGATGCATGATGTTTTGAAGATTACGAGTACGACGTTAAGTCTGTCCGGCACTAGGTGCCACTTGCAGTAATTGCATTTTTTTAAATCTAAGTTTGTTTTAAATTTTTACTTATGTTTATGCAGGGGTTGCATTTTTGTTATTTTTTTATTATTTTATACTTTGTTGACTACGTAATATAATAAACGAAGTTACATTTCTCGAAGTAGTTTTTTTTTTATTGTCTGAAAACCTTGGTGTCCGCCACTAGGGGACTTCCCCCTAAGAGTTAGAAGTTTGTATGTATTTACTAGGTTTGTAGGCATTTTTTTACTCCTAAAGCACGGGAGTGGCTGTACCGAATATTCAAATATCAAAAAAAGAATTAACGGCTATCTATTTTGTGGCAACTTAACACTAACCTTGCACTTAGGAGTCGACAATTGCCAACAAACCCATTAAATACATACAAACTTCTAACTATTATATCTCAATTCGGACTGAGTTTAGAGATATGCATCTCAAATAAGTTTCGTTTGTTACACTATTCTGTACTAGAAACACCAGATTTGGTTAACGGCCGCGAGAAAAAAAGACACCACCTTCCATACTAAAATGGGCCCGTTCAGCCGTTTTAGTGTGAAAGCATAACAAACAAACAAACAATAACCAAAAAAGTCACTTTTGCATTTAGGTATAATCTAATATTATACCTAAATGCGAAAGTGAGTTTATTTGTTAGGATTGAAAAGTTACATACCAATTAATTTAATACACACATGTCGTTTACTTTTACAAATATATATACCTATATATTATATTTATTAACAACGTATTTAAACACGATATATTTATTCAATACAAATATGCAAGTACGTACACTGCTACAATATCTTTTGTTGAGGTTGTAGGGAAACATTTGAGCAATTGTTTTGTGAATTGTTTTGTTTTGCGGGGTTCATTATAAAACCAGCGTCCGACAGCATCTGTCTGGCATTAATACTGTAAAGATCCGTTTTGGCGCAGCCGTGAGGCACACGCTATTGCGGTACATTATTTTCATTTTTTTTTTTTGTTATTTGTATTTTGTGTGTCACGAAATGTGTCCAAATAAAATATATTCTTTTTTTTAAATTGTATTGAAAAACAAGATGGCGGCTTTCGTTCCAATTTTGGTCACGCGCCAAAAGATCGTTGTGACATTCTACGAGTATTTATGCACATAAATGGGACATCGAGCAAACATAAATAATGCCATAAGGACCAAAATTCAACCTGCACATAGGTAGACAGACAACTTTGTTCTATACCCAATGCATCATGTAGTTTTGACGTATTGTGATAAATGATGCTCCTTACTAATGTTACTGACTAGTTTGACTTGACCGAGGTCCAACCAGTTTGATGACCTCAAACTACAACTATGTATGGAGTCCGGACTTGGTCGCTACCTTCTTGTTTTATTTTTATGTTATCCTGTTTTAAATGTCGTTTTCTAGTAAGGAGTGGCTTGACACAAGACCAGGTAATCTGGGTTTCGAGTGTGATTTTTTAAACCGTACATAGAAACTAGAAGAGTGTATAAAAATGTATAAATCAACCATAATGTACTTAGTGCGAATTTCACCAATTAAATTGAACGCGATCAGCACATAAACCACGTTTAAGAGCTGTCAGTGTCATTATTTTATTTGGAATATTGACACCGACAACTCTTGAAATCTGTTTAGATGTGCTGATCGCGTTCAGTTTCATTGGTGAAATCCGCACTTAGTAAAAATTTTACATCCAGAATAATAAATAATTTTCTGATAAACCCCTTAGTTTGCATACATTAACCTTTAAAAACAGAGCTACAACATGTTAAAATGATACACACTGAAAATAACAATATAATTATTGTGTACGTAGGTGTGATCATAAATTAAAACCATTATTACCCACTGTGTAAAGACCCGTGTTTTTCGTCCATTCGTCAACAGAGAATGTAGGTACTTACTACATAATTTAATTAAAAACAAACTTACCCCATTTACATAATAAATCAATTAAATTTTACATACAAAAAACATTAAAAAGACTATAAAATGGGTGCTATATTTCATGTCCTTCCAGCTGAATAACCGCGATTTCTCATTTTACGTTGATCTAACTAGCTAATAATGAAATAAAGCCAGGTGAAAAGGAATACACAACAATGATATTTCTTGTTCTCACTGAAATACAGGACAAAGGTAGATAAATCCAAATATTTTAAACAAGTCAAATGGTTATAGAGCGAAATAATAATTTAAAGATATATCTTATTAGAATAAACTTAGCGACCCGGCCCTGATTCGCACTGTTTTTATGACTTGCCAAAACATCGATGTATGTTTAATATACCTATAGAGGAAGAGAGGAGCTCGTGGCTCAAGTAATAACAGCCGCACGGGTCGATCCATCAGGTTAAGCTACGCTTTCCGGGGTTGGTCCGTTGATGGGTGACCATCTTTACATACCGCGCCTCCTCCGTGCCTCGGAAAGCAAGTTAAGCCTTTGGTCCCGGCTGTCATTTGTAGATCTCTGACAGTCGTTACGGGTCGTCAGAAGCCCGAAAGTCTAACAATCAGTCTTACCAAGGAGTATCGTATTACCCAGTAACTGGGTTGTGGAGGTGAAACATAACTGGCGAAATGTGGGTCTACTATAGTTGCACCTTTGCGTGACCCTTCGGGGAAAACGTGCGTGATGCGATGTAATGTTTTATTGAGAGATCTCTAAAAGTTATTCACCTACAAAAAGCTTTGCCCTATAAGCTTTGAACTTCTAAATAATGTATGGGAACTAAAGTTAAACACAGTGTGACACAGTGTAAGGATAAAACTAAACCACGGTGGGTCATTAGTTATGGCCGCAAGTGTAAGTGAGTAGGGTACATTAGTCATTGGTGTCTGTGGCTTATTTGAGCCTTTTACACTTTAGATTTAGACCATAATAAATGGCACTTTACATGGACTTATCATTTAATTATGTTTAGTAAATACAAAAGCTTGTAAAAAGATTCTGGAGGTAATCCTACTATCCTACTAATATTATAAATGTGAAAGTTTTTTACTTAATCACGCCAGAACGGCTGAACGGATCTGAATGAAATTTAGCCCAGAGATAGATTATAGTCTGGAATAGCACATAAGATACTTTTTATCCCGGAAATATGTACGGTTTCCGTGGGATAATTTCCAACATCAACGCGGGCGATGCCGCTGGCAAAAGCTAGTATAACGTATAGGTAACATGACGCCTGTAGTCCCCAAAGGGTTAGTCAGAGGTGTACCTACAGTATACCCACATTTCGCCAGTTATGTTTAAGTCCCATGTAATAGGAGGCGAGCCTATTGCTATCAACTCCGGGCTACTACTGAGAAATTCCACAATAACACTACCCCGACCCGGGAATCAACCTAGGACCTCACGATCAGCAGTAGCGCCTACGATCACTAGACCAACGAGGTAGTTCTGGATCATCATCTGCCTAGCCTTTTCCCAACTATGTTGGGATCGGCTTCCAGTCTTATCAGATGCAGCTGAATACCAGTATGTTGTAAATGGAGCGACTGCCTATCTGACCTCCATAACCCAGTTACTGGGTAATACCCTTTAGTAAGACTGGTTGACAGACTTTCGGGCTTCTGACGACCCGTAACGACTGTCAAAGATCTACGAATGACAGCGGGGACCAACACGTGCTTTCCGAGGCACGGAGGGGTCTCGGTATGTAAAAATGGTCACCCATCCACGGACAAACAGTTCTGGATGTGTTTTTAAAATTTACAAGTATTCAAGTAGAGTTAGCGACATAAATTTGTGATCATTTCAGAATTATAATAATTTCATTCCCCTATCATAGAACCTAATTGTTATTTTTATCAATAAGAAAGTATTGTAAGTATTCTCTACTGTTAACCTCTTCTGAAACGATAAGATAACGCAATTTTGTTGCTGACTGTAGAAAAAGCAAGCTAAAGCATGAACTGTAACAAAATTACAAAGTTCTTGACTCGCAAAGTTTTAAAGCGCAAATGCGCCATATTGTGCTACCGTTGTCAGTTAGCAATGTTGGTTTTTTTATAGTTCGCTTTTTTATAGCTTCGCTCGCGTGGATGTTGGAAAACTATACGTATAAACATTCCTCTTGAAAACCGCATTAAAATCCGTTCAGTAGTTTTTGAGATCCTTAGATGAATATTTAAATGATAAACATAAATAATGGAAGAAATGTATATAATGTAAATGGTTAGGAAATTACTAACAATATAAAAATAATATAAGAATAATAATTGTTAAGAATAATTAATGATAATCACGCAATTTATATGTACCTATGTTTAAAATGTATTAATGATATGGTAATTATTAATAAATAATATAGTATTCCCTCACCGCTGTATCTCTACGTTGGCGTAGTGCTGGGGCTTGCGCGCTCTGAACTTTAGGTCTGTGCCGGTAGAGTTTACTTTGCCGGAACGGGTCTAGGATGAGGAGCCAGACCAAGAGAGATACAGAAACCCGCAGGGCAGCATGTGGCGAGCTGTTGGGCAGTAGCGACCCCACGGACCGCCTATCTCCCGGGAGAAGTCTTGTTCTTCACCCCTGGCTTGTCTTTATTGGCCGGCTGGAATGAACAGTGACGAGGAACAGAACTCCCACCTCTTTCTTGCCTTTATTGGCCGGCTTGAGTGGAGATTCGCAAGAGCAAACGTGCTCGGAGGAAGGAAGTATTCCAGTAAGGTGCTGGTAGGGATCTTGACCGTACTTCCGGGATTGTCCTGATAGCCGTGGGATACCACTCCTCAAGCACCTCAGGAAGTGTTGCCCCCTTGTCGCTACGTCACTATGTGCTAGCGGCCGTTTCCGGGGGCCCATTATTGAGTGTGCAAGTCACCCCCTGCCACTTTATTCGTGTAATATAACATTGGTCAGGCAGGGGACATTGCTTCCATACTTCAAGTTACCCAATCCACTTTAGCCACCCAGACTCATAGCCCAATATGTTTTGTTTCCACGTACAACAATAGTCCTGCACTAACCGGGGGTTGTCCTTGGGTGCATGATCTCGTAAAACAGGGCTTACTCTCTTCTACCCTTTTGCTGTGCCCTACAGGGTCCATAATGATCTCAATTATATAGTTACCACCTAAGTACACATTATGGTAAATCAATTTAAATCATCGCAAACCCTCGGGCCGTGGAGTCCGAGTGCTCATGAAAATCTCGAAACGGCTGGTTGACTCTTCCCATGACCCAACCAGAGGATAGAGGCTAAGTATTGCCATACAACGTGGTAATGCCGCCAGTCTCTTGGGTACATTACCAGTCGACCGCGATGCGGGTGAATATTTCGACGCCATATTTTAGTTTGTGAATAGTTTTAATTAAATTAAGATATCATTTTGTTATTTTTGCAATTGTTTATTTAAAGGACAATCAAAATAATAAATTGAATATAAAATAATATAATATAATATAATACCAATCATCGCATGTCCTACCTCTGTCGTAAAAAATACATAATTTTGTAAATCTTTTTATATTCTTAAAAAATAATCAAACAAAGTTAAATCCTCAGAACATCAGTTATTCTCAGGCACGCGAATACACGATGTACAGTCAATCCGTCAAATTTTGGATTACCCATCATATTCGGAGCACGGACGACTAGGTACGCTCGAGTACAGTGATATTAAAAACATTATTAAAATGTAATCTCGTGTTCTCGTACTCGTGTTCTATTTGTTGGAGATACAGTGGCGTAGTAAAGTGTTTCGTAGTCAATGTGATTAAGTGTGATGCGAATTTTTAATTGTTTTATCCGCTTTTGTGGGCGCTTAGACTATGTACGAGTGTATTAAATTATAGCAGCACTTTACAAAATAGTTTTTTTTTTTGTCAAAGGTGAGTAAAAAAATTTATTTAAAAATTTTTGTACCTACTGTGTTAGTTATGCATGAACTTGAATATACAATTGTGCCAGTCCAATAATGAATTCCTAGGTAGTTCTAACAGAAAAAACAAATACGCGCGTACAAATCATTGACAGGCTTTAAATTCCGAACTTTTCCTCACATAAACAAAAATTCTACCCTCGTCGATACCAAGTTCTTAACTGAGGCGTCATAATACCGGTGAATGCAAACGACCAGGATTTATGTAGGTACAGCCCTCGGAGAGGGGGAGGGGGGGTGAGAGAGGTTGGAGGCAAGGGTGGCGCAGGGCTCAGACTGTATTACCCAAGGATTAGTCTGTTATTACCTTGGCAAAATATTAAATGTACATTTTTTTAACGCGGCGCCAACCATATTTGTAGGCTTTCAGAACAGAATTACAGGATTACTTTATTTATTAAATGAGTATGAATGGCGGGTGTGTGTTGCTGTATGAGGGAAAGGAGAAAAGTTTTCTAGGAATGGCTCCAAAAATATTTAACAAACTACCTAAACCTATAAAAGCTTCAAAAGACTTTTAAAAAAAATACTCCGTAAGTTCCTAATGCAGAAATAATATTACACCATAAATGAATATTTAGAAGAAAAATAAAAAACCAGTATGTAGGTATATTTATGTAATAAGATTAGCTAGCTATTAATTGTTACCTTCATTTGAATTATTTTGTTTATGTTTTATTTTATTGTTAAATATTTAAGACGGTTACTTAGCAGTATTTTTTTACAATTTTATAAGTTGTACCTACTGACTATACAATTAGTACTGTGTACGGGCAGCGCATAGTGATACAATATTTTTATTTTATAACAATATCATGCACCACAAATAAATAAATTTTAATTAGAATTTGAGAATAGCAATTTCTGACTGAAAGATTACTTTTAAGGATTTCGTTAAGGAAATTAGACACGCAATTTTTGGGGTTTTTCCTTTACACAACCATGTCTTAATTATACATAATATCAGTCTGTAATTTCACTATATAGGGTGACTGGCAATTAGTGACCGATACTTAAACACATGATTGTACTCATGATAACAAACAACTTTTATTATGGGACCAAAAATGAATTCACGAAAAAAAATCAGCTGAAAAGCCTCTATCACCTCCTCATTGGTCGCTTAGTTTGTTTTGCTTCATCGGAATCCAATCTTATTCACTCGGGATTGCTGTCAGCGATTGCAACAATGATGAAGACGACACGCTTAATGAAGCAAACCTAGTTAGGAGATCGATACTGATCCGGTTACAGAAGATAGGGAATGACACGTTTGTGAGATAGGAGTTGGAGTACGAATATTTTTCAAGTGGAACTAGGAATATCTTTTTCTCTATAAAAGTCTGTCTGGTACATAGTATAAAACAAAATCGCTTTTTGTGTCTGTGTGTCTGTTTAGATCTTCTGAACTACCTACATGCTGGATTTTGATTCGGTTTTCACCATCATTTAGAGAATTTGTTTCAGAAAGTTTTTTTTTAATTCTTTATTGACAAGGGGTTTCACACTGATACGTCAACCCATACCGTATCTTATACTCCATTTACACACAACTATACACCTGTAATTATACTATATTTTATTACACTACTATCCACCACCACTATACATAATTAGTATGAATAATAGAAAAGAGAATCATTGCCTAGACATTCTGCATTTAATCATAAATTATGCGTTTCGTCCTGTCTGATTTAGGGTGTGCCAAAATATTTTGGATAAGTTCAATCCCGGAAAGTTAACGTGTAAAATGCATTTACCTACATTTAATTTAGATAAAACACAAATCTCGATGTTTTGACATGTTGACACATTAGATGCAGCCGTGCGAAGCAGGGGCTGATCGCTAGTGTAAAATAAAAGCACGTTGAAATTGATGACGTGCCTAGTTTAGATGGTGAACATGAGAAAGAGCACCAATCAATCTGCCTAGCCTTTTCCCAACTATGTTGGGGTCGGCTTCCAGTGTAACTAGATGCAACTGAATACCAGTACTTTATATAGAGCGACTGCCTATTTGACCTCCACAAGTAGCCACAACCCAGTTACTGGGTAACACGATACCCCTTGGTAAGATTGGGACTAACATGAGAAAGAGTACCATTTTTTTTTTAATCAGTCGATCATGATACGTCCTTGTCGTTTTATAGACCTTTATGACACGAATCACCCCGTCTAGATCTATGTTTGTTTCATTGAAATAATTCTAACAATTTATTACATACACAAACGGCACCGTGTACCCTTTTAAATAACTAAGCCTAAAACAGTACTCCCTCGACATAAGAGAAACTACTATAATTTAAATGTTAGAATTTGACTACCCTACAATATTACTAATATGGACTATTTGCAATTATGAACACCTGTTCCCAAATTACACGTATTACGATGGTTTGTTCAATGGCTAAAGATAATTACAAGGCAAGTTTATGATCAATAATAACACGCAAAGTTCTTGTAGCAAACAATAATTACATTAGCAACTTTTTGTTGCGACCAAAATTACGCCCTGAGCCTTGAGCAACTTTTTGCTGTAAACGTTAGTAATTAATACCTTTAATTCCTATCATACACGGGCCAGTTGGCGTGGTTGGTTAAGATCCCACCTATAATGCAGGTCGTGGGTTCGATTCCCATCCAGGACAAACATTTGTGTGCATGAACATGTCTGTTTGTCCTGAGTCTGGGTGTAATTATCTATATAAGTATGTATTTACAATAAAAAAGTAGTGTATGTAGTATATCAGTTGTCTGGTTTCCATAGTACAAGCTCTGCTTAGTTTGGGATCAGATGACCGTGTGTGAAAAATGTCCCAGGATATTATTATTATACAAAGTGTTAGGTTAAACGAGGGATTTACTTTAAGGGATCATTGTACTCGTCATTATGAACAACTTTTACTATGGAACCAAACCTGAGATCACGAAAAAAAATGAGCTGATCCCTACATTTTGACGAATTATGTGAACATAAATGTGACCAGCTGATTTTTTTTCGCGATTTCAGGTTTGGTCCCATAGTAAAAGTTGTTCATAATGATGAGTACAATAACCCCTTAAAGTAAATCCCTCGTTTAACCTAACATACTGTATATTAGGGGTAAAATTCGACCAGTCAGTCACTTTAAAAAATGTTCTCAGACGATTAAAATAATCATATGTATTTTGTGCTTACCTGTACCCAGCAATTTTTCTTTAACACTTCAATCAACAGCAATATTGATCGACGCAAAAAGGTATTTCTTTTTATAAAATTCTGTAAGTCATGTATACAAAAAATCCACCGTCATCATTAAATTATTTACTTCCTAAAAACGAATTTCGTTTACGAACTGCAATATCTTAATCTCAAAGAATATTAATAAATTTATTTTCTTTGAAAAAGATTTATTATTTTTAACCCTCGCGTATTGAAGAGTAGAGATTAAAAATTAATCATTCGTGGAATTTCGCGTAATTGGAACTGAATAAGGGGAATGAAAGGGATTAAAAGGAGGATTTAAAAGGCTCACGGGATTTTCAAGTTATTTTTGTGTTTCGATTGTGGCTGACTGTACCTGTTTGTTTTTGCATGGCTCTGCCACAAATTCGTGGTCTGTGGTTGGGAATTAAGTAGATTTGTATTATGAAAATGGGTTTGCTACATATTTGCTTTTGTTTATTTATTTAATTTGCTCGGATACTCCCACAGACCCACGGCAGGGTAAGGGTGGATAGCTCTTGTTTTTTCTGTTTTATTTACCTTTCCTACTCGTATCGTTGTAAATTACAAATGGAATATCGTTGGTGTTTAGTTTATTGTTATTTTTCGTTTTTCGATTATGCCTGTGTTGTGTTGAAGTTCATAAGTGCGTTTTGAATAGCCTACTTGAAATTAATAAAACATAAAAGTATTAAGAGGGCTGTTTCGTTATGTCACCTCTCTCTCTCACACGGGACCAAATTTTTAAGATTATTAATTGTAAGGATGTCTTTTTGAAAAATGTAATCAATTAGCGAACTACTAAATAATATTAATTTAATAGGTAATTGTTAAAAGCACAAATTTCTATTGTGCTGTCTAATGAAATCAGCTCAAAAATTATTATGATCTGTTTTTGATGTTTATGAAATAAATGACACAATAAAAATTTATTTTTAATAATTAGGGGCAAGTGCTGTACCTATGGACACTTGTACCTGTGGACACAATCAGTTCCGACGAAACTAGTAACCCTAAAATTCTAATTTGAACGCGACCGTAAAGCTTTCTCTATGGTTGATAGTTTTGACGTGTCGCCATGTTTGTTTTTTGTGACGTTGTCTAAATGCCGGCTATGAAAGTTTTTGGCGCCAAAAAGTAAGTTATTTTGCTTAATTTAAATGAGTTTTACCGTCATAATACTTATAATATCGGTTTGATCGTGTTTGCACTATGATCTGTGCTACTTTTTGTTTAGTTTGTGTTTTTTCCCCGTCTATAAGTCTGTTTTATCCCCAAATTTAGATCAGTTATATTTTTTATGTCTGAATTTGTACCTGTGGACAAAAATATGAGTGTACCTATGGACTGTCCACAGGTACAAAAGTGTTTTAAAAAGAATGGTAATGTGCCCCGATACACTCACAGCAGCCGTAAAAGAAGCAAACAGTGGAAATTCATTAAGAAAAGTAGCTGAAAAGTATAAAGTACCAAAGTCAACCATTTTTAAGTATTTAAAGTTACACGTTAACCTATCCAGATAAGTTTGATCAAAACAAACTATTCGGAGATTGTGTTATTCAGGCCATCCCAGAACCAGTTCCGCCATTCCAGAAAGATCAGATCAGTTGATACCAGACCCACCTGTATTCCGAACTCCGCTTAAGAGTATAGATCCACAAATAACACCCGAAACCTTCCGCCCATTCGAAAAAGATAGTCCTCGAAAAGGTGCTCAACGTGGAAGAAAACCCGGAAGAACCAGGATTTTAACTGACACGCCAGAAAAAGATGAAATTCTAGGTGAAGCATTTAAAAAAGCTGAAAAGAAGAAAATCGCAGTCCAGAAAAAGAACAAGAAAAAAAAACGCAAAAGCGTCTCTAAAAACAATTATTGCTGCCACAGCTCTTTCACAATCTGGTTCCTCAGAAGTTGACGCTAGCTGCACTAATCATCATCCAACTCCTCTGCTGACTAATATTTTTTCTGAACCTGGTTCTTTCAACGCACTTTCGAATGAAAACACTGAGAAATCTGGCGAAAAAAAAATTAAAATAATTCAACAAGAGAAGTTATCGTTCGTTAGATGTATGAAGTCTAAAACTTATTCCAAAGACAAAAACCAAATGCTCAAATGTAGTTTTTGCAATAATAGCTATCATATTTCGATCATCATATATATCATGTTCCGAAGTCACACAGAGAAAACTTTGAGTCTGATGATGAAGGTGAAGGTTTTGTTTGTGTGGCATGCTTCGTATTAGACAATGATGACGATAGCGATGAATGTACTCAAAACTTGTATGAAAAGTGTCGTACTCGTAATGCATACAAATAAGTTATTTGTATCTCTTCAAACCAGTTTGATGTTTGTTTGAAGTATTTTAGAAGTCTATAATTGTTTTATTTTTGTTTTTTGTTGTCTAATTAATGTGAACCGTCCCTAGGTACAACCTCGTCCATAGGTACAATTTTACTGTACATAGGTACAATCGTCGGTTAAACCTGTGGACAAATATGTTGTTTTATTGAAAGTTGATTATTTTCGTAAGTAATAAGTGATATTGAGACTAGAATTATAGTTTAAGAAAGGCCGATTATCCCCTAAGACATGTGATATGTTAAAAATAAAAAAAACTTAACTAATGCAGAAATAAAAATCGTTTTAATCCAAATTCTGGAAAGTGTCCACATGTTCCGCACTTGCCCCTACCTATTAAATTAATATTATTTACTAGTTCGCTAATTGATAACATTTTTCAAAAAAACATCTTTTCATTTAACATTCTTAAAAATTTGGTCACGTGTGAACGAGAGAGGTGACAAAACGAAACAGTCCTGTTAAGAGAGTTTATCCCGTGCGGTTTGGCAACGTCGCATTTCTTCAGGTTTTTGACAATTATTTTAATAAATTTGAATGAAGAAATTACGATAAAACTATATAGTAAGTAGGATCTATCTTATAATACTTACCTACTTACTGCATACCTACACAATAATTTCAACCTAAAATAGTTTATAACAAAAAATGTTGTATTCTATACTCACAGTCACAAAACTAGACAGAAAATGTAATTAACTCAAACAGTCATTATTGGAATGAACTATTTCTGTGGTGTAATTGCTTGTAGACCAAAATACTGTAGCTAGTATCCAACTACAAAACTTACATAAGCAAAATGAGCACATAGGTATATAAAAGTAGGTATATAAATTTCCCGAATTACAATTTCATGTTTATTTATTTATTTATTTATTTATTTATTTGGGACAAACAAACAGTAACACATTATATCTGCGCAAGTAATATAAACAAAGATATTATATAAATGTGAAACTCACAACGTTATCCACAGCATATACAATTCATATAACCTTACTAATGAACAATCTATGCGAGTAAGACTACAAGACTGTTCAAATAACTATACATCGGAATCCTTAAGTTTCTTAATCAAAGCAGAACGAAATCTATTTGCTGACACTGAGAATAAATCTAATTCTGTAGTTTCTGAACAAAAATCATTATAGTTTTTGCACAAGCGACGTAGAGGTTTAGACTGACCTATATTTTGCATGATTTACATTTATCTTTAGCGTTGTAGCAATGTAGCTGTATGTTTTAAGTTTTTTTTTTCTGGTAATACTTACCTAATTTTTTTTTTATTAGTTAGCGGTATCGATGTTATACACAATTTTACACAAAATTATGACAATTTTATTAGCACGCAAGCTGATAAATATCGATCAGCATTTCAGTAAAAAATAATATTCTTGTAGGTACAGACGCCATCATATCAAGCTACTACAATCTATCAAATTTCTTTAATAGATTTTCAACTTTATCGCTAAAGTATTAGGTTTAAGGTTGATTGGGAAAATTTGACAGTTTCGGGTAGCTTGACCTGCTGGCGTCGGCCTGTACCTAGTTAAATAAAAAGCAACTTTTCCGTCACCTCCATCAATATTTAAAAAATTTAGTAGGCGCAGTTCGAGTCCACGCCGTATTTTTTTTTTTTTTTTTTCGTGAAAACATATTGAAATTTTACTATAGTTTCCGATACTGCCGCTGCCATTGTATTTGCTCGACACTAGACTTAGTAGGCTCATGGCATTCCTTATAAAGTAAGCTTCCACCAATTATGATACCTATTTTTCAGTTCTGAGCAGATTTAAGGCCGATATGAGACGACTTTTTTACTATTTGCAACAGATTTCCTTACGGTTTTTGACACTGCCGTATAGCTATTGTATTTGCTCGGCACTAGATTTTTTAGGCTCCCTTTTGATGCAAGCTTTCTTTGATTGTTTTTTTTTTTTTAGTTTTGAGTACATTTACGGCCAGGGAGCAGATTTATTAGACGACATTTGACATTATTTTGCTATTGTCAACTTCATATATTATTAATTTAATTTAAACCCTATTTTGGTCAATATTTCCATTGTTTCTCTTTTGTTAACTCATTGTCAACTTTTGACAAAGACACCAGAATAACAGCACCCTAATTGCGTAACATACTATCAATCGGAATTGAAATCATTTTGAAACGAATTGCTAATCTATCGCTTCGTATGTTCGAAAAATTTGTCTGCTCGACAACGTATTTCACGCAATGAATATTGTCGAACTATCAAAATGAAACCGATTCCGATTGATAGTGTGTTACGCAATTCGGGTACTGATCTAGCTAAATACACTATAGGAATTGATATTTCGACCGATAGTGAAAAGTAGAGGGTCGTGCGCATGTGCGTGCACTCGCAGTGTAACGACACACGCAAATTATTAAAATTGTTATAAATATAAGCTATCTTTTGAATGCTCACCCATTACTCTAGCATTAAAAGTCTCGTAGTCATTAGCAGTTGAAATCTTACATGTTTTTGTCGGTCAGAAATATTGAACTTACACCAGTACACGTTTTCACGTCAAAAAGAAGATAATTAAAAAACTTACCGCCACAAGTCTCCCGGAAATCAGGACAGCAGTCGCCTAGTTTCAAGCAAGCATGGTCACAGTAGCATGGCTTATCAGTCAAGTCCTCAATGATGGCGTTCTGATGCGCTTTCTGAATAACACATGAGCTATCCCGCCCCGGACAACATAGATTTGCGTCCCTGCAATAATTCGCCCCGCAATGACCCGCCAAACACACTGCACTCGCGAAACACAACCAATATCGAAGCATTTTTATTTCCTTTCAATTTTTTTTTAATAAAGACCTTTGATTTTTTTATGACAGAAATTTTTTAAAACAATGATGGCTGAATGTAAAAAAAAAACACGTAAAATTCCTTCGGGTGTTCTCTAAATTTTGAAAGTGGGAGTTGCGTTGTTATGTGTCATTCCGAATTTGAATTTCTGCGAACCGCCAATTCTGTAACAAAAAAATGAATTTACGTTAGGGTTGCGTTCGAGCGTAACTTCTTTTACCTTCTTCTTAACTTTTTTGTTTTGTTCAACTTTTATCGTAACCATGTTTTTTTTTTATTTTCTTGGTTGTTGTTGATTAGACGTAATTTTGTCAAGTGTTTCTATTTTCAAATCCTTATTGTTGTACTTACTTATTGTTATTATTCTCTTAACTTATTGTTCAAACAATCATTTATTTGGATTTTTTTATTCGTTTGAAATTTAAATTTATACTTTAACCATTGTATTTTTTTTTTAAAACGAAACAGTATTTCTTTGATAAGCCTAGAGAAATTAGTAGAAAATTGGAACATTGGAACATTCAATAGTTCTTTGCTCTTAGATATGTATTTACAGAAAAAAGGCACTTAATTTTTTTTAAGTATACAATATTAAAAAAAAACATTAAAAAATAAGCATACAAAATATGAACATTGCAAAAAAATTACTTTGACTCGTGCCTCCTGTGAGGTTTGAACTCACGACCCCTGGTTTACGAGACCAGTGCTCTACCACTGAGCTAAAGAGGCTTGGGATGTTGTGGTGAAATAGCTGTTCGTTATCTACATGAAACTTAGAATATAAAAAGGAATGATTTATTATTCAATATTTTTTTTACAATATTTCTCGTAATAATTGATTATTTTATACACTACGTAAAAAACATTATGAACCTATTTGCATTCTAAAAAAAATAGGTAGGTACTTAAGTAAGGTACCTACCTAACTTACTACTAGGTCCTATCGAATACAAAATAGCAAGATAAAAATAAAAGATTTTTAATAAAATCTTATTTTTAGCCCTCACTGGACAATTTATATACGATGTAGGTACAAACAAATAAAAAGTAATAATTAGGCTTCGTAACATATACAGTTACCAGCATAAAAAGAAAATAAGTATCTACTTAAGTTATTATTTGAAGTTCCCACTACCAACATAACATAACAAAAGCCTTAAAATGACAAAAGAAAAAAAGCAGAGGCGTACGGGAGTGGGGTTGTTGAACTCGGTGAACTTAACCGACTGGTTCACGTAAACTGATAAGTCGGGTTTAAGTTAAGGGGACGCGGTTAACTATTCTATTTTGATTAAAAACGGGGTTGATTAGCTCGGTTAAGTATTTTTGAATAAAAAGGTTTTTAAACTTTTAATGGTTTGTGATAAGAAAATTCGTGGTTGTTTTTATGACATAATAGGCTTTATTGCGTGCTTGTTTTATGTGTTTTCTTATATAGACTTCTTAAATAAATCAAACCAAACTAATTTGTTTAAAAATGAATTACTTTTTATTGCTATTAACTTTTATTTTTATAAAGCTAAAAACAATGTGGGTAGCTAGGTAGGTACTAACCTATTTTTATATGTTTTATTTACGTGTAAAAAATTAAAAAGTATTTCTGAAGTTTATTCTGAAATAATGTCACCTTAAAAAGATAACAAAGTTTATTAATTACATTTAAGTATTAAAATAAGTGATAAGACAACAACTTCTAATACCATTATGTATAATGTGACCTATTTACGTGTAAAAAATTAAAAACTATTTCTGAAGTTTATTCTGAAATAATTTCACCACAAAAAGATAACAGCAATAAGTGATAAGATAACAACTTTTAACACCATTCTATATGTAGGTACTAACAGATACGAAAATAAAATAACTAATCAAACAAATAATATTTAAAAAAAATCCTAATGGTGTGGAGTCAAGAACCTCCACTCCTTTTTGAAAGCGGTTAAAAAATTTAAATGATTTATCAGCACCCTAATTGCGTAACACACTTTCATTCACAGTCTGTATAATTTTGAAGGATATTGCTAATCCATTGCTTCATATGTTCGAAAAATTTGTCTTCTCAACAACGTAAATAAGGCAATGAATGTTGTTGAACTGTCAAATGAAAACCATTGCTACTGTGTGTTACGCAATTAACCCGCTGGTCATATCCTCCCCAAAAACGGTACACGTGATTTTGTTTATAATAAGCCCAAAAAAGGATATTCCGGTTAAATTGGCAAATCAATGGGCGTCTCTACTACAATTATACAAGTCTACCTAACTTCGACTTCGAGAATAAATAACGGTCTAATTTTCGAAGACTATATACCCGTAAGCATCTATACAAATAAACGCCGCACGTGTCGATCGATCGGATTAAGCTACGCTTGCCGCGGGTGATACGTGGATGGGTGACCGAAACCACTCCATGTCTGGGAAAGCACGTCAAGCCGTTGGTCCTGGCTGTCATTCTTGGATCTTTGACAGTCGTTATGAGTCGTCAGAAGCCCGAACGTCTGGACAACCAGTCTTACCGAGGGGTATCGTATTACGTATTCAGCTGTATCCGGTTAGACTGAAAGCCGACCCCAAGATAGTTGGAGAAAGGTTAGGCAGATGATGATATACGAGACTTATAACAAAAAAACTATTTTTTATTTTTTTTTGTCCGTCTGTTCCGGCTAATCTCCGAAACGGCTAGACCGATTTTGACAGAACTTTCATAGGTAGATAGCTAATGTTACCTATAAGGAGTAACTTAAGCTACTTTTATTTTAGAAAAAGAATTAGGGTTCCGCGCAAAAAAAAAACCCATGAAATTGTGAACAACTAGCGCGGGTGTAAACTCCCTCGTCCCCCGCTACCTTGCAAGGGCATTGCAAGGTGCGGGGGACGAGGGAGTTTACCTATTATAATGTGTCTGTTATTTTAGTTTATTGTGTATCTTACGACTTCGACGTGAACGAAGTCGCGGGGCACAGCTGCCATTAAATATAAGTACCTATAAGCACGATTTTCGACGCTCGACTCGGCGTAGAAAGTTGAAAATTGAACAGCGAGCTTTTACTTAGGTTTCTCTCAGTCTTAGTGAAAAAGGCGTAAAAGGAATTCTACCCAGAGCCGACAAAAGAACATGGTAATTACTTAGCAGTTTCAAGACCGTGAAACTGCTTAACGACCGTGCTAACGTGTGTGGTAAAGCGGGTTTAGGCTTTGATTTCTTAGAAATTATGCTTTAGCGCGTTTTTATATTCAATGCCAAGCTACAGGGATCAAACCTAGGATTAATAGACACAAATAGGTAGTATTTGGCAATTTGGTCTAGGCTTTAACGCGGCAAAAAAAGTAGAATCCAAAACTGCCCGGGTTTTGCACTACAGTTGCGTATGCGATGAGCAGAAAAAGATAAAGAACTTAGATATGCTACCACCATGAATCGAGCAGTTCATTTTCTCAAAAACTAATGAACCAATTTCGATGATTCTTTCACTAACGTGATCTACATACTTTCAGAGAAGTTTTAGTATGTAATATATTTAGGTAATTATTCTTATGTACGAAGTTACATGCATAAATGTACTGTATTTCCGGCATTTCTAAGCGGATTTTGATGATTTTTCTTTTCGTTCGTCTTGAGCATGGTATTTTGTATATTCAACGAAAAATGGAAAAATATATTTACTTAAAAAAAGTAAAAAAACAACTTCAAATACCTAAAACGAATAAAATAACTTTCATAAAAAAATTAACAGCTTCTGAAGTCGGTGTCTTCAGTTCTTCAATGCACTAATAGCTTGGCACCGACATTAAAAGCTGTTAAGTTTTTTTTTTTATGAAAGTTATTGTATTCGTTTTATGTTTTTGAAGTCAGTTTTTACTTTTTTTTAAGTAAAAAAGAATAATTAATTATTAATAAATGTCAAATTTCAAACAAAACCAAAAAGCTCACTACTGTTACTTAATTTTCGGAACACGAAAACATAATAAAAAACCGGCCAAGTGCATGTCAGAACACGCACAATGAAGAGTTCCGTAGTTGGGATGAATCCCAAGAACAAACTTAACATTGTAGTTGAAAAACATGTTCTCCCATACATTCCAACTGCAAATGTAAGTTTGTACGCTCAATCTTGAGAGATCTACCATGTTGTTTTCCTGTAAGTTTTCCTTATAAGTTTTCCTGTAATCTATAAGTATTGAACTACTTTATGTATTTTTTTTTCAACATGTTAGGCTCAGTACTTTCGGAGATAAGCGGGGAATGGTCAATTTTCGTCTACTTTCTTAAATGACTTTAAATTGATTTATTTTAAAATTATAAAAAAATATATATTTGAGGCCTTTTCCTTTGATGGCACACGCTAAAACTTTTTTTTTATTTGCCCCCCAAAATTGACCGCCATATTCAAAATTCATTTATTTACGATACACGTCCGTGTTTGGGTCACAGAAATACATATCGCACCTTTAATAATAAACCGAAATAATTAAAAAACACGAGCTTTTGACATTTAATCAAAAAACGAACTAAGCCCGTGTAAAGAGTACGTATGTATAGTCTAACGGGCCAAATTTCAACTTAATCGGTCCATTACATTCGGAGCAAATTGACTGTGACAGACGGACAGAGAGACAGACAGACACACGCGTGATCCTATAATGGTTCCGTTATTTCCTTTTGAGGTATGGAACCCTAAAAAAAATCTGGAAGCAATGGCATTCCGTTAACGAGTGGGGCAAACAATTGATGCGAGACAAACAATGGGAGAATTTGTTAGTCAAATAGGCAGCTATCCACGATCGAGACGAGTTCAAATATGTATTGTGAATGGCGCTATTTGTCGGGAGTTTATTGTATTTTATATTAGGAATATCTAGATCTTAGAGACGAAAGCAGCAAGTTGACAAGCAATTAACAGTTCGTTGCGAAAAATACCTACGTCTCAAATATAAAGTAGAAAGCATTTCACTAAAATTATTCGTGTACTAAGATGGTATAAAATTCTAAACAATAAACACGACTATCGTTCTACGAGATGTGCAATAGGGATGATGCCTGGGTAAAAAAAAAGAAATTCTGTTTAAGTCCGTCAGTCAGATAATAAAAATATATTAGACACGTATTTTTTGCTTTATCATATTAATAAAAAATGGCTTAGATAACTCGCATTAAAGTTCGGGAGTGGGGGCTTGCTACGTCACTTCTACGTATAAAATCTACGAAGACGTGA
This sequence comes from Dicycla oo, assembly GCA_948252095.1. Lineage (NCBI taxonomy): Eukaryota > Metazoa > Arthropoda > Insecta > Lepidoptera > Noctuidae > Dicycla > Dicycla oo. The sequence goes on along the minus strand of OX411729.1, from coordinate 12,612,208 downwards.
CGTCATGCCACATTTTAACTCAATGTATCGCCGTAATCTTTTGATTACGTATAAAAAGAAAAAATACGTGTCCAAAATATTTTAATAATCAAAAAAACATTTTTTAGTCATTATCCCTATTGACACAATTGTAGTTTAAGCTTGATTGTTATCACCGCTAGTTAATCAGTCTCGTGAGACTGTAAACTGTCGATAAATTGTGAACTTTACCATACTGCTTACAATAAAACGTATTCATTTTCGATAGTTTATAATCTATCCATGCAAACCGTCAAATTGTGAACGAATCTGCGCTTACCGACAGGATTCACAATCTGTCCGATTTTATCACTCGTAAAATTGTGAACAGTTCCTGATTATTAGGTCTTGGCGGTAGCCGAATTGGTCGTAGTAACTGAGCCAGGGCACCCCGACCAATTAATTGGGTTAGGATTGGGAGCTCGTGGCTAAGTAATAACAGCCGCACGGGTCGATCCATCAGGTTAAGCTACGCTTGCCGAGGTTGTTCCGTAGATGGGTGACCATCTTTACATACCGAGACTCCTCCGTGCCTCGGAAAGCACGTTAAGCCGTTGGTCCCGGCTGTCATTCGAGGATCTTTGGCGGTGGTCACGGGTCGTCAGAAGTCCGAAAGTCTGACAGCCAGTCTTACCAAGGGGTATTGTATTACCCAATAACTGGGTTGTGGAGGTCACATAGGCAGTCGCTCCATGTAAAATACTGGTATTCAGCTGCATCCGGTTAGACTGGAAGCTGACCCCAACATATGTAGTTAGGAAAAGGCTAGGTAGATATATAGGCTTGGTTAGAACTGTGACCAACCACGCTCGAGCAGAGCCAGCGAAGCGAGCGGTGTCACGGCAGCGGCCCGGCGAGCGCGTCTTCCAAGTTGGTCGCAGTTACTTGGCTATTTAGTATTAGCGCAAGATGCGTTCGTCGCATGCAAGTTTGATACCAGTTCGCAATTTGTCGGTTTGCCATTTATAGATTATATTAAACTATCGATAAATAATGCGTTAAATTGTAAATGGTTAATTTTTTCGATATATATATATATATATATATATTTTTGTATAATCTCGCGAGATAGATGTTACTAACGAAGTTCATAATAAATGTTGTAAACTTAGCACGGAAATCTATATCGCCTTGGTTAGAACATAGTGAGGAAATCACATCCACACCACAGGCTTTGGGGCTTAATTACAGAAGCAAAACGTTAAAAGTAAAATTTTAATACTGAACACAGAATATGTGGCGCTCTATCCGATCAATTAAGGAGAAGGAGCAATGCTCCACATGGATACCTGTAGGTAGGTACTTGTAGGTGGCCGTTATTCATTCATTCTTTAAATCTTTACCAACCCAGTTAAAACACGACCACAAAGTCAGACCTCAAAAAAGAAACTCCCAAAAATGTTTAATTAAATTCCTGAACGTAACTTAACCGCCAAGTTAATAATGAAAATACTTATCGTTGAGAAGCCGCAGATAAGTTCGGACTAAGTATGTAATGCTACGATAACAAATAACTTGAACGGTGGAAGTTTATTTCGTTATGTGAGATTATGATAGGTATGTTCCGTCCCTCTTGAATTATTAATCATATTATAACATCGGGGAGTTTCCTGTGGACTGCCGTGCGAAGGAAGAGCGAAAAGCGGATTATTTATATTTTTTATATTTATTTACAATTTATTTCAAACTAGGTTGTACATAGAGTGTTAGTACATACACATATACAAAAACAAACTATTATATTATCCTATATGTAGGCCTAACCAGTGCCTCCAGGTAGGACTCACAATATGTTCAGCAATGACCCTCAGGTAGCCGTTGGGACTGTCTCTCACTCTGCGCATCAACGATGCTGCTCTTTTTCTAATTATGGCTATTATAGCCATCCACTTGCGATTCTGCAAACATCGCTGACGCACTGCAATAGCGAGACAGCCCCATCAACACCCTGAAGGCATTGTTATATTGAGTTCTCAGAGCACTCATGACCCGCTGCGTGCACTTGGCCAACAGACTGCAGGTATAAAATGATTGGAAGAAGGCGCTAAACAATGTTGTTTTGACTGCCTTTGAACTCCTGGCAAACCTGCGAGCCAGCATATTACAGCGAATCGCAAGCCCCCTGCGCTTATTGCACCTCCGTCACCAGCCTACAGCAGTCCACTTCTGGACCAACCAACACGCACGACATTCAAGAAGATTCGCCATTATTCGCATATTATGTGTGTTCGAGGCGAAATGAGTCTCAATGAAGATATTTTCGACTGCATGCAAAAACAATCTTTGTCCTCAAATCTACAAATTTGCCTTATTCTTTTTCATGATTAATTATATAAAACTGGAAGATTTTCTTTAGTAAATTATTAGGGCCAAAACACGATTGACACAATTTGGCTCCATATAAAAAATCGCAGTTTCCAGAAAATTTGCATTTTTTTATGAGAAAATCTGTTGTTTCCTCTACACGTTCACCATTAAAGACATAAGGGGATTATGGGTTTATTTTAATGTAACAGAGCTTACAGAATTTTAAAAAGAAATATTTTTTAAATTCTATATAATATGCTCAAAATATGCTAAAAACAATATTGTAAGACCACATAGTATCATTAGTAAAATCGCCAATCATCTATAACTTAACCCGCCATGTCCACCGACGCGTGCTTAAATCGTGGCTTAAAGTTGTACCGTAACAACTTTAAGTTAAGACACGAGCGAAACTTGATATGCCAACTCATTACACTTCATTAAGCAATGATTAACTTATTAACATGTTATCTATTACTTTGTTTCTCTGACACCATTTGTTACCAATGTTCTGGTAAATGACTTATTTTGTTAAAGTTTTAATATGTGTGTTCATAATGATGGTTTTCTGAAATGACGTTCACTAGTGTCTGGGTTCTGAGGTTTTAAACGGAGTTTATCCATTCGATAGTGATTATTGGTTCAAAATCATGTCTCTAAACACTTCGTTAGGGAACTATTTAGCTTAAAAGTAGTGAATTACTACCAAGGCTTTATCTGAGGACCTCAAAAACCGGGCATAAGGAAGGAATTTGCTTAATTAGATAATTTTGTCGAATCAATAGCTATCAAGAGTTTAAACTCCGTTTAAGAATTCTTCAGACAACGGGCATAAATGGCCCTGAGACACGTCCGGGCTCCTGTCAAAAGTGTCAAAGCGCCTATACTTTCTTTAGTCGCTGAATGATGAACGTCATCATCATATATTTTATTATTCATTGTCGAAATGGAAGACACTAGTGACGTGAAGTTTCATGAAACCCCTCATTAAAAGACACTCATAGTGAGTGTTTACCGCTGCCACATACACACAAAAAATGGACACTCCGCAAAATCATTTAAATAAAAAGCGACTCTTGCTGCGACACAATATGCAATTCAAGTCGCACAACGCTTATTACCTATATACCTACAAGTTGCCTCTCTTTCTAACATGTAACTCTTATATCTCTTGACCGCGGTAGTCCTACTGAATTGGCCCAGTGAGATAGGCCTGCCGCGTACTTGTAGCTCTATACCTAAACTGCGGGCTACTGACATCTGTAATAACAGCTGATTATATATTTAGGTACTTATTCTTTAAAAATCAAACCGTGAACAGTTAGGTAAAGTGAGCTGTTAATCCCTAGCATCAGGTGAATGACAGCTCACTTCAAGATCACTTCACATAAGTTTTCAGTCTCACAGCGAGATTTTTACAGAATAGACTGCCTGAGCTAAGCATCACAGGTGATTGACAAAACAGAAAAATGTCTCATGTGCCTGCAATTACACCGGCACCAACGGTTTTTAAACCGAAACACAGCCACATTGCTTGGCTTGTGGTTAAGTACAGCCGCACGGGTCGATCGACCAGGTTAAACTACGCTTGCCGCGGTTGGTCCGTGGATGGGAAACCATCTTTACTTACCAAGACCTCTCCGTGCCTCAGAAACCACGTTAAGCCGTTAGTCTCGCTTGTCATTCGTGGATCTTTGACGTAGTTACAGTAGTTTGTCAGAAGCCCGAAAGTCTGACAATCAATCTTACCAAAGGGTAGGGGTACCTGGTTACCTAGTAACTGGGTTGTGAAGGTCAGATAGGCAGTCGTTACATGACAGCGATGATGACAACAATGTTGCTTGGCGACAAAAACGCTCAAAAAGATTTTTTTTTTATTCTTTACTAATCATGCATGGAAGTACGAAGACCTACTACCGTAGGTCTTTGTACTTCCATGCAAGAACTCTTTAAAAAAGAGCTCATATATACATAAACTCACGCCTTCTTGCCATGGGGGTAGGCAGAAACTACAGAACGCGACCTGCTACGATCCTTACTTCGTCGTTTTGCTTCATTTACGTTCATACATCTGGTCGTATACACACGTCGGTTGCTCTGCTATACTATTAACCTATTATTGTGATATTGTATGTACTGTGATAGCCTGAGTTGACTGTTGCTAGCGTCTGCCCACGAATTCGTTCGCGTGGAAAAATATACCCCGTGGCACTCAGCGGTTAGTGCAGCTTCCGTAAGACATTTTTTTTAATCGGATAAGTACGAAGAATTTTTTTATTATTTGAGATGGGTTTGCTGTCGACTCTAGTCTAGATTAGGGGTGACAGAGTCAAAGTCGACGATGGAGTGAGCTTACCCAGAAGAAGCCTGTTCACTCTCGCTTTGAAGAGATTATTGTTGTATGCGCTCGGAAACACAGACGCAGGTAGTGAGTTCCACTCTTTTGCTATGCGCATTATGAAAGACATTTGGAAACGCTTAGTGCGAGTTGGTGGAATATCAACCAGGTAGGGATGATAACTGGCAGTGCGTCTAGATGTCCGATGGTAGAAGTAACTGTGAGAAGAAGTGTGTTGACACACTTAATAAATTTGTCATTTTCAGAAGGCTGCTTCCCAGAGTTGTTGAAGTTTGTGATTGTTAAACCTCTTCATAAAAAAGGTGATAGCTCGAAATCAGATAATTACAGACCAATTAGTCTCATACCAATAATTTCTAAAGTTTTCGAAAAAGCTATGCAACACCGCCTCTTAGAATTTATTGGAAAACATGAGATTCTTAAGAAAGAACAATATGGGTTTCAAAAAAGGAAATCAACTACTCTTGCATGCTTCAAACTGGTAAAAAATATAATTGATGAAGTAGATATAGGAAACCGGGTATCTGTTATCTTTTTCGACATGTCGAAAGCTTTTGACTTTGTATCCCATCGATTATTACTTTCAAAGTTGGAACGATATGGTATTCGAGGTCCGGCACTTAGTTGGCTTGAAACCTATATAGTGGGCAGAAAGCAGTGTGTTGAGGTTCTGAGTATGACTGAGAATAGAAAACTGAAGGGAATTAGATCTCTAACAAAATTTAACAACTCGGGTGTACCACAAGGGAGCGTTTTGGGTCCCCCTTTATTTCTGTTATATATTAACGATCTTCCTGATCATACACCCAATAAATGCACATTATTTGCGGATGACATTTCTATCATTATGACATCACCAATTTATACTGACATAAATAATTACAGAGCTGACATTAATAACACAATTGAATCAACAATTTCTTGGTTAAGCTCTAATAATTTAAATGTAAATATAAATAAAACAAAAATTGTTCAATTTAGCACATATGGTCGTAAGCGAGATAAACTTTTAACTTAATATTAGTCATAACGGACAATCTCTATTAGAGGCAGACGAAACCACTTTTTTGGGAGTAGCATTGGACGGGTACTTCTCTTGGAAAGCACACGTAGAAAAGGTATGCAACAAACTAAACAAATACGTTTATGTTCTCTACACTCTGTGAAAGACCTCGTCACAGAGTACGATGTTGACTGCATATCACGGCTGCGTTGCTTCAACTCTACAATAAGGCCTTATACTATGGGGTAACTCTACAGACGCGGATAAAGCTTTTAGGGTACAGAAAAAATGCATTCGAGCTATTTGTGGGATTCCACCATGGGAATCCTGTAAAGCGTTGTTTCTAAAGTTAAAACTTCTTACATTACCCAGTATGTATATTTTAGAATGTGCTAAATTTGTCCGACAGCACTTTAACTTGTTTAAAAAGGCTCAAGACCGTTGCCCTCGTAAAGTAAGAGATCCAGATAGAATAGTTCTGCCCAGGGCACCAAGGACTTCTCTTTATAAAAAGAACTGTTATCACATGAATGGACTTATCTATAATAAAATACCAAAGAAATTTAAAGATTTACCTAATAATCAATTTTTTATAAAGTTAAAATTATGGCTGCTGGAAAAACGATTTTATTCTATAAATGAATTTATAAATAATGTGTTTTAAATTGTGTAATGTGACGATAATGAATATTGAATGTATTGTAAAAGTAAAGATTGTTAGTGACTAGTACTCAAAGCATGCCATTGGACGTCAATATACTCTTATATTGTAAAATTTTGCATGTCAAATGTTTGACTATGTATTAGGAAACTTTATTACTAACCTTAACACCAACACTGTACCAATACTTATTGCAAATAAAATGATTATGATTAAAGATAAGCCGGTGGAAGATTACCTCTAACAAACAAACAGACAATTTTACCTTGTTTAACTTAGAAGTTTAGATTATGTTAGAATCAATTACTTACTTATAGTTCAAAGTTTATTTTCCCATAAGGAAGTATGAAGTATTTCCGCAGGCTCTTTTCCACGAACGAATTTATTAAATTTCTGGCTTCTGAGAAGATCTGTTTTTATTATTCCTCTTACGGATTTGTTCATTTTCTATCCCACCACGCCGTCGACCCGAAGCTTTGAAACTTATTCACAAATTGTCTTTATAAATGACGAAACTCCAACGACATCTATAATATTCCCCTTAATTGCCTTCGGTTTCCTCTAGGAACTCTATACAGGTGAATTAACAAAACGCCAGCAATCTATCCCCTTCCAAAGTTCTACGCCATCGAACACGAATTTCAATGCGGCGATATGAATCGATTCAATTGAATCGACTGACTCAATTAATTTAATCGCAACTATTCGAGTTTCGAACTAGTCGATCCAACACTTATTAAGTGACAGGTATTTAATGGCGGGAATTCAATAGTCATAGGCACTAAGCATGTCAAATTACTATAGTATTGGAATTAATTTAGTTACAATAGATAAGGATCATAGCTTATTGATTTTAGATTAGTAAAAGCTTTGCTCGTGGCTAAGTAATAACAGCTGCGTGAGTCGATCGATCGGGTTAAGCTACACTTGTCACAGTTGGTCTGTAGATGGGTGACCATATTTACATACCAAGGCCCATCCGTGCCTCGGAACGCACATTAAGCCGTTGGTCCCGGCTGTCATTCCTGGATCTTTGAAAGTCGTTACGGGTCGTCAGAAGCCCGAAAGTCTGACAACCAGTCTTACCAAGGGGTATCGTATTACCCAGTAACTGGGTTGTGGAGGTCAGATAGGTAGCATCCGGTTAGACTGGAAGCCAGTGGAAGCCGACCTCAACATCGTTGTGAAAAGGCTAGGCAGATGAAAAGCTTTGCTGTGTATGGTCAACAGTCACGAAGATGTTTGGAAAACCATTTCAATCTCTTTTCCACATTTCCCGTAAAACCCATGATATATCCAATGCCGTTTCTTTAACATCTTGAGGTTCATATTTAGGAGAGTTCATATTCTGTGTATTTTAAAACGAAGTTCCTTATTGCACGTTATATTCTACACACTTGACGAATGAGAGCTAGACTGAAAAAAAACCGGCCAATGTGACCACGCACAATGAAGGGTTCCGTAGTTGGGATGAATTTATCTCAAGAATAATCTAGACATTGTATTTGAAAAACATGTTCCCCCATACATTGCAACTGCAAATGTAAGTTTGTTCGCACAATGTACTCATCATTGATTTACCGTGTTATTTTAAGACCATAGACTTCTTAAAGTTTTTTCCTGTAATCTATAAGTATACCTACATCTATTCTTTTTATTGGTGGTTTAGGTGTGAAAAGGTAACAAACACACCAACAAACTTACTTTCGCATTTATAATATAAGTTAGAAAGTTAGGATATTAGTTAGGATGTACATATACACGTAATATCCAGTAGCTAGTATAAATGGCAAGTCCCCGGTCTGCCATACGTTATGAAGATTGTGTTTCTAGTCGGACCGCAAATCTCAGGGGGCTCTATCTTCGCTGCTTACTTGTACGTGCTTCATGGTCAGTCCAAACTATTATTAAAGTCCTAGTATATACAAGTACAAGATATTATTCAATTATGAGTATTTTTCATTTCAGGGTTTATTCTGTTGGCTGGCAATATTGCCACGTTTTGGCCAGAGCGAGGAACAGCCCAATAGAATAAAAAGAAGAAAGTTAATAGAAATAAAATACGAACAAACGATACCAAATCTAATATTACAGCCGCACGTGCGAAACCAATCAATCTACCTAGCCTTTTCCCAACTATGTTGGGGTCGGCTTCCAGTCTAACTGGATGCAGCTGAATACCAGTAGAATGGAGCGACTGCCTATCTGACCTCCACAACCCAGTTACTGGGTAATACGATACCCCTTGGTAAGACTGGTGGGCTTCTGACGACCCGTAACGACTGTCAAAGATCCTCGAATGACAGCCGGGACCAACGGCTTAACGTGCTTATCGAGGCACGGAGGAGTCTCGGTATGAAAAGATGGTCACCCATCCACAGACCAACCCCGGCAAGCGTAGCTTAACCTGATAGATCGACCCGTGCGGCTGTTATTACTTAGCCACGAGCGAAACCACAAAACAGTATTTATTTAGGAATTATTTCATTACAAATTAATTTTGCCAGCAACAATTTGAGATGAATTTCAATTCAGCCTTACGTTCCTTTTCCTTTGATGAAAAAAGTCGTGTAGAACACCTATGTAAGAAGCATTTTCTGGCTTAGGCGAGAGCAAGGTAGGTAATTAGGTTTGTTCAAAAAATCCACACGGGTTTTACTGGGTTTTCAAGTAACTAAGCTTTCACCTAATCGCGGCAAGACACGGACCTTAACTAAGATTCTCAGACCCTCACTAAAGGCTAGGAAACATAATGACAACGCACTTGTTAATTAAAGTTGTGTCCGTTCCACACTCCCCGAGCACCACAGAACATCCTCACAGAATTCCACAACAAATTAATTCTCCAAAATCCCGAAAACGGACGTATAATTCATTAATTATAACTTTTAAAAGTAATTAGAGAGTATGTGCATGCGATTTGTATGTAAATCGTCCAAGGTGCTCCACAAAGGGTTGTTAGCGAAGTTAGAACAAAGTTATTTACGAATTGTTTTACGTATTCAATTATGTCGAAGAGGTGGGACCCGATACGGTGGGGCAAAACAGCGTAAATGCTGTTGTAATGTTTTGTGAAACATGAGTTTGTGTAGAGAATAGTTTTACAAGGCTTTATTTTAACATTGAAAATATTTTTTCGATCGCTTCAGTATAGACCCCATTATCGCTTAGAGTGTGACATCACCTTGGTGTCGTAAGTTTTATGGCTACATGATCGGTTAAGATCTCAAAAGTTGCGTATCAACAAGGGCTACAATATAGTGAAAAAAAAAATCGAATAGATCAAAAACTTTTCTTGAAAATCGCAAAAATGTGAATAATTCAATCAATTTTTTAGGGTATTTTGTCATAAAATCAACTATATATATATATATATATATATATATATATATATATATATATTTTTATTATTAATGTTCAAAATGTATATCGCAGAGTTAAATCATTGTATGTTAAAAAACCACAGAAGCCTTTGATGGCTTATATTAGTTGGGGAAAAAGTCTTTTCGCATTATACTCGTAGTATGTATGAACTTGTAATAAAATCTCTTTGGCTATACTATTTGTATCTGGCTGGTTTTGGTATCATTGAAAGTTTAAATTTTAAAGAACATAATTCCAAATTCAAATTAGGAAAATGTGTGATTTTCATTTGTTTTTCGTACCGTCAAGATGAGTGAATCTAATGAAGAAATTCGATACATTTTAAAATTTTACTACAAAAAAGGTAAAAATGCAACGCAAGCCGCGAAAAAAATTTGCGATGTTTATGGACCTAGTGTAGTGTCTGTAAGAGTAGCACAAATTTGGTTTAAGCGTTTTCAATCCGGAAATTTTGATGTCAAAGATGCACGTCGCTCTGGTCGCCCTATTACGGATAAAATGGATGCCATTTTTGAAAAAGTGGAGCAAGATCGGCATATCAGTAGTTACGACGTAGCTGAAGAACTGGAAATTGACCACAAAACAGTTTTGGCGCATTTGAAAAAAACTGGGTACACAAAAAAGCTCGACATTTGGGTACCTCACGAGCTCACTGAAAGAAACCTAATGAACCGTGTACTCATTTGTGATTCTTTATTACGACGTAATGAAACCGAACCATTTTTGAAGAAGCTGATAACTGGTGATGAAAAGTGGATCACGTATGACAAGAACGTGCGAAAAAGGTCGTGGTCAAAGGCCGGTCAGGCTTCACAGACTGTGGCGAAACCCGGGTTAACTCGCAACAAGGTGATGCTGTGTGTGTGGTGGGATTGGAAGGGCATTATTCATTATGAGCTGTTACCACCAGGCAGGACCATCGATTCTGAACTTTACTGCGAACAACTGATGAGATTAAAGCAAGAAGTTGAGAGAAAGCGGCCGGAATTAATCAACAGAAAGGGTGTGGTTTTTCATCATGATAACGCTAGACCTCACACATCTTTAGCCACTCAGCAAAAATTAAGAGAGTTTGGCTGGGAGGTGTTAATGCATCCGCCGCATAGTCCTGACCTTGCACCTTTAGATTTCCACCTGTTTCGGTCTCTTCAGAATTCTTTAGGCAGTGTCAGGTTAACATCACGAGAGGGCTGCCAAAACCACTTGTCACGGTATTTTGACCAGAAGTCCCAAAATTTCTATAGCAATGGGATCATGTCCCTACCTACAAGATGGCAAAAAGTTATCGAACAAAATGGTACCTACATACTTTAGTTAAATGTAAATAAACTATATTAAAAAATGTTTTGAATTTTCTTAAAAAATGCGAAGAAACTTTTTCCCCAACCTATTATAAGAGTTCCTTGTTGACTACGGAACCCTAAAAAAGACAGGTTTTAGTTATTTTCATAAATGAATGGTTCGCGTTTGACTCCATCTCAGCGATGAGCGGTCGATGTCAGTGCACGCAAGGAGTCGGTTTTTAGTTTAGAGAAAACAAAGTTCTCCGCGTGCCTCAAAGTTTATTTCAAATTAACGATATTAGGTACATATTCATCATCATCATCTGCATATCCTTTTCCCTACTATGTTGTTTCCAGTCTAGCCGAATACAGCTGAATACCAGTATTTTACATGGAGCTACTGCCTACCTGACCTCCACAACCCAGTTTCTGAATAACACCCCTTGATAAGTCTGGTTATCAGACTTTTGGGCTTCTGACTAACCGTAACAACTGTCAAAGATTTACTTATGACAGCCAAGACCAGCGGCTTAACGTGCTTTCCGAGGCACGGAAGTTCTCGGTATTGAATGGTCACTTGGTCACCCATCCAGGAACCGACCGTGGCAAACCACGGTCGGTTCCTGGATCACCTTCACTATGGATTCACCTTCTATAGACCCGTGTGGCTGTTATTATTTAGCCACGAGACCATCTACATTAATCCTATTACATACTATACAATAAAAATTATTTCTTCACAATTCTTTTTAATTACTTTGGACACGTAAGTGACTCAACTGGATAGCTGTGACTATAAAACTGTATCCTTTGAGCCTCAGCTCATAAAGGTGTAGCCGTTAACTGAGCACAGAGGGCCCGCTAATGGAGAGAGACCCTAATAAAACAAGCGGTGTACAACATCGTAAGTCGAAATGTGACTTTATTCGTTGGAAATGTGATGTGATAACTATTTTAAAATAAAAATGTATTTGTGATTCGGTTTTATGATAAGTGGGTCATAAAAATAGTTAGGTTATAAGCAGCTTCTGTACAATGTATCTCTAAATATTATGGATAGATGTAAGTTAGTAACTAATTGAATAATTTCTTCTTTTTTTTATTTGTGATGGGTCTGCTCTTGACTCTAGTCTAGGTCAGAAGTGACAGAGACAAAGTCGACGATGGAGTGAGCTTACCCAGAAGAAGCCTGTTCACTCTCACTTTGAAGAGATTAGGGTTGTATGCGTTCGGAAACACAGACGCAGGTAGTGAGTTCCACTCAATTTGTGTATACATTAGCAGTTTTGGCTGTTGGTATCCTAACTAATATTATAAATGCAAAAGTAAGTTTGTTTGTTTGTTACCTTTTCACGCCTAAACCACTGAACCGATCATCCTGAAATTTTGCATATACGTTGTCAGGTGTACAGAAACGGACATAGGATACCTTTCATCCTGAAAAAAGTACTGTTCCCGAGGAAAACAACAATAACGTTCTTATGATAATAAATGGCGCCACGTGTCTTTCGAATCAAGATTGAATTATATTATCTAAAATGCCAATTAGAATTCATGGTGATATAACAACCGTCATTTTTTATATAAATTAAGATAAAATTAACACACTACTGAAGTTGTGTTTAGTAGTGCGAATTGATTGTCAAATTCTAAATTAACGCGAGCGAAGCCGCGGGCAAAAGCTAGTTCTTTAATAAATAAATAAGTCTGCGTAATACAGGGCTTGATTTTTATTATAGGTATGTTCATATTATTGTAAGTCTAAGTTTCGAAATTGAAAGTTTAGGATCCATCGCTTTTCATTGCTTTACAGTTATCTCTTCTAGGTAATCCATTTTTAAATGAATAGATTCTACACGCGACTACGTCCGAGTGAATTTTTCTTGTTGTAACATAAAATAGGATATAATTATGTTATGTTACAACAAGAAAAATTCACATTAGCTTATAAAGCTAATAATAAAAATTATAGCTAATAAAATAAATTTTGGAATTGGATCAGTTGTTCCAAAAATTAACACAAATGTTACCGATTTATATTATAGATGTAGTGATTATCCCTAACGGAGTACCTACCTATACCTATCCATATAGGTAGTCCAATAGTCGAAATAATATAAATAATTCAAAATATGTAAACCAATAAATAAATTATTAAAATAAACTCTATGAAACGAACGGAATTCCAATGTCAAATGAACATGCAGTTATGATGTTTTACACATTAAAATATTGTATTTACTTTACAATATTTTGAATATATCGAGAGGGCAGTGTTAAGAGGGCCCCTTCCCAGCCCGTCTATCGTCAACGCGAGCATGGTCGAAAAGCTCGTTGTTTCATCCAGCGTAACGCTCGTTGACTAACAAGCAAATGAGAACGCGATAACATTGAACGAAAAATAGTGTGCGGAAATTTTATAAAACTTGTTCCAGGAAATACGTGTTTTTTAGCAAGCCTTACAAGTTTGTGAAATAAATGTTTGTCATTTAGAATATCCATTACACGTGCAAGGTTTTTATTGATATGTTTTCTTTACTTTTATAAATTATGAGTACATTATGAACGGCTAAAGTTCAAGTAAAAATTGTGCAAAAAAGCAGATTTTTGGAGGCTAATACTGAATTTATTTCTCCAAATTTTTATTTTTCGCTTTTTTATAAAAATCTAGATACAGTGCACAAAATACCTATTAATTCAAAAAATTCTTAGAAAAAATATGTTAAAACGCTATTTTTGTAGATTTTTGGAGGCTTATACTGAATTTATTTCTCCAAATTTTTATTTTTCGCTTTGATAGAAACCTAGATACAGTGCACACAATACTTATTAGTTCAAAAATTTCATATAAAGATATGTTAAAACGCTATAATCAGGTACGAGCGTTTGTATGAAAAGTATGACGGGTTGGCCACTCTTAACTGTTAATTGCATTTTGAACATTTACAGCTGGATCGTTTTGTCACGTACGCGACTAATTGAATTTCTTTAGCGAGAAATAATGTTCATGTCATCAGTGAGTTAGTGTTTTCCTGACTATATTTGAAACAGTTTTCAATGATGGTATGTGCGTTTTCATACTGTATTTTTGCTTCTAATAATACGTTGCCCTAAACTTGTCATGTCTCCTGTATCAATATGTGAGTATAAAAGCCATACTAACTACCTACTTATATAATACCTTGCTTGTACAATAAAATTAACGCGCCCTTATACATCTGTAATTTACCATACAGTAAATGCAAACTCGCGCTCCTCGTGCATTCCTCCTGAATAAAACCTACGACGAGACTTCTCACACGCTCATACACTCATATACTCTCACACGCACACGCACTCATTCGACTCACCAGACCAACACTCCTCATTCTAATTTGTTTTATTTAATTTTAAGATTTTTAGTTCTTGTTATATTATTTATTGCAAAAGCATAAAAACATGATGATTATTGTGATACTCAAATTGGGCGTCGAAACTGCCTCTCCTTATACAGATTACTCAGTGATCTAGCTAGGAGAGCAGCGATTCACCCAATAATTTATTGTACCCACACCATTTTATTAATAATGCATACTTTGTAAATCCCTCGTGTTGTACAAAACCTTTATGTACCTAATTAAATTATTATTATTTCCTTTATTCAATTGTAATACATATATAAATTATATTTTTAAATATTAGAATAAAAACAATATAAAAACATTTAAAAATATAAAAAAATAGTAGCCCACCGGTATCGGGAACAGGGTCCAAGCTACCGGCGGTCAGGGCTCCAGAGAGAGGAACCTCCTAACAATGCGAGCCGTGTCCAGAAGTACCACTTTCTGAATCAAGCCCTTGATCCAGCTGCCTAACGAGAGCCTCCTTAGGTGTTGGTCGAGGCTCTTGGCAATTAAGCCATTGGCTGATACGACTATCGGCACAATGATCGCTGAATCCACATCCCAGATGTCGACAACCTCGCGAGCCAAGTCAAGATACTTGATTTGTTTATCTGTCTCGGCTTTCACGAGGTTCTCGTCATGCGTGACCGTTATGTCAATAATCATTGCGCGCCGCTCTATTCGATTATTATTATTATTATTATAATTTGTAGTCTGAACGGAGATCTCTTTCGTCAGGGGTTTGAAACCGTGACACTGCGCAGAAGCCACGGCACCAACTGTGCCGTCAATTCAACCGTCTGTGCCCTAAAAAATGCCACGGCATCATCCGTGCGGCCGCAACGGATGATGCCGTGGAAGTGGCGAAGTTTTGGGCCAACAAAATTGAATACACTGTCGTGCCATAGACACGCACGACGAAGAAGAAGTGCATGAAGTTACAATTTTTCTACTACGTTATACGTAAAACAACGTAACTTCAGTATGATAATAGAAGCCGATCAAACACGCCCGCTATTCTTTTCCGGTTCACATTTGGTCGGACTAATAATTGTACCGTTGGCCGACTGTCGGGTCTTGCTGTTCACACTTTAAGCTGCCAGTCCGAACTAATGTGAAGACCACCGCGCGTTCTTACCGTCGATTTACCGCGGCCTGGCTCGTCACAAAGAAGTTCTAAGTTGGTTTCTGTGTACAATGGATCACGACGACGCCGACGTTCTGGTTGTCATGTGGTATTTAAAGAGAACACAGAAGAAAAGAAAAAGAAAAAAAAAATGTGCCAATCATTGCTGAGCGTGTCTTATCCCACAGCATACTCCTGTCTTCCACAAAAGAAATCAAAACTTCTGTATTTATTTCGCCCTCCATGTTTAAACGAGTTCTCCCTGCGTACACGCCACTGAAGTAATGTACTACAAACCGGTGGCGAGAGTGGGATGCGGGCGGGTGGCTTCGCCGCTAATATTATATCAGACGCGACCGAAATCGTGACTGATCGTCCGGTAAACTTGTCGTCGCCAACAGTTTTATCGGGTCGCCTTAAAGCGAAAGCGTTAGGATAGGCCGTGAAATTCAAATTTTCTTACGTTATTGCAATTTAAAAGTCAGTATTCGGTTGTACGTTGATCAAATTGTAATTCGCGACCGTAATAAATATGTATTTACATAATTATAATCGTTAAAGTGATCAATAGAACTGTTTAAGACAAGGTAATCCTAATGTATGGCTATTTCATAAAATCTTGACATTTGAGGATTATACTAACATAAGGAGTTGTATTACTGATTCTAATTATTATAATTCTGTAAATACATATTTGTTACGGCCGCGAATCATACTTTATTTAACAAACAACTTAATAATGACTTGCAAATTGCAAAAAACGTAAGAAAATTTGAATTTCGCGGGCTACCCTGACGCTTTGTTGGACTATAGCAAAAACAAACGACCCCACTTCAACACTATTAGTCTTTCTGTTCCTAACTCATAAATATAATTTAAGACTATCCGAGCCCTCCTCAGCACTTGACTGAAATCCATACTTTCTCATAGCGTCACTACTCTTCTATTAGCCTTGCGTAAGACCACACGTCTCACGTAATATTAGTATATCACACCTTCCAATATATAAAGTAAAGGATAATAAACATACTATTGAAATCCTTAGAACGGTCTTTCCTTTGGCTTTCCCCTTTAACCCTAACACGCTTCGCCCTTAATGTGAACAGCGCTATTGAAATACGTATATGCATCCGACATTTTTGTGGTTCCGGTAAAATTGTCGGTCCGACCTAATGTGAACCGGGCCTAAGTGTCAAGATATCAGCCGTCAGTCGTGTGGCGCGTCAGTATCGCCGTGTGAAAGGTTGAACGTTGACACTCAATCACTGATACATTCTATTGTTTTTGTTGGTTAACGTATATTTTGTAGTTTGATGAACTTTCTACTGTAGGTTCACTCTAACTTCTTATGCAAGGTCTCGGCAGAGTATTTATTTTTTAAGATTTATGAACTACGTATTTATAAAAATAAAATAAAAAACAATTGCTATTACACTCGGCAATACTTAGCCAGAAAAGAAGAAAGCTGAGAAATTTTCGGAATCGGACCAGCGGGGCAATTGCGTAACACTATCAATCGTAATCGTTTTCATTTTGACAGTTCAACAACATTTATTTTGTTGATTAAGTTGTCGAGCAGATCCATTTTTCGAACATATGAAGCAATGGATTAGCAATTTGCATCAAAATGTTTCAGATTCAGTGTGCAGTAGTTCCGAAGATTACCCCATATACAGGGTCACGTTAAATTAGCAAGCGAAACTCCGCAGGCGTGATGGGTGTCGAGAGTCAATATCTAAACACGACAAAACAAAAATAAAAAAAAGATTTGATGGTTTTTTTTGGGGTTAATGACCACTGGTAGTGTAGTAGTTACTTGAAGTAGTTGAAGTTTATAAAATCTAGATATCGTTACACATCACGTGCGTGAAGTTTACACAACAAAAAAAAAACTGATTTTTAAACGGATACTTTAAGTGATTACATTACACTACACCCCCAAAAAAAATAAACATCATCAAATTCATTTCTTTTTTGTTTTATCATGGTTATATATCGATACCCATCACATCTACGCAGTTTCTCTAGCTAATTTAATTGGACCCTGTATACACACACTCACAAATTGTAATATTAGTACTACACTTTATAATATTAGTACTTATCTCGGTAGTCATTCCCTTTCTAGCCATATCATCTTTCACACAGTCCATCCCTTGTTTCTTAGGTCTTCTCCTACTCGTAAAGTCATCCACATTGACTAGCAAGATGACGACAAATAGAGAAGTATGGAAGGAAAAGTAATGTTGCGCCCGACCCCAAATAAATTGGGACACGGACAGGAGAATGATGATACTTTTAGGGCGGAGTTCACCGACTTTAAAACAACTGTTTAGATTTTTAATCAGTTCTTTCCTTAGGAAATTTGACATAAACCAACTGTTTAAATACCTAACCAGTGGTTTGAATGTTGGTGAACACATGCCTTAGTACTTATAGACACTTCGATCAACAATAACACTAGATTAAGGATTAGGAACAAAAACACTTCTACTTCGATCGAAAAGTAAACGTATTTTTAAAATAAGAACAACAATAGTTATGGAAAATAAAACATAATTTCTAAGCATTAAGGTTGCAAAATTATGCTGCAAAATAAGATCACAATATTATTTGTGGTCTTATTTTTCATGCCGTTTTTGATGTCATTGGAATTCTAGTAGTAATTGTTGATCGAAGTATAGACAGCAGTAGCTATGCGTTTTCAAGCAAGGTGGATTATATACCTAAATGTGCTATTCCTCATTATTTTTATCATTCTGCTAGCCTTTATCCAACTTGAAACTTTGTTGGAGTTGCTTAGCAGTTTAACGGTTGCAGCTGAAAACAAGTATTTTACATGGCTTGCAATTGCATGACATGCTGCATTACTAAGGTAGACTGGTATAAAATACCTTAAGCATTAAGCCCACCTTTGTAGAGTATTTTTCACACTTGTGCATAAAGTTTTAATATTATAAATAAATAAAAAGGCATGCAACAGTGGACGCCAGGCGTATTTTTAGCAGACAAACTGTTCATTAATAAGAACGTATATTCGAATCAGTCAATTACTTATATATACTGACATACTAAAACTCACACTTTCTTCCCATGAGAGTAGGCATAAACTAAAGAACGCCACTTGCTACGATCCTTACATACTCCTTTTGCCTCGTTTACGTTCATACATCTGGTCATACACGCACCTGACCTTTCTGAAGAACATCACCAAAAAGGTCACTATTACATGTCTTCCTAGGGCGTCCCCTCCCAGCGTTTCCACTAACATATGCCTTGTATTTATACCTCTTCTTATTGGCCTTTCATTCATCCTCTCAATATATCCAAACCATCTAAGCATACCCACTCCTTCCAATTTTTGTCTACATCGTTGTTGTCAGTCAATTATCTGACTCACAATTCCTAGTACGAGTATGTACCACGGATTCCTCTCACGTCTGTCGATATGCAAGTTTGTATCTTTCTAGGAAGTGCTGATAAGCTTTGAAGTCTTTAGAACATTGCCATTTGATATAGAAGGGACGTTTATTCATCGGGTTATTTAATTACGAGTATTTCGCTGGTTTTCGGATTTGTGAATGCAAAATTGTGCTGACTGGCCACAATGGCCACGTTTATTTTTTGAAGTGAAAACTTCTTTAGGCGCGTTGAGCGATTTTTGCTAGGCGGAAATCTTACAGGTTCACCGCGATACCGCTACATGCTATGCATAGTTTTACGATTTCCGCCGACCCCATGACTGCCATTTTTTTTTTGCCATTAACTAGATAAAAATTGTAACGACAATGTATTACCTAACATTGATTGGCATTAAGGACGCGTTCTCAAAACAAATAGGTATCGAATCGCATCACTACACTGATACGGCTCAAGCACACACAAACGCAAAATTAACTGCGGGATTAAACAGTAACTAAACTGATTTTGATGCTTTAGCAAGTTTGTATATTTTATTAGATTTTTATTCATGTTTTTATTTGGACCAACGTAAATATCCAGACAGTGACAAAATAAAATAACCCTTAATACCACACGTGAAGATTCATGTGTAACAGCGAAATATATGAAAATTAGACGGTTCGTTTTTATTTTTTTCTGAGATTATTTGTAACATTTTTGTGAATATTTTGCCCAAAGTTTTGAAAATATTATATCTGCTTACCAGAGGTATTTTTAAGAAACAAAATTATGTACATAATAGCAGAAAACTAAGCCTACCGAACTAAGCCGAACTAAGCCTCATATCGTCAATTTTGTGTGAAGAGGTAACGGAAAATCGTTTTTACGATATCAAATACCAAAATTTCAAAC
This sequence comes from Dicycla oo, assembly GCA_948252095.1. Classification (NCBI taxonomy): domain Eukaryota; kingdom Metazoa; phylum Arthropoda; class Insecta; order Lepidoptera; family Noctuidae; genus Dicycla; species Dicycla oo. Next base: position 12,592,370 of record OX411729.1, on the reverse strand, counting down.
CAAAAAACAGCCATTATTTGGAGATAAAGAAGTAGTCTATTTGTTTCAATTGTTAGTTTTGTTTGATTTAGTTTCATTTCATCGCAAATTCTACCGAAAAATAGCATATTTTTGTCGGATTTGCAAACGCGTCCTTAAACAGTATAGGTACCTACGTCAATCTTTGACAAGAAACCTCGAGTTAGGTCTGCACATTAGATCTAGTAGTAATACATGACTTTACGTGAGCATAAAACAAGACACAAAAAGATAAATAAAAAATGAATCACATTTTTTATCTTACTCTTATATGGTTACGTCTGACCTTTGCCATTCATTTGTTATTACTAAGATAAAGGTACTAAGGTGGGTGACCCATGTAAGGCCTTGCTCTTTGTAAGGCCGATTTAAACAAATCGCAGTTATTGTTGTGTGATAGCGATTTCGCTCTTCTTACACAAAGATCTATCCAACTTAAGGACACCTACGCGGCGTCGTGTCGCTAGCTCTGCTATTTGTGCGGTACGGTCCTTCGCTTTGTCGACGTGCCTCGGTTGTGGTCGCTGAAATTCTAATTCCCGCGCACAGTTCCTTGTCAAACCAATCAATAAATTAATGGTCTTGCTAGGGCTTAATTGGACTAACGAGGAACATCGTCCCAGAATTATAAATATGAAAGAACAGAATAGTGAATGTGTACAACATAGATACATACGTGTCGGGAAAGGTAAAACTATGCTTAAGCAATATACCAATTATCCCTTTAATCATTTTAGGAACATTTTGGTTTTACAAGGAACGACCCCTAGGAAGGCCGATTTAATTAGAAAAGTTATTTGATTCTTATCTGGTTTCGTTATAATATTCAGCAAAATGTTTTTTTTTTTTAACATTTACGTGACGAAATCCTTAGTTTTCCTATAGCGTTCTAGGTGATGTTCAGAGAATATTTTTACGTGAAAATATTAACAAAAGTATGTATTATTTTGTTTAAACAAAATAAAATTAAAATATGTAGTTTTAGTATTACCTAAGTCTTTGATTGTTATGCTAGTTTCACGTTAATTATGACTGAATTATTATATCGGCCAAATAAGGAGCCCTGTTCCTAGCAAGGTCATTTGAAAGAGTTAAGTAAACCTAAACCTTTATATAGATTTATAAGCTCCATAAGCGTATTTCTGTGTGATTATCAGTCTTTCATCCGCGCCGGACACACTTCACAAATCAATCACACTGTGCAATATAAACACAATCCAAAACATTCACACATCAAGCCATTAAAAAATTCTCCTAAATGTTTTTTATTTTTTAAGATAAACAATGCTCATTTTATTTTCCCAGTAAATAAAGGAATAATCTGGTTTATTTGCTGCTCCTTTCTCCACCCACCTTAGCTCGCCCGATGGCGTAGACAACTTTGTCAATCTATGGATTCAACTAAAAATGATGGCCGCAAAATCCTGGGAAATGTCCCAGGATTTTGCGGCCATCATTCACACACGGTCATCTGATCCCAAACTAAGCTTATCTTGTACTATGGAAACCAGTTACCAGATAACTGACATACTACATACACTGCTTTTTTTTTGTAAATACATAATTCAGGACAAACAGACATGTTCATGCACACAAATGTTTGTCCTGGATAGGAATGCGGCATGATAGGTCGTATCTTAACCAACCACGCCAACTGGCCTGTAATCAGCTGTCCCATACATTCATGTTCGCATAACTCGTCAAAATGTAGGGAGCTGCTGTTTTTATTTTTTCGCGATTTCAGGTTTGGTCCCATAGTAAAAGTTGTTTGTTATCATGGGTACAATCATGTGTTTAAGTATCGATCACTAATTACCAGTCACCTTATATGGAAGAACATAATTATTTTTCAACTACAATGTTGTTTGTTTTTGCGATAAATTCTACGGAACTCTTCATTGTGCGTGGTCCGACACGCACTTGGCCAGTTTTTTTTTTATTCCAGTTATTTTATCTATTATATTATAATAACAATAGTGCCTCATTGGTTCAAAACGTCTAACGGGTCTCTGCGAGTTGGCTTCAGCAACTCGTCTAAACTACGCCTTACAAAGGTCTGGGACCTGGGACCCCAGGGTCCCAAGAAATGTCAAAGACGAAATAATAATAATAATTTATTTATTTAACAGGCAACTGGATCCATTTACCAAAATGTTACAATTGTAGATGTTAGTAAACATATTTTAAATGCATGGGTTTCTGTGACAAATAAATCAATTTTTCTTTCTTTCTTACTATGATAAATATGAATGATTACATAATATCGGGCTAAAGTTAGTAAAACTAAGGAGAAGCTCGTGGCTAAGAAATAACAGCCGCAAGGGTCGATCCATCAGGTTAAGCTACGCTTGCCAGGGTTGGTCTGTGGATGGGTGACCTTTTCATACAGAGACTCCTCCGTGCTTCGGAAAGCACGTTAAGCCGTTCGTCCCGGCTGTCATTCGTGGATCTTTGACAGTCGTTACGGGTCGTCAGAAACCCGAGTCTGACAACCAGTCTTACCAAAGGGGTATCGTGTTACCCAGTAACTGGGTTGTGGAGGTCAGATAGGCAGTCGCTCGATGTAAAATACTGGTATTCAGCTGCATCTGGTTAGACTGGAAGCCGACCCCAACTTAGTTGGCAAAAGGCTAGGCAGGCAGTTAGTAAAACTTCCATGAAAATACCACCTAAATTATGCTCATATTGTGAGCATAATTTAGGTGGTATTTAAGCACAATGCTGAATTCGCTCATTCCGATATATTGATGCAGTATTCGATTATCGAGATTACACATCGAATACTCGATTGAATCATATAACCAGTGCAATATGCCTTTTGAATTCAATGAGCGGCTGTGTTTCGTTGTGGGTGACATTTTAAACAAGAGGGATTTTCAGGCCTTTTGTTATTTGGCAGGTTTTGGGAATACTGCACTATTAATAACGTATTGAGTTGAAAGGATTATTAATTATTGTTTGTTTATTTTCAAACAACATAATATTTACATAATATTATAAGCTCAACAGACTTAAAATAATAGTAATAATATGTTGTACATGTGTATAAATAAAGATTGAAAAAAAGAGGGGAAAGACTCATAGGGCATCAAAAAATTCGCCGTATGGCACGTTGTATGGCGATGCTGATTCTTTTTCCAAAAAACAGGTCAGTCCTCTGGTCACGTGAAGAGTAGACCAATCACTTGATGATGTTGGTTTTAAATCAATATGGTAGCTAGCTATGCGACACATGGCAATGAGTTTAGTTAATAGTTCTTTTGTTAGATGTGTAATTGTTCTTTTTTTATTTAACTATAATTAAATAATGACTGGTTGGATTCATACCTTTGGATTTTCCAATAATCTAATAATAGTCAAATCTGGTGTAGAATAAAATGCTTGCTATTCGGCTCGAAGGACCACAACAAGCATGTAAAATAAAATGCTTGTTAATTTTTAGCAGTAAAGCGTATTTCCAAAATAGTTATATTTTTTACACAAAAGCAGAAGTCTACGACACAGAAGAATCTAGTGGTCAATGTTACCAGTATAATAATAATAAATAATAATAATAAATTTATTGAAACGAAAAACTCAGTTTACAAAAACTCTGTGTTCGATAACAACTGCATTAGTATAATACTGTGTCGCAGTCATTAACGCCCACCTCCAAAACGTCTAGACAAAATCCAAAACAAAAAATACTAAAAACTAAAACTAAAAAAGAAAAGAATAAAAATCAACAATTAGAACTTAAAATTAAAACTGAACAATATTTTCACTGTGTAAATTTTATGTGAGAGTTTATGTGAGTATATCAAATCTTCTGCTAAAAATAAATGATGTCATGTAAAAATGAATAATTTATGGCTAGATTATTTTTAATCACGCTTACTTCTTAATTCCTAAAAAGTTTATAAGAGTCTGGACTGATTCGTGCCGTATTATAACAAAATAAAGATCGCAAGTATTCTTTCACAACTTGAGTGCGGTACGTACAGTAAAAAATACTTAAGTATGAACCGCCATTCCAGCCATTCCTAACACCGGTAAAACCTTACTATTTTTATTCCTAACCCTAACATTTCATAACCTATTAACGGCGACTTAAACCTCGAAAGAAATAATATTCCCACATTTTTCTTTCATACCAAGTTTCCCTTAAGTGGAGGTCCACCTATATATTTCCGTAATCCAAGCACAAATACAGCTGTGGACCTCAAGTATCTAATGATTATGTACCTACATATTATAGATAAGAATATTAAAGAAGCGGTCAAGCTCACATTGAATGGGTTCTGTTCTGTATTTTTATGCAATTTAGAGGTAGGTACTGTAGAGGTTTCATTCAGAGGCCCCTGTCTATTTAGATCAGACTGGCAATATCTTTGACATTAGAGCGGTCACTTTTTATAAAAGGGGTTTCTAGCTTTTGTTCTAGAGAGACGGCAGACTACTACGTAGTCTGTGCCAAACGTCTGTGCTACGTAGTTTGTGAGTCTGTGCGTCAGAGCGTCAGAGCCAAAGAGTTTATAATATAATTTTTGACGGCTCCCGGCCTTCGTGCTAGATAGTTTTAAATAAAAATATTGAAAAGTCTTATAAAATATATCAAAGTACAACGCGAGTTTGTTTATCATTTAATTAGTTGTTGGTCCTAAATAAATAAAGGTCCATCGAGGCTTTTACAGTACTTACTAAAGAGTTTATCATGCGATTTTTATGATAAACATTACCTGTGATTTACAAAGGTTGAGTAAGGGTGAGCCGTCGTAAACCTATATCCCGAAAATAGCGTTAAGTATTGGATCTCGATATTCATATGATGAGAGATTGCAATCGCAAGTTTTTATTAGGTTACTTAGGTTACCATCCACGTGAAATTTCTTGTTTTTACATAAAATATATTCTATGACACTCGTCTATGAAATTGTTTCACTAACGGGAAGCTACGGTACTAGATTCCCGTTAGTGAAATCGGATCTGTGATTCCGAATTACATATTAGAAACTCACAAATTTTACCTCGTTCAGTCGGCAGTTCAGACTCCACCTATTTGGAAATAGGTACTGACTAGCTAGCTACAAAGAATAGATGATAGAACAATATATATATATATATTGTATAATTTATAAGTTAAACGATACAATATTTGGAGGAAATCGCGCACACCGCCTAGGGCGTAAGCCGAACCCCGGCCTAAAACCAAAAGAAGAACTAGCTTTTTTATTTATTTAAAAAAGGGAGTTCTATAACGGCGTGAGTGATAAAATATCAGCTAGTACAATATAAGGTTAAGGTCCATTGCATAGAACCATGATCTCAAATACACTTTGTAACCTAACAACGATTTGTAGTGCTAAACAGTTTATAAAGAAACGATCACTAAGGATAAGTCAGATTTGAAAAATACGGGGATTTTCTCTAAATCTAAAAGTTGCTATCACTATAGTGTTAATTTAAATACCTTCAATCTGCAATAAAACCCAACCAGCACACTAATTGCGTAATACATTTTCAATCACAATCCGAGGGTTTTGAAAGATTCCTGATCCATTGCTTCATAGGTTTGAAAACTTCATCTGATCAACAACGTAAATAACACAATGAACGTGGCTGAACTGTCAAAATGAAAAAAAAAATCGAACTATTTTATTGTCTTTTATGTGTACGCAATTATTCCACAATATCCTCAAAAAAAACTTTAAACAAAGACCAAGACAACACCTATAAACACATTAATAAACAATTATAAACCTGGGAACACAAAATACCAATACTATAAAAGGTCGTCTTACGGCACTCGAGTGAACCTCAAAGGGTTAAGAAAAAGCCCGTCAATAAGAACAGTTAACGTAATTGCTTTAGTTCTCGTCGAAGTGTGTGTGCTCAGCCTTATATTTATTGGGGAATATAACGGTACTGGGTAGAAACAGGTTAGTGTATTTATTTTCATTAATTGTTATTGAGGGGCATGTGGCTAAGTAATAACAGCGGCACGGGTCGATCGATCAGTTTAAGCTTCACTTGCCGCAGTTGTACGTGGATGAGTGACCATCTTTTCATACCAAGACCCCTCCATGCCTCGGAAAGCACGTTAAACCGTTGTTCCCGGCTGTCATTCCCGGTCGTCAGAATCCCAAAAGCCTGACAACCAGTCTTACCAAGGGGTATCGTATTAGCCAGTGACTGGGTTGTGGAGGTCAGATAGGCAATGGCTCGCAATGTAAAATACAGGTATTCAGCTGCAGCCGGTTAGACTGGAAGCTGACCCAAAAGGCTAGCTAGATGATGATAATGATGTTGTATGTGTTTATGGAAGGCATACAGCTGAGATGAGAATGCTAAGAGAGATGTGTGGTGTTACGCAAATGGATAGAATAAGAAATGAGTATGTCAGTAGAGGAAGTCTGACAGTGACACCACCGGTAACTGAAAAGTTGTGTAGAAATTGGCTGTCATGGCATGGGCATGTGATGCGGAGGAATGAGGAAAATGTCGCCAAAAAAGTTTTGAGTATGATTGTGGACGGCAATACGAGTAGGGCAAGACCAAAGAAACGATGGATGGACTGTGTGAAAGATGATGTGGCTAGAAAGAGGGTAACTATCGGGATGACGACTAATAGAGAAATATGGAAGAAAAAGACATGTTGCGCCGACCCCATATTAATTGGGATAAGTGCAGGGGAATGATGATGTTGTTATTTTGAGTGTTATGCATAGATTTCCATGGATGGATATCGTAAGTTCAAGCAGTATTTCCAAGCAAATATTGTGAGTAAAAAACAGCAGGTAACGCGTTCATTACTTCACAGTCTGAATTTCCTTTTTCCACTAAATAATTCTACTAATCCCTGCTCATGTATTAGACCGACTTTATTAAGGAATTAAAAAAAAAAAAACTGAGACAGTATCTTTGTTCTTTGTCTGGAAATGTACCTACCAAAATAATCGCTAACTAAAGCTAAAAGTTTCAAACAAATAAATAACATAATATTCCCTGAACGGGTGGGCAGAGGTGTACCAACCCATAGTAGGTAGGGTCATGTATTGTACCTATGGACATTTCAGACTATCTCTAAAATGGCCTCACACTGCACACAACACCGATAGCGTCACGCCACTCACTGGTGTTGCTAGAAAATAAAAATGCCACCACAGTGTTGCAATATTATATTTTTAGTACTGCCAGTTTTTTTTTTATTACCATCAATGTCCAAAGGTAAAAGCGTCCACAGGTAAAATACATGACTATATGTATATAACATACCTACTATGGGTTGGTACACCTCTGCCCACCCTGCACACCCACATTGCGCCAGTTAGTCCCAGGTAATAGAAGGCGAACCTATTGCCATCAACCAGACACAAATCCAGACTCCATGCTGCTACCTACTAAGACATTCCAACAACCTAATTGCGCAACAGAGTCAATCGGAATCTGAATAATTTTGAAGCAAATTGCTAATCCATTGCTTCATATGTTTGAAAAAAGTCTGCTCGACAACGTAATTAACGCAATTAATGTTGTTCAACTCTCAAAATGAAACCGATTCCGATTAATAGTGTGTTACGCAATTTCCCCGCAATTAGAAAAACCCAATATATTTTTATCCGACCTGTGAACCGAACCCAGGACTTCGTGTTCAGCAGTACCAGTTGCCGAGTTTACACGACCAACGAGGCAGTCCAAATAATTAGTAGGTAGGTATATTTTTAAACAAGTGTCTTATTAAAAAAAAAAATAGACAAGCTTTTATTAATCTGGATATCAATCATCTAGGAGTAGGACAGAGTCCTTGTCATGACAAATCAAACGAGCCCAACCTCGATAGGGTTGCGTCGTTTTTTCACATCATCAGATCAGCTCCATATCAAAATAATATTGCATTGTCATCCGATTTACATATGGATGTAAAATTTCAGCTCCATCGGAAACCGGGAAGGGGGTCAAATTTAACTTGCAATTTTCGATTACAGGCAGACAGACAGACAACGGGGCAGGTAAAAAGGTGAAACTAAATAAAAGCTTGTAAAATAGGTTTAAAGATTTAAAATTTTCTAAAAAAATACACAAAGTCACTTACATGAGAACATTGCTTAAAATAAATAGTAATAAAGAATCTTTTAAAATGTAGGTACAGACGCCAGCAGGTCAAGCTACCCGAAACTATCAAATTTTCCCAATCAACCTTGAACCTAATGATTTAGCGATAAAGTTGAAAATCTATTAAAGAAATTTGACAGAGCGTAGTAGCTTGATGTGCTGGCGTCTGTACCTACAGCAAAAAGTTGTGTACCTATTGTGATCATACTTTACATGAAAATAATTTTGTATCGGTTTCAGAAGATCTCTTCAAAAGAAAATCGCAACTTTGCAGTTCTGCAGTCTGACTGAGTAAATCAGTCAGACTGCGGCTTCTGTGACATGTAGCTTACATTAAGCTATAGGGTATCATAAGTACATAACTTAGAACCATGTAGGTAGTTAATTAATATACACTTCCGAACGCCTCAATCGAGCCACCGTGCAAATTTTCAAGTAGGTATAAAGTTCTAAAACATCAAAATAATAATTAGGTATGAGTCAAAAAGTTTTTACGCATTCTTGGAGCCGACACACTGGCCATCGTTTTGGTGACACCCATCATTATTCCATATTTGAATTCACGACCATCTAAAAAGTTACAGTTAATAAAAACGAGCGAGCCTTACTTTTAGTTGTCGCATAACTCGTGTAACGTCTGGCATTTGGGTTGGTACCATCTGACGGCCAACTCTAACATCAAATCAAATAGCGCGCGCTTCTCTGGCTTCCTGTTACACAATTCCGTCCCTTTTCACGAAATCTCTCCCACAGGTAGCAGGAAAGCGAGAGGAAAGTCCACACACATAGACTCGTCAAAAAACGTTGAGATTCTAATACCTTCAAGATGGAGGAGGTATAAATAACATCGTAAGATGTCAGAATTAAATACATGATTTTTTCCTGCTAAAACAAAAACAACCTTTTAAATACCAAAGTCACAAACTCAGTCTCTACATAAACGCCATGATGACTATAAAAGCACACACGTTTACGTCGAACACTTTTTTCACATAAAAAATGTATTTCAGGAACCAGTGAACGTAATACAAACTCAATTACAGTCCTCATCAGCAATGTTTAGGTATGTACATGAAAAAGTAACGAGGCAATTTTGTCGTTCAAATATTTTCGGAGAGTTCTTTAGGAACGGCCATAGAATAAAAAATGTATAGAAGTGAATCTCCGGCGGCGATCGGGCATTTTAAACGGTAGGTAAAGAACTTTTTATTTCAATTTTTTATTTTTTTTATTTAAGATGGGTTTGCTCTTGACTCTAGTCTAGGTCGGACGCGACAGAGACAGAGTCGACGATGGAGTGAGTTTACCCAGAAGAAGCCTGTTCACTCTCACTTTGAAGATATTGGGGTTGTTTTTCCAAGATAATAAGTATTTACATAATTTAAAAAGCTAACGGTACTTAAAATAATAATATGTACAGACGCCAGCACATCAAGCTACTACAATCTGTCAAAGGGGTCAAATTCCCCAATCAACAAAAAAAAATTGCTTTAGCGATAAAGTTGAAAATCTATTAAAGAAATTTGACGGATTGTAGTAGCTTGGTGTGCTGGCGTCTGTACTAGGAATTATTATTGTTATTATTCAAATAGTAATTGTTGGAAAAAGCGGTGAGATATAAAGTTGAAACCTTATAAATACAGATAAATGTGTTACTAATTCCCTTATTTAGTTATTGTGCAAGAAGTAAAGCTAAACAGGGATTTTTTTATACTTTCATCAATTGGAATTATACGCGCTCGATCTTAGATATAGTAGACTACCAGGGTTTTGGCTTGGGTTGTAGAGGAGCTCGTGGCTAAGTAATAAAAGTCGCACGGGTCGTTTCATCTGGTTAAACTACGCTTGCCGGGGTTGGTCCGTGGATGGGTGACCATCTTTACATACCGAGACTCCTCCCTGACTCGGAAAGCACGTTAAACCGTTGGTCCCGGCTGTCATTCGTGGATCTTTGACAGTCGTTACGGGTCGTCAGAAGCCTGAAATTCTGACAACCAGTCTTACCAAGGGGTATCGTATTACCCAGTAACTGGGTTGTGGAGGTCAGATAAGCAGACGCTCCATGTATTGGAATTTAGGTGCATCCGGTTATACTAGAAGCCGACCCCAGCATAGTTGGGAAAATTGTAGGCAGATTGATTTTAGTAGTGAGCTATGGGTCCATTTCAACGGCATCGGCGCAGGAGCTCGTACAAATGAAAGAACTACATGAGTTCGCTTATTCTGTAAAACTATGGTTTCCTATACAAGCATTGAACAGTCACGCAAAAACGGCTGTCCAAATACTTGACACCTTAATGTCAAATACGGGTGAAAATGACAGTTATTCACGACAGCCGTTGTAATATTACGGAACTGCTCTTTTAGGAAACCGTAGCTTTAGTTCGCTTCTGTACGGTTTTATTAATCTCTGGCCCAACGCACGGTTATAGGTTATACCTAAACAACGAAAATATGTGGGAATGATTTTAATCTTACATAATATTTATTTTTGAACATACGATACGTTTTAGCGAAGTATTCTATATGTTGTAAGTACGTACCTAATACCAGCGCTGCGACACTTACTTTTGAATGTTGCAGCATCATGCAGGTCTTGTCAAACAAATCGGAGCAACAGAGAGATTAAGGGAGAAGCTCCAGGTAGCTCGCGAAATTCAAATATTCTTACGTTTTTTGCAATTTGCAAGTCAATGTTAGGTTTTATTTTGTATGATTGATGCGAGCGAATAAAGGTATATGTATCAGGTTGGCTGAAAAGTCTTGCACCAAGTTATAAGACTTAATGAATTTATTGATAACTTTGTTATTTACAATAATTAATTAGTAATGTAATCCCCAAATAACTCTATTACTCTGGCCCATCTAGTTGGTAGATTGTTGATGCCCTGCGAATTCCGGAGGCTCTGCAGAAAAGAAATTGTCCGCTGCCATTTTAAGGTCTTCGTAGTTTTGAAAATTTTTCTCACGCAAATAAAGCTTTAGTGGTCGGAACAAGTGATAGTCGGATGGCGCGAGATCCGGCGAGTACGGTGGGTACGCAACCGGGTGCCATCCAAGCTCTACGATTTTTTGTCGAGTCTCTGAAGCGATATGAGGTCGCGCATTATCATGGAGTAAGTGAACATTTACACGTCTCGGTCGTTTTTCTCTTATTGCGTCAGTCAGTTTCTGAAGCTATTCAGTATAAATGGAAGTCGTAATCGTCCTTCTCACAGGGAGAAGCTCGTAATAGAGTGGGCTCTTTGCATCCCACCAAACGGAGAGAAGATGCTTGCGTGAGTGACGGTTCGGCTTTGGCTGCGTTGGTGGCTCTGCGTCGTAAGGAAGCCAGACGGCGTGGAGTGTGTTGTTATCATAGAGAATCCAGCTCTCATCGCCGGTTACCAGATCTTCAAGAAATACTAACTCTGACTTGACGATGACTGTCAGTTGGTTGATGTGGAATCCATCGTGCCATTACTTTACGATAGCCGATTTGTATAGTAGTAATTCGTAGTAGTAGTTGCGGAGTAATTCCTCATCGTCGAAGGTGGATGGTCGCCCAGATCGCTCGTGATCTTCAAGAGTTATATCTCCCGATGCAAAGCGAGCAAACCAGCGGCTTATCTTCCATCGCGATACAACACCTTCACCGAACGCTTGGCTGATGTTAGCGGTAGCCACACTCACGTTGTGTCCCTGACGCCACTCGTAAAAGATGATCGTTCGAAGTTGATGTTCACTAATCATTTTCACAAACTAACGAAATCCTCACTAGCGCGCCTTTATATACCCTTGATGACCTTAGCTTAGCTTTGAGAACCTTCTACAATAATCTTACGTATCCCAGATCAATACTAAATATTCCGGAAAATTCTAGTAATTTACAATTTCTTGTGCAATATTTTTCCGCCAACCTAATATTTACAAAATTATAATAATTAGAATCAGTAATACAACATCATAAGTTAGTATAATCCTAAATATCAAGATTTCATGAAATAGTCATTCATTAGGATTATAGGAACTTAGAGAGCTGTAGGTATTGATGCTTTTAATGATTATATTTCTATTAATACAGATTTGTTACGGTCGCTAATAGTATTCAGATCAACATACAACCTGACACTGACCTGCAAATTGCAAAAACGTAGGATTAACGTAGGATTAAATTTACTACGCTACTTTTTTTTAAATTATTCATTACCTACAATTTATTTGGTTACGTGGAGCTGTCGAATTAAACTTGTCATTTTGCGACAATACCTACTATATGTACACACCTAGATTAACATCGCAAAACCATGAATGTTAAAAGGGACAATTCCTCAAAACACTTAATAGCAATAAATTAAAAAGCCCATTTGAGACAACAAACTGTCCCAACAGAGTTGCTTCTCTACATGCAAGGCCTATCGTATTCGTGTCACCCTTGCCCTCAGATACGCAACCCACTTTATTTCACGAACATTTATCTATTAATAATGGGTCATTTTTCTTGTCCCCGAGTGTAATGAACTCTTGAACGAATAATTAATTTTTGGGCGAATCGTTTGGTTTGTTAATTTGATGTGGCAACCCTGGGTTTAGAGTTAGATTGGTTCAGTTTAGATTGAAAATTAGTTCCTTTATTATCATAAATAAATTAGATGTGTGATGTGTATATCTTTAACTAATGTAAATTGGCAGGTTGCCGTTTTATGTAAAAGTAAAATAAAATATAAGGAGATTTGATGTTTTTTTTTTTGGGAGGTCAATGACCGCAGTATGAGTAAACAGATTTTTAAACTGATATTTCAAGTGACTACAATAACCAAGGTCGATGACCCCACAAAAAATCAACAAATTATTTTTTTGTTTTATGATGTTTAGATATCGTATCCATTGCTTCTGTGGACTTTATCTAGCCAGTTTAAAATAACCCTGTATAAACACCAATTGCCGTGCAAAAACTCGAAAATGGCTCGACCGATTGTGATGAAACTTTGGTAAGTTGTTACGTGCGCGCTGAAGAAGGTTCTAAAAAAATGAAAAAGGCATTGCAACGCATCATGGCAAATGGCTAGTACAAACAAACAAATGCAAACAAATAAATATTGCCCGCGGAATAATTAAAATTAACACCCGATATTATAGTTATAGTTTTAATAGGTACCTAGGTATATTTAGGTATATACTTAAATAAATATGTATTAAATAAGTTTCGTTATTTCCTACCCAAGTTTGTCTCTGCATCACCCAATGGTTGACAGGTAGAAAATGTCAATGGCATTAAGTCCGCCTAGACATGTGTGTTTAAAGTAATAAATAAATAACAGACAGGCTACAGAATAGACAAATATTTTGTATTCTCTGAAAAAGATCTAATTTGTGTCTAAAAGCACTTTAAAATTCTTCATAAAAATATATTAATAAAAGAGCAAAAAGCTCTATGATCCAAACTAGCTGTTTTAAAAAGATAAAATGACACTATTCGCGCCAAAAACCTCATAGGGTTGCCAGAAAAAATAAACTGTTCAAATTAGCATATAAACAGCCTCAAATTTAAATTGCGTCTTTATGAAGTCTATTTTTGAGTGAATAAAATAAGCGGCCGAGTACGAGTCGGACTGGCACACGAAGGGTTCCGTACCGGCGTACAATATTAATTTTTTTTGTTTCTTGTAACCTGTTGCTGCCATAGTAGTGCATACTCTGTGAAAATTCAAGTGTCTACCTATTACGGTTCAAAAATACAGCACTGACGGATGGACAGATAGCGGAGCCTTAGTAATAGGGTCTTGTTGGCACCGGTACGAAACCCTAAAAATCTATGGTCTCTTTATGGCATATCCACCTATATAGCATTTATTATTATTTTAATAAAAAAGAATATGATTACGAACTATATACATATAGGATTAAAATTAAAAATTCCTGTTTAAACTATTTTACTACTTACTACGCTAGAAATCATAAAACTGGCCAAGTGCGTGTACTCTCGTGATCACTAATTTAGTGATCGATGAGGTAGTGCTAATAGTCTCCGGGTGAAATAGCTGTGTAACTTCCGGCCAAACGAATATGACAAATTTATAAGGGTCCCGTTTTTAAAATTTGCCAATGGAACCCTAAAAAGGTTCTTTTGTTATTTTTACTATTTTTCACACCACGATTATGATTCACACAAAACCAGTGACCAATAAACAGGATTCGCAAAAAGAGGCTAAAAATTTGATTGATGATAAGGGAGCCAGTCCACTCCTTATCATCATTATTAAACTCATTGGACCTAAGTCCTACACTAAGTATAATCCAGACCCTCTCATGTTAATCCCTAATAAACTTAAACAGCTCCTTAATATCATCGCCTCACGTGGCGTTTGTGATGGTTTTAGACTTAAAGAGTTTAGAGATCACAACACTAACCAGTTTATTCTCTAGACTCTAAAATTATAATATTATACGAAAGTGTTTCATTTACACTTTCATGTTAAAAAAGTGATATACACTTTTTTAACGTAGGTTAAAAATATAATATCCTAACCTAACTAAAACTAATAAAAAACTAAAATATGGCGTCGAAAAATTCTACCGCATCGCTGTCTACTGGTAGGTAATCCTAATAGACTGGCGGCATTGTCTCGTTGTATGGCAATGCTTAGCCTCTGGCCTAGGTAAAAGCCAGCACTTGGGTCACGGGAAGTGTCAACCAGCAGTTTAGTGATATTAGGTATAAATATTTCTGCTAAAATCCATCTTGTTTTTGTTTTAGAATATTAGACTGTGCAAGTTAGAATTTAGTCCAACAAAATATTTATATAATTTTTATATATTTTTTTTTAATAATATTTATAAATGCGAAAATATGAAACTGCTGGAATGAGTCCATTACAAAGTATTGACGATCCGCCTTATATATACAGTACTTATATATAAGGTGTTATATATGTTCTTAATGTCCCTCGGCAATCATCGCATTTCCGAATACAAACGAATGCTAATTTCCATGTTCATCCATTATTAGATTTATCGGAGTATTCCCGATTGAGCATCTATTTTTAGAGCACCTATGTATTTTGCACCAAAGGTATAGTAGCCGGCACGAGTCGTGAGCACAAATTCAACTTTTAAACCTTACAAATCTTTTTTCCTATAACGGCTATTCGTACACGGGTAGGGGCAATGAGGTTATTACAAGATCAAGCTTATTTATGTACAGGTAGAAAACATAATACAATATTTCATTTGGAATTTGTGCTCACGACTCCTGCCGGCAACTAAATTCCCATTTGAGAATACGTTTGGTGCAAAATGGAAAGGTGCTCTAAAAATAGGTGCTCAATCGGGAATACTCCGATTTCAATCAATCTGCCTAACCTTTTCCCAACTATGTTGGGGTCGGCTTCCAGTCTAACCGGATGCAGCTGAATGCCAGTATTTTACATGGAGCGACTGCCTATCTGACCTCCACAACCCAGTTATTGGGTAATACTGCTGCGCTTGCGGCCGTTGGTCCGTGGATGGGTGACCATCTTTGCATACCAAGACCCCTCCGTGCCTCGGAAAGCACGTTAAGCCGTTGGTCCCGGCAATCATTCGAGGACCTTTGACAGTCGTTACGGGTCGTCAGAAGCCCGAAAGTCTGACAACCAGTTTTACCAAAGGGTATCGTATTACCCAGTAACTGGGTTGTAGAGGTCAGATAGGCAGTCGCTCCATGTAAAATACTGGTATTCAGCTGCATCCGGTTAGACTGGAAGCCGACCCCAACATAGTTGGGAAAAGGCTAGGCAGATTTTGACGGACTAAATACTGTAGAATTTCTTTTTTTCACCCAGGCATCATCCCTATTACTTCGCCACAAGGCCCTCATATTTCAATGTAGGAAATAAAAATAAGAATAGGTACGTAGGTATAGGTATAGCCAAATGTGAAGAGTTTCATTATGAAAGTTTTCAACACCATGGTTTTATTACAATTTCTTTACAAACTTTTATGAGAGCAGACGTTTTCCTTAATGAAAAAACGATGCGACTGTCAAATAACTTTACTGTAGGTAGGGCCCCACCAGTCTGTATGAATGAACTATTATAGGTATTCATTCTCCTACCCATGTCCCATTTTATTCGGAATCGGTGCAACATGTATTTTTGTTCCATATAGGTATACATTCGCGTCATGTAAGTTTACCGCTCTGAAACCAGGATTTCCGATGCGCATGGCATGGCGAGCTGCTGTTTTAGTATAGATACCTATTGACTACTCCGCAGTCGTTTGTAGGCTATATCACAGCGGCCAACTTACATGACGCGAACTATACTTAGGTATTTCTCTATTAGCCGTCATCTCTCTATGCTTTCAAAACCGTGATTACCTACCTATATGGTCGCAATTTATTCGGGGTCGGCCCAACATGACTTTTTCTTCCATACTTTTCTACTAATCGTCATCTTGGTAGTGGCATTACTAGCCATAATAATATCATCTTTCACAAAGTCCATCCATCTTTTCTTTGGGCTTCCCCTACAGCTCTTATTTTTATTATTCTTATTTATTATTATTTATTTTATATTATTTTTATTCGTATTTCGCTGTTTACAGTAGTGCGCACGCAGAACACTGCGCTTATGTGTACATGCAACGGTACAGGGAACGTGATAGTATTTATATTAAAGTTATAACATTTAAATCTTGTTTTCGTTTTAAACCCTCAATTATCTCCATAAACAAAACGTTCCTAGGTATCGCCCATTACAAAAGAAAAAAAAATCATAATAACGAGAAGAATAACGGGACTCTCGGCTACATAAGGGTAGGTATTTTACACGCGTTATATCCAGGCCATTTGTAAAAAGGCAGTTTTAAAATACTATAAAATTAAACTTTGGAGTATTTCCTTTATTTATTATTTACCTAACGACTGTAGAAACAATACCTACGTAGATAGATGTTGACGATTCCATAATGATAGGTCAAGTGAAAATAAATTCCAAAATATTTAAAGAGATAAAAATATTTATACATATTGTCTAGTAGTTTCTGAGTTGTTATTAATATGCTTCACCTATATGAACTCTCAATAAGATACAACACGATATACAAGTGACATTTTTTTTAATACCACAAAACATAGTTATCTCTTCGAATGGCAATGGGCTTGAATTAACATCCAGAAAGTGAAAAAGCTAAAGAACATCCCTATACTCTTGTTTATCGTCAAGTGCCCATAAAAATAAACAAACAATCCACCTCAAACCGGCAATGACAAACAAAACCATGAAACATTGTAACAAAACCAACTAATTCATGCCAACAACATGAAAAGCATTAGATAACCAAACAATTATTTAGAAAGGGCGACAACAACGGCCCGCAGCTTAGAATGAGAACTGTCTAGTCATTCTTAAAGAAAGGCCGTAGAATGGGCATAGCGTAGAAAGGGCTGTAAAAACCCCACGTTGACACCTTTTGTTCATCTGTTTGTCTATTGTTCTGAAGAACTGGCCGCATTGTGCTTGCGTTTTAGAAAAATGGACGTCGTTGTTTTGGATTCTGAATTTGAATATTTAGAATTAAATATGAGACATTTGTAAATTATACAGGTTGTTCATCATTTTTTCATCGTTTGATTTTTTGTAAAAAATTATATTTGCCTGAAAATAAACATATCTGTAAATCTTTAATTCAGACAAAAAAAAATCATGTAAACCATTTTTGGCATTAAAATGTTCATTAAAAAATCTAAAATGATTAGCCTGCTTATTTTATTTCTGCCAGTTGGGCACAGGAAACATTTCATAAAGGCGGTTTACCTACAGAAAATGGAGAACACAAAATATTGAAAATTAAATTATACTATATCGAAACCGACGGCCTAACCTAAATATTGTTTACAAAAATTACTAAGTTTACCATTATTCCAAAGTGGTTTTAATTTACAATAGAACTACCTTAATCTTGAACCAATTTGTCCCGACAAAGAAAAGGGTTTCTAATTGGAAACATTCACCAAATATATTGTTTCGCATCGAGGTAAACAGAGGATAATTGAATGTAACCATTTGGAAGAAATACAAAGTAAGAAAATTGGAGGCTTTTAAGTATCAAAACCTACCGAATTTGTAATATAACTGAACACAGTAATTATAAATAGGTACTGATATTTAAAAAAAAAAAACGGGACTGCCGACAGAAAAGCTGTAAATTTTCATACGTTTTTAATATCGTTTTTTTTAGCCATAACGTTTTTCCCCCGTAATCATAGTCTAATTTTCATAATTTTTGGAAATGTTGTAGGTATAATGAAAACTAGATTCGTAAGTTTTTATTATAAAGAAATATTGCATACGATATAAGTTATTAGCATCTAAATATGTATATTTTTGACTTAAAAACCATCCTCGAGCGTTTTTTTATTTTATTTTTTTTTTTAATTAAACTAAACTGAATTACTAAAAAAGGAATCATCTCATTTTGTAAAGGTTTTGGGCGGTGAAAACGTTATCATCCGAAACATTAATCAAAAAGGAAAGGTAGGTAATTGCCTCCAAGACTCGCGCCGCGTATCGGCACTTCACAATCCTCAAGTTACGACATAATCATAGCTACAGATATACTGTTAAAATTAGCATATCGGTGACGCAACTCCGTTGTCATTTCCTTGCAATCATAAAAGTTATATGTTTCTGTTATTAATATAATCAACACAACTGTTCGTATGTTGTTACGGTAACGATACATAAAGCTTAAAATTTAATTAATTGTTTTCACCCATAAGTACTTCAACTCATTTAGGTAGATATATACTGCCAGGAAAACAACGGTTCACCTACCACCCATTCTTTCCGTAATAACTGTAAGCGCACATTACAGCCTCATCGGGGCATAGCGCATCGCATTTCATTACAAAAAAAAAAAAAAATGTGCGGTGTGGCCTGTCTGTAGTATGCGATAGTTCTGAGTTGAGGCACCATTATCATCATCAATCCAGCCGAAAGACGTCCACTGCTGGGCATACGGGACCAAGCACCGCCACTTCGACCGGTGTTGTGCTTGATTAAAAAATTTAAAAACGTTTTTTACAAAAAAAAAAAAAAACTACAAATTGGAAAATAACTTTCATTTCGGAAGTCGGTGTCTGTGGATCTGTATTTTAAGATTTTGCCACCGACTTTCGTAATTAAAGTTATTTTTCAATTTGTAGTTTTTTTTTTTTTTTTGTAAAAACGTTGTTTTATATTTTTCTCTGTTTAGTGGGTCAGTTTGTATTTTATCTAAGTTACCTACTATAGCCTAATGTCAACTGATCATCGCCTTTTACAAACTATTTCTTTTCCCTATCCAGAGACGTAAATTGTTGAGGAGTTTTTCTAGTAAGAACCTGGAGAACTGGAGCTGATGGAAATGTCACCATCAGCTCCACTTCACCATATGTATTGTGACGACCATAAATTGCTTAGCAACCATATTATAGTAATCGAACCACAACCCGTGAAATACTTATTATTGAGTAGTTTGGATTGCCGTCTGAGGTCATCATCATCAGTTCCACTTCACCAAATGGTGCTTTCCAAGAGCAAATGCACGAGTTACTATAAAAAATAACCAAATCGTTATAGGTGTGGCTATAAAATTTGAGGGTTTCCCTCGATTTCCATAGGATTGCCTCATCAGATTCTGATTTGGTGACAATAAGACCACCTTAAAGCCCTTTCAAACAAAAAAATAATTTTTAAAATCGGTCCACAATTGGCGGAGAAATCGGTGGACATACATGAAAAAAAAAACATAAAGTCGACACAACATAAACCTCCTCCTTTTTGGAAGTCGGTTAAAAATATCAATTAAGTTTATTAATGAAATCATTAAAGTTGATGTCGAACCGAAAAGTCAAAAAACGAATATTCAAATATTAGGAAATTAATTTCAATGTTCCGAGAATAGTTTAATAATAGAACACACAGACCGTAAAGTCTGAAAATATATAATTTACTTGAAGTAAAATCAATTCCTAGGAGTTTGTCGACATAAAAGCTTGTCAAACGGTCTGCGTTTTGCTTTTACTAACAAGCGTTTTTAGCCTTTGAATGGCAAGTTCTAGGCAGACCCCGCGTGCTAGATGAAAGAACTGAATAGCGAAGCAGCCTGTAGGTATATACCATTAATTTATAGTTTTTAAATTTTAAAATTGGAATGTTTGGAAGCCTGAGTGGTTTTTTCTTTTTTATTTCTGTCAGAAATGGAAAGTTTTTTTCACAGTTTGGTATTTATTTTAAAGGATGATTAAGGTAATCGATTCGTTTATCGATTTTCTCGCCACCTTATAATATGGTAGTGAACTCAAAATGAAGAAGACCAACATGTTTATAGCTTACACAGTAATACCTAGTTTTCATTCAGTTACGTTCATCATTAACTGAAAATTAAATAAGTATTTAGGCAACATTAAAGCATGAATCTGAGTAAAATAAAATTTACTTAAAAAACGTAAAAACCGACTTGAAAAAACTAAAACGAATAAAATAACTTTCATACAAAACTTAACAGCTTCTGAAGTCGGTGCCAAGCTAAGGTGCATTGACATTGAAGAATTGAAGACACCGACTTCAGAAGCTGTTAAGTTTTTATGAAAGTTATTTTATTCATTTTAGGTTTTTCAAGTCGGTTTTTAATTTTTCAAAGAAAATTTATTTTTCCATTTTAGTTGAATATACAATTGCATAAGCCCAAGACGAACGAAAAGAAGAATCATCAAAATCTGCTTAGAAATACCGGAGATATAGTAAATTTATGTACCTATATAACTTCGTACGTAAATTTAATTACCTAATATTTATATTCTAAAACCTTCCTGAAAATATGTAGAACACGCTAGAAAAAGAATCATCAGAATTGGTTCATAAGTTTTTGAGAAAATCGCGGACATACACACTTACATACATACGGGTCGAATAGCGAACCTCCTCTTCTGAAGTCGGTTAAAAAACGAATCAAACCTTATCTCACAGTTTTAATAAACAAATAATGTTATTAACAACGAGATACCAATAAGAATAAGACTGCCTAGTTATGGTCTTGGTCCTGGGTTCGATTCCCAGGTCGAGCAAAGAGTTATTGGGTTTTTCTTTTTTTATTTGTGATAGGTTTGCTCTTGACTCTAGTCTAGGTTAGAGGTGACAGAGACAAAGTCAAATTTTCGAAATTTTCTATCAGGAAATTCTCAGTAACAGCCCTAAGTCTGGATTTGTGCCCAGGTGATCGCTCCCTATTACATGTGACTTAAACATAACTGGCGAAATGTGGGTTTATTCTAGGTAGTAACACAACTCTGCCTAACACCTCGGGGATTACGGACGAGAATAAGAAAAATGTCACCTACACTCTATTATCGTCATCGTTTACAGCATCATGACATTTTTAATTTTTATGTGATTGACGTAAACTCGATGTGTTGACTAACGGCCGAACCCAATAACCTATCTACGAGTATCAACACTTTTGGTTTTGGAGATAAAAAAAAAAAAACTATCTATCTATGGTTTTAACGTCCCAATAATCTATGACAGATAAAACAAAAGAACACGAACGAACGAAAGGAACGTATGACAGATAGAATTATATTGTCTATCATCAATAGCGATCTGTCTTTTACTGAAAATAGGTTATTGGGTTCAGTCGTTACTTAATATTCGATCTTTTAACTAACTCGCGACCCATCCCTGCCTCGCACGGTTTTACGGCTTGATAAAACATTAAGATTTCTCTGTTATCATGAATTTTTGGTGAAAATCGCATCAAAATCCGTTGCGTAGTTTAGAAGAACAACGCAGTCACACAGACAGACATGAAATCGACTTGGATTTATAATATTTTTAGATACAGATAGATAGATTATAATAACAGCCGCACGGGTCGATCTATCAGGTTAAGCTACGCTTATCGGGGTTGGTCCGTGGATGGGTAACCATCTTTACATACCGAGACTCCGTGCCTCGGAAAGCACGTAAAGCTGTTGGTCCCGGCTGTCATTCGTGGGTCTTTGACAGTCGTTACGGGTCGTCAAAAGCCCGAAAGTCTGACAACCAGTCTTACCAAGGGGTATCGGATTACCCAGTAACGGTAGTGGAGGTCAGATAGGCAGGCGCTCCATGTAAAATATTGTTATTTAGCTGCATCTGGTAAGACTGGAAGTCGACCCCAACATAGTTGGGAAAACGCTAAGAAGATGATCGAATCTATCTATTTAGTTTTAGATTACCTATATTAGTTGACCCAGGTGCTTGACGGCACTTTTAAACTGACACATTTGGTACTCCTATCTATCTATTGTATCTACTTAGGTATCATGTTGTTCAATAATCTTATCTAAACAACGGTTGGTTTGTAAGTTGTTGAAAACAGGGGTCATATTATTTTTAAGTTTCAGATTTTAATTTTTTTTTTAAACAGTATTTTTAACTTCTCCTATCTTAAGAAAATGCGTCGGACATATTTGAAATGATAATCCATGGAAAAGGTACTTGACAATGGCTTTATTAAAAATAAAGTTTTTAATAAACAAAAAAATCTATCACAGAGCATACCTACAATACACCTAGTCAATAGATTCTAAAAAAAAAATACTTAATGAAAATGAAAAAGTATAAAATTTTTAAAAACATCTTGAAGGGAAACTTGCGTGAGCTCGTTATTATATTGAGCTTTGACAAACCAAGTCCGAGACATTGTTTTATTTGAAAGATGAGACATTTATCGCAATTAATTACTTGATTGGTCTTGATTATTTCATTGCGGTGTTTCTTTAATTTTTGTTTTAGAACATCTGTAATTCCACTTTCAAAATTTATATTAAAAGCTTTTAACAAGCTAGGCACCTATTCAATTGATTGTATATGTGTAAGTATAAAAAGAGTTTATAAATAGCTTACTTGTATTACCTATCACTAAATTATTTGTTTTGCATTGCATATCTAGCCAACAAAACTTTGACAATTTTATATTATGCTAAGTTTCTAATTCAAACTCAGAACAACAACCTTAATTTTCCGTTTACAAACTTACAAAAAGATTATGGAACTTCAAATTCATTACAATTTAAAATAATACATGGTTACCATGTCCCAAAATATAATTTAAAAATAGAAACACTTAAAAAATAACGCGATAAAAAATCACCATATTCTAAATTTAAAAAATTAAATCAGAACAATAATGGCCAACTTACATGCTCGATCACACAATCACAGTCACACAACCGCGTCGCGCGTAGCTCCCGACCCGATAACACGTCCTCCCGACTCGACACACGGGGGAGGTATGAGATACTGCCCGACTGCCGTCTGCCGCTCTGCCGGTTCTACCGAATTTCCGTCTGTATGCTGCCTCTTCAGACGTTACGGGAGGATCGCACAGAATCTTTACAGTAGTAGGTTGCAGTATGTAAGCTGAAAACACATGACCAGATATTTTAGTTCAGAACTGAAATGGAAATGAAAAATCGTCCAATTAAGCTGAGTTAAGGTCATTTATTTGCGAGCTTTTAAGTAAGTTTACATATGCTAAATCGCTATTAATATTGAAGTCAGAACTATGTAAAGCCATAGGTAACTTTCTAATTTAATTGCCTATGCTTATTATTACCAGACACATACAAAAAAGCCCTCTCTTAAAATAACTTACTGTAAACTGCGAGTTCATAAATTCTGATTTCAACACAACACATGAATAAAAAATATCAATATAAATATAATATGGACAAAATAAATATCCACTTACCGTCAAATCGCGCGTCACACATCCGATCTGTTGACACCCCAACATGTATAAGAGTGGTCGGCGCGGGGTGAACGACTCCTGATAAGATTGTGGTGGCCGGATGAGCAGCATTTGACAACAGGATTGATCACCCTAATTACTTCTGTTGTATTACGCCGCGGTTGCTACTAATTGTTTTGTAGGTGGAAGATCCTTCATCTTGCAAGGTGAGCTTTCGGTGTGCACAAGAATGAACAAAAATGGACGTGAGTTATTTTTCATTAGGTACATCTTTATTTTATTAGAACTCGTGGCTAAGTAATAACAGCCGCACTGGTCGATCCATCAGGTTAAGCTACGCTAGCCGGAATTGGTCCGTGGATGAGTGACCATCTTTACATACCGAGACTCCTCCATGCCTCGGAAAGCACGTAAAGCGGTTGGTCCCGGCTGTCATTCGTGGGTCTTTGACAGTCGTCAAAAGCCCGAAAGTCTGACAACCAGTCTTACCAAGGAGTATCGTATTACGCAGTAACTGGGTTGTGGAGGTCAGATAGGCAGTCGCTCCATGTAAAATACTGGTATTCAACTGTATCCGGTTAGACTGGAAGCTTACCCCAACATAGTTGGGAAAAGGCTAGGTAGATTGATTGACATTTTATTTTATTATAATCTGTCCTTTTCATGACCTTTATTTTTAGAGTAAACAAGTAAAAAATATACTAATGTTTATCTACTAAGAGGAATTTTCTATTAAACGTTAAGAATAAAAGCAATCTAATTGAACCCGTCATTTCGAAAAGGACACGAGTCACACTGAAAAAGGCGTTAGTCCAAAAAGAAATGTAATTCAAAATATCTTCTTGAAAGTTGACTCTTTTTTAATAAACAAATATTCCAACATATATTCTTTGTTTTCAATTTATCAAGCTCCATATTCAATTTCTTCAGCACCAATTACTTTTTTAGGGTTCCGTTTTTAATGGAAAAAACTGAACCCTTATAGGATCACTTGTGTGTTTACAAGAAACATTATTTTTGTTGATTCTGAAATGTGTTAATGAATTGAAATTGAATTGACTCATGTCCTTTTCGAATGACGGGTATTATAAGATCAGAAAGATAAAAGAAGATCATTGAGTAGAAAAGACGATCACCGTTCAAAGATCAAAAAGTTTTTCGAGGATCAATTAAATATTCCCCCAAAAAAAAGTAGCCTGATAATAAATATAAATAATTAAATATCAAAACCATACGACCCATTACGAAACTTACCTTCAAATAAGAGCAATTTAAGTTAATCACTCAAAAGTAACGTGACCATACGTCCCGTTTTGAACGGGACCGTCTCTATTTTCGGTTCTTCAACCTGGTGTCCCCAAAACAAACCTGGGGTCGCAAAGTTGTCCCGTTTTCAGTTTTCACTCCCGTTTTCGGGATGTTTTTGGGTGGATTTGTTCAAACACTTTCACACTTTGTATTTTAATATAGGTAATAGATATATGTTATGTCTGCTTGGCTCAAATGGATCAATAGAATGAGAGATTTTCCTTAATTAATAAATTGTGGGCGTCTGAAAAATCCCTGTTACACGAACATAACGTGAATATTAAAAAAAAAAGTGCCAAGAATTTTATTCTTACTTAAAATCATCACCAGCTGCATTAAAACCATTTTTGTCTGCTAAAAAATATAAAAATGCCTGAAAAATTATTTTGCTTTAATAAGTAATAAATTATTTTGAAACAAAAAATATATTTAAAAAAAAAATGGTTTTTTTTTTTCATTGAGAACCTATGTTTATATTTGAGATACCTATAATTGAGATACTTAAATAAATCGATGTCCCGTTTTGTGTCAAAAAATAAATGATCACGTCACTCATAAGCACCAGAATGATTATGAAACGGCCACTAGTCGGTAGCTTCCTTATTCGGTATCCAATCCAACTACCAGCTGTGGTCAGAACGCTACAAGAATTTCCGACATTCCGCTGACTATTACCCGCTTACATCCCGAGCCATTCTGCTCATTTCGCAAAAAGATAGAACCCACCTTTATAGTTTCGGCTTTCGGCCAAAATTGAACTCGACAAGCTGTGTTGACCGAAACCATGGAAGGAAATAAGAAATAGATAAAAGTACACAGTATACAGAGACTTATTTATCAAATACTTAGATATAAGTACGATTCAAATTTAATGGTGGCTCGGAAGTTTGCTGCGATTGCAGGTATAGTAGGATTCAAACTTAATCGAGCTAAATCTTAAAAACTCTTCAATTAAAAAAAAAAACTTAATCCCGCTTAACTAGATGGAGCCTAAATTTATTGTCGACATGATTATACTAGCAAGGTCTGTACGTTTGAAATAGTGGACTATCGTATTCCTGTCCAAGAGTACACAACAACATACAGCTATGTACAGGGTGAATTTTTCAAGTGGGCGTGGATGGCCAAATCCGAAACTATGAGGAATAAAGGCAAACTGACTCAACGGAGTCGAGGGCTCGATTTTGATGAAAACTAAAACTGCATCATTGAATTTTGAAAAATCAATTTTTCTAGCCAGGAACCCGTTGATTTTGAAATAAATAAAACATACACTGTATTATTACACCATTCGATAGTGTCGCTAATAAGGATCGAATTCAGGGAAGTAATGACATAAGGCAAACTAAAAGATGGAGCTCATTTTTAACAAAATACTTGTTTTATTTTTCTTATGTTACCTACCTATTAAACCTTGATGTTGATTTTTTGAAATTCCAATGATGCAATTTTACTTTTCATCAAAATCGAGCCCGAGACTCTTTTGAGTACTTTTCGCTATTCCTCATAGTTTCGGATTTGGTCATCCACGCCCACTTGAAAAATAGCTGTCTTCATAAGTAAAATCAAAATACAGACAAAACTAACTACATATCTACATATAACCTGTATATTATAGACATCAAGTTTATAAAATTTAGTGGGTGCATTTCGAGTCCGCGTCGCCTCGTTTGTTTTCTTGAAAACAGATTGAAAGGACATTGGGCATCGACCTATCGAAGAAATATCCATGGAGGACACAAACGAAATTCTCGGGTTATGTTTATATAGGTATATGTTATGGCTATACAATGCTACGGTCGCACCTCCGTGGGACGTGGGAATTTGAGAAAAAAATGTGTGCAAAAAAGTAAGGTTTTCTTTTACAATATTTTTTTAATGTATTTGAAGAATTACGGAGTGTGTATTTGTGATTTGAAGGTGTGTGTCTTCAATACCCTTAACTCATACTTTCAGAACTTATTATGTGCACGTCCTTTGTATCGTGGTGTTCTTTTGCGTGCATGTACGAGAATGTCGATAAGGTGACAAAAAGTGGTGATAAAAGAAAACAATCGACTTTTAACTAAGCATTTTCATAAACGACAATAATCTAGTCCAAAAAGTCAGCAGTGGCATTTATAGTGTATTGATGTCTTGCCCATGAAAGATAATAAATAATACTTGTTACATGAGCGCAACTGCCGACCATTCGGTGCCCGTGAATACAATCATGTGTAGTAATATCCTGCAATGGCTTGTCTGCCTTGTTGTGTAGGTTCGATCAAAATATAACTATAGTTACTGCTGTCTTACTCTTAAATGTCGTGACTGAATACGAACTCTAATTAGTGTATTATTATTTACGGACTGAGGATGTCTTTAAAGTTCAATTGCAACATGGTAGGATGATTTGATAATTCGCATTCTCGCAAAAATAATATTTCGAAAACACGGATAATTAGACAATGGTGAATACATAAAAGTCCAGTAAACACGCCATAGAAGTTCAATATGGAAGGAAAATCAACAGTTCAATAATCAATACGCCAAAAGTAGTTGTTATAAATGTAATTCACATTAGGTAAGTAAAAAGCACAGATCACTACAAAATATTTCACAAGACTACGACCAGAAAAAGTCAGTCTTTTGCGTAGACAGAGAATACTAGTCTTTTGGGTATAAATTTGCAAAAAAGTGTCATTCAAATACAGTTCAAAATATTCGAAAAATAAAAAAAAGATGTAGCCAACTTTTTGGTAGTTTCCCACGGGTTTCGGAAAAAATAAATATACACAATGAAAAGTAGTATTATTAAAGACAATTTAAAACCATAATGGTTCTTGTCCGCGACCGGGTCGGATTCCGCCCAATAGTCTTTTACAACGGTTCCGTAGTCATTGTATTTGCTCTACACTAGACTTAGTAGGCTCCTTATAAAGTAAGCTTTCACCGATTGTGTTACTTTTCAGTTCTGAGCAGATTTACGGCCGATAGACATCTGACATTGTTTTGCTATTATCAACTTCACATTAATTTTTAACCCTATTTTGCCAATATTTCTATTGTTTCTCTTTAGGTCATGGTAGTGCTTTGTCAACTCATGATAAAAATACCAGAATAACTGCTGTAGCTAAACATATTTTTGCGCCATACGAATTGATATTTCGACATAATAGTGAAAAGTCTCTATTTTTCAATAGTGAAAAGTCTCGACTGCACGCAAATTATATCCGGCCTTAAAATTTGTTATAAATCCTACCTATTCATATTGTTCCTATTGTTGTATTTACCTATGAAATTACTGATTGACATAGAAATAAAACAAACAATTTTTTTTAAAGTATTATGGTCGTTGTACTTTTGTCATTTTAATGAAAGTTCGTTGATGCCTCTGCTATACTGCCGTCGTAAGATAAAAGGGCACAACAAACATTTAAAAAAAAAATCTACAAAAAATTGAGCAGATTAGCCTTTTTTTTCTGATTCTAAATATGTATGTGACTCAATTTTTTTTTAAATGTTAGTTGTGCCCTTTTATCTTACGACGGCAGTATAGATATCTTGGGAACGGGAATCAATAAATTCTTTAAAGGCAATTTTCACCACCTCGTTGCATTTAAAAATTTTCCCGAAGCTCATTGTTAAGATCAAAATTTCCACGGAAGCGATCAAACCAAAAACGCACCGTGCGTTCACTTGCGGAACCTTGTCCATCCTTGTCCGTCGTTAATATTGCGTGCTGTCTGTGTTGCGTTGGTGCCACGACGGAACTCGAATTCGAAAATAGCGCGCAATTTCGATTTTTCAATGGTTACAGAAACATCGATATCAAAGATAAATCGAACGGCGGGAAAACAAATGAACAACAGATTTTTTATACTTATGCTATACTAATAAATCTCAAAAATAATTTATTAAAAAAAAACAACAAAAGGCTTTACAAAAATATAAATCACTGCTTTAATATTTTTAAGAAATATAATTAGAGCAAATAACAAAAGGGGTTATTAAATACTAAATAAGAAATTCGACACGCGATAATACAACGTCCGTCCGTCTCTGGAGTCGAAGCAAAAAGGGGCTTCCAACTGGCGTGCATGTCCTTTTACGCGGCGCACGCCCCGCCACACTCGCTCTCCACTACTCGGCTGTGACGTCGGCAAGCTCCACCCATAAGTAAGGATTTTTATCCTAATTCGGCCTCTCCTGACGGCGGTGCGTCCTCGCCCGCGGAGTCATGAGTGCGGAGAAGTGAGTGCTGCTGCAGATCTTCATTTCCGTGGGGTGGTGATGCAGAAACATGTACATCTACTTCAACCACTTCACGTTCGCCACCACATGATTGATTCGGAGCAGAATCTCCACCTTCCTCGTCTTCATCATCTGAAAGTTCACTTTGTTTGCATTAATTCATGGTTAATAGTAAGGCCGAAAGTAATAGAGCAACTCGATTACTTTCGAAACTTTTGACAGAGCCCTCAGGAATATCCAGAAAGAACAAATTGATTCAATCTCATTTTGTTCTTGAGATAACAAACAAAATTCGGCAGTGCCCTCGGGATGCTCGATATTTACTACAAAGGAGTATCAGTCCTTTACTTTCGCAGAGCCCTCAGGGTGCGAAACAACATGAGTAGAGCCCTCAGGGTACTCGATATTCACTACAAAGGAGTATCAGTCCTTTACTTTCGCAGAGCCCTCAGGGTGCGACACAACATGAGTAGAGCCCTCAGGGTACTCCATATTTACTACAAAGGAGTATCAGTCCTTTACTTTCGCAGAGCCCTCAGGGTGCGACACAACATGAGTAGAGCCCTCAGGGTACTCGATATACAAGTGCAGAGCCCTCAGGATGCAAAAGTACAACCAAACCGTATTTTAATAGGGTACAAGGTTATACTGACTCTCAAAAAATGCGGTGCACACATCGGGGGTCCATTCCCCGCGCCATAGCGTAATGTATTCTGCAGCAGCTTGCGTGGTTTTGCCATAGGAGCCAGAGATCAATTTGAGCTCATAACGTCCATGTGGCAACACTTGCGTGATCACGTATGGGCCGCGCATGCCAGAGTCCAACTTGCCCGTAGACTGACTCGTTTTTCGAACGAACACACAGTCATCCTTCTTGAATACACGTGGTGCTTTGCGCCGCTCATTAACACGAGCATCTTGGTGAGAACGGTTTTCCTCTAGCAAGTCTGAAGCGCGTTGCCGGGCAAGCTCGCGCAGTGATTCGCGATTTGGACTTGTCGCTTCCAGAGCCACATCGCGCACCAGGGACAGTATAACGGGCGTTGTACCATCGCTGCCGACTAACAACTGCAACGGTGAATATTTAGTTGATTTTTGCGTAGTAATATTTAAAGTGAGTTGTACTTTCCACAAAATGTCTGACCAACTTTCTTGTCGGAAATTTGACTCTACACGTATCATATTCATCACAGTACGACAATACCGCTCAACTTGCCCATTGCTCTGATGCATTTCAGGCGTAATAAAATGTATCTCACAACCCATTTCTTTGATCCAATTAACAAAAGTTCTACTTTCATACATCCGACCACGATCACTAACTATTAATCTAGGGGAGCCAAAAAGGGAAATCGCGTTTTGGAAAGTCTTTATCAACTCTATAGCATCTTGTTTACATATTGGGTAAAGAAGGCAATATTTAGTAAACGCATCTACAATCAAAACGACATACTTAAAACCCCTAGAGACTGGAAGTGGCCCCAAAACATCGCTGTGTATAATATTAAACGGTAGACCTGGCTTGTTCCACGATTCTATGGGTTGTAAAGGCTGACGAGGTGTTTTTTTATGAGAAAGACATACAACGCAATGTTGTATGTACTTTCGCACAAACTGTCTCGATTTCGGGAACCAGAAATGTTTCAAAACTAAGTCAGTTGTCTTGTCTATGCCAACGTGTTGGTGCTCATCGTGAAAAACACGCAGTAAGCTAAGACGGTGACCCTTAGGCACATAACATAGAAAACGCGGTTCTTCACCGACTACCTCCATCTTGTAATACAAGATGTCATTACGCTTAACATACCGAGACGCATCTAGGTCTCCGTCCTTAACCTTCTGCAATAAGCTTTGAGTTTCCTCGTCAGCGGCCTGCACTATCTGAGCCCAATTTAATGGCTTTCTAATCTCACACATATTGACGGGGTTTCGGCTCAAATAATCAGCATGAGATAGCGCAGACCCCTTCCGATATTCAAGCTCAAAGTTATAATCCTGAAGATACATCCACCACCGAGCAATTCTCGGTAGGAGGTCCTTCTTGCGCTGAGTCAGTTTCAATGCGTTACAATCGGTTATAACTTTAAATTTCAAACCAATTAGGTAATGTCTAAAATGTTGTAACGCCTTGACTACTGCCAACGTTTCCAATTCATATGAATGGTAACGTGGTTCAGCGCCTTGGCTCACCTTGCTAAAGTAAGCAATAGGTTTCTTGTGTCCACCATCATGGGTCTGCAGCAGGACGGCACCATACCCCTGAGCTGATGCATCGGTGTGCACTTCAGTGGGGAGATAAGGGTCGAAAATAGCCAATATGGGCTCACTGGTGAGTCGTTGGATAATGTCCATACGGACGTTCTCCTGTTCCTCACCCCACTTGAAGGGAACACCTTTGCGAGTTAGATTTGCAATGCACGCTGTCTTCAAAGAATAGCCCGGGATGTACCGTCTAAAGCACCCTGCAAGTCCTAAGAATTGCCTTACCTCTTTCACATTGGTTGGCACTCGTGCGTTAACAAGGGCCTCTATCTTGTGCTCGCTCGGCTTCACCTGACCATCACTAATAATTCTTCCTAAATACTCAACCTGTGTAGTAAGAAACTTACATTTTTTTAAATTGATGGAGAAACCTGCCTTAGTCAGGGTCTTAAGAACTTCACGGAGCGTCTGTAACCCTTCATCAACTGTGGTGCTCGGTAGCAAAACGTCATCGATGTACACACATGCCCTACCTGTATCGATATAAGGACGCAACGTTTTTGATATTATGCGTTGGTAAACGACGGGTGCATTTGCGAGACCGTAAGGCATTTTGAGGTACTCATAATGTCCTTCTGGGGTCACGAACCCTGTTCGATGAATTGACTCTTCACTTAATTTAATCTGGTGAAAGCCTGTAGCCATATCAAGGCTTGTAAAATATTTAGCTTTGCCTAAGCGATCGATATGGTCGTCTATTAAAGGCAGTGGAAAGTGATCCTTTACAGTATTCGCATTTAAGGCTCGAAAATCAACACAAAGCCGGTCACTACCATCTTTCTTTTTAACTAGCAAGATTGGGCTTGAAAACTCTGACTCGGACTCTCTAATAATTTGTTTATGTAAAAGATCTTCAATGATTCCTCTAACGCGTAGCTTTTCGTCATGAGACATTTTATACGGACGGTAAACGACTGGGGTTTCATTATGCAGGCGAATGTGCATAGAACCCGTTTGCACAGTAGTAGTAGCAGTACCTATTACCAGATTAGCCGCAAATTCGTTAACGATGTTCATCAGTCGCTTCCTGTCCTGACCAACTAACGGTGAATCAATCATTGAACACAAATCAGACTTACTATCGAGATCGTGATGAACTCTAGAGAGCCGTTGCATACCACGCATACGAGTAAACGTAACTCCATCGCTATTTAGGACATCAGTACCTACAATGACAGGCGTGTTCATAAATTTATCTGGAACAACATGGAAGTCAATCTCCAGGGTAATTTCGGGAAACTCAACTGTCAAAGTAGTGCGGTAGGATGTTTCTACTTCCTGACTACCTATACCGCGTAAAACTCGAAATGATGGCTGTTGAGTACATTGCAAATGCTTCGTGACTGACTCGGAGATCAAAGAAATAGTTGAACCACTATCTATAAGTATGTCAACGGGCACCCCTTGAATAACTGCAGTAGTAATGTCATTTTGTTTAAACATGTCCACATTTTCATGACAAAAATTAACATTGGACTTGCCACGCGACTCTGTACGCTGTTTGGCAAAACAATCTTCAACTTTATGACCTATTTTCTTACAGAAAGAACAAGGCTCTAATTTTGTTGCTTGTTTGCTTGTATTGCTGCTTGTACTCGAAGTATTTGCACTATCACCGGTTGGTTTTTCTGATTTTACACGTTTAGAACACGTTGCCTGCTTGTGGCCAAAATTTTTACAAAGAAAACACCTAACTTTCGAATCGCCATATTCCCGTTTTCGCGTATTCGAATTAGATTCATTTTTACGAAAACCACTACGTTCACGAACCGATGTGTTCCGAGTAGACTTCACGTATATCGACAAAAAGTTAACTAAAGTATCAGGCATTAACTTAGCGTTGGTAGCAGCTGCGTGAATTTGGGGATCAGTAATACCGCGTATAACAATAGCCGCGATCAGCTCGTCACTCAATCCATTGACAATACGTAATCGTAACAAAGAACGTCTAGCATATTCGGCATATGTAGGGTAGTTATCGGAATTAGTTTTCATAACGTCGAACAAAATGTTCGCAATATCTAACTGAAGTGGGCACAATGTTTTAAATTCCCGCTTGAAATTAGACCAGCTACGATCGTTGCTAACCCACTCGTTTAACCATAACCTTGCATCTCCTTTCAAACAATTACCGATTCGTGCTAAACACTCGCGATCGTCCCAGTGATTTATTGTACGCACATGATCAACCTCACTACACCACACATCAAAATTATGCAATGATGGATCAAAGTTGGATATAAAAACATGGTTAGATCTTACCGGAATGGCCTTGATTGCGCTTACAAGCTTCTCTGTTACCTCGCTCATAACCACCTCGGTGTTGGGATGCGACACGCTAGAACCGGGCACCGACGTAAAGTCCGAACTCGTACCGCATAACTCAGCACTTGACGGTACAGCTAACACGCCGGGCAGCTCGTTGGTTGGAGCAGGAAATGCCGTTGCTGCTGCTGGTTCTGCTAATGAGATGCATGGTGTACCTCCACCTTCACTAGTACTGACCCTGGAACTATCTTCCAATACATTTAAACGGTTCAAAATAGTTTGAAGAGTTTGCTCCAAACCAGAGACAGGCGTACGATCTCGTTTCCTACTTTTACGTTTACTTTTGTCAGACATAATTTTAAAATAGCGGAAACCCTCTATGAACTGGGAAAGAATCCCACTTCTGAACTAATAAATCTCAAAAATAATTTATTAAAAAAAAACAACAAAAGGCTTTACAAAAATATAAATCACTGCTTTAATATTTTTAAGAAATATAATTAGAGCAAATAACAAAAGGGGTTATTAAATACTAAATAAGAAATTCGACACGCGATAATACAACGTCCGTCCGTCTCTGGAGTCGAAGCAAAAAGGGGCTTCCAACTGGCGTGCATGTCCTTTTACGCGGCGCACGCCCCGCCACACTCGCTCTCCACTACTCGGCTGTGACGTCGGCAAGCTCCACCCATAAGTAAGGATTTTTATCCTAATTCTATATTAAAAAAAAAAATTGAATTAGGAATTCTAAATATAATGAAAGATTTTGATATTCACACTAGCCGGTATCAAAAATCGGCAATATCATAGGTAAAGACATTATGACCTATCTTTTAAACGCTCTACCATTACTGGGTCATTAAAGTCTCGTAGTTATTAGCGGTTGAAATCTTACATGTTTCTGTCGGTCAGAAATATTGAAACCCGTTTTCACGTCAAAAACAAAACTACTGGGCAATATTTCTCTAACTAAAACAAAATCTCAAAGTTAAATAAATAGCCCCATCTATTAAACAATCGCGTGCTTCAAAGACGTTGATAAAAGCAACACAAAAGAAATTGCGCCGTACACAATAAACCTTCACAGTACATTGTGTTAATGGCGACGCAGCACTTATCTAGAAGTAGCTGATATACTATTTGTTCATGCTTTAATTCGATTATATGTTGTGTTTGTTTGTAGATAAAATTTCGTGAGGAAACCTAGACTTGATTCAAAGAAAAGGCTGTATAGTCATTGACTTGACTAGACTTCTAATTAATATATATTAAGTCTGAGCAAGCGTTGTGATCAATGCTCGTGCCTTCTCTGTATGCGAAAAGGCCTTTGCACTTCAGTGGTACAATAATAGACTAGTATTAATAGGTGATTATGAAATTGCCGAGTTTTGATACCGGCTAGTGTAAAGATCAATATCTTTCATTCTATTTAGAACGCCAAATTCAAATTAATTTTATAATATTATAAATAAAAAAATAAAAATAATATCCGTTTATTTCAGACTATTTAAATGTCCATATTTTGTAAGTATAACATTATCTTAAGACTATGTTAGTAATGAGGTAATAATCTATTTATTCATTAAAAAAGAAAATCAATTGTTCATTTGTTTTCCCGTCATTCGATTTTTCTTTGATATCGATGTTTCTGTAACCATGGAAAAGTCGAAATTGCGCGGTATTTTCGAATACGAGTTCCGTCGTGGCACCGACGCAACACAGACAGCACTCAATATTAACGACGTGTATGGACAAGGTACCGCAAGTGAACGCACGGTGCGATTTTGGTTTGATCGCTTCCTTTCTGGAAATTTTGATCTCAACAATGAGCCCCGGGGAAAAATTTCAAATCTTACGAGGCGGTGAAAAACGCGCTTAACATCAACGAACTTTCATTAAAATGGCAAAAGTGCATCAACAATATTTTTTTTTAATTGTTTTTTGTTTAGGGTTTCGTACTTCAAATGGAAGGCAGCCCCTTTAATCGGAGCACGATGATACGACGCAGCCCTCCACCAACACCGACTCCGGTACCGAAACCGGCTCCTACATCGCCCCAACAACCAACACAGGACCATCACCATGCGGCTGAAGAAAAAATTGAGTCTTTGGACACCAATGAAATTAGCAACTGGATGATGTCAATTGAAAAATGCCTGAATGAAGATTGTACCATTGCTCAGGACGGAAAACTGAACTCCGAACAAAAGCTGAGGATCAATTCCCTATCGCGCAAGGTTGGAAATGGCGTATCCCAGATGGCAGTATACGACCAGGACTTAAAACAAAAGGCCATAGTAGTGCAAAACTCACTACAAGCACTGAGAGAAAAACGAGATCCGTAAAACAATCCAAGACAGCATTAAAGAAAATTGCGCCCAATCAAC
The DNA here is from genome assembly GCA_948252095.1 of Dicycla oo. Classification (NCBI taxonomy): domain Eukaryota; kingdom Metazoa; phylum Arthropoda; class Insecta; order Lepidoptera; family Noctuidae; genus Dicycla; species Dicycla oo. The sequence goes on along the minus strand of OX411729.1, from coordinate 12,556,065 downwards.
AAAGATAGAAAATGTTTCTTTTGCTGATATGGTAAAGATGAACAAAAATAATTACTTGCGCCCCAGTAACCTCAGCACTATAGCAATTTATCCTGATGATAAATTAAAAACTAGTGACGACACTAAATCTCTTGTTCAAAAAATAATATGCCCAGAACAAATTAAACTGCACGTTAGAGGATTGCGTAAAACCAAACACGGGGGAGTTATTATCAGCACCGAAACCAAGGAGGACATAGAAAAACTACGAAACTCGTCACAGCTAAGTAGTTCCGGCCTGAAAGTGGAAGAGCCCCATAAGAGAAGACCAAGATTTATAGTGATAGGAGTACCCTCAGCCCTAACTGACCAAAAAGTCTATGAATGCATATATGAGCAAAACCTAGCCGACAAGCTGCCTAGTTTGCCTCGTGACTCTTTCCTGAATTCTTTGAAATTAAGTCACAAGTCGGGTAAAAAAGAAGGACCAACATGCAATTTTATTTTAGAAGTACCAGCTAGCATAAGAAAAGCCCTTTTAACCAAGATCGAGTATTTATAATTTGGACATCCTGCCCACTTGTGACGAGGTGCTTTAAATGCCAACAGTACGGACATGCTGCAAAGACCTGTCGGGAGACTACGCACACGTGTGGACATTGTGGACAACAAGGTCACCAGTCTAACGAATGTACTAAGAGTGCTGAACCATCACGTGTGCAACATGTTTACGATTCAAAAAACTCAGCAACCACAAAACAGGCGACCTGGAATGCCCGGCAAGAAAAATTGCTGAAAGCAGGTACATGAACTCTATAGATTATAATGAAGACGCCTAAGAGCCCCAAACCTTTTATTTCTTGCATTAATCAATAAGGAGTTTATTTTGTCTATGTCTGCACTAAAAACGGTACTTTGCAAAAATGTTAATACAACTAGGTTACTGAATTTGACACAGAACAGTTACTGTTTGTTTTAGTTAAATATTATTTTTAAATCAATATTGTCCTATCATTAGTCTGTTAAGTTATTTACTATTTATATATAATTTATAGGAAATATTTATGTAGTAATTTGCACTTATCATACCTGAGATACAGGTTTATCCTAGTTCAGGTTGATCCCCGTATATATACCTACCACTTTAGTTTAAGGCTTAAAATTGTAAATATGCATTAATTAATTGAATAAATGAAATTGAAAACTTGCACCACCGTGTTTTTAGTCGACATGTTTTTACGTGTCGTCTAAATTTGTATGGAAATATTAGTTCTAACTAAATATGACGGCTATAATAACGTCCGTCTCTTTCTTGTTTTATTACAGAGAAAAAGTTAGCAATAGCCTAAATTAAGTTTAGTTTGTGTACAAAAGAATCGGCACCAATAACTAACTTAAACTTGCTAGGTACGTGAAATGGTGCGCAAGAATGTGTGTTACACGAGCGGCACGTTACCAACGGCAGAGGCAACATCAGCCGTCGACGTGTATATGAGCACTAACTACTCACAATAATTATTTAGAATGCGCACATCATTGAATATCTCTATATAGTCTGTGAAGTTCCTAGCTGAGCATGAAGCAATAAAAATGCCACGTTTCTTTACTGTTTACTACAGATAATAAAGTAAAACCATGCACCTATATTTTTAAAGAAACAAAAGGAAAAACTGTAGTTTGAAAGAAAATTGTTGCTACTTTCTTTGTTTCGCATAAACAAAAATACCTACTTATTGATGGCTAAGGAAATAATCATGGCTTCTAGATAATTAATACATATTTTTGTCCATAATACTCCAAGCGGATTTGCATTACAAAACTATCAAAGGCATGTACGTAAGGAGGTTAGCCTCAATAAGGAGATTTCATTAATTTTTTTTACAAAGACTGTTTTAGTTGAAAAGCTTCTGAGAATGCCATTTCCTAAAATAAAAAAAAGAAATGAAAAAATAGCCCATTGGCATTCAAAAAGTTTTTTTTACCAATAATGGCCAGTAATGTAATTTTGAATGATATCAAGAAGGTTGCAGTATATTCAAAACTTTAATTTCTACATCAAAATATTTTAATTTTGGAACAATTCAAAAAAAATTGATTGCTATGTAATGCAAACTAGGTATAAAAGGCAACATCAGGAAAATAAGAAAATGGTTTAAAAAAATAATAACTACTAGGCTGTATGACTCAACTACAAAATCAACAAAATCACGCCTAGAAAAAGTGGGTAATTTATAAAAGACTTTTCTTCGGCCATTGAAACTTATCACGTACAAAAAATAGCTCATCATGTTTAGTGTTCAAGACAGTGAAACGCTAGACTATGTGTGGAAACTGGCTCACAACCTACCTACTGAAAACATTGAAAAAATTAATTTGCCAAAAATCTGGTACGTTTGCATAAATTATTTAGTGGTGGTGATTTTTTTTTTTCAGAGTGTAAAATTAACACATTGACATGAAGGACGGCGATTCTTTTTTTTGAATTTCGTAAAAATCTGTTTAGTGTCAATAATCTCCGATTCGAACTCGACTACTGTAAAATAATAGGCATTCCATTTTGTTTTTCAGCAAAGAATTAAATTCAAGGATAACAAGTGAATCTGTCATAGCTACCAGAAGATTGTCGCTTAGAGCCTCATCACACCTCATTGCTGGAGCCGCCAAGCTTTACAAAGACAGCTTGGATAAACTGTTTGATGGTGAGAAACTGTTTTATTTTATATCGTAACGTTTCTATTATCTAAATTATGGATAGTCAATGATTATGGTGCACGTTAAAACACCAATGAGTTTATGTTTGTATCATCTAAAATGTACAAAATTCACTCCCGGACTACTAAATCCAGCCGCTCAGCACTTTTTGTACAGAAGCCTATAAGTTTTTAAATGGCCGTAAATTCAAATTCGGAACAATGACGACACCCATATAGCCCGTATGTCGGCTTCAAAACAGCATTTATAAAAAGTTTTTCTTTGACTCATAGTCATCATTCTTTTGATGTTTTGGGCCTGTAGTTATACTTCACATGGAATTGCATGGAGGCTCGATTTAGGAGTGCGGGAGTTTATGTATGTGTTCTACAGAACCAACTAAATAAAATAAAATAATCCAACTTAAGAAGGCAAAACCTTTCGTTAATCGCACAACCGTGACTTGGTAAACGTAGACTAAGGTTCCCTTAGGCTAGGTGGAGCGGTGGTCTTTGCAGAATGGCTGGTAACTGCTGAATGAGTGTGGCCTAGGATCATGTTGAATGGCTTGCGATGTGAGAGGCCTATTTTCAGCTGTAGACTGCTATAGACTAATGATTTTAATTAGTAACACCTCCAGCAGTAGACATTCGCAAGTAAAAAAATTAAATTATTAGCCGAATGTATTAAATGCACAGAGACACGGCGACGACTCGGCGGCCGCTGAGATTCGTGCTTTATGTAGCTGCTACCATTTTACATACACACATAAAGTCACGCCTTCTTCTCATGGGGGTAACCAGAAACACAGAACGCCACCTGCTACAATCCTTACATGCTCGCAACCGCGAGACTACACTCGCAACCGGCGTGCGTGTATGACTAGTTTTAGTCATACATGCACGACGGTTGCGAGGGTATTACGCACTTGATCCGTATAAAGAACATCACCGATAAGGTCATGTCCTCATAGAGCATCCCCTTTCGGCGTTTCTACCTTTTACCTACTTACATAGAAATCAATACCTAGTAAAGCGCTAACTGTTTGTTTTAATAATAGAAACCTTTTGCCCCCCACAGATGTCAAAACGATGAACGAAGACTTATTATTCCGTTGTAAAAGAGAACGACTTGACAGTTCATGTAAGTCTATAATATTACACAACTAAATGCCCATTAGATTATTTTACCTGCCTTTTCGCAGCTATTTTACTTGTGGCATCAAGCTTATAGATAAATAACAAACGCAACGAGAATAAAGATCACTGTGCTGCAAAGTTAGATATAAACAACTGTGAAAGGACATACTTACCTTGTTGGTGTAGTGGCCACAAGCGTGACTACTGAGCCTAATCGTTGGTGTAGTGACCACAAGCGTGACTACTGAGCCTAATCGTTGGTGTAGTGGCCACAACCGTGACTACTGAGTCTAATTGTTGGTGTAGTGGCCACAAGCGTGACTACTGAGCCTAATCATTGGTGTAGTGGCCACAAGCGTGACTACTGAACCTAATCATTGGTGTAGGGCCACAAGCGTGACTACTGAGCCTAATCGTTGGTGTAGTGGCCGCAATCGTGACTACTGAGCCTAATCGTTGGTGTAGTGGCCACAAGCGTGACTACTGAGCCTAATCATTGGTGTAGTGGCCACAAGCGTGACTACTGAGCCTAATCATTGGTGTAGTGGCCACAAGCGTGACTACTGAGCCTAATCATTGGTGTAGTGGCCACAAGCGTGACTACTGAGCCTAATCATTGGTGTAGTGGCCACAAGCGTGACTACTGAGTCTAATCATTGGTGTAGTGGCCACAAGCGTGACTACCGAGCCTAATCGTTGGTGTAGTGGCCACAAGCGTGACTACTGGGCCTAATCGTTGGTGTAGTGGCCACAAGCGTGACTACTGAGCCTAATCGTTGGTGTAGTGACCACAAGCGTGACTACTGAGCCTAATCGTTGGTGTAGTGACCACAAGCGTGACTACTGAGCCTAATCGTTGGTGTAGTGGCCACAAGCGTGACTACTGAGCTTAATAGTTGGTGTAGTGGCCACAAGCGTGACTACTGAGCCTAATCGTCGGTGTAGTGACCACAAGCGTGACTACTGAGCCTAATAGTTGGTGTAGTGGCCACAAGCGTGACTACTGAGCCTAATCATTGGTGTAGTGGCCACAAGCGTGACTACTGAGCCTAATCGTTGGTGTAGTGACCACAAGCGTGACTACTGAGCCTAATCGTTGGTGTAGCGACCACAAGCGTGACTACTGAGCCTAATCGTTGGTGTAGTGGCCACAAGCGTGACTACTGAGCCTAATCGTTGGTGTAGTGACCACAAGCGTGACTACTGAGCCTAATCGTTGGTGTAGTGGCCACAAGCGTGACTACTGAACCTAATCGCCCGGGTTGGGCACAATGCTTCTTAGTAACAGTCCTCAGTTTAGATTATTGAGTGGTTAAATGACAATAGGCTCGCCTCTATTTGGAGTGACATAACGCAATATGGGTGCCAGTAGGTACAGGAGGCCGCACGGCAGTGGTAACCAACCAATATATGCTGGCCTCCTATTATATTGAAGACCCGTACTGCGCCAGCCCAGCTCACGGTCAAAGTGTTACCACTGACGTGTGGCTGTACCTACATAATAATGTATTTTTTTTATTTATTCGTTCCATAGTTCACACACATTATATACATTTAAGTTGGTGCCAACATAAACTCATTAGAGTATATAATGTATCCCTCTGCGCTAACATTCGAGCATAAAATAACATCACGCCAGTAATCCCCGACAATATTGTGATTAGGCAGAGGTGCACCTATGTACACCCACATTTCGCCTAGGGGACGAGCCTATTGCCATTAACCGGGCACAAATCCAGACTCCGGGGCTGTTATAAGCCCCACACGTTGATATTACGATGGAACCTTGTCACAATACAACTAACTAACAACAACAACTAACTGCGTGACGTCGTCCACCGCAAAAAAGTAGTTAACAAAAAGATAAACAACTAAAAAGTTAATAACCTAGGGTTATAGGTATTCATATTATATTATATACAAATACAACATATATTTATAGGTATTTAATTACAAATATTATATTTCCTATTAAATTACCCACTAATATTATAAAAGTGAAAGAAGTCTTGTCTGTTTGATACGTTTTCATTGAACCTCTCAACCAATTTTACTACATAATAATTGTCCACTTTAATAATCATTTCACGAGCACGGCTGTTAACTTTCTTACTCATTTTAACAGGATAAGTATGATACCAATAACAAAACAACAAAAATAAAACAGGATAACAACAATAAAAAGCTATAAAAAATACTTGGTAGAGGTACTTCAATACGCGTAAGCGCTGGCTGACCCTTGCGAACAGTACTGACAATTCGACTACCTCACTAAGATGGCCGCCAATCGCAATATCCACGTGCGGGGCTTTATACTGAGAAACTCCAGATGGAAAACCCAATAACAATGCCTGACCCGGGAATTGAACCCAGGACCGTTCGAGCAATACAGACGTAAAGGACGTGGTGTTATATCTATTTCTGTGCCTAGTTAAGTAGACAATTTGTTACCCTAAAGTTCAAGTCTGATACTTAAAGAGGCACGTAAAGGGCAGATGTCCATCACTACTTCGAAACTCAATTGAAGGACATGGATTGATGTAGTTAAGTTAGTACAAATGGGTGGGTCTGCAGGCGGCCAGTTGTAAGGTTTATTGCTGATTTCCTGAACAGTAACTTAACATGAACAAGTAAAAGCTTCATTTAAAACAGTTTTTTTTAAGGTTTATATTGCTTCGTGTGATCACTCACTGCTGATGTGTCATTGTAACTTGAATAAGTAGCTGGATAGAATCGGAAGGCTGAGATTCGAAGGCAATTGACTCGCCCAGGCTTGGTACACACGCAGAGACTTTAGTCACAGGTGAATTGAAATCACCAGTGAATTGCCGACGCCTAATTTCGCTGTGTGTGGAATGTGACTTAATATAACTAACATAAATTAACTTTAAAAAAGTAAAAAACCGACTTCAAAAACCAAAAACGAATAGAATAACTTTCATAAAAACTTAACAGCTTTGAAATCGGTGTCAAGCTAAGGTGCATTGACATTGAATAATTGAAGACACCGACTTCAGAAGCTGTTATGTTTTTTATGAACGTTATTTTATTAGTTTTTTTTGGTTTTGAAGCCGGCTTTTACTTTTTTAAAGTAAATTTATTTTTACATTTTTGGTTGATTATACATACAATTACATAATCCCAAGACGAACGAAAAAAGAAGAATCATCAAAATCCGCTTAGAAATGCCGGAGATATACTACATTTATGCATATACACTCGCCCACAGCCAGCAGGCGGGCACGCTCAGCAGTATTGGTGGACGTATTAATAAGATTATTCCGTACCAACCTGCAGAGCGGCTCATTCCACTGCCTCTGGGAAGACAGGTTCACGGGCCGATCTGTGTCCGGGCAAGCCACTTTCCAGGCGTTCACCACGTCGGTAAGGCACGGCACTTCAGAGTCAATCAGGGAGGGGGGCTAAAACTTTCTCGGTCAACTTTTCAGTGCTGTGGACAGAGGACAGGAACGCCGGTAAGCTAATACTGGTAATTTTGCGGACGCCGAGGCCACCAAAACGGATGGGTAGTCTGGCTTGCAACCACACTCGGTCGTCCATAGCCACAATTAAAATGGAAGTTAATGTGCTGCGAATAATTTGGTCGATTTTGTCTAAGAGGTGTGGCTGCTTCCATAAAGGGGAAGAACGTAAAAAGTATACAGGCCAAAATAACAGTATCTAATTAGGGAATAAAAATAATGAATGTATGAATTGTTTTGGAAAAGATCTGAACAATTATTACATCAGTCTTTTGCTGTAAGGATGTGCTTTCAAAAGTAATACTTAGTTACGTAAATCCAAACTAATAGGACCTTGATTTATGGTTTACAGCATCCAGCAGCAGTTCTGAATCGACGGCGGATTCCATGGACGAAGTCTCCGAAGAAATGAGACAACCAGCTACGGTTAGCTTTGCGGGTAAGTAATATTAAGCATCCATCAATTACAATAGTTTTTAGATAAACTACATTACAGGATTTATAGGCAAAGGATTATCTTTCCTAAAATGTTGATTTAAAGTCCTTCCTTGAAAAAATCTTTGTACATGTATTTGTAGGTATACTCGACTTCGTAATTCCTTTATTTATGCTGACGTTTCGTAAGTGCCCATGTAGGTTTATGTGAAATAAAATGTTTTGATTTTGATTTTATCATCATAAGGGCCGGTTTTTTTGATCCGTAGAATGGTTAAATATAGTAACTACTAGTTGTATTTTGGCTAAATCCTTCCGTAATGCAGTATTAAGAAACACGATTTCGAACGAATAATCACTATCGAATGGATAAACTCCGTTTAAAAACCTCAGAAACTGATATATATAAAAATAAGTCTATTATTCTATTGATAGTGAGATAGTTTCAGCATTAGGTAATGTTGCACCACTAATCACTTGTCACATTTAACGCTAAACGTATTTATTTAAAACATCACTCTGACTCTGTCATCATCAAACGATTGTCAGAAACAAAACAATGTTACAAATTCGTTTAGCGTTAAATGTGTTTAGCGATTTGTGTTGCAAGTAACAAAGCAATAACAAGCTCGACTGTACAATGCACATGAGAAATAATCTTTGTAACATCAAACGGTGTAGAACGATGAAAAACGATGAATCACGCCATGTTATTATGTAAATGAGGCAGAATTCTGTCGTTTCCTTGTTACATTGGATAGAATCGGAAGACTGAGATTTGAAGGCAATTGACACACATAAATGGCTTAATGTGGGTTTAGTTAGGGTACAACAGGTCTCTGCCTAACCTTTCGGGGAATACTGGCATAAAATACGAGTATCTGAAAAATAGAAATTTTACGAATCTTCCATAAGCTCTTTAATATTAAAAATATCAATCTGCCTAGCCTTTTATCTTATTATCTTAGGGTCGGCTTCCAGTATAAATGGATGCAGCTGAATACCAGTATTTTACATGGAGCGGCTGCCTATCTGACCTCCACGACCCAGTAACTGGGTAATACGATACCCCTTGGTAAGACGGGTTGTCGGACTTTCGGGTTTCTGACGACCCGTAACCACTGTCAAAGATCCACGAATGACAGCCGGGACTAACGGCTTAAGGGGAAGCGTCAGAGTAGCCCGCGAAATTCAAATTTTCTTACGTTTTTTGCAATTTGCAAGTCAGTATTCTGTTGTATGTTGAATAAAGTATGATTCGCGACCGTAACAAATATGTATTAGCATAATTATAATCTTTAAAATCAGTAATACAACTACTTAAGTTAGTATAGACCTCAAATATCAAGATCATTAGGATTACCTGGTCTTGAAGAGATGTGTTGATGACTTTAATGATTTTAATTCTGTAAATACATACTTGTTACGGTCGCGAATCACATTTTGATCAACGTACAACAATACTGATTTGTAAATTGCAAAAAACGTACGAAAACTTGAATTTCGCGGGCAACCCTGACGCTCTCACCTTAACATGCTTTCCGCGGCACAGAAAAGTATCGGTATGTAAAGATACTCACCCATCCACGGACCAACCCCGGCAAGGGTAGCTTAACCGGATGGCTGTTACTTAGCCATGAGCTCAAAGCTCTTTAATATCAATTATTTATTTAACTGTGTTAATTAGTTACTATGTTTGTTTGGTTGAGTTAACTACAGATAAAAAAACCGGCCCATAATGAACTTTGAACTTAAATATTTTTCAGCATCAGAAAGTTTTGTTTCGACGGAATCCATGGAGGAACCTCCTGAACAGATGAGACGACTAGCTACGGACAGCTTAATGGGTAAGTGGCATTACATATTAAATTACGAGGGATATAAAATGAATACAAGGCAAAGGATTCCCTAAAATGATGATCTCAAGCCTGTCTTTGAAATGTATACGAACGTCATAAAACAACAAGATCTATTTGTCTATGTAACACTGTCAAGTGTCAATTTACTGGGAATTTATGATGAAAGTGGTAAACCAATAACGAAGTTGACTATGTCCGGTAAAGAATAGATAACCTTGAAATAGCATATAAAAGACCTTATGGCCGTTCTGAAAAAATTACAAAAAATTAATATATAACAAGTAGTACAATATTATACCAATAAATAACCCATGGAATTCATTCATTTGTGGTCGTGGTGAAGAATAATTTAAAAAAGTTTTTTTTTTCTAAAAAATCATATGTACTTCCTGGAATATATATATATATATATATATATATATTTAGAACGGCCATAAGGTCTATTATATGCTATTTCAAGGTTATCCATTCTTTACCAGACACCCTGTATACAACGCTCATGATCTTTGTAACATCAAACGGTGAAGCTGTAAGCTCGTACCATAATATGGTGCGAGCTTACAGAATTCTGCCTCATTTAGCTATAATAATATTATTATTATGGCTAAATGAGGCAGAATTCTGTCGTTTCTTTCTTACATTACCACACGTAATGATACAAAATATCTCTGTCTTATTCATGAGGATGAAAATATTTAATGCGTGCAATCGATTTTGTTTATATGTTATCTTAATTTGTATGTAAAAACTTTGAATCAAGATGTAGATTGGTTAAGGTCTTACGACAGGGATTAACCAGAAACTGGGTTGTGAAGGTCAGATATGCAGTCGCTCATCTGTCGCTGCATCGTATTAGTGTGGAAGCTGACCCTAACATTAATGCGGCCGCCGTAAGGAAAAAGGACGTATCTAAAGAAATATTGAAATGGAGAAAAACAAAATATTTTGTCCGGTTTAAACTATAAGATACAAAGGCAGACGCGTCTTTTAATAGTAAGAATTATAAGGTTTTCGTTAAGTTTACGCCAATTTAAAAATACTGGTAGATGCGTCATTTTTTTGCTGATTCCGAATATGTAAATAACTCTATTTCGAAAAAAATGTCAGATACGTCTTTTTTCTTTATGACGGCAGAATGACATGATGATGGTTTGAAGAAAGTGTTTGACGACAGGTACTATAGACACGTATTCCAGTGTACGCGTGCTTTCTCGATTTATCCAAGGCTTTTGATCTGGTCTCCTATGTCATTCTATGGAAGAAGTTAGAGGGCATCTGATTTCCCCATAGAACTTGTTAATTTGTTTAAATGTTGGTATGGAAGCCAGAATAGTGGCGATAAATGGGCGGGTTCTCTGTCGAAACCATATGGCTAGGAGTGCGGGGTGAGGCAGGGAGGGTTGAGCTCCCCCGCACTTTTTTGATTGTTGCTATCAGCAGTAATCATGTCAGGTATCATATTAATGGAGTTTGCCTGAATAATATCAGCTATGCGGACCACATGGTGCTGCTGAGCGAATCGGCTGTCATGTGCCACCCATTACCAACCAAAATTACTAAACTAAATTTAAGTCTAACATAAAGTATAGGTATCCTCATTACGTGATGTCGAAAGCGTTTGAAAGACGCCCGAAGGACGATAGAGAAGAAAAGGTTCCCGCGACTTTCACCAGGTCATGGGGCCAGCGTTTCAACATATAATTTTAATAATTACAGATTCATCATTTTCGCCGATAAAGCGACGCAAAACTGGTCCTTTAGTAAAAGTAACACCAAGAATCACGATGAGTACATCTCCAAGTGACCAGCTTTTTGGTAATGTTACAAAATCTAATGACAATTTAAATACAGAATACGTGGGAACAACTGCCAGAAGTAGTAGCGATAAGAATACGGCAAATGATGTGGTGAGTATTTAATACTTTCATGAATAAGTTTAACTTTAGAGCAGTAGGCAAGTGAGGGAATAAAACGTTGGCGATGGTGAACAATAGTGAAGAAGGGAATTCAACTGTTACTAGCACGTAGCACAGACAGTTGTAACGTAACCTCTACCTTTTTTATATTATTATATGATACATTTAACATGAACACACAGGTCATGATGGAAGTATGTGTAATGGCATTGCGCTCTTCTTATAGAGACAAATCTAAAGACTTTCTGGCTGTTATTTTCAAATACCTTTGCCCTTCCAAACAGTGGTAGAAATTGGTACCGAAAATTAAAAAAAAAATGTTTGTCTATGGAGCTATGGTGGCCTAGTGGTAACGGCCGTGACTTCCGAGTTATTATAGGTCGTAGGTTCAAACCCAGACACGCGCTTTACTTTGTGTAAATTATTTCATCAAGTCGTTGTCGTTCTCTAAACGGTGAAGGAAGACGGTCGTGAGGAAACCGGCATGTCCTAGAACCAAAAATTCAAAGTCATGTGACATTTACCAAGTCGCACTGGGCCCGCGTGGTGTTTTGGAGGCCCATGTCCTAGGATTGGGAACATTATAGGCTGATTATGTGGTGCTTATGCTTATGTTTGTCTAAGTAAGGAACCAGTTCATTTTTTCACTAGAAGACGAGTTGTTTCTCAAGCTTTTCATGGTTAGTCAATATATTTTAGGTATGTACTTATTATTGCGGTGTTGAACATTTAAAAACTAATTTACAGGAAGACCCTTTTTCTGAAGAAAACCCAGAAAGCCAACGCAAAGACGAAGGCCTTCAAACGTCTCCAATATTGACTAGCAGACAGAGAGGGAATAGTGGCAGAGAAAGGGAAAATGAAGGCTCAAATACCAACAGTCGAGAACATGGACTTGACAGGAATCTCCCTATTAGTTACATTTTTGTTTACAAAACCTATGACTCCAGGATTCCTAGTAAAATCATAATTAGTTCTGTGAATAGTAATGTTATCGACCTTATTTAATTAAAATAATTAGCTACAACAATCGGCCATAATTATGACACATCAAGAATAACGCCCGCTTGCTCCAGAAATCACTAAATACTTTTAACATATACTGCTAAACATATTACTTATATTTAAAATATCGCTCTGTTTCTGTCAATACTTTTATGATGACAGAGACAGAATGATGTTTTAAATTATTTTAGCGCTAAACGAATTTAGTGATTTAGTGGTGCAAGCGGGCTTTAGTTTAGGGCTCACTTGCATCACAAAGCGCTAAATACGTTTAGCGCTAAACGAATTTAAAACATCGTTCTATTTCTCTCAATTGTTTGAAGTTTACAGGGACAGAACGGTGTTTTAAATATGTTTAGCGCTAATTGGTTTTAGTAGTGTAAGTTGCAAGCAGGCCTTAGAAAAAGTTCCGCGTTGTAGAACGTCGTCTCTGTCACTCATAGCTGTTGTGACAGTCTCTTTCTAAAGCTCGATGAGTCATATTGAGGCCCGAGTATAGTTTATGCCAACATTTTCAATAGCTTAAGAATTAGTGTTGTAGAGAATTCTATTTTTTAATTTTATTTTTTGTATAATTTCTATTGTCGTACCTAAACGACGGCGACGTAACGAGACATCGAAAATGCTTAATTTGTTGTTCGGATGAAAGTACCTTTCAAAATGTTTTTGTTTTTTTTTTTAATTTCGAAGGGTTTTTGTCTATTAATTTTATTTAAGGCGAAAGCGTCAGGGTAGCCCGTGAAATTCAAATTTTCTTAAGTTTTTTGCAATTTACATGTCAGTATTATGTTGAACGGTGATCAAAATGTGATTCGCAACCGTAACAAGTATGTATTTATAGAATTATAATCATTAAAGTAATCAATACAACTCTTTAAGACCAGGTAATCATAATGAATGACTATTTCATAAAATCTTGACATTTGAGGATTATACTAACTTAAGGAGTATATAATATATGTATTACTGATTCTAATGATGATAATTCTGTAAATACATATTTATTACAGCCGCGAATCATACTTTATTCAACATACAACCTAATACTGACATGCAAATTGCAAAAAACGTAAGAGACTTTTAATTTCGCGGGCTACCCTGACGCTTCCCCGCTTAGGAGTGTTTTCTCAGTTATCATTGTTTTTTTTTTTTATTGTAGGCTCAGTTGCTTTGTTAATATGAAGAGTCACTTTTTAGTGTAATGTGATTATAATTATGTCAGCATAAAAATCTACTAAAAAATCAACAAATCTGTTTCGATATTTATCCATTTCATTTTCCAAATAAATGACTTTCATTCTTCATTCTCGTATCTTTTTAGGGTTCCAGACCTCAAAAGGAAAAACAAAACTCTTATAGGATCACTTCATTGTCCGTCCGTGCGTCTGTCTCAGTCTGTCTGTCTGTCAGTCTATCAAGACCCTTTTTCTCAGGAACGCGTGGAGATATCAAGTTAAAATTAGTATCAAATACGAAGAGCTCTAAAAAAATCAGCTTGAGCAGTGGTGGCCGCGACTTAGGTAGGAGTAGGTCGTAGGTTCGAACCTAGGTATGCACTTTACTGTGTGTAAAATATTTCATCACCACTGCTCTCAAAACGTTGAAGGAAAACATTGTGAGGAAACCGGCATATCCTAGGACCAAAAATTCGAAGACATAACGTGACTTCCACCAACTCGAACTGGGCCCGCGTGGTGGATTACGGCCCACTTTCTTTCACAGAGAGGAGGCCTGTGTCGCAGCAGTAGGATCATTACAGGCTGATTATGCTACGGAACCTTTCATTGTGTCGTTCGACAGATTATGCTATGGAACCTTTCATCTTCTGAGGTCCGACAGATTATGCTACGGAACCTTTCATCGTGTGTGGTCCGACAGATTATGCTACGGAACCTTTCATCGTGTGGTCCGACAGATTATGCTACGGAACCTTTCATCGTGTGTGGTCCGACAGATTATGCTACGGAAACTTTCATCGTGTGTGGTCGGACAGATTATGCTACGGAAACCTTCATCGTGTGTGGTCCGACAGATTATGCTACGGACCCTTTCATCGTGTGTAGTCTGACAGATTATGCTACGGAACCTTTCATCGTGTGTGGTCCGACAGATTATGCTACGGAAACTTTCATCGTGTGTGGTCGGACAGATTATGCTACGGAAACTTTCATCGTGTGTGGTCCGACAGATTATGCTACGGACCCGTTCATCGTGTGTGGTCTGACAGGTTATGCTACGGAACCTTTCATCGTGTGTGGTCCGACAGATTATGCTACGGAACCTTTCATCGCGTGTGGTCCGACACGCAGTTGGCCGATTATTTTTAAATACTCCAAATCTTGAATCCATACTATTTCAATTCAATTCCAGATTAAGTTGAACAAACCATAGTTAAACCAAACCATAGTTTATATCCACCACAATGGACAACAAGATACAATCGAAGCAATATTCTCCTGTGATCTCGGAGAACAAATATTGAAGTTGAATAATGATTTCAAAATACATTCATCCCGGTAGAATTTTATTGAACAGTGGACGTTTCCTACGACTGCTCCGGCCGCTCCAGCTAATACAACTCTATGCTCAAGTAAAAAGTCAAATGAAAACTGCTGGAAAGAGCTACAAAGCACAAACATAGATATTGCACTATGCTGGAAGAGACTGTTACTGGAAGTACTTAAATTGTAAACAATTTCATGAATATTAATTGAAGAATAAATAGCATAAGGGGGGCCTCAACCTTTTCCCGATTAATTTGAATTCCTAGTAAAAGATTTCAACTTATGGGTGCATCTTTAGTACTTAGGCAACATTAATTGTTAAGTTTTTGGGGATCTGACTTTTAGACCACGGTCGGAAACGGTGCTCTTCGAGGCACCCAGAGGTATCAATGAGCGATGAATGTCCCAACAGCAAGATCAGGCGACTTATCTAGGTGCGAGGTGGTTATTTTTATTGTAATCCTTAAAACGGAAAAATGTGGCCACTATTTTCCGTTTTAAGGATTACAATAAAACTTAGCAATATAAAACTACTATTTGTTATAATAATAACATAGTCTTGTGGAGCACAACTTAACGTGCTTATTTTCTGCATTTTCATTCTAAAATAAAAGACATAACAAAACAAACGACGAGGGCGCCACTGCGCGCTCGGTACCCTCTTAATAAAATCCGAAAATTAATCTACATTTATTCAAAAATGTGACACATCAGTTATTAAGACAGTTTACTTTGCACTATGCCAATCATCGCTGGTATATTGCATTACCACATGAGGCGGAATCTCTAAAAGTTATATGATAAATTTAGAGATAGCCCACTTTTCCAATCCTCTATCGAACTTTCGAACTTTACCAACACTGCCAAGTTCTAACGGACGGTCGGACGGCAGTTGTTCATTCACATGACAGTATTAAAAAAATACTGAACTTCCCATAAATCACGATTTATTAACACGAAATAGACGATCAACAAATGTTTGTTCAGTCATCCGCTATAATACTGCTTTCTCCCAAAAGTTTTTCTGTTTTCTTGGCACCTTTATTTATAACTCAATCAATAACAAAATATCTATCTACACGCATACAAAAGCTATTTGTAAAAGAAAATTACGTATTTGGCTATTAAATCTGGACTGCCACTGAAAACTTAAAATAAAATTTAAAAAAAACCCCAACGCAAAAAAGAAAAGCTAACATTTAAAAAGTAAAAAATAATACCTATCGTTGAGCCATCAAATTCGATCGAGTAATACCTATACATATATGTATATTTTAATTATAGAAATTGATGGATGGCACGATTAGGTTTGCTCATTGAAATGGCGCTATAATGTCGCGCGGGTAATTTTAAAATCAACCCCTATTTTACTCTCTTAGGAGTTAAGGGAGTAAAATAGGGGTTGATTTTATAAATTCACAAATAATATTAAAATGTTTGTGTACCTCTTTTTCAGAGATTTAAGTGATTGGAAATGTAGTTACAGTTCGTATCATGAGGTTATATTACAATCGGTCTACTTGGTCAAAAATTATTTGATATTAAGTCCCCTCGCCACGTCTGTCTGTCTGTCCGACCGCGATAAACTCAAAAACTACGAAACGGATTTTCTTTTCGTACACCAATGGACGGAGTGATTCATGTGGAAGGTTTAGGTGTATAATTCATTAAGGTTTTGTGTAAATTGGCTGAAATATAACGATGATTGTTGAACATGTCGGAAAAATCATGCCGACTGGGAGCTGGACTAGTGTGCGCCGCGTAAACCAGTAGAGTTATATGAAAATGTAATGTAAGTATTACGGAATTAATATATTGTTAACCTGGATTAACACATAAGGTTCTTTTAATCTCGGTAGTAGGTACGTTCCAGTGGCATATTTTCCAACATCCACGCAGGCGAAGCCGCGGGCATAAACTAGTAAGATATATGTACATATTTTTGAAAATAACCTAAGTATGCACAGCAGTAGACTACCTAACTACTGTTTATTCTAATATCAAATCCATACTCTCAATAAATTCCCTTGCCACTTCCAGTCTCTAGCAACATCTTTTCCACTACCAACAGCACTTATTGCAAATGTAATAAAGTCTATATTCGTATGTTACAAACACGAGTCTGTTCTCTATTGTCTCTTGAACTTTTTGCTAGTCATTTCACAGGCCACTTACAGGGATCGTCTATGTGCAGTTTTTTTTTTTTTTTCAGAAACGAATACTCATTGAGTTCGAATTGATAATGGAAGGGGTGTAACTATTTTTGTTATGTTTGTTTGGTCAATGTAAAAACAAGACAAGTTTCTAGTTTGGGTTTTTCTGGCATATGAGATTTCAGTATTCTCGTGAAACTTATATGGGAAATGCTTCAAAGCTTTAAAGTTTTGTTAAATACCTTCAAATTAATAAAGTGTTTTGCCCAATGTATTTGTCTAGTTGTCTTTATAAATTGATTGGACATACTTAAACTGAAATAATATGAACAAATGTCTGAAATCGCATTCTCACCAAATGCTCTATAGTTTTTAATTGACGTTGCTCACTGAGCCATTCAGAAACATAGCTATAATTACAAGTTACACTTAAGGCGAAAGCTCCAGGTAGCCCGCGAAATTCAAATATTCTTACGTTTTTTGCAATTTACAGGTCAGTATCAATCAAACTGCCTAGCCTTTTCCCAACTATGTTGGGGTCGGCTTCCAGTCTAACCGGATGCAGCTGCATACCAGTATTTTACATGGAGCGACTGCCTATCTGACCTCCACAACCCAGTTATTGGGTAATACGATACCCCTGGGTAAGACTGATTGTCAGAGTTTCGGGCTTCTAACGACAAGTAACGACTGTCAAAGATCTACGAATGACAGCCGGGACCAACGGCTTAACATGCTTTCCGAGGCACGGAGGAGTCTCGGTATGCAAAGATGGTCATCCTTCTACGGACCAACCCCGGCAAGCGTAGCTTAACCTGATGGATCGACCCGTGCGGCTGTTATTACTTTGCCACAAGCTCCTCACAGGTCACAGGTCGTATGTTAATCTGAATATGATTCGCGACCGTAAGAAATCTGTATTTATAGAATTATAATCATTAAAATCATCAACACAACTCCCTAAGTTCATATAATTCTTAGTTGAATGACTATTTCATGAAATCTGGATATTTAGGATTGTACTAACTTAAGGAGTTGTATTACATAAACCCATGTTACGGTCGCGAATAATACTTTAATCAACATACAAACTAATACTGACCTGATAATTGCAAAAAACTTAAGAAAATTTGAACTTCGCGGGCTACCTAGAGCGTACATAAAAACCTCACCCGAGCAGCTATTCCTATTTCAAACACGTTTTCAATTCAAAAGAAAACTGAAATATTCAGACCTCTTGAAAGCTTTCCCACATTTATTTGCCTCCACTTATATCATTCGTTAGAGACGAACTCACAGTAAGAACTATCAGAGAGCTCTCTTGTATTATCGGTAAACACGTTGGTCAACAGTATACAGTACTAAAATTCATCAGAGCAGTGGTGGACACTGGGCCACTAATGATGCCTGCCTGGGTATCGAACCTACGAACGATATGGAAGTCGGGGAGTGGTATCGACCCCGACTTCCATATCGTTCGTAGGTTCGATACCCAGGCAGGCATCATTACTTTGTCAAATTTATTTCATCATCACTGCTTTCTCTCTTGATTCCTTCACCGTTTTAGTGATTCCTTCACTAAAACAGTCTCTCTTGAGGAAACCGGCATGTCCTCGAACCAAAAATTCAATGATATGTGACATCCACCAACTAGTACTGGGGGTCAGCCACCACCTTTTAAAGCAGTATTATTTTAAGGTTACTTCAGGGTGAGAAAGAGATGGAGCTATACATGACGTCTAGCTCCATCTCTTTCCCACACTCAAATAAGATTAAACTAATACTGCTTTAAGAGGTGGTGGTCTAGCTCCTGGGACCGTATGGCCCGCTCTCTCTCACAGGGAGGAGGCTTGTGTTCTAGCAGTGGGAAGCTGCTTTTGCTATAAGCTGCTTATGCTATACAAAATCAATAATTTATTCAAACTAGCCTGAGAATAAGCACTTTGAACGTCGAACGTTGAAGAAGTGGCGCAACAAACTCCCCAGCAGCACAGCTGTCTGTTCAGTTAAAAAAAATCTATACAATTATATAGTACGCCAAATAATTTAGGTACATTACGCAACACAAAACATTAAATTACTAAGACTGCCTGAAAATATATTATGACAACTTCCTTGGGACACTGGTGACCACAGAGCACGGAGTCCCGCTCACCCGGGCGGGGGTGCGGCCGTGCTAGAGGCGGCATTGTCAACACTTTCCATACGAAACCAAGCGTGTCACCGTTTACTCGCACTACGGCCCTAATGATCCGGTGATTTGAGTACAGAAGTAACGCGCTCAACGCACTTTCGACGCCACGAATTTTATTATTACTGCGGCGATTCCGTACTCTGTGCCGGTGACCAAACTTTTACAATCAAAATTCAGAGGCGTAAAAACTATTGTGAACTCTTTCTAACTCACAGGATGTGTCATAAGGAAGAATGAGACGTACATATATGTGTATTTATATAGGTATCGCAGTGACTATTTTTTCATGACACTGACTCTATATTCGTTATTCCTCTGTGAAGTCGACAGCTTTGCAAGATCCATGCTATCATAGGCAACTAGACGTCAAGTAACTCAGTGCTACAACCTAGCGGCGGCTTCGTTCCGGTGGTTACCTTAGAGTAATGGCTGGTTACATGAGCATCTGAGAGCGTCGGCGTCGTTAGGATGTCTGTAGAGGTCTCGAATATATGAGTTCTGTTATGATGTAGCAGCGAAGTGAATGGTAAAAGTGAATAAGTTGAGTTTGGTTAGTGGTATTTCTAAAATAACAATAGCTGGTTCTGAGGTTTAACTACTGACAGTATTTTTTTCACTATTAACAGTACCTACAATTTAATAAGCTACATATAATATTTCTGAATTTTACAAAATAAACAGTTAATACTCGTAAATAAACATATCGACGCTTGAAAGGCAATATTTACCAAACGACATGTTGACAACTACACACTAGATCATTTAAAAGTAAAAAAAAATCGTAAAAAATCGCCTATTAAGTAGTCACTATAGTACTTGATTCCAAAGAATTTGAAATGCAGTTTAAAGGCTTAATAAACTGGCATTTCAAGATTATGAACTTTCTCAATAACTTAATAAGGTCCAAAATATCGCTTAGTCAATGTTGCCTTTTAAGCGTCGATATGGATATCCTGGGACATCATTCACACACTATACCTATTCATTCATTGAATGGGTATTTTTTTTACGTAGGTATTTGTAAGTAAGAGATACATTTTAATTAAGAAAGAAAGTTCAATAATGAAGTTCTATGAAAGTGCAGTAGAGTACCTTCCCTGCAGAGACGAGACTAATTAAATATAAGTCTTCATTAACAGCCCTTTAGATGAGTGCTACCCCTTCCTTTTTACATTAGCTTACTACCTTAGACATTTTAGCTATGTATACGTGCCTGTATAATGTATTGCGACATTTACAAAGTATTTAATAATGTTTGTCACGTATACAGGATGAATTTTTCAAGTGGGCGTGAATATATGAGGAATAGCGAAAGGTACTCAAAGGAGTCTCGAGCTCGATTTTGATGAAAACTAAAACTGCATCATTGGATTTTTGAAAAATCAATATTTCTAGCCAGGAATCGAACCCGTTGATTTTGAAAAAAATAAACACTGACTGTATATTACACACACACACACACACATAAGGATCGAATTCTGGGAAGTAGTGACAAGCGGCAAAGTATAGGAAAGAGCTCATTTTAAACAAAGTGCCTTTTTCTTTGTGGTCTGTTAGGACTGATTCCTATATTGTACTGATCTCATAATGAACAAATATCAAAATCACATTTTCACAAAATTACTGATTTTATAAATTATTTTTCATAAGTTACCTACCTATTAAAACTAAACTGATCAATTGTTCAAAATGATGACCATTGTTTTCAATACATAGCTGGATTCGACGTCTCAAGGATTGTACTGCATTCAGCATTACGATATTATTGATTGGAATATAAAATTTGCCCATCCACGCCCACTTGAAAAATTCAGCCTGTATATTGCAGTAGCACGTTAAGCCGTTGGTCCCGGCTGTCATTCGAGGATCTTTGATTGTCGTTACGGGTCGTCAGAAGCCCGAAAGTCTGACAACCAGTCTTACCAAGGGGTATCGTATTACCCAGTAACTGGGTTGTGGAGGTCATATAGGCAGTCGCTCCATGTAAAATACTGGTATTCAGCTGCATCCGGTTAGACTGGAAGCCGACCCCAACTTAGTCGGGAAAAGGCTAGGCAGATTGATTGATACTGCAGTAGCTATCAATCTATATAATAATAATATATACTAAACAATCTCTACACAAAAGTTTCCTTAGGAACCAAAAATAATATTCCCACGACAAAATTCAAAGTTTCCTTAGGAACCAAAAATAATATTCCCACGACAAAATTCAACATAGCTAATTCATAAAAAAACAAGGAACTATAATAAAACAAAATTAATTATCATGATTAAAGGGAGCTTGCGGCTAAGTAATAACAGCCGCTCGGGTCGATCGATCAGGTTAAGCTACGCTTGCCGCAGATGGTCCGTGGATGGGTGACCATCTTTACATACCAAGTCTCCTCCATGCCTCGAAAAGCAGGTCTCGGCTGTTATTCGTGATCTTTAACAATCGTTACGGGTCGTCAGAAGCACGAAAGTTTGACGATCAGTCTTACCAAGGGGTATCGTATTACCTAGTAACTGGGTTGTGGAGGTTAGATAGGCAGGCGCTCCATGTAAAATACCAGTATCCAGCTGCATCCGGTTAGACTGGAAGCCGACCCCAACATAGTTGGGATAAGGTTAGATGTAGATGATGAACCTATTATTTTAACGAGGTCTAACTCTCTCTAACCCTGGATAAAAACAAAAGCTGCCGTAAAAACTTAAATAAATTAAAAAAAAGAACAATTCAAAATGAGAATTAGCAATTTTCGGTTAAGAGGCTACCGAGCGCACAGTGGCGCCCTCGTCGTTTGTTTTGTTATTTCTTTTAATTTAAAAAGAAAATGCAGAAAATAAGCACGCTAAGTTGTACTCCACAAGACTATACGTTATTATTATTATAAACAGTAGTTTTATATTGTTAAGTTTTATTGTAATCATTAAAACGGGAAATGGTTTCCACTTTTTTCCGTTTTAATGATTACAATAAAACTTAACAATATAAAACTACAGTTTATAATAATAATAACGTATAGTCTTGTGGAGTACAACTTAAGGTGCTTATTTTCTGCATTTTCTTTTTAAATTAAAAGAAATAACAAAACAAACGATGAGGGCGCCACTGCACGCTCGGTAGCGAAGACTGAAGTCAATAATAGCCGCCGCCGTATGACGTTACTCTGACAGCTGTCAGTCACCGTACAGCTCGTTCAAAGCTAACGGCCAGTGCATGTTTATTACCTACGACTTTCCAAGCAATATCTACAGTGAGTGACGTGTGTGTCTTAATTTGAGAAAAACATTTCAATTTAAAGCCCTCACACACACAACCAAAGATTTCATAATATAAAACCTCATGGCATTACATTGTACATTTGCACGAAAGAAAATAAATTGTCTCTTATGAAAGTCGTCAAATGACTTGGATACCATATTCATTTTTCGCCATTTGTGTGACATGATAACAGCTGTTTTCCTGCTTACGAAAGTTTTCCAACATGGAGGAAGGAATCATAAAAGATAGTGTGAACCCTTTTCTGAGTTATAGCGTCGAAACACATTTTTTATTCTAAGAATAGATAAGTTATTGTGTAAAGTTTGACGTGAAAGAAATGGCACACCTGTTAATAATATCGACTTTGCACTGAAAGGAGAATAGGGCAGCTACGAAACAGATCATCGATCTTCGAAGTGATTTTAAACGCGGCGCGCGGCTTCTGAGTTTTATGGATTGAGCTACATCGCCTCCATGCAATAATTTTCACAGATTTATAAAGGTACGAGCTAATTATCCAATATTTGAAGCAAAATGAAAAATTGCGCCGTGGTAACAATGATCAGAAATTTAGCTGCCTTCTACCTACAGGGTTATTTTTAATTGGCTAGATACATTCTGCGGACCAGATGGGTATTATCTAAACTTGATAGAACAAAAAATAAATCTATTGTTGTTTTTTTTTTAAATATCACTTTAAAAATTCTATTTTTTTTTTTGTAAACCCTACAGACGTGATGGGTATCGGTGTTTAGACACGATAAAAGACAAGAAAAGTTTGTCTCTCATAATTCAAGTAACAGCGGTCGTTGACCTCCCAGAAAAACATCGTTTTCTTATTTTATCGTGTTTAGATATCGATAGGTACACATCGCATCTGCGGAGTTTAGCTAGCCAATTTCAAATAACCCTGTATTCGTACATTTGAATGAAAAAATGTACAAATAAGAAAAACTCAAAATAAAGTTAATAAATAGGTAAAAATACAGCGACAAGACAAGCCTGTTTTATCAACTAATTTGACGTCATTGTATACTGGCTGAAGCCGGTTGGACCGGATGCTGGGTGCTATCATTACGCCCCAATAGCCACGGGGATGTCCGCCCAACGCGACGTGGAAAAATTCCGTCTTTTTATAGAATACATGTTATTTACTGGGGGTACGAGACGTGGCTGCTTGTCACACCGTAGTGTCGTGTGGCAACGTAACATTTATTTATGGATTAGCCAAGAACTTAACTTTAGCCACCGATTCAAATTCAAATTTATTTATTAATATTCAGGTTGAACAAGAAAAAGCCTATGAACGTCGGAAACCCTTGTTGTATGTAGTAACCTTTACTTCACGAAGACTCATTGTTTCTTTGAGGTTCAATGTAAACTAGAGCAGCTATTACAAAAGATGTGTTCCGCGGATGTCAAATGTAACAACCGCAGTGTACGTGCGGCGGCAGGGGTTTCTTATAGAGGAATCCATACGCGCAGATGCGACACAGTCTGCTCATACTGCCTACTTGATACACAGCGTATAATTTAAAATGAGTATTTCTAATTGCAGAACATTATTCTAATTTACATTATGTTATACTACGCCATGTAGGTAAATTCTATTTAAAAAAAAAAAAAAAAAACGCCTTCGACGTTAGCAAGCATTTAACGTTATCCATAATTTGTAAAGAAGAAGAAGAAAATCCATATTATTTTGGCATATACGTGCATCTGCCAACTGACTTTATTTACATGATAAAGTAGGTGGGTTGTTCTTCTTTTTCATCGACATGTCCGCTCCGACAAAAAAATGGTTTTTCATTCTAAATATTCAGTTTCACAATTTTATTTTTCACAAAAAAAGTCTTTTGACAATACAACTATTAAAATCATCTGGAACACTGCCGTTTTTATTATTACTGCTTTTTACAAAATAATTGTGACATAATAATCAAAAGTGTGACGGAGGTGTTGTCGGTATAAAAGAACGACCCAGGTAAGATAATACGCCGTGTCTGTTCCGTTTATTATAAATAATCTCTGATTTTCACCACAAAATGGCTAGGGTTTTTTTTTAATGAGTTTAAAACGAATGATTTGTTACTATTCGATGAAATGTCACACCTTGAGTTTTATATGATTTTCTCGAGTGATGGATGCATTATCAAAAGTTATTTTATATTAGGTCCTTACCTATGAAATTGTCGATTTCTGATCGGCAATTTCATATGACCGGCTAATGCGAAGATCAATATTTTTCATTCCATTCCATTATTTAGAATTCCAATTTCAAATTAATTTTATAATAAGCATTACATTTTTTTATATCAGTTGTTCTTTGTTTTCCCGCCGCCGCGCCGTTCGATTTTTCTTTGATATCGATGTTTCTGTAACCATGGAAAAATCGAAAATACGCGCTATTTTCGAATACGAGTTCCGTCGTGGCAACACAGACAGCAACCATTATTAACGACGTGTATGTACGAGGTACCACAAGTTTTTGGTTTGATCGCTTCCGTTCTGGAAATTTTGATCTCAACAAGGTTGGATTTGAAATAACACCTTTAAAGAATTCATCGATTCCCGTCCCCAGGATTTCCAAAGCAGAGGCAAGCAACATTTCATTTAAAAAAAAAATGTTTGAGTTTTTCTATGTAAGACGGCAACTTTATAGGTTAATAATTATTTGTCATGTCCTGGCAGGACAAATAAAAACGTCAGGAGTAGACTGAGAAGTTTTGTTGTCCCGGACAACAACGTCTTCCGCAAATATTTTGTTCGCGGGGTCTGCTCTAGTTTACATTACATTACAACATCAACAATATAGATTGCTAACTCTACACGTTTCGTTTCCACTAAACTACTACCATTTGTTTCAACCCACAGCTGATGCAAGAATAGACAGCGAGCGATAACACAGCAATTTAGACCCATTCTGCATTTAGTGTCTTCGGGTCAAAACATCAAAATTCTTAAGGACAAGCAACTGATCTTCTATTGCAAAATCGATGTTATTTTCTAACTTACGTATTTCAATAAAAAATATTATTAAATTCTAAAAAGAAAATTACTTGCTTCGGTGTAACAGCCGGCCGGAAAACACAAGTACGTCTTCTGACAATGCATTGTTGTTGAAATACGAATAAAAATACATCATCCGAGCTCGCATGTAGAGATATTTGTATGGAGGCACAACTTTGTCACTCTGCACGGCCATTGTGACACATTTTAATATTTCAAATAAACTATGATGAAACGAAGGGGTATTTTCCTTTGTCAACTAATCTTTTGGGTCGTAGAGGCTGAAAGATACTGGATCTTTCTGTGGGTGTGAATATGTGATATTATTCATGACGATGGGTTACTGCATTCACCAATTTCGTTGCTAAATCTGGCTACTAAGGACTGATGCTACTGTTACCATTTTATCGTTTCAGGGTGTAAGTGGTTTTCATTGATCTTTACATGCTACGAGCCTATTATTTGAAAAATACTATCTCTCTTTGATATTATGTACCATAGTCATAAGCATAATTAAGGATAATCAGCCTATAAGGCCTCCTCTTTATGAGTGGGAGAGGACCGTAACCCACGACGCAGATCCACCATCAAGTAGGTACTTACCTACTTGATGGTGGATCTCACGTCTTCGAATCGATAAATCGTCTACAATCGTCTTCGTTGTAGTTTCGTTCACCGTTTTTAGATCACTACATATTATAAAACAACGTCCCCCGCCGCGTCTGTCTGTATGTTCGCGATGATCTCAACAACTACTGAACGGTATTCAATGCGGTTTTCATCAATAGATAGAGAGATTCAAGAGGAAGGTTTACACGTATAGTATTTTGACATCCACGCGGGCGAAGCCACGGGCAAAAGCTAGTTATTTATACATATACCACACAAATAAGTACCACTATATTATAATTAATTTAATAAATAAACATAGTAACTTGCTTAGAGACCCATAATAAACAAACCCGGCTAAAATCATTATTTAAATGTCCATTGTAAAGTTTAACACAATCGAGTTAAATAGTTAGCGAATAAAACCTTTCATTTCGCACAGAGGGACATTACGTACAGTTTAGATACAATGGGAATGGAAGCAACTTTGATTTTTGTTTGTGGTATTTATTTAATCAAGTGTTTTGAGGATGATTATTAAACCAATGGCATTTAATTTTTGGATGTACTCCTCATCATTCGCCTGCCCCTATCCCAATCTATTTGAGGTTGGCGCCACATGTATTTTTCTTCCATACTTCTCTATTAGTTATTGAGTATATATATAGTACTAGCTTTTGCCAGCGGCTTCGCCTGCGTGGATGTTGGAAATTATTCCACGAGAACCGTACATTTTTCCGGGATAAAGAGTATCATATGTGCTATTCCAGACTATAATCTATCTCTGTGCCAAATTTCATCCAGATCCGTTCAGCCGCTCTGGCGTGATTGAGTAACAAACATCCATCCATCCAAACCTTCGCGTTTATAATATTAGTATAATATTAGGAAGTAGGATTAATTGTGGAGGTCAGATAGGCAGTCGCTCCATGTAAAATAGGTATAATAAGTATTCAGCTACATCCTGTCAGAGAGTCCGAGGTGTGAGATGATGACTTCTCTATTAGTCGTATTCTCAGTAGTCACTCCCTTTCTAGCCATATCATCTTTCACACAGTCCATACATAGTTTATTTGGTCTTATAGCCATCCATCCACATTCATACCTATTCAAAACTTTCCTCACGATATTTTCCTCATTCATCCGCATCACATGCCCATGCCATGACAGCCGATTTCTACACAACTTATTATACTCATTTCTTATTCTATCTATTCGCGTAACGCCACACATCCCTCTTCACATTCTCATCTCAGCTGCATGCAATTAATTGCCTTTCAGTCATCCCTTTTGTGGCCCAACATTCTGATCCACACAAGACAGCAGGTCCAACCATTGTTTTGGATAACCTGTGACAAGCGGTGGGGCAATTCTCAGTAACACACAAAATTGCGTTTTGATAGATTAGGTATATGGAAGCTGGCGACGCATAGCATTATGTAGCAATTTGGCAGTTTTAATTACGTTTATTTTGAGTCTTATTTTTTTGTTTTTTTTTTTTTTTTGTTTAAAGTAAGTTAATTTCTTCCGAACTAACGTTTATTCTGGTATAAATTTTACGTAATGAAATTAATGTAATAAGGAGAAATTTACAGTTGATTCTGAGCGTTTTTAGTAGTTTTATGGTTTTCAATGGGATTTTTTTCAAAATTCTGAGGCCGCTATGAACTAAACCACTATTTGAGAGATATAATAATTATTATAAAGTTTTCATTTCATTTGCTTTAATCATAATTAATAATAATTTAATTTCACAAAATAACACATAATTTCACGAAAACTACTTTCCAAAGAAAAATGTAATATTCCAGATAGAGGTTTATCGTTGGTTTCAGTACTAACGAAAAAATAATTGTATTACAAACACCAGAAAAAATTGCTTTATAAAGAAGTTTACTCCACGAGCTCGAAAAAATGCAGTCGCGCATTTTATGAAAAACTTGCTTCGGAATTTTGGCTTTTTAATACATCATATGAAAAAAATTGCGAAAAGCGAGGCCAATATAAACCCTATACAAATATCTATTCTCCACCGCACAATAAGTCAAATTCGATGACTTTCTTTCTGTTTCTCAGAATAAGAACGCCAAAGTGGCCATTTAACGCAAAAATCACGGTCGTAACATAATATAATATTCCTCTGAATAACATTTTAACATATCTACCCTACCTAGGGTTGTCATTTCAGGAATAAAAAAAATAGTTTAAGTAACAAAAAAAAAACGATACCAAATGCTTATCGAGATATTCTCAACAAATAGGCAGATTATTAGCTGATCCGATAGAGCCTGTAGTATTATCAATCATTGACGATCAACAGGCTTATCACGTGCTGGACGAGACCGGAATATTGAAAAGGAGGTATTTTGTATAGGTAAAATATCATCACGGCATTCCCTTAAGATAAGAGCAGATGGAATGATGTTATACTCAGCTTATTGGCTACACTCTCGGAATAATATTAGGACTTTGATTTTAGTTATAGATTAACTAATAACTGTTTTGCGCGATCTCTGAAAATTAGTGGTCGGATAAATGTAGTCTTTTATTCTACCAAGATTTCTTTTTCTTTATTTATTTAAAGAGGGTTTTAATCTAGACAGATTATGCCACCCTCATCGTTACAAATCAAATTTATGGACATTCTATGTCGTCATTCATCTTACACTACCTCTGTGACTTATACCACAGATTAATACAGATTGGACACTCCGCAAAATCATTTAAATAAAAAGCGTCTCTTGCTACGGCACAATAAAGTGCAATTCAGTACGCACAACGCTTAGCTAGACGCAACTTGTAGGTGAATATAACTGTAGGTAACTACAGTTATGGTCTCCTACAAGTTGCCTCTCTTTCTAATGCGTAACTCTTATACTTTCTGACCGCGGCAGTCCTACTGAATTGGCCCAGTGAGATAGGCCCGCCGCGTACTTGTAGCTTCATACCTAAACTGCGGAGTGTCCCATCTGTATTAATCTGTGCTAATACCAATGTTTCCGAGTCTGTACAGCATCCTGGCTGCTTCCGAAGCAGGAGCAGCAAGGACACTGTTACATACCCCAGTGTTGCACCTGATATTAAACACTGCATGATGATATATGATAAACATCTTCCATTAAGTTGCATTCCATACAATTTGAACACTCAACTAAAACCATTAGGAATGCTTTAATGCAATGAAAAATGGTGCCTTTTATTCTATCAAGTTTATGATTTCTAAATTATTTACCAACTTATTATTATAGTTATCTAATTTGTGCGAAGTGTACTTATGTAGTGGAAACTACCTACGGTTTTTCGTGATAGCCCTCAGGGGGCCAACCACCACGTCCTCTTGAAGCAGCATTATTTTAATATTACTTCAGTGTGAAAACGAGATGGAGCTATACAGGACGTCTAGCTCCATCACTTTCCCACACTCAAATAAGATTAAAATATGGTGGTCTAGCTCCTGTTCTTTTCTGATTGATTTCGGTGCGTACTGTGTACTACCTACTTTGTAGAGTTATACACATAAATCTATATTTTATTTTATTTAATGAAAGGAACAGCAAACAGTTAGATTATAAGAATATACAACTAATTTAACAAACAATATTAGTAATAACGCTGTCCACAGGTAGACATAAAAGTAAAAAATAAAAAAAAAAAGTATAATCGCTAGGAGTTTTAGTAGCAGTACGTGCATAAATTAGTTGTATAAAGGGCATTAATAAATTTAAAGATTAGATGACCTGCTGGGTCATCTTTTATATTATGTAATCTTAATCCTAAACTTAGGTACTGATGATTTTCAGAAAGGGTACAAACATGGTTTTTAGGTTTCCGTACCTCAAAAGGAAGAAACGGAACCCTTATAGGATCACACGTGTATCTGTCTGTCTGTCTGTCCGTCTGTCACAGCTATCTTTCTGAATCTAATAGACCAATTAAGTTGAAATTAGGTGCACGTATGAATTTCTGTGACCCAAATACGGACGTGTACCATAAATAATTAAATTTTGAATATAGAATTAAATTTTGGGGGTCCAATAAAAAATAAAGTTTTGCAAACTGTGCCGTGTGACATGTCAAATGAAAGGGTTTACTGTAAGGGTCTCATATATATATATATATATGTTTATAATTTTTAAAATACACTGTTTTAAATTTATTTAAGAAAATAGACGAAAATTTACCATTCTCCCTCTCCCCCTATCTCCGAAACTACTGAGAAAATTGTTCTTTATCTGTCGATTACAGGAAAACTTATAAGAAGTCTATGGTCTTAAAATAACATGGTAAATCTCTCAGTATTTTGCGTACAAACTTACATTTGCAGTTGGAATGTATCGGAGAACATGTTTTTCAACTACAACGTTAAGTTTGTTCTTGGGATAAATTCTTCCCAACTACGGAACCCTTTATTGTGCGTGGTCCAACAAGCACTTGGCCGGTTTTTATTAAATAAACATAATATATATAATATAAACTCTTCACTTCGTTTTAATAATAACACTTATTTAAAACCTCTCATTCACACTAATTCAAAATGGAATCGTAAAGCTCCACTGGACTTGGATTAACCAAGTCCAATGTTTATAAATCACAGTGAGACGCGTCCAAAACTCGGGCCGCTCGGGCAGGACCGCAGGACCCACGGGCCCCATAATCTCACAATATGTCCCGTACACGACAACGTAGTAAGTAGCTTTGGTCTGAAGTGTTGCCGATGTTAGCTGTGTTGATACGTTAGTCGGTACTTCTAAAGGTTGGGGCCACCCAATGATATTATAAGTAAAAAGTCGTAGATAGGTTATACACGCTCCGCAAATGGTACGTCAAAATGTGGCTAATCAGTCACATTTTCGTCGTCTTGTCTCTTTTTCGCTCCCGATAATTACGACATTCCGTCCTATTTCCACATGTCATCTAATAGTTCGACGTTGTGCCGTTTTTGAACATCGAATGTTGGGTAGGTATCGTATCTACGTATTTTACATAATTGCTTCCTTCAAATGAACTTTTATAACTCTTTTATTTAGCCTAAACTTGTGTAGGCAATCAAATTACAATTTAAGGAATTTGATTGTTTTTTGTGCCAAATGAACGATACGTTCCTCGTTGATCTAGTGGGCGCAAGCGCTACTGCTGAGCTTGAGGTCCTGGGGGTTCGATTCCTGGGTCGGTCAAAGTGTTCTGGAATTGCTCAGTAGCAGCCCGAGGTCTTGATTTGTGCCCGGTTGATAGCAATAAGCTACCCATTATTACACGGAGAAATGTGGGTGTACTATAGATACACCTCTGCCTAGCCCTACAGGGAATACCTACAGACGTGATGTTATGTTTTAAGCGACTGCAGTAACGTATCAATTGCTTTCTCTCTGGCCCATTCTCAAGAAACAAAGTCTGTAATGAGCTACATCCACTTCGGACCCATTTTGGAAAACCCTTTCAAAATTCAAAAACTCTATTCCTGTTTTGAAACGAGTTCCCCGCGGCGCTAGACCTCTAGTGGCACAAAACCTAGCAGGTTGTGTTCGTCTTGCCGCCCGGGAGAACTCGCAAAGTGCTTGGGAACAGTTGCTCACCTTCCCTTACAGTATTTTACACGTACGCAAGAATTTGGCAAACAAAAAAACTCTAACTGCACAAATTAAAGAAAACTGTAATATTTCGGCTCATAATTTAGATTCCAAATTACCGACACAGAGGTATACCTCTTCAGGAGATATATCCCATCTTGTAGAATCTAAGTTAGGGGAAGGTGACATTAGCGGTGTAGCCAGGATTCTTTTTAGTAGTGATGTGGTGGCACCGTGTTCTCCAGAAACACTCGCTGCTCTGGAGAGCAAACACCCTGCCCAAGCGGATGGTCTTTCTTTTCCCGACCCCCCTGATCCGGATAATCACTCCTTCACCATTACAGGTCGAGAGTTGGTCACAGCCCGTTGCTCCTTCCGGAGCGGCTCCGCTGGCGGCCTCGATGGCCTGAGTCCTCAGCACCTTAAGGACCTTATCTGTTCAGGCGCCGGGGCAGCTGGTGAGTTGCTCTTGAAGGAGCTTACGGCTCTGATTAACCTTATGCTCTCCGGCAAGGTGAACGAGGCCGTCATCGACGTTCTGTACGGGGCCAATTTATGTGCCCTACGTAAGAGGGATGGCGGCATTCGTCCCATTGCCGTGGGAACTACTTACCGTCGTATGGCAGCCAAGATTTACTGTAAATTTTATGGTGAGGTTGTTTCGGAAAAATTTCAGCCCCTACAGCTAGGCTACGGCTCCAAAGGGGGCTGTGAGGCTGCCGTACACGCCTTATCGACCTACCTAAATTCTGGGAAAGGAGAGGTCGTCCTGAAGGTTGACATAAGGAATGCCTTCAATTCAGTTAATAGGGACACCTTGCTGGCAGAAACTAAAAAAGAAATACCCCAAATTTATAGTTTTCTTTGGCAATGTTACAGACATCCTTCTAAATTATAGTATCGGGACAACCTTCTGGAATCTGCTGTCGGCTGTCAACAAGGTGACCCCCTCGGGCCAGTGATTTTTAGTTTAGCCATTCACCCAATTATTCGACAGCTAAATTCCAAATTTAACGTTTGGTATCTTGATGACGGAACCTTGGGAGGCGATGTAGAAACTGTCTTAAATGACCTTCAATTCTTAAAAAATGAACTTCATTCCATTGGCCTTGATCTCAACTTTTCGAAATGTGAAATATATTTAGCAGACAGTACCGACAGACATATGACACTTCCCAAATTTAACACAATAGCCCCAGAAATCAAAATTATTGAAAAAACCTCTCTTCGTCTCCTTGGGTCTCCGATCTTCGAGAATTCCTTTCCTGTTTTTATTGAGGAAAAAATACAAAATTTTAACGAAGTTTCGGAAAGATTGTTCAAAATTAATATGCATTCGGCCATAACCATAATCCGTTACTGCTGTTTCGGCCCTAAATTAACATATATCCTTCGCGCTTCCCACTTATGGAAGCACACTCACCTTTTAGACAAATTGGACAAAATTATCCGGCATACTTTAACTTCGATCTTAAATGTGGCCATGGACGACCGAGCTTGGGTACAAGCTACTCTTCCCATCCGTATGGGTGGCCTCAGCGTCCGCAAAATTTCTAGTATTAGTTTACCGGCTTTCATATCCTCGGTCCACGGCACTGAGAAATTAATCAGGAAAATCCTAGCCTCCACACTGGTTAATTTTGATGTGCCTTGTTTTACCGAGGCTATTGATGCCTGGAGACTCGCTTGCCCGAATTCTGACCTACCCAACAATCCATCTTCCCAGAGACGGTGGGATGAGCCGCTCTGCAGAGTAGTACAGAACAATTTACTTGACACGTCTGCTACTACTGCGGAGCGTGCGCGCCTACTGGCTGTGGGTAAGTGGGAATCGGGTTTGTGGCTCCATGCACTACCATCGTCGAACATAGGCACTTTGTTCGACGACACTACTATTCGCCTCGCCGCTTCCCTGCGACTAGGAGCTCCCTGTTGTTCTCCTCATCGCTGTCACTGTGGTGAAGTTGTCAACAGCCTCGGACACCACGGCCTGTCTTGCAGCCGGAGTGCGGGTCGCTTAGCGCGGCACGCAAACATTAATGACATCATCCGACGTGCCCTTGTTACCGTCGGCGTTCCAGCTGTATTAGAACCCAATGGCTTGGCACGCGACGATGGCAAGAGACCGGACGGCATGTCTTTATTTCCATGGAAGG
The DNA here is from genome assembly GCA_948252095.1 of Dicycla oo. NCBI lineage: Eukaryota > Metazoa > Arthropoda > Insecta > Lepidoptera > Noctuidae > Dicycla > Dicycla oo. Next base: position 12,522,120 of record OX411729.1, on the reverse strand, counting down.
TGGGTAGGCCTTTAGTGTGGGATGCAACGTGTGTCGATACTTTTGCGCCTTCCCATCTTCCTGGCACAGCGTGCTGTGCTGGCGCTGCTGCTGCGGCTGCGGAAAACCTCGAGCGGCGGAAGTATAATAACCTTATCGGTAACTATATTTTCGAGCCGTTTGGGGTTGAAACCCTCGGGCCGCGGGGTCCGTGTGCTCATGCTTTGTTCAAGGAAATCTCCCAACGCCTGGTTGACACTTCCCGTGACCCAAGGGCAGGCTTTTACCTTGGCCAGAGGCTAAGCATTGCCATACAACGTGGCAAATGGATCTTAATCTTTATCGAAGATTTCAACTCTCAAAAATACACACCAGTATACAAGGTGAATTCTAATAATTGTCATTTAAGTATCTCGTATGCTTAAAACATACTTAAATACAGAGTATTGTTTGAATTTTTTCATTTATTGGAGAATTAACCTGCGGCTTTACCTGCGTGGATGTCGGTAAACGACAAACATCCTCACACTTCGCCACTTTATTTGATTTGTTTTGATATTGGCACCTTGTACTTATTTTATTTATATTCATGTAATTTGTTGTAATTTAATTGTGCTATGTATGTTGTGTGCACTTTTTACCGTCTTGAAAAAAATATGTTAATGGCCTGTGGCATACCTAGTTTTTTTTTTTTTTAATAAAAAAAACTCCTTAAAGATAATATGACTTTAAAAGGATTCTTAAACCAGTGCCCACAAAAGGTATTGTACAGCAATGTAGGTACAAAAAAAGCGAATGCATCGTACTCTTTATTACATTCAGATATGCAAACATACTTTACACCGCCTAGAAATTTGAATAGAACCTCAAATAACACAACAGATACACATACAAAGAAACAACTAAGTGCGAATATCCTAAGCCTACAAATAAACATCGCCGACTTGGAGGATCAGTTGAAACAGGCAGGAAACGATATAGTGCACCTTAATGAACAAATTCTAAAACTACAGAAGCGATTAGATTTAAAAGAGAGCGGTAAAATAATCAAAGAAGAGAAAACTTCTGTTGAACTAAAAGAAGAATGCAGCACTAACAAGATATTTATCTTTGGCACACAACAATGTGTTGGACTTTCTTCTGCATTGATAAAATCGAGAGCAACTACTCCGTATGTACAATATACTGTGACGGCGGAAACCAAACCATACGCGCTTACTAGTGACATCATTAAGAATTGTCAAAATATTTCTACATCGAGTGGCGACAGACTTATAATTTGTGTGGGTGAAAATGACTATGATGCAAAAATCCTATCTGCGCAATTACGCCAACTCCTCGACGTATTCAGTAATAATTTTATAATTGTTTTGAGCCCACTTAAGAATTTGTACTTAAATATAAATGATTTGAAACAAACTATACGTAATATTTGCAATGAATACAAATATTGTAAATATATTGATTCTGAATACAAATTGTACAATGCATGTAAATCTATAAACTATGCTATTGACTGTTACGATTATGAAAAAAAGTATTTAAATGTTAAAGAACTGAAGAAAATAATACAGCGTAATCAAACCAACTGTAAAAAACCTGATAGCAAACATGTAAAAGCTTCGAAAGGTACAATCCCTTATTATTTTGCACGTCATCAAACGAAATGCCCAGCTACAAATGGTCCTGATATTGAAAACTCTACTCATACGAAAAAAGGTACTATTCCATTCTATTTTAAAGTCATAGATCACAAACAGCTTTTTCGTGAATGACAACATAGTAACAAATGAACCTAAAACTTTTAAAATATTGCACCAAAATATTGCTAGTATTCTCTCAAAAAAGGAAATTTTAGAACTAACATTGCTGGAGTTACGAGACATAAATAAAGAACCTGACATATTATGTTTGTCTGAAACCTTCATGCGTGCCGGTAACGAGAAATATTTAAAATTAAATAACTACACCGTAGCAGCTGCGTTTAGTAGAGACACACAGAGAGGGGGGACCTGTATACTCGCTAAACAGGGTGTTGTTTATAACGAGCTTTCCCACATTAAAAAGTACTCAACCCAAAAATCATTTGAAGCCTGTGGCGTGGAAATTCCATTGCACAAATTACTAATCGTGTGTCTTTATAGAACGCCTAAGTCTGATCCTAACATATTTTTAGATAAACTTGATCAACTTATGTGCGAAACGGTAAAAAAATATGGATCAAGTACAAAAATAGTTATTGCCGGTGATTTCAATATAAATACATTTATACAAGGGAAAGTCACCAACTACTTAACGGATCTATGCAACAACTATAACTTGCAGATTCACGTTAAAGTGGCCACACGTAAAGACTCGTGCATAGACCACATACTAAGTAACATAAAAAAATCTTCTACTGAGGTTTTATCCCTATACTTATCAGACCACGACACTGCGCAACTCTTAGATTTCCCAGTACAAGAGCAAAGTTTAAAGTCCAAATCATATTTTATGTATAAAAAAGACTATTGTACTGAAAATATAAGTAGATTCAAAAAATGCCTTGCAAGTTTAACATGGTCAGAGGTACACCTCGAAACTGATATAAATCATGCATTCAATAAATTTCACGAGCTTTTATGTTTATTGTATAATTTATGCTTCCCAACGATTAAGATTAAAATAAACAATTCTAATGCATATAAACAAAAATGGATAAGCAAGGGTCTCAGAAATAGTTGCAAAACTAAACGACGTTTACGGTATCTCTATTATAAAAATAAAACACTAACGTACAAACTTAGATATAAAAAATATTCATCAATACTGGAAAAATGTATCTTTAAATCCAAAATAAATTCAAACATCAAATACATAAATAACAGTCAAAACAAATGCAGAGCTACGTGGTCAGTCATTAACCGTGAAATTGGAAATACAAAGTGTGACAATAATATTTCTCAAATAGAATTAGATAGGAGAATACTGACTAATCCCACTGACATAGCAAATGCTTTTAATGATTATTTTATTGATTCGACTAGCAATGTGACATTTAATAATTTTCATGATAATGACGAGTCTAATAAAACCATGACAATACCTAATTCCATGTTTCTTAGCCCTATGACTGAAGACGAGATTAAGAAAGAAATAATAGCTTTAAATAACACTAACTCAGAAGGTTACGATGGAATTAGTACAAAAGTAATTAAAACTTGTAGTACAGAATTAATTCCTATTTTGACGTATCTAATTAATCTTTCATTTTCATCTGGTACTTTTCCTGATGCGCTAAAATTATCAGTCGTTAAACCTCTGCACAAAAAAAACGATAAAAATGATGTTAGAAACTATCGTCCGATAACCCTTATACCCATAGTATCTAAATTATTTGAAAAATGTATGAAAAAGAGACTCTCCGACTACTGTAGCAAATACAATATAATAACAAAAGAACAGTACGGATTTCAGCAACACAAGTCAACAACACTTGCAATTGCTAATCTTTTGGGGCATATTCATAATTTCCTAAATAAAAATTATTTAACGACAGGACTATTCTTCGACCTGTCACAAGCCTTCGACTTTGTGGCTCATGACATCTTGTTGAAAAAATTAGAAAAAAATGGAATAAGAGGCTTAGCACTGCAGTGGATCGCGTCTTATTTAAGCAACCGAAAGCAATACGTTGTTATTGATAAAGATAATGACAATTTATTAACCTCGTATTCATCTGACTGTAGGGTTAATAATTGCGGCGTCCCCCAAGGGAGTGTATTAGGACCCTTATTGTTTCTAATATACATAAACGACTTACCGCTAGTGACTAATCATAAATGTGTATTATTTGCAGATGACATTTCTATTATTGTGACTTCTGACAAAAAGTGTAAAACGAAATCTGATCATGAGATGGACATTAATAATACTATTGACGACATTATAAAATGGTTACAGGCAAATAAATTGAAAATTAATTTAGATAAATCTAATTATATACAGTTTAATAAATCAAAACATACTAAATACAATTACAAACTTCATATTGACAGGTTAAAAGAAGTTCCACAAACTAAATTCTTAGGAGTACTCATAGATCAAGATCTGAATTGGAAAGTACATCTGGATAGTTTGTGCAGTAGGATTAATAAGTTTGTTTATGCTCTCAGACAAATAAAGAACATAACCAACAAAAAAACAGCAATTACAGCATATCACGCCTATGTAGAATCCGTCTTAAGATACGGGCTTATCCTTTGGGGAAACAGCACAGATAGACACAGAGCATTTATTGCGCAAAAGAAATGCATCAGAGCCATTTGTGGTATCCGTCCTGATGAGTCATGTAAGCCGTTCTTTAAAAAGCTAGGTATATTACCACTTCCGTCACTTTACATTTTGGAAATTTGTAGTTATGTATATAATAATAAGGGATTGTTCAAAAAAGCCTATCAATTGAACTCTCGAAACAGAGATCCATGCAGACTTGCATTTCAGGATACTCCTAAATCAGCCAAGTATGCGAAAAGTTTCCTAGTCATGTGTGTACGCATTTATAACAAAATTCCCAAAGAAATAAAATTGTTATTTAATATAAACTCATTTAAAAACAGATTACAGAATTGGTTGAAAGAACACATGTTTTATGACATTAAAGATTTTCTCAACAATAAACTATGAATTTCTGGACTTTTGTTATTGCGGATAATGCTGAGAGAAAATTACTGTCATTGTATTATTATTATTGTATTGACTTTGCATCTGTGACATTGAACTTTAAAATTGACTAATAATTATTATTTTGCATGCAATTGATACATATCCTGTATAGCTAAACATGTGGACTTTAGATTAATATCTGACTGTAACAACTTTATACCATGTTTAAGGCAAATAAAGACTTATCTTATCTTATCTTATCTAATAAATAAAATGATATCTAAATTCAAATCAAAATTTATGTTTTTATTGTTCTAGTTTACTTCAAATGTGTATTGTTTATTGATAGAGCAATTTCCGTCTAAGCTATTAAAAAACAAAAAACAAAAGTATGCCATGGGCTTCTACTCCGTCAACCTATTGTACCCTATTTTCTTCAAGACGGTAAACAAAATCATCCAGTATAATTTTCTTAAAATTGTTCCACGAGAACTTCCATGGTTCGAACCATAGCTATATTATATATCGAGGGTTCACGGGCTATTTGTATTAAGCGACATGTTTGGAACTTTACAGGAGAGCATTTCTAAGTTTCATTTTTCGGAAAAAAGAACATTGTAAAAAAGTATCAATATTTTTTACGAAAAAGTGGCCTATCGACGGTTAATAATCAATAGGGTCTATCTCCGTTTTTTACGTTTTTCACATTTTAATGCAGGTAGATAATATGATAATAACTCGATATCGGCCAGGATGTCGCTTAACACAAATAGCCCGTGAACCCTCGATATGTATACTAGCGTCCAAACTCATGACATTTCTAACCCCCCCAAATCCATCCCCAATGGGCTATCTATAGCCAACAATTTATTACTGTATAGCCGAAACATCAATCAAGTTCTACCTGCTGCTTCCATTTTTCACTGTATAGAGGAATAAATTTACATAGACTAACACCGGCTGTTATTTTATGTAAAGTCTTGCTCTTTTAACGCAAACAGTTTTTATTATAAATACGAGTATAAATATAAATACCTACGAAAAATAAAACATATTTGTACATAACCAAAGTAAGGCAAACTACCAGACTACGGCAAAGCCAAAGGAGGGTTATGGTTTTGATAGGCTATGTGTGACTGTATGTTTGTTCAACTATTCCCTCATACCTCCTAAACTACTAGTCGTATTTTAATAAATGAGGTATCGTTGGACGCGTCATGTTGTTCTGCGAGTTATTATGTCGTAACATACAATCCAACATGGCGGCTTATAGCGGATATTAGTAGAAACAAGACATCGATGGAGATGTCGATTTTTTTCGGTTTTCGTATAGCCGGAGTCACACGTAAGGACCTGACTTGGTTCTTGGTTGGTACTTTGTTTCAAGGTTTGGTGACTTTGGATTGAATGACGTGTGACTCCGGCTATACAAAAACAGAAAAATTCGACATTGATATACGAGTATTGTTTATACCTTTTTATGTTGGTATTTTTGTCGTAGATGCGTTTCAGTTTTTAACTTTATTTTTTACAAACAAGAATGTCGAAATTGTCAGTGGTTCCTGGCGAAAGAAATTCACGGTAGGCATTACCAGGGTTAAGGTGGCAAAGGAATGAAATTTTAAAAAGGCAGTAGATGCTTTTAGAATACTAGAATGTTTCTCGTTATTAATGACATTTTTTTAGCTTATTTACTTTGCATGTTATAATATTTGTATATCATAAGACAAAACATAGCGTACTATTTTATATGTAGGTATGACATAGTGTATACCAGTTTCACAAATAAACTTTAATATGTTTTATGATTTATACATGCCATTATCTTTAGAGCGATTATTTCTTAGTTATAAAACCCATCTTCATGGAAATTACAGCCTCGATTCTGCTCCATTTTGGCCAGCAACTACACGGAATACATAAGCCACGCGAACACAGGAGGCTCCGTCCTGCAAAAAGCGATGATGATGATATGTTTTATGATTTATACATGCCATTATCTTTAGAGCGATTATTTCTTAGTTATAAAACCCATCTTCATGGAAATTACAGCCTCGATTCTGCTCCATTTCGGCCAGCAACTACACGGAATACATAAGCCACGCGAACACAGGAGGCTCCGTCCTGCAAAAAGCGAAACTTTCCCGAATCGCCGGAAAAAAGATTATATTTCGAGAACTGAACTCGAAACTGCCACTGACGGTGAAATGTGAACGCAGAACTTTCTCTACGCTTTTATTTTTCACAAAAGTCCAATGCAAAAAGTGTACTGTTTTGTGAACATTTTATTTTCAACTGCGAAAATTTGTTCCACACAAATCTAAGTTGTTGTGTGTTGTTACTTACACAATGGGTCGTCCGATTTGTTTCTTTGTATGGTATATTATTATGTGGAAAAAATATGTGGTTGGTATTCGATTGGGCAGTAAAATAGGGGTGCATTTAGTAGGATTCTTAACATCGCATTCACACAATTATGAGCTGTTATTCAGTTCTTTGACAGAGTATAGTCAGAAGCCAGAAAGTTTGACAACCTGTCTTAACCAGGAGTACCCAGTAAGAGTTACCCAGTAACAGAATCGCGGAGGTCAGAACGGCTAACATCTTCAAAGTTCAGGCTCACCATCACCGAGCTCAATCCGACAAAATCGTTGACATCCGAGGGCGGAGCTCCAAGCCACCACCTTCCGGAATAGTCAGGCACTATTGGGCTCCGCGCCAGTTACCTATTTTACCCGCGTGGCCGCGTCGAGCCCCCTACGGGTCAGGCGAGATCAACCACCGACCGTCACCAACCCTGGTGTCTGCAGCGTGGCACACCCGCTGTGGTCATCGTCACAACAACTGAGCTGAAGGAATCTTTGTGGCCATAAACCAAATTCTCTTTGTCTTTTATTTTCAAATATCTACTCGTCAAAACCAAATAAGGGCCAAAAGGCAATGACGTTGCTGGTCTTCGTGCAATCGATTCCGGATAGTTCGGTCTCTGACTGGAGTACCTACCCGTTGTCAGCCGCAGACGATTTTGTTACTTGCGAGCCGTCACTGTGCGTTCTCGGACGGTTGTACTGATCCTCGTAAACAGTATTGTAATTCGAACTCTACCCGAACCTAGTCTTCTAGCAACACTGCCGAGCTCTTGGAAGCGATTCCAAGCATTTTGTATAGATCTTCGAGAAAAATCCAGTTGCAAACTCACAGACCGCTGCGAATTTCCTTTTTGGATCATTGTAACGGCTCGGGTTGCAATAATTGCGTCTATATGTCTTCGTATTTGTGGCATATTAACGCAAGATGTAGTTTTAACAAGATAACTAAACAAATTTATGATAATTTTCAGAATACCAAGCCGCTAATCAAAACAAAACTTAAAGAAAAATCGAAATACGATTACAAGAAAATTTAAAATTATTAGTTTTTTTTTAAATTATGGCCAGCATTTGATCTCAAGCACAACATCAAAGAGGTTAGATATCGAAGAGTTCGTAACATCAATATTTTGCTACTTAGTAATTAGTTAATATTCTTTAAATGACACTTAAATGTAAAAATAAAGTGGCCTAATTTTGTTTTGAGTAATATATTTATGTTGACAAGTTTTACGTGGACGTATTTCATTTCTATCCTTCACGTAAACCCATTGGAGATCGGCCACATGTTGGAAGTCAACAAAAACGCTGTTTGGCTTGCCACTTAAATGCCCCTTAAATTACGTATTCTGTCATTTAATTCGAAAACATACCAACTGACATAAATATAGCAACTAAAAACAATTTGTCACCCATATTTACAATCTAATTTACTCCTGGACGCTGACGAAGGATTTTATTGAAACAAACAACGCCGGCTAAAAATATAATTGGATATAAATTTATTGTTTCTGACAATATTTCAGTTGTATGCGACAATACAGGACCGTATTGGGTAGTGGATAATAATAATTAATAAAATACCTCAGGGACTGGAACGGAGGAGAGGAGGAGGATACAAAGATCACATAACACATAAAATTACCGATAAAATTATTTTTTTATGTTTACTAAAAAAAAAAATCATGATTGTATGTTGGTTATTACTTAGTTACCTAAAGTAATGAAACCATAAATATTTCTGATGCAGTTAGTGGTTGATTGTTGGTGGTTATTTTTTTTTTAGTTTATTTCTAAGATTGTGTTTAGTTTTTGATGTTTCTGTGCGAGTCCCAATAAATACTTTATCTTTCTTTCTTTTCTTCCACATCAGTCCGATGTCAGAGTCACCAGGCTATTGGTGTTAACGATTGGTGCCCAAAAAAAACTGTCAAAAGTTGTCTTATCTACCGTAAAGCGCACCTCGTCCTCAGTTCACCCCTGTCACCATTTTATAGCACAGCTCGTCGTCCGCAGTGCCCGCGCTGTGTTTATTTGTCATCCGTTTGGAAATTCGCGAACGCATCCATTCGTGGCGGGCAGCTGTCAGTCGCCGCGAGTGCCAAAATGGCTACCAATCAGTTAAATTGAAGACAGAATTCAAAATGCGCGATGTTTGATGCTTGCCTGGTGGTCTGATTGTGAAATGTAAACTCTTTTGTGGAACATATGGGTCTTTTGGTTTTAAGAACCAAGCATACCTCTGGTTTTAGGAAAATTAAATTCGTTGTGCTTTACCAGTACTATACCTACTTATTTACCATTTTTGTAACAGGAAACTTATATTGAGGATGATTATTAGCCCCTAAAGAACTTAACTATTATCTACACTCAAACAGTAGGTAGATATGACAGTTGTACTCGTAGGTAACCTGGAGTAGGTTACCTAGGCTACAACTGTCTCTTTAATAATATCAGTCCATGTACTCTTCCTCTCTTCTCATCTTTATTTTCTAGTCATCTAGCCTCCTTCCACTTGGTCCGTAATAGCCATAGTGCCGTGTCTGTTTCTTGATTAATTGTTATTAATCCGTTCTTAGTAGGTTTACTAGGCCTTAGTAATGCCATGGTGAAAAGATTAAAAATTGGCGATGTTGGTAGGGTTGTGTTGACTGTCCGATGACAATATCGTCACTCGTGCACTCTTTTAAAATCAATAACATAAAAAGCTTATTTACCCACCACAATTCGTTATATTTTGCATTCGCGACAAATGTGTCATTCTCGTAAACTGAACCGTAACTGTCGGTCGCAGCTGTCAGACGCCCCTCGCGCCAAAATGGCTGCCCGTCACTGTTCTCAAATTGATATTGGATTATATCCATGAGTGCCAATGCTGCATCATTTCCGCATTTATTATTGCTGTAGAATTTCAAATAAATTCAGCATTTGTGTTTTTGTTCTTTTCCAATTTTTTTTTTCTGGTTTGGTATCCGTGGTGAGTAGCTTACTCTTGTCAATAAGTACACGACACACCTGATCACCCGACACACATACCTAATTATATTTTTACTTTTAAACAAGCTAGGTACCGCAACATACCCATTTTATTCCCGAAGAAAGACGAGTTCGCATCAATAAGGCGAAGGCGAAACTTCTATCATTTTAAAACCAATTTCAAATCTGGAAGCCTGTTGAAACTCCAGAACGGCGTCTGCGGTCATCCGGATTTGTTTGTGATTAATGAACTCGTTCCCAAAATAGATGGCGCCACCAGTGTTAGAAGCGTTGAATGGAAAATACATGTCGGCCGCACTGGGATACGGCTTTCCGATATTATTTTTTCAAAAAAAGTAAATTGAATTCCAGTTTACATGACTATCGCAACACAAAGTTACATTGACGTTGTTTTTGAAACCGTTCTAAAATGTTGTATTTTTTCGCGGAAACCGTTTTTGTTTGGTTTCGTGCAGCTCCGAAAGGGTGAAAAATAGTACCTAGTCTATTTGACCTAGACCTAGATAGTAGTAGCATAGAGAGAGACTACTTAGGTCTGTTACTTAAGCCTACATAACATATTGCAGTCGTTTTAAACCAATCGTGTAAGTATTTCAAGATGACTAGTGGCCGATCCGTTACTGTCAGCTAGCAAACAGTTTTGCTTAAACCATTCAGTTGAAATTAGTGGAGCCTTTTTCAATGTTAGCTTTCGATTTTACCTTATTTTGGCTTTCATTATTTCGCCTTCATCTCATCAAAGTTGAAACGTAATGTGACACTTGAAAACTCAATCTGGCTGTATTTTTACACCTACTGTAAGCCTACACAAAAATCAAATTTTCGCTATAGTTTCTCATACGCTACAACAACTCTACCATTCAACCCCCAAGCGTAACATGTTTAAACGTACACCATACACCACCCTATTTCACGTGCGACGCTTTTGACAATCCCATTTACGACAGCATTTACAGGTTAGAGCCAGCGATATTTCAAACTAAGCGGTGCTTTTCTTATCCTGAATCTGGGCCCGAAGTGGCGGGAAATTGGTCACATTATTCCGAATCAGGTAAAATGACGACCAGCCGGTCGCTGAATGAGGTGGAAATTGCTGAAAAATTTCGAAAGTGTGCGATCTGGGGGTAAAGTATTTTGCGCTTTGTGTCTTTTTTTTAAGTTTTATTGAACGATAAGGAGGAAGGATTAAGAAGGGCGAAAGGTCAAATATGGAGATACTATAATTTCCGCATATGAGAGGATTAGAGTCTTGCATTTATTAAAACTTTTAATAAGGCACAAGACAAACGCACATTTTAATTCAAGTAGCTTCTGAAGCTCAAGACAATATCATCTGTCCCTTCATTAACTGTAACTAAACTACTCGCGAAGTTGATCGAAGTTAAGTGAATACGAGAGCGTAGAAGGGCACTTCAGTTCGCTTCGCATCTTCGACCAGTAAGTACTTCGACGAAGCAACTTCGCGATGCTTTAGGATGTCGCCAGATTTTAATTGACGCAGTGAGCGGAGAAACGGAAAACGGGAAGGTGTTTGCCCAGTTGTGGGCCATAACAAAGGGTCACAAAAAACAGCCTCTTTTGATAAAGAGAAAAGATGTCTTTCTATGTTTGTTTGTAATTGAAAAACTCAAAAAATACTGTTATAACCGATTTAAAAAAATCTTTCAGAGAAAGCTACTTTATCAGCGAGTAACATGGGCTGTCTTATATCGAATTCGACGCGAATGAAGGCGTGTGCAGAAGCTAGTAAGTTATAAGAAAATATCTAAAGCTTAGATACACTACCAAACGATCTCCAAGAACAGACAAAACACTTATTGATACCAGAAAAAAATATCGTTCAATATAAAAAGAGAGAAATCATTTCTGAACACAATACAGGTGATCAATGAGCAGGAAAGAAGGCGAAGACTCAATTGGAAAAGTAATACCATACCATAGATAAACGTGAATGAAGACGTCACGAAATTCCACGGAAATGAAAAACTTAGGTGAACATTTTTGGACACCTTTCGCGTACATCATAATCATGAAAAAAAAAATAGTTTAAATTTTTACAAATTGTAACATCACGTCTATACTCCTCGAACGGTTAGGCAGAGGTATAGTACACCCGCATTTCCATTGTAAAAGGGGGCGAGCCTATATTGCTATCAAAGGGGCACAAATTCGGAGCTGCTACTGAAAAATTCCTATTACTTAATATTTTTAGTAGATTATATTGAATTCCATCCATTCCAATAATAACAGCCGCACGGATCGATCCATCAGGTTAAGCTACGCTTGCGAGGGTTGGTCTGTGGATGGGTGACCATCTTTTCATACCGTGACTCCTCCGTGCCTCGGAAAGCACGTTAAGCCGTTGGTCCCGGCTGTCATTCGAGGATCATGGACAGTCGTTACGGGTCGTCAGAAGCCCGAAAGTCTGATAACCAGTCTTACCAAGGGGTATCGTATTACCCCGTAACTGGGTTATGGAGGTCAGATAGGCAGTCGCTCCATGTGAAATACTGGTATTCAGCTGCATCTGGTTAGACTGGAAACCGACCCCAACATAGTTGGGAAAAGGCTAGGCAGATTGATATTGAATTCCATTGGTTTGTATAATGGGGTTGTTTCCCGGACTTTTTTACATGTCAAAAGTCTTCGATAAAAACGTGTGTATTGTATGGACGATTTTTAAGTACTTGCGTGTTTTTTTTTTCGTCTATTTGTGTTGCTTCACAATGTAGTTGAAAAAAGAGGAGTATGAAAATAAGGAAGGAAAGCCAAGGTTGTCGTACCTAAGGTATATTATACTCATCATTTTATCGACTTTTAGCCGTATTCTGGACAATATTATGGTTTTATAAGTTATAAAATAAACTTAACTCATTTTTTTTTATCTTTTTAATGATATGATAAACAAGACATAAAGTTACTTGTTACAAAATGTATGGTTATATGAAAAGAAACCATTTTTGTCTTCACAGGTTGGAAGCTTTTTTACTATTATTAATAAAAAGTTATCATTAATAGGAATCGTACCAATCTCTCGTCTTAGAAGAGGTCTCGTAGTCTGTTTCTTTGAAAAGTTTCCCATATAGCCTCGAAAAATCACTAGATTTAAAGTTTATTAATTTCAGTGCCTTTTCCCACTTTGTCTTCATGTGAAAATTACTTGTGAATTTGTCAACGCCTATTTGTTTGCATCGAAAGGGAAACGACCCATCATATTGATATAAGACATAAAAAAAGAAATATTGTATAATTTCTTTGGAGTTTGACAGTTCGTTAGTAACAAACACTTAGCTCCATCTACGCGGAACTAATTTGACAGTTTTCTTCTCCATTGGACACCTACCTCAAGTTGTTTTGTAAACCAACGTAAAAATATTTATATATATATAATAACTTTTTACAGAGTAGTCCGATTTGAGCAATTCTTGTTTTATTCGGGAGCGTAAACGACGGTCCCATGTCAAATTTATTAACTTTGCTTGAGTAGTTTATGAGTTAGCTTCAATAATACGTATTTTTCCCACTTACCCTATGGGATGCTGTTCAATGATGTTTTAATAACTTCATGACACTGTAATTTACATAGCAGGTAGTGTATTCGAATATGCTTGGAATAGGTATCACAACTAAAAAGTGAAATATAAAAACTTAAAAAGAACCAACGTACTTCCAAAAAAGAAAACAATACAAAGTGAAAAATAAATTTAATTGCGGAAGTCGGTGGCAAAAAATGAAAATACAAAACCAAAGACACCATCATTCGAAATTAAAGTTATTTTCCACTTTGTGGAGTTTTTTTTTTTTTTGTATATAATAGTTTTTTATACATTTACATTTTTATTTTTTTTACATTTGTTTGGTAGATATTGATAACCTTAAGCTGCAGCTAGGATCGGTTTTTCATTCATGAGTGAACTTTTTAACGGTTCTTAGTGCATCATATAGGTACGTCTATTGTAAATATAGCCAAAATCAAAATCAAAAGTCATTTATTCAAACTAGGCTGAGAAGCAGAACTTTTCGAACGTCAAACTTACATAAGACAGTCCGCTAATCCACACTTCACCACTTCCTAGTGCTTTAGCTGGAAAGAAGAAGTGGCGCAACAAACTCCCCAGCAGCACAGCTGTCTGTTCAGTTAAAAATTTTGATTCTCTAAAACAGTGCACAAAATAATTTAGGCACATTGGGCAACACAAAACATTAAATTAAATTATTTGCCATAAGTCAGCTAGCACTCGCCAATATACCAAAAAAAAAAATCTATACTCAATAAGAGCCTCCATGCATAAAGGGCGTGACCATCTTTACATACCGAGACTCTTCCGTGAAAGCACGTTAAGCTTTTGGTCCCGGCTGTCATTCGTGGATCTTTGACAGTCGTTACGGGTTGTCAGCCCGAAAGTCTGACAACCAGTCTTACCAAAGGGTATCGTATTACCCAGTAACTGGGTTGTGGAGGTCAGATAGGCAGTCGCTCCATGTAAAATACTGGTATTCAGCTGCATCCGGTTAGACTGGAAGCCGACCCCAACATAGTTGGGAAAAGGCTAGGATATATATTATATTATGTATGTAATCTGTATTATAAACATAACGGTGACAAAATGTATATTTTTTATTTAATTTTTTTTTTTTTGGTTTTTAATTTTATTTTCCCTTTTTTAAAAGACATGACACGACGACTTCTAGCAAGAAAACCTAACGTTGTTGGTCTTAAAGCCACGTAGCAGGCATTTTCTTCTTCATCCTTTATTACAATTCTGCAACAATTTCCTTCACCATTTTTAAAACATTTTCAAAATAGGGTTATTATCAAGACGCTACCGTTTAAATGCAATTATTCTTATAAAAGACGAGGAAAGCTGGGAAAAGAAAAGCAATTTTTAATGCAATATGATTTTCTTATTTTTAGATTGTTGAAATTAATCATAGAACGCTTTGCAGCTAATACAGCTAAGTAGTTAGTACCTACCTATAAATACATATAAAGTACCTACTTAGCACAAAACAAAGTTGCTTTTCGTGTTTGTCTGTTTGTTAGCTTCGTACTTCTATCCAAACAAAAGAATTTATTTTTAATCGGTTTTTTGCCATAATTTAAAGAATTTATTCCGGAGGGTTTATGTATCTACACATATGTGTATAGGTATTATTTAACTTTTAATTAATATTTAAATTACTGTATCGGGACAACCTTCTGGAATCTGCTGTTGGCTTTCAACAAGGTGACCCCCTCGGGCCAGTGATTTTTAGGGTTCCGTACCTCAAAAGGAAAAAACGGAATCCAAATAGGATCACTCGTGTGTCTGTCTGTCTGTCTGTCTGTCACAGCCAATTTGCTCCGAATCTAATGGACCGATTATGTTGTTTGGTACATGTATGAATTTCTGTGACCCAAACGCGGACGTGTAACCTAAATAAATGAATTTTGAATATAGAGGTCAATTTTGGGGGTCAAATAAGAAAATTAAAAAAATAATTGCACTCTGTACCGTGTGATATATCAAATGAAAGGGCTTACTGTGAAGATTTCATATATATTTTTTCTATAATTTTAAAATAAATCGTTTTAAATTTTTTTAAGAAAATATACGAAAATTGACCATTCCCTCTTATCTCCCAAACTACTGAGCCTAAAATTTTGAAAAAAAAAATACAGAAAATAGTTCTTAACCTATAAATTACAGGAAAACCTTTAAGAAGTCTGTGGTCTTAAAATAACATAGTAAATCTCTCAATATTGTGCGTACAAACTTACATTTGCAGTTGGAATGTATGGGAGAACATGTTTTTTAACTACAATGTTAAGTTTGTTCTTGGGATAAATTCATCTCAACTACGGAACCCTTCATTGTGCGTGGTCCGACACGCACTTGACCAGTTGTTTTTTTTTTAGTTTAGCCATTCACCCAATTATTCGGTAGCTAAATTCGAAATTTGACGTTGAATATCTTCATGATGGAATCTTGGGGGGCGATGTAGAAACTATTTTAAATGACCTACAATATTTTTTTTTTACATCAACGTCATTCCTTTGGGCTTCCGACATGTGAACTTTACTTAGCGGACAGGACTGACAGACAAACTTCCCAAAAACGCAATAGCTCCAGAAATCAAAATTATTGGAAAAAGTTCTCTTCGTCTCCTTGGATCTCCAACCTTCGAGAATGCTTTTCCCATTTTTATTGAAGAAAAAATACAAATTTTCAATGACGTTTCGGAAAGAATGTTCCAAATTAACATGCATCAACTTAATTCGTTACTATTGTTTCGGCGCTAAATTAACTTATTTTCTTCGCGCTTCCCATTTATGGAAAAACACTCACCTTTTAGATAAAATGGACCAAATTATCCAGCACACATTAACTTCGGTTTTAAATGTGGCCGACCGAGCTTGGGCACAAGCTACTCTTCACTCGTATGGGAGGCCTCGGAGTCCGCAAAATTTCTATCATTAGTTCCACGGCACTGAGAAATTAATCAGGGAAATACAATACTGCACACTGATTAATTTTGATGTGCCGTGCTTCACTGAGACTATACACGCCTGGAGACTCCCTTGCCGGAACTCAGATCTACCCGAAAGGAAGGAAGCTGGATTACATTCCCAGAGACGGTGGGATGAGCCGCTTTGCCCACGGCCTGTCTTGCAGCCGAAATGCCAATCTGACGAGCTCTTGTCACCGTCGGCGGAACTCAACGGCTAGGCACAAGACGACGACAAAAGACCGGATGGCATGTCGTTATTTCTATGGAAAGTGGGTAGGCCTTTAGTGTGGGACGCAACGATACTCATGCGCCATCCCATCTTCCTGGCTCGGCGTGCTGTTCTGACGCTGCTGCTGCGGCTGCAGAAACCTCAAGCGGCGTAAATATTTATAATAACCTTATTGGTAATTATTATGATGCTGTTTGGGGTTGAAACCCTCGGGCCGTGGAGTCCGAGTGCTCATGGTCTCTTTAAGGAAATATCGAAACGGCTGGTTGACACTTTCCATGACCCAAGGGCTGGCTTTTACCTTGGCCAGAGGCTAAGCATTGCCATACAACGAGACAATGCCGCCAGTCTCTTGGGTACATTACCAGTCGACAACGATGCGTATGAATTTTTCGACGCCATTTTAGTTTGTGAATAGTTTTAGTTAAGTCAGGATATAATTTTGTTATTTTTTATTAATTAAATACCTACATAATTTAACTTAAGTAGATATAGCACAGAAATCTCAATGTTCTGATTTGTCGGCACATCAGTAGATTACACCCGTGTATAGAAGGGGCGCGTCACTAGTTAATAACAGTTTCATTTTTAGGGTCCCGTACCAAAATGGTAAAAATGAACCCTTATGGTGCGAATCAGTCTGTCTGTCACAGCTAGATATCTCAAGAACTACCAATGCTATCAACTTGAATTTTGGAATAATTTCAGATGACGGTTGCCCAACTATTTTGCAAATAAGAAAGACATAAAAATGTATATATTTTTTTGGCAACAGGGACTGAAAGGGTTCTTATAAAATCGAAGTGGGGCTCCTAGGGCATGTAGGGTATCATATGAAAGAGCGCTGTTTGCACATTCTCAAACCTTTTTTTTTAGACCGCACAGTTTTCGACTTTTGATGAAAAATGTAAATAAAAATATAGTCCCCCCCCCCCAATCCTTATCTCTGAAGTTTGCTTAAAGAAAAATCTGAAATTATTCTGTGTGATAGAAGTTTATGTAAAGATTACAGGAAAAATAAAAAACTTTTAAATAGCACACTTTTTTATATATGACTAGCAGCGCCCCGCGGTTTCACCCGCGTAAGTCTCGAACCCGTAAAAATATCGAAATAAAAAGTATCCTATGTGTTAATCCAGGTTATAAACTATCTGTGTACCAAATTTCATGAATATCTGTTCAGTAGTTACTGTGTGAAAGAGTAACAAACATCCATCCATCCTCACAAACTTTCGCATTTATAATATTAGTGGGATAGTAGGATAGGATCTAGGAATTAGGATAGTAGGAAGTAGGAAGGTACGGAACCCTCGGGGCGCGAGTCCAACACGCTCTTGACCGGTTTTATTTAACTAGTCCCTTTCACAACAAAAAAAAAAATCACATAAGATATCCAAAAACCCACTCGTCTCTTAAACTAAAACCCTATCCTCCGAAGAGCCGAACTCGAGCGATAAGAGTCACATCCTCTTGTCAAAGAAGCCTCACGTCACATAGGCACCCCGTTATCAATGTGCGCCGTTCTCATATCGAAAGTGTAAATTATGATTGATGGGGCAGATTACCATGCCCTGTGACATTCAGGGGTGTCACTGAGGAGTTGAACTATATTATCCTTTCGTATTTTGGAGCAATGGTTTTAAAATATAGAAGTAAGTTCATACGTTGTTGGTAAATAATAGCCGGGGGTATCGTGTTCCTCAGTTACTGGGTTGTGGGAATCAGATAGGCAGTCGCTGCATGTAAAATTGGTGTGCGTTCAGATGCATCCGGTTAGACTGAAAGACGACCCCAACATAGTTGAGAAAAGGCTAGGTAGTTGATGATGAGCCGTGTTGATCAATCGGTATATATCTGGCGACCCAGTTTGGTCCATGGATAGGTGAGCATTTACACAACAAAAGCGTCGTGTCTCCGCGGCGAGAGCGCGTGAAAAGGGTACATGTTCAGCAGTGGACATTTTTAATGTAATCTTTAACTCAATCTTTCAATTTCATTACTCATTTCGCAGAGATCAGAATAGGTAGAGTAGGTATAAATACCTAAACTTTGAAGAAAGAAGTAACAAGAGTGGATGTAACCTTCTAGAAAATTCGGAATTATAAGCATGACGATTACTTAAATCTCGGAATTAGATTGGTTTTGTTTTGAGCCTAAATTATTTTATTTGTAACTATAAAATCGTTTTTCACGGTAGTGAAAATGTAGCTTGTTGCCCTTGAAAACCCGTTGAAAGTTTTGTATCTATTGACCCCTGGGGCTCTATTTACCCCGACCCCGGTCCCGTTTACCCGGTAGGTGTCCCGGTGGGTCCCGTGTTACCCGGTAGGTACCTACCTTCCGATAATAGGAAACTCGTAAATAATTAGGTATGTACAAACTATTGCACGCGAGGAGCGACGTTGGCGTGTCGTGCGTCGTGCTTCCGATGCAATTTCAATTGTGACTGTCCACGAGAAAAGGTACCTTATGGTCGTTGGCACTTACGACATTGTGCTTATTACAAGCTAAGTAAACTGTACGATTTGTATTTCTGAACGGCTTACGCGCCAATGACCATAAGGTACTTTTTCTTGCGGAGTGTCACAATTTATCCATTTCAAGCCGCCGTAAATGGTATACGACGGTGATTGTAGAAAAAAACTGTTTTCAATCGCGTAGTTGAAAACGTCAAACGGCTTCGCATCTATAATCCCCAGGCTTATTATGTATCTTGCAGAAGCCTAGCGAGCTGCGAGAGCAACATTTGGGCAATAATTGCTTTTCAATCGCAAATTGGTATTATGTATCAACAATACGTCATACTGATTTGCGATTGACAAGCGATTGAAAAGCAATTTTGCTATCACTAGGCTTCTGCAAGATATGTAACAAGCCTGCGGAACTCAATTTAAAGGCTGACTCAAAGAGCAATGGCGAAATCTTATATGAAATAAATTTTAACGTCTAAAACTGACACTTGTACGAAAGAAATTCAATTAATTATCTACGTTTTTAAAACTATCATATTATTATCTAATTAAGACCGAGTAAAAAATTAAGTTTAATGAAAAGTTATTTGACTATTTCGTTCTAAAAGATTATGAAATTGTTGGTTGGATTGGTTTAGTATTGCCATTTTGAATTTATTTTCCTAAATATTAGGTACAGCATAATAAATTATCGTGGTGTTGTCATCATTTTTAGTTTGTTATTATATTTACTTACATGGGGCAAATGAATAAATAATACATTTATTTTTTTTGTATTTCTAAGATTATTCTGAGTTCTTCTTTAGATAAAAGTATTGCAGTAGAGTAGAAAAACTATCAAATGTTATGGCAGTTCTGACCTAAAAAGACTAGTATTCAAAGACTTTAAAAATATTGTTTGGTTGTTGACATTGGCAGCCGTTGACAGTTTACAACTCATGACCAGAAGCTTGTGCGCTGTCCAGTCTATCCTATGTTGTTTAAAAGGTCAACACTGAATATCTATTAATCGGCGTATTCTTTAATAAAAAATCTTGCACAAATTAGCTTAGAAAATGCCGCTGAATTAAATAAGATATTTTTAATGTCAAGACGTAGTAATTTCAAATAAAACAATGTATGGAAAGCTGCCATTGTTCTTTTAGGCGGGCCGCACCGCATTGTAAAAAATTCTCTTATAAAACACGTCCCGGAATTTACGCACACCACCAAACACTCCAATTAGAATATTTTATTATAATCATAATACATATATACTGAATTATTACTATTATGTATAAAATATTGCCTAATTATTAAATTGGTTAAACTGATTGTGGGAGAAAATTGTGGTCACAATCTACGCACGCAGTCGCACACGTATAAAGGGCGTCACACACTCCGAAAATAATATATAATACAGCGCTTACTATAAAAATATATTCTCTTAACCGACCACACACACCGAAGATACTATAATACATATATCGCGAGAGATATTCGTCCCTTATACAGGCTGTTAAATTTTTACAATGGAGCGCATACACTTAATATTGCTAGACCTACTTGACAGCTCATCTGGCGAAGATTGGGACAGTGGATTCAATATTGGATACAATAAAGGTTACCAAAAAATCGTTGTTTATTTCTTACGCGAATATTAGAACATCCTGTTGTTTATCTTAGGTATTGTACATTTCATCTTTCTCAAATCGGCCAGTTACTCTAATATGAAATATATATGTATTATCTTCAGTGTGTGTGGTATACCATTGAAATGTACGGGAGCGATTTGTCGAAAATAATATATATTTTATATTATCTTCTGTGTGTGTGTGACACCCTTTAGGGTCTAGCGTGGCACTTCGTCCATTTTGGTTGGTTTTGCATGTAAATACAGCGGAAGTGCGACTGTAATTTACGTAGTTTTAATTATTTTTGGGATAATAAATTACCAATATTAAAAATTACAGAAATCGATCCAGTAAATGATTCTGAACAAACTACTTTTATAATGTGCATTTTTTACACAGAACAGCTTTCATCTGTTCTGTGATTTTTTACGGACAGTCCTCTGTGCAGAGCGTGCATGGAGGCTGAGGAAACCGTTGCGCATGTGCTGTTTGAATGCACAGGCGTCACCCAGATTAAAACAGGAACCCTCGGGTCACCCAGATCTTTTTCAGATGTTCTCAACAGACCAGGAGACGTACAACTTCTGGAGGGAGCTGTTATGGCTCACGCACAATGGTCCACTTGACTAGGTACGGACTAAGTGCGGAAACCAAACACCCCATAACATAACATGACATGACATGACATAGCATAACATAACATGACATAACATAACAACATAACATAACATATAACATAACAATGTGCATTACTTCAGTTACACACATACATTTTAACACTGTAGCACATTTTGTCTCACTACCAACAGGCAAACCACACCACGCTTTTTAGGGTTCCTTACCTCAAAAGGAAATAACGGAACCCTTATAGGATCACTCGTGTGTCTGTCTGTCTGGCCGTCTGTCACAGCCAATTTGCTTCGAATCTAACTTCGAACCGACTGTGACCCAAACACGCAAATAAATGAGTTTTGAATATACGGATCGCTTTTGGGAGACAAATAAGAAAATGAAAAAAAAAGTTTTGCAAACTGTACCGTGTGACATATACACAACTTATATATATTTTTTATAATTTTAAAATAAATCGTTTTGTTAGTAAATAACTTTTATTTAAGAAAATAGACAAAAATTGACCAGGCTGTGAGACTACTAAGCCTCATTTTTTTTTTATTCAGAAAATAATTAAATACCTATAGATTACAGGAAAACCTGTAAGAAGTCTAAGGTCTTAAAATATCATGGTAAATCTCTCAATACTGTGCGTACCATCTTACATTTGCAGTTGGAATGTATGGAAGAACATGTTTTTCAACTACAATATTAAGTTTGTTCTTGGGATAAAAATTCATCCCAGCTACGGAACCCTTCATTGTGCACTGTCCGACATGCACATGGCCGGTTTTGCGGTTATAATGTGCGCTTATATAGAAAGTGCATAGGTACAGATGCCAGCACACCAAGCTACTACAAACTGTCAAATTTCTTTAATAGATTTTCAACTTTATCGCTAAAGCATTAGGTTCAATGTTGATTGGGAAAATTTGACAGTTTCGGGTAGCTTGATGTACTGGCGTCTGTACAATATTTGCCAGCCAGTCATAATAAAAATGTAGTTATTTTAAATTATTTTCACCAAGAAAAATGGGCTAACCCTGTACATCCGTTATGACACGGACGGCACACTACATATAGTGTGGAGATAACCCACTTGTGTCGCGAGTAGATCATAAAGATTAGCCTTACCCTTCGATGTACTACTAGAGGTGCGACACCGTTTTTATAGATCTTTGTGAAAAATATTACAGCAGTTTTACATAGACGTTATTTACGTAGGTATGTAAGGTAAGAGGAGCTTGTGGCTAACTAATAACAGCCGCACGGGTCGATCCATCAGGTTAAGCTACGCTTGCCGGGGTTGGTTCGTAGATGGGTGACCATCTTTACATACCGAGACTCCTCCGTGCCTCGGAAAGCACGTTAAGCCGTTGGTCCCGGCTGTCATTTCGTGGATCTTTGACATTCGTTACGGGTCGTCAGAAGCCCGAAAATCTGACAGTCTTACCAAGGGGTATCGTATTACCCAATAACTGGGTTGTGGAGGTCAGATAGGCAGTCGCTCCATGTAAAATACTGGTATTCAGCTGCATCCGGTTAGACTGGAAGCCGACCCCAACATAGTTGGGAAAAGGCTAGGCAGATTGATTGATGTAAGGTAAGAAATGCCTAGTTTTTAGGAAAAGTGACGAAGATACTTTTGATACCTGGATTCGGTTAAGTACCATATTTAATTTCTCTATGAAACAGATACTTGTCCACCATTGGAAAACTTTTAAGTGTTATGAGATCACAGAATTGCGACTTTCCAAAACAACCAAATCGAACGGAAAAAAGCCATAACAAAAAACAAAGTTGTGAAACAAGTTGAATAGGCCATTTTTAATACACAGTAACATATGGGGAATGTCAATTTTGCACTAGCAACACTTCGCCAGGCGCATAAATCTTTATAATTTTTTTTAAGAGTGTTACCAATATTTCAGGACACTGCTCGATTGTCAGACACAAAGGTCATTTAGTTACAACTAGCGAATGCAAAGTCGTTCTCGATCTCATTCACGCCAGATCTCGTTCTCGCGCGATCTCATCCAACAGATTAATCTCGGCCGAAAATCAAACGAAATCTCGCAAGATTAACGAGATTGCACAGGAGCAAGAATACAAGTGCTTTCCGAAGCGGAGGATGTGTTTTTCTTACATTTCGCAGACAATTGTCGCAAAAGAGCATTTTCTGCAGCTGGTTATTTAGCCTGCAAAATTAGGATCCATCCGTCAGCCGACACGTTAGATACTTTATGCCTTTAACGAAGCTACTTCCAAAATTTGGAGGACTAATTTTAATACTTCGTTCCAAAAACCTTTTTTCAATTTTTTGTTCAAAATCTGTGAATGAGACTGTCCGTAACTTTTGAAACATTTTGATCTCAAAATGTTTCAAAAAGTTACGGACAGTCTCCTTTTTTTACGTGGAGAAATGCTCATACATACTGCACTATGATAATCTTATATTTATTATATATTAGGTTGGGGAAAAAGTCTTTTCGCATTATAGTATGTATGAACTTTTAAAGAATATAATTCCAAATTCAAATTAGGAAAATGTGTGATTTTCATTTGTTTTTCGTACCGTCAAGATGTGTGAATCTAATGAAGAAATTCGATACATTTTAAAATTTTACCACAAAAAAGGTAAAAATGCAACGCAAGCCGCGAAAAAAATTTGCCATGTTTATGGACCTAGTGTAGTGTCTGTGAGAGTAGCACAAATTTGGTTTAAGCGTTTTCAATCCGGAAATTTTGATGTCAAAGATGCACGTCGCTCTGGTCGCCCTATTACGGATAAAATGGATGCCATTTTTGAAAAAGTGGAGCAAGATCGGCATACCAGTAGTTATGACGTAGCTGAAGAACTGGAAATTGACCACAAAACAGTTTTGGCGCATTTGAAAAAAACTGGGTACACAAAAAAGCTCGACATTTGGGTGCCTCACGAGCTCACTGAAAGAAACCTAATGAACCGTGTACTCATTTGTGATTCTTTATTACGACGTAATGAAACCGAACCATTTTTGAAGAAGCTGATAACTGGTGATGAAAAGTGGATCACGTATGACAAGAACGTGCGAAAAAGGTCGTGGTCAAAGGCCGGTCAGGCTTCACAGACTGTGGCGAAACCCGGGTTAACTCGCAACAAGGTGATGCTGTGTGTGTGGTGGGATTGGAAGGGCATTATTCATTATGAGCTGTTACCACCAGGCAGGACCATCGATTCTGAACTCTACTGCAAACAACTGATGAGATTAAAGCAAGAAGTTGAGAGAAAGCGGCCGGAATTAATCAACAGAAGGGGTGTGGTTTTTCATCATGATAACGCTAGACCTCACACATCTTTAGCCACTCAGCAAAAATTAAGAGTTTGGCTGGGAGGTGTTAATGCATCCGCCGTATAGTCCTGACCTTGCACCTTCAGATTTCCACCTGTTTCGGTCTCTTCAGAATTCTTTAGGCAGTGTCAGGTTAACATCACGAGAGGACTGCCAAAACCACTTGTCGCGGTATTTTGACCAGAAGTCCCAAAATTTCTATAGCAATGGGATCATGTCCCTACCTACAAGATGGCAAAAAGTTATCGAACAAAATGGTACCTACATACTTTAGTTAAATGTAAATAAACTATATTAAAAAATGTTTTGAATTTTCTTAAGAAATGCGAAGAAACTTTTTCCCCAACCTATTATATAAAAATGAATCGCCGAAATGTATGTACGCGCATAACTTCCGAACGGCTGCACCAAATTGGATAATTCTTTTTTGTTGCGTTTATAATTGTCAGGACAAGGTTTGTATGAAGGGAAATGTTTGAAAAGCTGCTGGGAAAATTGGGAAATTCGGGAAAACTGAAAGTGCATTTCCTATGGGAATTTTGTATGAATTATTAAAATTTTGTCAGGACAACGTTTGTCGGGTCAGCTAGTATCATATAATTATATATCTGTAACTATGTGCACTATAGCCTTTTGGCTCGTCTTTTTACAATTTGCGGTAAACTATAGAAGAACATACAGCAATACTGCTCATCCCCCATAGCAAATAGCGTATAATTTATAGCCTATAGACTGACCAGACTTATAGGGAATATCTATGCAAAATTTGAACATAATCTAACTGGTATTATTTGAGTGATACTGGAACATATTCGAACAGATTTAAAACGACAAAAATTCTAAAAACTTGGGTTGGCCAGAAAGTCTTTGTCGTTTTTATAGTTTTGTTTTAACATACTTTATACAAAATAACAATGAGTATTAATCGGAAATATAGCCACCATCGTTATGAATTACTTGTCGCCAATATTCTGGTAGAGAATGGATACGGTTCTTTCAGAATATCTCGGGCTGAGATTCAAAAAACCTAGAGAGGTCTAATTCGAGGTCTGCTCTTTGATCGTATTTTTTGTTTCTTAAGAAGTTCTCAAAAGAGTGGAACTGGTGATAATCTCATGGGGCCAGGTCCGGTGAATAGGTATGGTGAATGGGGTAAAAGTTCCCACCCAAGTCGTATTTCGAGCTTTGTTATTTTCGCTATGTGAGGGCGGGCGTTGTCATGTAACAACGTTACTCTCTCAAGTTTTGGGTTTGGGTTCTAATTTTTTAGGCAGTCTTTGTATTTGTTCTGTGTAGACGCCTGCAGTAACTGTAGTATTATGAGGAAGGATCTCCCAGTGATAGATCCCACGAACGCCCCAACAAACACTGAGCAGTATTTTTTTCGTGTATATACCACTTTTTGCCCCTGGTTTTGGCCGTTCACGTGCGTTAAACCTTTGTCGCCTTCTGGTATGGTTCACATAAAGGCACCACTTCTCATCCACAGTAACAATATTGTCCAATCAGTGAAAATGACGTTTCCTCGACAGAGGTTGTATACAGCAGTCTACCCTACGTTGACGATTGGTATCCGATAAGTCACGAGGGACTCACTGAGCTAACTTGGAAACTTGTCCAATGGCGTGAAGGGCATTTTCGACGCCTGTCTTAGAGCATCCTAACGTTACTGCAAGAGAGCGTGTCGTTTCATATGGATTTGCTTCAATAAAAGAATGCACGAGGTCCAAATCCACCCATGCTGGCGACCAGTTCTCGGGCATTCGTCGAGGTTGTAGTCTTCTTTTCGAAAGCGTTGAAACCAAACTCGACATGCTGACTCAGAGATTATATTAGGCCCATTTGCAAGCACTATATTGCGGTATGCTTCGGCTGCACTGTGGCCCAATTCAAATTCGTAAAGCAGGGCGTGGCGCACATGTAATCCGGTTTTCGGCATTTTTGTACCATGTGTTTTATGCCAGTTTAATACAAAACTACTAACGTGCACCTTGCATCTGCCCGCTTATGTAGCTGCATTCGAAAACTTCTAGAACCTTCGATATTTTTCTAGAGAGTTCAAGTAAAATATTGACAAATACTTTCTGGCTAACCCAATATATTTTCGGCATTAGAATGGTTCCAAGACGTCGCAAAAATTACTTAAAAAATAATATTCAATATAATACTTGACCAAAACAATTAGGCGCATTCGGAATGCGCACAGGAATTCGGTTTCGGCGCCCGCACCCCGCACCTATCTCCGCGCTTTAGTGACGCGCAGTCGTATACTCGCTTTCGGTAGTGATGATAATACGTAAAATATCAATCACCGTTCCGGTACCCATATTACGTATCTTGCAGAAGCCTAGCGATAGCAAAATTTGCGCAATAATTGCTTTTCAATCGCAAATCGGTATTATGTATCAGCGATACGTCATACTGATTTGCGATTGACAAGCGATGGAAAAGCTATTATTGCGCAAATTTTGCTATGGCTAGGCTGCTGCAAGATACGTAATAAGCCTGCGGTGTTCCCTCCCTAGTTCCAATAACTTCATAGCTGTCATGCGCCTAATTGTTTTGGTCACGTAGTATAGTTTTTACTTCGCTGCGATTTTAATATAATATAATAATATTGTATAATTACTTTTTCGTGGGTTAGTATTGTTTGCTTGTAAACTTGACATATGTACCTAGCTGTCAATAATTAACATAATTTAATGTGGTGTAACTTACCTTTATGTAATTGTTCCATTGTGTCAAGTCCTAATTTCATGTTTTTTTTTAATATGGTAGCAGTTGTTGGTAGACCTAAATATATAAATAAGTTCTTATTTGAAAAGGAAATTGAAGAAAACCGAGAAATAAAAACAATTAAACCGACGAAAAAAACAAACTGAAAAGCCTAGTCTCACTAAGCTTCTAAATTCTGCCGCCGTAAAGATTAAGGACGGAGGTATCTACAGAAATATTGAAATGGAGAAAAAAATTGTCCTGTTTAAAATACAAAATACTATAATAGTAAGAATTATAAGGTTTTCGTTAAGTTTACGCCATTATAAAAATACTGGTAGATGCGTCTTTTTTTGCTGAATTCGAATATGTAAATAACTCTATTTCGAAAAAAATGTCAGATACGTCTTTTTTCCTTATGACGGCTGAATTAATGTAAATTTAAAACATTAAGGTGCCAAGTAAAATAATGGCAGCTTGATTGATCTTCGTTAATTATTGATCAGCGTTGATTGTTTGTTTGGCGCCGACTCAAAATTATTTAGGAAGCTCCTAAATTAATCATCATCTGCGTAGCCTTTTCCCAACTATGTTGCGGTCGGCTTCCAGTCTAACCGGATGCAGCCGAATACCAGTATTTTACTTGGAGCGACTGCCTATCTGACCTCCACAACCCAGTTACAGGGTAATGCGATACCCCTTGGTAAGACTGGTTGTCAGACTTTCGGGCTTCAGACGACCCGTAACGACTGTCAAAGATTTACAAATGACAGCCGGGACCAACGGCTTAACGTACTTTCCGTGACACAGAGGGGTCTTGGTTTGTAAAGATGGTCACCCATCCACGGACCAACCGCGGCAAGCGTAGCTTAACTTGATCTATCGACCCGTGCGGCTGTTATTATTAAGCCAAGCTCCTAAATTAGTTTAAATGATTAATTTTGTGTGTGAGTGAGACTGAAAGGTTTATTTTTTGCTATAACTCGATCCCCATGAATTTGTGAGCGTTAGCATGACTGCTACTTACAATACGGCCGTTGAAGTACGGCCGGTCTGAACATAGGCTCACCGAGCTTTCGCGCATGTTCTCTCACTAATACTCGCCTCATGCCCTTTTGGTTCCTAAAAAAACTGTTATTGCGCAGCCTTCCGCGCATAGTTCGGACCGGCCATTATTCATCTGACATATTGTAGGTTCATTAATTAATGTCTTTTACCTATATATAAATGTGTGATTGTGTTCCAAAGTAAAATAAAAACACCAAGAAAGGTTTAAAGAAAATGCATTTATGTTGAAATAAAATAATTGTTGGTAACATTTTTAAATTCAACCGAATTCCCTGTAATCAAATAAACTTCTTAATGCTGACCGTGATAAGACAATATTCTTTGGTATCAGCTGGAACTAGCATACAGAAGTCAGCAAGGAGTTGCACTGAGGCTGACCGCAATTTTAATGCACCCTTATTTTAACACACACACACACACACACACACACACACACACACATACACAATGCACACAGGACTTAGCACTGTCACGTAACAGTGCAGGACTACAGCGTCCCAATCACCGGGTGCAATGCATAGGTACTGCCAAATAAAAAGTGTTGTTTCGCAACGAGCGGTACTTTAGCTTTGCAGTATATCTTTGTTACTTTGGATTGGTGGACTTCTCATGTAGCTTTTATCTTTCAACTTACCTCAGCATGAACTTCTCGACGGGCACCCTGAGCTTGTAAGAATGACCTGTCCTTGTTCCACGGTGTAGGACGTGTGACTGAGGAAGTTGCACGTCTCCGCATTGTCGCCGAGTAGTTAAGGGAAGGGTATAATTGAGAGGAAAGCAGAAGCCACAGTCCTCTCACAGGCTGACAAATAAATAAGTTGTGGTACTTAAACGACGACGAACGTGGCGGTGAAATTATGTAACACATGTTCTTGGATAAACTTGTTGGTACTCTGACATACAACACCACACTTGTTTGTGCTGACGAGGTATAGATACACAGAGTGGAAAGTTCAAACGGAACCAGGAGAGAGCGTACTTTAATGAGGAACTTTACTAATTGAAAATTAATAATGTATTTCAATCCCAATCTTTGTCTGTAACCAATCAACGGCCGAGTACCAATACCAATTTGAGTCTTTGAGAGGGCGAATCAAACCAGCCGTTAAAGACCGCGGATGAAGATTGGGATTGAGATACATTATTAATTTCGGCAGTAAGGAAATTGTGTATGAGTGACACCCTTTAGCTGTCCCATAGCTGGGCACATGTCTCTCATGTTTCTTCTGGGCAATCTATATAAACTCCTTTGCAAAAAATACGGGCACTTTAGATTTGTTTCTCTACTTCAATGAAGAAGAACAAGAAAGAGTTTTTATTAATTTGACGATGTATTGGCATGTTATTTGAAGCATTCTGCCATGATTCTTTACGTTCCACAGTTAAATTTTGAAATTAACAAATGAAAAATAATGATTATTGTGGATTATTGTAAAATCAGCTTGGCTCATCGCCGCAAGGTTGCCTGCTTGTCGGTCTTCTACAGATTGTAGGTACTTCGGTGAGTGTGCTCAAGAACTCCACGACCTCAGCCCACCGGACCCCTTCTACCATCGGACATCTAGACGCACTGCAAGTTACCATGCCTACCTCGTTGATATTCCACCAATTCGCACTAAGTGTTTCCAAATGTCATTTATAATGCGCACAGTAAAAGAGTGCGTCTGTGTTTCCGAACGCATACAACCCTAATCTCTTCGAAGTGAGAGTGAACAGGCTTCTGCAGGGTAAGCTCACTTCATACTCGATTTTGCCTCTGTCACCTCCGACCTAGACTAGAGTCAAGAGCAAACCCGTCTCAAATTTTAAAAAAAGCTATTTTCTAGGAATATCTAGCAATTAACACGTGTCGACCTTTTAACTAGTGACTGCTCGCCCCGAGCTCAAGAACAAGAATGATCTTCGAAAGGAATCGTTTCTGCCTGGGCGTAGACTAATCCCAAATACCCCACTGAACCAACGGAACTTCTGACTCAGCCAGTAAAATAGTTGTAGCCAGTAAAATAGTCTGTAGCCTCAAAAGTTTACACAAGTCTACATCGGGACACAGTCCTCTCAATCGCATGCCTTTTAACATGATCCTCGGCTACCTTCCTCCAGCTAGTACCAGCCATCTTACGAATATCGTCACTCCATTTGGTCAGAGGGCAAGCATCCATACGTTTGGCGATTCACGGTATTCACACAACTTACAAGACTCATCTTCTGCTGAGCGTTAGCCGTTTCGCGAGGTAGTGACGCATATTTACACAACATTTAAACAACATTTTTATGTATGCACGTCACTTTGACGGGAATAAACAGTTTTTCTTTATTTCTTTTCTTTACTTACTGTGGATAGCGGTGTGAGTTTCACATTTATATAATATCTTTGTTTATATTACTTGCGCAGATATAATGTGTTATTGTTTGTTTGTCCCAAATAAATACTTAAAACTTTAAAATGTTTAATTTTAAATCTTTTTACTAACTTACCTTGGAATTGGGCTTTAGGCAGCTAATTGTGTATTATTTGTTTGTAGAGAATAAACTTTCTTTTTTTAATAAATATTTAGAACTAGTAAGTAGGTCAATCAACTCAGTCCATCGCAGTCCACTGCTGAACATAACCTCTCCCAGGCTGCGCCACAACACCCTGTCGGAGGACAGGCCTTGCGCACAGTGTTGCCGCTTAGGAAAAAGTAAACTTACCAAACTTTTACTAAAATGTCACTAGATTGGGTGAAAAAATAAAT
The DNA here is from genome assembly GCA_948252095.1 of Dicycla oo. NCBI lineage: Eukaryota > Metazoa > Arthropoda > Insecta > Lepidoptera > Noctuidae > Dicycla > Dicycla oo. Next base: position 12,490,864 of record OX411729.1, on the reverse strand, counting down.
TCAAAAAGTCACTAGAATTTACAAAATTATTTAATCAATCTTTGTCAACAAAATTACTGATTATACCTAATGGTAATTAAGAACAAATATTATTATGAAAAATCAATGAACGAAATACACCATTCAATTTGAATTAATCAAATAACTCTGTGTTTCAAAGTTAATTAGTTGAATTAAATCCTCATATATTGTTATTGCTAAAACACCAACAACCTCTTAAGGGGTCATTGTACGCATGAACCTCTGAATAACCCTGTATATCATCTTCGTCCGGCATGGTGATAGAGGATTGTTGCTCTGTAGTTGCAGTGGAAGTCGAAGCTTGTGGTTGTGTTAAGGAAGTAGATGGCGCAGTTTCTTATTTATGTTTTTAACGGTTTTCGTCATTTGGGACAAGACTTCACTAGGTAAAACATAAGTTTTGCAGGTTTCTTTTAAAAAATTTAGCAATTAGTTAAATAATATATAATTTAGTTAAATAATATATAATATTTTAGACAGGCCAGGTGGCGTGGTTGGTTAAGATACCACCTATCATGCCGCATGTCGTGGGTTCGATTCCCATCCAGGACAAACATTTGTGTGCATGAACATGTCTGTTTGTTCCGAGTCTGGGTGTATTATTATCTATATAAGTATGTATTTACAAAAATAAAAGTAGTATATGTAGTATATCAGTTATCTGGTTTTCATAGTACAAGCTCTGCTTAGTTTGGGATCAGATGACCGTGTGTGAATAATGTCCCAGGTTGTTATTATTATTATAAACTGCTGTGTTGATCATGAAAAGTCACTAAAAGTCAGCAGACATTTTTTTATCACTAAATCATAAAAAAGTCACCATAAACAGCAAAACTCACTAGATCTGGTGACAAAGTCACTAAAACGGCAACACTGCTTCCGCATCCAGTCTGTCCCAGCCACCTTCGGTCCATCTAGCTGGGGGCGTCACATACTACGCTTACCGATACGCGGTATCCACTGCCGGACTCGTCTGCTCTACCGGCCATTTCACATTTTTGATTTTCGTCAAATATGGCCAGCCAGAGTGGTAGTGACTCTGCAAGCTATTTCGGTAACTCCGGTTCTCTTCCGAATAATTTTATTTCTGATTTTATTCTTCAAAGAAACTCTAAGCATAGCCCGAGTAGGTACTTTCTCTTTATTAGTCTTATACGTCATTACAGGATTCATGTCAAGTCCTGGACCCCTTAAAATATATAACTTAAACTTGCCACACTCCGCACTTGGGTTTTAGCCGTAACATAGATACTACTTAGTTAGAAATAATTTCCGTACACAGATTTTTTGACGGCCGATTTGGATAGCAGTGACGAAAGTTGGAGTAACGCAAGGCAGTGACAGTGGCGTCCAATCCAAGGATTGGAAGAATAAGTGTCAGTCGACAGGCGGCGAGATTGGCGGACGACATTGTTGCCATGGCGAGTAGAACCTGTATGAGGCTGACACATGAGCGTGGGGATTGGCAAAAGATAGGCCTATGTCCAGCAGTAAAACTTCACCCAGTTGGCCTTTGGATGATATAATAACCAAACCAAACCTGTTTTTTTTTTTTAAATAAATACATAAATAATAAAATGTTTATTGATTCATAAACAAGTGTTACATTATAGGTATGACACTGGATCCCGCACTAGGATACCCTGTGTCGCAGGATCCAATCGCTTTCGACAGAAATATGAATTATAAAGATAACAAATGCAACGGTTTCAGCATAAGTGTGTGTGTATGTGATGAGTGTGAGTGTGTAGGTATATGATGAGTGTAAGTATGCATTTGGTGAGAGTCAGTGTGTAAGTGTGTGTGTGATGATGAATATTTTAACAGTTGAATGATAAAATGTTTTCTGTTTCAGCATAATTAAGCCCAAGCAGCCAATCCTGAACCTGTTTTTTGCACCAAAACTTTGTCAAGGGGAAGATTTTAAGCTTTTTGTTAACTTTTTCATACAGAAATCATTTTAAATCCTTTATTACGCTATGAATCACAACAAAACAGCAGCTGTGAACCGTAATCGATTTTTTATCAACGATTTCAAAGTATTTGAGCACACGTGTGTGATTATCATTCAAACAGATAACGGATTGTGAGTTTAATATAAGTTAATCACAGTAATTAATCAGTCACACAACTGAGGGAGTCAAAATGTTTCGTGCCGTGGTATTGTTTTGTGCCGTGCTGGCTCTGACCAAAGGGCAGACCACTCAAGTTAGCCAGTGTGAGTAACTAACTACATAATATATAATAAATAAATAAATAACTATTCTGGGGAGGTTGTTGCGCCACTTCGTCTTCCCAGCTAAAGAACTAGGAATTGGTGAAAGGCGTTTGACGTTCGAAAAGTGCTGATTCTCAGCCTAGTTTGAATAAATGACTTTTGACTTTGAATTTAACATACTGCGTGAGATTAATTTTGGTTGCCTTGGGTTGTGATGGATGGATGGACACACAAGTTTGTTTAATTGTCATTTGAGTTGCAATCATCAGTCATGCATTTTAACAGACTTCAAAGAGGAGGTTCTGTATTAGACCCGTATTTTCTCAAAAACTTATGAACCAATTTTGATTATTCTTTCACTAACGTGATCTACATACTTTTAGGAAGGTTTTAGTATTTAATACATTGGTATGTATGAGGTACGAAGTTGTGTCCATATCACCGGCATTTCTAAGCAGATTTTGATAATTCTTCTTTTCGTTCGAATTGGGTTTATGTTATTGTAGATTCCACTAGAAATGGAAAAATAAATTTACTTTAAAAAACTTAAGTGAAAATAACTTTCATAGAAAACTTAACAGCTTCTGATGTCTTCAAATCTTTAATGCACCTTAGCTTGGCACCGACTTCAGAAGCTGTTAAGTTTTTTTTTTTTTATGAAAGATATTTTATTTGTTTTAGGTTTTTGAAGTCGATTTTTCCTTTTTTAAGTAATTTTTTATTTTAATTTTGTATGCCACTGTGTAATATTTGTATGCCGCCTGCTGTGGCAGGACACAGAGATACCCTTATAATAAAATTTGTAACACTGTAGATCCTGTGTACACGTTTGATACGCGATCAGTGACCAGCAGTGCTATTCTGTACAAATCTCACCGTGGAAACTTACGTGAGGTGAGCGTGGAGTGAGCTGTCAATAGTGTCGATCCCTAGCATCAGGTGGAATGATAGCTTACTTCACGCTCACTTCACCTCAGAGATTGGTACAGAATAGACCGGCAGGACATCGATGCGACGCCCAACGTGTAGCTAAGCCGTAAACCATGTGATTTGAACTTTTTTTTCATTTAGGCTCTGGCAGCTCTGCCGGTCCCCTTCCGATCAACGCGTACATAGCAGGCTGCGAGACACAGCCGTGCCAGTTGCCACAGGGGCAGGATGCCGTCATCCAAATCGTCTTCAGAGCACGTAAGTATTTTTAACCGACTTCCAAAAAGGTGTTCGACTTTAAGCATTTTTTTTAAACGTACCCCAATTGCGTTATGTAACACTTTTAATCACAATTCGAAGGATTTTGAACGACATTCCTATGTTTGAAAAATTCACCTGCTCAACAACGTAAATAACGCAATGAATGTTGTTCAACTCTAAAAATAAAAGGCATTGCCATCGATTGACATTGTATGTATACTACGGCCGATTTATCTTGGCCGGTCCGAACATAGGCACTAAGAAGTTTCGCGCATGTTCTCTCTCTCACACACTCACACTAGCCTCATGTCACCATTTGGTTCCTAAAAAATCTTACTGCGCAAACTTCTGCGCGAAGTTCGGACCTGCCAAGATAAATCGGCCGTACTGTATGTGTGTGTGTTACGCAATACCCCGCTAGTTCGCATGAACTGCAGCCGGGAATAGAGCGTGACTCCTAGTTTCAAGATAATAATATAATCATTCCAACCATTTATCTTACTTTTGACACCTCGAGTGTCAAGTGATGTCCTAATGGGTTACCGATTCGATTTCTTATAACAATAGACTTAATTTAAGAAGAAGTTTGAATCGATCATTTTGATATTTTATTTTAAAGAAAAATGTAAAGAAAAATAATGTATTAGCCATGACGTATTGCATTTTTTCGTCTATGGTTACCTGTCAATAAATAAGGAACTATATAGGCGCGCTTATATCAAAAGAAAAATAAATGGTGGCAAACTGGCAAAGATTATAATGATACAGACGTCATTTTTTTTTAATCAGTCTAGCTGTACTTAGAAAAATAATTAAATAAAAGTTATAACTTTTACTGACAGATTTTTATGGGTGTTTTAATAACCATTACTCCATATATGTCTATTCAGTAACATAGGACTCGTTAGAGGTGGGGACCAAGCCCCATCCATAAAATATATTTATGCCCAATATACTTTTGAGTGGAACTACTCTAAATATTGAAGTTTGGTAGTCGACAAGATATCGCCTAATTTCGTCACTTAATTATTTTTCAGCCTACGTCATACACCGATTGAGGACTGTGGCTATGGCATACTTATCTATAATACCCTTCCCGTACGGCCTCGGCGAGAAGGCAGAGACCTGTAACTTTTTGACCAACACATACTGTCCTGTGGTTCGTGACGAGGTCATTCTGTACACGCTCAACATGCCCATCGAAGAATTCATGCCTGAGGTAAGTAAAAGGAAAGCAGTTACACGAGAAAGAAGTAAAAATTACCTCTGAAACAAGTATACAAAGATAAAAGCCTGCACTTGAGTTTGAGTATTGATTTTACACGGACACATCAAAATTTCAGACGCATCAGTCGAGGGAACGGTTCATTCAAAGTGAATGTTTCTTATTATATACGAATGAACGTTCATCCGCTCCTTTCATTTTATTTTTCGATTGTTTGGTAGACGAGTGTAAGATACCGAGCGCCGAAATCAAATACCTATCGTTAGATCGAACTAATGAATTCATTTTTATTAGAAAGAATAAAGTGAGTGAAAGATGCCGATTTAAAGACAAAAAACCGGTCCAGTGCGTGTCGGACCACGCACAGTGAAGGGTTCCGTAGTTGGGATGAATTTATCCCAAGAACAAACTTAACATTGTAGTTAAAAAACATGTTCTCCCATACATTTCAAGGAAACAATAGAAAATAGAATAGAAAAGGATCCAACCCACATTACACCTAACCTAATGTGGGTTGGATCCTTTTCGTTTAACTATGGTTTTTCGTTTAATATTAAGAGATTTACCATGTTATTTTAAGACCATACACTTCTTATAGGTTTTCATGTAATCTGTAGCTATAGAATTATTTTCTGGATTTTTTCCAAAATTTTAAGCTCAGTAGTTTCGGAGATAAAGGAGGGAATTGTCAATTTTCGTCTATTTTCTTAAATAACTTTAAAATAGTATATTTTAAAATTATAAAAAAATATATATTTGAAACCCTCACAGTAAGCCCTTTCATTTGACATATCGCACGGTACAATTTGCAATTTTTTTTTCTTATTTGCCCCCCAAAGTTGACCCCCATAATCAAAGTTCATTAATTTACATTACACGTCCATGTTTGGGTCACGGAAATACATACGTGTACCAAATTTCAACTTAATCGGTCCATTAGAGTCGGAGCAATTTGGCTGTGACAGACGGACAGACAGACAGACACATGAGTGATCCTATAAGGGTTCCGTTTTATCCTTTTGAGGTACGGAACCCTAAAAATGAACGAAAAGTAAAACGTTTGATAGGTACCGGCTTGATTTCTAAGCATTCAACGCGTCTAAGCATGGCAATGGCGCTGATTCTGTTGTACACAATCTAAACTTAATTTAGGCTATTGCTAACGTTTTCTCTGTAGTAAAACAAGAAAGAGAACGTAAATTAGAGTTGTCAAATTTAGTTCGAACTAATATTTCCATACAAATTCAGACGACACGTAAAAACATGTCGGCTAATAAGTAATGAGCGATTTAGTTTATAATTTCTAGAATTTACCGGAAAGGTTCGAGAACGTTCTGTAGCAGAGGGTATATAAAGAGTGAGCCGCGCTCATGCGCGTTATTGATAGTTTGGCTGTTAGTGCGTTAAAGTTCACGAAGAAATGAGTGATATTAAAACCCACGTACGACATTTTTTATTATATGAGTTTCAATCTGGGCATTCTGCTGCAGAAGCTACACGTAATATATGTCAAAGGATAGCTCACGATGCAGTCTCCGAAGCAACAGCAAAGCGCTGCACGCTGATTCCAACGGTTCCGCAATAACGATTTTTCCTCAACCGATCAACCAAGGGCTGGGCGCCCCGTGGAAATAGATATCGATAAATTAAAACTATTAATCAAAGAAGATCCTCGAAGAACTTCACGCGATTCGGCTGTTCAGCTCGAGTGCTCTCATGGCACCATAGAAAATCATTTACATGGTTTGGGAAAGACTTACAAGTATAGTGTTTGGGTACCCCATCAATTAAGTAAAGATCAGCTGACCTACCGAGCTGAGATTTGTGTACAACTTTTATCTTTCCGCCGCACATTTAATTGGTTAGATCATCTTGTCACTGGAGATGAAAAGTGGGTTCTCTATGTTAATCACACACGCAAGTGCCAGTAGCTGGGATGTAAAGAACAGGGAAAACCGACGTCAAAAGGTGATCTTCATCCTCGCAAGGTAATAAGGAATAAGCTGGGAATTCCTTCCTACTAATACTACGATTACAGCAACAGTATATTGTGATCAACTCGAAAAACTGAAGCTTGACATCCATCGCAAACGTCCACAACGCGACAAAATATTTTTCCTACACGACAATGCCCGGCCGCATATTGCTAAGAGTACCAGGCTAAAACTATTGGAGCTTAATTGGGAAATAATACCCCACCCTCCATATTCGCCGGACTTACTGCCGCACCAACTGATTTCAGCTTGTTCCGATCACTTAGTAATAATTTACGGGAAAAAAGCTTTGACGATGAACCACACTTGAAACAATACATAGATGACTTCTTCAATTCAAAACCAACGAAGTTCTATGCGGACGCCATTCACTGTTTGCCAGATCGATGGCGAATGGTAGTAGAAACCGACGGTGAATATATTATTAATGATTAACAATTTTACTATTCATTTAATAAATAAATACAAATAAAATAGTTGCATGTCGCTCGTTACTTATTAGCCAACCCAATAGTTAAAAAACGGAAAACCTCAAGCGGCGGAAGTATAATAACCTTATCGGTAACTATATTTTCGAGCCGTTTGGGGTTGAAACCCTCGGGCCGTGGGGTCCGTGTCCTCACGGTTTGTTCAAGGAAATCTCCAAACGGCTGGTTGACACTTCCCGTGACCCAAGGGCAGGCTTTTACCTTTTCCAGAGGCTAAGCATTGCCATACAACGTGGCAATGCCGCCAGTCTCTTGGGTGTTAGATTGTTTGTTAGAGTGTAATTAATTTGTAAAGTTATCTTATAATAAATACTAACAACTTTTTATCACCCAATAGTTTGACATCTCTAACTTAGATCATAGCTATAGCCGTCCTTTTCTCGCGCTGCCTGTTATTAAAAGATAGCGATTCTCTAATTTTAGTTTAGTTATTGAACAAGAGAATCGGCATCAATGCGTCATTTTGTCTATTCTTCCGTCGATAAAACGTCGTCATGCCACGCGTGCTGTAACTTAGTTCGTATCAACGCGGGAGAAGAAGATGGGTGGGTTCATTAACGAGTTGATACTAACAGTCTGTTCTCCAGTTTCTTTAGATATGTTTCCCCTATCCATACGCCCTGTATTTACAAGTTTGTTTGCTTAATTACAGGGAACTCAGTTGCCCATCGAGTTCAGGATCATGGACGACAACAACGTCGCCGTGATGTGCATCAGAGTGATAATTCGTGTCATGCCACCGGTCGGCAAGTTTGGAGCACAGAACGCAACATTGACTGTTGAAGTATAAAATGAACCGGCTTACGCTGAAAAACCAGCGCCGTGGATTCGTGCCTTCGTGCACGGGCCGCGGCATTATGCTGAGCGCTTAGCCGTTTCGCGGCGTGACGCACATTTCCAACAACTTTATTGTTTGTACTTATGTTTGTTTTTAGTTTTGTGTGGTTTGTTATATTTTATTATCTTGTGTTTCGCTTTTCATGTGTATTTTGTGTGCGTCACATTCACGTGAATAAACTGTTTTTCTTTATTCTTTCTTTCTTTATTTATATTAATCATTAAATGCTCAGCCGAAGCCTCTTTTGGTGTTTATTTTATGGCTGATAGCTTGCGTATTCTGTGCTGAGCTCACGCAACGCGTCGTAGGTCCACCCCATAGAAATATAAAAGACACACTTCTTTCTTATATTTATATAGCAGAACCCAGTAAAAGGACTCGCCCATCAAGGAGCGCTGTCCCAAATTAGACGCATTATTAATTTATAGTCATAATACAAAAGGTACAATATTAAAACACGTATACTAAAAGCTAAATTATTAAATAGTCTTTAAAATAGTTAAGGTTTCATAAAAATACGCTTTATAGTTTTTGCGTGATTACAATATGTAAAAAACAAAATCTAAAATATTCACTTATTAAGTTACTAGCTTTTGCCCGCGGCTTCGCCCGCGTGGTTGTCGAAAACTATCCCACGGGAACGCACTACCGGGATCAAAAGTATCCTATATCCTAATCCAGGTCATAGTCTACCAATGTGCCAAATTTCATCCAAATCCGTTCAGCGGTTTTAGCGCGAAAGCGTAACAAACCAACAAACAAACTCGCTTTCGCATTTATAGTATTGTATGAAGAACCGGACTATCGACACTACTCGCTAAATGTATTAGGTACTTAAATTAATAAGAAAAAAACTCATTAAAGTTTCTATGTAGAGGAATATAATTCAGTCATGATTCGAAAGACACGTGGCGCCATCTATTATCATAAGAAAGTTATTGTTGTTTTCCTCGGGAACAGTACTTTTTTCGGGATGAAAGGTACCCTATGTCCGTTTCTGTACACGTGACAACGTATATGCAAAATTTCAGGATGATCGGTTCAGTGCTTTAGGCGTGAAAAGATAACAAACAAACAAACTTACTTTTGCTTTTATAATATTAGTTAGGATGAAAAACCGGTCTATCGACGCTCTAGACTCACAAACTGTATTAAATACTTAAATAAAATAAAAATAAAAAACTCTTAACACACTACTAAAGCTTCTTTATGAATATAAATCATGATTCGAAAGACGCGTGGCGCCATCTATTATCATGAGAAAGTTATTGTTGTTTTCCTCGGGAACAGTACTTTTTTCGGGATGAAAGGTACCCTATGTCCGTTTCTGTACACGTGACAACGTATATGCAAAATTTCAGGATGATCAGTTCAGTGGTTTAGGCGTGAAAGGTAACAAACAAACTTTTGCATTTATAATATTAGTTAGGATTAAGAAAATGCTCTTATTTAACACATATATTTTCCAAATCACTAATACTACTCGTTTAGCCGTGATCTTTAAGTAGGTCGCCCGTGAAGAATGCAGTTATACTGTTTTAAATCTTCCGTTGTTAGCGAAAGAGAAACACAGTAATTGGTTCTTATTGATATTACCTAAAGTCCCGTTATTGATTGATCGTGCATACACAGTCGCAGCCGAATCGCAGAATTCACCGCAATACAAAACGGCTAGTGGCTTTACCTAAATAATGGCTAATAAAGATTTAGGTGTATTGTAATACGACCATCGAATACGACTGAACGTTGATCAGCCATATTCATACATACTCTAAGGGCGGTTTGGATTCTCAAAAGTGACGCAATGAATCGTAGTCATTTTGTAAAACGGCCAGTTTTTGGACCTGTGGTCAGGATGCCCGTATTTCGGTCGTGGTGGGTTCGATTCCCATCTAGCACCCTAATTGCGTAACGCACAATTATGGATTATGGGACATGTGCGAGATAGCACATCCTGTGGTTCTTGATGCGTTTGGTGACAGATTCCCTCTAGGATTTTTTCATGCATTTTCTTTTGTCTTGGCTTATCCCTTGCGTGGTTAATCAAGTCTCTCATGATACTCTCTCTCATATCTTCTTAGTCTTGATCTGTTAGCTTTAGTGAGTGCCGATACTTTCAAATCGTGTGTCATACAACGTACGATAACCATTTGATACATGAGTCTTGTTTGATACACATGATTTCCAGTCCATCTTTGAGTTTATTATGAATGGTAATAGAGATTTAGCGTTTCTAGTGGCCTGTTCACAACGTTTTTTAATTATGCTTTTCCTCCTTAAAGCAGATGTTATGTAGGTGCCTAGATGTTTAATTTCATCGACTATAGTTAACTTTGTTCCATTATTGGATACGCGGGTCGTTTTCTGTGAAGCTAAGGGATCCCTAATTAGTATTTTTGTTTTTAATAATAATGTGATCTAATTGAGATTCCTGATTGCCCTTTGACCATGTTATCCTGCATGATGGCCTCGCATCTGTCGTTTCTATTTGCAGTTTTTCCCTATTGGCTATGTCCATTAACATTTCCCCATTGTAGTTGGAATAGTCATGGTGAAGATTTTGGTGAATGAGCCCTTTGTTAGACAATTCCTCCAAAGAACCGTCTCTTCGCCCCGGAGTGAATATATTTATATATATAGACGAATTCATTCAAAAATGCCAAATGGAGTTAATACACGATGAAATGATGTCGCTATTTTTTAAATAAATTAAGATAGATTTTTGTAATGCTATAAATAAATAAATTCATTTTATTTCAGGCAAGTTTTTACACATACACCCATAGTCTTAGAAAATTAAATTAAATATGAAATAGATATTAAATTTAATTTAATTATTATTATACTTTCAGTCAGATATATTATAGTTTTGTTATAAATGTCAGGTAGGTTTAATTTAGGTTTAAATTAAAACAATCATACTAAAATGAAATAATTAGTGGTCATGTAAATGGTGCGAAATACAGCGGTCACAATGTTGTTATTACACTTAATCAGTCTCAGGTGAAATGATGCTTTAAGCCTACGTAATACAGCATAAAAATCGTCAACCCTGCTTTCCGCAAACATATACCAGACGCGCTACATCGCCAGGGTAGATTAAGCATGGCCCGGAACAAGTTTTTCCCAGATTGACGGCAGACGGCAGACGAGATTTCTTTTTACCCGTTGATCAGATTTATTTGTCAGCTGGAAAAACAACAGAAAAAAAGTACAATGAAAGTAAAATCTCTTTTGCATTTTAATAGATAAGTAATTTACAATTTTATCTTTGGCGTTCTAAAAAATGACAACATTCAATTCTCCATTAGTTCCATTTGTGAATACATTATGAATTCGTCTCTTATTACATTTTCCTTTGTACGTTTATTTGTTATTTTAGTAACTTTTCAGTCAAATTCTCAGTAAATTGATTATCCAGGGTCCTTTTCTTGTTATTATTTTTTATTTAGTTATTTATGCCGACTCTCTAAACAGTTCTGTGCCTCCGCCCAAAAACAGACCAGGTTTGCTTAAATTTAGACTTCTCTAGCCACTGCTTTTGAAAATATTTTAAAATTTTTTGTATGTTGGTCGCATCAGGAGCATCATTAATTATACAGGGTTATTGGTAAAACACCAACAACCTCTTAAGGGGTAATTGTACTCATCATTATTAACAACTTTTACTATGGGACCAAACCTGAAATCGCGAAAAAAAATCAGCTGGTCAGTACATTTTGACGAATTATGCTAACATAAATGTACTGAACAGGTTTGCTTAAATTTAGACTTCTCTAGCCACTGCTTTTGAAAATATTTTAAAATTTTCTGTATGTTGGTCGCATCAGGAGCATCATTAATTATACAGGGTTATTGGTAAAACACCAACAACCTCTTAAGGGGTCATTGTACTCATCATTATGAACAACTATTACTATGGGACCAAACCTGAAATCGCGAAAAAAAATCAGCTGGTCAGTACATTTTGACGAATTATGCTAACATAAATGTACTGAACAGCTGAATTTTTTTCGCGATTTCAGGTTTGGTCCCATAGTAAAAGTTGTTCATAATGATGAGTACAATGACCCCTTAAGAGGTTGTTGGTGTTTTACCAATAACCCTGTATATTGCCAACCTTCGTCCACTAAATGTGGCGGTAGTAATGGCAGAATTCCCGAACGTTTCGATTTTTTTGAATTTGTCAATTTTAATTTTTTTGCTTGCTTCGACACGTTATGGGAGAAATGAAAATAGCAACCTTTTATTTCCGCACCAGGGTATCTAAACTTTTTACAACGCATTAGAAGCAGCAACTTTAAAATTCAGGGTAAACTGTTTTGGTTCCATAAACGGCAGTTGTGATCGTAGCATAATAAAAAGACTGATGTAGCTTTGTTCCGATTTATGGTAGGTACATGAATACATAAATTAATGGTATAATATTAGTGGTGTCAATGCTGCTTCCGATATCACCATGGATGCTATATAACTGTGAAAATGATGTAAAGGCCACGCTCTTAAATATTCCGTCACAGAAGAAATGATATACTCGTTTTAAATATTCTAAGTACCATAATAAAAGTATACAACCACTCGATAGTCATACGCTCTTCTCACAATACTCCAGACATACTGACAAGATCTTCTTCCATTCATCCGCGAACACATCACATTCAGGCTTAGCGTCCAAGCGAGCGTTGAGCGCAGTGGGTGTGCGAGGGGCAGGAGCTAGACGTCCTGTATAGCTCCATCTCGTTCTCACACTGAAGTAATATTAAAATAATGCTCCTTCAAGAGGTGGTGGTTGGCCCCCAGGAGACTGGGCTCGAGCGACAGCTCGACTCCGAGGCACGGTGAACAATCTGTGCCTCCTGTTACGGCTATAGTTTATTAGAGCAAAAAGATGGGACAGTTCGTCGTGCAGTTCAGGTGCATCTGTTTTTCCGTGAAGGATCTTACACATATTAATAATTTGGTCATTTTTTATTCTGACCTCGAGAGAATTGTACCCTAAACAGCCTAACAGAAAGTTCGAAGGGTACATAAACGGATAATATCCATTCAGACGTGTATATACATACCTAAGATAATCTTTTTGTACCTTTTCTAAGAGTAAAGTGTACTTCTTTTCGTGGGGGTTCCAGACGCATGCACTGGACTCCAGTTTGCTGCAAACAAGTACAGACGCCAGCACATCGGTCCGACTTATTCCATTATTATGTAGAACTTTAGATATGTGTAGATAAAATAAAACAGTATTTTACAAAAATTGTTTATTGTGTCTGAATGGGAACAAATAATAATTTTGCAAATAAACTATTCTTTGTAATTATTAACAAGACAAATCACAGTTGTAACACGTTGCGTAATTGAAGAAATTGCAGAAAATGTTCTACTTTAACCATTCGGATGCAACAGTTATAAAAAATAAAAATAATAATTTTGGGGTTTTAGGTAGCGTTCAAGCCGTGGACCCGAGAATATAATGTGTTTAATATTAGGGCCGCCATACACGGACTGCTTCAAGCTGCGACTGCATAGTGAACTAGTCTTCTACGTACACACATACACGAAACCGCTCGAGCAGTTGCATATGACTGCAAGAGCGGTCCGTGTATGTAGATCAATGGCTAATTGCTCGAGCAGTCCGTGTATGGCGGCCCTTATTTATTCACATTATAATTACTATGATACGAATTATACATTATTAGTTTTAGCCTAACTCCATGGGAAAAAGAAGTGAGTTTATCTAAGTATGTACATTATTTGTTACAGTTTAAAGTTTTCAAAAAATATGGACCAAGTGTCATAAAACGAAGCATAATTTTTATTCTTCTTAAAAGATATTGGTGGCGATTCTGTTGTACACAAACTAAACTTAATTTAGGCTATTGCTAACTTTTTCTCTCTAGTAAAACAAGAAAGAGTCTGTTTATTTGTGTGTACATAAATGGTTAAATAAATAAATAAATAAATAAATAAAGAGACGGACGTAAATTAGAGATGTCAAATTTAGTTGGCACTTACATTTCCATACAAATTCAGACGACACGTAAAAACATGTCGACTAAAACGCGGTGAAGCGCAAGGCGTAAACTAGTTTGACATCTCTAACTTAGTTCATAGCTCTATCCGTCCTTTTCTCGCGCTGCCTGTTAGTAAAAGATAGCGATTCTCTAATTTTAATTCAGTTATTGAACAAGAGAATCGGCGCCAATATTAAGTATTATTTTTATTCCAATGCTTGCCTTATATAGCTTTATTACAGGACTAAATTTTACAAGAATCAAATCCGCGGCTTGACGTACATAAACGAAAAAAAAAAAGGAACTCGACCGCTTAAGGTGTTAAATGCACAAAATTGTTAACTCTACATACCTACATACTACTAACATAATTATAAATCTTACACGAATGTATCGTAAATCACAGATTTCCATACTAATCAAATGTTTAATATCGTTTCAGGGTTAATATGTGGTATTTTTAATGTAATTTTTATAGAGGAAATGTGTGATTAATAAATTGCAATAGGGTGTAGCTAGTTCGTATAACAAGCTTACTCTAAATAGTTGCGTATTTATACCATTTATTTGTATTTATTTTTAACAATTTCTTATTATTATTACTATTCATACCATTGACAGAGAAAGCTTAGATACATATTTATATACCTATGTACGCTAAAAGTGATTGGCAATTCTAATTTGGCTATTTCACTCTTAAGAAGGGCATACGGCCGGTACACACCTTCTTTAGTGCAAGTACGCTTAGTCTACTAGCAACTGTAATGACATTGCACTAATTAAAATGTATATCAGTCTCAAGTATGAAGATAGAGCGTCTTTTAATCGCTAAGCGACGTTGCAACTAACACAAATCTGGCCTCAAAACGATACAACTCCTAAACTAATACAACTTATGTTCAATAATTGATTGTTCAACACTTTGTCCGCGCTTTAAACTTATTTTTCACTTTCTAAGTGTCATATCACTGGAGGTGCCAGCTCGAATGTCATTCACAATAACTTTAGGCTCAATATTGATGATTTCACTCAATTTCTTCAAAGTGAACGGCATCATTCTGTTGCAGAACGACATCAGAGTAGTGACGTTAGAATAGTTTTCTAGAGATTCAGGCTTTGTCTTGTAATAGGAATAGCCGTCATCTGAAGTACTAGGAACACTGTAAGGTAGTTTGGTGGTAGATTTCTTGGCGACAGTCTTGCCGCCCGGGAGCTTGGTGGTCGACTTCCTAGCGCATCTCTTCAGGAGGTGAGGCTCCTCTTTCTTCTTACTCTCTCTATTACCATCGGCAGGTACATACGGCACAGTTGTGTATTTGAACAGAAGCATCGGGTGAACAGCGTTGTGGTGAGTCTTCAAGTCTCTTAGGAACTTAAATCCTATATCGTCACAATGACCACAGAAATGTGTTTCTCTGGTGTCATGATGTAGCTTGAACCACGCATAGTTGACCGGTATATGTGGATGCGCTAGGTTGTGGTGCTCCTGTAGAGATTTCACGTCGAGGCGCAGAACTAAGCAAATGCAGCATTTAACGACCACATCGCCCTTTCTAGCAAAGTCGGGTCTGATATTTTCATGTACATGAATGTCAACATCAGTTTCTGGTATTGAATTTTCACAGAATAAGCATATTATTTTAGGTACATTAGTTTCCTCTTCTGCTGATAGTCTCTTCTTCGGCGTAACAACATATGACTCTGCGGGGGGTATGCCTGTCATTTTCATCAGCAGCGTTTTACCAGGGTGAGCTTTTTCTGTGTGTCCTATAATGCCTTGCCGGTAGGAACAGTTGTAGTCGCAATAGCAGCACGAGTAGGGCTTCAGACTATGATGTTTAAGTACGTGTTCTTTCCAAGAGTTGTAATATTTAGACTTGTAGGGGCAAAGTGGACATGGCCTTATAGCCTTCTTCCTGGAGCCGCTGGTCTCGTCGATGATGAGTCGTTCATCATCGCTATCTGGCGCCGGTCTCTTCCGGCTGGCAAGCACTTGATCGGGTGTTGGCACGCGCTCTTCGTATCGGACAACGAGAAGAGAATTATTATCGGTTTCGGTAAAACTCTTTTCAGGGGTTTGGGGCTCTGAGGTGGCGGGTGTCACGGAGACACACTGCAGGATCTTCTTCTGCAGCTGTATGATGTTGGTGACCCACGCAGCGCGCATCGACGGGTCTCGTATCGCCTCCGTGGGCCTGGACGGGCCGTCGTGACCCTTGCAATGAAACTGCGCTTCATGATACGTCTGATATTTAATTGAACAGTTAGTGCAACCCCACCTGAAAATTTAAAAATAATTATTGAAGCTTCATGATGTAGATGTGTACTAGCAAAACTTTTGTATTTAAAGTGATTTAATAAATTCAAAGCATTTCAAAAGTAAGACAGCCACAAAAAAAAAAATAACATACCTACCTAATTATTTTACTAATCTTACAAAGTGGACCGGCTTACCTGATCTTATTAAGCTCCATCTCCAAATGGTCTCGCATGGCTGCCTCGTCTTTATGTACCGAGCCACACTTAGGACAGCAGTACATGTTGTGACTGGGCGCTCCGAACTCGCCGAAAGCTTCCACCAACTGTGCCTTCGAATACTTTTCAACTACATCAACGGCAGGAGGGGCGGCGACAGGTACAGGCTTGCTTACTTTTTCAACAGTAATTTTCTGTTTAGCCAAGTTGGCCTTATGCTTATCTATAATAGACGCTTGATGGTCCAACTGTCCCGCGACCCACTTCTCTTTGTTGACGTCTTTGGGCAGCTCAATGTGGTCGTACTGCCTGAAGTGCTCGATGCTCATATGTTCCGTGAGGCCGGCTTTGTGGAAAGCCTTGTAGTTGCAGAGGCCGCATCCCCATCTGAAAGTTTTTACGTTGAAAATGAATAATTTATTGTACATGCTGCTTTTGTTTACGACTGTTTTTCACTGAAAGACGTGTCAAAAGCACTTAGGTTAAATTTACAAGGTTTTCTATTCCATCAATTATCTTATATCAATTCGAAGCTAATGAAAATGTATAAAATTAAGAAAAAAGAAATATTGCACAATTCAATATTATTAGCATAAAGCGATTTGATACTGTATAGCAAGAAGCACAGCAATTCCAGTGTTTTATTTTAATGTTATATGAGCCAAACTATCACTGTATTGACATAAATGAGTGAACTGCAATTAGTACCTACCTATTAAAATAAGTTTACTTACTTCCTGTACTGCAGTTCTTCATACAAATGAGACTGCATAGCCTCCCTGGTGTCTTCCGATACAACATTGCACAGTGGGCACTTGAACTTGATTCCATTCGGCTCACAGAACTGTCCAAATCTCTTGCACAAATCCTCCATGGATTCCGCTGACTCTGAAACCGCCGCGTCAACTTCCTTCTTGACCAAATTCAGGTCGATATGGACGGGAGGGGTCGGTACTGGTGGTGTTTGGTCTGGGGTTTCCTGCTCCTCAGTCTTAACCTCAGTCAAATTTGACCCCATTTTCTGCCGCTGTTTCATCCACCGCGGGGTCCCGTCCGGCTCGTCCGGTAGTGAGCCTTCCCTATAGTAGTAATAGATCACATCTTCAGGCTCGTTAGCGTGCGAATGCGCCAGGTGGTTGTTCACATTCTCCAACGCGGACGCCCTGTACGGACAGTAGCCACATCTGAACTGCATCTTCGACTGGTGCAACTTGAAGCAATGCTCCGCCACTTCGGGGCGCAACATGCTTTTGAATTTACAGAAGCCGCACTGCCACGGCTTCAGGTCCATCGTAGGGGCGGCGCTGGCTGACGCCGTCGCAACCGCCACCGCCGCGCTCGCGCTCTCTCGCACTATATACAGCGGAGCATTCGGATGCAACTCCATCATATGCTTCTCAATGAAATCACGTTTGTAGTGATAGATGTGACACTTAGAGCAAGCGTACAGGGTGTCGTCGTGCATCTTCAGATGCTGCACCACTCGGTTTGCGGTGATAGGCTTCGACGTATCAGTGGTTTGGTTGTTGGGGCAGTGCACGCAGCGGAAGTTCAAGCTAGCGGGGCCGGAGTGCAGCGCCTCCCAGTGGCGCTTGAGCATGGGCTCGTCCACCGACGTGTAGCTGCAGCCCACGGCACCGCACGTGTTGCGCGCACGCGCCGAGATCTGCTGCGGGTAACGCGCGGCCAGCTCGCGCGGTACGCGCAGCGCGGGGGGCGGCGCGGGAGCGGCGCGCTCGCGCGCCACCAATGAGCTGGACGCTAAGTTCACCATCCGGTCGAAGTGCTTCTCGTTGGTCTCGAGGTGCGGCACGGGGTTCACAGGCGCGGTCTGCGCCACCGGCTGCTGCTCCGCGTGCAGCTGCAGGTGCCGCACCATATTCAACCGCACTTTCGTACTAAACTCGCAAATCTCACAGTAAACCAAGTGATCCAAAATAGGATTTATCGGAAGCTGATTAATTTCTCGAGGCCAGAATCGCCGCTTATTCAAGGTTTCGACGGCACTGGCGCTCAATTTCCTCTTTGGCAGCTCTTTCTTCTCCTTTTTCGCTACATTAACGATGAAACAAGAGAGTCCGTTCTCTGTGGTGGCCGATACTACAAAGTCTTTCTCTTTGTGCACAAATCTGAGGTGTCGTTTGACCGTGGCCAGGTTCTCTTGATTGCTGCGACAGACACCGCACTGGTAAATGTTTCGGTCACAATGGTCGTGCATGTAGTGGTGCACGATGTTCTCTCTGTTGCTGGCCATGTATGGGCAGTGCGCACATTTGCAGCCCTGTTCTTTGTCGGGATAGCAGTAGAACAAATGTTTTTTCAAGCCATTTATGGATTTGCATATTTGCAGACATTTAGGGCACGTGCTAAGGATTTCGTGTGGCACCTTCTGGTTGACGGCCTGTGTCGGGGCTCGTTTGTTGCTGGCGGAGGTGTCTTCATCCGAGAGGTCGATAACGGGCTGCCGCGCGTCCTCGTCGTCACTGTCCAGCACTACTACCGTGCCAGGCTGGCTCTTAGGTGTTTGAATCTCAGTTTTAATAGGTTCTCTAGCTATAGTTAGCGGCGGTTCAGCTGTAACAGAAGCGACTGCAGTATATACGGAAGGTTGGTTTGTAACATTTGTAAGGCTAGGACCAGTGATTGAAGCAACTGCTTTTGAAACCGGAGAAAGGATTCCGGCTTCTAGTTCAGCGACAGAGACAGTTGGCACAACAGGCGCAATAGGCGCAACTGGTTGCTCCACAGCTTTAGGAATGATATCTTGAGGATGGTCTTCCGGAGTGGGTTCACTCAGTTCAAGCTGTGGTTCCATCATAGTGAGACCGATAAGTTTCTCCAAGTCTATGGACCGTTCTGCTTCACGCACTGGGTTCTCCTTAGTTGCGCTCGGAGTCACATCTTCGGTTGGCACTTTCATTTTGTTCAGGAATGCTAGTGGAAGGACCCTCAGCTCGTTAGAACCCTCCTGCAATAGAAATGGTACATGAGGATACTGGCCATAATTTGTATTGTAAGGTATTATAGCTAGACTTAATGGTTTGTGATAGGATTATGAACGCAAAAAATTGCCAAAAGACTATAAACTCATGTCAATTGATTTGACTGGCCGTTGTTATTTGAGACAGCAGTAAAGACTAATCCACGAATCAAAACTATCGAAACTGACTATTTTTTTTTGTTTTATGACTCATAAAACTCGAAAATTTTCAAACACACATAAGCGTCTCGCCGCACTTGGGACAAGTTTGTATCATAAAGCAGCATTTGGAACAAATTCGCAAATAATTCAGCAGTTAATGTGTTAACTGAGGCAACTCTGAACTTGATTTCACAGAAAAAAAAAGTAGAATACAGTAGAAACCCCACATACTTTGTTAGTAATAATCCTCAAGTAAGCTTGGGGTTGTTTCGTCGGGTGCACGGTGGATACATGGGCCAGTAGTTCCCCCTCGTTGTCAGCCCCTAAGACACACCAAGTGCACTGATATAACATCAACCCATGGGACTTCATGTGCTGGACCAATTCTGATGGCGACGACACTTCCAGTTGGCACTTCTGTAATGGAATTAATGATAGAACTGTAAAGGATACTGTCTAGTCTAGATTATCCTATACCACTCATTCCCAAAGTGGGCGATAACGCCCCCTTGTGGGCGCTGGATCTTTTCGTGTGGCACGATTACAGAGTGACAAAGAGAATTAATTTTAAATTTCTGATTATTAATAGATGATAGACAGACATATAAAATTGGTATATTTAACTAGTATGTAATACGATGGCGTTGGATTTTTTTTCTTGTAAAGGGGGGGTAGTCCAAAGTTTGGGAACCTGTGAGCAATATTTGTAATCACATTCACGAAAACGGCTCTAACGACTTCGATGAAAGTAATATAGGGATTTACGAGTTGAAAAACCGATCTATCTAGGTCTCATATCTGGCAAAATTCGATTTCTCTATGTTCACCCGAGCAGAGAGCTTGGTCGACTACTTAGTGTTTTCTTATTAGAAAAATGTTTTGCTTCTCCAAATTACGTGCATGTAACTTACATATTGTAAGTGCATTCTAAAAGTTAACAACGTCGCAAATAGCCGCATAATATTTACCGGTTTTTATTAATTTGTTAATATTACTGAGTGAAAATATGAAATATAGCTCTATAGTGCACTAAAATATGAATTATGAATTTACTTATTAATATTATTGAATTGCAATAATAACACTGAATTAGGCAAACTGTTACAACACCTGGGAGTGTTGTAA
This sequence comes from Dicycla oo, assembly GCA_948252095.1. Lineage (NCBI taxonomy): Eukaryota > Metazoa > Arthropoda > Insecta > Lepidoptera > Noctuidae > Dicycla > Dicycla oo. The sequence continues at coordinate 12,470,136 of OX411729.1, read as the reverse complement.
CAGTTTGCCTAATTCCTAGTTTGCCTAATTTGAGATGTAAAAAGAGCAGTTTTGTTTCCAATTAATGTTTTTTACGTGTTACGATATTAATAATTGCATTCCATAATCAATATTTAAGTGCACTATAGAGCGATACTTCATATTTCCATACAGCAATATTAACAAATTAATCAAAACATGTATCTGACAGCTATTTGCGACCGTTGGCAACTTTTGAACGCACAGCCTTAAATTATGAAATGTCGTCATTATTTCAAGTTTGGCGTAAAAAAAATATATATAAAAATTACAAATCGCTTGCTTGAAGAAACTTGACGCAAGAAATTATGGCAAGGATTGTAAGACTATTATTCCCTCCGTAACGGCCCTTCATCCAGGCTACCAATAACTTTCCTATAGATATTGTATATATCTATGGTAAATTTCCTTATCCATTTCAGATTTTACACATTATATCGTGTTTATACTTTAAATACTTACATAGCAAGGATGCGAGGTGGCGCCAACGTGCTTCTGTTGTAAATGCTCGCAAAACTTATCCGGAGTATAAGTACGGAACTTGCATTTGCTACCGCTTTCCGCTGAAAAACAAGACAAATAAATCTTAAGACGCCCCCGGAGCATGCGTAGTTCATGCAAACGAAATACCAAAATAATTTGTATATGCATGCTTCGTGGGCCTCTTAAAATAGGAAGAAACTAGAGTTTTCTATAGGAAGTGACAAAAATCCGTGGCATGACACAGTGTGTATCATGCAATCGGGACAAGCAAAGCATGGCGGAGATGGATGATGTTGTGTCGTCAATGCGGATGCAGCCAAAGTCCCGCAACGTAGTGTGGCCTGGGAATTAGCGAAGTGCGTCCTTCAACGAATGCAAGCGTGACGTTTAAGACAATGGGTTAAGGGCTATCTCGCCCACGCAAAAACTGCCCTGCGGGCCAGATGTCAACTTTTTAAAGTGTGTATGCGTAGATTCGCCCGGACCAGTTTAGTAGACCGGGCCAGATGCCTCCTATTAAAAAATAAAGGGATATCTCGGAAAAATCGTACATTTTTTAAATTAAATATATCTGTTAAATGTGTAAGTCATAGCATCAAATAAAATATTTAAAAAAATACGGAGTAAAGTAACCATCATATCAAACTTATAAGTACAGACGCCAGCAGGTCAAGCTACCCGAAACTGTCAAATTTTCGCAATCAACCTTGAACCTAATGCTTCATCGATAAAGTCAGAAATCTGACAGATTGTAGTAGCTTGATGTGCTGGCGTCTGTACATAATTAGTTAGTTTCATACAATTTCTTGCTACAAATATTAATGATGTAACTATAAATATTAATATTAATGATGTACTTATTGCAGTATGGTCATACTGTATCTTATTTTTAACCACATCATATTTGACTTGATTATTCCATTGCTTTACACTATTTTTCTAGTTTACACTATTACTTTACAAGATTAAAAAATAATTTGAAAATAACTTACTGTGGTGACAAATATAATAAGGCACGGCCTGTTCTCGAGTCAGCATGCGGCCTCCATCACTAGCGTTAGTTGCGACAGTTGTTCGCAGTACGATGGCCCCAGATTGTGCTGCCCCATGCACCCTGGTCACGTGGGCCCCCACCGACTGGCTCGCCGCAGCTCGATAGAAACACTGTCCGCAAGAATACTGGCAGTTTCCGTGCGCTTTGAACACGTGCATCACCAGGTCGATAGCGTTCCCCAGAGCATCGAAATCACAATATGAACAATTCAAGGCGTCGGCACCTCCGATGCGCTGGTGCGTGGAGGCGTGAAGTAGCGCATCCTCGGCAGAGTCTGATGTAAATGAACAGAATCTACCCGCACATTTGTACACCTTAATCAGTTTGTCTCGAGCCATCATAGTTTCTAGAACCACTCGGTGTTTATTCAACATCACTTCGGCCTGCACTTCCTCGTATTTAAAGCTAACTTCATTTTGGTTTATCTCTTGTCTCACTGTCGGATAGGTAGGGTTCAACCGCGGAGACTCTGGTCCGAGGCTCACTACACTCTGGATTATCGGGAAACTTGAAGTTTCCTTTGGCGTATCATCTGCCACTGTAGATATCAATTCATTAATAGGTCTAACAGTGATATACGGGTTAGAAAGAGCAGGGCTTTCAGTTTGCTTGTTATCTGAAACTTCTTCAGGTGCAGATTCAGGCAAAACTTCCTTTTGGTAAATAGGAAAGTTATCCATGTGTTTATCAAGATAATGTTGGAAACAGTCTTTGAATGTATGTGCCCCTTGAGGAGTAACAATTACTTTGCAAATGAAACAATATCCGTCCCAATTCTCAGAGTGCTTCAGTTGCACATGTTTCTTCATTGAAATCAAAAGAGTCGTCTTAAAGTGATTGTCTTTCCCATTGATACAACAAATGTATTCTTTAGCGCCTGATTCGGCGATGTTAATTTTGAAATGTGGATAGTCAATAATGTCATTAGAAGGCTGACTGGCTAGGTCTTCTAGTCCCGAGTTCAGACTAGATTGTTGGTCTTTTTGATGCGTAAGCTGGCCAGGTTGTTGGTCTACCTCTGCAGGTTGGTTTATTTCAGTTGTGTCCATAGACTGCGGTTCGTCCTGCAAAATTTCATCAGTGTTCTCTAATTCAACCCGTTCAATTTTTATTTTAGAGTTAATGGGTTCTTCGCTAGTCAAATCTAATAAATCACCTACATTATCATCTGCTTCAAAGGTAATCTTAGACTTAATACTTGCTAGCGGACCGTTTATTGAAGGTTGCCGCAGTGGTGCCTTAGACTCACTACTTTTTGCGACATTGCTTGGTTCTTCACTAAGCCTGGCTGTTATCACTCGAGGACTGCTAGTCTGTATTTCTGGCGGCTTAGATAATTTACAACGTAAAAAGTTTTTCAATGTCTTTTTAGACATGGCTGATAAATTAATGGTATACACAGCAGTTTGTTCATCATTATGGCGACGGATGACGTGATTTTTAAGATTTTCAAGAGATAACTGGGTGAAATTGCATTTTTTGCAAATGTATCCAATGAGTTGACCCTTGGTTTCTTTTGGAGGTGGTGGAATATCCAAACTGAACGGGCATCGGTCCTCAGTTGAGCACTCACAGCAAGTGTGCTTGTACTCGCCAGTATGCATGCTCACTATATGCCAAAAAAAAGTTTCCAAAACCGAAGAGTTATAAGCAAATTCTTTATAACAGAATATGCAAACGTATTTATCGGAAGATATCTTGCTGAAGTCGTTAAAATTAATCTCTTTACACTGATCAATGGCTTCTTTAGCTAGCGTAGGAGACATTCGTGACAGCGGGATTTCAACGTGCGGGTGCTCACTTACATAATGATGTACGATGTCGGCACCAGCGAACCCACATAAGCGGCACGAATAATGTAACAAATATTTACGGAAACAGTAGTATTTATCAGTATAATGAGCATTTGGATCTGGAACGACAATTTGTTTTTCTGTTGGTATGATACAATCTGGGGATTCTAGAGTAGAGTCTACTTTAACTTCAAGTTTTTTCTTTTTATTTTTAGGCTTAATCACTCCATCTTGCCAACGCCCTCGTTTACGTTTCTTTTTCTTTATTTCAGATAGAATTTCGGTGCTACCATAGCTATTCGAAGATGCCAGTGAACGAACTTCGGAATCAGAACTGTTGTCAGATTCACCTTCGCTCGCCTTTTCAATATTGTTGTCGCCTGCTGATTCTGTTTCAAATGCATAAGGGTCTAATTCTTTTAAATTTTTAGTCTTTGACTTAGGTCCAGGTTTATATTTTGGCTTTTCTATTTCAGGAAGACTATCAGTGGATATTTTAGGTTTAGGTTTAGGTCCAGGCTTTTTTCTGACTTTTTCAGGAATAGGATTGTTACGGCTTTTGTCAGCTGAGCTCTTGAACTTTTCCAAAACCACTACGGGTTCTGATTCCGGTAACACTACGTCATCCTTCGTTACGGTTTTATCTTCGGTCATTTTTGCTAAACGACACATTCTTATGCCAGTCGCACTTAAAATATCATCTCTATCAAACATTTCTCTAATGTTTTCATGGAGTTGTTGCAGCTCACGTGGTGGCTTTTTAGTTTTTTTTTTTGTCTCGACCGCAGCTGTTGCTCGAGTGACACGTTTCTCTGCAACTGACGTAGCTTTTTTAGCCCACCGGCCTTTTCCTTTCCTAGAAAATTTAGATTTCTTACCAGTCATTTTCTTTTTATATTTAGTCTTTGTTACCTGAAGGTCTATCTCTTTTGCTTCGGGGGCGTCTTCGCCTATTAAATCTTCAAAGCTTTCATCTTTATCCCGATCGTCATCATTTTCCTGGTCTTCATCATAATTCAGCTGCTTTTCCTCATTATTTTTATTCAATGACATCTCCTTATCGTTTTTATTCAATCGCTTCCCCTCTCCGTTTTTATTCAATCGCTTCCCCTCTCCGTTTTTATTCAATTGCGTCTCCTCATCGTTTTTATTCAATGGCGTCCCCGCGTCGTTTTTATTCCATGACGTCCCCTCATCGTTTTTATCCAATTGTGTCCCCTCATCGTTTTTATCCAATTGTGTCCCCTCATCGTTTTTATTCAATTGCGTCCCGTCATCCTTTTTATTCAATTGTGTCCCGTCATCCTTTTTATTCAATTGTGTCCCGTCATCCTTTTTATTCATTTGTGTCCCCTCATTGTTTTTATTCAATTGCGTCCCCTCATCGTTTTTATTCAATTGCGTCTCCTCATCGTTTTTATTCAATTGCGTCTCCTCATCGTTTTTATTCAATTGCGTCTCCTCAACATTTTTATTCAATTGCGTCTCCTCAACATTTTTATTCAATTGCGTCTCAACATTTTTATTCACTGGCGTTTCCTCATCGTTTTTATTCAATTTCTTTTCCTCATTGCCTTTATTTAAGTTCGTTTCCTCATCGCCATGTAATTGTGATTCCATTTCTATTGTTGCCTCTTCATCAACTGTCGGATTCGCATCTGGTTTTTTATTATCAGTGAAAACGGAAGCTTCAGTTTTACTTTTCTTTGGTTGTTCCAACGCTTCTTCTATTTCGTCATCGGACACTATTTCGCTTAATTTCTCAAGCTTTTTCTTAATTTTATCGTTATCTCCAGATTCACCTAACATACTAAGCAATTTTTTTATTTTAGATTTGTCTTGTAACACTGTAAGCAAATTACCTAATTCTAAATCGGATTCTGTTTCGGGTTTAGGTTCGACAGAATCAGTAGAAGTAACATTCGTTTCGTTGTGCACTTCTTCGTTTGTGCTGTCAGCAATAAAGTCATCGCTTTTATTTTTGTCTAAGACATCAGTATTGATGGTACTGTCCGGAGTAGAGCAGCCATCCATACTTCGTTCATCAATTTTTGATTTATCTTCAATTCTTATTGTATCTTTTTCGGTTTCGGTAGTGGAAACAATATCCTCGTTGGTAGGTTTGCTTAAGTGTAAATTGTTTGAATGTATAGCTTCATTCTTGTTATTTTTCACGTCCTCATTTGGTATAGATACACCTTCAGAACATTTTACAGGGGCAAGTAGGTTGCCGTAATTTTGTGTAGCAGTACTCTTGTTTGAGCTGGAATCCTTATTATTTTTAAGTTCTTGTGTAACTTCTTTATTAACTTGAGCAATATCGCTATTAACCTCATTTACTTCATTTAGATCTGATAAAGAATTTGCACGCATTTTGTTATTAGTGGTTTTAGATAAATCATGAACAGCTTTGAGTACTTTTGTAAAATCATCTCTACCTTCACTTGAATTGTCCTGTGGAGAAGTGATCTTCTGCATCATATTCTCAAGTGTAAATTCATTCGTAAAATTATTACTCGACTCGTTTTTAGAAGCATCAAGGTCGTTATCAAGGTCTGCAATCAGCGCATTGATATTATCGAGCACGGGGTCCGACACAACACTATCTGTAAACATTTCTAGTTCTAAGCCAAAGTTACTATGAATATCGATAGCGTTCGGTTGTTTGGGTACAATTTTCTCCTTGACAGGACTAGTTACCTGTGGCGGTGGTGCGGGTGTCGTAGTACTTAAATCAGTTTCATCGACTTTAGACAGTTTCTCTGTGACACTGTTATCCGTTTCGGAATCAGAGTCACTTATTATCGACTTCTTAGGTTTTTTAGTTCTTGCATTTTTCACAATGTTTGTAACTGCCAGTTTTCTACTCAATCTTAATGATCTTCTTCCAACCTGGTCATCAGTCTCGCTTGTATCATCAATAGGTATTTGAAGTTTTTCTGTTTCTGTATCAGATTTAGTATCGCTTTCTTTTATAATTTCTTTAATTTTTTCTTTGGGTGTTTCCTTGTTTTTATGTTTAGGACTTTCGTTGGATCTTTCTTTTGGTGTATCTTTGTTCTTTTGTTTTGGTGTTACTTTTTTGTCTCTTTTATCGTTTGCGTTTTCTTTAATTGTTTCTTCTTTTCTTTTTTCGACATTTTCTCGTTTATCTTTTTCCTTCTCATCCTTTTTGTTTATAAGTTCCTCTATTTTTGGTATCTCTACCTCTTTCTCCTCCACAACACGTTTAATCTTAGGAATCTTATAGTTTTTTACACCATAACCGGAAGTCAAAATAGCACCCTTAACAATATTGTCATTCGAGTATATTATTCCACTTTTCCTAGCGCGGGGATCTTCATATTTATTTTTCATTTTATTTTCTTTGCGCATTCTGGGATCTCTATAGTTCATTCTAGGAGAGTAAGTAAGCTTTGAAGTACTTTGAACGCGCTTTTCTTCTTTGTACTTCTCATAGTATTCTTTTTCTCTTTTACTACGGGCTATGTTTTCCGTATTAGTTTTGGATTTCGTATCAATATTTCGTATTTTACCAGTGTCAAATTTACTGGGTTCTTTTACAGGGTGTCTATAAGTTTTAAAATCAGCCTTAATTTCGTGGAAGCTTCTTTCCTCAGCTGTAGAATCTGCCAAATCTCTACCCACACTTGACGCTCTTCGAAACACTTCTTTTTTATTATGAGTTTTAGTGTTCGATTTGGAGCCATCAGGCACCTGTTCAGAACGGGATTCTCGAACTAACGCTCTTCCTACACTCGCAGCTCTTTGTCTTCTCGCATCAAAATTGTACTCAAATACTTGAATACCTTTACCACTGTCAAGGAACTTTTGGAATGTTTCGTTAACACTGGTGTCAATCTTAAATGAACTGCCAGAGTGAGATTTGACTGATATCGATTTATTTTCTGGTTCAATAGAACTATTTCTTCTAATACTAGGTCCTCTAGACGATGACCGTCTAAAGGTATCTTCGGCACGATCGTGCCGTCCAACACCCCTTTCATGTTTATCTTCTGGATGCATGCTACGCCCAATACTTCTTTCGCGCTGGTTGCCGCGTCTCAATGTAACTTCGTCATACCCGCTGTTGTACTGTCCACGTTCTCTTGATGAAAACAATCGATCATTTTCATAATCGTTCGGCATTGAACCACCAACAGTTTGTTCACGTCTGGGTGGATCTTTACTAAATTGACGTCCAGTTTGTTCTTGCGCATAGTACCTGTACTTACTATTCCTGCCTTGATCTCTATCCTGGCCTGTATAAGTATCTGATCCGCTGAACGGTTTCTGAGATTTGTACGACCTTCCGCGGTAGTAGCCACTATCTTTATAATACCCGCGGTCTATTTCGTGTAGCTGAGAATTTGATTCATAGTCGGGTTTTCTGTTAAGTCTAGGATCTTTAATATAGTTTTGTGCATTAAAGTCCGATTTTCCAAACGGATGATTTGGCGTCGATGGACAGTCAGACCTACCAAATCCGTGATTTGGTGTAGGCGGACATTCATTTCTTCCATAGTATGGCGTTGACGGGCACTCAGTCACACCGAATTGATAACTTGGAGTAAGAGGGCGCTCATTAATATTAAATGAATGACTCTCAAAAGGATGACTCGGGGTGGAAGGACAATCTGCCCGTCCAAAGGAGTGAATCGAAGTGGGAGGGCATTCCGATCTTCCAAAGTGATGACTTGGTGTAGTAGGGCACTCAGCCCTCCCAAATAAGTGCAGAGGAGTCGTTGGATTGTCTAATCTACTAAATGTTTGAGTCGACGAGACTGGCACATCAGATCTTCCAAACGACGGTAGAGGTGTCCTGGGGCATTCTGATCTTTTATAAGAAAAGCAATCCCGATTTTCGAGGCTATACCTATCATTTCTTCCTTTACTGTATTTGTCTCCAGTGAATGAGTCAGTATAACGCGTATTAATCGACACGTCACTTGAACTCCAACTACTGGTGTCCCCAATATCCTCAAAACGTGATTTTCTTTCACGAGATTGCTCCTTCTTCGAATCTTTTGACACTGAATTTTCTCTTTCTCTAGAATCATTCATAGTAAACGATGGCACATATACGTGTTTCTTGTTAGATTGGTCGACATCAAACGACTGGTGGTTATGAGTCATATCGTACAACCTGGCATTAGGCGTCATAACTGAATTTGAGACGGGACTTTGATTAAAACTCGAAAACACTGATCTTGGCGTCCTATCAGGATGAGCAGTATGCGGACTAGGACTTTGGTTAGAATTTACATCCCTTCTAACACGAGGATCCAAAAGCACAGGTCTGTTTTGACTTTTGATTTGATCAGTTTTTGTGTCAGTCTTTGTAGCACTTATCGTGTTCGTATTCGAAAGTCCAGCAATGTTACTGAACAACGTAGGTGCTTTGTTCTGATTAGGAGACAAAATCGGCAAAGTTCTCATATCTATATCTACGTTGCGATTTACTGGCATAGCCTTCACATAATCACCAGGTATTATGACTGGAGGTGACAATTCCATATTACTCGACTCGTCGCGGTCAGGCGATTTAGGAGCGAGATCGCTATAAAGGTCACATGCTTGAATTTCACCACCATCGTCACCGTCTGAACTGTCATCATCGAAAGACATTTTCTTTTGTATATTAAACCTTTCACATTCTTTCTCTGTCAATTTAAGACTGGGTTTCTTGATTAGATCGTCTTTAGACTCATTATCTTCAAAATAAAACTTTATAGAACTTACTATCTTATCTCTGTCTGTCTTTTGTTTATAGTTTTCTATAGATATCCTTTTCTTGGGCAAAATTTCTTTGGCGCTAGCCACTTTGTTGACTTTAGGTTGGTGTAAAAGTGGTGTGCCTGTTTCTGAGCCGGGGATAGTTATAGACTCGCTCAATATTTCATTTTTGAGGGCTTGAAGTATGTCTATTTCTGAAAGCATACTATTAGTTGGTGTTGCGGGTATTGTTGGCTCATTGAGTAATGGTATTTCAACAGGTTTCTCCATTTTCTCTAATTCTGATTCAATCAAACACACACCTTTACTAGTTTCAAGAACTTCCGAAACAGTAGTTTCAGCTTTAATGTCAGTTCCGTTTGTAGTTTCAACCTCTGCATGTCTAGCCTTTTTGCTATCCTTTATATTTTCTTCTACAGGTTCAGAACTATCTGTCAAAGGTTTATAGAAGTTGGCTTTATAATTGACCGGCTCTTTTGGAGTAACTTCTTTTTCCTCGTCTGGGGGTTGTTGTAACTTTACATCCGTGACATTACCTGTACTTGTGTCTTTATCAGTAGAACCATCCCCTTTAAAATTATTTTTCCTATCGGGTACTGTCGTTATCGAATCATCACGATCGTCGATTTTTAACAGGTCTTGCTCATTTTTCTCCTTATTATAACCAGTTTTATTTAGCGCTTTGCTCTCTTTATCGTACATTTCTAGTTCCAATACGTCGAAATTATTAATTATTTCCGCACTAGTATTGGGATGCACGCTATTCTTATCAGAATTTATCACAAGACAAATTTGAATTTTACGAGCTTTGTCTTTGTCGGTAGAAGTTTTGGCCTCACATTGATCTTTAAGTACCAAATTACCGCTCAAACTACCATAGACATTTTCAATAACTTCACTCTCACTGTCTGATAGTTCTCCCTCTTCTACTTCTTCCTTTCTTCTAAATCTTTCCTTCTTTTTGTTGTAAGACTTCAATATTAAGTCAGATATGTCATCTCTAGCTCCAGTCTTCTTTAGTTCAGTAAGTATCTGCTTTCGCAACTCCCGTAATGTATCGATGTCTACGTCACCATCTTTGCAGTTAATAATTCTTTTGAATATATCCTTTGTATTCAAGCTGCTTAAACTATCTTCAGGCACATTCAAAGTAATATTTAAACCTTTAGATTTACGTGTTGATTCTTTTAAAGATTTTTTTCTATCTTTTTTATGGTAGGAAGGAGAGTACCTTTTCGGAGATCTACGGGGTGACCGCCGGCTAAAAAGAGGTTTTTCGGGTGACACTAAAACTCGCGTGTAATTTCGCTTCGAAGCTGAAGATTGAGGTGCAACTTTGTCTTCTTTTATTTTAGTTGGAGAGCGATGTGTCGGCGATACTGAAGATTTATTTGGCCTCCTCTGAAAAAGGGCTGGCTCTTTAGAACCTGCTGTGTGCATTTCTTCAACTTCATCAACCCTCAGAATCTCAGGTAACGTCTCCTCATCCTCTTGTCGTTTGACCACGGTTTTGAGCTTATTTCTAACAGCCTCTAAATCTGACTTTTCTTGTGGCGTGGGAGGATCTATCGAAAATCCTGGATCTGTTCCTATGTTCTGCAATGAAAAAAAAATGAGATAATGGGTTTTCCAACAACATACTTTTATTAAAATTAACAGAAATAAACTTACCTGCGAGTCCTGCGACTCCACTTTTGCGTACAAATTAACCAGAACTTGTTCACATTTATGCAAGTTCTCCATTTTCATTCTAAAAATAAACAACAACATAATGTAGTCACAAAATTATATCGACAAGACAAACACTTGATCGTTCGTTAATATTAGTAAGCCATATATTACTACAAATTACACAATAAAAAGAGGATCCCAATAATTGTCATGCATGAAGCTGTTAAGAATTGCGCCACGTTCCCACGGGCCGTCGCAGCCCGTGTCTGTCGAGGCCTGTCGCAGCCCGTGCCGAGCATTCCACGGATTATCCCATACATTCGATCGGACGGGCGACGACAGGCCACCGCAGGCCGACTATTCCCACGGCCTGTCGGCCTGGCCTGGCGCGTTCTGGCCTGTGAGAAAGCAGGTCGTGAAACCGCGACATTAGATATAAAATTTTGGATTTTATCGCTCGAATATGAACTGTGAAAAACAAAACAAACAACTACTTGAGATCAATTTAGTGCGCAACTTAAAAAAGAAACCATTTGTGGTATAGTGATAATTTTATCGCTGTACCTAATGATGATTCATACTTCGCAAACGGTGTTACCGCTAGCACGCGTCCTTTATGTTCGTATATCATGTTAAAAAATACTATAATAATCTAATAACCTTTTCTTCTTGATTGATAGCAACTCTCTTAGAGATCGAATCTTTTCGAGCTGTGCCTGCCGAGGATTCCCAGTCGCCTTGCCGTTAATCTCCAGTCTCCTGATCATGCCGTCCAGAAATGGTATATACTTCTTCATCTCTTCGAACTTTTGGTCGTATTCTGAACCCATTTTGACAGCTGAAAACAATTAAGTACTTGTATAATTTTGTTTTTTACATTAATGCAAAAATACAATAAATTAAGCTGTGTCTCAATCATGTACCTAACAGCAAGTACTGATTGTTTAAACTATAAGCGCAAACAATAGTTTTAACATACATGTACATTTGAATGTAAAACAATATTATATAGGTAACGTTCTATACTGTTCTTTAGATACATTTTGTACAATAGGATAGTGTTATCGCTGGTGATGATTACGCTATTGATATCCGGTATTAAAATGCGAATAAATATTTCTTCACAGGCATGTACCTATCACTAATTCTTATAATTATCTTTATCAAGGTCAAAACACGTACAGAATGATATGAATATTTAGTTGAGACAACTGAATAAAACGAGAAATACATATGTGTGAACACTATGTGAAGAATTCTGAGCCATTTTAGAGATGAAACAGATATCTGACAACTATCCGGTTTCTGGACCGATAGTAAAATAAGTCCGGACGCATATTTTCTTTACCGTGTTCAGCAGGCGACAGTGTCGTTCCGTAACAAGCACGGGTATGTAGACCTTAAAATGCCACCAAAGCAGTTTTCATATGAACGCCAATAACGCATAGTTTTGAAGCGCGAAATACAGTTATTGATGTAGACAAAACAGTGAACACAGACGCACAGTCCCTTTCATGTAAGTTACAGGGTTATTGTCAGCAATTCATCAAGGGGATGTAGAAGAGGTCATTTGCAACCAAATCAAGTAAGCGAAGCGAGCGGGTGTCACACGGCAGCGGCCAGCGAGCGCTACTTCCAAGTTCCTGTCAGCTAGGCAGACTATGAACAGACAGCTGTGTTGCTGGGGTTTGTTGCGCCACTTCTTCTCAGCTAAAGCACTAGGAAGTAGTGAGAGGCTGGCGTTTTGGAGGACTGTCTTATGTAACTTTGCCGTTCAAAAACTGCTGATTCTCAGCCTAGTTTGAATAAATGACTTTTGACTTTGTTCAAACAAAAACATGCAAATTACGGGCATGTTTCGTTTTCGTTGCGATATCTGTTTATGATTTTGATATTTAGTATTAGCGCATGTGTCGGTTTCCCATGGGTAGACTATAAACTATCGAAAAATAATGCGTTCAGTTGTAAATAGTTTAAAATCACAATTTTTCGACAGTTTATAATAACGGAAATAATAGCGATAGATTAAAACTAATGAAGTTAATAATTATACGGGACATATACACCGATTTTTCGTGATACCTAGACCGCATGAGTCGTATAAAAGTAAAAAAAAAAATGTTAAAATTAATCAAACGAGACTTATAAAAGTGAAAATTCATACATTATATTTCATACTCTCAAACATTTTAGCATTTTTACATTGTCGAATAATATTGTTGAGTAAACGTTTAAGTACAAACTTAGATACACACTTGTTTGTAATAGCTAGTACACAGCGAAAGAGTTCATTTGGCTAGATATTGACACGAATTAGGAGATTTAATATCATTTCAAAACCGTGCGCGATTAACGTCAAATGCACACTGTGCTTTGGTGGCATTTTAAGGTCTACAAACCAGTGCGCGGTTCGGAAGGGCACTGTCGCCTACTGAACACGGAAAAAAGAAATACGCAAGCCAGACACCGGGTTAGGTTATCAACGTAAGATTTTCAAAAAATTATGATATTTTTACGCGAATTCGCAAAATTGATTTTATTTTAAATATCATATATTGATGAAAAAAACCACTGTTATTATAAAGCCACTATTATCAATTATTTTGCGTTGTTTTAAGGGTCCTGATACGAACTTTTACCGATTTCGCAGATTTACGCGATTTTACATTTAAAATACTGTATCTCTTTATGTTGTAATGCACAACATTAAAGATCATTTCAATTATGACCCCTGCAAGCGGGTTTTACGTAGGGCAAATAACACGATTAAAATGAAAATGTTACTTAATTGATTTTCTCCATTGTATTTAACACATTATCTGCTTAATTCTTTATGCAAACGCTTCTTTATGCTACACCCTTACCGACCCTTATTTTACGATGTTTTCGAAACAATAGAGATGCACAACGAACGCACAGGTGCGGCGCGCCGCACTCTAAGTTATGTAAATTGTATGGACGCGCATACGCGCCGTCAAGCACCTGGTGAACGTTCGAAAACGCGCATGTGCGTCTGCCGCGCCTAATGTATTAAACTATTAAAAACAAAAATATTAAATAAAAATCGATAAAAATAAATAAAAGAATCAATATTTCTAATGAATTCGATTAGATTTTGGCTGTTGTTTACAATAAGCACTTATACCAAAACAGGGAGCCGCCTTAACCGTGCGCTGACCCGGATGCAACTATGTGTAGTAGTCGTGATAGGTGGTATTTTTCCGCACTATGCATGCACGATCTGTCCTCAATGTGATAGATGAAACAATGGGAGTAGCGTGTATACGAAGTTACTAAAGCAATTACTTACAGGTAGGTTCGATACTACAGGCTGGCGAGATAGTTACCTGCAAACGTTGAGTGTGATTCTAATCGACATACGGACCAAGTTTTCCTATGAAAGCCATATCCGATTCGAGCCCATGATGACGCACCCACCATCAAAAAAATGCCTTGAATGCGAAAAATGTTTCGACTTTTAAGACATTTTTAGCATCTCAAGGATAAGAATCAAATAATCTTCAACAATCCATTGTTTTATTAAGTATGTGGAATGGAGAAAACATTACAAAATATATTAACGTGATAAGAAAAACAAAATGCCACAACACAATCAAAACAAGACGCTATGGCGACGGCATCATATGTAGATCGATCGTTACAACCTTGGAATATTTCATCAACTAGACGTAGTGTAAGACAATATTAAACTGAGCGAAAAGAATCGCAAATTGGCAAGGCCACGCATGACTTGGCGTCACACATTAAATATATATTTTTTAAATACCTTTAATAAAAAGTAGGTACCGAAAACTTGCGATTAAGGCCAGAATATTTTGATTCTTATTCCAAGAACTATAACTATTACCAAGTTTGCATGTCGTGACGTTCAATGTATTGTTTCGTTTCACACTTGGGTCGCTAGTATTTAATATCCTTTCGAATAGTCACCGAAGAAACTGCCGATCTATTTTGTATAAATCTCACAGTGAAAACTTAGGTGAAGTGAGCTGGCATTCCATCCGATGCTAGGGATGACACTATCAACAGCTCACTTCATCTATGTTTTCACGGCGAAATTTTAATAGAATCGACCGGCTGATAGCGAAACATTTGGTTTACGATCACGAATTCGTCTTTTTTATGGATTCGGATAAGTACTACCTACTCCACCCTAGTCTAAACACGGAGATTTCGTGGATTTATATCTATATACTTATGTCATATTATTATATAGATATAAATCCAATTTTTAATTCAAATAATTAATCAATCAATACAAAACATTCCTTCAATTATCTATATGTTTATTATTATATTCATTAATAAATACATCATTTGTTTTGGACCAAAAAACACTTACGCGTTTTATAAACCTGCCCAACTGCGTAACAGTTTGTCGCGGGATTAGCGCTCATCATAAAACGTTTGGTATAAATAATCTAAACATCCAAGTAGATACACAAAAGTTTCATCGTTATCTTCTGAAAAACCGAACTTTGCCTAATTAAATGTGACTAGTCCAATAATGAAGTGACGGAATTACCTAGTACGTCAATCTATAATAATTTATGTAGGAATATACCTAAATCAATTTCTATTGGTCGATAGTCTGTTCTGTTTTTCCGAAGATATACAATAGAATGTACAGATAGTTTAAATGGACGTCGGCGACAGCTCGCGTAGCGCATACTGTTTCAGAAATACAATAATAATATTATAAGTCGTTCCACCTCATGCGCACTAACTAAACTGAACCGCTCAGCGCCCACACACTAGACATGGGTCAGAGATATCAAAACGTAAGTATTTAAAATCCAATTTCAGTCACAAATCGTATAATATCGATAATCCAAACTAGACAACCGATTTCATAAAACCACGGCAAAAACTAAATCGACCTCACTCGATATGTCAAACGTAAACGGTAATCAACAATAGCCGATGATACAAATCCAAACCGCACCGCGCAATTCATTTTCAGTGGAATAAAAAAGACGAGTGGAGGATTCCCACTTTTCAATGGAGACAACACCTCGTTCCTCCATCTCCAAACTACAAACGGGCGTTCTCAGTAGTTCGGTTATTTAGTCCGGTCCCGGACTTTTAGTCTTGACAGTCCGGTTCGCAATACGACCGGACTATAGAGCTAGATAGTTCGGTATCCAAAAGTGACCATTATTGGTTATTTTCATTTTCGAAATGCTTTATATCTATGGCAAAGGCAATTGGATTAAACTCAAGAAATTATAGGCGTATCATCAGTTTATGTTGCATACTGCCATTGCTAGGTACCTGTACATAAAATACAGGATAGTTGGCAACATATTTCATTAAACAAAATGTCTATTCAAGATGAAAAAGTAATGAAATTCAGAAGTTATTTTCAAAAAACATAGATGAAGCCCGAGTTTATAAATAAATAGTGCGTTTGCTGAGCGTCATTCGCACCAACAATGTTGTAAAAGTCTGGAATGATCCATAAAAATCCAAGTTGTTGCGTATTTTGAACGAGCTGAAGGATGATGACAATCTCGCAAATTTCAAGGTCGAACCAATTGAAAAGATTTGGAAAAGCAATGTCGAAACCAAGCAGAGTGAATAAAGAACAGGACGATTTTATTCAAGAAGTTCAGATGTAGTTAACTTGTGCCGAAATAATGTAATGTATTCATTTTTTGTATAAAATTGCGTTGTACTTGGCTTGTTGGAAAAAATAGATGATTTTGCAGAGATATATAAGTATAAAAAATATTTTATTATATGTCGAACTTTCAGTCTTTCCTTACTAGTGCAGGTCAGCTATCGATACCGAACTATCAGGCTCAATTGTCCGGTTGTATTACATCTACGAACAACTGAGACGAAAAAGTTTCACCAGTCCGGTGACCGGACTAAATGACCGTACTACTGAGAACGCCCGACCTAGGTTGTTATTACACCCATACAATCGACATCTTTGGCTCAAAGCGTTGTTGATTGGGTAGTGAAGTAATAAGTCGTGTCACCAAAATAAAGAAGCTGGGCGTGACCTTTGAGTCTGGACTGATATTTCGAGATCACGTCTCCACTCTTGCCAAGGAATCTTTTAGGCGATAGGGTTTTCTATTCCGCAATGTCCGTGATTTTCACAACCCAAATATAATTAAGCTTCTGTACACCACTTTGGCTCGTAGTAAGCTTGAAGCGGGTGCCTGTATCTAGCATCCCTAAACTGCGACTCAAACATTAACGTTAGAAAAGGTACAGAAAACTTTGAGGTTTCTGTATAAAAAGGCGTTTCACTTCACTCCTTTCATGTAACCCTACTAATTACCTCCTAGTAGTTTTGGGCTTCAACTCGCTGGAAATTAGACGAGGTTTTCTACAGCTCATAGTAGCTTGCAAGACTCCGAGGACGCATCGACAGTCCCAAACTCCACGATCTTTTATATCGGCTATTTGTTCCCAACAAATGCATCGGACATCGCTAAAGCCGTCGGCACAATCTGTTTGCGCCGCCGTCATCTAAAACTGTCGCCAGAGCCGTGTCCCCAGTATGTCGTACTTTAAGAATGCGTAACGCTCTCCAATCCACCAATCCTGAATGTGATTTATTTGCCGCTGAATGGAGTAGAATTATGCGTGTATGTCTGATGTTTTGTGAGAATAAAGTATGCTAGAAAGTCCTCTATTATATGCTAGTACTTATTATACCAATTACAGGTGCTACCGTTTTAATAAACAATAAATAAATAAATGCCTTGATCAACCTTATGCTAATCAGTCAACCGTTCCCAATTTTTTTCTCATCGGTCAATCGGCAATACATTCTTCATTGGATCGATCACATTAAATTAACGATAGATTGTTCATGTCCGAAATCCTAAAAATATGACAAAACGATTATCGGTGAAATGTCTACAATGAGGGCATAACAATTTCAGTTCACCAGATGTCACCTGGGATCTAGTGTTCTGTGAACTGGGCTGACGTTATCTATCACTACACTACTAAAAATGGAAATTGTCAGAAGGTCAGAGACTACCGTCATTTTAATAATCCGTACGGTAAACTGGGGTTACTTTGATACTACGGGGTTACTTTGATATCGACTTTCGACTTATGAAAAACATATTTTTGTGATATCTATAAGTAGTAGTTGGCACTTCTGATAGTTTCTTTTTTAATAAGGCGTTGTAGATATTACAAAAATATGTTTTTCATAAGTCGGAAAGACGATATCAAAGTAACCCCGTAGTATCAAAGTAACCCCAGTTTACTGTACTACATACCTTAGTATTTTTACATTTTTGCCGGGTTTAATCATCACATTTATATCTCTGCGCAAACAGATCTGTCAGAACTGTCAAACTCAGACCGAGTTTGACATTTCTGACGAAGTGGCGCCGCTCTGGTGGTAAAATAATTTTGTATTGAATAACCGTCAATGGTGACCCCTCCATTGGCGTTAACCAATAACATCAGTCTATCTATGTCGATAGTGGTCGTGTAATGAAATGTAGGTGCCACACATCTCTGTTCGATCCTTCGGGAACACACGCGTTATTAAGCAAGAATCGAATAAGTTCCAAACTCAAAACAGATAAAAATATCACCCAGCCAATAGTTGTGACATTCTAATCAATAATACCGATGTGACAACAAGTAACTACTTCTACACTAAAACAAGTAAATCTAATGAAGCTCTATCTAATATTGTTTTATCAATGCGTGGAACAAACAAACGAGGAAATCTCCCCGTAACTAAAAAAGAAAGATCCAAAACTAAAATACACAAGAAAGTTAAAAACTAAAACTTAATCGATGTATAAAAAATAACATCGATTTTAATATAAGTAACCTGAGCCACAAACACGCTTTACATGGCATTTATTTCTCATGTAAATCATGGCGTTTTTGTCGTAGTTGCGTTTTCTTTTTAATATAATAAATTTAATATAATTTTAGAAAGTACTCATTAAGATCTATTATTAGATAGGTCAAACACGATATCATTACAATATAATCATTAAAAAAAAACGGTAACACTACCATCCGCTTAGCCGTCAAGTTGGATATTATTTATTTTTATTTACGCCTTAAATGACCTACCGCAGAACTACATCACGCTTTCAACGATACATCTTTTGCCAAACTACGACGAGGAGTTTAGCGAGTTTAGCCTGTTAAGTCACAAATCCTTTGGCTTTGGCGTAGTCGGATAAAAAATACCTGGTTTCGTATAGAACCAACCATTTTGTTTGACACAGTAGAAATTGCAAAAAAAAGAAGTCAAATTATGATGATTCCTGCTGACCTTGATCGCCTGTCATTCATTAATTATTAATTACATATTCACAATTATGCAAATATGGTATGGTATTATGGTAGGCTATTTGCAAATGACATTTTCTTTATACAATGTGCACAAATCTTAATGCTACCGCAAATAGATTAGAATTTGACCTACAAAGTTAAAATTCCAGGATTTCAACTGGTTGGACAGTTCTAAAACATTATCCGTCTCTTTCCTTTTTCTTTTCAAGTAAAAGACTACCACGTCTGTGTACTTACTTGACTAGTAGGTACTTAATAAATTATGCAACAAAAGTAATAAATTCGATTTCAAAAAATCACAATAAAGAAAATTTGATTTACCGTATTAATCGCACAGGTTGGTTTAAATATTTTTTTTTAAATATTAACCCAATTTAATTTAATATTTTATGGTGCCGATTCTCTTGTTCAATAATAACTAAACAAAAATTAGAGAATCGCTATCTTTTACTAACAGCGCGAGAAAAGGACGGCTATGATATCAAGCGCTTCACCTTGATGTCAGTCTCTTGTTTTATTAGAGAGAAAAAGTTAGCAATAGCCTAAATTAAGTTTAGTTTGTGTACAAAAGAATCGGCACCTATAAGTAGCTAGTTGACCGGACAGACGTTCTGTTTCCTAGAACTCGATCGCAGCTCCACCTACCAGGGCCAATTTATTGTGAATCTAAACCATCCAGGGACCCACTCAAACACACACGAAGAATTTCATTAAAATCGGTCTAGATGTTTAGGAGGTTCAGTAACATACACATGTAAAGAAGATTATTAAAAAAGATTAACGTCCACATAAATCAACGAGAAAAAGTATTAGTCGATTCCCACCATCACTAGCAAATCCACGATGTTGCCAATTAAAAAAAAAAAATATTGCAACAATCCTCTTATAACAACTTTCTTACACAAAAATGACAACGATGTGGGTGTTTTGTAAGCGAAAATATAGCGGTAGGTAATCTTGATGCACTCGGAAAAGTACTAGTCAGCTCGTCTAATTAAACGTTAGGTAGGTACCCAACTACACGACCACGATACACCGTAGAAGTAATTAGTACCTTCCTACCTCTGTTTCATTATTCTATATACGGAATTTAATTTTGTTCTTTTTTTTTGTAAAATAACGATGACACACAAAAGCGAAGATAAAGAACAAAAACATGAAGTAAGTAAAATTCCACATGATCAGAATGAAATCAAAGTTAATAACCTACCTTCTATATAAGTACACCTAGAGTAAACAAATCACTCATTAAATATTAACAATTTATTAAATATAAATTGCGATACAACATCACGCACACACTTATAAAAACCAAACGTGATTCTTCGCAACAATAATGGCGTCATACAGCTGCGCCACACGCCCTCGCTTGCGTCCCCTTCGAGTCGTGTCGCCGCAAGAAATGAATGCGAAACAAAATGGCGACTCATGCCACCAAAGTGTAAAATAATCAATGAGCGTACTGACTCTTTGTCCTTTCAATATTTTTAATGTTTATGTTAGTATATGTATGGCATTTATTATCACTATTTTTTTTAAGTAAGTATTACGTTTATAGGTATTATACGAAAAATTGCTTCTAATTTTATCAGGTTTACCAACATAACGGAAATAGCGTTGTTGTTTGTGGGTGTCGGGTGGTCGAACTTGTACCTAATGTCACATCCGTACCTAATAATACAAAGTGGTGCTCAATCACGAGGTTTAATTAATTTTTAACTAGCTATTTATCTACGTACCATAGAAATGTGCCTAGATTTACCTGTCGTGGGAAATAAAAACATGAATATTATTTTCATCTCAAACATACCTGTTACTCCACGACATTTTAATATACGGCCGATGGCCAGTCTTGATCCGCTTGAGCAGCTAATAAATAGCAAAAAATATAATTAGGTAACAGTAATGTTTATCTGATACCTCATAATTTACACCTACTTTTCCTAGCATACGGAATTAGGTACCTATTAGACTAGCTAATCAATAGGTAGGTACTTACTCATGTTTGGTTTTAATATAAGGGTATTTAATTATTTAAGTACTTATTTCAGTAAGTACAGAACAACATCTAATCGTGTTTTTGCGTGTCACTTGGCGTTACACTAACGTCATGCACTGGCCTACATTATTCCTACTTCAATAAGAAATGTTCACGGCGCCATCATGCATGTGTTAATAACAGCGCGTACCTATCTGACCAAATTACGTATTCAAAGAAGCACTACTAACCTTTCAAAAAATCAATACAAAATCAACAATCCTAGACTTCTTTAACACTCCTTCAGGGATTTGTTGTCATTTTAGTGTGAATGCAATAATAATGCATAACACTTCAACTAGTTTTCGATTCCCGTTTTTCTTTGTTCGTGTCTCGGGCGCGGATGGCGATGGCGACTGCTGGCGGGTTAGTTAGCGACGGCGCAAGGCGACCCACGCCCCACCGCACCGACTAGGGCTCCACCAACGGCGTTGTGGAAATTGGAATTATTATCATTCGACGGACGGCCGCCGCTCTGGCACGCCGGGTGTGCAGCTCGTTCACTTAGGTCCTTTATTGTGTAATGTGTTGCTCCTCCGCCCGCCACGTCGCCATTACATTTTTGTGCACTCAATGACTAACACGGACTCGGAGAAATAGTGACACGTTCTAGAGTATTCGCGAGTTTTTTTCCGTGATGTTTATTGTTTTGTCGCCGACCAGCCAGAAACAATTATTGTAAATGGCATCAACGATCGATATTCTAAACTGAGCAGCCTCGCGCAGCTATTTAAAATGAAAGTCGTATTTGTCTTTGTCAGATACCTGTCATGTACGACATTGCCGTCATTTAGTAAAATAATTTTGATAATGTTACGTACCTACCAACGAATATTGTGATACTAAGTGAATATTGCGACCAATTTTGGTTTTAAAGACTCGATGGGATAATCTAAAAATCGTATCATATCTGCAGAAGTAACTTTACAATCATTGACCTATTTAAAAAGATATATATACTATGAAATGTATCGTCGTGCGCGAATATCAAGACCTCATCGACGTTTTCCTGTGCCGAATGCGTGGCGCGTGCTGGGGGTGTAGCGCGGAGTCACATCTTTTTACTGACGGTGACGTAATTAATATTTACACCTACATTGAGTACCTAGGTATGAGCAAGCTCAAAAATGTTCAGTCGATCTTACTTAGTTTTTAAGAAATCAGCAGAGGGATGAGGATAATGGTTAGTAGATATGCCACCATCAAAGTACCTAGGTAGGACGAAAGTAATTAAGTACCTACCTACACTTGTCCGTCTTATCCATCATTAATTACACATATGGATAGAATTTATGATCTTTAGGTACCGGTAAACCGGGGTTACTTTGATACTACGGGGTTACTTTGATATCGACTTTCGACTTATGAAAAACATATTTTTGTAATATCTACAACGCCTTACTATCAGTAGTTGGCACTTCTGATAGTTTCTTTTTTAATAAGGCGTAGATATTACAAAAATATGTTTTTCATAAGTTGAAAGTCGATATCAAAGTAACCCCAGTTTACGGTACCTATTTAATTTAATTATGATTTGCCAGCACCGCCAGTTCTAAGCCAGAATAAAATCAAACGGAGATCCCAAAACCATGTCTGCATTGTAGGTACGCAGTCATAATAAAATAAATAGGTAGGTATCTAGTACTAGCAGGTTAGGGACCATCTGCTACTAAATTACATTGTTTTTTTGAGAAACCTGGGTAGGATATAGTAGGTAGGTGGGTGAATATTCGAGCGTTTTAACCGCCGTCATTATCATTCGCCAAAAGTTGATGAAATTTACTTTAAATTTATCATCTTCAATTGAATGATATCAAAATTTACCTCCTGCTGAACATTCATATAATGAATTACCTATTTTAAGAAATTTCTAATATGGCAGACTATATGTAATGGATTTAAACCAATATACCTACTTATTTAATAAAATATTTCATCAATTCCCAGAATCTGCTTAAGGAACAAAATCAAGAATTGCTGAAATATTTAATTAAATATAGGTATTCTCTTTCATCAACTTTTGGCGAATGGTAATGACGGCGGTTAAAACGCTCGAATATTCACCCAGGTAGGGATGTAATAATTATTTTGAGAATAATTTATTTTGAGTACTTATCTAGGGAGATAAGTACTCAAAATAAATTAAAATGTGCAATTTTTACTTAATACTGTAACCTTAATACAGTACCGTATATCTGTTACGGGTAGGTAATGCTAGAAGATTGAGTAAACCTAGGTTTACCCAAGCATTTTGGGTTAGTCCGAATAATCTCGTGCGTTTTAAGGTCACAATTCTAACCTAACCTACCTTTCAGCCTACACCTAAGTTTAATCATTCTAGCATTACCGAAATCGACCTAGGGTGAGTATGGGGGAATTAAAATTTATTCGGACTTTACCCAAAATGCTTGGGTAAACCTAGGTTTACTCAATCATCTAACATTTCCAGCAAAATATCCATTGAAAGCAGGTACCTAAATGTTAATCACTAGTGATAAGATAGCTACTCTCCGGTGCTACGTCGCATCCTAGTAAACATGATACTTACTTAGAAGTATCATGTTTACTAGGATGCGACGTAGCACTTGAACGATACTTACATCCAAATGGCACCAACCCTTTCTCTGAAGAGTTATCATGAAAAACAATGTGTTTACCTACTTGTATTTATAGGTTTAAAATTGTGTAACTTTTTCACTATACTTAGATAGGTACGTAGGTAAGTACTTACTTGGACTTTGTCTCTACTCTTCCTTTACCTGTACAAACCTATAAACCTCTAACGCTTTCTAATCTCGACCATTGCCTTTATATAATAAATTGGTGACAGCCAGATTGTCTTCAAATGGTTTCTTGCATACTTATATCAATAAATTGATGCAAACAGGCTTCGTTTTTACTGAAAAAGTACGCTAGGAGGTTCATGATCTACCTACATAGCTGTGACTCCTTTGCAATGCACGGATGCATTTTCCACTTGGGATGCATTCTGTCTGGAATATCTACTTACATAGGTAGATTCTTTAGAAAAATTTGAATGGTGGAATAGGTAAAAAAAAACAGCACACAGTTGGAGGAGGTCAGCAGACATTAGACAGTTGATTGAAATGTATTTGTACAAAGCCAGTTAATTCCCGCCAACGTCTCATAAACCTTACATAGGTAATCAGTCAGTCATACCTGAAGACGACACACGCACACCTAATGAATTAATGATACACAATATTATGTTAAATGAGCCAACGACAAGAATAAAATCGTAGAGCACCACTACATCAGCATTTACTCCCGAGTTTTATTTTGAAGTCCTCAAGTTCTCTAATGAATGAGGCAAGCCTGCTTACTGCTACGGTATAGGTACCGTTGCTTTCCGCTGTATGCTCAAGTCACCTTGTGACGATAACAATGAAATGCGAGTGCTAACGGTATTAAAATAAGAATCAGAATCATTTCCGCTTCAAAAATCGATCTTTTGCCATGCCATGCAGCAGCGTTGGTAAGCGCAGCCTTTAGCAAAGGTAAAACGTGGTATTTTTTGGAGTATGTATGGTGGCCTAAGAACTTCTGGACAACACAATCGGTGGTAGCTTTCGCCATTGCAGGAAGGATATAGGATTCATACAGTAAATTATAGTCTGGGATCAAGATGTTTAGTAGGTCTTACTCAATAATTTGTAGGTATATACTTAACGTCTTACAGACTCCAAATTAATTAATGGGAATTTCAATGAGTTGGTGTAGGTAGAAGTACACGGGGTCCACTAGTAATACTAGACTGCGCCGAAAGCATAATACCTACTAATAATGTCTGTAGACTCGTACTACGTTTGGGAAGTGATTGAGCACGTATCAACTTACACACTCACTGAACACTGTTTTTGCTGACACTAAACAAATAATCGAGTGCAGCAAATAATTTGTAAATAAGTAGGTACCTAGGTTAGCTGTGTCGCGTTATAGATTAGGACCTGGTTTTGTGCTCCGTGATTAGGACAGTACGGCTGCCCCATTTCAAAACCTAGTAAGGGACACTTTTTACAAAATTCGTTTTAATGCATAATCTTGTAAGTCCCTACCAAATATATACAATAAGCAGATATACATATTTAAGAATCGAAACCTAGTACCTAAGCCCGTTCACTGCCCCGTGACCACTTTATGTTTTTGCGGTCTCCTGTAAAATTTCGTTTTAAGCCCTGACTAGGTTTTGAAATGGGGAGCCGAGTAGACAGTGTGAATTTGATGACTCATTTTGTGAAGCAGTAGCTCACTTCCTGCGTCCCACAATATACGATTTGCCCAAACCCAACGACCATAAACTACGGTCATTTATCTTGGCAGGTCCGAACATGGCACTAAGAAGTTTCGCGCATGTTCTCTCACTCACCTGATGTCACCAATTGGTTCCTAAAAAATCTTACTGCGCAGCCTTCTGCCCGAAGACTCACGAACTTCAGACCTGCGAAGATAAGTCGGCCGTACCCAAACCAGAGAGACAAAAGTCCTCAAATCATAATCCTAAAACAAGAGTCCTCAATGAATGGGCGAAGTTACCGCGTTTCGAATTGGATTATTCCGATCTGTCACCCTGCTTTGTCCCCTTAGAAGAACAGATCGGAAAAAAGTTGGATCTGTCCTACTGTTAACAACTTTATTCACTCCTATCTGGGACAGATGGAGTGAATAAAGCTCGAACTGTCCTCTCGTTGCTAACAGGGGGACAGATCAATTTTGTTTTCCGATCTGATCCTCTAAGGGGACAAAGCAGGGTGATCGGAATAATCCGTCGAATTCAGGTAGCCGAAAAAATATTCCTTAAGACTTAAAACAGGGCCTGAAGTCTGCTATTACAATAGTGTCAGAATGGTCTAGCATTGATTTCATAATTGTTGATTTTGACAAGTCTTGCATTGATTTCATAATTGTTGATTTTGACAATTTTGGTAATCTACTAACATAATGGCGTCATTATGACTTTCCAATGGTCAACCATTGGAAAGTCATAATGACATTGCATTGAAAGAAATGGCTAAAATGGTAATCTCGTACATAATGACAAATGAAAGACTGACGTATGCGGTAATCTGCTAAAATTTTGACAGTTCCTTTGATGAGTACCACGATTCTATTACGAGACCACTGACCTACCAATGATCGACCATTATGAATTTAGCAGATTACGAACTTTTAGCAAAATGACAATGGGATCGTGTTGGAATGACGAATTTATAAAAAATAGCAGACCTGGGGCCCTGACCTTCCATAGAACAATAAAAAAACATATAAAAAAAAGATAAATTCACATAGTCTTAGTAGGTAGTCCAGATGAGTCAAACACAAGGCGTGATAAAGCTCTTAAAATATTCTTCTTGTTAAAAACTTGATTTGGTTAAGCGACATAATGCGATTTAAATATTTCTTATTTATTTCTTTATCTCAGAGTTGGGCAAAATTTAGTATGACTAATGAGTTTAATCATTTGGTGGTGACTAATGATTGATTAGTTTTAATCTTAGTCGAGTAATCATAACTAATGATCAGTGATCGGAATAGGTAGTGCTAATTTACCTAAAGTTCGAGGAAAATAGACAAAAGTCGGAGACTTCCTTATGACTATATTTTTTTACGGGTCAACGGTTCCGGAATTCGGGACATCACCTGAGAAAATTAAAAGATAATGTTATTAATACAATTATTATTTGTATTACTTATTTTGTATCCCAGAAAAGTTAGTAGACAAGTTTCTTTTTTTGTGATTTTCAAAAATAAAAGACAATCTTGCTATCTTAGATTGAATGTATTCTTTTTATTATCTGAGTTTGTAAGAAAACTCGAAAGCTAATATAAACTGTTTTATAAAGTTAAAATACCAGCATTAATAAAATAATTAATATATTTATTATAACAATGCAAAGGTTAAGAAAAACAAGTTCTTCATGTATATGTCTTAAAATACCATTTATTCCTTTCGTACTATTATTTTAAAAGTAAGATACATCATGAACAGAAATTAAGCTCAATAAGAAACAAACTTGTCACTCATACTTCAAATTCAATCAGAACAAATGCGTTGATATTGAAAAGTTGAACCTTACTCTGAATCTTCACATGCTTTATCTTCATCCACAGAATTAAAATAAAGTACGATGATTTTTTGTATATTTTAATTTTTAATCCATTTCTTTTTAAACTTCAATCCAATTATATGTAGAGAACGACCTTTCGACATCAACAGAAGTTAGAGGTACATATTTGTAGTATAGTATGACAATTGATTTTCGTTTAATCCTTTTTCAATATCTTCGCAAATGTCTCTTAATACATCTAAATCGGGGTTTCTCGCTATCACGTTTTCTAATTTTATTTTGACTGGCTCAGACGAACACCAGCTTAGAATAGTTCTTGCTTCAAAGATTCAGTCAAAGTTAAATTTGATTTTTGTAAAGCCTTGAATGTTTGAATTATTTTATAGTATTCGTCAATATAATCTAAATCAGATTTTAAATTGTCTTTGTTCAATACTGATTTAGCATGCCTGATAGATAAAGCATCAGAGCTTCGAAAAAGTCTAATAATTATTTTAATTTCTTGATAATATTTGGCATAATAAGAAGCTGCTTCTAGCCATGTACCCCACCTTGTGATGACTGGTTCCGGTGCCATTGGGATGTTGGGAAACTTTTCCCTTAACAGTGTTACTCTGTTAGGAGCTTTAAACAATATATTTTTTTACGTTTGATATCAACATCCAAATAGTCTGCACGGATTTTTTCTGCAACGCGGTTAAGAGCGTGTGCTAAACATGTGACATGTTTCATATTTGGTAAATTCTTTAAAATACGTCCTGCTTTTAACATATACGCTACGCTATCAGAAACCAAGGCTAAAACATCTCCTACTTTGGATTTATAATAATCTCCCCACATATTTTCTAAGCAACCAATCACAATTTGAGCTATTGTATCACCATTTACAACTTCTAACATTTTGCACGCTATCAAAAATGGTTTATTTGTTACCTCATTTATAGGTATGACAAGAAAATGCACAACATATCGACCTAAATAATCAGTTGTTTCATTCCATTCCATAAGTTAGATATCCACAGTTTTTGATTTTGAATATTGTCATGGAAAGAAGCAATTTTTTTTTAAACAATGTCCAAATAAACTTTCCTCGGTAATGATTCGTCAGGAATTATTTTAAGATTTAGATCAATTACAACAGATATATTTCTTTAAAAACTTTTTAAAAGCTGGTTGGTTTACTCGTGACCAAGGTATGTTGCACAATATAAGAAACTGTCAATCAATCTAAATCTGTTTAGCCTTTTCCCAACTATGTTGGGGTACTTGGGGTCCGCTTCCAGTCTAACCAGATGCAGCTGAATATCAGTATTTCACATGGAGCGACTGCCTATCTGACCTCCACAACCCAGTTACTGGGTAATATGATACCCCTTGGTAAGACTGGTTGTCAGATTTTCAGGCTTCTGACGACCCGTAACGACTGTCAGATCCATGAATGACAGACGGGACCAACGGCTTAACGTGCTTTCCGAGGCACGGAGGAATCTCGGTATGAAAAGATGGTCACCCATCTATAGACCAACCCCGGCAAGCGTAGCTTAACCTGATGGATCGACCCGTGCGGCTGTTATAGCCACGAGCTGCTCATAAGAAACTGTATCAAATCAAAATAAAATTCTTCATTCACTTAAGCTCTTGCGAGTTTCGGTCCCTCAATGTGCCTCTCTGACACTGCTTTTCTTGCTTGTAATGCTGCTCTCACATTTCGAACAGAATATTGTGTTGCTAGCGGGATCGTGGTATAATTCAGGACGAACTTTCCACGACTGCACAACCCCTTCGGAAGGTTAAGTCGCCATTTGATTGCTAGCTGCTATGAGGTAGCAAAATAACTGCAAACAATGAGACAAAGCTACCTTTAGTATGCCATATATTATAAAAAACAGCTTTTGCCCGCAATTTTGTTTATGGTGAGTCGATTCCTAATATTTTGCTTAAGCATTTTCTGTGGCTTTTAAATAAAATAAATGTAGAGACACAATACAAACATTAATAAATTATTGTGTTGATTAACATCAGCTTAGCATTTTTTTTAGTTAGTGAAAGTATATAAAGTATTAGAATAAAATTTTAATTTACCTTGCGCTCAAATTCGTATATCACAGGTGATATCAGAGTCCATAAAGTGTAGCTAAAAGTCGTCGTTCAAAGTAAAAACACCGTTCCGATCACAATACAAATCAAAATCCATAAAACAAAAGCCCAGTCGTTAAAAATATCACTCGAAAACAACGAAACACCCGTGCACATTACCGGAAGATTAGGCGACACATGCGTATTCTAGGAATTAAAATACAAAAGCCATAAGTCCTTTCCACTAATAAAAAATATGGGTCACATTTTGTATATAAAAGAAACATTTTTAGTTATGCCGCTCTTAAAATTACTTAGAACTGACACACGCGCACGAAACGGCAACGTTGCGCTTGCGATCATGTTTGGCCGACGCTAGCGTCACGGGAGC
This sequence comes from Dicycla oo, assembly GCA_948252095.1. NCBI lineage: Eukaryota > Metazoa > Arthropoda > Insecta > Lepidoptera > Noctuidae > Dicycla > Dicycla oo. The sequence continues at coordinate 12,440,471 of OX411729.1, read as the reverse complement.
ACGTGTTAGTTTTTTCACGAAATCTGCATGCAACATCGGAGAGTATTTACGTAAAGTTACTAATTTGCTAGCAATGCCAGAAACTAAAAAACAATCTAAATCTAAATAAATAGTTCGCAAAAATGAAATCTAATAATTTATATCCATATATTTTTTACAATAAAAATAAGTTGGGGTGTCAGGTTCTGTGCATTCAAATAAACAATTATTTGTATAATGTGTATGTATGTACTGTATATATTAGTTATTTCATTTTTGCTGATATTTTACCTTTATAAACATATTATATTAGCTTTCGAGTTTTTTTACACACTGAGATAATAATACAGAATACATTAAATTTAAGTTAGCAAGATTGTCTTTTATTTTTGAAAATCATAAAAAAAACGTGTCTGCTCATTTTTCTGGGATACAAAATAAGTAATACAATCAATAACTGTATTAATACCATTATTTTTTGTTCTTAGGCGTTGTCCCGAATTCCGGGACCATTGTCCCGTAAAAAAAATATAGTCATAAGGAAGTCTCCGACTTACGTCTATTTTCCTCGAACTTTAGGTAAATTAGCACTACCTATTTCGATCACTGCTAATGATTTATGATTGGAATTTTCGACTACCCTTTAAACAAGAATCTGACTTGGTATCTGTCGAAAAAAATCAGTGTAAACCAATGTAATGGAGTACCTAATCGTTATTTATGCCAGTGCCTGGCACTGTCAGGGACACGGCCTCCTCGCTGTGTGATAGAGTGGGCCGTAATACACCGCAAGGGGCGGGGCATCCGATGGTGACGATGGTTACCTATTTATTTCTGTAAAATGGTCATTAATCGGAGCTCAGACGCCTTTCGTATCCAAATATAGGCAGTCCAGTCTCCCAATCTCCTGCCGCGGACAGTATACGATTTGGCCAAACTAGAGAGACAAAAATCGATCAGTTTGTTGCACAATTGTTATATTGGGGTAGCAAATAAAATACATTTTTGTCAAATATAATGTTTAGACTTGCATTTTTTTGGTAATTTTCTGCACAATAAAATATAGGGATCGGACCAAACAACAAATTCATAATTTGTACGGACCCGAGAAGTTTTCAATCTGTGGCCCAGTCTGACTTTGCGATTTCTTTCAAACTAAAACTCATTTATTCAAACTAGGCTGAAAATCAGTACTTTTCGAACATCAAAATTACTTAAGACCAAAACCTCAGCCTGAATCACCACTTCCTTGTGCTTTAGCTAAGAAAAAGGGGCGCGACAAACTCCCCAGCAGCACAGTCACTGTCTGTTCAGTTAAAAAAAAAAATTGATTCTATACAATAGTACGCAAAATAATTTAGCTACACAACACAAAACATTTAATTATTGCCATAAGTCAGCTAGTACACGCCAATATACAAAAAGCTACTTCGGACATTTGTCCTATTGGAATAACAAAATGTTTCATTATCGCTGCTCCGTGAACTACCTTATGCTGTAGCTAGCATGTTACACCATGGGTATAAGGAGAGATATATGTCTCGCGTGTATGAGCAGTAAATGTTGAATTTGTCCGGGTCAATTTCTATGGCTGCAAGAACTACAGAGACTCAAGCAGATTTTCATCGAGTTCGGTGATACGATCAGTTTCTTTGTACTCGTCATATAATGTTCTTAGGGCGTTCTCGTCGTTGCGTTTATTAGTCACTAAAAGAAAGACGTTAAAAATATGACATATTAGGTTGGGGAAAAAGTCTTTTCGCATTATAGTATGTACGAACTTGCAATAAAATCTCTTTGGCTATACTATTTGTACCTGGCTGGTTTTGGTATCATTGAAAGTTTAAATTTTAAAGAACATAATTCCAAATTCAAATAAGGAAAATGTGTGATTTTCATTTGTTTTTCGTACTGTCAAGATGAGTGAATCTAATGAAGAAATTCGATACATTTTAAAATTTTACTACAAAAAAGGTAAAAATGCAAGGCAAGCCGCGAAAAAAATTTGCGATGTTTATGGACCTAGTGTAGTGTCTGTGAGAGAAGCACAAATTTGGTTTAAGCGTTTTCAATCCGGAAATTTTGATGTCAAAGATGCACGTCGCTCTGGTCGCCCTATTACGGATAAAATGGATGCCATTTTTGAAAAAGTGGAGCAAGATCGGCATATCATTAGTTACGACGTAGCTGAAGAACTGGAAATTGACCACAAAACAGTTTTGGCGCATTTGAAAAAAACTGGGTACACAAAAAAGCTCGACATTTGGGTACCTCACGAGCTCACTGAAAGAAACCTAATGAACCGTGTACTCATTTGTGATTCTTTATTACGACGTAATGAAACCGAACCATTTTTGAAGAAGCTGATAACTGGTGATGAAAAGTGGATCACGTATGACAAGAACGTGCGAAAAAGGTCGTGGTCAAAGGCCGGTCAGGCTTCACAGACTGTGGCGAAACCCGGGTTAACTCGCAACAAGGTGATGCTGTGTGTGTGGTGGGATTGGAAGGGCATTATTCATTATGAGCTGTTACCACCAGGCAGGACCATCGATTCTGAACTCTACTGCGAACAACTTATGAGATTAAAGCAAGAAGTTGAGAGAAAGCGGCCGGAATTAATCAACAGAAGGGGTGTGGTTTTTCATCATGATAACGCTAGACCTCACACAACTTTAGCCACTCAGCAAAAATTAAGAGAGTTTGGCTGGGAGGTGTTAATGCATCCGCCGTATAGTCCTGACCTTGTACCTTCAGATTTCCACCTGTTTCGGTCTCTTCAGAATTCTTTAGGCAGTGTCAGGTTAACATCACGAGAGGACTGCCAAAACCACTTATCGCGGTATTTTGACCAAAAGTCCCAAAATATCTATAGCAATGGGATCATGTCCCTACCTGCAAGATGGCAAAAAGTTATCGAACAAAATGGTACTTTAGTTAAATGTAAATAAACTATATTAAAAAATGTTTTGAATTTTCTTAAAAAATGCGAAGAAACTTTTTCCCCAACTTATTATGAATAATTATTACCTACATGTAGGGTTTCAGCGGTTATAAGTTTTATAAAGGGGGGGGGGACAAAATTTTCATTATTTTTGCGATAGGACACACCGTATTCGAGATATAAGCAAAAGAACAGAATACAAAATTATTTTGTAGATAACCGTATATACTTTGCGACCTTCGAGTAGAAAGTTTTCTACTGTCTTTAGCATGGCGATTACAAAATCAAATTTCTTCACTACCCTAGACAACTTTCTTCCGAAATAGTCTACATAAAAAAGGACCTAGACAAAGATCGCGAGACAAATTGTAAAGGATTTCTACGGTGCGATGTCCAACACGGAGAAACGAAATGTCACTTTGTATAGAAACGGTGGTCTACTCTTCGTAGACCCGCGCCGCGCGACCACCAGCCGCTGCAAACCCGTCGCACGCGTCCGCGCCAGAGAGCGCTGCTCATATAATATTATCTTTCAATACAAACACGCGAGGCGGGCAGGGGCACCCGCCCGCCGCGCGCCGCGTGCGCACGCAACGCCTTCAGACAACAGTTACTTTCACTTTTATAATATTAGTATGGATGGGCTACGCGCCGATTACTCAGTCGATCGAACTGAATTCTTATCTAAAAAAACGCTAATACGTGTTTTGTCTGATAAGAATTAAGTACCAACTCAGACAGGCTCACACATCCGCGTACGCGACTTACCAAACTACAAACAGGTATCTCAATCAAACCTGAGAGATTACCAGATCAATTTTTGACTCTCTCTAAGTCTCTACTATTTTAACTTAGTTAATTTTAGGAAGCGTGTATTAGCCAAGTCGAGTTTGCACACTGTTTTAAAGATATTTCAGAAGTTTCTATTTCGGAAAGTTTATTAAGTGGATGTGATCTTTTGAAAACTGGTCTTACCGGTCAATGTGAGAACGAGAAGACATTAAGGCACTGCACTCGCAGTCGGGCGTGGTTTACAACTTTTTACCGCTTAAAAATTGCCATATTTTTGCTCGGATTTTCGCTTTGCGCTTAAGAGGATTGTGAAGCTGTAAGTTTTCATACAAAAAGCGATAACGTTTTTCTCTCCGTAACCATAGTCTAATTTTCATATTTTTTTGGAAATGTAGATATAATGAAAAACTAGGTCTGTACGTTTTTATTATACAGAAATATTCTATACGATATAAGTTATTTTATTAGCATCTAAATATCTATATTTTTGACATAAAAACTTTCTCGAGCGTTTTTATTTTTTTAAATTAAATTAAATTGAATTCCTAAAAAAGAAAAACACACAGACCTATATTAAGGTGCACTGAATGTAATGAGACCAAAATTGTCTCATTTTGTAAAGGTTTAGGGGGGTGAAAACCTTATCGCCCGAAACAATATTTATGTAAATAATTGTATGAAATGTAGGTAATTGCCTCCAAGACTCGCGCCGCGTATCGGCACTTCACAATCCTCTGTTAGCCCGGGCTGAAATTATTGCTTGCATAGCGAATCTCAACATGCGCTGTGAGTCCAAAATTATTTATATTTCCATACTATCAATAACATTCCTTCTGGTCAAGCGACTGCGACGGAACACTCAAGTAACGGTGTAATTAGATGCCAATTCCACGGTAAAGACGAAGTACTTATGACATTTTCTGCAGACCACGGTACAAAAACCTATACATTACTTCGTATGGAAGATTATGTAGTTGCGGTTGTAATAATCTGAAAAACGCTGAGCAAGTTACTTATTAAAATAATATTCAGATATACTAAACATTACTATATTTCATCATTAGTTCTTACGAAACAATCGTCAACTTTCGATGTCTGTTGAACTTTAATCTTGTCTCTTGGCTACACTACTACTCACTAAACATTTTTATACAAGGTTATTTCTGTATCGTGTTATCGACCAACTACCGAGAATATGAGTAGGTACTACTGTGCTAACTGCGCATGTCTGTTGACTTGCCATTGCCAGTGTGGCGACACCCCGCGCTCCGCGCTCCGCGAAATGAGCTGTATACATGTACTACTATGTATACTGTAGAGCTAAATGCGGTCGTCCGCCTTGTCAGTTGCCACACACACAAATTGAAAATCCAGTGCGCTTATAACCAAAGTAGGGGACGGGCGTGTCGCCTTTTTAAATTAACATTTCTTTGTACTTTACGTTTTTATTTCGTACGTGGATATAATACTAAAAGTGTATGGTAAACAAAGGAATATCGCCTCAGTTTTAATTAGAATAATTATTGTAATTAAGTGTTTACGAAGTATAACAAGTGTTTTCCCCTTTCGAATAAGTTTATCCGTGCGTTTTTTTTTTTTTAAAGAAAATATTTTAGTTTTACACGTAAGCAAAAGAAATATTATTCTGTATTATATTCTGTAAATTGCTTATCTTTACCTTAACTACATTGTTAACGGTTATCAAGGCCAGTTTGTTCGATAAACACTCGACGTTTTCCTCATCACGGAAATTATTTTGTCCATCATTATAGTTACACAGTAGCAACAGGGTGCAGTTTACAAGACTTTTAAGGTGCTGTATTTTGTTTTCGACGTTCAACAAGTGTCATTTATTGGCTTTAGGCTTCAGTCTTTAGGAAAACATAAATATTTGTTTTAAAATCTAGAGCAAACTTCAATAAAAGTGGGCTTGTAGAATGTCTTAACGAGTTAACTTTTAGAATGGAAGTTCAGAAAGTGCTAATTGGCTCAAACCTATTATGTAAAATAATGTTTTATTCCTAACTATGTAGTAAGCAATTATTGATATAATATTTACTCCGCAAGTTGGCAAGTAACAGGTTTTTTCTCTAAACAAGTTTATGCTCTGCTGATGCTGAGAACATTACAGTACGTTGCTATGAAATTATTATTAAGCGTCCTCAAAACGATCAATTGAAATTGACAATTTTTACGTGATTGATACACATTGATGCGCAAATTGATCGTCTACCGAATGCAATTGAAGCAACTGACAATATTGGAATTGATGAATAATTCAAATTATCGTTTGAGGGGGACTCTTTAGAATAAATGCTTCATCTATGTAGCAAGTTGTTACCTGCTAACGTCGCTCGATATGTAAGTAGGTAGGTATCTACTTATGTAGTCTGTTATTAACGTCTATATGCCATTCAGAATATTTTTTTTTTTAAACAACATTAAACGTAATTATACAATTTTTATCATTACTGTGTTGAATTTTGATAAAAACCGTAGGTATAGTGGCGCTTATTACAATATTACGTACTCAGTATTATTTTATTTTTGTTTTAAACGCTAGCATGACGGTTTCGCCATCGAGTTTCCGATAATTTTATATTTTAATTTAGTATCACCGAACAGACGAGTTGTTTTTTCCCTTTTAGCTTTGTAATTGGCTCTTCATAATGTAATTCGTGCTAATAAAAAAATTTAAACGAAGGTGTTATTTAATTGTGCATGAAATGTCTCGACTTTGTTATAATTCATTTGTAAGAAGACTTCAGCTGTACCAACAGTGTTTTACTAAATACATTACATACCTACTTGAAGCATGTATTCTCAATTTTGAAGACATTTTCACATCGACGCACTGATGCGTCGAAACAACTATGATAGATGCGAAGTTTTCAAATATGGAACAGGAAGTTTGCGATTGCGACACATCTGAAAATTATGAGCAAAAATGTTACTTTGAAGAAGAATATCCATTGGAACTATGAGAGGAGAATTTGCGCCAATGTTCGTACAAACAATAAAACAAAGAGAAACTTTAAATTTTTTCTTTAATCAATAATTTAAAGCTTACAGACATTCTCGTGTTGTTATAAGTAAGCGTCGGCACTGCTGCGTGCCGCCGTGCCACTCGCCACGGCTCACAATCCCGTTCAACTAAAATTTCGCCAGTAAAACTTGGTACCGTGGTACCGCAAGTGACACATCTCATACGTCACTCACGGGACCACGTCCCCTCACAAATAAATCATCAAATCATGATTAGAGTTCGTCAAATCCGTCTCAAAATGTCATCAACATGCTTTGAAACCTGCGCTATACGACCAGTGTACGTTCAGATGGACCAAGGACTAGTTTCCATTATTCAGGGTGGTCCAATAGTGTCGTTAATAAGAAAAATCTGAATTCCTCATACCCGGGGAGTATTTGAAAATACCCCATGTATGTTCCGCGATTTTTTGTAGTTTTAGAGTTATTTTTGTTTTTGCAATTACTTAGTTTTCAGCCAGTGGAGCTTCAAAAATTCTCAAAAAATCTTTTTCGTAATGTGTATCTTTCTTTTTTTTTTTTTTGAACATGATTGTCTTTAATGTCACAAAGAAAATCAGAAAAATACACACTACAAAAAAAAAGAAATGAGTTTTAGAAATAAAACTGTAAATAATTACAAAATAACTCAAAAACTACAAAAAAATCGCGGGTATTTTCGAAGATTTCATTTCCCCTGGGTATGAGGAATTCAGTTTTCTTTTTGACATCACTATTTGGAACTACCTATACATTTGATAGTTATACTACAGAATGAATATAGATAAATAATCATTTCACACATTGCATCTTTTAAAACATCTGTAAACTTTGGTTAAAATGTCCATTCTGAACAATTCATGCTGCTGGTCTAAAACAATAGGGTTTTATACTTGATTATTATTAAATTAATTAAAAGGCATGGCCGTTATGTACGTAGTATAATTGCTTGAGTTTCTAACAAAGAGATTGACATACGCTTTCTGGACGGTAATACTCCGGTAAGGGCGTACACAGGGAACATTCAGCTAAAACAGGCTGGTATAATGTACACTGTCGAGAACCAAATCTGTATACGACCCTACTGTGCGGCTAACCGAAATGATAATTGACATGCATCTAGCTCAGGTCTCAATGATGAAAAGAGAATCGCTAAAATCGCACGCGAATCGTAAAATTCATAAAAAAATATATTCAAGGAATTTAAAACACAAGTGTTTGTTTACTTTTTGTTACACTTGTGTCAAATTCCAAAATCGTATTACAAAATGAAATCGCGATTCGGAACTAAAACGGTCGCCCTAACTACGTCTGTGCCCCCGCCTCGTTGAGTTCAGACGCGGGGAAAGACAATACTTCTATTATTATTTTATCAACAAAAATCCTCCTCACATAAACGACGTAGTAACAAAAATGCTTACAAACACAACCGTTGGCATATGTATACACTCACACATACGATCACACTCGCTTGCATCTCAACCGACCTAACGCAACACCGAAAACAAGAAAACCAGATCAAATGAGGTCACTTCTATTTGGCCATTTGTTTCTTGCGTTCAGCGCTTGTCCATGAGTGTCATGGAAGGAGTTACAACTATAATGAAGTCAATTGGCCGTTGGGAGCTGACAGCGGGTTAAATAATGACTATCAGTCGAAACAGCCTACACAAATTAATACATCAAAATTGTTACTCGCCATCAGCTTCACCTTTTACCAATACTAGTCCTGTCCAGTACTACAATTTAAAGGGAACATCGACATTCTAATTTTGTTTCATAAAATTTTCTTCGTTTTGAGATTTCTACAACATTATGGTTACAAGTCGCGGACGTATTTATGAATTTCAATATTCTACTAACAGGCAAAATCAGGTCTTACGATATACATTAAACTATTCCCTACATATTTCATACTTCGTCCGTGCTTGTAAGTTATCAATGTATTTCGATGTGTTGAGATTATTAGCAGCTCAATATCTTAGTTTCTATAAGTGATCCCACTCATCAATATCTTGAAAGCAGGCAGCATTTAATCTTTCTTTTCAATGTTCCAAATAAATATGAAAAATGACAAATCTATAGAACCGAAAACAAATATTTCAGATCTAAATCTCGAATAGAATGTTGGACTATGTTTGCATAAAATTATCAATACCATGCAATCTTTTACGCGTTTACGTCATTCATTTACGCTATTTTTGCGCACAATACGAGTATAATACTCTCTTATACGTTTTAACTCGGCTTTTATACAAAGGGAGTAGATTAATACTACATTACTTCTAAATGGGAGTTTGACAAATTCATTATTGCTATTACAGGAATCGAGGGTTGATTTGAAGAAATGAGCATTTAATAGACCTAAAAGAATTTTTTCTTTCACTGTCAATAATTTGAGGTGTCGTTTTGGGCGAGAAGTCTCGACGCAAAAAATTCCGAAATGCACTGAGCGTGTTATGTATAACTTTGTATAGGGAAGACGTTCCACGGTTAGTTATTTCACTGGTCGCCCTTGCGGCTGGTGTGTGTGGCAGGCGGATGGCTCAGTTGTGCACGGGCGCCGAGCTGTGGTGGTGGCGCTCCAGGTCCTCGAGCGCAAGTGCGTTGGGCACGTGCACGGAGGGCAGCTTGCCGGCCGAGGCACGCGCCAACAGCTCGGGGGAGAACCAGCGAGCCAGCTGGTTGTCGCCGCCGCCTGTACCGCCCGCACCGCCCATGTCTGCGAAATTACCTAATTCTTACATTATTTTTGTAGTTAACTCAATTCATATAAACTAAAACAATTTCTATTATTTAAGTGCAATTATAATATCAATGTTCTTCAGAAAAGTCAGGTACTCGCAACCGGCGTGCGTGTATGACCAGATATAAATGAGGCATATGTATGTAAGGATCGCAGGTGGCGTTCTGTAGTTTCTGCCTACCCCCATGGGAAGAAGGCGTGAGTTTATGTATATATGTAAGTATATCAATTAAATTTATTCGAGTAGGTACTCACCATTAAGACTCCTCTGGTGCGACTGGATGAGTAGCTTGTGAAGTGAGGTGCCTCCAGCCATGCCGCGGGCCATATTGTTCATGTTATTGTACTGCAAATTTAATAAAACACGTTATTTGGCTTATTCAGTTTGGCCACTCAAAAACTGCCACCCTAGGGCAATGCCATTGCTTACAACTCGCGACAACACAGTGTTACTAGGGTCTATAATCTATATGCGCTCAACAAGACTCGAACGCGTCGTTTTTATTTTATTTTTGATTTTGTGCACCCTTCGTTATGGCAATTAAAAGAGTAATACTAACAATTGTTGTGTGTACGGATGTTATAATAAACAGAAGAACTCAAGTTATCTTTTTTAAGTTATCAAACGATTGTGAAACGTAAGTTAATTCCGTTCCATAATTAGTTAAGTACCGATTGTGTACTATGCTATATAATGTACTGTATGTACAGTCACGAACCGGGATTGTTGAGCCACTAGCTTATCATCTTCACTTGGTTGTTCTACACGAATGCCGCCCGTGAAATTTGACATATAACATTTCACTAACGAAAAACATGTCATGCCGTTTGAGTCAGGTCTTTTCATAGTATTTTACAAATGCCATCATAATTATTATCATCATTATTCAAAAAAGATTTCACAAACAGCCAGCCTTTATTGTTTTTAAATTGACTGTACACAGCCGAGGGAAAAAATCGGAACACCCCTTCTGGAGTGGACAATTATGAACCGTATCACCGTTTCCAAGTATCCACCCACCCTAGGGTGGCAGTTTTAGGGCCGATTTTTTGATCCGTAAATAACTTAACCAATGGTTAAACGTAGTAACATATATGGTTGAATTTTGACTAATGTGTTTGCCGAAATGCCATTATTTACTATTTTTTAAGATAAATGAGTTAATGTGAATAAATTCATGTTAACTCTTTCATGTGAATAAATTCATGTTAACTCACCTTTCACATTTAGCCAAAATTCAACCATTGGTGTTTAACCATTGGTTGAGTTAACTGCGGATCGAAAAACCGACCTTTAGGCCACCGGTTAGGTATTTAAACGGTTGTTTTATGTCAAATTTCCTAAGGAAAGAACTGTTTAAATATCTAAACAGCCGGTTTAAAAGTCGGTGAACTTCGCCCTTAGAGTGGCAAAACAGAATAAGCCCATTATTTAACACTAGCTTTAGAATGCAATATACTTTTAGAGTGAGACCAACTGGGAAGTATGAAAAAAAGAAGCCATCTGTTCCATACAAAAGGGCAATACTAACACGAACAAAATAATTATATGGAACAGCAGATTTTTTTTAATGTACGTAGTCCGGCCACAGGTTCTGTCACATAGGTAAAATTTCGAATTTAGAATGCAAGCCGAGGAAAATATTATGGGCATTCGAAATTTGAATATTTAAAGAAAGTAAAAACAAAGGGTTTCTGGAACTTGGCTCATTTTCTAAAATGGAGTGGACGTGCAAAGAAGACAGAGTCGCAGTAATTGAATTGCATTGCATCGTTGCGGCCAACTGAGATTTTCAAACTGCTGAATTTTTTTTAAATTCCACTGAGATTTATTTATCGTACTATCAGACGATTCAGGGAAGATTCAAGATTAGAAGATAAACAAAGGAGCGGTCGACCTCGTACTGTTCGGACTCCAGCGGTCATCAAAGCAGTGAAGGCGCGAATCCAACGAAATCCTGCCCGCAAGCAGAAAATGTTGGCTCTGCAGATGGGACTAAGCAGAACTACTGTTAAAAGGCTGTTAAATGAAGACCTAGGACTGCGTGCTTATAGGAAAAAAAACAGCACATTTTTTTAACGCACGGCTGAAGAAAATCAGACTCGAGAGAAGCCGGGTTTTGTTAAGGCGGTACGCGGGGAAAAATACCGCGAAATACTATTTTCAGACGAAAAAATTTTTAGTATTGATGAGAGTTTCAACAAACAAAATGATTAAGTGTATGCACACTCTAGTGAAGAAGCGAGCAGACGTGTGCCACGTGTTCAGCGTGGTCATCACCCTTCTGTATTCATGGTTTGGCTTAGGGTGTCCTATTTGGGTCCAACGGAGGTGTTTTTTTGTGAAAAAGGAGTGAAAACCGGTGCCCTTGTATATCAAAACACAGTTCTAACAAACATTGTGGAACCTCTTTCACAAACAATGTTCGAAAACAAGCACTGGGTATTTCAGTAGGATTCTGCGCCGGCCCATAAGGCTAAAAGTACCCAAAACTGGCTCACGGCCCGTGGAATCGACATTATCAGGCATGAGGATTGGCCCTCATCCAGTCCAGACTTGAATTCCTTGGATTACAAAATATGGCAGCACTTAGAGAAGGTCTGCGCTAAACCTCATCGCGACTTGCGAGTCACTTAAAAGCATCCCTGATTAAAGCAGTCGCCGATATTGACTTGAACGTCGTTCGTGCTTCGATTGATGACTGGCCTTGCAGATTAAAGGCTTGTATCGAAGTAAGAGAAGGACATTTCGAATAATTTTAATGTGGTGTAAATCTGTATTTTATACCCTTTCATTTGCTGTATAAATGGTTGTAGTGCGTAACTCATTGTGTCGGTTATTTAACTTTCTTATGTGACAAAACTTATGACCAGACTGCGTATATTAATAATAATACCATTGCGCCTGTATTCTAAACATAGGCAGAGATGCATAGTAAATGCACAGTTCGCTAGTTATGTTGTCAGTCTCATGTCATACGGGCTACTTATAAAATATAACGCAAAAGCAATGGAATTAGATAATACTAGATCTTGATGGGATACTCTGGACTGTGGGGGCTTGCACACAAAAATAAATCTTTGTTGTGTACGATATTTCTGTTTTGTAATAGAACTTACCGAGTTTGGTACTTGTTGCCTCTGAGGAGGATGAGGGAAGGGACGAACTGAACCCAGCATTTGCTGTAACGATACAAAATATATAGTTATTTCGCTTGAACATGAAAAAATATCACCAAGAGGTGTGAATAATAAGTTATTTAGGTAATTCAGTTCTGAATTAAGCTCTCCTTAAACACACACACACACGCTTTACACATAAACAGTCGGGGAACTGGATTAACAATCAAATTCACAATCATCTTAAACTGTCCGTAAATTCAAATCACAAGTGGTAATTCTTCGTCAGTCATCAGAAATGGTTGTAAACACTACCAAAAGAGTTACTGCTCAACAATCAAGTTCCCGGACTATACATAAAATACCCATCTCGACTTTGTATTGTACAGTCACAAGCATAAATACCTTACACTTACGCAAGATACAATTTCTCCTAAAGTATTGATAGATATTTTATGGTATTACGAACATGGTAAATATTATCGAAAACATGCTATTTTCTCAAAGTTGCAATTTTCATTCTTACCGAGTAACACGCTGTTGAATTTTGCGTACCGGGTAAGGTATTTGTGCTCATGACATTTGAGTATTTGACTCATGAAATTATACGATGCAAATGGCCACGTCAAAAACTTTTTTTACAAAACAACCGACTTTCAAAAAAACACTATAAAGTGAAAAATAACTTTAATTTTGGAAGTCGGTGTCTTTGGTTTTGTATTTTCGTTTCTTTGCCACCGACTTCCAAAATTAAAGTTACTATTCACTTTATAATGTTCTTAGGGTTCCGTGCCTCAAAAGGAAAAAAATGAACCCTTATAGGATCACCTTGTTGTCCGTCTGTCTGTCAAGACCCTATATCTCGGGAACGCGTGGAGGTATTGAGTTGAAATTAAAATTATATACTCAGGTCTACAGTCCCTTCAAGTTGTGAAAATATCAAACTTCTAAGTTAACGTGAAAAAAAGATACGGCCGTTTATGCCGCAAAAAACGTATTTCGACACTCAAGGGAATACAAATTTATAGGATATTTCCCGTTGACCTAGAATCATGAAATTTGGCAAGAAGCAAGGTATTACAGTACATGTATAGGAAAAAGTCCGAAAATCATTAATTTGTAATTTTATCACATTTAAAATTGGCTTTACAAACATAAATTTGCAGTGGGAGAATTGTCTGTGACGTATGGGAGATCATGTTTTTCAACTAATGTTAAGTTTTGTTTTTGGGATAAATTATTTTCAACTACGGAACCCTCCATTGCGCGTAGTCCGATACGCACTAGGCTGTTTTTTTTTTTGGAAGTCGGTTGTTTTCTAATTTTTGTAGTTTTTATTTTTCACTTTTTAATTGTGGTACAGTCCCGAACCGGGATTGTTGAGCCACTAGCTTATCATGTTAATTTGGTTGTGTTACACAAGCTGCGTACGTAGCTACGTGTACGTAGTAGCGTGCTAGTGCTTCAACAATCCGGTTCGTGACTGTACCTACCCCACACAAATTCGAATACCACTACTGCTATGTATGTAAAATACAGTGTCTGGAAATTATTATAACATCATCCACATCGACTAAGACTAGGAAAAATACGTATTATTGAAGCTACCCTCACAAATAAAACAAGAATCTTTCAAATAGGACTACTCTGTAAAAAAGTTATGCGTGGTCATACATAAAAAAAAAGAAAAAAAAAATACGCGACGACTTGAGAACCTCCTCTGTTTTTTTTCGTCGCTTAATAATATGACGCGCGGGATAGCAAATACATCAATTTACAAGTAACGTACCTGCTGCTGATTGATATAATGTTGGTAATCATTGGGTGTAGCGTAGCCCATCGTTGGTGCAGTGCCGCTCTGGTTACCCTGTAACAACCACATGAGTCTATACAACCTTAGTTTTAGTATATGCGAAACCTGAATATAGTTTGTTTAGAATAAATAACCGAATCGATTCCAGCATTTTTTTTTTTACACCAAGTTATATTTTCTCCCAAAAATATTTGAAACATGTTGCAAATTGGACACCGAATGGATATAAGTCAATGAGCGAGCGATAGTAAGTAGCTATCGAGAATCACGGCGCACTTTTTTTTTTTTGTGAATGGCATCTCGTAGTTGGCCTAGAGAGGCCGTGCCTGTGGCTGCCTTCAGCCAGGGGCTCACGGCGCACACGGCCGCACACCACAGGTACTTACCGGCGCAGGCGCACAGCGGGGCGGGGGTAAATCCAGCCCTCTTCAGTCTCCCGGATACTACAGATTGACGCGCACGTGTTACGTGTCACGCTCCCCGCAAGTGCGCGGGCAGACGCGCCGTGGGCCTACAGTTGTGTTTTGGTTGATCGTGTATGTAGTTATCGTACGTAAAAAGTATCGTGTAACCGTGTCTTTCTCATACACAAACGTCCAGTACACAGAAATAGTAGGTAGACTAGCAGTTTGTGGTGTTAGTAGGAACAATTCGGCATCAGAGTATCGTGGAATACATTACACTATTAAGTTACACAAAGATCGAGAGCCGCTAGCCGTGTTAACTCAGTCGCCAATCAATCGTAAATAGGGATTAAATCAATTATTGTAAATAGTGATTATTAACATTTTTAAACACGCCAAAATGGTTAGTTGTAGAAAGTTATTATTTGTATCTGCAGCCTGCTTTCGCTTTGGTTAAGTAATGCGATGTTTAACAGTTTCCATCCACATTGAACATTCAAGCATCATAACCTCTGGCATATTTTCTGGTATCTACGATAAGGGGCTGCGTCCCTGTCCAATCAGGCCTAACGTACCACATAAATAAAAAAATGTATTTACAGAAAGATTCGGGGTCCCGCGTTAGACAAGTCGGTACCGATCGCTGCGGAGAAAACAGTCCCGTATCTATGCGCTCACGCATAAATAAACAGGTAAAAAAACATTGTAACCATTTCTTTCCGTATATCAACCTGCAGCGATTCGTACCGTAGAACCCGCTTGCTTTCTTAGGAAAAAAAAAACAAGCTTAACGTTTACTCAAATACCCAGCGGAATACTGCTTAGTATTTTAAGACAAACAGCTACATCTAGTGGAATTTGTGTAAGAACGCAGGATATTTCAAATCAAGAATATTGTAGGCATGTTTGATGTGTATTAATAACTCACTTTAACAATAGGCCTGCCCTGCGGCACCTTGGGTGGCGGCACCCACTGCTGCTGCTTCGGACTTGGCGCGTCAGACTCTTTCTCTGCAGTCATTTTACGTAATACCTGGAACAACACATTTAAGGGTCATTAGACCAGCCTGAGGTATAAATATAGAACATAAAAATCGGTTCAGTAGTTTTCGTACAAGTCAACATGAAAAACAGTTTTTTTTTTAATCAATTATTACACTTAGAGTTTCCACTGAAAATATTTTTCAGTGGAAGCAGTATAGACAATATAGTTACAAAATTACTAAATATTTATCGCATTTTTGCAGTCGTTATGGATAGTCGGTAGCTAGAAAGTCCGAAAACCAGTCTTACCAAGTGTAACCCAGTTATCCTCAATAGTTAGGCATTTTTTTAAGGAATCTAATGATGTGTAACATGTCTGACTTACCTATAGTATACGTATAAACAAAAATGTCATGTAAACAAAATAATAATTGAGTGAAAGTTTAAAAGTTTAAAACAGGAAGCATTTGGCGGCTCTCGTTAATATAAAGTTTCCGGGTAGCTAAGCGCATGCTAATATGATGTTTCGTAGTCATCGGCAAGGTATATTTTTCTTCAATAAATCTTCAACTAGTGCTGAAAAGTTTCGCAAATCGCTTCCTGAAAACTCATGAAGACTTATCGTACTGGTGTTATTATTTCAACGTCAAGAAACCCTTCCCCGTCGGGACTTCAACATATAGCCATCGGCCGCTGTCCTGAAGATATCATGAACCTATAGGTGCAGGGCGTCAGCGCCGCTTGGACTGGGTAGCCTACCCTCACAGCGGGATAAACATGGATAGGCACACACCGTCCTTAGACCCTTCGCGTCCAGCGATCACGCCCGTCCGGTACTATATTTAGAAGGTTTCAACTTTACATCTCACCGTTTTTTCCAACAATTTTTGTTTGAATAACATTATTAAATTGCAATCATCTACGAAAATGCAGGTTATAAAATTAATTTCAATCGTCAAATGAAAAAAAATTTTTCTGATCATTTTGTTCACATTTTTATCAGATACTTTCCGAACATACCATACTACTGAAATGCTCATCGAGGTGTGTGTGTGTGAATGATTTAGGTGTGGACTGTTTGGGCTGCGACATCATCTGTCTGTGACGATAGTTCTGTCGCTGCTCCTCCAGCTTTTCCTTGATGAGGGCATTCTGCATTATGGACTGGGTGCAACCCAGTTACCGGGTAACACGATACTTCATGGCAAGACTATCGAGCTTCTGACTACCCCGTAACGACTGTCAGAGTTACGAATGACAGCCGGGACCAACAGCTTAACGTGCTTTCCGAGGCACGGAGGAGGAGTCTCGGTATGTAACGGAACCCATTCACGGACCGACCACGGCAAGCGTTGCTTAACCTTAAAGGTCCCCTCCTACACATAGCTCTACTGCTACTACTACTGAAGTACTCACAGAGGTGGGTGTGAATGATATAGGCGTGGACTGTTTGGGCTGTGACATCTCCTGCCTGCGACGGTAGTTCTCTCGCTGCTCCTCCAGCTTCTTCTTGATGAGGGCATTCTGCATTATGGACTGGGTGTGCACAGCTAACTCGCGCGGCGAAGGTATGCGAGCCGGCAAACCTGCCAGAAAGGGTTCATTCATTAATTTAGTGGAACAAGACTGTGATTTGGTTATGTAAAGCTAGATAGAAAAGTTAGTGCTAGGGACTCATCGATAACATAGATAAACTGCTAACAGTCTTATTCTTCAGCTTTATGACGGTTATCGCTTGCCGCATACAGGCATCACGTTACAGCCACAAAAGACACCACCTGTAGCTGGAAACGGCTACTAAGTAGCGGAAGTGCGCGACAGACACTTGTGGTCGGTAGTCGATACAAGTGATCGGTAACCGCTACTTTTATAACCCATTCTAGCGTTTAGTTTAGTGGTCAGTGGCGGCCACACGAAACGAGAAGCGGCCTATCGTGGCGTGTAGCGACATTTATGCTTCATTTTAACTTTATTATTTATTAACGATACATGCATTTTAACGTTAAATTTACCGTTATTTTTAACGGTTACAAGTGGGTGATTCACGACAGTAAAAAATATTTACCTAAGTACATAATTATAGCTAGATTTCGGAAATCTAGTTAATACATCAAATCTAAGGTGATTGACGATGATGAGTAAATGATTTTTATGGTAATAACAGTAAGTAAATACAATCTGACACTGACCGGCAAATTGCAAAAAACACTAGAAAATTCGCGGGCTAGGTACCACTACTAACACAGGCCTACAACGGTTTTCCTCTCTATGATTACTATTGTGAACTTTTATTAGTTTTTGATACCAAAAACTGATACCAAAAGCTGATTCCGAGAAAAATAATTTAAAAAATCCATCACGTCAGGATTATTTGATATTAAATATTTAACATTTTATTTTAAAATTGCCTGGGCGCCTACATTTGAAAAATCAAATCAAATCATTTTTTTGATTGAATATGGGTAGGTACATGAGGTGATACATAATAAAAAAGTTCTTTATACCATATTCTACCGTAATAGGATCTATTGCATCTATTGTAATAAAAAATAAACATACATAAATTCACGCCCTCTTCCCATGGGGTTAGGCAGAAAAACTACAGAGTGCCACCTGCTCCGATCCTTACATACTCATTTGGTCTCGCTTACGTTCATACGTCCGGTAGTACACGCACGCCGGTTGCGAGAAATATTTCCTACGATAGCATTGTCTGTAACGAATATTAACAGTACAATATTGATTCAAATTTATTAATTATATAATTTTAATTACATTGTTTAATTTAATATTTAATTACATACATTTATCATTGAAATAATCATGAACTTTATAATTATGCTTTATTGATCAAAAACATCTTTAATCTATTTTTAAATGATATAAAATTCGATGCTTCCTTTATATTATTAGGTAATTTATTATATATTCTAGAGCCCATACAGAACGCACTCTTATCAAACATAACTGTTCTACGTCGTATTGCTCGAAGTGTACTGGCAAGGCTGGTACTTTTTAATGTTTCATATTTATTTATATTATTCCTAATATCTAATTCTAGTTCATAAATATACAGAGATGAGAATGTCAATATTATTAAATTTATAAAATGTGGTTTACAAGTAAAAGCTATAAAACTTTAATAAATTAGTTCAGCCTAATTTTTAATGCATTTTACTACTCTGGTGAGACAAACAAATTAATTATATTCCGCAATTTGCTATTTACTACATAATAAGTATAGGTAATACGCCTTTACCACGTCGAAAACGGGTAATTTTAGCCTGACTTAGTGAAGAGTAATATCATTACATGATGATTAGGTGAAATTGCCTTAGTTCTAAAAGTTACTAAGTCTACTTTTATCGATATCAAGTTTACCAGTTCAAATCTTTTTTTTTTAAATTTTATGAGTTGGTCTCATCCCTTTTTTTAATTAAATGTCGCTAAGTCGGTTTTCTCCAATTCCTAAAATCACTAAATCCTCTGAACTGAATTCAAAAAGTCACCAAATCCAAATTTAAGCAATAAATACCCAAATCCACTGAAATTTTATTTGAATGTCACTAAATCCATGAATTTTAAACTATATCCTGGTTCAGTTTCTTATCCGATTCCTGGACTTAGTATGATGCCAATAGATCGAGACTTTGCACTCATAGAAAGAAAGCGTATTAAACCAGAAAAGGTCGCTATTAAGGCTATTATTACGTAGATCTGATAGAAAACTCACGCAATACAGGTAAATTCCTAGTTTTCTTTCTAGAAAAGAATCTAAGGGATAAGGAAAATCTTGAAGATCGCGTCTTAAAAATTAAGAATTACAAGAACCTGTATGATGCTCATGTTAAGCCATCAATAACTGGAATAGTTGCATGCCGAAATGTACGCTTTCAAAGATTCCGACACCCTGAATTTACTACCTCAATGACAGGTTAAAATTTAAAGATGACATTGACGCCGATCTTGTTCACAAACTAAATTTAAGTTTAGTGCATTTTTTTCATTCTATTTCATCAAGAAAAGGACAGACGATAAATATTAGTTTAGTCCTGTCAAATTAAGATACTCCTTATACCTACGAGTTAAAAAATTGGCTACTAAAAATACGTCAATTTACGTCAGGCGCTGACTAATTTCACAGGACTAAACTAATATTTTCCTTCTGTCCTTTTCTAAATGAAATATAAAGAAAAAGATGCACTAAACTTAAATTTAGTTTAGTTTGTGAACAAGGGGGCATTATATCGTCTTGGCATGGGTGGCGCGATCATCGCAAATCTCAGTAACTGTGGATGGTTCTATTAAAACCAGTAAAACTTCAGGATATCTAGAAACTGCTTGAGTATATTCCTGTTCAGAAACGACTCTTACTACTATATACTGTTAGAAGCTATTTTTTCAGGAAAATATCAGGATAATGAAAATAACGATATATAATAAAGGGATAATATAATAATAGTACTGTGTTCAATATGATTTTAAACTAACTAATTAGAAGATTAGGACTAAGGTTTAATATTGTGTTAAAATTAACAGCTTTAGGCCTGTGTTCACCAACATGCAAAACACCGGTTAGGTATTTAAACAGCCGGTTTATGTCAAATTTCCTAAGGAAAGAAATGATTAAATATCTAAACAGCCGTTTAAAAAGTCGGTGAACTCCGCCCTGAATGATAAAAAGAAGTTTATAGTTTTGTTATTGTTTGGTCGTTTGTTTTTAGTAAGGTCATTTAGTTAATATGTCACTAATTCCAAAGAATTTTCATAAGGAGAGTCCCTAACTCTACTGATCATTATAATAATAATATATATATTTTTAAGAACATCATATTAAAGCCTACCCAAAAAACTATTGTTTCGTTTTTTCCAAATTTATTTATACGGCCATTTTCTTAAAAGATTTTTTTGCACTTTAAGGGCGGAGTATAAGTACTACTAAGATTTAGAAAATTAACAGATTATGTGCGCATCTTGCTAAAATATCATCGCAAAGTTGTTTAAATTCTCCAGGCTGTTTTTGCTATATTTGTGGGAAAAAAATTATGGTGATAAAACAACGAAATAAAATTACAGATTCTGTGAAGAATGTTTACAACAGTTATTTTGGACATGCAATCAGTAACCAGGATAAATCTCGGACTCCTCATAAGAAAATTGATGTCGGATGAAAACTGACGAAAAACTCAATGATGACGAGTTACAAGCGTGGAAATCATTTGAGGAAGTGGTAAAAATCTTTTTAGGGAAGAATAAAAGCTTCGACTATAAAGAAATAGTAGCCAAAATGATAACAAATTTGGGTCTAATGGGCTGTATAATAACTTCAGTTCCTGAACTCGCACATTGAATACTTTGCAGAAAATCTGGGATCCGTTAGCGAAGAACAAGGCGAAAGATTTCACCAAGATTTGAAAGAACTTGAAGACAGGTATCAAGGACGATGGCATTCCAGCATGATGGCGGACTATTGTTGGCTACAGAAGCCCGACGATTCAAAACGGAAATTTAAGAGAAAATCGCACAACACAAGCTTTGGGGAAATTGATATGTATGCTTAACGATGTTTTGTAATTATATTCTTCGTTATTACGTTCTTATGATAGTTTTCAAAGTTATTAAGTAGGCACTTTTTTAAATATATATGTTTTCGGAGTAAAAGCGTGTTTTTTCTCGATTTTCTATCCGTAGATTTTCTGAAAAATCTGGAGGTGATAGAAAAAAAACTGAGTTCATATTCGTAATCAGCGCATCAAAATACCCCAGAATCAGTTGTCAGATTCTAGAGAGGACCTCATGACCTTAAATTTGCAGGCCTGTATAATTTTACAGTTAAAACGATATTTCTCGTATTTTACGTTGCTACGCGTTCTACGTTTTACGCTTTTACGTTTTTTCTACGCATTAACGTTCTACGTTTTTATGCTTTTTGCAATTTGCAGGTTGTATGTTGATCAAAATCTGATTCACGACCGTAAAAAATATGTATTTACAAAAATTATAATCATTAGAATCCTAACTAATATTATAAGTACGAAAGTATGTTTGTTTGTTACCTTTTCTCGCCTAAACCACTGAACCGATCATCCTGAAATTTTGCATATACGTTCTCAGGTGTACAGAAACGGACATAAGGTAGGGTACCTTTCATACCGAAAAAAAAGTCCTGTTTCCGAAGAAAACAACAATAACGTTCTTATGATAATTAATAGGCGCCACGTGCCTTTCGAATCATGATGAAATTATATTATTATAGAAACTTTAGTAGTGCGTGAAGTTAGTTATATAGTTATACATTTTTGTAACGTTACTATGGTATCACAATTGAAATAACGTTACGTAACGGTTATTATTTTGTTATTTGGTAACGTTAACAAGCCCTGCCACCGGCGTTATCCGTGTGTGGTGAGTTTATATAAAATGCACGAAAACTGTAGTCCGCAGCTCGGTGGCGGCGTTTTCTGGCTGTAGCGTGTGGCCCGAGTGCGGCAAGGATATTTATTCCTTGCACAGTCAATCGCACGTCAATCGACGTGCCCTGACTGTCCTAAATATAATAATAATAATAAACGTTTATTTCAGACCAAGTCCATAATTTTGTTAATAACAATATACTTAAAAAACTAATGTTAGTATTGACAACACGATTACATAGAGACATGAAGCCGCACCCATCTTTGCAGCATGGGGGACTCCCACCGGTCTGTAAAAACACCCAGTATTGTGTTGGTGCTGCCACGAACGCGAGTGAGTAGGGAGGCGCATCTTTTCCTAATGATAGCGGCAAACCCATCAACCCGCGCCTCAGTAAACATAAATAAATAAGTAAATATAAAGAACACATGCCACATTGGTGGTCTTGGTACTAAACTACATCCAAAGAAGCAAAAACACACTTTGCTAATGGATTGGACTTACCTGTGTAAAACTCCCGTTGAAATAAATCAACACTGTAGAAATTAAAGTTATTTTCTGCATATCATTTAATAACTAACCAATGTATCCAACACACTCTTCTGCTAGCAAGGAAGGAAGAAGCCAAATATTGTGCACCTTTAAAAGCAACGTGGAGTGGGCTCTCAGCCATGTTACCAATCTTGCTGGCTGGCTAATCGCACGAGAAAAGAAAAACCCCTTAAGGCGAAAGCGCCAGGGTAGCTCGCGAATTTTTTGTTTACGCTTTTTGCAATTTGCAGGTCAGTATCAGGGTGTATGTTGATCAAAATATAACAAAAGTAACAAATATGTATTTATAAAAATTATAATCATTAGAATCCTAACTAATATTATAAATACGAAAGTAAGTTTGTTTGTTAACTTTTCTCGCCTAAACCACTGAACCGATCATCCTGAAATTTTGCATATACGTTGTCAGGTGTACAGAAACGAATATAAGGTACCTTTCATCTCGAAAAAAAGTACTGTTCCCGAGGAAAACAACAATAACGTTCTTTTGATAATAGATGGCGCTACGTCTTTCGAATCATGATTAAATTAATAAGTACCTAATACATTATGTGAGTCTAGTGTCGATAGACCGGTTTTTCATCCTCCATCTATAATAAGCGAAAGTAAGTTTGTTTGCTTGATTTCTTTTCACGCCGTAAACCGCCGAATCGATCATCATGACATTTTGCATATATGTTTGTCAAGCTTATTTCAGACTACGCTATAATATAATAGCATATAGTTCATAGCACAACAATATCGCTCGCCATACATTTATTTAGAACCCGTTCACACTTGGCTATACTATATATTATTGGCTTGCTATACGCTATGAAATTGAGCGACACACTATGCTTTGATCGCGCGGCGCTCTCCTCCCCCCGCACGCCCCGCAAGCGGGACGAATGAAACGACACGACTGGTCAACTGAGCTTGCCATATAGCATATTTGCTTGCGATTATATCGCATAATGTGAACGCAATGCTATATATCTTTTAATGTTGTACTATACAGCAGAATAGTATAGCGTAGTCTGAAATGAGCTTCAGGGATACAGAAAAAAATACCCACCTTTCATGCGGAAAAAAAGTCCTGTTCCCGAGGTATAAAATAATAAAACAAGTATTTTCGCATCCTAACTAATATTATAAATGCGAAAGTGAGTTTGTTTGTTACGCTTTCACGCTAAAACGGCTGCAGGGATTAGGATGAAATTTGGCTCACGGGTGAAGCTGCGGGCAAAAGCTAATCATCATAAAAACACTCAGTTAGGTAAATAGTCATCCAATAGGGGTATCTATTGAATGACTATTTCATGAAATATTGACATGAGGCTAATTCTAATTTAGGGAGTTGTATTGCTGATTCTAATGATTATAATTCTGTAACTACATATTTGTTACGGTCGCGAATTATATTTAAATCAATATACACCCAGACACTTACCTGAAAATTGCAAAAAAAAAACCTTTGAAAATTTGAATTTCGCGGGCTACCTTAGCGCATCATGCTAACCAGCTAAATACAATCAAATCCTCACTTATAAAGTTTTTTTACAAAGTCTTATTTTCATGAGAATGGCTATGTAAATGTGTAATATAACAACGATATTATTAATCCAGTCAACCCCTCTATTTAAGATACATAATTATGATTACGCTGCAATGCAAAGACTGGGAATAGAACTCACGTTCTCTAGCTCGCCAGTAAGCACCTTAGCCGGTGGGTTATTCCCGCTTATATCGATTGAAATGAAACATATACTACCTGGGTGGTGCACGGCTAGCGTGTTGGGACTGGTGGCCATTATAGGCGACACACAGAACGCTGCGTCCATTACAGAAATTACATGTTTGTGTTAGTAAAATCGAAATCAGACACTTTACTTTTTGCTAATTTTTGCCTTTCATTCGGCAACTTTCACTCAAAGTGAAACGTTTGAACACAAAATGAATCATAAGAAAAATATGAATTCATTATAGTCGCTGCGTTAAGAACTGAGTCGTCGGACCATTAATCATTGTTATTAGTCTGTCTCGCTCGCACTTACGGAGCTTATGAATGATGTGCGATAAAACGCAAGGCGTTGCACATTCGTATTGCTACTGACATTTATGGCCCGACGATGACTCAGTTCATAACGCGAGTACTATAGTGAACCGATCCGACGATATTGGATTTCGGCACTCGTCTACCGATTAATCGAAAAATGAAATGAAAAGAGCCGATGAAATCTTTCTATATAATTTTGTCGGTGTCGTGTGAACGTGGAACGAAACAAAAGTGAACCTTTCACTCGAGTGAAGCGTCTGATATCGGCGGAATAGGTTGATTTTTATAGTCATGCACATAATAACGTAAATAAAATCGATAAAAGGAAAAGTTGGTATCTAAATCTAAACTAATAATATTATAAAGAGAAAAGATTAATTGTATGTTTGTTTATAATGGATAAACTCAAAAAATACATAACCGATTTTAAAAATTCTTTCAAATTATTATAGAAAGCTACATTATCAGCGAGTAACGGGCTGTATTTTATCGACTTCCACGCGAACTAAGTCGCGGGCAGAAGCTAGTGCACAATAAACCTTCAGTTTCTCGAACTTTTATATTCAATGTTGCTTGGTGGGTGATCCTTGTGTACAGAATAGAATAACAATTGTCCATAGTTAAACGATAAGGATCCAACCCACATTACATCTAATGGGGGTTTGGATCCTTTTCGTTTAACTATGGACATAGTCTCGTATTCAGCGAGAGATGAAATGGATGATGTGAACTTTTTACATAATAATGACAACAAATAGTTGACCTGAAAGCTGCACTATGTAGATCCAAATGTAAAAAAAAAACTATTTTTTGTAATAATACTAGGGTAAGTAGGAAGAATCCTTCATGATGTTAGATTAGTAAACTTATTTATATATAGTACAATAACCTGGGACATTCCACTCACGGTCATCTGGTCCCAAACTAAGCAGAGCTTGTACTATGGAAACCAGATAACTGATATACTACTTTTTTTTTGTTGTAAATACATACTTATATATATAATTACACCCAGACTCAGGACAAACAGACATGTTCATGCACACAAATGTTTATCCTGGATGGGAATCGAACCCACGACCTGCGGCGTTATAGGCGGTATCTTAACCAACCACGCCAGCTGGCCTGTCAGCACTTATATAGCATTTTAGTATCAGTTAGTTAACACATTTGCCCATACGTTAGGGATGTGTTAATAGTAATGTTGTTACCTTGGTGCGGCAGTGGCGACAGACGCAGCGGCTGATGATGCGGGGGCACAATCAGGTGCTGCGGGCCCGGTAGCGGGGACTCGCCCATCTGAGGCAACGAACAAACAATTACTTTGTAGACGTTAACACGTTCTGTGCGGCCAACGCGCATGCGCGATTTTCGAACGTTCACCATGTGCTGGCGGCGCTTATGCGCGTCCAAACAATTTATATAACTTCCTTCGAATGCGGCACGCCGCACCTGTGGGTTTTTTGTGCATCTCTATTGTTCTTGGCGTAATTGTTTTATGACTCATAAAACTGGAAAATTTTCAAACACACATAAGCGTCTCGCCGCACTTGGGACAAGTTTGTAACGCCGCACATATGCGCCCAGCCGCACTGGGTAGTTTCTTCAACCGCGCATGCGCGCTCATAGCACCACACGAAGTATTTTTTGGGCGCGCATGAGCGTTTGCCGCACAGGGTTTAGTGTATCATAAAACAGCACTTGGAGCAAATTCGCCAAATAATTCAGCAGTTAATGTGTTAATCGATGGGAATTATAATGCTAAGTTATATTTGTCCATACAAGTTATTGTTTGTTAAAAACGACGGGTTACATTTCTGTGATTTTTGTTCTTGTGATATTTCCGATCATCAAGATTTCTTTTGTTTCATTTACCTGAAAAGCGTACATAGATGATTTCTTACCAACCACATAATCTAATATCTAGTACGCATAGCTGCTATTGTGATTCCTGTTTAACACATTCTCTGCTGAATTCTTTATGCAAACGCTTCTTTATGCTACACCCTTACTGACCCTTTTTTTACGATGTTTTCGAAACAATAGAGATGCACAACGAACACACATGTGCGCCGCGCCGCACTCGAAGAAAGTTATGAAAACGCGCATGTGTGTCTGCCGCACCGAATGTGTTAAAAATACCCTGTATTGACCATGTCTGGTCTGGTAGACATAACAACCACTACCACATAGTTTCATAAAGTTTTCTTAAACCGTCATGTACTACAGAATTTTGTATGTATAGACATTATAAATGGCAGTCGCTTTTCGTGTCCGTCTGCGTGGCCACGTTCTTCTTCTAAACTACGCAACCACAAAAATATGAGGCTTGGCCGTTTCTTTACTACAAGAACTACAAGAATTGTATAACAGAAAAATAATAAACAGTGAACTAATTTTTCACCTTACGCCCATGTGACGGTAGCGGAACGGCCAAGCCACATAATTATTTTGACTAAGGTGTAGAGTTTGTGAAGTTAGGGCGTGTAGAGTTAGAAGCTTGGCTCTACATGAGATCTGATAACTTTTTGATAGTGCGAGCCATATGGTATCGTCTTGGCAACATATTACATGAAAATGTTTTTGGTGGGATTTCACTTCTTTTTGTAAGTTGCTTATGACAATATTTTTTATTTTGTTAAATTTTTAAAGGCTGGGGGGTGATTTCTTGGAAATCATAAAATAATATGTATTTTATTATTTATAACAAGGAGTCCCTATATCAATTTTCAGACCTCTAGCATCAAAATTTGCGGAAGTCTCATACAAACTTCCATCCCCTAGTTAAGGGGTTAGGTGGTAAAAGTTCCAAATTTTAGATTTTTTGTTGTTGTTTCTATACTAATACTAGCTTACATACCAAATTTCAGCTTTCTAGGACTTCAGGAAGTACCCTAAGAGTTTCGATGGTCATCAATCAGTGACGATATAGTAATAAAATCTAAAGTAAAATAGCTATACAATTGAAACTTTGTATGTTTAATAAGTCTACTATTGACATCATATCCCGAGAATATTGTTTATCTGGTATAATCCAAACCCAAGTTAGGAGTGTTCAAAAAAAAACGACGAAGCGCCTCGGGAAAAGGTAGATATTGTCCTTGCGCTTCGCTTGGCTCGTCCTTGGCGGCGGCACTACCGTGCCCCCAGATTACTATTAAACTTACATATAATAAAGAAATCTCTATGTTTTGTCCAGTCATAACAACCGTGCGAAGGAGGGGCTGGTCGCTAATAAGATAGTATAATTAAAACCTTTTAGGGCTTATCTTTCGATCGGCAGGTAACTTTTACGAGTAATTATGGAATAAAAATGGCGGTTTCACAGCCTTTGAACAGAAAATATGTCAAACTGAAAATATTTATTCTTCGGATAAAAGTTATCTGACAATAGAAAAATCAGTCCTTAACACTTTCCATGCCAAGCACCCAGCATATGGGACGAAAATAATTTTGTTCGTGTGCCCACAGCCCGCACCCGAGTCTTCGCTGCGTAACTGTGGATGGCTTCTGTTTACGTCCAGGACCCGACTAGCGAGACCAAATCTCTAGTAAAACAACTATAATATCACATTACCTGTCTCTGGTGCTGGTGCAGTCTTAGTATAGCCAGCAACACTTCACGGTGGCGGCTCTGTAGACCTGGGTTGTTTAGCTGTTGCATTAAATGCGCCGCCGTTATCTCGCCGGTTTTCAGCCCTGTGCAATACGAAACAGTAAAATGTAGTTTAATTATTTGTAATCTTAAAATCTAATCTCGCCTGGTTGAATTACGTTGAGAATTGTCCAGCGAAGAATATTCGCCACTAACACTGTTGTTATAGTCCGGGTGTCGTCAATCTCTGGCCGAGAGCAGTCAGTGTTCATACGGAATAATTAAGTTATACGAAATAGCGCCGTCCATATTTTGTGTCCACGCACTTTATTTGCACCATATCAAAAGAAAAGATTTTTTATATCGATGTCAAATACCTAAACTAAATATTAAAAATAAGAAATTGGTTCATTCGTTTTTGAGAAAATCGCGGACACAAACATACATACATACGGGTCGAATAGAGAACCTCCTTTTTTGAAGACGGTTAAAAACTAGCTTTTGCCAGCGGCTTCGCCCGCGTGCATGTCGGAAATTATCCCACGAGTACATACTACCGGGATAATAAAGTACCCTGTGTCCTAATTCAGGTCATGATCTACCCGTGTGCCAAATTTCATCCAAATCCGTTCAGCCTTTTTAGTGTGAAAGCGTAACAAACAAACAAGCAAACTCACTTTCGCATTTATAATATTAGTTAGGATTAGGATACCTAATATTTATATGCCAACGGCCTTGAGTGCTTAGCTTGGGTGTTATTATACATAGGAGGCCCGGAACCCTGCCGTCCGCCAAAAAAATGGTGCGGGACAATTGCAATGGTGCGCGCGGAGCGGGACGCGTGAGTGGATACAACACAACAACATTACTTATAAAGGGTGATCCAGTTCGAGGTTCCTATCTTTTATTTAAATATATATATATATATACAAAATGCACCAATATCTTAATTATGTTTTCTTTATTCGAATATTTAGTGTTATTCATTAATTATGGAAGATGATGTCAGGCAAATGGCCGCCTCTGGACCTTCTGCAGCAGTTGATTCTTTCGAGGTAATTTTCGATGACTTTTTTGGTTTCGTTGTTTATCTCGGCAATAACTTGGCGGATGTTAGTTTTTAAGTGCTCCAACGTTGCAGGTGTGTTAGTATAGACGCGACTCTTAAGAAAACTCGACAAAAAAAAAACCAATGGAGTTAAATCGCACGATCTTCGCGGCCAGTTGACGTCACCGTAACGTAAAATAATGCACCTCTGAACCTTTCACGCTCTGTATAGCAAGTGGCGCCGTCTTGCTGAATCCACAAGTCATGCACATCAATATCCTCGATTTTGTTCCAAAAATATTCGGTTATCATGCACATACAGCGCTCACCGTTGACTGTTACTGTCCGACCTTCAGCATTTTCAAAAAAGTAAGGCCGTTCAAAAAAGTTACACCGCCGGGACCACAATGCGCACCACACAGTTACTTTTTAGGAATGCAATGGAGTCTCGTGTATCACGCGAGGATTATTCTCACCCCATATGCTGCAATATTGTTTATTCACATACCCAGCGAGTGTAAAATGTACCTCATCAGAGAAGAAAATTTTCTTTGAAAAATCAGGACCAAGTTCCTGCTGCTCTAATACCCAATCGGCGTAAATCCTTCGCTGTTCATGATCTCTGGACTTCAGTTCTTGTGTTAATTTTATACGGGTGTAGGTGCAAGTTCTTATGCAAAATGCGCCAAAGGAGCCATAGGAAATGCCCAAACTTTTCGAACGGCGACGAATCGACAATTTCGGGTCTTCGGCCACACTATCACTCACAACAGCAATATTCTCAGCTGAACGTACGCCACGATGATGCACACGGCTTACCCTACCTCCAATGACAGGCCAGCTGGCGTGGTTGGTTAAGATACCACCTATCATGCCACAGGCCGTGGGTTCGATTCCCATCCAGGACAAACATTTGTGTGCATGAACATGTCTGTTTGTCCTGAGTCTGGGTGTAATTATCTATATAAGTATGTGTTTACAAAAAAAAAGCAGTATATGTACATATTATATATTTTTATTGTTTTTTTAGTTACTTATTTTAATGGTCTCTGACAGCGATACACACCGCCGGCTTACGCTGAAAACCAGCGCCGTGGATTCGTGCCTTCGTGCACGGGCCGCGGCATTATGCTGAGCGTGTAGCCGGTTCGCGGGGTAGTGACGCACATTTCCAAAAACTTTATTGTGTGTACTTATGTTTTTTGTTTTGTGTGGTTTGTTATGTTTTATTATTTTGTGTTTCGCTTTTCTTGTATAATAATAATAATAATAATATCCTGGGACATTTTCACACACGGTCATCTGATCCCAAACTAAGCAGAGCTTGTACTATGGAAACCAGATAACTGATATACTACATATACTACTTTTTTTTTGTAAATACATACTTATATAGATAATTATGTATGTATAGTTTGTGTGCGTCATTTTCACGCGAATAAACTGTTTTTCTTTCTTCTTTCTTTCTTTCATGTAGTATATCAGTAATCTGGTTTCCATAGTACAAGCTCTGCTTAGTTTGGGATCAGATGACCGTGTGTGAAAATGTCCCAGGATATTATATTATATAATTATTAATGCTTCCAGTTTCCTCATTTTTTTTTTAGTATCTTGCGAATTGTTCGCTCAGTAGGACGAATAACTTGACCATAATCTTCCCGCAAAAATCAATACACAGTTCTTGCAGAATTGTTATTTCTATAGAACAATTAAACAATTTTAACGTGTTGAGCAACGGCAAAGCGATTCATTCTGTAAATGTATATTGTTACAGTCTAAAATTTGATGTTTGAAAACCGCGCCATTATCATCAGCTGTCAAAATTACAATGTTGCCAATATAGGAACCTCGAGTTGGATCACCCTTTATTAAACACGTATACTAAAAGATAAATAATTAAATTGTCTTTAAAGTGGAGTGAAGGTTTCATAAAAATACCTTTGATAGTTTTTGCGTGATTCTCAGTGTTTTATCCGCGTTAGACATAACGTTACAAATTAATTACACTGTAATATAAACATTATCTAAAATATTCAGATATTAAGTCATTAAGAAAATGAACTCATTTAACATATGTTTTTCTTAGGTGCTCGTTTAGACTTCTATCATCGCTTTAAAAATCGAGGAACGGTAAATTGAAGTAAAAGACTGACCTCGCACAATAGCCTGCGCCTCAGGTCGCTGCAACATCTCCCTGTCTGCAGGCGCGACGCCTCCCATTTCGTTAGACGAAGCTGCTTGTTGCTGCTGCTGTTGTTGTTGCTGCTGCTGCTGCTGTTGGTGTTGCTGATGACAAAAATATATTAAAGATTTTGAAAAAAAAAAAAAAAAAGCTGACTACGTTGACTTAGCCGTTGTTTACAACTTACTTACTAACTTGATCCAAGTTAGTAAGTAAGTTGTCCATTATCCAAGTTATTTTAGTATTGCGGTCGATAGCTCGACACACGATCTTAGCCTATCGTAATTCTTCAATGACCTCGGGCAAGCCCATGACAACTAGTATGGCGCTTTATCGCCGTAATTAAACTTTTTATAGAAATAACCTATTGCCTAAATGGGGAAAAAAAACTGCCAAATTAGTTCCGTGTAGATGGCGCTAAGTGTTTATTACTTTCATTCATCTGCCAATGGAGTTCCTTGCTCAAAACTTTGCCGCGCGATGGTGCCAAGTGATTTTTCTTGTCACCGATTTTTTTAAGAATAAGAATTATTTATTGCGTAACTGTGTACAATTAGATCTGATAATATAGCATAACAGTTTGATTGGTTTTTGATTTGATTGGTTTGATTGGTCGCTTTGTCTTCAAGATGACTGATAAGTGACAAACACACAGCGCTCTCTCGCGGCGAAGTTTCCGGTAAACAACCTCATTGAAATACTCAAGGCCTAAAAAGAAATGAGTAAAAGTTTTTGCAGTAAATTACCTGCACTTGCAAGAGCTTGTAAAGGAGCTCCTGCGGTATATGCGGCTGTTGTTGTTGTTGATGCTGATGCTGTTGTTGCTGCTGATGCTGTTGTTGCTGCTGCTGCTGCGCTTTTTGTTGCTGCTCCATGCTCTTGTTCAGCATCTGAACGGAATCAATTATGATCGAGTTATATGAGTAAGTAAGTAAGTATAGGTATATGAAAACTAAGTTTGGCAAAACATTATTCCGCTTTTATTAATAAGGGGGTTTATGTGTACAAGGACGCAGTCAGTAATAGGTTACAAATTTTTCAGCTCTTGCTTTAGAATAGGAATGATGACAAAAAATGATTTTTTGTCTGTCATGTAGATTATTAAAATATATTGGACACGTATTTTTTCTTTTTCTACGTAATCAAAAGATTACGGCGATACATTGAGTTAAAATGTGGCATGACGTCACGTCTTGGTAGATTTTATACGTAGAAGTGACGTAGCAAGCCCCCACTCCCGACCTTTAATGCGAGTTATCTAAGTCATTTTTTATTAATATGATAAAGCAAAAAATACGTATCTAATATTTTTTTATTATCTGACTGACGGACTAAATAGAATTTCTCTTTTTTTACCCAGGCATCATCCCTATTATGCGTTAAGGAACCTAATTAATGCAGACAGACGACTGTACTTTATATTGTACTTTCTTTAAACATATTTGAAACCTGGATGAGGCACAGAAGCGTGGGGATCGCCCCAAGAAAACAGGCCTATGGCCAGCAGTGGGTGAAGTCGGACCGCGGATGATGATGATGATGAAAAATATTTCCCATAACTGAGTAATATAGCCGGTGTCTGAATTGAGAATTTGAAGTTGAGATCTTGCGCAAGCCTACATTAATAATAAAGGATTTGTCTGTGCGATTATGGATGAAGTTATCATGACTAATAACTATCGGAAATATATTGTCAAGGACGGTACGGTTGACATCTGTCGGGCATGCCACCGTCCCGGTGAATCACTCCGACTGGTTGTTCTCGTCTTGCTAACGGCGAGTATTTGTACAGACACAATCTAGTGGCTAGGATTATCCATCAGCAGCTTACCTTGTAGTACAACCTCTTAAGAGTCCGAAGTACCATACTACAGGTATGTGCCCGACCCAGTTTTCGAGAATGGTCAGGCCACATTGTACTGGGATTGATTTATCATCACTGACAGGACTATTGTAGCCAATAAGTCTGATATTGTGGTGATAGATCAACGAGAGCGTCGTGCAATGATTGTTGATGAGAATCTCGTGAAAGACAAGAAAGATAAAAAATCAAGTATCTTGACTCACGAGGTTGTCGACATGTGGGACGTAGACTCTGCAATCATTGTACCGCCTCGACCAACAACTCAGGAGGCTCTCCTTGCGCGGCAGGGTCAAGGGCTTGATTCAGAAAGCAGTACTCCTGGACACGGCACACATAGTGAGGAGGTTCCTCGCTCTGGAGCCCTGACCACCGGTAGCTTGGACCCTGTTCCCGATACCGGTGGGCTCTTATTTTTTTATGTTTTTCTATAGTGTTTTTATAAAAATATTTAAAAATGTAAATAATATTTATTTAAAAGAAATAAAGAATAATAATAATAATAGAAGTGTTTCCCCCTTGTCGCTAGGTCACTATGTGCTATCGGCCGTTTCCGGGGGCCTATTATTGAGTGTGCAAGTCACCCCCTGCCATTTTATCCGTGTATAATAATAATAAATCATTTATTTCGGGTAACAAAGACCCATAACATATATATGTTATGGGTCTTTGTTGTTGTTGGTCTTTGGTTTTTATATAATATGTATGATAGTCTGTAAGGTATACCTTACAGACTATCATACATATTATATAAAAACCACAGTAATGTTATTGTACACGAAGGGACGACGTCGTATTGCGCTGCGTGGTGTCGCGTAGCCTTCCGCGGAATCGCCGATACACGACACCCTTCGGCCAAAACTAACTCATCCTTACGGACGGTCTCGATAAATTGTGTCGGAACTCGCACCACGAACGACTTGAAATTCGTGTTGTGGCGCGACGCCAACTTCTCGACCCTCAAGATCCAGTTGGTCTTCGCTCGAACATACTCCACGATCTCCTCAACCTTCGTGGTGTGATGTAGCCGAGAGACATAGGAGCTGCGTCGTAGGTATTGCCGGATGCAGCATATTGGGTCCTGCCAGCGCGGTCCCGCACTGGTTCCGACTAGGAGGCTTCTTCCCCTTCTTCCTCTCCACCTTCACGAAGCCATCCTTGTCACACGTGCCCGCAGCCGGGCCTTGCTGTTTCGAACCCCTGTTGGCATGTTCACAGTAGCTCTTCTTATCCCCCTTCTTGGCCTGAGACACAGGTTTGTGTGTGTGGCGACGATAGTAGCGTAGGCACGTTTAGGGGTCAACGAACCTACACGAGTCACTACCTCGACCGGCAACGAGTCAGCGACGGCGGTGGCGCAAGTTGCAACGCGTGCAATATCAGCAGCGGGTGACGCAGTGGAGCTCGCCGACTCAAAACTGCCGATGCTAGCGTTTCCCGCTCCGTGACGTGTGTTCACATTGGAGGCATCAGGTGACCTATTTACCTTAACAGCGTTGCGCAACAACTCTACTTCGGCACGTAGTTCACCAAAGGTGTTATTAGACACCTCCAACTTGGACTGTACATCGGCCAGGCTCGCCTTGAGAGTTGTAATGTCCTTCAGCAGCCTGGAGACTTCGACGTGGTCAAACGTGACTGGGGGCAACTTATGTAGCTCCTTCGCCACAAAAGCGGGCACGTCGTCCGGGTCGGTGGTTTTCATCAACGTGATGTTGTCCTGCACACACTTCTGGCCACCATCCCTCCGGCGGGATTGCATCTGCTCGACTTTGCCGAGCGATTGGAACAGCAGCAGCTTGGCACTGCTGATCTCCTCCTCCTTGAAACTAGACTTGCAGATCTGCAAGATGCTGACTTCGTCCATGTAGTCGATGGCATGGTTGATAAATGCCAAGACCTCGTTGGCTATGAGCGGTTGTGAACTCATAGCAACTAAAACCGAGCAGCGGCTAAAGCCGCACAACACGTGAATATAATATTCTTGTCGAGCAGCGCAAACACGTCCATACTCGACCGTGCATTGCACTAATATATAACATTGGTCAGGCAGAGTTCAAATTACCCAATCCACTTTAGCCACCCAAACCCATAGCCCAATGTTTTGTTTCCACGTATAACAATAGTCTTGCAGCAACCGGGGGTTGTCCTTGGGTGCACTTGCATAGTCCATATAGGGATAATCGTCGGTTGGTGCCTCCTCATCATTTAAAATTATCTAAGGGGCCTCTGCGAGTTGGCTTCGGCCCCTCGTATGCCTTCCAAAGGTCCGGGACCCCAGGGTCCCGAGATATGTAACAAGAATAATAATAATAATCATTTTATTATTATTATCCTTTATTTCTTTCTTTTTCTTTCCCTGCCATTTTATCCGTGTATAAAATATAACATTGGTCAGGCAGGGCACATAGTTCATCCATAGTTCAAGTAACCCAATCCACTTTAGCCACCCAGACCCATAGCCCAATATGTTTTGTTTCCACGCACAACAACAGTCCTGCACCAACCGGGGGTTGTCCTTGGGTGCACTTGCATAGTGCATACAGGGATAATCGTCGGTCGGTGCCACCCTTATCATTTAAAATTATTTTAGGGCCTCTGCGAGTTGGCTTCGGCTCCTAGTAGGCCTTCCAAAGGTCCGGGACCCCAGGGTCCCAAGAAATGTAAAAAAAAAAACACTTTATTTCGGGTGGCATAGACCCTCAAAGGAAAGGCAATTTAAATCTCTCCTACCTCAATCTAGGCTACTACAAAATGAGTACCCTGGAAGCCCGAAGGGATCGCTTGGATTTGAGATTCGCGTATAAACTGCTCAATAACTACATTGACTGCCCACAACTATTAAATTAATTTCAACTTCAGAGTACCCCGTAGACCGCCTCGCAAACCTATAATACTCCTAGCGCCACCACCTCTTCGCCATACAGTGTTTGGTATTCATTCGCCTATACCCCGCATGCGCAAACTTATAAACGAAAACAGCGACCTGCAGGGCTAACATGACACACGCGACAATTACTCACTCTCGCGTGATTAATTTTCTGACAGCGCAACACTTTTCTCGTATTCTGACAGCGCTCCTATACAAAATACTCGACTCGTTCTGTCAAAGTTGATGTTTTCTCGACAAACCCTAACATGGCACCTAAGTTATCTCGAGTTTTGACAGCTCAACACGAGATAATCTGCGATTCTTCTGTCATTTAGTCGCCCTCGATTTTGACGACGAGATGAGTAGACAAAATTATGATACAAAAAAAAACACCATGGCAGTTTCATAATTGTACATACTTATTTTAGTTATATTTTTATTTTACAATGTATTAATAATGAAAATACTTAGTTCTAATCTACTATTTATATTGGAACGAAGTTCCTTCCGGCGGCCGCGGGAAAAACTGTGGCAGAGGGGAGCAATGTAGATGAGCAACACTTTCAGTAATAACCAGTGACTTTGCCAATTATGGTGATTAACGAAATCTAGGGATTATGGCTGTATGGCAATATCTAATACAATCGCCAGTTCATTTCCTAAGGGTGGTAATTAACAACGTTTAGTGATTTATGGTTATAATAGCGAAATCAACCCCAGCTGCATATTTATCTGAAAACCAGTCATTTCGGTAAGTGTGGTGATTAATAAAATTTGCAATATCATGTGTTGATTGTTACTATAACAATCTTCGCTTTGTCAAATTGTGGTTATTATTTAGTGAGTATATTCATCATCTGCCAAGCCTTTTCCCAACTACGTTGGGGTCGGCTTCCAGTCTAACCGGATGCAGCTAAATATATTTTACATAGAGCGACTGCCTATCTGACCTCCACAACCCGGTAACTGGGAAATATAATCGTATTTCTGAAAAGTCTGATAACCAGTCTTACCAAGGGGTGTCCCCCTTGGTAAGACTGTTACCAAGGGTGAAGTTATCAGACTTTCGGGCTTCTGACGACCCGTAACGACTGTCAAAGATCCACGAATAACAGCCGGGACCAACGGCTTAACGTGCTTTCGAAGCACCAAGGGATCTTGGTATATCTTGTGAGTATATTATGTGCCACTAATTTTCATTTCCGTCATTTTGTATTTTAATTTCGGCATGCAAAAGAAAAACATTTAATTTTAATCAAAAAAGTCAGTTACACAAAGAACGTAACATAAATTAAAAGAGGTGGCCGTAAAATAAATATAGTACATACTAATTCCATGGGTAAAACCGAATGAATGAGACGGAACCTCAAGCCGATGTTGCTATGATAAAAATTATTTGTTTTTAATAACTTGCTATATCGGTCTCTCGTCACGAGATAAAGAAGTGTCAAAGTGAATTTTTCAAGTTTTCTCGAGCCTAACGGTCATGTTAGGCATTATAATAACGTCAGAATCGTAGACAAATTTCGACAAATCGAGAAAAAGAGCGATCTCGCGCTTGTCATGTTAGCCCTGCTGGTTGACGTCCACTCTGATTCAATGTCGACGTTTGTCAGACACATCAAACGTGTTAAATATGATAGGTAGTAATTAGTATTTAATATATTATCTAGAATTTAAATACATATAGTCTTTAAAATTATAAAACAGATGTTGATACAAACACACTTTGCATGTGGTGTTTGCCAGTGGCGTGCACAGAGATTTCAGACAGGGTACGCACAGTTAAAAAAAAAATTACCAGTTCCAGCTTGTTACCTACCCTACCTGAGTTTTACCACAGGAGCCTTTGGCTTCGCATGATGTTTGTTTGCGACCACTATGAGTATCTAAATAAGTGATTGATGGTAACATAACAGGTCACTTATATGATATGCAAAGTGGCATTTAAAAAGGCCGTGGGATGTTTATTTTGTTTTATTTGCGCAAATGAATTTAAATTCAAAATAAATCTACTTTAATGTTAACTGATTACTTTCTATAAGTTCATCATCATTCTCCTGCCCTTGTCCCAATTTATTTGGGGTCGGCGCAACATGTCTTTTTTTCCATACTTCTCTATTAGTCGTCATCTCGGTAGTCACTCCCTTTCTGGCTATATCATCTTTCACACAGTCCATCCATCGTTTCTTTAGTCTTCCCTTACTCGTATAGCCCTCCACGTTCATACTCAACACTTTCCTGACGACATTTTCCTCGTTCCTCCGCATCACATGCCCATACCATGACAACCGATTTCCACACAACTTTTCAGTCACCGGTGTCACTTTCAGACTTCCTCTTATATACTCATTTCTTATTCTATCCATTCGCGTAATACCACACATCCCTCTTAGCATTCTCATCACGGCTGCATGCAATTGCCTTTCATTCTTTCTTTTTATGGCCCAACATTTTGATCCATACAAGACAGCAGGTCTAACCATTGTTTTATAAATCTTCCCCTTGTTAATGTTTATAAATCAAATCGACGCGCCTATCTTTTTTTCAGATAGTTGATTGCAATCATAGACAAATCTGTGAGTCTGTTTTGGCCCTGTGTGTTTCGTAAATATGTATGAATTCGTTTTAAACTAGAAAATGATCATTCGGTCGAAGCGCTACTGAATTTTGATTTAATTACCGACGCAACACAAGAAATTAAATTTTGGGTCCTATTCGATAACTCCGTGAATGAGCTACCCGATGTTGATTGTAAGTGGGTTTCCAAATTTCCATCATATTTAGCTAACAAATCTACACACAAGTCTATAAAATTGCCTTTATTAAAAGACAAGCTGGATTTGTCATAACCACGGAATGCTAATTCTTGTTTACCAAGAAAACAAACTATCAATTAACCGTTTGAAAATATTTCTATTTCTCTCAACTTTCGCGTTGTGCCTTTCAATATCTAACTTAAACTGGCTGTTCAAA
The DNA here is from genome assembly GCA_948252095.1 of Dicycla oo. Lineage (NCBI taxonomy): Eukaryota > Metazoa > Arthropoda > Insecta > Lepidoptera > Noctuidae > Dicycla > Dicycla oo. Next base: position 12,401,130 of record OX411729.1, on the reverse strand, counting down.
CTAGTCTGTATTCTACCTTTACCAAAAGTTTGGAACTTCAAGCAGGATTCCAGTTGTTTTTCTGAAGAATCGTGTTTAGCAGCCGCTTTGTGAAAATGATTTAGATCTGAATATCCGTTATAGGTTCAAACATTCTTTTTATCTTGGTTTGTAAACAAAATCTAAGGGCAACAGTACAATATGTTTGTGAGTACATACACAACCTGTTAGCCAGTGATAATTATCATAAAACTTTTCATGAAAGTAACAACTTTTTTTTGAGTTAAATCCAACCCACACACCTTCTTCCCTTTGCAATCAATTTAAATTTTTCCTCAAAAGATAACTTCGAAAACGCGGCAGATTTTAATTAATTCGCCAGCACAGGACTCACAGGTATAATTTTCCATTTTTTACAATAATCTTACTAAATAATCACTTAGACAGTCAATCACTTGCGCTGAGAATAAACAATATGGCGAAAAAACTTTGCAATTTACCTTCCGAACTAATACGAACGAATGAATTAGTCGGTTATTTGGCAAATCCGACTAAAAAATGTCATCCCTCTGCAATCAACAATTAGGCGGTTGTAAAAGAACCGCCGAAAGAACGGCTTCTCAATTTGGACGGTTTGCAATATGAGCTGTGCTTCCAGTCGAACACGCGCACACGTTTTCACGCACACATACACACTTTTGCTGTGTACTACACGAGATTCGAAATGATGCGTTGTATGCAAAATAAGCACGGCGTAATAATGCTTTTGCTCACTCACTCACTGCGCTTGCGATAGATGGCGCGTAAATCGCGCTGTAAACACTGGAAGCGAATGTGAGTTCGTGTGAATGGCGAATAAGTTAGATTTTTTTTTTTTAACTATAGTTATTTATCATTTACAATTAGAGGAACATGAAGAGGAACAAAGAATACATGCCATGTATGGCACTACAGGGTATGCAGTGCTTATTTGCATGTATGGAGTGCACGCCACTGGTGTTTGCCTATAATTGGTTGTGCAGTTAGATTTAAGACACAATTACTTGTATTTTCCTATCTGTAGTATGTCTGTAACAACCGTTGGTGAACCTTAATTCAATAAATAAATAAAAACTAAAATGGGCTTTTAGTGACCCGGAACAAATAATGTTGAATGTTAAACAATGCTGAAGTACAGTTTGACAAGTTCTCAACTACAAATTCTCATTTCCAAAACCAGGTGTATGTTCCATGTAATGTTACTTTTTGGATCGGTAGCTAAAAAAACAAGTGCATATACAGTGGCGTACCTGTAACAAGCTCATGGGCTGCGGCTGCGGGCGCGGCGGCTCGGGCGCGGCCGTGACCGCGTGCCCGCCCGACACCTGCGCCAACTATGACACACAATTACATAACGTTACAAATAAAAAGCAATCAATTTTCGTAGTCTTCTCGCAACTATGTTGGGCTCGGATTCCAGTCTAACCGGATGCAGCTGAATACCATTTACATGGAGCGACTGCCTATCTGACCTCCTCAACCCAGTAACTGGGTAATACGATAACCCTTGGTAAGCCTGGTTGTCAAACTTTCGGGCTTCTGACGAACCGTAACGACTGTCAAAGATCCAAGAATGACAGCCGGGACCAACGGCTTAACGTGCTTTCCGAGGCACGGAGGGTCTTGGTATATTAAGAACCATCCACGGGCCAACCCCGGCAAGCGTATCTTAACCTGATGGATCGAAAGTACGGCTGTTATTATAATAATAATCATTTATTAGACAGAAAATACATTCCAAATAGTTAGTAATTACATAAATAACTTAAAAAACTAGTGTTAGTACATAAATTTGACAATTAATAAGAATGTCAGACACACACACACACACATTCAATATCAACGACATAATTTCACGGCACAGTGCCTGAGCATTTGGCGCTGCCCCGCACCCGCCGCATCAAGGAGGCGAAAGCGTGTCGCCTCCCTGAGGCGGCTTTATTACTTAGTCACGAGTTCCTTAAAAACCCTAATAAATGAATGCTATTATCAACGAATTCCAATAGCTGAGTCTAAATCAGGAATGTCAGTCAGTTTCATCGAATACAGTCTGCACCGGTGGTATCACGATACTGTAGACGTATCCAAAATAGTGTTTTTGCCAACCATCCCTAGTAATAGAATTTTATTTATTAATGCAAATTGAGCTACACTCAATCCTTACACTAATTTGTACAAAAAAAAGTTCATTTAGAGGGTTTAAAATATTTTCCAATGGTGACAATACATTACCAAGAGTAGATTAATCTAATTATCTTATTTTTAAAACCCTGCATAATTAAAATATTTCAAAATTATAATATTAGTTTTTTGTTTCATCTCGTTGCCCATTTTGTATTTATAAAAAAAAACGAAGTGACAATAACAGATCTAACAAACTGAAGTGGCGTGAATTGTTGTTTAAGTGGTGATAAGAGTTGAAGAAGTACATTGATTGATTAATCATTACTTGTGACATTTTCCATAAAACGATGGATGGATTGCGTGAAAGATGATATGGGTAGAAAGGGTGTGACTGCTGTGTTGAAGGCTACGGATCACATCCAATCGGATCAAATTGGGCAGACTATTTTATAAACTGGGATAAGGGCGACCGGATGCAGGCATCCGCAATGCTCCGGCCGTAGCAGCGCAGCAGTACGCAAAGCAATACGACACCAAGCGTCTACATTGAGAGCGCATTTGTTGATGTATAGATTATGTATACCGGTAGAAGACATCAAATTATTATCAAGCTTGTGTAAATATTGATGGGCGAACCTTATTCTGTTGAAAGTTCATTATGAAATGATATAAATAAAACCAGGTTAGATCGAATAAAAAAAAAAAACATCATGATTAATGTCTTTATTCCTCTTCTGCAAAAACATGATTGAAATGCTAAGCTGGTAGTAAAATATTATCTTGATACCTTGCCCATCCCAAATACCAAACAACTGTCATACGTGGGTACAACAACAGAGCGTTCGGCGACCAACTATGCAATTACAGCAATACTCTAGGATGCCAGCCACTTCGACCAGATAAATTAGTTTTAGTTAAAATATAAATAATAATGTAACGCCCTCAGTTTCACTGATATTCCTTTGAGACAGATGGATGTAACTTGGCAGTTCAGGACATACTTCAAATATGTAGGTGCCGTTAATTTTAATATGTTCACTATAATAAGAATTAGCCTGTCGTATTTGGTAAGTACCCAAGGAAAATAATTCATCATATCGAGGGTTCACACGGGCTATTTGTATTAAGCGACATATTTGGAACTTTACAGGAGAGCATTTCAAAGTTTCATTATTCGGAAAAAATAACATTGTAAAAAAGTATCAATATTTTTTACCAATAAGTGGCCTATAGGAATCACTAGTGTCTATCTCCGTTTTTTACGTTTTTCACTTTTGAATGCAGGTAGATATGATTATAGCTCAATATTGGCCAGGATGTCGCTTAATACAAATAGCTCGTAAACCCTCGATATGTTAATCGGGGAAGAATAATACACAATCCTGATCAGCTGTGATACTTATGTCAGATGAGCGCCTAATGAGATTCAATGAGACCACCACATCTGACAAATTATTATGCAACTGAAATCGTTCACTTAAAATAATTTGAGCATCACTACGATCTTTCAATCACACAACAAACATAATGTGCAAAGCATCTGCTATCTTCGTAAATCAAAATCCAGTGTGGAGAATATAAACACAAAGTCAAAGATAAGCATGAGATTCAAAAGTCCATGGTAGGAGCCGAGTTTTTAGGGTAAAGTAGAAATTAAAAGTCCAAGAAGAATAGACAAAAACCTTTAAAGAAAGCGAAAACAACGCCGAAGCAAGAATATACGCAGCAAAGTCGATGATCAAAGATAGTCTGGCGTATTACTTTTTAAAGTATATTATCTATGGTTAGGGATAAAAAAGAAATGATGTAAGTACTCATTGGCATCAATACTTTTGTTTTGATACTGAGTATTTTTGTAAGCAATTATTAAGTTTGCGATACCACACCAGAAATCGATACTTTCACATCTAATCGATACCCTTCAGCACACCACTATCAAAGACAAGGAAAAGATCCTGTTTCCAGCCTAAAAACAAACCCTCTGGAACCATGGGACGACATGAAAAACATATCTCCACGGTTGCAAGCGTTGGCAAAAAGAAAATATCTAATAGTACCCAGGACATCAGTGCCTCCTGAGCGACTATTCTCTGTTGCTGGAGCTACAGCATTTGAAACCTGTAATAGATTAACTGGTTCTAGTCTCAACAAACTTGTGCTTATGACGGATTGTGAGGAAAATGATTGGTTTCTATAAGTATTTATTATTTTTAGTTTCCGCAATATATGTGAGATTTATTATTGTACCGTTATTCCTGTTTTATTCCTTTAAAACCAATATGAATAAATTGTTCGCAAAAAGTAATCGATACATAATGGTATCAATACTTTCGTTTCGTAACCCTATCTATATATAGTCTGGCGTTGGTTTGGCCGGTCTTACGCTGACAGCCGCCGTTTCGTTCTGAAATAATGAGCTCCTCATTAAACTATTCACTTTTAACATTATATTTTTATTGCGGGGTTCTAAAAATATTGTAAATGCCTGAAGATACTCTTTAGGCACCCAAGAGTATAAGAATTAGAATTTCAACTTCTCTAAATATCCTTATTTTTTTGTACAAATCCTGCCGTGATTCTTTAAAAAACAATCTTTTTCATCATAAAGAACTCGGTTATTTTCTTTTTCCGACCTCATTCAAATGTTTTTTTTTTTTGTAAAAAAAAAAAATTGGCAACCCTCGTTGACAGCAGATATTTGCGCTCGAGATCACTTGTAATGTTACTGACGGGATGCAGAACCAGTCACATACTGTTTGTCGTGACTGTCATTCATGTACGTATCATGATTTTCTTCTTAGTTTTACTGATTATTACGCTTGATCAGGTTTTCAAAAACTGAGTAATTTCATAAATATGTAGTGAAGGATTTCTGTATAATGTACTCACGAGTCGTTTGAAGGCAGTGAGATCATGATCAGGTACATTGTGATGCTGCTGTGGCTGCGAGTGCTGCGGCCGAAGACGTGCTTCCAATTCCTCCAAGCTATGTACTTTGCCGCCACTTACATGGTTCACCTCTGCATAAATAATAGTTTATATTGAGTATTTTACAGATTCTTTCGTATGTGAATCAATTTCTTATATTATAAATACGAAAGTAACTGTCTGTCTATCTCGTTACTAACTCGTTATGAGCTTCGTTTTAACTTTCTGGCCAATTCTCAAAGTTGATCGTAGTATATCCCGACCAAATGGGTCAGGTTAGGTTAAAACTATGATCAACCGCGCGCGAGCCAAGCTAGCGGCGCCGGCGCTGCGGCAGCGCTAGATTTTAGTTGGTCGCAGTTACAGTAGTCCCCAATCGTTTTGAACGTAGGCGCGAGCCGATGCGCAGAATGCAAAATTAAGGTGATGGTAGGCGCGAGCCAATGCGCAGAATGTTGCGCATGGCGGTCGCGCTCACTTCTTCAGCCCGGTCAAATGGATTGGGGATTAACGTACTTGGACATTTAGTAATTTTAGGACACCAAAATGGAAATGGGATGGGATTATTTGAAGCTCACAATGACATGTTAATTACTATAATTGGAGAGTTCATCAATATTTTTAGAAAACCCAACTGGGATTATTTTGGGTCTCGATTAAATTCAAGCCATTTACAATGAATGCGTAATACACAAAGTGTAGGTAATAGGTGATCTCACCAGGTCTATTGTCGTGGTTGCTGGCGTTGGCCCGTAGCAGCAGGTCGAACAGAGAGCTAGGCTGCGGAGCGAAGGGCGCGCGCGCGGCCGGCGAGATGGGCGCGAACACGTGCGCCGAGCTGACCGGGGCCGGCGCGCCGGCCGGGGGGGAAGAAGAACCAACGTCCAACTCTGTAAGGATATAATGTTGAAGTTATTTGGTATTCAGATGGACCAGCACCCTAATTGCGTAATTCATCCACCCCCCAGTTAGATGGACCGACGACCTTAAGGTGGCTGGGACAGACGATGCGGAAGGCGGAGGACAGGGTGTTGTGGCATAACTTGAGAGCATGTACAGCATTGGATTGCGATAGGCTGTTTTAGAGGGTACATTCTAAAAATTGGCTAAGTCGCAAATAGCTCTAAACTTCGACATTTTGTTTAATTTTGAATTTGAAATACCACTGTGTGGTGCACTAATTAATTCATTATGCATTTCAATCATCAATATAAATACAATATATTGAAGATCAAAATAGTAGTTAATGGTGTAAAAAGCATTTGGATAGTTTCCAAATGTTGTTTTCTACACTTAAATTATTAACACCAAATTCAGTGTTATTATTGCAATAATCAATATTTTAGTGCACTACAGAGCGATATTTCATAATTTGATTTAATATTTAAGACATTGCCAACTTTGCGAATGCACCTTCCTAATAAAACCGGGGTGTTAGGGATTTATTTAGTTTATGTATGTAATCTAACCATCGACCATATTGTGCAGCAGCCGCTCGTAGTGCTTGGCGTCGTTGGTGGGGCTCTCGCGTCGGAACCAGCGGCTGAACCGACTGCCGCCCTCCGACTCACCGCCACCGTTCTGAAACAAGTACACTTTTAGTTATACTGTATAGGATTTTGTCATGACTTATGTGGTGGTGTGGTCGTATTAGGTGGAATCTATAGAAATTATTTCATGATAGCAGGCTAAACAATTGGATTTTATGCTAACTTTGATCTTGCAAAATATTTCTGGTGGATATGTCGCAGCCAACTAGATTAATTTGCTTTTCAGTTTACAGCCTAGCCTTTTAACTAAACAGCGCCGTTCAACTAGCGGCCTGAATGATATTCACACGCGCGAGCCGAATTGGTCGGGGAAAAAGCCGGGGCACCTCGACCAAATGGGTTAGGTTAAATTAGAACTGTGACTAACAGCGCTTGAGCAGAGCGAGGGGTGCCACGGCAGCGGCCGGCGATCACTACTTCCAAAGGCTAGGCTGTTAACTAAACAGCAAAATAAAATTAAGCTAGTTGGCTGCGACAGATATATGGGAAATGATTGCTGAATAAAACAAGGTCATCTTTTCGATATTACTTACTGGTGACAATGTCTCGTATACTGTCTTCAGTTCGCCTTGGTATAAGTTTGTCGCGAGCCAATTAGCCACGCGTTTTGTCATTACTTTTTACGCCTTTCGGTAGTCTCTCTAGAGATTGTGATACATTGAAAAATAAAACAAGAACATGAATGCGCAATAACTAGGAACATTAATGCGGCGTTTTTACGAAGGCTCTCAGGCGTGACTTAAGAGTCCTATTACATTTTTTACGCAAATTCATGATTTTTGACGCTGTAATTTTCAGCAGCAGTAAGATATTTTAATTACTTGATTATGAATAACGATAGTGCTATTCTCTTTCTTGTAAGTTGGAGTTACACATTTTCATTTTTCTTTTCGTGTAATTTACTATAAATATTTTACGAACTCAGTTTTCAAGAAAAACCGTCGGCGATGGAACTTTGACGCTCAAATTCACATTGTTACATTAAATTCTTACAAAAGCTAAAATTACTAAAAGATAAGTTAAATGTTTTACTTGTTTATTGGAGTTCTAGAATTTCTTTAAATTCCTTGAGTTTCCACGGAAAAAAATCGTAATTGAAGCCATAAATGTCTTGATATAGCGTCGATTATATTCCAAATAAACACAATATTATCAAATAAAATAATATGATATAAAACTTCGATCTACAATGAATACGTTTAATTAGTTTTCGTTTGTCAATATAATAAGACAAAATTACAATAAATAAAATTAAAGCACTATATATTCTGCGTCAATTCGGCGCGCTCCTCAGTCTAGCGCGAGCGCTTAACGAGGTAGGACCTGTACACGAAATTTTCGCGCGCAATCGTCCGGAGATCGCTGTTATTATCGATTCGTGTACGCCGACCGAAATAATTTGATCCAGTAAGTATTTTTTATATCATATTAAATGTATTATTTTTAGTATGAGTGCTTCTTAAAGGTATTCAATATTAATACCTACCTACTTTTTTTTTTTAAGGATGGAAATCACCAAATGACTCCTCCCGCTCTGGGTGGACCGGGAGGGAGTGTCAGGCTCTTACTGACTAAAACCCATCCATGTTCCCTTTATGTTCTGGGTAACCCTTTCGGACGATCCCGCTACCTATCTACATACTCGTATTACACTTTAATTCTTATCTTTTATTATAGGTAGATATGGGTCGAAAAACACCACTGTACGCCTGCATAAAAAAAAGGAAGAGACACAATTATGCCCGCTTACAGACAGCACTACAAGTTAAAATGTCACTAAAAAGGTAGACGCAGACACGATGTTATTAATTTATACCGTATTACAGAACATTTATCTCTTAAGTTACTACCTAAAATATACATTTTATACTAAAACAAACATAAATCAGTATTTTCTTTTCCAGGATACATAGCCATAATAATTCTGAAACATCTACAGAAAGTAAAAATAGGATAGTAGACACTCTAACAGTGGAAGAATCATCTACTGTAGATCAGGTAAAGTACCTACCTCTACCTAGCCTAACCTGTCTATTACCTGGCTGACCTGGCTGGGTCCACTCTATGCTCAAGGTCAAAAATATCATAATTTATTTTCGTAATAGAGAAGATTTTCGTAAAAAAGGTTTCGTTTTATAATAATAATAATAATCTTTATTTCAGACCACGTCATGATCCATATAGAATTACAATTTTAAAAAATAATAACACAAGACACCAAAAATAAAAAATAAAAATAAAATAACACAACAATGGAAACATTGGATCAGGACCGCACTGTACGTACATGCAGTTCCGTCCAATGCTCCATTAGGGAGCACTCCATGTCCATTCTCCCTGCAATAAGCTGCAGGAAGTTTTAATGATAATTGTAATTATTTAGTAACGCTATAAAAATTTACAAAAGAAGTAGTTATAAGAAATGCCTACTGTTCTACGTTGTGATTGCGAACATTTGTGTAGGTATATTTTTGTATTTTTTAAACATGATTGTATAGGATTGCGTCTTCTTTATTCTATGTCGAGATTATGCGACGTAATTCATGATGACGTTAATAATTACTAGTTGATTAATGCTTTCGATTTATGACCAGTAACTACTTACTTATTTTTTTTAGAACCAAGAGGCTTCTACATCATCAGAAAAAGTTATGCTTTCCAGTTCTGTTGAACAATCACAGACGGAATCTTCAGAACTTGAAGAATTTGAAGATCATTTGCTAATCGTGGAAAAAGAATCATTTACTGCTGATTCTGAGCAGGTATACTTTTTATACCTTGTAAAGAAATTTGAACGACAGTAATAATATTTTTTGTTATATTATGTTTTACGTTTTTGTTTTAGGAATTCAAAGGAAGAAGGATTGTTGATTTTCAATATTTTATGGATCAGTTATTTTTAATAGAAGCTCATGGTGATAAATTCGGCTGCAAGCTGCAAAATTTAAAATTTATGAAAGAAAAACAAACGGGACTGATTTCAAAGTTTTACGTCAAATGTAAAATGTGTGTTGAACATAAATACTTCTAAAGAAGATCAACATTTTAATGTGAACGCTGGTGCAATATCAGGGGCCATTGCAACAGGTATAGGGCTATCAAACCTCAACAAACTTGTCGCTTCTATTGATTTGCCCACAGTGCCATTCCGTATATACAGCAAGACACATGATTCTTTTTCTGTAATGTGGAAAGCTGCTGCCGAAAAAACGATGAAAGATGCTGCCAAAGAAGAGAAGCATGCAGCCATATTACGGGGTGATGTCAGCAGTGCGGGTATTCCCATGATACCTGTGGAAGCAGATGCTTGTTGGAGCAAAAGGTCGTATAAAAGTAATTATTCGGCTCTTTCTGGTGTTGCGGCAATAATTGGCGAACATACAGGTAAAGTTTTACATGTAGGAGTTCGAAACAAATATTGTGTTATTTGCGCACGCGCTAATGCGAAAAAAGAAGAACCTCGACCACATAAGTGCACTAAAAATCATACTGGTTCGTCAACTTCTATGGAACAGGCTATATTAGTAGAAGGTTTTAAGCAGTCTGTGGAAAAAAGAGGTCTGATTTATAACACATTGATTGCTGATGGGGACGCTAGTACCTACCTATAAAAACATTTTAGAAAGTAGGCCGTATCCAGATATACCCGTTCAGAAAATAGAATGCACTAACCATCTCTTAAGAAATTATAATGGTAGGAATTTGCAGCTACAGAAGGATACGTCTGTTCCATTATCTGAACGCAAACTATTGACGGCAGAGCGCCTGACCAGACTACGAACTGCAATACGATCTGCTATTAAATACAGAAAATCAGAACACGGCACCATATCAGATAAAATAAAAAAATTACAAGAAGGCATTTTAAACAGTCCACGGCATGTGTTTGGAGATCACAATCTTTGTAAGAGCTACTACTGTAAAGAAGAGCGAAAACAGGAGCCCAATCTTGTCTCGACGGCAGCGACTTTGATGTTAAAGTTGCAAAAGAATGTCTCTCAACTTGCCTTTCACTCAAGAAGCCTTTTACACACCTTCACAAACAATCGTGCCGAACAGTTCAACAGCATCGTGGCCAAAATGGTGGGTGGCAAAAGAGTAAATTTTTCTCTTAAAAACTCCTATAGTGTGAGATGTTATGCAGCAGTAGTAGCCTTCAACACTGGGAAACCAAAGTACACCTTATATAAGTCTGTCTGCGACAGAAGTCCAGGAAAGTCTTTGAAGTGCGTTGAAGAAGCAAGACATGCTCAAAATTTAAAACACCTGAAACAGTCCCATCAGTACCAACGTTGTCGCAGAAAACTTAATTTTGCTAGTACAGACTCAAACTACGGTCAAAACTGTGAACGTCCAGATATGGACAGTGACCAATACGAACAAGCCAAAAAGATTTTCTTAGATCATTTGAAACAACAAGCTCTAAACCGACAAGAAATAGAAAGAAGCACTATTTTGCGGGCTGAAAGTGCTTTATGGCTAGAACTGCGTAGATGTATTGTAACTGCGTCAATTTTTAGTAAAATTTGCAAAAGAAGGCCAAACCAGAACTCTGCACCTCTTGTGAAGAATGTTTTATACAGTTATAGCCTTGATCATGTACCTGCAGTGAAACATGGCAAAGAAAATGAATCCAAAGCTTTGGCAAAACTTAGCATACAAGAGAACACATTATTATTGACAAATGCGGATTGTTCATCGACAAGGATTTTTTTTCTTTCTTAGGAGCCACTCCGGATGGATTGTTTGAAGATGGTTTGGTGGAAATAAAGTACCCCCTCTCTGCGTTTGGATTAGATCCTGAAGAAGCAATTCAACAAAAGAAGTTGAAATGCTTCAAATTGAATGATCGCTCTGAAGTTATTTTAGATCGGAATCACGACTGGCACTACCAAGTCCAAGGCCAGCTCCATATTGCTAATAAAAATCTCTGTTTGTTCGCAGTGTGGACTGGGGATGATTACCCGATGAAAGTCGTAAAAGTTTGTAAAGATGATGTATTTTGGCGTGAAAAAATGTTACCGAAGTTGAAGACATTTTACTATAATTGTATACTTCCCGAGTTAATTGATCCTCGTAAAGCACGATCAATGCCATTACGAGAGATCTTTTTGTAATTTTTTTTTTCTCAAACTTTATAATAATTTGTGGACTCTTTTTGAGTGTTTTAATTTATACTCACCCCTGATTAGCTGGCTAATAGTGTTCAGACTCTGGATTAAAAAAAAAAACTATCATCCTATTCAGACTAGTATCAAAATTGTTTCGCAGACTATAGTTCTGCCCCCGATGTCATAATTACAGTAAGTCTTATACACCAGTAACACGACTTACTGTAATTATGACATCGGGGGCAGAGTTGTACTCCCAACGCACACCAACGTAACTTCGTGTATTGTAAACGAATACCAGCGCGCGGGCGCGCTGGTGAGCGTTTACGATTCGTAATAGGGCTCTTAATGAGTCTTGAATACAGCATGAAAATTAGTTGTAATGCAAGTACTTACGGTGAGTACGTCGGGTATGGTGTCAAACTTGAGGAACTCGTCAAGGTTGAACTCTGGCTGCTCGTTGTTCTGCTGCGGCTCTTCACTCTTCGACTCTATGCCAGCATCCTTATCCTGATGAACACAATGTAGCTTTAGTTTCATTTATTTCAATAAAACCAGGCATTTTGAATTGCAAACGAGTCGAGTCAGTCAGATATATGAAGTTTTTTGCACATTACCCTATGGAGAAGAACGGGCAAGAAACTCCATGGACACTCCTTTAAATCACTTCTTCATCAAGAGCTCTACTACAGACACTACTACAATACAGAGTGTATCAGAAAGGTGTGGTCAAAATGAAGAGTGTGGTACAGACCATGAAACTGAACACCTTTCTCCATGGGACCAACATAGTAATCGATATAAAATGATCAGCTGTTCCATACATTTGGGTCGAGTAGCTATTGAAGTTTTGTATGAAACAACTGATATTTTTTCGCGATTACGATGTTGGTCCCATGGAGAAAGGTGTTCAGTTTGATGGTCTGTACCACACCTTTCATTTTGACGACACCTTTCTGATACACCCTGTATATTACATACAACATAAACTCACGCCTTTTTTCCATGGGGCTAGGCAGAAACTACAGAAGGCCACCAGCTACGATCCTTACATACTTCTTGTGGTCGTTTACGTTCATACATCTGGTCATCTGTTCCACTATATATTAGAAGAATATAAAGCTTCATACATTGCTGGTGTCAGCGGAGCCGCTGGCGGGCTGCGCGCCGGGCGAGGTCGTCTCGCGCCATCGCTCCGGCGCCGGCGAGCGCGACCCGCCGCTGTTGTTCCACTTCTGTACCAGACATACACGTTTACATGACTAATGTCATGTTAGGCGGATGTGTTTGATACAGTGTGAATTTCTGACAATGATTTGTCTACCCTTTTCTGACTGTTGGTGTGAGTGAAGATGATAAAGTACCATTTACACAGCGCAAGTTTATTGCTTGTGGCATATCATAAAATTGAACGGCAAATATCTGGCACCGTCTAAACAACACGATATTAATATTGTTGCACGATACGGGTAAATTAGTTGCGGTTAAAAACTGGTATAAGTAGGTGTAACTAGCACATACAATAAAAGAGCACGTACAATAAAATCGCATTCATTTCTGGCATGAAATTTTTTTATCATAAAAAAACCCGAGCAAACGATACAAGACCTATAATAAAATTTAATGAAATATTTGGCAGCGCAAAAACGGGTAATATTTGAATCAATTGTACAATGAAGTGCAACTCTGTATTTAGAAGAGGCAAAACTTTCATGCAATAATAGCCTTGCAATTTTTATTGCCTCGGTATAAGTCGCATGCGATTTTATTGAATGGTAAAACTTGCATTCAATTATTGTATGCCATTTTATGGAATCGCACGCGTGTATACACATGCAAGTGTATACACGCGTGCGATTCTTGAATGTCAATAAAATTGAATCTGCTTGAGATTATTGCTCTTGAAGATTCCAGAAACTTCCACCGTGTAAACAGAGCTTAAGGGATAATGTCAAGAGAAAAGGCAGTAACATGTTTTCTGTCTGAGAATCAAAACATACTACAATCTCTGCACGTTTATCAACCAAAGTTTAAGAGACACATACGACCATACTGGACAGTATTATCCGAATTCAACAGAAATTTAATCTGAATTTCACATTGGCATTTCTATTTACAAATTTGGTTTGACTATTATGCAATTTACTACTAAGCAGATTGCATAACAGTTTATCTGTATTCACGATAACATGTTTCTATGAAAATAAGAAAGATAGGAATTACAATACAGATAAGAACATGATATACATGCATGCATGTATGTATTGCATACTAACTATTTTACTCACCTCAGTCTCTTTATTGTTCGCGTTGCCATTCTTCTTAGATATAGGGTCGTCGAAACCGCGCAGCTCGATCGTCTCCAACTTAGATGTGGGGCCTGCACTAAACCTAAAGCAGAAACATAAATTGAAATTAGCGACTGCCCATTTTTTAAACAAAATGAGCTTAAGCTTTGGTGTTGATTCATTAATTATTTCATGGTCAGCTTTCTTGAATGAGCCAATGATATCAAAATTATAGGTTCTGTGACCAAGATTTGGATCAGAAGCATTTAGCAAAGATAGGCTATGCCGCTAAAACTTATTCCAGAGAATTAATTTTCTAATAGAATTCGCTACAGTACAAATAATCTTCTTAAATAAAAATCAATTGCCGTTAATTAGTCTCGCAAAAACACGAAAACGACTGATTTGAATATTTTTATTTGTTTAGTTTGCCTCATTACTGGAGTGGTGTAGGAAAAAACCCAAAGAAAATCGATATAAAATTTTGACAGGACAACGTCTGCTGCTGGACGGTCAGCTAGAAAAATATTAACAATTAGAGAGTAACTTAACATTTCGTATGCTGTGCCAGTGATGTTTGCCACGGAATATGGTACAGTCACGAACCGGGATTGTTGAGCCACTAGCATATTATCTTTACTTGGTTGTGTTACACGAATGCCGCCCGATTTTCGTTATTGAAATATCACATGTCAAATTTCACGGGCGACATTCATGTAACACAACAAAATTAAGATGATATGCTAGTGGCTCAACAATCCCGGTTCGTGACTGTACAAGAGTGCGATAATTCACGCGTAGGTGCTTCGGCAGTCTACTGTAACTTGTTTTGGAGCGTTGATCTACATTCCGGCCGATACGACATTAATATACCTTATGAGAAGAGGAAAAATAGGGATGTCTCACCATTCGGGTTCGTCTTCTTTCTCAAGGCGTCGTTGAGAATAGCGACCACCAGATCTACGATTGTCCTCTCTGTAAATAAAATAATAATAATGACATGTGAAACATGGATCTGGAGACAATCATTTCGGCAATTAGTAGAGGTATAATGGCCATGACTTGGCTAACACTCAAGAGGATTGTTTGCGGCTGGATAACAAATAATGTAAAATGGCAATGGCCACATCTACGAATATTAAAAGTAAGAAAGCGTAAATGTGAACAAAATCAAAGGGGAAATTCTGTTCCAAACTTCACTACATTGACAAAATTATCTCGAGTATTCGAACGAAAGAAAACACATCCAAATAAGCCAATTAGCTGCGCTTGGGTAACGCGTTGTATTCGGGCAAGCGCGGTGATTGGTTCCCGGCAGGATAGATAATACTCATTGGTTCGCGCGCCTGCTGCAGTACAATACGTGGACGATGCTATGCGTGAGATGATGTCATAATAAAAATGATTGTATTTTTTCACTATCCATAGCAATTGGATTATTAGCTGAAATTTAACTAAAACATTCTTGAAGATACTTAAAGTTTGAGATTCGAGTGTTTTTCGAATTAAAATGTTTCTTAATGTGTTGTAGTATTTTATCGCAAGGATTTAAAATTAAGAAGTATTTTAATCAGTTTACTTTTACCTACGAATAATAGAGTGATTGGTCACGTCAAGGTCATTGGTCGTCAAGTGTTATGAAAAATAAGTAAGCTTGTTTACGTGTTTATATGGCACTTATAAAGTCTGAAACTAGGTGCACGGTTCCAATTAGTCGTTTCCTATGGAGAAGAGCCGGCAAGAAACTCCACAGTTACTCTTTTAAAAATCATTGGCTTTTATTTTTTATTGGATTATCGGGTAGGAAATACTGCCTTATTTCAATAAAATCACACCTGTCACAATCACTCCACTTCTAATTGTGCATAATTCAATCAAACACTTCGCAAAATAATTATAGATCGCTTAGATTAAGAGGGATGCGATTAAAAGATAACGTCCACCGACCACGAGTTCACTGCTCGTATTACAAGATGGCCGCCTCACCAGTGCTCGGTGTTCGTTTTTGAGGTTGACATTTGTACAACAAATCAATTGACAGTCTAGAAAAGCGGAGGCGCTGACCATGATCAAGTAGGCGTGGATTATCGGGTAGGAAGGCAGTATTTAAATAATTTAAATAAAATAACACGAATAAGCGATCTATAATTATTTTGCGAAGTGTTTGATTGAATCATGGAGAATTAGAAGTGGAGTGATTGTGTTAGCACAATCACTCCACTTCTAATTCTCCATAATTCAATCAAACAACACACACATTCGACATTTGTACAACATGTCAATTGACAGATACAATTATGCTGTACCTACTCTTTAGGAAAATAAACATAAAATGGAAAATACTAAACCAATCCAACCCACAATTTCCTAACCTTTTAGAACGGAAAACCGTTGCATTAAACATAATATTTTATTTGGCCTTAATTAGATAATATGATAGTTTAAAAAAAATTTACTGAATTTCTTTCGTATAAGTGTCACTTTTAGACGTACAAATTTATTTCAAATAAGATTGTTCATTCAAATCGTGTAAACTAAACTTTCATATTGCGTTCATCTTGCATAACACTTTCCAGAGTTGCATGTATAGGATTTCAAAATGTTTATTTACTCATTTGAAAGGTATATGAAAAGGATTCCGGCATTCTTCATATGCGTATGGCTTCTACACCACTTAACCACACATGACGGCATATTTGCAGTACGTAAATAACGCAAAATACACTAATAATTACAATCGTAATTTCCGCGCGACACGAGCGCGTCGACTCAATGACTCCGGCGAACTGTCGGCACTGCGCGGTACAGTTTTAAGCAATGCCCACCGCGGTACAGTTTGCGTAGTGCCATTTTTGAGCTTGAGTTACATTTCTCGACTTTTATTATTCGTAGGGCCACATTGGCATAACGTAAAACTGATTGCATTTTGATTAGGTTCCAGCCTCTGGAGACCAAAACAACAGTTACCCAGTTCCTGATATCAATAAAGTATGATATATTAAGCAATGAAACACAAACTTCAGGCTTGTATTCAGCCCAGCTAACGAAGAGTGGCGGCGATCAAAAACGACTGTGTACAACAAGTCACATACAAAATGGCCTACATACCTCATCATTCTCCTGCCCTTATCCCAATATATTTGGGGTAAGCACAACATGTCTTCTTCGTCCATATATCTCTATTAGTCGTCATCTCGGTAGTCAACCCCTTTCTCGACATTCATACTCAAAATATTCCTGACGACATTTTGGTCATTCCTCCGCATCACATTCCCATACCGTGACAACCGATTTCCACACAACTGTTTATAGTCACCGCTGTCACTTTGTGGCCTATATACTTACAAAAGTAATAAATAAGTACAAACCTGTGTTGCATCTTCTCGTTGATGAATCGATCGTCCCGTTCCCTCTTGATGTCAGAGGAGTAGGAGTCTCTACCGAAGGAGCGCCGTTCGAACCTGTGCGAAAGATGTTGTTATAAAGGCTGCTTTGAAAGCGCATACAGTTCGATTATTCACTTAAATTGTAGTTTTGTACTAATAAGACAACTCTGCATACAGAGTGAGTTTTTGAGATGGGACTGCAATGCGGAAACCGAAGATAGAAGGAACTGATTTCCTGTGGTTTACCTTTGTTAACTTCTTAATGTTAAAATTATCGACTGAAACAGCATTTCTTTAAGTCTTTAAGGCTAAATCCATTTATTCTTTCATAAAACTCTTTATCCAAAATTAAAATCTTCCTAGTTCCGTATTCGCATACAGTCAAATCTTAAATTCACCTGAATAATAAAATGTAGGCAGTAATATACAACGCACGCAAATTCTTAATACGCGCATCACCTGTATCTGCCATCTTGTTTTAGGCCATAGAATATTAGTAATGTTCACCATGTGAAGCCACCACCAACCAACGAACCACCACCAACCATTACAATATTCTTTTCTATTCTGCTGCAATAGTCCAATGGCCAAGTCAAGTATTGAGATTGGCTGTTGGCCTATTGACACAAAACATATCTGTTTACAATATCTTGATAGATACGAAAGATATTGGACAGAAATGGCCATAATAAGTTAAATACTAATGAAATGTCCGCATTTAACTCAGAAATACTGAGTTCTAACTTATCAAATGTTAAATTTAGTACACAGGCTGATTTTGAATTTTAATTTTGGTAATTTACTCATAAAAATTGACAAAATCCTACATTATAGAATATTGTCCATTTTCATGAGTAAATACCAAAATAACTGTAAAAAAAATAGCATACATACCAACGATTTATAGTATATTAAAAAAAAATAGTAATTTGATTTAAATGTATTAAAATAAACAAGAAAAACCTGTAGAAATGCGACGTTGCCAGCCCGCGCGGAATAAACGCAACGCACAAACCAGGACAACATACTGAGACGGCGAGCTCCTCAGTGCCTCGGAAAGCACGTATTTCCGGCTGTCATTCGTAGATCTTGGACAGACGTTACGGGTAGTCAGAAGCCCGAATTTCTGACGGCTATACTTACCGAGGGGTATCGTATTACCCAGTAATTGGTTTATGAAGGTCAGATTAGCAGTCGCTCTATGTAAAGTACTGCATCTAGTTAGACTTAGCTGAACCCAACATAGTTTGAGAAAAGGCGAGACAAATGATGATAAAAATCCGAATCCTACCTGTCGTTGTTAGGCCTGGTGTTATGTTCACGTTCGCGTTCCCTTTCGCGCGGTGGGCGGTAGGGCTCAGCCCCGCGGTACTCGCCCTCCTCCCACGCATTGTTCGGCACGTCTCGCACCATGATGCGGCCCGAGCCGATGCGGCGACCTCCTGCGGTGGAAACAAGAGTTATAGCACTGCCTTTGGAAATGAAAAGCTTTTTGTTTACAAAAAGAAAAATAATGAGGCGAAAATAATGAAGCAGTATTTTAGCTATAGTGGTTTCAGTTTAGAAGCAAATATGTGAAGGATTCAGGTAATTGATAGCCTTGAACTTTGAAGTGGATTCGAAAAACTTGGATTTTTTTATTTCATTTAGACAATTTATTCATTTTATTTTAAATCTTTTAAGTTGTTGGACGCCACGGCCACAGATGAACGAATTGCATCAGGGTTTTATTTTTATACTATGTTACGTTAATAATACTGATGGATGTACCACACGGCTATACAGGATGAATTTTTCATGTGGCCGTGGATGGCCAAATTCTATATTCAAATCAATAACATTGTAATGCTGAATACAGTACAATTCTTGAGACGTCGAAACCAGCTACGTATTGAAAACAATAAGTCATCATTTTGAACGATTAATCAGTTAAGTTTCATTCGTCGAATGTTTCGTTTAATAGGTAGATAACATAACTAAAATAAAAATAAAAAGTATTTTGTTAAAACTGAGCTCTTTCCTTTAGTTTGTCGTATGTCATTACTTCCCAGAATTCGATTCGTATTAGCGACACTATCGAATGGTGTAAAAGAAAAACACAGACTGTATGTCTGTGTTTTTCTTTTTTTCAAAATAAACGGATTGGATTCCTGGCTAGAAATATTGATTTTTCAAAAATCCAATGATGCAGTTTTAGGTATCATCAAAATCGAGCCCGAGAATCCTTTGAATACTTTTAGCTATTCCTCATAGTTTCGGATTTGTCATCCACGCCCACTTAAAAAAATCACCTGTATATCAAGCTATAAATTCCAGAATACGCTGATCTCGCATTGTATAAGATTTCCGTACAATGAGAGGTCAGCTTATACTGGAATTGTATAGCTTTATATGTATCCGTGTGTTCGACTAGTTAATACATACAAATAAAATAAAAATGTGATCGAACTTTCGATTTTATAGAAGCCATTTCAACGACTAATACTACTAAGCTGGGGCAGTATTTATTAGGTTGGGGAAAAAGTCTTTTCGCATTATAGTATGTATGAACTTGTAATAAAATCTCTTTGGCTATACTATTTGTATCTGGCTGGTTTTGGTATCATTGAAAGTTTAAATTTTAAAGAACATAATTCCAAATTCAAATTAGGAAAATGTGTGATTTTCATTTGTTTTTCGTACCGTTAAGATGAGTGAATCTAATGAAGAAATTCGATACATTTTAAAATTTTACTACAAAAAAGGTAAAAATGCAACGCAAGCCGCGAAAAAAATTTGCGATGTTTATGGACCTAGTGTAGTGTCTGTGAGAGTAGCACAAATTTGGTTTAAGCGTTTTCAATCCGGAAATTTTGATGTCAAAGATGCACGTCGCTCTGGTCGCCCTATTACGGATAAAATGGATGCCATTTTTGAAAAAGTGGAGCAAGATCGGCATATCAGTAGTTACGACGTTTCTGAAGAACTGGAAATTGACCACAAAACAGTTTTGGCACATTTGAAAAAAACTGGGTACACAAAAAAGCTCGACATTTGGGTACCTCACTGAAAGAAACCTAATGAATCGTGTACTCATTTGTGATTCTTTATTACGACGTAATGAAACCGAACCATTTTTGAAGAAGCTGATAACTGGTGATGAAAAGTGGATCACGTATGACAAGAACGTGCGAAAAAGGTCGTGGTCAAAGGCCGGTCAGGCTTCACAGACTGTGGCGAAACCCGGGTTAACTCGCAACAAGGTGATGCTGTGTGTGTGGTGGGATTGGAAGGGCATTATTCATTATGAGCTGTTATCACCAGGCAGGACCATCGATTCTGAACTCTACTGCGAACAACTGATGAGATTAAAGCAAGAAGTTGAGAGAAAGCGGCCGGAATTAATCAACAGAAGGGGTGTGGTTTTTTTTCATCATGATAACGCTAGACCTCACACATCTTTAGCCACTCAGCAAAAATTAAGAGAGTTTGGCTGGGAGGTGTTAATGCATCCGCCGTATAGTCCTGACCTTGCACCTTCAGATTTCCACCTGTTTCGGTCTCTTCAGAATTCTTTAGGCAGTGTCAGGTTAACATCACGAGAGGACTGCCAAAACCACTTGTCGCGGTATTTTGACCAGAAGTCCCAAAATTTCTATAGCAATGGGATCATGTCCCTACCTACAAGATGGCAAAAAGTTATCGAACAAAATGGTACCTACATACTTTAGTTAAATGTAAATAAAATATATTAAAAAATGTTTTGAATTTTCTTAAAAAATGCGAAGAAACTTTTTCCCCAACCTATTAGATTGGCTTTCTTGTGCGAGGGAGCTTAAGTGGTGAGTGAGGAAAACCCACCAATAGAATGGATTCATATTCAAAACAAAGCAATTCTATTGGTGGAAAGCCAGATATTATAAATTTGAGTTATGTTAGTGTTAAAAGAAACAAAAAGACATATAAGCTAATGTTGGAAGTCTTCGACACAATAGTTCAACAAATGGGACTCGAACTTAGATCCTCGCACTCTGGCACCTAAACCGTTGTGCTATTTCTGTTCATAGCTTGGATAATACACTGACAATAATCGGATGGAAAGCAGAATATTGTACTGATACGGCCGTAACGATTTTTAGGGGAAGCGTCAGGGTAGCCCGCGAAATTCAAATTTTCTTAAGTTTTTTGCAATTTACAAGTCGGTATTAGATTGTACATTGATCAAAATATAATTTGCGGCCGTAACAAGTATTTTTTTACATAATTAGAATCATTAAAGTGATCAATACAACTCTTTAAGACCAGGTAATCCTAATGAATGACTATTTCATGAAATCTTGACCTTTCAGGATTATACTAACTTAAGGAGTTGTATTACTGATTCTAATGATTATAATTCTGTAAATACATATTTGTTACGGCCGCAAATCATACTTTCTTTAACGTACAACTTAATACCGACTTGTAAATTGCAAAAACGTAAAAAAATGAATTTCGCGGGCTACCCTAACGCTTCCTCCTTAAACAAATCATTAAATGAATTTAGGGCTAAACGTATATAAAACATAATTCAAACAGACCGATAAAAACAGAGCGATATTTTAAATATGTTTAGCAGTAGAGCTTTTACTATAAAATTGCACTCTCCTCCACAAAAATTTCTATACATACATTTGAAAAGTGTATACAACAAGCAGTGGAGTGGCGTGCAGTTTTACAGTAAAATATCTACACGCATTTAGCTATTTGTGGTGCAAGTGGGCCTTAGGGTCTGTTTCACGATGTACGAATAGTTACTACACAAAGATAAAATTAAAAAATGGAGCAAAATTTGTATGAAATTATCTGGAATTTAATCTTAGGTGATGGATAATATTTATAATAATATTGTTATCAACCAATGTTTTGTTTGTTTTTTTTATTCATATTTTATTCATCATTCTTTTTTATACAATTTTAGAAGATGTTGTTTTAATTAAAGTATGTGACCATCGTGAACACCTGTAATGGGTCTATATATCGCAATCAATTAGCTGAATTGGCCGTTTAGTTAACAGCCTAGCCTTTGGAAGTAGTGCCCGCCGGGCCTCTGCCGCGGTACCGCTCGCTTCGTTCGCTCGGCTCGCGCGCGGTTTGTCACAGATCTAACCTAACCCATTTGGTCGGGGTGCCCTGGCTTGAGTTACTGCGAACAATTGGGCTCGCATGTGGTTGATCACAGTTCCAACCTAACCCATAATTGAATATCATTCAGGCCGAACGCCGCCGTTCAGTTAAATGGCTAGGCTGTTAACTGCATGACTAATTAAGCTAGTTGGCTGCGACATATACATTAGATCTTATATAACATAACATTAATTAATTATTGTAAAATGTATATACTGTTAAATAATAATTCAACCGTCACAATTCCCCGTGATCATACCTTGTTCAGGTTTCGCCGGATGCAGCGCGGGCTGATGAGCCGGGGGCCCGGCGGGCGCGGCGGCTGGGAGCGGTGACTCTGGTCGAGTGCGCGCGAGGTGCGGCGGCGGCGCGGGGGCCGGCGCGGCGCCCGGGGCTCCACAGCCTGACGTGAAGCTCCGGCGCTGCGGCGACAGCACGATACCGCCAGCGCTCGGCTCGCTCTCCTTGCGGACGCGCTCCCGAGGGTCGGCGGAACGACGCTCACGGTCGCGGTCGCGGCCGTACACGCCCTGATTATTGAACACAATAATATTGAGTGCTGATTTGTGCCAAACTGTCAGGTTTGTGGGGTGATTGACGATATTTGTCACGTGTTAATGGAATGTGACGGAACATACATGAAGGACAATGTCTGTTTGGTGTGTCAAGTAGTAAGCACTAGTAGTATTAGGATGGTCAGAGATGAAACAATGTTTGAGTATCCTTTTGTAGAATACAGGCCAAGGGTGCATCCAGACTACAGTCGATCGATGAGACACTATAATATATATCACCAATATATACATATACTAGGATCAGCGTTCATCCTGCTTGATTAACACTACGTAAACTTTTTTCACCATCAAATAAATACACAAAGGCATTTAATACGATTAGCGTAGTTTTAGTTACCTTATGGTTTTCGTTGGGTGCATCTCCTCTCGCGCCTCGGTCTTCTTCGTTGGGCGAATCAGAACGTCTCTTCAACACCCTGTTGAAAATTTCAACTTCGTAATTAACGGCTAGTGACAAACACGTTAAGAGTAAAAGGAGCCATAAGTACTGCTCGAAAGAAGCATCGAAGCAGAAATCTGGGTACTAAAAATGTCGGCAGAACATTGTAGAATGCACGTTAAATAAAGCTCATACGTGCATCCCCTGATTTCTAGCATTTTGTTCTAGGCCATTACTTAGGAAATTATCCCTAGTTTAACCAAGCAATAAAGTATCTGAAATTACTAATATACACGTTCAACCCTTCCGCTAATGTTGGAAGACATCGGCTTAATAGTTCAAGGAATGGGACTCGAACTTAGGTCCTTGTGGTCGCTCGTCTGGTGCTTTTATCGTTGTGCTATTTCTGTTTATAGATTGACAATAATCCGATAGAAATCAGAATGTTGTACATTGTACTGATACAGCCGTAAGAAATGTTCATAATACTTATAGCTAGCTTAAAATAATACAAATATAGTTTAGAAGCGCAGCCGCAATCTACCACATAGACGATATAGTCTCCATTTTTTATTCTAGTACATACCGGTTACCCCACATCATCCGATGCGTGGTTGATCATTATTCCCACCGACCCGAAATAAATTAGGACGAGGGCTCCTGCCCTCGTCCTAATTTATTTGGGGTCGGCGCAACATGTCTTTTTCTTCCATACTTCTCTATTAGTCGTCTAGTACACACTCCAGCAATATTAGAGGAACACAAAAAAAAAAGTGCCTTTTTTTTAGAAACATATGGGTATTTCGACAATTGGTTCTGTTATTTGAATGATCACCCTTTTTTCATACATAATTAAGAGCATTTTAGACAGTTTTCAACCTTCTAACATAAATTATACCCTCATAAGCGTTTGTTTACAATTTACGCTTCTCAGTGTTTTTGATAAGAAATTTGGTTTAAGCAGTCAATGGTGGCCCTACCTCATTTTGTTTGTTTGGTTTGGAGAGTTAACATTGTATTGCATACAGAATGAGTGATTTGCCAGCAACTGAAGTCACCAGGGCTGCAACAATCATTAAGGAAGGTCACACCTACCGTTCAGTTCATTCAGTCGTACGTTCGGTGTATCAGTATCCGTGATCCACCGTAATGTGCAACGATACAGACAGGATCTTACGTGCGCAGGCGAGGCCAAGGCAGAAATCGTACAACCAGTGCCGTCGACGACCGTTTTATAAGGGTGCAAACTTTGAGAAATCGTCGTCAAACAGCTATTCAGACCCGAAATCTTTTGGAAGAAGTGCGTAACGTACGTGTTAGTGAACGAACAGTGAGGAGAAGGTTAAATGAAGTTGGTTTGAAGTCATACGTGCCAGCAAAAGCGCCTAAACTTGAGGTGAGACATCGAGTAGCAAGATTAGCATTCGCTCGTCAGCATCAAAATTGGTCCAATGAGTGAGACGAAAGCCGTTTTTGTGTAAATTTCATCGACGGAAGGGAGAAGATGTGGAGATATCGAGGAGAACGTTACCATCAAGCAATTTTTTCCGAAACAACGTCTTACGGTGGAGGGTCTGTTATGGTGTGGGGCGGCATGTTTGACGGCACGTACCGCTCTGGTCATCATCGATGGCGGCTCTCTGACTGCACACAGGTACATAACTGAGATCCTAGAGCCACATGTTATGCCTTTTGCCCCACACATGGATCAGATTTTGTGTTTATGCACGATAACGCCCCACACTGCGCACGTAGTGACTACCTTAATGAGATCGGTATAACCCAGATGGACTGGCCAGCACGATCGCCAGACATGAATCAAATGAACATGTCTGGGACATGATTGGACGAAGAATCCGGGCAAGAAATCCAACCCTTAGGGTGCGTCCACATCTGGCGAATGTGCCGCGAATGTGTAGCTTGCGAGCCGTTTGCGAGCTGCCCGCGAGCTGCACGCGTGCAGTCACGGCAATGGTTTGGTTCGCTCTTTAGCGCAACTCATGCAAGGCTCGTAAAAGGCGTGCGCGCGGCGCGCGATCTGCGCGCACTCAATTCTCGCACTTACAGTTCCGTTGACTGGCTCACAATACTTATATGTTTCAATTAAGCGTAAACAATTCTCCTCCGTCCACTCCATGACAACACGTACTTAGGCTCCAGTAATCAGAAACGAACTGAGCGGATAAGTTATGTTTGTTCTGCGGAAGGAAGACGCGAGCCACTAGCGCGCCGCCCGCGCGCTGATCGCGTACGGCGCTTAGGTCACGCGCGAACTGCGCGCGGGCGGCGCAGGAGCGGCGCACGAACAAAAATGCACGCGCGCAGCTCGCGGGCAGCTCGCAAACGGCTCGGGAGCTGCACATTCGCGGCACATTCGCCAGATGTGGACGCACCCTTAGAAATGTTGCAGAGCCGAAATAGTTGAATGGAAATGATTGAAGGTGTCATAAGGAGCATGGGTAGACGTATCCAAGCCCTTATAAGGGCAAGAGGAGGCAACACGCGCTATTAATTCTTTTTATTTTTACTGTTTTCTTTTAAGTTTGCTGTCCTTACGCATTAGAAAATATCAAAATTTTTCACTTTAGATCATTTTATTGTTTATTTTTTAATAAATCCCAATAAACCCTAAATTTTGTTTTTTTTTTTCTAACATAAAATAAACAAATAATGTCAAATGAAGCGAAAACAATAAATAAAAGACATTAAATCTCATAAACTAATGTATTATTTATGTGTTCCTCTAATTTTGCCGGTGTGTGTAGATGGGCTCGTGGCTAAATAATAACAGCCGCAAGGGTCGATCAAAGGTTAAGCTATGCTTGCCGCGGTCGGTTCGTGGATGGGTGACCATCCGTAACATATCAAGACCTGTTCGTGCTACGGAAAGCACGTTAAGCCGTTGGTCCCGGCTGTCATTCGTAGATCTTCGACAGTCGTTACGGGTAGTTAGTCTGACAACCATTATTTTATAACTTGTCCACTCTGAAACGACCCCACTATCGCATTTTAGTGTACGCACACAACATCTGCTTAATTATTAGCGAAATTTATGCAAACGCTACTTTATGCTACACTAATCCTGTGTGGCCCACGCTCAGGCGCGTTCAAAAAATAACTTGTGTAACCCTTACCGACCCTTATTTTACAATGTTTTCGAAACAACAGAGATGCACAATGAACGCACAGGTGCGGCGTGCCGCACTCGAAGAAAGTTATGTAAATAGGGATGATGACTAAAAAATGTTTTTTTGTCCGTCATGTAGATTATTAAAATATATTGGACACGTATTTTTTCTTTTTCTACGTAATCAAAAGATTACGGCGATACATTGAGTTAAAATGTGGCATGACGTCACGTCTTCGTAGATTTTATACGTAGAAGTGACGTAGCAAGCCCCCACTCTCGAACTTAAATGCGAGTTATCTAAGTCGTTTTTTATTAATATGATAAAGCAAAAAATACGTATCTAATATTTTTTTATTATCTGACTGACGGACTAAATAGAATTTCTTTTTTTTTACCCAGGCATCATCCCTATCGTATGGACGCGCATACGCGCCGCAAGCACATGTTAAACGTCCGAAAACGCGCATGCACGTCGGCCGCACCTAGTGAGTTAAGTAGTGGGGCGCGTCATTTCAGAGTTACAAGCTAACTGGGTTGTGGCGGTCAGATAGACAATCGCTCCATGTAAAATACCGTTATTCAGATGCATGCGGTTAAACTGGATGACGACCTCAACAGAGACATGGTAATCGATAAAAAATTACACTAGTTTACAAAATAAAATAAAGGTTCCTTCCAGTGAATTTCATATCATTTTATTTGTTGTAACATGTCTGTTTGTTCCGAGTCTGGGTGTAATTATCTATATAAGTATGTATTTACAAAAAAAAGTAGTATATGTAGTATATCAGTTATCTGGTTTCCATAGTACAAGCTCTGCTTAGTTTGGGATCAGATGACCGTGTGTGAAATGTCCCAGGATATTATTATTATTATTTAGTGGCATTAAACATATCGTATATTTGTTCTATTTTTATTACGTCAAATAATCATGCTATCATCATATTTTCAGACTACCCACAAGTTCGTTCTGAATTTATTCTAAAATTTTGATGCAAAAACAAATATTTATCTAATTGAACACTACACGTTCAATTAGATAAATATTTGTTTTTAAAATCTCAAAAAGTTAGTTTAAAGTCCGGCCCGATCGTTTTTGTTACGTTTGTGGTAAACTTATTATATCTAAGAAAGGATCCCCGTAATGGAATCACTCAAGCATATTTTTATTATTTCAATATTTCGGTCATCACGACAAAAAATTTGCTCCTCACGTTTTTTTACGAAAGATGTAGACAAATGCTAAGCTGCTGAAAAATATTTTTGAATTTTAATATGCCAATGTCAAGGAGGGAAAACCTGAAAACCTCTGACAAGTCAGTCACGAACATGGAGAGCGTTTTCATCAGGATTTGAAATTGAGAAAAATTATCAAGGCTACGAGGACCAGGCCATGTTAGATGATGGCTGGTCTATTATAATAAGACACAGACGCAAATAAATACACGAAAAAAAAACTAAGGCAGTTCAATTTAATTTTTTTAAATAATTTTCTAGGCACATTTTTGCAAATCAAAAATAATAAATATTTTGGGAACTTGACGTATTGGATTTTTTTAATATATTATTTTTTTGAAACTCAGTGTACCTCAATTGTTAAGAAAAAACACTTTTTATTTCAAGTACAAAAACCATGTGAACTAGTGAATCAGCTGTTTCATACATTAATTTGGGTCGAGTAGGTATTGAATGAAGTCTTGTACGGGACAGCCGAATATTTTACGAGACAGCTGAATATATTTTTCCCGATTACGATGTTGGTCCCATTGAGAAAGTTGTTCAGTTTGATGGTCTGTACCACACCTTTCTGATACACCTTGTATTGCAGAGAAAAAAGCCGTCAATAGATCACACATTGTTTGAGTACTCACAGTGCAAGCGCCTCGCAGTTCGCGAACGCGTTCTCCAAGTTGCGCTTGACGAGCGGCGAGTTGCGCAGGCGTATGAGTTCGTCCCGGGTGTACTGCAGCGTCTTGCGGACCGGGCCCATCGCCAGCACGGCCGGGTCGCCTCCCCCGCCGCCCGACACCACGTTGTCCTCACCTGAGAAACGGAAGGACATTAGAATAAAGGGCGTCGGTATGATAGGTAGGTGGCATATTCTCATTTTATGTTTATTTAAATAAGTGACTGTGTGTGTACATAAATGGTTTAATAAATAAATAAAAATCATGGGAAAAAAAGTTGCACAACATCGTTTTAATTAAGTTTTCTGTTGCGGAGGATATATCCAGCAATATATCCTCCGCAACATGCAATCTTGCTGGCAACCTTGTAAAAGCCTCGAATTACTAACAGTATCTAAACAATAGCACCGACTCCCTTGTTCACAAAGTAAACTAAATTTAAGTTCAGTGCATCTTTTTCTTTCTATTTTATTAAGAAAAGGACAGACGATAAATATTAGTTTAATCCTGTCAAATTAAGATATATACAAGTTTAAAATTATATATATACAAGTTTAAACGTGATTAAAAAAATTGGCTACTAAAAATACGTCAATATACGTGAGGCGCTTACTCATTTGACCGGACTAAACTAATATTTATTAACCGACTTCAAAAAGGAGGTTCTGTATTAGACCCGTATGTTTTTATGTCCACGATTTTCTCAGAAACTCATGAATCAATTTTGATGATTATTTCACTAACGTGATCTACATACTTTCAGGAAGGTTTTTAGTATATAAAACATTAGGTAATTATTCGTATATACAAAGTTATATGGATAAATGTACTGTATCTGCGGCATTTCTAAACGGATTTTGATGATTCTCCTTTTCGCTCGTCTTGGGCTTATACAATTGTATATTCAACTAAAAATGGAAAAATTAATAAACTTTAAAAAGAAAGGAAAACCGACTTCAAAAACCTAAAACGAATAAAATAACTTTCTTTAAAAACTTAACAGCTTCTGAAGTCGGTGTGTTCAATTCTTCAATGCACATTACTTTGGCACTGATTTCAGAAGCTGTTAAGTTTTTTAAGACGATTATTTTATTCGTTTTAGGTTTTTGAAGTCGGTTTTTACTATTTTTAAAGTAAATTTTCTTCTGTCCTTTTCTTAATGAAATAGAAAGAAAAAGATGGACGAAACTTAAATTTAGTTTAGTTTGTGAACAAGGGAATCGGCGCCATTGTTTAGTTTTTCTCAATTATGGTCAAGGTCAGGTCTTTTTGACCTGACCTTGACCATAATGTTTTTTAACCTGACCCAGGACGTTGTAAAAAGCGGGTTGTGCTGATAATTTTATCAGAAAGGGAAAGGAGGTCTTGGCAGTGTATGATTCCTGTTTGAGATAATAATGAGTTTTACACACTGCCTGGTTGCCGTAGGTTTTCCAGCGGGTAGCCAAAGTGACATTCGATTAGCGATGACGCTAAGAAAAGGCAAAAATGTATGGGGTTGACATAAGCTATCGAAATGTCACGTGATAATAGGTCAGCATTTCCATAGAGACGCGCGTCGATAGCGATTGTAGAAATAGAATCGCTCCGAAGCGAATGCCATTTGGCTAGACTTACAGAGGTCGGGTAAAGTGAGGCTTTTTCCATCTGAAAATTCCTGCGAAATGTACAGTCACGAACCGGGATTGTTGAGCCACTAGAATAATATCATCTTAACTTGGTTGTGTTAAGTACACGAATGTCGCCCGTGAAATTTGACGTGACATTTCAATAACGAAAAACGGGCGACATTCGTGTAGAACAACCAAGTTAAGATGATAATCCAGTGGCTCAACAATCCCGGTTCGTGACTGTACTTCAGCCACAACGGGCCATACCCACACAGGCGTGAAGTTATGTTATAATGTTTCACACATTTGCATCAACATGAGTGCCGAGTGACTATTATCGTGACGTGTATGTAGGTATCTTCATGGATTGCTATTACCAATGTGTGCGTTCTCTTATATGTCCCCGTGCCCTTATTTTATCCCCTCGTCAGCAACTGACCTTGAGTGTACCTCGTGCGCAAATTAAGTTCAACTCAATAGATGAATGGGGCATAAACATAATAAATAGGTAAGTACATACATTTATGAGTAAATACGTTTAGTAAAAAAAAATTGTGTAAATCATTTTAAGTAGGTAGGTAGGTACACGTACAGTCGTTGGCATAATTCGCTGATCATTTCGAAATTGATATAACTCGATAATTACATAGTCGAATCTAATGAAAATGATTGTTAAATACAGTAATCTATTGAAGAGTAGGAAATTATTTGAACGCTATCAAAGTATTCTCCACTCTCCGTTAAAAGCAGGTAATAATTTGCGAGATTGTAGGGTGTAGTAGGGAACCATACCTATCTATGCTGAACTTTGGACAAGTGTTATAGTTAACTGACTTATGTCGCTAACTTTACAATCATGTCAGAGGTCAGTTTGTACCTGGCTCATCAGAAAGGCATGTGTCATAGGATCAGTTCCCTAGTGAAGAGACAATATTTCTATTGTTAATCTTCAGATCTTTATAAGGTCAGTCACTTTTTTTAATTTAACATTGATAACATTCAAAACAATATTCTAATTTACATTACACGTGCAAAAAATACAGCTAAAGGTCAATGAACTTTGTTGAATATGTATGCTCTAGGAGTGAAACAAAAACCAACTGTAAATTAATAACTTAATACTTAATGCTATATTAATTCAACTTTAAAGAACCCTTTCCATAACATACGTGTGATCTTATTGCTTCACAAATCGTGCATGAAAACAATAAAAACAAATAATCAAATAACGAAACCGAAACGAATGTTTAACCGTGTATTTCAATTTGCACGACAGTGTAACAATACAAACCTTGTTTATGTTCAAAAATTCGTTCCAATATTACTTTTAGTTCCGAATTGTCCACCGCTTTTGCATATATTACATATGTATACACAATGGTACACATTGGCGAACTTTCAATGGCTAATAATGGATTACTAACTACTTTCACGGACCTATTTGTATAACGAGCGATACAAAATACGCTAACGTGTGCCGCAACCGCAACGTTGAAGTCTCAATGGCTGCCAAATCGCTACTTCAAACTGTCGGTCAATTTGAAGGTTCTTGATAAAGTATAAAATCTTGCCTCATCTTGTTTATTAGCCATTTTTTTGTCAGATGCCCAAGACAAGCAGCAGCAGCCAAGCCAAGACAGCAGCTGATAAAAGATTCGATGCTGACAAAAGATTTCATGATCAGCATCCTAATTGCGTAACACACTATCAATCGGAATCTGAATCATTTTGAAGCAAATTGCTAATCAATTGCTACATATGTTCTAAAAATTTGCCTGCTCGACAACGTAAATAATGCAATGAATCTGTCAAAATGAAACCAATTCCGATTAATAGTGTGTTTGTTACGCAAATGCCCCGCATTTCAAAGGTTCATCATACTTGATGAACTTTTCAGACCAGGGATTCTCATAATCCCTAAAACTTGGTATAATGATTGTGCTATCATCTGACGAAAATATGTAGCCAAATGGTTTTACACATCGTTAAAAGTTGGACACTTTGATATCTGCACATTCTATGACTTAGTGAAACATAATCGGGTTAGTCTGTCTACTAAAAATATATTTACCTCCTAAATATATTTTTAGTAGACAGACCAAGCCGTCCTATTTACACCTGACAATTGTAACAAAACCGGTTATTCTTTTTAGAGCACGAAAGAAATGTTGGTGCTATGCACAGCGAGGATTGCCTGGACACTACTGGCTTTAATTATAAAATAAATGACAGTATTAAAGGAAAGGCTTGGGTAACCGCCTGTTACCACCTGATATAACCCGGCCTGTGCACTCAAATAGACAACCGACAACAATGCTCTATATTTAACATGGTCGCTAAGAGCATCTCCACATTTCGCTGCACGTAAATATATTTTCTTGTGCAATTATTCTAATGAGCCGTGCAAGTTGTGCGACGGAAATATATATTACATGGATGACTCAAGGTTATAAACTAGAAGTAGTCCCGACATTAATTGACGCATAATTTTGCTAATTCCTCATGACTTATTTATACTGTCATACATCTACAATTCTGTAGGTGAAAGCTAAAGGACCTTAAGTCCATTTTTATTTTTACAGCCTCAAGGAACAATATTTGTCAAAAAATATCACAATATATAAGCTTAATCATAATTTGTATATAAATCATAATTTTTATTCTACAACGATACACTATTTAATTTTTATACACGGTCGATTTTAATATCTAATTTCGGGTATAGACATATTTAATGAGCTCTACTGAATAATTTATAAAATGTGACATAAGGTCCTTTAGCTTTCACCTACAGAATTAAACATATCAATATAATTATAGTAGTGAACAGAAGAATCTTTCTCCGATAAATACTAAAGCGAATCTATAGACTTTGGCTAGATGCTAAAATTTTCGTCCGGCATTTTCCGAGTTAAACCCGAACGTACAGACTGACAAGACGCGAGGGAGCTATATTTTGTAAACAATATTGTAGCTGGTATTGAAATTTCTGAATCTACATACGTTTCGACAAACATAGTTAGTACGGGCTAAATCCGTAAAGGTATATTCGTAAAGACGTTATACTGTATTTTATGCTCAAATGATGTATCATAAAATCAATGCAAGTTTCATGTCTGTAACGACAATGAGTAACAACATTCTCATTGTCTGGAGAATGCATGTCAGATTAGCTAGTGTTTAGG
Organism: Dicycla oo; assembly: GCA_948252095.1. Taxonomy (NCBI): domain Eukaryota; kingdom Metazoa; phylum Arthropoda; class Insecta; order Lepidoptera; family Noctuidae; genus Dicycla; species Dicycla oo. Next base: position 12,367,794 of record OX411729.1, on the reverse strand, counting down.
ATATCCACATAAAAATACTTGGGAAGTATTTTATTGACAATGTTTAGTAAACAGCTTATTTGATGTCATTTAGCGACAAGTCAAGTTATTCATAAAGTGTTCAATCTAATCAAGTTATTTTTTAAACGCGTTCTTCCTAAACGTAATTTCAATATTCACTATCACCTTATCAAAACAAGATAATATGCAGAAACAAAACAATCACTAATAAAAAAATAATTACCTACGCCACAATTTTTTGTAAATAAGACGATAGCGTGATCGAATCGCAAAGTTGGCAATATGGAAGTATTGTATCGGCTAAATGACCGTCACTTTCACATGAGGGCGGGATGTTCGGCATCCGACCGCACCACTCCCCCATTCTCGATCCGACCAATCTCGAAATCTAAACGAACCACTAATACTGACTTATCGAAAAACCATTTAGCCGTTTGACGTTTTCCATACTTTGATCAATTAATTAGTAAAGTTTTCTGAAGTCATTAAATTGGAGGTTATAGGTATACATGTTACAAAACAAATTGACTTAACTTACACCAAGACACGCGCTTCACCCTCTTAGTAGGCGGACCAGCGTGGACCTTCGGAGGCAGCTGAGCGGGAATCATCCTCAAAGCACTCCGATACTTGAACAGAAACGCGTGCACCGCGCACTTGGCAGGGGAACTAGTCTTCTCAGAGGTGATAGTTGCTGTAACAGCGGCTACCATGGCCGAAGAGGACGGCGCGCGACGCCGAGCGGCCCGGCTGGCGGCCCGGCTGTCGGCCCTGCGCGTCCTACGACGCCCCTTCTTTAGTACCTCACCTACCGGCGGCGGAGACTCCTTACTAACCATATCAGTCATCACTGATGATGACACCACAAAATGGCGTCGTAAAAAATTACTTAACTAAAACTTAGCCTAACGATAAAATAAATAAGATTAACTATTGTAAAAAATAAAATAATATATACAACACTAAACAAGTAAACCTAAGCTCACTAAAACGCTAAAACTATGAGTTTGTCAGAGAGACGGTTGCGCAGAACGCGGGGTCATGTACGTGTAACCGACGTAATATTTCCTACCGCAGTAGAAGAAGAATAAAGGTACTCGTGAAGATATAGGAAAAAGAAAAAATTCACGGGTTTTCGCAAACGACACGGAACGCACGAACACGCCTCAAAGACTGATTCAAATTGACGGGCGTTGAGCACTTGACGAAGTTCGACTACCCTCAACATTTTTGTAATCTTCGCAAGATCGCGATCAAGAGATTTTTATGATGCTAGTCTACCTTACACTATTTTATTTTGGTTCAAATCGTAACGGCAAAGTAACAAGGACCAGTAAATAATGTCATAAATTGAAAGCAACCAACATTCACAAACTGGTGTATATGTAGCGTTTTTTTGCAATTATATCGTCCTCCGTGATGTTTTTATCAAAACTTTCAATGCGATGTCAATTAATATTCGGTTTATTTGCTTCCCCATTTTCGTATGGAATTAGTTCAAGCGTCAAAATATCCTGCAGAGCGTCTGCAATGCGGTTTTGCACATACAGATGTATTGTTACGGACACAGTATAGTTTTGACTTTGAAATGTAAATTGAATTAAGCTATGATCACAAGTAAAGGAATATGAAGGTCGTTATATACCTAATCTTCTCGGAATAAAGTTTGATGTAAAATGAGGCGTATCATTTAAAGAACAATTTTTTTTTTTTTTTACCGAAATAACTTTTTTCTTTACTTTCTACCTAGGCATTGTAGGTAGAAAGTACAGAAAAAGTTTATTTCGACCAACAAAGGAAAAAAATAAAATAAAACAAAAGCACATACAATTAAAAATACCACATAAACACACAAGAATACAGACTTCGATTGCTCGGTATGTGAACCATACAGGAATGGTTCAGGTACTGACAATCGAACCTCTGCGCGAACAGCTTCAGGATGCCGCTGGAGACAGCCCACAACCTGCGCACCAGGGATGTGCATCGCTTTCGCATAGTAGAATAAAAACAGTCTACTTGCGACACGGCGAACATCCCTGAAGCACTTCAGAATCGAGGCAGCCCCATCAACACCCTGAATGCATTAGTATATTGCACACGCAGGGCATTGTACTGTCCGCGCGTGTATAATATTGTGTATACAGTATTCGTTGTTTTCATGCATCTGTATACTAACCGGCACGAGTCGTGAGCACAAATTCAACATTTAAACCTTATAAATCTTTTTCCTATTACGGCTATTCGTACACGGGCAGGGGCAATGAGGTTAATACAAGATCAAGCTTATTTATGTCCAGGTAGAAAACAGAATACAAGAGCCCGTTGACGATGGCAACAACATTTTATTTGTAATTTGTGCTCACGACTCGTGCCGCCAACTATAATTCAATGGGTGCTGAAAACCTAGAAAGCAAGTTGGATCATTATTTTGAACTGCCAATTTTTTTTTTGTTACTCTCCATTCACACAAGATAAAGGTTACATTTTGAACAAGCCCGAAAATTAAGTTTGTAAATACCCTGTATAATACTAAAACCGAGTTAATGAGGTATTTAACTTGTATACTTGCTGCCAACTACAAAAGCGGCTAGGTATTGAGCCAATGTTGCAAAAACCCAGCCATATATTTTAAATGTTCATATCATTAACGCCGATTCATCTAACTTTCTAGCGAGCTTATTAAATTGATAAATAAAGAAATAAGACCACAAAGATTATTTTGAAGCGCTACTCAAAACTAGGTTTTGTAAACATTATGTTCAGAAAATTTCTGATTTCGTTGTTAAGCATGATTGTGTTTACTAGGTATTATTAACGTGAAGCACATCAACATACTAGCCTTATTTCCATGTCTTTCGGCTTGGAACTTTGTCAAATGCCACTGTATGAATTTTTTGCACCACATTACCACTTCACAACTTATCAGTTACTTCATCACAATTTATTTTATGATGGTTCGTTCATTCAACGCCCCGCGTCTGTCGATTTTCGGGCTTATTTCAGGAAACACTGAACGAAACTTGACCTTTTCTCACTTAACTATAATTGAGAAAAGCACAGATCGAGAATATTGCAAATGCCGAACTAGTTTTTTATTGATAAAATCAGAAAACAGCGACGCCGGACGCCATTAAATCGCCTATCTCAACTGATTAAACTTTGCAACGGACGGGTTGCACATTGAGAGGTGCACTGTGCATAATCAGGGGGAACGGTCCGATTGACCTTGATCCTCCCTGCAATACTTACCCCTGCATAACAAAATGTTAAGGGCGTCACACACACCGAATATACTATAATATATCGCCCGAGCGTCATTCTACCGAATCGCACGTTTTGTCCCGTGTACAGGCTGTTCAGTTTTTGCAATGAAGCATATACAAAACTTAGTATTGGTAGACCTACTTGACAGCTCATAAAACGAAGATTAGGACTATGGATTCAATATTCAAGTCGTATCGAGAAATAATAAAAATCGTAAACTCTGGGCAGAAGACCACACTAATGTGGTCTTTTGCCCAGATTTTACGAACCAGAAAACAGCACGGTGAATTTAACCTTAACCAATTTCTCTCCGAAAATAAATACAGTATGTTAACCAACAGAGGGCGTTCCCGTTAACCCGCAATAGTATAGCATCCATACATGCTAAAAAAAATATTACCATTCGAAAACAAAATGGTTTTTATTTTTTTTTTATATAAAAATATTCACTAAAAATGCTAAAAATATTCAAAAAAATATAAAAATATTCACTAAAAATAAAAAATAAATTGCGATGTTTCCGTCCTTCAAGTACGCGTGTACAGAGTGTTTCTTTTACGTATCAATTTAACATTTTTAGTGAATATTTTAATATTAAAAAAAATAAAAACCATTTTGTTTTCGAATGGTAATATTTTTTTTAGCATGTATGGATGCTATACTATTGCGGGTTAACGGGAACGCCCTCTGTTGGTTAACATACTGTATATCAAGTTAGCCTATAACCTTCCTCAAGAATTGGGCTACCAAATGAAAGAATTTTTCAAATCCGACTGCCGAGTAGTTCGAGAGATTTACTCGTTCAAACAAACTCTACAGCTTTATTATATTAGTATAGATAGAATAAGATTTCAAATAATAATTAGGTTCTATGGTATAATCAACCAAAATACCGTAATGGTCATCGACTTTTGTCGCTGACTGAACATAATATTTAGGTAAATCCTAAAGATGATGTTCTGTCAGCGCAGCTAAGGGCCGGCACACCAAACAAATATCGACCTTGCACTGGTTGAAAAAAAGTGGAGAATAAATAAACTTTCATTAGCTCGAGAGCGCATCTAAGCGGAAAGAAGCGCGCATCTAATGTTATTTATTCTCGACTTTATTTCAAAGCAAACAATGTTGATAATTGTTTGGCAGTGACAACCGCGCTGCGCTGCGCCTCGCCAAGTGTGCGCCGGCCCTAACGCGCCATGCAAAATATTGTAGGTTATTAACATAATACTATAAAACAGGGTTTCTTAAACGAATAATCTCGTTTGTAAACCCTTCGGTTTATTTAGAAAAATATTTCATCGTTTATTATTCGAATGACGTTTTGGAACCGATTCAAAATACATAGGACATAGCAGGATTGGGGGGTGACATAAAACCTAATAATAAACTTGCACAGAAAACTATTTTGTTCTAAATACGTGCCTGATTAATTAGCATTTTGATATGCTGTCACAATTTGAGTTAGTAAACTTTTCCTATAATTAGTTCAAACTTCGTTAAACAAATCGGTATTCGTGACGATAGCTGCCGTATCATGCACCCGGTAGAATTTGCATGGAACGGAGATCGTATTCATATTGAATATCAGAGAAATTGATGGTAAGTATACTAGGTATTGTAAACAAGTAGATCCGTGCAGAAAAAACTTTAGCAATAAATTGCAGACTTGTTTTAATTTCCGCATTACCGGCTAAGGTAGTAGATAAGTTGTCTATAATCTTTCGAACACCATTTATTTTACTTTAGCGTTCATTAAGTATTGCATTTTTTCGTCTATGGTTGTCTGTCAATAAATAAGGAATTTCATAGGCGTGCTTATGTCAAAAGTTAAATAAATGGTTGGAGATTAACTAGGTAACAAGTCAAGTTTTAAAAATCCTCGACACAAATTTACCCTCATTTCTTTTTGCTACTCCATCATCAGACCCTGATTACCATCATTCTATCTATAACCTATTCATTGAGACCATTCCAATGAGCCCAAACACGATATTTCTGCTGTAAGTTGGCGAGGGAGTTGGGTATCCTGCAAATTCCAGGTAATGCTGCAGCATTAGGGTCAGTTCCAGATATAACATCATTAACAGAATACCAAATCATTTATCAACTAGAAAAGAGCTGATAATCTTCAAACGGCTGAATAGATTGAATCATAGTTATGAACACTCTCGATCAAGTCATCTTTCAAACAAAAAAAAAATCTAAATCTGTTGAATCGTTTGGGAGCTACGATGCCATAGACAGATACACAAACACAGATACCCACGTTAAACTTCTAACACCCCTCTGTTTCCGTCTGGGGTTAAAATTGGATATTAGAATACAGTCAGTTATTTATGTTAGTAGCATTTTTAAACTCCAGAGGCTGGTTCGAGGTGGCACAGGATAAGAAGAGGTAGGTACCTAGATGAATTTGTGGAAGGCCTTGTCCAAGCAGAGGGGCAATGTCAGTTAATAAAAAAAGACCTGGGTTAATTCTTTGATGCCATTTCGACGCGATAATTAAATTGTGTTTTTACAATATAATCAATCAGTAGACATAATTATCATAAATCTGTGCGTAAGTAGAAAATTGCTAAAAAAAGCTAGCTGATATTTCTCCCGCGATCCATCTCACTTATTGCAAGGCTGTCAATTCGGAAGATCGATCTTAACTGTATGTATCGGGCATTCCCGTTATGCATAGAAATAAGTGCAGACGTGAAATACAGACGGACAGGTGACTAACGGTAACGTTATAAATTCAGCGACATCAAGCTGCAAGTCCATTAAGAGCCTATATACAACCTCAGCTCAAATTCTAATTTCGCCCCCACTTCCCCGCTCCACTTCACTCTTTATAAGTGTGTTCTGAGCGCAAGCGACACAGCTCTCCCGTTCGAAAGCCGAAGCGAGACTGAACGGGTATGTCGTCGGGCGGCAGGGGACAAACTTCAAGACGCCGATAGTTTAGGTAATTTCTTGTTACGATGAAAATAATGGTAATTTAAAAAACATAAGACCTGCTTTATAGTTAGTTCAGTTAGTATGCAAAGTTTCCTGATCTAATTTGAAGTATTTTTTGAATACCAGCGGTTCTCTTGCTCGCTTTGGGGGTAACTTTGGATTTTTTTTCTATCGAGAAAATTTTATGGAATCGTGTTTTCGGCAAACATAAGTAAATGCGAAAGTAAGTTTGTTACCTTTTCATGCCTAACCACTGAACCGGATGATCCTGAAATTTTTCATAAATACGTTGTCACGTGTACTGAAACGGACATAGGATACCTTTCATTCCGAAAAAAAGTACTGTTCTCGAGGAAAACAACAATAACGTTTTTATGATAATAGATGGCGCCACGTGTCTTTCGAATAATGATCGAATTATATTATTATAGAAACTTTAGTAGTGTGTTAAGTTTTTATTTTTATTTACATTTTGTGAGTCTAGTGTCGATAGACCGGTTTTTCATAATACTATAAATGGGTGTTTCTCCGTTTTGGCGAAAAACATTTTCCGGTGGCATATATTATTTCTGGAAACAATTTAACACTGAGGCTGATTTACTAAATAGCTCTCATGGGATGAACATGAAGGCGCATTATTCAATATATGCATATACCTGTCGAAAACAAAGAAAACTAACAAAACATCACGCAAATCGTCATTCACTTCCGTTTCCAAACACCACCACATACAAGTCTTGGTGTCGTAATTTATATACATATACAAGCGACGGAATGAAAAAAATACTTGACGATAATTTTAAACTAATAACGCCCAAATAGAATAAGTAAAAAAAAATCAAATATATTTGTATAAAAAAAAACAATATTTTTGTTTAACCTAAAACTAAAAAAAACGTCATTAGTAGCATCAATGTTTGCAAATATGTAGCGAGGTATATGCATATACTGAATAATGCAATCCTTAAAGTTCGTCCCGTCATAACTTTTTAGCAAAACAATCGTGTGTTTAATTTATTGTTTTCAGAAAAAAAAATCACATGCCACTAATGATGTGTTTTTAGCAAAAACGGAGACACACCCAAATGCGAAAGTGAGTTTGTTAGTTTGTTACGATTTCACGCTAAAACCGCTTAACGGATTGGAATGTTTGGCACATGGGTAAACTATGGCCTGGATTAGGACATAGGATACTTTTGATCCCGGTAGTGCGTTCCCGTGGGATAATTTCCGACAACAAGCGGGCGAAGCCGCGGGCAAAAGCTAGTTTGTACATAATTATTAATTTATCGGTACATTCATGAACAAAATACTTTTCGGCAAGTACGCAAAAACCGCAATGCCAATAAAAAATCCCTTGTTTTTTTTATTATTATTGGCATTGCGATTTTTGCGTGCTGGCAAAAAGCAAGGGAGCTGTTTTTTTTATTTGCACGTAAAATTGCGCGCGTGCCACTGCGTCACATTGTTTACGTGCAGTCCTGAGTTCCCGACGACAATGTTGCAGAGTGTGATAAATACTTTGTGTCAACGGTCTAATAACTCCTCCTCCTTTCTGTAATAACAGTGCCATAAATCATTTGTAATTAAGTACTTACATGAACTTTTAAACTACGATCTAAGGGCGAGTTCACTATCCATAATAACCATCCATCCATACTAATAAAAAAATATAAATTATGCGAAAGTAACTCTGCCTCTGTCATGACTGTTACTTGTTCACGCCATAACGGATTTGGATGAAAATTGGCACACGGATAGACCATGATCTGATACGTTCCCGTGGGACATTGTCCGACCTACACGCGGGCGAAGCCGCGAGCAAAAGCTAGTTTTATACATATAAGCGTTTAATCATAGACAAGCTCAGAACGTTAGAGTATTGAAAATCATTGCTGGCCGAAATTGAAATCCTTTTTCGCCATGGTCGAACATAGATTCCCGGAAATATTAGAATTTTTGCTAGAAGGCCTTCCAGAAAAGGCTGATAACAAAGAAATTTTGAACTAGTTGCCAGCTAGCTCAGACTCAAAAAACAAAGACAGCGCTGCGAACAATACAGCGAAAAGCATGCGTAAAACTACACCTCGCTCTGTGCATACACGCTCACACGCACACATTTACGCAAAACTACAACTAAACTACACCTCACTAAGCGCATACGTCATGTTTACGGCCTCACATAACTGTTACAGCGCGTAGGTACACCCCCGTACTAGTTGATACTGTATTACTATAGAAATTACTCTTGCGGCGTCTTGTCGTCGTACCTACGCGGCATTCAAAGTATTCAAATGCTTTGCGTTGCGTCTCTAATTATTATTTCGGAACCATTGCAGCGTCCGGCAGGTGGTGTCAAGTGTCAAGCATTAAGCCCGGTTTCCACCGCGAAATAGTAATGAGCCGGAAATGGTTAAGCGGAGCTAGGGTTACCAGATCTGAAAATAAGTTTTCCTGGAAAAATCCCCGCCTGAGCAATAAATTTCCTGACATTTCGGCAGCAGGTGCGCAGTGGACAAAGGAGAGAAATAGACTGTCCATAGCTTCTGTTAAGGCTGCACTGTTGACACAGTTGAATCTGAAGAACACATCATGTGAAGTTTCATAAAATTGTTATGAAAGACCAGCAGTTGCTGAAAGCTATATTCAGCAATGAAAAGTACGAGGTTCAGATGAATAATTAATAAATAATCAATTAATTGACTGTTAATTATTAGATTTTATTCTTTGATTATAATTCTATTTATTTTTCTCTTTTTTTAATTCCTGACAATTCTCCCTGTTTCCCTGACAGACAGCTGAAATTCCGGACATGTCAGGAAAATTCCTGTCATCTGGTAACCCTAAGCGGAGCGGACTTCGTTTTCATGAAATAGGTTTGTGTTTCCATCAAGAAAGAGTTTAGTCGTCTGATTCCCACCGCAAACCACCGCGAGCTCATTTTTACTCTTTTTGCCCGCTGAGTCATTTTCGCTCGACTCTTTGTTGGTGGAAACACATGTATGCAGTATTCTTTTGCGAGTTAAACTGAATCCTTAATGGGTCCCGCTCCGCTCGCGGTGGAAACCGGGCTTCTACAAAATGGCAACGACCGGCGACACTGTGCGTTGCGTTAATATGTCGGTATTCCGATCAACAATCCAATCGATCTTCCGATCTTTCGTTCAATTTTGGAACTTTGACGCTGCAGTCAGACATAGCTTAAAGCATAAAATAGGAGACCAGCATGTTGAAAACAGACCATCATGACAAGCTAAACAGTGCAATGACAATTTTCTGAAATGACGTTCACCAGGTGGCAGCACTGAGACATCAGGTCTGGGCACCTGTCAAGTGTCAAAGCGCCTATATTTTCTTTAGTTGTGACTGAATGTTGAACAAATAATGAATGTCATCATAAATATTTTTCATGGTCGAAATGGAAGACCTCTTGTCAAAGTGGCGCCAACTGGTGGTGTGAATTTTCATGAAAACGCTCATTAGTGGTACTACCGTTTTGCTGGGTTGATTCACTTCCGACATCCAATCTATTTAATTTTTTTTACATAAACTATAGGCCTTTAAAAGATTTACACACAAGGAGATCTAGATTTAGTGGATATCCTTGTGTCTAAATCTTTCAAGTGCCCTTGCTCTGGCAATGTAAGTGAAAGCCAAATTAAGCATCCTTTAGAAAACACTATTGCCATCAAGTGTAATAATTATTGTACAAAATGATGAACAGTTTCATTATCAATGCAGAATAACTGACAAGTAATTATTGAATAACTAGCCTACCACACAACAGTCATATGTTTTTGTAGGTTCACCCACAAAATTAACATACAAAGCCAGACGCTATATGAAAATAGTGCCTATGTTAGGTTCAATTCCTTTTGTCCTTAGGAATGTATACCTAAAATTCTGTTTTACTAAGCAGTCTACAGTTAAAGAAACACTAGTACCTTGGTGATGCTCGAGTGATAAACATCAAAACAGTTTTTGTACATATTATGCATTTATTTGTGTTGCCATCAACAATAAATTGGTAATAATAAATAGTTGTTATGCAAATGCAATTATTTTTCAGAAGAGGTGTATTTTTATGTAGAATGGAAAAGTAAATAAACAAATAGAAAAGAAATGAAAAAATAAAACATAACCATAGTTTAATCTTTCTGAACAGATACTCTGAAATTGATCCATTGAGACAGTATAAAGACGATTACATACTCAAGCACAGTACCATAATACTACAATAATTATTGCATATCCTGATAGAATGGTCTCACAATAAAAGGAATGCTAGTTATCACTAGAAAATATTAAGTAATTGAGTATTTATGACAAGCTTCCATAGATTATGATAACCATGTTATGATAATAATAATCATCTTCAATTGATAATTATTATGATTATAAAGCACTTATTAATCAACCTGTACCACTGCTGGTACAAGGTCTCCCCCAAAGCTTTCCACTCTCCCTTGTGTGTTGCCTTCTCTGGCCAATCTCCCATAAACGCCTGTAAGTCATCACACTAGCGGCATCTCTCTGTGCCAACGCCTGTCTTCTGGGTCCCACTGCATGATGACTCTGGCCCATCTGTCCCGATGCACTATACAGGGTTATTGGTAAAACACCACCAACCTTTTAAGGGGTCATTGTACTCATTATTATGAACAACTTTTACTATGGGACAAAATCAGAAATTGCAAAATAAATATCAGCTGTTCAGTACATTTTGATGAATTACGAGAACATAAATGTACTGAACAGCAGATTTTCTTTTTTCGCGATTTCAGGTTTAGTCCCATAGTAAAAGTTTTTCATAATGAACCCTTAAGAGGTCCAATAACCCTGTATACATGGCCGAATCCCACTTCGGCCTAGTAGACTTGGCCTCCATCGGTGATTCCAGTTTTGGAGCATATCAACATATTTGTTTGTTGCTCTTAATAATATCTAATACATTATGCTCAATCTCCCTTTGGAGAAACCTTGAGTTAGGACTTATTATAATCATCTACATTATACAAACAATATGCAAAACACTAACATCAGACTTTTCTAATGCAATTAACATAAGTGATCCAATAGAAGTCTTACATTTAGAAAGATATACCTACCTGTTCTAATACTAAAAGACAGGTATAAAACCTTGTTGGTTTATAGTACCAGGAGAACATTAGATCTTGCTTTGCTTGTGACCTACATAAAAACCTGCAAGTTTTGTTTATTAACTGCAGTGAATACAAAGAGTTGACAACTTCTTATGGTTGAACAAGTACTAATTGGTAACGGTACCTGCAAGGCATCAACAAAACCCTTGGAAAACTGAAGAAATCAGGGTCAATGTTTTGTAAACTGCGTAGAGATTTTTGAAGCAAGATAATGTGCCAATGAAGGTATATGTACAAAATATAACAAAAGGAGCGTGTCGTTAACTTACCTTCAGGGTTCGAGCCATCATCCGGGTTTTCGTCGGTGGGTTTCTCCCTCAAGGAAGACAATAGGTTCACAGCTGACATAGCTCGCAAATCCTCCACTCAGATAATCAGTCTTCTCGCAATATATTACTTTCGCTAAAATTCTATAACAACTTTACAATATATACAAAATTGTTCAGGAAATTAATCTATCACCTATGTATTGTTTATATCACAGACTTTTCGTTTTTCAACAATACGGATCAAAACGTCCACGCACGAAAATACTATCAATATTTATAAGACTCTAGATATAATAGACTTATTTACACATTACAAACTAACGTTTATCATCTAATTTTTAACAAATACGCTCTAGCGGTCACAAGATACTCATAACTAAAAGATTTTATCAGTTTTCGATGCAAAAATATATAAAACGTCCGCCATATGCCTTTTGAAACGTATATAACACGGCCATTTGCAATTTACTATACTGCAGCGCATTATTGAGTGATTTCTAGTATCCGTAACTTGTTCGGATTATATCCAGTTGCCATTGTTTAGTTTTTTTAGAAAAACGGCGTTCTTTGTGGTATGGAAAGTAACATGGAAGAGTATCGATAACCAGTAAATTCAACTCATTGGAGATTTGAATGCTCGATATTTGGTTGTAATAATAATATGATTTGAAAGGTTTTGTTTTATGATTGGCAATTTGTAGGCAATTTTTATCAAACTGTTGTTTTTATCAAATTATTTTAGATTTATGGTGATACAGTTTTAAACCACCGATAAATCTTATCAATACAATAGTCGTTCACATTCACATTGAGATAATCCAATGAAATTAATTACACAGAATAAAATACTATCCACATCCGATTTTCGAATGTGACTTTTTATCTGTGTCGGCTCCACATTTCCACAATTTTAAGAGCGTAAGTATTCTATGCCAGGAATACGTTCAGAAATTAAAAACAAATTATTTATATAATTCTGTATTTTTCTTTAAGAAAAACTTATAAACAGTTAATAAATTGATATGTTATTGGTCAAAATTGCTTGAGTACCTAATATTCAAATACTATACATACGTACTTAAATCAATTCCAGCCACGCCAATGACATGTTTTATTGTACAGAAGCTGTCATTTGATAACATTTAAACAATGACGTGATATACCAATTTCTGAACGATTCTTATCATGGTGTGCGCAAGTGTGCGCCCAGCCAGCGCTTCGGCATAGGTTTTAAGTTTTAATAATTTTCTAATTTTTATTTAAAAATGTCTCTGAAGTGGACTGGAAGTCAAGAGTCCGGTATATTAAGAAAGAGTGATTTCAAGGAGAAGAAAGAAGACCTATTCGTGTTCGGCTACTCGTGCAAATTGTTCAGGGACGATGATAAAGCCCTTCACATTGACCAAGGCAAACACCTCATTCCGTGGATGGGGGATGAAACGTTGAAGATCGACAGGTTCGACCAGTTTTTTACTATAAGACTGTTAACTGTGGCGCTATAAACCTACAAAGATAGTTATGTATCAGAAAAAAATAAATTTTCGGAAGACCTTTAAGTATTTCGCAGAGGATGTTTGTGCGAAGTCCTGTGTAAGAAGATCGAGCGTCGGGCGCCTCCGGTGCTTGTGGCATCGCGTAATGTTATGGTGACACCCGCCGGTGGTATGTATAACCTGCAACGGTTCACTTGAGTATGTATTTTTAAATCCAGGTGTTTTATTAGGTTAGAGATCCCTTCGATTCTGAGACATCCAAACAATCCCTAACGAAAGTTTCGCTTCTATGTTCTTACAAGCTGATGATGTTAATCTAGACTTGTTATATTATGCTAGATATAGAAGTAAAGAGAATTGTAGGGTATTGATGTAACATCCCATTTGTTATCATTGTATTATATTCAAAAACACTTTGTTTTACTTAATTGTTTAAATTTACTATTGGCTTATTACTAACATGATTGTCTATTATATCTCAGGAGATTTGTAAAGTAAAAAATGCATTTGTTTATAAGCTTTTGAAGATTACACAAAATATTTAGAACTAAGTGTGTGATATAAGGAAGGATCTGTTTTGAAATTAAATATAAATTATAAGTTTAAAGACCAGCTTGTTGCCTACTTTTGTCACCTGGTTGAAATAATATTACAACACCAAAATTGATACCCACAATGTGTCTTCGACCATGAAATCAAAACATCTCTACTGCAAAATGGTTCCTTAACCATGAAACGATTCTGGCTTGTTCTAACCGTTTTAACCTACCAATAATGCAAGGTAATATTATCTGGACAGGTACGATGCACGGGGAGCCCTGCATGACCTGACCAGGCTTGAAGCACCGCCGGGAGGCTACGACTGGCGGGTGGAACTTACTCGGGGAGAGCTGGACGTGGAACAGCTATGTGACGAGGAGAGATATCGTGCACTGCACACTGATGAAGATGAAGAGGAAATGTATAAAGGTATGTTTATTTTGCTATTGATTGTGGCAAACTTCGAAAACTAAGCATGTGATTTGAAATACCACTTGTTTCTGAAATTATTATGTAGTTAATAGGCCCCCAGAGCATGCGTAGTTCATGTTAAACAAAATACCAAGATAATTTGTAAATCAAACATATTCTTAAGGTGGTGTGTACCTATTTATTCAGATTGGATTACAGAATATCTAGGTTCTCCAATATATTTTTTGAAAAAAAAACAGTGATTTAAAGATGAGATATGATGAATTTCTAGAGAAAACTAATTTCTATCATAATTCATGTTTAAATCAGTGTTGTTATTTAATATATATTTGGGAACCTAGATATTCTGTAGACTAGACAGTTTAATCAACATTGTATGGGAATATGTACTAGCTTAATAAAATAAACAGATCCTAAAAGTTAATCAAAGCAATACAAAAGAAATAGAACCATAATCAGTCCGGGGGACTGCCAACAGAAGTGACAACTTGACATCGCGTCACATTAGGATGTCCCGTGACGCGTGATGCTACCAAACCAAAAATCGCTCAATGCGCGTTTTCACTTAAAAAACGAGAACTTTCATTGAATCTGAAAAGTTGTTTCATCTTCATCATCATCAGCCTACAGCAGTCTACTGCTGGACATAGGCCTCTACTATTGTACGCCATTCAACCAACTCGATTCTCGGCAACTCTCATCCAGCACCAGAAATAATAAAACGTATTCATGCATACATCATTTTAACATCAAAGGCAAAGGTCACAATGCAATCTGTGAAAACAGTATCTACAATGCAGGGATGTATTTACAAGGTTTTATCATACACATTTAATTTTGTATAAAAACGATTACCTTCATTAGCTTTATATACAATAGCCCCCCTTAATCCTGAAACTCTTTTCTTGTGCTGTTTTAGGGACTACTCACACTTATTCAGCTCTATTCAGCTTATGCCCATAGAAAACAACGATTTTGTATGGAGACGCGTACGCATCCGTTCAACTTTCCGCGTCTGTCAGCTTTCGCGGCAAGTATGAAGTATAAAATGAGGACAAGTGTGTTATTATCATGCGAGTGCTATATATAGAGTTCAGCGCTGCTCTGCCGCGTTCAGCGCTGTTCTGCCGCGTTCAGCGCTGTTCAGCGCTGTTCTGCCGCGTTCAGCGCTGTTCTGCCGCGTTCAGCGCTGTTCTGCCGCGTTCAGCGCTGTTCTGCCATGTTCTACGCTGTTCCGCCGCATTCAGCGTCGAACGCGGCGCAACAGCGCTGTACACGGATGGTTCTCGACTCCTTGTCGACAAGTTGTGACCTACATAGTTCCTGCATATATTTGATTTATTATTACATAATCATTATGCACGCAAGGATTGAGAGAGTTCTGACGTCTTTTAAAGTAATTATATTTATATATATTTTATCTATTTCTTCTGCAAGAAGCGAAACGATAAAAATATCGCACATAGAACTGTCCATGTTGTCTTCGCAGCATATTCAGCGCCGTACGCAGTAGATAGAAGCGTTTCAGCGGAGATAACTCGCTATGACGGCTTTTCTCATTCTTACGACGCTATACGCGGCTGATAGAAGCAGAACCAAAATCGTTCAGCGAAAGCTGAATAAGTGTGAATAGTTCCTTTTAATTGTTGTTCTTTCTTTCCTGAGTTATAATATATCTTGGAGTTCAATGTGCCTCTTGTGTGGCAAAGGCCTCCTCTAACGATGTCCATTGCTTTCTATCTTTTGCTACTCTTCTCCAGTTTGGACCTGCTGTGAGATTGCGTTGGTCTTCCCATCTTTTGCGTTGTCGATCTCTATTTTGTTAACCATTTCTAGGGTACCATTCTGTCAGAATTTTACTCCATTTATCCTGGTGGCTCCGTAACATGTCCATTTCATTTGGTCTATCTTAGTGAGGATGTACGTCACCGCTGTCCTAGCTCTTATGATGATGTATTCTTTTCTGTCTAGTTTCTTGATTCCCAGCATGTTCCTCTCCATAGCTCTCTGACAATCTATGCAGGGTTACTGGTAATTCGACGTATATCCGTCAGGGGCTGATAAGGGGGCCAAAATGCAACAAATTGAACCCCCCATATGTATGGCCGAAATTCAATAGTTTTCGAGATATTTGAATTTTAAATTTTTCGATATTTACCCAAAATTTGACATTTAATTCCAAATAAAAAAAAACTACTTAATTTAACAAAATTAAATTAAGTAGTTTTAATTATGTCCATATTTAACAAAATTAAATTAAGTAGTTTTAATTATGTCCATAGCTTAATTGAAGTGCCAGCTACAACATATTTTTTAATGGTACCCATTCAAATATGTTTTTTTTTTTATTTGGAATTAAATGTCAAATTTTGGGTAAATATCGAAAAACTTAAAACTCAAATGTCTCGAAAACTATTGAATTTCGGCCATACATATGGGGGGTTCAATTTGTTGCATTTTGGCCCCCTTATCAGCCCCTGACGGATATACGTCGAATTACCAGTAACGCTGTATATAAAATGTTAAACTGACTGATTGGGTGATAATAGGTTGGGGAAAAAGTTTCTTCGCATTTTTTAAGAAAATTCAAATCATTTTTTAATATAGTTTATTTACATTTAACTAAAGTATGTAGGTACCATTTTGTTCGATAGCTTTTTGCCATCTTGTAGGTAGGGACATGATCCTATTGCTATAGAAATTTTGGGACTTCTGGTCAAAATACCGCGACAAGTGGTTTTGGCAGTTAACCTGACACTGCCTAAAGAATTCTGAAGAGACCGAAACAGGTGGAAATCTGAAGGTGCAAGGTCAGGACTATACGGCGGATGCATTAACACCTCCCAGCCAAACTCTCTTAATTTTTGCTGAGTGGCTAAAGATGTGTGAGGTCTAGCGTTATCATGATGAAAAACCACACCCCTTCTGTTGATTAATTCCGGCCGCTTTCTCTCAACTTCTTGCTTTAATCTCATCAGTTGTTCGCAGTAGAGTTCAGAATCGATGGTCCTGCCTGGTGGTAACAGCTCATAATGAATAATGCCCTTCCAATCCCACCACACACACAGCATCACCTTGTTGCGAGTTAACCCGGGTTTCGCCACAGTCTGTGAAGCCTGACCGGCCTTTGACCACGACCTTTTTCGCACGTTCTTGTCATACGTGATCCACTTTTCATCACCAGTTATCAGCTTCTTCAAAAATGGTTCGGTTTCATTACGTCGTAATAAAGAATCACAAATGAGTACACGGTTCATTAGGTTTTTTTCAGTGAGCTCGTGAGGTACCCAAATGTCGAGCTTTTTTGTGTACCCAGTTTTTTTCAAATGCGCCAAAACTGTTTTGTGGTCAATTTCCAGTTCTTCAGCTACGTCGTAACTACTGATATGCCGATCTTGCTCCACTTTTTCAAAAATGGCATCCATTTTATCCGTAATAGGGCGACCAGAGCGACGTGCATCTTTGACATCAAAATTTCCGGATTGAAAACGCTTAAACCAAATTTGTGCTACTCTCACAGACACTACACTAGGTCCATAAACGTCGCAAATTTTTTTCGCGGCTTGCCTTGCATTTTTACCTTTTTTGTAGTAAAATTTTAAAATGTATCGAATTTCTTCATTAGATTCACTCACCTTGACGGTACGAAAAATAAATGAAAATCACACATTTTCCTAATTTGAATTTGGAATTATGTTCTTTAAAATTTAAACTTTCAATGATACCAATACCAGCCAGATACAAATAGTATAGCCAAAGAGATTTTATTACAAGTTCATACATACTATAATGCGAAAACACTTTTTCCCCAACCTAATATATACACGCATCCACTAAGGAAGGATTTTTAGAAATTACACCCCTAACGGGGTAAAATAGGGGATGTAAGTTTGTATGAAAGTCTGTCAGTTTTGAAGTTAGGATTTTCAAATATTGTTTAGGCTGACGATTGAAAATTAATTTATACGTGTCTCAGCGTTTTTGATAATACCACCGCCGAAGGAGTGAAAAGGGCTATGAATTTGTGTATTTATGTATCTTTCATTTACAAAGTAAAAATCCCTTATTATTTAAGTTTATGGTTGGAAACTAACGCAACGTATTTATCAGTGTTGTTGGAATTTCAACCCGTTAGAGGGTAAAAAGGGGGATGAAATATTGTATTTAAGTTGTTCGTTCACAAAATTTTGTATTCAAGTAAAAATAATATACTCGTATATCGTGTTATTACTAAGCCTCTACTGCCGCTCGTCACACACCCTCACACACACACACACACACACACACACACACACACACACACACACACACACACACACTCACACACACACACACTCACACACACACGCAGACACACATACACACAGACACACACACACGCAGACACACACAGACACACACACACACACACACCCAAATTTGGAGGCTGTGTTATTTATGAAGTGTAGGTATGTGGATACCTAAGAAAGGGTTTTTCGAAATTCCACCCCTAAGGGGGTAAAATAGGGGAAGGAAGATTGTATGAAAAATCTTATTCCTCGAGTTAATAGAATTTAAACTGGACACAAATACTGACTTAAGAAAATTATATAGTTTGATATTTTTAGTGTCAAAGGGGGTGTCAAAGTTTGTATGGAGGAATTTTAACGCACGGTCCGATTAACTCGAATCTCAGTATTTATACTCAAAACCAAACATAAAAAATAATGTGTAACAGGGTTTTTCGAAAATCAACCCCTAACGGGGTGAAAAGTACCCCTTTTAGTATCAATTTTCAATTTTAAGTAGTATCAAGTATCAATTTTACCGGGAGGATTTTACTGTGGGGCTTGAAAAAAGAACAAAAAGCGTCAGGTAGCCCGCGAAATTCAAATTTTCTGCAATTTACACGTCGGTATTATATTGTACGTTGATCAAAATATAATTTGCGGTTGTAACAAGTATCTATTTACATAATTAGAATCATTAAAGTGATCAATACAATTCTTTAAGACCAGGTAATCCCAAAAAAATACTATTTCATGAAATCTTGACATTTTAGGATTATACTAACTTAAGGAGTCGTATTACTGATTCTATTGGGGTAATTACGATAATGGGATAATTCCGATTGATGATAATTTCTACCAAATGCAGCGGCATTTGACATATATTGGCAACGTAATGATTGGATGCCGTTTTCGCTGTCGCTATATAAAATGCCGCTGCGTTTGGTAGAAAATATCATCAGTCGGAATTACCCCAATAAACTACAATAGAAGTGTTATTGTTATTACGCCTATGAGTGTTTAGTATCCCTCAAAGTGTTAAGTTAGAAGAACTTGATTCATTCATCAACAAGTCGTGTGCCTGATGGGATTTCCCAACGAACAAAATGAAGAACTTCCCTACGAACTTTCATCCCCTGTTTTACCCCTTTAGAGAATGAATTTAAAAATTCCTTCCATAAGCAAACATTTTAAGCTTCTAGGCCCAACGCTTGTAAGCTGTGCTTTGTCTGTCAGTGAACTAATTTAAGACTTTTATTAACTTGGTGAAGAATTCATGAAACTTTTTCCCCAGAGGAAGAACTAAAGCGCCTGCACGCAGCAGGCTACGGGCAGGTGGGGTTCAATTATGACGCGCCCGCAGAGCCCGAGCCGCCACCACAGCCCGCCGAAGTGGATGAAGAACCATTCATACCCACGCCCGCGTTCAGGGCACTGTTGCCCATTGATATTGTGTTTGTGAGTTTGCATAATTATCATGTCATATAACATAACATAACATAACATCACGCGTGTGTTCCCCGAAGGGTCGTGCGGAGGTGTACAGTACGACAATGTTCCAAAGCTTCCATCGTTTATTTACGGAAAAATCGAACTTAGCCGAATTAAATGTGACTGGTCCAGGGAGTGACGGAATTAGTGCGTTAATCTATAATCATTTAGGTGGGAATATAAATCAATTTCTATTGGTCGATAGTCACATTTTATTCGCTATATTTCGGATTTTTCGAAGATAAACGATGGAACCTTTGAACGTTGTCGTACTGTACATTTTTTTACTTGTTATATTATAGTATAGAATGTGTTGTTAATTTGTCAACTAATCAGGCGCCAGAATTTCTAGTTTTATTTCCTAGAAATCTCAGTTATTGGTTGATCTACGAGGAAAATAAAAACTTTTTAGCAAAAAATAAAACCGACTTCCAAAACAAAACACTACAAAGTGAAAAATAACTTTAATTTCGGTAGTCGGTGTCTTGGGTTTTGTATTTTCGTTTTTTGCCACCGACTACCGAAATTAAAGTTATTTTTCACTTTGTAGTGTTTTGTTTTGGAAGTCGGTTTTATTTTTTGCTAAAAAGTTTTTATTTTTCACTTTTTAGTTGTGGAACCTACCCCACACTAATTCGAATACATAATTGAGCACAATAATTGTAGGTATAACCATGTAAATAACAGTGATAGGAAGTTATTAAAACACCATCACATCATCCACATAAAATAAGTGGGAAATATACGCATTATTGAAGCTTACTCAAAAACTTCCCAAGCAAAGTTAATAAAATTTATATGGGACCACCTCGGAAGTATACCCTATCAAACAAAAAAAGAATTTTCTAAATCGGTCCATGCGTCTTTGAGTAATCGCGTAACAAACATACAAAAAAAAAAAAAAAAACAGACGAATTGATAACCTCCTCCTTTTGGAAGTCGGTTAAAAAAGGATGTGCTATTTAGCAGTGCAATCGGCGATTTTCGTGTTTATAATGTTTAGAGAGAATCGGCTCATTCTTACTATTTCATTGTGATCGTTATAGCATAACTCCTTTGTTTCCTGAAATAGAAAATAGTACCTAGTTTATGAAACTGTTACATAATGAGGGGTAACAAAAATGAGACATGCCATCACCAACTGAATATATACATATGTAGGTACGCTTTAGCCTTGACAAAAAAATTGTTTCAGTTGGAGATTGTATCAAAAACTATTGATATTATTATTGCCATGTTTGAAGGACGTGTCCTACCGGATTTGAAAAATTGCCTACAGAAAAATCTAATAAAGGTGTAAGATAAGAAGCAAATAATAAAAATAATAAAAAAACTTGACTGCGTAAAATCGAACTTTATAAAGATAGAAACAAGATAAATTCAATACTACTTATAAACAATCTTAAGTTATATTATCTCGTTTCCATCTTTTTTAAAGTTCACTTTCTATGCTGTCAGGTTTTTTTTACATTTTTTGTATTTTCAGATGCAATATATACATATATAGCCTATGCCACTCCCACAATTAAGACGAATCTAACGACACCTCATATGTTAAAATCCATCAAGCCGTTTATGCTATAGAGCGTGCCAAAAATACATACATACATACATATATATATATATATATATATATATATATATACATTATACATACATACTCTCGAAAAATATTATCCTCCTTCTGGGTCAGTCCAGTAAAAACTTTCATCAAACTAAACACAACTTTTCTTCCCAACAGCCCGAATCTCTAAAACACAACGCAATAATAGAGAAGACAGCCAAATTCATAGCATCGCAAGGGGCTCAGATGGAGATCCTGATTAAAGCCAAGCAAGGGGACAACGCGCAGTTCAAGTTCCTCAACCGAGACTCCAACCTGAACCCTTACTATACGGCGCTTATAGGGCTTGTGAAGGCGGAGAAGTGGCCCG
The DNA here is from genome assembly GCA_948252095.1 of Dicycla oo. Taxonomy (NCBI): domain Eukaryota; kingdom Metazoa; phylum Arthropoda; class Insecta; order Lepidoptera; family Noctuidae; genus Dicycla; species Dicycla oo. The sequence goes on along the minus strand of OX411729.1, from coordinate 12,345,992 downwards.
AGAAGAAGGTTGAGGTCGTTGAAGGTATGTTGTGTGATTATGATTTATGAATATTATTAGTAACATATAATTGAAAAAAGTCCCTTTTTTTCAACTAAGGAAAACGAAGCGTCAGTCCTTCATACTCTATGGTGGTCTTAGGTCCATTATCACGGGCATGGGTACACGTTTATGTATAGCAAATATCAGAAACCATAAGCTCTGTAAAAATGTTTAGTAAATGTCGAAATTATATTTTGTTACAGAAAAACAGCCTGAAAATGAAGAATATTTGCACCCAAGTTTGGCATCCACTGTTATTGAATCTGTAAGTATAGAAATACGTTACTGTCAATTGTGTCAATAGTTTCGTAATCTGCCAAATGCAAGAATATTATTATATTCTTGCATTATTATATTATACCTCTATTCAGTTATAAGCATTTTGTTGATTCTGTCATTAAATTAACGAAGGTTGCATTCATGTAGAAAGCTGGTAACCGGCGCCAATATGCCAAAACTTCTCGGTGCCGACAAACGCTGGTTGTCAACGCTGCGCTGGTCGGCGTAGGCAATTTTCATACTTTTTGCCAAATCAGCACAAACCGTCGCCGATAAGCGCCGACAAGTTCCTATCTGATTAGTCGAAAAGGTCATTGTACTCATCATTATGAACAACTTTTACTGTGGGACCAAACCACAAAATCGCGAAAAAAATTCAGCTGTTTATTGTTTACTAGCTTCCGCCCGCGGCTTAGCTCGCGTGGTTTGTGGATAAAAAGTAACTGTGTCTTTCTCCAGGCATGCATATCTTACAGCACACGTGTTTCTTGTGACAAAACCTTATATTTTGTTTTGCTAATGTGTGTAATATTTGGTTATTGGATCAATAAACTATTTGTTCTCATTATTTTATAGCTCATGCCAACATGAGCAAAGACGCTTCATTATGATTAACATCTATACCCAACTGTATTTCCTCACCCAGGCTCCCGCAATTCCAAGCATACACTACAAACCATCAGCTGACTGCGACTACACGATGTTGATCAGCAAGATGCGCGGCGAGGGGGAGGCGGACGAGGACAGCACGCGCGGGGACGTGCCTCCCCCGGGGACCGAGCCCCCGCACCGGACCCCCGCCGCAGAGATATACAGGGCGCCTGTTATGTACACTAAGGGACCGGATGGGAATCATGGTAAGTTTTATTATTTAAAAAATTTTTCGTTCTTTAAAATGGCCCGTTTTTCTGTGAGTCAACCGTCAAAATCATCTTGGTCATATTTCTCTGTAAACTATCTATTATAGTTAATATAATATATTATAGGTATAACAAATAGTATTTCAATCTCTCTGTAAAATCTGTCGGACTTATTCGAGATACTTACAACTTGTAACTGACGTATGTCAGTAAACTTACAAATTGTACTGCAAATTAATTTATATGTTCCCTTCGAAAACACCTTGTTTATTAAATCAGTGCTCAATTCATTTATCGCTGAATTTATTTCATTATCAATCTTCTCGTATTCCTTCCTTTTTTTCGGGGCAATCCTTTTTAAATCAAAACACTTAGCTTCTGATTCCAAAACATCATACTCAGGAAAAGTAGATCTTTTTTGGTAACTAGTAGTCGTGAAACATCTACGATAGTGGCTACTGCTTGCCAAAAAAGAAATAAAGGTCTTCTTTGGCAACCGGTTGCATAGAATGGAAGTTACTTCTTTGTTGACAACTCGTTGCGAACTCCGGTTGCCATAGCGGCTGTAAGGAATTTACCACTTCTATGTCCTAAAAAAATTGTTATCATTAGACCCCGTTATCTAGTCACGCTGACGTCTATTTTTTGTAGGGATTGAATGTTTTAATTTATAGTTTTTGCCTTTCTAATCTCTGCTCAATCTGGAGGATTCCTAGTTGCCGCCCAATGTGAAACTTGTGGTCACCAACACCCCTTATTTTCATTGGCGATACAGAATTGTGTACAGTTTATTGTAATGATTATGGTTAAACTGTGATAAACAGTCATTAACTAACGAACACCTGCGAGTTTTATTTATCCCATTATTTTTATCACATTTTTATAAGTCATTGACTTATTTCAGTATAACAGGGACATATAACTCTAGTACAATACCACCGTCATTTCGATAGTCGATACATTAAAACATTCAATCCCTACAAAAAAAATAGACGTCAGTGTGATGATGGGGTCTAGTTAGCCTCAACTTTGGAGCCACCATCGAGTACAAAGCCCAAAACTGCGGCCAAGAAACTGGGCATCCTAAATAGGGTGAAGCGATACTTTACACCTGGACAGCTTTTAACCCTTTACGAAGCGTAATCGTAATCACACAGAATAATTTCAGATTTTTCTCTATGCAAACTTCGGAGATAAGTGGGGAACGGTATTTATTTTTTTTACATTTTTCATCAAAAGTCAAAAACTGCTGCTGAAAACAAAAAATGTTTCAGAATGTGCAAACAGCGCTCTTTCATATGGTACCCCACATGCCCTAGTAGCCCTACTTCGAATTTTTAAGACCCCTCTTTCAGTCCCTGTTGCAAAAATAAAATATATATTTTTATTTCTTTCTTATTTGCAAAATAGTTGGGTAAACGTCACCTAAAACTGCTCCAAATTTCAAGTTGATAGCATTAGTGGTTCTTGAGATATCCAGCTGTGACAGATAGACAGACAGACTGAGTCGCACTATAAGGGTTCCTTTTTATAATTTTGATACGGAACCCTAATAAAAAAAATTATCATTAAAATTTTCGTGCCTGGTTGATGGCAAAAGGCTCGCCCCTACATTCTGGGACTTATACATAACTGGCGAAATGTGGGTGTACCACTATTCACCTATGCCTAACCCTTTTTGGCAAGAAGGTGTGACGTTATAATTACGTATGTGTTATGTAAAACTTTTGAAAATACCAAAAAGTTGAAGGTCAAACCTGCGCGTCAAGTAGCAGGCTCGGGAAGCGATCCGGGAGCAACAACAACGCGAAACTTTTACGTGCGCACCTGCGCGACAGTTTTAGTGAATAGTCACTGAAGCCTCATGTCTATAGCTTAGTTTAACAAATAAATTGTTGTGTTATGTCAGTCTCATATTTCAGTGAACGGTCACTGAAGCCGCACGTATATAGCTTAGTTTAACAACTAAATTGTTGTGTTATGTCAGTCTCATATTTTAGTGAACAGTCACTGAAGCCGCACGTATATAGCTTAGTTTAACAACTAAATTGTTGTGTTATGTCAGTCTCATATTTTAGTGAACAGTCACTGAAGCCGCACGTATATAGCTTAGTTTAACAACTAAATTGTTGTGTTATGTCAGTCTCATATTTTAGTGAACGGTCACTGAAGCCGCACGTATATAGCTTAGTTTAACAACTAAATTGTTGTGTTATGTCAGTCTCATATTTTAGTGAACAGTCACTGAAGCCGCACGTATATAGCTTAGTTTAACAACTAAATTGTTGTGTTATGTCAGTCTCATATTTTAGTGAACAGTCACTGAAGCCGCACGTATATAGCTTAGTTTAACAACTAAATTGTTGTGTTATGTCAGTCTCATATTTTAGTGAACAGTCACTGAAGCCGCACGTATATAGCTTAGTTTAACAACTAAATTGTTGTGTTATGTCACGTCTCATATTTTAGTGAACAGTCACTGAAGCCGCACGTATATAGCTTAGTTTAACAACTAAATTGTTGTGTTATGTCAGTCTCATATTTTAGTGAACAGTCACTGAAGCCGCACGTATATAGCTTAGTTTAACAACTAAATTGTTGTGTTATGCCGGTCTCATATTTCAGTGAACGGTCACTGAAGCCGCACGTATATAGCTTAGTTTAACAACTAAATTGTTGTGTTATGTCAGTCTCATATTTTAGTGAATAGTCACTGAAGCCGCACGTATATAGCTTAGTTTAACAACTAAATTGTTGTGTTATGCCGGTCTCATATTTCGTCTCTCAATCGTTTCGGTCATGCATCAAATTATTTTGTGTTATATTAACTATACCTTCTTATGAATTACTTTTAGTTTTTGTACTAATTACACAACTAAGATTTTGTGAACTTAACAACTTTGTAAGTTCAAGATCAATCATCAAGAAGCATTCTTCCATTTATAATTACATTTTACGTGCCAAATAAACCTAATTAAATAATTTGGTTTATTTTTATACGATATGAATAGACTGGAATAGTTGACATGACATGATACTCGATAGTCCGGCGCTATGAGTGTACTTCGCCAAATACTTCAATAAGGACTCAATAAATTCGTTTCGTACGCGATCCAAATGACAGTCACTGTTCATAAAATTCTCGCTTTGATCAGAGAGAAAAGCACTACACACGTCTGAACACAAGACGCGTGCGTCTTTCTATGCAAACACGGTCTTTTCGCGTAGCAATCGCGCACGTGTGCAAAGCGCCATAAGATAACACGGGCAGCGTCCGCCGCGCGACTGACGCTCCCACTTCGCAGTCGCTTTGGTCGCTCAGGTTTAGCCGAAGCTTAACCTGCTTATGCTTATTCAAACTTCACTTGATTCCGTCACTCAGGCAATCCTAACAAAGCCGAAATACTCCCTAACATAACCCTTTCTATTCCAGTAGACCCCACCGCCCCACCGATGCATGCAGCACACTACCAACAATACGCGACGTACTACCACCCATACTTAGCGCAGGAACAACAGTCGCAGATCAAGAAACCGCCCTCGCTCAAGTCGACCGGACTTAGCTTGATGAAGAACTACAACACTGACTCGGACAGCGACATGTCGGGTGAGTTAACATTATCACCAGCAGTATTACCACCAGTACTTAGCGCAGGACCAACAACGTAATCGTAAAAAAAAATGGTTGTCCCATACAAAACTTCAATACCTACTTGACCAAATGAGTGATTTTTGGACTACTGATTATTTTTTTACGATTACGATGTTGGTCCCCGGGAAAAAGTTGTTCAGTTTGATGGTCTGTAACACACCCTTAAGTATGAGCACTCGTCTGTGAAACATCCTGTATAAGTATGTATTTACAAAAAAAAAGTAGTATATCAGTTATCTGGTTTCCATAGTACAAGCTCTGCTTAGTTTGGGATCAGGTAACCGTGTGTGAATAATGTCTCAGGTTATTATTTATTATTATTGGTTGAAAAAATAATGTATGGAGAAATATGTAAAAGAGGATATATTTCGACTTTCGTACAAGTAATAATAATTCCCTAATTTCCTTTGGCACGATTATACCCCTTATTTTTCTGCATTTTTGGACATATTGAACATTGCGCGTATGCGTTAGATTTTGGGAGAAATAAAATAAAAGGTTTTAATCTGTTTTTAATTGGCGTTAGGTACTAAATGACTATAAAAAAATATATGAACATGGAATAGCAGTCAATTCAACATAACAACTAATAACAAGGTAATTATCTAAAGATATTTTGTAATTTAGTGAGAGTAATTAGATAATGAGATAGGGCATTAGGCCCTCAGTATCTAATATTACTCGCTATACCGATATCCTTCCCTGCATTGTTTTATAAATCATTAACATACAAAAAAAAAATATGAGAATGACCGACTCACAAAAAAAAAACTTAAACAATTAAAAAACCTTAAATAAATGCAAAAATATATATTTAACACGTTCTGTGCGGCCGACGCGCATGCGCGATTTTCGAACGTTCACCATGTGCTTGCGGCGCTTATGCGCGTCCATACAATTTATAACTTCCTTCGAATGCGGCGCGCCGCAACTGTGGGTTTTTTATGCATCTCTATTGTCCTTGGCGTAATTGTTTTATGACTCATAAAACTGGAAAATTTTCAAACACACATAAGCGTCTCGCCGCACTTGGGACAAGTTTGTAACGCCGCTCATATGCGCCCAGCCGCACTCGGTAGAGTTTCTTCAACCGCGCATGCGCGCTCATAGCACCACACGAAGTATTTTTTGGGCGCGCATGAGCGTTTGCCGCACAGGGTTTAGTGTATCATAAAGCAGCACTTGGAGCAAATTCGCTAAATAATTCAGCAGTTAATGTGTTAAGGTTCGAAAAAACTGTGTAGGAAGGGGGTAGTTAGTTAATGATATGTAATTAAATTACAAAACTATTAATTAATTTCCATAATATTTGTTATGTTTAACCGGTAGCTATTAGATTTCTGTTCATTTAATTTATTAGTTCCTAATGTCAATTATAAACAGATAACCTTTTTTTATATAATAATAATAATAATATATCCTGGGACATTTTCACACACGGCCGTCTGGTCCCAAACTAAGCAGAGCTTGTACTATGGAAACCAGATAACTGATATACTACATATATTAAAAAAAATATTATAAAAACACATTTCTGTCTGTTACCTTTTCACGCTTAAACCACTGAACGGATTTCGGTAAAATTTGACAAGGCGATACATGGCATCCTGGGGAAGGACATAGGCTACTTTTTGTCTCAAAACAAATCCTACAGGAGGTGATATAGGGGATGAAAGTTTGTATGGGAATCCCAGCATTTCTTAAGTTAGGGATATGAAAATTCAAATGTATGCTTTTGGTAGGAAATAAAGAATTGTGTGGTTCAGCGTTTTTGAAAAATCATCCCCTAAGGGGTAAAATAGGGGCTGATTTTAAAATTCCCATAGGTACCTACTACGCTTTGGAATGGGCATGTTTTCTGACTGACCAACTTCTTGACAAATCAAAAGTACCTTTAAATGTTTTAAAAATAAAATAAATTCATTGAGTTTGATTGACAATTCTTTAATTTGACCAACAGATTACGACGACAGCTCCTCAACGGACAGCAGAGACAAGCCCTCTATAATCACACCTCCAGAAGACGTACAGATTGTCATAGACAAGATGGCTTCCTACGTGGCCCGCAATGGCGACGAGTTTGCGGACATAGTGCGCGCTAAGAACGATCCGCGGTTCACGTTCCTTCACCCCGAGAATATTTATCATGGGTACTATAAAAGGCTGATGCAGCAGAAACGGGGTATTGATGTTAATGGGAAGGAGAAGAAGAAAAGGGCTGGTAAGTTGTTTTTAAGATTTTATCAACCGCTATTTTTTGTTGTCGACCCCTGACAACCGCTTTACTTTATTTAAATTATTGCATCACTGCTCTCAAAACTCTGATGGAAAACATCGTGAGGAAACAGGCAGCTGGTCGATTCAGTAAAAATCTCACCATGAAAACTTGCGTGGAGTAAGCTGTCATTGTTATCCCACTGATGCTAGAGATTGACCAAGCATTACATTTACAATCATAATCGAGAATTTAATAATATTTTTATGCTAATTCTATTGAATTTTAAATTATTTCAAAGCTAGTAATAAAGTGTCTACACATTACTATTTTTTTTTTATATATAAAAACAGAAATGCAGTCAAACAGTCAATTAAATTTTTCTATATTTTTTCTAGACTAGTCCTTACGTTACTTATATAAGGACTAGTCTAGAAAACATGTGCCGCGAGCGCGTTATCCATAAACAATAAATAAATAAAATAAAACAAAACATTCACGCTTAAGTTCGCTACTAAAGAAAATGCACATGGACATTGTTTGTTATTAATATTATGAACCCAAAAAAAAACGATTAAATAAACGCAATCGCGATGAGTTTTGAAGAAGCGGTTGTTATCTATCGATTCTAGCAAACGCTGCGCGACGCTTTGTTTTTAACCAAACGAATCTACTCAATAAGATGAGACAACTGAGCGTGTCAAGTGATAGAGTGCTAAAAGTGGCCTTACCAGAGAATTTAACCCCACACAAACTATTTTAGTGTTTTTGAATAAACAGACGTGCGGATAATAAGTAGCTAATATTTTATTGTAGATAGTTACCTACCTAACTTACCCAGTCGTTGCCAATAATAAAATAATATTTATCGAATCATCATCATACACTATTACAAAATTCAACAGTTCAACTGACACTCGCTCATCGCGCTCACCGCCTCACTTCACCTAGCCGACTCACTTCGGCGCGAGTGGTGGCTATGGCTACGAGAATCTTGAAGTGATAAGATCACGCCGCGTTTGCAGGATCGGGTGAAGAGATAAGATCATGAAACTTGCGCATCGCACTCACCAACTCAATTCACTTAGCCGAAACACTTCGGTGCAGTTAGTTGCTATGACCAGACCTCGTTATCGTCGGGGCATAACAAAGAATACGTGACACATACAGCTATTTTCAAGTTTAGTGCCTATCAAATTATACACTCCCAGAGACGTGGTTTATGAACATATGAAATAAAAACTTTATTGACATTTTTGACAAACATGTGACAGTTGCCTGTTTTGAATTGGAACACTACGAAATGTCATATGTACACTATCATATAGTCAGAAGACCACAAAAGGATTCCTACGGTGGCGACAGCTCATTGGAAGACATGTCCGACTAGTTATTATAAGTAGGTACACTTATGTACCTACTTATTAATAAAACAACATAACATGGGAATTGGTTCACTGGTTCATTATTTTCATTATGTAGGCAATGATCATGTAGGTAAAAACTAGTACATATCGGAAAGTCTGTTTTTGTTTGATTGCAACTTCGGTTTAATTAGTCTATTTATGCCCCGAAGATAACGAGTTCTGGCTATGGCTACGAGAATCGGGTGAAGTGATAAGATCACGCCGCGCTTAGCAGAGTCGGGTGAAGTGATATGGCGGCTGTGAAATTTTTCATTACGGGGGTCGTTTTCATGGTTTTAGAGGGTGCTAAAGCCGATAGTGAGGTCAAAATAATAATCCAAAATGGCGGCTGCGTAATTTTTCAAAGACCCTACCTATTTTCGTTACCCCGAAAAACATGAAAATGACACTCATGACGAATAATTTTCATTTCAACCTCACCATGGACTAGACACTTAAATACTAGCTTTGAAATAATATTAAATGATCACTAGAATTGCATAAAAAATATTACTAAAATCTCGATTATGATTGTAGAAATGTGCTTGGTCCATACCTAGCACAGACAGAATAGCATTGCAGGTCCTAGAACCAAAAAATCGAAGACGTGATATCTACCAACCCGCACTGGGCCCGCGTGATGGATTACCGTCCACCCCCTCACCGAGAGGAGGCCCACAGGCCTTCTCTCAGCTGGGACGCATCCCCGCAGTGGGAACATTATAAGCTGATTATGCATTATTTTTTTTGGTTCAGCTGATTTATGTTATTGACATCTGGTTCCTGAAAGGATAATCAACACAAAAGTTAGCTAATAGAATGGCAAACTCATGTTAACTATGCTGATTATTGACTGGTCTTGTTGTCTCATGTTAACTTGGCAATATATGATTTTTTATGTAATATCATGCCGAAATTAGATGCAAATATACCATCTTCTAAAAATTGAAATATCCATCTTCTGTGACATGACACAGGCCTTCGACCATGTCCGTTACGACATACTGATTGAAAAATTAAAATCATATAGGTAATGTCTCTAGCCTTATTCAACCTTAATTGAGCAACAAAAAACAATTTACTGAAATTTCAGCAATAAATAAAAGAAATAAACATGAAGTAATATAAAAATGAAAAGAGCGTATAATGAAATTTGGCGTACTGCAAGGTACTGTAGGCCCACTATTTTTTATACTGTACATTAATGACCTACCCAAAAGTATTAACCATCCAATGTCACTTTTTGCCAATGATAGTATCATTACAATCGCTTGTCAAAATAGAGACACACGAAGCTGACATTAACGCCGATTCCCTTGTTCACAAACTAAACTAAATAAAATTTCAGTGCATCTTTTTCTTTCTATTTCGTTACGAAAAGGACAGAAGATAAATATTAGTCAAGTCCTGTCAAATTAGTCAGCGCCTGACGTAAATTGACGTATTTTTAGTAGGCAATTTTTTAATCACGTGTAAACTTCTGTCCTTTTCTTACTGAAATAGAAAGAAAAAGGTGCACTGGACTTAAATTAATTTTAGTTTGTGAACAAGGGTATCGGCGCCATTAACAATTCTATAAAAGCTATGATAAAATGGTTAGAAAACAACAACCTTAAGATGAATCTTGAAAAAACGAATATTATGCATTTTGCCCATAGATCGGCCATTCCAAATGTTAAAGTGCACTACTGTGATCATAACATAGATCAAGTTGACACAACCTTTCATGGAATAACTATAGACACTAAATTAGAATGGAAGGCACATACAGAAGCCATAAGCAAAAAAATTTGTAAGTCCACATATGCACTGTATAAATTAGCCCCGATGTTAAATATTGATGCGCTGCTAACTGCCTATCACGGCTTAGTGTCCTCTAACTTAAGATACGGAGTGATTTTTTGGGGTAATTCGACAAACAAGGATGTCATTTTTAAAACCGGAGCCTGAGAACTATGTTTGGACTTCAGGTTACCGAGAGCTGCAAACCCTTTTTGAAAAAAATATTAAATATAACTCTTCCATCTCTGTACATTTTAAAGACCACACCTATTTCCCCTATTGTCAGCTAAAGTAATTCGGAGTAGACGCCACAATAGCAAACTTTGCATTCCTAGATCCAGGACAGCTTTAATGCGTAAAAGTATAATCTGTATGGCACCAATCATTTATAAATTAATCTAATTTGTGTATTCTTATTTACTTTGACATTTAATTGACTAATTTTACGAGTATTACCTATGATGAGTTGATGATACTGTTCTTAGTACATTTTTTTTTTTTTAATTTGAATGTTTAATTGTTTGAATAATTGATAATTTATATTATTTGATGTTTATGTTATAACCTACCTAATGTTTATATATTTTACGCCGTTAAGGCAAAACATGACTGTGAAATAATTTCATTGTAACATCTTGCATGCAGTGATGTTCCTTTCATTAAAGCCGAAAAGCCCGGCTTTCAATCGAACGTGAGCCTATCAATAAAAAAAAAAGCTACACTTACTACATAAATTAGAAATCAATCAATTATTTGTGCGCCATCTAGTAGCCGATACTGTAGGTATTGTTTTGTTTTTAATATTATGTCGGCGTGCCGTAATTTTGACCCCTAGGCACGCCACTGCTTGCATCCCATGAGTATACTCATGTTTTGGACAAAATTAAATTATCTTATCTTATTGTTGTTACGACAAACCAAGAGCCAATCAAACTACTTGCCATGAGATTGTCTATGACATGTTTTTAAATTAGCCTTTCAGAAACTGGTGTTAGACATGCTTCTCTCACTTCTGAGTAATGAGTCGATGTTTAATTATTTTTTCATTCACAGCACCCGTATCATTCTCCATAAAGAAGCTAAAGGAACCAGATCCAATCCTCCCAAAACCGGCGCTTCCTTACGAGTCCAGTTCAGACGACGACTCGGAGAAACCCGTAGACAGACAGCCGCAGGACGAAGTTAGGGAACCCCCTAAAGTGTATCCCCAAATATACCCTATTAACCATATACCGCCTGTGGTCATGTACAAGATTGACCCACAATTTAATAATGAGCCCTTAACGAGGGTCTGTGCGGAACCTGTGAAACCAGTCAAAGTGACCACCGTACCAATAATAATGCCAGAAGTAATAGAAATACCGAAGCAAGAAGAAATTGTGGCTATACCACCAGAATTACCTTTAACACCAGCCATTGAAGAAGTGAAAGATGATCCGTTTCTAGAGGCTCCCGTGGTGGTAGATAAAATGCGGATAGTTATTGAGAGGGAGAAAGAAATACTTCGTAAAAGAGAAGAGGCGAAACAGATAAAGGAGAGTCCTAAAAGAGAGAGTCCTTGTAAAAAAGACAGTCCTCGTAAAAGGGACAGTCCTCACAAGAGAGAAAGTCCTCAAAAACGGGAGAGTCCGCAAAAGAGAGATAGCCCTCGCAGAAGAGATAGTCCACGCAAAAGAGAAAGTCCTAATACGCGAGAAAGCTCTTCTAGAAGGGAAAGTCCTCATAATAGAGAAAATTCTCACAAGAGGGACAGTCCTCACGTGAGAGACAGTCCTCATGTGACAGAAAGAGACGGCAATTCCCAAAAAAGAGATAAAAAGAAGCATAGAGACCGTAAAAAAGAACATAGATCCAAGTCAGAAAGTAGAGAGTCAAGGCGGAATGAAAGACGAAGTGCAGACAGAGAAAAGAAGAGAGACAAGGACAAAATCAAAGAGAGTGAAAGAGAAAGCAAGAAAACTAAACATAGTAAGGACGAGTTGGAGAACGAAATTATATCTTTAGAAGATAATTCCGATGATCTGATTGATTTGACGGGAGAACAGTCGGATTCTAAAGGTGAGCTAACCATAATTTGCCCGTTATACACTTATGTTTCCCTTTTATTGTCCACCCAGTATTAAAGCAGCTAAAAGTACTATTATCAACACTTAAGGTTTTTATCAGTTCGGTTATTTATATTGAGTGAAACTATTTGAAGAATCAATCTGTCTAGCCTTTTCCCAACTATGTTGGGGTCGGCTTCCAGTCTAACCGGATGCAGCTGAATACCAGTATTTTACATGGAGCGACTGCCTATCTGACCTCCACAACCCAGTTACTAGTTACTAGGTAATACTGTACCCCTTGGTAAGACTGGTTGTCAGACTTTCGGGCTTCTGACGACCCGCAACGACTGTCAAAGATCCACGAATGACAACCGGGACCAACGGCTTAACGTGCTTTCCGAGGCACGGAGGAGTCTCGGTATGAAAAGATGGTCACCCATCCACATAACAACACCGGCAAGCGTAGCTTAACCTGATGGATCGACCCGTGCGACAGTTATTACTTAGCCACGAGCTCCTCCTAGGAACTATTTGAAGAATATACCTTAGTTATTCCCCAAACGAATGAATGTCGTTGGTTGGTTGGTTGGTTGTCATTTTATCTTTGCAGTTTAGTTTCTAACTAGTTCCTTTAAAGGAACTGCCAAAAGGAACTAGTGGGAATAAACGTATTTACTCCGACAGTAAGCGCGAGATTACACATTACACATGCCTGAAACTTATACAAAAGTATGTTTGTAGCTTGCATACCCTGTGCCTTAACAACTTCCGATTGGTGAAAGTCACAATGGCATGCCAGCTACTTGCGCAGCTTTTATAAGCTACAGGCATCTGTATTCCCGGCTCTAAAGGGAAATGGGTACTTTCAACCAATAATTGTTACATTGTGTTATAGGTGAAGGTGAAACAGAGGTGGAACGCGCAAAGCAACAAGAGAGACGGCGTCGCGCCGCTGAGTTCCTCAAGAAAGTAGGAGTGGACCCCGCCGCCGCGCTGCCCACCTCCTCGCTAGCTAGTGCCATGGTATGTGAAGTTAACATTTTCTTTGTAACTGTACTGAGAAAAATGTAAGGAAGTGCTGGGGGCCAACCACCACCTCTTCAGGCGAAAGCGCCAGGGTAGCCCACGAAATTAATTGTTTTTTGAAAGGAGACTAGATGGCGTGGTTGGTAAAGATACCACCTGCCATGCTGCAGGTCGTGGGTTCGATTCCCATGCAGGACAAACATTTGTGTGCATGAACATGTCTGTTTGTCCTGAGTCTGGGTGTAATTTTCTATATAAGTATGTATTTACAAAAAAAGTAGTATATGTAGTATATCAGTTATCTGGTTTCCATAGTACAAGCTCTGCTTAGTTTGGGATCAGATGACCATGTGTGAAAATGTCCTAGGATATTATTTATTTTTTACGGTTTTTGCAACTTGCTAGTCAGTGTTAGATTGTATGTTGATCAGAATATGATTGCGCTACCGTAATAAATGTGTATATACAGAATTATAATCATTAAAGTCATGACTATGTTATCGTATTGAATCACCATTTTATGTAATATTGACATTTCCAGAATATACTAGCTTATGCAATTGTATTACAGATTCTAATGATTATAATTCTGTAAATACATATTTGTTCGGTCGCGAATCATACTTTAATCAATATTCAACCCAAATTGCAAAAAACGTAAAATAAATGAACTTCGCGGGATACCCTGGTGCTTCTCCCTTAACAGTATTATTTTAATGTTACTTCAATGTGAGAAGGTATTATGGAGCTATAATACACATGACGTCTAGCTCCATCTCTTTCGCACACTCAAGTAAAATTAAAATAATACTGCTTTAAGAGGTATAGCATTATGTTTAGTATAATAAAATCTACTTTCAGTCATTCATTCATAGGTTAATTACAAAAACTATTATTACTACAGGTGGACACGTTAGAGTCGATCCGTAAGAAGAAGGCAGAAGAAGAAGAGAAGCGACGCAGGCGCGACAAGAGACGACATCGCGACAGAAGAGGTGAGATATTACAAAATTTAAACTGTAACCCGCCGCCTAACATAGTTTCAAATACGCAAATATAATATATATGTACTTACAAAATCGCGATGTGTAGCTCTATTATTTGAGTAATGGCATTTCCCATTGCGTGCAAAGTTTGAATAAATAAAATAAAAAACACTGCCGTTCCGTCTTGCAAATATTTCAAACAATGGGGTGGTTTACTGGAAGCTTCACCACGAGTGAGCGCTATGGGTTTCTCACCTGTCAAAGTCATCTTGAAAACAAAGCGACCAATCGGCGACAAGAAAAAACTCTTAGCGCCACGTCGCGGCGAAGTTTTTAGCAAGGAGCTCCATTATCAACTGTATGAAAGTAACAAACAGCGCCATCTACGCGGAACTAATTTGGCAGTTTTCTTCCCCATTGTTCAAATCTTTGAAGCTTTGTTTGGCGTCGGCTTTATTCAAAACGTAGTAACTAAGCTAAGCAGTAACAAAAAATAATGCTGTTTATTTTAATTTCGGTATATAGTTGGTATTCCCATTATATACAAAAGAATAAGTAATTTATTGTACATAACTGACAATATTATTTAGTTGAAGTCTGGGTATTATCCGTAGTACCAGGAGCTAGACCACCTCTTAAAGCTGTATTATTTAATCTTACTTGAGTGTGCGATAGAGATGGAGCTAGACGTCCTGTATAGCTCCATCTTTTTCTCACACTGAAGTAACATTAATATATCGAAATTGTTGGAGCCGTTTTCGAGAATGTGATTACATACACTGTGAGTGAAACACACTGTTGTGGCTGGTAATTAGTGACAAACACATGATTGTACTCATGATAAAGGCCTATTCAAACCTAAGCGGTAATCGCTACCGTCTGCGGTAGAGAAAACCGAGTGGGTATGCGGTAATATTACTGTTCATTCATCTGTACCGCTTTTGCCGCGAAACATAATACTAAATACCTAAGCGAAACCCGCGCGGTATGTACCTCTACCCATAGCGGCAGCGAATACCGCTTAGGTTTGAATAGGCCTTTACAAACAATTTTTACTATGGGACCAAACCCAAAATGGCGAAAAAAAATATCAGCTGTTCCCTACATTTATGTTCGCATAACTCGTCAAAATGTAGGGAGTAGCAGATTTTTTTTTAATACTGGTATAACTGGTAATTAGAGACCGATACTTAAATACTCACACGATTGTATTCATGATAACAAACAACTTTTACTATGGGACCAACCCCGAAATCGCGAAAAAAACCACTTTTCCAAGATTTTGAAGAATTATTGCGAACGTAAATGTAGGAAACAGCTGGATTTTTTCCGCGATTTCCGGGTTGGTCTCATAGTAAAAGTTGTTTGTTATAATGTGTACAATCATGTGTTTAAGTATCGGTCATTCATTACAAGTCATCCTGTATACAAATATTGCTCATTTATTATCGTAGTGTTTTAATAAGTTATTCTGTGGCACGGGTTCTGTTTGAACACATATTTTGCACTTTGCCTTTCAGTCTTGCAAAGTTTGTATGTGCATGTGTCAACAAATCATGGTGAAGAATTTTTTTATTATGTTCTCAGATTACGAAGACGAATCTGAGCGGTTACACAGAAAGAGTAAACGCAGAAAGTATAAGTAAGTTCCAATCTATACTAATATTTATCCCCACCCCGACCCGTGCTCGATCCAGCCCGCGCCGCTGAGCCTGTAAAGTAACCGTCATGAGAAGCTATAAATTTTGTAAACAAGTGTTCAGGAGTTCACAACATTTGGACCAACAAAAAAAATGAACTACTGGCTCCATTATACGTAATAACAAATAAAATTAACGCAACAATTAAAGTAACAACAATAAAAAAGTGATAACGAAACAATAACAAAATTAACAATAACAACCAGATCCGCGATATATGCAAAGCAATGAAACAAACTCGTACGCATTCGAAACTCGAATGACGCGTTTATTTCAAAATGGCGTCCCGATAGTTTACAATCTCTGCGACGGACGCGTTCCGGTACCAAGAAACACAAACGATAGCGCTTTGCGTCGTTAAAATATGATCCGACTAAATTAAATAGGTTGTTACTTTCATATAACTCGTCTATATTTCATGTCGATTGAATATGGTCAATTTATTATTATCTCGCAGTATAAAATGTTTACTTAGTAAAAGATGTTTGTTTACATAATTTATAGCTTCTCGTGACGGGTACTTTAGCTCTAAATTCGTTCACTTATAATCTAAATCCGATCCAGCCTATCCCTTGCTGTCCTCCCGCAGCGACGCCCTAAGCCGAGGTCCGTACCCCACAGGGGGTGACCTTAGTGAGTAGTTGCTTATTTTATAAGTTTTATGCCTTGGCTGGAGGTCTTAATTTATTGAGGCACCCACAGGATAGCCCAGTTAAGCAGCTGACCACCTCCTAGGTGGCAAGATGCCATTTATTAAAAAAAAAAAACTAATATTGTAATGCGAAAGTAATTCTGTCGGACTGTCTGTTACCTTTTCACGTCTAAACTACGGAACCGGTCTTTATGAATTTTTACCTATTTTTAGTACATAAGCTACTTTCATCCTGGATATTAATCTGTATTAATAAATTATAAAATACAAAATACACGCAAACGAAGATGGCAACAGTGTGTATTATTTTACCTATGATGTCCCACAGCTGGGCAACGGTCTCTCCCATAGTTTTCTATTCATCTTTGTCTGCTGCATTTTCCGGCCAATCAATCACGAACGAGTCTAGGTCGTCGCGCCAGCGTTTCTTAGGATTGTGTGCATTTTGTCTCATAAATTCTGTAGGTGAAAGCTAAAGGCATTGTTAGCCCTGCTGGACAAACATTTGTGTGCATGAACATGTCTGTTTGTCCTGAGTCAGGGTGTAATTACCTATATAATATAACTATGTATTTACAAAATAAAAAGTAGTATATGTAGTAGGTATGTCAGTTATCTGGTTTCCATAGTACAAGCTCTGCTTAGTTTGGGATCAGATGACCGTGTGTGAATAATGCCCCAGGATATTATAATTATTTAAATAAATAATAAATAAATGTATTTATGGGATTTGTCATGAAATGGATATGTTTGCTGATGAATGGAAGGTAATTGTCTTGGAAGCCTGTTTGTGTAATTTTCACCCACTTCAGCCGTAGTGCAGCAACCAATCTCTTAGCCACCAAGCGGTCCAGACTATTTTATTATCCATCATGCTAATCGTACATAAACACCTGTTTGGTGAAGGACTAACTCTTTTAGTACCTAATGCTAATCGTAATAAATATTTTTCGCAGATCGTCGGATGAAAATGACGAATCGGATTACGATGGGTAAGTTATAAAATAAGTACTAAATAAACATTATCACTTTATTTGTAGATATTTTCGTCACATGCTTAGCTTGGCAAAGTGAAGGAAATAATTTTCTATGTTGTATTGTTTACTAAAATTTACCTAACTCACAAGCAATATGAAAGTTTTAATCACACCCACTCCTAAACACCATTATAATTATTCAACCAATAAACCTTTATATTCGCAGTTCAAAAAAGAAAAAACGCAAGAAGGAAAGAAAGCACAGTTCCAAAAACAAACGCAAGCGCAGAGAGCCGGAAGCCGACGAGGAGCAGCCAATAGCCGTCAACATCGACTTGACCAGCACTTTGAAAGAACTGCGTACTTCTTCTCCAACCAAAGAGTTAGTTCTCCAAGACTTAGAAGACACACAACAAAGCTTTGTAAGACAAGTGTCCTCTGATGAGGACTTAGTAAGAGATAGAAGGAGAAAGAAAGATAGGCAGTATAGTGAGGGGGAGTGGTCCAGTGATAGTGAAGGAGATTCCAAGTCTTCTGTTAGCAAGAAAGATGAATAATAGACTTGAGAATTACATAAATTTCAATGTTAAGGGCTTGTGGATTAAGTTGATATTAGAATGACTAATGTGTTTCATACACATTAGTCATTGACAAAAAATTATTGCAATGGAAATGGAATAGGTTTAAGAGCGCTTATCCCGCGCGGGCTGGCAACGTCGCATTTCTACAGGTTTTTCGTGATTATTTTAATAAATTTAAATCAAATTACTATTTTTCTTAATAGACTATCTAGATCGTTGGTATTTATAAGTATGTATGCTATGTATATAGGTATTGAATTATTTTCTATATTTTTTCAAAATTATAGACTCGGTACTTTCGGAGATAAGGGGGGGGAGTGGTCAATTTTAGTCTATTTTCTTAAATAACTTTAAAATGGTATATTTTAAAATTATAAAAACAGAAAATGAGACTCACAGTAAGCCCTTTCATTTGATATGTCACGGTTCAGTTTGCAAAACTTTTTTTTTTAATTTTCTTATTTGACCCCCATATTCAAAATGTATTTACTTACGTTACACGTCAGTGTTTGGGTCAAAGAAATACATATGTGTACCAAATTTCAACTTAATCAGTCCATTAGATTCGGAGCAAATTGGCTGTGACGGACAGACAGACACACGAGTGATCCTATAAGGGTTCCGTTTTTTCCTTTTGAGGTACGGAACCCTAAAAAAGGAAAATTTTTGAGAATGTGCAAATAGCGCTCTGATATGATACACCACATGCCCTAGTAGGCCCCCTCCGAATTTTTCAGATTCCTTTCAGTACCTGTTGCATATCTAAAACTATTCCAAAATTCAAGTTGACAGCATTAGTAGTTCTTGAGATATCCAGCTGTGATAGACAGACAGACAGACTGAGCCGCACCATAAGGGTTCCATTTTACCATTTTGGTACGGAACCCTAAAAAATAGCATACATACTTATAAATACTAACGATCTACATAGTCTATTAAAAAAAAAATAGTAATTTGATCTGAATGTCTTAAAATAATCACGAAAAACCTGTTGACGTGGCCAGCCCGCGCGGGAAAAGCGCTCGTAAAGTTTCAAATCAAAATGCATGGTAAAATTAAATTTTAAATCGCTGGTATTTCAACGGTTTTATCTGTAGACAGTCGCGGTTTAAAATAAACTGTATTGAGTTCTGCATAAGGTTAATTTTAAATATTTTTTTAAGTGATATTAAAGACAACACAGCCGAGAAAGTCTGGCTTTTTAAAGATTAAGCGAGTTTTCATATTTCAATCCTATATAAGATATAGCAATATGTAATTATACTATTTTACAGAATAAAATCATCCTTGGAATATGATTAGGTTATTTTTGATAACTTTGAATTAAAAGTAGAATTAGATTTAAAGCATCTTACGCGTTTTTAAGATCTATTTTAGGAAAATATGAAGTTATGATATCGCTCATTTGCTGCAAGGTCGACATATCTCAAAACTGATGATTTTTAAATTAATAATACAGTTGTGTTGAAAAAATGCGCAGTATGTCGTGTGTGCATTATACGTAAGATTTAATATTTTAACAGAAAACTATACTCACCACGCTACTTTTTTGTTTATATAAGTTACCTAAAAAATCAACGATTATTGTATAATTTTAACTTGGAACTATAAAATTGCTCTCCCTGTAAAATTATATTTTTTGAGAAATGTCGACCTTGTTACAAATGAGCGATATGTAATTATTATTTGTTCCGATTTGAAGAGCTCCAATACGATTGTTGATACTTAAAAATATCGTCTAGCACTAACTTAAAATACAATACAGCAGATAAATTATGGCCGGCCGGTCTGAACATAGGCTCTCCGAACTCTCACGCATGTTCTCTCACTCATACTCGCCTCATGTCACCATTCGGTTCCTAAAACTGTTATTGCGCAGCCTTCTGCGCGAAGTTCGGACCGGCCATGATTCATAGGTCGTATTGTAGACTAGTGTATTATATTTCAATGAATTAGATCTTCATCTATGCATGTATGTTTGTAAAATCGTTTAGTCATATAAAGGTTTAAAATGATAGCAAAGTGTAAATTGCAGATATTCAAGTAAAGCATGCTTGCATAAATAATACACAAAACATATTTATTAATTAATATAACAAAGATTTTATTAATTATTAGACGAAATATACATTTAAAAGGCATTGTTTATGAACCTTGTTATTTTACATTTACCAAGTCATAATTAGATGAACCTATGATACAAACATCAAACATCAATTTGATATTTATTAAGATTATTCTCATCACAATTAAATAATAAAAATATATCCGTAAAATATTATTAAACATAGGTATTTTTAATATAAAAAAAAAAAAAACATATATTTACAGTTGATGATAATAAAATAAAACAACCAATATTCATTGATGAAATATTCCTAAAAATAATTGTGTGATTCCAATATTCTATTAGCTGCATTAAACTCCAATAGCTCTAATAGAAATTGTACTTGATAAAGATATTGTATTCAAGTTTGTGTTTTGCTGGTTGTAAATGTCGGGCTCAAAGAAAGAAAACGCTAACGCGCCGTATGGCTTCGTGAAAAAGATTGGCCACAGTTGTAATAACTGGGGTAATTGCGTAACACACAGTAGCAATGGCTTTTATTTTGATAGTTCAACAACATCCATTCCGTTATTTACGTTGTTGAGCAGACAAATTTTTCGAATATATGAAGCGATGGATTAGCAATATCCTTCAAAATCATTCAGATTTTGATTGATCGTGTGTTATGCAATTAAGGTGCTAACCTAACCTAGCGCAAAGAGTTCCCTAAACGGTGCTAGCATTTTGCCAGTCACTGAATTTTGCTGTGTATTTCTGAGTTGGCCACAACGGCCTGTGGCTCGTGTAACAAGTGAAACCGTATATCACTTTCGCGTTATATCCCTGCGTTATGATCGTCCGCGCGAATATGCGATCATCACGTTTTTATGTCACTTTTTGTTCGGAATAGAGGAAGGCGCCCTCTGTCGGTACGACTACGAGTTCGTGTTCGCCGAACAAAAAGTGACATGAACGTGACGATGGTTTTGGTTAGGACACGACCTATAGATGATTGAAAGAAAATACGACGCATTGTAGATATTTTTGTCTCACAATACGCGCTTTCATTCTTCGACCTTAACATAATAACTTCTATCTTATATTTCTTCTACCGCTCAACTACTAGAAATCACTTTAATTATACTATCCATTTCCCTCTAAATCAATGTAATTAGAACTAGTAGTCAGATTATGACAAATGGTCCTAAATAAATCGATATTACTTAAATTTGAAACAGTGTGCAATAACAATGTCCTAGCGTATTTTAATAAAAGATAATATTTACTGTAGTCAAAAAGTAGCCATTTAATCAGTGAAATACTGCAACATGTTATCATCGTATTAAGGCTGAGACTGATTTGCAACGTTTGTTTGTAATGTATCATTCGAGTCGAGTTTGATTACAAAACGGCGATACACAAGACGCGGCGACTCAAGATTGGTACAGACGCCAGCACATCAAGCTACTACAATCTGGCAAATTCATTTAATAGATTTTCAACTTTATCGCCAAAGAATTGGGTTCAGGGTTGATTGGGAAAATTTGACAGTTTCGGGTAGCTTGACCTGCTGGCGTCTGTACATTTTTATTTAGAAATGCGGACTAGAGGTTGAGTGTGCTTCATTCATTTTATTTAGTTATTGTTATTGAAAGAAGAAGAAAAAACTACACTGCACTGCTCTGACTTGTTTGAAACATCATGCGATCGCATCGAGCGGCTCGGCTCACTGCACTGACTACTGTAACGCGTTTCAAAGGCATTGACGAAAAAGCCGACAGTCGAGCCGGCGCTCGCATAGGGATGCTAGAAGTGCCAAAAAGTATCGATATTTAAAAAATATTTATATCGATTTCGACATATCAAAAAAAAAATCGATATCTTTGAAATTTTCTGAAAAACATGTGTACTTTATGAAATTCTATTGAGTTTGTTTTTTATTCATATAAATACCATACTTTGAACATCATTTCTGATGTCCAATCATAAAAATTAAAATAACATTGATAAAAATAAGTATACCTACTTTTTTACGGCTATGAATTGCAGTAGTTTTAGTCAGTGGCGAAAACGGTGTTGTTTTGTGTAATATTTTACATTTGATATATTTTCGATATTTTATATCGATGTATCGAAATAATAAATATCAAAAATATCAATATATCGATATTTCTTCTACGGGCGGCTCGGCTCGCTGCACTGACTTCTGTAATGAGTTACATAAACTCTAGATACATTACAAACAAACGTTACAAGTCAGTCTCCGCCTTTATGTTGTTACAAGCAAAAACTTAATTGTGTTTTTAAAAAATGTGTGCTTTAGTCGCTACTATTTGTGTATACAGCAGTCTATTTAGAAATGGTGTAGGTAGATTTTGTGAACAGTATGATTAAAGGTCTATCCACTCATCGGGGCTGTGCCCGGAACGTGGCAGGGCCACACAGCACGCACTAAAACTCCGTCGCCGGATCGGACACGGACATGTGTGAACGAGGGTTACCTATCATAAGTTCGAAAAATATTTGACCGAATTTCATTTTACCTAAAACTTGAACTATTATCGTTTCGTTTTTTTTTACTTCATCGAAGTCGCGTCTGCCACTGTATCAGTTGACCTACTATCAATTCGATTTTTTTCGTTACTCCGACGTTTAATTTGGTCGAAATCTTTTTACCGAAGTTACACTTAATCGAAATAACATTTTTTCGAAGTGTTGTTTCCGAACATTCATTATACCACTGTTTTAATTACCATACAGG
Source organism: Dicycla oo (assembly GCA_948252095.1). Classification (NCBI taxonomy): domain Eukaryota; kingdom Metazoa; phylum Arthropoda; class Insecta; order Lepidoptera; family Noctuidae; genus Dicycla; species Dicycla oo. The sequence goes on along the minus strand of OX411729.1, from coordinate 12,322,978 downwards.
GTGATTTTTAAAACATGCGACAAAATTTAAGGGGGTGTTCTACCCATCAATATGAACAACTTTTACTATGGGACCAACTCGGAATTCGCAAAAAAATTTCGACCTTTTTATACAAAATGGTCCAATCGGGTATGTGCTTTTACATGGGAAGGTAATTTTTTTTTTGCGAATTCTTAGTTGGTCCCATAGTAAAAGTTGTTCATATTGATGGGTAGAACACCCCCTTAAATTTTGTCGCATGTTTTAAAAATCACCCTGTAAGTATATTCATTTCACCAAACGCCTGGAAAGTTTGTGCACACTATTTCATCTATAATTTTTGCTGTTACTTTTTACAACAAATTTTTGTTGTTTTATGTTAACAAGAATGCTTGCTTCAAGCAGGCATGCAGCGTGCAAGTAGGCATGCAGCGTGCAAGCAGGCATGCAGCATACAAGCAGGCATATGGCAGCATGCAGCATGCAAACGAGCATGCAGCGTGCAAACAAGCATGCAACATGCAAGCAGGCATGCAACATGCAGCAAGCATTGTTTCTGTCACGGCTCAGGCATTGCGGGGCTTTGGCAGCCCCACGCGAGCTTCTTGTCGCAGATGGTTTAAACGCTCACCTCCGCGCCTACGCGGGCTTAAATTACACTCTAGGGGTAGGGCAGACAAGACTGCGTGAAGTCGGTTTTGCAGCGATTCGGTTCTGTCACTAAATTTTGTAGCACAACATTATTGACTTTTTATGACGCTATTTTAATTTAATATTGAAAATGCTACCAAGTAACCGGCTATGTATTTGTGACCAAAATATTCCTTAAAATGTTGTATCGGTGTGATGAAAATATGGCAAATAAATCATTTGACAAATGAAAAAAGTTCAATAGAGGCTTCGGCCAATAGCAAAAAGTTATTTTGTAAATCGGCGAAATATAGTCAGTGCCTTTGCACTGGTACGAGTACATTCCGCTCGAGATAAGTACCTACAGCTCACGACAACACAGTGTTGACTGGGTCTATACGCGCTCAGCGAGACATACATATTAATAAATAATGGAGACTAAAAATTAAAGTACCGTCCGCAGGCCGGCAGCAACGCTAACTACCCTAACGTGGTCAGAAGGAATAAAAGTTGTAGGTAATAAGCGTCGTGCGACCTGAATTGCACTTTATTGTGTCGTATAGCAAGAGTCGCTTTTTAGTTATAAGAATTTGCGAAGTGCAAGATCTGTTAATCTGTGATATAGTTCGGTAAAATAATACCTATGACACATGATACTTCGATGATCTAAAAATATGTCAAATAATGCATACAGCAAATAGACGTCGGTCAATAGTTTACGGTAAAATGAAATTCGAACAAAAAGTTATCGGAAAAGTGATCGGTTCCCGTGAACGAGTTCATATAAAATGTACACACCAATATTTTTCTGAACCCCTGACGGAGCACAGTCCGTCCACGTCCCGGGCCTGATATGTGTGGATATAACTTTATGCTAGTCATCATAGCCAAGTTCGAGATACGATTGCGCAAACGTAAATCGTACAAACATTTTGTATGGTTTAGAAGTCTGCAATGCTACTTAGTACAAACTTACGCATCCGTATCAGCTAAGAATGTTAATTCCCGTAATGAGGGTTTTAATGAAAATTCAAGCCACCAGTTGGCGTCACGTTGACAAGGGCTCTTCCCGGGGTAGCCCGCGAAATTCAATTTTTTTTTGCGTTTCGTGCGGAAATCAGATCAAATCTAATTTAGAGAGATGTGTTGATTATTCTTATGGTTATAATTATGTAAATACATATTTGTTATAGTCGCGTATCATATTGTATCAACATACAACCTGACACTGACCTGCACATTGCAAAAAACCCAAGAAAATTTGAATTCCGCGGGCTAACACTGCGGGTCCACCGCTCCAGGTAGCCCGCGAAATTAAAATTTTCTTACGTTTCTTGCAATTTGCAGGTCCGTGTCAGGTTGTATGTTGATCTGAATATGGTTTGCGACCGTAACAAATCTGTATTTATAGAATTATAATCAATAAAATCAACAATACAACTCTCTAAGTTCATATAATCCTAATGAATGACTATTTCATGAAATCTTGGTTTTTATACTAACTAAGGGGTTGTATTACTGATTCTAATGATTATAATTTTGTAAATACATATTTGTTACGGTCGCGAATCATACTTTAATCATCATACAACCTGATACTGACATGCAAATTGCAAAAAAACGTAAGAAAATTTGAATTTCGCGGGCTACCTGGAGCGTCCCCCTTATCGAACTTTCTTTTCATGAAAAGGTGGTCCACATATTTATTAGCATTCAATAACAAAATCAAAGTTAACAGCATTAATTCTACCTGTTATTACTACCGGAATGTTTATCAATACTAGCCGACCAAGGTAACTAGACACCTGTACGAACATATTTTTTGGAAGAACAGTACTAAGGTATTTAGAGGACGGGTGTGCCAAATTTCACCCAGTGTCTACTTGTCTTGGTCAACTGACGTCATTAAACTCTGCAAAATTGTGGTAAATTAAATAAATATAGTTTCCTACGGTTCGTGTTTTTTTTTTCTCAACCGAGTAAGTACACTCAACCTGCATAGCTTTTTCCCAACTATGTTGGGGTTGGCTTCCGGTCTAAACGGATGCAACTGAATACCAGTATTTCGGCTGCATCCGGTGCTTTCTACCAAGTACCTACACTGTCATTATCTATTACTAGACATTTTGTCAAAACACTGATCACATAGAAAATAAAAAAAAGCAAAAAGCCAATATCACGCGGTGTTCCCAGGCGGTCACCCATCCAAGTACTGAGTGCGCCCAATGTTGCATAACTTCACTTAACTAGTATAGACGTTGGCGAATACCCTACCGAATTTGACGTCCAATACGTACACAATACACATGCATGTATGACTGACACGTCCGTCTGTATTTTTATAAATTCTACAATTTTTACTAGTTACCTATATCGCGAACTTGTAAGGTTTTCACCTCTCACTAATATCTCATACCAACAAGACATCAATATTTTATTTTTTATTCATAAACATGACCCGGTGAACTTCGTACCGCGTGAGATCGATTGGCAATCCCATACAAATTTCGATATTTCGGCTGTTCCTTTGGATTTCCTAATTTTCTTTTTTTTTTCTAAACCAAAAGGCGAACAAAAAAAAATTGAAATCCCGGGAGCCTTTTTGAGTTTTACGACACTAATGCGCGGAAATTGGTTTTTATAAACAGGGTTTAACTTAAATAACGCACAACCTCTTAAGGGGTCATTGTATTAATCGTTATGAACAACTTACTATGGGACCAAACCTGAAATCGCGAAAAAATATCAGCTGTTCAGTACATTTATGTCCGCTTAATTCGTCAAAATGGACTGAACAGCAGATTTTTTTTTCGCGATTTCAGGTTTGGACCCATAGCAAAAGTTGTTCATAATGATGAGTACAATGACCTTATGAGGTTGTGCGTTGTTTAAGTTGCACCATGTATATCGTCAGTTGTAATATTAATTAATGTAACCGCTAAAATGACGAAAATAAAGTTCCACTGAAATTTATCGCTGTAGCGATTGGTGTCTATAAAATCTCGATATCTACAAAAAAAAAAAATGGCGATTGCGTTAACAAAATCAAAATACTTTCAACTCATTTTAGTGATGTAGATACCTATAGTACTTACATTTTATGAGAATGAGCAATGTATGGGTTAATGTAACGACAGACTTAGTCATTGATATAAAAACTAGGAAGATAAGGCCGTCCGAACGTTTGCCTAACCCTCCTCTACACGTCGACAGATGCATCAGCAGATGTCATCTGCGGATGCGTCCGCCGACGTGTAGACGGGGACATTGCTCGTCTGTGGTAGGTATTTAACTTCGCCAGATGCGCCTGCCACCCATCCGTTTGTTGTTTTTGTGGTACGCAACAAAGGATTCCAGCGCGAGCACCCCGCGCCTGTCCACACGTCTGACGATGCATCAGTATTCGGAGTTACGAATGAATTTTTTGAAATTCGTTTTTTTTCTAGTTTGTTAATGTCGTTCGCTGAAATGGCTAATATGTAATTTTTATTTCTAAGGTCTCAACATCTATTTTTTGTTGCGTGCGTGCGTGTTGCGTCTGTCGAGAATTAAGACAGACTGAATGACCTACAGACCAGTACAGACGTGTGGTCGGCTCGTGGTGATCCCTCTGCTGATGCATCTGTCGACGTCCGCGGACGCATCCACAGAGTACATTTATATATAGGACGCATCTGTCGACGTGTAGAGGAGGCTTAAGGACCGCCATACACGGACTGCTTGAGCAGTTAGCTATTGATTAACTAAGGGCCGCCATACACGGACTGCTTGAAGCAGTCAGGATGGACTGCTTCAAGCTGCGACCGCATAGTGAACTACAGTCTTCTACGTACACACATACCTACACGAAACCGCTCGAGCAGTTGCAACTGCCTCGGGCGGTCGTGCGGTCAAGCAGTCGCCAGACATACACTGACTGCTCGAGCTGTCGACTGCTCTTGCGCAGTTACCCCCGCCCGCGCTCATCATTCCACATCGCACGCGCTTCCCTCCCGCACGCTTCTTGCTTTGTTTCTTGAGCAAAATTGTCGACGTAGGTTGTGTCGCGATAAGCAAGAACTTATTTGGAATTACCCATGATGCTACTGATTTGAATGACGAGCAGTTGGTATCAACTGCTCGAGCAGTTATCAATGGCAGCTTCAAGCTGTTGCCTATGACTGCAAGAGCAGTCCGTGTATGTTGGTCAATAGCTAACTACTCGAGCAGTCCGTGTATGGCGGCCCATACACGGACCGCTCGCAGTTACATTGCCATGAAGGTAGTATTTTTTTTCATAGCTAATGGGCAAAGTTGTAGCAGGCACCACAAACTTTCCATACAAATTAGTCCAGGGTTGTCCAAAAAATACAGCTTAATTTTTGCAAAATTAAGCTGTATTTTTTGGATTTTATGAGCAACGCTTGCCAATTTCTACAAAAAAAAATATAATAATAATAATAATAATAATATTGTTTATTCATCATAACAGCATTGTAGTACATGACAATTTACAGGGTGACAAATTAGTGTACTAAAACTACAACAGAAATGGTGGTGAGGTGCTGCATTCCCAGCTAGGTTATAGAATAACCTGTATAAGGGAGTACAGTGCCGGTCCCCATTGGGTATTATAATTAAATTGTACACAGTATGTGGCTTAACACTAGTCTTCTACTACAATTTTATAATTATTGGTGACATAGTGTAACTAAAGGTAATACAAGAGGAATAATAAAAAGATAAGTAATAAAAACATTTGCTGAAAGGCAAGTGAGTGTGGTTGTGTGGGTTAGTGTGGGTGTGAGTGTGTGTATGTGTGTGTGAGCGCGCGTTCGTGTTTGTGAATGTGCGTGTGTGTGTGGGTATGAGTTGGCGTTTCTGTACGTATGTGTGTATGTGGGTTTGTTACTGTAATAGAAGATTTTGATGTATATTTTTATTTTTATTTATGCTGTTAGAAACTTCTCTGTGTCATCGTAAGTTTTATTTTGTAGAAATGAGTAAATTGCTTTTTTACTGTTATGGTATGTCATACCATAGATTGGACAGTGTTTATTAATTTTATTATATAAATTCGGGCTTTGGTAGTAGCAGAATCTTTTAATGCAGGAGGATCGTGTTTGCGGTACTGTACATATTAGATCTTTACGTCGTTTTGTGATTTTTTTGAATGGGGTTTTGCGATGTTGTAATAGGACGGCTTGTAGGATATAGTGTTGTCTTACGTTAAGAATTTTCCAATCTTTGTACAACTCACTGGTAGGATATAAAATAGGGCGAAAAGTAGCAACTTTTAAAACAGCTCTGTGGGCTATTTCCAGAGGCTTCAGAGTCGTTTTTGCCGCACCACCCCAGCAGGAAATACAGTATGTAACAATAGAGGAGCATATAGCAAAATAGACAGTTCTTATAGTATTTAAATTTGCTACATGTCGAAGATTTTTAAATATGTAAATAAGTTTACGGACTCTTGTAGTAAGCAGGTTTATATGTGTCTTAAAGTTTAGGTACTTATCTAGCACTACGCCCAAATATTTTGTATGTTCAACAGATGCTATAGATGAACAGTGACAGGAGGTTTTAGTTTGACAAAGATGTGCTTTTATTGTGATTGGAGTGTGTGGTTGTGTGATTGGGCTGACTGAGTAAGTAAGAAAGTTTGTTTTGTCAGTGTTTAGTGTAAGAGTGTGTGAGCGAAGCCATTCCAGAGCTATGTTGAAACCATATTGAGCTGCATGTTCAAGCTCTGACCAACTATCGGCTGTAAATGTGATAGCAGTGTCATCTGCAAATGCAATAACTTTGCCATTAGGGATATCAAGATTGCACAGATCATTAATAAATATTAAGAAGAGGGTGGGGCCTAATATGCTACCTTGGGGGACCCCGTAGCAGATGGGGAGCTCGCTACTGCTATGATTTTCAATCTTAACAATTTGAGTGCGGTTGGTTAGGTAACTCCGGAAAAGCTCCAGTTGTATTCCTCTAACACCCATGGTTTCAAGCTTGAGCAGAAGGGTGGGGATGGTAACGGTGTCAAACGCTTTTGCGAGATCCAAGAACAGGGTAAGAACTTTTTTATTTTTGTTTAACTGCTGTATTACATGACTAGTAATATCTTGAACTGCATCACAAGTAGATTTATTTTTGCGGAAACCATACTGTTGTGGGGATAAAAGGTTACTATGTTCGAGGTAGTGGATAAGTCTTTTGTTTATTAGGCGTTCCAGTAGTTTTGACAAAGCACTTAGAACCGCAATCGGACGGTAGTTATTTGGTAGATTCCCATCTCCACCCTTGAAGACTGGATGGATTATAGCCTTTTTCATAGAAGTGGGAAAAACGGCAGTTTCAAAGCAAAGGTTAAATATATGGCTTAGTATGGGTGCCAGAGTACTTGCGTATTTCTTTAAGAAAAGTGGTGAAATGGTATCCCAGCCAAAATATATGGACCTTAAAAAGCTCTACTGGCTCTACGACAACGAGGTGCCTATCTAAACAGTATACACAAGATTGTTTACAGCTGCCTTACATAAAAAAAAAAAAACATTTTAGATGATAATAAGTATTATTCTACAAGCCTATGCAGTTACATGTGACCACGAAACCGAAGAACAAAGTGAGGAAGCTGCAGATGGTGACCTGTCAGTTCACCAAAAATTAATTCAAAAAATTTTACTTGACAAGCAACGATTGGCAAAAACATTATTTGTCATTTCATCATTATACTACAACAAGTTTAACAAATAATTCACTTAGCAAAATAATTATCCGATAAACTTATATAATAACGTATTATTTGACAAATAATCCATTATTTTTCATTTTATCTCATAAAACAACCTGTTTTCTATATCAAATTTAGTGACAGAAATGAATCACTGCAAAACCGACTCCACGTAGGTTTTTATGCCCTACCCCTAGAGTGTAATTTAAGCCCGCGTGGGCGCGGAAACCGCGGAGGGTCGAGGCGGCTCGCGAGTTGATGCGCAGTTGGCTTTAATGCCCGCCGCCTCGGCTGAGTCTGCCGAGCTGAAGATGCGGTGGTGAACGTTAAAAACCTCTGTGACGATAAGTGGGACCGCTGGAGCCCCGCAGCGCCAGAACTGTTACAGAAGCCATGCTTGCTGCTTGCTTGTATACTGCATGCTTGCTGCTTGATGCATGCTTGCTGCTTGATTGCTGCATGAATAGAATAGAATAGAATAGAATAGATGTTTATTTCATTAGTTGAGAAAACTGTGTTACATGTCACTTATAAAATGTAATTTTACAAGAGCATTGGGTATGCATTTGATTTTGGCGCACTTTGTCCGGGGAGGGATCTTTTGCAACCTATTATTGAGATCTTTTCTCACATAATTGATTTATTAGGTATACAGAACAAGTTTGAGAAATTCTGGATTTAGGATCTCATTAGGTCTAGACCTAAAATTACTTATAAGCTAGGAGTGACTTTACGAGTCAAAGCCTATGCTGACGGGGGGGGGCCGTTCTTTTGTGGAGCGGTTTGCCTCTCTCCGATTTGTTTATATATTCAATTTCGCCTATCCTGTTTGAGAAAAGGGATGGATTGAACTGTCCATATCTCGTATACGCGGGACCGGGATCGTCGAGGCCGCTGATCGTCAGTGAGGTGAGTTTGTCGATCATATCGTGGTGGAGATCGTGTGCTCTGAGATGCCACGGGTCTTGATCAAGCATTTCCCAGAGCGTTTTTGTTTCAGTGCGACGTGGGAAGGCACCTGCAGCTTTCAGTGCCATTCTGTACTGTCTTTCTAGTTTTCTCAGATTGCTCTTGCTGTATCTTGGTAGGAGTTGGATCACTCCATAGTCGAGTATTGGCAAGAGGCACGCCTGTATGATAAGTAGTTTTATTTCGACGTTCACTTTCGATCGGTACCCTATGATCGAATTTAGGGCACCTCTTACTCGTTTTGATTTTTCTACAGTTTCTTTGGTGTGTTTATTCATCGATAGTCTCTTATCAAATACGACACCGAGGTATTTTACTTCGTTCTTATATCCAATCCGTTCATTTTTCATTTTGATATAATTTCTGTATCCGCTGTTTGTATTTCCCAGCCTAGGTCTTTTGTGAGAGAACATGATACACTCCGTTTTATCCACGTTGCATTGGAGGCCCCATCTCTTGTAGTAGTCTATAATTTCCTCCGCTGCCCATTCTGCACGCCTGGTGGCGTGATCTGGTTTCTCCGCTGCATTGAGAATGCACAGGTCATCTGCGTACTGAGAGAGCATCTGACCTGCGATTTTATGCTTTGGTATGTCAGCGACATACAAGTTAAAAAGCACTGGTCCGAGGATCGAGCCTTGGGGTACACCGTGTGGTACTTTTTTTTCTGTTCCTGTGGTTGTTCTGAATCTGCCTTTGGTTGTTCTGTTCGACAGATAATTTTCTATTATCTTTATGATGTTATTTCGGGCTCCAGCTTCGTAGAGTTTCTTTATTAGGCCCTGATGATTTATAGAATCAAATGCCTTACTGAGGTCGGTCGATATCATGGCCACACTGTGCCCTTTCTCCAGGGCGTCGCTGATGTATTTGCCGGTCCTTAGTATTTGTGTTGCTGTGCCTCTTTGGCGGACGAATCCATGTTGGTGTTCGGGGATAAGTTCGTTGCTGACTGTGTTTATTCTCGAGAGAATAATGCGTTCGGCCCATTTGCCCATGATATTAAGTAAACTAATGGGTCTGTATGACTTGGGTTGTGTGTAGTCTTTCCCTGGTTTGTGCAGAAAGATGCATGTGCTTTCTTTCCATCTTTTTGGGAAGTATCCCGTGTTGATAATGTAGTCCATTATTCGCTTGAACATGGCTATCATTGTATCGCCTCCCATTTTCAAGATGTCCGCTCTTATCCCGTCAGGGCCAGGTGTTTTCTGATTCTTGAATTTTCGAAGGGCTGTTTTTAACTCTGCGTGTGATGTTGCATCCAAGGGTTGGAATGGTGTGTATTTCTCTGTGTTTTCGTCTTCATGGGAGATATCGGATGTGTGAATGATAGCCGTGTCCACTAGATTGTCGATAATCTCTAGCTCTGTGTTGCAGTTTTCTATAAGGGGGAGCCTTTGAGGTGGCTTTTTCATCGCTCTCTGTATACTCCACATTTTCTTTCTGCTGTCGGTTTTATCTTCTAAAACTTTGTTCAAAATTTCTTCTCCGTGTTCTATGAGTTTCTTAGCTAAATTGCGTTTTAGTCTGTTGTATTCTCTCTTTAGTCCGTTGTATCTGTATGTGAATCTTAGACTCCATGCGATGTCTTTCGCTTTATTTCTTTTGTGTATCAACCTTTGAATTTCTTTGGGAAGATTTTGTCTGCTATCGGTTTGTTTGAGCGGTGCAAATTCGTTCAGTGTCTCTATTACGGCTTTTTCTAGTTTGGTAATCATTTTGTCACAGTCTGTGTCTGTTTCGATTTTTGTGTTTGGATTTATTTTTGTTGCCAGAGATTGTTCAAACTCGTCGCGCTTATCCTTACTCGTTTTGATGTCTTTGAGGTTGCGACTTAGTGGAATCTCGTAGTCGTTTTCCAAGTTTATTGTGATTATCCATGGTATATGATCGGACCCTATGGATTCTGTCTGTTTGCATGATTTTATTTCCAAATCTGAATGATTGTATGTTGTGATTGCTATGTCCAGTATGTTGTTGTTTCCAATACTGGCGGGTCTAGATGGCTGACCGGTATGTAAAATTCTACAGTCTCCGTTGTTGTGTATATCTCGTACTAGAATTCCGAGACCTCTATCGACTGAACGTCCGAGTAGTTGCATCCTTAGGTTCATGTCTCCTATGATGAGGGCACTGTCCTCTCTTAGTAGTTGCTCGAATTCGTCAGACATTTCATTTTGATTTGGTATTGGGACGTAAATGCCCTTTACCGTGATGTATTCTCCATTTCTGTGATCGGTGAAGACTCGAATGCTGCATCCTTCGATTTTTCTCTCCTCATCACTGAAGGAGTCGATGAGTTTGGTTTGAGCCCACCTCATGCCTCTTTTGACGTACATTATGGTGCCTAGGTGGTTGGCTTTCTGTTCATATATTTTGTCGTAGTTTAGAATATTGAATTTTTGATCTATCAAGTTAATTTTGGCTTCGTTTATGATGGCTATGTCTACATGGTATTTCTGGACCAGTTGTTTTATTTCATTGAATTTGTTTCTGATACCCTGCGCGTTGATGTGCAGGATCTTTATGTGTTTCTTACTGCCTTTAGTAGAGTAGAACATCTCTGAGTTCTTTCATTAGTGTCATGAGTTTTTCCATAGTTTTATCGAATATGGAGACTTTTTCTTCCCTGGTTAGTTGCCTGCGTGTCTGAGTGAGTTCACTCTCACTATTCGTTGCCTGTGCGTACGATATGCCCTTTTGAATCGTCGATCTGCGTATTGGAGATCTCGATCTTCTATTTGTATCTGGTTGTGGTGTTGGTTTAGTTGTAGATGGGACGTTTATGTGTTCCTTTTTTGCTGGTTCAGTCTTTTTCTTTTGTCTCTCTATTGCCTTCTTGAATAGTGGGCACTTTCTCTGTGTTGCGCTGTGCTGCTCTGGCTGTACGTCCTTACAGTTTGAGCAGACTTTCACCGATTCATCCTGATTGTTTTTGATCAGTATGGTGGGTTCTCTTTTCGGTGCATGGCATGCACTAGTTGCGTGGTTGAATTTAAAACAGTTTTTGCATTGTAGCACTCTGTCCGAGCCAACTTTGTATTTTTCAGGTCTTAGCTTGTGTGCACAGTAAAAGGCTTCTGTGGCGTTTTTCATACGTTCAGCGATTTCATTGTATGAGAGGTCGCCGTTGAATATGCATAGTTGTACATCGCTCGTTATCTTTTTGATATTGAGAGGGCGAATACCGATGCACTTTTCCATTTCGTCTTTTTGTTCTTCGACTGGATAGTCGTGAACCATATTTCTTATGATGACTTTCGTCGTTTTTGTTTGTTCCGCCTTGGGTTTCGGCGCTATGAATGCGAGATCTGGCTTGAAGCATTTGATGTCCTCGATTGCCTTTGCTCTTTTCTCTAAGTCTGTGAGTGTGATGAGAATGTTTTTGCTTCTCTCGTTTCTGACTATGCGGCCATGGTGTTTATTCATTAATTTGGTTAGATCTCCTACGAGTTGGTCGCTCAGCATCTTTTTCGTATCCTTGTTATCTTTGTATTTGTATCTCGCGTCCGTGATTAGTATCGGTGGTACATGAGTGCTATTCTTTGTTGATATATTTTTCCCCGTCGGTACAGATTCTTTAGGTGAACTGTTGAATGTTCCTGTGCGCCTAGTAACTTTTTTCGCTTCAGATACGCCTTCTCCCTCGTAAGGGTGTGGGCGCTTAACTGATGGGCTGCGCGATCTCAGAGAGTGGTCACTTGTCGATAACGCAGAGTATGAGCGAGATGGCACTATCACTCTTCTCTTTTCTTGGTTCGAACTATTTTGAAGCAGCTCAAACCGGTTATGAGTCGGTATTGCCTCAACCACCGCCTCGGTTGTTCTAGGGAATTCGATTTGTTTCTGTATCGTATTTTTCTTAGTTTTTAAGTTTAGTTCACTCGACTTGATATGTACTGTGTTTATTTTTAGGCAATTGCATACATATTCCTCTTGAGCTGTGAACTCCGTTTGGGGAATCGCTTGTATATTCCTTTGTTTTTTACATTCCACACAGCTGTGGAATACGCTTCTTACTACTGTGTTTGCGCACGAGTAGATTTTATAATAAACATCTGGTATGAACTTACCATCCGTGTGACGATGGTTCACGAATGTGCAAATCTTTATAACACTGGTTTTGTTGCACTTTTTGCATTTCATTGTTTTTATTTTAGTCTGTTCATTGGTCCATTCTAGAAAGTTTTTAATGTCATTTTTGTGGGTACACTGGTTACACTGCACGGTAAAGGTTCCGTCTAAGTTTGTTGAGATTTCTCTCAATGTTTCGCACGTTACTTGGTGTTCCAATTGCACAACTAATAGGTCCGTCTCCATTGTTGGAGAGTTACTTCCACTTTCACTATGTTCTAAATTGTCCGTATAATTCACTTATTATTCACTAAAAGTCACATTTTGCAATGTTCAATAATTATTACGTATAAACAATAACAATAACACAATGCAGTGGAATATTCCGCTCGCCGGCCGTTAACGGAGCGTGACCTTGACGCGACGCAAAGCGGCGGGGACACTCGCTAGACACGTCCGACGCGTACCGCGGCTCGCGCGCCGATCTGATTGCTGCATGCTTGCTGTTTGATTGCTGCATGCTTGCTGCACGCTTGCTGCATGTTTGCTGCTAAATAAGAAGTAAAAAATGTACATAATATAAATATCATCTGATGCACTTGTTAAATGAAGTGTTTGCCAAATAAATGTTTGTAAAAAATATTTGACAAACACTTGTTTTAAGTGTTTGTCAAATATTTTTTTGTAAAACGAGTGTTTTTAAAATAAAACATTTGCGAAATAAATAGTATATGGAACGTTGGTTGTAAAATGAAAATTTGTCAATGAAGTTTTGGTGAACCTTTAGGGCCGGTTTTTTGATCCGTAATTAACTCAACCAATGGTTTATTACATAGTAACTAATGGTTGAATTTTGGCTAAATGTGAAAGGCTAAACATGAATGAGTTATGCCATTAGTTACAATTTTTAATATGAATGAGCTAACATGAATACATTCATGCTATAGCCTTTCAAACAGCCAAACTATTAATAATGGCAAATCAAACGAACAATCTAAGGCAAATAAAGAAGAGAATACAGAAAAAAATTGGTATTGCAAGCGGGGACAAACCAATAACCTGAAATATGTTGTAACTTTTTTTTTGTCCCCGCCTGCGAAACCAAAACCCCAAAACCCAATAGATTATGTAAATTATTTTAATATTTCTTTTATTTCAATCTTTTTAGTTAGGCCAAAGTCAAAACTATGAGGAATAGCGAAAGTACTCAAAGGAGTCTCGGGCTTGATTTTAATGTAAACTAAAACAGCATCGTTGGATTTTTGAAAAATCAATGTTTCTAGCCAGAAATCGAACGCGTAGATTTTGAAAAAAAAAACACTCACTGTATTATTACACCATTCGATAGTGTCGCTAATACGGATAGAATTCTGGGAAGTAATGACATACGGCAAGCTAAAGGAAAGACCTAATTTTTAACAAAATACTTTATTTTTTATTTTTCTCATGTTACACCGTGATATTGGTTTTTCAAAAATCCAATGATGCAGTTTTAGTTTTCATCAAAATCAAGCCTGAGACTCCTTTGAGTACTTTTCACTATCCTTTTTTTTTTGGATGGGAAATCATCAAATAACTTCTCCCGCTCTGGGTGGAGTGGGAGGGTGTGTCTGACTCCTACTGACCAAAACCCACGCGTGTTCCTTCAGTTGCCTGTGCCAGGGCCACGGTAACTCTTTCGAACAACCCGCAACCCTGGCGGGCATCGGCCCTAGCGGACCCTTTCAGCTAGACATCTCTTTGAGGCGCGCGTGGAACACAACGCGCCGTCGACTCGGGCCTGGTCCTTACCGGACGGCGAGCTACCCATTGCTCACCATCCGCAAGCCCGCGCCTACGGTGGCCGGGAATCGGCTATCGATTCCCGACGCCTAGGGCGTCTCCTGCGGCGACTAGGGGCGTGAGGGCGCAAAGATTGCCTGTCTCTCACGCGTTCAGCCTTCTCCTTCGCGAGCATTACTGCTTCGCAGAAGGAGGTGACGGCTTCCCATGCACTCTCACTCCGTACCATGGCCTGTCCTACCAGGGCCGGACGCGAGAGATCGCTGCCACCGATTGCGTCCGCGAAGATGCGGCGGTGCTCTGCCCAAGCCGGGCAGACCTCCAACGTATGCTCCACCGTGTCCTCGATCCACACAATGGTAACACCCGGGCGTTTCCTCCCACCTTATCCGGAACGGGAACCTCCCTAAGCAACCGTGTCCGGTGACGACCTGCGTCAGGCGGAAGGTGAGGATGCCGTGACGCCTCTCCAACCACTCCTCAAAGAGGGTACTTATCGCCGCAATTGTGGCGTGCCCAACTTTTCACTATCTTAACTATAATATTATAAGTGCGAAAGTAAGTTTGTTTGTTTGTTACATTTTCACGCGTAAACCACTTAACCGATCATCCTGAAATTTTGCATATACGTTGTCAGGTGTATAGACACGGACATAGGGTACCTTTCATCCCGAAAAAAATTACTGTTCCCGAGGAAAACAAAAATAACTTTCTTATGAAAATAGATGGCGCCACGTGTCTTTCGAATCATGATTGAATAATATTATTATAAAAACTTTAGTAGTGTGTTATGAGTTTTTATTTTATTTAAGTAGGTACCTAATACATTTTTTCAGTCTAGAGTGTCGACAGACCTGTTTTTCATCCTCCTAACTATACCTAACTAATGCAATGCCTTGCATGGTTATGATGTTACATAATATTCATCATTTCATCATCTGCCTAACTTATCACAACGATGTTGGGGTCGGCTTCCAATCTAACCGGATGCAGCTGACCACCAGTATTTTATATGGAGCCACTGCCTACCTGACCTCCACAACCCAGTTACTGAGTAATAAGTACGATACCCCTTGGCTAAAACTGGTTATCAGACTTTCGGGCATCTGACAACTAGTAACGACTGTCAAAGATCCACGAATGACAGCCGAGACCAACGGCTTTCCGTGGCACGGAAGGGTCTTGGTATGTAAAGATGGCCCGTACCAAGGGACCAACCGCGGCAAGCGTAGCTTAACCTGTAAAATAAAAAAAATAAACTTTGGAAGCTTGTAAGGAATTTTCTCGAAACCAGTTGTATCAAATAAAGATGTATTTAGATTTAAAAGACTTTGGAGAATACAATAAAATTTATTTTGTGCCACTACTATACCCGCAAACAAAAAAGTTATTTCGAATTAAAGAAAACATTTAGGGTATTTTTTCCTTAAAAAAAAATCATATGTAACCAACCGTGACATTTGGGACAAAGGGTGTATGGGTAGAACCTAGCTAATGACCTCACAAATCCCTGGAAAAATTGTGTCGGTCCATGCGCCAAACATATATGATGTATATGATAAAGTAGGTATATATATATACCTACTTTATTTATTTGTATATTATATTTTTATATATATAGATTTGGAGTTGGCGGTCGAGACAAATGTGCAATATAGGTATTCCCATTTGAGAATACTTTTGGTGTAAAATGCTTTGGTGCAAGGTGCTCTAAAAGTAGGTGCTCAAATGGGAATACTCCGCCCGATGTTGCTTAACTTCGGTGATCGGACGAGAACCGGTGTATTCAACGTAGTATGGACGTTGGCGACGGAATGCCCAAATTATTAATCTGTATTTAATCATGACTGACCCAGACGTAGTTTTTCGGCCAATGAGACGGTATAACTCAGCCAAAACGATGCAATATTAATAATAGCTCCCAAATACCGTAATGTTTTACTGTAGGCACATATTAATACTTTAGGTAATTGAAATGGTTCTTTGACGTTAGCTCTGTAAATGTAAGTAGGTACTGGAGAACGTGATAAAGGTGGCTGCACCAAACGACTCGTGTATCATTGACGAAGGAATGGAGAAGTGGCGATACCTCGAGAGGGATAATTGGACCGTGTTATGCAGAAAGCAGCCATGTCGGGAATAGTACAAACAGAGTTATGAGCATTTTTCTGTCGATGGTTGCATTATGGATGTATGGATAAGGCTGCATTTGACGGCTTATATCTTCGTGATAAATAGAGATATCGACATGGCTGTTTTTGCTAAATATCTTGAATGTCGAAATTAGTATGACTGTGTTTATAACTCATTTTTGGAAAAAGTGCCATATGGCTGCTTTTTGCATAACTAGGTCCAACTGTACCTTTGCACTAGCCAAGCAGCGTTGCCGTGGTCCGATTTGAAGGGAGGGTTCCGTACATAGTTGACATGAGATACTCCACCTTTGTCTCTGGGATGGCACTGGCAATCCCCTTGAGAATAAAATCACAAAAATTGCGATTTTCAAGAGGACTTTGGAGAGGGAACATCTAATCTAATCTATCTAACCGGGGAGGGGGGTTTGGGTTCAAACCCCGAAATGTGAGAAACCAGAATCTCAATCCAGAGATTGTTGTCACGAGTTTTATTTCTGATGATCATCCACGTCGGCTGCCTATTAATTTAATTATTTGCTTATTTTAAAACTAAGTTGTTCCTTACTGTCCCTGGTCCAGAGCTCGACCACCCCTAGGGTACCTACTCCATCCTCTAATATAGAGAATTATTCTATAGTTTGACCAAGACTGCTGTACCGCGCCTTACGAATGCGCGGCGAAGCGGGATGCAGCGCTGGCGAATGAGCGGTGGGACGCCGTGAGCGTTGACGTATGAGCGGCCTGCACTGCCCCCTGTCTCGTCGCGCACATACCTACGGCGCGGTATAGCGGTCTTGGTCAAGCTATAGGTATATATTTCGCGTAGGCGTATCAAATCAAAAGCAACACTCTATTTTTATTGACTCTGACTTTGAAAAATTCCTGCAACTTCAGCATTCTCCTAGCCTTGGTTAGTCCCGGAGAATGCTGAAGTTGCCTCAGGCGGGATGTAATAATTTTCGGGCTCGCTTCGCTCGTACTTGCATCCTACTTTCTCTTAATTCTCAATATTTTATGCTCAAGTCGATAAAGTTACTTCTATTTCTGTATGAACGGTCAAAGAAAATTAACTTATTCGAAGCGGGGTGCTAAAATTTTCGAGCTCGCTTCGCTCCCTCTTCCATCCTATGTTCTCTTCATTCTTATACTTTTCTGCATAACCGCTCACGCGAACGAAAAAATGTCGAGTTCGCTTCGCTCACTCTTGCGTCCTATATTCTCCCTAGCGGCCCCATAATTCTATAATTCTAAAGTGGTCTTAACTGGACGGCCCTGTTTTTGGTCATGATGGCAAAGTGGCGGGAAGAGAGAAACAGGGCTTTATTGAAATTGATAAGCTCTTCATCCATTTTAATAATATATTTCCACAAATAAACAAAAAATGCTGTATTATAAATCTGTACCTACAATAAAATAGTTGGCAACCCTTACCTAGAAGTGAATTCCTGGCTAAGGCCTTATGATTAACTAGCCTGTACTGTCCCATTGCAGGGCAAAGTCCTCCCTCTCCCTTTTCCCCACAATTCTGTCTTTTCCTAGTGTCGGCCAGAGGGGACGTAACGGCGTGTTTTCATGAGATCATTGGATCGCAAGGTTTCTGTAAATATTAGTTTGTAAATTGTAAGTAGGTACTCACGGAGTGTCACAGTCTTTTGTATTTTTTTTTGTAATTTGGGTTTTTCTTTTAATTTTGTCTGACCTGCTGCCGTGGGACTTCATCTATCTAAACAGGTATAGATATTGCAGATTTGCAGATGTCCTCACACCATCACCATATGACGACCGACGCTGGAACCAGAGTGATCTAGGGCACAAATGTATGTTTCTGAGAAAATTTACTCTTTGCAAACCGCATCAATTCTATAGTTAGATGTTGTGATCCCTGAAGGAAAAAAGTACTGGGAAGCACTTAGATCAGTGTGGCCTGAAAGAATTAGTTACCTATGTTTCTTCTATGCCGAACAAACCCATTAGGTATTAGTAAAAATATCACTTAGATCACTCTGGTTCCAGTGTCTTCATGATCAGTTGATCCTAAACTATCAGGTGGCGCGCCTGCAGCCTGCTTGATTTCCACCCAATAGCTAACATAACAATAATAACTTTAGGTAGGTACTTTTGCAATCTAATCCATGGGATAAGCTAGCATCGTAGGTACATAAGTATCAAACGCCCGCCGTGTATTTTTTTATTTATTTGCTCTCATGCACATCACACAGTTACAATACACTATTGTAGGTTTTGTACATGAACCCTGTCAGGGCGCTGCAAAGACAATGTTGGCTTGCTGTGGAGTTTGTGGACATTGAACTAACAAAAATTGAGTCAAAACTTATCAAATCAAATCACATTACAAATAATTTCAGAAAAATAGTAAGTCTAGATATCGTTAAGATGTCCAATTAACAGTCCCTAAATAAGTAAAATACAATGACACAATTTTGCAAGGAGACCTCAGAGATATCCCCGCGAAATTCCACTTCAGATAAACTGTCAATCAAATGGTGAAGAGCAAACTATGAATTATCTAGGTACATTATATCTTGAATCTTATATAGGAAGAGTCAAAGGCTACTTTTGTTTATTTATCACAATATTTTCGGTTACCATGAAAGGGCTTGATTATTTTGTCTCCCACGTATTATTGTGTCAATCAAAAAGTACTTACCCCACTTGCGGAAATTCCACTTTAGATAAAGTTTTGTGATAGACTTATCATTATCAACATAACAGAAAAGGTAAAGTGCCGATACCTAGGTACATACCTAGGTATTCATTTCTGCAGTTTAGGGACCTACGGTCAGCAGCAATACCTAAGTACCTACCTATTATATTCCGTAAGGAAAAAGCACGTATCTACAGAAATATTGAAATGGAGAAAAAAAAATTGTCCTGTTTAAACTATAAGATACAAAGGCAGATGCGACTTTTAATAGTAAGAATTTTTAGGTTTTCGTTAAAAATACTGGTAGATGCGTCTTTTTTTTTGCTGATTCCAAATATGTAAATAACTCTATTTCGAAACAAATGTCAGTTCCGTTTTTTTCCTTATGACGGCAGTACTATCAATCGGAATCGGTTTCATTTTGACAGTTCAACATAATTAATTGCGTTATTTACGGTGTTGAGAAGACAATTGCAATTTGTTTCAAAATTATTCACATTCCGATCGATAGCGTGTTACGCAATTAGGGTGCTGTATGGTCTCCGACTCTTCGGGTACTGTCTACACGTTTTATGTCCGTTACTTTTAGGCAAGACGAATGAAAAAAGGCACACGCTGCCATGTTCAAGATCTGTCGATACCTTGGACCTTTCTCTTCATAACTTGCCTAGATCGTGATCATCATTCATCATCATTTATTCGTTTGCAAACATGGGTAATTAGTACATAGATGTTTTCATTATTTTTTTAATAAAAGTGATGGAGCACAATATTATAAAAAAAAAAATTAAATAAAAATATTTATTATTATTATTATTATATTAAAGACATATTATAAAATGAATGTTGTGTTCTACCGTCACATGGGCATGCAAATCGTATCTAATTTACACAAAATTAAAAAGATAAATAATAACTTTAAATAACAATTAAGAAATTAAAATAATACAAATTTATGTCGAACGTTTGAATTACAGTCGCAGTCATATTAATACAAAAATGTCAAATGTTATCAAGGTTGCAGTAATAAAAATAAATGTAAAATGGAATACTACATCTCAATTTTTTATTATTTTAATTATTGAAAATAACTAACAAAGGACTACAGATTCAAGTCTGCTTTTCTTCAGATTAGTTAACGAGTCGTCTTCAATGGTCTACCCACTGAAGGAATACGATAGATTGAATACTTCATCAACACAATAGGTAGTCCACGTAAATAGGTACGTAGGTTTTACAAATTAAATCACGCTTGTCTAAGTAATTACCGAGATGATAGAAATCACATCTCACCATATCTACGTGTTACGTAGGTACAATATTTAACGGAGCAGAAACCGAAAACAAATAATAATAATAATGTAATTCTCAATCTCGTTCATTAATTATCTATATGTTTGTTTTTATTAAAAACAGCTACTCACATGATATCTACTAATTAAATTGGATGTTTGTGTGACACGCAGTTCATAAGTAAGTAGGTAATTATAACAACTTTTGCCTATTGTCTTTCTAAGGGCCGGTTTTTTGATCCGTAGTTAAATCAACCAATGGTTAAACATAGTAACTAATGGCATTTTTGGCAAAACATTCAGCCAAAATTCAACAATTAGTTTGGTACTATGTTTAACCATTGGTTGAGTTAAGTACGGATCAAAAAATCGGCCCTAAAAGGACAAAAGGAAAGCACAGGAATAAAGAAACAATACATACATTAGGAGCTCGTGGCTAAGTAATAACAGCCGCACGGGTCGATCCATCAGGTTAAGCTACGCTTGCCGGGGTTGGTCTGTGGATGGGTGACCATCTTTTCATACCGAGATTCCTCCGTGCCTCGGAAAGCACGTTAAGCCGTTGGTCCCGGCTGTCATTCGTGGATCTTTGACAGTCGTTACGGGTCGTCAGAAGCCCGAAAGTCTGACAACCAATCCTACCAAGGGGTATCGTATTACCCAGTTACTGGGTTGTGGAGGTCAGATAGGCAGTCGCTCCATGTAAAATACTGGTATTCAGCTGCATCCGGTTAGACTGGAAGCCGACCACAACATAGTTGTGGTCGGTATACATTCTAAAAAGACATACATTCTAATAATACATACATTCTAAAAAGACTTCTTGCTTCGTGCAAGGAGTCTTTATGTGTGTGGTCTTCTCCTCTTCTCCTTTACCTCTCAACATTTCATTGCAGAGACCGTTTCACATAAATTCCTACTCAGCAAAGCCTTACTGGCAAAGTAGGTACTACATACTACGCAGGAGGTACTTACCCAACAATCTGACGAAACCGCCCCAATGATTTTTAACCGACTTCTTAAAACGAGAGAAGGTTCACAATTCGTTTGCATATTCATTTATATTCTTCGATTCGATATTTTCGTCAAATTGTGGACCGATTTTGATATTTAATTTTTCATATTTTGATAAAAGAAGCTTGCGCGGTGGTCCCATATAAATTTTTACCTTGCTTGGGTAGTTTTTGAGTTGAAAATAATTCGTATTTTTCCACTTATCCACTTAAGTGTATGTTGGTGACGCTATTTAAATAGCAACTAGTGGTATCTATGCGATTTGTTTTTCACTTTTTACGTGTGGTATCTACAAGTAAAAAAATAATTAAATAAAATTAAATCGACTTCAAAAAGAAACAAACTCAAAATTATGAAATAACTTTAATTTCGGAAGTCGGTGTCTTGGGATCTGTATTTTAGTTTTTTACCACCGACTTCCAAAATTAAAGTTATTTCATAATTTTGAGTTTGTTTATTTTTGAAGTCGATTTAATTTTTTGAAATTGTTTTTATTTCGTAATTTTTAGTTTTTAGTAAAAACTGAAATATTTGATTGTAATAAGTAGTTAATAGTTTTGTTATTAATATTGCACTAGAATTTGACCAAGGTTCTGAGATGTTTTCTCTTTGACACCACACCCGTAGCTCGTATCAATAAGCCAGGCCGTCACTTTTACACGTTGAAAGCTAGGTCATCCTAACTATTGCAATTGGACCAACAAGCACTTACCTGGTCATCATCAGACCTTCAGAAAGTATCATGTAGACTTAGCATCCGTGCTCAGTTAGATAAATGTTGAAAGCCAGGTCATCCTAACTATTTCCATTACTGAGGACCAATAAGCACTTACCTGGTCATCATCCGACCTCCAGAAAGTATCGTGTAGTAGCATCCGTGCTCAATTAGATAAATGTTGAAAGCAAGGTCATCCTAACTATATCCATTACTGAGGACCAATAAGCACTTACCTGGTCATCATCAGACCTTCAGAAAGTATCATGTAGTAGCACCCATGCTCAATTAGATAAATGTTGAAAGCTAGGTCATCCTAACTACAGTAGCGCTCAAAAGTATTTTGACAACATAAAATTCGTTAATATGACTTTTAAAATAAAACCCTACCGGCAAATGTCATAAGCATAGTGTAGAGCAGTGGAACTGCTATTGTTTAGAAGCGTCAAGTTTTGACATGTTTGTTTACATTTTACGCCGCCAAACGAACGTGGCCCAACGCGGGCTCAAAAGTATTTTGACATGCATTTAGCTTTGTGGATTCATACACGTTACATATTACTAAGTTTTAATTTCTAACTTTTGTTAACTTGTTATTGTAAATTCAATATGCCTAAGTCTAAAGAATATTCGAGTGACTTTAGAAAAGCCGTTATTAATGCACTAAAGCAAGGCCTAAAACAAACAGAAGTTGCTCGTATATTCAATGTGTCTCGGCAGCTTGTTAGTGCATGGAATAAAGTGTATAATAAACGAAAGATTGTCGAAAATAAGTCTCGAAGTGGCTGGCCGAAAAAGCTTCTCCTAAAGTCGATCATATTATAAAAAAGTTAGCAACAAGTGATATTCGGATGATAGCTGTAATGATACAGCATGAATTAAAAGAAAAATACAATGTAGACATTCACGGTTCTACGGTCAAAAGACGCTTTACATGGTCTTATGGATTACATGGCCGAAGACCGACCAAAAAACCTTTTATATGACGAAAAACAGAAAGTCCCGACTTGCATTTGCGAAACGGTACTTATTATGGTCAAGATCAGACTGGTCTAAGATATTGTGGAGTGATGAAAGCAAATTTAATTTAATGTCATCCGATGGAATCAAGTATATTCGACGACCTAAGAATAAAAAATATGACTATCAATACCAAATACCCACAGTCAAACATGGAGGTGGTAGTGTGATGGTTTGGGGATGTTTTTCACGCTCTGGAGTTGGGCCATAAGTTCAGATCGAAGGAAGTATGGATCGGTTCGTGTACGCAAATATATTGAAGACTCACATGCTACCATACACCAAACACCATATGCCAGCTAGGTAGTATTTTCAACATGATAGTGATCCCAAACACAAATCCAAATACATAAGTGATTTCCTAAAACGCGAAAAAGTCAAGGTTCTGGGGTGGCCAAGTCCAAGTCCAGATCTGAATCCTATAGAGCATTTGTGGGAAGAGTTAAATCGCAGAGTGAGAAGACAAAATTATTCGAATAAAAAAGCTTTTTATGAAGCTCTCAAAATTGAGTGGAATAATATTCCAATGAACCAATTACAGAAGTTAATTGATTTAATGCCGGCGCGATGAGAGGCTGTTATAAAGGCCAAAGGATATGCTACTAAATATTGATATGCTTATCTCGGTAGATAATAATTATGTGTTAAAAACATTTTTTTTTCAACAGTGTCAAAATACTTTTGAACCATACTTTTCTTAACTTTTTAAAAATTAAACTCTGTATTGTTGCAAAATGGGCCGATTTTATTACTATTCTGTAGAATACTGAATATCTTTCGAGAAAATAAACTAATGAATTTTATCCTTCATATTTGTTTTTAATTAACCCAATGAATATATTTGTCAAATTACTTTTGAGCGCTACTGTATTTCCATTACTGAGGACCAATTAGCACTTACCTGATCATCTTCCATTATCTTGAAAACAACTAAACCGATTTTGATGAAACTTTCACTGTGCCCTAAGTTGGAGTAAATGTAAGCCAACAAAAAAAGAATGGTCACGATCCGATTAATAGTTTCGGAGATATGCGTGGACAAACATACATACATACAAACATACATCTATAAAATTTTGTATATTTGCTTGGAAGCCCTAATAGATCATCATTATGTGAATATCTCGCAGATCCAATAATATTACATACAGACGTATCGAATTGATAACTCCTTTTTTTTGAAGTCGTAAAAAGTGAAAAACAGTGGCGGCGCTAGGCCAAACATGGACGTCGGCGATATCAGCTTTGCGCGGCCTCTTTTATTTCCGCAGTCGAAACAAAGACGTTAAATTGAATGAAATGAATTAACTATGCACATTATTACATACACAAACACACACAACATTACATACTTATTATTATATTATATGTATGAGTTTGTTGCTAATCAAATGATGACAAAAATTACGTAAACAAACACAAATTAAAATAGACGAACTTGTGGGCTTTTAACCTTACAATTTTTTTTCAAGATTATGTCATACCTAACAGCCAGCCGCCATTAACTCGAGAATTTTAGCATCCCGCCTCGGAAAAGTATGATTTTGTTTTGACCATACATACAGAAATAGGAGATACTTTGTTCTTGTTGACTTGCAGAAAGGTTTTAGGACGAGAAGAACATAGGATGCCAGAGCTAGCGAAGCGAGCTCAAAAATTTTAGCACCCAGTCTCAGATGGGTAAAATTTTCTTTTAAACAACAAAACTAGCTGACCCTACAAACGTCGTCCTGTCAAAATTTCAATAATTCATACAAAACTCCCATAGAAAATGCACTTTCAGTTTTTCCAAATTTTCCAATTTTCCCGGCAACTTTTCAAACATTTTCTTTCATACAAACCTTGTAATTCATACAAAACTCCCATAGAAAATGCACATTCAGTTTTACCGAATTTCCGACTTTGCCCGGCAACTTTTCGAATAATTTTTTTCATACAAACCTTGTAATTCATACAAAACTCCCATAGAAAACGCACTTTCAGTTTTACCGAATTTTCCATTTTTCCCGGCAACTTTTCAAATTTTTTTTTTCGTATAAACCCTTTTTTTTTTGGGTGGGAAATCATCAAATAACTTCTCCCGCTCTGGGTGGAGCGGGAGGGCGTGTCAGACTTCTACTGACTAAAACCCACCCGTGTTCCTTCAGTTGCCTGTGCCAGGGCCACGGTAACTCTTTCGAACAACCCGCAACCCTGGCGGGCATCGGCCTTAGCGGACCCCTTCAGCTAGTGCTGACATCTCTTTGAGGCGCGCGTGGAACACAACGCGCCGTCGACCCGGGCCTGGTCCTTACCGGACGGCGAGCTACCCATTGCTCGCCATCCGTAAGCCCGCGCCTACGGTGGCCGGGAATCGGCTATCGATTCCCGACGCCCAGGGCGTCTCCGGCGGCGACTAGGGGCGTGAGGGCGCAAAGATTGCCTCTCCCTCACGCGTTCAGCCTCCTCCTTCGCGAGCATTACTGCTTCGCAGAAGGAGGTGACGGCTTCCCATGCACTCTCGCTCCGTACCATGGCCTGTACCAGGGCCGGACGCGAGAGATCGCCGCCGCCGATCGCCTCCGCGAGGACGCGGCGGTGCTCTGCCCAAGCCGGGCAGACCTCCACCGTATGCTCCACCGTGTCCTCCGGGCGATCCACACAGTGGTAACACCCGGGCGTTTCCTCCCGCCTTATCCGGAACAGGAACCTCCCGAAGCAACCGTGTCCGGTGAGGACCTGCGTCAGGCGGAAGGTGAGGATGCCGTGACGCCTCTCCAACCACTCCTCAAAGAGGGTACTTATCGCCGCAATTGTGGCGTGCCCATTCGTATAAACCCTGTCCTGACAATTACAAACATAACAAAAAAAGAATTATCCAATTTGGTGCAGTCGTTCGGCGATTCATATTAGATACTCGTAGGAGTTATTTTGTCGACTTTTGGCCATGTCCCAAACATGGCCAAAAGTCATGGGCATTTGATTATAAAGTAGTTTTTGAGATTTGAGGGCCCCAGGACGTCCGGGACCGGGGGCTGGACGTCTGGGACCGGGGGCTGAACGTCTGGGACCGGGGGCTGGACGTCTGCGGTCGCCGACACTTAACGCCGCCACTGATGGAAAATAAAAACTTTTAACAGATTTTTAAAACAACAACACCGATAGATCAAACGATAGTATCAAACAACGATTGTTTATCAGCAAAACCGAAAAACAACAAGTAAATCCAGATGCTGAAAACTTGAATGCTATTAAAGAATTATTATTAGGTACTATCTCAATAAAGTTAAGCCTTCTTTATCTGATAGTGCCGACTAGGTACTCGAGATGATTCGAAGCCGCTATAAAATGTCTAGGAGATCCATCTGTACATCAAACCCTTGCATCTCAAGCAAGAGTTTAGGTGTCAAAGGAGTAACCTGACGAACATGGCGACCCAGGTAATCAATTGAAATACTTAGATATTTATTTAGTTGAAACGATAAGAAGTCTTTTTGCAAGTGAAGTCTGTTATAGGCTAATAGGAAAGTGGATGTTGAAAAAGGTCGTGTAACTTTCCAAAAAAAAAAAAATCTAAGGTATGTTTTAAAATCTGGTTTAATACAATGGGAGCAAGAGTTCAAAATGAAACAGAAACTGAAGTCAGTTAGATCATCAATTTCAAAACCCTTTTTATCTTGGGATTTGTCTGGCAAAATATCTAATTTTTCATCTTTCCCCAGAAGAAAGACGAGATCTCCTTGATCGATCCGTCGCAGCTGCTGCGTCCGGAGCCTGTGTTCAACGACAAGCCTCTGGAGGCCTTCCGCGACTACACCGTAGATGACAGCGACCCTATCCGGGAGCGTGTGCGCAAGACTTACTATGACATGCACACCAATGTTACTGTCGATCTCGTTAAACGTGAGTTACTAGTATGTTTATGTCGCAATATCAACACCGCAATACCACACAGTAAGGCTAAACGTGTGCCCATGGACTTCTAAATGTAATGGAAATATTATTTATTAGAAGCAGTAGGAGGAAAACTGTATCGCTTTATTGTTGTACCACTTTAGTTAAAAGAATCACGATTTTTGACAAGCAAAGTCGCAATATGAATATATTTTGCTTCTATTCCTTTCCTATGAGATAATAATCATGTTAGTCTTGCAGTACAGGGAATTTAATTAAATTGAGTTGCTACTTTATTTTTTTACAACACCGATTCATCTAATTGACTCATCTCTCCATTAATGTCCTCATAGAAAAGAAAGAAAGATGGCTGAAGTTCAACACGTTCAAGAGTACGATCAAGGATGCCCTGATCAAGTTGAACGAGCTGGTAGATGAGTCAGACCCTGATACCGATCTGCCAAACATCGTGCACGCCTTCCAGACTGCCGAGAGGATCCGAGTTGACTATCCTGATGACGACTGGTTCCATCTTACTGGACTCATCCATGACTTGGGCAAGGTATGTGAGGATATTAAAGTTTTGTAGATTCTTTGAGCGATGAATCTGCTGTGAAGTATCGATGTACCGTCACTGGTGAAGTCTTTATGCCATAAAAAATACCATAATCGCAGAGTGATGGATTTGAAGCAGTGTGATGACTGATGAGTGATGACTTTCATTTATCGTAGAGAAGTGACCAGAAAGTTACGAATTGTGTTCACAAAATTAACGCGCTAAATGGGCATTGCCCTGGTCTAAAACACTTTTTTTTTTGTGGATGGGAAATCATCAAATAACTTCTCCCGCTCTGGGTGGAGTGGGAGGGCGTGTCAGACTTCTACTGACTAAAACCCACCCGTGTTCCTTCAGTTGCCTGTGCCAGGGCCACTGGTAAACTGAAAAACAGGCAAACGAGTAAAAATAAGACATTTAACGACCATTTGCAACGCAATTAAAGCATATAATAATAACATGATCATAATACCTACCTAGATAAAAAAGTTAGTACAAAACCATAAACATGGCTTACTCGTTATTGATAACCTCTTTTACGATTTCGACCTTTTAATTGTTGATCCATTGATACCGGTGCCCCTAGCTGGAATTTTTAACGACCACATGAACAATACTTCAAGTAAAATTGATTAAAACTTGTGTAAAATATTCTATTGCAATCAAAGTAGTTAATGTAAAAGAAAATAAGAGCAGATAGCTAACTTATCTTTGCTTTAATAACACTAGATGATCACACGCTGATTATCTTTACAATGACGGTTTTGTTTATTATCCTCCTGTGTAGCTACTAAGGTATATGTATCGCAGATGGATTGCATAATTAGCTGTTATACAAAACAGCTCGGTTATGTAAAACCCCTTAACATGCCATTGCGCTATCTATAAACTGCTACTCATGTTTATAAATAATGCAGAATGGCTTATCTGTATAATAAGCGTTTGGTGTGGCTTCTAATGCCAAATTGGTCGCAGTAACTAAGCTAGAGCACCCTGATCAATTGGTTTAGGTTAGGTTAGAACTGTGACCAACCGAGCGTGAGCATAGCGAGCGAAGCTAGCGGTACCGCGGCAGCGACTGGCGAGCGCTACTTCCTAGTTGGTCACAGTTACTTGGCTATTTAGTATTTTTAGGACTGACTGTCATAAAACTCTGATAACTTTGATTAAAATTGTACTTAAAGTCATTTTTTTTACATGAGGGTCATATAGACACATAGAGCCACGACCGAAAAAATTTAGAACTAAAATCTACAATCTGACGTTTCATTCGCACTGTTTTACATAACCTCTAATCGTTGACACGCTGCACTGATAAATGCAAAACGTGTATGCAATTCTGGGTGTTAAAGTTCAGTAGCTACCTACTTAATTATGTAAAACTACTAAACGTCTTTCAGCTATTTTACATAACGGAGCTGTTTTGTAAAACAGCAAGCGGTTATGTAAAACAGCTGATTCGACAATCTATCTGCGATAATGCATTACGAACAGGGAGAGACACAACACACGAGTAGACATGACACGAGTAGATACAACAGTACGATTTAAATTCAAAATAACAGTACTTTTGAAAAGCCAAGAAAGTTGAAGGTGGTTGCATGGAGAATATTATGGCAGCCTACCTAATTGTAAAATATCCTCTGCCTCCATGGAACAATGACGATGAGTTTGGAAATTGATTTGCGACTTTGAGAAAAGAGATGTCACAACATTAACACTATTAAAGCTAATTTGAGTCTGTGACCTTGACGACCCTTGATGACCCTTGGCACTTCTTTCCTAAACAAAAACCTGTCTGAAAAATTGTCTTTGATCAGGTAATGGCCTTCTACGGCGAGCCTCAATGGTGCGTGGTGGGCGACACGTTCCCCGTGGGCTGTAAGTGGGCAAAGTCCATCGTGTATGGACCCGAGAGCTTCAAGGACAACCCCGACACTTACAACCCTAAATACAAGTTAGTATTCATCCAGATTTAAGAAACTAAAGATCCATTTAGCAATGTTTGCAATTAGTAAAGTGCACAGCTAATCAAATCTTTACTCTGCTTCTGCTTTGCTAATAAGCGTTATTTTGCTCCATATCGTTAAATCTCTGGCTCATCATCATTACGTGTTTTGACATCTTATAACACTGAATATTAGTTTTTACGAGTACACATATTATCTCGTTCGGGCTGCGGTTCGGTAAGTTCATGTCCAAACATCTGCTATGGTGGAGCATTAATACCACAGATACTTTTCTTCTCCTGTCTTTCTATACAGTGGCCAACAGTCAATACAGCAATAAAATTAGGTAGTTGGGTTGATAGATAGGTATTGTCCTTTCTGACAAAAGCGAAATTAAATTTCTTGTCCTCAGCACCGAATACGGAATGTACGAGCCTCACTGCGGCCTGGATAAGCTGGAGATCTCCTGGAGCCACGACGAGTACATGTACCAGTTCCTCAAGCATAACAAGGCCAAGATCCCCGAAAAGGGGCTGTACATGATCAGGTAACTGCAGCCTTTACTACTGTACCGATAATACAATGGGTTTACTTACACTACATTCTCACGTAGCGAACAAATAGTTAATTGTTGAACCATTAATAGTAAATAGTTATTGTTAATTAATAGTTAATTGTTCGCTATAGATGATAAAATTATGGCAGAGACATACGGAACAACCTCGGGAAGGTTGTCAGTCGCAAACCTCTTAAGCGATAACACTGCCCTTTGATATGATAAAAATGTGGCATGGCATACTTTACATCTTCATCCGCTAGTGGCTAGAGGTATGTCTCCAGAAAAACTATATAATCTTGTTAAAACGGTAAAAAGAAGTTGACGGGGCCATAGATTTGTTAAATTGTAGGTAAACATTTCTAAATTCAGGTGATTGTCCACAGGTACCACTCTTTGTACCCATGGCACGCGGGAGGTGACTACCGCCATCTGACCAACGAGAAGGACGAGCAGATCCTGCAGTGGGTGCTTGAGTTCAAGTAAGTTTTTAGCTTTCGAAAAAAATATAAAATATTAGCATAGGTTAGTATTAATTTAGATAGACTAATAAAGAGTGTTGCTGTGAGAAATCGAATCTCATAGGGGTCGTAGGAGGGATAATATACCTACTACAAATGGTAGAGCGTAAAGCCATAAGCTTAAGTATTTGCACGAATAACAGATTTGCCTAAAAAACACACGCACTGCCTACCCTTATCGTATCTCGAATCACTTTTTCTTTGAACAAAAGCTACCAAAGCTTTTATTCACAAGTAGAATTACACCTGTTTGAAGGATCGAATGTTAGCCTGTTGAGCCTGTATCATATAAGGCTGTCCTTCGTATGAAACCTTTACAGTACCTACCTTAGGACTGAGGGTTTCAAGTCAGAACTAGCAGGATCAGCACCCTAATTACGTATCAATCGGAATCTGATTCATTTTGACAGTTCAACAACATTCATTGTGTTACTCGTATTTACGGTGTTGAGGAGGCAAATTTTTCAAACATATTATTATGAAGCAATGGATTAGCAATTTGCTTCAAAATGATTCAGATTCCGATCGATAGTGTGTTACTCAATTATTTTGGGGTGCTGTTCGAGTAATGTTTGAAAGAAAACGATTCTACTAGATCGTTGACGCCATCAACTATCTAGTCCTTTTCGAACGAAATCGCCCTTTGCGACTAGAATAGTGAGATGTGTTTGTAGATACGATGATCTTGATATTTTGTGCTGAAATAGAATTAAACAACTCGTACTTAAAAGTAGTCTTGTACTTCTATTCCCTAGTCTTTTAAAATCGTGTTCTCATAATGTGTCCTCTCCCTCAGCAAATACGACTTATACACGAAGAGCACGAAGGTCCCCGACATCGAGGCTCTGTGGCCCTACTACGAGAAGCTGATCGAGAAGTATCTCCCAGCAGTGTGCGAGTGGTAATCACCTGACCATGACCTGCCTAATGGAACCCCGAGGGATTGTGTGACGTCTGTTTCTGTACCTTTTGCTTTTCAAAAGTAGCTTTTCATGGCTACCTTCCTATTTTGTGAAAATGGGAAGGAATAACAGATTGCCATTTTTATGAAAATTGTTTATATCCAAACAGAAGTTGTTTTGATTATGCTTTAGGTACCTACTTATTTTATGTTTTGGTCTTCAAAACATAAACTGCTGTTATCTACAGAAACTCTGTCATACAATCTTATATTATTGTATTTACTTAATAACTTATTATTATCTTTAATAAACTTTACTTAAAACCAAATGGAAATTATATGTGATTCTTTACTTCCCTGCCTCCTCCAGTCTTTGTTTTTTTAAGTTTTCTTCATCACATATAATAAAAGTGTAACTGATCGCGGTCTGTACGTAGAAGTTGTTAGAGAAAAACTGTTATTGGGGGTCTTTATTAAAGCAATAGAACCCAAAACAATGATTTTTAGAATTTTTGTCTGTCTGTGCGTTTGACCGCGCTAATCTTAGAAACGACTCAAACCAATTTGGGTGCGGTTTTCACTAATGTATTGTAGTAAGCTTCACCTAACATATTTATGTTAACACACTATACTTATAGTGTTTGTTTTATTTCAATCGGTGCATAAATAAGAAAGTAATGTCAGTTTGGAATAAGGGTTAAAAATCAAAATAGGTACCTAGCAAGTCGAAAATAGTCTACAAAAACCGGCCAAGTGCGTGTTGGACCACGCACAATCAAGGGTTCCGTAGTTTGGATGAATTTATCCCAAGAACAAACTTAATATTGTTAGTTAGTTTTCAATTGCAAATGTAAGTTTGTAAGCACAATATTGAGAGATTTACCATGTTATTTTAATTTTCCTTTAATATATAGGTATATAACTATTTTTTGTTTTTTTTTTCAAAGTTTTAGGCTTAGTAGTTTCGGAGATAAGCGGGGAATGGTCAATTTTCGTCTATTTTCTTCAATAACTTTAAAACAATTTATTCTAAAATTATTAAAAAATATATATTTTAGACCCTCACAGTAGGTACAGTTTGCAAAACTTTTTTTTTTTAATTTTCTTATGTGCCCCCAAAATTGACCCCCATATTCAAAATTCATTTATTTACTTCCATGCTGCCTGCCTAACCACCCTGTCTATTAAGTGCATAGCGCCACTTGTGCAAGAGGAATTCGATTTTATTAGATAGTACTAGCCAGCGGCTTCGCCTCCATCGCAAACTACCCCACGGAAACGTAGTACCATGATAAAAAGTATCCTATGGTACTATTTATCCCGGTAGTACGTTTCCGAACACATAGGTGTTAATTCACGTAATAAACTATCTGTGTGCCAAATTTCATCCAAATCCAATAGGATCTA
Organism: Dicycla oo; assembly: GCA_948252095.1. Classification (NCBI taxonomy): domain Eukaryota; kingdom Metazoa; phylum Arthropoda; class Insecta; order Lepidoptera; family Noctuidae; genus Dicycla; species Dicycla oo. The sequence continues at coordinate 12,290,231 of OX411729.1, read as the reverse complement.
ATAGGTTCTAATAAAAAGCATAATACAACAAAGAATTTTCAAAATCGGTTCACAATTGACGGAGAAATCGCGTAACAAACACACAAAAACCAGTCGAATTGATAACCTCATGCGGTTATCAATTCGACTGTAGGTATGTTTTTTTTTTGTTTCTTACGCGATTTCTCCGTCAATTGTGGACCGATTTTGAAATTTTTTTTTTTTAAAGGTTATGTTCTCGAGGTGGTGGTGGTGGGGTCCCATTGTCACTGAATTAGAATCTGTTGAGGCGATCGAGGAGAGCGAGGGAATCGCTCAAATTTAATAGGCACACCTATAGCCATTTGGGTATGTTTTATAGTAATCTCTCGGAAAGCACCATTTGGTGAAGTGGAACTGATGATGACCACAGATGGCCATCGGAACTACTAAATTATAGCTAAGTATTTCACGGGTTGCGATTCGATTACTTTAATGTGGTTGTTAAGCAATTTATGCTCGTCACAATGCATATAGTGATGGTGTTACTTCACCATCAGTTCCAATTCTCCTGGTTCTTGCTAGGAGAACTCCTCAACAGTTAACAAAATAAATCAAAATATTGCTTTTATATGCAGGGAGCATATAAAAGCAATATTTTGCAAAAAGGTGATGACATTAGGCTATTGTAACTTAGATAAATTACAAACTGACCCACACTAAAAAGTGAATAAAAACTTATTTACAAAAAAAATAAAAACCGACTTCCGAATAAAACACTACAAAGTGAAAAATAACTTTAATTTCGGAAGTCATTAGCAAAAAACTAAAATACAGATCCAGACACCGACATCCGAAATTAAAGTTGATTTTCACTTTGTTTTTTTTTTTGTGGAAAAAAGTTTTTATTTTTCACTTTTTTCCTTTTCAGTAAGATGACAATACAAAAATCTTCTGCTAATAGATACCTACTTAATTAATATCAAATTTTTAATAGGGTTCAGTACAGCATCAAGAATGCAAATAAATGTATAGTAAGTAGGTACATCTGGCATATTTAAATATCTTCGATAGGTACCGCACATTTTTTCTCTGTTGAACAAGTGCCTTCTATTTTTATGATTTAATGGAACACTTCCTTATTTATTCTTCTGATGTACTTACTATATTAAAAGGTCAAGGAGTCTCTTCGCCTGACCTTCATTCAATTGAATATCTGCGACATGTATTTTATGTGCGTCACATCAAGTTAAGTCAACAGTTTAGATTTAAATTCAACGGCAAATGGCTTTTACCTACTCCTACCCATCATAATTGGTAAAATGAGATACGTACCTATATGTATAGTCAATACAATCTATAGACTCAAGACTGAATAGGCTGATGATTTCAAACTGCGTAAGGGATCTTTACAATGCATGTGTGCGAAAAAAGCGTTTTCCAAGCAGCCAAACTGTGCGGAAATTGCCACTTTTTCGCACTACTGCTTTTTAATTTTATAGTGTTTTTTTTTTATTTTTAACTCCGTCGTCAGCCTGACACAGAGTTTTTATTATTTGAGAAAAGTTTAACAAATTAGTCAAGTACAGATTATCATTCATATAAAGGTACAATCAAACCAATACTTCATTAAATGCGTTATTAATTACTCTAGATTTAGATTTTGATCAATAAATGTATGTTAAATATTCATTATATACAGTATGTTAACCAACAGAGGGCGTTCCCGTTAACCCGCAATAGTATAGCATCCATACATGCTAAAAAAAATATTACCATTCGAAAACAAAATGGTTTTTATTTTTTTTAATATTAAAATATTCACTAAAAATGTTAAATTGATACGTAAAAGAAACACTCTGTACACGCGTACTTGAAGGACGGAAACATCGCAATTTAGTTTTTATTTTTAGTGAATATTTTTATATTTTTTTGAATATTTTAGTGAATATTTTTAGCATTTTTAGTGAATATTTTAATATTAAAAAAAATAAAAACCATTTTGTTTTCGAATGGTAATATTTTTTTTAGCATGTATGGATGCTATACTATTGCGGGTTAACGGGAACGCCCTCTGTTGGTTAACATACTGTATGTTTGGCTGAACGTACATTTTGCTCGTGCCTTTTTGCGATGTGACGTGGCATCCATTTGCGCATGCGCAGTAGTAGATAATTATGCTGAGCGCGCATGTATTTAAAATCCCGCCATTTTACTCATTTCTTGCTCAGTTCGGAGTCGATCCGTGTAAATCTGCTAAAAATGTCGATTTCACGTGACGAATCAATTAATTTAACCCCGGAAAATGTTATTCAAGAAGCACAAAATGCCAACAACAGCCTCATACCGGCTAAATCTAAAGAAAAATACTTTTTCAAATATTTTTTATTTCTTCGCACAATGCATAGTAAACGTATGATACACGTGCGTAAGATGATTTGCCACTTAAACACTCGATAGCTTCGTTCGCTCGTGAATAAAAATGCCACTCGTCGGAAATCATCTACTTTCCGCACTTGAAGCATGAGTGAATTTCAAAACTATGATTTATTTATTTATTTACTAGCTGTTGCCCGCGACTTCGTCTGCGATCCAGGATGAATATGTCCTTCTCCAGGTCATGGTCTACCCAAGTACCAAATTTCATCCAAATCCGTTCAGCCGTTTTAGCGTGAAAACGTAATCAACAAACAAACACATTCGCATTTATAATATTAGTTAGGATAGCTAGGAATATGAAAAACCGGTCTATCGACACAAAATGTCTTAGGTTCTTAGTTAAATAAATAAAAACTCTTAACACACTACTAAAGTATCTATTTTAATATAAAATACAATCAAGATTCGAAAGACACGTGGCGCCATCTATTATCATAAGATCGTTATTGTTGTATTCCTCGGGAACAGTACAGTTTTTCGGGAAGAAAGGTACCCTATGTTATGTCCGTGTCTGTACACCTGACAACGTATATGCAATCGGTTCAGTGGTAGGCGTGAAAAGGTAACAAACAAACAAACTTACTTTCGCATTTATAATATTAGTTAGGATTTATTGAAACATGGAAGACAAGACTTACAGCTTAAAAACTTAATTAAAAGGAAACCATAGTCAACAGGAAGCCAATTACAAGTCTTCATGTGTAGAAATAGACTGGAAAACAAGTGAGCATACAACAGCAATACGTAATACATTGTGTTATTAAAGAGGTTATATAATTGTCTAAAACTATCTGGTTTACAATATAAGGAGAACTAAATTATAAAATTAAAAAAGTAATAATCGCAGTAAATGGTTAATTGGCTATTTGAAAAAATTGAGACCTAAGTACCTTCTAGCTGACGCCACACTATATAGGTTCCAAGTCATGATGCTTACATATTTCATTGAACTGCTTAACTGCACGCACAATGTAACTATTCTGCCTATAATTCGTAGAGGTATAAGGTACACGTAAGGGCGGATTAAAACCAAATGATTTACTTGGCACATTAAAATACAATTTTGATAATAGATCGGTACTGTCAATATTATTGTTTAATATCTTTAACACAAACAGACAGTCAGCAATCTTACGCCTATCTTCAAGTGGCAACAAATGGTACTTTTTACAGAGTTGAACATAATCAATTGAATGGTATGGAATCTTTTGATGGTAGCAAAAATATTTAATAAAACGTCTTTGGATGCTTTCAATGCGGTTTATTACCTAATTTCGGTGGAAAATTTTGCATCCGAATTTTGAACTAATTAATATTTGGAATTGAAAAGAATTGTTTAATCATTTCTCTGGAAAATAGTTATTTGAGTGAATTTCAAAACTATGATTTATTACCTAATTTTGGTGGAGGATTTTGTATCTGAATTTTTAATTAGAATTTTTTCTAATTAGAAAGAATATCAAGATTTCATGAAATAGCCATTCATTAGGATTATATGAACTTAGACAGTTGTATTACCGATTCTAATTATTATAATTTTATAAATGAATAATGTTACGGTCGCGATTCATACTTTAATCAACATATTGGGTTGGCACAAAAGTAGGTAATGAGACACTACAAAACTCTATACATTTCCTTTTTCAAGTTAATTGTTTTCGATAATATTCTAGAATGTTATAGAACATTCTAGGTACTTGTGATGTGAGGGTATATAAAGCTGCCCTCGCGATCGCTTTAGTCTCCGTTCTGAATGCACGTAGCAATTTGTCACTTCGGTGCAAATTGCGCATTTATACAGCGTGCATTCACACCATCATGACCTATGCGGGTTCAGTGTTTGCGCCCGCAAAACCCCACCTCATTTATAGGATGCAGGCCCTCCAAAACCGTTTCCTCCGAAAGGCAACGGGAGCCCCTAGGTTCGTTCAGAACGAAATCCTCCATTTAGATCTTGACATTCCCACAATTTCTCAGTTCTTGAAACGCAACTCCAAGCGTTTCTTCGACTCAGCCACGAACCATCGCAACCCTCTGGTTGTCGAGGCGGCTAGTTATGTCCCCTCCCGTATCAGTAAGGTCCGCCGCCCCTTGTACTCTCAGAGCACAATAACCCCATAACTCTTCTCCAGGAGAGCACTAGGGACCGTAGGAACAAAAACAAATCTACATTCCGACCTCACCGCCAAGGTCCCTCGCGACGACCCCGAAGTAATTGTCCTCCACCCCGTCCCTTGCTGGGTAATGAAGTGCCAGCTGGTGGCGTAGCTGAGCCAGTAGCTTTAAATACCCCCGATAATAATAATTACCATAATTTGAACCAGCCTGTCCCATCTGCATGTCCTTCCCCCAGCGACGCCCTAAGCTGAGGTTCGTTCCCCACAGGGGGGGCCCTTAGCGTGTAGTCGCTTAGTCTTGTAAGTTTTATGCCCTGGCTTTGAGTTCAATTAACACACACAGGATACACCTGTTAAGTAGTCACGGCCTCTCTAGGCCAACTACGAGATGTCACGTATAAAAAAGTTAAAAAAAACGGTTTAGTCAGTTTGAAGAAAAATGGACGAGCGACAAGTTCGAACACTATACTTATACAAGTACTTGTTAGGCCACAGTGCGCGGGCTGCGGCTGACAATATCAACACTGCATTGGGCGCTGGAAGTTCAAGCCATGCGACGGTGTCACTTAACTGCAATCACCACGCCGTGGAAAACCATCTGCATGAGCTTGGGTATCGAAAAGTTTTGGCTCGGTGGCTACCGCACATCCTTAGAGACGCCAGTCGTGCAATCCGTGTCGCTATCTGTCAATCACTTTTGCTGCGACCCCGACGTAAAGAGTTTTTGTCTGATCTGGTTACTGGAGATGAATGATGGATTAATTACGGGAACGATACACGTCGTGTTTTTCGGCTGCCTTCAGAAGAAACACCACCAACTCAACCGAAGCCGAGTCAAAAAAACCGCTTAAAAGTTCTGCTTTGCTGTTTATGGGACGCGCAAGGCATGTGTTTTAAGAACACAATGAAACTATCAACGCTGACAAATATTCAACCCAGCTCACCAAACTATCTGCTGCTATCAAGAAAAAACGACGAAGACAAGTCAATGTAGTTTTACTACACGATAACACTCGACCTCATGTCGCATCTGCCGTTCTCCAATAGTTGGAGAACTTGGGCTGGAAGACGATACCCCACTCACCTTATCCCCCAGACATCGCCCCATCAGACTATCATTTGTTTAGAGCCCTGAAACAACATTTGCGGGGTAAACAATTTAATGATTAAATTTCTCTGATGTAGCGGCGGAGTTGAACAAATTTTTCGAGGCACAGCCATCAGATTTCTGGGCGAAAGGCATCCAAACTTTGCCGGGTCGTTAGCAAGAAGTCTTAGATGCTAATGGTGATTACATCATTGACTAAGCTTTTTGTATTGTAATAATAAAAAAAAAAAAAAACGTAAAACAAGTGTGTCATTACCAGTGGTCGGAGTAGGTAGAGCTGTTTGGGTTGAATGACCGCAAACATTGATGTTAACATGGATATGCCTCTGAAATCCCGGGATTTTGAAATTGTCGATTGATTTAAGTGAGTTAATATGGGTAAGTGGGCAGTTATGACCAGGTAGTAGGTGAGCACCCAAACAGTATATACTTACTTATATACACACAGGGACCCTGGAATGTTGTTAGAGGTAGCTTCTTGAAATATGAATTAATTATGTAAAACTCGACTTACTCCTATAAAAACTACTTAAACAATGGTTTTTTAATTCCGAGAATTCCCGGGATGCCGGGAAATATTTGGCATATCCATGTTATGTCCGCATGTCGCAAGTAGCAAAAACAGCTCTACCTACTCCGACCACAGGTCATTACCCAAGTAACAAATTTATGTTGTTTAATAGTTGAGTAGACGTTTTTCATTTACTGTTGGTTCTATGAGGTGGGTTGTATAAACGTAGTAGTAGACGTTTATGCAACGCGAAATAGGCCCAAATTATACAACATTATTGTTATTTAAAAGTTACATAAAAGTTAGTGGAGAACTATTTTAATGTTGCTTAAATGTTAAATAAAAGTTTCCGTCCGACTTTTTGGTTAGATAATGGTTAGATCTCGACTGCTATGGAACCACTGGAGTCCCATAAAAGTTATATAGACATTAGAAGATGACTGAAATGTCGCACAAGTGTTTAACATCGACGTTTATAGTATACATTCAGTCCATCCATTCATTCTCATTCATTCCTAATATTTGCAGGAATACAAGTGCAGTGTAATATTTTATACAAAAATAGAATTTAAGAGGTAAGTTATAAATTATCACTAAATTTACATTTACTTTACAAGGTTTATAATATACGCGAAGAGTGCACCTAGTTCTTATGGGACCTTTAGTTTTATGATTAAATATAGGTGTGTTGTTGTGAAATTTTTTGCGCCCCCCTTGAATTCGTTGAAATTTAACTATTGTTAATTATTATTTAAAATTTGTTTCAATACTAAATACCAGCCATCTTGTCAAAGTTACGAAGTGACTTCTATACAACAATTATAGAATGAAAAGGTCCATAATGTGGTTTCTTGCGACCAAGATAGCCGGCCATTATAAATGATTTTAGAGTTCCGTGAGATAATATATAAACATTATGAACAGAGAATGACGATCACATTACAAATGACATTAATTTTATTGAATGTACTTGATGTTAATGACTTAATTAAAATTGTTACCTACTATGCTTGTGTTGCATTTACCTACTTTGCAAAATAAAATCATTATACACGGTGTAATATTTTATAAAAAAACGCGTTATCTAATTAATTACTCGTATTATTGAGCGCAGTGTACTTTTTCTGTTCGACCATAACATACTAAATAGGTGCATCTTGTGATTATTTGTTTAATTTCTTGAGTTCCTTTATTAATACTGAATTCACGCCTGAGATACGGCACGCAATTTTTTAACACCACGCGCTGCAAGTGACGAGCGTGGAGACGACTGGCGCGCGATAATATGATACCAACATATCATTATACCTACATCTTTAATGAATAGTTAACAATATATCAAATAAAGTTCAAGAACATGGGTAGAAATATAAACAAGTCATCAATGATATGTGACTTTTTTATTTTAATAGGTACTTAGGTACTTCGGACCCACGTTCCATAAAATGACAGAAAATTAACATTTTTTATAATTTTTCAGGTGAAGTAAAAGTGGACATCAACAAACGAGCTCCATCGTGCAAACGCAGACGTCAAAAACTAGTTAATGTCTCACAATTTGCTCCTGACAAAGAGTTGGATAGCGAAGATGCCAATGAAAATGTCAACCAGCCTCTCCGAACTAACGTAGACTCTCCTTTAACGACAAACAATAATAATAATAATATTGCTAGCGGTAATGTTTCCGTGGCCAGTGTGGCTCCAGTTTCTAGCAGTAACGTGTCAGGCGCTAATGTAGCTCCAGTTAATTTGTCTGTCGCTAGTAAGGCATCTGATGATACTTATACATCAAAATAATTTAAAAATCTGAAAAATGCTCTTGAAATCTGATTCCTAAATGTTCTTAATAATGTTATCCTAACCTGTTATTTTTCAAAATGTAGTAGCTCTCTACATTTTGAAAAATAATATTTATATAATATACTTATCACATTAAATAAGACTGAGGTCTCAGCGTTAATAGCTGAGGTGGTGATTTTTGTTTATTACTATAAGCACTTAATTTTTAGAATAATTAAAAAAAAGCTTATTAACAAATAATAAGTAGATTAGGAGAAAGTTATATTTTTTATACCTATATAATAGGTACTTATGAAACCTGTTAGGGTGATATCGCTAACTGTGTCCGCGAAATTCAAATATTCTGACGTTTTTTGTATTTTGTAGGTCAGTATCAGATCTCATACTGATGATTGATTCACTTGCGGTCGTAAAAATAAATAAGTAATATATATTTACAGAATGTTAATAATTAAAATCATAAATGCAATTCTTAGTGATGGTGTATAATTTCATAAATTCACGAAATTGACATTCTTAGCAGCAAGTAATTTGATATGTTATTTAGGTAACCGCGAGATGTGGAAGAAGTAGATGGAGGCCATCGTTTACGACCGCAAAGCAATCAATCATTAACATGAGATCTGAGACTGACCTACAAAATGAAAAAACATAAGAAAATTTGACATTCGCGAGCATGGTCGGTGCTGCCACCTTAAGCTTGTTTCAACTTTGCGCAGCAAACATTTATTTTTAGTGATTATGTAGGTAATAAGGAAAACTACAAAAAATATTGAAAGTTCCACTTTTTAATTTAATTGTACTTCTGTGATTTTGCCCCATATTCCTGGGTATACCCCTTGGCTACCACGCTCTGCTACCATTGGCTACAAGACGTGCTTTATAGCGAAGTAACTGACCTTCTGGTCCTAGTTTCTTCTTAAAAACCCATTTACACCTCACAGCTTTCTTTCCTGCAGGCAGTAATGTTAAACTCCAAGCTTTATTCTTCTCAAATGATTTATATTCATCTTCAATGGCTTTCTTCCAGAATTCTTTTTCAGGGCCCGACAGTGCCTCCTCTATAGTCTGTGGTTCTCCATTGTGACTTGCTGCTGTCATGGCAAACACAGCATTTGCACTGTCTTCATAAAGACTGGAGTCTTGATCCTGAGTCATGTCAGGATCCCATGTGACATCATTGGGGTCATCGGCAAAGCTGGAGTCAGAAGTAATTGTAGCAGACGTGTTTGAATCAGATAATTCTATAATTTCTGTAGTAGGCAATGGATTGCCATTATTATCTTCATTTGTGCTTACAACATCCATTTCATTACTGTTAAGGTTTATTTGACAATCAGTAGTACAATTTTCCTGATTTATACCTAAATCTTTATACATTTTTCCTTCTAAGAATTGCACATCTCTAGATTTGATACATTTGGAAGGATTATCTGGATCTATTAATCTATATCCTTTGGATTCATTGCAATATCCCACAAATATATATTTCTTACATTTTGCATCTAGCTTCCTGCGCTTTTCACTGGGGATCATTGCATAAGCTACACAGCCAAATATTCTTAAATTAGATAGATTAACTTTCTTACCGGACCATTTTTCTTCCGGTGTGGTGCCTCTCACCGCCTTGCTCGGTGACCTGTTCTTGATGAATATTGCCGTATTCAATGCCTCCGCCCAAAACCTTTGGTCTAGTCCAGCGTCTTGCAGCATGCAGCGTGCTGCCTCGACAGTCGTGCGGTTTGCCCGTTCCGCAACCCCGTTCTGTTGAGGTGAATAGGGCACCGTCGTCTGGTGCTCGATGCCATGCTCTTGCAGGAATGTCTGGAACTGTTTATTGACATATTCACGACCATTGTCCGTTCTTAGCATTTTTATTTTTAAATTGGTTTGATTTTCTACCAAATTTTTGAAAATCTTAAACACAGACAATACTTCATCTTTACTTTTAATGAAATAACCAAATGTCATCCTTGTATAATCATCTATAAATGTTAATAGATATTTAGCACCACTAAATGAGGCAACTGACATAGGCCCGCACAGATCACTGTGTATGAGACCTAATTTCTCAGTGGCTCGGCTATATGACTGCTTCGGGAATGGTAATCTGCTCTGTTTCCCTTCAATACATGCTACACAGGGAGTAGGTTTACTAGCACTGTAATCAATTCCAGTTGCCATACCCTTTTTCAGTAAATCCATGCTCCGCCTATTTAGGTGGCCGAGTCTGCGATGCCATATCTCCTGAGATGGTTTCTCATCACACAAATTCACAGCTTCTGCTCGTTCCTCGTCCATGGACTGGACCTCTGGCTCAACCAAAGCCACCGATTGGCACGCCGCAGCCAGCTCATGATCATTTGTTGATTGTTGACTCGCTGTGTCCAGTTGGTAGACACCATTCACCTTCGTAGCACTAGCAACAGTCACTTTGCCACAATAAATGTTACACGATTGTGTGTCAAAATGCACCTCAAGTCCATTAGAAGCCATTTTTCCGACCGAAATAAGGTTTGTTGACAATCCCGGCACGTAAATAACCTCACTTATTTTCGTAGTTTGAGTGTGTCCTTTCAACAACAATTCCACTTCACCGTGTCCTTCACTATGCATCTTTTGATTATTAGCCACTGTCACTTGCCGCGGAGTGTCCACAACATAGTTTTGCAGTAAATTTTTGTTGTTTGTCATGTGACAAGTAGCGCCGGAGTCAACATACCAAGCGTTCGAGTTAATGTCCACAGCTAATGCAGTCAATAACGTTCCGTTCCACGCCTTTTCACATTTTTCACTCCGTTTTTCACTTTTGTTTATTTTAGTTGGACAGTTCTTAGCATAATGATTCGGTTTTTTACATATGAAGCACTTAACCTTTGTAGAATGTTTGTTGACACTTTTTGTCCCCCGGTTTGTAAACATTGCACCTTCTTCACACTTATCAAAGTCTCTGCGTAAATTTTCTTGTAGTAATTTACTCTTTACTGTTTCACTGCACAACTTGATGTTCGAATTTTCTAACGCCATTATGAGCGGATCGTAATCTGGCGGCAAACCGCTTAACATTAACACTGACAGAAAATCATCATCTAATGGAGCGTTTATGTCTCGTAGTTGCTGATCTAAGTCTGTGATCTTCAAGAGATACGCTTCCATATTGTTAAATTGTTCCAATTTCAATCCAAACAATGTACGTAAAAGTCCAAGACGTCTACACAGCCCCCTGTCTTCGTAGGCTGTTTTTAGGTTGTTCCAAGCTACAAACCCAGTGGTAGCGTTTCGTACATGGGAAAATGACGACGGCTGCACCATCAAACAGATCTTTGCAAGTGCCCGTAGTTGCTTGCGGCCATCATTGACTTTGGGAACACCCGGCGCAGACTCCTCGATGCAGTCCCATAGATCTTCATGAATCAAATACATCCGCATCAAAAACTTCCAATTTCCGTAATTTGATATCCCACTGAGCTTTTCAAAATTAACTGCTATTCCGGAACTTGTAGCCGTAGACGACGATGATGGCGCCGACACCGGTGGAACAGGCGGAACATCGTTATCCTGCATTTCGTATTTTACAATCTTGGCAAATAAACTATTTACGCACTCTTATTTATCGCGTATCCTGGGCCCATAACCTGATGGGTATTGGCGAAAATAACAAAGAATTAAATTGATCTTAATGGATTTAATATGTAATTAGCGTTACAGTGCAAACACAATGATACAAAAAAAAGGTTATAAAACCGACCAAGTATGGTTGGCTAAAATCACATAGACAGTGGTGCCAGCTTGCGCACAATCTTGGTACTAATAAGACTATATAAATTGTTTGGTTTATACTAGTTCTAACACAAAACTTAGTAAATAAAAAGATATAAACAGTTTTTTCAGTATTTTTATTTTTCAGTTACCATCACTTACGACAACGTATGCACTAAAGGTACAAAATACATGTGCTCGTTAAACACTATACACACCAATTTGCATTTAATATCTAAAACTGTACATGTTATCTCTCTTTTGGTTACATTATTGATATTACATTTAAATATGTTGAGTACTGAAGATTTCATGGGCTTTTCAAATGCATCGATGCAATTATCTAAATACTTGCCAAGTATTAATATATTTTCATCACAATCATTCACAGTTATTGTTTCAACCACATGATGACTAGTGCTTAAAAACCATTTGTCATTATTTTTAGATGATATATGATATAATTTTCTAAATGAAGAACCGTTATTACACCATTTTTGGTTCTTTTAGTTTTAATAAACGGATATTTATTTATGTGCTTTTCATCAAAATAAATCATTTTGATGAAAAGCACTTCTACATAACTTCTCTCTACAATTCTTCTTGCTATTTGACTCAATGGTTTATTACCCAGTCTTACCATTTTTTTAATAGTAAACAGTTCGTTTTCGAATGGATATGTGTTAAAATCTTGTAGTACGCCGAACTTTCTTACTTCATCAACTAAGTGGGATAAATTGTGTACATTACTGGTAACATAACCTTTACCATAAATATTTCCATAAAAAGTTACAAAATGTTTGAGCATTTCTTCAGCAAGCTGTAAATAAGCAAAATATTGCTTATGTGAACAGATAGTAATTGCGCAAAAGAAACACATGAAATGGTAGAATGCTTCGTAGCATAAAACTTCGTTTAAGATAATAAAACTAAGGTAATAGAGAAATGTGCGAAACTCAGAACCTTTCCAATGTGCCAACACTTCTAAAGATCGAACCGATCTGTGAATTTCAGTAGGCATTTTGCAAACAATTAAAAAATTGGAAACTTTCGTAATATCTCGAGAACACCACTTTGTTAGATATTTCCCAAAATTTCCATCTCGCCATCCAATCAGAAGTCTTTTCATTATTCCTAAATCTATGAGATGTAAGGAATCACCCACAGGGACTTGTTCAACCATATCTATCGGCAGTTCAAGAAGAGGAGAGTCAAACTTATGATGTCGACCATATTTTTTAGAGCGGAAATCAGTGTCATTTCTTTTAGTGCAATCTATCTTCGGGAATACCACTGTATGCGATGATTCAGAATACTCCCCAATAACTGTACATTTCAGGCATCCATGTTTACCGTTGAAGTTGCAAACTTCTAGAATAGTTTTCTGCATTTAGTATTGAGTGCGAATTTAACAATAAAAATATATGGTAGGTACATATAAATGCAAAACAATGACACATCATTATTTTGATGTAGAATATCACACAACGCAAAAAAAATACGGAATTAAATTTCCAATCACATAACGTCATAATTTTTTTTTTATCTTTCGGGAATATTAATCTATAGTAAATCAATCTCTTAACAAAATCATGATGTGTCTGTTATCAACTGGACTTCAAATACCTTTTAGAAGAGCTCTAGCAGGAGAATCACAAATGAAAGCTCTAATTTTAACAACGCATTTCTTGTCTAATGCATCTTTAGTAGGAACTTTTATACCATCTTGAAGAAGTTCTTTCATTTCAGCCACAAAATGTTGTAAATAAGCTTTAAGGTCACTAGGTTTGCCTTTTCCTGCATAAATACCGACAACAAATGGTGAAAGTTTCGGTTTTTCAAAAATATGACAAAGTATGGGCCATACTTGTTGTCGCGAGCTATTATAAAGAGGGAGACCATCTATATTGAATGTTAATGTGATATTATCTGGTACATCAGAACTATTCTCAAATATTCTTCTCAGTGTCACTGTTACTCCGTTGTGCCAATACTGGCCTGCGTCAACAGTATGTAGTGTTATATTGACACTATTTGTCCTTAGAAGCGTTCTAGGATCTTTCGGAACTATATTAGGAAATCTTTTATTAAGGAGTGTGCTCAAAGATTTTATTGCTTCATGAGATATGTTAAAATTAACCGCCCATTTCTGTATATCTTCCTGAAATTCGATATCTTTGTCAGCAGATAAGCTTGAAGTATCGGAAGATAGTCCTTCAGAGCGCTCTAAATACTCAAAATAATCATCAACGGAGTCACCTAAAATAATGAAATCAACTTGAGACATTGTAAATAGTTATAATACTATAAGGTGATTATCTTAAAATTTAAACTTACTGTTTATTTCTGGTACAATATTCTTTTGATGTATGTCAATGCCATCAGATGAACTTTTAATTTTTGGTCTTGGCTCATAAGTTTCATCTGGAATATTTAAAAAATGACATTTATTAGAGAACTATAATAAAAAAAAACAAGCAATAGAAATACTTCTAATAAAAATAAAATTTATACGGAACCATTTTTGTTGTTGAGGCTTTGTTGAGGTACAGAATTAGCAGATGACGGGCCAGTTTTCAGTGATTCAAAAGTTTTTCTTACTTTCCGCTTGAAAGCCCCACTTTGTTTAAGCTTTTTCCATTGATTTAGATCCATATTTTTGTAAATATTGTAACAACGTTTGTTTAGCTGACAAAATGGAAGTTAGTTTTAAAAAGGCCCTTTTGGACCTTTATATAATTTTTAGGTCTGCTTAAAGTTCTGTAATGGTTACAAATTAACGCTTAAGTCGTAGAATGGTTTGTAGTTCACCACTAAAATACTTCGTTATATACAGGTCTAAAAATAAACTTTTTGCGACGGTTTGATTACATAAAAGTCGTGTTAAGGTTACTTCGACCACCAACGCTGGTTAAACGAACCCTTTTATCTAACTGTTATGTAACATCGTATTATTTAGTTGGGAACGCGTTTCCACAACCTACAATATACGACGTTGTATAAAGTAGTCGTAAAAACGTTTACCTAACCTATACACTTGTACCACTATACGACGTTGCATTAAATAGTTGTAAAAACGTTTACCTAACCCATACACTTGTACCACTATACGACGTTGCATTAAATAGTTGTAAAAACGTTTACCTAACCTATATATTGTACCACTATACGACGTTGCATTATATAGTTATAAAAACGTTTACCTAACCTATACTTTGTACCACTATACGACGTTGTATAAAGTGGTCGTTAAAACGTTCACTCAACTATTTAATAGGACCTTTTAGTCACAGGGACTGAATCGTTGTAGGAAAGACGGTTACACAACCTCGTAGTTGTCTAATAACGTCTATTCAACATTTATATAACCGAAAGTCGCATAAGATATGTTTTATATAACCAATTTGTTAGTTGGGTACTTTTGTGCCAACCTGATACAATCTTATACCTACTGACTTGCAAATTCCAAAAAACGTAAGAAAATTTGAATTTCACGGGCTACCTGGAGCTTCCCCCGTAAGCAAGTGGTGCCCATCAGTTATAAGGGGGAAGCTGCAGGTACCAACTACACGTGTACACTGTACAGCCAGTAAAAACCTACTTAGCTTACTTTGCGTTTTAATTTGAAAACGCAGTTCTAAAACATACAAAAAGATCTCTCTGTCAGCATCATAACAATCAGCAAAGTGCCGGAAATAAACCAATAATGCTTGTGTTAACAAAACACTATCGTCTTCAACCATACTATTAATTTATTCCAGTTCCAATGAATACTTTTTAGGTGTATATGTTAATGATAACGTAAGAACACAAGCAGTGTAGATTGTATGCTACAATCGTTCTGTCGAGACACGTGTATGGCATACTGTGGAGCTAGATAATCTATCTGAACTAAGGTCTTGTTCTGAATCAGTCGCGTTTTGTTAATGACATCAAAAAAGGGGGGGTTACTCTTTGTTACACGTGTCAGCATCTATGCTTACCAATTGATCCTCAGAAACAGTTGGACCTATTTCAATATGTCGATATCTTCGAAACTGCATATGTGATCCCTGATGGCGACGCATGGCCTACAAAGTAAATCACCAATCTGTTGGGCAGTTTGTTGCGCCACTTCTTCTTCCCAGCTAAAGCACTAGGAAGTGGTGAAGGGTGGGCGTTTTGGGGGACTATCATGTTATGTAATTTTGACGTTCCAAAAGTGCTGATTCTCAGCCTAATTTGAATAAATGACTTTTGATTTTGATTTTTTTATTCAATGTCCTTTTTTTGAGGAGAAGAATAACAGCCCCACGGGCCGATCCAGCAGGTTAAACTACGCTTGCGGGATTGGTCCGTGGATGGGTGACCATCTTTATATACAGAGACTCCTCCGTGCCTCAGAAACCACATTAAGTTTTGGATCTTCGACAGTCGTTAAGGGTCGTCAAAAGCCCGAAACGAAAGTCTGACAACAAGTTTTACCAAGGGGTATCGTATCACCCAGTTACTGGGTTGTGGAGGTCAGATAGGCAGTCGCTCCATGTAAATAAAATACTGGTATTCAGTTGCATCCGGTTAGACTGGAAGCCGACCAAAACATTGTTGGAAAAAGGCTAGGCAGGTTGATTTCATTGATCGTACTTTTCGGGTGCATCCCATCCGAAAAAGCCGATCAGATTGGTGATGGTAATGACAGTGTAACTTTGGGGCTGAGTCAGTAGGACTCATCCTTCACCACGCTATTATTCATAAAACTGCTTCACATTTTTCAGCTTTTCTTGAATTCATCAGTTTATCTTACGGATCCCCAAAACTCAAAAACATTAAACAATTTAAAATCAACAATTAATTAATGTTAGGTACGTCATTGGTCAGTAATATTTCGCGAGTTTTTTTTTATCACATTACGCTAACTCCGATAGCCTGACTTAACTTTTGACCCTATCTGTTATCAATTATCATTTAAGTTGTGCACAGACTGGTCAGATCCCATTACTGTTCGGTCAGAGAATAGCCACGGTAACGCCTAACCATGAAGCCGAAACCAGTGAGTTAATTTTATTTGTATTTACAAATTTACAATAGAGCCACAATCAAACTTACAGATTACACAAAATACAGGAGATTTAGAAGCTAAGCTCTAAAGTCTTAGATGCGCATTTGATGCTTCTGTTGTAATAAGTTTGAGGATATATTTTAAAGAGCGTTCTCCAAGCAGCCAAATTGTGCGGAAAGTGCCACTTTTCACACCAGTGCTTTTTACTTTTCAGTATTTTTTTTTTTAACTCTGTCGTCAGCCCGACGCAAAGAGTTTTTATTAATTGAGAAAAGCTGGTACAAATTAGTCAAGTACAGATTATAATTCATATAAAAGCTACAATCAAACTAATACTTCATTAAACAAGTTATTAATTAGGTACTCTAGATTTATTATTTTTATTATTCATTAAACATGTTTGGCTGAACGCATATTTTGCTCGTGCCTCTTTGCGATACGACGACGGCAGCTATTTGCACATGCGCAGTATGCTGAGCTCGGATGTATTTAAAATTAGCCCGCCAGTTTTTAAATTTCCTGGTTAATTTGTAAAAATGTCGAGTTCAAATGACGAATCAATTAATTTAACCCCGGAAAATGTTATTGATAAAGGACGAAATGACAACAACAGCCTCTCACCGGCTAAATCAAAAGAAAAATACTTTTATCTACTCTCATATCATAAAATTCGAATTAACTTCTAATCAACTTTTATTTAATTATGTCAATAGCATACTTTATAAACACAATACCGAAAATTAAAAATAGAATAATATTATAACACCTTTTCTCTAACAAAATAATGTTATAAAATATTTTTTTACCATTACGATACAGCTTAAGACACCTAAAAGTTTCCATCAATATTTTTTTCTAATGGAACGCATATGCGGTACGCGCCATTTTTATAGCATTACAAAAAAGTTTTGATTCCTATTTTTACTTGTCTGTGGCAGCGCCCGCTTTAGCGCATGCGCGGTGATGTGCTGGGTTTTGGCGCCATTCTTACGTTATAATAATATTATAATGAATTTCGTGAGATTTATTTTTATTTAGGTTCAATGAGTTTAATCCCAATGTATGAGAGCAGATAAAGTAGTGTATGAAACTAGGTATTAAAGCACTCGAGTGATACTAAAACCGAGCCGTGTGTTTTAATACCCCTCATTATGCAACAGTTTGACGACTATTTCAATATAAAAGTATTTTTTTTATTTCCTCGCACAATGCATAGTAAAACGTTGTATGATACACGTCGCACGCTTAATAATCAAAATAGACTGACCTAACTAAAAAAATCGCAATCATGACTTGCCTTACAAAATGGCTTGTAACTCAGTCAAAAAGCATAATATCTCATCTGCCATCATCTGCCTAGCCTTTTCCCAACTATATTGGGGTCGGCTTCCAGTCTAACCGGATGCAGCTGAATACCAGTATTTTACATGGAGCGACTGCCTATCTGACCTCCACAACCCAGTTACTGGGTAATCCGATACCCCTTGGTAAGACTGGTTGTCAGACTTTCGGGCATCTGACGACCCGTAACGACTGTCAAAGATCCTCGGATGACAGCCGGGACCAACGGCATAACGTGCTTTCCGAGGCACGGAGGAATCTCGGCATGAAAAGTTGGTCACCCAGTCAAAAAGCATAATAATAATGAAATAATGTAGTGTAGGAATAATAATTGATGAACTGATTATTAATACAGAAATTATATTTTGCAGAAATTTCTTTGTACGTTTAACTTATTTTGGACCTGAATCGCAATCAGTCAGTTTATCATTAAGCGTGCGACGTGTGTAAGATGATGTCTGTCTCGGTGTCGACTTATAGGTACTATAAAATGCCTTTCGTCGGAAATCACCTGCTTTCCGCACTTGTAGCATAAATAACTATTGTCATTCAGTTTTCCTCAGCATTATGAAGAAAATAGAGGCAAAAGATTACAAAATAAATTGTGATCGTAGTTCTTACTTAACTAAGATGTTATTTTGGATATAGCTGGAGTTCTGGATAGTCCATTTGACAGACCAGACTATAGCATATTGCGTCTTATGATTCTGATCTGACCTCCAAACTGCCTGTCAAGGTTGGTGATGCGATGACGCAAAACTTTCCTGGATAAGCAGGTCATAATAACATAGAAGATAATGATGGAAACGTTCTATATTTTTAACCTTGTTTTAATTACGTGGACCATGTAGACACTTTCTCCGTTTCTCTGCAAAAAATATTTACGGTTAAAGATATTTATTTCTCAAAAGAATTACAAATTCACTTATAGAGAAAACATAAATAGGTAGGTGTAAAACAAAGTTATCTGCCAGTAAGCGTAGATAAAAACAAAAACAAACAAGTATCTTTAAAACTCTGAAAAATAACATTACAATAATATATACAATAATATAATTACTTAAGATCAATTAATATTATGTGCAACAAGAGATAAGCCCTGCCACAGGTAAGTCAGATCTATGTCACGTTTGTCTTCTCTGCAAACCTAAGAAATAAAGTAACTATGCAGCTAATTAGTACGAATACCTACAAAACGTGCTCAAAAGTATAATTATGAAGAAACAGCAACCTTGAAAATAGATAGTTACTTCGACCATCTCTAATGTATTATACACAATACTTACTGCACAGGGAGTTTTCATTTTTCAAAGTAAAATGCCTACTTTTAATACCTATTCGATAGACAGACGAAATATCTTTTACCAATCGTTTTCTGTTCGCGACCAGAATGCCTTAGTCCAAAACTATGAATATCCTATCAGTACAATCCAGTAGACCATTGTCTGAATTTAACATTCAACATAGTACCACACTTTTCGCACGCTTAATAATAAACAGGTCCAAAAAAAAAAAGAAATTCGTTTTAAGCAAACTTTTAAATATAATTTCTGTATCAATAATCAGTTCATCAATATTCCTACAATACTTTATTTCATTATTTTTATGCTTTTTGACCGAGTTATAAGCCATTTTTGCGATTTTTTTAGTTAGGTCAGTCTGTTATTAAGCGTGCGTTTTGCCAGCTTTATTTGCAACTGATGGTTGCCCAATCTAAGTAATCGATCGTATAAATATGGATACCTAACCTACCTGTCTAGATAAAAAAAAAATATCTGTTGAAAAAATGGCCCATGTATCACCAGCCTATGTCACCAACACTGAAACGACAAGGGAAGCGAGTCATTACAGAATCGTGGGCGATCAGACGACGGATAATATCTTAGTTCACTACCTATTGCTATTTCAGAGCAACACGTGTAGTAGTCTGTTTAAAATCCTTGGTGACTGCTTATCTTCAAAGCATAATGAAGCCTGACTCTTTGCAGGATTCCCCCGTCTCCATGATCGACCCTTCACTCCTGCTGCGGCCGGAGAAGGTCTATGATGGTAAACCAGTGGAAGCCTTCAGGAATTACGATATCGATGAGAATGATCCGATCAAGGAACGTGTGCGCAGAACTTACTACGAGATGCATACTAAACAAACCTTCGATTTTGTTAAAGGTAAGCTGCATTTTTTTTTAAACTGTTTTAATTTTTATTAGTTAAGTAAGTATTTATACATCACGGAGTTATAGATTAATTAATAACTGTGCGGTTAAGAATCTTTGTTTCTCATAAGAATTACAAACTTATTCACTTAGGTGACATGAGACACTTAAATAGGTACCTAATAATGAGCGCAGGCACAGAACATTAAAATATTATCACTAGAGATCGGATTAATTTTTTGCTAATAATTTTTTTTTTTTTTTTTTCTTAAAAATAATCCCGGGATTCCAGAAAATCCGGGAATGCATAACTATTCGGACACATATTATGGTATGGAACCGACATCTTAAATAGATTTATTTAAAAAATGCGGGGACACCGGGATCACATAATAGTATGCTTGTTTAGGTACGTTTGTTATGCCAGTTTGGCAACCTACTTTAAGTACAAAATTTATCAATTCCGGAATCGCGAGAAATTTGTGACCGATATAAAAGTGCATTCCATATTAGCCCACACCTGAACTTAAGTAAATATACATTCGATTCTATAATCGGAACTCTAAATTTGTCTATCCCGGAATCCTGGGATTTTTTCGAAACAAAAATGCAATCCATATTAGTCATCACCTGAACGCAAGTTCCTAAATATATATTTACTTAATTATTTGATTATAATCTGAACTCTAAATTTGTCGATCCCGCGATCCCGGGATTTACAAAAGTGCAATCCATATAGCCAACACCTCAACTTTAGGTAAATATGCATCCGATTATCCGATCTCTAATTATCGCATAACAATTAAAAGTTAGTTAATTCATAAATAATAAGGCAAAACGAAGGTGCTGCACCCTAATTGCGTAACACACTATCAATCGGAATCGGTTTCATTTTGACAGATCAACAACATTCATTGCGTTATTTACGTTGTTGAAAAGACAATTTTTTCGAACATAAAAAGCAATGGATTAGCAATTTGCTTCAAAATGATTCGGATTCTGTTCGATAGTGTGTTACGCAATTAGGTGCACCCTAATTGCCGTTAATTGCGTAACACACTAATGCGTTTGTAATAAAAAATAAATATGAGTTGAAACCAACACCAGTGGTATTAGTTTTTTTTTTGAACGGAATAAATCTGCAGAACGATGAAAACAAAAAATACAATTGTTGCGACTGAATAAACCGACACTCAACAAGAAGCGTCATGCTCAATAGGTAAGCTCAAGTTAATGCTGAGCGAAGGTGATGTTTTTACTACATAGGGTGATTGGTAAATTAGTGACGGACTAAACCTGAAGTCGCGAAAAAAAAAAAATCTGCTGTCCCCAATGACTAAGATTTTTTTTCGCGATTTCAAGTATGGTCCCATAGTAAAAGTTGTTTGTTATCATGAGTGCAATCATGTGTTTAAGTATCGGTCACTAATTAAAATTGATAAATATGTTATGACTGGCACCCCATAATTATCAATTTTATTTTAGTTATGTCTAACTATGAATTATTACGCAATTATAAATATTTTGCCAATCCCACTTAAGAACACTGTCCGTCAAGATACAGGATTTTCCTACTTTGAATACCCATCCCTTATTGAAACAACACTGATGTTATCTAGACTAAGTTTTTTGGTAATAAATAAATGATGATTACTCACTTACTTACTATATTCATTTAAGTTTATAGGAGAAAAAAACAATGCAGGATTTGAGTACATTCGCAAAAACATTAAAACTAAATCAAATAGCTGATCATCACTTTTAACATTTCTTGAGTATCCCCTAAATAAACGTCCTTCCTTCTAGGACGGATGGACGATTGGCTGCAGTTCAACCACTTCAAGATGTCAGTAAAGGATGCGCTGATCAAGTTGAATGACCTGGTGGACGAATCTGATCCTGACACCGACTTACCGAACATTGTGCACGCCTTCCAGACTGCTGAGAGGATCCGCGAAGATCATCCTGATCAGGAGTGGTTCCATCTTATTGGACTCATACATGATCTTGGAAAGGTAAAGATATTATGATGATTATTGGATTTTAAGTATATACATATTTATAAAGTAGCGCACTTGAGTTTTCCCCGCTGGTGACGCGTGAAACCGTAGCAAATGTTTAGTTTGATTTAATTAGACGGTCTCAATTCCAAAATAAATAATTATATTTAGAGTTGCAGCACTGATTCCTTAGAAGATCGATACAATGAAGGTTATTTTGATCTTTGTTATCAGATAATTAAGTACAGTTTTCTATCCAATACGTAGTCTGCTCAGTGCCCTAAGCTTCAAATGTGTCCCTGACTAACTTGATATATACCTAATAGAACAAGGTTCAATCGTTAATCCAACAGTAAGATTGTCTCTGGACTTTTATGTAAAAAGCAGTAGATTAAGAATCTAGGTACATTATGATTATTGTGAATAAATGATATACAGATAGTGATTAGATTTCTATGAGTAGAAATGTATTACTTATTATTTTTTTTGGTAGAAGTAAAACATCGACGGACACTAGCAATCTAAGGCGGTCGCTCACACGAGCTAGAGTCGAGGCGGCGTCACGGTGCGGTGCATGGGTGCGGGGGGTGGGGGAGGGAGGGTGCGGGGGATTTTCCACGCTAACCACCTAAGCCCACCCCCGCACCCCTGCACCGCACGCCTGCGCTTTGACGCCGTCTCGACTCTAGCTCGTGTGAGCGACGCGCCTAAGAGCAACCAAAACTATTGTAAGTGTTATGATACCTACGATGTATTGTCATTAACCAGGTAATGGCTTTCTACGGCGAGCCTCAATGGTGCGTGGTAGGTGACACGTTCCCCGTGGGCTGCAAGTGGGGCTCGTCCATCGTCTATGGAGATGACAGCTTCAAGGACAATCCTGACACACACAACCCCAAGTACAAGTAAGTGGGAGACTGTTTGCTATCAACCTGTCTATTCTAAGTACCCATAACATGACTGCAACTTCCTCGAAAGAGTACTAAGATAGATGAAACGGCTAAGTTAATATGCTCTCGAGACGCTTTTTACCGACGATTTTTAGGGTTTCGTACGTCCGAATGTAAAAACAGAACATTTATATTTACTCGTGTGACTGTCTGTCTGTCCGTCTGTCACAGCCAATTTGCTCCGAATCTACTGGACCAATTAAAATTTGGTACACATAGGTATTTCTGTGACCCAAATAAGGACGTGTAACGCAAATAAATGAATTTTGAATTCGTGGTTACTTTTGGGGGGCATATTGGAAAATTAACAAAAACAAAGTTTCGCAAACTGTATAGTGTGACATATCAAATGAAAAGGCTTGTGGTGAGGGTCACAAATATATTTTTTATAATTTTAAAATAAAAGATTTTAAAGTTATTTAAGAGAATTGATAAAAATTTACCATTCGCCCTTATCTTCGAAACTACTGAGCCTAAAATTTTGAAAATAATAAGTACAGAGAATGGTTGTTTACCTAAAGATTACAGGAAATCCTATTAGAAGTCTATTGTCTTAAAACAACATGGTAAATCCATCAATATTGTGCGTACAAACTTACATTTGCAGTATGCATGGAAGAAAATGTTATTCAACTCTCTCTGTTGTTCAAGTTTGTTCTTGGGATAAAAACATACGTACGGAACCCTAACCACGCGAGTTCAACGTGAACTTGTCAGGTTTTCAGGGTTCCGTACCCGAAGGGTGCCAAACGGAACCCTATTACTAAGCCTCCGCTGTCCATCCGTCTGTCTGTCAGCGGGCTGTATGTCATGAACGGTAATAGGGACAGTTGAAATTTTCACAGATTGTGTATTTCTATGGCCGCTATAACAAAAAATAATAAAAATAAAATAAAGTTAAAAATGAAAGGGGGTCCCTAAAGGTACAAGAAACGTGTTTTTTTTTAAACTGAAGTTCTTTCTTAATATGTAGTGTAATGGTGGTACCTACGGAACCCTTCGTGTGCGAGGCCGACTCGCACTTGGCCGGTTTTTTGTAAATGCGATATTGTGTGGAGACCATAAATTTCGTCGCGGCATTAATTCGGGGTTGTTTATTCCAGCACTGAATGCGGCATCTACAAGCCTAAATGCGGATTGGAGAACCTGATTATCTCGTGGGGACATGACGAGTACCTCTACAGGGTGCTGTTGCACAACAAGGCCAAGTTACCTATGGAGGGGCTCTACATGATCAGGTATGGAATATAAAATACGAACTTTTAGTTGGTCAAGGTAACAAGGATTATATTTATCAAATCAGTAGGTACCCTAATTGCGTAACACGCTATCAATCGGAATCGGTTTAATTTTGAGAGTTCAGCAACATTCATTGCGTTATTTACGTTGTTGAGTAGACAAAATTTTCGAACATAATATGAAGCAATGGATTCGCAATTTGCTTCAAAATGATTCAGATTCCGATCGATAGTGCGTTACGCAATTAGGGTGCTGGTCCCCTCTATATGATTGTCGGAATCGAAAGTAGTAACATAAATAGTTAAGGTACTTCATCATCATCAACTGGTTAGGAATAGTCCCAGAAGTGGGTGGAGTTGGGCTGTAGAGACTGGCATGATCTAAAAGCCTATACGTTTTGATTATGCCAGTCTCCGTGCTCCTGCGCAAGCGCTAGTCTCATCTTAATTCGACTACGATGCCGCGATGCTGCGCCGATGGCAATAATTTCGTTCGCGCATCTCGCTTTCGAAGTTTCATGACCGACAAAGTTCCAAAACAATTGTTGTTTTTTGGCACAATTTGTGAATTTGTGAGTCGGGTAAATATAACAGCTGGTGACAGTGTCTACGTATCCACGTAGACACCGTCACCAGCTGTTATATTTACCCGACTGCCAAGGAATGGTTATGTTTTTCGCGCGTATCTTGTATATTTGTCTGTAAATTTCTTTATTACCTCGTATATACAGCTGGATGGATTTCGACAGTTATGGTATCGTTATTTTCGGAAAAATAAATGTCGGCTTTTTGGCGCGAAACACTATTACTTCGGTTTAACAGACTATATTATGAGCAGAAAGCCTAAGTTAAATACCCGCATTAATTTTAGTAGCAGGAAACCGAAAGAAAATTAATGGGTTCCGTTTGCAACTAAACTTAATGCTAGGTACTTAACTTAGGCTTTCAGCTCATGTGTGCTCATGTTAAACCGGAGTAGAGTTTGCTTTATTTATAATTTATTATAATTTTATTTTCTATTCTCAATCTTGTTAGTGCATTCCTTTTAAATTGTCATTTTCGCAGTCGGGTTTTTGGTTTTTTTAATTATTTATTTTATTTACAAGACTTTAATTATTTATAAGACTTCGTTCCAATGTTTAGGTAGGTACATTGAAGATGTAACTCATCACGATTGTTTATTATCTTTAAATATTAGTTTTCAATAAACATACGTAATTTTATGAGATAAACTTTGCAACTACAAAGTGATAATCTGCCGCGATATTACCTACTTCCTAATACTCAACAGTTTCTTATCAGCCAAGCTGTATTATTCCGTGAAGTTATTTCGTGACATATAAAAGTATGTTTACAATGATAACTGCTTTATCTTACGTAGCTGTCACGCCTGTAATCCTCAAAAAGGGTGGGCAGAACTGAACAGTATGTTTAGTTATACACACATTAAATCACGCCTTCTTCTCAGAGAGTAGGCAGAAACTACATAACGCCGACTGCTACGATCCTTTTGCTTCGTTTAGGGTCCCTAGAAACGATCGATTGCAATTGTCAAGGCTTTACGTGATTGATACACATTGATGCGCAACGTAGTTTCGTCTACTAAATGCAATTGAAGCGATTGACGATATTACTACAATAGAAATTGATGGTAATGGATCAATTGCAATTTATTGTTTCGGGCACCCCTTATTACGTACGTTCATAGATCTGTTCTGTGTGTGTGCACGACCTAACAAATATCTGCTGTTCCCTACATTTATGTTCGCATAACTCATAACTTGTATTCTACACGTTTACTTTCTTGAAGATTTTTTGGTATTGTTTTCGGCCAAGAAAACTATCCCCTCTCACCCGGATGTTACAAAACGTTTCAGCAATGTTTGGTTTCTGTCTAATTCAGTGTTTGTTTGTCCAACAGATACCACTCTATGTACCCGTGGCACGCGGGCGGTGACTACAAACACCTGATGAAGCCAGGAGACGAGAAGATCATGGAACACGTGCTGGAGTTCAAGTAAGTTCAAATAACCATACCAGTTTCAGATTTATTGCTCAACAATGTCTATTGAATTGTTGTTTCAAACCTAGAAAAAGCGACGTTCAATCACTCAATAATATCGCAACGAACGGTAGGCATTATGTGAAATCCTGCCAGATATTTCTTTTCCAACAGATCAACTTTTTTGGTTGATTAATCTGGTCTTTTGATTAATACCTCACTTCACTAGATTCATTGAATTAGATTTAAAAAAAACTTATGTAAGTACCTGTAAGATATCCAGAATGTATCTAATCTTTCTACTCTCTTCACAGCAAATACGACTTATACACGAAGAGCGCCGGTGTGCCCGACATTGAGGCTCTGTGGCCCTACTACGAGAAGCTGATCGAGAAGTACATCCCAGGAGAGCTGCAGTGGTAGATCAGCGTACGATCAATATGCACAGTAAAAATGTAATTATTTAAATAAAATCCTGAAATATGATGAGGTTATCTCTCTAAGTGTTTATTTTTTGGATCATTTTTTTTTTAATTTTATTTAAGTGGTAAATAAATATGTCTTGGCCCTTTCGGCAATTTAGCTAGTAAACCCAAAGATAAAATCATAACATGTATATTATTTTTATAATCACATAAATTGGCCAATTTATTTGATAATGTTGTATGATATTGTAAATAATAATGGTTACCTATTATTGTTTTGATTTATTTTCTCCATGGATTTCTTTTTTTAATATTAAATCGAGTGATTATTTTACGCACGCAGTCATAAAACACGGGAACTAGATGTCTCGTGTCCTCTCTCTCCCGCGTTTCAGTTCTAGAGTTCTCACCGTCCTATTCTCATATCACTCGCATGTTCTGACACTGCCTCAAGTCTTGGCGATTAGTATAATAGTTCCTGGAATATGTGTTTTATTATCAGAGATCGGAATAGGTAGAGTATAAATACCTAACCCTTGAGGAATGAAGTAACAAGAGTGGTTCTTAAATCCCGAGATTTAATCTTCACGTTTATCATCCCGGGATTTTACAGGTATTATCCACTCTTGTTAAAAAAAAAAAAAACGAAATCAGCTATAATAAATCAGGAACTTTATTTAAAAGCTATATTTACAAAAAATACAATTATCTCAAAATATGTAATAATTAAACTACTAAGCATCAACAACCGAGTCAGAAACGTAACACAGCGCATGTTACATAAAATTAAGTTCCTCCATATTGCACGACCCAAAAAATAAATAAAAAAAATATCTGAATATGAAATAATAAAATTATCTGTAACATAATTAGGCATTATTTAGTAACATAGCCTACTAAATTAATAGATGCATTTACTTCATTTATTTAAATTTTCTAAATCGAAAATAATTCCCGAAACTGTGTCTAGATTTTTGTAATTTTGTTTAAAGTTGGCGCCATGCAATATGGGATAGAGTTTACAAAGTAGTTTAAAATCTAATATCAACCGATAAGTCCTCGTGGAACAAACACACACTGCATGAAACAGCCTCCAATAAATATTTACTTCTAAGTAGTAATTCTACTCAAATATAAAGCTGCATAGAGTTTTATACAGCGTGTATTTGATTTCCGATTATTTTAAGATGTCAACACAAAATCACTCTTTAAAAAACGAACACAAAACATTCAGCCAAACAACATACGTTCACAAAATCAAATGCTAAAATTATTTACTACAAAAATAGATCTCGATTTTTACTCCAATTCATAAAATTGCCGGATTTTGCAGACATTTCCAGTTAAGTAACTTTAAAGAGTAAGTATAATCTACTCTGTTTTGGACTAGATACTTGAATGAACCCAAAGAAAATCAATTAATAAAATCACACTGTTTACCCTATTCATTTAGAAAACCTAGTTAAATAAATTAACCAATAGCAGCAACCTAATTGCGTAACACTATCAAACGAAATCTGAATCATTTTGAAGCAAATTGCTAACATATCGCTTCATATGTTTGAAAAATTAGTCTCCTCGACAATTTAAATAACGCAATGAATTTTGTTGAACTGTCAATATTAAACAGATTCCGATTGATAGTGTGTTACGCAATTGCCCCGACGGTCAGTATGTGTACAAACAACGCTTAAATTATATTGGATTAAAGGCGATGCTATTAGCTGAATTTTCCCACCCGTATGTTGAAACAACATAAGTTTTTGGCGTTACACATTAGGTTACATAATTTTTTGAGTATGTAGTATTAAATAATGTAGGTATAGACATTGAGGCCGATTCCGTAGAAAAGTGACTATTTTAAAAACACGCATTTCTCTTTCTATCAGATGAAATAAGAAAGAGACTTAAGTATGACATTTTGAACTGTCAAAATTTTTTCGGAAAGATTTCTTAGACGACTCCCATAGTTTTCTTTTTTTGTCTTGAAAAACCTAGTTTGTCGTCTGTCGTTTTCGTTTTTTCCTGCTATAAAACGACTGCAATATTTTTGATAAGTCAACTTCCTACAAATCGGTATTACATAGGGTACATAATATATCAATTCCATAAATGCACTCCCGCTCTACGCGCATGGGCGAACCTTATTCATATAATGGTCAAAGCCTAGCTATATGCATATAAGTATAAATACACAATCATTTTTACATTGAAAGGCCATATCAAATCCTATCTTAGAATATTATTAGATAAGAAATACATTGAAGGCAAAAAAGGGAGGGGACGAGATCACGCGAAATGGAATTTCATTATTTTAAATATGTATGAAAATCTACTTTTGTTTGGATCTAAGATTTAACTTTTAGACTGAACTAATGATGAACTGAATAAGATATAATGGACACTGCAAAGAGCCTGTCTTTTATATCCAGCCATTAGAGCGCTCAAATTGAACACTGGTGCATTTAGTTTTTTTGACAGATCTTTTTCAACCGTCAGGATTAAAATTTCGCCCTACTCGATTGATTTACTAAAGCTTTGGTACCCCTAAATAAAGCGAACAACGGTCATAATAACGGCTGTCCAAATACAGATTTTCATGACAGACTTTATAATATTACGGAAACGCTTCCTAGGAAACCGTAGCATAACAAACACCAGCGCCATTTGGCCTTAACGTAAACTGCACTGAACTATCATACTTTTAGATACCTACATTCAAAGAAGCATTTTTTGTTTTAAATAGCGTATTTGAGACCAATGTTTATATTAGCTTTCCGACTATTTAAAATAGAAAAATCTTTTTGATTTTCACAACATCGATAATCAGAAAAAGTACTAAATTATACAGGATGCACAAATTCTGTAGGTAATAAATTGTTTTACAAAAAATGTCATCCGCTATAATTTAATCAGGGTTATCAGTTTATCACTTATTATAGACGAGTTTAGAATAGTTACTTTAACATCACTAGTAAAAGGCGAATATCATAAGTTATTTTAATTTAAAACAGACTAAATTAATGGTCGTATCCCTTAGTAAGATGTTATCCCTCCTGGCTCCTAACAATCTAGCGAATCAGTCTTTATTCTGGAAAGACGGCTCAAAACTAACCTTAAGGCCGAAACAAGGCAATTTTAGTTTTTTTTTTATCACTCACTTTTAGCTTAGCATGGAACGGTTGAACGATATTGAACCTTATTTCAAAGACATACAGAACTTTAAAGGAAATCTATTCAACCATCCTTAAAACTGTTGTTAAAATTATAAGATACCCAACTAATAACTATATCCAACTTCAAATAAGGTTCAATATATAAAAACATTCATGTTAACTCTTTTCCTAATTAGGTTCCCCTTAGCCCCTTACTCTTTTTCTAATTACCTTTCTAAGCCTAAACGATATCTTTGTTCCCAGTCTAAAGTTTCAGCAATCCAAAAATATGAGGCTTTTTTTTCAGGAATGTATTACAACCTATACATATTTCGAAGGAGTAAGTAATTTCTTACGATTTGACTATTTATAACATCTATCGAAAGATACTAGTCTCATTACTTGCATTGTTCTAGTTTTGGTTTTCCAATAATTGATAATTTTGTAACCATTTTCGTTATAGATTTAATTTTATAGGCTTGAAATATCATGTAATGTATCCCATAGAAGCAAAATTATTACATGGGGCCATGTAATAACATGGTATACAGCGCCATCTATGGCTCCACTAAGTATCAAATGTAATCTTCATTAAATTCATAATACTAAGAGTTTTCTAGACGATGTAAAGAAATTTGTTCTCTTTCACCTGGTTTTAAGGATCACATTGGTTTACGTTTCAAAGTGTTTGTAAATGCTGGTGACGTATGCCATAACTTGCTGCCAGTCAGGTCTTTCTTGTTGAATCATATCTTGAATGTTCTGTTGAGGAAGAAAGGATTCATCCATTATTGTTTTGTTAAAACCCAAATTTCTGGGACAAGAAATTAAGTACAATGTAAATGTCGCCACTTTGTTTTACACATATTTGGCAACTTGCTAACGGAAGCTTCTATAAAACAGAAGAATATTTATCATAGGTTCTCGCAAAAAAAGACTCGTCATTCATTACTTATGGCTCTTTAACACACTTCATCACGATTTAGTGCTTCAGTCTTCTTTAAGCACAACGGCAACGTTGCCACAACGGAATAGAAAAAACAAGTAGAAGTGCCCACGCAGTTATCATAGTAACAATTATGCGGAAAAAATGTAAAATAATATCAACTTTCGTCAGCTGTAATAAGTCTTAATTTTGTATGAACAACAAGCTTTTCGTCAAAGTTGAATTTGTTGTTCATAGAAAAACTTAAAGACTTATTACAACTGACGAAGGTTGTTATTATTTTACATTTTTTCCGCATAATTGTGATACACGCCCGATAGCTACGTGGGCTCTTCCACTTGTTTTTTCTTTTCTGTAGTTGCCACTATTGATAGTGGCAACTACCTGCAGACTTATAACAATAAGTCTTACGTAAGTACAGGTTGATTTTGGGACTGAACATTATAGTTTGCTTGCTTTCCTGGACAGTAAAGTGGTCTT
The DNA here is from genome assembly GCA_948252095.1 of Dicycla oo. Taxonomy (NCBI): domain Eukaryota; kingdom Metazoa; phylum Arthropoda; class Insecta; order Lepidoptera; family Noctuidae; genus Dicycla; species Dicycla oo. Next base: position 12,258,811 of record OX411729.1, on the reverse strand, counting down.
ACGCCACTTCCTATAGTCTACCGATGCATCTTCGACGGTTATACATGTAAGATATGCGATTCGAACACATTCACACAACTATATTGGAGAAATTCTAAATTTAAAGTCAATAACAAAAACCATTTTTCGATACTAACCAGCGTGGTAGGTATACCGACGGACTCCGCCGCTGCGAAGGCGACGGAGAAGTTGGTCCGTTTGTCGTGCGGCGAGAGTGACGCGTACGAGATGCGACTGTCGCCCAGGTACGAGTGCAGGAGAGCGCAGATCGCCATGCCGTCGTTCCACGATGAACTGCAGACAGATGTTAACATAACATAATATTCTCACGCCTGTAATCCCCGAAGGGTTAGGCAGAGGTGTGCTTATAGTGCACCCATTTCGCCAAAAGTCCCATGTAATAGGGGACGAGTCTATTAAAATCAACCGAGCACAAGCCCAAACTCCCGGCTGCTATTGAGAAATTTCTGATGGAAAAACCCAATAACACTGCCCGGGAGACAAACCTATGACCTCATGCTCAGCAGTAGCGCTTGCGACCACTGGACCAACGAGGGAGATGCTATTCCAGACAATAATATATCTGTGTGCCAAATTTCATCCAGATCCGTTCAGCCGTTCTGGCGTGATTGAGTAACAAACATCCATCCAACTATCCGAACTTTTAGTAAGATTCGTTTTTGGTTGGCAGTGTAACTGGAACTTTATTCCTTTTACTAGATTGGCTTTGATACGTCTTTTTAATCCGAAGTGAAAAGAAATATAAGTGCCAGCTTATAAAAGTAGGCGTTCAAAGCCCCATTTACGGGGTGCAAGTTTCTTGGCTGTGGCTTACAATAAAATTGGAGCAATAAATGACTTGTATCGTATAAACACAACTTTTATTGATGCTTCAACTATAGGTATGGTACAGGCAATTAAATCGCACCGTGTAAATGAGTATTTTATTATATTACACAAACTCACGCCTTCTTCCCATTGTGGTAGGTAGAAACGACAGAACGCCTATCCTATAAGCTCCTTGAATTCAGTGTCATATCTTTAGTTTTACAGTGTTTGCTTATAAATCAGTGTAGACCGATAACAATGAATTCGAATTATTTCTATCCAAGTAATTCTAGGGTGTATCTATGATCAAACAAGTACTTACCTAAAGTTAGTAATGTCAATGTTGTTGTATCCCATGGTCTTCTGTTGGCACCACTTGAGCAGCGCGTTGCGTTTCGAGCCGCCGTTCTTCACTTGCAACGCGTTCAACGGATCCTTTCTTTCACCTGTGATTATTTAGAAATACTCATCAAGACTATTATTTAATTTCAGTTCTAATAAGAATTTGGAGTTGTTGTTTTACCTAGCTGCCCTGCAGGTTTGCTCTCGTCAGGAACCGAATCGAATTTGATTCGAATAAGTGTCAATTTGTTACTTAATCGAAGTAAACTCCATTTGATTTTAACTCGAAGATGTCGGGAGTAAACGAAATAGGGGTCTTCTCAGTGAATGTTAATGAACATTGTGTAATGTTTGTTTTTGCGACATTTATCATGCAGACACATAGAAGCTATGCTTAGTATCGAGGTACTTACCTAGGTAGACCTGCTGTTGAAAGATTAAACAACACGAGGCTCAACTTCGACTTTTATTAAAGGTAGTATTTTTATCTTACGAAGCGACGCGCGCTTTACTTGTGGCTACCAAGTGTACAATGTCAGTGTTCAGTGTCAGTGTGAATGTGTGTGTAAGCGCAGGAGCTCTCGGTACCATCCGAACCAATGCGTAAAAATACTATAAGTGTTTTAATTAACTCTACAACTGCCTCGGACTGTGTATAAAATGAACTACTTTATTTTTTTCCAGTTTAATACAGCACAACATGCGCTCTGTTGCGTAAACGCAGCCTTACGATCAATTCAAACTCAGTTCGATCAAAATTCAGCTTTGTCATCCATCTCACTGTTCAGTTTAGTTTATCTACTTTGTGTTGTGATTGTGGTGTCGAAGTTTGAGTGCACACTCGCTTCTCATCTCACAAGTTCATACACACATGACACAACAAGAAGCAACCACCATTGGAGGTGCCAGCGAAAACTTTCGTAAACGAACATAGGCTGCCGATTTACATATTTTACTTATACTATAGCAAGGTATAGGTATGAGATATTTGCGACTAAATGATTTGAATAAAACCTAGCTGGTTTGAGCAGTTCTGTGAATTGATGTTCCAGTTTACGAAAAATTCCGATGTTATCTCTCTATATTAGCGGCTAAGTTCTTTAGCTGGTTACTCAACTACAATTTCTTTACCAAACACACAAACAGACTCACATATATCTCCGTAGCTATTCCGGCGCACGAAGGACTCGATGGCTTTCTGCTGCAACGTGAGCGCGCGCTGCTCGTCGGGGATGTTGGCCTGCGCAGCTGCAGCCTCTGCCCCGCCCCGTTAGGCACAACGTCAAACAAGCGCACGCCAGACGGATTTGTGATATCGTTCAGCGAAGAGTAGTAGAGAAGGGTTTCAAAGGTTTCAATTATAGTGTAGCTGTAGCGACATCTATGCCACCACATATGAATTACGACTGACGTATCCTACATCGCGCAAGCAAAGTTTACAGAGCCAATGTTTTATAAGGTTGTTTTTGTTATGTTTAGCTCTGAAGTTGCAAAAAAAGGAAGTAAGTACTGAGGTAGTCTAAATGCCGTAGACATTCACAACAAGTCTTCGTTATAGTGACGTAGTTACAAAACCAAATAATCTGATCTGTTTTTCTCTACTCCAATTTTATTCGGTAACTTTTAAACTTTTTTTTATCACAAAACCGTCGATGGTGGTACATGAGCGAAATATCGACACAGTCAGCCAGTGTGGATATTTCTGAGTAGGCACAAACAATGCAGAGTGGTACCTCTCCCAATGAGTGAACTTATAGTCCCGTAAGACCCGACTCCACTAGAATAGGGGAAAGGTTGGCGGGAAAATATACTGACGTCCTCCATTTTGTTTTGGAGCGACGGTTGATTGATATTTGTTTTCCTTTGTCTAACTTAATAATGAAAGTATACCAAATGATTGGAAAATAAATGAAGCAAAAAATAGATAAAGGTTTCCCAAAAGTAAAAATGAAGACACCAGAAAAAATATTTATTAAATTAGACAAAGGATAAGCCCCAGTCAAAAATATAACCCATTGAACTTGAACCAAAAAAATCTTTCTCCTTAATATACAGGGTTTAAAAAATAAAAGTCTATTGGCATGCATCATGTAATGAACTAAGAGTTTAATAAATAAATTAGTAACGTCGCACACAACACATATCGTTAATTGGTCGTTATTTAGGCAAGGGTTGGGCTATGCGCCGCGTTCATGCTGCCATGCTGGAAAAAATAAGCGACTTTCATGCGATTATATGTAGCCGGGGTCAGGATCCAGGTATTTCAATTGAATTGGGATTCTTAAATTAGGATTAACTTATTGTTTTGCGATTTTATAGGCTATTGAAAAAGATTTTGTAATAAACAAAATAAAACAACCTACTGGACACTGTATGGGTTAAATATAAAGACGAAGTAATATTAAAAGAATTATAACATGCTGGTTTTCTACTTAATCATTGCCTTACTTACTACGTAAATAAACTCATAACTTAATTAACTTGTAAATGAACGTAGGTATTTATATAATAAATTGGTTACTTTCATGCATATAATATATGTGACGTTCCACAGGAAAAGGTACCTTAAGGTGCTTTTTAGTTTCGGAGATATTAAATGTTTCGTAAAAATATGTAAAAAAAAAGTTTTTTTTTTATTGCTGTTTCGTAAACCATAGGATGTAACATTTATTTTAATATTTTTATTTTTTTATGATATGTAAGTTATTAGCCCATATTGTGGCTTCAAAGTTTAGTAGAAAATGTACCTTATGGCCGTGTGTTATGAAAAATAAGAAAATAATACTTGCAATCATATCGGGACATGCTCCGCTTAGATGATTAAGTAAATTATATCGAAATAGATAAAAATACGTTAAGTTTAATAATACAGTTTTTTTTTTTTATAAATGAAAATGCTTGTTTCATTTCATTGTACCCCACTAGTCCTGACATATTGTTACGTAATTTCCATAGAGTACCTTTTCTTAAATGTATGAAATAAAGACTGTGATTGTGATGTAAGTAAGTTTAAGTGACTTAAAAAGTTAAAAATACTCTCTAAATGCGATATTATCTATTATCCTAGTTTTATTATATGCTAATGAAAGAATATTGTTGTTTTGTGTGCAAGAATTTATATTGTTGGTTAAATTAAAACTTAAATCGTTAAGTTTTGTGATTTTGCATGAAAATATTAAAAGTTATTCTTACCTCTAAGTCTTGTTTTATTTTTTGTCTTAATTTTATCTAGTAATTATTTTCTAATTGATCAGTACAAAATCTGGCGTTCTCATCGTAAAAAAACGTGAAAATTACGAAAAAAAAATTTTTTTTAGAAATTGGTTATTTGGCATATTCATTAACCCATATCAAGGTTTTGATTTGTAATATAGAACTTATCGCAACATTTTTTGAAGGACAGAAGCCCAAGGAATTCGTTTCCATAGCCCACTATGTAACTTACAACGACAACATTGTTTTTGAGGTGGCTAAACTTATATTGTCTGTTTTGTAAAATTGCACAGTTTCCAATACAATCTTTAAACAAATATATCTCCGTAACTACACATCGTAGGAGCTAGATCTTTCTTGATATCGACAGCTTATTAATCTAGATTATTATGGTATGCATAACTCTATACGCACCACAAGGTACCTTTACCCGTGGAACGTCACAATTATATAGAAGTATTATTATCTGCCTACACAACTACTGAACAATATGACAAGCGCATCTAATTTTGAATTCAGATAAAAAGTAACCAATTTTTTAATGTTCAGTTTCATAATAAGTGTTAACTTACACTACGACCACAGGCAGATTCAGAATTACATGCACCATCACTATGTCCAAATATCTCAGAACTACATAAAAATATCCTATTCTTAATAAATTTCCAGTAAGACGCTCACCGTTGGCGATAGGTGATGGGCGGGCGCCTCTCGCTGCGGGCGGCTTAGTAGAGAAGGTGGTTCCGCCCATGCCGTTGGTGGGCGCCGTTGAATCCGCCATACCATTCTTAATTGTAGTTGATGTTGTTGTTACGCCTACTGTAGTTTGCTAAAAAAAATAAAAAGTAAAGGCTGTACCAGAAACTATTGATACATTGTTGGACGTTTGATTTGTGAACATCCTATATAGCCTGAGAAAAGATTGTCGCTTTATCGTGTTTGCCGATTTTGTAAAAGTAGCAGCTCCAAGAATAGGTACGTTTCTCAATTTAAGATGGCGGCCATCAAAACGAACCCAACTGATTCCTTAAACTAAGGTTTAAGTCCTTAGGCCCTTACCTGAGGCCACTCTCCTACTGGTGTGGTTGCAGGTGACTGCTTAGCTGCCTTGGCTGCGTTTTCTATGCTTTCTATTAGAGATTTGACTGATAGACGGGAATCTTGACGGCTTACCCCTGAAACAAAACAATTCACAATTATAGAAGACTTCTATTATCTTTTACGATTTGGCTAAGTATTTTAAGGTCACAGTTTGACCAGCTTTTCAAATTTTGACCTTGAGAGTACAGATAGCGGTGGGCAGGTTGACGTGATCTACACGGATTTTGAAAAAGCTTTTGATCGCATCGTCGATCATGTTATCCTGCTCAACAAGCTATACAGACTGGGTATACGCGACGAACTTTTACGATGGGTCCAATCATATTTATTTAAAATATCACAAGCTGTAGTCATAGGAGGATAGCATTCTAACTTTACTGAAATCCCTAGCAGTGTTCTGCAAGGTTCCCATTTGGGGCCTTTCTTTTACAACACATATTTATTTGATATCACTGATTCTTTTAAACACTCTGAACACACGCTGACGAAAAAAAATATTTTATAAAATAAGATCACTCGATGGCTGTAAGACTTCAAGAAGACCTTAATAATTTAAATAATTATTATATTACATAAAAACAAGATCATAGTAAACGTCACACAGTGTCAATGTATTAGTTATACACGTAAAAAAACCCTATTGTTTACTCATAATTGTGATTAGATAGTTCGGGATTTAGGAGTTATGTTTGACAATAAATTAACATTATCAGATCACACAGACTTTGTTAGCACAAAATCTTATAAAAACAGGCTTGTTATTTGGTCATGTAAGGTATTTCAAAAAATCGGTGTATGTGCGCAGCATCTTAGTATATGCGTGCCCAATCTGGCCATAATGAATTGTAAAAACCAACTAGAACGGGTTCAAAGAAAATTTATTAACCACCTCAACTATTGACTCAGTAAACCTCAGATGGCCTATGAAAATAGTTGTCGAACACAAGGTATGCTTGTGGCGTTGCAAAATTAGTATGGTTGGTAGCGACGTCTGTTGGTATTAAAACGAAGCTAATGTCATCGATTGTTGACCTTAGTTCTTAGGTTCAATTCTTTCAATATTAGTTTTTACAAATAATATTCTGCTATGAATTGTTTGATAATTAATTAATAATTATCCCAAATATACTCGTATTACCAACATCTAATCGTAAAGCTGGTTATGATTGTTGTGATCGAATTGCGGAAATCGATTTGACCTGCATGTAAGTGTCTGTGTTGTCTGTGGTAGATTTTTCGAGAACTAAGAGACATGGAAAAATTGGAATTCAGAGAGGACACGTTTTTTTCTTCCCCGGCGAGGCCGGTGAGATTGATCTTATAACCTGCACTGTCCTGTGTTATCCCAGACGGTGTGCAGTTAATCCAAATGGAATTCATATTAATTGATTATGGCGAATTAAGCTGTAAGTATTTTACAATATTTCTGCGCTGATGCCTTGATACCTAGCTGCAATTAGGGCGGTTATTTGTGTGGGTGGTTGATTTTACCTGACCTAAACCTGGAGATACCAGGACTGACGGAAGTCTTTGATGTTGGATCTTAGATTGAGCAGAATACAGTTTGTATCTGACACGTAGCCTTCGTAAGCCGCTTCCGTATAAGAGGAAGGCTATACTGTTGGTCCCCGAGTCAGAAAGCTGGTTGAGCTTCAGGTATGACACACGATCTTGTCCCGTCGAATCCTAGCCCGCAGGTCGCGCTAGCAACGTGGGAATCCCAGATTTAGTTTGGATTTCATTCCAAGGGCTTTTGTTCTGCTAATTGATTGAGTGCTAATTGATTGACTAATTGGGAGTTTACGAGTATAGTGACTGTTAACTATGGTTATTCCATCTCAGGTTACCTATCTATGAGCCTTAGTCGCTTCATCATTAATGTTTGTATGTGAATATTTAGTTAAGGTCCTGATAGGGATTTAGGCCTTAGGTACAGAACTAAGAAATTGAACCAGTTATTATAATATCCCTTTAACGACGCTCTTATACGATCGTGCGTTCAACTTTCAAAAATATTTTCGCGCCGATATCGCACTATCGTGACATGGCGTTTTCTCAGGGGGGGAGGGGGCGGGATTTTTTTTATTATTTTTCTAGGATGACTTTGGACATGGGTACTTAGAATATAAGATCGAAAACAAGCTACGCAAGACTTTTTTTTCCGGTCTTAAAGGGATATTCATGTACAAGGTAGCGTCTCGAGTTAACTTTGTTAAGATTTAAATTCCTTTTATGAGCGCTACCAACAGTTTGTCAATTTACCTGATCTGAGCTGGAAGTTATTCAATTATCACGTCTCGGACCTTCAAAGCGATCTTGAATAATCGTGTTAAAGTCTCATGTCAGTATTTGCTTTAAAACAACCTGTTTACGGAGACGGGTTGTGTTAGGGCCAAAGAAAGGAAGAGTTCGTGTAAATGTTAATTATCGCCCACATAAAGGTGTTTGTGTACCTCTATTGTAGTATTTCTAGAATAAACTTAGTATTGTATCTGGAGGTATTTGTTTAATTGATTTCTTCCTTACAGTTTATACCTTATAAATTTTACTTAGGCACGGTTAAGTGTAGTCTCACATAAACAAACCAAATAACATCTTAGGTTTACCTATAACATCTGTAACTACCAATTTCGGGCTTACGTGCTAACACGCGATTAAATGTGCAAAGTTATTTATATGTATTTGCTTTATGACATATTTAATGGACGCCTCGATTACCCAGAGTTGGTCGCACAGGTAACTGTTAACACTCCCCTACGGCGCACTCGTCACACTACGATGCTACACGTGGCTCGGCAATCGACTTATTACACATATAAAACTTAATTTCCAAAAAAAAAAACTACCGATTTCCAAAAAATAAAACACTACAATGTAAAAAATAACTTTCAATTTCGGAAATCGGTGGAATAAAACAAAATACAGATCCAAAGACATTACTTCCGAAATTAAAGTTATTTTTTACTTTGTAGTGTTTTGTTTTTTGGAAGTCGTGCTTTTTTTTTTAAGTTTTTTATTCACTTTTTAGTGGGTCAGTTTGTAATTTATCTAAGTTACAATAGCCTAATGTCAACTGCTCATCGCCTATTACAAAATATCGCTTTTCCCGAAGCAGGGTCTTTAATTATTGAGGAGTTTTCCTGGTAAGTACCAGGAGAACTGGAACTGATGGTGAAGTCACCATCAGCTCCACTTAATACATTGCGACGAGCATAAATTGCTTAGCAACCATTATTAAAGTACCTAATCGAATCGCAACCCGTAAAAAATTATTATTGAGTAGTCCCGAGGGCCATCTGTGCGAAGGTCTTCATCATCAGTTCCAGTCCACCAAATGGTGCTTTCCAAGAGCAAATTCATGAGTTACTATAAAAAATACCCAAATCGCTATAGTTGTGCCTATAATATTTGAAGAGTTAAGTCGTTTTCTTCAGGATCCTATCATGACCTGATGACAATGGGACAACTAGAAAGTATACCCTTTCAAACATAAAAAAAAAATCAAATTGGTCCAGCCGTCTTTGAATAATCGCGTAACATATAATACATAAAAAAAACAGTCGAAATGAGAACCTCCTCCTTTTTGAAGTCGGTTAAAAAATTGTGTATTGACTTGTATTGCTCAAATTAATAACACGGATTTCTCTCAAGTGGATATACAGGGTGTGTATTTAATAGACTTTATGGCCGTTTAAACAAAAAACAAAAAAATATATATCCCAATAGGTACTACACCTAATAATCGCGCGAGCCAAGCCAGCGAAGCGAGCGCTGCCACGGCAGCGGCTGGCGAGCGCTTCTTCCAAAGGCTAGGCTGTTAACTAAATGGCTAATTAAGCTAGTTGGCTGCGACATATCAGGGGTGGGATAAACCTGTTTGGTCACCTAGACCAAACTATCGGGTTGGCTAATAAGTAATGAGCGTTTTAGTTTATAATTTCTAGAATTTTCGGAAAGGTTCGAGAACGTTCTGTAGCAGAGGGTATATAAAGAGCGAGTCGCGCTCATGCGCGTTATTGATAGTTTGGCTGTTAGTGCGTTAAAGTTCACAAAAAAAAGAGTGATATTAAAACCCACGTACGACATTGTTTATTATATGAGTTTCAATCTGGGCATTCTGCTGCAGAAGCTACACGTAATATGTCAAATATGTCAAAGGATAGCTCACGATGCAGTCTCCGAAGCAACAGCAAAGCGCTGGTTCCAAAGGTTCCGCAATAACGATTTTTCCTTAACCGATCAACCAAGGTCTGGGCGCCCCGTGGAAATAGATATCGATAAATTAAAACTATTAATGAAGAAGATCCTCGAAGAACTACACGCGATTTGGCTGTTCAGCTCGAGTGCTCTCATGGCACCATAGAAAATCATTTACATGGTTTGGGAAAGACTTACAAATATAGTGTTTGGGTACCCCATCAATTAAGTAAAGATCAGCTGACCTACCGAGCTGAGATTTGTGTACAACTTTTATCTTTCCGCCGCACATTTAATTGGTTAGATCATCTTGTCACTGGAGATGAAAAGTGGGTTCTCTATGTTAATCACACACGCAAGCGCCAGTGGCTGGGATGTAAAGAACAGGGAAAACCAACGTCAAAAGGTGATCTTCATCCTCGCAAGGTAATGCTTTCTGTCTGGTGGGATATACATGGAGTAATAAGCTGGGAATTCCCTCCTACGAATACTACGATTACAGCAACAGTATATTGTGATCAACTCGAAAAACTGAAGCTTGACATCCATCGCAAACGTCCACAACACGACAAAATATTTTTCTGCACGACAATGCCCGGCCGCATATTGCTAAGAGTACCAGGCTAAAACTATTGGAGCTTAATTGGGAAATAATACCCCACCCTCCATATTCGCCGGACTTAGCACCAACTGATTTCAGCTTGTTCCGATCACTTAGTAATAATTTATGGGAAAAAAGCTTTGACGATGAACCACACTTGAAACAATACATGGATGACTTCTTCAATTCAAAACCAACGAAGTTCTATGCGAACGCCATTCACTCTTTGCCAGATTGATGGCGAATGGTAGTAGAAAACGACGGTGAATATATTATGAATGATTAATAATTATTCATTTAATAAATAAATACAAATAAAATAGTTGTATGTCGCTCATTACTTATTAGCCAACCCAATAGTTTCGCCTGAAATCGGGTTTGGCCGGCAACCCATACAATACATAATAATTGTAAGAAGTGGTCGTTACCTTTAGTCCTCCTGTGTGAGGCAGCTGTGGCCATGATGTCTTGTAGCGATGCACTAGTGAGCAGTGGCGGTGGTGGCGGCGTTTCCTCCGTTCGGGGTGGTACAGCTGGAGGTAACAACGAGTTATTGACTGTGGTATATTTAAAGAAGTCTTTTTGCAAGGGCTAAAGAGACAACATGACTTCGTAAAAAAAGATATGATTTTTGGGCTCGATTAGTCAATACTTACGACTTTTCTGGAAAGACCTTTTCAAGTAGATCGGTTTTTGGGGTCTTAAGAACTATAAAAAAATATCCTAAAATATTTAGTTTAGATTGCTCGGATTGGGCTTGGCAGTCTTACTATTCAAGATTTACAAGACCAAATCATTTAACCCTAGTTAAATATTCGTTTAGAATAGGATAACTATAATGAATCTTTGTCTGGTATTAATATGTATAGCCAAGAAATAATCTAATAAGCCCACACCAGACAAATCCCAGTGCTATAAAAACTGAAGCGAAAAACCATGCTTGTATTGTGACGAATAAATAAAATACATAATATGTTTCATGCTAATTTGTCCACCTTAACCCTCGAAATAAATTGGAAATTCCTAGAATGAATTCGTTGATACATGTTTGATTTTGACTCCAAATAAGTGAAATGACACTCACAAAGGCCAAGCTTTACATGTAAACTTCTAAACACTTTCGCAACATTACAGGCAACCCAATAATAAATTGCATGCAATATAAAATGATGTAGCGTGTAAATACCCAATACCATGCCAAACAACCTTCTGCCTAACAAGCATTTAATGTAACTCAGCGTTCAGAAGCTTAACAATAAAAACAAATGGAACACATACCACCACCGTGTCACCGCCCCCGAATGAGACAACAACACACGACACTATCATGTTTCCATACATTGATACAGTTATTTACAAGTAATTCACACTCGAACGTTTAGGTTTCCTTTCACAAAAGCGCTGACTTACGTAGAGGTCTTCGAGGCGGAGGGTCTTTCAGTGACCTTAACGGGTGCGACAACCGTTTATGCTCCAAAGTCCTCCAATATGGCTTTTCCCTTGGCAAGGAACCTGTATTCGTATCTACATTTGGCGAACTCGGATGTTGTAGCGAAAATTTTCTAGGCGTCACCTCTGTTCGTACATCTGGATCTGGTTTCTTTTCTAAACTTTGGACTATCTCTACAATAGATCTAGTAGGTTTCTTTGGCAAATCTTCGTTCGCGCTCGGCGCTTTTGATAACGATATAATTGATTTGGTAATGCTGGCCAGCTCTTTCGCTTCACTTGTGCTCTCTACGAAATCTAACGATTTAGATTTTGTAAACCTATCGTTTGTCTTAGGCCTCTTGATTCGTCTCGGTACTTTTAGCAGATCTTCCCGAGGTATTGCAGCCAATTCATCGTTTAACGATTGGTTTTTATTTGATATCTTTTCGTCATCGGCTATATTTTTATCTTTGGTTATTACTTCGGATATCACAGGTCCTATTTCTTCATAAACATTTTCCTGTTCGGAATATCTTCTTTGTTCAACTTGAGGTGTAAAAGGATTCGTTGGCGTAACGTTCACATCTGCTTTACTACTTTCCATTGGCTTAGGTTTAGACGACTGTGTTGAATTTATTACGAACGGTACGCTTGCTACGGGCTGATAATATTTGTTGTCTATTAACCACTGTGGTGTTTTAGATAACTTTACAACAGTTTTGCTTACTTCTGATGGTTTTGCTGAAGCTTTTGGCATAACGCTGTCAGTTTTTGGTGGCTCTAAAGGCTTTATTGGAGCCTTTGAAAAATTGTTTGCAGATTTCGATATTTGTACAGGTGAAGGCAAAGGTAACGGTTTAGCTATATTTTTACTAGGCGATGGGGTTTTCCTTTCTGGTAAGTTCTCGTTAGACCCGAAGGTTTTCCATGACAAAATAGGGAGTTGCTTTGCTTTAACATTTTTTTGATAAAGGCCTTTCCTTTTGGTATTGTCCTCGAGATTCATTACTTCAGTCACTTTGCTATCATTTTTGTTATCTTTATCCACTTGATCGATATCGCTGTAGTATACGGTACCTTTGTTAGCCTCTTGTTTTAGTTCTACTGGGACCTGGGGTCCTTGGGGTGCAAGAGGTTTAAAAAACACTGGCTGTATCAATACGGGACTTATAATTATCGGGGAAGTCGGTGCAATATTGCCGTTACCTAGTTGGATAGGTGCCAAGAAAGTTCTAAAAGTATTTGCAACTCTATTAGTATTAGCATTAGGATTACTTTGTACTGGAGCTGTCTTTGGTATATCATCGCCTAAGTCTGTGGTATTTATTGTAAGATGATAGCTAACATTATCATCTATAGGAACTGGTGTTTTAGGTTTAGGAGGAGCAGTATCATTTAAGGGTTCTACAAAAGGATTGCTACTTTCATCTTTTGAACTGGGTATATTTACATTAGTGGTAACTAAACTACTATTTTCTTTGGCATCTACAACTTTTGGTTTTGAATCGCGTCGAGAATCAGGTTCTGGTATTTTAGGAGTACTAGATGGAGAAATCTTTATTGATTTATTTATGTTATCTATTTCGTCTGTAGTAGTAGGAACAAATTCAGGAGTAGTTTTCTCATCACTTTCTTTTAATACTTTTGTGCAAGGAGAACCCCTTTTAGATCTGTTATTACCAATAATTCGGTCTATTGCAGCTTTGAATGTGACTTTCAGTTCCTCATTGACCATTTTCAGTTGTTTTTCAACGTTATCATCAACAGGAATATCTTTCCGTATTTGCTTTTTAGGCAACATCAAATCAATTGCTGGGGATTTTTTAATATCATCAGGGTATGGAAAAGGGAGCACTTCTTCGGCCTTCACAACAGGTATATCTTTATTGACGTTATTGTTGTTGGCTTCAAATATAGCATTTACTTTGTTGTTATTTTTCTCAATAGGTGACAGAAAGACACTGTCAGAGCCTTCCGTGTATAAAGATGTTTCACTTTGGGTGTTAATAGTGAAAAAATCTACACTAGTGGCTTCATTTAAAGCTTTTTTATATTCTTCGTTAGTGTTAAGATTATCCAAACTGTAAGACTTTGGTTTTCCATTGTATGTTCCAGACATATTTGTACTGAAGATAGTGCGTGCTCTTGGTATCGGTGCGAAACTAGCATCTGATTTATTTAGCCTACAACTATGATTCAGATGGATTAGATTCTTCGGCAATTCGGGTACAACTGGAGGACTTTCATTCCTTTCATCGTGAAGGTCGACAGCATTTTGTCTTTTCAACTCCTTGGTTTCGAAAGGAGGTAAGACAGTTTCGGCTAATACTCTACGCGGGTAGTCTTCCTCTGATGATTTTGGACTATCGTCATCATTCGTTTCGTCTGTTGTGACGTTTTCGATTTCTAGTTTGAATACATCTGATAACAGATCGCTCAAGTCATTCTTCGATTCTGGAGCGCTGGACCTGAAGAATGCTTGTTCTATCAAGCTTGCTTCCTTTGCTGGAGGATCAGTAACACTGTGCACTCTAGACAGATATCTAGTTCTTATACTTTTGAATACGTCTTTAGACGGACTTAAATCGCCACTTGTCTGAGAGTCACAATTATCAGATTCCTTTGAGTCTACTTTATTGTCATCTGAATATACGCTATCCATAGATTCCGATCTGTCAACACCTGTGTTGGTACATCAAATTGAGATTAGACATGGTTTAACATATATTTGATGGCGATCACTGTTAGTTTATGAATATCTATGTAGTTAAGCATTTTACACAGAATTAGCGCATGTAAATGCATGTTAATTCTGCTGAAATTATTCAACAGATTAAAATGTGTCAACATCATTTTGTATTTAATTTAATTACATAAAAAATGAACAATAAAGCAACTTCGAAAGAAAAATTATTTTCTCACTAACTTTTATTTTGTACAAAATGTTAAATTACCTGAAAGATTAATCTTATTTTAATAAACCTTATTTAATCGTTTCCTTTTGAGCAAGATACAAAGCAAAGACTACATATAAAAAAAATGTTAACAAACTCCGAAACTAATTTCGAATCTACCAAACACTAATCTGTCATACACATGCAAAGCTCTCACTTGCGCGTTTTATAGTGAAAACACTATTTTTTAAAGAAAATTTTGCCTAATCTAAATATAATAAAATATCACTCTTGGTGTAGCAAAATGAAATGTAAAAATTGAGATAAACCTTCATAATAGAGTGCTCTCACAGAGTAAAAACATTGAAATTCCAAAGAGAATGCATCAAATTGAGTCAATATTCACAAGAAATGAAGATAAGACTTCAAATTAAACTTTTCACATAAGACACAGGCAGTGGCTAACTACAACTTCCAATACTTTGTATACATAGATGACCTACTAATTCCATAACAAGAGTTGTATAGTAAAAATCACCAAACTCAAAGTGTACGAGTATCATACAAAGCCAATTCATAATTTTGTCAAACGCATCCACAACAAAACCTGCAAGTTCTCTCCCTCATTTTTCGACTTACCCTTGATTGAGTGCATCTGGTCTTCCAACAGTCGTATCCTGTCCCTTGCGACCTTGTTCTCGGAGACCAGTCGCTCCAACTCTCTTTGGGCTTCAGTTTTGAAGTCGTTGGCGACCCGCACTGTCATTAGGAGGTCACTTTGGAACTGCTTCCATTCGGCTTCCTATTTGGAAAAGTTGCGTTTGAATTTTATAACATAGAGTTACTTAAGTGAATGAGCCAAAACCTTTTAAAAAAAGAGAGCAGTTCTCTTTTTAGCATTTCATTACTAAGCTCATTGTTACAAAGTTGAATATCGTCGGCCTAATTTGTTAACCTGCCAAGTCCAATTTTTTACAGACAAAAAAAACAAAAAAAACTGACTGAAAAAAAAAAGAATTTCTATTGCTAAAGCAATAAATATATCATATCAAATCGAAAATCTGAAAATCCCGTTGGTTCTAGTAAGTGTCCTTGATATTTTAAAAGCATAATATTAACTAATAGCATATCTTACACACATTTTACGAAAAATTAGGAAAACAAATATATAGCCAGCTTTACTTGGCTGGTGAACGAACTAGGCCGACGATATTGGGATCTTAATTCCAAGCAAACAAAACAGGAGCTTGGAGAAGAAGAATTTCTTATTTCTGTCTTATTCTTATACATCAATCTTAGAGTCTAACTACACTGATTCAGCTCAATTCAGCTTTTGACGACAGGTGCTGACAAGCGGTTTCGAGTACCAATTTAAAATATTTTATTTTTATTAGCCTTAGCGGGCCTTATCAGAATACCAGCGCTGCGACACTTACTTTTAAATGTTCCAGCATCATGCTGAGATAGGAGCATTTTGACCTCATGCGGGAATGTTTTTATTATTTTTATTTTACTTTTGTTTTTTTATTTTTATTTTAAGTGTGTTTAGCTTAATTTGTGATCTTTTTGTGCGAGTCTCAATAAATACTTTTCTTTTTTTATGCATCTCCATACAAAACTGATGTTTTCTATTCACAAAAGCTGAATTGAGCTGAATAAGTGCAGTTAGCTGACGAACATCGAAACAGACATAAAACGGATCATCGAGCTTCAACAATCGCGCTGACGTGATCTCTTTTGCACTTTAACACACTGATAATGTGCCCTAATCTTGCCGCTGATTATCTTATGTACTTACGTCTCTCTCCCTATCTCTGGTGAGTTGTGCATGTCTTGCTCGCGCGTCTTGCAACTGTCGCTCCAAGTCTGACACTCTCGCGAGCGCTTCGCCCGCTCGACTCATTAGAGCTAACTTTTCGTCTGATGCTACTTGCACCTGGAAAGATAATTAAACAAAAAAATGTTGAATGAAAAACACGAAACGGTCAGTTCACACAACGTCATGACGATTCATTAATTTACTACGATAAGACATAACTATTCATCACTTTAATAACGAATCGTCAAAAGCAAAGATTCTTTAAGACAAATAGTATGATACTGATATGGCAAAAAAAAAAAATTCTTTAACGGCGAAGAATAGGTTATGAAAACGACTGTCCTTCAGGTACCCTAAAGTTTACTAGTGAACCTGTATCTACCTGAATCTGTAACTCTTCCGCATTGTCCTGCAACGTCTTCATCTCTCCTTGCATCGCAGTCTTCTCCTGACGCAGCTGCTCAATCTGGAACTCTAGTTCTGATATCGTTGACTTCGCGTTATTTCGTGATACCTGCAATATATTAATCAGTTGGAATTATAAACTAGAAATAGTTTTTGTTTTCAAATCTTTTGAAAGCGTCTGTTATGACGTGTTGTCGGTATTTTAAATTAAAATCACAACGTTGACAAACATTTGATAGAAGATTCACAGATTAGAATTTATAATCTGTAATGTATTTAATCTTAAACGAATTGCCAAATCGGGTATTTCCATAAAACGACAACTAAATTAACTAGTGCCGAGCGTTCAATTATGCTCGGCACATTTTTTTTATACAATATTAAAGAAGAGGAAGAAATGTTTGTTCGTTATATGATAAAAATTGAGCCCGTTACTAACCATAGCATCATCATGCATCTTCCTGGCATCGGAATGCGCCCTGTCCAGCTGACGCTGCGCATGCGCAAGTCTCTCTGCCAGCGCGATCGCGCGCGCGGTTGCTGCATCGGCGTCACGCCTCGCGGCCGCCGCCGCTGCTTCCGCTTCCGCTGCGCCTTCCACTACGCCATCTCGCTCTTCTAACTGGATGTGGAGATAGTTTTTCAATAAGTAATTTTGTTCATACGAATGTTATTTAAATGTAGTGTTAAAAATAAATTACCTCAAAACTACACATGATAGGGAAAATTAATATAGATTAAAGATGTCGGAAAGCATCTATAAACAAACTCTTCCGATAGAGATAACATGAATGAATATTTCCTCCACGTCAAATGTATGCACAAGATGTGTAGTATTTCTACAGAGTTTGTGAACACTATTTAAGGGGGAAGCTCCAGGTAACCCGCGAAATTCAAATTTTCGTACGTTTTTTGCAATTTGCAAGTCAGTATTGTATATTAATTAAAGTATGATTGGCGACCGTAACAAATACATATGTATTTATAGAATTATAATCATTACAATATTTTAAAAAGGCAGTAAGTTTAATAGCACATGTTATGTAATCTTCATTTCCGACAAAATACAGCCGGTGGACTTGCTGCTATATATTTCCACGATTCAAGCCTTCGAGCAATAAAACTTGCTTAAACTTGTGCACATTACCTTAGCTTTAGCAGCATCAAGTAAATCAGTGAGTGTGGCAATCTGATGCTGCCTGGAAGCGGCGAGCTCCTGAGCCGCGTCTGTCTCGTGCTCGCATCGCGTTCGCTCTGATTCCGCACGCTCCACGTTCGCCTCCAATACACTGTGGGTATAAACAATCATCATAATTCATTAAAGTGCTAAAAGGATCTCGTGACGTTGGAATGACGATGATAAGGTGAAGCTCCTGTTGGTAAACATTTCAGAAATGTATTGAAAAAACAACACAGCCAGTGATATACCTTCTACCAGATAACCGTGCAATAAAAGTCGTTGACGCCCTCTATCAATGTATTCCAATATTTGAAAACGATACGAAAAATGTTGAGGCAGTGTCGCTAACACGATCAAAACATATGTATCGCGGTAAGAGGCGTCCTTGACGCGTGCACGTGGCACGCTTTTTTTGTTTTCATTTAATGGGCATGCTTGAGTAGCCCGCGAAATTCAATTTTTTTTACGTTTTTTGCAATTTGTAAATCAGTATAAGCTGTATGTTAATTAAACAATGATTCGCGACCATAACATATATTTATTAACTGGTAATTAGTGACCGATACTTAAGCACATGATTGTACTCATGATAACAAACAACTTTCACTATGGGACCAAACCTGAAATCGCGAAAAAAAAATCAGCTGTTCCCAACATTTTGACGAGTTACATAAATGTAGGGAGCAGCTGATTTTTTTCGCGATTTCCGGTTTGGCCCCATAGTAAAAGTACTTTGTTACCATGAATACAATCATGTGTTTAAGTATCGGTCACTAATTACCAGTCGCTCTTATAATCATTAGAAAAAACTCCTTAAGTTAGTATAATCCTAAATGTTAAGATTTCATGAAATAGTCATTCGATAGTTACATTTTTATATGAACTTGAGAGAGTTGTGTTGTTGATTTTAATAATTATGATTCCGTAAATACAGATTTGTAACGGTCGCGAATCATACTTAGATCAACAAACAACCTGATAGTGACCTGCAAATTGCAAAAAACGTAAGAACATTTGAATTTCGCGGGCTACCTGGAGCTTTCGCCTTAAGTTTTGAGATCGTTTTTTTTTTTGCAAGTGGGATTAATGACTATTATTTCACGCTTATCTGGCGGACGGTACAGTTCCGATGGACGGAAATCATCATAGACGAAGCAAAAATTGTAAAGGACCTTGTTTTAACAATTACGTCTTTCAACGGATTTTTTGTGACCATTGTGAATGTAATCTCCGTATAGGCCCCAACTTTATCTAAAATAATATTCAAATCAACGAATTAAATCTCTTCGATGTATGTAGGTACTAATAATAATAAGAAAATTGATATGGTATCATCTCATAATGATAATAATTATTGAATTTGACGTGTTCAGCAACATACTCGTTAATCTTGATGACAATCTTAATTTTCTCAGGAAACACACGAACAAATGATTTTTCACAGAGCAGTGTATTTTTAAAATAAAGGCCGTTGATTTGTTCCGCGTGTACAGCCGCAATATCGCATATTGAATTTAAGAAAAAGTTTGGTTTTTTATAGCGTTGTCTCTCGTCACTCATATCTCTCTCTCTCTTTCTGTTACCCGGGTACTGTGGATAAAACTGTTTCTTACCGTATCCTTTCCGCAAGGTTTTCATTTTCTTTGGTTTTCTCTTCCAGCGATGTTTTGGTTTGGTTCAGCTCTGCTTCCAGTTGTTCCTGCTTCGTTAGCAGGTGTCTGCGCTCTTCTTGAGATAGCTGTAATTTTATATGTTTATTATTCTTAACAATTAACTCGTATTTTAATAATTAAGAATTATTTTTTGGAAAGAACACGATTTATGGCCATTATTATCTCGACGATATTAAAACATCCTTACAACTTTGTTAAAGAGACAAGCCGGTCAGTTGAATTTACCAAAATAAGAGTTTTGAAAATCTAAACTAATATCATTTAAATATTTCAATCATAATAACTATAAAAGATTAATTTCAATCGAGACCATGAAAGTCTTCATTACAAAATAAAATTATTTACTTATTTCCTGACCTTGAGAACAGCAAACAGCTGTTGGTCGGCGTCACCAGACACCAACGTCTCTGGTTCAACACCTTCGCGCAGCAGAAGCTCTTGTAAGGTATCCACCTGAAGATTCAATGTAATCTCATATTAAAACACAGAAATCCAAAGGGTTTTATGTGACTGTTACAATATTTAGTAAAGCAGCAGTCAGTAGTTGAGCGTTGGCTCGATGTCCCCAGCCCGTATTATTGTAAGGAAGTTTGCTTCCCAGGACCAGGGACCGGCCGGATACTCGTTGAAAGGGTTTTTGAACGGGTTTTTTTAAGCGCAAAAAAAACCCTTATGATACATGTTACACCTTCGAACGGGTGTAGTTAACCCGTTACGAACGGGTTACCCTTTCAACACCCTGTAACACTGTAACAGGTAAGCCATTCCAACTCAAGACATTGTAATATGCACTGTTTACAATCGATATTAGTTTGAAAATTGCATAACCAGGACCGCACGCGACTTCGTACCGCGCCCGGCGGTCCGCCAATCTTGCGTGTACCGACTTGCCGAGCGACTTGTAAACATGGAAAAATAACTATTGTCTATATGATCTTATAGTTCAATTTTGCTCGTCACACATGCTAAACTAGGTAATAATATTTATTTTTTCGTGTCTACACTTGTTCATCATTCGTCATTTGATTCGGAACTCGGACGGAACTACTCAAGCTACTACTAGCAACTAGTAGCTCAAGTTTATTAGGTAATCCAGGGTAACACGAAAAAAAGCTTTTCGAGATGGTAACCTCTTCAAAGGCTTAAGTCATTGAAGGGGTTAACCCCTTCACGTGGTTACCTTAATAAAGGGGTTAACCATTTCGCTGGGTTTCGAGGATGTAACTCGAACAAAAGGTAACATTGCGATATGAGTTACCCCATGTACGGGTTACCCTGTCCAAAGGCTTCTTAAGCGGGGTTGTCCGGTCCCTGCCCAGGACCTTTGACCGCCAGTGGGTTTAAAGCCCTGTTCTTTATCAATGCATACATGTATAGCCAAAATCAGAATAACGTCACTACGTACGGCTAATTCACTATTAGCCAAGAACTTTTACCATCACCTAAAAAGTCTCTCGTTAAAAAGTTGAGCTTGAAACAGAACACTTAATATAATAGAATGTAAATACTTTTGTTTTCAGATAGAGTCCATAGGGTTAGTAACAATTTTATTTAACACCTAGTGTTATAGGTACAGACTATGGACAAGTGTTAACATAACTTTAATTAAAATTAAAATTCGTGGAGCTGCATCCACTTCCCCGATTCCCCGATGTTGCATCGGAGAATCCCACCGATCTTTGAATACACTGAGAATACTGTAGTGGTATTCTGTAAAAATCTCACGGTGAAAACTTAGGTGAAGTAAGCTTGAAGTCACCTGTGATTCCACCTGATGCTTGGCATTGACACTACTGACAGCTCACTTCAAGCTCACCTAAGTTTTCACCGTGAGATTTTTACAGAATAGCACTACAGTTGGTGATTTTTTTTAATTTTATGTGTGATGGGTTTGCTCTTGACTCTAGTCTAAGTCAGAGGTGACAGAGACAAAGTCGACGATGGAGTGAGCTTACCCAGAAGAAGCTTGTTCACTCTCACTTTGAAGAGATTAGGGTTGTATGCGTTCGGAAACACAGACGCAGGTAGTGAGTTCCAATCCTTTGCTGTGCGTATTATAAAAGAATTGGTGGAATAGCAACTAGGTAGGGATGGTAACTTGCAGTGCGTTTAGATGTCCGATGGTAGAAGATGAGGAATGAGGTCGTGGAGTTCTCGGGCACACTCTCCGAAGTACAATATGTAGAAGACCGATAAGCAGGCAACCTTGCGGCGATGAGCCAAGCTATGAAGCTTGGCATCCACCAGTTTTACGTCGCCAATGAGCCTCTTAACTCTGCGTTCCACCGAGTCAAGCGCGGCTAGCTGATCCATCCCAAAGGTGACTGCAATACTCCATGCAGGATAGGACTTGCGCTTTGTAAAGGGTTAAAAGCTGTACAGGCGTAAAGTATCGCTTCACCCTATTTAGGATGCCCAGTTTCTTGGCCGCAGTTTGGGCCTTGTACTCGATGGTGGCGCCGAAGTTGAGACCAGATGTCAACTCCATGCCTAGGAGCTCAAGTCGATCAGTTACAGGTACCCCGAAAAGTAGGAGTTTGGGCGAAACGACTCTTTGTAGCGGTAAAAAGACACGCCTGTGTTTTGGTGGCGTTAAAAGAGACCAGATTATCATCACCCCACTGGGAGACAAAGCTTAAGGTCAAATCTGTCCGCTCTACCATGGCCGCTCTCAAGGAACGAACTTCGGCCCCGCTGGTTTTTGCGCTGGACAAGTATGTCTCTGAAACTGTACTCGTACAGTCATCTGCGTACCCAACAATACCAGGCTGAAGCAGAGTTGAGGCTGAAAAGAGTTGCAGAAAGAGTGCTACCGTAAACACGCGACATCAAGGATGCACATCTTTTTCTAATGGTGGCGGCAAAATCTTATTATCTGCAAACATCCCTGACGCAAGACAACGCCTCGGCAGCCGCAGCAGTACTCTCAGTGCATTATTGTATTGAACGCGTAGGTCGCTGTATGCCCGATGAATGAAGCTGACCCACAGGCTGCACGTGTAGAAGGACTAAACTTTGAAAAGCGTTACTTTAACTGCCTTCGTACATCGTGCAAATAGGATCAGCATGTTACAACGCGCAGCCAGCGACCTACGTTCCCTTTCAATGTCACACTTTTCTTTAAGGTGGAACTCGTGGCTAAGTAATAACAGCCGCGCTGATCGAACCATCACACAGTGTGTTATTTTGCCTTAGTTCGGACATGCTCGTTTTATGTGTATTTCGGAAAGCCTAAAATGAAACAAACCTCCTAACAAAACTCCGCCGGCTCTAACTACTGTAGTTTAAGAGAAATAAATAAAATCGAGAAAAATCCTTAAAAACCATAGAAACACAATATCTCGTTTTTTATTTTGATTTTTACACGAAATGTTTTAAGGTATGATAGAAATTCACTACCGGAACCATTTTTTTCTTGAAAACTTTAAAAATCTTGCTCAGACAAGTGAGATTTTTTTTTTATGATTTAGAAAATATTTTTTTTTCGGCCATTCTCTTCACGGTCGCGTTTTTTGTTAAGCCTAGTTAAGCGTAGTTTAACCTGATGCATCAGGTTAAACTACGCTTGCCGGGGTTGGTCCGTGGATAGGTGGCCATCTTTACATACTGAGACTCCTCCGTGCCTCGGAGAGCACGTTAAGCCGTTGGTCCCGGCTGTCATTCCCGTCGTTACGGGTCGTCAGAAGCCCGAAAGTCTGACAACCAGTCTTACCAAGGGCTATCGTATTACCCAGTTACTGGGTTGTGGAGGTTAGATAGGCAGTTGCTCCATGTAAAATACTGGTATTCGGTTGCATCCAAGCCTACCCCAACATAGTTGGGAAAAGGCTAGGCACATTGAGTTATCTTTAGGTCTTCGATGAATATTCCGAGGCTTGTCATTACGGACCCGCGAGCTTCGGTAGCTTTCCCCTGTTTTCACAAGGTGGAACATGGCCTGTATTCTGGTTACCTTAGTGCGACTGTCTTCAAGTTTCTCAGTCTGTCGACACAGCGACTCCAGCAGCACTTGTTTCTCATCAGCTAGCCGCTCGTTGTCGGCGTGTGCGTCAGCTAGTTGTGTCTGTAGGTCTGCTAACTCTGCTAATGTAGCTTGCAGTTCTTCGCTTGTACTAGAACAGAACGATGATTATGATGAGCAATTTACTTTGAAGTGACATACAAGGTGGTTTACTAACTACATAGAGGGGTGAATATTCGAGCGTTTTAACCGCCGTCATTACCTTCCGCCAAATGTTGATGAAAGAGAATATATTTAATGAAATATTTCAGCAATTCCTGATTCTGGTCCTTAAGCAGATTCTGGGAATTGATGAAATATTTCATTAACTATATTCTCTTTCATCAACATTTGGCGGAAGGTAATGACGGCGGTTAAAACGCTCGAATATTCACCCAGAGGAGTATTCGAACAAAGGTAACGTTTCCACTTTTTGGCGTTTTGCAGAATCATAATAATATGTAAATCTATGAACTACACATTCTAGTTCAATTTGTCGTATCAAATAGTAACGTTTCGTTTAGAAACATCGAGTCTAAATTTTAGTTTTAGAACAAAAAGGAACATTTTCAAACACTTTTTAGTGATTTCAGAAAAAAAGCAATGGTGGAAATGTCACCTTTTATTCGAAAACTCCAATGTAACATCAGCTAGTGTTTGTTCCAGAGTAGTCTCAATTTGTGCAGAGTAAAGACCTTAACTCATATCTAAAAGGTATGAGCATTGTTAAGGGGACTACAGGACCTATAACGCAGTCACTGTCGGACTGCATAGAAAGGAAAGACAAGCGGGTAGTTTATTGCAAAATATGAAGCAATTATCTATTTACAAAAAATCTATTGATTGAAAAAAATTAAAACACTATTACGTTAACATGTTGCTTGTAGAATAATCTGACAAAAAATCAAAATGATTGCGTATATATTAGTACGACTATGGTTTTTAATCGTTAAAAGAAATTTTTAAAGGTATCTTATCTTCATGATTATTTTCTATCGTATCAAATTAGTTGTATTATGTTTTCAACACACTATCTAACTAGCATATATCCTGAAGAATATCATATATTTTTCTGATTTTGTTTACTGCAGTAGATCATATAGTTTTAGGCATTATAAAACTTGCGTTTAGTAGCGTTTAGGTCCTGTACTCCCCTTAATACACTAGGTTTTTATTCAAGTTCAGCATCCTAATTGCGTTTGATTCACAGAACAGATAATTCATATCTTATAAAAAAAAGTCGCAAGGTGTCGCGGGACACACGGTTTCAATTCAAGCGAAGTACCTTTCGCTGTATATTATGTATTAATACAGAGCCATCTAGTATGTTCTCAATCTCAGGTTTGAAGTGTATTTTTTTTTTAAATTAAAAAACATGGGGTCAACAGGGCATGACTCTTTTTCGTTACGTCACATTTTCTGCCAGTTTACTCCTACCATACTTCGTTCCAAAAATATATGTTAGCCGACAGTTGTTGAATGAAAAGGATTGCCGGATTGCCATTTCGACTGTATTACGCATATTAGGTTGCAGGTTTCCTTACGTTATTTTACATAAATTGTAAATGTTATCCAAAACCTGGTTAAATTTTGAGGGCCCTAATTTCTAACTTCACTATGTGTATTTATACGCATAGTGAAGTTAGAGCATTTCAACAATGTTCTCCCAAGGTATGAACAAATTCAGGGTGTCTCCATCAATATTTACCTGTAGTGGTGCTCCTCCATCTGCAGGATGCGGTCCTGCAGACACGCGACGGACACCTCGCTCAGAGACGACGACGAATGCTTATCCCATTCCGGAGTGCTCGGCTCGCCGCTGTCACCCTCACCCTGTGTGCAAAGAACACGGTATTTTTTTTTCTCGTACCGAAATTAGTTAATCTTTTGCAGAAAAGTGAACCTAGGATTCGTATTACGTTACATTTTCTTTATGACCAAGGTGTGCTAGGAGAAATTGAATAATTAACAGTTACGCCGTTTTTTGCTGTAACTAATGCATCCTGTGGCAGACTCTGACTATAAAGCTCATTTCAGACTACGCTATACTATTCTGCTATATAGTACAACATGAAAAGCTATATTATATAGCATTGCTTTCACATTATGCGATATAATCGTAAGCAACTATGCTATATGGCAAGCTCAGTTGACCAGTCGTGTCGTTTCGTTCGTCTAGCTTGCGGGACGCGCGGGGGGAGGAGAGCGCCGCGCGATCATAGCATAGTGTGTCGCTCAATTTCGTAGCGTATAGCAATCCAATAATATATAGTATAGCCAAGTGTGAACGGGTTCTAAATAAATGTATGGCGAGCGATATAGTTGTGCTACGAACTATATGCTATTATATTATAGCGTAGTCTGAAATGAGCTTTATAAGTGCCACTAACAAGCCCTCAATAGCACAGCTGATCGGCAGTTACGGCACTGATGCAACAACGCTGGTTCATTAACCGACAAGGCATAGTGTGTTTGCAGATGTCATATATTTTGGAAAAAGTAATTAATTATTTAAAACGACGAGTACAGTCTATTAATTTATGTCCTGTGGCCCTAGCACAAACGCTCAAAGTAAACGTAAGGTAAAAACGAAATATTTTATAATTGAAAATGCTCGTTTCGTACATAATATAAGAGTAAGTAGTTTAAAGACTTTGTTCACATACAACATGTCCCAGAATTAACGCACATCCTCTTAAGGGGTCAGTGTACCACATCATTATTAATAACTTTTACTATGGGACCAAACATGAAATCATTAAAAAAAAACTGCTGTTCCCTACATATTGACGAGTTTATATGCGAACATAAAATATGTAAAGTACAGCAGATTATTATTATTTTTTGTATATAGGGGATGGATATTAATTTATTCAAATTCGAATTCATTTCTTGTTTGTCACAGGTGAAATATCAGTTCTTATGATTATCATAAAGGATCGCTGTAACATACCTATAAGCTGTACAATATTTAATGTTTGTTCCATATTTATTTAACATTACAATCATTATTCGTCCTAAGTAAACGTCCATCAGTCGTCATGCATTAATATAGTTGTTTATTCACAGTCAGATAAATAAATAATAGGTACATTGATTTCATACTAATAAATTATTCATTAATTTCATTAAAATTAAATTACTCAATTATACCGTACAACTTAAATTGTTCATTGTGTGTCACAGTGTCATTAAATTTAAATTATTGGTTGATGTCATAAAAATTAAATTATTCATTGATTTCTTTAAATTTTTCACTTATGTCATACAAATTAAATTAATCATTGAGGTAGCTGATCTAAAGGTGTAGTCACCTGTATTTTTGTCATTAAAAGTATATTATCATTTGAATTGAGTAGGCTTTACTTATCAAAAATTCCCTTATTTTTTTTTTAACTATGTGAAGTTACACTGCTTTTTATATAATTTGGAAGTTTGTTATATATTTTTACTCCTATCCCAAATATACTAGATTTACACTTAATTCCGCTTAATACATTTTTATACCGTGCACTTCTCAATGTGTCATAATTATTTAAATCGCGTTTTATCATTACTGCAGCTTCGTAAATATATAGTGAACGTAAAGTCAAAATGTGTAATCTTGTAAACTCTGTTCTACATGTTTATGACCACAGATACTTCTAACACACTTTTTGTGCCCTAAATGCATATTCTCTGTTAGTTGAATTTACCCAAAAAAGAATACCATATTTTATGTATAACCTACGTATGCATGATAAGCGCTCAGTAATTGAACTTGCCGCATAAAATTTAACCATAATGGATGTAGGGTAAAATAAATCTTCGTGTAGAGCCTCTATAGATTAAAACTGGAGATGAAAACTTACGTTAGCAAGTGCTATAGATGCGGGTGCAGAAGAGTGCATGCGACGCGGCGCGGGCGCAAGCAACAGTTGTCGCTTCTCGCTGTCGGAGAGCGGGGAGTGCGCGACGCCGCGCAGCCGCGCACGCAACGCACCGTTCTCGTCAGCCAGCCGCTCTAGTGCTGCCTCCCGTTCAGCGTCCATGCTCTGTAATGAAGAAAAATGTGTATTTAGCTGCGTTTATGTACTAATATGAATAAATGCTGAGCGTATCGTGGATTGTCTCAACAAGGCCTTTTTAGGGTTCCGTACCCAAAGGGTAAAACAGGACCCTATTACTAAGACTCCGCTGTCCGTCTGTCACCAGGCTGTAACTCATGAACCGTGATAGTTAGACAGTTGAAATAATCACAGATTTCTGTTGCCGCTATAACAACAAATACTAAAAAACAGGAATAAAATAAATATTTAAGGGGGCTCCCATACAACAAATATCATTTTTTTATAGATAATGATACGGAACCCTTCGTGCGCGAGACTGACTCGCACTTGGCCGGTTTTTTTTTTTATTAATCGACGAAACTTCACGCACTTGATGTGTATCGTATCGGTATCACAGAGATATATATATATATATATATATATATATATCTATAAACCCCAATTATGACAAATACACTCATCTCTGCTAGAACCTAGAACTTAGCAAACATATAAAGTATAAATAGCTGGGCTACATGATACTACTACACTGCGATGGTCATTCTACTAGCCAAGCATATTTTATTCTAGAATACCTTCACATTACACAAACCTTCATCCGATCCAGCTCTCCTCGCAGCCGATCGGCTTCTGTGACCTTCTCCAGCAACTCCTCGACCCTGGCCTGCAGTTGAGCTCGCTCCATCACTGTTGCTTCTAGCTCTCTTCTCAACGATTCGATCTCCCGGACACCGGATGCCAACGACGCCTGAGAGCAATGCTTTGGAAACAGATAAAAATATGATGAGAATACCAATACCAATTGCTCCAAACACCATACTTTGCAAGGGAATGACTCTTTGTTATAAATTCCAGTGCACAGAAGACCTCAGAGTGAATAACTCTTGGGGATAGATATGCTTATAGGATCGTTTTATTAACATCGTATACAGCGTTATTTGTAAAACACCAGCAACCTCTTAAGGGGTCATTGTACACATCATTGTGAACAACTTTTACTATGGGACCAAACCTGAAATCGCGAAAAAAAAATCAGCTGTTCAGTACATTTATGTTCGCATAATTCGTCAAAATGTACTGAACAGCTGATTTTTTTTCGCGATTTCAGGTTTGGTCCCATAGTAAAAGTTGTTCATAATGATGAGTACAATGACCCCTTAAGAGGTTGCTGGTGTTTTACAAATAACCCTGTATATTGTATTACTATTAGCTGATTAAGTACTAGGAGGCTTCATTCCACCCAGAATGTTTCGTGTATAGAATTGCAATGTCCAGTACGTACAGATTTTCGTATATCATTGGCGTTCCATTATGTCATTCGAATTAAAAGCTACCCGTCAAATTTCAAGGTTTTCAGATTTATTAACAGAAACGAAACCATAGAAATCCAATCTAAAGTACATGCTGGTGCACGCGTAATTAAAATCACGGAATTTAAGTAATATAACTACACATTTATAACAATTTCTTTGTCAGTTTTGTTTTGTATTTATAAGAAAGTGTGTCAATTTACAACGGTCTCAAATATATTTTTATACTCGATGTAATCAGAGCGGTATACCAACTTTTGACACGCTTCAATATCATACCACAAATAAAATATGTATCTTTCTTTTCTGCCTTTTCTTTATACTACCATTGTTAGTGCTTCCTTTATATTTCATTTAAAACAACTGGCCGATGTAATAAGTAAGAGTACATAAAGCTTGGTAACATAATTACAGTTACTGACCTCAGATGGTACTCTAGGCCTGAGCTCTACTTCCTGGAACCCGGGCATGTGATCGGCATTCAGAGTCACGGGCAGACTGACGCACTCCTGCGAGCCGCGCCCGTCTACGGACCCCAACTCCTCAGCACTGCTATACGTTTGCACTCCAACCTGCCCATCTTCATACTCCAAACCTTCCCTCAACTCAGGGTCTTCTAAAACCGCATTGTTATTCCCCAAGTCCTTCTTCTTATGAGCTTTATGTAACTTCTCTTTCGACCCAAAGATTTTCAAGGACTTGTCGCGCGCTGGAGCGACTTTGTGGTGCTTCGAGTCGAGGCTCGATACTGACGGAGCCCCCTTCAGAGTCCCCGACTCCTGCTTTCCCTGACTTGGCCCTCTACGGAACAATGATTTGAACTTCATCATCTTGAATTATTTATATCATTTTTCGTTTTCGTTTCACTGATCGGAGTTCGGTTTCATTTCGTTTATTTCACTTTGTAGGTGTTTAGTTGTACATTTCTGTTGTGATTGGAATTAGATTAGTGTATTGTATTTAAGAATATTTTGACATCTTTGAGATTCACTATAACGTTACTACACAATTGAAACAATTCTTTAGTTTTTTACTAAACTATCACTCCCTAGGTTTAACTTCGTAACGGAAATCACTCAACAGTCAACACGTTTTTAGACCACGAGACTGCAAACAAAAAATTTGATGCTCTCGCGCAACGCTACCGCCGACAGATGTTCGGATTTTTGCAGGAAACTCTCGGTAAAGCTCGATAAAGAAAGAGACTGAGACAACATACAACAACACACCTTATCTGAAAGTCTGAACTACGCGTATCAGATAAAATATGGTAATTAATCAAAGGTAATAAAGATAGCCCTGTATGCAGAGGTAACGCGCTCGGTTCACGGAACACTGACATAATTTTCCTATCGATTGGCTTTGAAGCCACAGATTTATCAACTCATTTAAATACAGATAAAGAGATAATAATGAAAAGATAACGAGAGATAAAGTATTGCGTTTCCGATTCACATACGGATTTGGCAATGAAATAAATACGTAGACCGTATCAGCTGGTAATCATCCCACGCTGTAACACTCAAGGACACATAGGTAAGAGAGAAAACAGGCTTTAGTAGGTAGATAATTTGACAGTCTAAAACGAATCGTATTTTTATGTAAGAGAAGAATATTTTTTCTATAATGCAGAGGATGCGTGTGGAAGGAAGGAAATTTTCTTAATCAAGATGACCACACATTGGATAAAAAATGTAAAAAATATGACAATACAGTGAGTATGGGAGATACGATTAGAGACATGAATACGCATTGTATGGCTGACTCAACTTAATCTTAATTGCATGGCACGCACAGTATTCATTAGCAGATACCTAGTCAATGTATTATACATGATGTGGAGTAAAATAATAGTGTGGCATGCATCAAGTAGGTACTGTAGAGTGATATGCAGCTTGTTTAGATAATGGAACTGAACTGAATAGGTCCAAATCTGATGGCAAATCAGAACTGAATATAACCAGAAATATGTAGCAATAAAATTCCCAATACCAGCCATACATATAATTCAACAGGGAGATGATTCACTAAAGGACCCCAAAAATACGTAAACCAAGAATCTTGTAGATTTAAATCCAAAATATATTTAATCCAAAACAATATCACCGAAGATGAGTATTCATAATTGGAATTCGAACGCTTCATTACCATTACACATCGGGCATGGAAAAAATCTACGACTCTCCATAAAATGCCCGGACATTTAAAACACAATAACCCTATAGGTGTATCAGTTATCCGATAATCCAAGTTATTCGGAGCAGGACATACACCGCGTCCCCCTATATGCAAATAGATAGGGGACCGGGCGAAGGGCAGTCTTTGTTTAGTGTCTCTACTGCAACAGGAACATTGAATTACTTTTATTTGAAATCGTCATGTTTATTGTCCTTTTGTTATTCTATTCAGGGACTACAATAGGATTTTTTAATGCAAAGGTTGTCTGTGAATTGTTGAATGTGTGGAAGAATTGTTTGGTTAACAACTTGCGCTTTCTGATTTGTTGCAGCCATTATAGTTTTCATTTCGCCTTGTCTATTTCGTATTTTGGTCCCTTTTGATCTACTTCTTTGGCTTTTTCTTTACCGATCCTATTTTGCACAATATTTTTTCTACAACAGGCTTGTCGTTGTTGCATAAACATAATCAAGGGTCAAGTCGGAACTATCGGGTCGACTTTAATTTCCCACAATAGCATGTCTGGTTACTCCCTCATAATCATAGTAATTGTTATGGCTACACAACACCACACCCATAGTCCAAACAGCGAAGCTTATGCCGAGCCGCCGAGCCCAGTGTCAATTTACTTCGAGTAATTCAATTGAATCATGCTATACTGTAGTTACATATATGTAAATGTATGGCTGATTTGTATGTGGACGGTGCGCGCCAACGGACGCCAACTAACCGATTTAGGAATGGTACTGCACTTAAAGTGGGTAATGGTCGCTATAAGTTAGGAACGTGTACTTACCAATGAAGGATTGTACAGAACTGTACTTGACGATGAATAGCAAAATAAGGAAATATAACAGTTGGTTCTAAAGTTGGGATAACAATTACATGAACAGAATACTGAAAAGTGTGTGCATGATTTAGCATTCCTTTTAAAAGTGGATCAGACACAATCTTCGATTAAAAACTAAAACATTACTAGGATTAGGTTCGCATTGAAGAATTTACGAATGAATTCCTGTTTACTAGTACCTACTTAAATAAATCCCGTCGCTTTCTCAAACATAGAACTAGTTATGCAGACTTATGTAGTACTTATAATTATGTGTAGGTTTCGATTAACTCATTCATACATAACATGGGAATGAAGTAGAATCAACGTTCTATGCAATAAGAGGTCGACGCTCTGAGGCATCAGATTTCCGAGCTAGAGAGAACTATATATCCTAATCCTTACTAATAATATATATTATACAAGCGAAAGTGAGTTTGTTTATTACGCTTTCATGTTAAAACGGCTGAACGGATTAGGATGATATTTGGCACATGGGTAGACCATGACCAGGATTAAGATATAGGATAATTTTTATTCCGATATAGTACGTTCCCGTGGGATAATTATCGACATCCACGCGGGCGAAGCCGCAGGAAAATGCTAGTTTTCTATATACACAATCTCTCAACGGACAGCAAGTTATGTAACTAATAGGTACATGTAATACTGTCCGGTAAATATAAATCATGAATTCATGACTCATTAAAACTTAAGAACTCATTGAAATGAAATTGGAGCAGGCAATGACGTGTGACGCAACAGAAGAATCATTCAAAAAGGTTTTCAAACAACACTCGTTTATAGGTAAAACATTTTATGGAAATCGCATATCTAAAATAAAGAAAAAATAAGATCCACCGAAATTCACCTAATCAGAATCTGAAAACCACTTATTTCTGAGTATCCATAGGTATAAATTGATGATTTCCACAAGGAACAGTTCTAGACCCTATGACGATAAGCCATTTATAAAGACCCTAAATGGTCAAAAGTTGCACCAACATGACATACAAGGTAATTTAGACCTTCCGATTTACATTCCATTGGCAAGGTGTTGAAAAGAATGCGCTTTCTCTACCTCTAGCGAATATTAAATCGGCTATAGATCGATCACTCTAACTGTCTTATAAGGCGCTGTGTTCACTAGGCGTCTACGCAAGATTTATTCGCGTATTGACGTCTTTTATGAATATAAATTGCTTCCACAATTACGATTTTTTAGTGTTCCGTAGGCGAATCGAACACGAGACTTATACGTAATTTGTCATGTGTGTTTGTCGCATTTGTAAGTACCTATTACAAATACGTCTTCGTGGCTCAACTTTGATTCATTCGAATAATTGTTGCTATAACTTTAGCAGCTACCTAGTTTTTGCCTATGTTATTTAAGTTATTGTCTGTTACTACTTATTTATCTATCTTTGGATCACTAAGTGCATGTCCAACAAGCAATTGATTGGTTTTATATGTAAATATCTAAATAGTTTAAACGCGAGAAAGTTAAACAAATGTATTTAGCCGTTTACTTGCATGTTTGTATGGACTATTGACTATGGTCACGTATAATTAGCGATAAAGCGTGCAAGTACGTAACGATTTATGTAGTAACTGTCGTCACGGTCTTTCCCCTGTTGCTATTGCTAGAAGATTTACGCTGTTTGTATTTTTAATTTCATCTCAGTTTGTGAGAAGTTATTTCTACCCACGACTTCGCTTCGTTGTAAATAAAACATACCCTATGGCACTCAGCGAAAGAGCGCCTTCCTGCCAGTTAAAGAACTTTCGAAAACGGATCAGAACTTCCAGACATTACCTCCTACATTCAAACTTACAAACTTTAGGCTCCTCATAATATTAGTGTACCTAGATAACTTTATCCATTAAAAAGAAATGCAGATTTAGTCTTTTTTTTTCAAGTGCCTGATTATTTGCCAAGCTCCAGGTTTTAATAAAACATTCATTACATAAATGAGTGAACGTAAACCTCAATTAAAAAAGCCTCAAGGTTTGCAAAGAGTGGACTTGCTTGCTTACACAACATTTATATTTGGAGACGATTCTCAGAAAGGCGAAATTGGAAATAATTAGAATTCCCTCCATTGAGAAGCTGGATTAACGGTGTGAGTAATATATCGCGATGCTTTAGCAACGATATTTTATTGATTTTACGAAGCTCGTATGAATCCCAAAAAGAGGAGTATCCAATGCGATTATTTGACAGGCCATTGACTCCGATAACCAGTGATATCTAAAGAGTTGACAACAACAAAATAGCCAAGAGAGACTAATCAAATAAAAGTTGTCATGAATATTGGACAGGCCAGTTGGCGTGGTTGGTTAAGATACCGCCTATCATGTCGCTGGTCGTGGGTTCGATTCCCATCCAGGACAAACATTTGTGTGCATGAACATGTATGTTTGTCCTGAGTCTGGGTGTAATTATCTATATAAGTATGTATTTACAAAAAAAAAGTAGTATATGTACTATATCAGTTATCTGGTTTCCATAGTACAAGCTCTGCTTAGTTTGGGACCAGATGACCGTGTGTGAATAATGTCCCAGGATATTATTATTATTATTATTATTCGGGAAAGGAGTAATTTCTACGAGTCCAATGACTAAGTACTTATTCTAAAATAAATAACGCCTGTGATAGTGCTAGAGCTTGATTATTTGTAGATAATGTAAAACATGAAGGACGAATAGTTGAAATAGTTACAAGTTGACACCTGAATTGTCACCAATCTAGTACCTAACAATGATAAACAATGTTAGCAGAAATAGACAACCATGGGTAATACCATTAAAATAAATTGATTCGGCCGACATTCTACAAGCTGTTTACATTAAAATAATCACGATGAAATTCCTGACTACTGTAGAATATCGGAAACTTAACTTTTGTAGTAAGGAAATACGAAAAGCACGGCAATTATATATAACTATTTAAACGATTCATCTTCAACGTTCAAAAATATAGCTACCAATGTTGAAAGTATAACCCAAAATCACTCACAAAAAGGCTAACTCGACAAAAAAGATGGAACCATTCGTCAAATATATTTATACGAGTATATTTTTTTTTTGTTAAAGGCTGTATCCCAAAACGCGCTAAAAGATACAAGTTTTTTTTTTGTCTATTGAGCACTGAGCAGCATTCCTTGTGCCTAGGGATGGCGGCCCGGCGGGTTAACGACCAGCCATGGCCGCGGCGGCCTAGGGAGGTCGCCACGCCAATATGGAAGCAGCCAATACCAATATAGTCAATTATATTCTTGTTTCGAATAGATTCTTGTATCACACCATTAATGTTCAACTAGTTTGTAAAGGTACAGACTTTATGATTTAAGCCTTTCATGTAATAGCTTACGAAGAAAAGCCTATAATTTTATTACGATTAATAAATAATCGAAATCATTTTTGAATTCATTATTACAATTTATGGAATGTACGCATGTTACTAACGCCAGTAATCTAGAAAAGGTCTTACACTAAGAAGAAGAAGGTCAGAAGATGGTACTCCTACCTAACCGATGTACTCTTAGTTTAGTTCCTTAATTATCTTTTATGATTCATGAACAGTAAGTTAATATTTCACGACAAATGACGTAGATAGCAAAACACCCATTGTGTTTACGTTATTTACTGTAGATTTGTAGGTATAATCAAATAATTACACACCCAAACAGTGGATTGAATGTACTCGTAAAAGATGATAAAAGATTACCACAAGAATAACTTTTCTGAAGGGTACAATTAAATAAGGTGCGTGAGAAACATTAATTATAAAAATATTATTGACAGAAATATCCCACGTAGTCATCGTAATCTTTAACACTGGTTAAATTAATTCTTCACACTAACGATCTATTTGAACAGGCTACTGGATATTATTACGAAGAATCTAATGCGATAGCTTCTTCTCAACCCGAAAAAGTCGACTTACTCGTAGAACAGTATAATCAATTGAGACACGATATATTGCTAAACAATAAAGGTTAACCAAACAGACGTATTCATGAATAAACGTCAAACACAGCAGTGATTTTCACACATTGAAACTTAAAAGAGAAATGCAATGTGTGCACGGTGAAAGATTGACGACCGGTATCTGAACCACGACCCAGAAAGGTCGCTTTCTTGTATGAGCTACAAGCCAGTTTAATTTTGAATACGCTCATAAATTTTAATACATTTTTCAAACAAGTTTCAAGCTTCTGAATAGATAAAAATCTTTAAATGGATGTTTTATGTAATGCATTATGAAATTTCCTAGATTGGAGGATGTTACGATGATTGAGTATTGTTTTATCTCTGTTTTTTTCAGGTTTACAATCTTTGTTATGGGAATATTCCATCGGAGAATTATGTTTGACAATGAGACGGGTCATGACCGGTTAGTTGACTTCAACGTCCTTATATACTCCTTGGTTGAACTTCTCAGAATCCAGTAGAATGAAGACTAGTTACCAACTTTCGTCAAACAGAAAAAAATAAAGTCGTCAGCTACAAAGTTAATTGTGTGCTATTGAACCGAAGATCACGGTATTGCTCATTCGTCCGTGTCCGATGAGGCGATCACAGTCGTGGGACAGAATCAAGACGTTTCGTTATACATTTTCCTTTCGGATAAAAATGTGCTTATTAGATTTGTTAATTTGATTCTTCGAAATCTATTCGGGTGTTTGGAAGTACCTGAATTACAATCACTCTTTCTATTTCTTTATTTTTTGACAATGGAAAATTAAGCTTTAATTGGCAGTTTCAGCAAAACAATAGACAAAAATAATCTCCATAACACCGACTCTTCAATCAAAGAATAGAAAATTCTCACGAGTGCAATGCAACATACTTTCTCTCGGTAAACTCTGAAACCTGTTTGCAAGTAATAACTGCATAGCCATTATAACTAAGTGCTAAGGCCGACTGTTCCAGAGCAATGTTGCTGAGATGGGAGCGCTTCATGTGGAATTTCCGTCTGTTTTAGTAGCTTTATTAGAGTAGTTGTTGAACTGTAGCTAGCATTTCTTTACTGTTGCTTTCTTCATTATTTGTAGTGTACCTACTAAGTATCTGTTTCTTCGGTTACGTCTTCAATGTTAATGATCTTCATAATTTATGCGTACAAATAAAACCATGTTTAGTTTGTTATTAACAAATTGAGTTTAGATTCAGTAAATCACCTTCCAGACACGAAAGTTATTTGCACATCCCTAGCAGTAACGAGTCCACTATAGATAAATATTTGTAAAGTGAGACGCTTTTAAACATTCATCAGCGCATTCTGTCGCTAGACGCAGTTAATTGCTGATATAATGCAACAAGCGCTGGGTGGGAAGGGCATGTAGTAGTCCGTAGCTAACGACACCCAGGCGCCGCGCTAACACATTAATAACTTGAATTGTTCGACTCAGAATAAGCGTAGCTACGTAAACATCTTGATTCAAGTGATGAGAAAAAGTTGTAACAATTGCAAGGAATATTATTATTACTGAAGTTGAATCACATGGCTGTGAAGAACATTACGTTGCATAAGATAAGGATGCAGACGGACAGAATGACGATGAGGAAACTTGTAAATTAATTACTAAACTAAGGTTTTGTTTTAAGTTGTAAAACTTAAAACTAAATTTTTTTCGTTTAAATCATGAATATTTTGATCTGACTTCCGAAAAATTAAACTCACTACAAGGTCCCGGTTCGTTAATGACAGACGCCATTTTGCAACATTAACAGGAAGCGAAGACAACATGATATAGGTACGTAACGGTCTTAATGCTTACCATGAGAAAATATGTACGAATGAGCCTTATGTGACCGAGCCAACAAATAATGAGACATCGAAATTCATACACGATCAAAGAAGGAACAAAGTCAAATTCTTGAGTAACACTTGTGTAAATATGTAGTTGGATATCGGATCCACCTTATTGGTCAGAAATGACGCGTTAGATACCTCATTGTACGAAAGTGGGAACGGGTTTGATGTAAGAACAGTAATTGTTAACACCGTCGAATGGTATGTGGCGATTGTTTTCAATGTAATAGGTAGGTAAATAGTACCGCAGATTGAAATAGGGCTTATTTTTCCTGTCTGCATTCTTATGAGTCACAGTCACAAAATGGGCGTAGTAGTATTTTCAGCTCTGGCCACAAAAACAACAGTTAACTGCGTTTAAGTCATTGGTTTTTTTATTGTTCTATAGGTACTGCGGATAATCGGCGCCTAATTTGAGAGTAGGATAAATTGATTGCCATATGGTACTACCAGCGTTGATTAATGAGTCACATTAATTCGTCACATTTCGAGTAGGTATAACACGATAAAAAGTTGTGACCAGTCTGTCAAAAATACAAAAGACAGAAATGCTTTATCACTAATGATATTTAAGTGCAATAAGAATAATATATAAATATATAACCAGTCATTGGACATTTGCAAAAGTAATTATCGCGCTACGTGAAGGCTCTTAGTCTCAGACAACTGTATTTTTGTTTCGATATTCACAAGGTTCTCTGTGCATCAGTTACATAAACAAGAAACATTGTATTGTTAAGTAAATAGTTTGTTCGTGTGAATACCAATGAGTATGCTTTCGGTTTGCGAAAGTTTGACAATTATGTTTTGTCCTCACGAATTCATATAGTCAACCATATCAGAAGTTAGTAAAACTATCTCATCCTCAATTAGATTGACGACCTACGAATACTGACAACAGTTTTGCGAAAGAAGAAATGGGCTTGAAGATTGCTTGAAGATATGTGTTCAGTACAATCATACAATGCTTCTTATCCAAATATACAGCCAAAGGAACAATAAATATGAATGTGTGAACAGATAAAGCTTCATTCGTGCTGTATCTTATCGTCACAATTTGACGGCCTCACGATAAACTTGAAACTGAACAATCGTCCAAAGATTTGGAATTTATTCATAAATAGATTAAGATTCACCCTCTTCAGTAAGTAATATACTGTCTGAATTATCTCCAAAAGCAAATTCAGAGTAATCAAAGTTTATGATGGAACCTGTAGAGCTGTCAATCAACTTTCAGATTGTACATTATTTTAACATGGATGTTGATTGAAATGACGGACAATCTCTTTTATTTCGATTGAGGCACCATTTAATAATGGTGCTTATACATATTACTTCCTAGATGCAGTTTTTTTTTCTATGTGGTCTTTTGTATTCCTTTCACCTTCCTCTCTTTCTCGACTTTTTTTTCCTTCTTTTTGATTCTGTTTTTTTTTTAATATTGGTAATTGTCACAGAAGCCATACTGCAGCAGTTTCGTTAGAGATTTTCAACTTAGCAAGTTCCACATTTTCACATTTTATGTAACAATACAAATGGGCTGTTCGTCTCTTATTGCTGTTCAAATGTTCATCTTTTGTTCGAAGGCTAAGTTTTTCAATTCAGCGTAACACCAGTTGTTATTGTGAAACAACTTGTTCAAACATGTGGATATGCAGCCTTGCGCCTACGTCGCACATTTTTGTCTCAGTTGGAACACCATTAATTTGTATCTACTTAATTTTCGTTATGACTTTAGTATTGTTTCGTTCAGTAGGCACTTTGCTGTATAACAGGATAATTATTTCATGAATTTCAGATGAATGACACTTTTATGATAATTCTTTTGCGGAATTATGAAGTCAGTTTCCTGCTCCAGTTTCGTTTAGCAAATCAAAGTAACATGAAGTAGGAATGATGATTTCTGATTTATCTGGTTTCGTCTGCGCAGAAAGGAAACATGTCACCTTGAGTCAGGATTAGTAAGACATGTCTACAGATAGACCAAATTGGCGACAAGTGTTTGTAATTGTCGAATAAGTTGTATTATACACATTTCTACCGAGTCAAGAAGTTTGCAAAACCAACGTGGAATGTCGCATACGTCCGCTCTGTTGGGGGCCTGACATTTTAAATGTCGGAGTAATTAACGTTGAGCCTGTAATGCCCGGTTTCTGAGGTTTTAACCGGATTTTATCCATTCGAAAGTGATTATTGGTTCGATATCTTGTTTCTGAACCCTTCGTTAAGGAATAATTTAGCGAGATTACTATCGAAGTTTTATCTGAGGACCTCAAAAATGGAGCTTATGGAAGGAATTCGCTTAATTTTGTCGAATCAATAGCTATTAAGTTAAAACTCCGTTTAAGAATTCTTCAAAACCGGACAACCAGGAAATAAAGCTAAAATTCAACGACGATTAGTTCCAGCTTTACTCATTAAAACTGTAAAACAGTTTAAGAATAAGAAGAGGATGCTGGTTCAGAACATAACCTTGTGACTGACTCTGATTAATTTGCCGCCATACTTGTTTACCTGATAATCTCAATACCTACACGGAAATGGTAATTCAAATATTCTAGCTATAAATCGCACATCAAATATGTAATAAGTAGGAAGAGAAGTATTTATGTAAGATTGATGTAACACCGTTTATGTAAATGTTATCGCCTATTTACAATCGATTGTTATTTACTATATAATGAAGTAAACCGCTACTCATAATAAGGTAAAAACTAGAAACACTGATACCTAATCGAAGTTCTCAGAACTAAAGCGGAATCCTACCCACATTCCTTTAAATGCCTCATTAAATTACTAACTACACGCTAGTATGGGATGCTTTGAAGCGGATTTTAAACGAAATCTCAAGTACTGGCCTGGAAAGACAACAATTGGGACACCTTTGAAACAATAAAAAGAAAGCAAAAACTGTTTCTTTAAAAGGTAGGTACAGCGTCTGTCAGTCATGTCATCAGTGGCTCAGTGGCCGATTGTCTATTACGAGAAAGTAATAAGACAATAAGACACTCGGTTGAATAAGTTCAATTTTTGTTAGCTCTGTATACAGTCGACGTAGACGAACGACGATTGAAAAACACTAATGCACAAAATTAATTCCAATCATGAATTCAACACATCACAGGAGCACAATAATAACCACTATGATCAAACTCATAAAAAGTTTATTTTGTTTGTCACCAACACAAAAAAGTTCGAAAAAAAGCACCCGGCTAACGGGGACGACATCCGTAGCCCGTCGCACCAAACAAACTTGCCTGTTGAGCTACTTGCCGTGCTCAAACAACCGGCCAACCGCTGTTCGTCCATTTCTTTCTATAACCCCAACAAATTCAAAACTTGCCCTCCACTCTGAACCTACCAACGCCAAGCTATCATCCGACATTGATCATGTAGCACGTCGGCGAATACATTCTACACGTGCGAAGAAAACAACTATAATATACCTTATCCCTTCTTACGCAAGCAATACAAAAGATGAAGGATTATGCGAGAGAGAGATGGATATATAACGACAAAAAATATCTTCCATCGCGTGCATGAATCAACTTGAGATGTCAAAGTATTTCGATTAAAATTTTACTTTACACCTTTACCGTAAGGTCGTGTATTGATTGTGGTAGTCATCGATGTTTCCAGTTGGCGCGAAAATTCAAAATGAAACTTTACTTCTCCGATCAGGATTATTACGTTTACAAGATTGTTACGTAAGCGAATGAAAATGTAAACAAACTTACTTTACAGGTGATGTAGGAACTCTCCGATGAGTGACTTTGACATCACTAGGTGTTGCCCAAACATCATTATTGTTGATGTTCTTCGTTAGTTTCAAGTTTTTGTCGGATTTCGGTCTTAAAGTCGGTGGTAGGATACTATCTGGGAGCTTTGGAGCTGGTGGTTTGGCAGATTTTTTCACGATTTGTAGAATAACATTTGAGCTTTTGGTATCACTCTTTTTACCACTTTCTTTGATAGTTTTCGGTCCACCTGGGTCAGGCGTCGTGGGTTTGTGTCTGAGTGGTCGTTCAGGTTCGATGGCCTGCTTATCAATGTACAGTCCAGCCGACTTGCTTCGATCTGCGGTCTTTTTAACTTTAACCTTATTATTATTTGCCGAATCAGATAAGGTTGCTAAAAAAAAGTTTTTTTTTAATCACTATTTTCTTAAGTTATACATTACATAATATTTTCCTTCATTACCTGTCCTCGGCCTGTTTCTAGTTACAGGCTTAGTCTCCGCGCTGCCTATTTTGATAGTTTTCTCGACAGTACTAGAAGAGGCGGGCGTAACCGCCTTGCTTCGGTAGCTAAAAGTAGTTTTGAAAAAATTCGCAGTAAAGTTCTTGCTACGCAAAACTTGAGACGATGTGGTATGTGGATGTCTGTAAAATACAAAAAGAAAAATATAAAATGAATTTCTCAGGGGACACCCGGGTTTGAACCGGGGACCTCTCGATCTGCAGTCGAATGCTCTACCACTGAGCTATATCCCCTCTGACAATGTGGACGAATATAGCGTACGCTACAGAAGTAACAGCGCCCTCTACAAAAGAACTTGTGTAGTTTTACTACATAATGTAACATTGTGTCAAGAGATGGCGCTACTAGTCGTATAAATGAGGGAAATGTTGTTAGCAAGCGAAACATTAGCGTTGCTAAGGTGAAAAACAATATAACTGATAAAAAATATAAAATTATATTAGATGAACTTACTGGAGTTTTATGTTACTAGGCACCCCGGGCGCCTTCTGCTGCATAACCTCCTCGATCTGAAACAACATTAGGTATATACTTTTAATAAAGGCAATGCTATTAAATGATGTTGTTCCCATTCAAATAAAAGCTACCACTGACCATAAGTTAAAATAAAGAATGACACCTATTACAATAGGACCACACGGAAGGAATTTCTCGGCGTTCTGGAAATCTATTGATTCTATCCAAACAAACCACATAGCATAAGCATTCAAATCAAATGTAACAAACATTTGATTTTAATGCTTATGCTATGTGGTTTGTTACGCTCCTTCCCTCCTACCGAAATATGCTTAAAAAATTATCAATAACACTCACACTATTAAATTTTCTAAACATGGCCATGGCTATAAAATTACGTGTAGATCGTCAAAATTACTTGCAACTACTGCATAAATTAACATTCTTATCGCTAAACACTCATTATCTATCAAGATAGTTGATTGATTGGATTACCATTATAAACTTATATTCTCTTGTCCTTTGGTAGTTTGAAATCATTCTTGCTTTAATCATTTAATTCTATTCTAAGATTTAATTATTCGCAATAATTATAAGGGCACTTCTCTCGGAGATCAAATAGATTTTGAGTGTCAAGTAAAGAGTAGAATAAGTAAAAGTACTCTGTGGAATAACTATAATTATGTGTCAAGATTTGAAAAATTTCAACGCACAGAACATTATATACCCTTGACGGGTTTCAACGTAACTTAGAACCGGTTAAAACCTTTTTTAACGAATTCAAAAAATGGAGTTATCAATTCTACACGTATGTATGTAATATTATTGGAACTGAAAGATATTCACATATGATAATCTATTAGGGCTTCCAAACAAATAATCGTATACAAAATTTCACAGATGTATGTTTGTCTACGCATTTCTCTGAAACTATTAATCGGATCGTGACATTTACTTCAACTTAGGGCACAGTGAAAGTTTCATCAAAATCGGTTCAGTAGTTTTCAAGATAATGGATTAATACGTGTAAGTGTGACGGCATGGCTTATTGATACGAGCTACGAGTGTGGTGTCAAAGGGAAAACATCTCAAAACCTTGGTCAAATTCTAGTGCAATATTTATAACAAATTATTAACTACTTATTACAAACAAATACGAGTATTCTAGTTTTTACTAAAAACTAAAAATTACGAAATAAAAAATAATTAAAAAAAATTAAATCGACTTCAAAAAGAAATTAACTCAAAATTATGAAATAACTTTAATTTCGGTCTTTAAGTCGGTGGCAAAAAATTAAAATACAGATCGCAGAGAGAGGTAGTCGGTGACTACCGAAATTAAAGTTATTTCATAATTTTGAGATCATTTCTTTTTGAAGTCGATTTTTTTTTTTTTTTGTATAAT
The DNA here is from genome assembly GCA_948252095.1 of Dicycla oo. Lineage (NCBI taxonomy): Eukaryota > Metazoa > Arthropoda > Insecta > Lepidoptera > Noctuidae > Dicycla > Dicycla oo. The sequence continues at coordinate 12,214,818 of OX411729.1, read as the reverse complement.
AAATGCTGCCATTGTCTATATGAAGTTTGTTTCAACAGAGGTTTTCTGAAAGAAAGAGACAGACCATAGAAATCATGGATTGATTCTGTGAAATGGATTCTGAATATGGCTAGAATCGTAAATGAAGAAAAAGGATTGTAGCTGGTAGTGTTCTGTAGTGTCAGCCTACCCCCATGGGAAGAAGGCGTGAGTATGTGTATCATGTATATGGCTATGAATAGGAAAGAAGGGATTAAAGTGAGCACTACGATGTTGGCTAATAGTAGAGATATTATAGGAAGAAAAATATAATAAATAATAATCTATTAAAAGATAAAGGACAACGGTCTTAGGACACTGCCTTTAACTTTTTGAGCCATTTTGATCGGCATTCTCAGATTTTGAAACAAAAATGAAAAAAAAGTTCTATTGAAAACTGCCCATTTTCTTGGTGACAAATGGGCAGTTTTCAATAGAACTTTTTTAGATGCCAATCGATCCTGTTCCTCATAAGGATGGATCAAAAACTCTAGCGGACCAACTGAGGTTTGAGTACTAGAAAAGTCACACTTTTTCTTTCCATTCTTTTAGTAAGATAGAAACTCCAACTTACTTATTTACGATGGATGGACAGACTGGCCGAAAATAAACAGATCAGAATATCTCAAAAGTTAACGACTGCCTCCTAAGCCCGTTTTCTTGTAGCGGCAACGATTTTAATGTACCTGTCCTTACTGCCTGCCCCATCTCAAAAATCCACTCTGTATGTTATTTGAATTATTATTATTATATAATATTATAATGTCCCAGGTTATTAATATTATTATATAAATTACGAACTTGATTATACTTATAACTTCTTAATTGCCTATTAACTAGGTAGGTATTGAGACCTGTTGCCAAAATGCCAATACAAAAAATTATTATAAAATTATTATTATTAATCTCGATATTATTATTATTATATATTTTTGAATTATTTTCATTGTCGCACCTAATGATTGCCTACATTTTTTTTTAAACAATAAATTTCAGCTAACACACGTGCAAGCTTGTTACTCGTTCTAATGGATTTCTGGCCCCTAAGTTTTCATGGGAACCAATATTAAATTTTGGAGAAGTGACGACATTCCAGCTCAGACCACATTTATACAGGGCAATTTTTTTTTATCAGTAGCCAAATTTTTACAGTGTGTTCTACCCATGAATATGAACAACTGTCACTATGGGACCAACTCAGACATAAAGAAAAAAAAATCAGCTTTTGTATGAAACAGCTGATTTTTGTTTCGTTATTTCAGAGTTGGTCCCACAGTGAAAGTTGTTCATATTCATGGGCAGAACAAGCCTGTGAAAATTTGGCTACTGATAAAAAAAATTGCTATGTATAATACCCTACCTAACGTGGAAAAATTATGCGATTCCAAGTCTCAATGACCAAAGATTATTCCATTTATTCCCACGGCCGACCTTACTGCTGCCAACACCCATAATCGTACAGACAATTAGCCTGTCCGCTGAACAGATAAACACCTACATATTAAATGACACCACAATTTGAAGTGTGCGCGAATTTGCAATATTCGGTGTGGTGTAATTTTATTGTAATTAGATGCAAACTAGGACACTATATTTCGTGTTTTTGTATTGGTATTTTGGCAACAGGTCTCAATACCTACGTATAGTTCATAGGCAATTAAGAAGTTATATAGTATAATCAAGTTCATAATTTATATAATAATATTAATAACCTGGGACATTATTCACACACGGTCATCTGCAGTGCTATTCTGTACAAATTTCACCGTGAAAACATAGGTGAGGTGAGCGTGGAGGAGTGAGATATCAATAGTGTCAATCCCCTAGCGTCACGTCAGGTGGAATGACAGCTCACTCCACGCTCACTTCACCTAACTTTTCACGGTGAGATTTTTACAGAATAGACCGGCTGATCCCAAACTAAGCAGAGCTTGTACTATGGAAACCAGATAACTGATATACTACATATACTACTTTTTTTTTTGTAAATACATACTTATATAGATAACTACACCCAGACTCAGAACAAACAGACATGTCCAAGCACACAAATGTTTGTCCTGGATGGGAATCGAACCCACGACCTGCGGCATGATAGGTGGTATCTTAACCAACCATGCCAACTGGCCTGTCCAATATTCAGGACAACTTTTATTTGATTAGTCTCTCTTGGCTATTTTGTTGTTGTCAACTCTTTAGATATCACTGGTTATCGGAGTCAATGTAATAGATTCAGTAATGTTACAATATAATATCATTTTATACTTAGCCTACTATTTTCCAGGGTTGGATGTTCTATATTGGATCTGTTATCACTCGACCCCTCAAGCAATCTGCCTAGCCTTTTCCCAACTATTTTGGGGTCGGCTTTCAGTCTAACCGGACGCAGCTGAATAACAGTATTTAACATAGAGCGACTGCCTATCTGACCTCCACAACCCAGTTACTGGGTAATACGATACCCATTGGTAAGACTGGTTCTCAGACTTACGGACATCTGACGACTCGTAACGACTGTCAAAGATCGACGAATGTCAGCCGGAACCAACGACTTAACGTGCTTTCTTAGGCACGGAGGAGTCTCGGTATGAAAACATGGCACCCATCCACGGACCAACCAAGCACGAGCGGACGGGCAAGCGTAGCTTAACCTGATAGATCAACCCGTGCGGCTTTTATTATTAAGCCACGAGCACCTCGTCCTCCTTCCTATCACTCGGCCCCTACCATCTTCAATATCCGATGTTGTCTCTATAGAATTTCTGATCCTATCACATTAACAAGCCAATACTATGAAGAAAATATATTTATTCGGATATAGAAACAACTAACTATGTATACGAGGTAAGTACTAAACTACTACACTAAACTAAACTGACTAATTAACTAACTATACAAATAAGCCGCGAATAGTGGTAATGGCGGATAGTCGATTAATGATTACTCGGCATTCCCTATAGCGAATAGTCCAGTTATTCGTGATAATTTTTCAACATCAAAAAGATACTGCAATCTATCTTCATAAATAAAAATGAAATGCTGTTCGGTGGCAAGGGCATCACTTTAGAGCCGATGTTCTAATTAGGTTTTTATTATGGAAAGAAAAATTGGAAGTTTCCCGAAAAATTTTCAAATTGTGGAAAAACTGAACGTCCTGTTTGCTATGGGATTTCTTTTATAAATGATTGAAATTTGGACAGGACGTCTGTTGGGTCAGCTATCCTACTAATATTATAAATGTGAAAGTTTGTTTTTGGAACGCAAAAACGGCTGAACGGATTTGGATGTTGGTATACAGATAGTTTATAACCTGGATTAAGACATAGGATACTTTTCATCCCGGTAGAAGGTTCCCGTGGGATAATTTCAATAGCACTAATAACAGGGTCTCCGACAATCTCAAACCTACCGAGTTTTAGTATAATAGGTTGGGGAAAAAGTTTCTTCGCATTTTTTAAGAAAATTCAAAACATTTTTTAATATAGTTTATTTACATTTAACTAAAGTATGTAGGTACCATTTTGTTCGATAACTTTTTGCCATCTTGTAGGTAGGGACATGATCCCATTGCTATAGAAATTTTGGGACTTCTGGTCAAAATACCGCGACAAGTGGTTTTGGCAGTCCTCTCGTGATGTTAACCTGACACTGCCTAAAGAATTCTGAAGAGACCGAAACAGGTGGAAATCTGAAGGTGCAAGGTCAGGACTATACGACGGATGCATTAACACCTCCCAGCCAAACTCTCTTAATTTTTGCTGAGTGGCTAAAGATGTGTGAGGTCTAGCGTTATCATGATGAAAAACCACACCCCTTCTGTTGATTAATTCCGGCCGCTTTCTCTCAACTTCTTGCTTTAATCTCATCAGTTGTTCGAATCGAAGGTCCTGCCTGGTGGTAACAGCTCATAATGAATAATGCCATTCCAATCCCACCACACACACAGCATCACCTTGTTGCGAGTTAACCCGGGTTTCGCCACAGTCTGTGAAGCCTGACCGGCCTTTGACCACGACCTTTTCGCACGTTCTTGTCATACGTGATCCACTTTTCATCACCAGTTAACAGCTTCTTCATAAATGGTTCGGTTTCATTACGTCGTAATAAAGAATCACAAATGAGTACACGGTTCATTAGGTTTCTTTCAGTGAGCTCGTGAGGTACCCAAATGTCGAGCTTTTTTGTGTACCCAGTTTTTTTCAAATGCGCCAAAACTGTTTTGTGGTCAATTTCCAGTTCTTCAGCTACGTCGTAACTACTGATATGCCGATCTTGCTCCACTTTTTCAAAAATGGCATCCATTTTATCCGTAATAGGGCGACCAGAGCGACGTGCATCTTTGACATCAAAATTTCCGGATTGAAAACGCTTAAACCAAATTTGTGCTACTCTCACAGACACTACACTAGGTCCATAAACATCGCAAATTTTTTTCGCGGCTTGCGTTGCATTTTTACCTTTTTTGTAGTAAAATTTTAAAATGTATCGAATTTCTTCATTAGATTCACTCATCTTGACGGTACGAAAAACAAATGAAAATCACACATTTTCCTAATTTGAATTTGGAATTATGTTCTTTAAAATTTAAACTTTCAATGATACCAAAACCAGCCAGATACAAATAGTATAGCCAAAGAGATTTTATTACAAGTTCATACATACTATAATGCGAAAAGACTTTTTCCCCAACCTAATATATTGCATTGTTACTACAATGCTTTTTCTGCACGATTTAAACTAAGTCGATGATTTTTATCGATTGTTATTACAATCTTGATGTCGTCTCATATCGGCCGCACATCTGCTCAGAAATGAAAAACACCCCAATCGAAGAAAGCTTGCATCAAAAGGAATGCAATGAGCCTATTTAGTGTCAGAAATCTGAACCATAACTTGTGTTTTTTTTATGATACGAGTAACTTTCATGAAAAACTTAACAGCTTCTGAAGCCCGTACCAAGTTATTGTGAATTGAAGAACTGAAGACACCGACTTCAGTTATTTTATTCGTTAATTTATTTTTCCATTTTTAGTTGAATGCGGTACATACAAAATACCATATGCTCAGGACGAACGAAAAGAAGAATCATCAAAATCCGCTTAGAAATGCCGAAAATACAGTACATCTATGCATATAAATTCGTTCATAAGAATAATTACCTAATGTATTTTATACTAAAACCTTCTTAAAAGCATGTAGATTACGTTAGTGAAAGAATCATCAAAATTAGTTCATTAGTTTTTGAGAAAATCGCGGACATACATAGGTACATACATACGGGTCGAATAGAAAACCTTTTTGAAGTCGGTTAAAAACAAAAGGACGCAGTGCTGCCACACTCGGTCGTCCAGCGCCACATTTAGGACTGAAGTTTCTAATAATTTGGTCTACTTTTTATAAAAGTTGTGGATGCCTCCATAGATGAGAGAAACGAAAGCATATAAATTTTGGTTCAAAGCAACAGTATCATGGGGTAGAATGAGTGGGAAGGCCGAATGAATATTAATTTGGAAAAGTCTTTCCGAGACATTGAAATTTTGTACTGTCTACAGTCAACTTTTCTTGAAAATTTTAATAACAATCCTCGTCCACAGACATTGAGCTTTTCAGGCCTATGAATCGACTACGTATACGTACAGTACATAAGACAACATTCTCCACTCTAGCGCGACTTCTTGTTCCTTTACTTTCATAGTATTTCTGTCCCAACTCGCCGATATCGGCACCCCAATTGCGTAAGACACTATCGATCGGAATCTGAATCATTTTGAAGTAAATTGCTAATCCATTGCTTCATGTTCGAAACATTTGTCTTCTCAACACCGTAAATAACGCAAAGAATGTTGTTGAACTGTCAAAAAATAAATAAAAAATCGACTTCAAAAAGAAATGAACTCAAAATTATGAAATATATAATTCGGATGTCGGTGTCTTGGGATATGTATTTTAGTTTTTTGCCACCGACTTCCGAAATTAAAGTTATTTCATAATTTTTAGTTAATTTATTTTTAAGTTGATTTTTAATTTTTTTTATTTCGTAATTTTTAGTACCGTATTTATTAAAAACTGGAATATTTGTTTGTAATAAGTAGTTACTTAATAGTTTTGTTATAAAAGTTGCACTAGAATTTGACCAAGGTATTGAAAGATGTTTTCCCTATGATACCACACCCGTAGCTCGTATGAATAAGCCAGGCCGTCACACTTACACGTATTAGTCCATTATCCCTACTAGTGCCACATGCCTAGATAATATTTATACAGATGTTATTCCAAGCCATAAAGAAATTATAAATTTACTAGATTCTGATCATTGCGGGCAAAGGATTACTATCCAAAACCAAAACAAAAAAGTGGCTAAAAAGGATATCATTGTTAACCCCAAAACTACAAGTCGCTTGGAAGCTTTTAAAGTTAAACTCATTAATAAATTAACAGTTTTGGCTAATCATACTGATCCTAATGATCTGTATGATGATTTTTTTAATATGTACTGCCAACAATTTAATCTCATCTTTATTCCCAAGACTATCTCGGTTAATAGTAACGCGTCTTTCAGTGATTGGGCTACCATTGGTATTCATAAAAGTAGAACACGGCTTTATGAACTATATAATGAAAGGTCTTTTGTAAACACTGCTGAATTTAATTTATATGTTAGAAACTATTCAAAATTATTTAAAAAAGTTTGTTGTATGGCCAAGTCGCGTTATTTGAGTTCGAAGATTAAAAACAGTAGTAATGTAATTAAAACGACTTGGAATATTATTAATAGTGAAACGGGAAGGTCTAATAACCGAAGTGCTGACTACAGCCTGTCTATTAATGACAATATAATAAAATCAGACTCACAAGTCGCCGCGGCCTTTGAAAATTTCTTTTCAGATATTCCCGTTTCAACTACTAAATCCCTAAACTCATCAACTTCTGTTGCTGAGTCTTTGCTTAAGGAAAATGTTAATGCTTGCGATTCGGAATTTAATTTTCAACAAATTACCTGTAGAGACATAATTAAAACCTTTCACACTTTAAATGTAAAAAAGACAGCAGATCTGTGGGGTAATTCTGTAGAAGTTGCTAAGTCTATTATTGACATTGTAGCACCTACTTTAGCTTTTATCTTTAATAACTGTATCGACTGTGGGGAGTTTCCTGACCTCATGAAATATAGTAAAATAATACCTTTGTTTAAATCAGGTAGTACATCAGACCCCACAAATTATAGACCTATTTCAGTACTACCTACGTTTAGTAAAATTTTTGAGAAATTAATTTTAGACCAATTGCAAAGATTTTTTAATAAACATAAATTATTACATAACAAGCAGTTCGGTTTTACAAAGGGTCGTTCAACTACTGATGCCGTGCCTGATGTGTTGAACTTTTAGGACATATTTATAATGCATGGGAAGACAAATGCGATGCCTTGGGCATCTTTTGTGATTTGTCCAAGGCATTCGATTGCGTTCTTCATGAAACGTTAATCAGGAAACTCCGCCATTACGGGATCCGGAACACCGCTCTGGATCTTCTTACTTCATACTTGAGTAATAGGATTCAGAGCGTTGACGTTAATGGAAAAAGATCGCCCGGATCTATAGTAACAATGGGGGTCCCACAGGGCTCGATTCTTGGTCCTTTCTTATTTCTTATTTATATTAACGATTTGCCCTACCTCATTAAGGATAATCATGATATAGTTTTGTTTGCGGATGATACTTCACTTTTGTTTAAACTTAAACGTCAGCAGCTGGTTACTGACGATGTAAACAGAGCGATCTCAAAAGTAGTTCACTGGTTCAGTGTTAATAATTTACTCCTTAATGAAAAAAAAACCAAATTCATTAAGTTTACACTACCTCACGTTAGGCAGGTGAAAACTAACGTGTTGATAAAGGGCGAAGAGTTGAATCCTGAAGATAGCACAGTATTCTTGGGCTTAACTTTGGATGCTAAGCTTCAGTGGGGCCCACATATAGATAAATTGTCAAAAAAGCTAAGCTCCGCAGCATACGCTGTTAGGAAAATTCGTAATTTAACCAACATAGAGACAGCCCGTTTAGTGTACTTTAGTTATTTTCATAGTATAATGTCGTACGGTATTCTGTTGTGGGGAAATGCAGCCGACATTCAGACTATCTTTGTTTTGCAGAAAAGAGCTGTTCGATGCATTTATAAATTAAGTCCGAGACAATCTCTCAGAGAGAAATTTAAGGAGATTAATATACTGACTTTGCCTTCTCAGTACATTTTTGAAAATCTTTTATATGCCCATAAAAACATTAAATTGTTTAAAAAATACAGTGATATCCACAATATAAATACTAGGAACAAACACAAATTTGTTGTACCTCCAACAAGGCTCAAGAAAATAGGTGGGTCATTCAGGTGTCAATGTATACGCTTTTATAATAAACTTCCAAGCCACGTTCAAGATCTGAGGCTTAATAAATTCAAATCATTCATTAAACGCAAGTTGTGTCAGAAAGCTTTTTATACCGTTAAAGATTATATTGAGGACAAAAAGGCTTGGGATTGAACTGCTCCAATTTTATTTTATTTTATTTTTATTTTTGCATACTGAATGTTGACATTAATATTTACTTTGTAAGTATTATATTATTTTACTTTATTGTGAATGTGAAGACTATGTAGGTCATTGCTTTTTTTTTTTGTTTGTTTTATTTTTTCTCTCAGTTATTTTTAATCATGGTCTGGCAGTTTGAGTAATCTATGCGGCCTACCCCAATGTCCTTTCTTTGGTATTGTTCGTCGAATCGTTGAGCTAGTTGAGCTGCGCGATTACTGACAAATGCGTGCACTGACTGGACAGGTCCTCTCAATCTGTGTGGTTCTTTCCTCAAAAGACCATTTCAGACACCAATCTACATGGTCTTCACATGAAGTGACCAAGATTATGTCTGGACTTTATAAGAGACTGTGACCTCTGAGTTTGTTTCGGCCTTTCTTCTCAGAGTAGTCAGATAGGAAACGCCGACCTCATCTAGTTTAAAAAAAAAATTGACTTGTAAAAGTGTTTGTACAAACCTACTTACAGAAATAAAAATCATTTATCATTTATCATTTATCTTGAAAACTACTGGACCGATTTTGATGAAACTTGTACTGTTTCCTAAGTTAAAGTAAATGTAAGCCAATAAAATAAAACATTTAGGAGGCGCAATGCGATTCCGCGCCATTTGTTTTCGTGAAAACAGATTGAAATTTTACTACCTACGGTTTCCGATACTGCCGTCTGTAGCCATTGTATTTGCTCGACACTTGACTTAGTAGACTCATTGCATTCCTTATAAAGTAGGCTTTCACTGATTATGTATAATACTTTTCAATTCTGAGCAGAATTACAGCCGATGCGAGACGACATCCTAAACATTTTTGCTATTTGCAACAGATTTTCTTACCATTTCTGACACTACCGTAGCTCTTGTATTTGCTCGGCATTAGACTTTTTAGGCTCATTGCATTCTTTTTGATGCAAGCTTTCTTCGATTGGGGTATTTTTCATTTCTGAGCAGATTTGTGGCCGATATGAGACGAAATCTGACATTATTTTGCTATTGTCACCTTCATATTAATTTTGAACCCTATTTTGGCCAATATTTCTGTTGTTTATCTTTAGGTCCAGGCAGTGCTTTGTCAACTCTTGACAAAGACACCAGAATAACAGATTTAGCTGAACACGTTTTTGCGCTATTCGAATTGATATTTCGACACATAGTGAAAAGTAGAGGGTAGCGCGCGTGCGCGTGCACTCGCAGTGTGACGTCATAGGCAAATTATATCCTGCCTTGAAATTGTTATAAATATGACCTATCTTTTGAATGAAAGTTTTTGTCGGTCAGAAATGTTGAACTTAGCACCAGTACACCGAGCGAAAAGACGTTTACACGTCAATAAAATGGTCACGATCCGACTAATAGTTTCCGAGAAATACGTGGACATGGGCACACATACATACATACAAACATGCATACATCTATAAAATTGTGTATATTTGTTTGGAAGCCCTAATAGATTATCGTATGTGCATATATTGCAGTTCCAATAATATTACATACATACGTGTCGAATTGATAACTTCCTTTTTTTTAATCGGTTAAAAATGAAACCGAATCCGATTGAAAGTGTTACGCAATTAGGGTGCCGTTCTGCGCAATTTCCGTGTTATATTCGCAATTTCAGGAACGTAGGCTTTGAGTGCTACTGTTAGGTATTACATCGCAGTTGGAGGCTACCGTAGTGCCTGCTGTCTCGACATCATCTGTAAGTCGTCACTCACCTGGGACACTTAGTACAAGATAAGGTGGTTTGTCTTTGTTTATAGTTGGGGCTTTGCTCTTTTACTAAGTTTTCAGTGTCGTAATTCATTCCTATGATCTTAGTGTTCATTTTAATCACTTCCTCCCTGTTCCTAGCCATATTCAGAATTAATTTCACAGAATCCATCCATGGTTTCTTTGGTTTGTCTCTTTTTAGGGTTCCGTACCTCAAAAGGAAAAAACGGAACCCTTATAGGATCACTCGTGTGTCTGTCTGTCCGTCTGTCACAGCCAATTTGCTCCGAATCTAATGGACCGATTAAGTTGAAATTTCGTGCACGTATGGCGTACGTACGTTTCTGTGACCCAAACACTGATGTGTAACGTAAATAAATTAATTTTGAATATGGGGGTCAATTTTGGGGGGCAAATAAGAAATTTAAAAAAAAGTTTTGCAAACTGTACAGTGTGACATATACAGGGCTATTTTTAAATCATTAACTAAACTTTCACAGGGTGTTCTACCCATGAATATGAACAACTTTCACTATGGGACCAACTCTGAAATCACAAAAAAAATTCTGCTATTTCATACTTTTTGGTAGAGTAGGTATGGAACTTTTGTATGAAACAGCTGATTTTTTTTTTGTGATTTCAGAGTTGGTCCCATAGTGAAAGTTGTTCATATTCATGGGTAGAACACCCTGTGAAAGTTTAGTTAATGATTTAAAAATAGCCCTGTATAATGAAAGGGCTTACTGTGAGAGTCTCAAATATATATTTTTTTTATAATTTTAAAATACATTGTTTTAAAGTTATTTAAGAAAATAGACGAAAATTGACCATTCCCCTTATCTCCAAAACTACTGAGCCTAAAATTTTGAAAAATCTAAACAAAATAGTTATATACCTATAGATCATATTTAGAGAAACATATACTAAAAAACCGGCCAAGTGCGTGTCGGACAACGCATAATGAAGGGTTCCGTAGTTTAAAAGAATTTATCCTAAAAACAAAGTTATCGTTGTAGTGGAAAATATCGGACAACGAAGTGATCCTTTAAGGATTCCGTTTTTTCTTTTGAGGTAAGGAACACTTAGGTGCAAATTGCGCATTTATACAGCGTGCATTCGCCCCATCATGACCTATGCGGGTTCAGTGTTTGCGCACGCAAAACCCCACCTCATTCATAGGATGCAGGCCCGCCAAAACCGTTTCCTCCGAAAGGCAACGGGAGCCCCTTGGTTCGTTCGGAACGAAATCCTCCACGTAGATCTCGACATTCCCACCATCTCCCAGTTCTTGAAACGCAACTCCAGGCGTTTCTTCGATTCAGCCACCAACCATCGCAACCCTCTGATTGTCGAGGCGGCTAGTTATGTCCCCTCCCGTATTAGTAAGGTCCGCCGCCCGAGGCTTGTCCTCTCAGATCCCGACGACCCCATAACTAGGTAGCAGTAGGGACCGTAGGAACAAAAACAAATCGACATTCCGACCTCGCCGCCGAGGTCCCTCGCGACGACCCCGATGTAATCGTCCTCCCCCCGTCCCTTGCTCGGGAATGAAGTTAAACTCCCCAGATAATAATAATCACTCTAATTTGATCCAGCCTGTCCCATCTTGCTGTCCTCTCCCCAGCGACGCCCTAAGCCGAGGTTCGTTTCCCACAGGGGAAGCCCTTAGCGTGTAGTCGCTTAGTCTGTAAGTTTTATGACCCTGGCTAGAGGCTTTGAGTTCGCTTAAGGCAGCCACAGGATTAACCGGTTAAGTAGTCACGGCCTCTCTAGGCCAACTACGAGATGCCATTTATAAAAAAAAAAAACATTCTCAAACATTTTTTTAGGCCGCATAGTTTTCGACTTTTGATGAAAAATGTAATATTTATTACATTTATCTCCGAAGTTTGCATAGAGAAAAATCTAAAGATTACGGAAAAAATAAAAGGAAGTCTGTAAATAGGCAATAGCACACTTTTTTTTATATGACGAGCAGCGCCCCGCGGTTTCACCCGCTTAAGTCTCGAACCCGTAAGAATATAGGGATAAAAAGTATCATATGTGTTAATCCAGGTTATAAACTATCTATGCGCCAAATTTCATGAATATCCGTTCAATAGTTTTTTCGTGAAAGAGTAACAAACAACCATCCATCCTCACTAACTTTCGCTTTTATAATATTAGTAGGATAGTAGGATAGGAAGTAGGATTACCATCCTCGGAACCCTCGGTGCGCGAGTCCGACTCACTCTTGTCCGGTTTTACACTCATGTTGGACTGTGCGAAAGACGATATGGCTAGAAAGGGAGTGAAGCGAGATGACCACTAATAGAGAAGTATGGATGAAATAGACATGTTGCGCCGACAACAAATAAATTGAGACAAGGGCAGGAGAATGATGATAGGCTCATGTTCAATTTCGGGTGCTATTGAGGACAGTGAGATTAAAGAAAGGGCAACAGGGAGGTAGATAAGTCAGTTTTTTGTAACAAAAACCCTAGCTTGCTATTTTTGTGTGTCAAAATAAATAAAATAGGATTGTTGTTGTATAAAAGTTTCAAAGTCGTCGCCATCAAGCAGTCAGTGACTTGCACCAAACAGACTGCAGCCCACACTACACCCTTCTGTTACTGCACAAAAACGTCCACCAGTCGTTGAACCCTTTCACAATGATATCATGTCAAGATCGATTAATATATTAAAGCTGTACAATTCACGTGGGATTTTTGGTTGACGGACAACTGAAAGGGAATGTGGGCGCTTCGGGCCAGATGGGCAGACGTACTGAAGGACAGAATGGATACGATGCCAGCAATAATTCCTTTGATACTCTCTGAAGTACAAATATACTTAGTAATACAGGAATAATTCATTCTCATATAAAATTCAATGGAGTCTGAAGGTTTAGGATGATAAATGATAAATGATTTCTGTAAGTAGGTTTATATACAAACACTTTTACAAGTCAATCATGTTTTTTTTTAAACTAGATGAGTTCGGCGTCTGACTACTCTGAGAAGAAAGGCCGAAACAAACTCAGAGGTCACAGTCTCTTATAAAGTCCAGACATAATCTTGGTCAGTTCATGTGAAGACCATGTAGATTGGTGTCTGAAATGGTCTTTTGAGGAAAGAACCACACAGATTGAGAGGACCTGTCCAGTCAGTGCACGCATTTGTCAGTAATCGCGCAGCTTAACTCAGAACTTAAGGAGCTCAACGATTCGACGAACAATACCAAAGAAAGGACATTTGGGTAGGCCGCATGGATTACTCAAACTGCCAGACCAAGATTAAAAATAACCGGGAGAAAAAATAAAACAAACAAAAAAGCAATGACCTACATAGTCTTCACATTCACAATAATTAAAATAATACTTTACAAAGTAAATATTCATGTCAATTCGCGATCTTTGTAACACAGCCCTGCTGATGGCTGGTTGAGTTCTAATGAACATAGTATAATACTTAATTATGTATTATTATCAGTCATTGAGGGACCTAACTGCCTAAGTTAACGTTCTGATACAAATGATAATAATAGGACTATTAACACACAGCTACACTGATTTAGTTGCAAACAAGTAATGCTTGGCATAATAGCGTTAACAATCCAAACCATCCTTCTCCTCCTTCCTACTAATATTATAAACGCGAAAGTGAGTTTGTTTGTTTGTTTGTTCATTTGTTACGCTTTCACGCTAAAGCGGCTGAAAGGATTTAAATGAAATTTAGCACATGGGTAGACCATGACCACGAGACATGACACGCAGGCGCAGCCGCAGGCAAAAGCTATTTATATACATAATTTTCCTTCTGTTTTAATATGGATCTAATATTTGATCTCATCTATCCTCTGCGAGTGGTAGGTACGCAACAGTCTCAAGGTCTAACCTTGCTCTGAAACACTATCTTATCTCTAATGATATTTATAAGTACGCAGATTCTACGTTTTTGAGAAACATGATATAGTTAAGATGGACTCGATGAAGAAGATAGAAAATGAAGGAAGGAGCTCTTGGCTAAGTAGCTACGCTTGCCGGGGTTGGTCCGTAGATGGATGATCATCTGTACATACCGAGACTCCTCCGTGCCTCGGAAAGCACGTTAAGCCGTTGGTCCCGGCTGTCATTCGTGGATCTTCGACAGTCGTTACGGGTTGTCGAAAGTCTGACAACCAGTCTTACCAAAGGGTATCGTATTACCCAGTTACTGGGTTGTGGAGGTCAGATAGGTAGTCGCTCCATGTAAAATACTGGTATTCAGCTGCATCCGGCTAGACTGGAAGCCGACCCCAACAGAGTTGGGAAAAGGCTAGGCAGATAGATATAGTTAAGATGGAGCTGTATATTCTATAAATTCGATTAGAATATTCTCCATAATTTTCCATAGTCTCAATAAACTCTTAACTCCTTCATCAATCTATACCTACTAATATTATAAAGAGTAGTGAGCGTAAGGGGTAATCTATGTAACTCCAAACTACTGATCCGATTCCGAAAATTCTTGCACTATGGGAAGCTACAGTATTGCCAAGTGTCATGGGATATTTTAAGTTAAAACGTGAAATTTACGGACGTAGTCGCGGGCAGAAGTTAGTGATTGTTGAAAATAATCTGGAAAAGGTGACAAACTAGCAGCATTACTCCTGTATGTTCTTTGTCTACTCCATCTTGGGTTACAGCCGTTACAGGCTAGACGTCGTCTGCCGAGACGGCATCACAATGGCTTCCTCTAGCTTATTGTCCTTCGATATTACCTACGCTTAATACTCGTAGTCTGATATTGGTACAATTCTCTTGTTCAAAAACTAAACTAAAATTAGAGAATCGCTATCTTTTACGAACAGGCAGAGTGAGAGAAAAACGGCTATACCTACTTAATATACGTAGCTATGAACTAAGTTAGAGATGTCAAACAAGTTTACGCCTTGCGCTTCACCGTGTTTTTAGTCGATAGGTATGTTTTTAAATGTAGTCGTAATGGAAATATTAGTTGAATTAAATTTGACAGCTTTAATTTACGTCCGTCTCTTTCTTGTTTTATTAGAGAGAAAAAGTTAGCAATAACCTAAATTAAGTTTAGTTTGTGCACAACAGAATCGGCACAATTGGATAAACTAAACTAAGCATCTTTTTCATTCTATTTCATTAAGAAAAGGACAGACGATAAATATTAGTTTAGTCCTGTCAAATTAAGATACTCCTTATACAAGATTAGACGTGATTAAAAAATTGGCTACTAAAAATACGTCAATTTATGTCAGGCGCTGACTAATTTGACAGGATTAAACTAATGTTTATGTTCTGTCCTTTTCTTAATGAAATAGAAAGAAAAAGATGCACTGAACTTAAAATTAGTTTAGTTTGTGAACAAGGGACTAGGCGCCATTTGACGACAGTGCTGACTCCTGTCCTTTTAAAGTATATTTTAGTTATTTGACGTCAGACAATGAGCTTCGAAACTCATTTAAGTACCGCATTGGACAGCTGAGGATAAGGAATAGATACAGATTACAAAATGTAGGTAATCTAGGTATTCAAGCAGAGCTGGTTGTAAACAGCTCTGCTTACTTACCTGGTGTATACCTTATACACTGGAATAATTGAAAAGCAGTTTGTGTAGGCATTAGGGAGTTGAGAGGAAACCAATGTAGGTTATAAGTAAGTTATGTAGTATATTATGTAGGTCTGTATTGTGGTCTGTATAATTAGAAAAGTAAACAAGTAAGCGATATAATATCAAAACATTACAAAATAATAATCGTGTTTTGTATTGAGCAATACAGTCGTTTGAACTGCATCAGGCGAAGAGCTACGCATGACGTAAACAACCAAACTTACATATGCAGTAAACGTGTTCAGTCAGTTGGTACCTATTATATAAAAATGGGAATTTACGACTTGATCATTAAACGCAGACTAAAGAGACTAAACGACGACAATAAATTTTGGATTTTTATTAAATTAAATTTTAATTTTGAATTAGCAGCACTGACGATGACGTAGTCAATCATAACATTCTGCATCTAAATAAAAGATTAACGTAGGTAGGTATAAACAAATACGAAATAATCCATGAAATCAATTTCTTTAACATATGAGCGAATAATATTCGCGTAAATGTCAGGTATATTGTTTACGTCGTTAGACGGTGAAATAATTATGTTATTTCAAAGTTGGGATTACAATTAAAAAATCACGGCTTTTATATTATTTAGATTTGCATACGCGACCAAAAAGCACTTCATTTATAACAGCAGCCGGTCTGTAAAAATCTCAATGTGAAAAGGAAAACTTAGTGGAAGTGAGCTTGAAGTGAGTTGTCATTCCATCAGCCGATCTAATCTATACAGTGAACGAGAATAATCTGCGTTCACTGATTCTATAAAAATGTCACCGTGAAAACTTAGGCGAACTCAGCTTCAAGTGAGCTGTCAATAGTGTCGATCCATAGCGTCAGGTGGAATGACAGCTCAATCTAAGCCTACTTCACCTATGTTTTCATGGTGAGATGTTTACGAATTAGAGCGGCTGCCGATCTATTCTGCAAACATTTCACCGGTAAAACTTAAGTGAAGTGCTGTCATTCCATCTGATGCTAAGGATTGACACTATGAACAGCTCACTTCAAGCTGAATTCGCCTTGCTTTTCACCGAGTTTTTTACAGAATAGATCGGCTTGATGTTAGGCTACCGATATTTTCAAGTTCACTTCATCTAAGTTTTTACATTGAGATTTTACAGAATAGATCGGCCGTACCATAGAAATATAAAAAAAACTTCTTTCTTATATCTATGAGCTGTAGCTATCGGATTTAGAAGATCTAATCTAAGTAACATTACTCAACTTCTTACCACACATTTCTTTTATAATAAAAGAGCAAATCATCCAATAAAATATACGTAAACAAACATCTCCGTTTATCTCTATCGTCTACCCGGAAAGGTTAATTTCCGTCACTGCTCAAGGAAAAGACGATTTTTTGCGGAAAAAACCTCACTTTAGTTTTTGTTCTCAATATAAATAATATCTATGACTACAAGGTGGGGCAAAATTAATGTTTATATAGCGAATTGCGGCTGCCTTTTTGTTGGAAATTAACAAAATTGGGTTCTGTTTTCAAAGAAAGTATATTTAAAAGTATAAATAGGTATCTGTCGAATGACCAACTCTGTTGATGCACATTTGTGCTAAAAACGAGCACAAATGTGCATCAAGCACATTTTTATGCTCGTTTTCAGCATGTTTAATTGTTGCTTGCAAAATATCTGGCTCCAAATTGGTGATTTCTTCTTCAATGTTGGCTTTCAAGACTTGCAAGGCTTATGGTTTATTTGAGATTTCAAAAAGCCCCAGGAACAAGTCTGACGCCATCAGATCTGGGGATCTGGCCGGCCAATTCAAAAATCACCTAAACTGTAGATCACAATTCACATCGTCCGGAAATTGGTGTTTCATTATCTCCATCCGTGCTCGAGCTGTGTTTATCGCTCCATTATGCATTGCATTGTCAACTAAAGCGCAGGCTGCGCAAGCGAAGTTCGTTTAGCTTCGCTCATGTGGCTACCACCTTTTCATATGCTTCGGTTTATAGTTCGCGGTGTGAACCGAAAATAATTATTATTGAGTAGTTCCGATGGCCATCTATGGTCTTCATCATCAGTTCCACTTCACCAAATGGTGCTTTCCGCGAGTAAATGCACGAGTTACTTTAAAACATATCCAAATTATTCCAAATTGCTAATAGGTGTGCCTATAAAATTTGAGGGTTGCCCTCGATTTCGTCGGTTAAAAATATGACATAGCTACATGAGCGAATTAAACGAACTTTGCTTCGGTACCAGTGCGCCTGCGCCTAACTCTATATCTATCCACAACATAAGATGTTATGGTGGATCCGCAGTGGTAGCCCGTGAAATTCAAATTTTCTTGCATTTTATGCAATTTGCAGGTCACTGTCAAGTTGTATCAAATATGACCAAAAATGATTCGCGACTATAACAAATGTACAAATATAACAGTATTTACATAATTATAACCATAAGAATCATCACTACATACTAAGTTAGATTTGTTCTCTTTTAAGCTGATTTCGGAAATCAGATCAAAAGAGAACTATCTAACTAACATGATACCTACCACCTGACACTGACCTGCAAATTGCAAAAAAAGAAAATTTGAATTTCGCGGGCTAATCACAATGATATTAAGACGCCATTTGCAAAAAATATGGCAAATTCACATTATGACATTACTTGTGCCCCACCTTGTTTGTACATACATACATACATAAAGATTTGCCAAACATTTTGCGAAGGACACAAAACAGTTACTAAATTATTCAGTGGTGACATGTTTATTAGCAGCGGGTTCGCTGCTAAATAAACATACATACAAGCATAGTTTTGCAATTAAGAATATTAATAAAGATTACTTTATTGGAGCTGTAGTGGAAGCAAAATCTGAATAATTTATTCTAATCACAACATTTGTCTACAATCTATGGTCATATAAAATAACTCCCGCAGAGTTCCTTGGCTTAGCTTTGGATAAAATTAAACTTGTCTCAACAAGGCATTCCTTTCTTCTTTGGTACCTTATTCTTGTTTTGTTATTTTTGGAGATAATTCTGGAACTCCTGAATTTTCCAATCTCAGATCTACGCTCGGGTCCAATATGAGCACATATGCATTTGTAGTCGATGTCGATGTATAGTTACATCGACATCGACTACAAATGCAGTATGTGCTCAAACAAGTCCAAGTAGACTGGTGTGAGTGAAAGTCCTTGTTTTCCAAGCTTTTGCCTCCCCCATACTTATATATAGTTTGCTTATATTCATTTTATTTTCTTGGTTAATTTCTTGCTATCCTATAAAACCTGCTCTTGTGTACACTACACTTCATTGTAACTCCATAGCCTCATAACCCTCTGCATCTCTTCACCTTGACCTTATTTTAATAACAGCACTTACAGCACAGTCCCCCACATCCAACCGGTCCAATGATGACGCCACCAGCCACCTGAGCGGAAGGATATGCCAATCAAACCGATACCGAAGTAATGAAGTCATGAATGTCACAGTAAGATGTCGCGACTCGCGATCTACATCTAGAACAGTGCTGCAACGTGCACCTACGCAACCATTGCAACAAGGACCAACCGGCGGAGTTGCATTTTTAAAGATAATTCATGTATGTGCAAATCGTTTGATGCTGTGGGCCTAGTTTTTTAGGCAAGAGTATATGGGTACCTAATATTAAACTGGTTTTGATGCCAGCCAGAACCTTGTCGTTTATTGGATTCATAATGAAGACTGAATGAAAATTGATGACAAAAAAGGAACTAAACAATGAGATGTTGGCTGATAGAGACAAATGGATAAAAAAGAACTAATGGGTCAACCAAAGGGAATAAGGTGTTCCTATATACACTCATCTAACATAATATCAACAATATTTTTACCTTTGCCATCTACACGAAAAAAAGAGTAGACTTATTGAATGAAACCAGTATTTAATGAATCATGTTCCGTTTTCATTATAAAGCAATCGCGTGAAGTGACAATACACTTTTATCATAACGATATACTCGTATGTTAAAGCCACAAAATTATTTATGCAATATTTAGAAGATTCCTAATAAAAATCAATGGCACCAGCTGACCAGAAGATCCTACATCATCAACATTTAAATACCTATAAAAATTGTATATATCAACATAATTGCTAATGCTGCTGCCACCTGGCCAACTAGTCTAAATGTCTAATCCATCGATAGCATGCGCTGGCACTCGATTGACAAACAGTCCATTAAATGATAACATCGATCTCTGAGATAACTTCGGTTAGCATGGTGCATTCAACCTCTGTGGTTTGACTATCTAAATTAGTAGTAAGGACACAATGTCCTTTAGTGTCAAAACTGGTGTTTTGTGGTTTTGATTCGTCATAATATTTATTAGAACTATGAATTATCGGTTATTTTGTGTCCGGTCTACAGCTTTATGAATTAGACAACTAATGTCGTCATCTAATAATCGAAAAGTTAACAAAACTGTATACACAAAATCATAGTTTTACTGATGCGTTCTGTCATCAGAACGAACTTTAAAAACAAATCTTGGAATAAATCATTGTTTAGTTCTATTTTAGTTTTTAAATATTCTATTTTTTATTTGCCATAAGAGTTTATGATAATGGAACAGTTTCTAGAAAAAAAAAGTGGATACAGCAGCGCAATAGTGGCTACTATTGCGCTGATTTATTTCAATAACAAGTTACTTGAAACTTCTAGCTAATCGAAATTGATAATTGCACCACTCATGAAATAACAGATGGATGATTCATCTGATAAGCCATTGAAGGGACAGCAGACATAGGCACTTGACTAGTTAAACTAATACACTCACCGGCACGGAAACTTGGCCACCAATAACTTGCCGATAATTTCTATTTAAATATTTAATTTTCACTATATTATGGGTTTATGCACTAAATTAGGGTTTTTTTATGGTTTTGTAACTCAGTTATTGAAAAAATGATGCACCAGCAGTAATCTTTAAAAAAATAAGCAGTTTCACAAAAATATTGGTTTTAACACTGTCAATTTAAAAAAAAACACAAAATGAAAAATAACCAAAAAGTCTTCGTTGTGTTTGCATTTTAATATCGGGTGTTTCCTCCCCTAGCCCCGATAACAGCTTGCATTCGTTCTGGCATACTTTGGATGATATTTCTGATCACAACTTGTGGTATGCTTTCCCAAGCGGTCAGTGCTGCATTTCGAAGCTGATTCAGAGTTTCAGGCGGGTTGGAGGAGGACTTTATTTTTCTTTTAAGCTTGTCCCAGATATGCTCTATTGGATTTAAGTCTGGACTACGAGCTGGCCACTGCAATTTTTGAATACCAACCTCTGTAAGATATTCCTCCACGCAATGTGCAACGTGTGGGCGCGCGTTATCGTGCATTAGGAGGAATTCGTCAAATCCAATAAACCCTGAATATGGTAACACGTGTTCCTGAAGAATCTCCTCGATGTATCGTGTTGCCGTTAATCGGTTATCGACGATAACTAACTCCGTACGTGCATCGGAACTTATTCCTCCCCAAACCATTATAGAGCTTCCATGAAAACTAACAGTTTGTGTGGTGGTAATGGGTAAAAACCGCTCTCCTCTTATTCTCCACACTCGCTCCCGACCATCTGGAGCTCGTAAAGCGATTCGACACTCATCTGTGAACAGTACTCGAGCCCACTGCTCATGGGTCCAGTTGACGTGTTCTCGTGCGAATCGAAGTCGAGCTACTCGGTGACTTCTGAGAAGTTCTGGGCCGCGTGCTGGTCTACGAGCTTGTAAATTCACTTCCTCCATTCGTCTTCTCACTGTACGTTCACTAACATTGACACCTCTTGTGAACTGGAGTCGCTGGCGTATCTCAACAGCGGTGAGGTAGCGGTTTCTCAAAATTTCCAGGACAATAAAGCGGTCATCCCGGGCTGATGTGCATCTGACGCCTCCGCTGCCTGATCTGCGGAAGTAGCGGCCTGTCTCCTGGTATCGTTTCAGCGCATACTGCATCGATGAACGTGGTACATTCAGTATAACAGCAACTTCTCGCTGTGTCAGCCCTTGTTCGATCAATGCTACAGCTTGTGCAACCTGTGATGGTGTTAATGGCATTTTTATTGGAATTAAATCACCTTTAGTTATTGAAGTAACAGTACGATATTACAATAATTGAATAACCTAACAATAAACTTTCACAAAACACAAATTTAAAACAGCAACTTAGTCGCTCAGATGACCGGGTTCAACTAAAACTTAAAAATAACGTCATATTGCACTCAAACATGATAAATTACCCTCTTGAACTAAAGGTAAGACCTACCTTCATAATAAATAATCATAGGAAACACTTAAAGCTCTTGTTATCGCGAAATACGCGCTTGGCCAAGATTCCGTGCCGGTGAGGTTACAACGACACTCGAGTTTGTTGAACGTTGTCAATGTGATTTTCTCGAGAGCCGGTAGGCAAGCTTTTCCCTACGATGGATAAATTTTCTTTCAGAGTAAGTGCAGTGCACTGCGTATTAGTTTAGTTTAAGATGAATATGTACGAGATGGTTTTCTGTTCGGGCTTGCTTATATCAAAATGTTATGAACTTGAATTGAACCATAAGTTGTACATTCGAGTGGGAAACGAAAAAACAGTAGACATGCTGCACCAGCGTCAAATAAATTGAGATTATGGGCTGATATGGAATGATAAAAATGGTAAAAGACAGTATCCATTTGGCATAAGGAGACTTTTAGACACATCAGGATGAATAATTATTATAATACAGAAACCCGCAGGGCAGCATGTGGCGAGCTGTTGGGCAGTAGCGACCCCACGGACCCTATCTCCCGGGAGAAATCTTGTCCTCATGTCTGGCTTGCCTTTATTGGCTGGCTTGAGTGGAGATTCGCAACGGCAAACGTGCTCGGTGGAAGGAAGTATTCAAGTAAGGTGCTGGTAGGGATCTTGACTGTACTTCCGGGATTGTCCTGATAGCCGTGGGATACCTCTCCACTCCTCAAGCACCTCAGGAATTGTTGCCCCCTTGTCGCTACGTCACTATGTGCTAGCGGCCCTTTTCCGGGGGCCCATTATTGAGTGTGCAAGTCACCCTCTGCCATTTTATCCGTGTATAATATATAACATTAGTCAGGCAGGAGACATAGTTCTTCCATAGTTCAAGTTACTCAATCCACTTAGCCACATAGCCCAATATTCAAAGGGCCTGATTCAGAAGGCAGTCCTCCTTAATCACGGTACAGCGGACAGAGCTCCGGCGGGATCTCATGGCGACATGGAGAGTGCGACTGTCGCAACCCAGCGCTGGGCACGCCACAATTGCGGCGATAAGTCCCCTCTTTGAGGAGTGGTTAGAGAGGCGCCACGGCGTCCTCACCTTCCGCTTGACGCAGGTCCTCACCGGACACGGTTGTTTCGGGAGGTTCCTGTTTCACATAAGGCGGGAGGAAACGCCCGGGTGTCACCATTGTGTGGATCGCACAGAGGACACGGTGGAGCATACAGTGGAGGTCTGCCCAGCTTGGGCAGAGCACCGCCGTATTCTCACGGAGGCGATCGGCGGCGGCGATCTCTCGCGTCCGAGCTTGGTCCAGGCCATGGTGCGGTGCGAGAGTGCATGGGAGGCCGTCACCTCCTTCTGCGAAGCGGTAATGCTCGCGAAGGAGGAGGCGGAACGCGTGAGAGAGAGGCAACCTCACGCCCTCAGTCGCCGCAGGAGACGCCCTGGGCGGCGGGAATCGATAGCCGATTTCCGGCCACCGTAGGCGCGGGTTTGCGGACGGTGAGTAGTGGGTAGCTCGCCGTCCGGTGAGGACCAGGCCCGGGTCGACGGCGCGTTGTGTTCCACGCGCGCCTCAAAGAGATGTCAGCAAGAGATGGGGTCCAATAGGGCCGATGCCGCTGGGGTCGCGGGTTGTTTGAAAAAGATACCGTGGCCCTGGCATAGGCAACTGAAGGAACACGGGTGGGTTTTAGTCAGTAAAAGTCTGACACGCCCTTCCGCTCCACCCAGAGCGGGAGAAGTTATTTGATGATTTCCCATCCACAAAAAAAAAAAAAAAAGTCCTCCTTGATACGACGCGTATTTTGAGGAGGTTCCTGTCTCTGGGGCCCTAACCGCCGGTAGCTTGGACCCTGCTCCCGCTACCGGCGCCGGCGGATCACTATTTTTTATATTTTTAAATGTTTTTTTTAATAAAAATATAATAAATTAAGTTTAGAAAATAAATAAAGATGATAATAATAATAACCCCACCGCTGGTTCCACCCATAGTTCTTCCATAGTTCAAGTTACTGAATCCACTTAGCCACATAGCCCAATATCTTTTGTTCCACGTTCTGAAATAGTCCTGCACCAACCGGGGGTTGTCGTTGGGAGCACTTGCATAGTGCATGTAGGGATAATGGTCGGTTGGTGCCTCCTTATCATTTAAAATTGCCTAAGGGGCCTCTGCGAGTTGGCTTCAGCCCCTCGTATGCCTTGCAAAAGTCCGGGACACCACGGTCCCGAGATATGTTAAAAAATAATAATAAACTCGTTGGGTGGCTGGGCGAAGGGCCTGATTCAGAAGGCAGTCCTCCTTGATACGGCGCATATTTTGAGGAGGTTCCTGTCTCTGGGGCCCTAACCACCGGTAGCTTGGACCCTGCTCCCGCTACCGGCGGATCACTATTTTTTATATTTTTAAATGTTTTTTTATAAAAATATAATAAAATAAGTTTAGAAAATAAATAAAGATGATAATAATAATAACCCCACCGCTGGTTCCACCCATAGTTCTTCCATAGTTCAAGTTACTCAATCCACTTAGCCACATAGCCCAATATCTTTTGTTCCACGTTCTGAAATAGTCCTGCACCAACCGGGCGTTGTCCTTGGGTGCACTTGCATAGTGCATATAGGGATAATCGGCGGTTGGTGCCTCCTCATTATTTAAAATTGTCTAAGGAGCCTCTGCGAGTTGACTTCGGCCCCTCGAACGCCTTCCAAGGTCCGGGACCCCAGGGTTCCGAGATATACAAACAAATAATAATAATATATCCTGGGAAATTATTCACACACGGTCATCTGATCCCAAAGTAAGCAGAGCTTGTACTATGGAAACCAGATAACTGATATACTACATACACTTTTTTTTTTGTATATACATACATATATAGATAATTACACCCAGACTCAGGACAAACAGACATGTTCATGCACACAAATGTTTGTCCTGGAATATATCATGAACCTCATGAATCTATTTTGTTGCTCGTTGTACGATCAGGTAGGTAGGTATCACAGAAATCTTAATTATATTATTAAGATTTCTGTGGTAGGTATATATACATAATCCCTTTGCAATATAATAAATAAGCTGAAAATAATATAGCGGAACTCTGGATTAGCACAAAACGGCGTTTTATTCGCGAAACCGAGAACATCGAAGAAAAGCATAAAAAGATACCGATATTATTGTAGAAATGAAGGGAAGTACAACAAATATTGAAAAATCCCACCTTAAACAAGAACGTTATTCTGTTATCAATCGTTATCATTACCTTACCTACAATGATTGTAAGTCGCACGTCCGACTCGTGTCTGTGTACCATGTAGTACACGGCGAGTCACTAAACTTTATACAAGCTAGATTTAGATGTACCTACACTTAAATCTATGTTTATCCGCGGAGCTCTGAGGACTAGTCCAATGACATCTTGCGTGAGACAGGATAATAACACGTTTTAGAATAAATCTATATGTAACTCCAATTATCAGATTTGCTAGTTGTAGTTTCGTAAGACTCTTTGGTAGATTAGGTTTACCAATACCTACGATGTTCCATGAAAAGTTATATCCCTAAAGGTTTTGGAGATTCGATAGTTAAAATGGTGAATTGAAAACTAGTCGCTGAATAGTTTCTCACTTGGATCCTACCTATACGATCAATTAAGGATCCTCAAAAATAGATAGATACACCTGAAGACACATTATTTTCTATAAAACTCTACTGACCTGGTTATGGCTACCGTCAGTAAACCTTACTCAACCTGTGAAGTATTACCGAAGGAAGCCAAAGCGGTAACAACACTAATTGAGTCGTCACTACACTAGCCAAGCCAAAGGTAACATAAATATTTATTTAAAGACTAGGTACTAAACTTTATGAGAAGTCACGTACAGGCTGCGCGGCGATTAGGCGCCATTTAGTAAATAACGGAAGAGAATCAAAAGAATGTATGGTATATGAAGGTGGTGGATAGTATAAAGATTTGGGTTTCCTAAGAAAACGGTGAACGCTGTCCAAATACAGGAGCGTTTCTTGCTGGTGAAAATGAATGACGACCGTTATAATAATTATAACGGAACCGCTTTCCTACGTAACTCTAGGTTTAGTAACATAGATGTGTAAGATCAATTTAATATCTGGACAAAAGTCTATAGCATGTAGTTGATAATTATATTAGTTGGGAATTAAAATTGATGCCAAAACTGACCAAACTACAGTCGCTAGCCAGTACGTGTCAATAACACAACGAACACGTCAAATTGTGAGGGCCATTTTTCCTTTAGCACATTTTCGCCTAGTGTTGGGTGAGTAAGTAGGTCTCAATGTGACTTCTTTAATTGGTGTAATTAGTTGACCTCCGTGGTCGGATCTTATAAATTAATGCTTTATGTCCCACATTCTTAATTAAGTCTATCGTTTGTAAAATATTTTAATTACTTTATAATAAAGTTTATGGAATAAACCGGATCCCGCGTATTTCTTAAATCGTGGCATTTCATCAATGTCGGCGCTGATTTACGCGTTTTAACTAATCGATCACTCCCTTATAAGTATGTGTTAAGTTTATAACATTGTGCGAAAATGTTGCAAATGGTAAGATTTTAATGAAATTGGGATAATTTATTGAGATCCAAATAGCGCGTTGTATTATTGATGTCATCTGTTATTAAACTTTTCTTGATTGTGAAATCGAATGTTTGTGTCATGTTTTCCAAAAATTGAAAATATTATACATTTTATTTTTTTATATATAAAAAAGTAGTGTATGTAGTATATCAGTTATCAGGTTTCCATAGTACAAGCTCTGCTTAGTTTGGGATCAGATGACCGTGTGTGAAATGTCCCGGGATATTATTATATATTATTATTATTATTTTAGTAAGTACATATATTAATCCTGGGAACATCCCCGCCATGCTATTAAAGTGTCACTGGTGTCAGGTATCCCTATCAAATAAACAAAATGATAGTGAATAAACCAACCTGTTAGTGCCGGTGATGGCACTTCAATCCAAAACAACACAAATCACAGAACCAGTAACGAAACGATTTTACAGATTAAATTCAAACAATTGAAAATAACCGAAAACCGTTATCAAAAAAACACCAACACCGTTAGAACCGAAACGAAACACGTGCGTCTATTATCGCAGATGCACACAGACTAAATTAAATGCTAGCGATAACTTGATAAGGCGCGACTGTTTTTTTTTTATATAAGTATTTGAATCTAGAGTAAACAAATTGCTGTCAGTTGTCACGTGTTTTTTTTTTTTATAATCGGCATGGATTCGCGCGTTCGCTATAATGTTGTATTGCTCACTAAATGTGAGAGACCGAACCCAGAATTGCGTTATAGTTGTGGGTGTCGTGATAACACCGAATTCGAGGTATTTTTCTTGTATTTACATTGTTTTTGTTGCGTTTGTTTTGACCGCCATGCTGTTAGATGTGACATTTATTATGTTAATTAGTGTCCTGACAAACGTGTTTTGGAAGAATAGGCAGACTTCATCAACTTATGCATCATTGACTAATTATTGAAATCAAGCTGCATTCTGCATTTTGAGTTTTCATTTTCGTTCGAAAAAGTTTTTTAGTTTTTTTCAGATAGCCAACTCATCTGATCTAGATCTGAAGCTGATATGTCTGCTAAGATTAATCAAAATTGGTTAAGTCATTTGGGCTTTTACAGACAGCAAACAGACACTCACTTTCGAACTTATGAATAAATAAGCAAGTAGCATTGAAAAAGACAAAATAATAAACAGTTTCATTGAAAAAAAAACTAAATAGACCTTCGAATTACTTGTAGTCTGCTAGACTTTCATTGATAAATTCAAGCCATGAATGACAACATAAGGAAAATATATTCAAGCACTTATCAACAGACCCAGACATGCATTATTATAGAGGTAATCATGCCATTTTTTTCTACAAAACAATTTTTTAATTTACCACCATACAGCGAGGTGAATGTGTAAGAAAAACCCACCCACATGTATTCATCAATAGTATGTTTATTTGCGCAATGCCATCAGGTATCAGCAATCAGGATAACAATGTGTGTGTGTCGTAATTCGCCCACGAGCACAACTCGGCACTCCTCGGCAGTACTCGGCATTGTCAGCCTGAATGGCCATCAGGTGAATCGGATCCGGCTCAGAACCTCGCTAAACGTACCGCCCTTTCACCTTTTGGGCTTATTGATACGTCTACATTTAATGTAGGAGGCATTCGTCTTGGACACTTTGTAACGTGGATATAATTATCAGGGATTATAGTCAGCAGAGAGAATGATAGTCTTTTTTGTAAAAATGGGCCCTTCACCAAAAGTGAACCATGTACCGCTGCTGGAGGACCCACCACTTCGACAAGAAGCTAAGTTCATATAAGATATGTAGAAGAAAAGTTGTTTTAGAAGTACTTTGCACCTTAAGTAGACGAGAAAGATAATACAGAAAAAAGTGTGTCAGCTCCGATGCACGACTGGAGTTTACTCCTTATGTACGACTGTCTTTTTTGATGATTTATTCTATGTTTTGAATGGATATATTGACCACTACAATGAAGACTGGCCGAAAATAAAAATAAAAACTCGTGACATAAAAATGTGATTTCACTCCTCATACAAATCTCATGAAAATCCATTGTTAAGGAGTAAACTCCAAAATCAAATACTATGGAATCTAGAGCGTTCAAATAAGCAGGTGAAGTGGAATACTTAGTTACAATTTCATCCTTATGCCAGTAACAATCCTCGATCTAATATTGATATCATATAGCAAGAGAGCAATGAAACTCCACTATCAATACAGGATATAATAAAGTGTTTAGTGATAGTTAACTGTCGTAAATTGTATACAAGTTTACAACTTACTGTCAACTGACACGGTTGCTTTATATTTATTCTCTTTTTATTAAACACTCTTGACACTATTATAAAACACCTCATGAATGAATAATTCTTATTTCAAACACTATTGCACTATAATTAGCCAGTTCACTTTTTACAACTTCGATATGCATTTTCAAGTTTAGACTATTATATTATCACTTTTATAAATTAGCATAGACGAAAATGTCTGGTGTGAAAAACTACGCGAACGTTAAATTCAGAAACTCGGTCAATGTCGTTGATAAAATTCACTGTGCCGGCGGTCTAGCATAAGTGCCCCTATAGACAAGCTGTGGTGGCAGGCAATGAAACGAGACCTGCTGCTACTTTGAAATTAATTAGATACTTTAATTACACACAAGTTCAGTAACAACGAGGGAGATGTCTTGAGTATGGGGGTGGATGAATGTGGTAAGGGTAGGACCCCAATTATAATAATGATATTGCTAATCCATTGCTGAAAGATTCATCTGTTCGACAACGTAAATCACGCAATGAATGTTGTTAACTTGTCAAACTGGAAGGCATTGCCTTGGTTAGCCTGCTACGCAATTACACCGCAGACAACCGATGTATGGATTGTATGAAAGATGAGATGGCTATAAAAGGGGTAAATGCTGAGTTGACAGCAGCAGCTGCAATAAGCTTGTAGAAGAAGATTCCCGACCCTATACATATACCCTGTATATGTATTGAGATTGAGGTAAGAGGTTAGGAGGATATTGATTATAGATCAGATCTTACTTTTGGTGTAGTTGTGGGACTCTTCTATGGTCTTTGAGGGTCGGAGAGAGAGGAGTGAAGCCAAGTTTTTGTCAGCTTCATTCTCTGGTAGAAGACTTAGAGACTTTAGAGATGATTTGTAATATTATTGCAGAAATGTAGTGTATGTTCCTCCTTTACTTTCATACTCTCTTAATTGTAGACACCGAACGCAGCTGTAAATAATTGCAGCTACGTAAACAGTACCGTATATAAGACATCAAATTTTACCATTCACTGGAGCACATCTAAGTGAAGTAACCATATGCTGCCAACTTGCCAGCTACAGTAAAGATCCGCTATCCAAGCCTAAGAGGTTAACAGACGGACTATGTCGTGCAAACGCACAGTTAGGCTGCAAAAACCGTAGTCCTGAATATAAGCAGTTTACATACACGCCATGATAATACACTGAACAGTTAAATCATAAAAATTAAAGCGTGCAGTAAATCGGCTCGTGTAATGCCACACTTAATATTTACACGATTTGACAGCGTTTATTGAAAATTGTACTTTAGTCTTAGATGGATAAATTTAGTTTTTGAACGCAGATGCGTGGCTTGAGCACACATCGTAATGATTGAGCGAATCAATTAATCATAACATTAGCAAAATAATAACGAGGTATAGTGTAATCTGTACCGCGTGGGAAGATTAGCGTGTTTACCATGCGTTCAATGAATGAAAAATATTAAGTCATTTGTTTTTATTAACTTCATTCTATGAGTTTAAGGGGCGCCCGAAGCATGCGTAGTTCATACAAACGAAATACTTAAATAATTTGTAAATCAAACATAATTATTCTTAAGGTAGTGTGTATTTATTTAGGATTGGATTACAGAATATCTAGGTTCCCAAACATATATTTTGAAAGGACACTGATTTGAAGACGAGATATGAGGAATTTAAAATTTCTATAGAAAACTTATTTTTCTCATATTTCATGTTTAAATCAATGTTCTTATTTAATGTATACTTGGAAACCTAGATATTGTGTAATCCAATCGGAATAAATACACGCTACCTTTAGAATATGTGTGATTTACAAATTATTTTGGTATTTCGTTTGTATGAACTACGCATGCTCCGGGGACGTCTTAACGCAAGATACACGTTAGTCACGAAATGTTTACATATTGCACATTCGGAGTAACACTGAAACAACTGTAAATTTTTAAATTTATTTGGTTTAATATGTAAGGGCTGATTTTTCAGTAGTCAGATAAGCTTTATCGGAGGAATAAATATGGTATTTTGACAGATTTTGCATAGAAAATAATTATGTCAAATCGCCATTTTTGTTCTAAAGATATATGTAATCAGGTGATTGAAAAATCGGCCCTTATTCAGTTTTACATTTTTTTGCAATTGTGTCAATGTTGCTCCAGATGTGCGATATGTACCTACAATTAAAAGATTCATGTTAAGTGTTAAGGGGAAGCGTCACGGTAGCCCGCGAAATTCAAATTTTATGCAATTTACAAGTCAGTATTAAGTTGTATGTTAAATAAAGTATGATTCGCGGCCGTAACAAATATGTATTTACGGAATTATAATCATTAGAATCAGTAATACAGCTCCTTAAGTTAGTATAATCCTGAAATGTCAAGATTTCATGAAATAGTCATTCATTAGGATTACCTGGTCTTAAAGAGTTGTATTAATCAATTTAATGATTATAATTATGTAAATACATACTTGTTACGGCTGCGAATTACATTTTGATTAACGAACAACCTAATACTGACTTGTAAATTGCAAAATACTTAAGAAAAATTGAATTTCGCGGGCTACCCTGATCATGAAAAGCGATATCAAAAGTATGTAGGTAAAGGAATGACTGTTCTGACAAGCTTTTGCTAACAAAACTCCACTACTCAAAATGGTTGAAAAGGTTGCTATCAGTGTCTAGGAGGATGTGGCTGTCCATTCCTTTTTCCAACGCATTTTATCCGCCATTACTTACTAAAACCACAGGAAGTTGGGGGATAGGACGCTTGCCGATACGGTCACAAATATTTACAAGATTACTGGTATGGTCAAAACTCACAGATCACAGCTATAACTTAGGAGTCTTCAAGTCTCGAGTCTGAATGGGTTACTTCTAGGCAACCACACAGCATCGTTGACAGCATCATTGTTTACCATCAGTAGAAAGCGGTCATGATTTCGTGGGTGGTTAAAGTGAGTATATCTATCAATTATAAAACAACTAGCTTCGTAATTATCCCCCATACCTATGATATGATAATCCAGGTTATAAACTAGCCTTTTCCCAACTATGTTGGGGTCGGCTTCCAGTCAAACCAGATGCAGCTGAATACCAGTAATATACATGGAGTGACTGCCTATCTGACCTGTACAACCCAGTCACTGAGTAATACGATACCCCTGGCCCTTGGTAATACGGGTTGTCAGATCTTCGGGCTTTTGACGACTCGTAACGGCTTAACATGCTGTCCGAGGCACGGAGGGGTCTTGGTATGTAAAGATGGTCACCCATCCACGGACAATCGCGGCAAGCGTGACTTAATCTGATCGATCAACCGGTGTGCCAAGTTTCATCCAAATCCGTTCTGCCATTTTTCGGCAGAATACCCAAACTTTCACATTTATAATACGAGTATTAACCACTAAACAGATAAAAGAGGTCCCATTTTATCTGTTCTGTGATATTACAGTAGGATAGGTACCTACTTCATGGTGACCCTACCAGTCCGGTGACAGCTAAATAATAATATCGTTATAAAACAAGTTCAAGGGCAACCAGCTGATACTAAGATGTTAGTGAAGGAATACTTAGTAAGCAAAAACTTGACAAATGAACCAACGGAATAAAACTTAGCATAAGTAGCATAAGTAGCGATCGTATAGTGTATATACACTGGACAGCAAATAAACCGAGCCACCCGCTACCTAGGCACTCTAATTCGATTTTCTCGAAAACTAAAAAACCTACAATTATCAAAGTTGTACCTACAGAAAGTGCGTTTCATGGTGATTAAAATGAAAGGAAACTCATTGGGTTTAATCAATATTTCAGTGTTTATTAAGGATTTTACAAAGAAGAGTCGTTTTCCAGTCGTGACAATCGTTAGTAATGATAAAGTGAAAAAAAAAAATTAAAGCCAAAAACAAAGATAAAATCAAAAAAAAGTTTTTGATCAATATTCCGTATTCCCTCCCCTTGCTCGGATAACTGCCAGCATCCTTGTATTCATCGACCTTACGAGCCTGACGATAAAATCTTGAGGAATTGTATTCCACTCCTCTTCAATTGCGATTCGCAGCTCTGGAAGCCTTGTTGGAGCAGGTACCCGGGCTCGAACCCGACGTTTCAGCTCATCCCATAAGCGTTCTATCGGATTCAAGTCCGGGCTTCGAGCTGGCCAGTCCATCGTACGAATGCTGACGTCGCGTAGATACTGGGTCACCACATGAGCAAAATGAGGCCGTGCATTATCATGCATCAATTGCATATCCTGTCCGATATATCCTGCGTAAGGTACCACATGGTCTGCGAGGATTTCAGTAATGTAGCAATGAGAAGTCAGTCCACGTGTATGGCCCGTCGGTTCGATGAAAACTAACGCTGTATGTGCTGTTAACGAGATGCCGCCCCAGACCATTACAGATCCTCCTCCATAAGCAACAGTTTCCTCGATGCAACACTGAGAATAACGTTCTCCAGGGCGACGATATACTCTCTGACGTCGATCACTTCCATGTAGACTCACACTGGTCTCATCAGTGAAGAGTACATTACTCCACTGCTCTAATGTCCAATCCCTATGCTCTCGAGCACATTCAAGTCGTGCTCGACGGTGTGCTACCGTTAATGCTGGGCCTGTTGCAGCTCTTTTTGGGGTCAGGATCCGTTCAGCAAGTCTCCTTCTGACGGTATCTGAACTTATGACCACTTGGCGTTCGTCACGCAGACTTTGTTGGACTTGAACTGCGTTGAGGTGGCGATTTCGCAGTACAGTAAGGTGGATATAACGATCATCTGCTGCTGATGTAGCCCTAGGTCTGCCCGTACCTGGACCGAAGATCTGCTGATTCGAAGCCTTCGAGCGACTTCACGTTGCGCAATGCCTGCTTGAAGTAATGCTACAGCTTGAGCTGCTTCCTGAGGTGTTGTATCCATTATTAATCGAAAAAAGTAGCAAAAACACACGCGTCTGAGCAAACGATGGACAAAAACTAAAGAAATGATAAGAAATATCCGACTACCCTCATTGTAGAGAAAAAGAACGCTAATTTCAAACTCTGGTGAAAACAATGTGAGTTGACGGTACTTTCGAATTAATTTGTAGTCATTTTAATCACCATGAAACGCACTTTTTGTAGGTATAACTTTGATAGTTGTAAGTTTATAATTTTTGAGAAAATCGAATCAGAGTTCCTAGGTAGCGGGTGGCTCGGTTTATTTGCTGACCAGTGTAGTATTAGATAGATAGTATTAGATATATTAGCCGTTTATTGTTTTGTAAGTAGGGCCATAGGATAATGATGATGTTTACGTAGTACGCTACCGATTTGGGGCAACCTGTAATGTTAGTGGTGTTGGGAATAATAAATAAATAAATATTCTTTAATTTCGAGACTGCAAACATTATACGGTATATTCGTGACTGTAGTGTGATATTCTGGGAAATGCTTATTTACTGATAATATATTAAGACAAAATTATATTAGCTTAAATATGATCGAAGCATAAAATACCTTAAAATATCAATAGGTTACAGAAAACCACCACGATACAAAAAGTGATCACGGGTTTAAGCTGCAAAACAGACTCTTTCCCAATTTCTTGCACTGTTAGGCCTATATTAATATAATATATTTTTATGGAACAACATCAAAATGAACCGCTTCAGCCATTTTATTTGCCTTATGCGATGTCACTATATTCTAAATATAGCCAAAAGCTATTATAGAGTTATGTATAAATCACAGAGGTATAAATAGACATACAAGACAATTCATTCATCGATCCGCAGAATACAAAAAAGTTCAACCCACGAAGTTTCCATATATTTGTGCTAATAAGTGGTGATGTATCTAACCAGTCGGTATCATCAGTCACATAAATTCAGATTATTTCAAATCTTTAATGAGTTTAATTACAGATGAACAAACTAGTGACAAGACAAGTCAACTAGTACCTAGAGTTACAAAAAGAAAAAGAAATAAATATTTTGAAACTGATTTTGCTTAAAAACCAAATGTTCCTAATCTTTCCTTTGATCCTGGTACCAAAGAACTAAATAGACCACCCTATTATTTAAAGAAAGTAGCAAAACTATCGGATTTCTAATATTTTGAACAACAAGACATAGAAATACAGACGATCAAAAGAAGATCAGAGATCGAAGACATATTGAATCAATAAATGTATAGGATATTTATTATTTGTGTTAATAACTGTACGTAAAAAAACTAGATACTAAGACATGTGGGTGTTTATGTGCAAAAAAATGCGTTTTCTATGACAACTTTACAATGCGATAATATTATGCTCATGTATAGGATAAGGCATGAAAGTAAGTAATAAATAAGCAATGGCAGATGATTTCACTAGAAGAATTATTAGATCTCAGTGAAGCTTTTGATTCCTTTGTTCCACAATTGTTCTGCATTCCTAATCAAGGCTCCTGATTAGGAATAGGAATGCAGCCTATCCTATATTGTACAAACGGTAAAAAAAAAAATTAAAAAAATAAAAATAGTTTATTTGATAACCTTAAACGTACAACAAATTTGAGATTGGAGCCTCCTTTTAAGCAAAAGATGCCTGTATTAGGAGACTTCGCTCTTTCAAAAACAAGAAGTGTAAACTATACAATACGAGTACATAATCAAAAACAAGGTGATTTGAGTGAAAGAGGGTGGGTGTGTGTAAGTGAGGGTGTGTGTGTGTGTGTGTGTGTGAGTGAGGGTGTGTATGTTTGTGTGGAGAATTGTGTTAGTATAGTGTTAGTGTGTCTGTTGTAGAAGTGATTCAGTCTCACTATAGGTTAGCTTTTTTATCCATTCCGTTAGTATTTTTTTGCATTCATAACAATTCTTAGGGTAGATGTAAATGTGTTTATTAATAGCATTATAAAGCTGAGCAGATCGTTTAAAAAGTTGAATACTTGCAAATAATGTTCTTGTTTGTGGTATTTTTAATATAATGTCTTTTCTTCTTCTAGCCAATATTCTGGGATCATAGGTTAGTGCTTTATGTTTTGTAATAATAACTTGAATAATATAAAGCTTCCGGACCGTTAAAAGGTTACTGATTTGATAAAGTTTTTCAGTACAATATCTCCGTTTTTTAAAATACATGCACTTGATGAGAGCCCGTTGTGCTCGCTCTAATTCTAAAAATTTTGTTTTAGAAGCTCCCCCCCAAATAGGGATGCAGTAAAGCAAAACTGATTGTACAAGCGCTAGATATATCATATTTTGGAAGTTTTTATTCCTGCCTGGAGGAGTACATATATTTATAGGTGTACCGCAGGGTAGCATCCTTGGGCCGCCGTCGCGCCGCTCCGTCCCGAATCAATCCTATCTTAACTTTATCTATCTAACTGCATGTGTGCCAAGCTAATAAATTAATACCTAGTATTCGATATAGTCTACAGACTGTCTAAGTGTCACACCTTTCCAAACAATTGTTACTTTTTTTAAATACACCGAGTAGGTATGTATTTGGATTACCAAGTTACAGTACATTTCAGTTGAAAAATTTTAATTTTAATAGCAAGATCTGTGCTATTATTGATCGAAGCAAGGTCCCTAAATTCCCAAATAAAGCATCCTATATTTTCTAGATCAGTAGGTACTTAATTCCATATACAATTGACAGTAGCATAGTAAACAAACGATAAAGTAGCTACTCGCAGGGTTCGGCGGGGAATGTCGGAAAGGTGTAAGGCGGTGCGTCGGCGTAACATTCGGGTCAGCGAGGCACGTGGGCTACGTACCCAGTCAGCTGGTGTATTCTGTAGATTAAGGTTTGATATATAAAGTGTATTAGTGTTTTGTAAGAAATAAACGATAGATGGATGATGAAAAGAGAATGACTGATGAACCCTTTGCGCCGTGCTCAAGAAACATAGGGACCGGGAATAAGGAGATTAGTGTTTTGTAGCAAAAGAATCCGTTTGAAGATATATTATTGCATTCACCTGACTATAGTTTATCGACTCATCATGTCATTGTGTCGATAATTTAAAAAGTTATTGGCACATTTAATAGTGTTAGAATTCGCACAAGCGCTCTTTGGAAGATTTAAAAGACTTGATATTGGTAGTAAAGTTTGCAATTGCGTGCGGTACGCAAGTTCATACAAAGATACGTCTTTGATAAGGCAGGAAGAAACTCAGATAAGTCAACCAGTCCTATATCTTCAGTCAACGGTGTATTCATCCAAATTAAGTATGCATCCAAAGTAATCCAATCCAATATCACTCGAGTGCTCTTAAGAAAACTATCAAAAGAAACGGTGATGTAGATTTAGTTTCGATAATTGTACAAGAATACAAAATCTACATCGGCGCTACCCATCAGAATACCGCACCTGCTTTAGCATACAGCACAACTGTGAATTGTGATTGCAGACAAGCCACATGAGTCAACTGCACGTCCTTGAGCCACGGGTATTATGCTACAGATTCTTGTTTTACTATCGAAGTGAGGTCGTAATAAAAAGGAAATATGAGGGCGTATACAGGCGCAATTTATTTATCAGTAGCCAAATTTTCACAAGGTGTTCTACCCATGAATATGAACAACTTTCACTATGGAACCAACTGAAATCACGAGCAAAAAATCTGCTGTTTCATACAAAAGTTCATTATCAACTCGACCAAAATGTATGAAACAGCTGATTTTTTGTTCGTGATTTCAGTTAAATAAATAAATAATAATAAATAAATAATAATATTTTTTATTGCAGTCAAATACACACATAAAAAGTGGTAAAGTTGGTTGCATAGTGAAAATTCATGGGTAGAACACCCTGTGAAAATTTGGCACTTGATAAAAAAAATTGTCCTGTATATTCCTACGGAATTTTTGAGGGAACCGCTTTTGCCCTGGATTCCCGAAAGTTGAGCACTATTAAAGATGAAGCGCCGACCAAAATTGAGTCAACGTATAGTACAATTTCATATAGGTAGGTATAGTAATATTCAGGAATCGGTCTACTAAGTACAAACAGCAGATAATGCCCGCATCCCGCATGTATTTATACAGAATGTCCCAAAAATAGACCGACATACTGTAGGTGGTGATTGCTTTGGGCAAGCCCTCCCAAAATAACAAAACATATGTTCCGCAAAATCTTATAGATTTTTGTTTCATCACCACTGTTTAATATTTATTACTTACTTAAAAAAATGTATTTGAGAAAAAAAAAATGTAATGAGAATTTGTAAGTTTTTATGGAGAATCAAAGGTAATTACGGATAGAGTAACTATTTAATAATATTTTGATAAAAAAGTTATTAATAAAAATATTTTATTTACATATGAGAGTCAAAAGAATGACGCATGGCGGTTATTTTGATTTTTTTTCCGACATTTTCAACAATCATCGTCATATTTCATACACTGTATACATTATGTACAAGTATATACACCAAGAAGCAGACCTATACAAGCGGTGGTTAGAAATAGCAGCGTAAAGTTTTTTGTATTTTTATGGGCAAGAGAAGAAAGGCGTGAGTTTATGTTTGTGCGCCATTTAATTATATTTTTTTTCATTTTCTATGTTTACTTTTTTTGCCGTTTTTATAGATAATGGTACGGAACCCTTCGTGCACGAGTCCGACTCGCACTTGGTCGGTTTTTTATTTATATAGATGTTTGATTTGATTTAGATTGTTTGTTTCATTAGTTTTAGGGTTCCGTACCTCAAAAGGGAATAACGGAACCCTTATAGGATCACACTTTTTTTTTTGGTATATTGGCGTGTGCTAGCTTACTTACTTATAGCAAATAATTTAATTTAATGTTTTGTGTTGCGTAATGTACCTAAATTATTATGCGCAGTGTTATATAGAATCATTTTTTTTAACTGAACAGACAGCTGTGCTGCTGGGGAGTTTGTTGCGCCACTTCTCCCCAGCTAAAGCACTAGGAAGTGGTGAAGGGCGGACGTTTTGGGGGACTGTCTTATGTAATTTTGACGTTCAAAAAGTGCTGATTCTCAGCCTAGTTTGAATAAATGACTTTTGATTTTGATTTTGATTTCTTGTGTAGTGATGGGTAATTTTCGGAAACTTTTCAAAGCTTGGAAGTTTTTCCGTTTATTTTTCAGAAAAATAAAAATTTGGAAGAATAAAGGAAAAATATTATTTATTGTAAAATTTTGACTACAGGAAGTAAAATAACATATGCATTAAAGGGTTTTATTTATACTGAACATATTTACTGACTGACTGATTGACTGACTGAATGACTGATTGACTGACATATTAGGTTGGGGAAAAAGTCTTTTTGCATTATAGTATGTATGAACTTGTAATAAAATCTCTTTGGCTATACTATTTGTATCTGGCTGGTTTTGGTATCATTGAAAGTTTAAATTTTAAAGAACATAATTCCAAATTCAAATTAGGAAAATGTGTGATTTTCATTTGTTTTTCGTACCGTCAAGATGAGTGAATCTAATGAAGAAATTCGATACATTTATTTTACTACAAAAAAGGTAAAAATACAAAGCAAGCCGCGAAAAAAATTTGCGATGTTTATGGATCTAGTGTAGTGTCTGTGAGAGTAGCACAAATTTGGTTTTTCAATCCGGAAATTTTGATGTCAAAGATGCACGTCGCTCTGGTATCTCTATTACGGATAAATGGATGCCAATTTTAAAAAAAGTGGAGCAAGATCGGCATATCAGTAGTTACGACGTAGCTGAAGAACTGGAAATTGACCACAAAACAGTTTTGGTGCATTTGAAAAAAACTGGGTACACAAAAAAGCTCGACATTTGGGTACCTCACGAGCTCACTGAAAGAAACCTAATGAACCGTGTACTCATTTGTGATTCTTTATTACGACGTAATGAAACCGAACCATTTTTGAAGAAGCTGATAACTGGTGATGAAAAGTGGATCACGTATGACAAGAACGTGCGAAAAAGGTCGTGGTCAAAGGCCGGTCAGGCTTCACAGACTGTGGCGAAACCCGGGTTAACTCGCAACAAGGTGATGCTGTGTGTGTGGTGGGATTGGAAGGGCATAATTCATTATGAGCTGTTACCACCAGGCAGGACCATCGATTCTGAACTCTACTGCGAACAACTGATAAGATTAAAGCAAGAAGTTGAGAGAAAGCGGCCGGAATTAATCAACAGAAGGGGTGTGGTTTTTCATCATGATAACGCTAGACCTCACACATCTTTAGCCACTCAGCAAAATTAAGAGAGTTTGGCTGGGAGGTGTTAATGCATCCGCCGTATAGTCCTGACCTTGCACCTTCAGATTTCCACCTGTTTCGGTCTCTTCAGAATTCTTTAGGCAGTGTCAGGTTAACATCACGAGAGGACTGCCAAAACCACTTGTCGCGGTATTTTGACCAGAAGTCCCAAAATTTCTATAGCAATGGGATCATGTCCCTACCTACAAGATGGCAAAAAGTTATCGAACAAAATGGTATCTAAAATAAACTATATTAAAAAATGTTTTGAATTTTCTTAAAAAATGCGAAGAAACTTTTTCCCCAACCTATTATCAACGCACAGCCGAAACTACTGGGTATAGGAACGTGAAACTTTGCACACGACTTCCTTTTATAATGTAGAGGAGCACTAAGAAGGGGTTTTTGAGAATTCGTGCTTTAAGGGGATTGAAAAGGGGGGTTTTTGTTTGTATGAAAAATCTAATTTCTTGAGTTAACTTGAAACTTGATACGAATACATATCTAGGTAAATTATGAACTTTGTCATTTTTTGTTTTTCTAAACTACCCCCTAAAGGGGAATTGCGGGGTGTCAAAGTTTGTATGGAAGAATTTTAACGCGCACTCCCACAGAACAGATAAAAGAGGTTAGAAGGGCCTTGTGGGCGGGTATGCGCGCCGCAATTGTGAGCAACCGCTCATAGTCACCCAAAATTTGCTTCATCGGCGAACATCGCGCTCTTGTTGTGACAGCGTACGAAGTTCCGCGAAAAAAAAAAGAATTATGCCGTCTTGCGCCATTATAACGTGTCGTAAAAGAAGCCAGGTGTGTAGTGTAGCCCGAGAAGGGATTTCTTTTCACCGGTAAGGCCAAAAACCTTAAAATACAAGTGATATTTGTAATTATTACAATAGTATTATGTAGTTTGTAGACAAAACCGATACAATCGCAAACAGATGCAAAATTATACATTGCTTGCAATACATGGGTACTATCTTGTACTACGCAAGCGATCGCGCAATGTATTACGTTCACTGCGATGTCGCGTGTGCCGAGCCAAAGCTTGAATTCAGTGAAATCCATGCGTATCGATAGTGTAAACAAGTTGTAAACAATGTCGATATTAACATATGTATGGAACAAAAGATTTTTTTTCGTGATTTCAGAGTTGGTCCCATAGTAAAAGTTGTTCATATTCATGGGTAGAATTTGATATATCGCACAGTACAGTTTGCAAATATATATTTTTTTTATTTTCTATTCAAAATTCATTAATTTACGTTACACATCCGTGTTTGGGTCACAGAAATATGTGTACCAAATTTCAGCTTAATCAGCCCATTAGATTCGGAGCAAATTGGCTGTGACAGACGGACAGAGAGACAGACAGACACATGAGTGATCCTATAAGGGTTCCGTATTGTCCTTTTGAGGTACGGAACCCTAAAAATTAAAGAAAATTTGGATTTTGCCTATACATATATTTTGCAATATAGCCATATTGGATGTTCCGCCTTAATTAGACATTACTATTTATATGTAGGTATTTAGGAAGTCCACACTATTCGTATCCCGTCCCTTAAGAAATTAAAGCGAAAAATTGCAAAACTTAAAGTAACAAAATTACAATAATTTTATCGATATAAATAATCGACCTTTTGGTCGCCGTAACATGTATGAGAAATGAATTGCTTTTGCACGTGTGTGAGTGTACAGTAAACGCTCAAAAGTCCATAAGCGTGCTAAGAATTACATTGCTATGAACTGTGCGAGCACGAACCAGTACGTGTGGTGCGTGTATGAGCGATGTCTCACTCAACATTCCGCAGATAACACACACTAATGAATTGTCGCATGTCGTCGTACTACGCGAAATAACATTATATTTCTGTTGCATTTAGAATACTCGTCATAGTGGCGACCTGTTCTTACCATTGCATTGCTAAAATTCGCATAAACATAACATGTGCTGTTAGCTGTTTGGGCTAAGCAATGGTTTCACGATCAATGAAGTCTGAGTTCGAATCTTAATCACAATGTGGGACTGTTTTTTGTTTCTTTGGAACCATAATAATATATTTGTACTATTTTAAGCAAAAACTTGTTAGATGTTTATGTTCATTTATTATTTATTTTTATAAGAAGTTAAATATTAGTTATTGTATTATTATTTAACTATTTTTGTGATTTTTAATTTATCTTTTCGGTGTTGGAAGGTTGAAATAAAAAAGTCGTGCTGAATGGTAACAAAAATGTTTATTCGTTTTATTTACTTATTTATAAAATTAACAAACTTAAGAGAATTGTGACGTTACATTCCTACTAGATAAAAGAAGTTTTTTTGTAACCGTTCATAGGATTTTTTGTTGTATACCACACTTAGTCAATTCATAATAACATAACA
This sequence comes from Dicycla oo, assembly GCA_948252095.1. NCBI lineage: Eukaryota > Metazoa > Arthropoda > Insecta > Lepidoptera > Noctuidae > Dicycla > Dicycla oo. The sequence goes on along the minus strand of OX411729.1, from coordinate 12,172,207 downwards.
AAGAAAGGATATTCTAATAACACATATATAATTGTCAATACCCAGATATATATGAGTGACCAAGCGAACAAGATAAAGAATATTATATTTCTGTCTCATTACTTCCAATCAAGTAAAAACTTATAAAAAGTCAAGTACTGCGTGAGATTTGAACTCACGACTCACTGATTCACGCATCTATCTGCACGCGCTTAACCGCTAGGTCATCTTTACACATGTTATAACTTTGAAATTATGAACTACAATCAGTTGTTGACGACAATAATTATGCATGTTTATGTTCTTGGAAATAGAAGGTCTTAAGTCAAACGAAACGCCAAGCTATTGCTTTGTGAGTTTGCTTATCGACTTTTGGTCGCGACTGTACGTCAAGCGCAGTGGTTACGTTAGTGTGACAACCAATAGCAAAATCGCAATCTAAGTGCGTGTGGCGTATTTGTGTGCGTTATGCGCGTACGCATTGGTCTCTTGCTTGTAGTGGAGTTAAAGAGTGGGAAATAACCGGCGACACGAGTTCTAATACAAATCAGGAACTATTTCCTTTCTAATCTTTTTTACCTGTTCTGTGCGCAGTCCGATTAACTCGAAACTCAGTATTTATACGTAAGACCAAAAGTAAAGAATACTAGTATCAGAGTTTTTCTAAAATCTGCCGCTATCGGGGTGAAAATCTTGAAATAAATTCCACCCCTGAGGGGGTGAAACGCGGGATACATTTTATATGAAAAATCTTATTCATTTTGTTAATAATCTTGAAATGAATTTCACCCCTGAGTGGGTGAAACGGACGGAAACCTTTGGAAGGCATACGAGGGACCGATGCCAACTCTCTGAGGCCCCTTACACAATTTTAAATGGTGAGGAGGCACCAACCGACGGTTATCCCTATATGCACTATGCACCCAAGGACTAACCCCGGTTGGTGCAGGACTATTGCAAAACGTGGAAACAAAACATATTGGGCTATGGACTTGGGTGGCTAAAGTGGATTGGGTAACTATGGAAGAATTATGTCCTTCAGCTCTGTTCCTCGTCAGTGTTCACTCCAGCCGGTCAATAAAGGCAAGCCAGGGGTGAAGAACGAGACTTCTCCCGGGAGATAGGGTCCATGGGGTCGCTACCTGCCCAACAGCTCGCCACATGTTGCTCTGCGGGTTTCTGTATCTCTCTTGGTCTGGCTCCTCATCATAGACCTATTCCGGCAAACCGGCAAAGTAAACTCTACCGGCACAGACCTAAAGTTCGGAGCGCACAAGCGCCACCACGACGTCAGCGTAAAGATACAGCGGTGGGGTTGTTATTATTATATGTATAATAGAAAATAAAAAGGGAAGCGCTCATTGAGCATAACAACTAACATTTCCAGTCCCTTAAATCTCTTAAAAAGACACAAATGTACATACAATTTTTAATATTATTTGTGAATTTTACAATATCAACACCTATTTTACCCCTTTAAAAGATGATTTTTCAAAAACGCTGAACCACATAATTCTTTATTTCCTACCAAAAGCATAAATTTGAATTTTCATATCCCTAACTTAAGAAAGCTGGGTTTCCCGTACAACTTCGTACAAACTTTCAATTTTCATCGTCTATACAGGGTTATTGGTAAAACACCAACAACCTCTTAAGGAGTCATTGTACTCATCATTATGAACAACTTTTACTATGGGACCAAACCTGAAATCGCGAAAAAAAATCTGCTGTTCAGTAGATACATTTTGACGAATTATGCGAACATTTTTTTATTTTTTTTTTATTTGTGATGGGTTTGCTCTTGACTCTAGTCTAGGTCAGAGGTGACAGAGACAAAGTCGACGATGGAGTGAGCTTACCCAGAAGAAGCCTGTTCACTCTCACTTTGAAGAGATTAGGGTTGTATACGTTCGGAAACACAGACGCAGGTAGTGAGTTCCACTCTTTTGCTGTGCGCATTATAAAAGACATTTGGAAGCGCTTAGTGCGAATTGGTGGAATAGCAACCAGGTAGGGATGGTAACTGGCAGTGCGTCTAGATGTCCGGTGGTAGAAGGAGGCCGGTGGAATGAGGTCGTGGAGTTCTCGGGCACACTCTCCGAAGTACAATCTGTAGAAGACCGACAAGCAGGCAACCTTGCGGCGATGAGCCAAGCTATGAAGCTTGGCATCCACCAGTTTTACGTCGCCAATGAGCCTCTTAGCTCTGCGTTCCACCGAGTCAAGCGCGGCTAGTTGGCACTTAGCTGATCCATCCCAAAGGTGACTGCAATACTCCATGCAGGATCGGACTTGCGCTTTGTAAAGGGTTAAAAGCTGTCCAGGCGTAAAGTATCGCTTCACCCTATTTAGGATGCCCAGTTTCTTGGCCGCAGTTTGGGCCTTGTACTCGATGGTGGCGCCGAAGTTGAGACCAGATGTCAACTCCATGCCTAGGAGCTCAAGTCGATCAGTTACAGGAACAGATGTACCCCGAAAAGTAGGAGTTTGGGCGAAACGACTCTTTTTAGCGGTAAAAAGACACGCCTGCGTTTTGGTGGCGTTAAAAGAGACCAAATTATCATCACCCCACTGGGAGACAAAGCTTAAGGTCAAATCTGTCCGCTCTACCATGGCCTCTCTCAAGGAACGAACTTCAGCCCCGCTGGTTTTTGCGCTGGACAAGTATCAAGAACATAAATGTACTGAACAGCTGATTTTAAAAGTAAAAGTTGTTCATAATGATGAGTACAATGACCCCTTAAGAGGTTTCTGGTGTTTTACCAATAACCTAACAATAAATAATAATATATATATATATATATATATTGTTAGCGTGCTAATTAAGCCCTTTCATTTGATATCCTTTTGGATATCAAATAAAAGGGCTTAATTAGCAATTATTAATTAGCAGATATAACCTATGTATGTACATACATAAGTTTTATCTGTGCTAATAACAAAGCTGAAGATTTTGTTTGTTTATTTGAACGCGCTAATCTCTGGAACTACTAGTCAGATTCGAAAAAATCTTTTTGCATTTGATTTTTTGCAAAAAGATTTTTTTTCCTTCAGGAAGGCTATAGTCTATTTACCATCGCGCTATGACCCTTAGGAACCGATCAAAAAGAAAAAAAAACGTCTGAATGAACGCTTAGCAAATACGAAGTAACAGTGTGGGAAGGCTCTGTGATGCGACGCGACGCGACGCAGTCGGTCGGGGACTCGGGGGAAACCAGAAATTTCACGCGTACGAAGTCGCGGGCAGAAGCTAGTATCGTAATAAAATAGTTAAGGTAAAGGTTAGGTTAGGTCTGGAAAACGCAAGTCTTGCCGTCTTCGCGTGCCTAGAAAACGTCAATAACCTTTTCCCCTTGATATAGGTGGAAAACCCGGTTTTCCCGGTAATTGGAATTTCCTCAATCCTCCCCTAGGCCAGTATGATTTTGAGGAAATTATAATCCGTATTATCGCGATGTTCCTAATACATTTTTATTAAAGCTAGTAAAGTTACGGCTACAGCTCAGTCAAAGAACATAATCATGGTCCTTTAGCGACTAAGAATATTATTATTGATTTTGTATGATATAAAAGAATAGAAAAACTTACTAGACCTTGGCCCTGAATATTTGTTTCGATGTCAGTCAGAGAGAAGTGGAACTGTCAAGCTGTCAAGCATGTCTGCTTGGTCGTGGTGGCTGTTTTATGCGAACTGAGTACACACACAAGGAGATGCCCACAGCACAGCAGTTTGTTGGTGCATGAACATGGTTTTTTTTCTGTGGGGAGATCGTCATGGATACCCTCCGTCTGAAGAGAACAGAGGGTTATGTCGGCCTCCCTAACGACTAAAACCCCACGGTTCCTTCCATTATCGTGAGACTCGATTCGCCGCACCCCCAGCTGGAGTGGATACGTAGGTACCCAAGAAATCAACCGGTAACTTTCTTTGACTATTTCTTCACAGTGCCTGCTGTTGTTTATTTTGGCGCCGTTTCTTATCGCTTCATTGCACTTCCGCTTTGCAATCGAGTGCCGAAAGAAAATGATAGCACAAAGTTAAGAGCCTAATTAAATTAACTAGGCCAAATTAATTATTATAGGTTCCACCTAGAGTCTAGAATATTTATAGGAGTACCCTGAAATTGTGTATGAATTTCCTATTACAGCGACGAAAAGTAGCTACCTACTATCGAATGCGAAAATGAACAACATGCATTTCTTTAAATTAATACCTCTGTCCTATCGCAGCTATACTGGAAAAGATTTCTTTAGAAATAAGCATCACCTTTGTACTTACAGACGTACGGTTTTTCTGTGCCATTGTTCTTGACTGTTTATTTGTGTGTACATAAATGTTTAATTAAATAAATAATTAAAAAAATAAATATAATTCCGATCAAACTCCAGATGTGAAAAGATTTCATAAAGATAATAACAACAAAAATAAACTTACCCATGGTTATCAAATTCCTTTGGCTGCAACCTACGAATAATAAAAGTCCTTGCAACTCTAAGCAAATGTTTACAGTCAACACTCACTCGTTTATCACTTATTTATCACAGGGGAATCTTTGGAATAATCACTCACTCAATAAAAGTAGATCTTAGTTCAAACTGTTATCAAATATGGAGGCACTTGAAATCCTGTGGAATTGAAAGATTTTTTATTAAGTAACACTTATTTGGACAAATTAGACCTATCAGTAAGTAATAGGCAGAATAGTAACACGAACTTTGCCACAGCAACCAGAATCCGAAAAAAAACGTCCTGTCAATTTTGGCGCGCCTTTTTGTTTTATTTTTTATTTTATCCAACCGTTAGCACAAGGTAAGAACAAAATTCGAACTGTATAAGCAAGCACATTCACTAAAATTGTAAAAGTACTATAAACATGAGAACACTTTCATTTAATTACCAACGTGTAATTGCAATTATATGTACATATATAGAAAAGAGAAGTGAGTTGTGTTCACTATGGTGTATCTATCTGTGAATCGCTGCCTGCACTAAACACCGTGGCAGGTAAACCGCCATGTTTTCTATTTATAGTATGCCCACACTTTATGGTAAATAGAGGATACTTCATAACTAAGGTAATGTTTTGTGCAGTGCTATTTTTAATCGAAATAAAAATAAAGCTATAATGCGAACATGGTGGATTGAGGGGGAAGCGCCAGGGTAGCCCGCGAAATTCATATTTTCTTAGGTTTTTTTACAATTTGCAAGTCAGTATTAAGTTGTATGTTACCCAAACCGCTTTCTTAATACCGCCGCCGCGCCGAGGCTTTATAACGAACTAGCAATAATTATAAAAATCCATTTCCTTTGGCTGAATTTAAAAAAGTCGCTTATAGACTTCGCTTAGACATATTCGCTTAGACACTTAGTCGATTATAGGGTGACTGGTACTTAGTGACCGATACTTAAGCACATATTTGTACTCATGATAACAAACAACTTTTATTATGGGACCAAACCTGAAATCGCGAAAAAAATCAGCTGTTTCCCACATTTGGATGAGTTATGCGGACAGCTGATTTTTTTATCGCGATTTCAGATTTGGTCCCATAGTAAAAAGTTGTTTCTTATCATGAGTACAATCATGTGTATCATCGGTCTCTAATCACCAGTCACTCTATATACTCTTATTCTTTCCGACACAAAAGTTAAGAATCTAACTAAAATCCTCCAAAGTGGAATAGCTGTTCTAAGTGTACGGCCTGGGTGCACGCTCGACTCGAGGGTCCAGCGGCAGCGGTGCGGATATCCTGAGTGACGGCCGAGCGGCGCTCGGTGAACGCTCTTCGCCGCTTGCACGCAACGCTGAACGCCCCGCTGGACGCTTTTTCACTCGGGTCGTACACTAAGAAGAAGATTAATGAAAACCCTGAAACCCAAACCACCTAATACCCCATTTATTTGCCTTAAAAAATGCCAATACGACCCTCCGTATTCAAAACCCAATACGAAATCCCTTTCCGTAATAACATCCTGGCTACGCCAACCATTCACCACAAGAACAGCGAACATAGTCACCCCACAAACCCCAGCCATACATCTAGCACTCGTAAGCTTTCCCTCACGGCATCTAAAAGTCAACTTTCCAGTAAAATGATGGTTGCTATACTGTAATAATGAGCGTCGCCGAAAGAAATCAAGTAAAGTCACTGGTGTATCGGACGAAAACAAAAAGTGCTTGCAAGAAGTTGACTTTCGCAATGAAGTCCGTAGTTTTTTTTTTTTGTAAGTAGGTATATAGTCCGTAGTTTTTTTTTTTGTAAGTAGGTATATAGTCCGTAGTTTTGTTTTTAAGTATACAGGGTGTCCCTGGAAGTATGGATCAAATCGAATAGGAGTGTAGGCAAGGTCATTTCCAAACTTTTATACTCTGAGAATGTTGGTACAATTTTTTACGGTTCAAAAGTTATGACCAATTTTAGTTTATTTCAATCACTTTGAATGAAAAATCATAAAAAAAACTATCAGGGCTATTATTTTTTTTTTTTTTTCAAAACGTAGAAAAGTGGGGCTTTCTTTTGGTAATACTTATACGCATCTAGAAAACATGTGTTCAATAATAAAAAACAGTTACTGCAAAGTCTTCGGTCTAGCAGAAGTTTTACTCAATTTTCGAGCGATTTTTATGGGAAAAAGGTCCACTAGCGAAAGTTGACCACGTATTACAAAACCTGGTCCAAGTCATAGATTCTTTGGAGGTATGAATCACTGGAATATTCTTAATAGCTTAAAAGTTAGAGATTTTTATTAACAAGGAGGTCGTATTTTTACAATTTTCTATGTTTCAAATTTTCATTTTTTTCAGCTTAACTAACGATTTAATTTCAATCCCTAGGCATTTGCTACCTATCGGAACACTACTGTTTGATGTGGTTTAGGTTTAAATAAAAAATAAAAATAATTTCGTGTGCAAGCCCTTTTACCGAGTGATCATGGCCCGGGAGGGCTTTTTGTAGGGAAATGTTACGTCGCCATCGTGAAGATTCTCAATTTTTAAAGAAAATTTTATGGAGCGATGAAACAAGATTCCGAAGGGTGGGGATATTTAACATGCATAATCTGCACTTTTCTGCGCGCATTAACCCACACATTGTACGAAGTGACCATTTCCAGCATCAGTTCGGAGTAAACATGTGGGCTGGAATAGTAGAAGGACAGCTAATAGGTCCTCATGAGTTACCTGCTAGACTCGATGGCCCCTCATACTTGAGATTTCTACAGAATGACCTAAATGGTTTACTTGGGGAAGTATCACTTGAAACCCGTCGAGACATGTGGTTGCAGCAGACGGCGCTCCCCCACATTACGCAAGAGTCGTAAGAGACCATCTAGACTTAACTTTCCCTAGTCGTTGGATCGGAAGATCGGCACATTCGATGGCCAGCACGTTCCCCCGACCTGAACCCCATAGATTTCTTTTTATGGGGTTATTACAAAGAGATGGTGTACGAGACAGAGAGCGGAACCGAGGAACAACTCCGTCAGAAAATCACATCTACAACCTTATACATAAAAAATAATTCCCGTGCATTTAGACGAATAATACCAAATTTCATTGGCGATGCCAGTTTTGTTTGAGAGTAAGAGGAAGGAATTTTGAACATCTATTGTAATTTCAATTTAATAATACATTTACATATTAATTTCATTGTTTTATTTTATTTTGCCACGTAGAAAATTTTAAAAATACGACCTCCTTGTTAATAAAATTCTCTAACTTTGAAACTATTAAGAATATTCCAGTGATTCATAGCTCCAAAGAATCTCTATGACTTGGACCAGTTTTTATAATACGTGGTCAATTTTCGCTGTAACTTTTTCCCATGAAAATTGAGTAAAATTATTGCCAGAACGAAGCCTTTGCTGTAAATGTTTTTTCTTATTGAACGTATGTTTTCTAGCTGCGTAAAAGTATTACCACAGGAAAGGCCCACTTTTCTACAAAGTTCTGAAAAAATAAAGTAATTGATAGCTTTGCTAGTTTTTTTTTTTAATGATTTTTTTCATTGAGCACTATGCGAAGTGATTGAAAAAAACAAAAATTGGTCATAACTTTTGAACCGTAAAAAATTGCACCAACATTCTCAGGGTTAAAAAGTTTGGAAATGACCTTGCCTACACTCCTATTCGATTTGATCCATACTTCCAGGGACACCCTGTATATACTCTTATTCTTTCCGACACAAAAGTTAAGAATCTAACTAAAATCCTCCAAAGTGGAATAGCTATTCTAAGTGTACGGCATGAGTGCACGCTCGACTCGAGCGTCTAGCGGGGCGGGGCGTGCGACCACTCGCGAGTGTCCTGAAAGACGGCCGAGCGGCGCTCGGTGAACGCTATTCGCCGCTTCCACGCAACGCTGAACGCCCCGCTGGACGCTTTTTCACTCGGGTCGTACACTAAGAAGTAGATTAATTAAAACCCTGAAACCCAAACCACCTAATACCCCACTTATTTGCCTTAAAAAATGCCTCAAAATTAGAAATTTTCAGTTATTTCGGTTTTGTGGGAAAACGCATTAAAAGTTTGACATTGTCTACCTTAATGGCTTCAATTTATCACAAAAAAATAAAGAAATCTCTGTCATTTTCATCGTTATCGAGTCGGCTGTTGGACTGAACGATTCTCCGTGCGAAATTAATTCAGTTTATAGTAAAAACTCCAAATATGTAATTTTTGAGTTATTTCGTTTTTTGTTTAAAGGGGCGATTCATTTGTTGTGAAAATTACGACCACAACTACCTTTTGATTTTCACAGAAAATCGCCTGCTGTTTTCCAAGGTTCCAAAGAACTATACTTATAAAGCCAGCCTGTTTGTTTAAGTAGGTACCTAATTAAACAATTACATAAATGACGCCTGTAATCCCCACAGGGTTAGGCTTAGGTGTAGTTACTACACCCGTGTACCCAGTGCTCTAGTAGGTACCTAGTACCGATACCCGCATTTCGCCGGGTAACAGGGGGCGAGCCTGTTGCCATTGCATTGCCATCAATTGGACACAATCATTTCTTACATAACCGTTGGCAAATCAGGCCTACATTGCAAATCGCAATACTGCTAAAGATTTGGATAAGAGCTACTTTACATTTCACTGCGATTCAATAGAGCACATTACATTTCATTGCGATTCAATAGCACTTCCAATATTCGCCATTGATGTTTACAGTTCCGGTCCAGTGGACTGTGAAAACCGGAAGCTTGTTACACAGTTACTCGTTGAGTATTGAGTGTGCTTTTCTGGGATATTGTGTTATGTAGTCTAAATTCGTATCCAATTCGTTTGTTGCTCTTTGTGTACATTATTTTGGGATAAAAACTTTTTAGCCAAAAATAAAACCGACTTCCAAAACAAAACACTACAAAGTGAAAAATAACTTTAATTTCAGTAGTCGGTGTCTTTAGTTTTGTATTTTCGTTTTTTGCCACCAACTTTCGAGATAAAAGTTATTTTTCACTTTGTAGTGTTTTGTTTTGGAAGTTGGTATTATTTAGGGCTAAAAAGTTATTTTTCACTTTTTAGTTGTGGTACCTACCCCACACAAATTCGAATACCACTACACAGACTAAACAGTGAAAATAACAGGGATAGGAAGTTATTAAAACATCGTCCATATAAAGTAAGTGGGAAAAATACGCACTATTGAAGCTGGGTCAAAAACTACCCAGGTAAAGTTAATCAAATTTATATGGGACCACCTAGGAAGAATTCCCTATACCCTTTCAAACATGGAAGAGTTTTCCAATACAGACGAATTGAGAAACCTCCTTTTGCGCTGTCAGTTTACAACCCAACCCCCCCCCCCGCACACATACAAACTCACAAACTTTACCTCTTTATAAAATTAGTAGGAAGTATACAATAACGCACAACACAATCTCATAATGAGTCATCACACTAATAAAGGCGAAAGTTTTTTTTTGTGTGGGTGTTTGTTACTTCTTAACGCTCAAACGGCTGGACCAATTTTGATGAACTATTGACTGACGTAGCCCAGCAGCGAAGCTCATTTTTCTGGAGGCCTGCAACGCCCATCATAAAGAGTGGTTGTTCCCGTACCAGAAAACTGACCATGCCGGGTTGGAGGCGCGCAAGTTTGCTATAACCCAGATGGTGAATGTGGCAACGCGGGTACCAGATGTGACGGCCATACACCCAATTCCTTGGACTTTCTGCTGGCATCTGTTTCGGACAGTAATTCAGTATCGGTCTCAGCCCCGCTGGGAACATCTGACCACTGCCTGGTGAAATCCATTTCGACCTGCTCTCCTCCAGATGAGAGTCCTAAAGGCACGAGGCAGACTGGGATGAGATGCGGCACCCAGACCTGAGTTCCTCAGGGGTCTGTTCTCTCTGCAACTCTCTTCCTGCTGCACATCAATGACCTGTTTCAGCCTGGTATTGTTGGGAACGCAAATGACAGTACAGTTTCAGAGAGATACTTGTCCAGCGCAAAAACCAGCGGGGCCGCAATTCGTTCCTTGAGAGAGGCCATGGTAGAGCGGGCAGATTTTACCTTAAGCCTCGTCTCCCTAAGTGGGGTGATGATCTCATACTACTACATAGGTCTCCTTTAACGCCACCAAAAAACAGACGTGTCTTTTTACTGGCTAAAAAGAGTTGTTTCGCTCAAACTCCTACTTTTTGGGGTACATCTGTTCCTTGATTGATCGGCTTGAGCTCCTAGGCATGGAGTTGAGATCTGGACTCAACTTTGGCAACACCATCGAGTACAAAACCCAAACTGGGCATCCTAAATAGGCTGAAGCGATTTTTTACGCCTGGACAGCTTTTAACACTTTACAAAGCGCAAGTTCGATCCTGCATGGAGTATTGCAGTCACCGAGTGTGCTCAAGAACTCCACGACCTCAGACCACCGGCCCCCATCTACCATCGGACATCTAGACGCTCTGCCAGTTACCATCCCTACCTAGTTGCTATTTCACCCATTCGCACTAAGCGTTTCCAAATGTCTTTTATAATGCGAACAGCAAAATAGTGGAACTCACTACCAGCGTCTGTGTTTCCGAGCGCATACAACCCTAATCTCTTCAAAGTGAAAGTGAACAGACTTCTTCTGGGTAAGCTCACTCCATCGTCGACTCTGTCTCTGTCGCCTCCGACTTAGACAAGAGTCATGAGTCAAACCCATCTTAAATTAAAAAAAAAACTAATAAAAAAAGACAAGAATACCTACTGTTCTCTACTGCACCTTTTTGCAAAGGGAAGCCAGAATTTAGGACTCGATACCCAATTTTGGAGACGTTAAACACCGCTCTAAAATGCAGATGCAAATTAAGAAACACTACGGGTATTTATTTAGGCCAAGGATTTACGACTAAAAAACAAAAGAGATTAATTATTACAGATTAGAACGGATAGATAACAAATTAATGACTAAAACATGTTAGCTACAGCTGTCACCATGTTGAATGGTTTCCAAAGTTTAGGCAAATAGTATGGAAATTGTGCTACACTGATGACATTGTTTTTTGTAGGTGTGAATTAGTTTTGGAATCGGCGGAATTCGGCTTATTTTGCTGGCAAAGTGTAATTTATACTTTGATCGGATTAAGGTAAGATATGTAAAAGGCGAACTGGGCGGGTATAAGAAAGGGACAGAGTCAATTACTTCCACATGCGAATAAAAGAGATCGCAACAATGCGCTGGAACCAAAATAAAAGCGCCAAACCAAATAAAAATTCTTTAAAAATAAATTAAGCTATCCATCAAAAATACTTTCAGTTAGAGTTTTCAGTTACTTAGGATATTAGAATTACAGAAAAAAAAGTACCTAGAAGTCTTTTCGGAACTAAAAATTCTATCGAGGAAATTTAGCCCAATTGCGTTTTCCTTCAGTCAGAGTATTTATTCAAATAGTCAATAAACACGAAAAAATTCAAATCCAAAAATTAAATCCATAATTAATGCTGTAATCTTCTTTTTCTGAATGCATGTATGCGCATCACTCAGAACGGTGTACCTATTTGCCAATTTTTATTTTATTTTTTGTAATTGTTAGGACAAGGTTTGTACGATAGAAAATATTTGAAAAATTGTGCAAAAAAGTGAAAAATGGTTAAAAATCTCCATACGTACGAGTAAAACTGAGTGAGTAAGACAGAAGACAGTAGGAACTGTAGGGATATCTTCAAATATATTTTAAGATATATTAGAAAATATTTGAAAAATTGTGCAAAAAAGTGAAAAATGGTTAAAAATCTCCATATTCCTACTGTCTTCTGTCTTACTCACTCAGTTTTATGCATGGAGATTTTTAACATTCACAGATTGACGTTTAGTTGTTCAGTTACAATGTTCTGATGACTACATCTGAAAAAAAACATTGTTGTTTTATGAAAAAAGTAACTAGTAAAATAGTTGTAGAACGTTATATTATTTAAAAAAGAAACCAGTAATGGTAGTTTATAGAACTTGTCATTTTATTTCATTACATGGTCGTACTACGGTAGCAAGAAAAGGGAAGATTTGGTCTCATTTTCTTCATTCGTGCACCTGTGCGAAGCCTAGCTATAAATGTTTACGACAAAACCCCCAATTTATTTTATTTTATCGCCAAGTAAACAGAATAGAGATATTCCGTATCGAAGGTAAAATACGGTGCATCGGAAGTTCAAATAGAAAATCAGTCAAAGCGGTACCTTCTCAACTTCAGTACGGGAAACGATGCAATTTTTCAGGGTCCACAACTGTTTATAACTACATTGGAAAAGCCCATTCAAAATTAGGTACCTACAGTTTTCGCTTGTGTGTATACTTGAGAGATCAATTGTTAGTAGTAAAATACAAGGCTCTTCTTCATTAGTATTGCAGGAAAAGGCCAAAGGGGCACCAAACATAAGAAGCACACGAAGCCATCTTTCTAGGTATAACAGTAGATAATGGCTGCACATGGAAACCTCACTGCTTAAAGGTCACAAATAAAATTAATCGTTTTGCTTTTGCGTTGTGGAGACTTTGTAAAATAACCAACCTCAAAACAGCCCTCTTAGCGTATCATGGTTACGTAGCTTCTAACATTAGATACGGCATTGTGTTATGGGGGAATTCTGTTCTTATAAATAGGGTATTTATAGCCCAAAAACAATGTGTCACCATTGTGATGTGCCACCATTGACTGCGTGTAAACCTCTTTTTAAAGATTTTAAAATATTGACTGTTCTCTGTATGTATATATTTGAATGCTGTAAATTTGTAAAAATGCACTCCGAATTATTTCAACGGCTTGGAGGCACTGTAACGTTTAACACAAGATATCCTGATAAACTAATTATTCCACCAATGAAAAGCTAGTTGTATCACAGAAGTTGTTATCCAACGGTTATAAGGATATATAATAAATTACCAAAATCATACAGGGAACTGCCAATTAACCGTTTTAAAACAGCGTTATTCAAATGGCTGATATAGAAATCTTTCTATTCTGTGAATGAGTACCTTAATTCAAAGATTCACATTGACATTTTACTATATAATTTTAAATGATTGACATCCGTATCTTAATATTATATAATAATTATGATTTATGTTTAAATTTAATTAGCTCTATTTATTTAGTTATAATGTACTTAAACAATTATTTTGCATGCTAGTTTTAGTGAATTGTGTTAGAAACAATTGTAAACCAGACCATCTGAGATGTACTACAATTCTTGCAATTAAATTTCATTTCATTTCATATTTTTTTCACAAACGAAATACGACGTAACAAAATCACAGTTTAATTTATCTGCCTCGTTGATCTAGTCGTCGCAAGTGCTACTGCTGAACATTTCCTGGGTTCGATTCCCAGGTCGAGCAGTGTTATTGTGTTTTTCTATCTGGAATTTCTCAGCAGCATCCTGGAGTCAGGATTTGTGCAGGTTGATGGCAATAGGGTCGCCCCCTCTTACATGGGACTTAAACATGCGAAATGTGGGTGTACTGCAGGTACACCTCAGCCCAACCTTTTGTGGAAACGCGGTGTGATGTTATGCTATGATGGTACATAATATTCATAATTTCATCATTTACCTAGCTTATCCCAACTATGTTGGGGTCGGCTTCCAGTCTAATTGGATGCAGCTGACCACCATTACTTTACATGGAGCCGCTGCCTATCTGACCTCCACAACCCCGTTACTGAGTAATACGATACCCCTATTGGTAAGACTGGTTGTCAGAATTTCGGACTTCTGACAACCCATAACGACTGTCAAATATCAACGAATGACAGCCGGGACCAACGGCTTAACGTGCTTTCCGAGGCACGGAGGGGTCTTAGTATGCAAAGATGGTCACCCCTCCACGTACCAACCGTGGCAAGCGTAGCTTAACCTGAACGATCGACCCGTGCGTCTGCCTCTGTTAAATAATATTTTAGAGGTAAAATTAGTGAGTTTTTATGTAGGAAGTAATCTTCGGAACTACTGATCCGATTCCGAAAATTCTTTCACTAATGGGAAGCTACAGTACTGTCGGGTGTCACGGGTCAAGTCGCGGGCAGAAGCTAGTTGTATATTAAACGGATCGTGCTGAACAACCACTTACACCGACAGTTTCTTTTTAAATCTCGTTGCGGTTAACGGATTCAACAGTTTTTTCTCGTTTCTCCAAATCGTTTCGTTCTTTTTGCTACGAAAAGAAAGCGGTGTAAGTTTTTACAATTATTTTTCACTTGTTGCAGTTGTTGATGCTACACAGTACACTGGTGCACAGACCTACATGACATACCATAAGGTTACGTAAACCCATTTGTATAGGGAAAATTCAGCTTTCAGCGCCTTAACGGACCATTATTAAGTATTATAAAATACAGGGTTGTTGGTAAAACATGAACAACCTCTTAAGGGGTCATTGTACTCACCATTATGAACAACTTTTACTATGGGACCAAACCTGAAATGGCGAAAAAAAAAAACAGCTGTTCAGTAGATACATTTTGACGAATTATGCGAACATAAATGTACTGAACAGCTGATTTTTTTTTCGCGATTTCAGGTTTGGTTCCATAGTAAAAGTTGTTCATAATGGTGAGTACAATAAGTACAATAACCCCTGAAGAGGTTGCTGGTGTTTTACCAATAACCCTGCATATTACTAGCTGACCCGGCGAACTTCGTTGGACTTTTACTATGGGACCATAGTAAAAGTTGTTCATAATGATGAGAACAATGACCCCTTAAGAGGTTGCTGGTGTTTCTGTGCTAATTATCAAGCTGAAGATCGCGAAAAAAAATCAGCTGTTCAGTACATTTGTGTTCGCATAATCCGTCATTTTGACGGATTATGCGAACATAATAATGTACTGAACAGCTGATTTTTTTTCGCGATTTTTGGCTTGATCCCATAGTAAAAGTTGTTCATAATGGTGAGTACAATGACCCCTTAAGAGGTTTTTGTATGTTTTTTTACTAATAACCCTGTATATTAAATTGGGTTACCTATTGGGCCCATAGCGCATTTTGACAAAAGCAACCCGGAGTTTCGATATGTGCCCGGTTGATGGCAATGGGCTCGGCCAATAGGTACCGAGCCTAACCCTTCGGGGAAAAACAGGCGCTTTATATTGTGTGCTATCACGTGCTATGTGCATTAAATAATTTTTGGATCAGGACGGCAAAAAGCAGGAGGAAAATGAATGTAAAAGGAAAGATATAAATTTAGGTCTTTCCTTTTTTATATCTATTTAGATTCTAGATTAAGAATATAAACATAGGTACACTTGTACGCAGAGTACGCCATATTATAATTATAATATGATATCTCATCATCCTCCTGTTTTGTCGTGATGGTGGAACTAGTGGTAGTTAAGGCCTCATGCACGAAAGGTTCAAATCCGGACAAGTACTAATGTAATTTCTTCGTTTCGTATACGTTCCGAGTTTATCTAGGACATTACTGACACGGTGATGGAAAACATTGCGGGGAGACCTGGACGTAAGGTTGCAAGCGCGGTGCATATGCTCGTGCGTGCCTTCTCTGTATGAGAAGAGGCCTTTGCTCTGGAATGGGACTATACTCGGGTATTATTGTCGTACTATTTCAGCTCCTCACCATCATAATTATCATTGTATTCATCTCCTTTCTAGTATATAGTACTCTTTCACACAATTCATCTATTGTTTTTTTAGTCTTCCCCTACTCTTATAGCCATTCACAATCAATCATACCGTACTCAAAACCGTCCTCATGACAGGTCCTGAGGTCCCTAGCATTCCTCCGCATCACCATGTCCATCCAGAACAGTACCACGACAACGTTACCTAGACACGCTATTGTTAATTAAATAAGTTACTTATCAATGGAAGAGGAGCTCGTGGCTAAGTAATAACAGCCGCACGGGTCGATCTATAAGGTTAAGCACCGCTTGCAGGGGGTGGTCTGTGGATGGGTGACCATCTTTCATCTCCTCCGTGCCTCGGCAAGTACGTTAAGCCGTTGATCCCCGCTGTCATTCGAGGATCTTTGACAGTCGTTACGGGTCGTCAGAAGCCCGAAAGTTTGACAACCAGTCTTACCAAGAGGTATCGTATTACCCAGTAACTGGGATGTGGAGGTCAGATAGGCAGTCGCTTCATGTAAAATACTCGTATTCAGCTGCATCCGGTTAGACTGGAAGCCGACCCCAACATAGTTGGGAAAAGGCTAGGCAGATTGACTTATCAATGGAACACTGTTTACAAAACATCGATTACTTAATTAATTAGCTTGACCTAATTATATCTACTTATCAAGCTCTATTAATATGCATGCAGTAGGCAAATGAATGAAAACTTCATTTTAGGGTTCCGTACCAGATGGTACAAAAATTTTAGTCCTAACAGTTTTCGACATTTAATGCAAAATGTAAAAAAACTACCGTTCCCCTCCTCCCCCCTTATCTCCGAAGTTTGCATAGAGAAAAATCTGAAATTATTCTGTGTGATAGAAGTTTATGTAAAGATTACAAGAAAAATAAAACGGTATCTCAAAATAGCACTTTTTTTTAATATATGATAGTACGGAACCCTCGGTGCGCGAGTCAGACTCGCTCTTGACCGGTTTTCTTCTAGACTTACCCACCCACCTAACCCACCTGACCTAGTAGGTACCCACTTGCCAATTGCCTAAGTAAAGTATTAGCCTGTGCTAGGTCGGGTCTTTTGTGGACGATAATCTGCCAGTGTAAGGTTTCATTGCGTCATGCGAGCTGGACCGTAAAGAAACATGATGAATGCATTGTCTGACAGATCTTACTACAATCTGCGGATAAGCTGTATTGTTATAGGATACAAAGTCGTCATGGTGATAGCCTGTTTATAGTGCTAGTGTAGCATCTTGATTCTTGTCCTTGAATGTAGGTACAATTACGTCAATCAATCTGCCTAGCCTTTGGGGTCGGCTTCCAGTCTAACCGGACGCAGCTGAATACCAGTATTTTATTATCTGACCACCATAACCCAGTTACTGGGTAAAACGATATCCCTTGGTAAAACTAGTTGTCTGACTTTCGGGCTTCGGACCGGGCCCGAGACCAACGGCTTAACGTGCTTTCCGAGGCACGGAGGAGTATATCGGTATGTAAAGATGGTCTCCCATCCATGTAGTTCCAACCCCGACAACCCGTGCGGCTTTTAGGTATAACTTAGCCACAAGCTCTTCCTCCTCTTAGGTATAATTACGGACCTACGATTTTGCAATTCCGAATGAACTTCTCTCCTGCTGCCCGCATCAACTTAGGTTAGGGCGATTTTTATATCTTTTGTGCTCAAAGATGTGAGTATTTTGGTACCTAGGCATGGGTACCTGACAGATTCAAGTTTTTTGGCACCAATGGATTTTTGGGCTTTGGGCATGTAACCTAGCCCCAAACCTCTAGTAAGGTAACTTTAACACAAGACTTGTATCGTAGGTACAGCAGACTTGGTTGTCCTAAAACTTCATTATTAAATCACGAAAACACGTTAGTTGGACTGCTTCTCCAAGGATGGAGTAACTAGCACTCAAGAGATCATTATCAATCGTTAATATTTACTCTAACTACTGCGGCAAAAACCATTCGATAACGGCCACAAACCGCACATAACGTATTGCCGAAATATCCTCCATGTAGGGTTAAAAAACTAGTAGAGCTTGTTAGGTAACATAAGGAATGCGAGTTCGCAATTTTTTATACTATACTTAAACATTGTTTATTTATTCGGATCCGGTTGTGAACGTGATCAAAATTTAAAAAACCGGCGACATAATTCTGTATAGTCAACCCTGAATGACCCTGATTCTGCCGAGTCGTTTATAATGTCATCTCCGATCGATAACTATTAACACTAGCGCTATTATTAGCAGCGATTCTGCGTATTCACAAAGTAAAATACGGGAAAGCTGAAAGAGAGAGGTAAACAACTGCATTTAAGTTCATTTCGAATGCACCAATGCAGTAGGAAACACAACAAACGCGATCGATAAACTAAACGCACTGCACTGCCGATAGGCTAAATTCCCGCGTTTTTTCACGTCAATACTGTGTTTTTACACGCCGGAAACGCACTTACAAAATTGTTAACGTTAACGCCACTTTTAAATAATACTACAGCAATGTTATTTCCACAATTTATAACGAAAAGTCACATTTTAAACGGATTGCGGTAAATAAACAGATGCGACACTTATTACGTTCGCCGCGTAACTGACGACGACGACCGTAGAGTAGGGAGTACGGCAGGACGCTAGAGCGCGCCCAAACTATAACCTAGCCGAGTTGAAATAGTAGGGTGAGCTCCCGCTCGCCGACAGACTGTGGTGTGAATAAAAATAGGGCGGGTTGGTGGCCATTCATGTTAGGGGACGATGCATCTGGACCGATAGCTTCCGCATTCATTGGCCGCCGTGTAAAAACTACCTGGGGTATGAAACAGTTATTTTGAACGAGTAACTAATCATTATTGTGGAATATTAAAATTATGAATTATGTTTCCCAGTTGTTGTGCATATAGGACAATTTGCTGCAATTTGACGTGTTTTTATATTAGGTTGGGGAAAAAGTCTTTTCGCATTATAGTATGTATGAACTAGTAATAAAATCTTTTTGGCTATACTATTTGTATCTGGCTGGTTTTAGTATCATTGAAAGTTTAAATTTTAAAGAACATAATTCCAAATTCAAATTAGGAAAATGTGTGATTTTCATTTGTTTTTCGTACCGTCAAGATGGGTGAATCTAATGAAGAAATTCGATACATTTTAAAATTTTACTACAAAAAAGGAAAAAATGCAACGCAAGCCGCGAAAAAAATTTGCGATGTTCATGGACCTAGTGTAGTGTCTGTGAGAGTAGCACAAATTTGGTTTAAGCGTTTTCAATCCGGAAATTTTGATGTCAAAGATGCACGTCGCTCTGGTCGCCCTATTACGGATAAAATGGATGCCATTTTTGAAAAAGTGGAGCAAGATCCGGATAATAATAATAATCCGATCAAGATATCAGTAGTTACGACGTAGCTGAAGAACTGGAAATTGACCATAAAACAGTTTTGGCGCATTTGAAAAAAACTGGGTACACAAAAAAGCTCGACATTTGTTACCTCACGAGCTCACTGAAAGAAACCTAATGAACCGTGTACTCATTTGTGATTCTTTATTACGACGTAATGAAACCGAACCATTTTTGAAGAAGTTGATAACTGGTGATGAAAAGTGGATCACGTATGACAAGAACGTGCGAAAAAGGTCGTGGTCAAAGGCCGGTCAGGCTTCACAGACTGTGGCAAAACCCGGGTTAACTCGCAACAGGGTGATGCTGTGTGTGTGGTGGGATAGGAAGGGCATTATTCATTATGAGCTTTTACCACCAGGCAGGACCATCGATTCTGAACTCTACTGCGAACAACTGATGAGACTAAAGCAAGAAGTTGAGAGAAAGCGGCCGGAGTTAATCAACAGAAGGGGTGTGGTTTTTCATCATGATAACGCTAGACCTCAGACATCTTTAGCCACTCAGCAAAAATTAAGAGAGTTTGGCTGGGAGGTGTTAATGCATCCGCCGTATAGTCCTGACCTTGCACCTTCAGATTTCCACCTGTTTCGGTCTCTTCAGAATTCTTTAGGCAGTGTCAGGTTAACATCACTAGAGGACTGCCAAAACCACTTGTCGCGGTATTTTGACCAGAAGTCCCAAAATTTCTATAGCAATGGGATCATGTCCCTACCTACAAGATGGCAAAAAGTTATCGAACAAAATGGTACCTACATACTTTAGTTAAATGTAAATAAACTATATTAAAAAATGTTTTGAATCTTCCTAAAAAATGCGAAGAAACTTTTTCCCCAACCTATTATATGAGATTTTCAGGAACCACGTGTGATTCAGAAAGGTAGGTACCTCTATATCTATGTAGTACCTACTACCATGATTTTAGTCTTTATTAAGCTTCGTCAAAAAATATTTTAACTGATCGCAACCATTACAAATCAGGGATATTTTTGGAATTTGGTCTCTCTTTTCGACAGGACCATTATTTTCTTTATTTTTTAGGTACGAGCCTGCACAAAAAGCTGTCGCACTTTTTTCGAAAAAAACATATTAATAATAATGCTCCCACGGACGTATCCCCTTTACGTTGACGTAGCAGTGGGACTTGCGCGCTCCTATGAACTATAAACTCTAGGTCTGTGCCGAGTGCTGATAGAGTTTACTTTGCCGGAACAGAACAAACAGGTCTTGGGTGAGGAGCCATACCAAGAGAGATACTTACATAAAAGCGCAGGGCAGCATGTGGCGAGCTGTTGGGCAGGAGCGACCCCACGGGCCCTATGTCCCGGGAACATATATAAGATTGATCAAGCAGGGGCTGTAGTCCTGCCATAGTTCTAGGTAACCACTAACCAGTCCACTTTAGGCACCCTAAGCCAGGCGGCATACCAGAGCATACAGCAAATGATTTAGGTGTGCGTATTTATCTACTGCCAAATGTTGAGGCAAATGTTGAAGCAAACATACGTTTGCTGTAGGCTTGCTGCTCAGGTGTGCGACCGGGGTGACCCAAGTCCAATATCTTTGTTTCGATATCCTGCAATAGTCCTGCACCATAGATATAAGAAATATATTATATTTCTATGTCCTTCACTAACCGGGGCTTGTCCTTGGGTGCACCTGCATAGTGCATATAGTGTCTAATATGTCTAACGGGCCTATGCGAGATGGCTTCGGCCCCTCGTACGCCTTCCAAAGGTTCGGAATCCCAGGGTACTGAAACATGTCAGACATTTTAAAAATAATGACGAGAAGCTTCACAAATTCTCTGAAACGCACGTTTTTTGCTGTCTAGATATGGCACTTTGAGACAGAACATTTATACTTACTAGATAGTCGTTCCAGTTTATTTAAGCATTAGCTTCTGCCCGCGCCTTCGACCGCGTGAAATTTCTTGTTCCCGGTCGCATCTCATCACCCGTCTGCGCTATTACTTAGTTTTCGCTTAGCGTTCTTTCTGACTTTTTTCTTTTGCTCGGCTCCTAAGGGTCGTAGCGTGATGTTACCTAAATAGCCTATACCTTCCTCAAGAATTGGGCTATCAAATGCAAAAATTAATATTTTTCAAATCCAACTGCTAGTTCCAGAGATTACCCCCCACATACAAACAAACAAATACCTCTTTATAATATTAGTACAATACCTACGTATCTATCAGCAAACCTCCTCACCTAACATTTAAGTTTAATGCCTAATAAATTAATCACGTCCTCTCATCCAATTTTTTTTTTTTACACTAAAGCAATATATTATAAAAAATAGGTGACAATTTTGACAAAACCATATTTCAGTATTGTAAATTGTACATACCTACTTAGGGTCAGTTAGTTTCTCGAACGAAAATTGTCGCAAACCTAATGTGACAAATTGATTGATTGGACAAGTTGATTGATTTATCAATAGCCTATCGCAAATGGTTCAACAAACTTTCCAAAGTGAAGTGGCAGGCATTACATGAGGCAGGCAATCCCGATATTAGAATTATCTATTTAAATAAAAATCAATTGCCGAATGTATGTACGCGCATCACATCAGAACGGTTGCACCTATTTGTCTAATTATTTTTGTATATAATATTTAATATATTATTTATTTATTGACACCAAAAATATTAACATTATAACAACCATATTGCATGAAATTTGTGTTTTTAATTGTCAGGACAAGGTTTGTATGAAAGAAAAATTTTTAAAACTTGCTGGGAAAATTGGAAAATTCGGGAAACTGAAAGTGCATTTTCTATGGGAATTTTGTATGAATTATTGACATTTTGACAGGACAACGTCTGTTGGGTCAGCTAGTTTTAAATAAATTAGCCCTCTACGTGCCGATTTTTCAATAGTCAGATAACTTTTATCTGAGGAATAAATATGGCAGTCGTCAAAACGCCAAATATATTCCTCAGATAAAAGTAATATAACGATTGAAAAATCGGCGTGACGGACGATCTATGGAATTTCTTTATTTATTATATCGCACATCAGACACAACTGTAAATTTATAAAATTTGGTATAATATTTCGGGCTGATTTTTCAATCGTCAGTTAAGCTTTATCGGAGGAATAAATATGGTAGTTTGACAGATTTTGCATAGAAAATAATTATGTCAAACCGCCATTTTTGTTCTACAGATATAAGTTATCAGAAGTTTTTACATTATTTTGCAATTGTGTCAGTGTTGCTCCAGATGTGCGATGTGTTCGATGCCTAGTATATCAATAGGAGTGTTACCTGGTGAACTATTTAAATCTCTTCAGATGAAGCGACTCATGTAATAATAAAAACTTCAGTTACGGCTGATTTTCCAATCGTCAGATAAGTTATCCTTTATCCTATCCTATTCCTATAATATTATAATTTTTTTATATTATAAATGCGAAAGTAAGTAAGTTTGTTTTGTTACCTTTTCACGCCCAAACCACTGAACCGATCATCCTGAAATTTTGCATATACGTTCTCAGGTGTACAGACACGGACACAGGGTACCTTTCATCCCGAAAAAGTACTGTTCCCGAGGAAAACAACAAGAACGTTCTTATGATAATAGATGGCGCCACGTGTCTTTCGAATCAATAGAAACCTTTGTAGTGTGTTATGAGTTTTTTTTTTTATTAAGTAGGTACCTAATACATTTTGAGTCTACTCTAGAGTGTCGTTGCACTGCTTTTTCATCATTCTAACTAATATTATAAATGCGAAAGTGTTTGTTTGTTGATCACACTTTCACGCTAAAACGGATGAAAGGATTTGGATGAAAATTGACACTTAGGTAGACCATGACCTGGATAAGGACATTGGTCATAGGCTTCTTCTGCGATATAGGGATTCATCCTAGATCGTAGACGAAGTCGCGGGCAACAGCTAGTAAACTTATAACGGAGGAATAAATATGTCAGTTTGACAGCTTTTGCATCCATACTAATATTATAAATTCGAAAGTAACTCTGTCTGTCTGTATGTTACCTATTCACGCCTAAACCACTAAACGGATTTCGATAAAATTTGGCAAAGTTATAAATGGTATCATGGGGAAGGACGTAGGCTACTTTTTGTCTTAAAAAAATAATCCTACAGCGTGATATAGGGGGTGTGAAAGTTTGTATGGGAAACCCAGCGTTGATTAAGATACCACCTATCCAGGACAAACATTTATGTGCATGAACATGTCTGTTTGTCCTGAGTCTGGGTGTAATTATCTATATATGTATTTATTTACAATAAAAATCTATTGTACATAGTATGTCTGTTATCTGGTTTCCATACAAGCTCTGCTTAGTTTGGATCAGATGACCATGTGAATAAAAATGTCCCACGAAAAATAAAATGAATGGAAATGTTCCAGGATATATGAAAATTCAAATGTATGCTCTTGGTAGGAAATAAAGATATTTGTGGTACAGCGTTTTGAAAAATCATCCCGTAAGGGGGTAAAATAGGGGTTGATTTTAAAATCCACAAATAATATTAAAAATTATGTGTACCTCTTTTTAAGAGATTTAAGTGGTTGGAAATGTAGTCATAGCTCGTATCTTGAGGTAAGATTTAGTCTTTGTTTTATTAAAATCTACGTTTTTACGACAAAATTATTTCAATAAAGAACTTTTGAATAAGTGGACACTCGGTCATAAGTTAATTTGTTATTAGAGCGTGACCGTGTGTGGTATTACGCGAATGGATAGAATAAGAAATGAGTATGTAAGAGGAAGTCTGAAAGTGACACCAGTGACTGAAAAGTTGTGTGGAAATCGGTTGTCATGGTATGGGCATGTGATGCGGAGGAATGAGGAAAATGTCGTCAGGAAAGTGTTGAGTATGAACGTGGAGGGCTATACGAGTAAGGGAAGACCAAAGAAACGATGGGTGGACTGTGTAAAAGATGATATGGCCAGAAAGTGAGTGACTACCGAGATGACGACTAATAGAGAAGTATGGAAGAAAAAGACATGTTGCGCCGACCCCAAATAAATTGAGACCAGGGCAGGAGAATGATGATGCGTGACCGGCATAATAAATTGTAACTAAACAAAGTGCCCCCGCCGCGTCTGTCTGTCTGTTCGAAAACAATTCGCATATGGTTTTCACCAATGGACGGTGATTTATGAGGAAGGTTTCAGTGTATAATTAATTAGGTTTTGTGTCTGAAATATGACGATGATTGTTGAAGCTGTCGGAAATAATTATGCCGACTGGGAGCTGGAGCTTTAAGCCCACCATAGCAACGTTATATCGTAGCGATTTGAGTTTGCAGAGTTATATCGGACGGCCCTATGTTCTCCACATGTAAGTACGTTCCCGTGGGATATTTTCCGACATCCACGCAGGCGAAGCCGCGGTCAATAGCTAGTAGAAAATAATTATGTTAAACCGCCATTTTTGTTCTACATATAAAAGTTATCAGGCGATTGAAAAATCAGCCTTTAGATGTGTTTAAACTTTACATTACTAATTTCATAGGCGTCGGGCATAAGATAGTAAAAACACAATTATCTATTTCATACAAACTTTATTTAAATCAAAAAATAAAATCTACAATAATCCTTTTACTTTCAATTATGTATAGTAATAAAATTTGTTTTTAGCATCTCAATCTATATCGTTAGCGATTGCCATAAACCCAGTGGTCAGGTTACGGCCTTTAGTTCTCCAAGGCATTTATACCCTCCATGTTACAAAATTGTTACCAATTTTTTTTTCTCAACTTGACATTCTGTCTCTTACAGCTCTTCAAACAAAACTCAATAACTAAACTATATATTTTCCTTGATTTCACGATATAAGCGACAGACTGCCAATCTTTAAAATCTTTACACAATTAGCTTAACAAATTATATTAAATCCTCTTTTACAGCTAAATTACAATGCATAAATTTTTTTCAATAAAAATACATATCTCAATATTATGAAAGAACACTTTTACCTATGTATTTGTTAAGTCGGTAACAAATGAGGCACTATTACTTTTTCATTTACTATATTAATATGTACATAACTTGGACTCTATCTTAACATTACATCTTCAGTCCATTCTTAGGTTCAAATCATCTTATGTTGCTGTTCAAAAAAATATTTTCATAATATTTTACAGTGTCAACAAAGTTGCATTCATGCAAAACCTTTTTGGTTTTAAATAAATCAATGGTCTCATAATCACATTATTTCGATAGGTAGTTAAATTTAAAGTGGAGGTGGATAGTGTAAGATATTATTTAACAAATGGATAACTATGAGGAGATCGATCGAACAAATTAACTAACAATGGTTCATGCACCAACAACTAATCCTTAACCGAAGAATATGTTGAGTTTCACTTTTGTGTGTTTGTACAACTATTTTATGCTAATAGATATGTTCATAGGGTAAACAAAGTTACCTTCGCTCGTTTAAGCTCTGTCACAATTAACTATTTCGGCACATGTAACAAACATTCAGTATGACGTCCTAAAATCAATAGGAAGTACATAAAACAATTCTTTTCCCAAAAGAATAACTTCTCCAATATCTAGCTAAGTTTATATAAAATACACATTAGCACAATCTAAACAAATAATTTTGGTGTTAACTGTACACAATGTATCTGTACATTTTACATAATATTTAGGTAGCACTCTTAATTAACGTTATATTTCGAGAAAGCACTCTTGGTATAGTTCCAATTAGGTAATATAATAAAGAATTTTATCTAATAAATATGTATACTATCAAGTATATTAACAATTCGTCAAAATGTTTAGTGTTTAAAATCTTGTGAATTATAAACGGATATCATATCACCCTAATAAAACAAATACTGCAGTGTAAAGCTTAAGTGCCACATGCTCAGGTATTAATATTACTCATACTTATCAAATTTATTATCATAGCATGACTCTAAATTTAACATCAACGGAAGTCTTCGATAAGAAAGTTTTGTTGGTAAAACTTGAGGTTCAAAAAGGTGATCTTATAAGATATATATATAACATGTTGTACTCTCGCTTTATAAGGCAGACTATCTATCTGAAGTTACTACGTAGCCTCTGACTCAACGTCACAACAATGAAAATCAGATTCACATTTCGCCTACAGTTAAATGCATTACGATAGAAGCTATAAATATAGAGAAAATAAATATCTACTAGGTCTAGGGCTAATAAAATCCTCCTGGTCCACGCGGTAAACTTACACGTTAAATATAGAATATACCTTTGTACTATTGTTTAACGTCGACGGCGGCAGCGGGCCCCCGACGACGTCGCGGGACCCGGGCCGCCCCGAGCGGTCCACGGACAGAGTCACCAACTCCACTACCTACTGCCTAGCCACCGTCTGCGACGACGCCTGAGATGGCGATAAAAATAAAAAAAAAACAACAACAGAAAATCAACCGTATACGACGCAGTCATCTTTGGATCCAACGTCGCCGTCGGACCGAGGCGCAGGCGCGGCGGCCGCCCACGCTACTTGGCCAGTCGCCGGCGCAAGCGGTTTCGGAGCGCTAGCGCTGGCGCCCACGGGCCTGTCGCGCGCTTGCCCAGCGCCCGCGCGCACCGCTCGGGCGCCAGGCGGGCCGCCTTGCTGGCACCGCCGCCGCCGTCCTCGCCGCAGCGCGTGCGCTTGCAGGCGCCCTGGTCGCGCACCGCACGCACCGGCTCCGTCGCGTCGTTGCGCGAGCGCAGGGCGCGCGGGCGGGCCGCGGGCGCGGGCGCGCCGGCGCAGGCAGAGGGCGGCGGCGGCTCGGCCGTGGTGGAGTGCACCTCAGGCTCGTCGTGCGCGCTATCCACGCGTCTCGTGCGCGGGCGCGGCGGCTCGGGCGGGCCGGGCGGGGGCGAGGGTGGCGGCGAGGCGGCGGGCGCGGCGCGGGCGCGCGCGCGGCCCCGGCCGGCCCCGAGGTTCTCCTTCGAGCGGTCGGGGGGCGGGCGGCGCGCCGCCAGGGTCCGCCGCGCCGGGCCCGGGGCGCGCGCCGAGTTTCCCGCCCGCGCACCTGCCGCAGCCGCCGCCGCCGCCGCCGCGCCGCGCAGCTCGCGGGCGTACAGCCCGATGCTGCGTGTTATCTTCTGAGCTAGAGGTGTCACTCCCTGTGCGCCCTGGGAGCGTGTGGAGCGTGTGCCGCTGCTACGTTTTGCCTCTTCGTCGACAGGGATGGGCTCGACGGGTGCGGGTGCGGGTGCGACGCGACGCCCTGAGGGTTTCGAGTCCCCAGCCGTCAGCCGGTCGGTTCTCGGCGGCGGCGGGGGTGCGGGAGAGGGTACAGGCGGTGCGCGGCGCGTGAGTATGACGACGCGGTCGAGAGGAGGCGCGGGGGAGGCGGCGGGCGGGCGGGCGCGCGTGGCCTGGCGCGTGTGCGGGCGCTGAGGCGGCTCGGCCTCGTGGTGCGATCGCAGCACGCGGTCGGGCGCGGCCGTCGGAGGGTCGCGCTTGGCGTCGGTGCGTGGACGACGTCCGCGCGGCTTTGGTGGGCCCTCTGTGGGTGAGCTCGACGATACTTCATTGATCTGAATACCACCATCATCGTCGGGCAAGATCGTGGGGTCCGCAGCGGTCACGGCCGGTTCAACGGCGGCGGCACGGGGCGGGAGTGGAGGACGGTTGGCAGTAGACGCGTCAGACTCTGCTTCGACGTCCGGCACGAGGGTGGCGGCGGCGGGCGCGGGCGCGGGCGTGGGCTCGCGGGGCTCGGATGGTTCCCGCGGCGCTGGGGTGCCAGCGATCTCCTCGTGGACGGCCGATAGTGTGTTAACGACGCGGGTGCGATTGAGGAGACGAGCCATGAAGTATGATTCGGCGGGGTTGCCGTAGTTGACAATGGCGTCGTCGTCCGGGTCGGGCGCGTTGTTCGGGGTGTCTGTGTGCGACGGCACGGCTGGCAGACGCGCGTCGAGCGTGGCGCATGGCGGCAGGGGCACGTCAGGCGGCGGAGGTGGAGGCGGGGGCGCGGGCGCGGCGCGCTCTCCGTCGGAGTAGCGCGTCATGATGGTGAGTCCGTTCTGCGGCACGGGGCGCGGCTCGGGCTCGTCGGGACGCGCGGGCGCGGGCGGCGCGGCTGGCGCGGGGCGGGCCGCACTGGAGCGCGAGCGCAGCACGGTGGCGCGCGGCGGGCCCGGCGGGTCCAACATGAGGGTCACCACGGACGTGTTGTCGGCTCTCATTCTAGTGTTTGACCATCTATGAAAAAGTATTACAGGTGATTTTTATGTACCATCTAAATTTTTCTAGGCATTAAGTTGGTACAGGCTAGAGACTATTTTTAGGGTTCCGTACCTCAAAAGGAAAAAAAACGGAACCCTTATAGGATCACTCGTGTGTCTGTCTGTTACAGCCAATTTACTCGGAATCTAATGGACCGATTAAGTTGAAAAATTTGGTACCCGCATTTATTTCTGTGAACCAAACACGGACGTGTAACATAAATAAATGAATTTTTAATATGGAGGTTTATTTTGGGGGGCAAATAAGAAATTAAATAAAAAGTTTTGCAAACTGTACCGTGTGACATATCAAATGAAAGAACTTACTGTGAGGGTCTCAAATATTATTTTTTTATATTTTTAAATAAACAATTTTAAAGTTATTTAGGAAATATGATCATCCCCCCGCCCCCCATATCGGAAAGAAAAAAATACAGAAAATAGTTCTATACCTATAGATTACAGGAAAACTATCTAACTATAAGGTCTATGATCTTAAAACAACATGGTAAATCTCTCAATATTGTCCGTACAAACATACATTTGCAGTTGGAAAGTACGGCAGAACATGTTTTTCAAATACAATGTTAAGTTTGTCCTTGGGATGCATCCCAACTATGGAACCCTTCATTATGCATAATCCGACACGCCAAGCCGGCCAAGTGGTTTTTATTTCCGAAAGAATTATCAATTCAGTGTGGTTACGTGGCCTCGTAATGACATAATAATGCTGAATGAGAGGATAACAACGTCAATATCGCACAGAGTTTTAAAAGAATCATACCTCGTGGCTAAATGATAACAGCCTCACAAGTCGATCGAAGGTTAAGCTACGCTTGCCGCGGTAGGTTCGTGGATGGGTGACCACCCTTTACACATCTAGACCCCTTCGTGCCTCGGAAAGCACGCTAAGCCGTTGGTCCCGGTTCTCATTTGTAGATCTTTGACAGTCATTACGGGTAGTTAGAAGTCCAAGTCTTACCAAAGGGTTTCATGTTACCCATTAACTGGGTTGTGGAGGTCAGATGGGTAGTCGCTCCATGTATAATACTGGTATTCAGCTGCATCCGGTTAGACTGGAAGCCAACCCCAACATAATTGAGAAAACTGAGTCTCTTTCTTAAACGCTTTAGTACATACCTTTCCAAAGCATGATCCACTAAACTTTTGGATGGATTCAACCAGTCTCTTGGCTGGTTTCCATTCCCTCCAACGAGGGCAGCTTCGTTGTGCCGCTCGGTGGCCTGAACTAGACTGACGGCGCCCTCTGGCGAGATCATGTTCCACAGACCATCAGTGCCGAAGATCAGACACCTGTAATGTAACAAACAGTTTAATATTAATACAGGACAATGGCCATTAATACTTCTACTTTCTTAATCTTACAATATACACATGTTACCTAAAGGTTATATGGATCGTCAGGATGGCCTAAATTAAAATAAATAGGGGGAGAAGAGCTTGATTTCAGTGAGCTTGAAAATTCAGACATCATTTTATTGTGCCTAGTTAATATAACTTGCAGAGCTAATCTATTTTGTAAAACAAAGTAATTAAAAAAACTAAAAAACCCAGTTGCGGTAAAACTAAATAGCTAAAAACAAGCCCATTTTAAATTAAATAAAAGTTGGAAGCAGGCGGGACCCATTTGAGTTAGAAAATATAAAAATGCAATGGCTTGTTTTTAGCTTTTAAGTTTTACCGCAGCCGGCTTTTTTAGATTTTTTAATTACTTTTTTATTTCCAGCTTTTTAGTTTACAAATGTGAAAGATTTCGCAGATGATTTAGTTCTTGCAAGGAGTTTTGGTCATGAGGGTTATTTAAAAGCTTTTTACGATTTGTCACTTCGATTTACTTTTAACCATATACGTTGTATATATTTTTGTAATCACCTTTTAAAACGCTTCATTTTGATACCTCACTCGATGGTATTAGAAGAAAAAAAAAATTCAAACTCCACAAAATGGCACCCCATATCCGCCATTTTACTTTTTTATTGTTTTAAAGTAGCCAGTGACACTCGCGCTACCAAGACAAATCTAAAGACGTCTAATTTATTCAAATTCGTTTATTCGTTTAGAAGTTACGAGGGAACAAAGAAACGGACATACATACATACAGGTCAAACACATAACCCTCCTTTTGGGCTTCGCCGCAGTCGGGTAAAAATAATAATATCAATGGTTCATAATACTTATATTCATAGTTTGACTCACCGAAATTTAGATGGGTCTATAGTCAAAACACCAACATCGGGGTCAGGACTGACTATAAACTCATCATTTTGAGGATTATAACTCCAAAGGTCTCCAAGCGACCTTGCTACTGCTAAGAAGGGTATCTCATCCATAGGCGTATTCTTCTTGATTGGTCCCTTGTGCCCGAGACGCGGTCTATTCCATACAACTCGAGGTACACCAGCCTTCGAGACTACCTTGCCACCACATCTTTGGATGCGCTCTATTTCTGTTGTGGATTCTGGTTTGTGGTCTGATGTCAATGGTTTTGCAGCCCACTCCTCACAACCTATAAAATTAATAATTATGTTAATTACTATATTATGTGACAGTAGGTTGAGCATAAAGAGCAAATGCCACTCTGCTAACATGTTTGGACTACAAAATTCTTATAAAACGGAACTTGATGATACATATTTATGTTGTTTCATTTGCCAATTTATATGGAAGTTAGAATGGGCGTTCACTCTTTTTATAAAAGTATGGAGAACAAAGTAATCTGTGATATAATTTTAAATTGAGATCGTTTTTCAATTTAAATTATGGCAAAATATGGATAAATACAAAATAATAACACAGAACACAGTCGACGCCGAAATTCAGGGGGCTCCATATATTTGGCTTGGATAAAAATATGGTGGCTCTATCTACATGTTGTATATCAAACTTTAGCTTTAGTTAGTAAGTATAGCATCTCAATAGATGTCACTATAAAAAAAATTGCATTATTGTACATTTTAAGACTTAAAATGTACAATAATGCAATTTTTTATTTATGACTAATTTAGTCATAAATACCGTAACAATGTTAAATTTAATAATAAAATTGACCATATTTTAATATTTGTACATGTTAAATAAATTAAGTAAACAAAGCAAAGAGTATACTAATAAATGGGGGAATCAAAGTTTCAAACTTCAACTAATTAAAAATAAAAAATTACTCGAAAACATTTGACTTGTTTAATTTCACGTCATTTCTATGAGAGACTAGCCTACATGTCAGTCAGTCAGTCAACCGCATATCAATGGTAACAAAACTAGTAAAAGCAGATCCTGTCCTCTGTAAAACCTATATATTAAGCACATTCCACTTCAAATGGTTTTGTTACCTTTGATATGCGGTTGGACCAACTTTCCATCCAGTACCTACAATAAACCACTCTTATCTAGAGCTAGCTATAGACTGGTTAGTTCGAATACAAATTATAGACGGCGCCACTGCGCTTGTTTGCATAAATATAGCGTAAGAGGGCACTCTTCCTCTTATTTATTAGTTATGCCGAAATTACAAAAGAAAAATGTCAATATTTGGTTTAGGTTTACTTGTCAAACATTAAGAGGCTATGTTATGAATCTATTTACGTCAGTACCAATTTTTAGAATAAAATCATATAAATTGGCTAAACTCTTTACTTATCACTAACGTCAAACCTTGCTAATAGCTTATCTTATTAAATAATTGTCTCAAAATCACCAAGGTGGGAAATTTGCTACGCCAGTAAATAAATGACAGTAGCAAATGACTAAAGAAACATTAAAATTGATTGGTTTTAACTGTACTTCATACAATACACTTTCATAATAGGTGGCATACTGTAGTTTCTGCCTACTCCATCCATGGGAAGAAGGTGTGAGTTTATGTATGTATATATGATATTATGTATTTATAAATATCCTCATCAAATATGGAGTCATTTCGAGAATGCATCCTGAAGTTTAGCTT
Source organism: Dicycla oo (assembly GCA_948252095.1). NCBI lineage: Eukaryota > Metazoa > Arthropoda > Insecta > Lepidoptera > Noctuidae > Dicycla > Dicycla oo. The sequence goes on along the minus strand of OX411729.1, from coordinate 12,139,587 downwards.
CAAAATCGAGCATAAAAAAATACCGGCCAAGTGTGTGTCAGACTACGCACAATGAAGGGTTCCGTACAAAGAAGAAACTTAACATTGTAGTTGAAAAACATGTTCTTCCATACATTCCAACTGCAAGTGTAAGTTTGTACACTCAATATTGAGAGATATACCATGTTATTTTAAGACCGTAAAGTTCCCATAAGTTTTCCTGTAATCTATCAGAACTATTTTCTGTATTTTTTTTTTTCAAAATTTTAGGCTCAGTAGTTTCGGAGTTAAGGGAATGGTTACTTTTCATCTATTGTCTTAAATAATTTTCAACCAATTTATATTAGAATTTAAAAAACATATAAAAAAAAAAAATATTTGTTATGTCACATGGTACAGTTTGCAAAACTTTTTTTAAAATTTTCTTATTTGCCCCCCAAAATTGACAAAATTCATTTATTTACGTTACACGTCCATATTTGGGTCACAGAAATTCATGTGTACCAAATTTCAACTTAATTGGTCCATTAAATTCGGAGCAAATTGGCTGTGACAGATGGACAGACAGGTAGACACACAAGTGATCCTATAAGGGTTCCGTTTTTTTCCTTTTGAGGTATGGAACCGTAAAAACAATTATTACCAACAGTACTTTTGATCAAATAACAAGTTTTTTGAGCATTGCCTAAGAAAAGATTTAGTTTTAAATGAACTATGGTAAAATATTATGCCTGACAGTTTATAGCATGGGCGGTGGCATTAGTTTGAAAAATTAATTTTTATACCAGCTGAAAATCATACCAAAAATAGCTTTTCCTTGGTGCATAAGAGATCTGAACGTCAGCTGCTCCAGTAGTGGGGGAGTCCAAAGTTACAGTATGTCAGTTGTAAAAAAACTTAAAAAAGTAGATTTCGTATCGCGCCAAAACCATATGGGACGATTTTAAGGATCTTCTACCCAAAAAAAAAATTTGCCAGCAGCATGGAAGTGTGAGGTAGTCAGTCGCGTAAATGAACATAATTATTATTATTCTTCTTTTTTATACTTTTACGTATCTCGGCGTTGCGCCGGCTTAATTATTATTGTTGCAATGGCCCATCAGATTAACTTCGAAACTATGGGTAAAAATGGGCAGTGGTCAAAGGAACCATGATCTCAATTTTGAAGAAAAATAAGACTGTATTTTTGGTTTTTTGAAAAAGCTACAACTACATACTAGAAATGAAATTTATTTGGCATACAATTGGTTGGAAAAATCGAGTAGTACATCCCTTACTATTATGCATAATTTCAGTAAAAGCTGTTAAATGGACGAAATAAAATCAAAATGAACCCAGCCATTAGTTATTTAAATGCTACGGCTCAGTAGTATGAAGAAACAACATTATAACCTGCTGCCAAAGTTTTTTTGCCAAATAAATTATAATTTTGTAGTTTGTGTTCCTTTCCTACCTTACCTCATCTCAATAACCAATTCTGTTTTTTCTTAGTCCAAAGTGGCCATTTTTCTTTTGCCACTGATTTCCCAAAAATGTAATATTCTTTTTATCCTTGTGCACAATTGTTTAACACATTAGGTGCGGCAGACGCACATGCGCGTTTTCATAACTTTCTTCGAGTGCGGCGCGGCGCACATGTGCGTTCGTTGTGCATCTCTATTGTTTCGAAAACATCGTAAAAAAGGGTTGGTAAGGGTGTAGCATAAATAAGCGTTTGCATAATGTGTTAATGTCAGTGTGACAGTCTTAGCGAGTTAGTCAGACATAATTCATATTCATAAGGGGGCAATCATTAATTACGTGAGCTGATTTTAGAGATTTTACGAGCCCCCACCCCCCTTGGTGAGAAGTGAGATTTCTCCGGCTCTATCCCCCTCCTTCCCTAAACTCACATGAGATTATTCAAAACGCGCATTTTTATTGTTAATACGTTAATCTGTGCTTGATCGAGTTGAATTTATTTAAATATTCATAATTTGCTTAATTATTTGTATAATACTTACTTTTTATAATAATTATCCAGTTTTCTCTCAATTTTAGTATTGCCCACATGAGATTGGCTGACCCCCTCCTCCCCTAAACGCCTCACGTAATTAATGAACACCCCCTAAATGCAAAATTGTTGACAAATGGTGTAGAAGTTTTTACTGTTCATTTCAAACCACTTACCATCTTTTTGGTAACCAAGTACAATAGCAGAATCCCCGACATGTCCAATATATATTTTTCCACGGCGTATAAAAGCTATGCTTGCGGTTGTACCCGCCGTGCTTGGTAACCCTGTTACAGTTTTTGGCCATTTTTCTGTAATAAAAGAAGAATATTGTGTAATTATTTTTTTATTTCGTGTCTGGTATACTGAACCTAACAATAGAATGTAATTTCCAAACAATAGACATTGTACAATGCATCCTCATTGTGTAGTGCTTTAATTTTTAGTTTTTTAGGTTATTATATAAGCTGTTGTTTTCTTTATTAAAACATCAAATGTCTTTAACAAAGCTGACAAGTTTACTTAGCAATTTAGAAAATGTTTTTTAATTAGGCACTAATGGTTTGAGTATCAAATAGCTGCTTCTAATTGAAACTATTTCACAGCTACTTTTGTTAGGAATGTCCTTAGAATAAAAATGTGAAAGGTATTTATTGTATTCTAATTAATCTTAAATTATTTTGTTTGTATTGAAAGAGCGACTTGATAAAACATGTGGGCTGTAGACAAATGAAAGTATATAATATTGATACTCTGTCTTCATCATCAAATGCAGTCCACTGCTGGACAAGTGGACATAGGCGTCTCTGAAATATCTAATTTTTATTCTCACACTCACTGCAGTGTGAAAGTTGTTTAGTAGACTGTATAAATTGGTGGAGAGTAGTAACTTTGCAAGGCCAGACATTGTTTTTCATTAAGCTGTCTTCAATATAGTAATTACCTTTTTACAAACTTGACTATAGATCCAAAAACAAGGAAATATTTGTCCCAATAAACATGTTTTAGACATTAGAATCTATGACATAATATTCTAGAAGCATTCCCAAATATCAATATTGGTAATGCAAAACGATCTTGTTGATATAGTTAATATAAGCAAATGAGTTTCAAGTTTCCCAGTAAGCTATCATTGAGGTTGAGCAGTTCTATAGTTGTTCAGAGCTGTAATAATGACCTTATACATAACATTTTCGTAAGGGGAAATTTGAGCCAATATAAAAACTCAAACTGGTAAAACTGCTTTCACTTGGCAAAGTAAGTGGAACTCCCAAAAAGCTTTGCAAAGGTAATTTGTTTTACTTGCTATTATCTAACAAAGCAATAGCACGGATAATAACGACAATGACCATTCGAAAAACTTCTGTAAACTCAATGTCAAACCACTCAAGAAAAAATTATGAATAACTTCAACAAGGTCAAGCTAAACATTTGGTACAGTCACTTAGAACTCGCCTTGGGCCTAGACAAAGCAGACTTTTAGTACGATACATTGTAATTAAGTTAGTTAATAACGTGAAATTTGGTGTTTACCTAACTCTTTCCACATGTTCAAGTGGGTCAACATGTAACCATTTCTGATTGCTTTGAGTACATCCTCGTCGTTGTCCGACCAGAACTGCCTCTGCTTCACAATAGAGTCCATCAAATGCTCCTTCGCAAAAGCTGCGGCCTCGCTCCCGCCATGGCCATCATATATTCCGAAGAAAGCATACTCCAAATCCCTCTCGTCTTCAGTTTGTTGATAAGCAACGGAAAACAAGTCTTCCATATACTTTCTCCCGCCTTGGCTGCAGTGGCCAGTTACACGTAAATTGACACCAATAGACGCAGGCATTTTAAAACTATAACACTACAACTTATACTAACAAAATATTTACGATTTCATTGTAACACAAACGTTTCTTTCCTGTACATTTTGCATTTGCAATTACGAGTCGCGACTGACTGACGACAGATCACGTGGACATATTGATCACTACGCGTGCCCAGTGGTTTACGAGAAGTTGCATGAGTAAGAAAGAGATAAACAGAGATTTGTCGCTGTCTCGTTGCATGAAATAGACGCCATCATTCTTTCCGCCATTTTTGTACAAGCTCACGTTGACCTTCTTTTAAAAATAACTCTTTCATTGTTACCAAAATATTCCAAACGAAAATTCAAATTATTCGATAAATATAACATATCAATTTATTTATTTTTAACATTATTTCACAAATGTTAATATACGATTCAAGAAGTAAAAAGTTGGTTAGCAATTCTTAGAGTACTATGAAGGAGACTTCTACGTTCAGAAATTGAAAATTAATGCGTTTCGTTTAGAAATGACCCAACTGCATGGTGCGGTAGAGCCACGCGATATTATGGTACCACGACGTTGTTTTTAACCGTATTGTTCAGAAGCGCCCAGGTGAATATTCGAGCGTTTTAACCGCCGTCATTACCATTCGCCAAAAGTTGATGAAAGAGAATATATTTAATGAAATATCATGAAATGGTAATGACGGCGGTTAAAACGCTCGAATATTCACCCGCCCTGATTGGACCCGAACGCCGCCGCCGCACAGTGGTCTGGAAATCGAGCTCCATATTCATAGAAACTTAAAGAAAAGAATTTAAAAAAAAAATGTAATGGCTCTGGTATAATTATATTATTAACGCAAACTCAAAAGCTTCAAATAAAACATTGGGCTGTGAAAAACTACTGTTGTTTGCCACACACATGAAAATGTCCGAATTGGTACCAAAACCTTCCATCACAACACAATAACAAAGTAATAACTTAATCACGCTCATTAACAAATGAGTTAGTTCTTGGAATGAAATTTAAAAAAAAAACCTATACAATCAATGTCTTTTTTAATTGTTGTCATCATAAAGGTATTATACCGAACATTACTGTAGACTAAAACACCTTTGTTATGACAACTGGCAAGAATACTTCAATGAAAGGAGCCGCAGTAAAGGTGTATGGTATGCCACTATACAACCGAACGTCTTTAAAAGTACGTGGATAGACAGTGCCAATATGGGAAGGCAGACAATCATAACAGGCTCTGCGACTCCGCTCCGGACACATACCCTTAAATAAATTTGCATTCCTAATGGGTAAAGTTGAGTCTCCAAATTGTGTTGAATGCAACTTAATGGAAGATGTTTATCATATCATCATGGAATGTGCCCGGAACGAGCCGGAAACACGAGAAGTGTTAACAATGTATAATAGCATGTGTGAGACTGGGGTCGTCGGACAGCATCCGTGCTGCCCCTGCTTCGGAAGCAGCCAGGATGCTGTACAGACTCGTAAACATTGGCATTAGTCGCAGAGGTAGTGTAAGATGATTATTAGTTGTGTAGTAGTACGTACATAAAGTCGATTTGTAACGATGAGGGTGGCATAATCTGTCTAGATTAAAACCCTCTATAAACAAATAAAGAAAAAAAAATCATAAAGCAGGCTAAATCTAACTATAATAATAGGTTGGGGAAAAAGTTTCTTCGCATTTTTTAATATAGTTTATTTACATTTAACTAAAGTATGTAGGTACCATTTTGTTCGATAACTTCTTGCCATCTTGAAGGTAGGGACATGATCCCATTGCTATAGAAATTTTGGGACTTCTGGTCAAAATACCGCGACAAGTGGTTTTGGCAGTCCTCTCGTGATGTTAACCTGACACTGCCTAAAGAATTCTGAAGAGACCGAAACAGGTGGAAATCTGAAGGTGCAAGGTCAGGACTATACGGCGGATGCATTAACAGCTCCCAGCCAAACTCTCTTAATTTTTGCTGAGTGGCTAAAGATGTGTGAGGTCTAGCGTTATCATGATGAAAAACCACACCCCTTCTGTTGATTAATTCCGGCCGCTTTCTCTCAACTTCTTGCTTTAATCTCATCAGTTGTTCGCAGTAGAGTTCAGAATCGATGGTCCTGCCTGGTGGTAACAGCTCATAATGAATAATGCCCTTCCAATCCCACCACACACACAGCATCACCTTGTTGCGAGTTAACCCGGGTTTCGCCACAGTCTGTGAAGCCTGACCGGCCTTTGACCACGACCTTTTTCGCACGTTCTTGTCATACGTGATCCACTTTTCATAACCAGTTATCAGTTTCTTCAAAAATGGTTCGGTTTCATTACGTCGTAATAAAGAATCACAAATGAGTAGGTACACGGTTCATTAGGTTTCTTTCAATGAGCTCGTGAGGTACCCAAATGTCGAGCTTTTTTGTGTACCCAGTTTTTTTTAAATGCGCCAAAACTGTTTTGTGGTCAATTTCCAGTTCTTCAGCTACGTCGTAACTACTGATATGCCGATCTTGCTCCACTTTTTCAAAAATGGCATCCATTTTATCCGTAATAGGGCGACCAGAGCGACGTGCATCTTTGACATCAAAATTTCCGGATTGAAAACGCTTAAACCAAATTTGTGCTACTTTCACAAACACTACACTAGGTCCTAAACATCGCAAATTTTTTTCGCGGCTTGCGTTGCATTTTTACCTTTTTTGTAGTAAAATTTTAAAATGTATAGAATTTCTTCATTAGATTCACTCATCTTGACGGTACGAAAAACAAATGAAAATCACACATTTTCCTAATTTGAATTATGTTCTTTAAAATTTAAACTTTCAATGATACCAAAACCAGACAGATACAAATAGTATAGCCAAAGAGATTTTATTACAAGTTCATACATACTATAATGCGAAAAGACTTTTTCCCCAACCTAATACTCGTATAAGTAAATCGATCGGCAACGTCATTTAACCACGGCAAAGATTTGAAAACTCACATTTCGAAAATTCAAAATTTTGCTACGTGCGAAGCGCGTATTTCCCTTTCCGTGTTCAACTGGCGACACCGGTCTCGCGAAATCCACACGCTTTTGTTTTACTACAGAATCCTACGATCCCGTGTTCAATTCGCGTCAACTGAGCACGCCTTTGTGATCAAGTGGCGCTGGGTAAGGTTTAACAAAATCGTGTGCAGTTGAACTGAACACTTTCTTGACTTGACTCTTAGACTGTTTGAGTCTTCAAAAGCGTGTTGAATCAGCGACGGTATTATTCTATAGTAGACAGTAGGTTGTATTATTAACTCAATATGATTTCAATGAAATATTACATCAATACAATTAATGAAACATTTATTATCAGCACAAAAATAACAAAAAAAACACCGACAAGACAACTATTTTGCGGAACGTTCGTTTTGGTCTATGTTCACAGCGATATTGTGTGCACGTTTCTTTTTAACAGGGCGGCCGGACTGAATTCTACCACTGCTGGGTAATTGTTTTTGATGCCGTCTCGAAATAGATGTAGGTTGGACCTTTATTTTTCGTGAACGTCGTATTTTCTTATCATGCATGTATGAAACAATAGAGGAAGGAGTCTGCAATCGAGATAGTTGAGATGAATATTTTTTCAGTATTTGTGTGTTTACTGGATTTGGTTCTTCTTTAAGTACTTTGATTATTCTAATAAACTCAGACTCAATTGCGTCTACAGTAATCGGCAACGTAAACTGTTGCTGTGAGGTGCCTTGACTTTTTTCAGCCATCTCCACGTCATTTGAATCCAGTGTTATATTTTGGAAGAAATAGGGGTTATATTCGTCTCCCAATGCCAATTTGGCCAAATCTTGGCGACAATCTTCAGTCAAATTTAACGATGTAGTAATCGTTATGCCAAACTTTAGTTCCACAGCACATACATGCTTGCAGTAGCGTCCACCTTTTCCTGATAAACAGTCACACGTTCCCATTTCAGAATCAACTACATACACGTCTGTTTTTTCTTTTATTAAGTAAGACGTGTCATCAAGTGGTGATATTTGAGTTATCGACTTACTTTTCTGACAAAATTTTTCGTAGCTTACTGTTAACTTTCGCTCTCTCCCATTAGCAAATTGCAACAATCTTTTTTTGTGGTAATTTTCAAACGTGTCAGTGATAAAATCCAGCAGGGCACACATGTTGAAAACTTTACATCTTTGCAATATAATATCTTTAAAAATTCTTATAGACGCCTCGCAAAAGTTGTTTGTATTATGTCCTCTATTGATAATGTCATGCCTATATGACAAACACCATTCTTCTCGTCGGGCCCACATATTTGTTAAATAATTTTGCAATTTATAATTTGTCGCGACTTTTACATCTTCATTCAATATGAACATATTTAATTCGGCCTCTGCTATAGTATTTGAATACATAACTTTGCGGAACAGTTTCATTATGTATTGTTTGTCATCTTTATTAACATTATGCTCTGTTTGCCAAAGCCAACGCCATATTGCTTGATTAACGTGAAATATGCAAAGCAAAAGCCGGGTGTTAGGTAAAACTGGCTTCAACGCATTTCTTTCAGCTCTGCTGTCATCGGTCATGGCTACACTTGGCTGAAATAATTTGTTGAATTTATTTTCGAGGAACTCTTTCAGAGTTTTGAACGCTAAACTGTATTGTTCTTCTGTCTGATTAGCGTGTAAAATTATTGCAACAGGCAACGCACCAATATTAGAAGCTGCAAAAATAAATGTCACACATGTGTTTGATTGATCACATGATCCGCTGGTATCTATAAAAACTATTTCATCGGCTAATCCTTTAGTGAAAACTCGCTGCATTATTGGTGTAATAATTACACAAATAGTAGGATTCTCCAGTATGATCAAGTCTATACCCAACTTCCCTAACTCGTCTTGTTTTCTTTTCAAAATTTGTAACACAGTCTGTTCATTTCTATTTCCATAATTTTGTTTACGCCATTGTTCGTAAAGATACACAACTTGACGATCTAGAGGGTTATGCTTATCTACTGTGGTTATGCTGAGCGTTAGCTAAGATTTTGTAGGCATCGCTTTCATAAGTACTTATAATATTTAATTCATGGTACATCTTAGCGGCCGCGGCAGTCATACCTCTATCGAAATAAGATATAAATATTTGTTTCGTATCGTTCGAACATCGGAACAAGGATAACGATTGAGCTACATTAACTCTGTGGGAATGATTGAAGTGGATGTCAACTATAACATTATGTGACAGGACAAATGTTAGTGTGATGAGCATGATCATTTGTTCTGTGTCTGGGTGTAATTTATCTATATATGTATGTATTTAGAAATATATAAGTATGTTTATCAGTTGTCTAGTACTCATAACACAAGCTCTGCTTAGCTTGAGGCTAGACGGCGTTGTGTGATAGTTGTGGAATATTATTATTATTATTATTATTATTATTATATCCTTTTCTCAGCAGGGCTGAACTTCTCAGAGTACTTGGTGTAGTTTTCAAAAATTTTATATTAAGAGACGACTTGCAATTATAGTTTCTGTTGCGTTTTATTTATCAATTTATTTCTTTCCGAAAGATGGCATACAAACAATTTTCTGAATTCATAACGTATGGGTTCTGCAAACCGTCTTTTCATAACCCAGTTAGAATTTGTTTGTTTTGAGAAACATTCCACAAATCTAGCACATTTTTCGTCGTATTCTCCGTCATAATGTAATAAGCACTGAACTTTACACTTATAACTGTCACTCGACTGTCCGTCATAGTTGAGTATTTCAAAATCTTTAGTGATTCCACTGAAAACCCTTTTAAACTCTTCCATTATGCACTATGTAAACAAAACATAACCTTGAACGCACAGTAACAAACAAATAACAAATTGCAATGAGAAGCGCGCGAATCCAACTTCGGGCGCTCTCGCCTGCTTCGGCCCGCACGATTTATCCCGAACATTTACGAACGCGCTAAATCAGTACGGATTTGTTTCGAATAGACAGGTTAAAAAACCGTGTTCAATTCAATTACACACTGTTTTGTAAAACTTCTTTTAACGTTGCTTGATCGCAAAAGCGTGCTCAGTTGACGCGAATTGAACACGGGATCGTAGGATTCCGTAGTAAAACAAAAGCGTGTGGATTTCGCGAGACCGGTGTCGCCAGTTGAACACTGAAAGGGAAATACGCGTGCGAAGCGGTGCCTAAAGGTATATGAATTGTATGTCATCTTGATCGCCGTGTATGGGACTATAGCTCGTGTGAGCACCAGCCTAACAGTTCCATTAAGTTTTGAAAAAGCGTACTTTTAGTGTTTTCTCTCATACAAAAAAAACATCTTTTTTTCTCACGCGTATAGTGACTTGTACCATCCATACGTTAATAATATGTAAAGGGAGCTATACCAGAGCCATTACAATTTTTTTTATTCTTTTCTTTAAGTTTCTATGAATATGGAGCTCGATTTCCAGACCACTGTGCGGCAGATTAAATGTACACAACCCTTAAAGGAACAACAGGGCTTTTGTTACATATTTTTTAAGTATGCTTTATGTATGGGTGTATTTATTTTATTGTAAGTGCATGTAAATGGTACACCACCGACTACCATAATGCAATGAAGAAGGACAAACTGAAACACCACAAGAAAATAAATCTTTACACACCAGAACAAATTATTTCTTATTATAAATAAGTGAAACCAATAGAATTAATAAAACAATTTTACCATTTATCATAATTATTTACTTTGTTTTGTTTTTTACCTACTTACTACTAAATTATAACTACAATCTATTCTTCAGCAACATCCCATGGTTTTTCTGGCCGGTGTAGATCCCATGGATTGGGTTTCTTGTACACTTCTGGTTCTTCCAATCTGATACCTCCATTGACAACCTCTTTTATGAACCTGTCGACTTTTCCACCTTCAACAGGTTTGATGTCACAGTACATCTCAGTGATACCACTTTCAAGACACCGTTGTGCGAAGACTTTGGCTAAGTTTATGTAAGCACAAGTGTCCTTGATGCTGTAGAGTTGTTTACGCAGTGCCCACTCTGATGTCTTCGCTTGAATGACTGGGCCGTTTACAAAGTGGACTACTTCGGCAGCTACTGTGCGGTTACTTGCAGTTAGTATTAGCCTGTAAAAATAGAGAAAGTTAGTAAGTTCATCAGATTAATTTTTAAATTAGTTTAGGCATTGAGATGTGGTTGATGATAAACACTGGGCTAAAATAGTACATAATAGTACATTTACTCAACAGTCATAACAATAAAAGGGAAGAAGGCAATGTATTTTCTTGTACTATATAAAACGAAGCAAAAAAAAGGAGTATGTAAGGACCGTAGTAGGAGTCGTTCTGTAGTTTCTGCTTACCCCTATGGGAATAAGGCGTGAGTTTATATATGTAATATTACAGCTTTCATAAAATTTTAACAGTACTAAATAGTTAAGATATAATTTGATACAATGTTGGTACTACAAACTTGTGCCAGAATTTCCTCCCAGGCGCGTCCAAGTGGTAACCATCAGGTTTGCGAGCAATCCTTATTTTCTCTAAGTTTCGAGGGTTCCTGTTCACGAATTCAGCTGGAGCTGTAGAACTAAGTCTAGACAAATTTGGAGCTACTACCAATCTTCTTAGATTATTCATTTTAAGTCAAATTTTCAATATTTTTCCACTTTATTTTACAATAATAACCTAACTGCATGAATTTATGACATCTGTGATCTGTCAATGTCAACTTCAGCATTCCTGAATTCCTGTCAGAATTGTTTACTGACAGTGACTGTCAAAAAATCGCCGATGACAGCTACACATTCCGCAGAAACATCCGGACTTCTCCCACTAGGTTTGTCCAACTTCCGGCCGAAAATCGTTATTGCCATTCAGGGAACAAGAAAGACTCGACTAAAGTCCGACGTAGGTCTTAAATTAAGTAACATGGCAACATAAGAACTATCATAAATTGTATTGGATTTGACAGATTTTGGACAACTTTTTTCCCAAGCAACGCAGCAGTGCACGTTCTTATGAATATGTCGAGTCGATCTGCCAAGCCTTTACCCAACTATGTTGGGGTCAACTTCCAGTCTAACAGCAGCTGAATACCTACCAGTATTTTACATGAAGCAACTGCCTATCTGACTACCCGTAACGACTGTCAAACATATACGGATGACAGCGGGTACCTACGACTACGTCTTTCCGAGGTTACCGAGGCACGGCGGAGGTGTCTCGATATTACTCATGTAATAGATAGTCACCCATCCACGATCCGAACGCGGCAAACATAGCTTAACCTGCGGCTTTTATTATTGAGCCACGAGCCCTTGTCGAACTTTTAAAGCTACAAATTTTTAATTATTTGCTTTGATGTCCGAATTTTTTTTCATTTTTGAAAAAAAAAACAAAACTTTTTCTTTACTGTTAATGGTACTGGTAGCTATTAACCTGTTAACCGAGCGGGACGTATAAATACGACAAACGCAAACAATAGCGTGTACGGATAGGACATATGAATACCATCCTTGAAATATACGTTGCGCCCTGGAACTTATAGTTTCGTACAACAGAGGTATTAGTCATCGATACATGATTCGATGTGAATTTAAGATGTGGAGAAAATCAGTGTCATTTCGCTATTGAGAGTGGTGGACGTGTTCTGGGTGAGCACTGAGCAGTGACAAGTACGTACTTACACTTACCTACCTATTTTCGTATTAAATTTTATTTACTTACTTTTATTTTTACATTAAGTTTAAATTTTTTCCAACCTTTTTATTTTAGGATACATTTTTATAGGTATCCATCAAAATTAATGAAAGCGATATCAGCGATGACGATCAATGTACCAGCGGCAGGTTTAAAAAGGAGACGTAGTATGAGTTCGTCATCGAAGTCATCTGACGGTAATCTTGACTACGACACGGAATTGAGCGATACTGAGAATGAAGTTGGTGAAGAAGTTGATCAAGTTAGTCGTAGCAACAGCATCGTTTGTGAAGAATGGCTACCTCAAAATGCAGAAAGACCACCATTTCCCTTTACTGCACATCCTGGAAAAACTTTCGATACTCCTCCAAAAAAAGTCCCTTTGTTTTATCATAAACGAAAACATATATACTTATTTCAAAGTTTTTTCATTTATTTTAAGCATAAATAAAAAAAATATACTTAATAATATGAAATTACGTTCTCCGGGCGTGACGTACTGACACGTCCTGTGAAAGAGCTCGCGCCCGTTATATGCTGCGTAATTAAAAAGGGAATTCCCCGGTTAACAGGTTAATAGGAAAGTAAAACTTTTCTTTGTTTTCCTTTCAAAAATGGAAAATTTTGCGAGCATCAAAGCAAATTAAAAAATTGGTAGCTTTTTAAGTTTCCGTAACCGTAAAACCGAATTGATCAATTTTTAATGTCAATGTTTTGTTGATGCAAAAGCGCATCACTAAAAATGACGTACATTCATGTTGTATTCACTTCATTATTCGCCCACCCACACGTTGAGGATTGATAAGAAAAAGTACAGTTTGTATTTATTCTAGGCACGTTTTGTTACCATATTCACCGTCTGTCTTCGGTTATGTGGTGGTTGCCGGAGTTTGTGCGCAACAGCCGTTCACAGAACGTTTCTCTGTGCCAATTGTTTAGTGGAGTTGTGTGATTGTAGACGGGCGTGAGCGTGCGGGCCAGTTGCATACATGTTTTGTAATTAATTTCTACGCCCACTCTGTGGTCCGCTGCGGTGGTTGCTCAGTGTAAGTGATGGTAGTAGGTTGGCGGTAGGATAAGTGTGAATTGTTGTTAAAATGTCTCTGCAGAAGAGTGTGAAAAGTGCGGGAGGAGACAGGAGTGAACAGGGCGATACAACATCGATATGTTCGTCGGTGACGACGCAGCCGGACAGGCACGGCTTCTTCGGAGGTGCTCAGTACAGTCCCGAACCGTAAGTACATTCTACCAGCATCATACAAAGTATAAACTTATATTGTTGTGTTTTGCATTGCAGTATGTTGTTTACCCCAAACACCATCAACTTAATTAGGTCAGGATCATTATTTACTATGTTTCGGACAAATTCAGTGTGCCAAAACAATTTGTGCAATTTATTTACACTTGCTTTTACAACCCATTCATAAAGAGTTTCATGTTGTACACCATTTGCATTAACTGCATGCACATTAAAGTGGGTACTAATTTGGAGGAACTAAATAATTATAATTAGAGACTTTCATTTTCACTTCTTACTCTATTGCCTACTTTCCCTAAAAATTTCACTTATATTTAAAGTGGAATACCTAGATATTACTTCAATGCATTATCTAAAAGACCATAAATTTTTAAACTTATTATTTGTAGAAAAACAACCTTTTTACTCAACATACTTGCAATTAAAGTAATATAAAATAATGTTTAATACATATCAAAAGCTGCTCAACTGCACTGTGTCATGTCCAATCATTGTTATTAATTAAAAACATATTATATTTCAGCTAAATATTGCAAATAGCTAACGCCCCACTATCACATTACTGTGACAAAATCACTGAGTCATAGAGGATATTAAGTCATGTAAACCTGATTTGCATGTGTGTGACTTATCAAGTGAAATACTTTAATAAAAAAGGTTTTATTTAGGAATCTGGGACCTTGACGCGAATAAGTACCTACATAGTTTTGTTTCTTCCCGACTAAACTTAAGAAATCTGCACGGTTTGCGTCGCAAACGCGTTACATGTGCATCGATGGCGGCGAAAAAACCTTGGTGTGTAAGAGCTCTTACATAGTTGGGAAAAGTCTAGACAGATGATGATGACGATAGGTTTTATTTTTCTGTTGGCATTATCACTATCTAAACAAATACGGTGGATCATTTGTTATTGTCATAATTCCTACACAGTTAACCACTAGGTAATGCCGGTCATAGAGATTCATTAAATGCAACTCTTAAACAATAGATAAAATTGTATCATCTTGATGATCTTGAAACTCAAAGTCATGTGACATCTACCAATCAGCACCTTAATTGCGTAACACACTATCAATCGGAATCTGTTTCATTTTGACAGTTCAACAACATTCATTGCGTTATTTACATTGTTGAGAAGACGGATTTTTCAAACATATGAAGCAATGGATTAGTTATTTGCTTCAGAACGATTTAGATTCCGATTGATAGTGTGTTACGCAATTAGGGTGCTGCACTGGGCCCGCGTGGTAGATTACAGCCCACTCCCTCTCACCGAGAGGAGGCCTGTGATGACCAAAGATCGGAATAGGTAGAGCATAAATAAGTAACCTTCGAGGAAAGAAGTAACAAGAGTGGATAATACCTCCTATAAAATCCCAGAATAATAAACATGACCATCAAATCTCGGGATTTAAGAAACTGTGAATTATTTATTGTACTTTGAATACATTTGTAACAAATTAAATAGTTATAATAAAATAATAAACGCTTCGCAATTTCTAAATCCTAGAATTTCACGAGAAATAAGAAATTATTTCAGTTTGAATACCTACATTCGTAATAAATTAAATATTTACAGTAAATAAATAAATAATTTGCAATTTCTTAAATCCCGAGATTTAATCAACATGTTTATACTCTACCTCCAATCTCTGGTGATGATCTTGATCAAGCCATTACTGATTATATTGTTTTGCTATCAATTGCTTATTCACAGTGGTTACTTCTGTGCTAATCTTATCCAATAAATGCCTGTAGTTTTCTTTCTAACCAGCTTCTGCCCGCGACTTCGCCCGCATTATGGTCAACTATAGTATAACCGTGCCCTATGGCACTCGGCAATAGTATACCTTTCTGCCAGTGAAAGAATTTTCGAAATTATAATTATTGAACTGACTTGAAATGGTTTTTGCAGTAAACTCTCGAAAGTTTACTGCAAAAACCATTTCAAGTCAGTTTTGAGTTATAGCGTTTTAAAAGTTTATACCTCATTAAAATGCTATTTTCACAAAAAGTTTTTACCATGAAATATCTTCGAATTTTTATGACAAATTTTTGCCAAAAATATTATTTAGCAGGTTTTCGCAGTAAACCCTCGATTTTTTTATTAACAATAATGACCACTACTTTTAGAGATTACCTACATCGAAACTTACAAACTTTACGTCTTTGTAATACTAGTGTAGATAATTGCCAACTCAGCTTTATTGACATATTATATCATTTAAATGATATACAGTACAATAGGTAACATTCAACTTGTGAGAAAAATGTTCTTAGGACAATATGTAACAAAAGTGTAAGTACATATTTATTTATTTATTTTATTAATTAACACATACATTTGTTGTAACAGGCTAACAAGGCCCAAGTAGGGGTCTGGGTAGAAGCACAAGTTACACAGCGGACAATATACTAAGTGTCACCCTCTGGAATTCCGCCAAAGAGCACGAAAATATGTCCAAACGCCGAGAGACACTATTAAGGATTCTTACTGCACGATCACCGGTGCAAACTTTAATAACTTTGTACGGGTTGCTGGAACCCTAAAAAGTGCCTCCCTCGGTCCCCAACCGTAACCTCCTGTCTGGAACGAGCAATCCCAACGATTCCAATATTTGTGGATTATTCAGTACTAGTTTTGCCCGCGGCTTCGCCCGCGTGGTTTTCGGAAACTATCCCACGGGAACGTACTACCGGGATAGAAAGTATCCTAATCCAGATCATAGCCTACCCATGTGCCAAATTTCATCCAAATCCGTTCTGCAGTTTTAGCGTGAAAGTGTAATAATTCAATCATGATTTTAAAGACACGTGGCGCCATCTATTGTCATAAGAACGTTATTGTTGTTTTCCTCGGGAACAGCACTTTTTCGGGATGAAAGGTACCCTATGTCCGTTTCTGTACACGTGCCAATGTGTATATGTATAAAATCCAGGATGATCGGTTCAGTTGTTTAGGCGTGAAAAGGTAACAAACAAACAAATAAACTTACTTTCGCATTTATAATATTAGTTAGGATCCCACGAAATATATTTATTGAAGTACAGTATGTTTTAGTGCTAGATGTTGTTGGTGATTTCTTTTAGCACAATCAGTCTGCTTAGCCTTATCCCAACTATGTTGGGGTCGGCTTCCAGTCTAACCGGATGCAGCTGAATAACAGTATTTTACATGGAGCGACTGCCTATCTGACCTCCACAACCCAGACACTGAGGACACAGAGGAGTTATTGACTTTTTAAAAATTTAACCACTCCACCACCTTTAAAAAGGAAGGAGGTTCTATGCTCGTCTGCATGTTTTTTTTTAATGTATGTTCATCGATATTTTCATCAACTGTGGACCGATTTGGAATTTGGTCAAGTTCTGATGAGTGGTATTTATTTAAGTTAGCTTCAATAGTAGGTACGTAAATATTTAATCCACTTTGTGTATTGTTGATGATGATGTTATTAGTGGTTCCTTAGACTGTTGTTTACATAGCAAATGGTCATTGAGTTACTTTTTAGGGTTCCATACCCGAAGGGTGCCAAACCGAACCCTATTACCCTAAGCCTCCATTGTCCGTCAGTCTCTCTGTCTGTCAGCGGGCTGTATCTCAAGTACATAGCTAGACAGTTAAAATTTTCACAGAATGTGTATTTCTATTGCCGCTATCAACGAATAATAAAAATAAAACACACAAGAAAGAGTTTCTTTAAACTGAAGTATTTTTTTTTTTTAATATGTAGTGTTAAATATTGTACAGCGGTGGTACGGAACCCTTCATGTGGCTTCACTTGGCCGGTTTTTAACTTTGCACTCAATAGAGTGCAAAGTTAAATGAAAAGTACCTCCATTAACTTTTAACTAAGTAATAACTTAGTTAAAAGTTAATGGAGGTACTTTTCATTTCGGTAATCTATAGGGTAATTAGTGACCGATACTTAAACACATAATTATACTCATACTCATGATAACAAACAACTTTTACTATGGGAACAAACCTGAATTCGAAAAAAAAACAGCTGTCCCATACATTCATATTCGCATAACTCGGCAAAATGTAGGGAGCAGCTGATTTGGTAAACCTGTGTTTGTTATTCAGGATTAAATAATTAATGGAGCAAAAATTGATTTAATTGTTGCGTAGGTACTGATTTTCTATAAAATAGTTTTGCCTAGCAATTACAAAGCTTAGAGAATTTTAATTAGAATCCAGTGGCAAGAGGAAATTTGTGACTTTTTAAGTGACTTGGTTGTAGAGGTCAGATAGGCAGTCGCTCTACAGAACATACTGGTATTCAGCTGCATCCGATTAGACTCGAAATCTAGCCCAACATACGTAATTGGGACAACAACTAGACAGATGATGAGTGATATTACGATATTGCATATCGTCGTTGTGAAACCAAAATCCAGATATGTGCAAAAATTGAAAAAATAGTTCTCCTGTAAAATTTTATATGGTGTATTTTAAAGAACTTTATCAAATAAAAGCCATACATATTATCGTCGATCGTAGGCACTTAGCAGTTTTTTATACGGTACATAGGGCACTGAACTATACGCAGTGGTCAAAATGTAGAAATCTCAAAAGATAGCAGATTTTGATTTAACAACGACGGTATTTTCATAAACTTGCAGTTCTTAAATTCAGGTCTCAAAATATGTTCTGTTTTGACAACATCAAGTTGTGGACCATGCCATCTTTTACGACGCAAGTTTCTGATATAAAGGCCACTTATCTACACAACAAAAGATCTAAATAAAAATAAACAACAATTTATTCTATGACCTTATTTACAATTTAACATCTGTACTCGCGTGTACCACTAATATTAATAACACAGAATAATAAAGTTACTGTGGTAATAATACACGGCAAGAAACGGAAGTTCGTTTGTTTCTCAACTTCCCAGATATTGTCGGTCTGTCATAACAATATGTAGAACTGTCGGCTTTTTCTAACAAATTGCAAGTCTGTTTGAAACAATAAATTAAAAATTAGCAAAAAAACCGGCCAAGTGTGAATCTGATTCGCACACGAAGGGTTCCGTACTACGGTCATACTGTACAATATTTAACACTACATACTATTTTTTTTAATACTTTAGTGAAAAAAAACACGTTTCTTGTAAGGGGAGGGGTTGCCTTTAATTTTTAACTTTTTTAAGTTTAAATTCGGATGTTTATACATATTTTTTTTTGTATTTTCGGGCATAACTCCGTCATATACAGGGTGTAAGTCTAAACAGTGGCAACCTTTTAAGGTCCCCTTAAAAGGTTGCCAATTGTACATTGTACTCATCATTATGAACAACTTTTACTAA
Organism: Dicycla oo; assembly: GCA_948252095.1. NCBI lineage: Eukaryota > Metazoa > Arthropoda > Insecta > Lepidoptera > Noctuidae > Dicycla > Dicycla oo. The sequence continues at coordinate 12,120,522 of OX411729.1, read as the reverse complement.
CCAGAAATCGCGAAAAAAAATCTTCTGTTCAGTACATTTATGTTCGCATAATTCGTCAAAATGTAGGGAACAGTTTACTAAGTTACTTTAATATATGTAGTTGCTAAGCAATTTATGCTCGTCACAATACATATGGTGATGATGACTTCACCATCAGTTCCAGTTCTCCTGGTTCTTACTAGGGGAACTCTTCAACAATTAAAATCTCTGCATTGGGAAAAGCAATATTTTGTAAATATACAATGAACAGTTGACATTAGGCTATTATAAAAAAATAAAAAAAATCGGCTCAAATTGAAAAATAACTTTAATTTCGGAAGTCGGTGGCAAAAAACTAAAATACAATACAGATCCAAAGACACCGACTTTCGTAATTAAAGTATTTTTCACTTTGTAGTGTCTTTTGTGGAAGTTGGTTATTTTTTGTTATAGCGGCCATAGTAGTAGGTACCACTCTGTTAAAATTTCAAGGGTCTACCTATTACGATTCAACCATAATAGAACTGTGACAGACGGACGGACAGGGGGGCTTAGTATTAGTTAGGTTCCCGTTGGGCACCCTTTGGGTACGGAACCCCAAAAAAGTATGTTCTGACAAAGTATCGAGTATTGTTCCGCGATTCCAATCTCACGTAATATTCGAAGACAGTTCGTGAATGCAATTTTGTTATCGTGCGTCGTGACGTGGGCTTGTATGCAGTGTGTTATAAATTATTAAATATAAGGTTAATTCAGTATGTCTTAGTTCTTTTGCAAGGACATTTGCTGCGACTGTGTTGTTTTGCAAGCTCTGGTAGTTAATTAACCACCTCGCATACTATGCGACATGCGACTGTGGACTGCGACAGCTCGACGACTAGACGCAATGACAATGTAGAGTCGCACGCTCTCGCTACTTGTCGCAGTGTAGCGTCTAGAACTCTAGACACACGGTGCACGCGCAAACCCTATGACAGTCGCATGGTTAGCGTCTTGTCGTCGAGCTGTCGCAGTCGCATGTTGCATAGTGTGCGAGGTGGTTAATTAACTGTGGCGAAAGAACTGATTCTCAGACCATTTATACCGAAAAAAGGCGGCTTTAATGTTTTTGCATAATGAATGTATAGAAAACGTGTACCTCAGGCCCTTAGCACACCTCCGCCGCGAAACCATAGCAGCGAAACCGCAGTGGTTCAATTCAACTGACTGGCATGATGTTCCGCTACTAGACCGAAACATCAGGCGGTTTCGCTGTTTCGCGAGGGAGATGTGCTAAGGCCCTAAAAGGTACACAGTGCTTTTACCAAGCAGAAAGATTGTGTATAATTTTGGTTACACAATGTCCAGACATGTGTGGCTAAAAGATACACATGGCGCCGAAGGTGGCGCCGAATGAAGGCTGAAGCCACCTTGGTTCAAGGGTTGCCTAGGGTGTGCTGGGCCAGACTCAGATACGTTTTAGTATCGCCACTAGGGAATGCAATCCCGCAAGATAATTTCAATCCCGGTGTTTACGGGACTGACCTTACTTAATTCCGCGGGATTCAGGTATTTGAGGGATCCCGCAGGGTAGACGTAGACTTCTCAAATTAATCATAATAATTACCTCATTTTAAGGGTTTTAAGAAGCTTTTTTTTTAATATTTTTAGACATTAAGACATATACATAAACACTTCAAGAAAACACTGCACAAAAAAGTTAACCTTACAGACTAGGTACAGGTTTTTAGCCAGCAGTTGCAAAGGCTCGTCCTCGTTCAGCTTCTACGCTAGTAGGAACAATCTACATTAATGAATTAAAGGTGTGCCTTTTAATCCACCCGACTCGAAATAACTCGTCTCCTTCTTTATCAAAACTTCAAGATTGATATTGTCGTATCTAGGTTAGGGTGTTAATCCAGATATTTTCATACTGGTCAAGGTCAGTTAGAGTTCATCTTTAAATGAAAATGGTGCTGCTGATGAAGCTGCTGTATCCGCCTCCAGATTGGCGAGAGGGACGTTGTCATTGCAATCATCGTAATCCCGCCAGTTCCTCGGGCTCCCGCTTTAAAATAATGCTAATTTCTATGTCCATCAATTATTAGATTTATCTTGTATAGTAATTTGAATTCAGGACTAAGTACTTTATTGTTGTTCAAATCAAAACAAAACAATAAAGTAATGAGTTCCGAATTCAAATTATTATACACAATAATACACGAGCATTAGTAATTTAGTAATTGATGGGCATGGAAATTAGCAGTCGTTTGTATTCGGAAATGCGATGATTGACGAGGGACATTAAGGAAATAGTTGTACTGTGGGTACTAATCTAATTAATGCTACAGTATTAATCTAGAATTCAAGCCTCACTTTGAAAATACTTTTTTAGGCTCAGAAGATATAAATCGTTGAGTGAAAAATAATCTTTTGGTCTAAAGGAGTCTTAACTGTAACCTGGTTCTATTATGAAACCCTGCGTAAAACAAGACACTGGTCATAAACAAGGATAAATACAGTAATAAGCGGGTGACGAAACAGAGTGGAACTTAACACGAGATACCGAGAGAAACACACACACAGCTCAATTAAACATCTAGGTTTAAGGCTAGCTTCTCAACTTAAAAAAAAACCCTCTAAAAATTGAGATAGTAGCTACTGCAAGTTATTTGAATAAATATCTCGTCCCTGGCGAAATGAGGGTGTACTATAGGTACACCTCTGCCTTTGGGGATTACAGGCGTGATGTTATGTTATATATTTTGGCCTTCGGTCCTTAGCAAAAAGAACGGTCACATCTTATCCTCCATAGCATGGTACTGAGCCTTCTATGTATCTAATATTGTTTACTGCTGAGTGCTGGACATAGGCGTACTACTACAGCGAGCAGCAAATCCCGAATCTTTCGCATTCTGTTAACTCCAACTACGCTTTTTAGATCGTAGAATGTTTAGCAATCATGAACACAGTCTAATTTTAGGCGTCTAACTAAATCATGGTCTAAAGAACATTACATTAATACATAAACTCACGCCTTTTGCCCATGGGGTAGGCAGAAACTACAAAACGCCACCGGCTGCGATCCTTTCATACTACTTTTGCCTCGTTTACGTTCATACATCTGGTCATATATGCACGCCGGATGCGAGTACTGCGCACCTGACCTTTCTGAAGAATATCACCAATAAAGTCGTAACCTTTTGTTAGTCGCCTTTAATTCATCCTCTCAACATGATCAAACCATCTAAGCATACTTGTTTTAGAACATTTAAACAAAAATGTAAATGTAACACAATATATTTCTATGGGACTTACATACAATGGTTGAGACCGGAGGCTATTAGCTTAGAAATTTTATTCATGACTTGCAAAAACAGATCCCGCGTGGAGGAAAACGAATGGCTGTTACATATTTACTTTCCTTATCTTTAACTTTAAAATGGGAAATATCACACGTTTGTCAATTTAAGGTCCCACAAAATGTCAAACGGCTCGTGGTCCCTTTGCGGATGGAAACGAACATGCATAACATATGATGATTTTGTGGAATGGACTAGCCTATACCTACGCTGGCATAAAAAAATGTAAGCTTTAAACTGAGCCCGTAGGGTCAGTTTCCACCACACGGCAAAATACTCGCGGATGCACGAGCATGACTGAAAGACATCAAGCGAGAGGTCTGCTCCGAATTTTATACTTAGTCAATATTGATACAGTTACTTATTAAAAAGTTCTTGAGCATCTACAAGGATTTTTCCATTTGGTGGAACTTGATTCTTAGTTGAAAAACGCGAAATCTGTTGAGGCTATGTCGCTCTTTCTATTTGTCATCTCTAATCATCTATAAAAATTATCTAATCAATAAGCTACCAAAATTCTCAGCTTCACTTTTATTACGTTCAAACATTATGACGAATGTTACAAGCGATGAAAGCGGAGAAACCTCAGTGGTCATTTGAAAGTGCAGGTTGGTACGTCGACGGAATATCATCAGACTGCTATTAAGGCCAGTGGTCACCGCCCCACTAGTCATTTTTTTTTCTTGCAGAAATCCTCATGCATACCCTCTGTCTGGGGAGAACGGCGGGTTATGTTGGACTCCTACCGACTAAAACACTACCGTAGATCGGGGGCCCGGGAGATACTTGTACTTTCGCCGCACCCCCGCAGACATACAGACCATATAATAATATCTGATGGTGGAGCTTAAGGCTGCCAATCAGCTAGGTCGTACAGGCAAATTATGTATTCTACGAATTCATTGAATGCATTAAGCTTACATTTCCGTAATTCCTTTGGGGTTGTGGTGAGCCCAGCAACCTCAAGCTTATTACTGCTGTTCGAAGAAGTTGCTAACAAGATTACTTATTGGGTTAATCATTATTGCAGTAAGGTAAACACGCGTTTTAAGCGTGATTAATTAACAAACTAATATCTAACTAGGATCTTAGTTTTTCATGCAACAGAATGAAATAAGTAGTTATAGAAAAAATGCAAGATAATATCATCAAGTATGTTTTTAGATTAACTTGGTTATAAAATATCATTTTCTTTGTATTAGTTACGAGTACTAAAATCATGAACATAAACCAAAAAGTTTGTACTCAAATTCATGATTCTGAAGCTAGGATCAAACTTCAAACACAGTTACTAAAATAGAATATTTGTTTTTTAATAACATATTATGTACAATTCAAAGACACCCTGGACTTAACAATTTTTATGCCTGTTTGCTTTAAGTCTGACGAGCCTAGAAGCATCAGAATACACTATATTGTTATCGTTATCAAACGCCAAACCGAAACCGTCGCTTACTTCAACAACTTTTTCTAAAGAAGTACTTGATTTTTTCACAGCGTATATACCATCTTGGAGACAAGCGTAGACATTACCATTAATATCAGTAGTTAAACTCCTCAACACAGGTTTTTCCTTATACAAAACAGCATTTGCCGTCCCATTCTTCAGAGAGAACAAGCCAGTATTGTTTGAAAAGAAAATTTCGTCTTCATTATCTATAACGAAATGATCCACTTTCGTGTCTTCCAAATGTTGGAACCTTCTCGATTGTCCATCTTCCATCACGTATAGGATTTGATGAGGGAATAAAGAGTAGTATAGAACTTCCTTGAAGTATAAAATCCAAATGTTGGATCCTCTTTCGCCAATTAGTTCTGCTTTGTTATGTCCATAGTCGTATTTGTAGATTCCGTCGCTTCCACCTATGTAGATTTCGTGTGTTTCTTGGTCAACTGTTTGTGCAAAGCCGTTAGTGACGCCTTCGATATTGTTGAACTCTTTGGTGTTAAGGTTCAGTCTTGCTGATCTGAAATCACCTTCATCTCCTTTGACGTTGTAGCTGAAGTAAAGGTTGTTGGTGCTGTAGTCTACTGCTAAAAGGTATGGTCTGTCGAGCTCTTCTTTCAGCATTTCGGTCTCATAGTAGACTCCGCTTATTTTCACGCCTGGACATTCATTTTCTTCTTTGATAACTCCAGCTTGGATCGAGATGAGGCTGCACAAGATGATGATGAGTTTCATTTTGGGGCTGAAATTTCAAAATGAAAAGGTAGGTAATTATTTAGAAATAATTAAATCGAAAACTGATGGAAGTAGTTATTTTCATTGTTTGTGCCTAATTAAAGGTTTGGCCTTAGTTATTTAAATTTCAAAATACCTACGTTGAATCGCAACTCATGGCAACTTGGTATTTACTCCATAAAGGCTCATGCAGACAGGCGAGACGCGACTGGTGGAATAATTTCTATGAAAACGTCATTAAAATTGTTCTACCGGTGCCGCGTCGCGCCTGTCTACACAAGCCTTAACGCAAGCTACCCCAGTAATTCGTTTCTCCAGTACATTCCCTACGACTTCTAATTCATTCAAAACATTCTTTAAAAAATCCCCAGCATTGTGTCTTTCCATTTCATAAAGTCAGGTTTGTTTTTACTATTAATCATCTCGTGCAGTAACGCAAGATTTCTAAGCAAGTGCTGACCCTGATCCTTACCTTCATCTATTAAATTATTTACCAAGGCCTATTGATACAAATCCACGCTCTAACTATGTAAACTCCAATATTATTTACTTAATTAGTTATTGTTAGCACTTACCGCGTCTGTCCGTAGGCGAATGATAAATGAATTGATAAATAATACTCTTCGGATAATTGGATATTATCATCACGCCAATATTAAGATTTTTACGTCTGTGCAGCTGACACATTTATATAATTTAGTTTTTTTTTTTGCATTACTTGACTTTGGTTGGTAATTTTCCAATTATTGTGTTTGTAAGTGCTTATAAGTTGTATCGAAAGGCAACTTGTGGGAAGTCTTTGGTTGCTGATATCTGACCTGGGTTATGTTATACATAATTAACATTAAAACTAGGTATATAGATTCACTTTAAAAACATCAAAACCCTTATTAAATACTGCACTGATGCATTGTGTAATAAGAGTTGCTTATTTCCTTTAACCGTCAGCCTCGGATGTGGGTTACCAGTGGGAAGTGGCGTGGAGGTCATAGGCGATAGAACGTCTATTTTGTTATCTAGTGTAACGTAACAGATAGCTGGAGCTATTTGCTACGCTACGTGATGAGTAGAAAATACAGCGATTAGTAATAATCAAGTAAAACTTCAGTCTTCAAGGCCAGGAACCAGGTTTGCAGCGCAAGACGCGTGCAGCAGTAGGATGTAGCAGAGCAGGGACGGTGGATCTTCAGCTCAAGACTCTTGGTGTCACAACCGTGCAGCAGGAATCAGCGGGCAGCAGGGCAGAAGAATCCACAGTCCCCAGGAAAGGGATGAAAAGGGACATTTCCACACACGGTCATCTGGTCCCAAACTAAGCAGAGCTTGTACTATGGAAACCAGATAACTGATATACTACATATACTATTTTTTTGTGGATGGGAAATCATCAAATAACTTCTCCCGCTCTGGGTGGAGCGGAAGGGCGTGTCAGACTTTTACTGACTAAAACCCACCCGTGTTCCTTCAGTTGCCTATGCCAGGGCCACGGTATCTTTTTCAAACAACCCGCGGTCCCAGCGGTATCGGCCCTATTGGACCCCATCTCTTGCTGACATCTCTTTGAGGCGCGCGTGGAACACAACGCGCCGTCGACCCGGGCCTGGTCCTCACCGGACGGCGAGCTACCCACTACTCACCGTCCGCAAGCCCGCGCCTACGGTGGCCGGGAATCGGCTATCGATTCCCGCCGCCCAGGGCGTCTCCTGCGGCGACTGAGGGCGTGAGGTTGCCTCTCCCACGCCAACTGGCCTGTCATGAGAATATAAATATGTCCATATGGCCTGTCAAATATGTCCATGATATGGACTTCAGAAGACCAGGGAGTGGGTGTTATCTCTATATGGGTCACTCGCGAACTTGGACTGATGACCGGAGTCCTCTGGAAAGAAATACTGCTTGCTGTTACATCATGGTATTTATTGTAGATCGCTTCGTAGTTGAATATAGACTGGTTCGTAGTTGAAAATAGACTAATTTTTAGAAGCAATGACGGGTCCCTTTATAGTAGCCCGTCTCGTTCTAGAAATATAAATACTAAATATTTTAAAGATATGTCAGATTAGATGAGTAAGAAACATAGCCAGTGATAATTAACATGAGAACTCGGCCTTAACACATAGTTTACAGTGGAGATTTGGCTTTAAAAAATAATAAAATCTGACAATTGACAAATGAGTTTGGACAATTAAAATATAAAAAATAGAAAATTATGTAATAATTCTCAATGAAATGGAGTGATTCCTATTAGAATTGGTGTTTAGTATGTAAAATGTAAGTATAGTGAAAGTATAAACTTCCCCAGCTCGTTAGACAACAAAAACATGTGGTTTTGAGAAACGAAATACCACACTAGGTGTATGTACTGATAGAAGATTAGAACTAGGACTTGGAACTAGACTAGATACAAACGTTAGGCGTCCAGAAAAGAGTCCGTTTCTTGCAATGTCAAAATATCATGTAGTGACAATATAACTTGCAAGGTTTTGATTTTTAGTAAAATGCTAAAGCTATAATAAGTACTGATAAAAATGTTAAACTACTGTTCCGTTAAACCATAAAGACGGTCCGCCTAAAAATCCAAGAAGCTAGCACAATCAGAGCAGATAAAAATATGAAATAGTAAGCGGCTCCATGTATTCTTTATTCTGTTATTGTTACTCATGGTTGAAATGACAGATCATAGGTTATCATCAGAATTTTATTGAAATAATTTACTTTAAAAATACCTATGTATAGCAGGATAATTTGTCGAAAAATATTCATATATAGACCAGAAGTATTTTATTGGCCTTCGTTGTACCGGATACTGTTGTTAAGGGTTATTGTCAGATCGCGGTTATTGAGGTGCTGATTCCAATAAGGAGTTACTGGAGTTAGATCGACATATGAATGAATCATTGCGGTGTTTTCGAGACGGTTTTAGATTGGCTACAGTAGCTTGGCTAGAGCTTCAATGCTTCATTTTTGGTTTAGGTTCTTGGAAGAACATAAACTAGCTAATTGTTTTTGTGCTTGTTTTAACATCTGCAGCGCCTTTGGTTTCGCTTTCCAACTTTGTTTGAAAATATAGTGATATGTATACTAGGAATCTGATATGTACTACTTCTAAATATAAATACATCTAAAAATCTCCAGTCGTTATTTATCATAGTGACATTACGTGACCTTGGAAAACAAAATATGACATGGCAAATATTTGTATTAATTTTGATAATTTCGTTAGTAGATGAGTACTAATATGATTTCTTTTACTTCGCATTTGGGCTGAACTCTACCGTTCATCATCTTTATGTTTATGTTTATCTTCTGAACAAGAATCATAGTATTCTATTTGTCGTTGACATCATCTAATCTCGTTTATTTCTGGGGAGACTCATCGCCCTTAAATTATGATAACCTCTAGCTACTGTAATTGAAGGTCATACCCTCCTAGATAGACGACCCTCTAGTCTAATTTCCTGACGTAAACTGAATGTTTCTAGGCTGATTGGGGAAAGACAAATGCTTCATTTTTCGTTTTTATGAACGTTGTAACTTATTCAAGTATTGAAAACAAACAGGTCTTAGTGACAATGTCTCATTTGTCTGTTTACCTCTATCAATGCTGGAGCAAAAAGCCAAAGAAAAAAGACGATTTATCGCAATTTTCAGTAAGTTGCGGAGAACACAACACCTAATGAGTCACCGACGATATTCACCTTCAAATAATGCATAATACAGCCACCTGAATAAACATGGCTGGAGACACCATGCCAACCGCGTATCCAAGGAATATAGAACTTTGCCAAATTAAAGTGCCTATTTCTAGAACGGAAGTGAATAACTGTGATGAAATGTTGGCCGGTTTCCTCGATTATTTAAAAAAAGAACTATTGATTTCGCGTAGAACATCATGACGAATTCGGAAAGTCCAGCCCGAAATGTATCAATATTTTAATTGCTTAATATTTGCTCAATTACTTGAAGTTGAACAATACTATACATCATTCAACTCTTCCTTTCACATTCCACTGCTAGACACAGGCCTCTCCCAGGGTGCGCCACAACACCCTGTCCTCCGTCTTCTGCGTCCAGTCTGTCTCAGCATTTTTTTGAAGGTCGTCGGTCCATCTAGCTATGGGCCCAACGATACGTGAACTCCACTCCGGGACTTGTCTGCTCCACCGGCCATCATCCTTCGACAAACATGGCCAGCCCACTGCCACTTCAGCTTGCTTACTCTGCAAGTTATGACGGTAACTCCTGTTCTTTTCCAGATAACTTCATTTCTGATGTTATCCTTCAAAGAAACTCCGAGCATAGCCGGTTCATAGCGCGCTGCCGCTGAGCGACCTTGCATTTGTGGACCAGCCCGACTGTCAGGGTCCACGTTTGGACACGGTATGACATCAATAAGCATTAAGCCCGAATGTAGTTAGATGAAAGATGGTCGGAGATAGAATTTAATTCTGAGGTCCTTATGCAACTTAATACTATGTATGCAACATTCAACTATTGGTCAAGTGATATCCCATCCACAACCGTATATACTTAAATATACGTCGAACGTCTGGATCCTGAGGAACTGCTCAGGTTCTACTATCATCTGGCTGACTGGCTTATTTATGTTCAGTTTTGCTAGAAATTCAGTCAAATTCCAATAAGCGATAAGACTGGTGACCGCGGTCGGATTTCTCATTTATTGATTCATTTTCTCGTGACTGGCTCGGGGATTCCAGCTTATGTACTGTACAAACTATACCTATATCTATTTAGCCCGTAATGCCGCACTGCTGGGCAAACGTCTCCCTTTCCCTTTTTCAGACGATATCGCGGCAGACCAAGACGAAGATGGAGGGACGAACTTGACTCCTACTGAAAGGACTATCCCGCAATGGCAGTGGACAGACGTGTGTGGAAAAGCTACCTATTGGATATTAATTATCTCCAAGCCCACAGCGTTCAATGTTATGTAGGCATGAACTGCAATCCCTTGACACCGTAATCGCGATGACATAACGTTCCTTATGTAACAAAATTAAATAAGGTCTGCAATATCACGATCAAGTATTTTCATACAGGCTTCGTCTGCAGGATTTATTTATTGTCATTAGCCTATTAGCCTTCATTACACATTGTCTCATGTCTCTCGGTACTTCAATTTGGCACGAGTCTTTATTTGACGTCAACAATTAGACAATGCTATATAGTTAGTTTTTTTTTTGAGGAGCTCGTGGCTAAGTAATAACAGCAGCACGGGTCAGGTTAAGCTACGCTTGCCGCGGCTGGTCCGTGGATGGGTGACCATCTTTACATACCGAAACTTCTCCGTACCTCGGAAAGCACGTTAAGCCGTTGGTCCCGGCTGTCATTCGTGGATTTTTGACAGTCGTTACAGATCGTCAGAAGCCCGAAAGTGTGACAACCAGTCTTACCAAGGGGTATCGTATTACCCAGTAACTGGGTTTTGAGGTCAGACAGGCAGTTGCTCCATGTAAAATACTGGTATTCAGCTGCATCCGGTTAGACTGGAAGCCGATCCCAACATGTTATGATTGTTGGGAAAGGCTAGGCAGATTGACATAGATAGATTTTGCGTTTAAAAATAATAATCATTTATTTTTCAGCAGAAAACATGTTGCGCATACCCCAAGTAACACGGGACAACGGCAGGAAGATGATGATCATTAATTTTCCAAATCATAAAATCCAATTTGTTAGTTTATGTTCATAATTTGTGGACAAAAAATTGGGAAAATCCTTTCTGTGCTTGTTAAATTACACACAATCCCAAGTTTGAAGCAGAATAGGATTGAGTAAGGGCTGAAATGTGCTATTGCGGTTTGGGTCAAAGTAACAGACGTTTCTGTACATGAAACTTTGCACATAGCTCTCCACATAATATAGAGACCGGTATGGCATGAGGACATGCGTTGGAATGTGCTATTAACTTGAACATTTCCTCACGATCTATCTGAACGCTTCAGTCCACATTTTATTGCATTATTTTTAATGTGGAGTTTTGTTTTGTCGTTGCGTTACATGATCTCGTTCGTTGGAGGTTACTTAAGTCGGTAATACTTTTTGTACCTTTATGCAAAATGGCTGGGCTACAGGTCGTAACTTATATTTGTCAATTGAACCACCAATTGGAAAAAGGAATAAATTCAAAAATAAGAATGGAGATAAATTAAAAATAAATTTAAAATACTTTATAACTTTTTACTTTCAACTTATAGGCTCATGTGATATCAATGATAATGAAGAAAATATAAATTCTGATTTATTTATTATTATACCTGGTTGAAATATATAATATTATTTATGTAAAAGTGTAGAAAACTGAATATGTCAAAAAGTGGCGTTTATTCCCTTCTTTCAATAGTGGTTCAATTATCAACTAGTCTCGGTATTGACAATCATGTAAACTGACTCTTGATGTAGGACCACGTAGAATAGCCTCTACCACAATAGTTGAAAGTTTAAGTGATCTTTCTGGATCAGTAGGTTAAAGATTTTCTTCGTTGATTATAACCTCAGTTTCACCATAGGATTTCATTTTTAAAGGGTTGAATCCTCACATTGAGATTAAGTTCATAGAGTAGAATAAATCACGAATGTTTGAGAGACGGCTTCTGCGTAATTTGTCTTTATCCAACGACATTAAAACAAATGCAAGTTGGCTCTCCAAATATAAAGTATAATAAATATAAATACCTCTTCATAATTTACGGAATGCAGCCAAACTGTTTAGTTGCCATGTTGTTATAGGACGTGCCGATGTGTGGACTTTTCCCTGGGTGCGTCACCGCCAATTTTACCTCGATTTATGCAATAACCTATCATTATCTAATGATCCGGTTTTGGCGTAAATCAACAATGTTGATGGACCTTGACGCTTGTGCCAATTTGATCAACCGAATTGAAAAAAAAAAAGTGTTGATTATGTAAAAACCTGAACATATTTTATAGCCCAGTATCTTAAAGACGTATTCGTTTAGTTCAATATTATCCTTTTAAGGAGAACGAGAAGCATAGAATGTGCTTTAGATAGCAATACCTATATTGCTAATAATGATGACGTATCTTTATGTCAAGAACTGGATGTTTGTGCCATTCATATGGTGATTGGCACCACAATTATAATTCAGTTCTTCACACACCATGTTCCGTGTACAGAAACCATGGTGGTTATAAAACGACCATGGTGACTAAACTTGTATTATTATATTAGTCATGTTCACATCGGCGTAGTAAACGCATAACAGTGACTTTCAATGAACAGTCCATAATTAGGAAAAATGCTTGTCCAAAATTGCTTGCCGCTCTTGCCAGACAGGTTGATCATCACATTCACACACATGACACGTTTAGGAGGTTAATCGCTGCCTGTCCTTGTGACGTAAAAACTCAAAACTGCTTCTGGCTGCTTGAATACGAGGCTTTTGCCTGCTTTGCATGTGTGTACTTTGTCTTGTTTTTTTTTTTTTGTAATGTGCGTTTTGTTTGTGTAGAATAAACATTATTTTCTTTCTTTTTAATAGCCTTGTATGACGGGATCTGTTTAATTTTTATCTTTGGGGTTGGGGATTTGCAACTACCTAATAGACGGTCATCCAATTTCTTCCTATCATATAAAAAACAATCCGCGACATGGTCCACAATAGACCGCAAGTACGTACGTACTTAAAATACATCAGCTCCCCACATATGATATTTACCGTTCTTATTTACTTGATGACTCTTCTCAAGCATTGTCTGTTATTTCGACCATGAGAGAATTTTGACAAGACCATGTGAACTGGCGGGGAATTCTCGTTTAGTTTAGTAGCACTGCTGAAGAAGTTTGTCAGGTAAAATATTGATGGATTTTCTCAATTTAAAGTAATTTAAGCTTGTTTGTCTTATTTTGCTTTATAACTGGTGAAACGTGGGGTTACTATTAGGCACACCTCTGCCTAACCCTTCGAAGAATACAGGCATGATTCGCGTATTTACTGTCTTCATGAACCTGCGCTTGACCATTAAATTAAGAATGATTTCTTTTATCAGACTTACACGAAGTTGCAGTCCATTACAGAATTGGTTCAAAATGATTTAAGCTTGCAGGAAGCAATTATATCTTATAGTTTTATCTGACAGAATTAAATCACTGACAGAGTTAGTTTTATGCAATCACTGTTCAGTCTGCGTGGTTAAGCCCATCTTTTTTTTAGCCAAAGGCCGGTGTCCATTCTTCTAAATAGTTCTTCTCCCTGCCGAAAAACTTTCTTTGCAAAGTTGCAATGGTCAAGGACTGCAAACCTGCTTATCATTTAGCTACATACATAAACTCACGCCTTCTTCCCATGGAGGTAGGGAGAAACTATAAATCGCCACCTGCTACGTACGAGCCTTACATACTCTTTTTGCTTCGTTTACGTTCGTGACCTTTCTGAAGAACATCACCAATAAGGTCACTGTGTGGCCTCACAGGGCGTCCCCTCCAGGCGTTTCCACTCACATCTATCTTGTAAATATACCTTTTTAACCGACTTCCAAAAGGAGGAGGTTCTCAATTCGTCTGTATGTTTTTTTTTTTGTATGTTTGTTACGCGATTACTCAAAGACGGATGGACCGATTTAGAAAATTCTTTTTTGTTTGATAGGGTATACTTCCGAGGTGGTCCCATATAAATTTTATTAACTTTGCTTGGGGAGTTTGTGAGTTAGCTTCAATAATGCGTATATTTCCCACTTATTTTATGTGGATGATATGATGGTGTTTTAATATATTCCTATCACTGTTATTTACATGGCTATATCTACAATTATTGTGCTCAATTATGTATTCGAATTAGTGTGGGGTAGGTTCCACAACTAAAAAGTGAAAAATAAAAACTTTTTAGCCAAAACATAAAACCGACTTCCAAAACAAAACACTACAAAGTGAAAAATAACTTTAATTTCGGAAGTCGGTGGCAAAAAACGAAAATACAAAACCCAAGACACCGACTACCGACATTAAAGTTATTTTTCACTTTGTAGTGTTTTGTTTTGGAAGTCGGTTTTATTTTTTTGGCTAAAAAGTTTTGTTAGTCCTCTTTCTTTACTTCGCCCCTGCTAAAGTACTAGGAAGTGGTGAACGGCGGGCGTTTTGGGGGAGTCTCTTATGTAATTTTGATGTTCGAAAAGTGCCGATTCTAAGTCTAGTTTGAATAAATGACGATTTTGATTTTTAATTCATCCTCTCAACATGACCAAACCATCTAAGCATACTCTTTTAAATTTTTGTCACTACATCTTCTTTTAAACCGCAACGTTGCCATAACACATCATTCCTCATTTGGCTATCTCTTGTAAAAGTTCATAATAAACTTACTCAATGCTCATTGCCCGCAATTATAAGTTGCTATTCAAAGTCGGTAGTTCGATCGATGCTCCATTGGAACGTGACTAACGGAAGTTTAAAATCTTCGATTTGAATAGTTGATTAGAATAGTTAGCACGTATCGTAACGATACAAAAATGCGATAGGCTGCCTGTTCGGTCTTGCTGTTCTATGCTAGATTCATTAAATTGTCTTCCTTAAAATGGACATATTATAAGTGCAACAGCTGATCTATATTCTGTAAATTCGCACCGTGAAAACTTAGATGAAGTGATCTTGAAGTGAGTTGTCATTCCACCTGATGCTAGGGACTGTCACTATTGACAGCTCACTTCACCTATGTTTTCACGGTGAGATATTTACATTTACAGAATAGACCAGCCGCAGTTCTTTTTTTGTTTATCTTTCCAATAAATGATGTTTAGTTCAAAATGCTGAAGTCGTATCCAAGATAAACTCAATCAGATATCTAATAATCCGTTATTGGTACCTAGCTCTACTTCGATTCGAATAAACAGTTTACCTTTTTTGGTGTTGTGTTTATTATCACTCAAAATGCAGACGTATTATGCTTTGAACGCATTGGTACTGAAAACCAGACATACCTACATATACTCGTAACATTGAAGTGTGCAGCGGATGTGTACAATCAGATTGCAATGGATGGGAAGCTGTGGACTGTGGCCACAAAACAGGTGAATTGAAAGACGAACTACATTACAATGATTGTCTAAATATCATACAGAACTTACAATGTGTTGCAGATTTTGTCATATATTTTGTCGATTTCCACATAACGCTCAGTTCTTGTTATTCGTCAGGCCAATGTAAGAATGTCATATTGCTTAATACATTTCCTAGTTTTGTTTATGTTTTCCGTATATCGATAAGGTCGGTCAATTTCCAATCTGTTCGACAATCCAGATGACCACCATTGCCGGGTGTCAAGTGCTAAGGGGGCGTCTCTGATCAGTTATTATTCAATTCCGTAATTATTCTCAACAAGCTTTAACTGGTGAGCTATTTAGTCATTATAGTTTTGGCCAACACCCAAGGATCATAAGTTCCTTAGACCTTAGATACTCTGACTCGTACATCTGGATATACCCACTTACCTAGTATAAAAATATTACAATTTATTGCCGCATGACGGATGCATACAATCAGTTTTCGACCTGCATGGTCGGGGACCGTAGCCGCCAAATAGCAGGTGTAATGATCCTCATTATGCACATTACGACATAGCTGAATAACTGTGTTATTTCATATTTAATGTATACATGTACGCATTACTCCAGATTTGGACATATCTTTCATGTAGGCTTGTATAAAGTTAATCACGCGAAAACAACATTATTCGGTTCAATTGAAAAGAGAATTAAGTACTGGTTGATGCTATAATTACGAAGCTATTATACAGCCACTAGAGGAAGGAGAAAAACATTTATCATTCGACAAACCTACTGTATTTAGCAGAGAAGCCAGAAATACTGTCAAACAAAATTGAAATGCGTTGCGAATTTGCGATTGCGACCCGCGTGGCCTGGGCCCCATTACACAATAACACACGTTATACTCGTATGAGATATGAGAGCAAAGTATTGTTACACATATCACATATGTTTTACCAGACAGTGTGCTTGAGTTTCCCACAGGCCATATCTTGAAGTAGTTAAAGACTTTTGAGAGTTTTAATTACCCTTCAGCTGGTAACTTCACAAAATTCCTCTCAACCCGTATGATCCCAAAATATACGCGCTTTTGGAGTATACACACCTTTTGCAAAAGCATGTTATCTGCCAAACCAAGCTAGTATCAAATAGAACGCCGGACACTGATCTAATTCGACATTCGTCAGCAAAGTAAGTTGAAAATGGATAAGTACATCCCAAAATAACTTTAAAGGGAGTCAAAGCTAGTTCTATAAATACACTTCCTCCTCTAAGAGATACGTATATCATGTAACTCGACTGCAATGGGTTAAATAAAGCATCAGTTCTATGCTTAGCACGCGACGAACGTCTATAGAAAACGCTTGCATAATCCCAGCTGCAAAATGAAATGGAATGCTCACAACGACATGCTGAAAGTGGCTCGGTCCCCATAAACAATAGGAGTCGGTGTAATGAACCCCATTACACAGATTACGTGCCATACGAGAGTAATGGTAATGATACGACTATGGTAACACATGCTATGTGTGCTTCCTCATATTTCGCTATGTTTAGTTCATGTTTTAGGGCATTTCGAGTCGTTAGTTTCATTTTTGTGGTTTTGTTGGGCTTCTGCTAATGAATTATTAGAGTCTCAAGTTTTGTTTGCTGGAACTGCTTAAAGTTCGCTTTAAAATGGTTTATCTAGCTCAAAACTTATCTTTTATTTTATTCTGAATTTTGAATCAAGATAAACAAGTAAGTATTGTCAGAAGTTTTTGTTTGAAGACTACTGTAACATCATTTCAATGTCAGGTCAGGCTATGCAACGTTCATTGTTGTCTCCAAAAAGATTGTCAAATTCGAAAGCAAAAATTTGAGGCGTCCAAAAATGTTCCTGCTGAGGCTCTTACAACTCCTATTGGGGCCAATATAGCTACAAATTGGACCGTGTTATGCAGAGAAAGCAGCCATGTTGGCAAAAGTACAAACTAGAGATATAAGCATTTTTCTGGCGATGGCTGCATTATGGATGTATGGACAAGGCTGCATTTGACGGCTCATATCTCCGTGATAAATAGAGATATCGACATGGTTGTTTTTGCAATAAATCGTGTATGTCGAAATTAGTATGACTGTGTTTGTAACAAAAGTAAGTTTATAACAATATTTTTTGGAAAAAGTGCCATATGGCTGCTTTCTGCATAACTAGGTCCAATTATGATTAACGAGCTTCCGCCCGCGGCTTCGCCCGCGTGGTATGTCGATAAAAAGTAGCCTATGTCGTTTCCCAGGTCCCGCCCGTGTGCCAATTTCATCCGAATCCGTTACAAAGAAACTCACTTTCGCATTTATAATAAAGTTTGGAGGATGAAAAACTGGTCTATCGACACTCTAGACTCACAAAATATATTAGGTAAATAAAAAATAAAAAAATACTCTTAACACACTACTAAAGTTTCAATAATAATATAATTCAAAAGACACGTGGCGCCATCTATTATCATATGAACGTTATTGTTGTTTTCCTCGGGAACAGTACTTTTTTTTCGGGATGAAAGGTACCCTATGTCCGTTTCTGTACACCTGACAACATATATGCAAAATTTCAGGATGATCGTTTCAAAGGTTTAGGCGTGAAAAGGTTACAAACAAACTAACAAACTTACTTTCGCATTTATAATGTTAGTTAGGATTTTAGTCGTTCACCTATACACGTAACGCTTTGGTCTGTCCACAGAGTTTACTGAGCTTGAAACACAGCCATGGCGATGGCGTGTGGTAATGTAACGGCCTTCGATTACTTTGCACAACTGAATCATACCTACTGCTGTTATTATTGAACCATTATTATTTCCGACGCCGGTTTCGGGCACATTATGTTTTGTCCTACTTTTTGTTTTTATGAGCTGTTTTGAAATGAAAATAAAAATATAGTGTAATTTGGGCCAAAAATTTATATTTCCTCAAGTATCTGAATTGTGGCTCTTAATCTATCCTAATCTGTACAGGAATCTTTCATTTGAAAGGTGTTGTTGTATTGAAAGTTTTTCTGTATTTAAGAATGCTGGTATATGAAACTTGATAAAATACTCCTTGAATTTCGTCTTCTTCTTTGACTACAAGTTTTCAGTAAATTTTTTTCAAGGCTCCGCCAACTAGAATCTACTTCCTCAGTTACAATATTTAGCTTCTAGTAGAACTTAGTCATCATTTAGCAATCCCCAGGCACAGCACACGGTCGGCGTATCGCATAACAAAATGACATCATTCTTGTGTCTGATAAAGCTATTGAAACTAACGCAGCTATCAGCGAATTACTGGGAGATCTGGACAGTGGAATTGCTTGTTGATGTTATATGATTGTGAATCCAGGGATTCTCTCAATGTCTTCGGTTTTAGTTGGTTGAAACCATTCAAAAAGGAGCTGGTTAGTTGCAGATTTCAAAACAGAGCTACCAATATCTTTCGTCTTTAGTCTAAGTTCATAGTTAAGTGAAGTACCTACTGTGTCCTCTGTGTCTTTGGCTTTGTAGACGTCTCCAAATACTAATCCTAGCTTCAGTAGAATAGAAACAATGTTTGCCACACACACACACACACAGACATTTCATCACCCTTCCTTCTGATTCCGCTTGGCTGCCCGCAGACGTGAAAAAATGTAATTATCATACAACCAATCTTCCGACTTATGCTAAGCGAATGCAATTTCACAAGTAATTGAGAGGTCAAATACCATCAGTTTACCGACCTCACTCCAAGGCTGATGGAAATTAATTAGAGCTGCACAGGCACGCGAAGCCGACTATTTACAAGGAGTGTTTAATAATTCCGTACCTAAACTAAATTCATAACATAACATCACGCCTGTAATTCCCCGAAAGTTTAGGCAGAAATCCAGACTCCAGGCTATTACTGAGAATTTCCAGGTGGAAAAACCCAATAACACTGCCCGACCCGAATCGAATCCAGGTCCTCATGCTCAGTAATAGCGCTTGCGACCACTAGACCGATGAGGCAGTCTAAGTACTTGGGCATAATAATTCACACTGAGATAACCGTAATCCATGCAAAAGAAAGTCCCGAACTAAACACAAAAAAGAGCTAGTAGACTTGGAAGTCAGAAGTTACGATGAAAAAAAGTCGGGAGTTGTCGTCCACACTATCAATCGGAATCGGTATCATTTTGACAGTTCATCAACATTCCTTGTGTTATGTACATTGTCGAGCAGACAAAATTTTCGAACATATGAAGCAATGGACTAGCAATTTGCTTCAAATGATTCAGATTCTAATTGATGGTGTGTTACGCTATTAGGGTGCCGGTTGGAACGAAGTACCTTTCGCTGTATATTTTATGATATATTAATATTAATCCATCTATTATAAGTTTTTAGCAAGATAAAACCTCATATGGTAGACGGCGCTGTAATAAAAAAAGTATAACCGACTTCAAAAATCTAAAACGAATAAAATAACTTTCATAATAAAACTTAACAGCTTCTGAAGTCGGTGCCAAGCTATGAATGTTATTTTCGAAGTCGTTTTCGTTTGTTTTAGGTTTATGAAGTCGGTTTTACTTTTTTTTAAGTAAATTTATTTTTACAATTACATAAGCCCAAGACGAACGAAACGAAGAATCATCAAAATCCGCTTAGAAATGTCAGCAATACAGTACATTTATGCATATAACTTCGTACATAAGAATAATTACCTAACGTATACACAGAAACCTTCCTGAAAGTATGTAGATCACGTTAGTGAAAGAATTATGGTTCTATGAATACTGGTTCATGAGTTTTTGAGAAACACATATATACAGACATACATACATACATACAGACAGACATACATACAGACATACAGGCCAGTTGGCGTGGTTGGTTAAAAAAAATGTACCAGGATATTATTATTATTATCTCCTTTATTTATTTTTTAAACTTATTTTATTACATTTTTAAATATTTTATTTATAATTATTATTATACATACAGACAGACATACAGTCATACAGATCGAATAGAGAACCTACTTTTTGAAGTCGGTTAAAAAGACCTAGTTTCATTATCAGTTATCAACCGGTTTGATACAATATGATAAGTTTTTATCACCCTGCAACGGCTCCGGGATAGCGTGGTTTGATGCTATAAATACACAGCAGGAACTATCATTGCTATTAATTATTTATTAATGAAAAATTACAGATTTATTAGGCCGACTGTATATAAATTGCAAGTAAAGTTTGCGTTTGTATTGAACGATCAATCATTTTGATGGATGAGATCCTAATTGACTAGTTGAATTGTTATTTTCGACAATACTTCCAACTCCAACACGTCCAAGCTAAACGGGATATCAGTTTCAGAGAAAAACTTATATTCTGAGTAACAACCACCGAAGGGTTAGGCAGAGGTGCACCTAGAGTACACCCACATTACGCCAGTATGTTAAAGTCCATGTAAGTAATAAGAAGGCGAGCCTATTGCCATCAACCGGGCACAAATCCAGACTCTGGACTGAGAAATCCCTGATGGAAAAATACCCAAGAACACTTTGGCCGACCCAGGAATGGAACCCGCGATCTCATGCTCAGCAGTAGTGCAAGCGACCACTAGAACAACGAGGCAGTAAGTAGTTACTTCATCGGAAAAACTTATCACATCAAACTGAACTGAAAGGAATTTGTGTTTGAGAGGGCGTCTCAGACTTTTACTGACTAAAACCCGTGTTCCTTCAGTTGCCTGTGCCAGGGCCACAGTAACTCTTTCGAACAACCGGCAACCCTGGCAGGCATCGGCCCTAGCGGACCCCATCAGTTAGTGCTGACATCTCTTTGAGGCGCGCGTGAGACACAACGCGCCGTCGATCCCGACCCGGGGCCTTACCGGACGGCGAGCTACCCATTGCTCGCCGTCCGCAAGCCCGCGCCTTCGGTGGCCGGGAATCGGCTCTCAATTCCCGACGCCCAGTACGTCTCCTGCGGCGACTAGGGGCTTGAGGGCGCAAAGATTGCCTCTCCCTCACGCGTTCCGCCTCCTCCTTCGTGAGCATTACTGCTTCGCAGAAGGTGGTGACGGCTTCCCATGCACTTTCGCCCCGTACCATGGCCTGGACCATGGCCTGACGCGAGAGATCGCCGCCGCTGATCGCTACCACGAGTACGCGGAGGTGCTCCGCCCAAGCCGGGCAGACCTCCACCGTATGCTCCTCCGTGTCCTCCGGGCAATCCACACAATAGTAACACCCGGGCGTTTCCTCCTGCCTCATAATGGGAAGCTATAAGTATCGCCGAGTGTCATAGCCTTATAGGATATATTTTATAAAAAGATAAGTTTATAAAAAGGTCGTCTCATATTTTCAGACTGTTATAAGAAAGTCTACAATGTAACTAATGTTGCGATTCGAAAGTGGCCTACTTGATATGAAACGTTACCACCTCACTGTGCCATTTTGATAAACCACGCTATAAAGATACGATGTTCATTTTAAATTCTTGTTAATTTCTCTGTAAACTACACAGATAAGTTACTGCTGTATCATTTTCATGACTGCTACTAGCAACAAATGGTACGATGAATGCGTCAATACTGCTCAAAACCATTAGTACTTTTTTTAGTATTTAATTCATGATCATGATGCCGTACTGAATATTGCCAACCTTTTCTCAATTGATGACAATTTCTTTTGAGCTATGCTTCCCTGGTACCGCAAACCGAAACCTGCCAGATAAACTTGGTTCTCCTTCAAAAAACTGCAATAGAGGATCTGCATGCAAGGACAGCCAGAAAGATAGTCAATTCTGCCTATCGTAGTCTACTGCTGGACATAGGCCTCTCCCAATATGCGCCACAGCACCCTGTCCTCCGTCTTCTGTACAACCAGTATGTGCCAGCCACCTTTTTGAGGTCGTGGGTACGTCTAGCTCGTGGCTAAGTAATAACAGCCGCACGGGTCAATCCATCAGATGAAGCTACGCTTGCCAGGGTTGGTCCGTGGATGGGTGACCATCTTTACACACCGAGACTCCTCCGTGCCTCGGAAAGCACGTGCCGTGGATCCCGGCTTTCACTCGTGGATCTTTGACAGTCGTTACGGGTCGTCAGAAGCCCTAAAGTCTGTCAACCAGATTGTAGAGGTCAAATAGGCAGTCGTTCCATGTAAAATACCGGAACCTGACCCCAATATGGGTGGGAAAAGGCTGGGCAGATTGATTGGTACGTCTTTTTTTTTTCATCATCAAATAACTTCTCCCGCTCTGGGTGGAGCGGGAGGGCGTGACTTCTACTGACTAAAACCCACCCGTGTTCCTTCAGTTGTCTGTGCCACGCTAACTCTTTCAAACAACCCGCAACCCTGGCGGGCGGTACGTGTAACTAAAAGATAACCAATTTTAAGTACGTCAACGAGAACCATTAGGACGATCTAGGAAAAAATGTAATATTCAACACATCGACTGGAAATAATTCCTCATTACGTGTTGTAATTAGCTATTTATGTGGCGCACCAGCTAATTGGATTGCGTGGCTAATGCATAGTCAAGTATTGACTTGTGACATTAACGTTGAAACTACCCGCTTTAACGGCTCAACGTGGTCGTAATATGTCTGAATTCTATAAAGATTTACAACGTCTGCGGTCCCAAACGTTGCTGTTTCATTTAGGGGTGTGATATCCCCATAATCAACGAGCTCAGTTGTCACCATTGCTTGTAACTGATAGATTTCTAGTTAGTTTCAATTTTTCCTCTTTGTAAAACACACAAGTTTATTTTTAGTAGATGCATTTCCAAACTGACTGAGATCAATGATAAGGCTATGACTGACTCCTCAGTATAGTCTGCTAATAAATCAAATCATGCAAGCGTACCCTTGTTATTTATGAAACCACCCTGAATATAAAGTTACTGTAACTTTAATACCACCAACATCGGATCATTCTTCAAAAGTTTCTTTAGAAAATTCCTTTCATCGCTGTGGAGATTGAATGCCAGCCAAAGTAAAAAATGCGCGTCCGGCGTTTCATGCTACAACTAATTCCAACGTCCGTCGGCTACGAACGTGCTTTTTTTTTATTTCCTCTATGGTTATATGGAATTCCTGCCTGCCAGCATGCGACTGGATGACTGGCATATCGGAAAATACCACTACATTTAAAATGTTTTTAATTTCTGGCCATGAGACGTTAGCGAAATGTGTAGGTAATTGGAAAACGGAGTTTTTATTTAGATTGCCTGTAAAAACTAATGAAAATAGAACTGTTATTGGAGACTGAATGGTAGTCAAAGATGATGGTACGAATTACTAAGCAAACTATTGATATCATAGGACCATTCACTAAAGGCTACTGAGTAACGGGAAACTAACAATTCTAATAAATACTGGAACCTTAATTTACTTTAAAAAAGTAAAAACCGACTTCATAAACCTAAAACGAATAAAATAACTTTGATAAAAACTTATCAGCTTCTGAAGTCGGTGCCAAGCAAACATGCGCTGACATTGAAGATACCGACTTCAGAAGCTGTTAAGTTTTTGATGAAAGTTATTTTATTCGCTTTAGGTTTTTGAAGTCAGTTTTTACTTTTTTAAAGTAAATTTATTTTTCAAATTTTAGGTGAATATACAATTACATAAGCCCAAGACGAACGAAAAGAAGAATCATCAAAATCCGAATTAGAAATGCCGGAGATACAGTACATTATTTTTTGAAGTCGGTTAATAAATTCATCATTCACTTGTTCCACTTATCTTCCTTTTATCGAAGCACTTAACAGTAAACTGGACAATGTTACGTCTGTGTTAAGTAACAATCTCAATCCATATTAACAATATAGATTGAGTAACCAGTGATAATTATTGCACAAGATACAAGACCAATGAAGCGATTCATTGATTGTAAACTGAAACCGAGATCTGCTGGAATTTCTAGAAAAAAGTTTGTATAGGTAACCGAAATAGATTTGGTGGGACTTGAGATCATACTCGGGTCAATCGAAGTCTAATTCAAGGTTATGTAAGACAAATTGACATAACAGCATGGGTTGTTTCTGCAGAAACATCACACAAATTGAAATGTAAAGTTTCAATATTTGGGGAGGTTTCAAATACCTCATTTAGAAATGGAGAGAGTACATTTCAGATATTGGAGTATGAAAGTCGACAAAAACTACCTATACCAATAAGAATTTGAGTGAATTTAATTGTAGGTAACAGTGGATTTTTATTGTTTCAGCAAGAGGACAGTATCGCCAAGCACAATACTGAAGCGGGAACAAAAATGGCTGCGCATGCTCAACAACTGGGAGGCGTTCATGAGCAAGAACTACAAGAAAGTCAGGGAGAGGTGTCGAAAAGGTGGGTACTTGCCGTAATACTTGGTACATCACAATGCTTGTAAGATCTTGGGGTCTTGAGTTCTTGATAAGTAAGGTTACCAGTCAGCATGTTGACACGCCTCGTGCGATCTTCTGTACCAGGTTTCTAACATCACGCCTGTAATCTCCGAAGGGTTAGGCGGTGGTGCACCCACATTTCGCGCAAACTTGTCCGCGCCGAACGAAACGAAGTTCCTAGTAATTCTTCCGGCGATTCGTTCGATTCCACGCGGATAAGTGTGCGAGGTTTCATAGGATTTCATACAGTTAATTCTAAAATTCGGTTCTTTCGGCTCCTTCGCTCGCTTCCTTCGGCTCTCATAAGTGTGCGTTTACCTTTAGCCTATATATCAGTGGGCGAGCCTATTTCTATCAACCGGGCACAAATCCAGGCTCCAGGTTGCTACTGAGAAATTCGCGATGGAAAAACCTAATAACACTGCCCGAACTGGGAATCGGACCCAGGATGCATTTCTTAAATGCTGATCATAACCCTGTTCATATGAGAACGCATGTATGTGTGCTTCAGTACTTTGTAACAGACACCATTATAAATAGGAAGCATGTACTATAACACTCAGAAGTCGACTAGCAATCTCACAAAACTATGGCATAGCAATATTAGTTGTACTTATGACTTTCTTCTATAAGAACGTTTGACAATACTACACATTGGCAACTTAGGCAGCCCGTATAGCGCAGGCGATAATGGTCATTGCGGTGTAAGTGAACTTCTAGACGTTGACTGTACCTACAGCATCGTACTGGGTCAAAGACCACAGACGATGTTTAAAACATTACCGGTGCTTCTAAGGCTGGGCGCACGAAAGCAGCGGTTGGCGGTGGCGGTGGAACAATTTTGTACCGTCGCCATCGTCCCGCTCGGCCACCGCTGGCTTCGTACGCCCAGCCTTACTCACGCGGTGATTGAAATTATAGTTATCGAAGTTTCCATTACAAAACGGCTGATACGGGCGTTATAATTAATGTACCTGTAAGTGGTTCTTTTAGGTCATCAATCCAGCCAAAAGACGTCCACGTCTGGGCATAGAACTCTTTCAGCCGCCAACCGTCGCAACAGACATGACGGCCTCCACTCGAAAGCAGAACCATACCAACTTACTTACATCTAAACCCAATCTCTTTTCAGGCATACCAGCATCAGTACGTCCAAAAGCCTGGCTCTACTTGTGCGGTGGACAGCTGCTGCTGGAGAAGCATCCGAACGAATACGAAGAGTTGCTGCAGGCGCCCGGCGACCCCAAGTGCATGGAAGACATCAGGAAAGACCTGCACCGGCAGTTCCCGTACCATGAGATGTTTATCCGGGAGGAGGGGCTCGGGTGAGTGAAATTTGTACAAGCCGTGCGCCCAAGCATGGGATTTCCCATTGACAAACATGGCGAACTTCCGAGCGAGTTCACAAGGGTATACAGGTGTTATCATCAATGCGTGTTATGTTTTTAAATCTTGTTATGTTTGTAAATCTTGTATGGCATGGGTATTAATATGTTGTAAATTATTGCATGAATTGTTAACTAACTACACTACCGAATTGGGACACTGCAATGGTAGCGTACCAAACCCATAAAGTTATTTTAATACCTATAAATGAAAAAATAAAGTTTTGGACTTATCATAAGAGTTTTCAAATTGGGACACCCTATACTCGTAGTGTTTAAATTTCTCAAAATTTTTCAGTTTGCGGCGCACTTACAGGTTTAGTATTTTTGCATCCCAGACCCCCCCCCCCCCCCCCCTTGTACGGCGCACACTCTGGAAACCCCTTAAAAAATCCTTAGCTCACTAGCGTTGTTGTAAAGGAAATAACTCTTGTGGCAAAATTATATGCGTCAGTGGTGTAGGCTATATGTTGTCTGTAAGTGAACGAATGAATTTTTGATCTTTATTAAGAAGATCGGAGTTGAATGAAGAATGTATTTGAAGAGTCATGAACTGTTTCTTATGTCGCCTTTCTTACACCTAAAGCCCTAGATCCATCGGAGAGTGTGCTTCTATTGCATGCGAATATTTGCAAAGCAATGTAATGGACTTCTGGAAATAAATTAAATGTTATTATAGCACTGATTACTATTATGCTACCATACTATTATGTAGACCATCATAGTCATAGGTAGTGGTAACTGCTTAGCAACAGCTGGTAGACCGTCATAGTTATTATACGTAGTGGTAACGACCATCATAGTTATAGGTAGCGGTAACTGCTTAGCAACAGCTGGTAGACCATCATAGTTATACGAAGTGGTAACTGCTTAGCAACAGCTGGTAGACCATCATAGTTATTATACGTAGTGGTAACGACCATCATAGTTATAGGTAGCGGTATCTGCTTAGCAACAGCTGGTAGACCATCATAGTCATAGGTAGTGGTAACTGCTTAGCAACAGCTGGTAGACCATCATAGTTATTATACGTAGTGGTAACGATCATCATAGTTATAGGTAGCGGTAACTGCTTAGCAACAGCTGGTAGACCATTATAGTCATAGGTAGTGGTAACTGCTTAGCAACAGCTGGTAGACCATCATAGTTATTATACGTAGTGGTAACGACCATCATAGTCATAGGTAGCGGTAACTGCTTAGCAACAGCTGGTAGACCATCATAGTCATAGGTAGTGGTAACTGCTTAGCAACAGCTGGTAGACCATCATAGTTATTATACGTAGTGGTAACGACCATCATAGTTATAGGTAGTGGTAACTGCTTAGCAACAGCTGGTAGACCATCATAGTTATACGTAGTGGTAACTGCTTAGCAACAGCTGGTAGACCATCATAGTTATTACTTATACGACGTAGTGGTAACGACCATCATAGTTATAGGTAGTGGTAACTGCTTAGCAACAGCTGGTAGACCATCATAGTTATACGTAGTGGTAGGGTGAATATTCGACGTTTTAACCGCCGTCATTACCTTCCGCCAAAAGTTGATGAAGGAGAATATCGTTAATGAAATATTTCATCAATTCCCAGAATCTGCTTAAGGACCAGAATCAGGAATTGCTGAAATATTTCATTAAATATATTCTCTTTCATCAACTTTTGGCGGAAGGTAATGACGGCGGTTAAAACGCTCGAATATTCACCCGGTAACTGCTTAGCAACAGCTGGTAGACCATCATAGTTATGGGTAGTTGTTGTAACTGCTTAACAAATTACTTTTTCGTTCGGCAACAGTCCAATACAACATACATTTAATAACAATAATCTCAGAATCATAACACAACAGCTTGTTTTCATTTCTAAGACAGAATAGGATACAATTAGTCCGATTGTTTGTTTACACTCTCGTTACATTCAGTTGCCAAGTGCACTGATCAACATCATTATGAACTTGGACAATTGCCATGTCGAGTGGCATAACTATGCGATGTATTATTATCGAATAACCGTAATACCTATGTATTTGTAAATTATGTCGTGTTTGACTTAAGAGGGCTGTTTCGTTTTGTCTTCTCTCTAGCTCACACGTGACCTTTAAGAATATTAAATGAAAGAAGCTTTTTTGAAAAATGTAAACAATTAGCGAACTTGTAAATAATATTAATTTAATAGGTAATTAACTAATTATTAAAAACACATTTTTATTGTGTCATTTATTTCAAAAACAGATCATAATACTTTTTGAGCTGATTTCATTAGATAACACAATAGAAATTTGTGTTTTTAATAATTACCTATTAAATTAATATTATTTACTAGTTCGCTAATTGATTACATTTTTCAAAAAGGCATCCTTTCATTTAAAATAATCTTAAAAATTTGGTCCCATGTGAGCGAGAGAGGTGACAAAACGAAACAGCCCTCTTAACACTGTAGGATATAGTCCACTGCGATGAATAAAACAATGAGAAATCTTGTTATTATTCTTACCACGCTTGGCAGAACCCCTGTTTGGTATGATTAGTAGACAAGAGTACCTCCTTCGTGACGAAATATCTAAGTTGCCTTTCCGAGGAGTATTCCCATTTGAGCACCTATGCATTTTGCACCAAAGGTACTCTCAAATGGAAATACCTTTGGTGCAAAATACTCGTAGGTGCTCAAACGGGATTCACTCCTAACTCCTATAAAGTTCGAACTGTCCTCTCGGTGCTAACAGGGGGACAGATCAATTTTTTATCCGATCTGTTCCTCGAAGGTGACAAAACAGGGCTGTCACCTGTCGGAATAATCCAAAATATTCATTGATAGAATAAAAACATCTCTTAACATAATTGTATTATTTTATATTGTTCCTGTCTAGCAGTAGATGTTTTTTTCACTAAATGATGATGATGATGATGATGAAAAACCACGTTGTTTAAATTCATCATAATTATCACACAATGGTCTTGTGGCCTCGCTTTTGTGGTTAGGGACTGTCCACAGTTATTTGGTGACTAACTGAATCATATTGCATTCGTCACGTCATGCGAATGACGTATCGGAAGTATTCTTGGGTTGTTTTGCAACTAAACTGTACTCGTGTCGAATAAATATAAAATACGAGGAGTGAACTACCTCCCTTCTCAAAAGTAGAACTCTCGTTCCTCCGTTGTCAATAGTGGAACTCTCGTTCCGTCACATCTAAATGTTTCCAAGTCATTGAATATTATGAAAATTATTGGCCAGTTTAATTAATTTTAAAACGTATTGATGATGTAAAAATAAACACTGTACACTGATATTTGTTCGACATTAGAATCGATTCAGATATGTCATATCTAAAATCC
This sequence comes from Dicycla oo, assembly GCA_948252095.1. Lineage (NCBI taxonomy): Eukaryota > Metazoa > Arthropoda > Insecta > Lepidoptera > Noctuidae > Dicycla > Dicycla oo. The sequence continues at coordinate 12,090,909 of OX411729.1, read as the reverse complement.
GATTTCAGTCATAAATCGTATCGTATCGATAATCCGAACTAGGCAAATCGATTTCAGAAAACCTCTTTCTAAGCAAGCGTTCGGTGCAATAAAAAAGACGAAGCGGTTTTCACTACACTCTATAGATTTGGATTTTGAGGGTTTCTTGCATGAAAAGTATTGCACATTGAAACATAAAACTACACTGGGAAATAATAAGATTTAATTTTGAATGTTACTACTATGTAGAAGAGAAAGAGCTCCTGAAATCGATTTCTAAAAACGGATTTTGAAAACGAATTTGAGTAAGAATCCAATAAACGCCCATGTCTATTCGACACACTAAATGTACACTGCTACAATGACCTTAATCAAATCTTAATAAAAATAAAAAACAAATAAATTGAATATATTTCTCTTGATTAAAACTATCCATATGAGAGTGCATTCTGAAACTTGGCAACGGCGTGCGTCGCAAATAACTGTCAAGTATAACACTGTTTTTATTCATTTGTCATTATTACGCTATGACCACCTTAATAACACATTTCTTCTTCTTCCATTCCAGCCAACAAGAACTATTCTCGGTTCTAAAAGCGTACTCGGTGCTAAATCCGAAGGTGGGCTACTTCCAAGCGCAGGCGCCGGTGGCTGCCTTCCTGTTGATGCACATGCCGGCGGTGCAGGCCTTCTGGTGTCTCGTCAGCATCAGCGATAAATACCTCAGCGGGTACTATAATCCGGGACTTGAGGTGAGAATCTTTATTAATATTTACAACTTAGGGAGAATTTCAACAATGAAACTTAACGCGATCAGCACATCTAATCCGCGTTCAAGAGCTCACAGTCGCAATAAATATTCCATAACAATTATGATACTGACAGCTCCTTACTCTTTTGTGACCCTTCTAGCCAGCCTGTATTATAATGTCGGGATACACAGAACCACAGAACACAGAACAGCATTTGTATTATTCATTAGCCATAGCCAAATAGGTCTATCGGAACTTATCTAGAGGTTGTGAAACCGGCTAAATGAGGAAAATCTCAGGCATCACATAAAAAAACACCTACTTAATCAAACATAATCTAATAGTGTCGCAAGACGTTCGAGTTCGTTGATTAGCAGTAGGCCCAGTAAACACAACACTGCAACTCAAACAATAAAAATCTTTCTTATCACTAAAGATATGAATATAAAGCGTGATAAAAAAATAACTGCAATTCTATATTTACTGCGTCAAAGTATAGTTAACCTTGAAATTGCTATTTGCCACTTGACAACAATTTCCAAAAAGTGGAACGGTCACGCCGTCACGTGTTTATTCCATACTAACGTATTCCTCTGTTTTCTTCCTGGGTAAAGCAAATATTGTTCTAAGATACAATCTATATCTAGCACGGCCATGTTCGTATGTTTGGTTTCTTTGTAATATTTTTTTTTTAATTTATAAAATTGGTTTGGCTACGCCATAAAACAAATCGCAGGGATTAGATATACATTCGTAAAAAATTCATCATTCAATCAGAAAACAGAGGAATATTATTGTATGGAATGAACGCCACGTGACCGCGTTTCCTCTTAGGGTTGAATCTATCAAACTGTCACATAGACACAAGACTGTCATTTTATGACGTCCAACTTTTCATATATATTCTAGCTTAGGCGACGTCCTACGTAGGCGATTCAAAGCGAACGCGATTGCGAATCGATCCGATGCGATGCGACGTGGCGGCATTGCCCTGCGAGCGCGCGCACTGGGCGCAAGCTGTCAACGCGCCAAAAAAAAAAAACAAAATAAAAAAAGGTTTATTGCAGGAACTTGTACAACTTTTACAGTAAATCTTACATAGCCTAAAGAAGTTTTCACTTCAAAAATGACGGCACCGCATCCAGCACCCTAATTGTGTAACACTATCGATTGAAATTTGAATCATTTTGAAGCAAATTGCTAATCCGTTGCTTCATATGTTCGAAAAAGTGATCTTCTCAACACCATAAATAACGCAATGAATGTTGTTAACTGTCAAAATGAAACCGATTTCGATTGATAGTGTGTTACGCGATTAGGGTGCAGTTCGCACGAAAACATCAAGCGAACTGTTCGCGTTCGCTTCGAATCGCGCCGCACCACACCCCACCCCACGTGCGTTTCCCGCCACGCACGATCGGCCACCTAGGCCACTTAAATAGGTATCGACTGTTTGTTGTATTCGCGCCGCGCCGCTTTAGGTTCGCTTTGAATCGCCTACGTATGACGTCGCGTTAGGGTCAACTCACATCTGTCAGCACGGAATCGCATTTTTTCATGCTCTATCCTTTTCTATCGAGAGCGAGAAAGATAGAGTGCGCGCGGCGGAATCGGCGATGCGTCCGCATTCCGCCGCGCGCACTTATCTTTCTCGCTCTAGCAAATGACAATCCTGAGCGATAGAAAAGGATAGAGCATGAAAAAATGCGATTCCGTGCTGACAGATGTGAGTTGACCCTTAGGGTGATAAAGCAAGGCCGACTGTACACAATCACAATATAAATTTATTTAGCCTGTGTATGGTGTAATTGAAATAAATTGGCTTGACTTCTGACTGACTTTAATAATATGTTATCACAATGACCTATCCAATTTGGTCGGTTGTCGATCTCACGTCAATTGATTCGAGTGGCTGTTATTATTTCGTTCAACTTATCCCATCAGCTAACATAATGACAAGTCCTGCAATAAAAAATATTAGATAATGACGGGCCAGTTGGAGTGGTTGGTTAAGATACCACCTATCAAGCTGCAGGTCGTGGGTTCGATTCCCAACCAGGACAAACATTTGTGTGCATGAACATGTAACATAATTGAATTGTGCAAGGTTGTTTGTTGTATTTTATTTGCCAAATAAAGATTATTATTATGTCTGTTTGTCCTGAGTCTGGGTGTAATTTTCTATATAAGTATGTATTTACAAAAAAAAAGTAGTATATGTCGTATATCAGTTATCTGGTGTCCATAGTACAAGCTCTGCTTAGTTTGGGATCAGATGACCGTGTGTGAAAAATGTCCCAGGATATTATTATTATACTTAATTCAAGTAAAGTAAGGGTTGCATACGAATGTGAACATTATTCGTATGAGATGCTTGTACTTTTCGCTTATATGATTTTGAATATCACACACATATGTTAAGCTACATATTTGTATGACACGCTTACGTGTAAGGATGTTAGGAGAGGAAATTGTATGGATACAATCTCCTCTCCTAACGTCCTTACACCACGATGGATCGTGGTGTTTGATTTCCCACAATTAGTACACAGTAAATTAACGTCAAAGTGTGATCTGTGAATCTTGCCCTCTGAAAATAGTAGATAAACTGAGCTACTCGTACATAACTTACCAATCATTCTTCAGGTCCTACAACGCGACGGCGACATCCTCCACGCCCTCCTCCGTCGCACAGCACCCGCCGTACACCGGCATCTAGTGAAGCACAAGGTGGAGCCCGTCCTGTACGCCACCGAGTGGTTCCTGTGCGCTCTCACTCGCACCCTGCCGTGGGACAGCCTGCTGAGAGTGTGGGACTGCTTCCTCTGTGAAGGAGTGAAGGTATGTACTACCTACTGTTGCATCTAGTGAAGCACAAGGTGGAGCCCGTCCTGTACGCCACCGAGTGGTTTCTGTCACACGCGACCTGCCGTGGGGCAGCTTTTCGCCGCATTCAAGAGCTGTCAGTGTCATGTGTCAATATTCCCCAACATTAACATCATCAACATTCATCGTCGTTGTTAGTAACAGCTCTTGAACGCGGTTTAGGTGCGATGGCGTTCAATTTCATTGGTGAAATTCGCCATTAGTCATCTTGTGACTAAAATCAAGGCATAGCTATACTTCGGGCGTTTTTAGTGTCATGCGAATTTTTTCACGCACGCAGGCCAGACGCAAAGCTTGGTGGCACAAGGCAAACCTGCTCAGGTGGAGATTCATAGATGACTGCCATTGAATGTAAATGTGGTGTGTGTGTTCCATAAACGATGGGACACTTTATATCGCGTCCTGTTGTCTACGCGATAGGAACTCATGGACTCATAGCCGTATTCTGGGCATAAAAGAATTACCATCGATACGCTAACAAGGAGACCATATAACCAACCTGACTCTCTTCCAGGTACTATTCAAAGCCTCGCTAGTAGTCCTAGCGGGCGCACTGGGCCCTGCTAAAGTCCGCAAGCGCGCGTGCGGTCTGTGCGAGACTTTAGAGGTCCTACGTCACCCCCCAGAGGGGATCCTAGGAGAGGACTACCTGATGTACCACATGACTAGGCTCAACCTGACGGAGGAAGACTTCGAGTTTGAGCACCAGAGGCAGACCGCGAGGCGGCGGGCTATGCCTAACAGAAGGTGAGTTAGTTTCTTCTGTTCTAGATCCTTATACAAACATGATTTCATGTATGCATTACTAGCGACCCACCGCTGCTTCGCACGGTTCTTACAACTTGAAGTTTCTCGATGTTTATCGAGATTTCTTTATTTTATGTAAGTTTAATATTAATGTATATTATATGTCATAAACTTGTCGTATACCTTCCGAAATAAATGATAATAAAAACCGCGTTTAAAAAAATTCTGTTGCTTAGTTAAGAGGAACAACGCGGTCACTAAAAGCGACTTTAATTTTAAGCGATTTGTTAGATATTATGTTCATTGATCATCTTCATTAATAATTAAAACCAGAGTACAGCAGAGTTACGAGGGTTCTTGATGTCATTTCATATGATGAAAACTAAACAAATGCAAATTCATCTTTGATTGAAATGGAGGACTCGTATTCCTGTTTAAAATGATTTTGATTAGACCACCATTATCACTGTGGCAATATCGATAGAGTCAATGCCACAGTGACAATGGTGGTGACAGTGCCGTATATTTCTCAAGATATATACGGCGCAAATACAATAAAACAAAGAAACTAATAAAAGAAAACGTGCGTGTCGGACCACGCACAATGAAGGGTTCCGTAGTTGGGATGAATTTATCCCAAGGACAAACTTAACATTGTAAATGAATAACATGAATGTTTTCTCATACATTCCAACTGCAAATGTAAGTTGGCCGAATATTACTCGTGTAAGGAATGTGTACCCCTTACTCTAGAACAGCTAGTTTAAATGGATCTTAAAGTCGTTACCCCAATTCCAGAAAGTACCGCATGAGGTAAATGATATGCATCAGACGCTACAGAAGAAAAAAAAACGACATATATAAATGCTGTTTATCTTATTTAAGTCACCATGGAATGCCATTTGTTACATTAAGTTTTGAAAATTATATCAGCAAGACGGCAGCCATCAGCGGCGATGCACTGATAAAGGCGATTTTTGAAATTGTCAACAACATTTGAATAGGTATGGCGGTTACTTCTTCCCTTATTCTCATCTTGAGTTCATCCAAGGTGTGGGACGATGTTTGAAATCTTTTTCCTTCAGGGAACCCCAAAGAAAAAAGTCACAAATGCTCAAATCTGGTGAGGTGACGCGCAATGTACTTATGCCATGTGTCGAATAAACATGTTTTCTTGCTTTTCTTTCAATGTTGAACACCCTTTGTGTGGCGACTACAGAACGGCCATTTTCTAAAACCACGACGCTCTCCCGTCCAAACCATTTTGCGCACTAAAATGGCACGCTCGCATGAACACAATGAGACTCCACCAAACGTCCTACCTTCCCCGCAGCCCGACCCCTGCCCCTCCAAAACCGATGCACATGTTTTGCTCCGCCTTGTATAAACTGCATTTACGATATCTCAGGGAAATAACATGAAACACCAAGTCATTCATTTAATATCTTTGTCAACATAAATTTCAATATATACACCATACCATCACATCTCCTATTCTCCACATAATATCACTATTTATTTAGTATTCTAATATTTACAATAAAACTAATTTAATAGGTTACCTTAATTTACAGTAGATCTCAAACTTTTCCCACGATACTGCCCACGAACTAATAGGCAGAGTGCACTGCCGCCTTCTCAACCGTCATGACAAAACGTCATTTTTTTAAACTAGTGATGCCAGTATAAGTAATACAATGAAAGAAAGAAAGAAAGAAAAATATTCAATAATCGAAAGACAATGTAACGATTTATTAAAATATTATTTCAAAACCTCCTGCTTAGTAACTTAGCAGTGATACTTTTCCTTTTAACTTCGTTGTTATATACTACTGTCGTGATTTTTTTCATATATCCCAAAACATTTATCTGGCGGGGAGGGGGGGGGGGGGGGGGTATAGACATGGCGAAACTATAAGGGTCCCTTGTTGACAGAAATCCTCACACCGCACTATATCACTCACCATTTTTGGTCTGTGTCCGTTTCCATGTAAGATCTGACTACTCATGAGTTGGTTTCTACTTGCTGATTAATCAGTATTATAATACTAATAATTTCTATTTCATTCCAGTGGCAGCTGATTCAGCGACTGTTCCTACAAGCGTTATTCCAAGAATAACGCCAGGGATCTGTTCAATACTCTGTAAGTAGAGTGCAACTGACTATAAGACAGTACAGTAGGTACGCCAGTACAGTGTACCAGTGCTTTGTGATAGTGAGCGTAAACGACGCACGACCAATCCGACGACTGAGTGGGTTACGGTAGAGTAAGTGGCTTTCTTCTCGTCTTGTATCATAATGCTTAGGTGTATTTGTTCGGCAGTTCTCGAGAAATATTGTACAGACGTCACTAGGAGGTATGAGCTTTGCGTGGGTGGGAATTGGCTTAAAAAAATGCCTCGTTTTTACATTAACATTGTATTAAAATTCTTACGTCACGTGACTGAACTGAATATAGTTTGACAGCTGTCATTCTTATCCACGTTTTGATCACATTACACACTTATCCACTATACAAACGCAAAACTCATATCCCCAAGAGATAATAATTAAAAAAAGGTAAATCAATAAAGATTTTCATCATAATTATCATGAAAGTCTCACATTTGATACTTTAATGATGATCGATTTGTTGTAAAAATGTGTGTCTTGTTAGTTCAATATGGCTTGAAGTAGTGACGTTATGAATCTAGGTATTTGTAAAATAGTATACTATTTAAGGTAGTCATTGACGAGGTTGCAATAAGGCTGCGTGTAAATGTTTAAATATCTATTTAAAATGTAAATGGCTGAATTTGAATTCATGGGTAATGTTTCAGGGGTGAAAGTACTCCTAAAGCACTTTTAAACCAACTCCAATAAAACAAACCAACCCAACCCTGAAAAATCGACGCCACAGCCAAGCCAACTCTGAAATATAATTAGATAGGTGGATAAAATAATTATACTTTATTGTAACACATAGCTCTTTTACCAATATCTGCTTTTTCATACAAAACAAAAAAAAAAGTGTGTGTCTGCTCCGACGCACGTCTGGAGTTTACTCCTTATGTACGATTGTCTTTGAATGCAATGAAGACAACACTTAGCTCGTATTTCACTCCTCATATTTTTTCCCTACCGGAGACCTTTGAAAATCGATTCTTAAGGAATAATTCCAAAAATGGTATAAAAAATGTGTTTTCGTTATTAATTTCCGAGTTGGTCCCTTAGTAAAAGTTGTTCTTATTCAAATGTAGTAACAGCCTGTCTAAAATTGCCAATGAATTTAAAGTCAGCCTGTACGAGTATATGTTTGGGTACTGAATTTTCTTATCGACAATGTATATAGTATTTATGTAGAATATTTGTGGCTTTGCGAAACAAATTAAGTCACTATACATGGTGTAAAAATATCCTTCACGAAGCCGTTCTACGCACTTTGTTCATCAAACTAAGTAACATTGTGCAAAAATAATTGTTGGGAAATTACTTTTATTTTTCGTATGAAAACTCCCAGTTTACAGTAGTGCGCAATGTAACGCACGCAAAACATTGTGCATATGGGTGCATGCTACGGTACATAAGTATTTAAAGTTAAGTTATAACTTTTTAAAGATGTTTTCGTATAAAATAGTTGGATCCTTAACCTTCCATATTTCTGTAGCTAGAAGGTTCCTAGTTCTATACCTGGGAACCTTCTGCAGTACAAAAATATTTTCATGATAACAGGAATAACAAGTGACTTGGCATCGTTAACGGTATTTTTACACCTGTTTAATTGACTGTTTCTGAAATGTAAGTAAACATTTTAGATTTCTTGAGAACGTATCTTAATAATATTATGATATTATTATATAAAGCATTATAATAATATTATGTGAATTTTTTTTTTAAGAATATTCAGTATCAAACTGTATTGTAAATTTTACTTTATTGATAAATTTCATACATAATGTGTAATATAAATTATCATTTTGGAAATGTTTTTGTATATCTTGTATGTATCCATTGGTATAATTATTCATCTGACCAAAATAAAGTATTGCTAAAGAAAGAGATGGAAGATTAGAGCTGTCAAATTAGATTGAACTAACTTGAATACATAGACACTACAGACCTTTGACAGTTATTTTACTACTGATTTTACAAAACGACAACTTTCAAAAGTTACATCGTTTATTTTCGGAAAAACCGAACTTTGTCGAATTAAATGTGGTTGGTCCATTAAAGGGAGTGCACGAATAAGTTCGTCAATAATAATTTAGGTGGAAATATATATAAATCAATTTCTATTGGTCGATAGTCACATTTTATTCGCATAGATATACGATTGAACTTTGAACGTTGTCATACTGTACATCACAGTGATCTTTATTCTCATTGTTATAAGGTTGCTGATGGGTTGCTGTCGGAGGTGAAATAAGAAAGGACTGTACAGAATAAGTCGCCTATAACACAATAAAGTTTAGTATGTAATCTAGTTTAACAGCTTAAAGCTGTCTCTTTCTTGCCCTGTATGTTAGAAACGGATAGCAATAATCTTATTTCAGTGGGAACTGAATATCCTATTTGGACGTCTATAAGCATTTACTATTATTCCTTTTTGCTCGCGATAATTAACATAACTTATTGCATTATTATTTCCTAGAACAAAACGTTCAACACTTAGCCAAATAATTGAAGTATACCCTCACTTTCTATATCATGCATATCTAGTATTATAAAATTAGCGTTAATTTTTTAACAAACTTTAAAAAAAAAGAGAAGGCTATATAACAATGTAATTATCCGATTTTGTTTTCGAATCTACTTATCACTTTGTATACCAAATTTAATATATATCGCTGCTTTGCATGAATACCCGCACAAACTAAAATTTAGAAATTACTGGTTTATAATACAGCCAAATGCAAAATAGTCCCTATTTCATGGAAGTAAGACTCACATTCCTAACAGCAAAACTGCCGATTATGCCGTTATGAATGTGAGTCTTACGGACCATGAAATAAGGACTATTTTGCATTTGGCTGTGTTATAAACCAGTAATTTCAAATTTATTCATGCAAAGCAGCGATATATATATATATATGTTTTTTACTAGCCTACGCTGTCCCACTCCTGGGCAAAGTGCTCCCTCCACGCCTTCCCTCTTGCGCGAGTCCGCGTGTCCTCCTTCCAGTTTTGACGGAACCTATCCAGCTCGCCCCACCATCACCTACGTAGCCTGCCGCGACCCCGCCTCTCTATCTCAGGGTACCAGTTCTATGCTATCTGGGCCCACAGTTTGTCCGGCTTGCGGCAGACATGTCGTGCCCAGTCCCATTTAAGTTGGGCAGCCTTTTGAGCCACTTCAGCTATATTTGTTTTGGAGTAGTATATTATGATTTATTAATTCATTAGGCGCGGCCGACGCGCATGCGCGTTTTCGGACGTTCACCATGTGTTTGACGGCGCGTATGGGCGTTCATACAATTTACATAACTTTCTTCGAGTGCGGCGCACCGCACCTGTGCGGTCGTTGTGCATCTCTATTGTTTCGAAAACATCGTAAAATAAGGGTCGGTAAGGGTGTCTACACCCAAGATATTTTTTGCACGCACCCGTGGGTTGCCACACAGGATTAGTGTAGCATAAAGAAGCGTTTGCATAAATTTCGCTAAGAATTAAGCAGATAATGTGTTAATCGCTTTTTTTGTCCTCTACCTGTATTGGTCGATAAGGTGTTACCACTAATCCGGAAGGCCGGAGGAAGCCTGTTCGCAAAAGATACCAAAAAAAAAAACTACTTACCTTACCTAGTCATTTCACTACTATGGCTAAATAAAAAAACGCTGTTTGATTTTCAACTTTCGGCGCTGATCCGAGCGTTGAAAATCCAATAGCGCGATTTAATAAAAGCATTCATTTCGGTGTCTGTGGTATAGTGGTCGCAAGGGCAACTGCTGATTATGAGGTACTGGATTCGATTCCCAGGTCGGGCAAGGTGTTATTGGGTTTTTTTTTGTCTGGAATTTCTCAGTAATAGCCTGGAGTCTGGATTTATGGCAATACGTTCGCCTCCTGTTACATGGGACTTAAACATAACTGGCGAAATGTGCGTGTACTGTAGGTAGGTTCACTTCTGCCCAACCCTTCGGGAAAACGAGGCGTGATGTTATGTTATATTCAGTTCGGTGTCGATTAGTGTTAGTGAAACGAGCATAAGGCTTATTGCCGGAAGAGATAAAACATAATTTCCCAGATTGTCTGTAGTCTTCCCAAGCTATTTGTGAAAGGTTAGATCTCATTCATCCACCTCAACCCTTCACCCTCTCAACCCTTAATTCTTGCTACATTTTTTTCCACCTTTTCTAAAATTCCGAAAGTGACATGTTGTACCGGCGCCAAATAAATTGGGATAAGGGCAAGAGAATGCTGATGATAAGTCCTAAAATTCTTTCCCCAAAAGGATATAAAGTCATCCTAGTTACAATATGGCCGATGGATCATGACCGAAACGAACTTCGCGCAGTTCTGCGCGATAACATTTTTTAGGAACCAAATGGTGACATGAGGCGAGTGTGAGTGAGAGAATATGCGCGAAGGTTCAGAGAGCCTATGTTCAGACCGGCCATATTTCATCGACCGTATTGTAGTTTCCCATACTTACATACAGTATTTTGAATATGCCTCATTTATTATACCTCTCTTCGGAGGTTTCTTGTACTACGTTCGTGAGTTACTTAGCTGTAGTTTTCTTTAAAACTTATGAATCTTATTTATTTTTTATCTTAAAAAATATAACAAAGTATGGCAGCTTTTAGGCTCACGACTGTGACTGGGGGTTGATGAAATAAAAATACAAATAATAAAATGATCAAGTTAAGTTAAAACCGAATAAAAAGCAAAATTAAAACCAAAAGTAATTTATTCAAATAAGGCTGAGACTCAGCACTTTTTGAACTTCAAAATTACATAAGATAGTCCCCGAAAACGATCGCCCTTCACCACTTTTCACTGGGTGGGAAATCATCAAATAACTTCTCCCGCTCTGGGCGTGTCAGACTTCTACTGACTAAAACCCACCCGTTTTCCTTCAGTTGCCTGTGCCAGGGCAACGGTAACTCTTTCAAACAACCCGCGACCCTGGCATGCATCGGCCCTAGCGGACCCCATCAGTTAGTGCTGACATCTCTATGAGGCGCGCGTGAAATACAACGCGCCGTCGACCCAGGCCTGATCCTTACCGGACCGCGAACTACCCATTGCTCGCCGTCCGCAAGCCCGCGCCTACGGTGACCGGAAATCGGCTCTCAATTCCCGACGCCCAGGGTGTCTCCTGCGGCGATTAGGGGCGTGAGGGCGAATAGATTGCCTCTCCCTCACGCGTTCCGCCTGCTTCTTCGCTAGCATTACTGCTTCGCAAAAGGAAGTGACGGCTTCCCATGCACTCTACACAAAGTAAAGCGCCTGCCTAGGTTCGAACCTACGACCCGACTAGTAAGTCGCGGCCGTTACCACTGGGTCACCACTGCTAATCCTGAATAAATATTTATTATTATTATAAAAGTTGGTCTGCTTTTGCTTAAAGTGTGTGCTCATGATACGAGACACGATAGGATGGTTTTTCAAATTCAATTGACCTATTTCAATCACTTACAATAGGTAGGTACAACTCTGCCTAACCCTTCGGAAATTACAGGTGTGATGGTATGTTATGTGTGTGTTTCAATCATCTCGTGAAACCGTCAACTTGAGGCGTTATGTATTTCTATCACTGTTCTTTGTAGTAAAAACTACATAAAAAACAATAGTAGTATCGCCTGCTGCCGCTGTGTATTGTTTCTTTATGGGCTTCGAAATAATGGACGTTTACTGGTACATCTGTTGTATTTTAACTGTTAAAATATTCTGAGAGAATGAGCCAGCGCGACGTCCGCAATGTGATAGTGAGACGACGACTGGCGCCCCTGGCGGCGCGAATTTGAATCACGGGTGTGGCCGGCCTCGCGGTATGGCTCCACGCAGACATGGCAGTAGTAAGTCCTACCGTGCGCCATCTGGCGGCGGCGGGGCCGTAACTGTAGTCATAATAATTGATTGCCAAAGATTGTTCAAACCTTTGCAAACAGAATCAGACATTTCTATACACCCCAGTCACATTTAGTAGTAGGCCGAATCTAACTAGAATAAGAGGAGACTGTGTATGTAATATAAATTATAAAGATAATACAAAAATAATTCATAATACATTGTGATAAGATTCGTAATTATTACAGTTACATATCTAATAATAAAAATGCAAAAAATACAAAAAAAAGTTAATGAAGTACAATACGGTTTTGTTAAATTGGCAATGAACTATTTCCAGTCCGTAATTGTATGGAAGATCAAAATGTATTATTATTCAAAGAAAACGTTATTTGAAAATTTCTTGTAACTTTACAAGAAATTTTGACGACTTCTTCAATATAATAAGGTTCTATGTGTTGTAGTCGTCAAACCTTCTTTTCAAATAAAGCAATAAATTCATTGTGCGTTTAAATAATAAATATGTATGTTCTATTCTAACATTCCCACTAGTCTTCCCTTCCACCCATTTGTACAAGAGCGACGTTACTAAGAGATCTGTATTTTTATAACATTTTTCAACAAAATATTTAACAAAACTCATATTTTACTACTTATTCTGTTTCATAGTCAAATAAACTCTAACTGTAAAAATCATATAGGATAAAGTTCTATTTAGAAAGTATTGTTTCGATAAATATGGCAAAGGCAAAATATGCTATTCATTGTAATTGGCCCGAAAAACTCAGTTATGACCAGAAAGCAATTAAAAAACGTAAATCTGCAGTCATCCCTTCACAGTTATTTTACTCTCTGCCAGCAGCAATCCAATAGCAACCTTATTTTAAGTAGAATAACGATTACTGTGATTTTGACAGGCTTGTCAGTGACAGCAACCCAACAGCAACTTTATTCTATTGAGAATAAAGTTCACTGTGATTTTGACAGTGATGCAAAATCAGAGTAAAAATGTTAAAGGATTTTAGTCGCAATCGCAACTCTGCTACAATCAATTTCAAAAATGTAGGAAAATAGGTATGTTTGACTTATTGATTTTGAAATTAGAATTCGAAAGTTTTTAAAAATACTGAAATCGCCCCTGTGTATTCTCAGCGAAACTAGCATATTTTGCCTTACCCTTATCTACTCCATACAGAAAAAGTTTTTAAGCAGTGCGCAAAGTTTCACAGGCTGCTCTACCCATGAATTTACGTAAATGGGCCCAACTCTGAAATCACGAAAAAAAAATCTGCTGTTTCATACAAACGTTCAATACCTACTCGACCAAAATATATGGCACTGCTGATTTTTTTTTGTGATTTCAGAGTTGGTGTGAAAGTTGTTCATATTTATGGGTAGAACACTATGTGAAAATTTACACACTGCTAAGTATAATTATCTATTTTATTTACTGTATTTTCTTATGAAACAAAAATCTACAATAATCGGATGATAAACTATAGATTGTATGTTTTTGTTACAAGTCAGCAACTCGACTGCCTGTTACCACTGCAATGTATTGAATAAGTAAACAAATATCGAATCTAGGCTATGATTTAGTTGATAAGTTTGCGCACATGCGTCATAATGGTGCATAATGTTTTATTTCCTTTGTTTTATTTGTATCTCAACGACTTAGCAACTGGACTGGCGAATGGCATAGTGGTGCTCACGTAAGATTTAAGTCAATACTAACAGTTTGAGTTAGAGCTTGAATGGTGAATGCACCATCCAAGTAGACATTCGCAAGAGCGAGAAGTCCACTCCCGCAAAGTAAGCCCGCGAAATTTAAATTTTCTTGCGTTTTTTTGCAATTTGCAGTTCAGCTTCAGGTTGTATCTTGATCAAAATATGATTTATGTTTATGAATCATCCATCTCTAAGTTAGAATTTTCTAAATGTCATGATTTTGTATCCTCCTTAAAGAATGATGCCTCTACTAAGTATCAGAAAGAGATAGCAGAAAAATGCTGATCTGTACGTGTAAGCCCACGTACTAACGGGCGATATTTTTATCGCGCAATGGGTTTTTTTGAATGCACGGCTTAGCGCCGAGAGTTAAAAATAGAGAGCAGGATAAAACATCGCCCGTGCGTACTAGGTCTAAGTGCGAATTCACCCTGGTACACCCTTTTCTAGGCTTACCACTATTTCATTCGGCACGCTGATTCCATTGATTGCTATTATAAAAATATCGGTTACTAAGTCGTAAATTTCAAGTATTGCTTAGTATTATAGTCAAGAGCTTGAATCTTTGAAGTTTGAGTGATCACAGATATGAATTTTAAAATGTTGGTAATACTTGCCAGTTTTTTAGCTTCAAGTGTAATCTGGTACTTTCAAATTAGTTAGTATGAATCCGACATAAGTACAGCTTGTCGAAAATATTTGTCCTACCTGGACCTGACTGTCTGTGTGGAAATGAAACTAAAGGGTTTTCACACTACATACCGAATGAAAAATGTCGAATCCTACTTCCTTAAAATTGACAAATTGTACAAAATCTGTCAAAATGTAAAGTGATTTATTACTTGGGTGTCGTGTGTGTGATTTTTTTTGTTTATTTTCAAATCAAATTTTTTATTCAACGTTATATTTGCGTAGATCGTAACTATTATTATTTTATTTGTTGTTATTGCTAGTTTCGACATTATTTAGAATTATTTAGATTGTACCGTGATCCGTGGAAAATGCCTGCTTATTATTAAAACGTGCGAGACTACATTTTTCCAAAAATTCTTTATGAAAAATTAAACGCTGGCAGCAAATAAAATCCTTAACGATTTCTCCACAATACGAATTAGGACTAGGCATATCATATTAAAAGTTTACCTACCAATTAACTTTTTGTTTTGACTGTAACTTTTGCAAATTATAATATAACAAATTATATCTAGTAACCCGCACTGGGCCCGCGTGGTAGATTAGTGCCCACTCCCTCTCTCTCACTGAGAGTGGGAATATTATAGGCTGATTATGCTGACAAATCGATACAGTAAGTAAGAAAGTCAGTTTATACTAAACATTCATAGAATTTTCACACTGCACTTTTCCTTAAAGGGGAAGTGCCAGGATAGCCCACGAAATTCAAATTATCTTACGATTTTTTCAATTTGCAACACAGTATTAGGTTGTATGTTGATTAAAGTATTATTATAAGAATCGGTAATACAACTCGTTATAAGTTACTAAATGTCAAGATTTCATGAAATAGTCATTCAACAGGTAATTCTGGTGTCATAGAGTTGCATTGATGACTTTAATGATTAGAATTCTGTAAATACATACTTGTTACGGTCGCATCATACAACCTAATACTGACTTGCAAATTGCAAAAACGTAAAAAAAAAATGAATTTCGCGGGCTACCATGGCGCTTTCGCCTTAAAAGTTTTTATCTTACGAACATAAAGTGTGCCAAAGTAGTCTCGTACCAAACGCAAATAGGTACTTCGCACAGCACAAATCTATGTAACAACAGTAGTAAGTAATCCTCAATGTTTTGTAAAATGGTGTGTTCGTCAAATGTTCCCCATCACATTCCGTTTCGCAGACTGTTATGGTATAAAATAAATACTTGAATTGAATGTCATGAGTATTTTTGTAAAGCGGCCGAGAGTTTCATATCGCTGCAATATTCAAGTTGTAAATAAATGAATACATATTTAATATAAAATATTTGTTTGTCTTTTATTTTTTTATTCGTAGTGAGTCGAATGTGACATGGGCTACTTTTAGGGTTCCGTACCTCAAAAGGGAAAAACGGAACCCTTATTGGATCACTATTGTGTCTGGTCTGTCCGTCTATCACAGCTAATTTGCTCCGAATCTAACGGACCGATTAAGTTGGAATTTGGTACACTTATGAATTTGTGTTACCCAAACACGGACGTGTAACGTAAATTCTTGTTTGCCCATCAAAATTTATTAATTTTGATGGACAAACAAGAAAATTAAAAAAAAGTTTTCAAACTGTACCGGGCGAAATATCAAATGAAAGGGGAGAGAGTCTCAAATACACAGTCTGGCCATAAGTACTGTTACAATTAAAAATAAGAAAGATATTACATTTGAATTTGGAATCTGTCATTTTTATACGATTGTTCATTGAGTTTTCTAATTTTGGCGCCAATACTTTGTACAATATTTTGCGATATTAAAATGAAGTGGGGTAATAAAGAGAACCGAATCGAAGTACACAAAGTTGGTATGGAGCCAAATGCAATTTCTAAAACTCCATACGCTTGGTATTAGTCAAATGTTTGTGTACCGGGCTATTAATAGGTACAATGAGACCTCCTCTGTTTGTGACAGAAAAAGATCTGGCCGTCCACGAAGTGTTCGTACGAAAAAGGTGGTCACAGCAGTAAGGGAAAGAATTCGAAGAAATCCTGTCCGAAAGCAAAAGATTTTATCTCGGGAGATGAAGATAGCACCCAGAACTATGTCGCGTATTTTAAAAGATGACTTAGGACTTGCAGCCTATAAGAGACGCACTGGTAATTTTTTAACTGATAATTTAAAAAAGAATAGGGTGGTAAAATCGAAACAACTACTGAAGCGGTACGCAAAGGGAGGTCACAGAAAAATTTTGTTTACGGATGAGAAAATCTTTACAATTGAGCAAAATTTTAACAAACAAAATGACCGTATTTATGCTCAAAGCTCTAAAAAAGCTTCCCAATTAGTCGACAGAGTGCAACGTGGGCATTATCCGAAATCAGTGATGGTTTGGTGGGGTGTTAGCTATGAAGGAGTGACTGAGCCATATTTTTGTGAAAAAGGTATCAAAACATCGGCACAAGTGTATCAAGATACCATTCTTGAGAAGGTAGTTAAGCCCCTTAACAACACCATGTTCAATAACCAAGTATGGTCCTTCCAACAAGACTCGGCGCCAGTCTTGGTTGGAAGTGAACGTTTCGGTCTTCAGAGCTGAAGACTGGCCGTCGTCTAGTCCCGATCTTAATCCGCTGGATTATGATTTATGGTCAGTTTTAGAGAGTACGGCTTGCTCTAAACGCCATGATAATTTGGAGTCCCTAAAACAATCCATACGATTGGCAGTGAAGAATTTTCCCATGGAAAGAGTGCGTGCTTCTATTGATAACTGGCCTCAATGTTTAAAGGACTGTATTGCAGCCAGTGGAGACCACTTCGAATAAGCTTTTTATATTTTAAATTGTTATAGTTATGTATTAAACTAACACACTGTAAAAGTAATAAATATTATTAATATTATTATTATTATTTATGGCAATAAATTGTTTAACTAACACAAAAAAAAAAACACTAAAAGATAATATATATATATATATATATATATATATATTTACATCCTGGAGCACTTTTGGCGTCATGCACGTTGCGCATCATTACGGCGTCCCCCAGTTCCGCTGTCATTTTTTGTCATTTCTCTGTGAATGTTGCTTAGTTTTTTAATTTCTAGAGGCGTGGGGTACATTATTTTTCGATAATATTGTTTTCTACGATATTCTTCTTGCAGTCGGGCCCAAACATTTCTGAACTCCGATTGGTTCTGGTGTACTCTTGGCTTCCTCTATCTGGTGACCTTGTGCATAAATGCGACGTTGCCAGTTTTAAGCCATTATGTGGGCAGATATTTGTAATGCCAAATACAGTAGTGCTAAGTTTTGAATGAAATCTGTTAGGTAGGTACTTAGCGGGCGCGGCGCGATCGTTGGCTTCAGCAAAGGATGACTATCGGGCCGCTTTCCGCCTTTACCGCCTCTGTAGGTTTCGACCTTTTTATATGTATACCTAATAAGTACAATACGCCAATAGACAGTGCGCCAAGCTATACAGTTTGATCTTTAGACCGCCCTTATTCTGTGTGCCATAGTTACGAATTTCGCAGTGAAACTGTATAGCTTGACGCGCTGTCGTCTGTACCTATTTTGTAGATAGGTGACATAGGTAGGAGGTACTGTGGCGAACCAGGGTACTTAATGAAAGCCTTTTTAGGGTTCCGTAGCCAAATGGCGAAAACGGAGCCCTTATAGATTCGTCATGTCTGTCTGTCTGTCCGTCCGTATGTCACAGCCACTTTTTTCCGAAACTACACGCTGTTGAAACTTGGTACGTGTGGGGTATCGATGGATAGGTCTTCAAAAATGATATTGAGGTTTTTTATATATATTTTTTCTAAAGTGAACAGTTTGCGCGAGAGACACTTCCAATGTAGTAAAATGTGTGTCTTCTAAAATAAGAGAATGATAAAACTAAAAAAATATATAATATTAACCTCAGATAACTTCAATGCTGATGGCTTTGAGAAGATTCTATCAAGACCTCCTGAACCTTTGGACGTGAACAATGATGCTATCATGTCAAAAGCTGATGATGATAATGGCTTGGTTATAGAAAATTACTGTTTAGAATGCACCTACTTTAAACATAGGAGGACACTAACCCAGGAGACGAATGTGACATATGTGCCGTGATAAACAATTAGGTATGACGTTCTGTTTTTCATTCGACTACCGTATATACATATAACCCCCCCCCCCCTGTTTTGACGCAATAGGTACATTGGTGCCAGTAAGGGTGGGTCCCGGACATAGAATATTTTATTGACAGGAGTCAGTGTCTTCACCCGATTTTAGAACATTAACAATTATGCAATAAAATTAAAACATCATAAAACGAAGGGAATTTAGTGCATACATGCTCTTGAGTGGTGTTAGTGAGTGTTGTGTTTATGTGTGTGTGTATATGTGTGTGTGTATATGTGTGTGTGTGTGTGTGAGGGTGTGCATGTTGTGTGAGTGTTTGGGTTTTATGACTGGGCTATGGGTTATTATCTGAGTTTGTTTGTCTACATTACTATTTAGTTATCACGTGTATAGTTCTTTCAGTAAGTTTTCTGTCTGTGGGTAATCCAGTGTTTGAAGCCATATGTTTAGTTTCATCTTAGTTTTATATTTTATTAGTGGGTTGACGTTGAGAATTTTCTTTACTTTATTATAAATATAAGTAGTTAGGTATGGCCGCTGCCGTCGAGCGGATGCGGTTTTACATTTGACTGCGCGACATACATTGTTGATAGTTCTCTTATGTTTCATTGCGTGATTTACAGGTGTTATTTCATGCTGTTGCATTATTAGCTTGAGAAGGTATAGTTGTCTCACTGTAAGTACTTGACAACTTTCATATAGGGTTTTTGTAGGGAACCGGTACGGTTTGAAGGTCATGACTTTTAACAAAGATCTTTGGGCTCTCTCGAGGTGTATCATATAGGTTTTACAAGCACCTCCCCATGCCGTGATACAGTAACCTATGATTGACTGTGCTAATGCCAGGTACACCACACGGAGAAGCTTAAAGTCGGTGGATTATTTTACCTAAGCCTTTCTCTGCAGCTTGCCGTGCCACATCCCAACTCTCTCCATGAAATATAAGTACGGTGTCGTCTGCATAGCTAAATATTTTACCCTTAGTAAGAGACTGCTGGCATAGGTCATTCACATAGAGCAGGAAAAGACTCGGGGATAGGCAGCTACCCTGAGGCACACCATAATCAACTCTGGCTTCATTGTAGTAAGTATTTATGGTCTCATACTATACGGACCTATGATTGCATTACACACGGACGTGACATTTTACCTATATACGGAAGCAAAATTGCATAATATACGGACGTCAAATTGACTGTACGGACGTATGATTGACGCCAAGTATTTATGGTCTCATACTATACGGACGTATGATTGCATTACACACGGACGTGACATTTTACCTATATGTATACGGAAGCAAAATTGCATAATAATAATAATAATAAATATAAATAAAGGTTTATTTTTCTCCCACAAAGTACTTACAAAATAAAGGTCTTAAAACTATTTGAGGTACAAAGGTTTGTGTGAGATTATAAAACAGAAAAAAAAATCAAAATATAAATGCGTGTGTTTGTTACTGTGTGTGTGTGTGTGTGTGTGTGTGTGTGTGTGTGAAGGAGTGGCGCTATGTATTTATGAAAAACGCTAGACTAGGATAAGATAGTAAGCAGTTTTTCCGTTTCTTAATAACTGTTAGTAATATATAAAGCTGCCTGACTGTTAATACATTTGCCTCTTTATAGAGGGTTGTTGTAGCGTATAACCGTGGTTTGAATAGAGCAACTTTTAGGAGAAGTCGTTGAGCTCTTTCAACATTTAAGATATTCGTTTTATACGAGCCGCCCCAGGTGGAAATACTATACGATAGGATTGATTGGCAAAGGGATTCTTCTTGTAGTAACATATTCATTTGTTTTAATAGTAGTTTGATTTGGTACCGTCCCACTTTGAGTAATTTTTTGAGTTTGCAGTGTGGTACATTGTGCATGCGATCCCACGATTAAGGGCGTTGGAGGTGTTCGACTCTGGGTATCGTTTTGTGTTGAGTTGCCAACCTGCAGTAAATTCGGCTCAACCTGTGTAGGCGTTGAAGGAGGTGTACGACGAAGCATCATTTTATAAGTATTACTTTCCGTCCGTCCACTACACAAACGATGACACGTGAAGAAAGTAGTCAGTCAGATGTTCCAAAAAGTCCTGCAATTCGCGGGGCTCGAACTCAAGACTCCACGCTCCGTCGATTGCGGGCGAGCGGCTTATGCCTCTAGACCATTCAATCTATAGCGATCGTTGCGAATTAGGCGATGTATTACCAGTACTAATAGAGACACGGACGTGTGTCATTGACGCGTCCGAAGGTCATTCACCTCAGTCGGAGACAAAGAAATATTTCTAACGATCACTTTAAAACTTTGAAATCTTCTTTGCTTATTTCTCCTACAATAGTTTATGCACTGGTTTAGTTTTTCACTATATATTCATACTTTTATTGTGCACGCATTAGTGTAACTATGCTGCACTTTAAACTAATTTTTCAAAAATACACGTCTGCTCGACACAACGTCGTAGATTGCGATAAATTGGCAGATACTTGTTGTGCAACCGTACAAAGATGATTCTTGGGAGGAGGACGGAGGGAGGGTTTTGCACTGAGAGGGCGGACGTTACAGTCGGTAAAATACAACAACAGACTGAGATTCAACGGCGAATATCTACGAGCTGGCAACGTCGCATTGGTGGACGCCAAATTCGCGGTCCACTGTCTGCGATGTGCCCGCGATATACTCCTGAGAATATACGCACGACAAGAGCGCCACACGGGTGCTGCGGAATCGCCCGGAACGAATGATTATACTTTTTCAGTCATTGTGCCGCTTTTTGACTTCCAACTATTTTTGGCGTACAAGCTCCTAGGACCACAAGGGCCTAAGTGAACGGCTCAAACAGACTGGTGTCCGCATACCGGACGTCAAATGCCGGGGGACGCCGCTTTGAATGCACTTTTTTCTTCAGGGGACGTTAGATTGCTTACGGGATGTAAATATATATATATATATATATATATATATATATATATATATATATATATATATATATATATATGTACAAGTATATAAACATCATAAAAATAAAAAGGTGAAGAACTCATAGGGAATGAAAAAATTCGTCCGCATCGCTGTCAATGGAAAAAGTGCCCAAAAGGCTGGCAGCATTGCCACGTTGGATGGCAATGCTGATTCTTTGGGCTAAAAATAGACCAGCCCTCTGGTCCCCTGAAGAGTCGACCAACCGCTTGGCGATGTCCCGAAATACTCGATGAGCACTCGGACCCCAAGGCCCTAGAGTTTCAACCCCAAACGGCTCAAACGTATAGCTCCCAATAAGGTTGCCATATTTGCGCCGTTTGAGGTTTTCTGCTCCTGCAGCAGCCGCCCCAGCACAACCCGCCGTGCTAAGAAGATGGGATGGCGCGAGGGTGTCGACACAGGTTGCATGCATCCCACACCAAAGGCCTACCCAACATCCAAGGCATTATGGTCATTCCATCTGGCCTCTTCCCATCGTCGCGTGCCAAGCCATTGGGTTCTAAACCTGCTGGGAGTAACCTGAAGTGGTGAAGGGCGGGCGTTTTGGGGGACTGTCTTATGTAATTTTGACGTTCAAAAAGTGCTGATTCTCAGCCTAGTTTGAATAAATGACTTTTGATTTTGATTTTGCTGGCACCCCGGCGGTGACAAGAGCCCGACGGATGATGTCGTTAATGATGGCGTGCCGTGTCATCCGACCAGCGCTCTTGCTGCAGGATAGTCCATGGTGTCGAGGCAGTCGACTCCTTCACCGCATTGACAGCGATGTGGAGCCCCACAAGGAGCTGGGTGCTCCTTGTCCCTCACGCAAACATGTAGCGAGCCGGAATGTGGTGTCACTCAGCATAGTGCCTATGTTAGGTGACGGTAGAGCCTGAAGCCAGAGACCAGACTCCCATTCACCCACAGCCAACAGGCGGGCACGCTCAGCAGTATAGGTGGACGTATTAATAAGCTTATTCCGTACCAACCTGCAGAGAGGCTCATCCCACTGTCTCTGGGAAGACGGGTTCTAGGGCTGAACCGTATCCGGGCAAGCCACTTTCCAGGCATTCACCGCGTCGGTCAAACACGGCACTTCAGAGTCAACCTGAGAAGGGGCTAAGATTCTTGTGGTTAACTTTTCGGTGATTGTTTTAATGTTATTTAATAAATTAGACGAAAATTGACCATTCCCCCCTCCCTTATCTCCGAAACTGTTGAGCCTAAAATTTTGAAAAAAATACAGAAAATAGTTCTATACCTATAGATGACAGGAAAACTTATAAAAAGACTATGGTCATAAAATAACATGGTAAATCTCTCAATATTGTGCATACAAACTTACATTTTCCGTTGGAATGTCCATACATTCCAACGGAAAATGTAACTTGAGAACTTGTTTTTCAACTACAGTGTTAAGTTTGTTCTTGGGATAAATTCATCCCAACTATGGAACCCTTCATTGTGCGTAGTTCGACACGCACTTGGCCCTTTTTATCCCTGAAATATACTCGGGATGAGACAAAAGAAGCATGGGAGCGAAGATGCGGGTTAAATCTGTGTAATAATAAAATTCTGTCATAATTAAAATAATCCACATGATGGGTTGGGCCTACAGAAAAAGCCTCAAATTGAATCAATGTCATTCTGGCGGTGCAGCACCGAATACCCGTCACTGTGCATGGGCCAATACGCACTTGGTAATTTTTATTAAAAATCAATATAAATCACAATTCCTATAATTTGACACATAATATTGCTCACAGAATTTGAGCCTTACCAGCTACCCTATCGGTAAGTGCAGTGGTATACAGCGCGCTGTTATGCTCAGGCAGAGGCTTTTTCAAAAAACCAAATGCAGTTTTATTTTTCTCAAAAATCATCATCTTTGACCACTTTGCTCTACTACTTACCTATAGTTTTGGATTTTGGCCCTGAAGTCCCATCCCAAAAATCACCCTGTATTAAATAACTGATTTAACTCGGCCTCGGCTCAGATTTTAAGCTTTACTGCCATACAAAATTTCGCTTGTTATGCTATTTACTAATAAACAGTACAAGTTTCGTTAATGGCCGCCAATCAAGAGGCCATAGATTTTGTATTTTATACTGCTAGAGGCAGTAATTTTTGTCAATGGCATTTTGAAAATCTGTGTGATGTTGCAGTGTATCTCATCAGGACGGAAGATAATTATTAGGTACTAGGTTATGTCGTGATACTGCTCAGCTTGTACTAATAGGTTGGGGAAAAAGTTTCTTCGCATTTTTTAAGAAAATTCAAAACTTTTTTTAATATAGTTTATTTACATTTAACTAAAGTATGTAGGTACCATTTTGTTCGATAACTTTTTGCCATCTTGTAGGTAGGGACATGATCCCATTGCTGTTGATTAATTCCGGCCGCTTTCTCTCAACTTCTTGCTTTAATCTCATCAGTTGTTCGCAGTAGAGTTCAGAATCGATGGTCCTGCCTGGTGGTAACAGCTCATAATGAATAATGCCCTTCCAATCCCACCACACACACACCTTGTTGCGAGTTAACCCGGGTTTCGCCACAGTCTGTGAAGCCTGACCGGCCTTTGACCACGACCTTTTTCGCACGTTCTTGTCAGACGTGATCCACTTTTCATCACCAGTTATCAGCTTCTTCAAAAATGGTTCGGTTTCATTACGTCGTAATAAAGAATCACAAATGAGTACAGGGTTCATTAGGTTTCTTTCAGTGAGCTCGTGAGGTACCCAAATGTCGAGCTTTTTTGTGTACCCAGTTTTTTTCAAATGCGCCAAAACTGTTTTGTGGTCAATTTTCAGTTCTTCAGCTACGTCGTAACTACTAATATGCCGATCTTGCTCCACTTTTTCAAGAATGGCATCCATTTTATCCGTAATAGGGCGACCAGAGCGACGTGCATCTTTGACATCAAAATTTCCGGATTGAAAACGCTTAAACCAAATTTGTGCTACTCTCACAGACACTACACTAGGTCCATAAACATCGCAAATTTTTTTCGCGGCTTGCGTTGCATTTTTACCTTTTTTGTAGTAAAATTTTAAAATGTATCGAATTTCTTCATTAGATTCACTCATCTTGACGGTACGAAAAACAAATGAAAATCACACATTTTCCTAATTTGAATTTGGAATTATGTTCTTTAAAATTTAAACTTTCAATGATACCAAAACCAGCCAGATACAAATAGTATAGCCAAAGAGATTTTATTACAAGTTCATACATACTATAATGCGAAAAGACTTTTTCCCCAACCTATTACAGTCATACCTTCTCCTCTTCATAAGGTCCTAATACACGGGCTAGACTCATGAAAGGAAGGGATGTTATACAGTTTTCTACTGAAATCTGATCAACTTCTTTCAACCTACAGTTAGTCTTTTTTTGGGGAATTTTATGAAACCGAGAAAAGCGACTTATAGATTCTCAATTTCAATTGCATGATGATGATTTGTAATCTCCAACTCCTTATGAAGACTTCTGCAATTTAATTCGGTTGAATTGATCTTAAACTCAAGGTCACCGACCTTGATATTGACGTCATCAGATAACTGACTGTGAGTGTCCCTTGGCACTACTACTCCCAGATCCCACCGGGTCTAAGGAAGATTTGATCAGGCATGGGGAATTTGATGAACTTGCAGAAGCCGACAAAAGCGACATAAAATTTGATAACTTTAATTATTCAGATACATAAGAACACTTTTTATCAAACTTAGTTTAATGAATTAAAATATTAAGTATATTCACCTTGTAGGTTTTTTTTTACCCCAACTCCATGTTAAACCTAAAATTAAAGCGCCAGAGTATCCCGCGAAATTCATATTTTCTTAGGTTTTTTGCATTTTGCAGGTCAGTATCAGGTTGTATGTTGATCTAAATATGATTAGCAACCGTAACAAATCTGTATTTATAGAATTATAATAATTTAAGTTCTTACTTACGAAGTTGTATTACTGCTTCTAATGATTATAATTTTGTTATTAATATGTTTGTTACGGTCGCGAACTATATTTGAATTAACATAAAACCTAATACTGACCGGCAAATTGCAAAAAAACGTAAGCATATTTGAATTTCGCTTCCCCCTTAATACCGTTATAGTGAGCATAGTGAAGACTTCTGCAATTTAATTTGGTTGAATTGACCTACTCAAGGTCACCGACCTTGATATTGACATCATCGGATAACTGACCTTAGGGGTGTCCCTTGGTGTTCCCCCACAGATCCCACCGCGTGCAAGGAAGATTTGATCAGGCACCAAGAACTGGACTGGTGGAGGTGACGGCACATGATGGAAGTACGAGTATCCCGTTAGTAGCCGGGATTATCCCGCCTACTAACACGTGACTGTGAAGACTATGTAAGTCATTGTTTTTTTTTTTCTCAATTAGTTTTAATCATGGTCTGGCAGTTTGAGTAATTTATGCGGCCTACCCTAATGTCCTTTCTTTAGAATTGCTCGTCTAATCATTGAGCTCCTTAAGTTTCCAGTTGAGCTGCACGAATACCTACTGACAAATGTGTGTACTGACTGGGCAGGTCCACTCAATCTGTGGTTCTTTCCTCAAAATAACATTTCAGACACCAATCTCTTTCCTCAAAATACCATTTCAGACACCAATCTATATAGATTGGTGTCTGAAATGGTATTTTGAGGAAAGAACCACACATAATCTTCCAGACAGAACCAGAATTAATAGAGACTGTGAGTTTGTGACCTCGGAGTTTTTTTCGGTCTTTCTTCTCAGAGTAGTCAGATAGGAAACGCCGACCACATTTAGTTTTTTTAAACAATATGATGGACGCGTAAGTGTGTGTACAAACCTGCGTACAGAAATAAAATCATTTACATTGTCATTCGGAATCACAGAACACTATTACTCCTTAGCGGAGTTCGGAATAAAACAAACATATAGACTGCTAAAATGGAGCTCGTGGCTAAATAATAACAGCCGCACGGGTCGATCCATCAGGTTAAGCTACGCTTACCGGGGTTAGTCTGTGGATGGGTGACCATCTTTTCATACCGAGACTCCTCCGTGCCTCGGAAAGCACGTTAAGCCGTTGGTCCCGGCTGTCATTCGTGGATCTTTGACAGTCGTTACGGGTCGTCAGAAGCCCGAAAGTGACAACCAGTCTTACCAAGTAACTGGGTTGTGGAGGTCAGATAGGCAATCGCTCCATGTAAAATACTGGTATTCAGCTGTATCCGGTTAGACTGGAAGCCGACCCCAACATAGTTGGGAAAAGGCTAGGCAGATTTTGAGACTGCTAAAAACATAACCCTTCCTTTTGGCTTCGCCTTTTGGTTATGCGCAATCGAAAACTTCGAAGTCTAAAACCAGCGCGGGCGCAGTAACATTTCGTCATATCCCGGATAGACAAATAAAACAATAAAAAATGGCTGTATAAATTATAATGTAAAATCGTAATATTCACTCTTAGGTACAAACAGTCGCCGTTTAATCTAATTACACACTATCTGTTAGGCAAAAAAAATCTTTTAAATGATCCTTTATTTTCTTTAAAACTATGTTTCCGATTGCGTATTATTGAGCACCAAATCGTGATTATTTTTCTAAAGCAAATTAATTTGTTCAAATAATCAACATTTTTCTTACGTATTAAATTAATATTTCAGTTTTGAGACTAATTTTATTCGTACGATGATGTACAAGTGCCTTGTTAATTTGCGTTCGTTTTGAGCATTTTTTTGAACCCCGTAACAATATTGCAATAGCTATTCTGCAAGGCAATAATGGAGCAAGGATTACGTGTTTTCTTAATATGCATATTTTTATTTAAGAAGTAGGTACATACATGAATTTCGTCACTGGGCGTATGCGATCGACGTTCGTTAAAAGAAGTATGCATATGCTAGATTTTACTAAAAATATGGAGTACTTTAAATGTGCATTTTAGTATGTAATTAAATTGCATGGATTACAGTTATCTCACAAATGAGTCAAGTACGCTTTCTCAAAAAATCCAATATATATTAGGTATTTATTATAATATAATTCAAATAGAAATGAAACTTACAGATTATGTTGCTTTATACAATTTTTATTTTATCAGCAATTTGAAGACACAGGAAGACTAGTTGTGATACAGACTGGATAAAATTGGAAGTGCAATCAATGACTTCAAAGATCCTACCACTGGCGAGACTCCTGCCCTATGGTCTGTTTCAAAAGTATCAGCTATGAAAGTATAAACAAACCCTGTTCAGGTCAAATTCCTACGCAATCACTCACTTTAGCAGATTTCAACTTTGTACCTCACCCCTTTTTCCAGCAATTTTGTTTGAATAACATTATAAATAATTATAATTGAAAAATAAATGAGGAAAATTGAATTGTCAAATGAAAACATCTATACGGTGTTTTGAAATTAGAATAATAAATATTATAGGGTAATCAAATCAAAGCGCTCAATTTGTAAGTGGCACTACAAAAATTGGCATCCACAAGTAAGCAAGATCTCAGGGCCGCCAGACATAACTTATTTTCTGATTAACAAAATGTATGGGATATAGTAGTGTTAGTATATACTTTGAACGTACGACTACCTGCTAGCTTGGGCCGACGGCCAATTTTCAGGTATCAGGTGTTAAAGTTACGTAAAAATATTACTCACTTTTCTTAAACTCTGAAGAAAAGTGTTAATAATTAATAATCAATACTGCCAGACACTTCCCGTCGACGGTTTTTTTCCGCCAGACGCTTTAAAGCTCGCAAAAAATGATGTCATCGTACATAAAATTTCAGTCTTAATTTTTCCAACCTTTCGTACCAAGGCAACCAATCCTTTCGGCCAAACATCCTCCAGACATAATTAAAAGGCCGCTGTTAGCATGAGCTCGAGCGTGATCATTAGATGGCTAGTGTCTGGGGGATGTTTGGCCGCTACGATTGGTCTGGCTGCTTACAAATAGTATTGAAAAACATCCCCAAGTATCATTATATAAAAATTAGGACTCAAACTATAAGTTGACATCATTTTTTGCGAGCTTTAAAGCGTCTGGCGAAAAAAATCGCCGACGGGAAGTGTCTGGCAGTATTGATTATTAACAATATTTTGTAAAATATACATAAAACTCAGCAGTCAGACTTTTTAATAAAAGTGATTAAGTAATGTTTTTACGTAACTTTAGTACCTGATACCTACCTGAAAATTAATAATAATAATAAAACATTTATTATCAGGCTACAATGGCCCATAGATACATACCTTACAAAGTAACATATATAAAGTATAAAACAAAACTTGTGTTAATAAATATTGCTTAAAACTATGTTAGTAGCACTTCAAAATTGGCCGTCGGCCCAGGCTAGCAGGTATGCGTACGTCCAAAGTACATACTAACACTATTCTATCCCATACATTTTGTTAATCAGAAAATAGGTTCTAGGATCTAGGACTAATACGTTTTGTGATCCATTTCTGTAGATTTTTTGCAGATACTTTTTGGAACAGGCTATAGAAACACGCAAGCATACTTGTCATCTAATTTTGCCTCGTGCAGAAGGAAACTCCAGTATAATAGGAGCCTCAAAGTATTGGTTAACAGCTTACGCTAGCTAGCTTTAAAGCTGGATGTAAATCAACTAAACGACTATTGTCTTTACAACATAATGCTATTTCACGTCTTAACATACATAGTAAGGCAAAATCCTGTAAATCTATTTATTTTAAAAATTTCACTTTAATCGTACATCGAGTTCATTTATATCTGAAGATTTCTGATGAAATAAGGACGTATTATTACAATTTTTGACTAATTCAGTTACAACAATCGAGATAGGTCACACAACCTGCAGCCTAATTGCGTAACATTCCTAATGACACTCGCTTATAGTTTTACAACGCAACCAGAAAAGAAAAGACTGAAAAAAAGACTGAAGGCCAATTCCTGTATTCAAAAACTAGTCAAAATAGCTAATTGTCAACATGAAAGCGATTGTCATTAAGAGGATTGTGAAATGCCGATACGCGGCGCGAGTCTTGGAGGAAATTACCTACATTTCATTTTTGAAATATTGTTTCGGGCGATAACGTTTTCCGCCTCCTAAACCTTTACAAAATGAAACAATTTTGATCTCATTAGATTCGGTACATCTTAATCTAGGTCTGTAAGTTTTTATTTTTTACTAATTCAGGTTATTTTAATTTAAAAAAAAACCTCGAGGAAGTTTTATTAGTTAAAAATATAGATATTTAGATGCTAATAACTTATATTATAATAATTCAATACAATAATTCTTTATAATATTAAATATTTCAATATTTATAATAAAATAATACAAACCAATATTTCTTTATAATAAAAACCTACGAACCTAGTTTTTCATTACCTATATCAACAATATTTCCAAAAAATACGAAAATTAGACTATGTTTACCGGGGAAAAACGTTATCGCCTTTTTTGTATGAAAATTTATAACTTCATAATCCTCTTAAGGAGGAAGCGCTAAGGTAGCCCGGGAAATTTAAATTTTATTACAACTCTCTAAGTTCATATAATCCTAAGAATGACTATTTCATGAAATCTTGATATTTAGGATTATACAAATTTTTAGGTATTACTGATTCTAATCATTATAATTTTGTAAATACATATATGTATGTTACAGTCTCGAATCATACTTTAATCAACGTACAACCTAATACTGACTTGCAAATTGCAAAAAAACGTAATAAAGAATGAACTTCGCGGGCTACCCTGGCGTGTTTGCCTTAAGAGCGTGTGACGGAATAAGGCTGCTGAAACCACAGATTCTTATTAGCAGATGGCATGCGAATGACACCTACACTACTAAAAGGATCTTTTGGCGCTCGAATGTCGTCGACAGGGGGCACTGTGTGTGTGTCGACGGGGGGACTGTTAGGAAGCATTTGTACAATGGGGATTGTCTAAAATTTTTAACCATTACTTTTTATTTTATTTTTTTAAAGTTTAGAGCAGTTTGAGAAACTTTTTTGAATATTTTGATGATTAGCTCAATAGTTATAAAAATATATATATTTAAGGTGGGTGACGTCATCAGGGTGCACAAAAGATTGTGCCGTTGCCTCACTAGTACATAATTAAAAATTTAAATCGGTAAACACAACGTCATCAATCGTGAATAGACGTCATACATAATCGAATCTAACCTAACTTTACAAATACAAACTTATTTTTCAAGATTTCGACCGAAACAGTAGCAAATTTTAAACGGAATGTGGTTTTTGAAGACGTAAATCTTCGCAACAATATGTACATTGTATAAACCATGTAATATTCCACGCCTACATCACGACACCACTTTTCTAGCAAGTCTTCTCTAAAAGGAATAAAAATTTTGTTTGGACTATTATTACTATTATTGCTGCAAGTTGGAACAAAGCACTTCCTGTATTCCATAACTCTTCCAATATATTAAATACTGTCCAGTGTTGAGATAATACGAGATTATGAGGCAAATCGCAAGAATACTAATATTGTAATATTGTAAAAATTTTATACTGAAAATAATGTTTATATTTTATGACACTTGACAGATTATAGACAATATTTGTTATTTCCTTTTTTATTTTCTGAGGCAACGATACAAAAGTGTACGGCTAAGGCTAACGCAATTTGAAGGACAAACAAGGTCAATAGTATTTATCTGAAATATCAATAAAATATGAATATTTTTAATGATTAATTAGTCCGTAATGATCAGTAACACTATTCCTCGAAATGGTTTTACAATTACAACTTATAAAAAAAATATGAACAATGCCCATTGTTTTGTGAAATGTATTGAAAAAAAACTTTTTAGCAAAAAATAAAACCGACTTCTAAAACAAAACACTACAAAGTGAAAAATAACTTTAATTTCGGAAGTCGGTGTCTTTCGTTTTGTATTTTCGTTTTTTGCCACCGACTTCCGAAATTAAGTTATTTTTCACTTTGTAGTGTTTTGTTTTAGAAGTCGGTTTTATTTTTTGCTAAAAAGTTTTTATTTTTCACTTTTTAGTTGTGGAACCTACCCCACACAAATTCGAATACATAATTGAGCACAATAATTGTAGATATAGCCATGTAAATAACAGTGATAGGAAGTTATTAAAACATCATCACATCATCCATATAAAATAAGTGGGAAATATACGCATTATTGAAGCTAACTCAAAAACTCCTCAAGCAAAGTTAATAAAATTTATATGGGACCACCTCGGAGGTATACCCTTTCAAACAAAAAAAGAATTTTCCAAATCGGTCCATCCGTCTTTGAGTAATCGCGTAACAAACATACAAAAAAAAAAAACAAAAAAAAAAAAATACAGATGAATTGAGAACCTCCTCCTTTTGGAAGTCGGTTAAAAACAAGATGGCGACGTTAGTTCCGATTTTGGCCACGCCCTAATTTTTTAAAATTAGCATCTCACAAGTCAACCTCTCCTAGGTTGTCGACTTTCCTGTGGGTGCCTCAATAAATTAAGGCCCCCAGCCAGGGCGTAAAACTTAAAAACTATGTGACTTCGGCTTAGGGCGTCTCTGGGGGAGGGCACCAAGGGACAGGCTGGATCGGATTAAGAACGCGCCAAAAGATCCTTGTAGCGTTAGATACGACATTCGTACGTCATTCGCTTTTACTCCATCGACGTTACGAGCCGACAGCAACCACCGCGAACAGCAAAGACGTAAAGTATTTACAAGATATGTATATTTATTATAAAAACAATACTTAAGTATTTCATACAAGCACTTAACTGCAAGGCATCATTGTAGCAGACTCTTTAGGTATTTCGATTTTCTTTTGAGAATATTTCCGACATCCATGAGCATATCGTCTCGTCCGTTTTTGAGTTTATTTTCTACTGGGCTTTGGTATTTTTCGTCTTCTTCTAGATTTAATTTAGCGAGGGTTTGTTCGAGGTCGTTAGCGAATTCGTATTTGGGCCACTCATCGAGTATATTTTCGAGGAAACCTATGGAGTTTTGTACCGTTTCATTGAGTTTGTTCAAAAGCTCTGAGGTTTTGAGTTCGTCGGGCGAGTGGGTGGTCTTCTTCTTTGATTTCTTAGTGCTGGCCGGCGAGAACAACTCGTTGCAGACTCCCAGCAAAAACGTTAGAATACCTATGAACTGGAAATAAAATAGGTATTGTTTAAGATTTGGTCTCGTTTTGCAGTTGCAATGGGAACGTCCGTTGCTTTCAATGGTTGTCAAGTGGTCGCCAATTACTACAAATTTACTATAAGACAACAATGAACGATACTACCTTTTAGAATCGTCTAAAATAAATTCTATTTTCTTGTAAATGTTCAAAATTGCCTTTCAATGGCCTGCTTCAAATAAATGATTTTATTTTGACTTTGAATGTGTGAGAATTGTGCTTTTGAATGATTTTGATGAGGCATGTACCGACTCAGTCATTCTTCTGGTAAAAAGAGATAAATAACAAAAAAGGCGTAAAAAAAAACCAAGAATATCAAGAAAAAGAAATCAATGTAATCTTACCTCCAAATAATTAGACAAACTTTCAAGACAGTCTCTCATACTCCACACGGGGTCTTCTTTGACTGCCATCTCAGTTTGCAGCTGCAACTGAGCCTTGGGTAGAAGTCGCGCAGCTGCAACGCAAGCGTCGTGCGCAGCGGTCGTGCGACCGACGGCCAGCTCGCCGACTAGTCGCAGGACCGTCACGTACAGCTCCCGGTACGGGACCGGCGAGTTTACAAATGCTGGAATATTTAATGGTCATGAGAAAATATAGCAGAGTCAGATAGTACATAAGTAGAGCTTGTCCACTCTGAAATGACGCGCCCTACCGAATTTACGTATACGTATACAAAACTTAGTGGGACGCGTCATTTCAGACAAGCTCTACACGGAAAAATCGTCGTCAGGGTTAAAGTAGGCTTTGTTTAAGATAATCCTTATAGTATAAAAAATGGTAGAGCCAGAAATCGAAATGCTTTAACGTAAATAATAAACCAATATTCTCAAAAGAAATGTTATATCGCATAACAAAACATTAAATATCTTTATCTTGAAAAATAGTAATCCTTCTCCATTTGGTACGAGAGCCCACGTACAAAAATTTTGTCTTATCGTTTTACGACCAAAACCATATAAAATTTATGCTTATGGTTATGCTGAATCCAATTATTCTAATTTCAGATATTTTCCGCGTCACATCTGACCTGACCGCATTTTCAAATGTCAAAAAAAAATTTAAAAAAATTAGCAAACTGTTTCATAGCAATCTGTCTAATTTTCCAAATACAGCTAAACGATAGATTTTAGATACCGAAAACACAATTTTCAGACACCATTAACGTTACACGTGACCATTTGAGAAAATTAAAAATGAGGCAGAAAAAAAATCCCATAGCAAACCATCTGAAAATCTTGTTTTCAGGTCAAAATTGGTCAGTTTATGCGAATAAATCATTTTTCAGAAGACAGTATGAGCATCGTAAGTGTTGAAACTATTTTGAACGTTTTGAAAAACTTTACCGATCGGCAACTTGGCATTCTGTCTGAATTCTGTTGGACATGATGGAAAAGGTTGCCCAGATGTAGAAAAAAATTATATCAGACAACTTTTCGATAGTAAAAATGATTAAAACAGTTGTATTGCGGCGTTTTACGTCTGTGGAGCAAATTAATAAGTTGTCAAATTTTTAGATAGTGATTAATACCCGAAACCGTCGAACTGAAATTAGAGAACTTTTTAATAAATTGGACAAAAGGAAACTGGGATAACGTTTGAAAAATACTATGTATTTCATCGTTTTTAGGGTTCCGTACCCAAAGGGTGAAACGAGATATTACTAAGACTCCGCTGTCCGTCTGTCACCAGGCTGTATCAAATGAACCGTGATAGTTAGACAGTTGAAATTTTCACAGATGATGTATTTTTGTTGCCGCTATAACAACAAATACTAAAAAACAGGATAGAATATATATTTAAGGGGGCTCCCATACAACAAACGTGATTTTTTTTTCGTTTTTATAGATAATGATACGGAACACTTCGTGCGCGGGTCCAACTCGCACTTGACCGGTTTTTAATCAAAGTCGGAGTCATCATCTTTGTCGTCATCATCAAAATCACTCTCCAGTACTCTACAATATCTTCAATGTCTTATTGTCTTTTTGGAATTATAGGTGACATTTAAAATTTCTGGAAACAGGTAACCCACAGGTAACTAAATAAAATATTTAAAAAATACCAGGTTACTATTTACTATGAGCCAGTTCGGTTAAATTCTTTGACATTTTTGAAAATGCGCTCACGCCACAAGTGACGCACCAAATGTCTAAAAACAAAATTTAAACCTATGTATATTTTCAATATCAGATATATTGTGATAAAACATATAATATTGTGATATGTATGTTTAGGTTAAGGTATTTTTTCTATAGGCCTATGACCCATCCCATTATAAAACCATCTGCCTATTTTTTTTGACATAGCAGAAATGGACTCCCATAAAACTGTGACGTTTCTGATCGATACTGCCCACCATCGTCTAAACTAACGATTTTATACGGTTTTGGCCGTACTACATAGGATCTCGCACTTTGAACATGAACTAATTTTCTTACGATTTTTCTGATGAACTAACCGACTCATTGCCATTACAAAAATGCATCTCAAGATCTTTTAAAAAATATTTTCGCCTTTTACATAATTTTCAACACTCACCAATAATCCTAGACGGGAACGGCGCCGATATACTAATCCTCTCCTTCTCACAGTAAACCTGCCGACACTTATCCAATGCCGCACTAAAGGCGTCCACACACGTATTCAACTGCTCATAATGCCCCATCTTCTCCTCCACCGGCCGGCTATCTGCTAGCTCTATGCACAGCGCTATGGCCGATACTAGGGCATCCTTCAACCGGAGATAGGATACCTCCTGGTCGAAAGTCCGCGTTTTTAGCTGGTCGTCTTGAAATTGTGGTGGCTCGAAATTTACTATGACGTTTAGGTCGCGGTTGTCGCTGTAAAGTGAAAAAAAAAACTTATTATGGATAGCTATGTCGGCTATAATTTTGTTTCGGCAGATGAGCGTAATTTTATAACTTTCTGGATCATTTTTTTAACTGGTCTATTAATTCAAAATAATTCATTTATTCCAATTAAGTAGAGAATATTGAAGGTCTCACAAAAAACCGCTCCCAAAACGCCCAGCCGTTGGCACTACCTAGTGTTTTAGTTGGAGAAATAAATGGCGTACCGCTCCAGCTACAACGTTACTGCTTTGAGGTGTCTTGTGAAACTTTTGACATTTAAAATGTGCCGATTCTTAGCCTAATGTATATAGATAAGTCAATCAATCTGCCTAGCCTTTTCCCAACTAAGTTGGGGTCGGCTTCCAGTCTAACCGGATGCAGCTGAATACCAGTATTTTACATGGAGCGACTGCCCATCTGACATCCACAACCCACTTACTGGGTAATACGATACCCCTTGGTAAGACTGGTTGTCAGACTTTCGGGCTTCTGACGACCCGTAACGACTGTCAAAGAACCACGAATGACAGCCGGGACCAACGGCTTAACGTGCTTTCCGAGGCACAGAGGAGTCTCGGTATGAAAAGATGGTCACCCATCCACAGACTAACCCCGGCAAGCGTAGCTTAACCTGATGGATCGACCCTTGTGGCTGTTATTACTTAGCCACGAGAAGTAAAGTTGGTAATTTGGTTGGTTTTACTCCAGAACCAATTATATGAAAAAATAGGCACCCAACTGATTTTTGACCAATTCCTGCTGTTCAGATGTTTTCTTCTGATACAATGAAATGATGCTTACATGAACCAGAGACGAATCGCATAAAACAAATAATTGGTAAGTTTTTGTAATTTTTATGGACAACTCCTCCCCACTTGAACAAATTTAGTATGCTTTTCTTATGAAAATAAAGCTAATGTTTCCTAAAACAGTTTCCCCGTATCTCTTATGGATTCGGATTTACCACTATTGTCCAAGTAAAAAAAAAAGACTGTATAAAAGAAGCATGTTTTTTTGTCTTAGACCCGCGAATAATAAAAGAGAACGCATTCGATGCGGGATTTTTTTTTCTAATTCCTTTTTTCGTGGGTTGTGTGTGTACTCACGTGCAACTGGGCGGCAGCCTGGTGGGCTGGTGCAGCAGCGTGGGCGGGCCCGCCAGCTGCGACAACAGCGCCTGCTCGCGCGCCACCGTCGCGCCCCACCCGCACGACTCCAGCCGCGCACCCCAAGCGCCTAGTTCCACCAACTTCTCGAATGTACCGTACTTGTAGGCATATGTTAGGTGTTCTACGCTCTGAAATGGATGATAGAGAGACCCCATCAGTTAGTGCTGAAATCTCTTTGAGTCGTGCGTGGAACACAACGCGCCGTCGACCCGGGTCTGGTCCTTACCGGACGGCGAGCTACCCTTTGAGCGCCGTCCGCAAGCCAGCGCTTACGGTGGCTGGGAATCGGCTCTCAATTCCCGACACCCAGGGCGTCTCCAGCGGCGACTAGGGGCGTGAGTGCGTAAAGATTGCCTCTCCCTCACGCGTTCCGCCTCCTCCTTCGCGAGCATTACTGCTTCGCAGGAGGTGACAGCTTCACATGCACTCTCGCTCCATACCATGGCCTGGACCAGGGCCGGACGCGAGAGATAGCCGCCGCTGATTGCCTCGGCGAGGTCGCGGCGGTGCTCTGCCCAAGCCGGGCGATCCACACAATGGTAACAATGGAACAGGAACCTCCCGAAGCAACCGTGTCTGGTGAGCACCTGCGTCAGGCAGAAGGTGAGGACGCCATGGCGCCTTTACAACCACTCCTCAAAGAGTGGACTTATCGCCGCAATTATGGCGTGCCCAACCATTAACTGCCCTTGGAGACATAAATTTTGTGGAGGACAAGCGTTTATGTCAGATGTCGGAATTCGTCGTTTCGACTGGCCAGCTCGAAGTCCCGATCTTAATCCAATAGAGGACATCTGGGATGTTCTGAGGCGACGAGGAACTTCAGTGCAGCCCGCTCCACAAAGCCTCAGGGAGCTAAAAAATGTAATTGCCGCAGAGTGGGAACGTATTCCACAAGAAACCGTTAGGAATATCCTTGATAGCATGCCCAGACGAATGCAAGCTGTCATTTAACAAGTGAAGTTACCAGTGAAATACGTTATTTGCTTAAGTGTCTGTTTTTTTTTTTCAAAAGAGTTTATCGATAAAGTGATTTCAAAAATGGTTCTTTCACTTTTGTCGGTCGTCTAAAAAACAGCTAAATAAAACAATAGCTTTTTACTAAAGGCAGGAACGTATATACGGTACTTATAAAAAAAAAAACAATTTAGAAATGTTGTCTCAGTCTGTCTGTTTGTTCCGCCTAATCTCCAAAACGGCTGGACCTATTTTGACGGGACTTTCACTGGCAGATAGCTGATGTTAGAAGGAGTAATTTAATTTTATTTTATAAAAAGTATTAGGGTTCTGCGCAAAAAAAAAACCATGAAATCCGACATCCACGCGGCTGAAACCGCGGGCAGATGCTAGTTCTGAATAAAACTTTTTACTTGTAAGTGTATCGCGCCACAGCCAGTGAACGAAAATAAGGATGGAAGCATTCCTAGCTGTAAAAAATGACCCAACGCAGATTACGCTGCGGTAGGCGGGGCTTACCAATTGCGCTGCTCACGTGTTTAGTTCGTCCGCAGTGGGCAACAGCGGCGGTCGACTTATAATTTACCGGTTTTTGCGAGTTAAATGTTTTTAGAAATGCCTTCTTGTGCAGTGAAGTTGTGTATAAATCAATCACATTTGCATAAAAAGAATGCTGGAATTAGTTTTCACGTGTAAGTACATCGCTATTTATTATATTTCTATTAAAAATTAAGTCGGAATGATCATGTCATGAATTATGTATGACACGAAGCCTAGGGGATGGTGTTATGCCAACCAAACAATTTATTTTCCTACCTGATAATAATGACAAATTTTATTACCTATTTTGATTACAATCACACCGTTTTTTTTTTCTATGGGGACGGCACGATGTAAAATATACAAGTTCCTGTTTTTAATTGTACCAGTTCATCAGTAAAACTGATTAATGAAACCACACTTGGATTTAGATTTAATGCCAACGATGAACCTACTCATAACGTGCCACTATCTACTGAAGAGAACAACTGTGATGTGTTTGCAACAATGCTAGATTCAAATACGCAATTGCCAGATGCGATTAAGCACATAATTGGATATATTTCCGGGTTCGTAGCAAAAAAGCTAAATTCCGAAATCAATTGCGAAGAATGCACGAAATATTTATTTGCATGCGAAAAACTGTATTTTCACCAATTAATATGTCTTAAAGACTTTAGTGGATTGGCGTATCCCTCAGTAACTTTGTTTAAACTAAGCTACCGTTCTGAGTGTGTCATACGAAATATTATGAAAGTTCAATCAGGAAAATGTTTAACCAGCAAGCATAACCTGACTGTAATAACAAACACATGCTTTCAATATGTGACCAGCTATTTAACTTTTTTTAAAAGCACCCTACTGATATCCCGCCCCACGGCATACCGTTTATCAAAAGCATTACTGAAGAATTTGTATTATATTGCCAAAAATAATTCCCTACTGCACTCATCACGGCAGAAATTAAATAAACTTACAATTTTCCGAGGTACGTACCTCGGAAAATTTTTGAATTCAGGTCTGACAGGCCCGTTGGCGTGGTTGGTTAAGATACCACCTATCATGCCGCAGGTCGTGGGTTCGATTCCCATCCAGGACAAACATTTGCGTCTGTTTGTTCTGAGTCTGGGTGTAATAATCTATATAAGTATGTACTTACAAAAAAAAAAAAAGTAGTATATGTAGTATATCAGTTATCTGGTTTCCATAGTACAAGCTCTGCTTAGTTTGGGATCAGATGACCGTGTGTGAATAATGTCCCAGATTATTATTAGGTTATTATTACAGGTAATAGTCGAATTTCAAAATAAGCTAATATTTTTGGGATTTACTTTATTAAATCATGATAACACTGATCAATAATAAATAATAAGCAGTGATACAGGGCAATTTTTAAATCACTAGCAAAATTTTCACTCATTACATATGAACAACTTTCCCTATGGGACTAAATCTGAAATCACGAAAAAAAAATCTACTGTTTCAACATTGTGCTTGTATTGAACTTTTGTATGAAACAGCTGATTTTTTTCGTGATTTTAGAGTTTTTCCCATGTTGAAAGTTATTCATATTCATGGGTAGAACCGCCTGAAAAATTGAGTTAGTGATTTAGAATAGACCACACATTTTTTTATTTACCTCTTAATTTTAGCATACATACACTGGTCAGCAAATAAACCGAGCCACCCGCTACCTAGGAACTCTGATTCGATTTTCTCAAAAAGTATAAAACTTACAACTATCAAAGTTATACCTACAAAAAGTGCGTTTCATGGTGATTAAAATGACTACAAATTAATTCGAAAGTACCGTCAACTCACATTGTAATCAAGCAACAAACACAATGCTAACGATTTGCTCTGTTTTCACCAGAATTTGAAATTAGCGTTCTTTTTCTCTACAATGAGGGTAGTCGGATATTTCTTATCATTTCTTTAGTTTTTGTCCATCGTTTGCTCAGACGCGTGTGTTTTTGCTACTTTTTTCGATTAATAATGGATACAACACCTCAGGAAGCAGCTCAAGCTGTAGCATTACTTCAAGCAGGCATTGCGCATCGTGAAGTCGCTCGAAGGCTTCGAATCAGCAGATCTTCGGTGCAACGAGTTTACAGACGATACCTAGAGACTGGAGCATTCGATCGCCGTCCAGGTACGGGCAGACCTAGGGCTACATCAGCAGCAGATGATCGTTATATCCACCTTACTGTTCTGCGAAATCGCCACCTCAACGCAGTTCAAGTCCAACAAAGTCTGCGTGACGAACGCCAAGTGGTCATAAGTTCAGATACCGTCAGAAGGAGACTTGCTGAACGGAACCTGACCCCAAAAAGAGCTGCAACAGGCCCAGCATTAACGGTAGCACACCGTCGAGCACGACTTGAATTTGCTCGAGAGCATAGGGATTGGACATTAGAGCAGTGGAGTAATGTACTCTTCACTGATGAGACCAGGGTGAGTCTACATGGAAGTGATCGACGACAGAGAGTATATCGTCGCCCTGGAGAACGTTATTCTCAGTGTTGCATCGAGGAAACTGTTGCTTATGGAGGAGGATCTGTAATGGTCTGGGGCGGCATCTCGTTAACAGCACATACAGCGTTAGTTTTCATCGAACCGACGGGCCATACACGTAGACTGACTTCTCATCACTACATTACTGAAATCCTCGCAGACCGTGTGGTACCTTACGCAGGATATATCGGACGGGATATGCAATTGATGCATGATAATGCACGGCCTCATGTTGCTCATGTGGTGACCCAGTATCTACGCGACGTCAGCATTCGTACGATGGACGGGCCAGCTCGAAGCCCGGACTTGAATCCGATAGAACACTTATGGGATGAGCTGAAACGTCGGGTTCGAGCCCGGGTACCTGCTCCAACAAGGCTTCCAGAGCTGCGAATCGCAATTGAAGAGGAGTGGAATACATATCCTCAAGATTTTATCGTCAGGCTCGTAAGGTCGATGAATACAAGGATGCTGGCAGTTATCCGAGCAAGGGGAGGGAATACGGAATATTGATCAAAAACTTTTTTTTGATTTTATCTTTGTTTTTGGCTTTAATTTTTTTTTTCACTTTATCATTACTAACGATTGTCACGACTGGAAAACGACTCTTCTTTGTAAAATCCTTAATAAACACTGAAATATTGATTAAACCCAATGAGTTTCCTTTCATTTTAATCACCATGAAACGCACTTTCTGTAGGTACAACTTTGATAATTGTAGGTTTTTTAGTTTTTGAGAAAATCGAATTAGAGTACCTAGGTAGCGGGTGGCTCGGTTTATTTGCTGTCCAGTGTATTATGTACATTACCCGCTAAACACTGTTCAAAAAACTTTATATTTTATACAGTGTGATTCAAAATACCCCTGTTATACCGAAAACAGTGTATTGTTTAATACACTATTAGTTATTCTGGAAGGTCGCCATGGTCATATCTCAACTTTAAATAATTTCGGTTTTGTCTTACAAAATACAAATAATATTTTAATTTTGCTATGTCGTAGCAACCCTAGATAGGCGGAGCCAAATAAATCAATGACCGCAGGCCGTAGGTATGTAGGTATTGTGGCGTCCTTTGACCTGGCCAGCTGTTGCCTCATCGCGCGAGTGAAATGATCAGTACGGTAATTATTAAGTTTGTACATACCATTTTCCTTTTCAAATCCTGCGCAGCTTTACACACGTAGGTACACGTAAGTACACTCATAGTTTTAGCACATGAACATATTATTCACAATAAGGACAACAAACACAAAAGGTACACAGAACTTAGACAGTTGTCTTGCTGCTGCAAGATTACCGTCAGTCGCACCTACACACATTATCATGTCATAATATTCATTGTTCGCATTTTCGGTCATGATTCCTCGCAAAATTCACTGCAATCCAACGCGATACTAGACGACATGCATCCAACTCGAAAGAATGAAGTGAACTAGCGAAATAAATGCCTAATTACTTAACTAGCCTACAAAAATAAAAATGTACACAATTTTAGGGATCAATAAGATATTAAGTGAATTCCGATAATAAATAGGTACTATTTTTAAAATAAAATATTGTACCTAGTGATAGCAGTGCACCTACATTTTGCTTACGGTATTTCTGTCCCATGATGTGATAAGCGGCCAGTTAAAATTGTATTATCGAGGTTGACTAGTATTTGTAGCATTAATTACAAATCTTAGTGGTTTACCTATTTTCTGTATTTTTTAAATGATAAAGAAATAAAATACATTGCCATAATTATGAAACAAATCTAATTCCAAAATAATCGAATACAGTATCCAAAAACCCCAAAAAGATTGCCCGGTCTTAGAATAGAATCGCGTTATTATTACACATGTACGGAATCTTTTAGTGATTTCCTTTCTAAGGTGGCGGCAAGCTCAAAGGACGCGCGCGGCGAAAAATCTTTTGCACGGCACGTCAAAAGATTTTTGTAAGCTGAAATGATTTTGAATCTTATTTTTATGATTAAATAACATTCAAAATCATTTCAGTTTAAAAAATCTTTCGGATTTGAAGCATTCTTCAACCGATGCCGATATCCAATAAGAAAGCCGGAAGCAATGGGCGTGCAGTATAGTGTAGGAAATTGCAAGATATTGGTGGCATTTCTACCAATCGGAGGATTAAAACTGCAATTAATTCTTATAAAAATGTATTTCACCAAAGAGTAACGAAAACAGTTAGGTCGTTCGATATCTTACTTTTGAGGATAGATACCTGTTAAACAAATGGAACTAATTTTCATAGGGAGCTAATACTTATTTTAAACCCTTATCGTGGCAAGATATTTTTTTTTAAGAAAATCAAAAAAATATTATATAGATAGGTTAATTGGGTAATAAAACAAGTCAGAAAAATAAATTAAAAAATCACGATATGAAAATTTTGGAAAAACAATATGTATAGTATAATATACATCGCTACGCTTGCAGTGATTAGCGCATTTTTGGGACTGTATATTATGCTATACATTGCTATGTCTATGGAGAGTTTGCATTTAATTGCTAGTTTTTTAAAAAAGTATTGTAAATTAAATAATTTTAAATAAAAATACCTGTTTTTATGAAAGTATTTTTTTTTAATATTACAAAATCGTTCTTAAACACGATCTTTTACAAAACACTAGTAATAATAAAACTCAGAGACCCTATTGCTTGCGGTGGTACTCCAAAAAACAATTTCGGTTCTTCACGTAGCAAAGATGAACCTTACATTTCGTGCACATCGTACTTGCCTGGCCAGCTTTGCAGTACTTGCACCTCTGATATCCGGTTATTTGAGGCCAGTGGTCATATTTGTCATACCGCACATCATCGCATGGTCGTTCAGTTACCGGTTTCTTTATTTTGGCTTTGTCGGGAATCCCGTCTAAATTTTTTACTATAACACTTCGGCCCCGTCTCAGTAGGCCACTATAGATTTCATATCTAAAATCTTTTAGGCGATCCTGCTTCCTGTTGGTGTTGGCCATCTTGTCATGCCTCCGACGTAACAGCCAAGCGTTGTTGATGCATATATCTAAAAGCTGCGAGAAAATATCAAACCACTTGACAATAATTAGTTTATTAGTATTACAAACAACCTGACAAAATGCACCTCTTCCTTTCTTTTTTAAAACTTTTTCAGTAAGCAGTTTAGTAGCAGCATCTTTGAGTCTATTTTGTCTGATTGTTCCTAAACTAAATATACCATAATTTTCCCTCAACAGATGCACCAGCTCCAAGGAAGTAAAATAATTGTCGAAATACACAACACTTGCTTTATTTTTAATAGTCTTAGATAAAGCTAAGACTATTTTACTTCCAACACCCATAGTCTCTTCCTCTTCAGTAAATGTAATGCCTCTAAAAGTGTCATCCCCCGCGTAGAGCAAAAAGTCATAAATGATGCCAGATACACCGGCCCTGACTAAGTTCTTGAAACCCATTTACAAGGCTTGTTGGGGTTATATTGGCGTCGACTTCCGGTTTTCTTCCCTTTATATGGTATAACCATTTCGTCGATGCTAAACGCATTCTCCTCTTCTACGGATAAACACTGTGTTCGAATGCGATCAATTACAGGACGTAGTTTATAATATCTATCTGATGTGTCAGCTTCAGAATTATTTGTAAAATGAAGAAATCGCCTGATTTGTACAAATCTTTTTAGGGATATTACATCTGCTACCTTTGCGTAACGAAAAGACCTTTTCTAGTAATCTTTATACGATGGCAAAACTACAATACCCATGATGACATTTATGGCCAAAAAATCTAGTATTTCTTCCCTTGAAACTTTTATGGATCTTCCTGTTCGTTGTACG
Organism: Dicycla oo; assembly: GCA_948252095.1. NCBI lineage: Eukaryota > Metazoa > Arthropoda > Insecta > Lepidoptera > Noctuidae > Dicycla > Dicycla oo. Next base: position 12,046,066 of record OX411729.1, on the reverse strand, counting down.
CTATATAAATTCGTGTGAGTTGTAATCATATCTACTAAGTCTTCAGTAAAAAATCTATAAAAATAATCTAAAGGTGACCAATCAGATGGTACATTTTCCAAAAATGTAGGTCCTGCTATTTCAGCCTTGTGTTGAGACTGTGCTTTTTGCCAGTGAAAAGATAAATTAATTCTTCTGCAAGACTGTCTTTTTATTTTTCGCGCAACGATGGCAGGTGCTTTGCGTTTCATTTTTTGAGTGCGTGTCAAAGGTGTACTAACAGGCGTGGAAGCAATTAGTGGCTGATTTGAAGGCAAAGAGGGCAAAGATGAAATTGAAGGTAGAGCGTCATAATTACTTTCTGAAGGATTAGGAAATACCTGATTGAAAATAGGTGTAAGAGGAACTTCAGTTGTATCCGGCATACATATCATTTGCATGCGTATCTAACTCATCCTCAGAACTTTGTAGGAGGTTCAACCTTTCCAAACTGGAATTTATAGATGGCGCTGCAGAACTTTTTGCTGAACTAATCATTCCAGCTTCATCACCGCTACTTGCTCCGTCACTTGCGTCAGAGTCTGCATTCTTCTCAGGCACCAGGGATAAAATGTGCCTAGCTCTTTCACTCATAGCAGTCTAAAACCAAAGCAAAATAAATATGCAAAGAAACCATCACCAAAGTAAAGCCAAACAATAATGTACTGAGATAACTACATAATTTAATATTTGTCCCTTATATATAGATAGGTAGTTATAGTCATGCAGTAGTCATTATAATACAAAATAATAATAGTAGTACTTTTTTATGAGGATCGAACCCACACCCTCGAGGCAGGCAAAAATCAGTATTCAGACATGTTAATTTTATATTGAAGAATAAAAACAAATATTGATCCCGTGAAGTTAGCAATGTATATTATTCTATACACAACAAACGAAAGGTAAATTACTGCTACTACGGTATTGTATAGTATAATATACGTTAGTAAAAAACACGACAAAAACATGCTAATTCCCATAGCGACACCAGTTTTTTTATAAAAATACTAAAGAACATACATTTAGGCATCTGTATTTTCTAATAAACTTGCATATTTATGTGTTAAAACATAAAAATAAAATAAAACTTACCTTAGATAAAACTGACCGGCGCATCCTGACGGTTATTTTTCACAACTGATTTAAAATTATGACAGCTAGCGTACTATTTTTATTTTTGAAGTGTAAAGAAACGTTTAGAAATGTCATGTGTTTAATAAACCTAAGTTAAAAAGTATTTGCAGTGATCGTGAATTTTTTTGAAGTTGTATGTATGGTATGCTATACAAAATGAACTTAAGGGTTAAACTTTTTACTAGGTATTTGTATTTTATAAAAACCTTGTAGTTGGGTTTAAACTGCAGTTTTATGCAGATGTATGTAGCTACGTCTACTTCTACTCTGCGTAGGTATTTCGCATATCATACTGGTATTCAAGACTTAATTCAATCTTGAAAAAAAAAAAATCAACTTGCCTCTCTGATGCAAGAAAATTATAGGCTTTTTACTATTATGTGTTAAGTGTCTTATCTGACGCATTCATCCCTATATCAAAGAAGAGAGAATAGAGGTCAACCAAATTTAGGGTTGACTCCATCAAAAATATGAAGAAAACTTTGACATGTCGAAAGCATTCAAAAACTTTAATGAACATTGTTGGGGACTTCATCTAATGATTAATAATGCACAACAGAATATGGGGCCGCTGGATCAAAAGAGGTATTCTGAGTCACCCTGTATAAAGTTTTTGAACTACTATTTAAAAAACTTATTTTATATTTTATCATAATTCTACATTTTAATACGAATAATTATTTGCGTTACACCATCTTACATAAAACATCCTTAGCAACGGATGATGAACGAATGATGGGCGTAGTGGCGTCGAAGAAATGTCGTTAGCGGCCTATACGTTAGATGCAAATTTAAACCAAACTGTCCAAACATTTGGTTGTGCTGTGCGAATGGTAATAATATTGTTTGTGTGGTTTGGTGAATCAGCAACGGGGTTTCGATATGTGAGTTTGTTTGGGATTTTGTGCCAAGATGCGCGCTTAGATCCCTTGAAGTAATGCTTCCATGCTTATTTTCGTTCACTGGCCGCAGCTCATCACACTCCAGTACACAAAAGGCCAATGCGGCGCGTAGTGTGCGAGGGTTCATACAGAATGTACACTACGGCCAACGTATATTGGCGAGTCTGAACACAGGCTCTCCGAACATTCGCGCATTTTCTGTCAATCACGCTCGTCTCCAGTCGTCAGCCTTCTGCGCGAAGTTCGGACCCGCCAAGATACGTCAGCCGTATTGCACAAAAGTGATGCGGTAGGATTTTTACAAAGCGGCGCCGGTCCGCCCAAATGTACGCCTGCATTTATTGTTTGACACACACGGAATGACAATCCCTTTCATTTCGATCATTTAAGAATATCCATTGCGTTGTTTTTCCCGTCGAGCGGATGAATTTTACAAACATTTAAAGCAATGAATTATTTTATATTTGAAAAAGGAAAGGGATTCAGTTTGTGAGTGAGTCACGCAATTGGGATGCTGCAATACAAGAGGCAAATCTGAAATAACTCATGTGCCTGTGATTACAGCCGCACTACATGATGTAAGTGTAAACAGTGTCAACCTTTTAAGGGGTCATTGTACTCATCATTATTAACAACTTTTACTATGGGACCAAACCTGAAATCGTGAAAAAAAAAAATAATCTGCTGTTCTCCACATTTTGACGAATTATGCAAACATAAATGTACTGAATAGCTGATATTTTTTTTTGCGATTTCAGGTTTGGTCCCATACTAAGTTGTTCATAATGATGAATATGTGTATATATGTTTTACAAAGTAAAACATACTTTGTTTTACTTATGACAAAGTAAAACAAAGTATGTTTTACTTTGTCAGTACAATTGCAGCTTGTCAGAAGTAATGGAAATTGGAAATGCCTAGAGTCTGCCGATGGTACGTTACATTTTATAATAACTACTTTTAGTTTGTAAATTTCACCGTACAGTGTCTTGGGTTTTAACCTGTAATGTTGTGCATGTATACTTAAATAAATAAATACTCACATCCTTGCCGTGGTGCTTGAGAAAGGCCCTGGTGTCTGCCAACAGCTGCAGTGCGCGGCTGGCCACACAGGCGGGAGCTAAGCGAGCGCAGTGCAGCCAACCGATAGACACCAACTGTATGTGCTTCACTTCAAGACGTTGGTATATACTGTCCGCTGCTAATGCGTTACCTGTGAAAGAGAAGTTAAGGAGGAAGCGTCAGGGTAGCCCGCGAAATTCAAATTTTCTTACTTTTTTTATTATTTGCAAGTCACTATTAAGTTGTATGTTAAATAAAGTATGATTCGCGGCTGTAACAAATATGTATTAACAGAATTATAATCATTAGAATCAGTAATACAACTCCTTAAGTTAGTATAATACTCGAATGTCATGAAATAGGCATTCATTAGGATTACCTGGTCTTAAAGAGTTGTACTGATCACTTTAATGATTATAATTATGTTAATACATACTTTTTACGGCCGCGAATTACATTTTAATCAACGTACAACCTAATACTGACTTGTAAATTGCAAAAAAAATAAGAAAATTTGAATTTCGCCTTAAGATTTTAGCTTAGGCTTAAATTAATTTTGTCTTATAATAAATAAAATAAATAAAAATATTCGATGAAATGAGACGTTTAATTTTTGTGTGGAACTTTGGCTAGGACTTGTATATTCCTGAGAATCTGTGAAATATATCTATAAACATATAACAAGCAATGTTTTATAGAATTAATTTGTATTTGTATGTGTACAAAATTCAAAAAGGAAATGTTTGACATTTCTTGTGACAAAACTGGAGACATAATGACAGATGACATTAAGGCGAAAGCTCCAGTTAGCCCGCGAAATTCAAATTTTCTTAAGTTTTTTTGCAATTTGCAGGTCAGTATTAAGTTGTATGATTTGCGACAAACCGCGGCCACCATAGCTTAACCTGATCAATCGACCCGCTGCGGCTGTTATTACTTAGCCACAAGCCGGCCCTATACTATCAAAAATCGAAAGTAAGTTGACAATTTGGTGCTATGGTCACTTACCTAACAAATGATACAACTTGACAAGCAGTAACTTAGCGTGGAAGTTGGCAGGCGAGTGGTGTAGTACCAACTCTAACAGACATAGGGCATCCACCACAGGCGCCGAACTGTGTAGCAACACACCTGAAAAAGAAGGTTTGATAACATACTTTAAAGTATAAGAAGTTGAAAGGCTAAACATGAAATGTGAAAGGCTAAACATGAATGTATCCATATTAACTTATTCACGTTAAAAACAGTAAATAATGGCATTTTGGCAAACACATTAGCCAAAATTCAACCATTTGTTACTATGTTTAACCATTGGTCGAGTTAACTACGGATCAAAAAACCGAACCTAACCTTTGACAATTCTAACTTCAAGCAAATACTAAACTATAGAATAAAAATCGTTACTTGACTAATTACTATTATCGTTAATTGAGGTTTTCATAGGACAAGCTCTGCTTAGTTTGGGATCAGATGACCGTTTGTGAATAATGTCCCAAGATATTATATTATTATTACATACTTTTACTGAAGTAATCACTTTTACTTGTTTATAAATACGGGTGTTAGTAAGTTTCACTGATCTCAGTACTTTGTAAAGCCAATCTACGTGAAAATAATCTTTTGTCATACAACACGTCTAAGATTATTATATATATCAACTTACCAGCATAATAATAATGGTGAGCCGCCAGTATCCCATACGCGTCAGCGCCACAGAACTCAGTAATACTGGAAGTGATAAGTCCCTTCTGTAGGCACCGTAAATAGTGACTCCTGAGCGTGGTAGCTAGCGATAGGGCCCCGTCGGCAGACAGTGGCTCAGCCACCAACCGCCACGCGGACAGGCAGGAGACATGGCGTTGGATGTCGTCAGCCTAGGGTAATAAAATGTTTACTTAAATAAATATTGGACATTCTCTCAATCATAATTATTTTACTGTAGAAAATGAGGGTTTTGTCTACAGTGCAGAATAGTACTTTTACGATATTGGGGGACCAAAATAATATAAATAATAAAGTCTATAATGGCATGATCCTCCGTTCTATCGAAAATACTGCAGCATTAATTTTGAAATAAATATTAGGTTGGGGAAAAAGTCTTTTCGCATTATAGTATGTATGAACTTGTAATAAAATCTCTTTGGCTATACTATTTGTATCTGGCTGGTTTTGGTATCATTGAAAGTTTAAATTTTAAAGAACATAATTCCAAATTCAAATTAGGAAAATGTGTGATTTTTATTTGTTTTTCGTACCGTCAAGACGAGTGAATCTAATGAAGAAATCCGATACATTGTAAAATTTTACTACAAAAAAACTTTTTAGCAAAAAATAAAACCGACTTCCAAAACAAAACACTACAAAGTGAAAAATAACTTTAATTTCGGTAGTCGGTGTCTTGGGTTTTATATTTTCGTTTTTTGCCACCGACTTCCGAAATTAAAGTTATTTTTCACTTTGTAGTGTTTTGTTTTGGAAGTCGGTTTTATTTTTTGCTAAAAAGTTTTTATTTTTCACTTTTTAGTTGTGGAATCTACCCCACACTAATTCGAATACATAATTGAGCACAATAATTGTAGATATAGCCATGTAAATAACAGTGATAGGAAGTTATTAAAACACCATCACATCATCCACATAAAATAAGTGGGTAATATACGCATTATTGAAGCTAACTCAAAAACTCCCCAAGCAAAGTTAATAAAATTTATATGGGACCACCTCAGAAGTATACCCTAACAAATAAAAAAGAATTTTCTAAATCGGTCCATCCGTCTTTGAGTAATCGCGTAACAAACATACAAAAAAAAAAAAAAAAAACAAAAAAATACAGACGAATTGAGAACCTCCTCCTTTTGGAAGTCGGTTAAAAAGGTAAAAATGCAACGCAAGCCGCGAAAAAAATTTGCGATATTTATGGACCTAGTGTAGTGTCTGTGAGAGTAGCATAAATTTGGTTTAAGCGTTTTCAATCCGGAAATTTTGATGTCATAGATGCACGTCGCTCTGGTCGCCCTATTACGGATAAAATGGATGCCATTTTTGAAAAAGTGGAGCAAGATATCAGTAGTTACGACGTAGCTGAAGAACTGGAAATTGACCGCAAAACAGTTTTGGCGCATTTGAAAAAAAACTGGGTACAAAAAAAAGCTCGACATTTGGGTACCTCACGAGCTCACTGAAAGAAACCTAATGAACCGTGTATTCATTTGTGATTCTTTATTACGACGTAATGAAACCGAACCATTTTTGAAGAAGCTGATAACTGGTGATGAAAAGTGGATCACGTATGACAAGAACGTGCGAAAAAGGTCGTGGTCAAAGGCCGGTCAGGCTTCAACACAGACTGTGGCGAAACCCGGGTTAACTCGCAACAAGGTGATGCTGTGTGTGTGGTGGGATTGGAAGGGCATTATTCATTATGAGCTGTTACCACCAGGCAGGACCATCGATTCTGAACTCTACTGCGAACAACTGATGAGATTAAAGCAAGAAGTTGAGAGAAAGCAGCCGGAATTAATCAACAGAAGGGGTGTGGTTTTTCATCATGATAACGCTAGACCTCACACATCTTTAGCCACTCAGCAAAAATTAAGAGAGTTTAGCTGGGAGGTGTTAATGCATCCGCCGTATAGTCCTGACCTTGCACCTTCAGATTTCCACCTGTTTCGGTCTCTTCAGAATTCTTTAGGCAGTGTCAGGTTAACATCACGAGAGGACTGCCAAAACCACTTGTAGCGGTATTTTGACCAGAAGTCCCAAAATTTCTACAGCAATGGGATCATGTCCCTACCTACAAGATGGCAAAAAGTTATCGAACAAAATGGTACCTACATACTTTAGTTAAATGTAAATAAACTATATTAAAAAATGTTTTGAATTTTCTCAAAAAATGCGAAGAAACTTTTTCTCCAACCTATTACATCAATATCTAATTTATAGAGATGGGCCGACTATGACGTAGGCCGACTAGGCGACTAGTCGGCTGCAAAATGGCCGACTAGTCGGCCAAGCCGGTCATTGCTTTCGGTTGTTATTAATCGAATTCAAAAAATGAGATTATCAATTTGACACGCATGTAATATTATTGAAACTGCAATATATTCACATACGATAATCTATTACGGCTTCCAAACAAATATATACAATTTTATAGATGCATGTATGTATGTTTGTCGACGCATTTCTCCGAAAGTATTAAACGGATCGTGGCCATTGTTTATTTGGTTTACATTTACGTCAACTTCTCTAAGTTTCATCAAAATCGGTTCAGTAGTTTTCATGATAATGGACTAATACGTGTAAGTATGAAGGCCTGGCTTATTGATACGAGCTACGGGATTTTGTATCAAAGGGAAAACATCTCAAAACCATGGTCAAATACTATTGCAATATTTATAACAAAAGTATTAACTACTTATTACAAACAAATATTCCAGTTTTTACAAAAAAACTAAAAATTACGAAATAAAAAAAAATAGTTAAAAAAATGAAATCGACTTCAAAAAGAAATTAACTCAAAACTCTGAATTAACTTTAATTTCGGAAGTCGGTGGCACAATACTAAAATACAGATCCCAAGACACAGACTTCCGAAATTAAAGTTATTTCATAATTTCGAGTTAATTTCTTTTTGAAGTCGATTTTTTTTTTTAGATAGAAGTTCATTTTATATTATTTGATTTCTGGGTCTAAGTTCAATTAAGTAGGTAATTAAAGAAAGAGTTCCTTGCCTATTTCTATACTGTTTGCTAAATAATTTCGTTTTTTTTTATATTCGAAAGAAGTATTATTATTATTTTCAATCAAGGAAAAAATAGGCAACATCGACCTTTTCCAAACATTTGTTTTGGGGTATGCTTCCGATCAGCATTACTGTTAGGCGGTAGAAATGCATGTAACTGTATCGTAGTGCTTCTCAAGGTGAGATATATTTCACAAAATAGCTTAAGTACTTAGACACTTCATTTCAGGTTGAACGTTTCACGTTATCTCAGCTATTGTGCTTGCTCACACGTTTATGGCAACAATAGCTGATATCACAACCGTTATTGATATCAGCACTGACTCAGCGATCATATGACTTGCATAATATATACTACGCGAAAATTAAGAATACTCGGACATTTATTTTTGTATGTCATAAAGTATTCAAGTATTCAGTACTCAGTATTTTTGTGTCTTTTGTATTGATATATGAAAATTATGTTTAACATAATAGGTAATGGGGCTTATGGCTAAGTAATAACAGCCGCACGGGTCGATCGATCAGGTTAAGCTACGCTTGCCACGGTTGATCCATGGATGGGTGATCATCTTTACATACCAAGACCCCTCCGTGCCTCGGAAAGCACGTTAAGCCGTTGGTCCCGGCTGTCATTCGTGGATCTTTGACAGTCGTTACGGGTAATCAGAAGCCCGAAAGTCTGACAACCAGTCTTACCAAGGGGTATCGTGTTACCCAGTGACTGGGTTGTGGAGGTCAGATAGGCAGTCGCTCCATGTAAAATACTGGTATTCAGCTGCATCCGGTTAGATTGGAAGCCGACCTCAAGATCGTTGGGAAGAGGCTAGGCAGATGATGATGCCTCAGTTAATTTGATATTTTACGAGTTTTACTTTCGTTTTAGTGATATAAAGGCATCTTCTTGAAAATTTTCATTCATGCCTTTGGATCATCATCATCATCATTTCAGCCGAAAGACGTCCCCTGCTGGACATAGGCCTCTCCCAAGCACCGCCACTTCGACCGGTTCTGTACTTCCATCGCATCCAGCGGATTCCTGCGGCCTTCACCAGGATGCCTTTGCTTGGTTTATATTAAATCGGGAGAAGGGAAGGTCGCAACTATACTGTTTAAGCATTGTATCACACACAGAACACAGATCACGGAGACGCCTTGATGACCGCTGCTAAAGACGGCATTTTCAACACTTGACATACAAATTAATCGTGTCACCGTTTTCTCGCACCATGAAACTAATGACGTATAGAATCTGACAGCTTTAAAAGAAAAAAAATTACAGTACTCCACACATGTTTTACACTAAAAGTTAAGTAATCAATCATAACTTACCGACTCAGGCTCACTGTTTTCGTCAAATCCAAGACACGTCAAAAACTCCCTGCAATGTTCTTCTCTTTCCTTCTGCGGTATCATACCAAGGTAGGGCCTCAGATCCGGCACCGCACACGGCTTATTAGCAAACACCCTCAGATACTGCACACATAGTGCAAGACCGCTACCAATCAGAGACGTTGGGTCTCCGTCAACAGCCAACCGTTTCCACAACTCTAACCTAGCTAAATACGGACCTCTTAAAGTCCTTCCTGATGTCATACTTTCTACTAAAGTACAAATGAACTCGTGGCATTTCTCTGCACTGTTGTCAATAATATTTTCAGAGTCTTCTTCATTCTCTTCAATAAGATGGAAGACAGAGTCAAAGTATGGGACATAGTAGTCCCAACGGTCTTGATTATCCCATAACAACTCTTTACAAACCATATTGAGCCGTCTCCATTCACCGAGTTTTTTTAGGTATGGGATACAGGCTTGAGCAGTGTTTCCTGGGACTAGTTGAGAATATAACGGACTCTCAATAAATTTTAAGATGTCTTTCCATTTTTCTTGCAGTTCTAGAATCATAATGTATAGACGAGCTTCTTGTTCTGCCTCCATTTTGTTCTCAGATATATAGTTGTCAACCATTCTTTGAGCGAGGGCGAGTAGGATGCCTCTTTTTGTGTTGTCCTCTGATGTTTTGGCCTGTTGAAGTAAATTACAGATGTAACACCAATTTATCTATGTATAGAGTATGAGAAAAATGGGATAATTTTTTGTGAATTAAAAGAGCACTTTATATTGCCAGATTCATACTATAAAAGGGAGTCCATAGTATACTATATGTATATATGGCCTGTTTACAGCCTTGCCATAAGTCCTGGTTAACTCATCTGGTAGATCATTTTATAAAAATAATTGTTGCATTTGTTTATTCCTTTGGTAGAAAGTGCCTATCTGTACACAACGTGACTAGCCTGCAGAGCGACAAAAAATATAAAAAAATTAGTAACCTGCAAAACAATACTCATTACTGCCCAGAAGTAGTATGGGTTCTTGGGAGCAAACTTGTACAATGCCATGGCAGCCCTCTGCTGTGACCGGTAGTCTCCGACCCTCACGTAGGACATGAACAGGTGCGAGTGCAGCTCTTCACTTGTTGGCTCAGACTTCACTGCATTTTCGTATAACATACATACTTTGTGTACTGGGGAAATAAGGAGGGATGACGTAAGTGGATAGCTTCTATTTAGTTGTATTGAGCTTAAAATTGTAATGACTATTACAATAGGCCCAATTAAAATTGCTTTTACAATATACCTAAGCAGTTCAAAACAAAATCTTTAACTTTTAGTTTCTGCTTAAGCAAAAAGATATTTTCAATGATTTTAGCTAAGACGTTTGATAATTAAGTGTCTGATAGCATGTTTACTGCTATCAAATATCATTGCAAGATATGACTGATTGAAAATAACAAACAAAACGAATAATATAGGATGATATTATATTTTGTTGGACACACTTTTAAAAACAGTTACACAATGAAAAATTCCTCCTATGTAAATAATAATTCCATTCTCATATGGTTTAACACTTTTAGTATTTCTGAACTAATTACTTATATACAATATACAGGGTTATTGGTAAAACACCAACAACCTCTTAAAGGGTCATTGCACTCATCATTATGAACAACTTTTACTATGGGACCAAACCTGAAATCGCGAAAAAAAATAACAGCTGTTCAGTACATTTATTTTCACATAATTCGTCAAAATGTACTGAACAGCTGATTTTTTTTTTGCGATTTTAGGTTTGGTCCCATAGTAAAAGTTGTTCATAATGATGAGTATATGAGTATTTTACCAATAACCCTGTAGATATAAGCAATCAGTTCCTTATTTATAATTATTTTCTAGAAGCCCATAGGGCACACTAACACACAATATTCTAACAATTGTTTTTGAATGAAAGAAAAATGTTTATTTGAATAAAGTTTGTGACACATAAAACACAAATAACAAAATGTGTAAATAATGTTTTAACAACAATATTGTGTGCCTCACAGAGACACGGCTAACATGCTTTAACCCTTCATATGTTGGAATGTAGATCTAAATGAGACACAATGGCTTTATAGTTGTTTCTGTAATTAATGGCATATGAAAGGTTAATCTACTAAGAATAGTATTATGAGATTGTGGGTTTTAATGAGATTAGATCAGCCTTTCCCAAAGTGGGCGATAACGTCCCCTTGTGGGCGCTGGATCTTTTCGTGTGGGACGATTACAGAGAGAGACAGAGAAATTAATTTTTAATTTGTGATTATTAATAGATAACAGACAGACATATAAAATTGGTATAATTAACTATTATGTAAAGGGGGGTGTTGGATTATTTTTCTTGTAAACAGGGCGATAGTCCATAAAAGTTTGGGATCCTATGGATTAGATGGTTCATTAACCCATTGAATGCCGAAGTTAGCCGTCAAATCACAATCAGTGGCCACCGAAAAGTGCCCTTGTAAGAAAAATAAAATCTATTCTATTGAAATTTTGAATTAATAAAGTTACTACTTTTTTATGTTGTGTTTTATTTGAGATGCAAAAGAGTATAAAAATGTCCATTCGAGGCGGCCAAATAACACAGATTACCGTATAATCTATTGGGAAGACCTACAAAATAGTATGTAGTCGGCCTGTATTACCAGGTATGCAAATTTGCATAGTAGGCATTTAATGGGTTAACACGTTCTGTGCGGCCGACACGTATGTGCGATTTTCGAACGTTCACCAAGTGCTACCGTCGCATATGCGTGTCCATACAATTTATGTACTTCCTTCGAATGCGGCGCGCCGCACCTGTGGGTTTTTTGTGGGTTTTTTGTAGCAGTGAATGTGTTAAACAGTGTTACAGTCAGCTACAAAAGCTAAACTGTACAGGTATTGATTAGTCAAATTTGTTAGCATGAATCATATGGTAATCTAATTTGAATATTTGATCACATTTTATTTATAGATAGATTAAAGAAAGTATGTTTTAGGAAAATATGATTCTTTTATAAATATTTGATTTAGGTGCAGCGTAGAATAGAATAATTGTTGCTCCAAGTGGTTCACAAATAAAGTTGGTCAAAGTAATATAAAAGTATCTTTACAGCATAATCGCTATATTGTATCAAAAATAAATAAAAGGAATATTCTCACTTGGATAGGATAAACCGAAAACTAAACCATGTACAAGTTCTTATTGGTTTATCTGTGGATTTCTTTGTGGGCTACATTCTGTGGTTCATATAAGTATGTGGTTATTAAACTTACGTTGTTGAGATTCTCTGTAGGATATTGTCATCGCCTGCAGCGTGGTGTCATCGCTCGGCTTCTCGTCAGCTAGCGCGTCGAGAACTACGTGCGCTTCGGGTCCCTTTCCTAACCTAAAAAGTGCTAGGGCTTTCAAAGCCCGGGCCGCTTGCAGAGAAGGGCTCTTTTTAAGCACTTTCTCCGCTTCTTGCAGTGCCTTCTTATTATTTCCATTGTCCAACCAGTCTGAAAAATTCACAAATATACATATCTTCACCGAAAAACATCCCCTTTTCTGAAGAGGTTGCCTGAAGTATTGAACTCTTGCTCAAGCTAACTTGTTACCGTAAATTGGCCGCAACCGACGCTCCACAATACCACCGTCGTGCATGTGCTGTGGCCGCACCGCCATTTTTCATTTATAAAGTTTTTTTCGCAAAATAAATTGCCTTTCGGTACTTTAAAAGCTTTTTGCTTTTTCACAGCACGTTTGTTTTGCGATTTTTGTCTGTGGTTATGACAACTGACAGTGACATTTTGACTTAATGTTGTCATAAGAAAAAACCCATAGACAAAACGAAACGGTTTTTGTAGAAACCATTACTTACCAATGGGACTGGCAACTGTCAAAATGGCGCTAGCGTAGATCGGTCCCTACGTAGCTACGTCTGTGCTCGGTCCCAAATGGTCCCAAACAGATGGTATAACTAACTAGCTGTTGCCCGCGACTTCATGTGCGATCCAGGATGAATAGTAGTCATGTCCTTATATGGTCTACCCATGTGCCAAACATCCAAATCGAAAGACACGTGGCGCCATCTATTATCATAAAAATGTTATTGTTGTTTTCCTCGGGAACAATACTTTTTTTCGGGATAAAAGGTACCTTATGTCCGTTTCTGTACACCTGAAAACGTATATGCAAAATTGCAGGATGATAGGTTCAGTGGTTTAGGCGTAAAAATGTAACAAACAAACTTACTTTCGCATTCGTAATATTAGTTAGGATTAGGAAGTTAGGATAAATAGGGAGAAGAGTGAACATGCGCAGTGGCGCCGTCTTCAATTTGCTTCCGAACTAACCAGTCTATAGCTAGCTATGGTCTGTTTTTTAATCTATCTCTCAAACTATGAAAAGAAAAAATGATACATGGAACAATTCAAATGTCAATTTAGTCTCCGAGAATAAAAAACAGACCATAGAGATAGATTTTGTTAGTAACTTTTTATACGTCTATGCCTAAAATATGTGGTATCACATAATGTATTATACGCATGGACGTATAAAAAAGTTACATTGGTTGGTGCCACCAACTAATTTAAAAAACTGGTTTCCAAAAAAATATAGCATTGTTTGTTTAACACATTCGGTGCGGCAGACACACATGTGCGTTTTCATAACTTTCTTCGAGTGCGGCGCGGCGCACATGTGTGTTCGTTGTGCATCTCTATTGTTTCGAAAACATCGTAAAAAAAAAGGGTCGGTAAGGGTGTAGCATAAAGAAGCGTTTGCATAAAGAATTCAGCAGAGAATGTGTTAAGGCATTTCACAGCTGATTGCTTTGAAACTTTAATGAAACGACGCCGTTTATTTAGTTTAGCAACATGTTTGCCTGTTTTTGCCTGTTTTGTTATATTTTATTTTATTCTTATTTTAGTGTAATATATTTAATTTTTAGAAATAAATAAGTTACATGTAAAATAAACACTTTATAATTTACAGGCTTTACTTGCATCCAGTTAACATCCTATCAGTATAGTTTAAAAAAATAGTACCTATTAATATACGTCGATTTTATCGATATCGATATCATTGTTGCAAAACTGACTTGTGCATCACTATGTTTGGAACATTCATCCTGACATTGTTGCATCGGCCAATCACAACCGCTGTATTTTCTTCGTCCCCCTGCCCGCAGTGGTGAGTCGTGTGCATTATAGTACTCTGTGGCCTACACGAAATCTGTATATCAGCTCTCAAGTGGTTTAATTCTCTTTGGGTAAATACTAATTTTCATAATTTTTGGAAATGTTGCAGGTACCTTACTTTACAATAAAAACGTAAGTTTTTATTGTAAAGAAATATTGCGTAAGTTAAAAGTTGTTAAGTTATAGCATCAAATATATATATTTTTGACTTAAAATGTCCTCCAGTTATTCTTTTATTTTTGCATACTGAATGTTGACATGACTATTTACTTTGTACAGTATTATATTATTTTAATTTATTGTGAATGTGAAGACTATGTAGGTCATTGCTTTTTTTGTTAGTTTTATATTTTCTCTCATTTATTTTTAATCGTCGTCTGGCAGTTTGAGTAATTTATGCGGCCTACCCCAATGTCCTTTCTTTGGTATTGTTCGTCGAATCGTTGAGCTCCTTAAGTTCTGGGTTGAGCTGCGCGATTACTGACAAATGCGTGCACTGACTCCTCTGACAGGTCCTCTCAATCTGTGTGGTTCTTTCCTCAAAAGACCATTTCAGGCACCAATCTACATGGTCTTCACATGAAGTGACCAAGATTATGTCTGGACTTTATAAGAGACTGTGACCTCTGAGTTTGTTGCGGCCTTTCTTCTCAGAGTAGTCAGATAGGAAACGCCGACCTCATCTAGTTTAAAAAAAAAAAAACATGATTGACTTGTAAAAGTGTTTGTACAAACCTACTTACAGAAATAAAAATCATTTATCATTTAGCGTTTTTTAATTTTTTTTTTAACCTAAACTGAATTACTTACTAAAAAAAAAAAAACGTTCAGACCTAGATTAAGGTGTACCTACTGAATCTAAATAGATCAAAATTATACAATTTCATGAAGGTTTAGGGGGTGAAAACGTTATCGCCCGAAACAATATTTCAAAAAGGAAATGTAGGTAATTGCCTCCAAGAGTCGCGCCGCGTATTGGCAGTTCACAATCCTCTTAATCCTGAGCGTTTTTAGTAGTTCTAAGGTTTTAAATTGATTATTTTTTTTACAGATATTCCACACATATTTCAAAATTCTGGAACCCTATGAACTATACTAATAAAGGTGAACGCAGACCTGGCCCGCACTACACGCACCGCAGTCGCCGTATTCGAATTCTTCAAATGAAGTTCTATGCAATCTCGCAAGCCCACCTGCGCTGCAGTCGCCCAAAAGCGATGAATGCAGCGACTGCGGTGCGTGCGGTGCGGCCAGTTCTGTGCTATTCTCCACCATTAAATAAGTCAAAGTTGTCGAAGACTTTCAGTTTCTCAGAATAAGAATGCCAAAGTTGGCCATTTATCGCAAAAATCACGGTCGAAATGTAATAGCTAGGGCTCTTAAAGAAATTAGAAAGTCGAAACATCAATAATAACATTTAATTTAATATAAATATCCATAATTTACAAAGTAGAATTAACCTAAATTAAAACTAAGTTAATCACCTAACAACCGACTTCATAGTCGTATCTCTACGTAATTCAGTCACACAAGACTTAATATCACTAGGTAAAGGCAGCTTAGGTAGTTCTGCTTATTCTAATAGCCTCGTTTCCTCTATTATTTAGCTCTTAGGTCAACTGTCTCAAATCCTGAGTCAGGGAGCATCCCTATTTTTGGTGGTGTTAATTCTGGCGGTTGTTCTCTTGAGAGAGACGCCCTCTTATGTCTTGGTGGTGGAACGGGCGCTGGTGATGGCACCTTCGACCTAAGGAGGTTCTTAATCTTGATGCCACCTCTGTAGTAGTACAGGTAGAGTCCTGCTAGAACGCCGATAGCAACGAGCAACGTGACGATAGCGACCACGAAGCCGTACCACGAGCTTCCAGTAGATTCCTCTGGGGTCGGTACCGTTGGCCTTCTGCCAGGAGGCACGTATGTGGGTCTAGGACGTCTGGTTGTGGTGGCGAAGCGTTCTCCTATAGCTATATCCGCGCACGCTCTAAATTCTTCTTGTGGTCCACAGCCCACTGCCTCAGTCCCGTTTCCACATGCACCCCAATTGTTGCCAGCGATATATCTCCATTGCATCACGCAATGGGAACATTCTAGTCCTTCAGGTAGTTTATACTTCATCTCGTAGATTTTGTTGCCGTCTTTAGGATAGAATTTGGTTCCTTCTCTTCCGTCTATTTTTAGTACGTATTTGTCTAAGCAGTCTTGGGTCGTTCCTTTGGCTTCTTCGCAGACTCTGAACTCGAAGAAGCCATTGTGGTTGGCTGTTAGTTCGACTTTGATGACGATGACGTCTTGTGGCGCGTATTTGCGGACGATAACGCCTTTGCCGAACCTGCCTCCTAGTTCGTGTGCTCTTGGGACTGGTGCATCCCAGGCGTCTCCACAGACTCCGCACTTGCCATCATTTTTGTTCCACTGTCTTGAGAAGCCTCCACAGTAGAGTTCATGGTCGTTGTAGTTGTGTGGTGTGTCGAAGCCGAAGCGCCAGGCGGAGGCACGTGAGGGAGGTTCGATGAGTCTGCCGTGACCACTCGCGGTCCGCCATGTGACTGCCAGCACCGTGAAGCACCAGACTATCTGGAACGAAGATAAGATCACATTAATTATGTTACTTGTAGGTAATAAATGCTCGCGGCTTCACCCGCGTGGATGTTGGAAAAATGTCCCACGGGAACGTACTACCGGGATTAAAATTATCCCATGTGTGAATCCACGTAAACAATGTATTTATACATTGTTTAATGTATGCATTTATACAATGATTTCATAATAACTATTCGGTTACGCGGCGCACGCCAGAAAGCTCCCAGTCGGCATGATTATTTCCGACATCTTCAGCAATCATCATATTTCAGCCAATTTAGACAAATGAATTATACACCTAAACCTTCCTCACGAATCATTGGTGAAAACCGTATGAAAATCCCTTTGGTAGTTTTTGAGTTTATCGCGTTCAGACAGGCAGACGCGACGGGGGCACTTCGTTTTATTAGAATTATGCCGGTCACGCTCTAATAACAAATAACTTTTGACCGGATGGACCGATTTTAATGAAGATGACTATCTGATATGATTATGATTATAAGTCGTATGATAGATACGAACTATGACTAAATTTCCAATCCCTTAAAAAGAGGTAAGTACACAAAAAATGTAATATTAACCCTAACAAGAAATGCTGGGTTTTCCACACAAACTTTTATCGCCTATATTACCCCTAAAAGGATTATTTTTGAGACAAAAAGTAGCCTATGCCCTTCCCCAGGATGCCATCTATCGCCTTGCCAAATTTTATCGAAATCCGTTTTGTGGTTTAGGCGTGAAAAAGTAACAGGCAGACAGTGACTTTCTAATTTATAATGTTATAGTATGGATAATAGGTATATCGAACGGTTGTTTACATTTTGCCTAAGTAGCTGGATCGGGCATCGCTTGCAGGAATCCAGGAACAGTCTATTTATGTCATATCTATGCATGTTGGCTTACCAAAATGTTCGAAAATACCTTGTTAACACTTCAGGGACGCATTGTAGCATGCGTTAATGAATCGGATTGCCAATAGTTAGCGATATCACACTTTCGTTCTACAATGTGTGCTAACGAGCGATTTGAGCGAATACTTTTTGGACCGACTTATTAAGTAGTGGTTTGCTTATTGAGACGAATCAATTATTGTATGATACGTAGAAAATGTTGGGTACCCACCCACAGCTTAAAATAAACTTTACACAGTAGAACTATCAAGACTATCAAGGCCGTAGCCAAGAACTTCGGGGGTATCGAGCTCTGGACCTGAAGTAATGTTGTTAACATTACTTATTTTAAAATAAACATACAGGGCCATTTTTTATGACTTTTTAAATATTCACAGGGTGTTCATCATCATCATCATTCTCCTGCCCTTGTCCCAATTTATTTGGGGTCGGCGCAACATGTCTTTTTCTTCCATACTTCTCTATTAGTCGTCATCTCGGTAGTCACTCCCTTTCTGGCCATATCATCTTTCACACAGTCCACCCATCGTTTCTTTGGTCTTCCCTTACTCGTATAGCCCTCCACGTTCATACTCAACACTTTCCTGACGACATTTTCCTCAAGAACACCCTGTGAAAAAATTCACAGGGTGTTCTACACATATATATACAATTTTCACTTTGGAACCAACTGAAATTAATCAAGAAAAAAAAAACCGCATTTCCATACAAGAGTTCAATACCTACTCGACCAAAATGTATGAAACAACTGATTTTTTTTTGCGATTTCAGTGTTGGTATCATAGAGAAAGTTGTTCATATTCATGGGTAGAAGACCATGTGAAAATTTAGATACAGTAAGGGTGGGTAACATTGACCTATGGCATAACTTTGGCCCAAATAGAGACAAATGTTTATACTGCCCGAAGTATCGCGAGTTCGCGACGGAACTAATAGATGGCGATATAGACGTGTACTTGAGGAACTTTGTATGGATTTAATGACACTAAACATCTGTCTAGATTTGAGCCAAGGTAACGGTAGTAATAAAGAAATAGCCCTGTATATTATATAGGGTGACTGGTAATTAGTGACCGATACTTAAACACATGATTGTACTCATGATAACAAACAACTTTTATTATGGGACCAAACCTGAAATCGCGAAATAAATCAGCTGCTCCGTTCCCTACATTTTGATTTTGACAAGTTATGATATCATAAATGTAGTCAACAGCTGTTTTATTTTCGCGATTTCGGATTTTATTAAGGATTAAATAAAATAAAAAAATGAGGTTTGCTCATGTTTGTTTTTGAGGTAAAAAGACAGGACTCAAAATGCCAATTTCATTAATTGATGCCAAGATGGCCGATAATCTCCTAACACAGTGGAGTCTCCTAACACAGGCATTGTTTGCTTAAAAGGAGGCTCCAAACACTAAACCCATTTTTGTAAACTGAAGCATAAATAAAAACTTATTATTAAAAAAAAAAAAAAAAACTAACCTAATTAATCTACTAAATTAGCTACACTCAATCTAATTCACCGTCTCGGTCAACAAAATGTAATGCTTTTTATTTATTACATAAAATTGCGTCATTTAACGGATCGCTTATTTAAATAATGGGTCACTTTCGCTCTCCGTTGTAAACCGTAATTGAAAATTGGTTTTGTACGGGCTATCAAACTCTATGGGTTTTGTTTATGGGGAATTTTTTTAATAAGTTTGTTCGTAACTAATTTGAGTTTGCATCATATTTGTTTTGTTATGCAAGAATGAATTTATTGAATTTGATAACGGTCCATTGGCGCAGCTTCACAGGTTGGATCTCCTGATTTTTTTTCTTGGCCTTCAGGGTTTTGGGTTCGAATAGGTACCATAGAGGCTTTTGCCTGCATGGCGTTTCCATGCAACCTCTACGTAAGTTGACTAGCTTTTGCCCGCGGCTTCTCCCACGTGTAGGTCAGAAATTATCCCATGGGAACTTACTACCTGGATAAAAAGTATCCTATGTCCTAACCCAGTTCATAGTCTATCCACGTGCCAAATTTCATCCAAATCCGTTCAGCCGTTTTAGCGTGAAAGGGTAACAAACAAATAAATAAACCAACTCACTTTCGCATTTATAATATTAGTCAGGATGGCATAATATTATGAGATAAACACTATTTCGTATTCCGAATATTAGAAAATAATAGAGACTCAGCTTGAAGAGTAAACAGAGCGCTAACAGTAGGTACCTGCAATAAGATAAAATTTAAAAAAAAATCTACGTCATGTAAATATTCTGGAAACCTATTTGGTATAGAGTACCTTGACTAACAATACCTGATAATAGTTACGTTATTCAGCCCACAACGTTTCAAAAGAAAATCTCAACATTTTTGTAAGAAACATGACCGTATTTAGTGGGAAAAATTAGCTATTACTTACTCTGTCTGATTTTGTAGGTAAGTACTTACTTTCGCTTATAAAATCTACGCATAAAACAGATTAACGCAGTCAATATTGCGCATAAGCTGCTATTTATTTTAGGATAATTTTCTAATTATACAATTAAACAGGCAATCATTGCTGTTTTAGTAATTATTAGTAATTTTAAAGCCTACTATTGTATGAAAATGGCGCGCAATTCAGTAGATGCTGTGATTGGCTGACGCCTGTGAATTTTTGCATTGTTGAATGAGCGTTATCCGATTGTTGTTGCATAACGGTAAGTATCTTGATAAAATTTGGTAGAACCAAGTAATTTCCCTGAAGAAATACGAAATCTCCTCTCTTGTTTAAATAACTAGCAAGTCTCCTTCGACCCTCGTGAAGATAAAGGGTAGCTACCTCCCCTTGGTAATGATAATGTGAGACTAGGCTAGGCTAACTAAAAAAAATCACAAATGTATAAATAAGTCAAAATATTCGTCATACAAAAGAAAAATCATAATTAATTCTAGCTCAAATATTGGTTGAATATACATACGTCGTTGGTCTACTGGACCGTTATTCTGTAACACTTTCAATGATTTTCAAGGATAGCAACATAAGAAGCTAATCCATTGCTTCATATGTTGAAAAGTCTGCTCAACAACGTAAATCACGCAATGAATGTTGTTGAACCCTAGCGCCCCTCCCTAGCGCGAGTGTATCCTTTAGGAATTTCTCAGCAGCAGTTCGGAGTCTGGATTTGTGGCCGGTTGATGGCAATAGGCTCGCCCCTATTACATGGGACTTAAGGCTTGTCCTCCCGTAAAATCGCGGTCACTATCGGACTGCATAGAAAATAAAGAGAAGCGCGATGACACACCGCTGGTAGTTTATTGTAAAATACGAAGCCATTATCTATTTACAAAAAAATCTATTGATTGGACTGAAAAAGTAATGACATGAAATCATTCTTTATTATTTTGTATAAAACTGTATTTTTTTTTAAATGAAAATTGTAGGAGTACCTAAGTAATATGGTTAGTTTTGTATATGTAGATAAAAACTAAAATAGATTTCAGGACAACTAAAATAGATTTCAGGACATGTGTTTATTACTGTGTATTTTTCCTATCACAAAGATGCTATAGTTACTGTAAAAGATGGACACAAAGTTACTTAGTTTTGCCGTATATTATGGAGGACAAGCCATATAACTGGCGAAATGTGGATGTAGATACTACACATCTGTCCAAACCTCTGGGTATAGCTTTGGTCATATAAAAGTACTCTGTGGCTTTGGTTTCTTAAGGATTAACCCGGTGAATGCGGTCATACAATAACGGCTGTCCAAATACAGAGCCTTTTTTGACACCTACATATCAAATACTGGTTAAAATGACAGATTATCATGTTACATGCTCTGTGGCTTTACAAGCGTCACGTTACGACATCTTTATTGTTTGAATTTAGAACACAAATACCTAAAAAAATAATGCACAAACGGCCTTGCTTGTTGTGGTGGTCAATGTTTTCAAATAGAAATCGTTTACGATGCAGTCGGGTTAACGACTTTATAACGGCTTTATGTAATAAGAATTCTTCTCACTGCATAGTGATGTGAATCATCCTGTAATAAGTTTCGGTATCTGTAACAACAATCGCAAAGGTAGGTAGGTACCTATTACATAATCGATTGGAGCGCGGATTTGAATCGAGCCTATTGAAATGAATAGTTTCCAATTTTGATCTTGGGTTATCAGTTTATTGCTGACGATGCTGACTTGGCAATGTCAGCGCTTTTTTAGCTATATCACCCTTTGTATTTGGCAGAATAACATTACTGTGGACTGATCAGCTTCTCTGGGGGCGAGAAGACTCAGTCTATCTAAGTAACACTAAGTAACTAAATTAAGCAACTGAAAGAAGAAGTATCTAAATATGGTCTATCGTGACGACTATGACACGAACTCAAGAGATTTTGTTTTAATGGCTGATAAGTAGATAATGGCGCCGATTCCCTTGTTCACAAACGGAACTTAATTTAAGTACAGTGCGTCTTTTTCTTTCTATTTCATTAAGAAAAGGACAGATGATAAATATAAGTTTAGTCCTGTCAAATGAAGTTACTCTATAGAGATGTTCTAGACGTGATTAAAAAATTGCCTACTAAAAATACGTCAATTTACGTCAGGCGCTGACTAATTTGACAGGACTTAACTAATATTTATCTTCTGTCATTTTCTTAATGAAATAGAAAGAAAAAGATGCACTGAACTTAAATTTAGTTTAGTTTGTGAACAAGGGAATCGACGCCAGTGATGCCGATTCTCTTGTTCAATTACTGAACTAAAATTAGAGATTTGCAAAGAGAATCAAAGTCATTGGAGAATTGCTATCTTTTACTAACAGGAAGCGCGAGAAAAGGACGGCTATAGCTATGAACTAAGTTTTTAGTCGACGTTTTTACGTGTCGTCTTAAGTATGAAAATATTAGATAGACTAAATTTGACAGCTCTAATTTACGTGAGTCTCTTTAATGTTTTATTAGAGAGAAAAAGTTAGTACTTAATAGCCTAAATTAGGTTTAGTTTGTGCACAACAGAATCTGCACCACTGTAGATAGTTATAGTCTCAATCTAATAATAATAATAATAAAATATTTTATTGACATAAAAATAGATGTAACATCTTCAATTGAAGCCCTAACTCCTGAGCTAGGTGGTACCTGTGTTACAGGAGTCAGTGTCTTCACCCGATTTTAGAACATTAACAATTATGCAATAAAATTAAAACATCATAAAATTAAGGGAATTTAGTGCATACATGCTCTTGAGTGGTGTTAGTGAGTGTTGTGTTTATATGTGTGTGTATGTGTGTGTGAGGGTGTGCATGTTGTGTGAGTGTTTGGGTTTTATGACTGGGCTATGGGTTATTATCTGAGTTTGTTTGTCTACATTACTATTTAGTTATCACGTCTTCTTTCAGTAAGTTTTCTGTCTGTGGGTAAACCAGTGTTTGAAGCCATATGTTTAGTTTCATCTTAGTTTTATATTTTATTAGTGGGTTGACGTTGAGAATTTTGTTTACTTTATTATAAATATAAGTAGCTAGGTATGGGCGCTGCCGTCGAGCGGATGCGGTTTTACATTTGACTGCGCGACATACATTGTTGATAGTTCTCTTATGTTTCATTGCGTGATTTACAGGTGTGATTTCATGCTGTTGCATTATTAGCTTGAGAAGGTATAGTTGTCTCACTGTAAGTACTTGACAACTTTCATATAGGGTTTTTGTAGGGAACCGGTACGGTTTGAAGGTCATGACTTTTAACAAAGATCTTTGGGCTCTCTCGAGGTGTATCATATAGGTTTTACAAGCACCTCCCCATGCCGTGATACAGTAACCTATGATTGACTGTGCTAATGCCAGGTACACCACACGGAGAAGCTTAAAGTCGGCCACTTGCCGTAGTCTTTTAAATGCCCATATAAGTTTCCTAACTCGGGAGGCAGTCTGCTCTATGTGGGTTAAATCAATCTCGATTCATTATGCAAATCTCAAAGCACATCACTAAATGATTCCGCACATAATTATTCCATTCATTCTACAATACCAGCGGTCGTGACATTGAATTGTAGTATGGAGATGCAAATCTTCTAATCTACACATTAATCGTGCGAATACCGGATTCACATTAGCAATTTTAAGTTAGGCGTGATAGTAGAAATGAGTTCTCATTTGCATAAAACATCTGCATAAATTCATAAAACATCTTTCCTATACTTTTTGGAACTTCATGCGAATTTTCCTTTTGAACGTGTTTGGGGTTTTAAATGAAACCGAATGGTTCTCTTGATCCTTTGATATTGCTCAGTTAAATCTTAATAGAATCTTCCAAGATTTTTTTATAAGTATACACCCTAATTGCGTAACACCTTTTTTTTTGGATGGGAAATCATCAAGTAACTTCTCCCGCTCTGGATGGAGCGGGAGAGCGTGTCAGACTTCTACTGACTAAAAACCCACTCGTGTTCCTTCAGTTGCCTGTGCCAGGGCCACGGTAACTCTTTCGAACAACCCGCAACCCTGGCAGGAATTGCGTAATACCTAACAAACATATTGCTAATCCATTGGTTCAAATGCTCGAAAAATTTGTCTGCTCGACAACGTAAATAACGCAATGAATGTTGTTGAACTGTAAAAATGAAACCGATTCCTACTGACCGTGCGTGTTACCATATAAATCATCATCATTCTTCTGCCCTTATCCCAATCTATTTGGGGTCGGCGCAAAAGTTCCGTTTTTCCATACTTCTCTATTAGTCATCATCTCGGTCGGAAGTCACTCCCTTTCTTGTCATCTCATCTTTCACACAGTCCATCCATCGTTTCTTTGGTCTTCCCCTACTCTTATAGCCATCGACAAATAAAATATAATTTAGACTGACTTTATACTCCAATATCGTCACCTACCATAGA
Organism: Dicycla oo; assembly: GCA_948252095.1. NCBI lineage: Eukaryota > Metazoa > Arthropoda > Insecta > Lepidoptera > Noctuidae > Dicycla > Dicycla oo. Next base: position 12,021,286 of record OX411729.1, on the reverse strand, counting down.
AATATAATAAACAAATTGCCCCGCAGCTCTGGGTAAGTTAAGGTCACCCAGTTGCCACCTAGGTACCTTATTATCCAACATTTTAGTGATTTTTTCATCTATAGGTCCTCTTCTTGATCTGTCACACTGCACACACCTGACACCACACTCATACGTAGGAAAAGCCAACGATGTTGATATGCTTTGTTTCTTTAAATGTTCTATAGCGTTTGCTGTGTCAACAATACCTGGCTATACTACGGACTATTGAGTCCGTAAAGTCTACTACAGACCATTAGCCTACAACCTGCTATAAAGAACGGTCGCAAGGTAATACAGAAAGGATGGTGACTGTGATATTATACAATAGTACCGTAATGAGTGTCTCCAGAGACGGGCAACAACGTCAATGAGGGGGAACGACAATGTATTAAGCCTTTGCTAAGTATGTAGGTACCTACTTAATAAGATTCCTCTATAAGTAAGGGAAGTAATGAAAGTAATGGCCGTTCAAGCTTTCATCGGTTTATAGCCAAGGAAACCATTGGAGCCAATTTAACTTGGTTCAACGCATATCCTGCATAGTCCTTAGACACGTCCACGTCAGATGTCTGTTGAAGGCGTGACTATCAGACACTGTAGTTGCTCCTATAGTGTCACATTGGGTTTTAAGTCATTTACTTAATGCTGGAAACAAGACTGAATATACTGAGGATCTATCCGTGAAAAGGAACTTAATTTATCATGCTAAGACTTCGAAAGTCTTTTCAACATAAGTACTTTAGTTTACCATGTATTTACGTAGCTAAGTGCACATTTAAATAAGAGAAAATTTCGAAGGACCTCCATTACAAAGACAATAATCTTCACTTTTTTTTTATTAGCCCTTATGGTCCCACTGCTGGGCAAAGGCCTCCCTACTCTCTCTCTCTCTCCACCTCTCTCTGTCCACAGCTGCCAAAGGAGTTCAGCTCAGGCGCGGATGTAGTTTGTCGCTCAATGGGGCAAAGGTTTCTGGGGGACGAGGGATGTGGAGGAGAGGGTTGATTTACCAAGTCGTGCTCGTGAGTCCTTTTAAAAAAACCTTCACCACCTATTTCCAAAAACTCACAATGTGCCCCCTTTCCGAGGATGACTACGATTTATCTACATAATTATATCTTAGTAATATGTATACTGTGTCCATACAAAGTAAAAATACAGGTACAAAACTTATGTTTATGTCTAATTTAGAGTTATCTGGTGGGGAAAATACAGGTTGGGCGAAGCCCAGGTGGTGCACCTGGCGCAACTGCACCCGCTAGAATGTAGACGCGCCTGGTTCAGCTCTTCCGCCATCCTCGTCTGGGCCTGCCGTAATAACCTTCACTACTAGACCAATAGATCAACCATCTTCTATTTTTAATCCCCGACGCAAAAAGAGGGGTGTTATAAGTTTTACCGCTATGTGTGTGTGTGTGTGTGTGTGTGCCTGTGTGTCTGTCTGTGGCACCGTAGCTCTTAAACGGGTGAACCGATTTGGATGCGGTTTTTTATTTATTTGAAAGCTGGTTTGGAACACCTATGTATGCTATATAACTATGCAAGATTATGGAATTCTTGGTCTGATGCTGCAGCCAGGATAACCAGCACACTAGTACACTCTTAAAAAAATAATAGCAGATATGTCGTGTTTGGATTCGTTTTGATCAGTATTTGATTCTAAATATAATGCAATGGTGCCGGCAACACGATGACCTGATGCTGCAGCCAGGATATCCAGCACACTAAAAAAAATAGCAGATAGGGTTTGGATTCGTTTTTAGGGTTCCGTACCTCAAAACCCTTATTCATAACAAAAGGATCACTCGTGTGTCTGTCTGTCACAGATAATTTGCTCCAAATCTAATGAAACGATTAAATTTATATTTGGTATACGTATGAATTTCTGTGACTCAAACACGGACGTGTACCGTAAATAAATGAATTTTGAATATGGGGGCAAATAAGAAACAAAAAAAAATTGCCAACTGTACCGTGTGACATATTAAATGAAAGTGCTTACTGTGAGGGTCTCAAATATACTTAATAATATATATATATATAATTTTAAAATAAATTGTTTTAAAGTTATTTAAGAAAATAGACGAAGATGGTTCATTCTTCCCCTTATGTCCGAAACTACTATAAATTACAGGAAAATTTATAAGAAGTCTGTGATCTTAAAATAACTTAGTAAATAACTCAATATTGTGCGTACAAACTTACATTTGCAGTTGGATTGTATGGGAGATCATGTTTTTCAACTACAATGTTAAGTTCGTTCTTGGAATAAATTCATCCCAACTACGGAACCCTTCATTGTGCGTAGTCCGACACGCACTTGGCCGGTTTTTTATCAGTATTTAATTCTATTTACAGTACGATATGGTGGCATCAGGATAAGTTAATGTTATGTGTAGAGAAACTTAATATTCTGCAGTAATAACAACACATTTGTATTTTGTTAAATTGCGTTAACTTTTTGACTTATATTTTGACCAAGACCGCTATACCGCGCCGTAGCGAGACGCGGCGAGACGGGGGGCAGTGCAGGCCGCTCATTCGTTAACGCTCACGGCGTCCCACCACTCATTCGACAGCGCTGCACCCCGCCTCGCCGCGCATTCCTAAGGCGCGGTACAGCGGTCTTGGTCAAACTATAGATAGACATACCTAAAAATTATGACTAACTGTAAAATTAAATATTATTGAGGTGAAGCTTCGTTTTGATTTCTTTGTTATCATACATCTCCAAACGCATATTGTCTTCATTGTGTATAAAATCTAGTACCTATTTAAGTTTTTACGGCCCTTTGTCAGCATCTTCCCATACGCATATACCGAGCCATGACCTAAAAAATACTTGATTTAGTGGAGCAGATGTTTTACAGCTGTAATCATAGAATTATGGTGATGTAATACTTATTCACTTGAGAAAGTCTAATCACTTCTTACGTTGATGCTGCCCTGGTACAAGATGAGAGCAGATCTAAAGATTTGCTCTTAAAACTTGAGGAAGCGATCTTGGAATTTAAACTCTAAACTAATATTATAAAGAGATAAAATTTATTTATTTTATTTTTTATTTATTTATTAATACAATCTTACACTATCTTAACAGGTTGACACCCAATGCGATAATATGATTCGTGATTACCTGATTATCTTATTGATTATCTTCGTTAGTAATTCGATAGTCACCCTCACGAATTCAGCCAACAACGTACAATTAAAAATGTCAAGCCTTTGCGAGACGCTGTTTAGTATCCGTATGGCTTTAAAATTGTTAGTTTGTAACAGGTAGATAATCTCTGGAAGTACTGGTCCAATTTCAAACATTCTTTCAGAAATATAAGCTATAAGCTACACTATTGCCGAGTAATATTAGGATATGATTCTTCCACGCGGACGAAATCGCAGGCAGAAGATAATTGTGGATATACCTACGGATTTTGGGAAATCATGCAGCCTTTGGTCCAGCGAGTCCGCAGGTTCGTTCAATGGTTGTGGAAGAACACCCGGTCTTGTTTTCTAAGGAGAAGGCAATTCAATCGGTTCGTGTCTATTCTTCTGCCATCTTCTTCTTCGTAGTACTTTTTGTCAGAGCGGTCATGGTAATGTGGTCTTCATGTATCGTAATTTCTTGTCCAGGGGCTGTTGTGATTCGCCTCAAGATTTCTCGGCATCTACTCCGATTTTTGGTGTTTTTATTGCACTCATACAAGGGAGATGGACTGCGGATTTAATTTGGTCAGTCTATCTCATGGGTGAGCGTCCGCGTGGTCTAGGTCTAGACGCCGTGTCTGAAGTATTTGAGAATGCGCGTTTGGACCAGAACAGATAGACGCTTTTGTAAGCCGAGTTCTTGGCGTATAGAGTGCAAAACTCGATCCGCGTACCTACCCCAAGCATTCTTCTCCAGCACCACATTTCTGCCGTGCCCACATTATAATATTTAATCTAATATTGAATATTGATGTTTAATATAAACAGACAGACAATGTCCCAGGATCACAATCGCTCATCTCTCGTAACTTAAAACAAGTTATTGTATCGAAATCTTCGTGAGAACCTGCCGAGAGGCAGTATTGTCTGCAGATTGATGTTTTACCATCGAAGTTTCTAGTAAGCAGGCATGAATAATACGTACTTTCTGTTGTGTAGGCACTGTGTCGAATTATAGGAAGATATGCTAGTTGAATTTGTTAAGAATGCCTGATGAAGGTCAAGAATTATTTTGTGTTTGGAAAATAAACCTTAGCTACTGTTTAGAAAACAGCACACAAAACGTGTTGTTGTGAAAACTGTAGTGAATTCAGAAGGCCGACGTGACATATATTGTGGAGAGCCTTTAAAAATGGAAACCTAGCAATTGGGAGTTAGGGGCAAAATGATAGATAAAGCTGTTGATTTGTAAAGTACCCGACCCGGATTGATTAATGGAAGAAGGCACTTCACCCAGAGTCTAGAGAAGGCGGAGAAAAGATGAATCCTGATGATGGCTGGACTCCTCTGAGGTCTTTTAACATAGAAGATAGTGTTGAGGACCGAAAGGGGTTCAAAAATTCTAGGGAAACTAAACTAGTCAGTACTTAATCGGATATTTGCAGGTGTATCAGACAGGGACAGATGCCAGGGCAGACAAATGGTTGTTAAAACAATAAGCATTATAATAACGACCTCTATAATTTCAATACGAGCAACAAAGGTATTGCCTAACCTGTCACAATGCGTTACATAAACCTACTTTATGAAACTGGATGTGGTCCTGAATACCATTCATTTTATCAATTTAAATGCATATCACATCCTTTAGGGTGTGATTGTGGAATGGCGGGGCGTGGAGCGGAGCGTTTTTCGCTGCCACAAAGCTTTAGCAAATACTACACAAATTTGACCTCTCCTCCGGATTCCTTCCTCTGCCTTAACCTTTCGGGGAAAAAACAAGCGTGAAGTTATGTTATGTTGTTTTCAAACCGAAACAGTATTAGGTGCGTACTGTGGCGGCTAATATAAGTACACTACTGCCGATTTATCTTCGGAGGTCCACACATAGGCACTACGAAGTGTCACGCATATTCTCTCACTCACACACGGCTCACGTCACCATTTGGTTCCTAATAAATCTTATTGCACAGCCTTCTGCGTGAAGTTCGGACCTGCTAAGATAAATTGGCCGTACTGTAAGGCGGTGGTAGCACCTAATTTCTCGGACGAGCTCTAGCAATTTGCATAAAGTGCTCTGCTAACTGCGTAGGTACCATAACCTCCCAAAGTTTCAGGGGTCGGTGCCGTAAGCAAAACCATCGGAAAATCCAAGGGGACTATTGGTAGATAGACTGCCAGTACCATCACTGAACAATATGCTCAGAGAGCGATTCGAAAACACGCTATCCATCTCGCTACCGCCTATTTCCATAACCCTAACCTATCTCCGAACGGGTAGGTACTTAGGTAATATAATACATCTATGTTTTGTATTTACGTTCAGCAAATGAAGCGTTTTCAATGGCGAACGGCGGCTTACTAAGGAACAATCGGCAATGGTAATCGATTCTGAATACTGAAAAATGTTTCAGTATTCAGAATCGACTCATCGATCAAGACATAGCAAACAGTTGTACGACGACAGAATCCATTCGAATCACAATTTAACAATGTGTTTTCAGAATCGTTTACCTCATCCACGGAGCACAAAACAAGATCTCATCAAGCTTTGATTTTTGGAATCAATGGTTGTTGTGTGTTACAGGAGCCTGTAGATATAGCATTTTGCTACCATGAATTTCGGGAAATTGCTTGCACCAGTAAATATATAATATATTTATAGTAAAAAACGCGGCAAAGCCCGCGTGGTGGACGAAATTATCACATGGGAACGTAGGTACTACCGGGATAATAAAAAGTATCCTATGCCTTAACCAAGGTCATAGTCTACCCGTGTGCCATCCTAATCCGTTCAGTCTTTAGGCCTAAAAAGGTAATAGACAGACAGGGTTACTTTTGCATACTTATATAATAATATGTATTACAATAGGTGTTCCTCTGCCTAACCCTTCGGTGAACACAGGTGTGATGGTATGTCATCATCTTCTTGCCCTTTTGACATGTTACGTACTCGAGGTCAGCGAACATGTTTTCAACGAGTATGGTAGGTAATAAATTAAGCAATAAAATTGTTTTATTATTATTTTCCAAGTTATTCTTAACAGGCTCGAACATGTGCCGAATATTCCCCAAATATTTATTCAAAGGCCACTTGCACAAGTGTTGCCATATTAAATAAAACAATTGTTTGTTTAGCAACCCGTATAGTTCAGACGTGAGATGCATGCAACACTGACTCAGGTAGACATACATTTATTTTTTTATTTGGTGACCACACAATAGAATTTTAAATAGAATTTATCAAATATTATTCTTGTAAGAAATGATTCATGGGATTTTTAAATAAATATCCATGAGTAATTGCAGAAATAGGTCGGTGGAGAGTCATTGCTGTTGGTTTAATTCTAAATATTCAAGTCACATTGATTGGTAGGAAAACAAATGAATAATATTGGGAAGCAACTCGAATGATTTGTTTTTAAAAAGGTTTAACAAGGTCTTGAGGAAGCAATTTCGACCACTTCGGAATGTGCGGATACTAGATATCTACATTAGTTCCGGGGTTCAGTAATTCCGAGTTCTGTTTATGTAGGTTCCTAAGTATTGACGAATACGAAGTTAACCTCATTTAAAAACTTATGCCTAGGCGTACATACAACAATAAGCCTACATTGCATTTCCCTGAGCGACTAGGCAGTTCGCCAGTGAGGAATGCCTAATTCCATGTTGTAGGGGGCGAGTCTATTAACATTACAAAAAAAAAAAAACAAATACACTTCAGTAGACCAAACAGGCCTAAACAGGCAGTCGATGATTCTTTCTTTTTAAAAACTAACCATGGCCGCCGTAATTCCTTTCTTTTTTTCAAACAAGGAACTCCAAGGCCGCAGGGAAATAGGGCTGTGCTTCGAGTGGTCATCTTTGTTAGTCGATTAGTATGCACGCGAGCATATGTCGCGGTCGTGAAATGAATCGCAGATGAAAGTGAAAACGCTTTGTAAGATGCGCAACGAAACTTTCGGACCATTGTTTTGGTATTAGCGATATTCACCATTACACTAAGCTGGCGTGTAATGGGGAAGCACTTACTTTGAGAGTTAGACAATGCAATATGAATATCATTGCGGTCCGTAAATAATGTAAATATAGACTTTCCATTGAGGTTTTCTTGTGATGACTGGTGTTAAATAGATGGTTGTTTCTGGTGCTAACAGGCAGCATCCATCAGGCAGCCATAATACTGTATTTCAAATATGAAGTTTATTTAAAATGCTTCGTACATATAGGAAAATTAGGTAAACATCATCATCGTAAGAAAAGATGGGATCCAGAAAAGGTACGAAAAATCTACAGGAATATTAATATCTAGGAAAAACTCAGACGTGTGCGTGTTGGTACCCTCTATAATTTTTTGAGTGAAAATATTATCATCAGCAATTTTTGATTGGACCCACGGTTTACCTATCACCTAGGTGCCAACTTCACCAATAAAAATGAACGCGATCAGCACATCTAAACTGAGTTGAAGAGCTTTAATTGTCAATATTCCATAATAATTATGACACTGACAGCTCTTGAACGCGGTTTAGATGTGCTGACCGCGTTCAGTTTCAATGGTGAAATAAGCCCTTAGGTACCTCTGTTAATCGCAACCAACGGAAAAGATAAACACTCTGCAAGATTGCTTAACCTCAATTAGACACCGATTAGGAAGGTACTTTATATTAGTAAAGCAGATAATGAGTTCATGACAAAGCTTAGACTTCATACAAACGAATAGAGCAGTCGCACACGTTCATTTGCATCACCCATTCATTCTAATCAAATCGATTTAGCCACGCAAATGACAATGTTACATGAGTAAAGCTTTCTCTGGAAGATTTTGCAATGTAGATTTAAATAGATTAGTTATTTATGGTAATAGGAGATTTCCACTTTGACCCTTCTAGAAGAGATTTTAAACTGGAAGTCTTTGGGAACGTAAAAATAGACGAAATGAAATGAAATAAAATTTATTTGCAAGAATGTAGTACATTACAGGTGTTCGGGTTTTTTAACAGTTTCTAAAACTATTCGCTAAAACGACGAACGACGTGGTGTTAAGGGGTCTACAGGACCTAATGCACGGTCACTGTCGGACTGCATAGAAAAGAACGAGAAGCGCGATGACACAACGCTGGTAAGTTATCGCCAAATATGAAGCAAATCTATTTACAAAATATTTATTGATTGGACTAAAAAATTAAAACAATATTACGTTAATATGTTGCTTGTAGAATAATCTGACAAAAAAAAAAAACAAAATGATTGCATATTATATTAGTAATAAGTAATTAAAATTGCAATACATATTAGTTTAATTATTAAAGTTCGTTAAAAGAAATTTTTGGAGATATCTTCGTGATTTTTAGGGTTCCGTACCTCAAAATGAAAAAACGGAACCCTTATAGGATCATTTTCTATTGTATCAAGTTAGTTGTACTATTATGTTTTCAACACACATCTAACTAGCATGCCTCATCCTGAAAAATATCATATCGAGGGTTCACGGGCTATTTGTATTAAGCGACATGTTTGGAACTTTACAGGAGAGCATTTCAAGTTTCATTATTCGGAAAAAAGAACATTGTAAAAAAAGTATCAATATTTTTTACGAAAAATTGGCCTATCAAACTATTAAGAATCAATAGTGTCTATCTACGTTTTTTACGTTTTTCACTTTTTAATGCAGGTAGATATGATTATAACTCAATATCGGCCAGGATGTCGCTTAATACAAATAGCCCGTGAGCCCTCGATATATTTTTCTGATTTTGTTTACTGCAGTAGATCATATACTTTTAGGCATTATAAAACTTGCGTTTACTTGCGTTTAGGTCATGTAGTCCCCTTAAGTGGGTACTGATCGAATAGATGACATGGCTAGAATTAAAGGGGGTGATCATAAAATGATGGATGTTCCAAAGGCTACAATAATGAAGTGATCCAGAAAATGAAAACTAAACGATTTAAACATAAATTAACTTGTACAGACGCCAGCACATCAAGCTACTACAATCTGTCATATTTATTTAATAGATTTTCGACTTTATTGCTAAATCATTAGGTTCAATGTTGAATGGGAAAATCTGACAGTTACGGGTAGGTTGACCTGCTGGCGTCTGTACAAAGTCTATTCAATTCAATTCATTCTATTGTAGTCAGCACTTAAACAATGCAGATAGAAGACTCGACGACATTGTTAAATCATGTTAGATTATGAAACGGAAAAGGTATAGAAAGGGTTTCATAATATCTAGATAACGCGAGAGCATCTACTTCGCGTGCCAAAAATCGGTCCTTAGATGTGGTTCTAATAATAACTTATCAGATAAATAAAAGTGGATTACGTGAAGAAGCTGGACAGTTGACCCAAATCAGATGACGAAATCAAAGAAGAGCTTTCGTTCTAAATCGGGAAAACAGGAAGTTGTGTAGGACGCTAAATAGAGCTCACTTTTTAAGAACACAAAAAACAAAGCGACCGAGATTTGATAATAGGTAAGAAGAATAACATTGACTGATGAACTATCTGTTGATCTAGTGGTCGCAAGCGCTTCTGCTGAGCATGACTGCATGATGTCCTGGGTTCGATTCCCAGGTCAGGCAAAGTGTTATTGCCTTTTCTATCTGATATTTCTCAGTAGCAATCCGGAGACTGTATTTGTGCCCGGTTCATAGCAATAGGCTCGCCCCCTATTACATGGAACTTAAACATAACTGGCGAAATGTGGGTGTTCTATACCTCTGCCTAACCCTTCGGGGATTTATGTAAGAATAAAACGTATCTAAAGTTTTCACGGCTTGAAATAATTCAAACAAAGCAATGCGTTTTTCCGCACGATTTTAACACGTATTTCTTATAGGTATCGAATTCGTTATAAAATTTTATTGAAAAGAGATTAAGTAAGTACATTGAAACTACGTAAGAGCGTTCATCCCAGGCGGGCTGGCAACGTCGCATTTCTACAGGCTTTTCGTGATTATTTTAACTACTATTTGTTTTCAGCCATGCACTAAATCGCACGGTGGTTCTGCGCCCAAAGAAGAGCAGTCATAACCTCCTAAAACTGGTTTTAGTGATTATTTCTTGTTTTGAACGATATAAAATATTAATAAGGGACGTAATTGATAAAAAAAAAACGAATTTAATAAAATAAAATTATTATTAATGGTGTACAAGCATCAGAAAAACTCGAAAAAATAATGTTTAAATCGTATGCAGTTTTGTTGTATCAATTTGGTACCGAAATTTAAAGAATTGTTGTTAAATCAATAAATTCTTAATTACGAGAGCTAAATACACAATCCTCATAAAAAAAATACTAATATAACTTATAATTAAATATGAAATTGTGCTATGATTTGGCAAACAATGGAAATTATATTTACAGCTTACAAAATAAAAAGTCTATAATAAACATGCAGCTTAAAACTAATAATTCTATGACTTTCTTAGGTTTTTTTTTTCAAGGAAGTTTCAGAAGACCAGATTTAAAGGGTTCTGAACTCAGTAAAAGTCGGTTAATTATAGTCTATATTTGTAACTTCGCGTGACATTTTTCGTCTGTCTGTTAATATCTGTTATTAGATTCAGCTGCTTACTGGGAAAGTTCCCCAATAGATAAAAGAGCATATTCTGATACATCAGCACCATGTATGAGAACTTTGTGGACGGAAGCAGGGAGATTGTACCACGGATATTCTTCAACTATAATTGACGTGCGGTTTCCAAAGATATTCTTTAAACTTATTACAATGTTAAATCCTGAAAATCAAAGCCTGTAATATTATGCTACAAAGATCAAATAGTTCTTTACGTAAACCCTTAATTTCAGGCGCTTGACGGTCCCGGTTATTCCTGCCAGTCTATTCTGTAAAAATCTCACCGTGAAAACGTAGGTGAAGTGAGCTTGAAGAGAGCTGTCATTCCACCTGATGTTATGGACTGACACTATTGACCGCTCACTTCACGCTCACCGCACCTAAGTTTTCACGGTGAGATTTGTAAAGAATAGCAGTGCAGCACTGTTATGACACGGTTCAACACTTCTCGTCAGGGGACTACATAACCTAAAACGCAATCACTGTCGGACTGCATAGAAAAGAAAGAGAAGCGCGATGACACAACACTGGTAATTTATTGCAAAATATGGAGCTACTAAAAGAGTACCTAATGAATATAAATGTAGAAGGATGCGGGAGAGGAAGGCTAAAGAAAAACTAGAGTGAGTTATAAGCGCGACGGTTGACGGGGAGAATGGAAAAGAAAATGTGTTGCGCCGACCCCAAGTAGGATGGGACAAGATGATCATATTTTTTTAAACTTTACATTTTATAAAGATTATGTTTCTTTACCTCTGTGGACTGTACCGCGCATTCTTTTATTTTGATCAGCTATAATACGATTGAAATGAAATGAAAAAGTCAGTAATTATGATGATGAATTGATGATGATGATTAAATAATTTGATTTTATAATTAATAGATGGAATCAATCTTCTCATCTTTTGCAGATCATAATGAAGAGTCAATTAAAATGACATAACACCAATTTACTTTATATGATTATCAAATAAAATAAAATAGTAGGGAAAGTAAGAGCAACCTTTACCCGTATAACTGGTCCTACAAGAGTATAATAAACTGTGGAGAATGCCAAGACAGGTGAAAGTTTATAGCTGTAAATGGCTATAACAAACACTAGTTCAGTATTTTTATGGAAATATATTCGCTTCTGACGTCGGATGACAGTTTGAATGTTTTAAGGAAAAAAGGATTTAATAGGTACATGATTGATATATTCTGTACCTACGTAGGTAACTGAAACTCTGGTATTCAACATCCAGATGGACTGGAAGCCGACCCCTGGGGAAAACACATAATGATGATATCGTTAATATTAATTGATTAGGTTGATATCAAGTTAAACTCGGGGGCAAATGATGTCATATTTAAACCAAAATAGGAACATAAGCTAAAGCTTAGATAGATGGAATTAGAGCTGAAAAAAATCAATGAAATATTTATATTCTTTATATTGAGGAGGTGGTTGCTTCTGAATACGTACTATGTCCGACACGCACTTCGCTTATTCGATTTTCAATTTCCTTTCGCAATGTTAATAAGTAATTCGTTGTTTTAATTGTATTGTAATTACTATAATTTAATTACTACCTGTACATATTATATATAACTAGCAGCGCCCCGCCGTTTCACCTGCGTAAGTCTTGAACCCGTAAGAATATGGGAATAAAAATTATCTTAGGTGTTAATCCAGGTTATAAACTATCTGTGTGCCAAATTTCATAAAAATCCGTTCAGTAGTTTTTGCGTGAAAGAGTAACAAACATCCATCCATCCTCACAAACTTTCGCATTTATAATATTATTATAATAGGATAGAGAACACGAGGCATTGCTAACTTTTTAGTAATATTTCTTGTTTGCCTTCACTCTATTTCCTTTGAGCCGTACCTATCTACCTACTGACTACTAATTACGTACTAGCTTGTGAGTTCCATACTTACTTATTAGTTAATTATTTTTTGTCTGTTGTGAAATCGACATCTACAATAATGTTTGTATCCAGAGACCTTTTTTTAATTTAATTAACGATCCACCCCAGCTGAGCACGGCTGAAATATAAATATATTTTTTACTAAAGCCTAGAAATTCTCGAACTTATGATGAAAATACCATCAAATTGTCACAAGCTCTGTTTTGTACCTAATACTTTTTTCAATAGAGAAGAGATGTTATTGCACGAAGAGGCAGAGGGATACTGCAAGATTCTATCCTCGGTCCTATTACAAGAATTATGTCAAGAAATCAGTCGACACAGAAGTGCGTGTTTTCTTAGGAAGTTGATAAATGAACTGTAGGTATGAATGTAGAAATGCAACTAGTATGGAATGTTGCGCTTAGGTCGAGATAGATATCGTAATAAGCCAAGTCTACGTTACAACACTTGCACAGTTTGCACCATTCATTGAGAGTTGTGTGCAGGTTAATTATTTGCCATATTTTTTTAAAGAAAAGGTATAGGTGTGAGTAGAGCTAGAGATATGGCGGAGTATTATGTAACGTCGCTTGTAAATACTTACAGTACAACTTTGAATATAAGTCAATCATCGATGTAGGGATCAAGGTTGATTATTAGTTAGATGAATTTGACACATTGACAAATTGTATTTTTAATTGGTTTGTAATATTATTGTAGCAGTCATCTAGGTTTGTATGTCTCGATCAAGGTTTTTAGATGGTTTTTGACTTTAGAGTTTATGATTCCTATTAAACAATTTTTACATTGCAGTAAAACGTTTTTCACGTCTAAATCATTGCGCTTCGCTACAAGTTTGTTTTCTTTAGCCTTGTTTCATTAAAGTTTTAGCTAGACTGCTTAGAAGGCTAGAGACCACTCTTGTTCATGATCACTTGATCACAAATTGGTAAAAAAAATAGCTCTGTTATAATTTTCTTTTCTCTTCATCATCGTCGACAGCTTTCTTTAACCTAAATATGATATTTTATTGTTTATTGTTTTTCCGAACCTTTCCGAACCAGTGAAGGTCAAAACCATAAACGCTTTTTTTTTTTACAGAAGTCACATTAAATCCGTTGTTTTGAATTGAAATCAAATTCGATGGATGAATGATTGGTGCTCGTGAATTCGTGACCAACGGTTGTTTTTTTTTATCTAACTACTTGGGATATGTTTTTTAATTCTTGACAACGGTAACAAAATAAATCGAAAGTAACGTTCGAGTGAAAGTTATAAACTTTTTGTAACTTTTTGTTTCTTTTTATTAATATTTACGTAATAGCTTTTTATGGTTTAGGCGTCTAAGTTATTGACGGGTTATTTTATAAATATCTTCTGATTTTCATAATCATGTACTTAGAGGTGCAGGGCCCCAAGGCAGTTGAGATTTTAGCCCGCCCATCCCGAAGCCATTTTGGAAATTTAGCAAATAAAATCCACTACCTATTTCAGAAAATATAACTTTTAATCGAATTTAATTACTATAAATAAACACCAGAAATAATGCAGTATATGTCGCCATATTTAATTTCTTCAACGGTCGTCATAAATCGACTTTTCTTTTCCTCGTATGCTAACACTCACCCACATGAACCAACTTACTTTCTTCAAACAACACTTTACGATTACTTATAGTATTTTAATAAAAATCTACATGATTGATTTTTCGCAAAGCGTGCCGGCTGCTTTCAAAGAGAACTTTGGATTCGCTCGCTCGAAAATTTTTGCACCTCGGATAAGTCAGTTTTCTTTTGACTATTCATACAGCAAAAGGAGTTACTTTGTCGACTTATGCAAGAAAGTTAAGGGATTAAGAGTAAAGGTACAATGCGATCGACGCGAGCTCGAAATTTTCTTAGCACCCTCCCTTAAAGAGGTTAGATTTCTTTTGACAATTTAATATAGAAATAGGAGTTGCTTTGTAGACTTATGCACAAAAGCTGAAAAAACAAGAGAAACTATGATACAAGAGCGAGCGAAGCGACTCGAAACTTTTTCGCATCCCGTCTCGGAGAGGTTAGATTTCTATTTCTTTCCTATTGGTGCCAGGTATTTTGCCATCCAGCCAAGCTTTGTTGGCCTAGGCGTAAATCCGGGGCTGATTACCTATATACCTAGCTATCATAATACATATAGCATAACGTCACGCCTGTATCCTCGAAGGGTTAGGCAGAGGTGTAACTTATAGATACCTAATACTCCCTTATTTCGCCAGTTATGTTTAAGACCCATGTGGGCTGCGACTGAGAAATTCCAGATGGAGAAACCTAATAACACTTTGCCCGATCCGGGAATCAAATCCAGGTGCTCATGCTCAGCAGTAGCGCTTGCGACCACTAGACCAATAATTTAAAAATATCGTAAATCAGTTTTTTCTACTCTCATATCGTAAAATTCGAATTATAAACTTCAAAACGAGTTTATATTGACATACTTTATAAACACAATACCTACCTAAATTTAAAAATAGAATCATATTACACTTAACGTTATAAAATAATATTTTTACCATTACGATACAGGGCAAATCCAAGAAGTTAATGTCACCAAGGAGTTTACATCAATAATAAAATTAATTGATGAAATCAAAAAATTGACGAAAAAAAAAATTTTTTTTTGTAATGGGCGTTCCATTACAAAAAAATATTCTTTTTTCATCAATTTTTTGATTATATGGATAGGGGGCGGTACCATTTTTACAAACTTTACAAAGAAGTTTTGATTCCAATTTTTACTTGTCTATGGCAGCGCCCGCTTTAGCGCATACGCTGCGATGTGCTGGGTTTTGGCGCCATTCATAAGTTTTGTTGTACTGAATTCCGTGGGAACATTTTTATTCTTGCTTAAAAATGTCTGATGAATAATTAGTGAATGAGAGTAGGTAAAGTAGTGTATGAAACTGCACATAACTAGGTATTAAAACACTCGTGTGATAGGTACTATTAAAACCGAGCCGTGTGTTTTAATACCCCTCATTATGCGACAGTTTCATAAACTACTATTCTATGTTTTCTTAAATTGTTTAGATACCTTCCTATACATGTACTGCATTGCACGTAAGTATTTACGAGAAACCTAGTATTTAGAATTTCTCTTTGGAATACCGTTACATAATGACAAGAAATGTAGTTGACAACTAATAATTTGCTTCATGGCAGTCGTTTCTGAGGAAACGACTGCCATTAACTACAGTATAGAATCCTGTTTATCATGCGTTTAGTTATTTTATACGTGCTCCTTTCATTCAATGACATAGAGTATAAAATGACTTCAGTATAAAGACTCCACTAGACTAGGGAGTTATTTGTCTTTCGATTTAGATCGAAATTTCTTACAGTCCTGTGACTTAGGTATCCTTTGATATGCGACAGGACTGACATTTGCCGCTAAGTACTTTTATTCATAAATCATAACGTTGTTTATTATTTACATTAGAAATCCGCTATATATATTCTTCTGTTTTGATCTAAAACGATAGGCTCCCTGAGTAGCGTTATATCCCTAAATATCTGAAGATTCGCACGACTTGTGCATCATTTCAAATCCAATTATCCCACATTCAGAACCAGTTTCGTTTCCAAGGAATTTAGTACCGGTTGAATTTTGGACTTCGAGTTTAAATAATCGAATACAATAATCAATCAATATTAGTAAGTCTATCATCGTCATCCTCACATAAATCTAAATGATTTCTGTGGTTATTCACAATATATCTAGCACTGAGTAAAATTACTTTTACTTTTCGTCTTTTATCTAACTGTCATTAAATAATTATACCTAGTTGTAATCAATTATTTAGGTGCAGTTTTATCTAAATTAAAATCAGAACGCAAACTTTATCGCGCTTATTAGTTGCGTTGTAGTAAATTGGCGGCACAGTATAAATTATATTGTGTTAGACGGTGACTCTACGTACAGTTGTTAGCGATAGGAGAATATGAACTAGGCAAATGCAATGCGATGTTGTTATTAAGGCGAAAGCGCCAGGGTAGCCCGCGAAATTCAAATTTCTTAAGTTTTTTTGGAATTTTCAGTATTATGTTGTATGTTGATCAAAGTATGATTCCCGACCGTAACAAATATGTATTTACAGAATTCTAATAATTTAAGTCATCGATACAACTCTTTAAGACCAGGTAATCCTATTGAATGTCTATTTCATGAAATCTTGAAATTTGAGGATTATACTAACTTAAGGAGCTGTATTACTGATTCTAATGATTATCCTACTAATATTATTAATGCGAAAGTATGTGAGGATGGATGTTTGTTACTCTTTCACGCGAAAACTTTAGAACGGATTTTGATGAAATTTGGCACATAGATATTTTATAACCTGTATTAACACTTCGGATACTTTTTATCCCTATATTTTTACGGGTTCGAGACTTACGCGGGTGAAACCGCGGGGAGCTGCTAGTACTAGTTCTATAAATTTACTTTATTATTACATGGTTATAAATAATTAAGTTAAAAATACCTAAACGAACTAAACCTATTAAAAAACTAAAATATGGCGTTAAAAAATTCCTCCGCATCGCAATCGACTGGTAATGTACCCAGGAGACTGGCGCCATTGCCACGTTGTATGGTAATGCTTAGCCTCTGGCCAAGGTAAAACCCAGCCCTTGTGGCACGGGACGTGTCAACCAGCCGTTTGGAGATTTCGTTGAACAAACCATGAGCACTCGGACCTCACGGCCCGACGGTTTCAACCCCAAACGGCTCGAAGTTTATTTTACTTCCGCCGCTTGAGGTTTTCCGCAGCCGCAGCAGCAGCGCCAGCACAGCACGCTGTGCTGGAAAATGGGATGGCGCAAGAGTATCGACACACGTTGTGTCCCACACTAAAGGTCTACTACAGCTGGAACGCCGACGGTGACAAGGGCTGGTCGGATGATGTCATTAATGTTCGCGTGCCGCGCTAAGCGACCCGCACTTCGGCAGCAAAACAGGCCGTGATATCCGAAGCAGTTGACAACTTCGCCACAGTGACAGCGATGAGGAGAACAACAGGGAGCTCCTAGTCGCAGGGAAGCGGCGAGGCAAAAAGTAGTCTCGCCATACAACTTACCTAGTAGTGCAAATTGCAAAAAACTTAAGAGAATTAGAATTTCGCAGGCTACCCTGACGCTTCCCCCTTGAGGTTGGCAATATTAGGCTTTTTAATTTTATTCATTCTAAAGTAGTCTCATGGGGTCACGGTATGGTGATGGTAGATCTTGCAGGTCTAGCCATACTTAGCTAATGAGCTATAGACACAAAAAAGGTGTTACTGCCTCGTTGTCCTAGTGGTCGCAAACGCTACTGCTGAGCATGAAGTCCTAGGTTCGATTCCCAGGTCGGGCAGGTATTGTTTTATCATCGAATTTCTCAGGAACAGCCCGGAGTCTGGATTTGTGCCCAGTTGATGGCAATAGGCTCGCCCACTGTTACATGGTGTACTATGTTACATGCATAGTTATATCTCTGCCTAACCCTACGGGGTACAGAGGCGTGATGTTTTGTTAAAAGTTGTGGAGGAGTTGTAAGAACTTTTGGTTGTTTTGAAGTTAACTGTTTGTTAAGGTGACTGCTAGCCAATTGCTGGGTTCGAAAAATAATCCTACTAATAATATTATAAATGCGAAAGTTTGTGAGGATGGATGGATGTTTGTTACTCTTTCACGCAAAAACTGCTAATCAACAAACAAACACTTTAGCATTTATTATAATATCAGTTAGGATAGTTAGGAAGATGAAAAACCGGTCTATCGACACTCTAGACTCATAAAATGTATTAGGTACAGACGCCAGCACATCAAGCTACTACAATCTGTCAGATTTCTTTAATAGATTTTCGACTTTATTGCTAAAGCATTAGGTTCAAGGTTGATAGGGAAAATCTGACAGTTTCGGGTAGGTTGACCTGCTGGCGTCTGTACTTACTTAAATTTAAAAAAAAACTTAACACACCACTAAAGCTTCTTTCAATCATGATTCGACAGACACGTGGCGCCATCTATTATCATAAGTATCGTTATTGTTGTTTTTCTCGTTAACAGTACTTTTTTTCGGGATGAAAGGTACCCATGTCCGTATCTGTACACCTGACAACGTATATGCAAAATTTCAGGATGATCGGTTCAGTGGTTTAGGCGTGACAAGGTAACAAACAAACAAACAAACAAACAAACTTACTTACGCTTTTATAATATTAGTTAGGATTTCGACGGGTTCGAGACTTACGCGAGAGAAACAGCGGGGAGTTGCTAGTCATATATTAAAAAAAAATGTGCTACTTACAGACATCGTTTTATTTTTCCTGTAATCTTTACATAAACTTCTATCACGCAGAATAATTTCAGATTTTTCTTTATGCAAACTTCGGAGGTGGGGGAATTTTGCAATAATTACTTAGGATTTTAGAATTACAGAAAAAAATATAAAAAAGTAGAGGTCTCTTCGGAACTAAATTCTATTGTGGAAATTTAACCCAATTGTGTTTTCCTTCAGTCAGAGTATTAATCAAATAGTCAATAAACATATAAGTTTCCAAAAATTAAATCCATACAT
Organism: Dicycla oo; assembly: GCA_948252095.1. NCBI lineage: Eukaryota > Metazoa > Arthropoda > Insecta > Lepidoptera > Noctuidae > Dicycla > Dicycla oo. The sequence continues at coordinate 12,002,041 of OX411729.1, read as the reverse complement.
GCTGTAATAGTGAAATTAATGGTTACGAAAAGGCCCCCAATTTATAATGGTATCGCCCTAACTGTTTGTTGAGGTGACAGCTAGCCAATTGCTGGGTTCAAAAAATAAAGCAGTTATAATTACCTAACGAGCGTAGCATACAAACATTAGAAAAAATTGCTCAAATTATCCTCACGGTTCATTATTTAAAAAAAAACACTTTATTATTGTATAATAATAGCAAGGTAAGCAGGAGCCCTAATAGTAGAAAGTTACCCAATTGTCTTACGGATATTACGTATAAAAGGTGGGAAAAAATCCTATTTAGAACACTTAGATATAAAGATATTATGTTATTGTTAGAAAAGATTGTTCCACTTCCTGCTAATGTTGACAATAATTGTGAGAACTCAGAACTATGTGGAAGATAATAATGAGTCAGTCCGAACCTAGGAATGAGATAAAATAAGATTCACAATTTCGCAAGTAATCGCTAGCAAGATGTTAACAAAATAAAAAAATAAAACCTGGCGGAAACGGAAATAATGGTACTATTCTATCAGTGCATGACACTTTAGTGTATGGATTTAGACTGTAACTGTACTATATACTACAACTTAGTGTGCTTATCGGCCATTGTCACCGCGCCATTTTGTAGATCAATTAATAATAGCTAGGTAAGTACTACCTAGATATTTAGGCTTCAAACGTGTAGCAATGTTGCTCAAGCACTAGGAACGTACTTTAGCATTAAGCCCTTCACTGGTTTACCTTCGTTGAATCATATCTTCCGTGGTAGGAGAATCAAGTTGATTTCATTTTAATCGACCAATCTCAAGCCGACTTGACTGCAGGGAAGTTACGTATTGATCTAAGTAGGTATTTCTAATTTAACAAGAGATTTAGGTACTTCATCAAAGTTCTTGTTTTAAAATAACTGTGACATTTAAGTATAAATATTTTCTTTAACTCCTAGAACTGTGCAAAATATACTCCAGTGTGAACATGAAAGTGAAGAAAGTTTAGCATATGAATAATAACGGCTGGGGCTATGCTAATTTTAAGCAGTCATATAGCGGACGAGCGCAAGCTGTTTATACTGTTCCGGGTCAGGCATTTGGTTAAAAATAGTCAATAATATTTTACACACATTGAAAACACATAACACTACAAGTGACTAACATAAACGAGATGAGAATACATAACGTCCTACGAAGCAGTAAAATATAACCAAGAAGCTGAATAGCCTTTACCTAAATTAACCTTTGCCTAAATTAGACGAAATTAAAAACATCAAACCATAGACAGAATAATTTAAAACCAGGCAACGGCACAACCAAAAAATCCTTTGTGTGACTATTTCAAAAGAGAAACGATCAACTGTCGACTACACGGTTGAAAGGCTTGACAAAGTTGCATACGCACTTGTGCAACCTAATATAGGTCTTATATTTGTTATAGTTAGAGTCACATTGGTTGCACAATTAATCGGTGACGGCCGGTCACGGCATTGCAGGCTAATAGGATAGTTGCGATTTCCTCGTGTGGTGCACTCTCACTGGGCATGTGGAAACAAGGAAAGGGAGAATGTTGTCACTTAATACCAAACAACAGGCTAACCGTTTAGTGGAAAACGGAAATAATGAGCTGATGTTATTTGGTTTTCTGGCAACACCATCATAAACGATGAAAGACAATTGGTTTGTTTATACAGTGTGAGGTATCAAAATGAGAAACTTTGCTTAATTTTATCGACGGAAGAAATATTTGAAAATTCTAAACATTTTTTTTTTAATTGTCTGCCTGCTGAAGTATGTAGGTAGCAGTGTGCAAGGCCTTTCTTTAGCAGTTGATAGGAAATGTGATTGAGTTATAAACATAGTATATTTTCTTGTAGAAAGGTAATACGATGTAGAATACTTTAAAATACTTACCTTGTTAAATTATGTAAACTTTCTATTGGCAACATTTACTTATATTGTTTATCATGTCTATTGTCGACATCTTTCGATATCCGGTTCCTCTTCCCTTGTCTCGTCCCGTGCTGTACAGCTGTTTTGACTAATTTAGATAATCCTGACTAATCTTATTAACAAATACACTGACGTTGTATTATTCCATTATATTCTGTGTAATATATTGTGAGCAATCAGGTGCCTGTTTTATTTACGTGTTCGGCCATCATCATTGTGATCATCATATTATACATCTGCTGCGCACTGCATAATCTGCTACATACCTAATAAAAAATAGGTTTTATTGAGAAACTTTAAAATTATGGTAAAAATTCATGAAAAATACTTGATTCTTGTTAAAAAAAAAAAACACCTTAATTCTCAATTGTGGGTGTTTTTTTTTCTTTCATTTTTATTTTATGATGACGCCATGTCATCTTCAATCATAACTGAGTTTGTTTCATCGTTAAAGATCGTTCAGTTTAAAAGTTATACCGTTTTGTTTACACAGAGGTCACAGCAGCGAACAAGAATTTTAAAAATGCTATAATTTTTTTTTTACATTTTATTAAAATATTCTTTCCGGCGATAAAATTAAGCATAGTTTCCCTCATTTCGATATGTGCACAATATAAAGACACACTGTATAGTAATGAAACCTTTTTGAGTCAGAAAAGTTCCTTTCGTTAAGATCACAGGAAAATAATATAATTGAATGGGGTTGTTTCCCGGAAGCTTCGCCGCAAGAGAGCGCTGTGTGTTTGTCACTTGTCAAAGTCATCTTGAAGACAAAGCGACCAATCGACGACAAGAAATAACACTTACCGCTATCTCGCTGCAGTTTTCAGCAAGGAACTCCATTGACAGCGAATGTAAGTAACAAAAGCGAATGAAAGTAACAAACACTTAGCGCCATCTACGCGGAACTGATTTGATAGTTTTCTTCTCCATTGATTAGATTTACGTTTTTCAATGGTTGTTCAATGTTACCTTTGGACATTGACTCAGCACTCGGCCTGGCTCACGCGCGGCCCAGTTAAAAGAATGATTTCGTTGCATCATACACGCATAGGACACATAGAAATTGTTTAATAGTGTGTGTTAAGAAACAGTAGTATATAAGCAGAACATTGTGTAAATAAATCAGATTTGAATTTTATATTCTTGTCTAATTACCCCTTACTGTGGCCAAGACACCTTTAGCCATCTCTGATCAGTCTCTTGAGTCTGCGGGACTGGCTGTGAGTGTACCCTTCCCGAACCTGGTATTCCTGTCTGCTATCCGTCTGTAACCTAAGGTCGCATGGTGCTGACATCCTGAACTTATTTATATATTGTTTATCACATACTAGGTGTATGATAGGTTAGGGCTTATAGGGCTTAGGGTCGTAGGGACTGTTAGGCTTGTAGGCCTTGTGGGTTCCTTTAACTAATCATATCTTTTCATGTACAGACGCCAGCACATTAAGCTACTACAATCTGTCAAATTTCTTTAATAGATTTTCAACTTTATCGCTAAAGCGTTAAGTTCACGGTTGATTGAGAAAATTTGCGAGTTTCGGGTAGCTTGACCTGCTGGCGTCTGTACCATCACACCCTGGACAGTATTGCGGCCTTACGTGACGTTTGTTAAGGGTGGATGTACATAGTGGTCGAGTCAGCATCACCTGGGTATTGCTGTGTGGCTATGCGTTCCTAGTACTTTGTTTCCGAATTAATGTTTTTTTTTTTTGCATCCGACATAATTATATGGACAAATTAGGTACCGTGCCTACCTAGACAAAGCTATTTGTGACTTTGTGACTAAAACAGCGATTATCAGAGTGATTATTAGAGCGAGACAATGTGTGTGAACAATAACGTAATGCTTTAATTTCACACTAGTTTTTAGACCAGAAAGATTAAAATCTAGATGCATTCATTTAAGCAGATTTTTCCCACGAAGTTATTTCGGAGATGATAATGGCAACACTACTTACCACATACCAATACCAATATAATACCATTTTTCAAAATGGTGGTTTAATCCTAATGTTATTAATAGGATTTTATTGTTTCAAAGAAACAAATCAAATTCAGTCTTAAAATTCCTCAGTAAAGGAATGTGACAATAAGTTTATTTTAGTACTTACTTAGGTACCTAAGGAAGAAATTTAAATTATACACTGTAAGTAACCTTCTTTTAATCACTTTTAGCCATACCTTACGAGGCAACTTAACAAGAAGTTACTTAAAAAAAAACAATGGTTTGCTCGCAGTACAATAGAAATCGGATATAGGATGCGGATCACGTTCGAATTCGGAAGTAATCAACGAGTGAGCGACCTTAGCAGGAACATACCACGCTAATAAATTGTGCGTTTTGTTTCCTCCCGAACTAATGAATGGTGATCTCTCTGAAACTATGTTGCCCTAGTACTTTTACTAGCTATAGACAAAGTTACCCATAATAACGCAAAATGTGACAGATCTGTGTCATACTAAAAAAACCGGTCAAGAGCGTGTCGGACCACGCACAATGAAGGGTTCCGTAGTTGGGATGAATTTATTCCAAGAACAATCTTAACATTGTATTGACTGTAGTTGAAAAACATGTTCTCCTATACATTCCAACTACAAAATTGTCCATAGTTAAACGAAAATCCAACCCACATTACACCTAATTTGGGTTAGATCCTTAACCCTAAGCCTACTTAATAACTAAAACAGATCTGGTTCGATCCACTAACGCCCACACAAGCGGACTATCTGCCCGGGCGGCGATCGTCTGCAGAATAATGTTGGGACTGCCACGCACCCTGCGAAGTAACGAAGCTGATTTCTTGCGCCATACTGCGTCAAAACTGTCAGCGCGCGCGTCGGCAAACATTGCCGACGTACTGCAGAAACGTGGCAGTCCCAAAAGCACCCTGAACGCATTGTTATATTGGATACGCAGAGCGTTGTAAGCCCTTTGGGTATATCTGAACCACAGGGCCCCCGAGTACAGTGATGTGCAATACGCCTTAAAAAGGGCTATTTTAACTGCGACTGTACATCGAGAGAACCTACGGGGCCAGCATGTTCGCCCGGACTGACAACGCTCTGCGCTCCCTCTCCAAATCTGAATCGTCTTTCAGGGTATCTGTTACCAGATGGCCCAAATATTTAGATTTATACACCCTGTTTATTGGGTGACCTTTAAGGAACAGAGGAGGGACCGTAGATGGACATCTGGCACCAGACCTGAAGACGATATACTCAGTCTTTTTGGTGTTGTATATCAACCCATGAGACCGAAGAGCAAGGGCGAGGACAGTCCCCCCTGTCTCACCCCACACTCCGGCCTGCATGGCTCCGAAAGCTCCCCTACCCATCTCACCCGAGTCTCTTGATGTAGGTACCAGTATTTGAGGAGAGATGCGAGCTCTGGCGGCAGTGTTGTATCTCCTAGCTTCTGCCAGAGTAAATCGTAGGAGACTAGGTCAAAGGCCTTGGATAGATCCAGGAAAACCGTTATAGATATTGCACTAGAATTTGACGAAGGTTTTGAGATGTTTTCCTTTGACACCACACCCGTAGCTCGTATCAATAAGCCAGGCCGTCACACTTACACGTATTAGTCCATTAACTTGAAAACTACTGAACCGATTGTGATGAAACTTGCACTGTTCGAAAATTTTGATGCTCTTCGTTAATATTTTGCACACACCTCCAACTGCAAACTGCCTTTGACTGGAGCGACTACTACGTTGGAAACCACTTCTACATACTTCTACTATATACGTAGTAGCTTTAAGAAGACCCAGACTTGACTATCTACACTTAATGTACGCATTTACGATCTCGTCGTCTATTATCATTATTGTTATTTGCTTGTATGTGTATACTGCTGATAGTAGAGCGCATCTATACCCGTATTACGCGATAAATATTCGCGGATTCAGCCCTCAAATAAGGTTATGGGCACGACGGCTACCGGCCTATACCGACGCCATGCCCAAGGACGAGGAAGGGAGTCATACTACAAGAAGCCATTTTTGAATACTTCGAGCATTACCCAGAAGAGTGCGTAATTATTGACTTGGTCTCATAATAATTATTGCGGTCATAATTACGAGTAACATTTGCATTGAAGATTTTTTAATGTTTTGTTTAGTAACTAGATATTTTTGCCTCTCCTAAGCCAGGTTTAAAGTATGAAGGGAAAATGGATCATACCTAAAAGTCATTCACCCGCGCAAATGTTTTGCGATAAGATTAAGGCGCTTGCACAAGGGTGCATACACATTGCGAGACTTTTTGCGAAATTTTTGGTATGTTTCTGTCTGCTATTTATCAGTGTTTTTTTTTGTTCATGTTTTTATTAGTATCACGTAAGCATGAACTATTTTGGGTTTGAATACGCCCCTCGTTTGAACTAACATACTGTATAATATAAACATTATTCTAAAATCCTTAAATATTAAGTTATTGAAAAAAAAAAAACTTTAATTTAATATTTTTCTCCAAATCATTAGCACTCGAGGTACTTCTACACTAGGTACTCGTTTAGACGTGATCTTCAATATAAAATCTTTAAAAGTCGTTTATCGTCGCCTTAACTGCTGTTAGGTATACGTTTTGCACAAATTCAAGCTTACTTTTCTTTTTCGCGAAATTTAATAACTTGCATGCTCTGTATGTGTACTCATGATTCTACAAATAAATAATCTTGAATCTTGAAAGCATTAATCATTTCATCAAAATCCAGGCTCACATATTTGTGTATATTAAGGAGGATTTTTCTTGTGCCATTGAGCGCACGCAACCAAGATTTTACTCTGCGTAGAGTAGAAAACGATCTCCCCCGCTGACCTGGGAGAGTCGCCAGTATTTATTTGTCAGAAAATCTTTATGTTGGGGTACAAATCGTGGTATGTTTCAACGAGATGAACTACTGACTCTGGTATGGGGAAATTGTTTTCACATTCTCTTTCCATTTGGCCATCCAGAGTCGGTATTCGTTTATTACAGTTGATTCACTGTCGTTATTAAGTGGACGGTACATCTGGACCATTTTTTTCACTTTTTCGATATATTTTACTTTTTCGATTATATCCCAGTCTCGAATTTGACACTGACATTTGGTGTAGGTACAAAATCTGCCAACTGAAATAAGTCAAGTAGGTACCTCTGGAGACAGTCTCTGCTCTAAATCATTAGTAACGGAATCTAATTGGGGTGGATTGACCTCCAAAAGTACTATTCTGCTGATCCTGCCTGATAGTTGGACCTATTTATTGGCCTTGAAATTGGAACTGTAACTACGTGGGAATTTTAATATTACATGCTTGCTTTCTCTACCGCCTCTGAAAATAATTGCTTGAATATATAGACTCAGCATTTTGGAGTTTAGATCGCAATACTTCTAGGATATCATTATTTTTTTAATTTTATTAACATTAAAAATGCTTTTCAATCACTTCAGAATGGGGGCTCCATTTTTGCTCACAGTGTGACATCGGCTTTGTGTCGTGAATTTTAGGGGTACATGAATGGTTGGAGTCTCAAAAAACGCGTATCAACAAGGGTCACAATATGATGAAAAAAAAGTTTGAAAAAGTCAAAAACTTTTTTTGAAAATCGCAAAAAATGTGTAAAACTCGGTCAACTTTTTAGGGTCTTTTGTCATAAAATCAACTATATCTCAAAAACTAAATGCGATATCGAAAAAAATTAAAAAAAACCCTCGGGGAAAAAAAAGCAGACCTCTGTATCACTAATAATCTAAGCACGAGGGTGCCCTTTGTGTGGCGTAATTTTGGGGAGCGCGCTTCGCGTCGCTAAGTTGTGATAGAGGAGTGTTTAAGAGTTTGATCGTGAAATGTATTTGTATTTATTTTTAAATAAGTATTTTCATTTAATTTTCCGCCGCGTCACAAAGACGCATCACCGGTTATTTCTACGTTCATAACTATTTTGTATCGCTTCGTTGTTGTTTAGACACAAAATGATTTTCTTTCAAAAATAGTCTTAAGAATATTTCATTAAAGTTCAAAATTGCATGGCGTAATGTTGTTGATGTTGATGTTTTACTTTGTGCATTTGAGCTCTATTACCTACTTCAAAGACGATACAAAATTTATTAGGTCTAAATCTATTAGATTATGCATCGTACAAAATGAAAAGCCTGCTAAGTGCATTTTCAATGTACCCGAAAGTCGTGTAGAGCACGAGTTCGCGCCTGATAGGTATTGTATGTTATGACCCAAAACTTCGCCATTTCTGCGCCCCTCCAGGGTCTGCGCCCTCTGCCTGGGCACCACTGCCATCGCCTTAGTTACGGCACTGTGAACGTCCACCGCATCACGATAACACAGGGAAGAACTTAAAATGTATGGAAATATATGAAAGCGTTTTCAACGTTTTTAAATTTCCGCCCACGATAACGGCACACGTGGTCCTGGATAGGACGAGTGGTACCTATGTGCTTTTTCGTAATGTTCTCAAATACTGTTAACTTCTTCAATGTGATCATATAAAAAGACTTCAATGTAACCTTTGTACTGTCGTTAAGGCACAAAATAATACGGTCTACCAACATTATCAGTGAAGGGCTAGTAATAGCTTCTCACCTCTTACAGTGGCTGATTATGGACACAAGACGTCTTTACTATCTTTATGGACTTAAAATTAAAAATATTTTTGGAGACATACGACATCTTTTATGCCATAATACTAGCGTCTCGTCGTCAAACATAATGTCAATTCTAATACTGGCTCAAAAACAGGCCCAGTGATTATGGTTTAAAACTTTCTCTACTTACCGGAAATCTGTGATCTAAATTACTCTCTTAACGGCCTCTATTTCCTTATGAAGAAATTTAAATATTACTGTGGTTCTCTGGATTATCAAACATATGTACTTGGAAGTGATTCCCCACTTTAACAGAATAATTACTGGCCTTTAGCAAAATAAATATTGGTTATGCCGTTTGAAAAGTTATCAATAGTTTTTGCTGTGTGGGGCGTTTGCAAGAGATGATAAATTATTTGTTTGTTTATGAAAACAATCACCGCATCTTCAATTTTGTCATGTTGTACGAGGGCGGGTCAATAAGTCCGTGACTTTTTGAATTTCTAACCTCTTTACTGAAAAAGCAACACTACTCCTGTCAACAGGCATCTGTCAGTTGACTCCTGTCAAAATTTTAACTTGCTGCGTCAGTTAGTTTGTGTTTGACAGCTATCTTTATCAGACTACCCAGTAATTTGAGGAAAAAATGGAAAAAAGTGAATTTCGTGTGCTTATTAAGCATTATTTTTTGCGAAAAAAAACCATTACCGAGACCAAGGCTAAGCTTGATAAATACTATGGGGACTCCGCACCATCGATTTCAATGGTAAAAAAGTGGTTTACTGAATTTCGTTGTGGCCGTACAAGCACTGAAGATGCCGAACGTCCTGGACGCCCAGTTGAGGTCTCTTCACCCGAAACAATCGAAAAAATTCACGATATGGTGTTGGCCGACCGAAGATTGAAAGTGCAAGAGATTGTGGAAACCGTAGGGATCTCGCATGGCTCAGTGGTTTCAATTTTGAATGATCACTTGGGCATGAGAAAGCTTTCCGCAAGATGGGTGCCGCGTTTGCTCACAGTCGACCACAAACGCAATCGTGTAACAACTTCACAGGAAGGTTTGGCATTGTTTAATCGCAATATGGAGGAGTTTTTGCGCCGTTTTGTAACCGTAGACGAAACATGGATCCATCACAACACACCAGAGACCAAACAACAGTCAAAACAGTGGGTTTCTAAGGGTGAATCGGCGCCAAAGAAGGCCAAGATGGGTTTGTCAGCCAATAAAGTTATGGCGACTGTTTTTTGGGATGCACGCGGGATAATCCACATTGACTACCTTCAAAAGGGAAGAACAATCAATGGGGAATATTATGCCAACTTATTGGACCGATTCAATGACGATTTGAAAAAAACCGACCTCATTTGGCCAAGAAAAAAGTTCTTTTCCACCAAGACAATGCAAGGGTGCACACATGTGCAGTTGCCATGGCAAAAATCCATGAATTGGGCTATGAATTGCTCCCTCATCCGCCCTATTCTCCAGATTTGGCTCCGAGTGACTACTTCTTGTTCCCAAACCTGAAGAAATGGCTTGGTGGAAAAAGATTTGACTCCAATGATGAAGTCATCTCGCAAACAAAGGCCTATTTTGAGGACCTCGACAAATCATATTTTTTGAAAGGGATAAAAAAATTGGAGAAGCGTTGGACAAAGTGTATAGAGCTCAAGGGAGACTACGTTGAAAAATAAAATGATTTATTTATCAAAAAATCTGTGTTTTATTCCAAAAGTCACGGACTTATTGACCCGCCCTCGTATATCAGATATCAGTCTGCATGATGTAACTAAGGGCTGGTTTTTTGCCATTAGTTTTTTTTTTTTTTTAATGTGAATGAGTTCACAATTAGCCAAAATTAAATCATTAGTTACTATGTTTAACCATTGGTCGAGTTAACTACGGATCAAAAAACAGGCCCTAAGGTTCTCTTTTGCAGACAACCTTTACCTGCAACATCTGAAGTGCCACAATTCCACAAAATTCACGTGACATAATATTTGTCTGCTTAAAACGTCACTGAACAATAAAATCTGCAAGTAAGCCAGTCACGATTTATTTAGCCTTGTACAACATTATAAAGTCAGAAGTTTATGACGGATGCTAAAAATTTAATATATGTAGTAGGTATTAACCAAATCTTACGTGAACGTGACTATTTAATTTGTGCATTTTATAATTATGAACAGCTACCGTACCTAATACCCAACCGTAACGCGTAACTAAAATTAAACTAAAATTAAAAAAAAAAAACAACCGAGTTCCAAAATAACACTACAAAGTGAAAAATAACTTTAATTTCGGAAGTCGGTCTTTGGTTTTGTAATTTCGTTTTTTGCCACCGACTTCCCAAATTAAAGTTATTTTTCACTTTGTGTACGAGTAGGTAGCTTTTTTTTAAATGTTTATTTTTCACTTTTTAGTTGTGGTACCCCACACAAATTCAAACACCTGCAAACAAAATTAGAACATCATCCACATAATATACGAAGTGGGAATAATACGTATTATTGAAGCTAACTCAAAAACTACCTGAGCAAAGTTAATAAATGTTACATGGGACCAACTTCGAGCTATATCCCGAATAAAACCAAAATCTTTCAAATCTGACTACAAAGTTATGCGTGGTAATACATAACAAAATAAAAAATAAATACATATATACGAATCGACTTGAAAACCTCCTCCTTTTTTTCGTCGGTTAAAAATAGAATTGATTCTAGCAACTAATCAATCTACAAGCATAGCGATAGGTTTACGATTTGAATAGCATCTGCGCCGCTCCGTACCAGAACGGATGTTTTCCAGGTGTTATGGCTAAGTAATAGCAACTGTTGCATACATCTTTGATAGAATTCATCACACAACAAGCCAACACTGCAGAGGCTGGGTACCTAAATAAATTCTTTGCCCAAAAAAAGGATCGCTTAGTTTGACAGGTCACGCGCGGGAAATTATGGATCAATCAAAACAGTTTTCGCCCACCGCAGAATAAAAAGTGTAACAGATATTATATCGATTCAAAGAATACATTACAACCCATTGTACATTGAAATTACATCACAAAAGTCTGAAGCATTTAATTTCCCTTCTGTTGAGTAATTTAGTGACAAGGTTATGTCAGACACGGCGTCCATTTTAGGCTGAAGGTACACTGAACGGTGTTCTTGAGAAAAATATTACAAAGCCAGGTGTTTTAAAATTGAAGCATATTCCTGTCTTTCTAGAAGGTCTATTCATGGTTTTATTTAGTGATCGTTGAGGGTTCCACAACTCCACTTATGAAGTGCTACCAGAGACAAACTTGAAAAAGTCATGTCCCTGTAAATTCGAGGTCCACAAACCCATCACAAAAAAAAAAAAGTGCTACTAAGCACTTAATTTCTTTTTTGTAAGTTTGTTTACGTAATTTTAGATGGTTAAGTACTGATTAATTTATTGTTTTGGAGGACATTAGTATGTTCCTCCAAAACGATAAATTAATCATTACATAGGTAACCATCTAAAATTACGTTCTCAGGATCACACTCCACTGCACTTGAAGCATTCATTTCCCAAATTATAGTGATTTTTTGCTTGGTTGCATACTCTCATTGTATAATGCTGATTGATTTGCTTCGTTCTTCAGGAAGGTAAGTTATGAGCTAATCTTCACTTTTTGCTGTTTTTGTGTTGTGTACCATATACAGGTAATATTATGTTATCAGTGCAAGTCTTACATTGTTTACGTCGTAATAGTTAGTGGTTTGTGTTGCTTGGCACTGCAGTCCACCTCTTTGCATAGCAAAGCAGATTATCAAATTATCACACACGCAACGCGTTTTCTCGATGCCTGCCTTTTAATACAGGCGAAAGAAATAAAAAAAAAAAGCAACGCGTTTTCGCGCCAACATGAACTGTCACATTTTTTCGTACAATCCACGCTGTGCAAAAGAATAAATTGCTCTCCAATCATTATTATTAGGTATTCATTTTCGTTACCTAGTTGTTGGGTCACAAGTTGAAGTACCTAGTCACAACTTTGTTCGAAACAGTAGGTAAGTACCGTTATTTAACTTTTACGATAAAAAGGACCGATAAGAATGCGGTTAGGCACGGTTTCTGGTGCATTGGACAGGCAATGTCTGACGAATCCAATGACTCATTGTGATCTGTACCTACAGTTTGGTACCAATTGATTGAAATGTATATAAAGTAGAGTTCCCAGAAACTTAGGACAGGTCATTAGAGTTCACATTTAAAATATAGCATAACTAATAATGAACATTTATTTATAGGCAACAGGAAAACGCCTTTAACTGTTTTCTTAAATAGCATAGCTGATAAACGACTTCTAAAGTGTAGGTGTAAAAATTGGACAGATCATGAGAATTCTAAAATCAGTATTCAAAATAACCTCATTCAAATCAATTTGTTTAATAAAAAAGGTTTAGTAGGCGCAGTTCGAGTACGCGCCGTTTGTTTTCGTGAAAACCGATTGAAATTTTACTACGGTTTCCGATACTGCCGTAGCCATTGTATTTACTCGCTAGACGCTAGACTTACTAGGCTCATTGCATTCCTTATAAACTAAGCTTTCATCTAGTATAATAATTTTCATTTCTGAGCAGATTTACGGCCGATATGAGACGATATCTGACATTATTTTGCTATTGTCAACTTCATATTAATTGTTAATCCTATTTTGGCAAATATTTCTGTTGTTTCTCTTTAGGGCTTTAACTCTTGACAAAGACACCAGAATAACTGATCTAGCTAAACACGTTTGATATTTCGACACATAGTGAAAAGGTCGCGCGCATGCGCCTGCACTAGAAATGTGACGTCATAGACAAATCATATATCCGGCTTTAAAAACGTTACAAATGTGACTTAGCTTTTAAATGCTCAACCATTACTATAGCATTAAAAAAGTCTCGTAGGTATAGCGGTTGAAATATTACATGTTTTGTCGGTCATAAATACTCGTATGAACTTGTCACCAGCAGTGCTATTCTGTACAAATCTCACCCTGAAAACTTAGGTGAGCTGTTATTCCGTCTGCCGCTAGGGATTGACACTATTGACAGCTCACTTTACCTAACTTTTCACAGTGAGATTTTTACAGAATAGATCGGCTGTACACCGAGGGAAAAGGCGTTTTCACGTCAAAAGCTCGCAGCATTAGTAGCTGTGACGGTTACTTACAAGTAGAACTAATGACCAATTAAATGATCAACATCATGAACTTGAAACGAATAGAATTGCAAGTAATGAATGAACCAATTTATCAGCCACTGAGTATGACCCCGATCATCGCATAAAGTAGGTCTACCTGTCTGTCAGTCTACGAGTATTCCGTAAAAATCTCACCGTAAAAAAATAATTAAAAAAATTAAATCGACTTTAAAAAGAAATTAACTCAAAATTATGAAATAACTTTAATTCGGAAGTCGGTGTCTTGGGATCTGTATTTTAGTTTTTTGCCACCGACTTCCGAAATTAAAGTTATTTCATAATTTGGAGTTAATTTCTTTTTGAAGTTGATTTAATATTTTAAATTATTTTTTATTTCGTAATTTTTAGTTTTTAGTAAAAACTGGAATATTTGTTTTTAATAAGTAGTTAATAGTTTTGTTATAAATATTGCACTAGGTTTTGAGACATTTCCCCTTTGACACCACACCCGCTCGTATCAATAAGCCAGGCCGTCACACTTACACGTATCCATTGTCTTGAAAACTACTGAACCGATTTTGATGAAACTTTCACTGTGCCCTAAGTTGAAGTAAATGTAAGCCAACGAAAAAAGAATGGTCACGATCCGAACCGAAATTTTGTATATCGGTTTGGAAGCCCTAATAGATTATCATATGTGAATATATTGCAGTTCGAATAATATTACATACATACGTGTCGAATTGATAACTCCTTTTTTTGAAGTCGTTAAAAAACAGGACCCAGCATTTACGTGCTTCAACTGTGATTTAAAATTTTACGTGATGAATGTTATTTTGTCTTCTGATCACAATGTTCTGGGGTTTTTTTGCTGCTGTCAGCAGAATCATTCGCAACAGCTAGGAATCGATGTATAAACTCACGTCTTAGACTACGAAGAGTAACAGTCCAAGTTTGTCTTGTTTATCTTGAAATGAAGAGGGTTGTCCCTGACCCAATGACCCATTTTCCGCCGCTAGTTCACTCAACGTGGCACATTCTCACTCACCACCTATTACCCAACCTTGCGTTGGTATTAAAAGTGCGAAAGAAAGTTTTCAACACATTCCATTGCATTTTATCAACGGCTCTAATACATTACAGCCATGAAACTCGTGTAATGGAAAGAAAACATTGCGTGTACTTCGTAACATAGTGATCTGATGATGGATTCGCTTTTTAAAATCTAAATGGCCGGAGGGAGGCGGTCGATAAAGGTAATTTCAAGTAGTTTAAGGCATGTGAAAGTGTGTATGGCGAATGTTAAGAAAGAAGTAGGCTATTTTAGAGATATATATATATTTATGATATATGCATTTATGTGAGAGTATATTACCGTTGATCGATTTAGCATCACCAATTTTTAATTGGTTACTCAATTTGCACGACGGTTAGTGGTTTGATAGCAGAAAAGTGTTGGGTTATCGGTATTATGATGCTTCTGCGCGTTCTTTAATTCAAACACAGGGCGCCTCCACCACCTACCCACCTATGGGGGGGGTAACATCAGTCTATAAACGTTTACTGCAAAGTATAGGCGTCCTACTAGCTCTAGCTAAAAACAGATTAGTGAATCGCCTTATTAGTGCTATTGAAGATATTTTACTCACTCACAATAATAGGAATTTTGGAAGGTGCTGGTTTAGATGTTTTAATAAGTATGAAATAATCCAGGAGGACTCGAGACAACAGAGCAAATTCACCTGTTTACTAGTAGCATTTTGTAAAACTTATTCACGCAAGCAAAATAAACTATCATACTCGAACGCGAATGAAATGCGATGTCAAAGTAGGTAAACTCAAGTCCTTTTAGAGTTAAGATGAGTATAATATTAGAGTCGTGAAATGGTACCTTTTAAATGAACCTACAAAAATTCCAGAAAAAATATTTATGAAACTTTAATTTCAATCTGAGCATTTGAAAATTTTAAGCAACATTAAATACCATGCTAAAAAAATTAAATGAGGTTTTTTTCAACTTAAAATTCGCTACTGCTTCAAAACTACGTCATATTTTCACAGCTTGGCGACGATAATATTACAATCTTACAACTGTGCATTTTTTATTTTAAAATAATAGTTTCGTTTTGTAAGGAGCTCGTGGCCTAACAGCCGCACGGGTCGATCCATCAGGTTAAGCTACCCTTGCCGGGGTTGGTCCGTGGATGAGTGACCATCTTTTCATACCGAGACTCCTCCGTGCCTTAGAAAGCACGTTAAGCCGATGGCCCCGGTTGTCATTCGTGGATCTTTGACAGTCGTTACAGGTCGTCAGAAGCCCGAAAGTCTGACAACCAGTCTTACCAAGGGGTATGGTATTACCTAGGGGTATGGTATTACCCAGGGGTATGGTATTACCCAGTAACTGGGTTGTGGAGGTCAGATAGGCCGTCGCTCCATTGAAAATACTGGTATTCAACTGCATCCGGTTAGACTGGAAGCCGACCCCAACATAGTTGGTTAAAGGCTAGGCAGATTGATTGAGTTGACCACCAAATTTCCGCTGTTAAAGTCGAAAATTTAGCAAAATTCCCTAGCGGGTCCGTGCGACGATTGTATGGGACTAACGGGTCGACGACTATACTCACCATAAAGGGCACAGAGTGCTGAGCATAAAATACTCATGGTACCTCTAAGCACTGAACCTGTTTCTCTTGAGGCTGGTCAGTTTTTACTTTTACACATATCTATTGACTGGCAGGTGACATAAATAACTAGACTGGTTAAAAATGCTTCTCAAATGCATCTTGCTACATGCAAGGAAGGCCTGTCTTGAAGCATTGTAGACTTCTGAAGGTCGGTAGAGTAGAATCATAATCAACATCTGCCTGGCCTTTTCTCAACTATGTTGGGGTCGCCTTCCAGTCTAAGCGGATGCAGCTGATTACCGGTATTTTACATGGAGCAATTGTCTATCTGACTTATACAACCCAGTTACTGGGTAACACGACACCCCTTGGTGTGACTGGTTGTCTGACTTTCTGGCTTCTGACTACCCGTCGTAAGTCGTAACAACTGTAAAGGTCGGTAGAGTATGTATGTTTAAATATTAGCATCACTTGGCAATGAGCAGGTAAATACGAAAATCCTGAGGTAAGATCATTCTGTTGTTGACATTGACGGTTAGAGAGCCTATTATGAAAACAACCTTATGTTTGAGTGAGCTACTGGGGGCTGAAACGTTTCAAACCAGTGTCTTGCAAAATTAACTTTTCTTGTTTTAAAACGTGTTTGGGAGAGAAGAAACAAAGCGAAGAGAGAGACCTGAT
Organism: Dicycla oo; assembly: GCA_948252095.1. NCBI lineage: Eukaryota > Metazoa > Arthropoda > Insecta > Lepidoptera > Noctuidae > Dicycla > Dicycla oo. The sequence continues at coordinate 11,985,043 of OX411729.1, read as the reverse complement.
AAGAAGTGAAACTATTGATGAAGGGGATCGTCTTTTAAATTGTATTTGAAGTTTGTTATTTCTTTGTAAACTCTTCTGATAAAACATCTGTCCATTAGCTAATGCTCGCACAAAACAAATAAGTTCGTCAGATAAATCGTTCACGAAATTTCTAAAGATATACTTCCTATAAGTAACTGTGGTGATAATTATTTTGTAAAAGTAAGTTAAACATACAGCGTGTAGACTTGAGTCGTTTTCTAGCGAACACTTTCACTGGCTTTTGACAAAAATGTTAAATGTTATTCGAAACATGGTGTGTGTCGAAAGTGAGGACACGCATGATTGTGTACATTCCCATGCTTCCTTTTAGAGAGGTTTCTGGTTTTCTGTTCAGAAAAATATATTCAAATAATTATTTGAATATTTGTCTAACTGTACATTTAGCTGCTGGAATGGCCTTTGGCACTGTCGGAAATCGAAAAGCCAAAAGGATTTTTTAAAGTAGGTAAGTAATGGAATGATTAGTCCTTATCACTTGTTGTTATTTCAATATTTTGTAGTCTATGCTCTACTAGTAGGACAGATTCGAAGATTCTATATAGCAAAAAGATTTCGCTTCGTTTCGTTTCCTTTGCCATAAAGACCGTAAAAAGTTTGCATAGAAGAATGTAGTAGGTTGATATATTTTCCATATATACATTTGTCATATTATTTTGTTGACCTTACTACACATACACCAACCAAATATTTTTTGTTTCTCTACAAATGGAACCTTATGGCAGCTTTACAGAGCATAGTTAAGTTGTTATTTTATGAATGGGACCAGTTGGTTCACAGCAAATAGCTCTAAAGTGCAACGGCCGCCGCACTGTGCAGGCGTGCATTTATTTTCTTGTATTGATTTATTTTAGAAGTCCACATTCAGTACTAAAATGCATATTAAATTGTTACTGAATATTAAGTTTTAGAAATGCATGTTACTTTAACTTTAATATTATTTTACTCACAAAAATCTAAAATCCTTCGCTTATTATGAAAATTGTAATTGTAGGCTGTATGTTGTAGCACAAGGATTTCTACTCAAATTATTTTTGAATTTAGAACAGAGCGATTAAATCCAACTTCAAGGCACAGGCACAACAATCACAGCTAAGTGCAATAAAAAAAACTTACTCGATAATAAACAATCGTGAAAATAAGAAGTATGAAAAACTACTTACATTCATTTTGAAAATTTCCAATATTCCTCAGATTAACAACAAAATAAATCACTGAACACAAGACTTTCTTCAAAAGAATTTTAGTACTATGTTGATATTACGGAACCGGTTTTTATTTTTGACAGAGAACGCGCATGTGCGCGGAGTGATGGCGGATCAGCGACTGGCGCGCGACGTTTAAAAAAAAATAAACTTTCTCAAACGACCGCAATTTTAGCTTGCCTATTGGTTGCTAGGGTGGTATTAGGTATATACGTTGACGACTACTCTTACATATTTACTGGTAGCACACTGGTAGTTAGATTCATATTCATTTGTTGTGTGTGATAAGGTGCTGTTTAGTAAAATAAGGGTCCGCAGATTGAGGAAAGGCTAATTGCACCTGGAGATATCTGTAGGTACACAATAATAGCCATAGAGTGTAGTAATAGATAGGTACCTACAATAGTTAAAGTTGGGTTGATGAATACAGTCCTTTGTGATAAAAGCAAAATTTATTTATTAAATATTCAATCAAACGGTCTGAAATGACTGTTAGATCATTGGATGCGAATCCTACACGTACCTGTCCGGGGCATGGCTAGGTCGCTCATAATAAAATATGTGTGTAGGAAAATCTGACTATCCACCATGCCTGCACACTAAATTGCGTAACACAGTCAATCACTGTCTAATAATAATAATAATAACCCCACCGCTGTATCTCTACGTTATCGTCGTGGTGGCGCTTCCGCGCTCCGAACTTTAGGTCTGTGCCGGTAGAGTTTACTTTGCCGGAACGGGTCTAGAATGAGGAGCCAGACCAAGAGAGATACAGAAACCCGCTGGGCAGCATGTGGCGAGCTGTTGGGCAGTAGCGACCCTACGGACCCTACCTCCCGGGAAAAATCTTGTACCTACTCATCTCCTGCTTGCCTTTATTGGCCGGCTGGAGTGAACACTGACGAGGAACAGAACTCCCACATCTTTCTTGCCTTTATTGGCCGGCTTGAGTGGAGGTTCGCAAGAGTAAACGTGCTCGGAGGAAGGAAGTATTCCAGTTAGGTGCTGGTAGTGATCTTTACCGTACTTCCGGGATTGTCCTGATAGCCGTGGGATACCTCTCCACTCCTCAAGCACCTCAGGAAGTGTTGCCCGCTTGTCGCTACGTCACTATGTGCTAGCGGCCGTCTCCGGGGGCCCATTATTGAGTGTGCAAGTCACCCCCTGCCATTTTATACGTGTATAATTATATAACATTGGTCAGACAGGGGACATAGTTCTTCCATAGTTCAAGTTACCCAAAAAACGTTAGACACCCAGACAAATAGCCCAATATGTTTTGTTTCCATGTACAACAATAGTCCTGCACCAACCGGGGGTTGTTCTTGGGTGCACTTGCATAGTGCATAATAAAAAAGGGATAATCATCGGTTGGTGCCTCCTTATCATTTAAAAAGGGGCCTCTGCGAGTTAGCTTCAGCTCCTCGTACGTCTTGCAAAGGTCCGGGACTCCAGAGTCCCGAGAAATGAAAAAAATAAAAATAATAATAACCCTACCGCCGTACCGACGTTGACGTCGTGATGGGGCATACACCTTTTCTACCTGTTCTGTGGGCATACACGCTCCGAACTCTGTGCTGGTAGAGTTTACTTTCCCGGAACAGCACCCTAATTCGCATAGAGAACTGTCAAAATGAAACCGATTCCTATTGATAGTGTGTAACGCAATTAGGGTACAAGGTCTAGGATGGGGAGCCAGACCAAGCGAGATACAGAAACCCGCAGGGCAGCATGTGGGCTGTGGCGAGCTGTTGGGCAGTGGCGACTTACCTATATATCATCATCTGCCTACCCTTTTCCCAACTATGTTGCGGCAGTATTTTAGTATTTTACATGCTTACCTCTACACGCTGTTTTTTTATTGGCTAGGGAGCTGCCACGGTAGTGTTGTACTCATCATTATGAACAACTTTTACTATGGGACCAAACCTGTAATCGTGAAAAAAAAAAATCTGCTGTTCCCTACATTTATGTTAGCATAACTCGTCAAAATGTAGGTAACAGCTGATTTTTTTCAGTTCTCCGGAACAACCGTCATCTGACCCTTAACACCACCTAGTGTAAAAGCACTTGTCAATACATATCCATTCATGAGTCCAAAACTCCAAACATGATGATGCTATCTGATTTGGTTGAAGAGTTCCTATGGCCTCCTTCCGGCTCCATCATCAGACACTGGATACAACCCTGAGCTATAGACCTAATAGCCGTGGATTACCTCTCCACTCCTCAGGCACTTCAGGATATTATGTTGCCCCCTTGTCGCTACGTCACTGTGCTAGCGACAGCTTCCGGGGGCCCATTATTCAGTGTGCAAGTCACTCCCTGCCATTTTTACCGTGTATAACACACTCTGCCTGCCATGGAAACCGCCGGCGACCCCCAAAAAATTTTGTTCAGCAGGCCAAAGCACAGCCGCCACCGGCAGCCCTCACTTTTTTCGTTCGGTACGCAGCATCTTTGTATCTACAGTTTTACTCTGCACTTTTTCTATATCATTGTCAAGTATCATTGCAAATCAATTATTGGTCCTATATTGACTTGTTTTTTATTATTATTTTTAGCTAAGTTTCATTTGGACGCAAGAGAAGTATCACATTTTCCATAACAGAACGCCAGTAATTGTAAAAACTATTTGAATTCGGGAGGTTAGGGCAGATCCCACGTCGTCCTGAAAGATTTTTTTTGGACCCGCCGGCGGCTCCCGCGGCCTCTTGTAATAATTTTGACTATTGACTCCCAGCGTTCACAAGCAGTAAATTTGGGTCCCGCCGGTGACCTCCATGGCCTCCTGAACTTAAAAAGTTTTATATATTGTCGGCAGGGAGAGTAATAATAAAACTGATCAGGCAGGGGCCATATAGTAGGGGGGGTAGTAGTAAGTAGGTAACCAGTCCACTTTAGCCATCCAAACACATATTCCAATATCTTTGTTTCCATTTCCCGCAATAGTCCTTCACCAACCGGGGGTTGTTCTTGGGTGCACTTGCATAGTGCGTACAGAGATAATCGTCGGTTGGTGCCTCTAACAGGCCTCTGCGAGTTGGCATCGGCTCCTCGTATGCCTTCCAAAGGTCAGGGACGAGCCTCGAGAACTGTCAAGAGACGTAAAAATAATAAGAATAGGACAATAATCAGTTGATTATGCATGATTTTGTTATAGTTTAGTAAAATTTCATCCAATTTACACAAAACCTTAATAGATTATACATCGAAACCTTCCTCGTGAATTGGTGAAAACCGTATGATAATCCGTTGGGTAGTTTTGAGTTTATCGTGTTCAAACAGACACACGGACGCGGCGGAGGGACTTCGTTTAGTTGAAACTTATTATGCCGGTCACGCTTGGCTCTTTTATCAAATAACTTTTGACCGAGTGTCCACTCTTTCAAAAGTTATTTGTTGAAATAATTTCGTCGTAAAAACGTCGCTTCTAATGAAATAAAGACTAAATGTTACCTCAACATATGAACTAATACTGGAAATGTAATCAACATTTCCAATCCCTTAGATCTCTCAAAAATACACAAAAATTTTAATATGGTTTGTGAATTTTAAAATCAACCCGTATTTTACCTCCTTAGGGGGTGATTTTTCAAAAACGCTGAACCACAGATTTCATTATTTCCTACCAAAAGCATCCTGGGGAAGGACATAGGCCATAGGCTACTTACTTTTCGCCTCAAAATAATCCTCTGAGATAAAGGGGATGAAAGTTTGTATGGGATACCCAGCATTTCTTAAGTTCATCATATCCCTAACCTAACCTGGTTAGGTTAGGGATATGAAAATTCACATTTATGCTTTTGGTAAGAAATAAAGAAATATGTGGTTCCGCGTTTTTGACGGATATCTTTTCTTCGGACGGATATTCATCGATATCCGTTCAGTGGTTTAGGCGTGAAAAGGTAACATACAGACAGACAGACCGAGTTACTTTCGAATTTATAATATTAGTATGGATTGGGAGTGGGTATAGGTAGTTAAAATAAAATAAATATGCTTACCACATTTTCTGTGTTTTCACTTGAGTAGCTATCAATATGTTTTAAAAAATCCAAATGAGACAACCATGGTATTTTAGAGATGTATAATTTAGTAGTTGCCATACCCGTAGTATTCTTTTTTTTACCTTTAATGTTTCATTGTTATAAGTATTTCGAAGCATTCGTATTTTGCTAACTACATCATTCACAGTTCCCATCTCCATAGCGTCCATAATTTCCTTGTAAGCCGCTTTTCGGGCATCTCTGTTTTTGTATTCAGAGTGTTTCGGATCCCAGAGACACTCATTTCGTTGGTATTCGTTGATGAACTGTATATTTTTATCGGCAGCCCAGCATTGGTTGGTCATTTTTTATACAATATGTGTAAAAACAATAGAACGAAATTACTAACAACCCACACAGCAAAATTTTATCAGACACGTATTCTCCGCGCACGCGCTTTCGCGTCATTAGTTTCGTTCACTTCACGTCGACCGTGAAATTAGTTGCGCGACATTAGGTACTTTTATCATAAAATCGCGCTTGGCACGAAAGTAGGTATTTTGATTTCATGAAATTAATGCATACATCATGAAATTAGAAGTTTACACTCGAAATTGTTTCATAAAACTAATTTTATGACAGTAATTTCGTAATGTAATTTTGGTTATATGACATGAATGAAAGCGAGTGAGTGCTCAAACAAAATGTCACACTGACAAGGATCTGTCAGGTGTCTGGTGGTATGTCACCTTAGACAAAGAAAAGTATAGACGGCGGGAAAAGTATTCCGTAAGTAAAAAAGGTTAGTAGTAGTAAATAGGTTGGGGAAAAAGTTTCTTCACATTTTTTAAGAAAATTCAAAACATTTTTTAATATAGTTTATTTACATTTAACTAAAGTATGTAGGTACCATTTTGTTCGATAACTTTTTGCCATCTTGTAGGTAGGGACATGATCCCATTGCTATAGAAATTTTGGGACTTCTGGTCAAAATACCGCGACAAGTGGTTTTGGCAGTCCTCTCGTGATGTTAACCTGACACTGCCTAAAGAATTCTGAAGAGACCGAAACAGGTGGAAATCTGAAGGTGCAAGGTCAGGACTATACGGCGGATGCATTAACACCTCCCAGCCAAACTCTCTTAATTTTTGCTGAGTGGCTAAAGATGTGTGAGGTCTAGCGTTATCATGATGAAAAACCACACCCTTTCTGTTGATTAATTCCGGCCGCTTTCTCTCAACTTCTTGCTTTAATCTCATCAGTTGTTCGCAGTAGAGTTCACAATCGATGGTCCTGCCTGGTGGTAACAGCCCATAATGAATAATGCCCTTCCAATCCCACCACACACACAGCATCATCTTGTTGCGAGTTAACCCGGGTTTCGCCACAGTCTGTGAAGCCTGACCGGCCTTTGACCACGACCTTTTTCGCACGTTCTTGTCATACGTGATCCTCTTTTCACCACCAGTTATCAGCTTCTTCAAAAATGGTTCGGTTTCATTACGTCGTAATAAAGAATCACGGTTCATTAGGTTTCTTTCAGTGAGCTCGTAAGGTACCCAAATGTCGAGCTTTTTTGTGTACCCAGTTTTTTTCAAATGCGCCAAAACTGTTTTGTGGTCAATTTCCAGTTCTTCAGCTACGTCGTAACTACTGATATGCCGATCTTGCTCCACTTTTTCAAAAATGGCATCCATTTTATCTGTAATAGGGCGACCAGAGCGACGTGCATCTTTGACATCAAAATTTCCGGATTGAAAACGCTTAAACCAAATTTGTGCTACTCTCACAGACACTACACTAGGTCCATAAACATCGCAAATTTTTTTCGCGGCTTGCTTTGCATTTTTACCTTTTTTGTAGTAAAATTTTAAAATGTATCGAATTTCTTCATTAGATGCACTCATCTTGACGGTACGAAAAACAAATGAAAATCACACATTTTCCTAATTTGAATTTGGAATTATGTTCTTTAAAATTTAAACTTTCAATGATACCAAAACCAGCCAGATACAAATAGTATAGCCAAAGAGATTTTATTACAAGTTCATACATACTATAATGCGAAAAGACTTTTCCCCCAACCTAATATATACTCGTAGATAGATTACGAATAGTAGGTCATTTATGGCAGATAAATGGGAAATTGCACGACCCAAAACTAGCAACATTATTAAATATATTAAAGATAAAAACATTATTTTCAATCGCGATTTTAAGCCTCTATCCACTCTTTTATGACAAAAACTGACAGTACGAGTATGTCACTTAAATAACACAGTTAACACAACCAAAACCACAACCACAACCAAAACATAAGAAAAACTTGAAACTTACGTGTGAAAGGACAATCCTGGTATTTTCAGCTCACTATCGCTTTTACAAGTTTATGTATTTTACGGTTTTAAAACAATAAAAATCAAGCAAATATAGTATTAAATGATGTAGAGAAGTGCCAAAATAAACTTTGCAATTTCACAAAGACGCCATGACTGTCGAAGTATGTTTAGCTACATATGTTGCTGTGCTTGAAAAAGCTTGACACGCACGGAGATACGGAAATAGTATAGATTTGTCCTTTTTTGTTATAATAACTCAATACTAAAAAATCCCTTTCTTGTGGGAATACTTTTCCCGCCGTCTATACTTTTCTTTGTCTAAGGTGACATACCACCAGACACCTGACAGATCCTTGTCAGTGTGACATTTTGTTTGAGCACTCACTCGCTTTCATTCATGTCATATAACCAAAATTACATTACGAAATTACTGTCATAAAATTAGTTTTATGAAACAATTTCGAGTGTAAACTTCTAATTTCATGATGTATGCATTAATTTCATGAAATCAAAATACCTACTTTCGTGCCAAGCGCGATTTTATGATAAAAGTACCTAATGTCGCGCAACTAATTTCACGGTCGACGTGAAGTGAACGAAACTAATGACGCGAAAGCGCGTGCGCGGAGAATACGTGTCTGATAAAATTTTGCTGTGTGGGTTGTTAGTAATTTCGTTCTATTGTTTTTACACATATTGTATAAAAAATGACCAACCAATGCTGGGCTGCCGATAAAAATATACAGTTCATCAACGAATACCAACGAAATGAGTGTCTCTGGGATCCGAAACACTCTGAATACAAAAACAGAGATGCCCGAGAAGCGGCTTACAAGGAAATTATGGACGCTATGGAGATGGGAACTGTGAATGATGTAGTTAGCAAAATACGAACGCTTCGAAATACTTATAACAATGAAACATTAAAGGTAAAAGAAAGAATACTACGGGTATGGCAACTACTAAATTATACATCTCTAAAATACCATGGTTGTCTCATTTGGATTTTATAAAACATATTGATAGCTACTCGAGTGAAAACACAGAAAATGTGGTAAGCATATTTATTTTATTTTAACTACCTATACCCACTCCCAATCCATACTAATATTATAAATTCGAAAGTAACTCGGTCTGTCTGTCTGTATGTTACCTTTTCACGCCTAAACCACTGAACGGATATCGATGAATATCCGTCCGAAGAAAAGATATCCGTCAAAAACGCGGAACCACATATTTCTTTATTTCTTACCAAAAGCATAAATTTGAATTTTCATATCCCTAACCTAACCAGGTTAGGTTAGGGATATGATGAACTTAAGAAATGCTGGGTATCCCATACAAACTTTCATCCCCTATATCCCAGAGGATTATTTTGAGGCGAAAAGTAAGTAGCCTATGGCCTATGTCCTTCCCCAGGATGCTTTTGGTAGGAAATAATGAAATATGTGATTCAGCGTTTTTGAAAAATCACCCCCTAAGGAGGTAAAATACGGGTTGATTTTAAAATTCACAAACCATATTAAAATTTTTGTGTATTTTTGAGAGATCTAAGGGATTGGAAATGTTGATTACATTTCCAGTATTAGTTCATATGTTGAGGTAACATTTAGTCTTTATTTCATTAGAAGCGACGTTTTTACGACGAAATTATTTCAACAAATAACTTTTGAAAGAGTGGACACTCGGTCAAAAGTTATTTGATAAAAGAGCCAAGCGTGACCGGCATAATAAGTTTCAACTAAACGAAGTCCCTCCGCCGCGTCCGTGTGTCTGTTTGAACACGATAAACTCAAAACTACCCAACGAATTATCATACGGTTTTCACCAATTCACGAGGAAGGTTTCGATGTATAATCTATTAAGGTTTTGTGTAAATTGGATGAAATATGACGATGATTGTTGAAGATGTCGAGAAAAATCTTGCCAACTGGGAGCTTTAAGCCCGCCACACAAAGCAACGATATATCGTAATGATTTGAATTTGTACAGTTATATCGGATGGCCCTATGTTCTAGACACGCCACCGATATCAACATCGATCCGCGATCGTCATTTCATCAGTTCTCCACAGAATACGCTCGCGCGTGAAACATGTATTAGGGAATAACGGATGATGAAAGACGCACAAGACTTGAATTTTTGGGCTTGAGGAAAAGAGGCACTTAGGGTGTGGTGCAAGGACTATACTCCCCAGGCCAGGGAATATACTCCCCAGCCGCGCCACCAAAACTTCATTATATTTCATTACTCGTTGATGCACTATTTTTTTCATTACACGTACCGTACCTATTGTACAGACGCCAGCACATCAAGCTACTACAATCTGTCAGATTTCTTTAATAGATTTTCGACTTTATTGCTAAAGCATTAGGATCAAGGTTGATTGGGAAAATCTGACAGTTTCGGGTAGGTTGACCTGCTGGCGTCTGTACATTAACGGTACAATTTATCTAGTAACGGTACAAGTTTTTTAATTTCCCACTTTGGCTGGCGCGGCCTGGGACTATCACACAGAGATTTTCACATTATTTACTCAAAACTCGCAGCGACTGGCTGTTTTGCTAAAATCTTTTGAAAACATATTATTTTGTTAGAAAATTGGCGCAGCAGACCCGATTTTACCGATTTGTGAACTTCATGAGACAATTCAAATTATATAAGTACCTATTTACCTATCTTGAGATTGAGGCCCCCGGGCCCCCAGATTCGTGTACCTACCTACCTACTTAACAATAGTTAGGTAATCCGAATAATTGTCTACGGTATGTAAATAAACATCTTACAGGATTTAATTACCCCCTACAAATCAGAAAGTATTTTGGATTTAACAAATCTGTGTGTTTCATTCAGGTAATTTGAGTCGAATGTAGAAAATTTATATAACACACAAGGTTGTTGAATCCGAAGCGTTTTCAACATTGTACAACAACGTTTACAAACTTGTCGATAAACTGGAATGTCTGCCTGCACAAACAAATTCTCTTTTTTCGCACACGCGTAGCCTGTGTATAGCTGTCTCACTTTATGAGGCTGTTCCAAGCGAGAAGGGCGGTTCTCCTCCGGCCGGTTAGTTTGTGAACATCGTCGCACAGCGTGCACGTGTTGTCAAATTTGTGTTCCGCTGTTGTATATTGTTGTAAACATGGCCACTTTCTACTGGAACAACGAGTTAGTTTTCGAATTAATCAGAATGTTTGAAGAGAAACCGGAGCTGTGGGATATTTCATCAGAACATTATAGAGATAAAGACAAAAGACAAGAATCTTGGCTCGAAATAGCAACGGCGATGGGTACAGATGTCAGCACGGTGGAAAGGAAAATGAGAATGCTTATGAGCCAGTACCGTAGAGAACTATTTACGAAACGTAATAGTAGATGGTTTGCTTTTCACAGATTGTCGTTTCTAAAGTCACGGCAACTAGCTGTATCACATAAGGTAAGATTTGTTTTTACACATTGGCATTGATACCTACGTTGTATGTTGCAAACTTAATATCACCAATGTAGGTTACCTATGCCAGGCAAATACGCGCAAACAGAATCATGATGATGCAAAGCCAGTTGTCCAAGATGCTACAACAAAGTGGATCACAAGCACATGAACATTATTTGATGTTAGTAGATGTAAAGAAACAAATTGTAAACATCTTTGTGTTAGTAGGTAGGTACGGATACAAATGTTGACAAACATTAATTAAACACGAAATCAGTTAAAAGGAATGTTTTGATTACTTGATTTGATTCCGGTTCCATCATCAAAATAATTTAGGTATTGGTATTGCCGTAACGGAACTACAGAGGTGAGCAAAATTTCAACTAAATTAGATCGGCAGAAGTGGGTCATAATAATACTCGGTAGATTCGACTGTTTGTTACGGTTCGGAACTGGAGAACGCTCTTCAATGCAAAGTTTTCATCTTGATTCAATGATCAGCCTATTGTCAGCCGCTATCTCGGCTGAATTTCACGGTTTAAAATAGTTATGAGTCAGGGGTCAGGGCTCAAAGATCACGTTCGTCTGTTTAGGTACTAGCGCGTCCCGCCGAGGCGCTCCGGCTCCCGCCCTTTGCATCAAATGCTCCCATTTTAGGTAGGTACTTTGTTGCGGGACATGCTGCATGTCACATGGATAATGAATTCCGCAGGCCTGCTATACTATTCACATTGTTTACTAAACATTTTCTACAACTTCTGACTCACATTCAATGCACAGAGCATATAGCTTTACGGTGTATTCCCGTTCGTCCCCCTGCCGTCGCGTTAAGGATGAAAATTGCCGAATGTTTCCGAACATTACCAGGAAAGTTTCCAATTTTCCCGGCAATATTCGGCAATATTGCCGGAAAGTTACCAAAGTTACCAGATTACATAGGGTTTTTCGAATGCCATTTTCAATGTTTATGCGCTCATGGGGTTTTATATAATGGTGTAGTTATACGCTAGTAAGCCTTTTTAATTAATTGTTTATTATAATTAATTTATGGTACTGGTAACTTTATGATAGCTGACCCCATAGTTTTTTTTAAGAATTTCACTTATAAATTTTATAAAAAAAAAGAAAGAGGGTATTGATACCGAATGAAATACATAAATATAAATCATACAACTGTGTAGTATATGATTTATATAGCACAAATCTTGAAGACAAAAGAATTTTCAAAATTGGGTCAGAGTTTTTGAGATAATCGCGAACATACATATATACATACATTCGGATAGAATAAATAACCTCCTTTTTGAAGTCGGTTAAAAACGTCAACTTGTTGTTGCTGATCAATTCGTCTTGCATGGTTTAATCCTTTTATACACACAGATATGTATGTATATAAATGTAAGTATATACTTTCTTACATACAAGTGAAGTTACATTATAAGAAACGTAGAAAAAAAAAATTACGATATCTCTAAAATAGTTATGGTTTCATCACCAATGAACTATCATGGATAGCTTGTTTCTTTTCTATAGTTTATCAGTAATAAAATAAATGTAAAAACTAAAATTTTGGTTGGATATTGTAGACAAGCATAAAAACTACCACCCTGCAGACCGCAATTTTATCCTACAAAGCAATTATATTAGTAAAAGTTGTTTTCTATTTATACGTTTCTTGCCCAATGTTGCCGGGAAGTTTGGAAACATTCCCGGCAGTTTTAGCAACTTTGGCAATATTGCCGGAAATTTTCATGGCTAGTCGCGTCGTCCCACTGGTGACACGAACGGGAATTTTATAAATACATAGTATTAAATTTATTCCCGTTTGTCCCACTGACAAAATCAGTGGGACGAACGTGAATAAATTATAAATTTAATATTATTTTTTAAATTCCTGTTCGTGCCACCTGTGGGAAGACAGCAGGGGGACGAACGGGAATACACCAAACCAACTTTACAATGCAGGAGTAGCAGACATACCACACGTTTTGTAAAACCTACCATCCTTTTTTCCATTACCATTCACAATTTTGTCGCACTGAGTTTAAAAATACTTCTGTTTCAGATTCGGAAAAGACCTCCATGTTTCGTTGCGGTGGACCAGCACCGCGGGGAACAAAGCAGCAAACCAAATCTACAGGGCGATGTACTAAGGATAGAGAAACCGGTGGTCAAAGATAGAATAATTACAAAAAGGGACCACAAATCTCAAGACAGAGACGAATACACCACATACGGAGAGCTAGTAGCAATGAAGTTGAAGAAAATTGGGAATTCATATGCTCGATCTACGGCCCAGTACCACATAAACAACATTTTGTATAGAGCTGAAATAGGGGAGTATGACAAACACCCAAGGCAGAGCAGAACATTTACTTCGAAAGAACATTTCAGAGTCGCAAGTCCCTCTGCACATCATGATTCAAATTACGATGTTCAGTCGCAAAGGTCTTCATCTACAAAATCAATGGATCACGATTTGAAATTTGAGGAGATTGAGGAGTCAGATGAATAAATCTTGAGATAAATCTAGGTTTGACCTAATTTGACTTTATGTAGGTAGAGGTACTACTTACCTACTTACCTAGCGCTTCGTCACCATGGCTTCGTTCACGATACATAGGTAATATTTAGAATGAAACTCGCCATGAAGCAAAGTTAGTGCCAAAAACATGAATTCCCAGGATTATGTAAGTAGGCAAGGTAGCAAAATTAAACGATTTTCTGGTTTTCAATCGAATGACTTTATCACGTAGGCGTAGGCTTTACGGTTCGAAGAAAACCGACTCTACGAAGATGCTCTGTATAGAATCTTTGTCTCGGAAGAAATTCAAGTTATCTTTTTGGGAGTCTGAAAACAACTGAATCAAGACGGTTGGTGATTATAGTGATTAAGAATGATTTAATAATAAAAGTTTTTCAAAATTATCTTTCATGTTTCTCTTCCATATGCGCACTAACTAGGTATCAATAATTGTATGTTATCAAAGCACTTATCTCATCCGCTTTCGAAATCAATCTATTTGTACCACATGGGCGGATGTTGATTCAATGTAATTTCCTCCAACCTCCTTTTTAAGTTATAAGCGCATTAATTAATTAAATAATTTAATAGATACAAACGCGTTACTGACCATCTTAGAGTATAAGTAGGTACAGTCCCCGGCACGTAACTTGGCAAGAGTCATTAGACAGAGGTTACACGTTCAGTTTGGCATCAGTTCAATCCGTGATTGTGGTCAGAATGACGGGAAACTGATCGTGTACGCGTAGATTGATGAATTTTCGATCCGGATTGATGGTTATTTAAATATTTCGTCAATCTGGTTATAGATTGACGAAAAACTGAACGTGTGTTTACTTGCTATCAGTCTGCTGTCAGTCACCGCTTAGAGATGGAGTCGCACGCCGAGTATTTTCTTATTTATTTTCTGGGCTGATTGACTTCCTCATGCAGGTGTCTTTTTAGTTAGGTATGGTTTTACCATTTGCAACAAATAAACAAAAAAGGCTTTTTCATTCGATAATATTAGGCATAGCCATCTTCTTCTCATGTGACTCTTATTTCATTCAGTAAATTTAAGTGTGTGTAGAATTCTCTTTTCATTAGCCACTTTTTACACCACTGCTTTCTTTTTTTTTATGATTCCTCATAGACAGGGCTATTATAGCAACACATGTTTTTTAGGGTTCCGTACCTCAAAAGGAAAAACGGAACCCTTATTAGGATCACTCGTGTGTCTGTCTGTCTGACACAGCCAATATGCTCCGAATCTAATGGACCGATTAAGTTGAAATTTGGTACACTATATGTATGTATTTCTGTAACCCAAACACGGATGTAACGTAAATAAATGAATTTTGAATATGGGGGTCAATTTTGAGAAAAAAAAACAAATAAGAAAAAAAAAGGTTTGCAAACTGTACCGTGTGATATCTCAAATGAAAGGGCTTACTGTGAGGGTCTCAAATATATACAGAGTTATTTGTAAAACACCAGCAACCTCTTAAGGGGTCATTGTATTCATCATTATGAACAACTTTTACTATGGGACCAAACCTGAAATCGCGAAAAAAAAAATCAGCTGTTCACATTTTGACGAATTATGCGAACATAAATGTACTGAACAGCTGATTTTTTTTTCGCAATTTCAGGTTTGGTCCCATAGTAAAAGTTGTTCATAATGATGAGTACAATGACCCCTTAAGAGGTTGCTGGTGTTTTACAAATAATCCTGTATATTTTATATAATTTTAAAATAAATCCTTTTAAAGTTTTTTTTCAAGAAAATAGACGAAATCTTATCTCCGAAAGTACTTAGCCTAAAATTTTGAAAAAAATACAGAAAATAGTTCTATACCGATAGATTACAGGAAAACTTATAAGAAGTCTATGGTCTTAAAATACAATAACAGGGTAAATCTCTCCATATTGAGCGTACAAACTTACATTTGCAGTTGGAATGTATTGGAGAACATGTTTTTCAACTACAATGTTAAGTTTGTTATTGGGATAAATTGATGCCAACTACGGAACCCTTCATTGTGCGTAGTCCGACACGCACTTGGACAGTTTTGTCTTGTTAAAATCCATACCTAATGCGTATTGCGTAGATATGCGTGTTGTCGCATAAAAGTTCCGGTTCGACTGATCGTCAATCTGACTTACCGTGTGATACCGCCCGTCAATCCATCAGTCAGTCATCAGTTTGTTCGTGATCAAGGTCACGGATTGAATTGATGCCAAACTGAACGTGTAACCTCTGTCTTAGATGCGCAGAAATCATTTTTCATCATCATCATTATTAATAACTTATAGTAAGGGACCAAACATGAGTCGCGAAAAAAAAATGCTGTTTCCTACATTTTAACGAATTATACGAACATAAATGTACCGAACACCTGATTTTTTTCGCGATTCCAGGCTTGGTCCCATAGTAAAAGTTGTTCATAATGACCCCTTGTACAAAGACCCCTTAAAAGTTTGCCACCGTTTACACTTACACCCTGTATATGTAAAATTACATATAATACCTATTACGGCTATTTGCTTATTTTAAAACTAAGTTGTTCCTTATTGTCCCTGGTCTAGAGCTCGACCCCCCAGGGTCCGTCTCCGTACTCCGTCCTCTAATATAGGGTGACTGGTAAATTAGTGACCGCTACAGCACATGATTCTTTACTATGGGACCAAACCTGAAATCGCGAAAAAAATCAGCTGCTCCTTATATTTTGACGAGTTATGCGAACATGAATGTATGTATGGCACAGCTGATTTCTTTTTTCGCCAATTGTGGTTTGGTCCTATGACCCATAGTAACTAAAAGTTATTTGTTAACATGGGTACAATCATGTGTTTAAGTATCGGTCACTAATTATCAGTCACCCCGTACATAGAGAATTGTGCTCTATTTCGCGTAGGCCTACTTTTTGATTTTAATTCCTGCAACTGCAACATTCTCGAGCTCACTTCGCTCGCTCTTGCAGTCTACATTCTCTTCATTCTCAAACTTTTCTGCATAATTGGATAAAGTTACTTCTATTTCTATATGACCGGCCAAATCAAAACTATTTAACTTATTCGAAGTGGGGTGCTAAAATTACTTTCGAGCTCGCTTCGTTCGCTCTTGCATTCCATAATCTCCATAAAGGCCCCATTATCCTAAGTTTTTCTTGATGATTGGAAAGTGGCGAGAAGAGAAACAGGGCTTTAATGAAATTGATATTAACTAAGCTATTCATCAATTTGAACTCTGAATAGGTTATTTAGACCTTATTCAGAAAAATATTTTAAAAATATATCTTCCGCAAAAAGAACAAAAAATCTGTACTCTTTATTTGCCTTCTCTAAAATCAGAAATTCTTTATTTCTTCTACAAAATAGTTGGCAACCCTAAACCCCCCTCCCCCCAAAGTGAATTCCTGGCTACGGCACTCATCCAAGGTGGATGACCAGACTGCATCAGGCTGAGAATATTATTGACTCGACTTCCTACAATTTTTCAGTCTGTCTGTGCACAAGCTGGCAACGTTTTTACCGTAAAAATAAATCAGTTAGACGTCTCAGGTCGAGTTAGAAACAATGGTGCCACGTGACACCTGAGTTCATCTCAAATTAGTTTAGGAATGTCACCGAAATAGATAGTAAATATCGTAGAGAATGCTAAAATAATGATCATTCACTTGCGATACAGTTTTCCTTCGGTGCTCTGCAGGCCGCAAGTAGTAGATGCTATAGGCAATTGGAAAAATATTAAAGAGGTCTTTCTCAAATATTGTGATACTTATATATCTAAGCATGAAATTATCATAAAACAAGGTTCACCGACTGGTTTTACTTCAAATAGAGCGCAACGACATAGGTACTTATATATCTCATCTCTGTTGCAATGTCAATTGCGTCTAGGCAACAATGCTAAACGTAACTTAGCTAGTTTTGTACTGTAGTAACATGGATAACTTTAAATGTCAACATTAATTTGTTTATTGCTTGGAATAAGCTTGTTTTCGTTTAGCAACCTATCTTGAAATTTAGTGCTTCAATAAATTGAATAGGTAATCAGCGGAAACAACTTTGAAGTTTTGAGAAACTTGTTTATCGTGAATACCGAACACTAGCATGTTGCCAGCAACACTGCAACATGTTACCCGCTACACACAAGAAACAGTGTTGCGCAACTTGCGTTTCCTGATGAAAACGGAGCTTTAAAAAAACTATACAAAAAAAAAAACAGACTAACTAAAATACCACTACAGAGTGGAAAATTACTTTAGTTTTAGAAATTGGTGGCAAAAATTAATTTTTCCGAAACTAAAGTTATTTTCACGCTTTAGTTGTGGTAGCATGCATATGTATAGGCAACAGTCTCCACACGGTGGGTGCCTGAGGATGGACGACGCCGCCGAGGCCGGCCCAGGAAGAAGTGGCAAGACGACCTAGACGCGTACCGAAGGGCTGGATCGAGGTGGCTCTGGAATATTATTCTTGGAAGGATTTGGGGGAGGCCTTTGCTCAGCAGTGGGACAATGTAGACTAACATCATCATCTGCCTAGCCTTTTCACAACTATGTTGGGGTCGGCTTCCAGTCTAACCGGGTGCAGCTAAATACCAGTATTTTACATGGAGCAACTGCCTATCTGACCTCCACAACCCAGCAACTGGGTAATACTATACCCCATGGTAAGACTGGTTGTCAGACTCTCGGGCTGCTGACGACCCGTAACGGCTTAACCTTTTCACCGCCAACGTACACAGAACGCGATGCCACCCCAGCGCCAAGCTATAAATGTATAACGAAATAATAGGTTGGGGAAAAAGTTTCTTCGCATTTTTTAAGAAAATTCAAAACATTTTTTAATATAGTTTATTTACATTTAACTAAAGTATGTAGGTACCATTTTGTTCGATAACTTTTTGCCATCTTGAAGGTAGGGACATGATCCCATTGCTATAGAAATTTTGGGACTTCTGGTCAAAATACCGCGACAAGTGGTTTTGGCAGTCCTCTCGTGATGTTAACCTGACACTGCCTAAAGAATTCTGAAGAGACCGAAACAGGTGGAAATCTGAAGGTGCAAGGTCAGGACTATACGGCGGATGCATTAACACCTCCCAGCCAAACTCTCTTAATTTTTGCTGAGTGGCTAAAGATGTGTGAGGTCTAGCGTTATCATGATGAAAAACCACACCCCTTCTGTTGATTAATTCCGGCCGCTTTCTCTCAACTTCTTGCTTTAATCTCATCAGTTGTTCGCAGTAGAGTTCAGAATCGATGGTCCTGCCTGGTGGTAACAGCTCATAATGAATAATGCCCCTCCAATCCCACCACACACACAGCATCACCTTGTTGCGAGTTAACCCGGGTTTCGCCACAGTCTGTGAAGCCTGACCGGCCTTTGACCACGACCTTTTTCGCACGTTCTTGTCATACGTGATCCACTTTTCATCACCAGTTATCAGCTTCTTCAAAAATGGTTCGGTTTCATTACGTCGTAATAAAGAATCACAAATGAGTACACGGTTCATTAGGTTTCTTTCAGTGAGCTCGTGAGGTACCCAAATGTCGAGCTTTTTTGTGTACCCAGTTTTTTTCAAATGCGCCAAAACTGTTTTGTGGTCAATTTCCAGTTCTTCAGCTACGTCGTAACTACTGATATGCCGATCTTGCTCCACTTTTTCAAAAATGGCATCCATTTTATCCGTAATAGGGCGACCAGAGCGACGACGTGCATCTTTGACATCAAAATTTCCGGATTGAAAACGCATAAACCAAATTTGTGCTACTTTCACAGACACTAGGTACACTAGGTCCATAAACATCGCAAATTTTTTTCGCGGCTTGCGTTGCATTTTTACCTTTTTTGTAGTAAAATTTTAAAATGTATCGAATTTCTTCATTAGATTCACTCATTTTGACGGTACGAAAAACAAATGAAAAATCACACATTTTCCTAATTTGAATTTGGAATTATGTTCTTTAAAATTTAAACTTTCAATGATACCAAAACCAGCCAGATACAAATAGAGACATAAGAGATACAAAGAGATTTTATTACAAGTTCATACATACTATAATGCGAAGACTTTTTGCCCAACCTAATACAATGACATAGTAAACAGTAGGGATGAGGGTATCGCCATATCGATGAATGTGATTTATACGCGTTAAGTTTTAATTATAATTTTATATACGTATATAAATAAAAACTGATTAAATATTACCATATTTGTTTTATTTCACAGTATCCCTAGTAAGAAAAATCTGTATAAATTATAAGTATCAAAGAAACATATACTTACCTCAATTAGAGCTTTAGGAAATGAGGTACATACATCGCTATTTGTTTCATGACGTCATTCTTTGACTCGCAAGTCCTTGGCGCTCATAGCACGTTAAATTCAATTCTGTTTAGGGATGTGGTCTATGGTCTTTCTTCTATTTTTGTAAAAAGTTCTGCCGCTTAGATAGGTATCTAAGCGGCAGAAATTTTCACAGAGCCACAAGATACCTACAAGCGTCGCGCGATGCTTAATTTGTGACTTACCGAACATTTCACTTATTAAATTCTTACTTTTTGATGAATAAACGTTATTATTATCTAGTTCGACATACCTAAGAAACATCTTCTGGTTTATCGTTCTCCACAAAATATCCGATTCCGAATAGTCCGATTCCATACCTTGTAATATCTTTAAAAGCTCATCCGAATCCAGTTCTACATTCATTTTCACTACCTATTTGTTAATTTATTACTATTACTAAAATAGAATAGTACCTACCTATTTTTACAAGCAAAGTGAAATAATCCGATTAGTTAGGTACTTGAAGTCGTGTCACTGACTCTGGCAGGGCCACCATCAGGGATTTTAATTTTGAAAACGCAAAAAATTTGTCGCTAATTAGTCGAAATTAGTCGCCAAATATCAGAATTAGTCGGTCACTGGTTCAAAAGATATAAGGGTTTATAGGTGGCCCTGCCAGAGAGACTCTCCCCAGCAGGGCCAAATTTATATCTCAAAAACTAGGGCACCTAGCGAAGATCTGTTTTCTCCCATATTTAGTCGCCAATTAGTCGGAATTAGTCGCCAAATATCAGAATTAGTCGGTCACTGGTTCAAAAGATATAAGGGTTTATAGGTGGCCCTGCTGGAGAGTCTCCCCAGCAGGGCCAGATTTATATCTCAAAAACTAGGACACCTAGCGAAGATGTTTTCTCCCATATTTAGTCGGAATCAGTCGCCAAGTTACAGATTTAGTCGGGTCTTAGTTTAGGAGATATAATGAGTTCAATTAGTAAGGTATAGTCCAAGAGCTAGATCGAAGAGTTCACGAAAAATTACCAAGAAAAAATATTTCTATTAATATGTGTAATATACTTTTAGTTTTATCGGTCTAAAGTCTTTAGAAATGTCCGAGAGAGATAAATTCTCAATTAAATTCATGTTTTTATATTTTTAATTACTAGTTTAGAGTGGCTTAAACTTCTTTGAAAACATTAAACCTTGCTCTTGGTCTATTTGGTGTCAAGATGTACAGTCGCATGCAACTGTTTTACCAGTTTACAATGTTAACCTCTAATTAACGTTACAATAACAAAAAAATATCGTACCTTTAGTAAAATGTTTACAATACTAAAACGTTGAAAACGTATTGTCAATTGTAATCAAATTTTATTTTATAAAAATGAATTTTCAAAAAGTTCGTTTAAGATGTGTGTTGTGTTTGTGTGTATTTTGAGGTGATTGTGAGTGTTGTGTTGTGGGTATGGACGGGTTGAGTTTTTATTTTATCTTAAGAATAATAAAACTTCTGTTGTCGAAATATAAAATGATTTATTACCTTAAAATTATTGTACTTTCAGAAAATGTTACAAATACCTATTTATTCAATATTAACAGATACAGTAATCTCCGGTAAAACTGATCCGATTTTGAAATTTTTTTCACTGTTAGAAAGGTATATTATCTCTGAGTGATGTAGGCTATATAACATCACGTTATGATCAATAGGAGCGGAGCCTCAATGAAAAATGTTGCAAAAACGGGGAAAATTATTTCTTTGGCTCTATATCTCTGTGACGCAGACAAAGTTGCGCGGGTCAGTCTAGTCAGTCGGTCTAGTTAGGTACCTATATATGGATTATATCTCTCAATAAAAATTTCAATGGGTGTTTCTTCATTGGACGACCCTGCTTGAAACCAACACCGATGCCGATCGATACCTTCCTACCTACTCGACGACACGTCACCGACAGCTACATTCATCATTTCGCCACCGACACGACCGCGACCGACCCGATACGACGTCATTAGCTGATTAGCTGTATCTACTACAAGTACCGTAGAAACTCAATAAAGTCCAATTACGTTGTTTTATATACGCATAATTACATGAAGTTACAGTCATCGTACCTACTATTATTGCTGTAATATTTAGGTAAATTTCTACCAACCCTGATTATTTATTATAATGAATTTCAGGTAACAATTAAATAATATAAACAACAATAATCATAACATCGACGAACTACATTAGCAGGTAGCGCCTCGGTATTGGTATCTAAGGACGCACACACAAACACGCTAGTGACGTGAAAAATCAAGGTAACTTACATATTAATCTGCACTCATACGGCGTCCTCTTTTCAAAACACTCTCAAATTGTCCACCAACTTGTTCAATGCACTTAAATACCCGCATTCATAATTGTTCTTTTAATTTTTTACACGAACAAACCTTCTCGCTGTACTCCCGGTGGATGACTAAAGAAAAAATCCTTTAGAGCAAGTTTGTTTATTTACCAATTTTTTTTAAGTAGGTACTTTGAGCGGCGGAACCTGACAAAAAATGCTCGCGCGCCCTCGATGATACGCGGGAATCCCCGCGCGGCGTCGCGCAGGGATTCCCGCGTACGCGTACTTTCAGTGTTGTCACTGAGTTTAAAGAGGGAAAAACCGGCCAAGTGCGTGTCGGACCACACACAAGGAAGGGTTCCGTAGTCGGAATGAATTTTTCCCAAGAACAAACTTAACATTGTAGTTGAAAAATATGTTTTCTTATACATTTCAACTGCAAATTTAAATTTATTTATTTATTTTATTTTATTTTAAACAACACACTATCATTACAGGTTTACCTAATGCAATAGTGTAGTTACAACATACAAGGTTAGACTTACATTGCTAAATTATATTATGAACCACAAAGAGTTATTGTACAAAATGCGGCCCGTGTGAATTCACTCAGTGTACAGTTGAAGCAGTCAATCTGTTGTGACACCATATTGAGTGCACGTAGCGCGCGCGTCAGCGGCGCGTGCTGCAGCAGGTTGGTGCGAGCGGGCGGCACCCACAGCAGCGGCGGCCGCCTCCGCCGCCCCACGTGCCCATCAGGTACACACAAGCCAACCGCGCGTAGAACGCCTGGGTTGTGTATTTTACCACGCATAATCTTAAATAAGTAAGTGGCGAGAGCTACTTCCCTTCTTACTTCCAGCTTATTATAGCCCACCATGCCCAGCACAAACAGAGTAGGATACAACGGATATCCTGGATACACACCATAAAGCTTTAAGTACAGGAATCTCACAAACTTGTTCTGGATACGTTCTAGCATTAGTTTGTACTTGGCTTCATGTGGCGACCAGACGACAGCATTGCATTCCAAATGACTTTTTACAAGCGCTTCGTACAACGATCTCAGAGCCCTGATGTTCGTGAACTGGTTTCCCAGCCGCAAGACCAACCCTAAATTGCGATATGCTTTTTTACAAACATCAGTGGCATGCTTACGGAAACTTCAATCAGTTGTAAAGCGCACGCCTAAGTCCTTAACCTCTGAGACACGTTGCATTTGGAGTCCATCCATGCAATATTGATGATGACCTGGGTCGCGCGCACGGGTAAATGATAATACCGAACATTTGGCCACATTGAAATACAATTAATTGCTACGACTCCACTCCACTACCCTATCAATATCATGCTGCAGTATGTCATGATCAGTTTTCTGTGTTATTTTAATAACTAATTTCAAAATTTTATTTTACCACTTTTTCGGCGTCATTAACGTGTATACTCATGCCAAATTACAACTTTCTAGTACCAATAGTTTTTGAGCTAAACCGCGGACGGACAGACAGACGGACATTGCGAAACTATAAGGGTTCCTTGTTGACTAGGGAACCCTAAAAAATATATTAGTAATTTCTTTTCCAACATGAGAAATCTCGTATCTTAAAAATGTTCTGATTTTTAAATAATTCAATAAATAAAAAACAAATTACCTTGTATTTGATATTTTACTTAACTTATATGGTTAAGCGTTCCTCAACAGAAATGGTTGAACGATAATTAGTGGTCTTCTTTTGAATATATGGACGTAACATATCCACAAGCATTCGAAATTTTTCATAATCCATTTTATAGTAATCGAAAAACAAATCTCCTTTCGATGGTAAAGTCGTACACAGTGTATTAAATTCACCAAAACTACACCTTTCTTGCCAACATTCCTCGACCCATATTCTTTGTCTAACTTTCTGACGCCTTATTTTATTAACATGTTCTTCCATTTCTTCTTCTTCCGCCAAAAGCACAATAATAATCATATCCCAGTCCACCATCGTTGACGGACTTTCGTGACAAACTGGCATGTTTACTGTAGCTGTAACCTAGAACGGTTTACTCGCGCAGGCTCGCGAGGTCGCGCTCGCGCGCAAGCTCGAACATACGCGATCCGTAAAGAAAATACCCGAGACCGTGTGGGGATTATTCCTCTCTGTCTGCGCTGACCCTTTAACTTACGTGACGGGCAACTCGTTTTAAGCAGCTCGTCTGTACACGCGCATCTATCTCTTTCTTACTTACCGTAAATGAAACGGAGCGCAGCGATCTATCTGCCAGCGACTAACCACCACCACAAGTGCACATTGTGTTGGATAAATAATTACACATAGGTACACATACACACATTACACACACACACACACATTACATCGTACATTATTGTAGATTTGTTTATAAGTAATGAATACAGCTTTCCTATGGTGGGTTGACTAAGTTTGTATTTATTTAATTCGAAACAAACATTCCTCCATAAGACGTCATAGATACTATCTAGAAAATACATAAAGTATTTTGTACTCGCTTGTACCACTGTATGGGGAAATTGAATTCTTTAATATCTTTTTAATTACACACCGACTAAATCTGTAACGTGGCGACTGATTCCGACTAATTGGCGACTAAATATGGGAGAAAACAGATCTTCGCTAGGTGTCCTAGTTTTTGAGATATAAATGTGGCCCTGCTGGGGAGACTCTCTCCAGCAGGGCCACCTATAAACCCTTATATCTTTTGAACCAATGACCGACTAATTCTGATATTTGGCGACTAATTCCGACTAATTGGCGACTAAATATGGGAGAAAACAGATCTTCGCTAGGTGCCCTAGTTTTTGAGATATAAATTTGGCCCTGCTGGGGAGTCTCTCTGGCAGGGCCACCTATAAACCCTTATATCTTTTGAACCAGTGACCGACTAATTCTGATATTTGGCGACTAATTTCGACTAATTTTTTGCGTTTTCAAAATTAAAATCCCTGATGGTGGCCCTGCCAGAGTCAGTGACACCTTGAAGTCTTCACTGCACTATGCCAGTGACCTTGACAGCCGTACGTTTCTGACGTCACAGAACGACTTCTATAATAGTCCGTGACGCCTGGGGCACTGACAACCAATTGTTTCGTAGAGATGGGAGAATATTATTAACGACAAGAATTGCTAACAACTATTTAATTCCGAGTCGGCACCCATATGAAGGTCGAAATTAGTCTATTTTTCCTTTGTTATAACTAAATTCATATTTTTACTGACCTCAATTGAATTGTTTTCTATAATAATATTTATAAATATTTCAACAGATGAAATCAAACAGTGGTAACTTTCGCGTCACATCACTAGCCGACTATATATGAAGTCCTTGGCGTATTGGGGACATTAAAAATGTTCCGAGTTTTTGTTTTGCCAATTTTAAGACAAGGGCTTCTTTTGTGTGGAAAAAAAAAACGGTTATTAGACAGTGCTATATGAAATAATAAAAATAAAAAACCTGTTAAATACAGTCAATTTTATTTTTATAACATAGCTAAATGAAGAGCTTCTAATGAAGTCGTGGCGCTGGTGGCACGGAAATCCGGAACTTCTATTGAAGTCCGTGGCGGTGAAAAGGTTAACGTGCTTTCTGTGGCACGGATGGGTCTTGGTTTGTAAAGATGGTCACCCATCCATGGACCAACCGCGGCAAGCGTAGCTTAACCTGATCGATCGACCCGTGCGGCTGTAGCCACAGGCCCCTCAATCCCCCACAATATAAACTAACGTAAAAAAAAAAAATGTGGTAGGTGTAAAAATATGGTACCACCACAGGCTTTCACTACCAAATTAATGAACGTAAATCGGCCCAGTAATTAGGTACGGAGAAATCGGAGTACCTAATTATGAGTAACATACATGAAAGTAAAAAAAAAAACGCCGAATGCATTACCTTCTTTTTGTGAAGTCTGTGTTGTTAGGGTATTTGTTTGTAGAAGAAAAGAAACCATATCCCGATTCAATGATTTATTGGCTATAGAAGTAGAAAAAGCACAAACTACAGCATGTAACTATGGCATTGAGACACCGGTTAGTTCCAATCAGTAGTACTATTTTTTTTTAACTGTAAGATACTTGGATTTTGTAAACCCATTTTAACTATTCTATTGGAGCGTGGCTTAGACTACGACACAGTACATCATGAATTTATGTTCCAGGGGATAGCAAGTTCTGATAATGGTGACTAAATACGAGCCTTCCAAGTCACTATAGTCTCGTAAATGTCCATCTTTACATCACTAGGGTCTGTATCATTTATTTTGAGTTTGACACTTTTTGTGACACGTATTTTGCACTACGATTCGATCGAATGTGTGCAGTTTAGATTAGAATACGATTCTTGTGTTGTAGTCCAAACGTAGCTATAAAGCTTGTTCATAGTCATATTGGACAAAGTTAGACACTAAAAAGCATTTACAGTACGGCCGACGTACCTTGGGGAGTCTGAACATAGGCTCTGAACTTTCGCGCATGTTCTGTCACTCACACTTGTCTTATGACACCATTTGGTTCCTAAAAAATGTTACTGCGCAGCCTTCTGCGCGAAGTTCGGACTCACCAAGATACGTCGGCCGAATTGTAAATTTGTAACAGGTTTGATGTCAGCGAGAGAATTCCGACCGCGTCCATACCATACAAGAAAAAAAAGCGAGTTGTAGAAAATAAAATATATTTTGAATTAAAACAGAACTAATAGTTACTATCTACTCAAAACATGGATCTGAAGCTATTTTATATAAACAAAATATATGAATAAAATACTTATTTAAGTCGTGTTTTAAAAACACGCGTCAAATTCATAACCTTCTTTTTGAAGTTGGTTAAAAAGGGCGCGGATTCGTATCCTCTCATGTGTATAGTAAATAAGCCCTTATCTCGTATGCAATAAGGATTACATTAGCGCATTACACTTGCGCTTTAAAATAATACAATGTCAAATTGTAATATCTATACTGGTGACAAAAAAAAAAAAAAATGAGTTCAGCAGAGTACAATGAAAAATATAGAATCCACCATCATTGCTAACACAATTAAAACAAACATCTTGTAATTTATATGCCATTTTTAACGAAATGACGTTCGATTAAAAAATAAACAGATTTAATAGAAATTGATCTTTAAGAACGTCCAAGACAAACTTTCATAAATATCTCCCAGTTTACACTTCCAATATTAACTTTGTTTTAGCAAACCCTGCAGAAAATATGCAAATACTGTTCAACATCTTTAAATAAATATCTATATGAAAGTAAGTATCGACCGCAGGACAAACACCCTGCTTTCACATGCCAGTCTGCCGCCGTGAAATTGGGCACACAGTTTGTATAGGGTAATATTTTTTACCGTGCAAAGATGGTGTTATACAATTACAAATATATAAATGCTACCATTGATATAACAAGTCAAATTTCTCACTAGCCATAACCGGCTGTAGTTGTTGAACGGAAAACTTCTTTAGCCGCGTTGAGCGATTTTTGGTAGGGGCAAAACTTATGGGTTCGCGTCAAGTGCGTTTCACGAAAGAAATCTTTTCATTAAAGATATGTTTTTTTTTAGGAGTTCGTGGCTAAGTAATAACAGCCGCACGGGTCCATCCATCAGGTTAAGCTACGCTTGCCGGGGTTGGTCCGTGGATGTGTGACTATCTGTACATACCGAAATTCCTCCGTACCTCGGAAAGTACGTTAAGCCATTTGTCCGGGCTGTCATTTGTCAAGTCTGACAACCAGTCTTACCAAGGGATATCGTTGGAGGTCACATATTCAGTCGCTCCATGTAAAATACTGGTATTCAGCGGCATCCAGTTAGACTGGAAGCCGACCCCAACATAGTTGGGAAAAGGCTAGGCAGATTGATTTTAATTGAAGAATTGGTTTTTGCAAGCAATTCTTCAATGAAAAGTGATGGTGCCAACATTATGGCGAAGGGAATTCTTTCGTGAAACGCTGTTTAGCTATGGGGTTATGGGGTATAACATGTTGCGCTGTCAAGTTTTCACTTCTGTCAGCAGTCCCCATGACTGTATACTTTTTTTTTTTTTTCAAAATCGGAGTTGTTCTCTATGTATAAAATACAAGTAATAAAAAGGTAGCCTGCTGAACTCGTGACAAAGTAAAACGTAATACATAATTACAAATGAATACAAAGAGTTATATGTGGATAGGACGATGCTCGCTCGTTTAGCGTCTGGTGACGGGCTGCCAGTCGTCACCGTCTGAGTCGCGGGCTGTAACAAAATATGGTGTAAGAAATGAGGTATCTAAAAGCAACATCCAGTCTATTTTTTTAAACGCTCATAGCGTTTAAAAAAGAAAGTGTATAGTAGCCACAAAACAAGTTGGCAAAAAAATGGGGCTGCGCAGTACTAATCACGCAACAGGATTCCGTTCCGCCAACTTCTGTGACGAAGACTGTACCCCTCACTTTTGGGCTGTCCCCTGTGTTTAAAGTCTAATAACTTTGAAAATTTATATCTATTTATATTTCTATTATTGAAAAACATTAAACACACTCTAAATTTCAAACAATAACTTTACTAAAACTGCGTAATGAATAAAAAAAATACAATTTTTAGCGTGTCCCCTTCTAAATCAAGTTCCTCGATGTTAGAACTGATCTTTTTTACAAACTTTTTGTACTAGGCAGCATGAGTTTTTGGTCTTCGTTTCAAATAATCCGAGTCGCCGATCATCGCGTCGCCGGTAGTTTTAAATTCAAGTCTTATGCTCATTTAAATACAATTTGATTTCCAGAAAAATAAATTTCTTCAAAGTGAATCGCGTCGCCTAGACCTAGACTAGAGTCACAGATTATAATACAGATGGGACACTCCGCAAAATCATTTACATAAAAAGCGACTCTTGCTATGGCAGAATAAAGTGCAATTCAGGTCGCACAACGCTTATTACATACAGTTATATTCACCTACAAGTTGCCTCTCTTTCTAACGCGTAACTCTTATACCTTCTGACCACAGCAGTCCTACTGAATTGGCCCAGTGAGATAGGCCCGCCGGGTACTTGTAACTTCATACCTAAACTGCGGAGTGTCCCATCTGTATTAATCTGAGCTAGAGTCAAGAGCAAACCCATCTCGTGATACCAACCGGACATGTCGGCTTCGTCACGGCTAAAACTACCACTTGAAAATTTACGAAGACTATTTTAGTTTTTTAAATGGTAACAGCATCCTTTACATTCACCGAAGGCCATTTAAAAAAAAATGTTAAATACATTTCGAGTAAACAGACGTGTATAAAAGTAAGTGCCACGGCCGTCAAGATTTCTTTTGTCGGGTTTGAGACACAATGGCGCCGATTCCCTTGTTCACTAAACTAAATTTGAGTTCAGTGCACCTTTTTTTTCTATTTCATTAAGAAAAGGACAGAAGATAATTAATACTAGTTTAGTCCTGTCAAATTAGTCAGCGTCTGACGTAAATTGACGTATTTTTAGTAGCTAATTTTTTAATCACGTTAAAACTTGTATAAGGAGTACTTGTATAGGGCGCATTCTTGTCATAACTCATTTCGCTCGCTACGCGGTTAGCGATCACACGTGTTAATAGTTGCGGACGCTTAGTGAGAGTTATACATGAGATTACATTCTCAAGATGAGTCGAAATATCTTCGGACATAAAATGAATAGTCAGTGAATCCAGGTTGGATTTTGAAGGATACAGGTTGAAAAACAGGCAGTCAACCGTTCATTCTTTCTCAGTACTGGAACTCTCTTTTCGAGCAGTGGGCAAGATACGGGAGCGGACAATAACGTTGATTAAAGGTGAACGCGCCGCTACACGCATCGCAGTTATCGCATTGAATAAATCTTTATATGAAATCGTATGCAACGACGCGCAGCAATCCGCGCCGCATGAGCGGGCGGCGCGGATGACATCATTCGTATCGTATTCTGTCCGAGATGGGATCGGAAGAAGTTAGTACAGAAGTGAATACGATTCCGACAGCACTGTGCGTGCGGCGCTTACGATGCGGATTGCGCGAGACTATGAGAAAATGCGATGACTGCGGCTCGTGCGGTGCGTCTAGGTGCACGTTCACCTTACAGCTGCTCTCACGATGTTATATATCTATGGTCAAGTTTTTCTAACTCAAATTGTACTTTGTGCTTGACACTTAGAAGTACAATCGCTGATGCCTCTTGTTTAGTACTTAAATTCACCAGCATTAGCCAAGGTTAAACATAATGTAGTTCAGAATAGGCATAATGAGTATAAGAAGTACTTACGTTTCTCCTCACGACGCGGCGGAGCGCGGCGCGGACCGTCTCTGTCCCGATCGTCACGACGCGGACCGTCACGGTCGTCACGACGTGGACCGTCGCGGTCATCACGACGTGGACCGTCGCGGTCATCACGACGCGGACCGTCGCGGTCGTCACGACGTGGACCGTCGCGGTCATCGCGACGCGGGCCATCGCTATGGAGAAGGGGATTAGATTCAGATTTTAAAATAAGAAAGAAAGAATAACATTTAAACAACATTTAGGATAATTATCATGAGAGTCAATCAATTTTTATCTGTCTTTTCTTTAATTGTTAACTTGAATTGATCTGACTGAAATCATGCATACCAAAATGGCACTCTTCAATCTGAAGAATCATTGTCTTCTTCTGTCTAATAATTTGCCGTATCAACTAGAGATTTGAAAGATATTAATAAAACAAATCACCGTTGATATCTGCAGTAAGTATCATAGTTATTGCACATTACAAACACAAATCTAACATGAACAAACACCTAGACCTGGAGCCACTACATTGCAAATGATTACACTTATAAAACCCGAAGGTAAGTATTGTATAATATTCCCCTCACCGGTCTCTGGGCGGGAAGCGGTCGCGGTCTCGAAAGCCTCCTTCGCGTTCGCCGCGGTCGCGGTCACGCGGTGCGTCACGGAACCGGTCCTCACGCGACGGAGCGTCCTTGGAACGCCATGTGGATGAACGCTCCTGTTGAGAAATAGATACATTGTTACTTTAAAAGTAAGTTTTATTTACGTTCATTGTAGGATAATTAAGATAACTATTTTCTTTAACATTTTATTTTATTGAAGCTGATTATTTGTAAATCTTTAAGTTGGGTTTATTATAAAAATCCTAATTTAATTAATAATGGTGATGTTCAAATAGGATTTCTAAAAAAAAAAGAAAGTTATGACAACTTTCTTGGAAATATTCTCGTATATTTCTCTTCCAAAAGAATATTCTCGAGAACTTAACAGCAAAGTAAACATGTTTCATAATATCGGGTGTTTTTTTTTTTAAGAGGAGAACTTTAAATTGAAATAAAATACATAAAAATGTTTTAGCTTTATTTCATAGATAATTTTATGGGATTAATGTTTGAACAAGATTCCGAGCATGTGGCCTCCGCGGCTGACACCAACGTCAAGTTTACTGAAAACTTAACTTTTTTATTGGCTTCATTTACTAAAGGAAACATTTGACAAACAACTAATTTCACGAAATCTGGCCACCTTATTCGTGCGATTTGAAGCCATTACTTTATTTTCTCTGGGGATATGTAAAATCGTTGAGCACTTTAAATGCCAACATTCGATGCATTATTGCCGAAATACAGCCTGATTTGCTGCGAAGAGTGTGTGAAAATTTGACCTCCAGATTACGCCATGTACGCCTCAGCCGCGGCGGCCACATGCCCAAGATCATATTCAAACATTAATGCCATAAAATTAGCTATGAAATAAAGCCAATTTCATGGATATTAAAAATATTCACTGTGTTTTATTTCAATTTAAGTTCTCCCCTCTAAAAAAACACCTGTTATAATGAGTTTTTAATCAGATACTTCAGTTGTAATGTAAAATGTGTTGTGTGTAACTTACCGCGGGCGCGGGCGTCGGGTCCGCGGGTCCGCGGCGCCAACTGCCACCCTCGGGCCCGCTCGAGCGGCCGGCGTAGCGGGGCCTGCCACAGTAACAAGCATAATTAGTTTACAAAAATACATTTAGGCGCACACGCACTACAGATCACGAAATACATTTGGCATAGCATAATAATCAGCCTATAACATTCCCACTGCTGCGACCCAGGCCTCTTCTCTGTGAGAGGGAGTAGGCCGTAATCCATCCATCATATGGGCCCAGTGCGGGTTGGTAGATGACACGTCTTCGAATTTTTGGTTCTAGGACATAGCAGTTTCCTCACGATTTGAGAACACTCCTAACAACTAATATTGGAAACCAAACAATTAATATACATGGTAAATATCCCGTTTTAAGTTGTAATAATCGTTCTATTTCTATCACTGTTGTACCAAAAATCACTAAATATTTTTAGCACTAAAAATATTTAAATCATCATTCTGTCACAGACCACTGTCATGTACAGACACCTGCAGGTCAAGCTACCCGAAACTGTCAAATTTTTCCAATCAACCTTGAACCTAATGCTTTAGCGATAAAGTTGAAAATCTATTAAAGTAATTTGACAGATTGTAGTAGCTTGATGTGCTGGCGTCTGTACAAATAGTTCACAGAAACAGAACAATGTTTTAAATTCCTTTATCGTTTTGTAGTGCACGCAGGCCTTATTGCTATTACTTTACATTCAGCAACAAAGAAATATTGCTCTTGACTTCATTAGAAATTAATAAAAGTACGAAAAGTTGTACTATTTTTGAGAAAACTTAATTCCAGATATGTCCAGCAAAAAAAAGGGGTAACATGCGCAGCACGACAAAATCTTAACGTGAGAGTGATCTCTTATGAATTTGTTTATACTAGCTTTTGCCAGCGGCTGCGCCCGCGTGGATGTTGGAAATTATTCCACGGGAAGAGTAAATTTTTCCGGGATAAAAAGAATCCAAAGTGCTATTCCAAAATATAATCTATCTCTGTGCCAAATTTCATCCAGATCCGTTCAGCCGTTCTGGCGTGATTAAGTAACAAACATCCAAACTTTCACATTTATAACATTATAGTAGGATGTACATAATCTTGCGTCGGTGCGAGACAAAACCAGGTCACGCGCCTATGCCAAAGAATTTTTATTTTTATTTTACCCGTATTTTCCCCAACCAAACTCCCATTACTTAAGGGGCGTTTCCATTAAGTCATCACTCCAGAGTTTCCTAGGCCTCCCTCGGCGACGACACCTGTCTCGTAGCACCCACTGTCAACGGATTATTTTTACCGTTATTCTTAACAATTAACTACTGACCTCTCGGGCTCTCGTTCCCTGGCGGGCTCTCTGTTGGCGGACCTCCAGCCCCCGGCATCATCGCGCGGCCTTTCGTCTCTATCTCTGGGAGGACCACGTTCCTCGCGGATGGGACGTTCCTCGCGGGGCCGTTCTTCACGTCTGCAAATAAAGTTTTATTAGATAGGCCTTGCTAATGCGTCGTTAGTCATTATTGACCACCGTAAAAACTTGATGATGTCTAGTCACTTGGCCTCAAAAAGTTGACAAAATATAAGTCGAGGTCTCGAGCTTTCCACAGCGCATATTTCCACGAATGAATCAACTTTAATACGTGCATGCTTGTAAAATCACACATCGTGGGATTTCAACCTATGGACATTAGGTCAAGCTGCTCTAGCTTGACCGATACCGCTATACCGCACCGTACGTGCGCGGCGAGACGGGGGGCAGTGCTGGCCGCTCATTCGTCAACGCTCACGGCATCCCACCCCCCGCGGTACGGCAGTATTGGTCCAACTATAATGCAAGTATTACAGTTGATCATATAATACGCGGCACATTGGTTTATAGAACTCTCACTCATATTTGTGTAACTCTTTGTAGCTAAACTAGTTGTACTGT
This sequence comes from Dicycla oo, assembly GCA_948252095.1. Taxonomy (NCBI): domain Eukaryota; kingdom Metazoa; phylum Arthropoda; class Insecta; order Lepidoptera; family Noctuidae; genus Dicycla; species Dicycla oo. The sequence goes on along the minus strand of OX411729.1, from coordinate 11,951,076 downwards.
ATTGTGTTTTGTTGTACCTGTCTTCTCTAATCGGAGCTCTTTCCTCTCTAGGTGCGGGTCTCTCTTCGCGTGCAGGTGGGCGTTCTTCCCGCGGCCTGCGTTCTGGTGAACGCGGACGTTCTTCACGAGGTGCGGCCGCCTCGCGAGCCGCGCGACCTGAAGACAATGCAGAACAAATATTAGCATAATGTATTAAATAATGACATTTCGGCAAAAGACAATTCAAATCGGTTCGAATTTTTCCACCTTTAATATTGAGAGAAGCTTGTATACTATTCCCAACCACTGCAACTCTTTTGCCATAAATAGTAGCAACCACCAGAAAAGCGCCGAGACAATTTTTATTACATAGATAGTCTCCTGTTTGATCATTATCGCACCTTACGGTGCAAAGCTTGCCAGCGAAGTTACCTATTCTCTATCGACTTGAAGACTCCCAGGTTATAACTATCGAGAAATATAGACTACCCCAGTAGATTTATAATTGAACTGGCTTCTGCTCACAATTTCGAAATTTCTTGATCCCCCGACCCACCCCGTCGCATCGCATTGCGTGCCGCCCCATTGCTTCATGTTCGCTTAGCGTTCTATCAGACTTTTTTTTTTCTTTTTGCTCGTCACCTAAAGATCCTAGCGTGGTGTTAAATAAAAAAGCCTTCCTTAAGAATTGGGCTATCAAATGCAAAAAAAAATTCAAATCTGACTAGTACAGCGTCCTGAAATGACGACCCCCCCCTCCGACCCCATTTACTATACCGTAGTAAATGTGGCAGTGGGGCGCGTACGGTACGTATACAAAATTAAATTAGTGGGGCGCGTCATTTCAGTGTAGACAAACTCTAGTTCCAGAGATTAGCGCTTTCAAACAAAAACACAAACTCTTCAGCTTTATTATTAGGTATAGATACATAGATAAACCTATTTTTATATCTTTTTGAATACTGACCGGAGCGCCAGGTGTCGCCGGGCTGCGCGGCAGGCGCTGGCTTCTTCTCGTCCTTGTCCTTGCCGCGCCACGCGTCGTCCCGAGCAGCAGCTGGCCTGGGGCCCGCGCCACCGTCGCGCCACGATGACGAACTTGTAGTCTTTTGCTCTTCGAGCTTACGTTGGATTTCGGCCTCCTTAGCTCGGATCTTGGCTTCGGTACGGGCTAACATTTCTTGGTGATCCCTGTGAGAGTGAACATGAGTAATTAAAAAAAAAAGCTGATGCGTCTATAGGGCAAAATGTACGACCGTTCGATCAATTTTTAGGCGTTACTTTACTAAAGGAAAAATCAAATTACATATCAAATCACCAATCTACTAGGACTTTCACCAATCAGAAGTTGTTTTGGCACACGGCATGCAGGCTGCCTGCATACTTTTGTGCAAGTTACAGGCATGTGTATTCTCGCCCTTAGTCTTTCGGGCTTTCGACTACCTGTAACAACTTAACGTGCTTTCCGAGGCACGAAGGCGTCTCGGTAGGAAATGGATGGTTCTTAAGAACAAGGTCACAGTTCAAATTCTTTACCTGTCCTCTTTCTCCTTCTTCTCCCTCGCGGCAGCGATCTCCTCCGCATGTTTCTTTTCTCTCTCCTCCCGTTCTTTGCGTTCTTCTTCTTCTTTGATGCGTTTCGCTTCTTCTGCAGCTCGTTCTTCTGCACGATGCTTCTGGTCCAGCCACTGAGAAGTAAAATGTAGGAGTTAAATATAAAAACAACAAAAAACCAAAATATGTTACAAATGGAGTCACGGTGCCTATGATTTTATGATGTCATTATTATTTTGACAGTTCTGATGGTACTTCTGAGAGTGCTGTGACTCTATTGCAGTAACTATGGCCCGCCATATGCCAATCTTGTCTCATATATGGCAATGGGTGGGCAAATCACCAATACATTGCATCATCTGTCTCGGTAAAAAACAATAACAGCCAAAGATTCGGGAAATATTGTCGATGTTTTCAATCACCCAGTAACACAACAAAAATGTTGCAGCAGTATTTGCAATATTAAGGTGGGTCAACTGACGCATTATGTCAATAGTGCAGTTAATAAAAAAATATTGCCCGTTTAGAAAGTAAATACATTTATTTGGCACAGACTAAAATGCACACAACATATTCTGCAAAATAAAATAAAAAGTGTACTATGTTTAGAATGGCCTTTAGTTTAAGGATTCTGCTCTAAGATGCCATATTGCAGGCCTGTGTTTCTGGTACCCACCTCCTGCCTCCTCTTCTCAATCCTCTGTTGCCGTCTCTCCGCCAGCCTCTTCTCTCTCTCAGCATGCAGCTTGTCCTTGAATGCGGCAAGTCGTTGCGTGTGCGCAGCGCCGCGTTCAGAACGCAACTTGACCGTGAACGCTTCGCGGTGCACCGCCATGCGGGACATACGGGAGGCTGTTGTTACGTCGCGGGCACGCGCCTCTGTATTGGAAAACATGGGTTGAATCAGTTACTGTTACTGCAATACTCTGAAAGTTTTACGAAAACATACCCAGTTTGTTTAAATTTTAAAAAAATAATAAGAGGAAGCAAGGAAGAGCAAGAAATAGGAAAAATACAAGATTTCTTTAGCGAGAAAGCACACCTCTTTTTTGCGATGGCCGATTATTCACTGAAGTTGTTAATTATGATCCTTTTTGCAGGACTTCTACGAATAAACCATGTTATGATAAGCTACTCTCTATTTCTCACCAACTTTTAACGGTTCTTTGCTTTCTCCCTTTGTAACTTTGGGATAAAGGGGAGGGAGCGAGGGTTGGGTGGGGTACTTGACTAACCAATAAGTTGTTGAATGCGCTCCTTCTCTTGTGTCTCCCAGAATGCTTTATCCTGCACTTGTTTCTCCTCCAAACTCTTTTGCAGCAGAGGGATCTCTTCCAAACGTTTGGCACGCTCGAAGTAGTCCACCTGATGACAAATTGATTGTTTTAGTTTTGTTAGACTGACCAATTATTACATTCTTAATTATTTCTTGTTTGGTCTTAGATAATTAACACACAACATCATGGTTGTATTCCCCCAGGGTTAGACAGTGGACATATTTCTTATTCTACTCATTGACTGTTACATTTTAATAATTAGTAGTTGTTATAAAATACACACTTAATGGCTTTTGATTGTGGTATTTAATTTTTAAGCTGGAGAATACTGTACACGCAGTACCATAGAAATCAATACAAAGCAACAAATCCGACCCAGTGGACGCGTAACTAGAAGATATTATTATATATTTTTCATTTTATTTGCTTATGTACAGTACTTCAATCCATGAGCTCGAAAAAATGCAGTCGCGCATTTTATGAAACATTTACTTTGGAATTTTGACTTTATGTAGGTAAGGAAAAGACTAGGCAGATTTTGTAGGTAAGAAAAAATTGCGAAAAGCGAGGCCCCTATAAACTATACAAATAATTATTATCCACCACTCAATACGTGAAAGTTGTCGAAGTCTTTCAGCTTCTCAGAATAAGAACGCCAAAGTTGGCCATTTAACGCAAAAATCACGGTATAAATGTAATAGAGCGAGCCTGTTGCCATCAACCATAGACTCCTTTTGGTATGGCAAGGCAAAGATAATAGACTAGCCCCTTATTACTTATAACTGGCGAAATAATAACAATAATATGCGTCTCTGTCTACCAGAGTTCGGGGAATACAGTTAATATGTCAATATGTTTGTGCCGACATAATTTAACACAGAGTGCACATGTTGGCGCACTTTGTCGCGTCAAGTCGAACATATCATGTACCTCCGAGGCCTACCACGACTGACTATGACATAGATAGTCGTGGGATTTATTTCGGAGGTAATTTAACGAGATATTTTCCCCTAGTTATCATCGTATCAGCACCAAATGGCATAATTCTTTATATCTGCCAAGTGCATGTTTATACTTGCCAGTGGGCAAACGAGTCAGTGCGGGGAAGCGCGAGCGTGGGCACTCTGTGCAGTAAATAGAACAGGGTGCGAGTGACTGGCTCGCCCTTTAACTCGGCCGAGCACTCGGTGATGTGCTTACACGTACCGAGCACCCGGCCGAGAGCACTGTCTCGCCCATCTACTCGTCACGTGTAATCAAGGCATACTCATAAAATAACTTAAAATACCCGGGCGTAAACATGACATACCGAGATTATTATAAATATGAATGAGCGGGCAGAGACGACCACGGAATAGAAAAAAGGCAAATGGAATTGCCCACGCAGCTATTCGGCGGCGCGTGTCACAATTATGCGGCAAAATAATAACAACTTTCGTCAGTTGTAATAAGTCTTAATTTTGTATGAACAACAAATTCAACTTTGACGATAAGCTTGTTTTGTTGTTCATATAAAATTAAGACTTACTACAACTGACGAAGGTTGGTATTATTTTACATTTTTTCGCATAATTAGCTGCGTGGGCACATCTTCCACTTGTTTTTTCTATTCCGTGGAGACGACGCTCTATGAAGCCGAACTTTCTAAATATCGTGTGTGCCATATTCACGGGCGGTTACTGAATAGTTGATGAAAATCACAAGCGTCAGTCACGTAAATTCTATGTAATTGACATAAGGTATAAATTGCAACGACAAATTAAACACGTTAAATACAACAAGTATAATACTACTAGGGTGGATGGAAAGTTCGTAGTCCTGTCATGAAAACAAAAGTACTGACATAAGTAGTTAACCGCCAAGTACAATTTACTTGTTCCACCTTTCTGGTAAAACTTTGATCCCAGTTAAAAAAATATCATTTAAGACCTTCAAAGTAATCATTTACAGTGGCTTCAACCTCTTCATTAGTCGAAAATTTCATCCGGCCTAAATGGTTTTTCAGGTTCGACAATAGATAAGTCTGGCGGAGTCCCTTCTTATGGAGATACTTTATAAACGCATGGTGTTCAATTTTATCCATTTTGCAGAAATACTTACACATGCACAAAACTAATAATAAAAAAATGTTACTTGCTACGTCTCAAAGTTTTTTCTCGTATTATATGTTGAAGACCTGGGGGAAGAAAGGTACTTTAAAAATTCGAGGCTAATCACTTCGATGTCAGGTTACGAATTTTTCAATCCACCCATGTAGAGGGTACACGGCACGGTTTATTTAGAGTACGGCGCCGTAGAAAAAAAGTGTTTGTCAACAAGCTAAGCTAAGTGATCCATACATTTACTTACTGACGACCGTGCCTACACACGGCGAATAAACCGTAGTTTTACACGGCAAGAGCAACGTGTACACAAAGGGCCTAAGAGAGTGTTAGTATCTAAGGAGGTAGTAAGTAAATATGGCTATCATAATATCTTACCTTCTTCTCCTGTGATTTGAGTCGAGCCTGCAGTTCGCGACGCTCTTTCATCAGCTCTTCAGCCTCACGAGCCGCGATGGCTTCAGCGTCCATCTTCTTGAGTTCCTGTTATTAAAGACATGATTTTATTAGTGAATGTAAGTTATTATTATTTTACACATAACTGGCGAAATGTGAGTTTACTACAGTTACTATCGACAAAACGGACGCATTTACACCTTAACTGATTTTTGTATACACTGATTCACCCTGCCCCCATGGTCCTTTCTCTTTCCTACAAATGCAGCTTGCAAGGAAAAGGTCTGGCGTTTATCGATAGTACACATCTGCGTAAATCTTCGGTGATTACACGCGTTATGGTGTTATATTTGAAATTTTACACATTGTAGCTGCTATGAAACCAGATAAGCCACATCATAGAGCAGTTTACTTTATTTCGAAGCGCTTTTAGATGGCAAAATATTTCTTTGATATGTTTGTGCCGACATAATTTAACACAGAGTGCACATGTTGGCGCACTCTGTCGCGTCAAGTCGAACATATCATGTACCTCCGAGGCCTACCACGACTGACTATGACATAGATAGTCGTGGGATTTATTTCGGAGGTATAATATTTTTACCGGCTTTTGAATTCAATATCACATGTATATTTTTTTTCTAGCATTGAACCGATAGAAGGCATTTTAATACGTGTATATGGTGTACTAGCTGAGGCCCGCGGCTTCGGCCGCTTGGATGTGATTGAATACTTCCCTCTTTGAATCGGATTTTATTCATTTTATTTAAATTTATTGCGCGGAACCCTAATTCTTTTTTTCAAATTAAAGTAGCCTAAGCTACTTATTATAGTCCTTATAACATCAGCTATCTGCCAGTGAGTCCCGTCAAAATCGGTCCAGCCGTTTCGGAGATTAACCGGAATTAAGAGACAGACAGACAAAAATAAAATAAAAATGTTTTTTTTTTTTTGTTATAAGTACCATATACGTAAGTATACACTTCAATTTTATTTATTTGCATAGATTCATTGCTATTTTGTCGTAGTTGTAAAATACAGGGTTATTTTAAATTGGCTAGCTAAACTCCGCAGACGCGATGGGTAAGTATCGATATCACACGATAAAATAAAGAATGGTTTAATGTTTTTTTTTTTTTGGAAGGTTAACGACCACTATTAGTGTTGTTACTTGAAGTATGAGTTGAGAAAATCTGTTTTCTTATGTTTTATCGTGTTTGGATATAAATAATACCCATCATGTCTGTGAAGTTAATAAAATAAATAAATAAAAAATAATAATGTTAAAGAAAAAAAAAAAACAGATTTTTGTAAACTGATATTCCAAGTGTCCCCACAAAAAAAAATTATCAAATTAATTTTTTTTTTGTTTTTTCACGTTTAGATATCGATACCCATCGCGTCTGCCGAGTTTAGCTAGCCAATTTAAAATAACCCTGTATATGTGAAACACATACCTCCTCGTTGATGTTGGACAACATCTTCTGCCCGTGCGCGGTCTGGCTGATGTGCGCGACTCTCTCTCGCAGATGTCTCTCTCTCATGGCAGTTAGTTCGGCCTCGTGTCGGCGTCGCTCGCGTTCTTCGCGCTCCGCTTCCAGCCGACGGGCTTCGGCTGCGGCTGCTGCGCGTGATACTTCTTCTTGACGCCTGCGGAGAATGATATGTTAATAATAAAAACTTTTGTGTTAGCAAGTACTTAAGAATTATGTAAGTAAACCACAAAAAGCCGACAAATTGCATGTCGGACTCGTACACGGAGGGGACCCCTCCGTGTACGAGTACTACCGTATAACACTACATATTAAAAAAGAAATACTTCAGCTTAAAAAAAAAACGTTTATTTTATCCTGTAATTTTTAACTTTATTTATTTTTTATTATTTGTTGTTATAGTGGCAATAGAAATACACAATTTGTGTAAATTAAATTATTACGGTTCACGAAATATAGCCCGCTGACAGACAGACAGAAGGACGGACAGACGGATGGACAGCAGAGGCTTAGTAATAGGGTTCCGTTTGGCACCCTTCGGAACCCTAAAACCAGACGAAATCAACTCGACACATGGAATGCGATCCAGTGTCTCAGAAATAGACCGCCTAACCTGCCCGCTATTTGTACCAACGAATTGATAATGAAGGATAATAATTATTTACCTGAGTTCCTCCTCCTCTCGTACAGTGTTGAGTCTCTCGATGTACTCCTTTCTCTCCTCAATGATCTTGTGTCGCTGCAGCACCCTGTGATGCTCGGCGTGCTTGTGCTCGTGGTAGTGTTGCACCATGTGCTGGCGGGAACGTTCGCGCTCTTGCTTGCGACGTGCAGGGAACAGCGTTGCTGCGGCCCGGGATAAGACCTCGGCCGCGCGGACGAGTTGTTCACGTACCTGTGAAGTTAGGTTGATTTAGAAAAGTCAAAGCGAATTGTTTATGGCATTAAGTCCGCTTTAAGGGGCTCGTAGCTAAGTAATATAAGCCGGACGGGTCGATCGATCAGGTTAAGCTATGCTTGCCACGGTCGGTCCGTGGATGGGTGAGCATCTTTACATACATAGACCCCTCCGTGCCTCAAAATCACATTAAGCCGTTGGTCCCAGCTGTCATTCGTGGAACTTTGGCAGTCGTTACGGAATACGGGTCTTCAGAAGTCCGAAAGTCTCAAAACCAGTTGTACCAAGGAGTATTGTGTTACCCAGTAACTGTGTTTTGAAGGACAGATAGGCAGTCGCTCCATGTAAAATACTTATATTCAGCTGCATCCAGTTAGACTGGAAGCCAACCCCAAAAATAGTTGATAGAAAAGGCTAGGCAGGTGGTGAAGTCCGTCTCTGTACATAAAGTATTAAATAAATTACTAAGTCAGATTGGCATACAAAAACTTACGCTGTATTCCCTGTTGGAGTAAACAGAGGAGTATAAGGGTACATCAGGCAGTGTTTTTAGGTTTTTCTCTAAGTGTTATGGAATGTCTCAGCAGCAATACTTTTGTGTTCAATTAATGGCATTCCATTACTTGGACACAAAAACAACTGGCTTTTCAGAGCAACATCCCTCAGCTCCCTGTCACACAGCCTTTCCAGTCTTTAGTACCTATTACACCAGTACAGAATAAAGGCATGATGTTACACACAGTCCAAGATAACCCGAACGAAAGTTTCTCCCATGTCTCACTCCGCACGATTGCTCGGTCTAGAAGTCCGCAATGACCGACTGTGTAGTTCTCGTAGTTTGTTTAGTTTCATATTATGTTATGAGATAAACAAAAGCCTACCTGTTCTGCAGGCGTGGCTTGCAGTATGGCACCTCCACACGCCTCATCAGCAGTAGAGCACCACTCGCCGCCACCGGCTTCCACGCCGAAATGTACGCACCTGCAAGGTAATGCCACCGTCAATATTTTGCACACATATGGCTACAAAGTTGGTATGTTCTTAGAAATATTACGCAAAGGCTCTTAGGCTGATACTACCATTGATGCGGAGCATAGTGTCGGAATAGGACTTTTATAATTTACTAGCTGTTGCCCGCGGCTTCGCCCGCGTGTATGTCGGAAATTATCCCACGGGAACCTTCTACCGGGATGAAAAGTATCCTATGTCTTAATCCAGGTTATAAACTATCTGTATACCAAATTTCATCCAAATCCGTTCAGCCGTTTTTACGTGATTGAGTAACAAACATCCAAACATACAAACTTTCACATTTATAATATTAGTAGGATCGTATTATATTGCAAAACTACGTTAAGTTATTTAATACCTAATTTTCAACGTGTCACAGAGTCCATGTACTAAATTGGTTATTCTCTATAAGTAGTCACGTCAAAGTGATAGAAGAAGTAAATGTTTGTGCCGACATAAATTAACACAGAGTGCACATGTTGGCGCACTCTGTCGCGTCAAGTCGAACATATCATGTACCTCCGAGGCCTACCACGACTGACTATGACATAGATAGTCGTGGGATTTATTTCGGAGGACTTCAAACTATTTAACACATTCGGTGCGGCAGACGCACATGTGTGTTTTCATAACTTTCTTCGAGTGCGGCGCGGCACACATGTGCGTTCGTTGTGCATCTCTATTGTTTCGAAAACATCGTAAAAAAAAGGGTTGGTAAGGGTGTAGCATAAAGAAGCGTTTGCATAAAGAATTCAGCAGAGAATGTGTTATGGTAAATACGCAGTGGTAGCTCGCGATATGTAAATTTTCTTAAGTTTTTTGCAATATGCAGGTCACTGTCAGGCTGTATGTTGACCAAATTATAATACGCGGCAATAACAAATATGTATTTACATAATTATAACTATAAGAATCATCAATACCACTCTCTAAGTTAGATTTGTTCCAAAATGTCATGATTTCCGAAATCAAACTTAGAGAGATGTATTGATGATTCTTATGGTTATATTATGTAAATACATATTTGTTATTGCCGCGAATCACATTTTGATAAAGATACAACCAGACACTGACCTGCAAATTACAAAAAAACGTAAGACAATTTGAATTTCGCGGGCTGCCACGGCGGATTCCCCTTAAACCGGACATGCAATCACCGCTCAGGGCGTTTTTTCGCTTCAAGCGAGCGCACTAATCTACGTATAGCCTACTCAAATTCTTGTTTCCAATACAAGTTATTTCTTCTTAACTCTGCGTAAATTATGTCGATTTCAGAATGATTAATTCTATTGAAAAATCAATTTTCCTTTTTGACACTTGATTGTGACCGCTGCTATGAACGTATGTTTCGTCCGGCTTTTTCACCTATACATTGCATTGTATAAATACATACTAACTTGTTAGCATGATCGACTCTGATCTGCATATCGTTATGCCGCACGCAGTCGACCAGCAGCCGCTCCAGGTGGAACAGGTCGTCGGTGTGCGCCAGTTGCAGCAGTCGCGAAAACTGGATGCAGGCGTAGCACTGACCCACTTGGCGGATCAGACGGACTAAGGCCACGTCACTTAGAGCGATCGTGTATTGAGCGAGGGGCGAGTCTGAAAGAAAGGTAGACAGTTAGGTGATGGACATACAGGGTCAAATTAAATTAAATAGCGAAACTCCGCAGAGGTGAGAGAGGGGTATCGTACACATACATAAATCCTTTCTTAGTGGGCACCAACACGGACCACGCACAATGAAGGTTGGGATGAATTTATCCCAAAAACCAACTTAACATTGTAGTTGAAAAATATGTTCTCCCATACATTCCAACTACAAGTGTCCATAGTTAAACGAAAAGGATCCACATTACACCTAATGTGGGTTGGATCCTTTTCGTTTAACTATGGGATAATAGGAACTCATCCCTATTATCCGATAGTTAAACGAAAAGGATCCTGTAAACATCACCGAACGCATACAGCGTGTTCCATTGAGTGACACAAGATGTCTTATCGCGATCTAATGTATGAACAAATTCGTGTGCCGGCTTAATTTAACACAGAGTGCACATGGTGGCGCACTCTGTCGCGTCAAGTCGAACATATCATGTACCTCCGAGGCCTACCACGACTGACTATGAGGCAGATAGTCGTGGGATTTATTTCGGAGGCATTCTAAAACTCTACTTAAAAAAATAAAAAATAAAATGTGGTTGTGGACTGACTGTAGCGAGCTTCTTAGAAAGCTGCAGATAAGTGCACCATCTCACTTGCCGCGCAAATTTAAGTATAATCTTTTCTATGTGACGGGATCCAAAACAAACCTCGGATACATCGCCGTTTTGCCAAGGCTCACAGGCAATATAACGAGGTTCAGTACGGCCTATTTGTCTTGGCAGGTCCGAACTTCGCGCAGAAGGCTGCGCGAAGTATGCGTAAGATTGTACTCAGACCTACCAAACACTCAGGTCGTCCATTAACTATATGTAATCTTTAGTATATTATTAATATATATAATTTTGACAGGCCAGCTGGTGTGGTTGATACCACCTATCATGCCGCAGGTCGTGGGTTTGATTCCCGTCCAGGACAAACATTTGTGTGCATGAACATGTCTATTTGTCCTAAGTCTGGGTGTAATTATATATATAAGTACGTATTGATAGGTGGTATTTTAACCAACCACGCCAACAGGCCTGTCAAAAAAAAAAAAAAAATTGAAAAAATTAACTTTACTAATTTACAGATTTCAATTTAATATTTAATTTTGCTATACTTCAGTAGACTAGTATTACTTGTAGTTTAATTTATTACAAAATGTCGATTCCGTCCTGCATATAAAAAAATACAAAATAAAGATACTTACTGGGCTCTTCCTCCAGCGCCTTGACAACGCTCTTGACATTGTTGCACAGAGTGAGCGGGTCGAACTCGACCTCCAACCAGGAGTACAGCTGCTGCAGTTGGGGCGTTGCTAGAGCCACCACGTTAAGGCGGACCACGTCTGGAAAACAAAGAACATTCATAAAAATTATTTAAAGTGTGTTTTGGGTTTCCAAATTTTTGTCAGTCGAAAAGAACTGATGTCTTGGGGTTCCTTACCAAAGGGTGAAGACAGGACCCTATTACTAAGCATAGGCCGTATGTATTTCACAAGGCTGTATCATTAAAAACGTATCTATATCACAACAAAAAAAAAAAAAAACCAAACCAAAGTTTAATATTAAAGAAACAAATTTAAAACAAAACTGGCCTTTTTAAAACTGCTGTCTCTTGGCAATAAGTGAGGCTCTTCTTTCCTTACTACTTTACTGCTTTCCTTACGAGTCAATTATGTATGTTTGTGCCGTCTTAAATTAACACAGAGTGCACATGTTCGCGCACTCTGTCGCGTCAAGTCGAACATATCATGTACCTCCGAGGCCTACCACGACTGACTATGACATAGATAGTGGTGGGATTTATTTCGGAGGCTTTGCTATGGTAATTTTTTAAACTAAGAATGTGTTTATTATTGTGGTAATGTTATCATTAGCAGCTAATTAGCTGATGCGTGTGTTTATAATAGCTTGGAGCTATTTAATCTGACCAGTCGGTACTTGATGCAGTTCAGTGTGGGTGCTATGACGATGTTATGTCTCGATGCAACTTGTTTCTTTTTAAGACAAGCTTTTATTAATCTGGATATCATTTAGGACAGAGTCCTTGTCAAGACAAATGAAACGACCCAAAACTCGATAGGGTTGCTTTGTTTTATTACTGAGTTCCCATGGCCGACTTCGGGCTACATCATCAGATCAGCTCCATCGTCTACCTCACCGTTTCCCAACGATGTTGGGGTCGGCTTCCAGTCTAACTGGATGCAGCTGAATACCAGTATTTTACATGGAGCGACTACCTTACGATACCCCTTAGTAAGACTGGTTATCAGACTTTCCGACTTCTGACCACCCATAACGACTGTCAAAAATCCACAAATGACAGCCGGGTCCAACGGCTTAATGTGCTTTCGGACGCACGGAGGGGCTTTGGTATGTAAAGGTGGTCACATATCCACGGACCAACTGCGGCAAACGTAGCTTAATCTGATCGATCGACCCGTTCGTCTGTTATAACTTAGGCACAAGCCCCACATTACTTAGCATCAGATCAGCTCCATGTCATAATAATATTGCATTGTCATCCGATTTACATATGCATGTAAAACTTCAGCTCGATCGGAAACCGGGAAGTGCGTCAAATTTAACTTGCAAGATTCGATTACAAACAGACACCAGGACTGGTGGAACTAAATAAAAACTTGTAAAATACATTTTTCAATAATATAGCAAGCGATAGTGCTGCTGGTTAGGATCATGTACTGGTACCATTCTGGCATTTTCATTGAACTGGATCTTTTTGGCGCAGTCAAACTCAGTGTTTTGATCGACTGTTGAACATCATGTGAACAACTAGAGTAAGCCAAGCGTCCAATGGCATATTTAAACCCTGTAGAGAACGATTTTCAAAAATCCTTGCGCTTTGCTCACTATCTTTATATAAAGAACTCGTAGTGCAAAATTTCATGCTTCTAGATCCAGTTGTTAAGGTTGTGCATTCTCTATCAGTGGATAAATTAATTTAAGATTTATTAAGTAGAATTGAAGATAGAAATATAGCCGTGCCTCGGGAAACACGTTAAGCCGTTGGACCCGGCTGTTTGTATAGATCTTTGACAGTTGTTATAGGTAGTCAGAAGTCCAAAAGCCTCACGACCAGTCCTACCAAGGGGTATTGTGTTACCTAGTAACTGTGTGTGAGTAGGTGCTCCATGTAAAATACTGGTATTCGGTTGCATTCGGTAAGACTGGAAGCTGACGCTAACATAGTTGGGAAAAGGCTAGGCATATTGATTGAGAATACAGAATATAACTTACCTTTTAACAAGCTAGCCCTGGTTGGTGGCTGGGCGAGACCGAGCAGTACAGCCAGCCTCTGGGCCTTCTCAACCGGGCTCTTGTCGGTCTCCACAAAGCGGTCAAACTCCGGGTGAAGTGATGGCAGGGGAACTGATAACACGGCCACTAGTACGCGGCATGCCATCCTGGAAAGAAAGAGGTAATGTTAAAGGGTGCTTTTGCACAAGTTTGACCTAGCTTCGAAGAAGCGAGAATCATGTTGCTGTTAACCTAGCATTCCAGTATCCTAGATTGTCAGCAACATGTCGCTGGCAACACGATAAAGTTTCATATTTATGGTAAAGGCGCTGACCCACCGCAGCCCACGGAGAGGCCACGCACGTATGTTAAGCTTCACTTTGCAAAATGTATGTGATTGTGTCCACTGCAACCCACGGACACGCTACGCATCAATTGACATCATTAGTACATGCGTGGCTTGCTCGAATATGGCGCTCAGATAGCTCAACGCGGTCAACACTATGCACGCTGTGCATGCCGTACACACGTACACGTATATCAACCAATTCTTGGTGTTTTTAACACGTGCGCCGCGATGGGCCACGCACGCGTGTGTACCGCAATGAAAACGTAGACCCACGTTGTCAAATAAATCAATCCACGCAGCTAAAATGCGCCGCGGTGGGTTTGCGCCTTAAACAAAAGTTGCGCAACATTTTATGTGGCTATAACAACATTGATCATTTTTGTGCGTATCTAGCATGTGTAATAAATAGGCAACAATTTTTACCAAATGCAAAGCGTTACAGGAGTACGATATCTATACATACAAATAAATAAAATTGAATGTTTGTAATGTAAAAATAACAGCTTTAAAAACAATACGGTACTTATAACAAAACCGCAATCTAAAAAAAAATTGTCCATTTGTTTCGGCTAATCTCCGACAGGGCTGGACCGATTTTTACGGGACTTTCACTGGCAGATTGCTGATGTCATAAGTAGTAATGTAGGCTACTTTTATTTTAGAAAAAGAATTAGGTTTTCGCGCAAAAAATTAAAACCCACATGATATTGTGAACATAATCAATTAAAATAGGGAAGTATTGACATCCATGCCCGCGGCTTCGCCCGCATGGATGTCATCTCGACATTTAGCAAAATTAACACAATGTTTTCAAACTTCATTAGAACTTTCCGAGCGATATTAGATTATCCACTAGAAGTTTGTGCCGGCTTAATTTAACACAGAGTGCACTTGGTGGCGCACTCTGTCGCGTCAAGTCGAACATAATCATGTACCTCCGAGGCCTACCACGACTGACTATGACATAGATAGTCGTGGGATTTATTTCGGAGGTATACTTATTTAGTAAATAAATTGTATATATTTATTATATATAGTAAATAATTGTGTTTTTTTATTATATGATTAAATACCCAATAATACTTTGTCGGACCTTAGAATCGAACCCAAGACAGTTCAGCAGCCGAGTTTGTGACCACCACAAAAAACTAAAATACAGATTCAAAGACAGACTTCCGAAATTAAAGTAATTTTTCACTTTGTAGTGTTTTTTTTGGAAGTTGGTTGCTTTATTCTTGTAAAAAGTTTTTATTTTTCACTTTTTAGTTATGGTACCTATACCTACCTATTCGTATACCACTACTTGCTATGTAGCCAACATGTAGACAGTATTAGAACATAAACAAGATACACAAAGTGGATTAAATACGTATTATCGAAACAACTCAAAAATTACTAAAGCAAAGTTAATAAAATTTATATGTTTATATGGGACCACCGCGCAAGATACATACAGACGAACAAAAATAACCTCCTCCTTTTTTGAAGTCGGTTAATAAAGTTATTTTCATGTGTGTCACAACGTAGGGTCTAGTTGAATACCAGCGTCAGTAATTTTAGTTGACCTGTGCCTATTTGGCGCAGATGTATTTGCGAGCCAAGCAAATGGAAAGTTTAATTTTAATATCATTATTTTAAACTATTGTGTACAGTGAAAGAAATAATGCTTAGCCAATTTATTAAGCTCGGCCTTAGACTTACTTCTGTAACTCCTCCTGAGTAATATTCTTCTTCATCTCTCTGGACAGTTGGAACAGCTTCAGTAAAGCAGCGGCATGGAACAGGCAGTGTCCGGCCTTCCAGAATACCAGCGCCAGTTTACCGTAGTAGTTGGCCATGGTCTTAGCTACAGGCGTCTTCTTCGACATGTTCATCAGATTGTGGATGTCTTCTATTGCTTTGTAGGCTTCCTGTTTCAAGAAAATTTGTAATATGTATTATATGAAAAAAAAAAAAAAAAAACCAGCCAAGTGCGTGTCGGACTACGCACAATGAAGAGTACCCAAGAACAAACTGTACATTGTAGTTGAAAAACATGTTCTCCCATGCATTCCAACTGCAAATGTTAATTTGTATGCACAATATTGACAGATTTACCATGTTGTTTTAACACCATAGACTTCTTTCTTATAAGTTTTCCTGTAATCTATAGGTATTGAACTAATTTCTGTATTTTTTCAAAATTTTAGGCTCAGTACTTTCGGAGTTAAGGAGGGGAGGGGGGGGGGGGGGGAGAATGGTCAATTTTCGTCTATTTTCTTAAATAACTTGCAAAACTTTTTTTTTTAAATTTTCTTATTTGCCCCCCCATATTCAGAATTCATTTATTTACGTTACACGTCCGTGTTTGGGTCACATAAATACATACGTGTACCAAATTTCAACTTAATCAGTCCATTAGATTCGGAGCAAATTGGCTGTGATAAACGGACAGACAGACACACGAGTGATCCTATAAGGGTTCCGTTTTTTCCTTTTGAGGTACGGAATCCTAAAATCCCAAAAAAGGAGTTCTAGATTTGTGCAGTACCTGTTTGCTAAACGCACATTACAGCCCCACAGCGCATTTTTATACAAAAAAGCGTGATGCGGTCCGCCTGTACCCTGTACACCGCACTGGCAAAGTAACGTCAACGAGAAAACAGATGACGGCGCCGAACTAGCGACAATACATCTTTGACGATTTTTGCAATGCAGTGCGGCCAGCCCGATCTGCGTCAGCCGTTATAATTAACCTCTGCCTAACCCTTCGGAGATTACAGACGAAATGTTATGTTAATTTTTTCCGAGTTTTAAGAAAAAGTTTTTTTATATAAATATGAGCAATAGCTCTAGCTATTGCTCATATTTATATAAAAAAAACTTTTTAGCAAAAAATAAAACCGACTTCTAAAACAAAACACTACAAAGTGAAAAATAACTTTAATTTCGGAAGTCGGTGTCTTTCGTTTTGTATTTTGGTTTTTTGCCACCGACTTCCGAAATTAAAGTTATTTTTCACTTTGTAGTGTTTTGTTTTAGAAGTCGGTTTTATTTTTTGCTAAAAAGTTTTTATTTTTCACTTTTTAGTTGTGGAACCTACCCCACACAAATTCGAATACATAATTGAGCACAATAATATAAAAATAATACGTTGTGGCCAAACATAAGCGGTGCATGTTAAAAGACCACGACACGTCCACAGGGTGGACTGTAACTCCCAGTGCCAAAAAGTTGTCTTGATGATGTATGCGGGATTTTTTTATATTCTAAGAGAACAGAGAGAAACTGCAATGTTTCAAGTGCTTGTTGAAATACACAGGCACTGGCCACAGCAACGCTACATGACGGTAGAAATAGGTACGATGGTACCTTCCAGGACTCTTTCATTTAGCGACTACTTGTAGATAAAAGTTATGTTGTACAAACCTGCCACAATTCCATCTGGATAGCGCTGTCCAGTTGGAACAGCCTGGTCTCCAAGTTGAGCTGCTGCGTCTCCGGCTTACTGATGCTCACATTCCCAGTTTGCACCTGTTACAAATATACATAAAATTCAGATGTTGTTATCGTGTTTCTTTACGCGAGAATCAAGGTAATGGTTTACAGGCCTGAGACACGGCTTTTTCATCCATTTTATTACGAGACTACTGCAGGTACAAGTACTCAAGTCAGGTGACAATTTGATTGTCGTGCTCTCTATGCAATAACACCTCCACTATAAAAAAAACATTTTTGAGGGCTATGTTAACGCTATTGGCATGACTTACTACTTTTAACGCTATCTTGGAATTATCGATGCAATGAAGAAGTATATCACTATTTATTTCATGACAATATCAACTATTTGTTCAAAGAAATAATAAATCAGCCAGTAAAACTTACCGTAGGCTTGCAAATATCTTCAAGATGTTTCCTAAGCTTATCACATAGCTTTCTGAACTCCGTCTTCCGGGAGTACTTGAGACAGAACTGGAAGGCCATGCGCGCTATGTCGTGGTACAAAGTCTCCACGTGCGCGTTCGTACGAAGGAGCTCGAGGCATTGGCAGTACGACTCCCACAAGAATTTCACCTAGAAAAAGAATAATGTATAGATTATAAGTGAATCTATATTATATTTTTTTTATTTCCACATTCAGGTACAACGATAGTAAACTAGTAAGTTTACCTTAATGTCTATGGCAACAGTTTGACTTTCAATCAATTAACTCAGACTATCAGCAGTCCACTACTGGACCCATGCCTCTCCCAGGCTGCATCACAACACCCTGTGTGCCACAATTAATTACATATCTAAATAAATTCCTTACCCATGGAGTAAGTATGGTCCTATCAGACCGATCCTGTGCGTCTTCTCCAGACACAGCACTAAGTAGTATGCTCTCAGGAGTGGCGAGGTTGTCCAGGTCATCAGTCTCAATGACAGCCGCTGTGGATTGTGCACGAGCCGCTTCGGTTCGCTCTTCGGCCATGCGTAAGTAGCCTCTGCGAAAATGAAGGTTATTGAGCTGATTAATGATAATTATGAGGTAAGTTGGCTGTGAATAATACTTTTACATGACGTGTTGATTAAAATATTTTTGTCATTTTAGAATGGAATATGTTAGAGCTTGTCTACACTGAAATGACGCGCCCCACTACTTACACTTGTATACGGACACTACGGTAAATGCGGTATTGGGGCGCGTTATTTCAGCTTAGACAAGCTCGACATTCTATTAATGTGTTTGCTGGAGGCCTGTACATTTTACAATGGACAAGCATTGAATCCAATCTATTCCCTAATTCTGTTGCATGAATAGTTGCTGATATAAGCAGCTGTGTGTGAAATAACAAACAGGCAGACAAAGTCTCACCATAAGGGTGAAATCACACTTACATTTATATCTATTTCTGCCACTTAGTTATTATAATTATACATATAATAAGATAGGTATGGTACCTATCTTATTATATGTATATATAACAATATTAATTTATCAGGTTGGTGGAAAAATATTGCACAAGAAATTGTAAATTACTAGAATTTTCCGGAATATTATTGATCTGGGATACGTAAGAATATTGCAGAAGGGTCTCGAAGCTATCACATCAAGGGTATATAAAGGCGCGCTAGTGAGGATTTCGTTAGTTTGTGAATTAGTGAACATCAAATTCGAACGATCATCTTTTACGAGTGAAGTCAGGGGCACAACTTGAGTGTGGCTACCGCTAACATTAGCAAAGCGTTCGGTGAAGGTGTTGTATCGTGATGGAAGATAAGCCGCTGGTTTGCTCGCTTTGCATCGGGAGATATAACTCTTGAAGATCACGAGCGATCTGGGCGACCATCCACCTTCGACGATGAGGAATGACTCCGCTGTTTAAAGGCTAATCCAGAAATAAATACGCGTGATTTGGCAGAGACTCTCGGCTGTCATCATTCGACAGTCGAGGCTCATTTACACAAACTCGGCTATCGTAAAGTAATGGCACAATGGGTTCCACATCAACTAACTGACAGTCATCGTCAAGTCAAGAGTTAGTATTTGTGAATCGCTTCTTTTTCAGCCACATCGGAAAGAGTTTCTTAAAGATCTGGTAACCGGCGATGAGAGCTGGTTTCTCTATGATAACAACACACGGCACGCCCCGTCTGGCTTCCTTACAACGCAGAGCCACCAACGCAGCCAAAGCCGAACCGTCACTCACGCAAGCATCTTCTCTCCGTTTGGTGGGATGCGAAGGGCCCACTCTATTACCAGCTTCTCTCTGCGAGAAGGACGATTACGACTTCCATTTATATTGAACAGCTTCAGAAACTGGCTGACGCAATTAGAGAAAAACGACCGAAACGTGTAAATGTTCACTTACTCCATGATAATGTGCGACCTCATGTCGCTTCGGAGACTCGACAAAAAAATCGTAGAGCTTGGATGGCACCCGGTTGCCCACCTACCGTACTCACCGGATCTCGCGCCATCCGACTATCACTTGTTCCGACCACTAAAGCTTTATTTGCGTGAGAAAAATTTTCAAAACTACGAAGACCACAAAATCATCAGTGGACAATTTCTTCTGCACAGCCTCCGGAATTCTGGGCGCAGGGCATCAACAATCTACCAACTAGATGGGCCAGAGTAATATTACTGATTAATTATTGTAGACCTTTCCACCAACCTGATAGTTCTACCTATCATAATGCCTGTAACTCTCTTTGAGTAATATATCCTTACGTTGTGCAAGAGTTATTTATATTCTTTGCGTAAGTGTGATTGTATTATGATCTTTGAACTAGCTCGAGGTAATAACAAAGTAACAGTTTAAATAAGATCAGGTTTCATATGTCAATCAACTGCTTGAATAATTAAGTACATTTCACAATTGTGGTTTGTGTTTCATAAGCTAGGAATTTAATAATCTTTGTTCCCAGAAGGCTAAAGTGATCAGGGTTTGCTCATATCATAAAATATCAAATAAATCAATAAAAACTAGAAATTTTGTACATTGAAAGTTTACCCTAGCAGCACTTGACAAAAACTACAATTTGGATTACCTTTCCCTATGTGGCAATTTCGAATTCACCAAATAATGTGCAAGTACAGTTAGCTTTCTATTGAAATTCAAACCTTATAACCATAACATAGGGTTTAAACTATGGTTACATTAATATAAGGTATTAATCTGTACTCATCATACTGTTTGAATGCTTTTACTGTAATAAAGGTGAATATTACTCATCAGACACAATTTTTTTTTGTTACTTTTATAATAAAATCGCCAAATAATCAATAAACAACACTTTTATTCTACAACTTAAACACATAAACCACTTACAGATTGAAAATCACATCTTTTTTTATACACAATATACAGGGTGTTTGGAAGCTGGGTGCAAAGCCTTAAGGGGGTGATAGTTGACACCATTTAGATAATTTTGAGCCATATGTCTTAGACGAAATATGTTTATTTATTTTTACCTGTAAACTTTAAGTAAAAACTAAAATACTATCATACCATGGGGCAAAAAAAAAAAAAAAAAAAACTTCGTCTAAGACATACGTAAGGCTCAAAATCAAAATGCTCTAATCTAAATGGTGGCCCTCTTAAGGCTTGCACCCAGCTTCCAAACACCCTGAATATCAGATATTTTGATATTATTTTATTGTAAATATTGGATTTTTGTGAACCTTGAAAGTCATACTGAACATACAATAACAAAAACTTTTGATAGAATTTATTGTAAGGATTAATTACATTGTGATAAACTACAAATAGGACTGACTTATGTACCTGAGATGATTATTTATGAAGTTTATATTCATAGAGATGTTTAATTAAGCTGTCAAATTAGCTTCAGTTCAGGAGATATTTTTTTTAGTGTGAGCCGAGGCTGAGACCTGAATATATGTTTGTTCCAAATTTCAACCTTACTCACAGTTCTCTTTTTATTTTGACTTTAAATTATTTACCCCAATAGTTTTGCCTTACCTTATAACCTGCTCCAATGACCCAACATTGACAGACTGGAACATATTCCTGTACTGAAACAGGCCTTCCTTGGCAATGTGTGACTTGCGCAAGTCCACGCATAGTTCCAAGTACTTGAACATGATCGGCTCCAGCACTGACTCGGACCAGTTGTAAGCCCATTTTTTGTTGCGGAACACTTCTTGCAGAGTATCTAAAGCTCTTGCTGGCTTGTCCAAGTCCATAAACTCTGTTCAAAGCAAAAGTTAACAAGTTAAGAAGATTGTTTACTTTGGTGAATTCTTTTAGCAAATTATTTTATTTGGTGAATTCTTCTAACAAATTCCTTTATCAGGTGAATTTTAGACAAATGTTCTTCATCAGTGACTGTAATGTTGTGAGAGTAAGATATTATAGATAGGCAGGCCAGGTGGCATGGTTGGTTAAGATACCACCTATTATGCCACAGGTTGTGGGTTCGATTCCCATCTAGGACAAATATTTGTGTGCATGAACATGTCTGTTTGTCCTGAGTCTGGGTGTAATTATCTATATAAGTATGTATTTACAAAAAAAAAGTAGTGTATGTAGTATATCAGTTATCCTTTACAAACTTTGCTTAGTTTGGAATCAGATGACCATGTGTGAATAAAGTCCCAGGATATTATATTATATGATTATTATTAAAGATACAGTCTGCATGAGAGCTCTGTGGAATCAGGGGCTGAAGAAGCAGGCGGTTAAAGCATTTACTATCTTCATAGAATGATTTCATAATTAATCAAAAGCATGGCACGCGGATGCAAAAGATGTGTTGTTGGTTAAGAAATAATTTTATGATGATAGTACTGCCACCATAATCAACAAGGATGTTGCTATAGAAATAATGAAATAGAGAAATAAAATATTTTGTCCTTTTTAAAATACAAACTTACTTTGTAGTGCGAAAGTGTGGATTACAATTTGATCTATCGAAATATAGATGCAAATATTAAATAAATATTATATTATATAATAAATAAATAACATTTTGTTTTTATTTTTAGTAAAAAGATAGATACGTCTTTTTTCCACCCCTCAGCTGTCGGCGCCATTTTGCGCGAATCGGCGCATCTGTTTCACCTATTCTTGCTGACCGCGCGCGATAGTGGCATGCGTGATTAAAATGACGATATCTCTAAAGTTTTGAATGGGAGCTGTACATAAAACTTATGTCGTTGGAATCGTTATGAAATAAGCTAATATTTAAAAATGCATTAGTACAGTTTTGTCTTGTAATGTATCATCAATAGTAAGTTGAAATCAGGGTTAGCGTTTTCCCAGTTTGTTGTTAAAAACTTGTTCTAATTAAATAATGAAACCAATATTTCAAAGAGTTTAGACGACAGAAGTATGTGTTTGAAAACCGTCCTTTTCCTCAGCCTCCCGACTCCTCGGAGCTCGCACGCAGACTGTAGATACCTACTAGAATACTCTTCAATATACACCATAACAAAATACAATACCTAAACAATGGATGGTCTTATCACAAATAGCAATCTTTTACAGCCTCTGGAATTATGGATGGACTTGAAACGGGGCAAACGATAGGTAAGTAATGCACGTAATCTGTGCTGAACTTAATATTTGAGATTTTTATTCCATAAAATATTATATGGACATAGGTAGTGTGTTTTACACAGCTGTGTAATTTGTAAGCAAGACACCTTAGCTTAATAGTTCAATGCAATAAATCGAAAATGTTCAGGTTATGATTAAGATGCTGTTACGCAAAAGTGCATGAAATAAGCGGCTTTGCCTTTTGGTTATGTTTTAGAAACAATGAGGACAACATCAACCTGAACTTTTATTATTGCATCTAACAAAATGAGCGATATAACGGGTTATTTTAAGACCAATGTGTATAAAATCTAGTAATGGGGCGAATAACGTAAGGTCACTCTTACATGCAACGTGGTATCATTACCATAGAAATTCAGTTCAATCGGTACTAACCATTGGCCCGTTTGAGGGCATTCTCCGGTCTCTGACCGTATCGCGCCATGATGAACACTACACTTTTCACTTCATAAACACAAATTCAGCTTCAAAAACGTGGTGTGCACTAACAAAATCGGAATATTCTCCGCACACCGGCCTGTCAAGAGACAGGAGAAATCAAAATGGCTGCTATTACTTTTTTAATTTGACTTCCACACATGCACTGATAAATGTCATATTAGAAATCTAGTCTTTTCAGCCTGAATAAAATGCGTACCATAGTATTTTTAACGACTTCAACAAAAGGAATTATCAATTCGACACGTATGTATGTAATACTTAGAAATGCTCTAAGATGTAATATTATTGGAACTGCAAGATATAAAAAAATATACAACTTTCATAGATATATGTATGTACGTTTGTATGTTTGTCTACGCATTTCTCCGAAATTATTAATCGAATCGTGATCATTCTTTTTTGTTGGCTTACATTTACTTCACCTTTGGGCACAGTGAAAGTTTCATCAAAATCGGTTTAGTAGTTTTCAAGATAATGGACTAATACGTGTAAGTGTGACGGCCTGGCTTATTGATACGAGCTACTTACCGTACGGGTGTGGTGTCGAAAACATCTCAAAACAAAATTTTCAATAACGGAAATACATAGTTAGGATGACCCTCTGATGATGATGAGCTTTCAACATTTATCTTACTGAACACGGATGCTGCTACATGATACTTTCTGAAGGTGGTACTTACCAGGGAAGTGTTATCGGTTCTCAGTAACGGAAATAGTTAGGATGACCTAGCTTTCAACATTTAGCTAATTGAGCACGGGTGCTACTACATGATACTTTCTGAAGGTCTGATGATGACCAGGTAAGTGTATTATCGGTTCTCAGTAACGGAAATAGGACTAACAAGCTTTCAACATTTATCTAATTGAGCACGGATGCTACTACATAATACTTTCTGAAGGTCAGATGATGACCAGGTAAGTGTTATCGGTTCTCAGTAATGGAAATAGTAAGGATGACCTAGCTTTCAACATTTGTCTAATTGAGCACGGATGCTACTACATGATACTTTCTGAAGGTTTGATGATAACCAGGTAAGTGCTTATTGGTCCTCAGTACCTAGGTAATGGAAATAGTTAGGATGACCCAGCTTTCAACATTTATGTTCTTTTACTTATATTCTATTCAAAAGTACAAACACGATGGTTCTACATAGTGCCGTCACTGAGATCCTATACCCGCCTTCAGATTCCACCATCAGATAGGTGACATCATCAGTCATCTAGGTCTCCCTCCAACGAAATTCTCAAGTTAGCTAAAAACGATAAAAAAATAAACACAATAGAAATAATGTAGGTACTTAATAGTTTTGGAGAGCTCGGCTACGCTTCACCTTACATTTTTAACGACTTCAAAAAAGGAGTTATCAACACGTATGTATGTAATATTATTGGAACTGCAATATATTGACATATGATAATCTATTAGGACTTCCCAACAAATATATAAAATTTTATAGATGTAAGTATGTTTGTATTTTGTCCTCGCATTTCTCCGAAACTATTAATCGGATCGCGACCATTTTTTTTTGTTGGCTTACATTTACTTCAACTTGGGCAGGAATGTTTCAGCAAAATCAGTTCAGTAGTTTTCAAGATAATGGACTAATACGTGTGTGACGGCCTGGCTTATATGTATGTTGTATATACGGGTACTTATTGCTACGGGTGTGGCAAAGACTATTCTCTTTGGGGCGTGGTGTCAAAGGGAAAACCTTGGTCAAACTGTGGTGCAATATTTATAACAAAACTATTAACTACTTACAAAGAGAATTAAACCACCTAAAAATTACGAAATAAAAAATAATTTAAAAAATTAAATCGACTTCAAAAAGAAATTAACTCAAAATTATGAATTAACTTTAATTTCGGAAGTCGTTGGCAAAAACCTAAAATACAGATCCCAAGACACCGACTTCCGACATTAAAGTTATTTCATAATATTGAGTTAATTTCTTTTTGAAGTCGATTTTTTATCTCATGAAGCGATGCGCGCTGTGAATGTTTATGTAGGCGCAGAAGCTCGTACCTACCATCCGAGCGAGACAATGGCAAAGTCGGAAGTTTGTGTTGTGTGTGTTAGTGCTGACACAGTGTGTTTCAGCCCCGGATCAAGGGGGGGGGGGGGGGGGGGGGGGCAAATTCGAGCGTAACAGACAAGTGCAAACCCAGCGCACTTCAACATGGCGATAAATGAGACGCGTAGCGCCTTTCTCTGCTGATGCCGTACTGAAGAAATCACTACGTGATTAGCGTAGGCTAGGCATGTGTCGTCAAACCGTGTGAGCGGGTTGCGGGCGCGCGCAATTGAGTTCTGCCAGAAACTCTCCGTTTTTAAAGCCCCATGCTCCACTCTTATTTGGCGATATAAAAAAGGTTAGCTTTCTTTCTCTTGCAACAAATCTATGCCACGGCGAACCAGTAAAAATTTTAAGGAAAAAATCCTTTATTTTTATTATTATTATATTATATTATTAAATATTAATTCACGTAGCGGGGGCGTCGTCACGTCGTCGTGCGTCCCGCCCTTTCCGATACCTGTAAATGCAAAGGCGACACGATTTCCTTTCATTTTTTACAAGAGATGTTATATTAGGGTAATTTTTAGGTAATCCTATTATTGAATATATTAGTTAACGCATATTATGATACCATACCATAATCGGTTCACTAATATTTGACTAATACCCAGTAATCTGGGTATTAGTCAAATATTAGTGAACCGATTCATTATTAGTCAACTCAATCTAATATTGATACCTGCGTAATATTCTCCATAATAATTAATATGAAATACAAGATTCTCGTGAATATGTTCACGTAATCCTATTACAGCCGGTCTATTCTGTACAAATCTCACCGTGAAAACTTAGGTGACGTGAGCTTGGAGTGAGCTGTCATTCCACCTGATGCTAGGGATTGACACTATTGAGAGTTCACTCCATGCTCACCTGACCTAAGTTTTCACGGTGAGATTTGTACAAAATAGCACTGCAGAAGTGAAACGGTGATTACATTATGGAGTCGCTGTGACTGGTGTGAACTTTGGTCACTACAAATATTATTATAAACTAATATGAATATTAGCTAATACTAAGACAATGCGACAGAAACGAGTGACCATTTTAGAAAAAAACTGTTTTTATTATTTGCTTACTTGGTAACCAACTCATGCAGCTTTCATAAGAAGCCCGACGTGTATACTCGTAACTATGTCTCTAAAGCAGCCAGGAACAATATTAATAACATACAACACAATATTCATTCCGCTCACTCGCCCGCCTCGGGTCGGTTAAGGCGAGTCTAGCCATCTCGCTCACTCGCCAGGCGCCGAGACGTCGGCGAGTGAGTGAGGTGACTGCGGTCGGCAAATAATAATAGCATAGCGAGTAATAGCGAGGCGACTCGGCCTATTACGCGTCCGACCCTATTATTTGACTAATACCTGGTAACCTATTACTCTATATTCGCATATCCTAATATTAATATACATGGCTTGTATTATATTACCTGTACCTATTACGAATATATTAGTCACACCTCTATTTTTTACCACAGTGCTGAAACCCCTTTTGGATTGGCGCAATAGATAAAATTTGACTAAAACTTGGCAAAATTTTCGAACTCGCTCGGTTTGCTCTTGCAGTCTAGCGACTCTTAAATTCTTAAACCTTACTTCCCGCATGATCAATATTATATTTCGCATGCAACCATATTTGTACGCCTCTTGGCATAACATAGCGACCTATGAACTCACTCTATTTTAAGAACTGCATTTACTACCTACTCGTATGTTAAACAAATAATAAACCGGCCAAGAGCGAGTCTGACTCGCTCACAGAGGGTTCCGGACCATAAAAAGTGTGCTATTTAGAGTCATCGTTTTATTTTTCCTACAATCTTTACATAAATTTCTATCACATAGAATAATTTCAGATTTTTCACTATGGAAACTTCGGAGATAAGGTATTTTTTTTACATTTTTCATCAAAAGTCGAAAACTATTCGATCTAAAAAAAGAAAAATGTTTGAAAATGTGCAAACAGCGCTCTTTCACGTCCTAGTAGCTATATAGTCACATGCCCTAGTAGCAGTAGTAGCCCCACATCGAATTTTTGAGAACCCCTTTCAGTTACCGTTGCAAAAAATATATATACATTTTTATTTCTTTCTTATTTGCAAAATAATTGGGCAAATGTCATCGAAAACTATTCCAAATTTGAAGTTGATAGCATTAGTAGTTCTTGAGATATCCAGCTGTGACAGACAGACAGACTGAATCACACCATAAGGCGCGTCGCCCACACGAGCTAGAGTCGAGGCAGCGTCGCGGTGCGAGCGTGCGATGCAGAGGTGAGGGAAGGGAGGTGCGGGGGTAGCGTGGAAAACACGGAACATAAAAACAGTGGAAGTTCAAAGTAGGCGTGGCATGAGTGTCACAAATAAGCGCTGTAACGCTTGCTTGGTCCACACAGATCTTAAACTATGGCCCCAGTCGAGTTCTAACATCGCGTCGAATTGCAGTCTCGCGACGAATTTATGTTTCTGTAGCTATGCCGTTTTGTTCCATTTTGGAGTGCAAAAATGATAGTAAGAGAAAATCTCTTAAAAATGGAGGTGTTTCGTACCATCGGTAGGTACGATTTTATTTGTTATTTAATAAAATCTTAGTTAATTTCAATTTACTAATGATGTAATAGAACCTCTAGTTAAAATCAACCTTATACGATTAAAATACAGTTTCTTTTGGATTGATTGTATTCACTGGTATTCTCTATTTCGTTCTCGATAGTATTTCATTACTCAATTAGTGATGTGGTCGGGTCGGATGTTAGTTTTATCGATAAAAGAAAATGGTGCCGATTCTCTTGTCACAAATGTCTCTAAGCTAGACTAAAAATCACCTAAATTTAGTTTATTCCTGTCAAACGACGATGGACTAAATTGACATGTGAAATGTGTGAAATTCAATGTGTTACTGCACTGGTGTGACCTATGACGCGAATGTCAACCTTATGGCTAACGCAATTAGACTTATAATTGCGACCACTGAGAATACCTACTTACATATAGATGTAAGTAGGTATTCTCAGTGGTCGCAATTATAAGTGATTGACGAGTAAATTCCGCTACTCGACCATAGGGTCGAGTAGCGGAATTTACTCGTCAATCAAATTTTATTCGACTTGAGACTACAAAACGTTGTAATTACTTTCTGGACTAAAGCAAAATAAATCCTATTAATAGAGCATGAAGGTTTATTTCTGGTTGTAGGATCTGTGACTTACGCTAGTTTTGACTAAAATTAAAACGACAAATCAGACGAATTGTTTGTTTGTAGTGCATTATATGATCATCGGTTTATTTGTGTGAGTTTGGCGACAGCGGTTCCTATAGTAATTATGTTGCATACCACTTCAATTGTTTTTTATGTTCCGTGGTGGAAAACGCCCCGCACGCCCGTGCCGCGACGCCGTCTCAACGCTAGCTCGTGTGGGCGACGCGCCTAAGGGTTCCTTTTTACCATTTTGGTACGGAACCCTAATAAATGATTATGAATATGATTAAAACTTTTCTGTTTATGTCGATTAGGTACTTAAAAAATCAAACTTATCTGAGGTAGAGTGCTAAAGTTTCCGCACTCGCTTCGCTCGCTCGTATTGTCTCTAGATTGTCTTATCTGCATAAGCCGAGTCCCGCGATCTTTGCAATCGGAAATCGGAGCTCACGTCAGATTAATTTATGCCAAGGCCATCGTTTTTTTTTGGCTCGACTAGTAAAATTATAGGTAATTCTAATATATTCTGTTTATCTCACGATTTATTTAAAATCCTATCCTGTCCTATATTAAAAAAGGCTTCAGGATAGACTGGGCGGGGGGCGGCAGACAGAAGTTTTTGCCCCGCCTCGAGAAAATTCTAGATCCGGAGCTGGTGTGTTTGTGTGTACACTTGGTTACCATTACCACTAGTAAAGCGTGCGTCGCTTCGTAAGATAAAAATACTATAAGGGCTACTGCTTTTGAACATTTACGCATTTACGTGACAGATTACTAATATATAGCAAGCTGCTCTACATCCACACAAAGCCCACGCCAATAACTAAATATCTTTATGATTAGACCTGAGATATATATGCACCTAGGCGTATACTAACAGGCCCCAGTGTGTCTCTCGTCCACTCGGCCATTCATCATAATACTTATATAAAAATAAGGGAATGTATATATATATAACTAAAAGATAAATAAATAGAAGGAGGGTAATGTTTTTCGCGAGGATGTGTATATGTGGGTATAAATGTAGTCCGTTCCATTGTGACCTCCTGTAGCATGGGCTTGATGGATTGTTAACATATAAAAGCTGTCGTTAGTTTCGTCTTAAATGTGGGAGTGACGTTGGCTACGCGTATAATATGTACAAATTTCCCTATATATTGCACCTGGAAATACAAAAAAGGGAAGGGCAGGTTTTTTATAAATAAATTGTAACAATATCGGTATCAAATAAAAGCTAGTAATGAGTCAATACCAAATGTAAAAAGCTTGACATAAAACCAATTATTAAAAAAAAAAAAACTCGACTGCAAAAACACATACCTACTTAACTGAAAGGAGAAAAACAAGCATTATTTATAATCTATAGAATTTGGTAGGTAATGCAGGCGGGGACAAACCAATACCTAACCAGAAATATTGCTCCCGCCTGCAATACCGAAATTCTATACATACCTAGATTATAGGTGCTTAATATATTAGGCGCGACAGACGCACAGGCGCGTTTTCATAACTTTCTTCGAGTGCGGCGCGCCGCACATGTGCGTTCGTTGTGAATCTCTATTGTTTCGAAAACATCGTAAAAAAAAGGGTCGGTAAGGGTGTAGCATAAATAAGCGTTTGCATAAAGAATTAAGCGCTTTTGCACTCGAGTTTTTTTGTTTTTTATATAATTTGTTTTTTTTTTTGCTGATTTTTATTATGATCATTCTTAGTATAAATAATCCATTAAAAAAATAATGCTTCTAAGAACTTCTGCATTGGAAATTCTACCAGAATCGTGATTGGTACGGCGACAGCATAGGTTATCAAATTGGTTGCGCTCCAGTCCACGAACTGAAACAATATTACAGATTAATAAGATAATAATACTTTACAACGCCTCGTCCTCTTTCATTGGGGTTAAATGAAAAATTTACATTATTCAACCTAAAAGCGTGACGTTCGATCTCTGGATCGGGAAAAGTGGTAGGTTTTACCTATAGAAATCTTTCTTATATCTATGGTTTTACCACTTACTCATCATACCTGTTTTCTCCGAAAGGCTAGCTAGAGGTTTAGGCACGTTTCGCCAGGGTTTTATTTTTACCAAATCGCACTTTGCTAGGAAGACCGTCACTATACCACAGATATTATAATACTATACGTACAGATACCCAATCCCATGCAAAGAAATGGCACCTCCCTAAGTCTGGCTATTGAGCTGGCTATTTTTTTCCTACATTTTTTAACAGGTGGCAGTATCAGCGACTCACTAATAACCAGATAATGTAGTTTTACAACTTATAAGAAGTCTATGGCATTTTTTTAAAACTTATAAGAAGTCTATGGTATTAAAATATCATGATAAATCTCTCAATATTGTGCGTACAAACTTACATTTGCAGTTGGAATGTCTCCCGTACATTCCAAAAGTTGAAATGTATGGGGGAACATATTTTTCAACCCTGGGATAAATTCATCCGAACTACAGAACCCTTCACTGTGCGTGGTCCGACACGCACTTGGCCGGTTTTTTCTATTCCGTGGTGATAAAAGTGATGACAAGTTTAATAAAACGCCATCTATTGCAAAGAGCTCTAAAACAAAATGGTTGACAGAAGGTTACTTTTACTTTCGGATTGAAGTAAAAGGCTTAATTTAAAGTTTTTGTTGAAAATACGTGAAATATGAGTGTAAATAGATAAATCAACATTAAACAAGGAAGTTTTGATTTTTACTAATCTTACTTCAGCCAAAATCTGCCGTATAACGCTTTTTAGTGATTGTTAATTTCATAATTGTTACCTATGCTGCCATCTATGAATTTTTTCAAGACTAATTATAATTTGTTCTAGTTGAGACCCCATGACTATACGAAAATGTATGTTTTTTTTTGTAATCACGAAGAATACAATTTTTTTGTAATAACAGCTGTAATATTTTTAACATGTAACAGTTTTTTATTATTTCTGGTGCAAAACTAGTCATTACTGTTTGGTAAAATGGTGAAACTCTCATAATTATGAAATTATACTCATCGTTATGAACAACTTACTATGTTATCAAACCTGAAATCGCGAAAAAAAAATCAGCTGTTCAGTACGCATGTTCGCATAATTCGTCAAAATGTATTGAACAGCTGATTTTTTTTCGTGATTTCAGGTTTGGTCCCATAGTAAAAGTTGTTCATAATGATGAGTACAATGATCCCTTAAGAGGTTGTTGGTGTTTTACCAATAACCCTGTATAGGCTCGCGGCTTAAAGTACCTGGCAAAATGTGGTGTGCAGGTACCTGCTAATAAACTTCTGCAAATCTGGATTTTTCCTAACATTAATGGTCAGCGCTAAGAACAAAAAAAACTAACAATGTCAAGTATAGAGGTGCCGTATGCCATTGGCCTGGTCCCGATTGTCATATTGACGCACCAGTGCAGCATCATAACTGTCAACGACATGCGGCCCAAGATGCGCCACACCGGCCAGCTGAAGAATCTTCTTATTGGACCTGCAAATAAAAATATGGGCTTAATACGGTCATGAATGTAGGCACTTGGACTAATCTGCATGGTTAACGTTTCTAACGCGAGTTTACCGGCTTGAACTCTTGAAGCTGATCTGTTGACATCTTATTATTATCTTAATCTTGAGTTGAGGCCAGATGGGTCCTAAGCTTTGTCAACGCAGATGGTGTTCGATTTTTGCCGTTAGACCACAGTACCACAGATCTGAATTTGTATACTTAATCCCTTTCTATTGTTGGTTGTAGACGTTGTAGTAGTAACCTTTGGAAGCTGCTGCTGCAGTCAGAAATACCTAGTTTATTAGAGAAGTCTGGTACACACAGACAACACGTCTCGACTCAACACTTGGGTATATGAGACAGAGGCGAAACTTAGCGTAAACTTACTCCTCATCTGTCAAAATTACGCCAATATGCATATTGGCGTAATTTTGACAGATGAGGAGTAAGTTACAGAAACGAGCCCAAGTGTCGAGTCGTGTCGTGCTCGTGTGTGTCTGTACCTATTGTCCCTTGTATTGTATCCTTACCATTGACATTAAAGACCCCCATTAGAACTACGCCCATAATAACGCAGTAGAAAGGTCTGTCCAGCGTGGTATAAGCCGCATTGAAGAGAGCAGAGTGTTGTCCGCGCAAAAACATGCCTGTCAGTGCCCATGCGAATAGTAGAGGGAAGCATGTGAAATGGAGGTAGACGAACCACTGCAATAAATAAAATAGAAGTAAGTTGAGTAGTTAGTGATCGATCGTAATAACAACCGTCTCCACAGTGGTAAATAGACGGGGACAGTGGGTCATTGGGTGTTTCTAGTATGAATTTAAAAGTAGCTGCCCGGTAGTATGGATTTGTTCCCGGTTGATGACAATAGGCTCGCCCCCTATTACATGGGACTTAAGCATAACTGGCGATATGTGGGTGTAGATACTAGAGGTAGTTCTAGTTACACCTCCGCTAACACTAGGGGAAACAGGCGTGCTGTTATGTTATGCAGTCTGCAGTAGTCGAGCAATTGACTACGCAATGGGAGTCGGCCAGCGGCCGTCCCTGGGAAAATGCCGACGCGAAACATTATTTGGCGAGGTTCAAGTATTTGGCAATGGCCTACAAAGTCTACGTGTATTTTTTGTGATTTGTTTAAGGTCCATTGTAACCTGATAAGAAATGTTTTATTGTTATTATTTTGTTTTGACATTTCTCGGGACTCTGGGGTCCCGGACCTTTGAAGGCGTACGAGGAGTCGAAGCCAACTGGCAGAGGCCCCTTAAATAATTGTAAATGATGAGGAGGCACCAACCGACGATTATCCCTGCATGCACTATGCAAGTGCACCCAAGGACAATCCCCGGTTGGTGCAGGACTATTGTTGTACGTGGAAACAAAACATATTGGGGTCTGGGTGGCTAAAGTGGGTTGGGTAACTTGAACCATGGAAGCACTATGTCCGCTGCCTGGCCAATGTTACATATTATACACGGATAAAATGGCAGGGAGTGACTTGCACACTCAATAATGGGCCCCCGGTAACGGCCGCTAGCACATAGTGACGTAGCGACAAGGGGGCAATACTTCCTGAGGTGCTTGAGGAGTGGAGAGGTATCCCACGGCTATCAGAACAATCTCGGAAGTACGGTCAAGATCCCTACCAGCACTTTACTGGAATACTTCCTTTCCTACTACTTCCGAGCACGTTTGCTCTTGCGAATCTCCACTCAAGCCGGCCAATAAAGGCAAGAAAGAGGTGGGAGCTCTGTTCCTCGTCAGTGTTCACCCCAGCCGGCCAATAAAGGCAAGCCAGAGATGAGGACACGATTTCTCCCGGGAGATAGGGTCCATGGGGTCGCTACTGCCCAACAGCTCGCCACATGCTGCCCTGCGGGTTTCTGTAACTCTCTTGGTCTGGCTCCTTATCCTAGACCCATTCAGGCAAAGTAAACTCTACCGGCACAGACCTAAAGTTCGGAGCGCACAAGTCCCACCACGACGTCAACGTAGAGATACAGCGGTGGGGTTATTATATTTATTATTATTTGTTTATGAACCCATATGAGGTGTGCCTTTTATTTCCGTGGAGAAGTACTCATGCATACTGCACTACCACGGGGAGATAATAATAATCATATAAAATAAAAACGTTTGTTTGTCACTAAAAGAAATATACATTAAACAGACATTGGGATAGACATTCAGAGGCACAATCTTACAAGAAAAGTATTACACAGAATATTGTTCCAACTCCCAAACTAGGCCTAGGCCTGTATTTTGGGGGTCAGTGTTCAGTCATGGGACTCATTAAAAACAAGACAGCATAGTGCAGACAGATAGTGCAGTTAGTTATATGGGACTCCAACCCACTAAAACTCCACGGTGCCCTCCTCTGTCACTTGTGACTACCCCATGGATCAAACCAGCACATGGACGCTAGACAACCCCCTTGGTCCCACTGCGACCGGTCAGATCCGCGGCCCGGCCGCCTTCCACTTTTCGGCCGCAGAGGATAGGGAGGGTGGCCAACGAAATACCGACACACCTCCTCCCCTGCGGCCCCACCGTGTCTGCCATCAGACGGTGGCGACCCCGTCAAGGCCGCGGAAAGTAGGGAGAGCGGCGCACCGCAATACATACCGGCACGCCTCTAACCCTCAGCCGCGAGTCCTCCCATACGACAGCGCGGCCCGCCTCAGTTGCGA
Organism: Dicycla oo; assembly: GCA_948252095.1. Lineage (NCBI taxonomy): Eukaryota > Metazoa > Arthropoda > Insecta > Lepidoptera > Noctuidae > Dicycla > Dicycla oo. The sequence goes on along the minus strand of OX411729.1, from coordinate 11,916,156 downwards.
TGTCGCCCAAGCGACACGGCAACCTACCTGTTGCAGGCCGCTAAGTCGTCGACTTCCTGGGAAAAGCAATGACGAGCGGCCCCTGCTCGGGTTCCTCTTCGCTACACTGTGGGTTGCCAAGCCATGACTACTCAGCCCCCCGCCTCGACAATGCGGGAACCCACCGGGGGAGATATGAAGCGTCTGCGAACACGTTGGAGACGATTTAGTGCGAGGTAACTAACAACTTCAACTGGTGCCCTGAGATAGTGAGGCGAAGTCGCGGCAAGCCATGAAGTAAATGGGTGAAGTAGTTCTGGATGCACACTTGCACAGGAGTGTGACAGAGCTAGTAAAAAATAATGTAACTGTTGATTACTGAAATGATGAGCTGCAACCGAAGCCGCGAAGGGACCAACAAACAATGTCACCTATTTTTGTTTACTTCTACTTAATTTTATTCATATTAAAACACGAATGCCCCTAAATGAATTGGACCAAAAGTCAAGGTAGGGTTCACTGCGATTTGTGGTACCTACGATTTTAACACTTTAACATAATGAAATGATTTAGTGAGCCAGTGACCGTTGTGCCCTTTATTGTGTATTATTTTCAATAAATTATTATATGTAAACAGATAGGTACCTAAATAAATTAAAAAGTAAGTATTGTCATTCCTAAAACAACTTTTTTATCGGAAAAGTGAGGGATGTAACTACGAAATGGTGCAGTGATATTATGATATGACAACATCACTTTAGTAACTTGTCTTGAGTCTCACTTATGTATGATAAATGATTTTATTTCTGTAAGTAGGTTTGTACAAACACTTTTACAAGTCAATCATGTTTTTTTTTTTAAACTAGATGAGGTCGGCGTTTTCTATCTGACTACTCTGAGAAGAAAGGCCGAAACAAACTCAGAGGTCACAGTCTCTTATATGATGTTTTAAGTTCTGAATAAGAATATGTTTACAAAAAAAAAAAAAAACTCAATGTTTATAAACGACGCATATGTTTAGAACAATTTTCTAAACAATAGTTATCTTATAAACTTCGCATTTGTTTATAACAATTTTTTAAACAATAGAAGGAGACAAAAATGGAAAAAAGTCCTTTCCATGCAGCTTTGGATAATAAAAAAAGGTCATTAACAATATTAAAAAAAATTCAATGATTAGATACTTAATTGAAGTTTTTAATTTTTGAACTACGTTCTTAATTGTTAATAAAAACTGAATCGTATTTTTTTCCAACAGGGATCTTTTCTGAACAACCTTTCAAGAACAGCTCCATAGAAGGAAAAAATCTCAGATTTATAGTTTAACAATTAATTGTCACACTTGCAATGTTCACATTCAAGTAGAAGAAAATTGTTTATTAACTATTGCATAACTAATTGAAAAATCGCGATATATTTTTCCCCGACTCATTATTGTTTATTCAACTATACAGTAAGTGCCTGAATTTTATCATTTCTTAATTTTCATATTTAATTTGTTTAAATAAAGTTTATTGTTAAAGTGCCCGAAGTGGACGTGGCTTGCGCAAGCGAGAATATCCGTTTTCGGCCGTATTTTCATCCCTCTGGGAAAATTATAAATATTAGTCTCCCATGCATTCCAACTGCAAATGTTAGTTTGTATGCACAATATTGAGAGATTTACCATGTTGTTTTATGACCATAGACTTCTTTCTTATAAGTCTTCCTGTAATCTATAGGTATTAAACCAATTTCTGTATTTTTTTCAAAATTTTAGGCTCAGTACTTTCGGAGATAAGGGGGGGGGGGGGGTGAGAATGGTCAATTTTCGTCTATTTTCTTAAATAACTTGCAAATATTTTTTTTTATATTTCTTATTTGCCCCTAAAATTTACCACCGTATTGAAAATTCATTAATTTATATTACACGTCCGTGTTTGGGTCACAGAAATACATACGTGTACCAAATTTCAATTTAATCGGTCCTTTAGATTCGGAGCGAATTGGCCGTGACAGACGGACAGAGAGACAGACACATGAGATCACTCATGTGTCTGTCCTATAAGGGTTCCGATTTTTCCTTATTAGGTACGGATCCCTAGAAACAGAATAAAATAAATATTTAAGGGGTTACCATACAACAAACGTGATTTTGATTGCCGTTTTTTAGGTAATGGAACGGAACCCTTCGCGCGCGAGTCAGACTCGCACTAGGCCGGTTTTTTCATCAGTAAAGCCTAGGAATAAGAATTAATTTTACATGTGATGTGTTATAGTTATATAAAATAACGTTCTACAACTATTTTACTACTTTTTTCACAAAACAACCAAAACAATTTTTTTTTCGGATGTAACAGATAAAACATTGTACGAGAAACTGAACAACTAGACGGCAATCTATCAATGCTCATGCTGTCAATATTCTTGAAGATCTCTCCGATCTCCCTACTCTCTTCTGTCTCACTCGCTCATTTTTTTTATATGGAGATATTTTAACTAAAATTATTCACTATTCCATATAATTTTCATACATTTTCTTTTATTCATACAAACCTGGTCCTAACAAGTACAGACACAACAAAAAAAGAATTAGCCAAATAGGTGCAACCGTTCTGAAATAATGCGCTTACATATTATGCCGTAAGATGATTTGATAATTCGAAAACCCTAGGGATATTGCGAAAACACGGATAATTAGACAATGGTGAAAACAATTCTCAATCTTACTGGTAACTAAAATGTTCAATAAAAAAGTAAAGTTCCTATAAATCGATATTGTTATTTCTAACCCTTCATAACTATGATATAATACATACTTCAAAGCTCACAGGGTAAAACTAGGAACCAATCAGAATAAGATTTGGTCAGTAAGCAAAAATCTAGCCAATCAGAGTTAAGGATATTCAATGTTACTAGAACGTCTCGTGTTTTTGCAAAAACTCTACCTTTTTCCAGTATCATGAGAAACGTTTTCACCATTGTCTAATTATCCGTGATTTCGCAATATCCCTAGGGTTTTCGCGAAAATTCGAATTATTAAATCATCATACGACATATATATAAGCAGATAAATAGTCGCGTATTACTTATGCTTTCTCTATAAGTTACAGTAAGGTACACTAGAAGACTTACTTTATACTCAGAAAGCTTGATTTTTCTCTCGTCCAGCTCAAATTGTATGTGAGCCATTATCAGACCCAAGAAGCAAGCAGGCAGAGCCCCCCAGGAAGAGATGTAGAATTCCACAAACGAAGGAGTTTCTCGAAATATCCTACGTATTTGTCTAAAAAATAAAACAAACTGTGCTATAGTTGCAGTACATTTCGATACAAGCGGGTAAAGTCATAGGCCATAGCACATCCCGAGCCTAAGTAACAAGAAGATTTTTACGGAGCCGACAATGTAATGATGACAAATGCTCACGTCGTCGTCACGCGTTTGAAACGACGTTTTTCAACAAATTAGTGAGGAAAAATTATCAGCCCTCGAAGTTCAAAATTTCTTAGGTTTTTTTTGCAATTTGCAAGTCAGTATTAGGTTGTATGTTGATAACCCCAGGTGGGTTTACGCATTGTCGAGTGCAGGGGGCTCAGTAGCCGTGGCTTGGTCACCCACGGTAAAGCGAAGAGGAACCCGAGGGGGGGCCGCTCTTGAGACCTTTTGCCGGTAAGAGGCGACGTAGCGCGTTAAGATTTTGACGACGTAAACAGTGTGCACTCTCAATGGTTACAGATTGGTTTACGACAAATAACTTAGTTGTCAATGCTAAGAAAACGAAATGTATAAAGTTTGCCTTACCGAATGTTAGACCCAACATCGTTTTAGATAAAGAGATGCTTAAAACTGTAGACTCGGCAGTTTTTCTGGGTATAACAGTAGATGCCAAACTTCAGTGGGCCCACATATATCAAGCCTAGCGGGAAGGCTCAGTTCAGCCGCCTACGCCGTCAGGAAAGTAAGACAATACACTGACGTTGATACAGCTCGGTTAGTCTATTTTAGTTATTTTCATAGCGTTATGTCATACGGTATTCTGCTCTGGGGCAAAGCCGCTGACATTCAAAATATATTTGTTCTTCAGAAACGAGCTGTTCGAGCAATTTACCAGCTCGGTACCAGAGTTTCTTTGAGAGATTTTTTTAAACAGATTGGTATTCTCACGGTGGCATCACAATTCATCTTCGCCACCATCTTATATATTAGACAAAATATACATTTATACACTAAAAACAGTGATATTCACAATGTTAACACCAGAAATAAGGACAAATTACGTGCTCCATTTCACCGGCTTCATAAGGTTCATAACTCATTTGTTGGGCTTGGTATATCTTTTTATAACAAGCTACCCTCATCTTTGCTAGATTTGCCCTTTAATGCGTTCAAAGCTAAAGTAAAATCTAACCTTTGTTCAAAGGCATACTATTCTATCAACGATTACTTAAACGATAAGAATAGTTGGTCGCTGTGTTTAACTTAAGACAATGTTTATGTTCTTTCTCCAGAATTAGCATACCTACTGACAGGTTATATGAGTTCATATAATTATTTATTTTCTTTGACTCTCAAGGTCAATTTATTTTAATTTTATTTTTATTTATTATTGAATTAATCTACTCATTTCAATGTTTATTTTTTTTATGAGTGGTATTGTAATATGTGGTTAGCTGATGACCTCGACAATTGATCATAGTTTTTCTTGCCCGAGCAACCGGCAGCAAGTTGGTCATGCTCCCTTAGATGTCACTGCTTGCGGTAGCGTCGGGGGTCGGGTTGTCTCCTTCCCTCAAATATGGCGAGGGGGGTAATGGCTGATCTTTGCGTTATACTTGTGAACGGGTGCTGCTTGTGGTGACAGGTCGTCTTGCTGACCTTGGTTTTGTTTTGTTATTAGTAACTTAACTCGTTGTTGATTTTACTTCGATGGTCCTAGTTTATCATCTGTGACTTTGAGTTACGACTACATGTACGGCTATATGTAAGTGGGCACGCCCTTTATTACTGGAGGCTTTTATTTAGGTATAAAGTTCTGCTTACGTTTTTAGTTTTCTATTTTGTTTCTGCTTGAGTATAGTTTTCGATTTTTTTTTGGTATATTGGTGTGTGCTAGCTTACTTATAGCAAATAATTTAATTTAATGTTTTGTGTTGCGTAATGTACCTAAATTATTATGCGCAGTGTTATACAGAATCATTTTTTTAACTGAACAGACAGCTGTGCTGCTGGGGAGTTTGCTGCGCCACTTCTTCTCCCCAGCTAAAGCACTAGGAAGTGGTGAAGGGCGGGCGTTTTGGGGGACTGTCTTATGTAATTTTGACGTTCAAAAAGTGCTGATTCTCAGCCTAGTTTGAATAAATGACTTTTGATTTTGATTTTGTAGCGGCCAACAAGTAAGTTGCGGTGCCGCTTGAATGACTATTTCATGAAATCTTGACATTTACGGATTGTACCTACTAACTTTAGGAGAATATATTTCCTTTTGATGATTATAATTATGTAAATTACATATTTGTTACGGTTGCGAATCATACTTTATCAACTTAAAGCCAGACACTGAGCTGCAAGTTGCGAAATTCGTAAGAAAATTTGAATTTCGCCGGCTACCTTTAAGTACTTAAGTACCTAGTGAAAAATTGCTTGTGGTTTTTTTTTTTCATGCGCATTGCCTTCCCGTTTTGAAAAATCTATTTACCTACCTGTTTTAATATATTGAATATAGGTTTGGAAGGGAAAAGGGGAGGCCTTTGCCCAACAGTGGGACAGAAACTAAGCTAACAAAAAAAAAAAAAAAAATTGACAAAAATAAATATTTTCATGAAATAAGTAATAACGTACAATGTCTTGTGTGGTGATGATGTATCATCATGTTACTGTTCCGTGATGCAAAGCGTCACGTCGTTTGAAACGTGTGAGCAGTTGACCACTCTCATAGTATCAAAATGTACCTACTAGCTATTGGCTGGCTCACTGGTCTAGTGGTAACCAGGGCCCCAAGTCTACTATTTTTTATTAATTCGTCATTCCATCACGATCCCATTGTCATTTTCCTAAAAGTTCGTAATCTGCTAAATTCATAATGGTCGATCATTGGTAGGTCAGTGGTCTCGTAATAGAATCGTGGTACTGATCAAAGGAACTGTCAAAATTTTAGCAGATTACCGCATACGTCAGTCTTTCATTTGTCATTATAGAATAGAATAGAATAAACTTTATTTCGAGCCAACTCACATATGGTTAGTAACATTGTTTTTAACATTATGTAAGAGATTACCATTTTAAGCCATTTCTTTCAATGGAGTGTCAGTGGTTGACCATTGGAAAGTCATAAAATGACGCCATTATATTAGTAGATTACAAATCTTGTCAAAATCAACAATTATGAAATCATTGACAGACCATTCTGGCACTATTGTAATAGCAGGCTTGAGGCCCTGGTTATGTTATATGATATTGGGATATTATTAATTGCACATAAAATAAACAATGACCAATCAATTTATTTCCATCATTTATATACTTTTTTACATCAAAAAAATACTGACTGCCCAGCAAATTAACCAGAGCGTAATACTCAGACTCATAGCAAAATGACATGGTGACTAATATTAACTCCGAGGTTAGGTTTGGTTAGGTTACTTTAAACCTTTTACACATAAATAGGAGCTCCGTTCTCCGTTCTGCGCTAGTCATTATTAGCGCATTAATAAAATAGCTTTATTGCGGTGCGCCACGAATATAAATTGTTTCTTATTTAGTTATATTTTGAGTTGAGTATTTTGCTGTGCAATCAGTAATTTTGATTGGAATTCGGATCATTTTTGGATACAAATGATATGATATTAAGTACTCTGAATACTCACTCAGGCGACGTGAAGTTTACCATTGCTTTATAATCCTTGATATACACAACGAAGGCAGTGAGCAGACATGATGCGATGAACAGAACTGCATAGAGGCTGACAGCCAAACAACGGCGACGCCACAGCAGAAGGGTGAAGGTACATGCCAGGATATACATGTGCATGCTTACGGGCAGGAACCTGAGGTTGATGAAATAATGATTAGCTGACGGCACAGAATAAATAACTTACAAAACTTACTCCCCACGCACAAGCTAAATTGCACTTAATCGCCGCGCTTTAGGGTCCATACAGAAAGTGCGAGGCATGCGCAGCGAATGCATTTTTTTTTTATATGTGAGATGCCTCAGGCTGAGGCAAACCGCCGCGCCGCGGACGAAGACCAGACGCCGGATGACGTCACTGCTTGTAATAGGCACACATCAAGTCAATGATCACTATAAAGAGGCGCCTTCGCAAGCCGTGGCACAGATTAATACAGATGGGACACTCCGAAAAATCATTTAAATAAAAAGCGACTCTTGCTACGACACAATAAAGTGCAATTCAGGTCGCACAACGCTTATTACCTACAATTATATTCACCTACAAGTTGCCTCTCTTTCTATCGCGTAACTCTTATACCTTCTGACTCGTTAGGGTTGTCTTCTTTTACGACGCGGCGTGTGAGTGAGTATCGAACTGAACGTGCGAGCCGGCCGGTGCGCGGCAGCCCGCACTGAATTGGCCCAACAAATCGAGCCCGCCGCGTACTTGTACTCGTAGCTTCATACCTAAACTGCGGAGTGTCCCATCTGTATTAATCTGTGGCAGTGGCAACAACTGAGATGCCCAACCTGAAGATGCGATTGCGAGGCGGTGCGGAACCGTATCGCGGAGAAGATAAAAGCCGTGCTTCAGGGTCACATCGCCGTGGGCTGGGAGGAACGTATAGATGCCACAACGGACAGTTGGCCGTCTGTACACCGACTCTGCCGCCAACTCTCCCCACACCCCAGCCCCGGTGCGAACGCTGCTTGATAGTGACGGGGCGCTTAAATACGTAGCGTAGGACCGGTCGGAGGTCTTTTCTAGGAGCGTCAGTTCTGCCCGAACCCAACCAGTGACACCGAGCATGTCGCAGCGGTCGAGAAACACCTAGGAGACTACTTCGCTACGCCGGTAGCTCCCGATAAAGATCATATCTTTTTCTCGCTTGGCGCAGTTAGACGCGCCATCCTAAGGACGAAGGCAAAGAAGGCTCCCGATGCTGACGGTATCACCAATACACTGCTGCGACACCTATCGTTCCGTATGGTATGGCACTAGCGCGCCTGTTCACGGCAATACTGCGCACTTTTGCCGCCTCGTGGAAAGAAAGGCGGGTCATTATGCTGCCCAAGGCGAGACAAAAATACCCTGAAACTGGAGATATATCGGCCAATCACGCTACTACCGACAGTCTCCAAGGTGTTCGAAGAACTCCTCCTGCGACATCTCCATCCACACATAGCGCCGCGGCCGGAACAGTTCGGGTTTCGGGCGAAGCATAGGACGACGCTTCAGCTATCGAAGGTACTGCACCATCTCTTGGCAGTCACAAACAAAAAGGAATATTCGGTAGCAGAATTCCTCGACATGGAGAAGGCCTTCGACCGTGTGTGGCACGACGGACTCGTATACAAGCTGGCCACATTAGACGCACCCCGACGCGGGTGATGCGGGTTGTAATGGTGGTCTCTAAATTTCTCTCCAACAGGACTTTCAGGGTGGCGGTCGACGGGGCGCTATCTAGCGCCCGCCCGGTGCTTGCCGGTGTGCCACAAGGAAGCTGCGTGTCGCCGGCGTGTTACGCTACACCGACGATATCCCCACCACTCCGGACGCGATGCTCGCGCTGTACGCTGATCACGCCGCGTACATTACCACCTCGCTTAATGCAAAGTACGCTGTGGTCAAGATGCAGCGCGCGTTCGACCTGCTTCCTGAGTGGCTATTCAAGTGGCAGCTGTCGGGTCAACGTGGGTAAGTCGCAGGCAATTGTCACCGGGTCCGTCCCTCTCCCACCACCGTTGAAGCTGCAAGGAGACGTCAAATGGTCGACCCGGGCCAAATACCTGGGTGTCACTATCGACCGTCGGCTCACAATGGGATGGATGACCACCCGCAGTGTTTGATGACCATTTACGTCGCGAACTGCAGTCGAATCCAGATGCTACCACTCGTGAATTATCGGAAGCACTTAACTGCAGTCACCACGCCGTGGAAAACCATCTGCATGAGACTGGGTATCGAAAACTTTTGGCTCGGTGGGTACCGCACATTTTTACAGACGCCATTCATGCAGTCCGTGTCGCTATCTGTCAATTACTTTTGCTGCGACCCCGACGTAAAGAGTTTTTGTCTGATCTGGTTACTGGAGATGAATCATGGATTAATTACGAGAACTGTATCGTTCGTCGTGCTTTTTGGCAGCCTCCCGAAGAAACGCCACCAACTCAACCGAAGCTGAGTCAAAAGAACCGTTTAAAAGTTCTGCTTTGCTGTTTCTGGGACGCGCAAGGCATGCTGTTTTATGAACTATTACACAAAGAAAGTATAAACGCTGAAAAATATTCAACCCAGCTCACAAAACTATCTGCTGCTATCAAGAAAAAATGACGAAGACGGGTCAGTGTAGTTTTACTACACGATAATGCTCAACCTCATGTCGCATCTGCCGTTCGCCAACAGCTGGAGAACTTGGGATGGGAGATGATACCCCACCCACCTTATTCCCCAAACCTCGCCCCATCAGACTATCATTTGTTTAGAGCTCTGAAACAACATTTGCGGGGTAAACAATTTAATGATTTCTCTGATGTAGAGGCGGAGTTGAACAACTTTTTGAGGCACACCCATCAGAGTTCTGGGCGAAAGGCATCCAAACTTTGTCGGATCATTGGCAATAAGTCTTAGATGCTAATGGTGATTACATCATTGACTAAGCTTTTCGTATTGTAATAATAATAAAAAATATAAAACGTAAACCAACTGTCTCATTACTTTTGTGCCACCTGGTACAAACTGTACGTACGCCCGATACTGATGAGCGAGACAAATCGCAAGCTTCTGCTTAGCTTGATATCAGCTATATCAATCTAACACAATTACCTTTCAAATAATATACAACAATCCAGTTCATTGCATAGACATTATAAAAATTTGTTTTGAGCAACGCGCGATGAAGTGATTCCAGTTTATTGCTCGCGAGTGTAAAATACTGACTGGGTAGGAAGGAATAAGAACGGATTTTATTATGCGTTATTTTAAAAAGCAGCAAGCCAGTAAAATTTGTATTTTTATAGCACCTACTAATTCTATCGGCATGTTGCAGTTGCTGTAGTTTTTTTTTTCCTTTTGGCTTCGCACGGTTTGTGCATTTAGCCAATGTCAAGTTTATGTTCCTGTATTTGGTGGGCGGCGTTTCGGGAGGGAGACTGCTGTCTTATGTAATTTTGACGTTCGAAGGGCTGATTCTCAGCGTATGCTCCGACTTTTAGTTAGCTGCAGTAAAATGACACTTCTTACTATAATTTCGTTAAAATATGGGTGCACTTTTACTTTTTTTTGTTATGGCAATGACAGTAAGAAGTGTAATTTAATGCAGCTAATTAAAAGTCCGTCATTAGTCTTTAGTTTTAAAGACTTTTAATTTTAAGTTCTCTGGAATAAAAGGGGCTGTGACCAGTGGCGTGCACAGAGTTTTTAGACAAGGTAGGCAGAAAAGTTTAAAAGCCAAAATACTTACTGCATGTTGGTTTTGGTTCGTCGTCTTGTCGATTAAATACGACGTAGGTAATAGCCACCTCAAATATCCATACATTGACTGATTTTATAGACATATCAATCCTTTAGTTTGTACTAATTGCAAATCCGGTGTACAACGACCTTTTACAATCACTTGTTTTTTATCACCGAATGATAGTTTTGAAAACGCATCATTTTTTATTTTCTCTATACACACACCACCTGAACAACTTTCACAGGGAATATTATCCATTTTTCACACTATTATCGACGTTAAACTCTTTAAATACCAATTATTATGGCTCACAACAAAAATCAAAACGAATCAAGGAAACAATATGGCCACGAGACAAGTCACAAACTCGGAGATAGTGCAAAAAATAATACGACAAAAAAGAAATAGTGTAAGCTAGGATGCAATATAAATGAAACAATGCCACTTTTTAAAATAGTTGTATATCTAATTTCGGTTCGGAAAACATCGGATGATTTCGTAATTTGTCGTGTTGTGAAAAAGACACTGTCTATTCTGTACGGTTGTGTGCGTTATTTTGACATTGTGTGCTACGTATTTATAGGAACGCACACCCATTCAATCCGCTTGACCACGAGAGCACACATATAAACATTTAGACTCGAATAGTTTGTGTCTTTCCCGAGGCACTCCTGGTACTCAGGTCGTCGCAGCGCTAGTGCCGCGCGCAATGCCACAATACAATACTGAACGAGCTTGCTTGGAGCGACTGTTTTTAATTTTTTTGTTTATTGTTAGTAAGTAGGTACTCGTCGGACTCGTAGATAAATAATAATAGATATCAGAACAAGATTATACTGAATTAGGTAGGGTAGGCAGTGTCTTTCTGTCTTTATGAAACGCACGCCACTGGCTGTGACTGACAGATATTGAGATGAAGTAGCATCTTCAATTTTAGGGTTAAGACGTGTCCACCCGTCCGGAGGTTACACAGCTATTTTACTCAGAAACTATTTGCACTATATCGATGAAAATAAAAAGAAGATGTAATCTGTGCACCGCTAAATAATGGTGAAGTGAAATAACAAAAAAAAAAAAAAATCGGTTGGCACTCCTCAATTCCCCATACACGTAACCAACGAATAAAAATTAAGTTAATAGTTTTAAAATATGGGATATTTTCGGTTACAAGCTCAGAAATAATTTGTTAAACAAAAAAAAAAGGTATATACTAGATGATTTTTTTTACCGTCTTGAAAAAAATAGGTTACAATAGGTGAACAGAGTAGAAGCCTTTCATGAGATACCTAGTCTTTGTTTTTTTTTGTTTATTAAAAGCTATTATATCTTATTTTTTTCAAGACGGTAAAAACGTCACCCAGTATATTAATTTTGCGGTCGGCCGTCAAAATCAATAAACTACTGTGCAATGTTGCAACATTCATCCCAACTACGAAACCCTTCACTGTGCGTGGTCCTATGGCGTGGTCCGACAAGCGCTTGGGCGGTTTTTTTTTACATATGTGTAACCGTAAAAATCGGCCAATCGTGAGTCGGGCTTTATATTGGTCAGGCTCGCGCACTGATGATTCCTTTTCTTCAAATAGTTCCTATGCCGTAATATTGGCTCCACTGTTAAACTTTAAGACATGGACCTATTAGGTATAGGTACTTTCGTCCTACAACAATGGAGCCAACATTACCGCATAGGAACTATTTGATGAAATCTCTGTCTACGGATGAAACGCACTCTAGTTCCTTACACAAAAATTATGATTGCTTTACCATCTTTCTATACATTTACTACGATAGGGGTTGAATAACACGTATTCTAGCTATGCACCTTATTGATCGTCTGATAGACGTATAGACAGACAGAGAAAGCTTAGTAATATTAATAGCTGTTGGCATTGTTTGGGCTCGTAGTAGTTCGTACCCAAATGATACCAATGGGACTGCTATAAAAAATTGAGTTTTCTCACCAGGTCGGAACCACGCAGTAATTACTGGTGTCTACAATGTTGTTTAGGAAGAAAACATGAGACCAGAACTTCGTCTTACAGGCCTCGCTCTCCAGGCCTATCGTGGTAGGGACCAGAGGGCCATCCCGAGAATTCAACCACCAGGTTGCTCCGTAGCCCACGATCAGAAGGTGCACTGGAGTTATCCTAGAAGTTAAATTTAGAACCCGATTGAGTAAAGTATGTCCTGCCGTATATCATATCAGGTCAACATAATACTCACACACATTGCAAAAAACGTAAGAAAATTTGAATTTCGCGGGCTACCTGGAGCTTTCACTGCACTAGGTCAAAGACTATACGCACCTTATAACTCGTTTTATGATACACAGTGGTAGCATATACAGGCCGAGCTCCTGTTTTTGGGAGTATATCAGGAGGTTGTAGCCAGTAAGAAAGCAGGACATCATCACAAAAGCTTGGATCAGCGACGTTCCGTTCGCCAAATAAACGCCGTCAATTCTTTGAGTCATCTGCATGGATGAAGATTCATTATTATACAGAGTTTCTGAGAACATGTATCGCCAACTTAAGGGTGTCGTACAGACCATCAAACTGAACAACTTTTCCCCAGGGACCAACATCGTAATCGTTAAAAAAGAAATCTGTCATCCCTTACAAAACATCAATACCAACTTGACCAAATGTATAGGCCAACTGATTTTTTTTTTCACTATTACGATGTTGTTCCTCGGGAATTGGTTGTTCAGTTTGATGGTCTGTACCGACACCCTTTCTCAGACACATTGTACGTCACACGAGTTTCGGTTAGATCTACACTGTCTACAGAACATTGACACAGCTAGACGAAAAGCAGATGGCCGGATGAATCACACTGAAAACTCTTAAGAGACGTCTGAATCTATTAAGGTAGGTTCATATCAGATGAAGGAAAGAGACTAACCGAAGCTTGAGCTCGAGTCCTATAGAGGGCCGTAAATGTGTCAAATAAAATTAGGTAGCCATCAGTGGATAAGAGTATAATCCATTGCATGCATGTTATATGAATATGACATACCCATTAGAAAAACTAAATACCACTTTGTCTGACCTGGGAATCGAACCCAGGACCTCATGCTCAGCAGTAGCGTTTGCGACCATTGAGTCAGGTAAGGGTTACGGCCGGGTTAGTAACAGCCTGAAGTTTGGAAGTAGGCGGTGTGATACCCCCGTGCCTCGGGGCGTACTGTTCTGCGCCTGATCTCCGACTCTCCGGTCGTGTCGGATTGCCGTCCATCGGACTATGAGAGTGAGGGAAGAGAGAGTGCACCTGTGTCTGCGCACACACTTGTGCACGTAGATGGCCGCCTTGGCAAAATTCGCCTGGGGGCACTGATATTACATACCTGTTCTAAAAATTCTGGATTTATGGTATGGAACATGTACTGGAACACGCTCGCGTGAGCATATGCTGTGAAGCCCAGTGCAATGACCCTGAAATAACGCAATACGTTAGGACTGGGGCCAACCACCACCTCTTGAAGCAGCTTTATTTTAATATTACATCAGTGTGAGAACGAGGTGGAGCTATACAGGACGTCTAGCTCCATCACTTTCCCACACTCAAATAAGATTAAAATAATACTGCTTTCCTGGAAAAACATTTTCAGTAGGAAACTTTGTATTTATGATTGAAGGTATTAATTTCTCAGTAGCAGCCTGGAGTCTGTATTTGTGCCCGATTGGTAGCAATATGCTCGCCCCCTATTACATGGAACTGTACCTATGGATAGGCAGAAGTGTACCTATCAACTCTGCCTAACGCTTCGGGAATTACAGGCGTTATGTTATGTATTATAACCATAGATAATAAGATAACTCGTTCTTTTATTGCATTGACTAATAGGTACAGTACTGACTTACCTTGGCGAGTCCGAACTTCGCGCAGAAGGCTGCGAAGTAACATTTTTTAGGAATGGTGACATGAGGCGAGTGTGAGTGAGACAGAGACAACATGCGCGAAAGTTCGGAAAGCCTACAGACCCGCCAAGATATTTCGAGTGTACACCTCTGCATTGCGACTCTTCCTTGAACATCTGCTGTAATGGAGGGATTCAAATGAACACAATTAAGAAATTGGCACCTGACTCCTTCCATAGGGTCCAGGGCAATCTGTCGAGGGTCACCACCTTTACGAATAAATGTCAGCCGGCGCCAGTTGGCTGGTATTGAGAAGGCAGATAGCAACTTGTTTTCTGAAAGAGAAGAAGGTACTTACAGTAACTGATTGCTGTCATGTTTGTGCAGCTTTGAATGTGAGAGTTATCAGTTAAGGAGCGTGTGGTGAGTTGAGGAGCGAGAGCAATTGTGCAAAAGGTCGTATTTCACTTTCCAATTTTTTTTTTTTAAATTGTTCAAAACGAGCGTATTTCCCTTAAATTAAAATCCAAAATTTTGGATTATATTCAAACCGGATATATTTCTGCATAAATGTTCTCTTAGATTTTTAAACAGAACAGGCATATTTCTTCTACATAAAGCATCTTTTATTTATTGTTCTATTCAAAAGGTCATATTTTTAGAGTTAGAGTTCCGTACCAAAATAGTAAAAAGGAACCCTTATGGTGCGTCTGTCTGTCTGTCCGTCTGTCACAGCTGGATATCTCAAGAATTACTAATGCTATCAACTTGAATTTTGGAATAGTTTTAGATGTCGTTTGCCCAACTATTTTGCAAATAAGAAAGAATTTTTTTTTTTGGGGGGCTACTAGGGCATGTGCGGTATCATATCAAAAAACGCTGTTTATACATTTTCAAACATTTTTTCATTTTTTTTTTAGGCCGAATAGTTTTCGACTTTTGATGAAAAATGTTTAAAAAAAAACACCATTCCCCCCACCTTATCTCCGAAATTTGCAGAGAAAAATCTGAAATTATTCTGTGTGATAGAAGTTTATGTAAAAATTTAGGAAAAATAAACGATGTCTCTAAATAGCACATTTTTTTATGGTACCGAACCCTCGGTGTGCGAGTCCGACTCGCTGTTGGTCGGTTTTTTCCATACTTTGTAATTTTAATACGATTTTCTGGAGTTTGTTTATGATACTAATACGAGCTTTTGAACAGATGCTCCTCAATGCTCCTCAGTTGAAGTGCCACACGAGAAAATAAAATAAACTTTGACTTACTATTAGGAGTGTCTTCAGCATAGTTATCATAAATAGTCCCAACAACATTGGCTACGACCAAAGTATAAATAACTAGTTTAAATATATGCTCCGCTGTCGATGGGGGTTGTTTAGTGATGGAATCAGCGTGTGTGCGGCAGTAATGAAGCGTGTGGAGGGAGGCACGGAGTTCGCTCCGTTGCGCGTAGTGGTCAGCACAGCGTTCGAACAAATGCGAAGCGTTGCCTTTGAAGGCAAGCCAATAATTGTCCGATGTGGCCAAGGACGCACAGCGTCTGCTCAAGCAGTAACCGCGATGGATGCGCGTGCGGTTGAAATGCCGGTACGATTCATCGGAGTATGCCTGGAAAACGTACATTACTGTTAGCCCAGGTTCATACGGGCGATTATTTATCGCGCACTGGATTTCCAGCTCTCTGCTTAGCGCCGAGAGTTGAAAATCCAACAGTGTGTTGACGCGCTGGGATGTTCTATTGGATTCTCAATGCTCAGCTCAATACCGAGAGTTGAAAATCCAGAGCTCGAAAAAATACTATTCTGCAATAAAAAATCGTCTTTGCGAGCCTAGTTTTAAGGTCTTTTTTCTTCGTTTTTTAGAATTTGCAGGTCAGTGTCAGGTTGTATGTTGATCAAAATATGTTTCGAGACTATAACAAATATGTATTTACATAATTATAACCATATGAATCATCAATTCATCTCTCTAAGTTAGATTTGTTTTAAACCGTCATGCAGATTTCGAAAATTAATACACCTTAAGGAGGGGTCTTTATGGTCACCCAACCCACGGACCAAGCGCGGCAAGTGTAGCTTAACCTGATCGATTGACCCATGCGGCTGTTATTAATTAGCCACAAGCCCCTCCTTCGTCTACTTCTGTCCAGGAAAAAAAAAAATAAGTACCTTCATCAGCTCGTAAGTTGGGTGTGGTTGTTTTGCCGGGGTGAGCTCGAAGGTCCCGAGGCAGTAGACCCCATCGACCCTCGCGAGGCATCGCTCATATTCATCCAGGTGGAACAATTTTGGAAAATTGGCTCTGTCTTCATCTGGAATTAAGACTTGTCACAGTCCTAGGTCGAACCGAAAATGTCACACATTGTGCACACCCTTAAACGACTATTTGGTCGAGTAGACGTATTGCTCTTAACACGTTTTTATTAGCTTGACCTTAGCTATCTACAGACGGTAACGGAATTTTTCAACATAATTTCCAGCAACTTCATGACGTCCGATTAACTTGAAAATTTGCACACGTATCAAGGAACTATGACAATACTATAATTTGATATCTAGGAGTTGATCTGATGCTGGAGCCAGGAGGTGGATAGTGGAACTCTTCAGTGGCTTCTAGTAAGCCTTTAGAGTTAGGTTCATAACCCTAATTGAGCAAGCACGACTTGCTCTTGGCCGATTTTTTGAAAAGACGGCTGAAAAATAAAAAAAATAAGCGAATAATCCTTTAGGATTTTCAACGCACAGCTTAGCGCCGAGAGTTGAAAATCCAACACTACGCTTTTGACGCGCTGAGATGCGCTCTGTTGGATTCCCAATGCTCCATGCTCGGCTCAATATCGAGAACTAAAAATCCAGAGCGCGATAAAAAACCGTCGCGTAAAAAAATCACCCGCACTTACGAGGGCTTACAAGGAACGGGTGGGATCAGCTCTCATAGATACCTGTAATCTAATTCTAATCTAACCAGCCTGTATGGTCCCCTTGCAGGGCAGAACCCTCCCTCTCCCTTTGCTACCTAGTGCCGGGCAGTCCTTTCGACAGGAGTCGAGCTCGTGCCGCCATCTTCGACTTGGCCTGTAGTGATCTTTACCATAAAATAAATCTAGGTATGCTTTTACACTTGGCTAGACATGGTGATGGCAGATGGAGTAGAGCCCTAATAGAATGGTTGCCGTGAAAAGGTGGAAGGAGCGTTAGGTTGGTGAGTAGGTGGATCGACGACCTACAGAAGATCGCAGGGAAGACCTGGATGAGCTCGCACAGGGGCTGCAGTCTCTACATAGATAGCGGTCGCAAAGTCCTAGTGGCGTCCTTAGACGGTCAAAATTGCATGACAAACACGAAAAAATCAAATTGCTTATCAAGCAATTTTGACCGTCTGGGTAGCCCACTAAGACTGTGATCGCTATCTATGTCGAGAATGCAGGCCCAGACCGGGGAAGCATGGCAATCAAGAGAAGAGGCCGATACTGAGCAGTGGGTGGAACAAGGTGCCAATGATGATGACGATGATGATGCATTTAGCCAGGCACTTGAACTGCACAAATACAAGACAAACTTCTTACCGGTGTACTCTCTAGCTACCACAGACACCACCAAAATTAACAATGTTATAAGTTTCATAGTTGCTTCAATACTGAATACTTAGGTGTATGTAATGTACATACCTACCTATAAATATTTATTTCGAGGTGGACACTGAAACCATGCATATTTTACAATAAATATTGTTTTAATGTAAAGTACCTATTTGTAGCCTAGTAGGTACAATAGGGCATTGTACTACAAATGCTTACATTAAAAAAAGTTACTTGGTTGATTTTTTTCCACTTACGCTGTAATGCCACATTATGATTTGAAATTCTAGTTTCTAATGTTTGAATTGCACTATAACGTTTTTATTGACTAATTCAACTACCTATGCTAAGGAATTACTTTATACAGGATTATTTGCAAAACATCAACAACCTCTTAAGGGGTGTGCGTCTTGTTGAGCATAGCTGAAATTGGCTAAGTAATAAGCCGCACGGGTCGATCCATCAGGTTAAGCTCAGCTTGCCGGGGTTGGTCTGTGGATGGGTGACCATCTTTACATACCGAAACTCCTCCGTGCCTCGGAAAGCACGTTAAGCCGTTGGTCCCGGCTGACATTTACATTTAAAAGTACAAAAACGACGTCGGCGCGAGTTAACTCATCGTAACACGCGTTTACGCTGAGCATGCAGCCACCGCCAGCATGCGTCATATTGCAACTATGCATTTACCGGAAATTCAATAGAATTATTTTCTTTCGCATTGTATTCAGTCTTGTATCAGCCATCGGCTTAATATCCTGTATTTTTATAATTAAATTAATGTTGTAATAAATAAATATTTTTTTAAGTAAAATCCCGACCGCCGAAACATAACTGGCGCAGTCGGTAGGATCGCGACGTTCTAAGATCGAATCCAACTCTTCATCTTAAGAGCGACGGTTCTCAAATCGTTCCTTCGTGATCTACAAAGAACCTATCGCGCGGTCGGACACCTCTACGGTCATCGAGATAAATCTCCGGGGAATTGGAGGAAGCTGCGCTGGCCGAGACTCGACTCGACAGGAGATGCAGTGGCTGCTTTGGTAAGTGCTCTTATTTGCCAAGTGTCCTTGCTCGATTTCCTGCCTTATTTTAATTTGTGTATATTATATTAATCTATGTGTATCTGTCTATAAGCTAAAATCGCAGTAGGCAACCAAAGAATTATAATAAGTAGCACTAAGTATCCCACGAGTAAATTCCAAGTGTTTAATTTGACACTTCTATTGTTTTGCGTCAAGCGCCACTAGGCAGGCAAGCTACAGAAAAACAATGTCGCTCAGGGATTATGATGCTAACTATAAACCGTACAAACTAATTGCAGATTATCAATTATTATATTAGGGAAGTAGAGAACTTATTGCAGTTAACTTCTGAGGCAGATCGCGTGCACCCAGCGTTCATCTGCTTAATTAAAAGTAGGCTCAGTGGTCCAGCCGTAGACGCAATAGCGTACGAAGGCTACTTAAACTCATGGTCATCAATTAAGAATGCGTTAACTAGGCACCTTGGCGAACCACGAAATGAAATACAAGTAATGCAGGAGCTAACGCGAGTGCGTAAGTCTAAGACAGAAGACGCTGAAAGCTTCGGCAAACGCCTCCGTGAGCTGTTGGATACTCTGTATTCCATAGGGGAGCATGCTAATAAATCATATTACGAAAAGATGGTTATTGAACAGTACACAAATCAGTTAGACTTCCACGTCTCGTTGGGCGTTCGAATCGCTAAACCAGACACCTTCGAAGCAGCCATCATAGCGGCTAGACAAGAAGAAGCTAGGCTTTCATATAATAGAACTAATTACACTAATAATAATTCTTCAACGTCACAAGCAAAGCCAAAGGAGTTATCTAAACAACCAGGCAATAATAATCCCATCCATAATACAGTAAACCCATTTGTACCTGGCTTTACTATTCCCCCACAAAACTTTGTACCTCAACAAAATTATATGACCCCCGAACAGCGTCAACAATGGATACAATCCGTATTACCCTGGAAGGCCAGACCAGCATCAGGTAACTCTAGACCAAATGGTTCAAATAACTTTAGGAATCAACCTAACATTCCAAAACCACCGGTTCCCACACCAGTATCATCAGACGTCACAATGCGTACAGCAGTTGTTTTATATTCCGATTCAGATGGCCACTCAAGATCAACTAGGACCCAGTGACATAGGGTTCTATAACGATGTCACAGACGGTAACGGCATATCGGTCGAGCCGAATGCAAACACGGACGAACAAGAGGTAGGTAGTGACCAGGGTTTTCCCTTGGACACCAACCGAGACAGCCAGACCTAGTTTCAATAAATTTCCAGACCAAGAAATATTTACCTTACATAATACTACCTGAGTTTGACGGTAAGTTTCTAATAGATACAGGGGCCAGTCATTCAACTATAGCAACTGACGTAGTTGCAGGCACCATATTTGAGTACTGCGTAGAAACAGAACCCTTTCAAATTAATACGGCACACAGTTCATCAGTTCACGACAAGGTAGTTTACCTTCCCTTACCTCCCGCGTTTAATAGCGATATAACACATAAGTTTCTAATATTCGACTTCGATCCTAAATATAAAGGTCTTATCGGAATTGACCTTCTGCAAAAACTAAAGAGTAATATTGATTTAAATAATAATGTTTTACGTAATCTACAGCGGAAATACCAATACACTTTAGTTCTCCACCCTAAAAGATAAGTATCGAACCTAGATGCGAAAAGATAGTCAAAGTAAAAACCAACTACTTAGATAGACAATATCTTCACGACGATTTAATCTGGTCAGATGGTTTAATGTCCCCAGCAGCTATAGTCAACGTTACAAACGGTTCTTTTAAAACATCGGTAATTAATCATAGTGATCAAAAGAAGTGTATCCCGTTTAACCCATCAATTGAATTAGAGAAATTTTCCAAGGTCAACCAAAATGATAATCACGATATTGTTTTGATTTATTAGCTGTCAAATCGTATGGATTTTTGCAATTTACTAAGTTTAGCTTTCCTATTTTCCATAATTTTGTCCAGAATGCCTCAATGTAGTGCGTTACCTTGTAAAAACAGAGGAGTACATTTTTTTCCTAAAGAAAGTAAGGGCAGAAAACAATGGGAATTGGCATTAAATATTAAAGACTTTATGACAAGTAGTACTGCACGATTGTCTGCTGCGCATTTCACAGAAGAGGATTAGATTAGTAAAGAAGCTGTCCTTTGGGCTGGGTCTATATACCAAAAGTATCTATAAAACAAAAGTAACAAGATTATTATCTAATAAAATAAAATTATTGTCATCAAAATAAATGTGTCATAAAATACACTATATTAGCATGTAGCAAAGGAGTCTCCTAAAGATTTAATCAATCAATATAGGTACTTAGTTTTCAAAATATTCCTGTATTGCCTGTCAATTGGTTAAGGAGTATCTGCTTTTATGTTTCTGAATGTATCAGAAGGTGGACATAGGTATGCGGTGTCGATTTGGATGGCGCAGTCAGCACCATTGGTTTCGATCATACGAATGTAATCAATGAAAAAAAAAAATAGGAATGTTAGTCCGTGGCTTATAGAAAAAGGCTCACAAAAAAACCATAAACTCAAATATTTTAAGTATTTTCCTTTCAATCAAATCGGCATTTTTGTCGGCAGTTGCTGCATTCCTTTTACTGAGCTGAACTGTTAGGTGAGGCACAGTCATAAACGCGTACATATTATAGTCGAACTACACTTTAAAATCTCATAAATAGCAGTCACACTACTGATACGAAAGGTAAACAAGGTACAGTCGACTACAGCGACATCTACACACAGCTTTGAGTGTGGCTCCTCATTGTTCCTTCATTTGTAGTTATCGATATTTACTGATCTTCATGGGTGGTAGCCAACATCAAAAACAAAAGAATATGGTTACAGTATAAGCAAAAGAGTACGAACATTTTTAGCCCATTCTAGTTTTTATATATATATATATATATATATATATTTTAATGCAGCCAATAAATTGGTTAAATAAGGAATGTATGCACATATATGTTCACCTATTGTACCCTATTTTTTTCAAGACGGTAAAAAATCATTCAGTATAACATCAGCGGACATATGTAGTTCTTCCATAGTTCAAGTTACCCAATCCACTTTAACCACCCAAACCCCTATCCCAATATGTTTTGTTTCCACGTTCTGCAATAGTCCTGCACCAACCGGGGGTTGTACTTGGGAGTACTTGCATTGGCATAGTGCATATAGGGATAATCGTCGGTTGGTGCCTCCTCATCATTTAAAATAGTCTATGGGTCCTCAGTGAGTTGGCTTTGGCCCCTCGTACGCCTTCCAAAGGTCCGGGACCCCAAGGTCCCGAGATGTCAAAAAATAAAAATAATAATAATTTATTTCATAAGCCTACTAAATAAGGAGAGAAAATGGGTTTACAATGCATTACTTCAGTAACTTAGATCCTTATAGTAATTGATTGTTACAAAACAACACATAATCGATAGCCAATAACGATACTGACCCGACATCGACACGATATCGGCAGTCAGATAATCTCGTACGTTTAGTACCTACCTACTAAACACTTTTACATTGTGTTGTTACACTGATAACGGCACGATATCTACCGGCGAAGACACGGGGTGAGGGTAGCGGAAATTCTTTCATTTGAACACACTTTTTCGCACTGCCGACTTCGAGATGTCGATGTCGGTACTGTAGCTTTGTTTGCGTCGATGATGTTTGTTAGCGACGCAACAGGCTAAATACCTAAGCAAAACATAACAATTGTAAAAGGGAGTGCGCGGGGTCCGAGCGGGTGCAAGGGCGAGTCCCGAACCACCATTTTGATTTGCGATGACGTAGTGCCATTTGTAACGCCACGGACAGTGCGCGCTTCCTTAGCTAAAAGTTTTGTGTTCCAACCTTACAGTTTTTTAAAATATAAATCCTTTTGCTCAACACGCGTTGTCTATTTCAAACCACTCCATTAACAATGTTCATCGATATTCACCAATATCATCGGGCTGATAATAATTATATCGGTATCGAATCGATGTCGGTATAGCTGTCGACATATCGGTATTGGGTTGGTGTCGTTATCTGATAATGTGAAAACGCCCGGTAGGAACAGTCGCCGTAAGATATATTGTAGCAGACAAGGTGACCAAATACTTCTGAACAATTCAAAATGTCAATAAGTTACCATTAAAATCTGTCAATACACTACAGGTTACCATTAAAATCTGAACATGCACTACTAAACTACAACTACTACATTAATATCTGAGCAGATGCTTGTCAATAATTTCTATACACACAACAAACCAAAAATATCTGAACACTTATAACGTTAGGTGTATCAACGCGGACAAACACTGAGCTTGTCTAATTCGTTACTGTGTAATATAAATGATCAACCTAAAACAAACAGTAACTCTCTGTGATATAACTACGATGAAAAGGGTATAAAACACTGAATGAATGTTCAGATATTAATGGTAACTTGAAATGTATGAAACTTATTGACATTTTAAATTGTTCAGAAGTATTTGGTCACCTTGTCTGCTACAATATATCTGAGTTACACAGGACATTTTAAGTAATAAATTTAGTTCACCGTAAACTGTAACGTATACACCGTAGGTACGTAGACAAAAATTCAAATTGAACTACCTAATAATTCATTATTGATCAACTGCAAATATTTTACACTGTGGCATGGATTTTCCGTGAAATGGTTGGCGGTGCATCGTAAATAAATACGTCGCTCTACATTTGGGGGAGGCGGAGGTAGCGTTTCAAAGGCTTACAGGCCCGGAAAACCTGGCCTTAAGAAATTAAAGCGAAAAATTGCAAAACTTAAAGTAACAAAATTACAATAATTTTATCGATATAAATAATCGACCTTTTGGTCGCCGTAACATGTATGAGAAATAAATTGCTTTTGCGCGTGTGTGAGTGTACGCCAAGCGCAGTGTTTGCGTTAGTGTGACAACCAATAGCAAAATCTCGATCTAAGTGCGTTTGGCTTATTGGTGTGCGTAATGCGCGTACGTTTTGGTCTCTTGCTTGTAGTGGAGTTAAAGAGTGAGAGATAACCGGCGACACGCGTTCTAATACAAATCAGGAACTATTTCCTTTCTAACCTTTTTTACCTGTTCTGTGGGAACTGCAATATATTCACATATCGCACCTTTACGAGTATTTCGAAACCATTACTAAACAAAAAACTTAATTTTACAGAGTTAATTTACGATTTTGCATTATTTATTATTTACCTCGTCATAAAAAGTGATGAACTCCTAAGAGATATTGCTGAGATTATTTGTTAAATTAGGTATTGGTTTCTTTTTAAGGTGTGTAGTCATATAATTTAATATTTTCTTAATTTTTTGTTTTACTAAAAGTATGTAATTTTCTTGAGAATTTTGTTTAGTAACGGTTTCGAAATAAAGGTGCGATATGATAATCTATTAGGGCTTCCCAACAAATATACAACATTTTATAAATGTATGTGTTTGTATGTTTGTCCACGCATTTCTCCGAAACTATTAATCGGATCGTGACCATTTTTTTTTTGTTGGCTTACATTTACTTCAACTTGGGCAGGAATATTTCAGCAAAATCGGTTCAGTAGTTTTCAAGATAATGGACTAATACGTGTAAGTGTGACGGCCTGGCTTATGTATGTTGTATACGGGTACTTATTGCTACGGGTGTGGTGTCAAAGCGAAATCATCTCAAAACCTTGGTCAAACTGTGGTGCAATATTTATAACAAAACTATTAACTACTTACAAAGAGATTTAAACCACCTAAAAATTACGAAATAAAAAATAATTTAAAAAATTAAATCGACTTCAAAAAGAAATTAACCCAAAATTATGAAATAACTTTAATTTCGGAAGTCGGTGGCAAAAAACTGAAATACAGATCCCAAGACACCGACTTCCGAAATTAAAGTTATTTCATAATTTTGAGTTAATTTCTTTTTGAAGATGATTTAATTTTTTTTATTATTTTTTTTTATCTCACGAAAGGATTCGCGTGAATGTTTGTATAAGCGCAGAAGCTCGTACCATCCGAGACAATGGCGAAGTCGGAAGTTTGTGTTGTGTGTGTGTGTGTGTGTTAGTGCTGACGCTACTCGTTTTCACGGACCTATCACAGTGTGTTTCAGCCCAGGATCAAGGGAAGGGCGGGCAAGCTGGGGGAAATCACTACGTGATTAGCGTAGGCTAGGCATGGGTCGAAATAAGTAAAAGATAAATAAATAACTCTTGTTATCCGACTGACCCAGAAGGAGGGTAATGTTTTTCGCGAGGATGTGTGTATGTGGGTCCGTATAAATGTAGTCCGTTGCATTGTGACCTCCTGTAGCATGGGCTTGATGGATTGTTAACATATAAAATCTGTCATTAGATTAGTTTTAGTTGTGGGAGTGACGTTGGATGTGCGTATAATATGTACATATTTACCTATATATTGCATCTGGAAATACAAAAAAGGAAAGCGCAGGTTTTTTTATAAATAAATTGTAACAATATTGGTATCAAATAAAAGCTAGTAATGAGCCGGGGACAAACCAATAACCAGAAATATTGTTCCCGCCTGCAATACCGAAATTCTATACATACCTACGAGAAGATTATAGGTGCTTAATGCTTGTTTTTCTCTTTTCAGTTATGTGCTTTTGCACTCGAGTTTTTTAATATAATTTGTTTTTTTTTACTGATTTTTATTATGATCATTCTTAATATAAATAATCCATTAAAAAAATAATGCTTCTAAGAACTTCTGCATTGGAAATTCTACCAGAATCGTGATTGGTACGGCGACAGCATAGGTTATCAAATTGGTTGCGCTCCAGTCCACGAACTGAAACAGTATTACAGATTAATAAGATAATAATACTTTATAACGTCTCGTCCTCTTTCATTGGGGTTAAATGAAAAATTTACATTATTCAACCCAATGATGTTATAAGTAAAAAGACGTAGATAGGTTACCTAAGCAGCATTCGATGTTCAAAAACGACACAATGTCGAACTATTAGATGACTCGTGGAAGTAGGACGGCATGTCGTAATTATTGGGAGCGAAAAAGAGACAAAACGAAGAAAATGTGGCTAATTAGCTACATTTTGACGTGCCACTTGCGGAGCGTGTATAACCTATCTACGTCTTTTTACTTATTATATCATTGATTCAACCTAAAAGCGTGACGTTCGATCTCTGGATCGGGAAAAGTGGTAGGTTTTACCTATAGAAATCTTTCTTATATCTATGGATTTACCACTTACTCATCATACCTGTTTTCCCCGAAAGCCTAGGCAGAGGTTTTATTTTTACCATTAATCAAGATCGGCTGGTTATTGAAGCCAGACTCCGGGTGCTACAACAATATACAGGGTTATTAGTAAAACACCAACAACCTCTTAAGGGGTCATTGTACTCATCATTATGAACAACTTTTACTATGGGACCAAACCTGAAATCGCGAAAAAAAATCAGCTGTTCAGTACATTTTGACGAATTATGCGAACATAAATGTACTGAACAGCTGATTTTTTTTTCCCGATTTGAGGTTTGGTCCCAACTCACTTTCGCATTTATAATATTAGGACGAGGGAGAGTAAAAATATATATTTTAAAATAGTTTAATGCCCTAAATAAGTTCGGTGCGGTGCTGTTATTTAAACAAAGCTATATTTATGAGTGCTGCATTAATTTATCAGTGTTTTTAATATGGCATTCATGCCATTAGCTATTGAGGTTTGGTCCCAACCAAACCTCAAATTGGGAAAAAAAAATCAGCTGTTCAGTACATTTATGTTCGCATAATTCGTCAACATGTACTGAACAGCTGATTTTTTTTCGCGATTTCATGTTTGGTCCCATAGTAAAAGTTGTTCATAATGATGAGTACAATGACCCCTTAAGAGGTTGTTGGTGTTTTACCAATAACCCTGTATAGGCTCGCGGCTTAAAGTACCTGGCAAAATGTGGTGTGCAGGTACCTATTAATAAACTTTTGCAAATCTAAGTGTTTCCTAACATTAATGGACAGCGCTATAAACAAAAAAACTAACAATGTCAAGTATAGAGGTGCCGTATGCCATTTGCCTGGTCCCGATTGTCATATTGACGCACCAGTGCAGCATCATAACTGTCAACGACATGCGGCCCAAGATGCGCCACACCGGCCAGCTGAAGAATCTTCTTATTGGGCCTGCAAATAAAAATACGGCTTAATACGGTCATGAATGTAGGCACTTGGACTAATCTGCATGGTTAACGTTTCTAACGCGTGTTTACTGGCTTGAACTCTTGAAGCTGATCTGTTGACAATCTTATTAGGACCAATCAAAATGTATGATCAGTTGATTAATCTTGAGTTGAGGCCAGATAGGTCCTAAGCTTTGTCAACGCAGAAGGTGTTCGATTTTTGCCTTTAGACCACAGTACCACAGATCTGAATTTGTATACTTCCCTTTCTGTTGTTGGTTGCAGTAGTAGCCTTTGGAAGCTGCTGCTGCAGTCGGAAATACCTAGTTTATTAGAGTCAACACTTGGGTTCTGTATTTGAGACAGAGACGAAACTTAGCGTAAACTTACTCCTCGTCTGTCAAAATTACGCCAATATGCACTGAAGCGTAAGTTTACGCTAAATTTCGTTTCTGTACCTGAGACGAGCCCAAGTGTCGAGTCGTGTCGTGCTCGTGTGTCTGTACCTATTGTCCCTTGTATTGTTTCCTTACCATTGACATTAAAGATCCCCATTAGAACTGCGCCCATAATAACGCAGTAGAACGGTCTGTCCAGCGTGGTATAAGCCGCATTGAAGAGAGCAGAGTGTTGTCCGCGCAAAAACATGCCTGTCAGTGCCCATGCGAATGGTAGAGGGAAGCATGTGTAATGCAGGTAGACGAACCACTGCAACAAATAAAATAGAAGTAAGTTGAGTAGTTAGTGATCGATCATAATAACAATCGTCTCCACAGATGGTAAATAGACGGGGACAGTGGGGTATTGGGTGTTTCTAGTATGAATTTAAAAGTAGCTGCCCGGGAGTATGGATTTGTTCCCGGTTGATGACAATAGGCTCGCCCCCTATTACATGGGACTTAAACATAACTGGCGAAATGTGGGTGTAGATACTATAGGTAGTTCTAGTTACACTTCCGCTAACACTAGGGGAAACAGGCGTGCTGTTATGTTATGCAGTCTGCAGTAGTCAAGCAATTGACTACGCAATGGAAGCCGGCCAGCGGCCGTCCCTAGGAAAATGCCGACGCGAAACATTATTTGGCGAGGTTCAAGTATTTGGCGATGGCCTACAAAGTCTAGGTGTATTTTTTGTGATTTGTTTAAGGTATGTGTCTATGGGCCATTGTAGCCTGATAAGAAATGTTTTATTGTTATTATTTTGTTTTGACATTTTTCGGGACTCTGGGGTCCCGGACCTTTGGAAGGCGTACGAGGAGTCGAAGCCAACTCGCAGAGGCCCCTTAAATTTTAAATTTATTTATTTATTTATTCATATAACAATTCGCATTGTGTCTGAATTATGTATGCATGAAATATACATTAATCAATATATTACGGCTAAAAATATTAAATAATGAATTTCAAACAGTATAAACACTAAAAATAATCAATAACTTAAGATAAACATTATGTTAATAGATTGTAAAATAGTTATTATATAAATTATTCTAAATATTTTAATATTAATGTGTTGAATATATTTAATGTCATAAGTACAACAAGGCAAAAACCAAAACACAAAAACAACAACAAAAAGAAGGCAGGTACAAAAAGGTAAAAGACTAAATATAAAAACTATTTACCATCATTTGTCACCAATTCAGATAAAGAATATAAACACTTATCTAACAGGAATGCTTTCAGTTTAGCTTTGAATAAAGTACCTTTGTAAATCAACGATCTTAAGTCAGTAGGCAACCTATTAAATAATTCTACTGCTTGGTATTTAGAGCAATGTTTAGCAATATTAAGTTTAGGTGCAATTTTATTTGTTATAACTTTTCTTCTAGTGTTCTCTCTAAGTTCACTTTCTTCTTGTGATTCGTACTCATGTATTTATTTTGCAAAGTGACTGAGTAGTACTACTCGTAAAACATATAAACTTGGTACTGTTAATATGCCCAATTTTTTAAATAATTCTTTACATGACTCTCGTGGAGGGATTCTGACATGCTCTTTTGCAATTATACCCGTAACTGTTCCCCCAAAACATTTCCTGTCAACTCATTTAAGTTTGGCGACCCGATTATGGCGTTTGTATCATCATCAGCAAACATTACAAGTCTTGCGTCTGGTTGGGTATTATGCATAAAATTGAGCAAGTCATTAGTAAAAATTTTATGTAATATTGGTCCTAAGATTGAGCCTTGAGGCACACCGCCGCAAATTTTGGTCATTCTTGACTTATATATTACTTCAATCACACACTTTACGTCACAATTGTTTGCATTAATGTCTTTTATTTCTACGTACTACATTCTACGGTTTATTAAATAAGATGTCAAAAGTTTTAAAGCTTTACCTCTAATACCATAATGTTCTAGTTTAGCCAGAAGTAGCTCGTGATCCACTGTGTCAAGCGCAGAACTTAAATCAATAAATAAGCCAGCTGCCTTCATTAAAGTGTGCCATTAACCTAGTTTTCATTAGGTATATTCTCAAAAATTTTTGATAAAATTGGTAATAAGGATATTGGCCGGTAGTTTTTGGGATCCGTTCTTGTACCCTTTTTGTGTATCGGAACCACTTTTGCCATTTTAATTTCTTCAGGAAAAACAGACTCTACAATACATTTATTAAAGAATTCAGATATTGGCACGTCATCGTGTCCACAAGAAGTTTTGTTTGCCATCTTACGTACTATTTTTGTAATTTCTTGTGGTGTCGTCATATTGAATGTCATCTCACTTTCTACTCTCAATGTTGAGTTTCTTAGAAAGGACATTGCCCTTTCTTCTTCTGTTTTAAAAGTGATGATTTATACACAAATGTATCTTTCTACTCTTTCACTATAGTTTTGGCTTTGTTGAGATGACATGATATGGCTAACCTTCGTGCGTGCTTTAAAACTCTTCTGTAGATTCTTATGTAATTTACTTTGTAGTTATAAACACTAGTGTTATTTTTGGCGCCCGAACATAACATCCTTTCCTTTTTGCTTGAGACTTTAATTCCCTTTGTAATCCACAGATGATGAGGAGGCACCAACCGACGATTATCCCTGCATGCACTATGCAAGTGCTCCCAAGGACAACCCCCGGTTGGTGCAGGACTATTGTTGTACGTGGAAACAAAACATATTGGGCTATGGGTCTGGGTGGCTAAAGTGGATTGGGTAACTTGAACTATGGAAGAACTATATCCCCTGCCTGGCCAATGTTATATATTATACACGGATAAAATGGCAGGAGGTGACTTGCACACTCAATAATGGGCCCCCAGAAACGGCCGCTAGCACATAGTGACGTAGCGAAAAGGGGGCAACACTTCCTGAGGTGCTTGAGGAGTGGAGAGGTATCCCACGGCTATCAGAACAATCCCGGAAGTACGGTCGAGATCCCTACCAGCACCTTACTGGAATACTTCCTTCCTCCGAGCACGTTTGCTCTTGCGAATCTCCACTCAAGCCGGCCAATAAAGGCAAGAAAGAGGTGGGAGCTCTGTTCCTCGTCAGTGTTCACTCCAGCTGGCCAATAAAGGCAAGCTAGAGATGAGGACACGATTTCTCCCGGGAGATAGGGTCTGTGGCGTCGCTACTGCCCAACAGCTCGCCACATGCTGCCCTGCGGATTTCTGTAACTCTCTTGGTCTGGCTCCTCATGCTAGACCCGTTCAGGCAAAGTAAACTCTACCGGCACAGACCTAAAGTTCGGAGCGCACAAGCCCCACCACGACATCAACGTAGAGATAGAGCGGTGGGGTTATCACTTTCCCTGACACTGAGATGAAGTTCACATTCTGAAAATGACACTAAAAAATTTCATACAAAATAAGATGACGCCTACAGCCGTACTGTCGTCAAAAAACAAGTCAAGGTACCTGTAATATGGTATTTTTTATACCAGTATTTTGTGCCTTGACACTAGAAAAATTTAAATGAGTGCAATACGACACTAGATCACGTGGCTTCTTAGTCATGTACGCAAATTTACACGGCTATAGGCGTTTTGTCTGTTTTGACTTAGTAAAGTTAACCGCCTATGGGCGTAGCGCGATATCACACACGAACAAAAATACGCCTCTGGTCGTGACGTCAGCGAAAGTGTTATTATTATTTGTTTATGAACCCATATGAGGTGTGCTCATGCATACTGCACTACCACGGGGAGATAATAATAATATTATAATACAAAATAAAAACGTTTTTTTGTCACTAAAAGAAATATACATTAAAAAGACATTAGGATAGACACTCAGAGGCAAAATCTTACAAGAAATGTATTACACAGAATATTGTTCCTAACTCCCAAACTAGGCCTAGGCCTGTGTTTTGGGGGTCAGTGTTCAGTCATGGGACTCATTAAAAACAAGACAGCATAGTGCAGATAGATAGTGCAGTTATGTGGGACTCCAACCCACTAAAACTCCACGGTGCCCTCCTCTGTCACTTGTGACTACCCCAAACCAAAACAGCGACGACCCCCTTGGTCCCCCTGCGACCGGTCAGGTCAGCGGCCCGGCCACTTTCCATTTTTCGGCCGCAGAGGATAGGGAGAGCAGCCAACGATATACCGACACACCAGTGGCTAAAGATGTGTGAGGTCTAGCGTTATCATGATGAAAAACCAAACCCCTTCTGTTGATTAATTCCGGCCGCTTTCTCTCAATTTCTTGCTTTAATCTCATCAGTTGTTCGCAGTAGAGTTCAGAATCGATGGTCCTGCCTGGTGGCAACAGCTCATAATGAATAATGCCCTTCCAATCCCACCACACACACAGCATCACCTTGTTGCGAGTTAACCCGGGTTTCGCCACAGTCTGTGAAGCCTGACCGGCCTTTGACCACGACCTTTTTCGCACGTTCTTGTCATACGTGATCCACTTTTCATCACCAGTTATCAGCTTCTTCAAAAATGGTTCGGTTTCATTACGTCGTAGTAAAGAATCACAAATGAGTACACGGTTCATTAGGTTTCTTTCAGTGAGCTCGTGAGGTAACCAAATGTCGAGCTTTTTTGTGTACCCAGTTTTTTTCAAATGCGCCAAAACTGTTTTGTGGTCAATTTCCAGTTCTTCAGCTACGTCGTAACTACTGATATGCCGATCTTGCTCCACTTTTTCAAAAATGGCATCCATTTTATCCGTAATAGGGCGACCAGAGCGACGTGCATCTTTGACATCAAAATTTCCGGATTGAAAACGCTTACACCAAATTTGTGCTACTCTCATAGACACTACACTAGGTCCATAAACATCGCAAATTTTTTTCGCGGCTTGCGTTGCATTTTTACCTTTTTTGTAGTAAAATTTTAAAATGTATCGAATTTCATCATTAGATTCACTCATCTTGACGGTACGAAAAACAAATGAAAATCACACATTTTCCTAATTTGAATTTGGAATTATGTTCTTTAAAATTTAAACTTTCAATGATACCAAAACCAGCCAGATACAAATAGTATAGCCAAAGAGATTTTATTACAAGTTCATACATACTATAATGCGAAAAGACTTTTTCCCCAACCTAATATTATGCCTAAATGACTCATGAAGTCTTGATGATCGCGTCGATTATTAGGGTTCCGTACCCAAAGGGTAAAACGGGACCCTATTACTAAGACTCCGCTGTCCGGACAGTTGAAATTTTCACAGATGATGTATTTCTGTTGCCGCTATAACAACAAATACTAAAAAAAACGGTCGGGTTCCGTAGTTGGGATGAATTTATCCCAAGAACAAACTTAACCGTAGTTGAAAAACATGTTCTCCCATACATTCCAACTACAAATGTCCATAGTTAAACGAAAAGTATCCACCCACATTACACCTAATGTCTGTTGGATCCTTTTCGTTTAACTATGGACAAATGTAAGTTCGTACGCCCATGAGAGATTTACCATGTTATTTTAATAAGCTATAGAATTATTTTCTGTATTTTTTCAAAATTTTAAGGTCAGTAGTTTCGGAGATAAAGGAGGGAATTGTCTATTTTCTTAAATAACTTTAAAATACTTTTTTTTTAATTATAAAAAAATATTTTTGAGACCCTCACAGTAAGCCCTTTTGTTTGATATATCGTACGGTACAGTTTGCAAATATTTTTTTTAATATTTCTTATTTGCCCCTAAAATTTACCACCGTATTCAAAATTCATTAATTTATATTACACGTCCGTGTTTGGGTCACAGAAATACATACGTGTACCAAATTTCAACTTAATCGGTCCTTTAGATTCGGAGCGAATTGGCCGTGACAGACGGACAGAGAGACAGATACATAAGATCACTCATGTGTCTGTCCTATAAGGGTTCCGATTTTTCCTTTTAGGTACGGATCCCTAGAAACAGAATAAAATAAATATTTAAGGGGTTACCATACAACAAACGTGATTTTGATTGCCGTTTTTTAGATAATGGTACGGAACCCTTCGCGCGCGAGTCAGACTCGCACTAGGCCGGTTTTTTCATCAGTAAAGCCTAGGAATAAGAATTAATTTTACATGTGATGTGTTATAGTTATATAAAATAACGTTCTACAACTATTTTACTACTTTTTTCACAAAACAACCAAAACAATTTTTTTTTTCGGATGTAATAGATAAAACATTGTACGAGAAACTGAACAACTAGACGGCAATCTATCAATGCTCATGCTGTCAATGTTCTTGAAGATCTCTCCGATCTCCCTACTCTCTTCTGTCTCACTCGCTCACTTTTTTTATATGGAGATATTTTAACTAAAATTATTCACTATTCCATATAATTTTTCAAACATTTTCTTTTATTCATACAAACCTGGTCCTAACAAGTACAGACACAACAAAAAAAGAATTAGCCAAATACGTGCAACCGTTCTGAAATAATGCGCTTACATATTATGCCGTAGGATGATTTGATAATTCGAAAACCCTAGGGATATTGCGAAAACACGGATAATTAGACAATGGTGAAAAAAATTCTCAATCTTACTGGTAACTAAAATGTTCAATAAAAAAGTAAAGTTCCTATAAATCGATATTGTTATTTCTAACCCTTCATAACTATGATATATTTAATACTTCAAAGCTCACAGGATAAAACCAATCAGAATAAGATTTGGTCAGTAAGCAAAAATCTAGCCAATCAGAGTTAAGGATATTCAATGATACTAGAACGTCTCGTGTTTTTGCAAAAACCCTACCTTTTTCCAGTAACATGAGAAACGTTTTCACCATTGTCTAATTATCCGTGATTTCGCAATATCCCTAGGGTTTTCGCGAAAATTCGAATTATTAAATCATCATACGACATATATATAAGCAGATAAATAGTCGCGTATTACTTATGCTTTCTCTATAAGTTACAGTAAGGTACACTAGAAGACTTACTTTATACTCAGAAAGCTTGATTTTTCTCTCGTCCAGCTCAAATTGTATGTGAGCCATTATCAGACCCAAGAAGCAAGCAGGCAGAGCGCCCCAGGAAGAGATGTAGAATTCCACAAACGAAGGAGTTTCTCGAAATATCCTACGTATTTGTCTAAAAAATAAAACAAACTGTGCTATAGTTGCAGTACATTTCGATACAAGCGGGTAAAGTCATAGGCCATAGCACATCCCGAGCCTAAGTAACAAGAAGATTTTTACGGAGCCGACAATGTAATGATGACAAATGCTCACGTCGTCGTCACGCGTTTGAAACGACGTTTTTCAACAAATTAGTGAGGAAAAATTATCAGCCCTCGAAGTTCAAAATTTCTTAGGTTTTTTTTGCAATTTGCAAGTCAGTATTAGGTTGTATGTTGATAACCCCAGGTCGGTTTACGCATTGTCGAGTGCATGGGGCTCAGTAGCCGTGGCTTGGTCACCCACGGTAAAGCGAAGAGGAACCCGAGGGGGGGGCCGCTCTTGAGACCTTTTGCCGGTAAGAGGCGACGTAGCGCGTTAAGATTTTGACGACGTAAACAGTGCACTCTCAATGGTTACAGATTGGTTTACGACAAAAAGTGCTGATTCTCAGCCTAGTTTGAATAAATGACTTTTGATTTTAATTTTGTAGCGGCCAACAAGTAAGTTGCGGTGCCGCTTGAATGACTATTTCATGAAATCTTGACATTTACGGATTGTACCTACTAACTTTAGGAGAATATATAATATTAATAATAATAATAATATCCTTTTGATGATTATAATTATGTAAATTACATATTTGTTACGGTTGCGAATCATACTTTATCAACTTAAAGCCAGACACTGAGCTGCAAATTGCGAAATTCGTAAGAAAATTAGAATTTCGCCGGCTACCTTTAAGTACTTAAGTACCTAGTGAAAAATTGCTTGTGGTTTTTTTTTTCATGCGCATTGCCTTCATGTTTTGAAGAATCTATTTACCTGTTTTAATATATTGAATATAGGTTTGGAAGGGAAAAGGGGAGGCCTTTGCCCAGCAGTGGGACAGAAACTAAGCTAACAAAAAACAAAAAAAATACAAAAATAAATATTTTCATGAAATAAGTAATAACGTACAATGTCTTGTGTGGTGATGATGTATCATCATGTTACTGTTCCGTGATGCAAAGCGTCACGTCGTTTGAAACGTGTGAGCAGTTGACCACTCTCATAGTATCAAAATGTACCTACTAGCTATTGGCTGGCTCACTGGTCTAGTGGTAACCAGGGCCCCAAGTCTGCTATTTTTTATTCATTCGTCATTCCATCACGCTCCCATTGTCATTTTCCTAAAAGTTCGTAATCTGCTAAATTCATAATGGTCGATCATTGGTAGGTCAGTGGTCTCGTAATAGAATCGTGGTACTGATCAAAGGAACTGTCAAAATTTTAGCAGATTACCGCACACGTCAGAATAGAATAGAATAAACTTTATTTCGAGCCAA
Source organism: Dicycla oo (assembly GCA_948252095.1). Taxonomy (NCBI): domain Eukaryota; kingdom Metazoa; phylum Arthropoda; class Insecta; order Lepidoptera; family Noctuidae; genus Dicycla; species Dicycla oo. The sequence continues at coordinate 11,880,054 of OX411729.1, read as the reverse complement.
CTCACATATGGTTAGTAACATTGTTTTTAACATTATGTAAGAGATTACCATTTCTTTCAATGGAGTGTCAGTGGTTGACCATTGGAAAGTCATAAAATGACGCCATTATATTAGTAGATTACAAAACTTGTCAAAATCAACAATTATGAAATCATTGACAGACCATTCTGGCACTATTGTAATAGCAGGCTTGAGGCCCCCTGGTTATGTTATATGATATTAAGTACTCTGAATACTCACTCAGGCGACGTGAAGTTTACCATTGCTTTATAATCCTTGATATACACAACGAAGGCAGTGAGCAGACATGATGCGATGAACAGAACTGCATAGAGGCTGACAGCCAAACAACGGCGACGCCACAGCAGAAGGGTGAAGGTACATGCCAGGATATACATGTGCATGCTTACGGGCAGGAACCTGAGGTTGATGAAATATTGATTAGCTGACGGCACAGAATAAATAATAGTACTAACTTACAAAAGTTGCACTCCTTTGATTTTGAAGAAAGCCGCTTTTATGATAGCGTACAAAACTTACTCCCCATGCACAAGCTAAATTGCACTTAATCGCCGCGCTTTAGGGTCCATACAGAAAGTGCGAGGCATGCGCAGCGAATGCATTTTTTTTAATATGTGAGATGCCTCAGGCTGAGGCAAACCGCCGCGCTGCGGACGAAGACCAGACGCCGGATGACGTCACTGCTTGTAATAGGCACACATCAAGTCAATGATCACTATGAAGAGGCGCCTTCGCAAGCCGTGGCACAGATTAATACAGATGGGACACTCCGAAAAATCATTTAAATAAAAAGCGACTCTTGCTACGACACAATAAAGTGCAATTCAGGTCGCACAACGCTTATTATCTACAGTTATATTCACCTACAAGTTGCCTCTCTTTCTATCGCGTAACTCTTATACCTTCTGACTCGTTAGGGTTGTCTTCTTTTACGACGCGGCGTGTGAGTGAGTATCGAACTGAACGTGCGAGCCGGCCGGTGCGCGGCAGCCCGCACTGAATTGGCCCAACAAATCGAGCCCGCCGCGTACTTGTAGCTTCGTACCTAAACTGCGGAGTGTCCCATCTGTATTAATCTGTGGCAGTGGCAACAACTGAGATGCCCAACCTGAAGATGCGATTGCGAGGCGGTGCGGAACCGTATCGCGGGGAAGATAAAAGCCGTGCTTCAGGGTCACATCGCCGTGGGCTGGGAGGAACGTATAGATGCCACAACGGACAGTTGGCCGTCTGTACACCGACTCTGCCGCCAACTCTCCCCACACCCCAGCCCCGGTGCAAACGCTGCTTGACAGTGACGGGGCGCTTAAATACGTAGCGTAGGACCGGTCGGAGGTCTTTGCTGAGTACCTGGAGCGTCAGTTCTGCCCGAACCCGACCAGTGACACCGAGCATGTCGCAGCGGTCGAGAAACACCTAGGAGACTACTTCGCTACGCCGATAGCTCCCGATAAAGATCATATCTTTTTCTTGCTTGGCGCAGTTAGACGCGCCATCCTAAGGACGAAGGCAAAGAAGGCTCCCGATGCTGACGGTATCACCAATACACTGCTGCGACACCTATCGTTCCGTATGGTATGGCACTAGCGCGCCTGTTCACGGCAATACTGCGCACTTTTGCCGCCTCGTGGAAAGAAAGGCGGGTCATTATGCTGCCCAAGGCGAGACAAAAACACCCTGAAACTGGAGATATATCGGCCAATCACGCTACTACCGACAGTCTCCAAGGTGTTCGAAGAACTCCTGCTGCGACATCTCCATCCACACATAGCGCCGCGGCCGGAACAGTTCGGGTTTCGGGCGAAGCATAGGACGACGCTTCAGCTATCGAAGGTACTGCACCATCTCTTGGCAGTCACAAACAAAAAGGAATATTCGGTAGCAGAATTCCTCGACATGGAGAAGGCCTTCGACCGTGTGTGGCACGACGGACTCGTATAGGTACAAGCTGGCCACATTAGACGCGCCCCGACGCGGGTGATGCGGGTTGTAATGGTGGTCTCTAAATTTATCTCCAACAGGACTTTCAGGGTGGCGGTCGACGGGGCGCTATCTAACGCCCGCCCGGTGCTTGCCGGTGTGCCACAAGGAAGCTGCGTGTCGCCGGCGTGTTACGCTACACTGACGATATCCCCACCACTCCGGACGCGATGCTCGCGCTGTACGCTGATCACGCCGCGTACATTACCACCTCGCTTAATGCAAAGTACGCTGTGGTCAAGATGCAGCGCGCGTTCGACCTGCTTCCTGAGTGGCTATTCAAGTGGCAGCTGTCGGGTCAACGTGGGTAAGTCGCAGGCAATTGTCACCGGGTCCGTCCCTCTCCCACCACCGTTGAAGCTGCAAGGAGACGTCAAATGGTCGACCCGGGCCAAATACCTGGGTGTCACTATCGACCGTCGGCTCACAATGGGGCCACACGTCTGCAATGTCGTCGCACAGGGTAGCGTCGCCCGCAACCTCTTTAGACCAGTGCTCTCGTCCCGCATACTGGCGCGCGTCGAACTGGGCATGTATTGGGTTGGCACAAAAGTAATGAGACACTCTACAAAACTCTATACATTTCCTTTTTCAAGTTAATTGTTTTCGATAATATACTAGAATGATACTTGTGATGTGGGGGTATATAAAGCCGCCCTCGCAATTGGTTTAGTCAGTTTGAAGGAAAATGGATGAACGACAAGTTCGAACGCTATACTTATACGAGTACTTGTTAGGCCACAGTGCGTGGGCTGCGGCTGACAATATAAACACTGCATTGGGCGCTGGAAGTACAAAGCCATGCGACGGTGTCCCGATGGTTTGACCGTTTTAAATCAGGAGACAGGAGCCTTGAAAGTCAGCCACGCTCTGGATGACCACCCGCAGTGATTGACGACGATGAATTGCAGTCAAATCCAGATGCTATCACTCGTGAATTAGCGGAAGCACTTAACTGCAGTCACCACGCCGTGGAAAACCATCTGCATGAGACTGGGTATCGAAAACTTTTGGCTCGGTGGGTACCGCACATTTTTACAGACGCCATTCATGCTGTCCGTGTCGCTATCTGTCAATTACTTTTGCTGCGACCCCGACGTAAAGAGTTTTTGTCTGATCTGGTTACTGGAGATGAATCATGGATTAATTACGAGAACTGTATCGTTCGTCGTGCTTTTTGGCAGCCTCCCGAAGAAACGCCACCAACTCAACCGAAGCTGAGGCAAAAGAACCGTTTAAAAGTTCTGCTTTGCTGTTTCTGGGACGCGCAAGGCATGCTGTTTCATGAACATATACAATGAAACTATAAACGCTGACAAATATTCAACCCAGCTCACAAAACTATCTGCTGCTATCAAGAAAAAAATGACGAAGACGGGTCAGGGTAGTTTTACTACACGATAATGCTCAACCTCATGTCGCATCTGCCGTTCGCCAACAGCTGGAGAACTTGGGATGGGAGATGATACCCCACCCACCTTATTCCCCAGACTATTATTTGTTTAGAGCTCTGAAACAACATTTGCGGGGTAAACAATTTAATGATTTCTCTGATGTAGAGGCGGAGTTGAACAACTTTTTGAGGCACAGCCATCAGAGTTCTGGGCGAAAGGCATCCAAACTTTGCCGGATCATTGGCAATAAGTCTTAGATGCTAATGGTGATTACATCATTGACTAAGCTTTTCGTATTGTAATAATAATAAAAAATATAAAACGTAAACCAACTGTCTCATTACTTTTGTGCCACCTGGTACAAACTGTACGTACGCCCAATACTGATGAGCGAGACAAATCGCAAGCTTCTGCTTAGCTTGATATCAGCTATATCAAGCTAACAAAATTACCTTTCAAATAATATACAACAATCCAGTTCATTGCATAGACATTGTAAAAATTGTTTTGAGCAACGCGCGATGAAGTGATTCCAGTTTATTGCTCGCGAGTGTAGAATACTGACTGGGTAGGAAGGAATAAGAACTGATTTTATTATGCATTATTTTAAAAAGCAGCAAGCCAGTAAAATTAGTATTTTTATAGCACCTACTAATTTTATCGGCATGTTGCAGTTGCTGTAATTGGTGGGCGGCGTTTCGGGAGGGAGACTGCTGTCTTATGTAATTTTGACGTTCGAAGGGCTGATTCTCAGCGTATGCTCGGAATTTTAGTTAGCTGCAGTAAAATGACACTTCTTACTATAATTTGGTTAAAATATGGGTGCACTTTTACTTTTTTTTTGTTATGGCAATGACAGTAAGAAGTGTAATTTAATGCAGCTAATTAAAAGTCCGTCTTTAGTCTTTAGTTTTTAAGATTTTTAATTTTAAGTTCTCTGGAATAAAAGGGGCTGTGACAGACAGAGACATTGAGATGAAGTAGCATCTTCAATTTTAGGGTTAAGACATGTCCACCCGTCCGGAGGTTACACAGCTATTTTACTCAGAAACTATTTGCACTATATCGATGAAAATAAAAAAAAGATGTAATCTGTGCACCGCTAAATAAAGGAGAAGTGAAATAACAAAAAAAAAAAGAAAAAAATGTGTTGGCACTCCCCAATTCCCCATACATGTAACCAACGAATAAAAATTAAGTCAATAGTTTTGAAATATGGGATATTTTCGGATACAAGCGCAGAAATAATTTGTTAAATAAAAAAAAAAGGTATATAAGTACTGGATGATTTTTTTTACCGTCTTGAAAATAATAGGGTACAATAGGTGAACGTAGTAGAAGCCTTAGGAGATACCTAGTCTTTGTTGTTTTTGTTTTTTAAAAGCTATTATACCTTATTTTTTTCAAGACGGTAAAAACGTCACCCAGTATATTAATTTTGCGGTCGGTCGTCAAAATCAATAAACTACTGTGCAATGTTGCAACATTCATCCCAACTACGAAACCCTTCACTGTGCGTGGTCCTATGGCGTGGTCCGACAAGCGCTTGGGCGGTTTTTTTTTACATATGTGTAACCGTAAAAATCGGCCAATCGTGAGTCGGGCTTTATATTGGTCAGGCTCGCGCACTGATGATTCCTTTTCTTCAAATAGTTCCTATGCCGTAATGTTGGCTCCACTGTTAAACTTTAAGACATGGACCTATTAGGTATACTTTCGTCCTACAACAATGGAGCCAACATTACGGCATAACAACATTTGGGGTGGTTTTGGGATCTACCTCCTAGTGGTCCACCCCGGGCAACGGCACCACAGGCTTGCCTGTGGTACGGCTGAACGATCCCACTTAGCGGTGGTAGGCTCCGCAAGGGGCCGCCTGGCTCGCGACCACCATCCCACCGGAGTCTGGCGCCAAGCAGCTTGCTGTGTTCCGTCGGTGTGTGGGAGTGCCAGTGCCTTTGGGGTAGAAGGAGATTGTCAGTTGCGCTGTTTGGCACCGGTTGTGGTCTCTGAGTCAGCTAGCCGGGTAACTCATTTTGGAGGGTAGCGGGATCCGAAGCACGGTGCCAGCCGTTGGCCGACCGCAGTCAGTAGGGGGCCCAAGTAGCACGCCAGCCACGTGCCAAAGGCTGCCCCGCCAACTCGCGAAAAATCCCGGTATGCTCCACCGTGCCAGCCGGCGACTGGATGGGAGGACCCGGTGGCCATATCCGGGGGGGTTCGGGCGTCCCCGCAGTCTCCAGATGAGTTCCCCGTAGGTTTGGTTGGCTCTAGTGTTCCACTTGGATCACTGAGCGGCGCCTCGACAAGTCGACTTTTTCCCCCAACAACTCCACTCATATGACACACAAAGCGAAGAAAAATAGGATAAAACAACGGCTGCACTTCCTCCCACTAAAAGTGCACCTCACTAATATCAGGGGGTTGCACTCCAATCTCGATTCGGTCCATCACCACCTTGAGACCGAGAAGCCGCACCTGTTTTTCCTAACGGAGACGAAGATAACAACCCCGTCGGACGTGGCGTACCTCAACTACCCGGGGTACTCTCTTGAACACAAGTTCAAGAAGCAAGCTGGGGTCTGTGTGTACGTCCGCGATGACATTTGTTGTCGTCGTCTCCGTTGCTTTGAGAAATCGGGTTTCTCTGCCATATGGCTACTTGTGGATACTGGCGTGGAGAAATCTCTCTACATCGGCATCTACCGATCGCATAGCGGTGACCAGGAGACAACAGCGCTCTTTAATTTCCTCGTGGAGTCGACTGACGTAGCCCAGCAACGGTACCCAACGGCGAAGCTCATTTTTCTGGGGGACTTCAACGCCCATCATAAAGAATGGTTGTTCCCATACCAGAAAACTGACCATGCTGGGTTGGAGGCGCGCAATTTTGCTTTAACGCTAGATCTAACCCAGATGGTGAATGTGGCAACGCGGGTACCGGATGTTGACGGCCATACACCCAATTGCTTGGACCTTCTGCTGGCATCTGATCCGGACAGTCATTCAGTATCGGTCTCAGCCCCGCTGGGAACGTCTGACCACTGTCTGGTGAAATCCATATCAACCTGCTCTCCTCCAGATGAGAGCCCTAGAGGCACGAGGCGAGTATGGCGATACGGGTCAGCAGACTGGGATGAGATGCGGCACTTTTTTGCGTCTTATCCATGGCGGCAAGTGTGCTTTTCCTCGGGTGACCCCTCGCGCTGTGCTGACGCGGTTGCGGACGTGATTCGGCAGGGGATGGAATATTTTATTCCATTCTCCGACATCCCGCTCGGTCACAAATCCCGGCCTTGGTATAATGCAGAATGTGCCCACGCTGAGGCCCGAAAAGAGACTGCCTACCAAGCCTGGGTCAAGGCCCGCGACCGCAAAGTTAGAGCGCGCAGGGTTCGCGCGAAGAAGAGAGCCTTTAATTCTGCCGCCAAGTTCTGCAAGCGGGTTTTCCGTAGGGCACGTTTTGACCATGTCGGACATATCGGGGCCAGGCTGGCTTCGCACCCTCCGGGTAGTAAACAGTTCTGGTCCCTGTCTAAAGCGGTTGAAACGAATTTCTGTCGTCCCACTTTACCTCCTATGATGAAACCTGATGGGTCGCTGGCTCACTCTTCAACTGAGAAGGCAAATTTATTTGCATCTCTCTTCGCAAGCAATTCACGTCTGGACGCTGGCTCAAAGCAACCACCTACTGTACCTCATTGTGACTCCTCGATGCCGGAGATCGCAGTACACATTAAAGAGGTCCGAAGAGTATTGTGCAGTCTAGACGTGAACAAGGCCAGCGGGCCTGACGGCATTCCAGCGAGAGTGTTGAGGCAGTGTGCGCCTGAACTGTCTCCTGTATTGACACGTTTGTTCCGCCTCTCTCTTGAAAAAAGAACGGTGCCGAAATCCTGGAAGCTTGCAAATGTACAACCAGTGCCCAAAAAAGGCGACCGTGCAGACCCTGCCCATTACCGTCCGATCGCCATTACCTCCATTCTGTGCAAAGTTTTGGAAAGGGTACTGAACAATAAGTTGCTGAACTACCTTGAAGACAATGATCTCCTCAGTGACCGTCAATATGGCTTTCGCCGGGGACGGTCAACTGGCGATCTTCTTGTGTATGTCACGCACTGCTTTGGCGAAGCCATCGAGAAACACGGCGAAGCACTGGCTGTATCGCTTGACATCTCGAAGGCCTTTGACAGGGTCTGGCACGCTGCTCTGCTCAGCAAGCTTCCTGCTTATGGCATCCCAGCTGATTTTTGTAGCTGGATATCAGATTTCCTTAGTGAACGGTCGATTAGAGTAGTTGTTGATGGCTGCTCTTCTGACCTTATGGCTATTGATGCCGGAGTTCCTCAGGGGTCTGTTCTCTCTGCAACTCTTTTCCTGCTGCACATCAATGACCTGCTTCGGCCTGGTATTGTTGGGTACGCAGATGACAGTACAGTTTCAGAGAGATACTTGTCCAGCGCAAAAACCAGCGGGGCTGAAGTTCGTTCCTTGAGAGAGGCCATGGTAGAGCGGACAGATTTGACCTTAAGCTTTGTCTCCCAGTGGGGTGATGATAATCTGGTCTCTTTTAACGCCACCAAAACGCAGGCGTGTCTTTTTACCGCTAAAAAGAGTCGTTTCGCCCTAACTCCTACTTTTCGAGGTACATCTGTTCCTGTAACTGATCGACTTGAGCTCCTAGGCATGGAGTTGACATCTGGTCTCAACTTCGGCGCCACCATCGAGTACAAGGCCCAAACTGCGGCCAAGAAACTGGGCATCCTAAATAGGGTGAAGCGATACTTTACGCCTGGACAGCTTTTAACCCTTTACAAAGCGCAAGTCCGATCCTGCATGGAGTATTGCAGTCACCTTTGGGATGGATCAGCTAAGTACCAACTAGCCGCGCTTGACTCGGTGGAACGCAGAGCTAAGAGGCTCATTGGCGACGTAAAACTGGTGGATGCCAAGCTTCATTGCTTGGCTCATCGCCGCAAGGTTGCCTGCTTGTCGGTCTTCTACAGATTGTACTTCGGAGAGTGTGCCCGAGAACTCCACGACCTCATTCCACCGGCCCCCTTCTACCACCGGACATCTAGACGCACTGCCAGTTACCATCCCTACCTGGTTGCTATTCCACCAATTCGCACTAAGCGCTTCCAAATGTCTTTTATAATGCGCACAGCAAAAGAGTGGAACTCACTACCTGCGTCTGTGTTTCCGAACGTATACAACCCTAATCTCTTCAAAGTGAGAGTGAACAGGCTTCTTCTGGATAAGCTTACTCCATCGTCGACTTTGTCTCTGTCACCTCTGACCTAGACTAGAGTCAAGAGCAAACCCATCACAAATAAAAAAAAAAAAAAAAAAAATAGGAACTATTTGATGAAATCTCTGTCTACGGATGAAACGCTTTCCTTACACAAAAATTATGATTGCTTTACCATCTTTCTATACATTTACTACGATAGGGGTTGAATAACACGTATTCTAGCTATGCACCTTATTGATCGTCTGATAGACGTATAGACAGACAGAGAAAGCTTAGTAATATGATCCTGTTGGCATTGTTTGGGCTCGTAATAGTTCGTACCCAAATGATACCAATGGGACTGCTATAAAAAATTGTATTTTCTCACCAGGTCGGAACCACGCAGTAATTACTGGCGTCTACAATGTTGTTTAGGAAGAAAACATGAGACCAGAACTTCGTCTTACAGGCCTCGCTCTCCAGGCCTATCGTGGTAGGGACCAGAGGGCCATCCCGAGAATTCAACCACCAGGTTGCTCCGTAGCCCACGATCAGAAGGTGCACTGGAGTTATCCTAGAAGTTAAATTTAGAAACCGATTGAGTAAAGTATGTCCTGCCGTATGGTTAACAGCATGTCCGTTGTAACACTTGAACAACGGAATTAAGAATTAGATACTGCTATGAAATAAGAAATACACTGGCAAAGTCAAACTGTTACCATGGAAGTGCTGTTGGTTGTACCTAGGCCTTTCCATGTATTATTTTTACATCTTGATAAAAGTACTGAGTCATGGCAGCATTTAATCCATGTGCAATTGACAAAAAATCGGTCTGAGAATTCTACCATCGAGGTACCACATACATCGAGGTACAAACCAGTCCGAGTAAGTGTACTGGTACGTCCCTATACCTAATTTCAAACCGTTCAAACCATGCTGCGTTTTTTTTTTTTTAATTTCATTATTGCCACACCAAGGAACCCCTTTCATTAATTTCAGAAGACGCTAGATTTTCGGCAAAATAATTTCGAATCAAATCTCGTAATACGAAATCATGAGGGTAAGCTCCAGGTAGCACGCGAAATTCAAATTTTCTTACGTTTTTTGCAATTTGTTAGTAAGTATTAGGTTGTACGTTAATTAAAGTATGATTCGCGACCAAAACATATTTATTTACAAACTTATAATCATTAGAATCAGTAATATAATCCTAAATGTCAAGATTTCATGAAATAGTCATTCATTAGTAAGGATTATAGGAACTTAGAGAGTTGTATTGATGATTTTAATAATTATAATTCTATAAATACATACTTATTTGTTAGGGTCGTGAATCATATCAGGTCAACATAATACTCACAACATAATACACATTGCAAAAAACGTAAGAAAATTTGAATTTCGCGGGCTACCTGGAGCTTTCACTGCACTTGGTCAAAGACTATACGCACCTTATAACTCGTTTTATGATACACAGTGGTAGCATATACAGGCCGAGCTCCTGTTTTTGGGAGTATATCAGGAGGTTGTAGCCAGTAAGAAAGCAGGACATCATCACGAAACCTTGGATCAGCGACGTTCCGTTCGCCAAATAAACGCCGTCAATTCTTTGAGTCATCTGCATGGATGAAGATTCATTATTATACAGAGTTTCTGAGAACATGTATCGCCAACTTAAGGGTGTCGTACAGACCATCAAACTGAACAACTTTTCCCCAGGGACCAACATCGTAATCGTTAAAAAAAAAATCTGACATCCCTTACAAAACTTCAATACCAACTTGACCAAATGTATAGAATAGAATAGAATAGAATAGGACTTTATTTGCTAAGAATGCAGGTACATACAAATAGGATCGAAAATAACATAATAAAGAACCGTGTGCATTCTGCCTTGTTGGCATGCAAATACAATACTTATTATACAACTAAGTTGAATAAGGCAAATAAGAAGTTATAATGTATCATTTAGGAAATCCTGAACAGAATAATAACATTTGTCTACAAGTAATTCTGTAAAACATTTTTTAAATTTCATCAATGGCAAGGTTTTCATGTGTTCAGGAATTTTATTAAAGATAACAGGAGCCATACAGATCACACTTTTTTTTAATAAGCTAGTTTTAAATGTGCTTGTGCATAGTAGGTTCTGATATTGTGATCTTAATGATGTACTTCGTTTTCTAGTTTCTGTTAATGTTGCAAATAAATTACGGTTTGTTATAACGAATATTGCTAATTCGAGGATATAGAGGCATGGGAAAGTTAATAATTTCTGAGACTTAAATATGGGTACACAACTGTCAGTAACTTTGAGGCCAAATATAGCTCTCAAACAGCGCTTTTGAGCTTTAAAAATGCTTTCTCGTTCACTACAGTAACCCCAAAATATTACACCGAACCTTAAGATAGAAATTACAAGACCATGGTAGGCCACTAATGTTGTTGGCAGATTTACTTTTTTGGATAGGTTGTATAACATAAACGCGGCTGTGCTTAAACGTTTACATATATGTATCTTCTGCTTGCGGCTTCCATGTATAGGCCAACTGATTTTTTTTTCACCATTACGATGTTGTTCCCCGGGAAAAGATTGTTCAGTTTGATGGTCTGTACCGACACCCTTTCTCAGACACATTGTACGTCACAAGAGTTTCGGTTAGATCTACACTGTCTACAGAACATTGACACAGCTAGACGAAAAACAGATGGCCGGATGAATCACACTGAAAACTCTTAAGATACGTCTGAATCTATTAAGGTAGGTTCATATCAGATGAAGGAAAGAGACTAACCGAAGCTTGAGCTCGAGGCCTATAGAGGGCCGTAAATGTGTCAAATAAAATTATGTAGCCATCAGTGGATAAGAGTATAATCCATTGCAAGCATTTATATGAATATGACATACCCATTAGAAAAACTCAATACCACTTTGTCTGACCTGGGAATCGAACCCAGGACCTCATGCTCAGCAGTAGCGTTTGCGACCATTGGAGTCAGGTAAGGATTACGGCCGGGTTAGTAACAGCCTGAAGTTTGGAAGTAGGCGGTGTGATACCCCCGTGCCTCGGGGCGTACTGTCCTGCGCCTGATCTCCGACTCTCCGGTCGTGTCGGATTGCCGTCCATCGGACTATGAGAGTGAGGGAAGAGAGAGTGCACCTGTGTCTGCGCACACACTTGTGCACTATAATATCTCCCACGTAGATGGCCAGCCTCTGCTGAGATTGGCCGCCTTGGCACAATTCGCCTGGGGGCACTGATATTACATACCTGTTCTAATAATTCTGGATTTATGGTATGGAACATGTACTGGAACACGCTCGCGTGAGCATATGCTGTGAAGCCCAGTGCCATGACCCTGAAATAACGCAATACGTTAGGACTGGGGCCAACCACCACCTCTTGAAGCAGCTTTATTTTAATATTACTTCAGTGTGAGAACGAGATGAAGCTATACAGGACGTCTAGCTCCATCACTTTCCCACACTTAAATAAGATTAAAATAATACTGCTTATCCTGGAAAAACATTTTCAGTAGGATACTTTGTATTTATGATTGAAGGTATTAATTTCTCAGTAGCAGCCTGGAGTCTGTATTTGTGCCCGGTTGGTAGCAATATGCTCGCCCCCTATTACATGGAACTGTACCTATGGATAGGCAGAAGTGTACCTATCAGCTCTGCCTAACGCTTCGGGAATTACAGGCGTTATGTTACGTATTATAATCATAGATAATAAGATAACTCGTTCTTTTATTGCTTTGACTAACAGGTACAGTACTGACTTATCTTGGCGAGTCCGAACTTCGCGCAGAAGGCTGCGAAGTAACATTTTTTAGGAATGGTGACATGAGGCGAGTGTGAGTGAGACAGAGACAACATGCGCGAAAGTTCGGAAAGCCTACAGACCCGCCAAGATATTTCGAGTGTACACCTCTGCATTGCGACTCTTCCTTGAACATCTGCTGTAATGGAGGGATTCAAATGAATACAATTAAGAAATTGGCACCTGACTCCGTCCATAGGGTCCAGGGCAATCTGTCGAGGGTCACCACCTTTACGAATAAATGTCAGCCGGCGCCAGTTGGCTGGTATTGAGAAGGCAGATAGCAACTTGTTTTCTGAAAGAGAAGAAGGTACTTACAGTAACTGATTGCTGTCATGTTTGTGCAGCTTTGAATGTGAGAGTTATCAGTTAAGGAGCGTGTGGTGAGTTGAGGAGCAAGAGCAATTGTGCAAAAGGTTGTATTTCACTTTCCAATTTTTTTTTTTTAATGATTTTAAAAATTGTTCAAAACGAGCGTATTTCCCTTAAATTAAAATCCAAAATTTTGGATTATATTCAAACCGGATATATTTCTGCATCAATGTTCTCTTAGATTTTTAAACAGAACAGGCATATTTCTTCTACATAAAGCATCTTTTATTTATTGTTCTATTCAAAAGGTCATATTTTTAGAGTTCCGTACCAAAATGGTAAAAAGGAACCCTTATGGTGCGTCTGTCTGTCTGTCCGTCTGTCACAGTTGGATATCTCAAGAATTACTAATGCTATCAACTTGAATTTTGGAATAGTTTTAGAGGATATTTGCCCAACTATTTTGCAAATAAGACAGTTTTTTTTGGGGGGGCTACTAGGACATGTGGGGTATCATATCAAAGAACGCTGTTTACACATTTACAAACATTTTTTTAAATTTTTTTAGGCGAATAGTTTTCGACTTTTGATGAAAAATGTAAAAAAAATATACCATTTCCCCCCCTTATCTCCGAAATTTGCATAGAGCAAAATCTGAAATTATTCTGTGTGATAGAAGTTTATGTAAAAATTTAGGAAAAATAAACGATGTCTCTAAATAGCACACTTTTTTTATGGTACGGAACCCTCGGTGTGCGAGTCCGACTCGCTGTTGGCCGGTTTTTTTCCATACTTTGTAATTTTAAAACAAATCGATTAATTCGATTTTCTGGAGTTTGTTTATGATACAAATACGACCTTTTGAACAGATGCTTCTCAATGCTCCTCAGTTGAAGTGCCACACGAGAAAATAAAATAAACTTTGACTTACTATTAGGAGTGTCTTCAGCATAGTTATCATAAATAGTCCCAACAACATTGGCTACGACCAAAGTATAAATAACTAGTTTAAATATATGCTCCGCTGTCGATGGGGGTTGTCTAGTGATAGAATCAGCGTGTGTGCGGCAGTAATGAAGCGTGTGAAGGGAGGCACGGAGTTCGCTCCGTTGCGCGTAGTGGTCAGCACAGCGTTCGAACAAATGCGAAGCGTTGCCTTTGAAGGCAAGCCAATAATTGTCCGATGTGGCCAAGGACGCACAGCGTCTGCTCAAGCAGTAACCGCGATGGATGCGCGTGCGGTTGAAATGCCGGTACGATTCATCGGAGTATGCCTGGAAAACGTACATTACTGTTAGCCCAGGTTCATACGGGCGATTTTTTATCGCGCACTGGATTTCCAGCTCTCTGCTTAGCGCCGAGAGTTGAAAATCCAACAGTGTGTTGACGCGCTGGGATGTTCAGTTCGATTCTCAATGCTCAGCTCAATACCGAGAGTTGAAAATCCAGAGCTCGAAAAAATACTATTCTGCAATAAGAAATCGTCTTTGCGAGCCTAGTTTTAAGGTAATTTTTCTTCGTTTTTTGCAATTTGCAGGTCAGTGTCAGGTTGTATGTTGATCAAAATATGTTTCGAGACTATAACAAATATGTATTTACATAATTATAACCATATGAATCATCAATACATCTCTCTAAGTGAGATTTATTTGAAACCGTCATGCAGATTTCGAAAATTAATACACCTTAATGAGGGGTCTTGCTTAAGTAAAGATATTATGGTCACCCAACCCGCGGACCAACCGCGGCAAGTGTAGCTTAACCTGATCGATTGACCCATGCGGCTGTTATTAATTAGCCACAAGCCCCTCCTTCGTCTACTTCTGTCCAGAAAAAAAAAAGTACCTTCATCAGCTCGAAAGCTGGGTGTGGTTGTTTTGCCGGGGTGAGCTCGAAGGTCCCGAGGCAGTAGACCCCATCGACCCTCCCGAGGCATCGCTCATATTCATCCAGGTGGAACAATTTTGGAAAATTGGCTCTGTCTTCATCTGGAATTAAGACTTGTCACAGTCCTAGGTCGAACCGAAAATGTCACACATTGTGTGACTTAAACGACCATTTGGTCGAGTAGACGTATTGCTCTTAACATGCTTTTATTAGCTTGACCTTAGCTATCTACAAACGGTAACGGAATAATTCAACATAATTTCCAGCAACTTCATGACGTCCGATTAACTTGAAAATTTGCACACGTATCAAGGTACTATGACAATACTATAATTTAATATCTAGGCGTTGATCTGATGATGGAGCCAGGAGGTAGATAGTGTAACTCTTCAGTGGCTTCTAGTAAGACTTTAGAGTTAGGTTCATAACCTTAATTGAGCGAGCCCGACTTGCTCTTGGCCGGTTTTTTGAAAACACGGCTAAAAAAAAAAAATTACGATCCTTTAGGATTTTCAACGCACAGCTTAGCGCCGAGAGTTGAAAATCCAACACTACGCTTTTGACGCGCTGAGATGCGCTCTGTTGGATTCCCAATGCTCCATGCTCGGCTCAATATCGAGAACTGAAAATCCAGAGCGCGATAAAAAACTGTCGTGTAAAAAAATCGCCCGCACTTACGAGGGCTTACAAGGAACGGGTGGGATCAGCTCTCATAGATACCTGTAATCTAATTCTAATCTAACCGGCCTGTATGGTCCCCTTGCAGGGCAGAACCCTCCCTCTCCCTTTGCTACCTAGTGCCGGGCAGTCCTTTCGATAGGAGTCGAGCTCGTGTCGCCATCTTCGACTTGGCCTGTAGTGATCTTTACCATAAAATAAATCTAGGTATGCTTTTACACTTGGCTAGACATGGTGATGGCAGATGGAGTAGAGCCCTAATAGAATGGTTGCCGTGAAAAGGTGGAAGGAGCGTTAGGTTGGTGAGTAGGTGGATCGACGACCTACAGAAGATCGCAGGAAAGACCTGGATGAGCTCGCACAGGGGCTGCAGTCTCGACATAGATAGCGGTCGCAAAGTCCTAGTGGCGTCCTTAGACGGTCAAAATTGCATGACAAACACGAAAAAATCAAATTGCTTATCAAGCAATTTTGACCGTCTGGGTAGCCCACTAAGACTGTGATCGCTATCTATGTCGAGAATGCAGGCCCAGACCGGGGAAGCATGGCACACAAAAGAAGAGGCCGATACTGACCAGTGGGTGGAACAAGGTGCCAATGATGATGACGATGATGATGCTTTTGGCCAGGCACTTGAACTGCACAAATACAAGACAAACTTCTTACCGGTGTACTCTCTAGCTACCACAGACACCACCAAAATTAGCAATGTTATAAGTTTCATAGTTGCTTCAATACTGAATACTTAGGTGTATGTAATGTACATACCTACGTATAAATATTTATTTCGAGGTGGACACTGAAACCATGCATATTTTACAATAAATATTGTTTTAATTTACATTAAAACCTATTTGTACCTATTTGTAGCCTAGTGTATTTATTATTTATTTATTCATTTATTTATTATTTATTTATTTATCTATTTGTACCTATGTAAGCATTGTACTACAAATGCTTACATTAAAAAAAGTTACTTGGTTGATTTGTTTCCACTTACGCTGTAGGTAATGCCACATTATAATTTGAAATTCTAGTTTCTAATGTTTGAATTGTACACTATAACGTTTTATTGAATAATTCAACTACCTATGCTAAGGAATTACTTTATACAGGATTATTTGCAAAACACCAACAACCTCTTAAGGGGTGTGCGTCTTGCTGAGCATAGCTGAACTTGGCTAAGTAATAAAGCCTCACGGGTCGATCCATCAGGTCTTAACCTGATGGATCGACCCGTACGCTTGCCGGGGTTGGTATGTGGATGGGTGACCATCTTTACATACCGAAACTCCTCCTTGCCTCGGAAAGCACGTTAAGCTGTTGGTCCCGGCTGACATTTGTGGATCTTTGACAGTCGTCAGAAGCCTGAAAGTCTGACAACCAGTCTTACCAAGGGGTATCGTATTACCCAGTAACTGGCTTGTGGAAGTCAAATAGGCAATCGCTCCATGTAAAATACTGGTATTCAGCTGCATCCGGTTAGACTGGAAGCCGACCCCAACATAGTTGGGAAAAGGCTAGGAAGATTGATTGAATTATCTTGTTACACACAATCTTATAACATCACTTATTTAGCCCACGTGTGAATTCATATAATACTAAATTACAGCAAACTGCTGTAAATTAGATCACATGTTACCTTTGATCCTGGTTGGAGCTGAATACTTGTACTAACATGAGCAATTAATCTACTATGTGCTGTTACATAACCGCCATCATTGCGATATTACGGTATTTTATTTAGAAATGTGGAAATCTAAAAGAAGAACTGGTGGAATACGTCGAAAAACTAATGCAGAATACTTGAGAATTCTAAACAGCAATACAGACGACGCAGGAAACCCTGAACAAGCTACAAGTTTTGTTAACAACCAAGTGTGAATGGAATTTTAGAACGGGAGGGTTCTGTATCTAAAAATGTTGGTGTAGATGGACAAAGCTCTGCAAGTATAGGTACAGCTAATATTAGAAGATAGTGGTCCCGTATTCAGGTGCAGTAATGACACTGAACATGAATGTGTAGATATATCTGACATTTCTGAAAGTTCAGTATAATATTTTGTATTCGTCATAGAGAGTATCAATCACTACTTCATTCCATTAATACATGGTACTGTTTAAGAAATGAAAAAAGAGTTACTGATTATTTTATACTTTTATTTATTATCCATGTCTATTTTACTTAATAGGTACATAATTAGAAAGAAAAAGTTTCATAAAAAACATAAATAATTACAGCGGTTTAAAAGTAATAACCAAACATTTATTTTTTTTATGTTTATTAATTAAGGAACAAAACAAAACATAAACATAAACATCACACAAACCTCAATAGGTTTGTCCGGATGTTGAAACACTTTTAAGCAATCTTAATACAATATAATAGGTTGGGGAAAAGTTTCTTCGCATTTTTAAAGAAAATTCAAAACATTTTTTAATATAGTTTATTTACATTTAACTAAAGTATGTAGGTACCATTTTGTTCGATATCTTTTTGCCATATTGTAGGTAGGGACATGATCCCATTGCTATAGAAATTTTGGGACTTCTTGTCAAAATATCGCGACAAGTGGTTTTGGCAGTCCTCTCGTGATGTTAACCTGACACTGCCTAAAGAATTCTGAAGAGACCGAAACAGGTGGAAATCTGAAGGTGCAAGGTTAGGACTATACGGCGGATGCATTAACACCTCCCAGCCAAACTCTCTTAATTTTTGCTGAGTGGCTAAAGATGTGTGAGGTCTAGCGTTATCATGATGAAAAACCACACCCCTTCTGTTGATTAATTCCGGCCGCTTTCTCTCAACTTCTTGCTTTAATCTCATCAGTTGTTCGCAGTAGAGTTCACAATCGATGGTACTGCCTGGTGGTAACAGCTCATAATGAATAATGCCCTTCCAATCCCACCACACACACAGCATCACCTTGTTGCGAGTTAACCCGGGTTTCGCCACAGTCTGTGAAGCCTGACCGGCCTTTGACCACGACCTTTTTCGCACGTTCTGTCATACGTGATCCACTTTTCATCACCAGTTATCAGCTTCTTCAAAAATGGTTCGGTTTCACTACGATTCTTTACTACGAGTAAAGAATCACAAATGAGTACACGGTTCATTAGGTTTCTGTGAGGTACCCAAATGTCGAGCTTTTTTGTGTACCCAGTTTTTTTCAAATGCGCCAAAACCGTTTTGTGGTCAATTTCCAGTTCTTCAGCTACGTCGTAACTACTGATTACTAACTAACTAAATCGTAACTACTAATTACGATCTTGCTCCACTTTTTCAAAAATTGCATCCATTTTATCAGTAATAGGGCGACCAGAGCGACGTGCATCTTTGACATCAAAATTTCTGGATTGAAAACGCTTAAACCAAATTTGTGCTACTCTCACAGACACTACACTAGGTCCATAAACATGACAAATAACATCGCAAATTTTTTTCGCGGCTTGCGTTGCATTTTTGCCTTTTTTGTAGTAAAATTTTAAAATGTATTGAATTTCTTCAATAGATTCACTCATCTTGACGGTACGAAAAACAAAAGAAAATCACACATTTTCCTAATTTGAATTTGGAATTATGTTCTTTAAAATTTAAACTTTCAATGATACCAAAACCAGCCAGATACAAATAGTATAGCCAAAGAGATTTTATTACAAGTTCATACATACTATAATGCGAAAAGACTTTTTCCCCAACCTAATACTAACAAAATATCATTAATACGTATATTTGACAGGCCAGATGGCGTGGTGGGTTAAGATACCACCCACAGAGCAGATTTTGTCTGTTCTGTGATACCACCTATCATGCCGCAGGTCGTGGGTTCCATTCCCATCCAGGACAAACATTTGTGTGCATGAACATGTCTGTTTGTCCTGAGTCTGGGTGTCGTCTGCGTGCTAGAAGGAAAAGTAGCTTATGTCCTTTTCCTTTTCATCAAAATCCGTTCAGCCGTTTTAGCGTGAAGGCATAACGAACAAACAAACCCACTTTCGCATTTATAATATTAGTTAGGATACCAGTTTATTATTGTCCCACTTCAAGGCAAAAGCCTCTTCTCATACAGAGAAGACACAAGCATTGATCACCACGCTTGCTCAAGACGGATTGGCGATTTCAGACTTATATTAACTATAAAGCCAGGTTTCCTCACCATGTTTTCCGTCACAGATGTCAGAAACGTCCAAGATAAACTTAGAAAATACATATAAATTGAAAAGTCACATTGGTACTTGCCCGGATTTGAATCCACAACTTCATGAGGCAAGGCTTAACCTCTGGGTTATCACAACGCGTATGACATACTTATTAACTAACTGACTTCAAAACTTATATAGGCTTGGGAATCCAACCCAGTAACACAGGCTAGCTTTACGTTCGCCGCGGGAGACGCCCTGGGCGTCGGGAATTGAGAGCCGATTCCCGGCCACCGTAGGCGCAGGCTTGCGGATGGCGAGCAATGGGTCGCTCGCCGTCCGGTAAGGACCAGGCCTGGGGTCAACAGCGCGTTGTGTACCACGCGCACCTCAAAGAGACGTCAGCACTAAGGGGTCTGCTAGGGCCGACGCCTGCCAGGGTCGCAGGTTGTTTGAAAGAGTTACCGTGGCCCTGGCACAGGCAACTGAAGGAACATGGGTGGTTTTTAGTCAGTAAAAGTCTGCTGCCCAGAGTGGGAGTAGTTATTTGATGATTTCCCACCCACAAAATAAAGGCTAGCTTTACGTACACTGCCATTACTACAGAATGTTCCCAAAACACCGAAGCAATATTTTCTTCCTCTTCATACAATAAGCCTGTCTAACCCGGCAATTGTAAACAAGTCTGAATGACACAAAGGAGGCAAGGAGAAAATAACATCACGTTATTCATACCTATCAGACTAAGACACGGCATAATGCCTTGATCATACATGACGAGTTCAGGGGCGAGATAGCAGAATGTCACTAGTAACTCACTAGGCTGGGAGAGTAGCATTGGATAGTGAGTGGTTTACGGTGAGTTGCACGAAACCAGCATTAGTTTAACGGAGACTTTAAATCAGGGACCGGCCGGATACTCGTTGAAAGGTTTTTTGAAGGGGTTTTTTTAAGCGCTTCAAAAAAAAAACCCTATGATACATGTTTCACCTTCGAACGGGTGTAGTTAACCCGTTATGAACGGGTTACCCTTTCAACACACTGTAACAGGGTAAGCCATTCCAACTCAAGACATTGTAATATGCACTGTTTACAATCGATATTAGTTTGAAAATTGCATAACCACGACCGCACGTGACATCGTACCGCTCCCGGCGGCGGTCCGCCAATCTTGCGTGTACCGAGCTGCCGAGCGACTTGTAAACAAAAAAATAACTATTGTCTATATGATCTTATAGTTCAATTTTGCTCGTCACCCATGATAAACATTGTAATAATGTTTATTTTTTCGTGACTATACTTGTTTATTTTCATCATTCGTCATTTGATTCGGAAGCTACTACTAGCAACTACTAGCTCAAGTTTATTAGGTAATCCAGGGTAACACGAAAAAAAGCTTTTCGAGAAGGTAACCTCTTCAAAGGCTTAAGTCATTGAAGGGGTTAACCCCTTCACGTGGTTACCTTAATAGAGGTGTTAACCATTTCGCTGGGTTTCGAGGATGTAACTCGAACAAAAGGTAACACGGCGATATGAGTTACCCCATGTACGGGTTACCCTGTCCAAAGGCTTAACTCTTAAGCGGGGTTGTCAGGTCCCTGCTTTAAATTGATGCTGTCATTTTCTTTTTGATACAAAATGTAAGTGATGGCATGAAATTAAAGTCTCCCTTAAACTAATGTTGGTTTCGTGCAACTCAACGTAACACACACAACATAAAATCACACCTTGTTTCCCCAATAGTCTAGGCAGAGGTGTACCTATAGTACACCCACATTTCGCCAGTTATGTTTAAGTCCCATGTAATAGTGGGTGAGTCTATTGCTACCAACCGGGCACAAATCCAGACTCCATGCTTCTACTGAGAAATTCCAGTTCGAAAACCTCAATAACAGTAGTAGTAGATATAAACACGTGTAATAAGGTCAAATGTAGTAAGATTAATTTCTTCGTAAGTACAGTCAGCCTCCAAAAGATGTATATATTACCGGTCAAACTTGATTTAATGGGGGCGAGCCTATTGCCATCAACCGGGCATAAATCCAGAATCAAGGCTACATGCTGCTGAGAAAATTCCAAATAGAAAAACACAATAACACTTTGCCCGAACCGGGAATCGTACCCAGGACCTCATGCTCAGCAGTAGCGCTTGCGACCACTAGACCAACTAGGCATACAAATTAATTTTATTTGAATAATAAATAAGTTAGACAAATTTTCTCTACAAAATCTGCTAAACTGCTACCTCAATCAACTCAGCCTATCGCAGTCCCCTCCTGAACATAGGTCTCTCCCAGGCGCCACAACACCCTGTCCTCCGCCTTTCGCATCCAGTCTGTCCCAGCCACTTTCTTAAGGTTGTCGGTCCATCTAACTGGGGGACGTCCCACGCTACGCTTGCCTATACGCGGTCTCTACTCCAGGACTCGTCTGCTCCACAGGCCATCAGTCCTTCGACAAACATGGCCAGCCCACTGCCACTTCAGTATGCTTACTCTGCAAGCTATGTCGGTAACTCCGGTTCTTGTCCGGAAAATTTAATTTCTGATTTTATCCTTCAAAGAAACACCGAGCATAGCCCGATCCATAGCGCGCTGAGCAACCTTGAATTTTTGGACTAGCCACAAAAAAAATAATCGAATTTGAGTGTCAGTGTCCACGTTTCGGCATCGTATGTCATAACGGGCATGATGCACTGGTTAAAGACGTCTTGAAACATTGCGGGATAGGCGACGAGAAGACTTGACGAAGTGTCTCCAACGCTGCCCAACCCAACTGGATCCTTCTGTCAGATTCTTTCTCAAAGTTGTGTCTACCGATCTGGATGACTTGCTCCAGGTAGGCATACTCCTTCACGACTTCGAGAAGCGACCCTTCGATGTGGATTGGACTCGGCAAGACTTGTGAATTGTACATGACTTTCGTCTTGTTTAAATTCATGCCGAGGATAACCCGACGAGGGGCTCCACTTAGGCTGTGCAGCAATCTGGTCTAACTGTTCCAGCGACTCTGCCATTATGACGATGTTATCGGCAAAGCGAAGGTGTGAAATGTACTCGCCGTTCACGTTGATACTCTGTCCATTCCAGTCCAGCGACTTGAAGACGTCCTACGCATTGGTAAACAGTTTCGGGGATATCACATACCCCTGCCTCACCGCTCTGAGCAGTTGGATGGGTCTGGTTTTCTGATCCTGGATCTGGGTAATCATCGTGGCAGCGTTATACAAGCTTCTCAACACTTCGATGCATCGCCAGTCAATTCGACATTGTTGCAAAGAGGCCAGAACTGCCCATATTTCGATGGAGTCGAAGGCTTTCTTGTAGTCCACAAATGCGGGCCACAGCGGCTGCTTCTACTCCTCGGTCTTCTGTGTAATTTTCCGAACAGTATGTATGGATATGATCTACGGTACTGAAGCCTTTTCGAAAACCGACTTGCTCTGGTGGCTCGAAGTCGTCAACTCTCCTGGCGAGACGGACTTAACTGCTACCTACCATGCAGAAAAGGAAGTTATGCATACCTATAAAAAAAGTTTTAACATTGATTAAAGGTAGGTAGTATAACATAAAATGGTGTTTAATTGAATTGAATTAATCTACGTTCAATCGTCAAATAACTTCTGAGGCGTAAAATGTGATAGCGCCAAAAGATCCTTTTGTACGTAGTAAAGTAACGTACCAATTTTTAGGGTTCCGTACTTCAATAGCAAAAACCGGAACCCTTATTTGATCACTTCACTGTCCCGTGTGTATAATCTATGGTCTAGACAGCAGACAGACAGACGTCTGCTGTCTAGACCATAGATTATACACTATTTTATATAGTCAAGACCCTTCTCAGGAAAGCGAGGAGGTATCAAGTTGAAATTAATATCAAATACGTAGGTCTATGGTCCCTTGGAGCTTTAAAAAAGTCAAGCTTGTAAGTCAACGTAATAATAAAATACGGCCATTTATGCGACATAATAGGTTGGGGAAAAAGTTTCTTCGCATTTTTTAAGAAAATTCAAAACATTTTTTAATATAGTTTATTTACATTTAACTAAAGTATGTAGGTACCATTTTGTTCGATAACTTTTTGCCATCTTGTAGGTAGGGACATGATCTCATTGCTATAGAAATTTTGGGACTTCTGGTCAAAATACCGCGACAAGTGGTTTTGGCAGTCCTCTCGTGATGTTAACCTGACATTGCCTAAAGAATTCTGAAGAGACCGAAACAGGTGGAAATCTGAAGGTGCAAGGTCAGGACTATACGGCGGATGCATTAACACCTCCCAGCCAAACTCTCTTAATTTTTGCTGAGTGGCTAAAGATGTGTGAGGTCTAGCGTTATCATGATGAAAAACCACACCCCTTCTGTTGATTAATTCCGGCCGCTTTCTCTCAACTTCTTGCTTTAATCTCATCAGTTGTTCGCAGTAGAGTTCAGAATCGATGGTCCTGCCTGGTGGTAACAGCTCATAATGAATAATGCCCTTCCAATCCCACCACACACACAGCATCACCTTGTTGCGAGTTAACCCGGGTTTCGCCACAGTCTGTGAAGCCTGACCGGCCTTTGACCACGACCTTTTTCGCACGTTCTTGTCATACGTGATCCACTTTTCATCACCAGTTATCAGCTTCTTCAAAAATGGTTCGGTTTCATTACGTCGTAATAAAGAATCACAAATGAGTACACGGTTCATTAGGTTTCTTTCAGTGAGCTCGTGAGGTACCCAAATGTCGAGCTTTGTGTGTACCCAGTTTTTTTCAAATGCGCTAAAACGGTTTTGTGGTCAATTTCCAGTTCTTCAGCTACGTCGTAACTACTGATATGCCGATCTTGCTCCACTTTTTCAAAAATGGCATCCATTTTATCCGTAACAGGGCGACCAGAGCGACGTGCATCTTTGACATCAAAATTTCCGGATTGAAAACGCTTAAACCAAATTTGTACTACTCTCACAGACACTACACTAGGTCCATAAACATCGCAAATTTTTTTTGCGGCTTTCGTTGCATTTTTACCTTTTTTGTAGTAAAATTTTAAAATGTATCGAATTTCTTCATTAGATTCACTCATCTTGACGGTACGAAAAACAAATGAAAATCACACATTTTCCTAATTTGAATTTGGAATTATGTTCTTTAAAATTTAAACTTTCAATGTTACCAAAACCAGCCAGATACAAATAGTGTAGCCAAAGAGATTTTATTACAAGTTCATACATACTATAATGCGAAAAGACTTTTTCCCCAACCTAATATTTATGATAGTCGCAACCCAACTAGCATAGAACTGCATTATGTCACATAGGGTCCACATCGGTAACTTCAGCATTTACAGGGTTACTGGTAAAACAGTCAAAATAAATAGGCGAAAGCTTACTTTTCAGCTTTCGCAGTTCTAGTGAACTCTAATAAATCTTTATACAGGGTTATTTATAAAACACCAGCAACCTCTTAAGGGGTCATTGTACTCATCATTATTAACAACTTTTACTATGGGACCAAATCTGAAATTGCAAAAAAAAATCAGCTGTTCAGTACATTTTGACGAATTATGCGAACATAAATGTGAGCACGGATGCTACTACATGATACTTTCTGAAGGTCTGATGATGACCAGGTAAGTGTTATCGGTTCTCAGTAACGAAAATAGTTAGGATGACCTAGCTTTCAACATTTATCTAATTGAGTACGGATGCTACTACATGATACTTTCTGAAGGTCTGATAATGACCAAGTAAGTGCTTATTGGTCCTCAGTAATGGAAATAGTTAGGAAGACCTAGCTTTCAACATTTATCTAATTGAGCACGGATGCTACTACATGATACTTTCTGAAGGTTTGATGATGACCAGGTAAGTGCTTATTGGTCTTCAGTACCTAGGTAATGGAAATAGTTAGGATGACTTACCTTTCAACATTTATATTATTTTACTTATATTCTATTCAAAAGTACAAACACGATGGTTCTACATAGTGCCGTCACTGAGATCCTATACCCGCCTTCAGATTCCACCATCAGATAGGTGACATCATCAGTCATCTAGGTCTCCGTCCAACGAAATTCTCAAGTTAGCTAAAAACGATAAAAAAATAAACACAATAGAAATAATGTAGGTACTTAATAGTTTTGGAGAGCTCGGCCACGCTTCACCTTACATTTTTAACGACTTAAAAAAAGGAGTTATCAACACGTATGTATGTAATATTATTGGAACTGCAATATATTGACATATGATAATCTATTAGGGCTTCCCAACAAATATACAAAATTTTATAGATGTATGTATGTTTGTCCACGCATTTCTCCGAAACTATTACTCGGATCGTGACCATTTTTTTTGTTGGCTTACATTTACTTCAACTTGGGCAGGAATGTTTCAGCAAAATCGGTTTAGTAGTTTTCAAGATAATGGACTAATACGTGTAAGTGTGATGGCCTGGCTTATGTATGTTGTATACGGGTACTTATTGCTACGGGTGTGGTGTCAAAGGGAAATCAACTCAAAACCTTGGTCAAACTGTGGTGCAATATTTATAACAAAAATATTAACTACTTACAAAGAGATTTAAACCACCTAAAAATTACGAAATAAAAATAATTTAAAAAATTAAATCGACTTCAAAAAGAAATTAACCCAAAATTATGAAATAACTTTAATTTCGGAAGTCGGTGGCAAAAAACTGAAATACAGATCCCAAGACACCGACTTCCGAAATTAAAGTTATTTCATAATTTTGAGTTTATTTCTTTTTGAAGACGACTTAATTTTTTTTTTTTTATCTCACGAAAGTATGCGCGTGAATGCTTGTATAAGCGCAGAAGCTCGTACCATCCGAGACAATGGCGAAGTCGGAAGTTTGTGTTGTGTGCGTGTTAGTGCTGACGCTACTCGTTTTCACGGACCTATCACAGTGTGTTTCAGCCCAGGATCAAGGGAAGGGCGGGCAAGCTGGGGGAAATCACTACGTGATTAGCGTAGGCTAGGCATGGGTCGAAATAAGTAAAAGATAAATAAATAACTCTTTTGTTATCCGACTGACCCAGAAGGAGGGTAATGTTTTTCGCGAGGATGTGTGTATGTGGGTCCGTATAAATGTAGTCCGTTGCATTGTGACCTCCTGTAGCATGGGCTTGATGGATTGTTAACATATAAAATCTGTCATTAGATTTGTTTTAGTTGTGGGAGTGACGTTGGCTATGCGTATAATATGTACATATTTACCTATATATTGCATCTGGAAATACAAAAAAGGAAAGCGCAGGTTTTTTTATAAATAAATTGTAACAATATTGGTATCAAATAAAAGCTAGTAATGAGTCAATACCATTATGTAATACATTATGAAACTAAAAAGCTTGAATAAAACCAATGATTAAAAAAAAAAAAAAAACAAAAAACTCGACTGCAAAAACACATACCTACTTAACTGAAAAGAGAAAAACAAGCATTATTTATAATGTACAGAATTTGGTAGGTATAGGAGGCGGGGAGCCGGGGACAAACCAATAACCAGAAATATTGTTCCCGCCTGCAATACCGAAATTCTATACATACCTACGAGTAGATTATAGGTGCTTAATGCTTGTTTTTCTCTTTTCAGTTATGTGCTTTTGCACTCGAGTTTTTTAATATATTTTTTTTTTTTTTACTGATTTTTATTATGATCATTCTTAATATAAATAATCCATTAAAAAAATAATGCTTCTAAGAACTTCTGCATTGGAAATTCTACCAGAACCGTGATTGGTACGGCGACAGCATAGGTTATCAAATTGGTTGCGCTCCAGTCCACGAACTGAAACAATATTACAGATTAATAAGATAATAATACTTTATAACGTCTCGTCCTCTTTCATTGGGGTTAAATGAAAAATTTACATTATTCAACCTAAAAGCGTGACGTTCGATCTCTGGATCGGGAAAAGTGGTAGGTTTTACCTATAGAAATCTTTCTTATATCTATGGATTTACCACTTACTCATGATACCTGTTTTCCCCGAAAGCCTAGGCAGAGGTTTTATTTTTACCATTAATCAAGATCGGCTGGTTATTGAAGCCAGACTCCGGGTGCTACAACAATATACAGGGTTATTAGTAAAACACCAACAACCTCTTAAGGGGTCATTGTACTCATCATTATGAACAACTTTTACTATGGGACCAAACCTGAAATCGCGAAAAAAAATCAGCTGTTCAGTACATTTTGACGAATTATGCGAACATAAATGTACTGAACAGCTGATTTTTTTTCCCGATTTGAGGTTTGGTCCCAACTCACTTTCGCATTTATAATATTAGGACGAGGGAGAGTAAAAATATATATTTTAAAATAGTTTAATGCCCTAAATAAGTTCGGTGCGGTGCTGTTATTTAAACAAAGCTATATTTATGAGTGCTGCATTAATTTATCAGTGTTTTTATTATGGCATTCATGCCATTAGCTATTGAGGTTTGGTCCCAACCAAACCTCAAATTGGGAAAAAAAAATCAGCTGTTCAGTACATTTATGTTCGCATAATTCGTCAAAATGTACTGAACAGCTGATTTTTTTTCGCGATCTCATGTTTGGTCCCATAGTAAAAGTTGTTCATAATGATGAGTACAATGACCCCTTAAGAGGTTGTTTGTGTTTTACCAATAACCCTGTATAGGCTCGCGGCTTAAAGTACCTGGCAAAATGTGGTGTGCAGGTACCTATTAATAAACTTTTGCAAATCTAAGTGTTTCCTAACATTAATGGACAGCGCTAAAAACAAAAAAACTAACAATGTCAAGTATAGAGGTGCCGTATGCCATTTGCCTGGTCCCGATTGTCATATTGACGCACCAGTGCAGCATCATAACTGTCAACGACATGCGGCCCAAGATGCGCCACACCGGCCAGCTGAAGAATCTTCTTATTGGGCCTGCAAATAAAAATACGGCTTAATACGGTCATGAATGTAGGCACTTGGACTAAACTGCATGGTTAACGTTTCTAACGCGTGTTTACTGGCTTGAACTCTTGAAGCTGATCTGTTGACAATCTTATTAGGACCAATCAAAATGTATGATCAATTGATTAATCTTGAGTTGAGGCCAGATAGGTCCTAAGCTTTGTCAACGCAGAAGGTGTTCGATTTTTGCCTTTAGACCACAGTACCACAGATCTGAATTTGTATACTTAATCCCTTTCTGTTGTTGGTTGCAGTAGTAGCCTTTGGAAGCTGCTGCTGCAGTCGGAAATACCTAGTTTATTAGAGTCAACACTTGGGTTCTGTATTTGAGACAGAGACGAAACTTAGCGTAAACTTACTCCTCGTCTGTCAAAATTACGCCAATATGCACTGAAGCGTAAGTTTACGCTAAGTTTCGTTTCTGTACCTGATACGAGCCCAAGTGTCGAGTCGTGTCGTGCTCGTGTGTGTCTGTACCTATTGTCCCTTGTATTGTTTCCTTACCATTGACATTAAAGATCCCCATTAGAACTGCGCCCATAATAACGCAGTAGAAAGGTCTGTCCAGCGTGGTATAAGCCGCATTGAAGAGAGCAGAGTGTTGTCCGCGCAAAAACATGCCTGTCAGTGCCCATGCGAATGGTAGAGGGAAGCATGTGTAATGCAGGTAGACGAACCACTGCAACAAATAAAATAGAAGTAAGTTGAGTAGTTAGTGTTCGATCATAATAACAATCGTCTCCACAGTGGTAAATAGACGGGGACAGTGGGGTATTGGGTGTTTCTAGTATGAATTTAAAAGTAGCTGCCCGGGAGTATGGATTTGTTCCCGGTTGATGACAATAGGCTCGCCCCCTATTACATGGGACTTAAACATAACTGGCGAAATGTGGGTGTAGATACTATAGGTAGTTCTAGTTACACTTCCGCTAACACTAGGGGAAACAGGCGTGCTGTTATGTTATTCAGTCTGCAGTAGTCAAGCAATTGACTACGCAATGGGAGCCGGCCAGCGGCCGTCCCTAGGAAAATGCCGACGCGAAACATTATTTGGCGAGGTTCAAGTATTTGGCGATGGCCTACAAAGTCTAGGTGTATTTTTTGTGATTTGTTTAAGGTATGTGTCTATGGGCCATTGTAGCCTGATAAGAAATGTTTTATTGTTATTATTTTGTTTTGACATTTTTCGGGACTCTGGGGTCCCTGACCTTTGGAAGGCGTACGAGGAGTCGAAGCCAACTCGCAGAGGCCCCTTAAATTTTAAATTTATTTATTTATTTATTCATATAACAATTCGCATTGTGTCTGAATTATGCATGCATGAAATATACATTAATCAATTTATTACGGCTAAAAATATTAAATAATGAATTTCAAACAGTATAAACACTAAAAATAATCAATAACTTAAGATAAACATTATGTCAATAGATTGTAAAATAGTTATTATATAAATTATTCTAAATATTTTAATATTAATGTGTTGAATATATTTAATGTCATAAGTACAACAAGGCAAAAACCAAAACACAAAAACAACAACAAAAAGAAGGCAGGTACAAAAAGGTAAAAGACTAAATATAAAAACTATTTACCATCATTTGTCACCAATTCAGATAAAGAATATAAACACTTATCTAACAGGAATGCTTTCAGTTTAGCTTTGAATAAAGTACCTTTGTAAATCAACGATCTTAAGTCAGTAGGCAACCTATTAAATAATTCTACTGCTTGGTATTTAGAACAATGTTTAGCAATATTAAGTTTAGGTGCAATTTTATTTGCTATAACTTTTCTTCTAGTGTTCTCTCTAAGTTCGCTTTCTTCTTGTGATTCGTACTCATGTATGTATTTTGCAAAGTGACTGAGTAGTACTACTCGTAAAACATATAAACTTGGTACTGTTAATATGCCCAATTTTTTAAATTATTCTTTACATGACTCTCGTTGAGGGATTCTGACATGCTCTTTTGCAATTATACCCGTAACTGTTCCCCCAAAACATTTCCTGTTACATTTCCTGTCAACTCATTTAAGTTTGGCGACCCGATTATGGCGTTTGTATCATCATCAGCAAACATTACAAGTCTTGCGTCTGGTTGGGTATTATGCATAAAATTGAGCAAGTCATTAGTAAAAATTTTATGTAATATTGGTCCTAAGATTGAGCCTTGAGGCACACCGCCGCAAATTTTGGTCATTCTTGACTTATATATTACTTCACTCACACACTTTACGTCACAATTGTTTGCATTAATGTCTTTTATTTCTACGTACTACATTCTACGGTTTTTTAAATAAGATGTCAAAAGTTTTAAAGCTTTACCTCTAATACCATAATGTTCTAGTTTAGCCAGAAGTAGCTCGTGATCCACTGTGTCAAGCGCAGAACTTAAATCAATAAATAAGCCAGCTGCCTTCATTAAAGTGTGCCATTAACCTAGTTTTCATTAGGTATATTCTCAAAAATTTTTGATAAAATTGGTAATAAAGATATTGGCCGGTAGTTTTTGGGATCCGTTCTTGTACCCTTTTTGTGTATCGGAACCACTTTTGCCATTTTAATTTCTTCAGGAAAAACAGACTCTACAATACATTTATTAAAGAATTCAGATATTGGCACGTCATCGTGTCCACAAGAAGTTTTGTTTGCCATCTTACGTACTATTTTTGTTATTTCTTGTGGTGTCGTCATATTGAATGTCATCTCACTTTCTACTCTCAATGTTGAGTTTCTTAGAAAGGACATTGCCCTTTCTTCTTCTGTTTTAAAAGTGATGATTTATACACAAATGTATCTTTCTACTCTTTCACTATAGTTTTGGCTTTGTTGAGATGACATGATATGGCTAACCTTCGTGCGTGCTTTAAAACTCTTCTGTAGATTCTTATGTAATTTACTTTGTAGTTATAAACACTAGTGTTATTTTTGGCGCCCGAACATAACATCCTTTCCTTTTTGCTTGAGACTTTAATTCCCTTTGTAATCCACAGATGATGAGGAGGCACCAACCGACGATTATCCCTGCATGCACTATGCAAGTGCTCCCAAGGACAACCCCCGGTTGGTGCAGGACTATTGTTGTACGTGGAAACAAAACATATTGGGCTATGGGTCTGGGTGGCTAAAGTGGATTGGGTAACTTGAACTATGGAAGAACTATATCCCCTGCCTGGCCAATGTTATATATTATACACGGATAAAATGGCAGGAGGTGACTTGCACACTCAATAATGGGCCCCCAGAAACGGCCGCTAGCACATAGTGACGTAGCGAAAAGGGAGCAACACTTCCTGAGGTGCTTGAGGAGTGGAGAGGTGTCCCACGGCTATCAGAACAATCCCGGAAGTACGGTCGAGATCCCTACCAGCACCTTACTGGAATACTTCCTTCCTCCGAGCACGTTTGCTCTTGCGAATCTCCACTCAAGCCGGCCAATAAAGGCAAGAAAGAGGTGGGAGCTCTGTTCCTCGTCAGTGTTCACTCCAGCTGGCCAATAAAGGCAAGCTAGAGATGAGGACACGATTTCTCCCGGGAGATAGGGTCTGTGGCGTCGCTACTGCCCAACAGCTCGCCACATGCTGCCCTGCGGATTTCTGTAACTCTCTTGGTCTGGCTCCTCATGCTAGACCCGTTCAGGCAAAGTAAACTCTACCGGCACAGACCTAAAGTTCGGAGCGCACAAGCCCCACCACGACATCAACGTAGAGATAGAGCGGTGGGGTTATCACTTTCCCTGACACTGAGATGAAGTTCACATTCTGAAAATGACACTAAAAAATTTCATACAAAATAAGACGACGCCTACAGCCGTACTGTCGTCAAAAAACAAGTCAAGGTACCTGTAATATGGTATTTTTTATACCAGTATTTTTTGCCTTGACACTAGAAAAATTTAAATGAGTGCAATACGACACTAGATCACGTGGCTTCTTAGTCATGTACGCAAATTTACACGGCTATAGGCGTTTTGTCTGTTTTGACTTAGTAAAGTTAACCGCCTATGGGCGTAGCGCGATATCACACACGAACAAAAATACGCCTCTGGTCGTGACGTCAGCGAAAGTGTTATTATTATTTGTTTATGAACCCATATGAGGTGTGCTCATGCATACTGCACTACCACGGGGAGATAATAATAATATTATAATATAAAATAAAAACGTTTTTTTGTCACTAAAAGAAATATACATTAAAAAGACATTAGGATAGACACTCAGAGGCAAAATCTTACAAGAAATGTATTACACAGAATATTGTTCCTAACTCCCAAACTATGCCTAGGCCTGTGTTTTGGGGGTCAGTGTTCAGTCATGGGACTCATTAAAAACAAGACAGCATAGTGCAGATAGATAGTGCAGTTATGTGGGACTCCAACCCACTAAAACTCCACGGTGCCCTCCTCTGTCACTTGTGACTACCCCAAACCAAAACAGCGACGACCCCCTTGGTCCCCCTGCGACCGGTCAGGTCAGCGGCCCGGCCGCTTTCCATTTTTCGGCCGCAGAAGATAGGGAGAGCAGCCAACGATATACCGACACACCAGTGGCTAAAGATGTGTGAGGTCTAGCGTTATCATGATGAAAAACCAAACCCCTTCTGTTGATTAATTCCGGCCGCTTTCTCTCAACTTCTTGCTTTAATCTCATCAGTTGTTCGCAGTAGAGTTCAGAATCGATGGTCCTGCCTGGTGGCAACAGCTCATAATGAATAATGCCCTTCCAATCCCACCACACACACAGCATCACCTTGTTGCGAGTTAACCCGGGTTTCGCCACAGTCTGTGAAGCCTGACCGGCCTTTGACCACGACCTTTTTCGCACGTTCTTGTCATACGTGATCCACTTTTCATCACCAGTTATCAGCTTCTTCAAAAATGGTTCGGTTTCATTACGTCGTAGTAAAGAATCACAAATGAGTACACGGTTCATTAGGTTTCTTTCAGTGAGCTCGTGAGGTAACCAAATGTCGAGCTTTTTTGTGTACCCAGTTTTTTTCAAATGCGCCAAAACTGTTTTGTGGTCAATTTCCAGTTCTTCAGCTACGTCGTAACTACTGATATGCCGATCTTGCTCCACTTTTTCAAAAATGGCATCCATTTTATCCGTAATAGGGCGACCAGAGCGACGTGCATCTTTGACATCAAAATTTCCGGATTGAAAACGCTTACACCAAATTTGTGCTACTCTCATAGACACTACACTAGGTCCATAAACATCGCAAATTTTTTTCGCGGCTTGAATGAAGTCTTGATGATCGCGTCGATTATTAGGGTTCCGTACCCAAAGGGTAAAACGGGACCCTATTACTAAGACTCCGCTGTCCGGACAGTTGAAATTTTCACAGATGATGTATTTCTGTTGCCGCTATAACAACAAATACTAAAAAAAACGGTCGGGTTCCGTAGTTGGGATGAATTTATCCCAAGAACAAACTTAACCGTAGTTGAAAAACATGTTCTCCCATACATTCCAACTACAAATGTCCATAGTTAAACGAAAAGTATCCACCCACATTACACCTAATGTCTGTTGGATCCTTTTCGTTTAACTATGGACAAATGTAAGTTCGTACGCCCATGAGAGATTTACCATGTTATTTTAATAAGCTATAGAATTATTTTCTGTATTTTTTCAAAATTTTAAGGTCAGTAGTTTCGGAGATAAAGGAGGGAATTGTCTATTTTCTTAAATAACTTTAAAATACTTTTTTTTTAATTATAAAATAATATTTTTGAGACCCTCACAGTAAGCCCTTTTGTTTGATATATCGTACGGTACAGTTTGCAAATATTTTTTTTAATATTTCTTATTTGCCCCTAAAATTTACCACCGTATTCAAAATTCATTAATTTATATTACACGTCCGTGTTTGGGTCACAGAAATACATACGTGTACCAAATTTCAACTTAATCGGTCCTTTAGATTCGGAGCGAATTGGCCGTGACAGACGGACAGAGAGACAGATACATGAGATCACTCATGTGTCTGTCCTATAAGGGTTCCGATTTTTCCTTTTAGGTACGGATCCCTAGAAACAGAATAAAATAAATATTTAAGGGGTTACCATACAACAAACGTGATTTTGATTGCCGTTTTTTAGATAATGGTACGGAACCCTTCGCGCGCGAGTCAGACTCGCACTAGGCCGGTTTTTTCATCAGTAAAGCCTAGGAATAAGAATTAATTTTACATGTGATGTGTTATAGTTATATAAAATAAAGTTCTACAAATATTTTACTACTTTTTTCACAAAACAACCAAAACAATTTTTTTTTCGGATGTAATAGATAAAACATTGTACGAGAAACTGAACAACTAGACGGCAATCTATCAATGCTCATGCTGTCAATATTCTTGAAGATCTCTCCGATCTCCCTACTCTCTTCTGTCTCACTCGCTCATTTTTTTTATATGGAGATATTTTAACTAAATTTATTCACTATTCCATATAATTTTTCAAACATTTTCTTTTATTCATACAAACCTGGTCCTAACAAGTACAGACACAATAAAAAAAGAATTAGCCAAATAGGTGCAACCGTTCTGAAATAATGCGCTTACATATTATGCCGTAGGATGATTTGATAATTCGAAAACCCTAGGGATATTGCGAAAACACGGATAATTAGACAATGGTGAAAAAAATTCTCAATCTTACTGGTAACTAAAATGTTCAATAAAAAAGTAAAGTTCCTATAAATCGATATTGTTATTTCTAACCCTTCATAACTATGATATAATACTTCAAAGCTCACAGGATAAAACTAGGAACCAATCAGAATAAGATTTGGTCAGTAAGCAAAAATCTAGCCAATCAGAGTTAAGGATATTCAATGTTACTAGAACGTCTCGTGTTTTTGCAAAAACCCTACCTTTTTCCAGTAACATGAGAAACGTTTTCACCATTGTCTAATTATCCGTGATTTCGCAATATCCCTAGGGTTTTCGCGAAAATTCGAATTATTAAATCATCATACGACATATATATAAGCAGATAAATAGTCGCGTATTACTTATGCTTTCTCTATAAGTTACAGTAAGGTACACTAGAAGACTTACTTTATACTCAGAAAGCTTGATTTTTCTCTCGTCCAGCTCAAATTGTATGTGAGCCATTATCAGACCCAAGAAGCAAGCAGGCAGAGCCCCCCAGGAAGAGATGTAGAATTCCACAAACGAAGGAGTTTCTCGAAATATCCTACGTATTTGTCTAAAAAATAAAACAAACTGTGCTATAGTTGCAGTACATTTCGATACAAGCGGGTAAAGTCATAGGCCATAGCACATCCCGAGCCTAAGTAACAAGAAGATTTTTACGGAGCCGACAATGTAATGATGACAAATGCTCACGTCGTCGTCACGCGTTTGAAACGACGTTTTTCAACAAATTAGTGAGGAAAAATTATCAGCCCTCGAAGTTCAAAATTTCTTAGGTTTTTTTTGCAATTTGCAAGTCAGTATTAGGTTGTATGTTGATAACCCCAGGTGGGTTTACGCATTGTCGAGTGCAGGGGGCTCAGTAGCCGTGGCTTGGTCACCCACGGTAAAGCGAAGAGGAACCCGAGGGGGGGCCGCTCTTGAGACCTTTTGCCGGTAACAGGCGACGTAGCGCGTTAAGATTTTGACGACGTAAACAGTGCACTCTCAATGGTTACAGATTGGTTTACGACAAAAAGTGCTGATTCTCAGCCTAGTTTGAATAAATGACTTTTGATTTTGATTTTGTAGCGGCCAACAAGTAAGTTGCGGTGCCGCTTGAATGACTATTTCATGAAATCTTGACATTTACGGTTTGTACCTACTAACTTTAGGAGAATATATTAAATATAATATTAATAATAATATCCTTTTGATGATTATAATTATGTAAATTACATATTTGTTACGGTTGCGAATCATACTTTATCAACTTAAAGCCAGACACTGAGCTGCAAATTGCGAAAATTCGTAAGAAAATTTGAATTTCGCCGGCTACCTTTAAGTACTTAAGTACCTAGTGAAAAATTGCTTGTGGTTTTTTTTTTTCATGCGCATTGCCTTCCCGTTTTGAAGAATCTATTTACCTGTTTTAATATATTGAATATAGGTTTGGAAGGGAAAAGGGGAGGCCTTTGCCCAGCAGCGGGACAGAAACTAGGCTAACAAAAAAAAAAAAAAAAATTGACAAAAATAAATATTTTCATGAAATAAGTAATAACGTACAATGTCTTGTGTGGTGATGATGTATCATCATGTTACTGTTCCGTGATGCAAAGCGTCACGTCGTTTGAAACGTGTGAGGTGTGAGCAATTGACCACTCTCATAGTATAAAAATGTACTAGCTATTGGCTGGCTCACTGGTCTAGTGGTAACCAGGGCCCCAAATCTGCTATTTTTTATTCATATTCATATTCATTTATTCACATTTAAATAGAGTAATTACAATTGGTGGTTCCACATGTTATAATATTTGGTCTTATAATCTATTTAGCCTTAGTATGGCATGTGAAGCTTAATAATAATGTAATGTCACAAAAAAAAAACAATAAAGGATGGGTATTTATCCACAATCACTACATGGTCTTATGTTAATTATATAGTCCCTAACTAACTACAGTGTCCAGTTCCACTACCAGTAAAAAGTCAGTATTTTCCGTTAGATAATGATGCATTATTCCTGTAACCACTCATTTATTGAGTAAATCATTTTTTTACGCAGTAGCTCTTTAAGCTTTTTCTTAAATTTTGGTAGAGGCAGATCTTGAATGTCTGATTGTAACCTATTATAAATTTTCACACATAGCTGAGCAATTTTTTTCAAACACCGCAGTCTTTGGTGCAAATTCTAGCACTAGCCGCTGACCCTTCCTTGATTTACGAGGATGGGTATTATCACGTGTGTAGATATCACTAGCTTTCACAAATAGGTTATAATTGGATTTGACGAACACACAAATTTCAAAAATGTACATACTTGGTAGGGGTAATATTTTGAGTTTATTAAAGTGAGGTTTACAAGACTCATATGGAGGAATGCCAACAATTGCTCTTATGCAACGTTTCTGAGATAAAAACGCCCGCTGGCAGTCTGTTGAGTTTCCCCAAAGTATTAACCCGTAACGTAATACCGAAGCTACATAACCATGATACTTATTATTAATTCGTCATTCCATCACGATCCCATTGTCATTTTCCTAAAAGTTCGTAATCTGCTAAATTCATAATGGTCGATCATTGGTAGGTCAGTGGTCTCGTAATACATAGAATCGTGGTACTGATCAAAGGAACTGTCAAAATTTTAGCAGATTACGGCATACGTCAGTCATTTGTCATTATAGAATAGAATAGAATAGAATAGAACAAACTTTATTTCGAGCCAACTCACATATGGTTAGTAACATTGTTTTTAACATTATGTAAGAGATTACCATTTTAATCCATTTCTTTCAATGGAGTGTCAGTGGTTGACCATTGGAAAGTCATAAAATGACGCCATTATATTAGTAGATTACAAAACTTGTCAAAATCAACAATTATGAAATCAATGACAGACCATTCTGGCACTATTGTAATAGCAGGCTTGAGGCCCTGGTTATGTTATATGATATTAAGTACTCTGAATACTCACTCAGGCGACGTGAAGTTTACCATTGCTTTATAATCCTTGATATACACAACGAAGGCAGTGAGCAGACATGATGCGATGAACAGAACTGCATAGAGGCTGACAGCCAAACAACGGCGACGCCACAGCAGAAGGGTGAAGGTACATGCCAGGATATACATGTGCATGCTTACGGGCAGGAACCTGAGGTTGATAAAATAATGATTAGCTGACGGCACAGAATAAATAATAGTACTAACTTACAAAAGTTGCACTCCTTTGATTTTGAAGAAAGCCGCTTTTATGATAGCGTACAAAACTTACTCCCCATGCACAAGCTAAATTGCACTTAATCGCCGCGCTTTAGGGTCCATACAGAAAGTGCGAGGCATGCGCAGCGAATGCATTTTTTTTTATATGTGAGATGCCTCAGGCTGAGGCAAACCGCCGCGCTGCTGACGAAGACCAGACGCCGGATGACGTCACTGCTTGTAATAGGCACACATCAAGTCAATGATCACTATGAAGAGGCGCCTTCGCAAGCCGTGGCACAGATTAATACAGATGGGACACTCCGAAAAATCATTTAAATAAAAAGCGACTCTTGCTACGACACAATAAAGTGCAATTCAGGTCGCACAACGCTTATTACCTACAGTTATATTCACCTACAAGTTGCCTCTCTTTCTATCGCGTAACTCTTATACCTTCTGACTCGTTAGGGTTGTCTTCTTTTACGACGCGGCGTGTGAGTGAGTATCGAACTGAACGTGCGAGCCGGCCGGTGCGCGGCAGCCCGCACTGAATTGGCCTAACAAATCGAGCCCGCCGCGTACTTGTAGCTTCGTACCTAAACTGCGGAGTGTCCCATCTGTATTAATCTGTGGCAGTGGCAACAACTGAGATGCCCAACCTGAAGATGCGATTGCGAGGCGGTGCGGAACCGTATCGCGGGGAAGATAAAAGCCGTGCTTCAGGGTCACATCGCCGTGGGCTGGGAGGAACGTATAGATGCCACAACGGACAGTTGGCCGTCTGTACACCGACTCTGCCGCCAACTCTCCCCACACCCCAGCCCCGGTGCGAACGCTGCTTGACAGTGACGGGGCGCTTAAATACGTAGCGTAGGACCGGTCGGAGGTCTTTGCTGAGTACCTGGAGCGTCAGTTCTGCCCGAACCCGACCAGTGACACCGAGCATGTCGCAGCGGTCGAGAAACACCTAGGAGACTACTTCGCTACGCCGATAGCTCCCGATAAAGATCATATCTTTTTCTCGCTTGACGCAGTTAGACGCGCCATCCTAAGGACGAAGGCAAAGAAGGCTCCCGATGCTGACGGTATCACCAATACACTGCTGCACACCTATCGTTCCGTATGGTAGAGGCACTAGCGCGCCTGTTCACGGCAATACTGCGCACTTTTCCCGCCTCGTGGAAAGAAAGGCGGGTCATTATGCTGCCCAAGGCGAGACAAAAACACCCTGAAACTGGAGAGATATCGGCCAATCACGCTACTACCGACAGTCTCCAAGGTGTTCGAAGATCTCCTGCTGCGACATCTCCATCCACACATAGCGCCGCGGCCGGAACAGTTCAGGTTTCGGGCGGAGCATAGGACGACGCTTCAGCTATCGAAGGTACTGCACCATCTCTTGGCAGTCACAAACAAAAAGGAATATTCGGTAGCAGAATTCCTCGACATGGAGAAGGCCTTCGACCGTGTGTGGCACGACGGAGTCGTATACAAGCTGGCCACATTAGACGCGCCCCGACGCGGGTGACGCGGGTTGTAATGGTGGTCTCTAAATTTCTCTCCCACAGGACTTTCAGGGTGGCGGTCGACGGGGCGCTATCTAGCGCCCGCCCGGTGCTTGCCGGTGTGCCACAAGGAAGCTGCGTGTCGCCGGCGTGTTACGCTACACCGATATCCCCACCACTCCGGACGCGATGCTCGCGCTGTACGCTGATCACGCCGCGTACATTACCACCTCGCTTAATGCGAAGTACGCTGTGGTCAAGATGCAGCGCGCGCTCGACCTGCTTCCTGAGTGGCTATTCAAGTGGCAGCTGTCGGGTCAACGTGGGTAAGTCGCAGGCAATTGTCACCGGGTCCGTCCCTCTCCCACCACCGTTGAAGCTGCAAGGAGACGTCAAATGGTCAACCCGGGCCAAATACCTGGGTGTCACTATCGACCGTCGGCACACAATGGGGCCACACGTCTGCAATGTCGTCGCACAGGGTAGCGTCGCCCGCAACCTCCTTAGACCAGTGCTCTCGTCCCGCATACTGGCGCGCGTCGAACTGG
Organism: Dicycla oo; assembly: GCA_948252095.1. Taxonomy (NCBI): domain Eukaryota; kingdom Metazoa; phylum Arthropoda; class Insecta; order Lepidoptera; family Noctuidae; genus Dicycla; species Dicycla oo. The sequence continues at coordinate 11,839,751 of OX411729.1, read as the reverse complement.
GCATGCATTGGGTTGGCACAAAAGTAATGAGACACTCTACAAAACTCTATACATTTCCTTTTTCAAGTTAATTGTTTTGGATAATATATTAGAATGATACTTGTGATGTGGGGGTATATAAAGCCGCCCTCGCAATTGGTTTAGTCAGTTTGAAGAAAAATGGATGAACGACAAGTTCGAACACTATACTTATACGAGTACTTGTTAGGCCACAGTGTGCGGGCTGCGGCTGACAATATATTATAAACACTGCAATGGGCACTGGAAGTACAAAGCCATGCGACGATGTCCCGATGGTTTGACCGTTTTAAATCAGGAGAGAGCCTTGAAAGTCAACCACGCTCTGGATGACCACCCGCAGTGATTGATGACGATTTACGTCGCGAACTGCAGTCGAATCCAGATGCTACCACTCGTGAATTATCGGAAGCACTTAACTGCAGACACCACGCCGTGGAAAACCATCTGCATGAGACTGGGTATCGAAAACTTTTGGCTCGGTGGGTACCGCACATTTTTACAGACGCCATTCATGCTGTCCGTGTCGCTATCTGTCAATTACTTTTGCTGCGACCCCGACGTAAAGAGTTTTTGTCTGATCTGGTTACTGGAGATGAATCATGGATTAATTACGAGAACTGTATCGTTCGTCGTGCTTTTTGGCAGCCTCCCGAAGAAACGCCACCAACTCAACCGAAGCTGAGTCAAAAGAACCGTTTAAAAGTTCTGCTTTGCTGTTTCTGGGACGCGCAAGGCATGCTGTTTTATGAACATATACAATGAAACTATAAACGCTGACAAATATTCAACCCAGCTCACAAAACTATCTGCTGCTATCAAGAAAAAAATGACGAAGACGGGTCAGGGTAGTTTTACTACACGATAATGCTCAACCTCATGTCGCATCTGCCGTTCGCCAACAGCTGGAGAACTTGGGATGGGAGATGATACCCCACCCACCTTATTCCCCAAACCTCGCCCCATCAGACTATCATTTGTTTAGAGCTCTGAAACAACATTTGCGGGGTAAACAATTTAATGATTTCTCTGATGTAGAGGCGGAGTTGAATAACTTTTTGAGGCACAGCCATCAGAGTTCTGGGCGAAAGGCATCCAAACTTTGCCAGATCATTGGCAATAAGTCTTAGATGCTAATGGTGATTACATCATTGACTAAGCTTTTCGTATTGTAATAATAATAAAAAATATAAAACGTAAACCAACTGTCTCATTACTTTTGTGCCACCTGGTACAAACTGTGCGTACGCCCAATACTGATGAGCGAGACAAATCGCAAGCTTCTGCTTAGCTTGATATCAGCTATATCAAGCTAACAAAATTACCTTTCAAATAATATACAACAATCCAGTTCATTGCATAGACATTGTAAAAATTGTTTTGAGCAACGCGCGATGAAGTGATTCCAGTTTATTGCTCGCGAGTGTAGAATACTGACTGGGTAGGAAGGAATAAGAACGGATTTTATTATGCATTATTTTAAAAAGCAGCAAGCCAGTAAAATTAGTATTTTTATAGCACCTACTAATTTTATCGGCATGTTGCAGTTGCTGTAATTGGTGGGCGGCGTTTCGGGAGGGAGACTGCTGTCTTATGTAATTTTGACGTTCGAAGGGCTGATTCTCAGCGTATGCTCGGACTTTTAGTTAGCTGCGGTAAAATGACACTTCTTACTATAATTTCGTTAAAATATGGGTGCACTTTTACTTTTTTTTTTGTTATGGCAATGACAGTAAGAAGTGTAATTTAATGCAGCTAATTAAAAGTCCGTCTTTAGTCTTTAGTTTTTAAGATTTTTAATTTTAAGTTCTCTGGAATAAAAGGGGCTGTGACAGACAGAGACATTGAGATGAAGTAGCATCTTCAATTTTAGGGTTAAGACATGTCCACCCGTCCGGAGGTTACACAGCTATTTTACTCAGAAACTATTTGCACTATATCGACGAAAATAAAAAAAAGATGTAATCTGTGCACCGCTAAATAATGGTGAAGTGAAATAACAAAAAAAAGAAAAAAATGTGTTGGCACTCCCCAATTCCCCATACATGTAACCAACGAATAAAAATTAAGTCAATAGTTTTGAAATATGGGATATTTTCGGATACAAGCGCAGAAATAATTTGTTAAATAAAAAAAAAAGGTATATAAGTACTGGATGATTTTTTTTACCGTCTTGAAAATAATAGGGTACAATAGGTGAACGGAGTAGAAGCCTTAGGAGATACCTAGTCTTTGTTGTTTTTTGTTTTTTAAAAGCTATTATACCTTATTTTTTTCAAGACGGTAAAAACGTCACCCAGTATATTAATTTTGCGGTCGGTCGTCAAAATCAATAAACTACTGTGCAATGTTGCAACATTCATCCCAACTACGAAACCCTTCACTGTGCGTGGTCCTATGGCGTGGTCCGACAAGCGCTTGGGCGGTTTTTTTTTACATATGTGTAACCGTAAAAATCGGCCAATCGTGAGTCGGGCTTTATATTGGTCAGGCTCGCGCACTGATGATTCCTTTTCTTCAAATAGTTCCTATGCCGTAATGTTGGCTCCACTGTTAAACTTTAAGACATGGACCTATTAGGTATAGGTACTTTCGTCCTACAACAATGGAGCCAACATTACGGCATAGGAACTATTTGATGAAATCTCTGTCTACGGATGAAACGCACTCTAGTTCCTTACACAAAAATTATGATTGCTTTACCATCTTTCTACACATTTACTACGATAGGTGTTGAATAACACGTATTCTAGCTAGACAGACAGAGAAAGCTTAGTAATATGATCCTGTTGGCATTGTTTGGGCTCGTAGTAGTTCGTACCCAAATGATACCAATGGGACTGCTATAAAAAATTGTATTTTCTCACCAGGTCGGAACCACGCAGTAATTACTGGCGTCTACAATGTTGTTTAGGAAGAAAACATGAGACCAGAACTTCGTCTTACAGGCCTCGCTCTCCAGGCCTATCGTGGTAGGGACCAGAGGGCCATCCCGAGAATTCAACCACCAGGTTGCTCCGTAGCCCACGATCAGAAGGTGCACTGGAGTTATCCTAGAAGTTATATAAATTTAGAACCCGATTGAGTAAAGTATGTCCTGCCGTATGGTTAACAGCATGTCCGTTGTAACACTTGAACAACGGAATTAAGAATTAGATACTGCTATGAAATAAGAAATACACTGGCAAAGTCAAACTGTTACCATGGAAGTGCTGTTGGTTGTACCTAGGCCATGTATTATTTTTACATCTTGATAAAAGTACTGAGTCATGGCAGCATTTAATCCATGTGCAATTGACAAAAAATCGGTCTGAGAATTCTACCATCGAGGTACCACATACATCGAGGTACAAACCAGTCCGAGTAAGTGTACTGGTACGTCCCTATACCTAATTTCAAACCGTTCAAACCATGCTGCGTTTTTTTTTTTTAATTTCATTATTGCAACACCAAGGAACCCCTTTCATTAATTTCAGAAGACGCTAGATTTTCGGCAAAATAATTTCGAATCAAATCTCGTAATACGAAATCATGAGGGGAAGCTCCAGGTAGCACGCGAAATTCAAATTTTCTTACGTTTTTTGCAATTTGTTAGTAAGTATTAGGTTGTACGTTAATTAAAGTATGATTCGCGACCAAAACATATGTATTTACAAACTTATAATCATTAGAATCAGTAATATAATCCTAAATGTCAAGATTTCATGAAATAGTCATTCATTAGTAAGGATTATAGGAACTTAGAGAGTTGTATTGATGAATTTAATAATTATAATTCTATAAATACATACTTATTTGTTAGGGTCGTGAATCATATCAGGTCAACATAATACTCACAACATAATACACATTGCAAAAAACGTAAGAAAATTTGAATTTCGCGGGCTACCTGGAGCTTTCACTGCACTTGGTCAAAGACTATACGCACCTTATAACTCGTTTTATGATACACAGTGGTAGCATATACAGGCCGAGCTCCTGTTTTTGGGAGTATATCAGGAGGTTGTAGCCAGTAAGAAAGCAGGACATCATCACGAAACCTTGGATCAGCGACGTTCCGTTCGCCAAATAAACGCCGTCAATTCTTTGAGTCATCTGCATGGATGAAGATTCATTATTATACAGAGTTTCTGAGAACATGTATCGCCAACTTAAGGGTGTCGTACAGACCATCAAACTGAACAACTTTTCCCCAGGGACCAACATCGTAATCGTTAAAAAAAAAATCTGACATCCCTTACAAAACTTCAATACCAACTTGACCAAATGTATAGAATAGAATAGAATAGAATAGGACTTTATTTGCTAAGAATGCAGGTACATACAAATAGGATCGAAAATAACATAATAAAGAACCGTGTGCATTCTGCCTTGTTGGCATGCAAATACAATACTTATTATACAACTAAGTTGAATAAGGCAAATAAGAAGTTATAATGTATCATTTAGGAAATCCTGAACAGAATAATAACATTTGTCTACAAGTAATTCTGTAAAACATTTTTTAAATTTCATCAATGGCAAGGTTTTCATGTGTTCAGGAATTTTATTAAAGATAACAGGAGCCATACAGATCACACTTTTTTTTAATAAGCTAGTTTTAAATGTGCTTGTGCATAGTAGGTTCTGATATTGTGATCTTAATGATGTACTTCGTTTTCTAGTTTCTGTTAATGTTGCAAATAAATTACGGTTTGTTATAACGAATATTGCTAATTCGAGGATATAGAGGCATGGGAAAGTTAATAATTTCTGAGACTTAAATATGGGTACACAACTGTCAGTAACTTTGAGGCCAAATATAGCTCTCAAACAGCGCTTTTGAGCTTTAAAAATGCTTTCTCGTTCACTACAGTAACCCCAAAATATTACACCGAACCTTAAGATAGAAATTACGAGACCATGGTAGGCCACTAATGTTGTTGGCAGATTTACTTTTTTGGATAGGTTGTATAACATAAACGCGGCTGTGCTTAAACGTTTACATATATGTATCTTCTGCTTGCGGCTTCCATGTATAGGCCAACTGATTTTTTTTTCACCATTACGATGTTGTTCCCCGGGAAAAGATTGTTCAGTTTGATGGTCTGTACCGACACCCTTTCTCAGACACATTGTACGTCACAAGAGTTTCGGTTAGATCTACACTGTCTACAGAACATTGACACAGCTAGACGAAAAACAGATGGCCGGATGAATCACACTGAAAACTCTTAAGATACGTCTGAATCTATTAAGGTAGGTTCATATCAGATGAAGGAAAGAGACTAACCGAAGCTTGAGCTCGAGGCCTATAGAGGGCCGTAAATGTGTCAAATAAAATTATGTAGCCATCAGTGGATAAGAGTATAATCCATTGCAAGCATTTATATGAATATGACATACCCATTAGAAAAACTCAATACCACTTTGTCTGACCTGGGAATCGAACCCAGGACCTCATGCTCAGCAGTAGCGTTTGCGACCATTGGAGTCAGGTAAGGGTTACGGCCGGGTTAGTAACAGCCTGAAGTTTGGAAGTAGGCGGTGTGATACCCCCGTGCCTCGGGGCGTACTGTCCTGCGCCTGATCTCCGACTCTCCGGTCGTGTCGGATTGCCGTCCATCGGACTATGAGAGTGAGGGAAGAGAGAGTGCACCTGTGTCTGCGCACACACTTGTGCACTATAATATCTCCCACGTAGATGGCCAGCCTCTGCTGAGATTGGCCGCCTTGGCACAATTCGCCTGGGGGCACTGATATTACATACCTGTTCTAATAATTCTGGATTTATGGTATGGAACATGTACTGGAACACGCTCGCGTGAGCATATGCTGTGAAGCCCAGTGCCATGACCCTGAAATAACGCAATACGTTAGGACTGGGGCCAACCACCACCTCTTGAAGCAGCTTTATTTTAATATTACTTCAGTGTGAGAACGAGATGAAGCTATACAGGACGTCTAGCTCCATCACTTTCCCACACTTAAATAAGATTAAAATAATACTGCTTATCCTGGAAAAACATTTTCAGTAGGATACTTTGTATTTATGATTGAAGGTATTAATTTCTCAGTAGCAGCCTGGAGTCTGTATTTGTGCCCGGTTGGTAGCAATATGCTCGCCCCCTATTACATGGAACTGTACCTATGGATAGGCAGAAGTGTACCTATCAGCTCTGCCTAACGCTTCGGGAATTACAGGCGTTATGTTACGTATTATAATCATAGATAATAAGATAACTCGTTCTTTTATTGCTTTGACTAACAGGTACAGTACTGACTTATCTTGGCGAGTCCGAACTTCGCGCAGAAGGCTGCGAAGTAACATTTTTTAGGAATGGTGACATGAGGCGAGTGTGAGTGAGACAGAGACAACATGCGCGAAAGTTCGGAAAGCCTACAGACCCGCCAAGATATTTCGAGTGTACACCTCTGCATTGCGACTCTTCCTTGAACATCTGCTGTAATGGAGGGATTCAAATGAATACAATTAAGAAATTGGCACCTGACTCCGTCCATAGGGTCCAGGGCAATCTGTCGAGGGTCACCACCTTTACGAATAAATGTCAGCCGGCGCCAGTTGGCTGGTATTGAGAAGGCAGATAGCAACTTGTTTTCTGAAAGAGAAGAAGGTACTTACAGTAACTGATTGCTGTCATGTTTGTGCAGCTTTGAATGTGAGAGTTATCAGTTAAGGAGCGTGTGGTGAGTTGAGGAGCAAGAGCAATTGTGCAAAAGGTCGTATTTCACTTTCCAATTTTTTTTTTAATGAGTTTAAAAATTGTTCAAAACGAGCGTATTTCCCTTAAATTAAAATCCAAAATTTTGGATTATATTCAAACCGGATATATTTCTGCATCAATGTTCTCTTAGATTTTTAAACAGAACAGGCATATTTCTTCTACATAAAGCATCTATTATTTATTGTTCTATTCAAAAGGTCATATTTTTAGAGTTCCGTACCAAAATGGTAAAAAGGAACCCTTATGGTGCGTCTGTCTGTCCGTCTGTCACAGTTGGATATCTCAAGAATTACTAATGCTATCAACTTGAATTTTGGAATAGTTTTAGAGGATATTTGCCCAACTATTTTGCAAATAAGACAGTTTTTTTTGGGGGGGCTACTAGGACATGTGGGGTATCATATCAAAGAACGCTGTTTACACATTTACAAACATTTTTTTAAATTTTTTTAGGCGAATAGTTTTCGACTTTTGATGAAAAATGTAAAAAAAAATATACCATTTCCCCCCCTTATCTCCGAAATTTGCATAGAGCAAAATCTGAAATTATTCTGTGTGATAGAAGTTTATGTAAAAATTTAGGAAAAATAAACGATGTCTCTAAATAGCACACTTCTTTTATGGTACGGAACCCTCGGTGTGCGAGTCCGACTCGCTGTTGGCCGGTTTTTTTCCATACTTTGTAATTTTAAAACAAATCGATTAATTCGATTTTCTGGAGTTTGTTTATTATACAAATACGACCTTTTGAACAGATGCTTCTCAATGCTCCTCAGTTGAAGTGCCACACGAGAAAATAAAAGAAACTTTGACTTACTATTAGGAGTGTCTTCAGCATAGTTATCATAAATAGTCCCAACAACATTGGCTACGACCAAAGCATAAATAACTAGTTTAAATATATGCTCCGCTGTCGTTGGGGGTTGTTTAGTGATGGAATCAGCGTGTGTGCGGCAGTAATGAAGCGTGTGGAGGGAGGCACGGAGTTCGCTCCGTTGCGCGTAGTGGTCAGCACAGCGTTCGAACAAATGCGAAGCGTTGCCTTTGAAGGCAAACCAATAATTGTCCGATGTGGCCAAGGTCGCACAGCGTCTGCTCAAGCAGTAGCCGCGATGGATGCGCGTGCGGTTGAAATGCCGGTACGATTCATCGGAGTATGCCTGTAAAACGTACATTACTGTTAGCCCAGGTTCATACGGGCGATTATTTATCGCGCACTGGATTTCCAGCTCTCTGCTTAGCGCCGAGAGTTGAAAATCCAACAGTGTGTTGACGCGCTGGGATGTTCTGTTCGATTCTCAATGCTCAGCTCAATACCGAGAGTTGAAAATCCAGAGCTCGAAAAAATACTATTCTGCAATAAAAAATCGTCTTTGCGAGCCTAGTTTTAAGGTCATTTTTCTTCGTTTTTTGCAATGTGCAGGTCAGTGTCAGGTTGTATGTTGATCAAAATATGTTTCGAGACTATAACAAATATGTATTTACGTAATTATAACCATATGAATCATCAATACATCTCTCTAAGTGAGATTTATTTTAAACCGTCATGCAGATTTCGAAAATTAATACACCTTAATGAGGGGTCTTGCTTAAGTAAAGATATTATGGTCACCCAACCCGCGCACCAACCGCGGCAAGTGTAGCTTAACCTGATCGATTGACCCATGCGGCTGTTATTAATTAGCCACAAGCCCCTCCTTCGTCTACTTCTGTCCAGGAAAAAAAAAAATAAGTACCTTCATCAGCTCGTAAGTTGGGTGTGGTTGTTTTGCCGGGGTGAGCTCGAAGGTCCCGAGGCAGTAGACCCCATCGACCCTCGCGAGGCATCGCTCATATTCATCCAGGTGGAACAATTTTGGAAAATTGGCTCTGTCTTCATCTGGAATTAAGACTTGTCACAGTCCTAGGTCGAACCGAAAATGTCACACATTGTGCATACCCTTAAACGACCATTTGGTCGAGTAGACGTATTGCTCTTAACATGCTTTTATTAGCTTGACCTTAGCTATCTACAAACGGTAACGGAATAATTCAACATAATTTCCAGCAACTTCATGACGTCCGATTAACTTGAAAATTTGCACACGTATCAAGGTACTATGACAATAGTATAATTTAATATCTAGGTGTTGATCTGATGATGGAGCCAGAAGGTAGATAGTGTAACTCTTCAGTGGCTTCTAGTAAGACTTTAGAGTTAGGTTCATAACCTTAATTGAGCGAGCCCGACTTGCTCTTGGCCGGTTTTTTGAAAACACGGCTGAAAAAAAAAAAATTACGATCCTTTAGGATTTTCAACGCACAGCTTAGCGCCGAGAGTTGAAAATCCAACACAACGCTTTTGACGTGCTGAGATGCGCTCTGTTGGATTCCCATTGCTCCATGCTCGGCTCAAAAACCGTCGCGTAAAAAAATCGCCCGCACTTACGAGGGCTTACAAGGAACGGGTGGGATCAGCTCTCATAGATACCTGTAATCTAATTCTAATCTAACCGGCCTGTATGGTCCCCTTGCAGGGCAGAACCCTCCCTCTCCCTTTGCTACCTAGTGCCGGGCAGTCCTTTCGACAGGAGTCGAGCTCGTGCCGCCATCTTCGACTTGGCCTGTAGTGATCTTTACCATAAAATAAATCTAGGTATGCTTTTACACTTGGCTAGACATGGTGATGGCAGATGGAGTAGAGCCCTAATAGAATGGTTGCCGTGAAAAGGTGGAAGGAGCGTTAGGTTGGTGAGTAGGTGGATCGACGACCTACAGAAGATCGCAGGGAAGACCTGGATGAGCTCGCACAGGGGCTGCAGTCTCGACATAGATAGCGGTCGCAAAGTCCTAGTGGCGTCCTTAGACGGTCAAAATTGCATGACAAACACGAAAAAATCAAATTGCTTATCAAGCAATTTTGACCGTCTGGGTAGCCCCCTAGGACTGTGATCGCTATCTATGTCGAGAATGCAGGCCCAGACCGGGGAAGCATGGCACTCAAGAGAAGAGGCCGATACTGAGCAGTGGGTGGAACAAGGTGCCAATGATGATGACGATGATGATGCTTTTAGCCAGGCACTTGAACTGCACAAAAACAAGACAAACTTCTTACCGGTGTACTCTCTAGCTACCACAGACACCACCAAAATTAGCAATGTTATAAGTTTCATAGTTGCTTCAATACTGAATACTTAGGTGTATGTAATGTACATACCTACCTATAAATATTTATTTCGAGGTGGACACTGAAACCATGCATATTTTACAATAAATATTGTTTTAATTTACATTAAAACCTATTTGTACCTATTTGTAGCCTAGTGTATTTATTATTTATTTATTCATTTATTTATTATTTATTTATTTATCTATTTGTACCTATGTAAGCATTGTACTACAAATGCTTACATTAAAAAAAGTTACTTGGTTGATTTGTTTCCACTAATTACGCTGTAATGCCACATTATAATTTGAAATTCTAGTTTCTAATGTTTGAATTGTACACTATAACGTTTTATTGAATAATTCAACTACCTATGCTAAGGAATTACTTTATACAGGATTATTTGCAAAACACCAACAACCTCTTAAGGGGTGTGCGTCTTGCTGAGCATAGCTGAACTTGGCTAAGTAATAAAGCCTCACGGGTCGATCCATCAGGTCTTAACCTGATGGATCGACCCGTACGCTTGCCGGGGTTGGTCTGTGGATGGGTGACCATCTTTACATACCGAAACTCCTCCTTGCCTCGGAAAGCACGTTAAGCTGTTGGTCCCGGCTGACATTTGTGGATCTTTGACAGTCGTCAGAAGCCTGAAAGTCTGACAACCAGTCTTACCAAGGGGTATCGTATTACCCAGTAACTGGCTTGTGGAAGTCAAATAGGCAATCGCTCCATGTAAAATACTGGTATTCAGCTGCATCCGGTTAGACTGGAAGCCGACCCCAACATAGTTGGGAAAAGGCTAGGAAGATTGATTGAATTATCTTGTTACACACAATCTTATAACATTACCCACGTGTGAATTCATATAATACTAAATTACAGCAAACTGCTGTAAATTAGATCACATGTTACCTTTGATCCTGGTTGGAGCTGAATACTTGTACTAACATGAGCAATTAATCTACTATGTGCTGTTACATAACCGCCATCATTGCGATATTACGGTATTTTATTTAGAAATGTGGAAATCTAAAAGAAGAACTGGTGGAATACGTCGAAAAACGAATGCAGAATACTTGAGAATTCTAAACAGCAATACAGACGACGCAGGAAACCCTGAACAAGCTACAAGTTTTGTTAACAACGGTCCAAGTGTGAATGGAATTTTAGAACGGGAGGGTTCTGTATCTAAAAATGTTGGTGTAGATGGACAAAGCTCTGCAAGTATAGGTACAGCTAATATTAGAAGATAGTGGTCCCGTATTCAGGTGCAGTAATGACACTGAACATGAATGTGTAGATATTATATCTGACATTTCTGAAAGTTCAGTATATTAGTTTGTATTCGTCATAGAGAGTATCAATCACTACTTCATTCCATTAATACATGGTACTGTTTAAGAAATGAAAAAAAGAGTTACTGATTATTTTATACTTTTATTTATTATCCATGTCTAATTTTCTTAATAGGTACATAATTAGAAAGAAAAAGTTTCATAAAAAACATAAATAATTGCAGCGGTTTAAAAGTAATAACCAAACATTTTTTTTTTATGTTTATTTATTAAGGAACAAAACAAAACATAAACATCACACAAACCTCAATACGTATATTTGACAGGCCAGTTGGCGTGGTGGCTTAAGATACCACCCACAGAACAGATTTTATCTGTTCTGTGATACCACCTATCATGCCGCAGGTCGTGGGTTCGATTCCCATCCAGGACGAACATTTGTGTGCATGAACATGTCTGTTTGTCCTGAGTCTGGGTGTCGTCTGCGTGCTAGAAAGAAAAGTAGCTTAGGTCCTTTTCCTTTTCATCAAAATCCGTTCAGCCGTTTTAGCGTGAAGACGTAACGAACAAACAAACCCACTTTCGCATTTATAATATTAGTTAGGATACCAGTCTATTATTGTCCCTCTTCAGGGCAAAAGCCTCTTCTCATACAGAGAAGACACAAGCATTGATCACCACGCTTGCTCAAGACGGATTGGCGATTTCAGACTTATATTAACTATAAAGCCAGGTTTCCTCACCATGTTTTCCGTCACAGATGTCAGAAACGTCCAAGATAAACTTAGAAAATACATATACATTGAAAAGTCACATTGGTAGACTTGCCCGGATTTGAATCCACAACTTCATGAGGCAAGGACTTAACCTCTGGGTTATCACAACGCGTATGACATATACGTATTTATTAACTGACTTCAAAACTTATATAGGCTTGGGAATCCAACCCAGTAACACAGGCTAGCTTTACGTTCGCCGCGGGAGACGCCCTGGGCGTCGGGAATTGAGAGCCGATTCCCGGCCACCGTAGGCGCAGGCTTGCGGATGGCGAGCAATGGGTCGCTCGCCGTCCGGTAAGGACCAGGCCTGGGGTCAACAGCGCGTTGTGTACCACGCGCACCTCAAAGAGACGTCAGCACTAAGGGATGGGGTCTGCTAGGGCCGACATCTGCCAGGGTCGCGGGCTGTTTGAAAGAGTTATCGTGGCCCTGGCACAGGCCACTAAAGGAACACGGGTGGGTTTTAGTCAGTAAAAGTCTGACACGTGCTCCCGCTATGCCCAGAGTGGGAGTAGTTATTTGATGATTTCCCAACCACAAAAAAAGGCTAGCTTTACGTACACTGCCATTACTACAGAATGTTCCCAAAACACCGAAGCAATATTTTCTTCCTCTTCATACAATAAGCCCGTCTAACCCGGCAATTGTAAACAAGTCTGAATGACATAAAGGAGGCAAGGAGAAAATAACATCACGTTATTCATACATATCAGACTAAGATACGGCATAATGCCTTGATCATACATGGCGAGTTCAGGGGCGAGACAGCAGAATGTCACTAGTAACTCACTAGGCTGGGAGAGTAGCGTTGGACAGTGAGTGGTTTACGGTGAGTTGCACGAAACCAACATTAGTTTAACGGAGACTTTAAATTGATGCTGTCATTTTCTTTTTGATACAAAATGTAAGAGATGGCATGAAATTAAAGTCTCCGTCCATACCACGCTATTCATAGCGAATCGAATCACTGGGAGTTTCGCAGGCCAAGAGCAATGGTCATTCTCCACGAGCTGTGAGAGCTGCGCCTTGAGGTCTCGATTCTTACGCTCGGCAGGGTTTGCCTCCGGATGATAAAGTGGCACGAAGTTTTGTTTGATCCCTAAGATGAACATACATTGTTGCATAACCGCCCCGACAAACTGTACGCCGTTATCAGATGTGACCCTGCGCGGTAAGCCATATCGGAGAAAGTATTCCGTAGTAAGAGTACGGGCGCAGGCTTCAGCGGTTGCTTCCTGAAGGGCGTAGAGCTCAACCCAACGTGTGGCGGTGTCTTCAACTAGAAGTATCCATCTCTCACCGTTCTCTCCTTCAGGTAAGGCACCGAAGAGGTCTACAGCTAGGACCTCATTCCGTTGCTGCATCACGGGCGTCTGTAGTAGTCCAGGGGGTTTGTCATTGGTAGCCTTATACCGCTGACAATCGACACAGGCTTTCACATAATCTGTAATGATTCTCCGCATCCCGGGAAAATAATAGGATTGGGCGATTTTGTGGTAAGTACGATCGATTCCAGAATGTCCCGCCAGAGGTGAATCGTGGCACTCTTTCAAGATCTCGGGACGGAGAAATGGGAATAACAAGTTGAGGAGTTTCGCTATCTGAGTCGGGATTATAGCGGTACAGTACTCCTTGTGATAACAAGTACCCGCGCTCCGTCCATCTACGAGATGCCACTTCGTCTGGACTCTCCATCTCTTTGATGATTTTGTCAACCTCCGGGTCGGCAAGCTGTTCCTGCCTTAACTCTGCAGGGCTCTTAGTGGGTAAATCAATGATCACTGAGCCAGGGCTCGGATACCGGTATATTTTTCGAAACGGTTTCGTCTTAAATACCTAAGAAACGATTTGTTTCGGTTACGTTCGAACGGAACGTTATAAATAACGTTTTTGAAGAAGAACAAAATTTTAATCGTTTTCGATTAATAAAACGTTTTTAACCGTTTTTATTGCATTTCTTGGGTTTTTCCGATACGAAAGTTCTACGAGTATTTCATTCAATGGTATTTCAAGGCCACGCGGCTTAGTTTCGTCGTTTCACAAGTACTAAGTATTATCTGTGACTCTGTGAGTACGCGTAGGTAAATAGTGTGTGGTAGGGTAGGCAACTATCTAACTGGAGATCCCTGGTGTCAACAGTGGCCCTCAGCGTCGCTCGACGTAGTGGACGTTAGAGTGTCCAGGCAGGTCAAGTGCGCAGATCTGCGTATAATGCACCTGGGGGACTCTGCAACTTCGGAAGAGGTCGTAGCTGCTGTTGCAAAGGCCGGAGAATGCCTAGACCAAGTTAAGGTGGAAACAATTCGTCCGGGCTTCTCTGACCGGACACGGACACGGACAGTACTGGTCAGCTGTCCCGTCGCGGCAGCTCGAAAATTAAAAGATGGTCCCAGACTGGTGGTGGGCTGGAATTTGGCACGGGTCAGGCTTGTGGCAAATAAGCCCCTCAATGCTATAGGTGCATGAGAGAGGGACACGTTGGAGTTCGATTCACCTCAGAGGTCGATTGCTGCGGTCTTTGTTTCCGCTGTGGTCAGCTCGGTCACAAGGCCAGCTCTTGCGATGCCGCGCTACATTGTGTAGGTTGTGCGGCATTGAACAGATCGGTTGACTACCAGACGGGCAGCAAGGCATGTATCGAGGGATAAAAAAAGCTGACTCAAATAGGAAAATTGGGCCCTCGCGCCCACTGACCGCTGGCAATAAAGCCGAAGAAAGGGTTGAGGGGGAGGCGATTGTTATGGACACCCAGGAATGGCCCCACACCTTCGTCTTCTCCAAGCGAATATCAACCATTGCGCCAGGGCTCAGGACCTTTTGCTCCAGAGCATGGCGGAGTGGTTGATCAACATCGTTATCGTTGCCGAACCATACTTTGTTCCTCCCAGGAATGACTGAGTGGGTGACATTGATGGCTTGGTGGCACTTATCTCGAGGCCGGCCGCTGGCACTCCGCCCCTGGAGACCATCACCCGGGGGCGGGGCTTTGTAGCGGTCTTAGTCGAAGATATCATGGTCGTGGGGATTTATTTCTCACCCAACCCACCTCTCTCCGACTTTGAGAGTTTCATGACGGAATTGGGCACAGTCATCAGTCGAAGCCGTCCTCACCCTGTCCTTGTCATGGGTGACTTCAACGCCAAATCCACGACTTGGGTTTCCCCAGCAACAGATGCACGGGGTGTGTTACTGGAGGAGTGAGCGGTGGAGTCAGGCTTACTGCTCCTAAACCGGGGAACTTATCGTTTGCTATTCCCGCTGTCGCACGCCGTGTTCAGGACTGGCGTGTATTGGAGTACGTGGAGACGTTGTCAGATCACAGATACAGTTCGACGTCTCCGCCCAGACCTCGAATAGCCCGGCACAAGCGGCCCCAACCGGGGTTGAGGATGGCTCGTGATGGGCGCTCAAACAACTGAAACGGGAAACCCTTCTGGTTGCCTCTATCGTGAAGGCCTGGTTGGACTCACCAGTCAGGTCTGTCGATATTGACGAGGAGGCAGAATGGTTCCGGGAGACCATGACACAAATCTGTGATGCTGCGATGATCAGTTCAGTCTCCATCTGCCAGGCGCCAGGTGTATTGGTGATCGCAAGACATTGCGCATTTGCGCATCACATGCGTGGCGGCGCGACGCCCGTACATCAGGCAGCGATGAAGGCGCAGACGAACACCAGAAGCTATGGTAAGAGAGGCGGAACTGTACGAGGTGTGTAGAGTGGCGAAGAAGGCTCTTTAGCTGGAAATAATAGGCTTGGGCCCAAGCCCATAAAGAATTGCAATCGGATAATTTAGTGGAGAAACTATCCCGTAGCCTCCACCGGCAACTGCTAGAGAGAGTAGTGAGCGCTTTATTCCCTTCACAAGGGGAGCACACACCACCGCATATAGTTCCGCCTACTATGGTGCCCAACTCGGAAAATGCCGATGGCGACGCGCCTGAAATGACCCAGGTAGAACTAAAAGCGGCAGTACAAAGGCTTCAGGCCAAAAACACTGCTCCAGGAACTGACGGCATTCCTGGCCATGCATGGGTTCTGGGTGCTCAAGAGTCCCACTAATCTGTGTGACTCTTGAGCACATGTTTGCTCAAGAGTCCCACTAATCTGTGGGACTCTTGAGCACATGTTTGGAGAGACTGGAAAGCTGGTCCTGTTGAAAATGGAAGGGCGGCTTGCGGACTCACCATCCGCTTACCGGCCCATTGTGTTGTTGGGTGAGGTAGGCAAACTCTTCGAGAGAATTATTGCAGACCGCCTTATCTAACACATGACAAGAGAGGGGCCGGATCTGGCAGATAACCAGTTTGGTTTCCGTCAGGGGCGCTCTACAATCGACGCGATTATGCGCGTGAAAGTCTTGGCGGAGGAAGCAATGGCCCAGGGTGAGGTCGTCTTGGCAGTGTCTTTGGACATTGCCAATGCCTTCAACACTTTTCCCTGGAGTAACATTAGGGAGTCACTCTGATATCATAGGGTGCCAAACTACCTCCGCCGCATTATCGGAGCTTATCTGACAGATATGTCATCTACCCGGATCGAGAAGGATGGGGTCGGCGAGAGATGTCGTGTGGTGTTCCACAGGGTTCAGTTTTGGGGCCACTCCTGTGGAACATCGGATACGACTGGGTGCTGCGCGGTGCACTCCTCCATGGCGTCGGCGTCCTCTGTTACGCCGATGACACGCTGGTAATGGCACGGGGGAAGACGCTCCGGCAGGTGACTGTCTTAGCAACAGCTGGGGTTGCGAAAGTCGTAGGCAGGATCCGGCGATTGGATCTCCAGGTGGCAAAAAACTATGCATTTCCTAAACTTCCCCTATGCAGGGTGGGGATCTCCACCCCTCCCTGCATATACAGGGTTATTGGTAAAACACCAACAACTTCTTAAGGGGTCATTATACTCATCATTGTGAACAACTTTTACTATGGGACCAAACCTGAAATCGCGACAAAAAATCAGCTGTTCAGTACATTTATGTTACCATAATTCGTGAAAATGTACTGAACAGCTGATTTTTTTCGCAATATCAGTTTTGGTCCCATAGTAAAAGTTGTTCATAATGATGAGTACAATGACCCCTTAAGAGGTTGTTGGTGTTTTACCAATAACCCTGTATAAAACTCCTTCCAAATACATAATTATGTGCTTTAGTTTTTAGCCCACGTTTGCACAGACGTAAAATTATTGCGGCGGGAATTTATCGCGCGGCTGCGTCCTGCGGAATAAACCGGTTTTTGAAAACGTTCTCATATCGTTTTCGTTCCGAACAAAATGTTGTACAAAGAACTGTTAGAAACGTTTTAAAAACGTTATTTTTAATAACGTTTCCGAGCCCTGCACTGAGCAAATACCGCAACTGTCGCGATTATCTTGGGAGCATATCGGCCTACTCAGCGTGTCTGCCACTACATTTGCTTTTCCCGGGGTGTACTGATACTGAATGTCGAATGATTGTAGCTTGAGGGCCCACCTCACCAAACAGCCTGTAGGAGACTTTAGCGTCATCAGCCAACGAAGAGGTTGGTGGTCACTACCAATAATTACCGGATGTCCGTCTAAGTAACATCTAAATCGCTCCACAGCCCACACTACTGCTAAAGCCTCTCGTTCGGTTGTAGAATAGTTACGCTCAGCTGCGTTCAGGAGACGGCTGGCGTATTCAATAGGTCGTTCTTCCTTGTCCTCCCCCTGCAGTAAAACGGCTCCGACGGCATAATTACTCGCGTCGGTGCGGAGGACGAAGGGGCGATTAAAATCAGCATGGATTAAAATTGGCGCTGAGGTAAGAAGTTGTTTCAGCTCGTTAAAAGCATAGGTCTGAGCTGAACCCCAGGTCCAGGTTTGATGCTTTCTTGTTAGCCTTGTAAGTGGCTCTGCTACAGAGGAGAAATTCGGGATAAATTTCCTAAACCAGGAACAGGTTTGTAAAAATGTCCGTAGATGTTTCAAGTTGCTTGATTCTTTCATGTCCAGTACAGCTTGAACCTTTTCAGGGTCGGGTGAGACGCCCTGTTGGGTTATTACGTGCCCCAGATACTTTACCTTACCTTTCCAGGGGGAGCCTGGCAAAAACGCACTTCTCCCGGTTGACTCGCAGCTTAAATTCGCGAAGTCGACTGAATACAGCCTGGAAGATCCTGAAGATGCTGCTGGAAACCTTCAGATATGATCAGCAGGTCATCTAAATATGCGAGGATTGTCACATTGGCCAGGGATGAACAGGAGCGCAGACGGTCGATCAGCCGTTGAAAGGTCGCCGGAGCGTTTTTGAGACCAAAAGGCATGCGCTTGAAGCGAAAGGTTCCCAGTGGGCTAATGAATGCGGTTTTATCTCTATCCTGCTCATTTACACTAACCTGCCAGTAGCCGGATCTCAGGTCCAATGTACTCATATAACAGTCCCTCTTTGTTGATTGTAACAATTCATCAATCAAAGGCATCGGGTAATGGTCTGTTTTGGTCACGGCGTTTAGGCGTCTGTAATCTACGCAAAAGCGGGTGCTGCCATTCGCCTTAGGGACCAGGAGAGCTGGTGAACACCATGCAGACTCACACTCTTCAATGATGTTGTCTTTCAGCATCTTCTCAATCTCCTGACGCATAAGTTCCTTTTTGGCAGGGGTCAATCGGTACGGAGGTATATAGATAGGAGGGTGCTCACCTGAATACCACCAATTAATACGGTGCTCAGCAAACGGGGTAGGCTCTCCCCCTAGCTGGAAAATGTCCGTATTGGTAACCAAGGTCTGCGCCAGCAGGTTCCGGTCAGGTGGGTTCATCAACGTACCTTCGTCGTTCCTGAGTACGTCGGCAGAGGAACAAGACAGCTCTGGTGATTCGGAAGGTTCAAACCGCATCATGTACTGAACGCTGCTATTAGAAAAACACCAGCATTTCCGAGAAAAATCCATGACTACTTCGGCTGCAAACAAGAAATCCATGCCGAGCAACGTTTCATTGTTACGCGCCTCAGGGAGGATAAGAAAAGGAGTCCTAATGACCTTCTCCTCTAAGTGCACGTCAAGAGTACCTAGTCATGAGCACGTCTACGTCACGAATGTGTCCATCGGCAAGCTTAATACGTCTTCGCGCCGGTTCAAGAGGGTGTCCCTTTCGACAGAGGAGGGTGTGCAGTGTATGGCCCGCAATACAATGTTTGGCACCGGTGTCAACTAACGCGGTCACCGACGCGCCTAAAATTTCGATATCAAAAATCGGTCGCAAAACTTTTCTGTTGGAGCTCCTACCGGCGCGCGTGTTCTTTACACTTGTGTCACTACACACCATATTAATATTTAACACATTCTTAGAAACATCATTACTACAAAATAAATCGTTTTGCAAAAAATAACAAAAATGGTTGTTACGCCCCTTTACGCCGAGGGAATTATTATTAAAAACTAAAAACATTATCATCTTTCGAATAATCACAAACATGGTTCGTATGCTCTAGCGCATTGCGGACGTCACTACAATAAAATTCACGATTTTCCGCAAAGGTGCACAAATCGTCTTTACGCCCTTTTATATTACGGGCGTCATCATAACAAAAATAATCATTCTCTGACAAATTACAAAACTGGTCGTTATTATTATCGACCTCGCAGTTGGTCCTGTGATCGTTCGACAAATCGCTGTCCGAAAAATTACTCTGTACAGAATAACAATTACTATTATAAGGCCTTTCAGCTTGACTGTACGCAGGCTCAGTCGAACTATCACGAGACCTTATTATTTCCTTGAACGACACAACAAACATTTGTATCAACATTTTTAGAACAAGGAGGAATAGTATTAGAGTAGTTCAAAACTTCGCAATAGTATTTATCCAAAGACCTCTATGCGATTATACAAATTGTCGGAACACGCAATATGATCACTATTTTTGGACTTTTGCATTTGAGTGTACTTTGGTCCCGAAGTGTGCAGAGTCGTATCAACAGTACAAAAACTCGATTCGTTGTTACACTTTTTACAAGTTTCACGAGTAACATTTTTAGATCCGCACTTGTAACACGAAACCGAATTATTAGAATCAACCGCTGACTCACCTTTGTCCGCCAACTTACGGCACTGGTCGCGCTGGTGTCCGTAGTGTTTACAATACACACAAAACGGTCGTAGTTGTTTCGATGACGTTGGTGTGCGTTCATCGCGCGATGTCGCGGCGGTGGCACGCGCATGTGATGCGCGCGGTGCGTGCGGCTCGGTCGGAACTTGCGCCTGCGAGTCCTGCGGGCGCGCGGCGAAGGGCGAAGCGCCGTCGCCGCGAGGCGTGATAGCTGCCCCGTGCACCGGTCTCCCGCTTGCAGCGGAGATTGTTCGCGCGTTGTTCATTGCGGACTGAGTAAGCGTTTCGGGCGCGTTACGTTTCATACGCGAAGTAATAGATGCGGTGTTTTGCGATTCACGCTTTGTCGATTCGTTTATGGAATCTTCGATAGTTCTAGATTTCGATAGCAACTCGGAAAAATTACTGACCTCTTCGCGTCGTAATCTTTTACGGATTTTCCGGTGTAATAGGCCGTAAATCATATCAAGTTGCACTTTGGTAGACAGGTCGTTTGTTGGTAGGCGTGTTAGGAGGGCTCGACTCTTCGCTACGAAGCTATCTGTTCGTTCGTCTTCACCCTGCTCGTCTCTGAATAACTCCCGATATATTTTGTATTCAGGACGGCGGTCGCCGTACGCGTCACGGAGGTATTGTATTGCATCTTTCCAGGATGTGACCTCCGCGCGGATGCTCTGCCACCAGGTTGCTGCTTCGCTTGTAAGTAGCATAGACATGCCTCGAATAGCGACATCATCACAGATGTTCGTGCATTCTTTGAATGCTTCAATGGCATCGATGAACGCTTCGACGTTTTCCTTCGCCGCTCCGGAGAATCTGGACGAGCATCGTGAGAAGTTGCCGGTCTTCTCTGCCGCACTCGGCGCTGGCGCCGGTGACTGAGGGGTCAGAGGGGGCGTGAATGTCGACAGGCGCTCTAACATGCGCTCACAGATTGCTGAATCGTTGATAACAGAGCGGTAAAGTTATCGCGAGACAGCGTGACGCTGTTGTTGAGTTCATCGTCATGCGAACCACTGAGGGATTGCCTACTCCGTGTCTTCGGCATTGTTACACGATCACAATATGTTCACAGTTGTACACACAATAAGTATTTTCACCACACAGTTTTCACAGGAACTGTGGCATTCGGCCTACAGTTGGGACGCCATATTTCGTAACTGAGTCCATACTGGATTGGGAAATCAAACACTTGTGTAACTTAAACGTCGTATAATCACGGTAAATAGGTAAACTAATATGGTAAATTACTGTCACGGGAAAACTAGAACAAAACCGTTATAAGAACACGCGTGTCGGCTAGAGCTCGGGCGCGCGCGGCGGTTCGTAACGTGTCCGTGCGAGGCTATTATGTCAACTGCCCCAGCGTCTGAGGCGCGTGAGCGTCGCGGTTGCGTTATCGCTCTCTCTCTCTCTCTCCTATGCCTCTAGTGCATAGTCTTTAAAGCGAGAGGGAAGACATACGCGACGGCGTCCGGAAGTGCGAGGGTTTGAATTGGTTGCGACAAACTGCAATATATTCACATGTGATAATCTATTAGGGCTTCCCAACAAATATACAAAATTTTATCGATGTATGTATGTTTGTATGTTTGTCCACGCATTTCTCCGAAACTATTAATCGGATCGTGACCATTTTTTTTTGTTGGCTTACATTTACTTCAACTTGGGCAGGAATGTTTCAGCAAAATCGGTTCAGTAGTTTTCAAGATAATGGACTAATACGTGTAAGTGTGACGGCCTGGCTTATGTATGTTGTATACGGGTACTTATTGCTACGGGTGTGGTGTCAAAGGGAAATCATCTCAAAACCTTGGTCAAACTGTGGTGCAATATTTATAACAAAACTATTAACTACTTACAAAGAGATTTAAACCACCTAAAAATTACGAAATAAAAAATAATTTAAAAAATTAAATCGACTTCAAAAAGAAATTAACCCAAAATTATGAAATAACTTTAATTTCGGAAGTCGGTGGCAAAAAACTGAAATACAGATCCCAAGACACCGACTTCCGAAATTAAAGTTATTTCATAATTTTGAGTTAATTTCTTTTTGAAGATGATTTATTTTTTTTATTATTTTTTTTTATCTCACGAAAGGATTCGCGTGAATGTTTGTATAAGCGCAGAACTCGTACCATCCGAGACAATGGCGAAGTCGGAAGTTTGTGTTGTGTGTGTGTGTGTGTGTTAGTGCTGACGCTACTCGTTTTCACGGACCTATCACAGTGTGTTTCAGCCCAGGATCAAGGGAAGGGCGGGCAAGCTGGGGGAAATCACTACGTGATTAGCGTAGGCTAGGCATGGGTCGAAATAAGTAAAAGATAAATAAATAACTCTTGTTATCCGACTGACCCAGAAGGAGGGTAATGTTTTTCGCGAGGATGTGTGTATGTGGGTCCGTCTAAATGTAGTCCGTTGCATTGTGACCTCCTGTAGCATGGGCTTGATGGATTGTTAACATATAAAATATGTCATTAGATTAGTTTTAGTTGTGGGAGTGACGTTGGCTGTGCGTATAATATGTACACATTTACCTATATATTGCATCTGGAAATACAAAAAAGGAAAGCGCAGGTTTTTTTATAAATAAATTGTAACAATATTGGTATCAAATAAAAGCTAGTAATGAGTCAATACCATATGTAATATATTAATGAAACTAAAAAGCTTGAAATAAAACCAATGATTAAAAAAAAAAAAACAAAAAACTCGACTGCAAAAACACATACCTCCTTAAGAGGATTGTGAAGCTGTAAATTTTCATACAAAATGAGGTAACGTTTTTCTCCCCGTAAACATAGTTTAATTTTCATAATTTTTGGAAATGTTGTTGGTATAATGAAAAACTAGGTCCGTACGTTTTTATTATAAAGAAATATTGTATACGATATAAGTTATTAGCATCTAAATATCTATATTTTTGACATAAAAACATCCTCGAGCATTTTTATTGTTTTTAATTAAATTAAATTGAATGACTAAAAATGAAAAACTTACAGACCTAGATTAAAGTGTACTGAATGTAATGAGATTAAAATTGTTTCATTTCGTAAAGGTTTAAGAGAGTAAAAACGTTATCGCCCGAAACAATATTTATGTAAATAATTGTATGAAATGTAGGCAATTGCCTCTAAAAATCGCGCCGCGTATCGGTACTTCACAATCCTCTTAACTGAAAAGAGAAAAACAAGCATTATTTATAATGTACAGAATTTGGTAGGTATAGGAGGCGGGGAGCCGGGGACAAACCAATAACCAGAAATATTGTTCCCGCCTGCAATACCGAAATTCTATAATACCTACGAGTAGATTATAGGTGCTTAATGCTTGTTTTTCTCTTTTCAGTTATGTGCTTTTGCACTCGAGTTTTTTAATATAATTTGTTTTTTTTTTACTGATTTTTATTATGATCATTCTTAATATAAATAATCCATTAAAAAAATAATGCTTCTAACAACTTCTGCATTGGAAATTCTACCAGAATCGTGATTGGTACGGCGACAGCATAGGTTATCAAATTGGTTGCGCTCCAGTCCACGAACTGAAACAGTATTACAGATTAATAAGATAATAATACTTTATAACGTCTCGTCCTCTTTCATTGGGGTTAAATGAAAAAATTACATTATTCAACCTAAAAGCGTGACGTTCGATCTCTGGATCGGGAAAAGTGGTAGGTTTTACCTATAGAAATCTTTCTTATATCTATGGATTTACCACTTACTCATCATACCTGTTTTCCCCGAAAGCCTAGGCAGAGGTTTTATTTTTACCATTAATCAAGATCGGCTGGTTATTGAAGCCAGACTCCGGGTGCTACAACAATATACAGGGTTATTAGTAAAACACCAACAACCTCTTAAGGGGTCATTGTACTCATCATTATGAACAACTTTTACTATGGGACCA
Source organism: Dicycla oo (assembly GCA_948252095.1). Lineage (NCBI taxonomy): Eukaryota > Metazoa > Arthropoda > Insecta > Lepidoptera > Noctuidae > Dicycla > Dicycla oo. Next base: position 11,815,797 of record OX411729.1, on the reverse strand, counting down.
AACATGAAATCGCGAAAAAAAATCAGCTGTTCAGTACATTTTGACGAATTATGCGAACATAAATGTACTGAACAGCTGATTTTTTTTTCCCGATTTGAGGTTTGGTCCCAACTCACTTTCGCATTTATAATATTAGGACGAGGGAGAGTAAAAATATATATTTTAAAATAGTTTAATGCCCTAAATAAGTTCGGTGCGGTGCTGTTATTTAAACAAAGCTACCTATATTTATGAGTGCTGCATTAATTTATCAGTGTTTTTAATATGGCATTCATGCCATTAGCTATTGAGGTTTGGTCCCAACCAAACCTCAAATTGGGAAAAAAAAATCAGCTGTTCAGTACATTTATGTTCGCATAATTCGTCAAAATGTACTGAACAGCTGATTTTTTTTCGCGATTTCATGTTTGGTCCCATAGTAAAAGTTGTTCATAATGATGAGTACAATGACCCCTTAAGAGGTTGTTGGTGTTTTACCAATAACCCTGTATAGGCTCGCGGCTTAAAGTACCTGGCAAAATGTGGTGTGCAGGTACCTATTAATAAACTTTTGCAAATCTAAGTGTTTCCTAACATTAATGGACAGCGTTTAAAACAAAAAAACTAACAATGTCAAGTATAGAGGTGCCATATGCCATTTGCCTGGTCCCGATTGTCATATTGACGCACCAGTGCAGCATCATAACTGTCAACGACATGCGGCCCAAGATGCGCCACACCGGCCAGCTGAAGAATCTTCTTATTGGGCCTGCAAATAAAAATACGGCTTAATACGGTCATGAATGTAGGCACTTGGACTAATCTGCATGGTTAACGTTTCTAACGCGTGTTTACTGGCTTGAACTCTTGAAGCTGATCTGTTGACAATCTTATTAGGACCAATCAAAATGTATGATCAATTGATTAATCTTGAGTTGAGGCCAGATAGATCCTAAGCTTTGTCAACGCAGAAGGTGTTCGATTTTTGCCTTTAGACCACAGTACCACAGATCTGAATTTGTATACTTAATCCCTTTCTGTTGTTGGTTGCAGTAGTAGCCTTTGGAAGCTGCTGCAGCAGTCGGAAATACCTAGTTTATTAGAGTCAACACTTGGGTTCTGTATTTGAGACAGAGACGAAACTTAGCGTAAACTTACTCCTCGTCTGTCAAAATTACGCCAATATGCACTGAAGCGTAAGTTTACGCTAAGTTTCGTTTCTGTACCTGAGACGAGCCCAAGTGTCGAGTCGTGTCGTGCTCGTGTGTGTCTGTACCTATTGTCCCTTGTATTGTTTCCTTACCATTGACATTAAAGATCCCCATTAGAACTGCGCCCATAATAACGCAGTAGAAAGGTCTGTCCAGCGTGGTATAAGCCGCATTGAAGAGAGCAGAGTGTTGTCCGCGCAAAAACATGCCTGTCAGTGCCCATGCGAATGGTAGAGGGAAGCATGTGTAATGCAGGTAGACGAACCACTGCAACAAATAAAATAGAAGTAAGTTGAGTAGTTAGTGATCGATCATAATAACAATCGTCTCCACAGATGGTAAATAGACGGGGACAGTGGGGTATTGGGTGTTTCTAGTATGAATTTAAAAGTAGCTGCCCGGGAGTATGCATTTGTGCCCGGTTGATGACAATAGGCTCGCCCCCTATTACATGGGACTTAAACATAACTGGCGAAATGTGGGTGTAGATACTATAGGTAGTTCTAGTTACACTTCCGCTAACACTAGGGGAAACAGGCGTGCTGTTATGTTATGCAGTCTGCAGTAGTCAAGCAATTGACTACGCAATGGGAGCCGGCCAGCGGCCGTCCCTAGGAAAATGCCGACGCGAAACATTATTTGGCGAGGTTCAAGTATTTGGCGATGGCCTACAAAGTCTAGGTGTATTTTTTGTGATTTGTTTAAGGTATGTGTCTATGGGCCATTGTAGCCTGATAAGAAATGTTTTATTGTTATTATTTTGTTTTGACATTTTTCGGGACTCTGGGGTCCCTGACCTTTGAAGGCGTACGAGAAGTCGAAGCCAACTCGCAGAGGCCCCTTAAATTTTAAATTTATTTATTTATTTATTCATATAACAATTCGCATTGTGTCTGAATTATGCATGCATGAAATATACATTAATCAATTTATTACGGCTAAAAATATTAAATAATGAATTTCAAACAGTATAAACACTAAAAATAATCAATAACTTAAGATAAACATTATGTCAATAGATTGTAAAATAGTTATTATATAAATTATTCTAAATATTTTAATATTAATGTGTTGAATATATTTAATGTCATAAGTACAACAAGGCAAAAACCAAAACACAAAAACAACAACAAAAAGAAGGCAGGTACAAAAAGGTAAAAGACTAAATATAAAAACTATTTACCATCATTTGTCACCAATTCAGATAAAGAATATAAACACTTATCTAACAGGAATGCTTTCAGTTTAGCTTTGAATAAAGTACCTTTGTAAATCAACGATATTAAGTCAGTAGGCAACCTATTAAATAATTCTACTGCTTGGTATTTAGAGCAATGTTTAGCAATATTAAGTTTCGGTGCAATTTTATTTGTTATAACTTTTCTTCTAGTGTTCTCTCTAAGTTCACTTTCTTCTTGTGATTCGTACTCATGTATGTATTTTGCAAAGTGACTGAGTAGTACTACTCGTAAAACATATAAACTTGGTACTGTTAATATGCCCAATTTTTTAAATTATTCTTTACATGACTCTCGTTGAGGGATTCTGACATGCTCTTTTGCAATTATACCCGTAACTGTTCCCCCAAAACATTTCCTGTTACATTTCCTGTCAACTCATTTAAGTTTGGCGACCCGATTATGGCGTTTGTATCATCATCAGCAAACATTACAAGTCTTGCGTCTGGTTGGGTATTATGCATAAAATTGAGCAAGTCATTAGTAAAAATTTTATGTAATATTGGTCCTAAGATTGAGCCTTGAGGCACACCGCGGCAAATTTTGGTCATTCTTGACTTATATATTACTTCACTCACACACTTTACGTCACAATTGTTTGCATTAATGTCTTTTATTTCTACGTACTACATTCTACAGTTTTGTAAATAAGATGTCAAAAGTTTTAAAGCTTTACCTCTAATACCATAATGTTCTCGTTTAGCCAGAAGTAGCTCGTGATCCACTGTGTCAAGCGCAGAACTTAACCTAGTTTTCATTATATTCTCAAAAATTTTTGATAAAATTGGTAATAAGGATATTGGCCGGTAGTTTTTGGGATCCGTTCTTGTACCCTTTTTGTGTATCGGAACCACTTTTGCCATTTTAATTTCTTCAGGAAAAACAGACTCTACAATACATTTATTAAAGAATTCAGATATTGGCACGTCATCGTGTCCACAAGACGTTTTGTTTGTCATCTTACGTACTATTTTTGTAATTTCTTGTGGTGTCGTCATATTGAATGTCATCTCACTTTCTACTCTCAATGTTGAGTTTCTTAGAAAGGACATTGCCCTTTCTTCTTCTGTTTTAAAAGTGATGATTTATACACAAATGTATCTTTCTACTCTTTCACTATAGTTTTGGCTTTGTTGAGATGACATGATATGGCTAACCTTCGTGCGTGCTTTAAAACTCTTCTGTAGATTCTTATGTAATTTACTTTGTAGTTATAAACACTAGTGTTATTTTTGGCGCCCGAACATAACATCCTTTCCTTTTTGCTTGAGACTTTAATTCCCTTTGTAATCCACAGATGATGAGGAGGCACCAACCGACGATTATCCCTGCATGCACTATGCAAGTGCTCCCAAGGACAACCCCCGGTTGGTGCAGGACTATTGTTGTACGTGGAAACAAAACATATTGGGCTATGGGTCTGGGTGGCTAAAGTGGATTGGGTAACTTTAACTATGGAAGAACTATGTCCCCTGCCTGGCCAATGTTATATATTATACACGGATAAAATGGCAGGAGGTGACTTGCACACTCAATAATGGGCCCCCAGAAACGGCCGCTAGCACATAGTGACGTAGCGAAAAGGGGGCAACACTTCCTGAGGTGCTTGAGGAGTGGAGAGGTATCCCACGGCTATCAGAACAATCCCGGAAGTACGGTCGAGATCCCTACCAGCACCTTACTGGAATACTACCTTCCTCCGAGCACGTTTGCTCTTGCGAATCTCCACTCAAGCCGGCCAATAAAGGCAAGAAAGAGGTGGGAGCTCTGTTCCTCGTCAGTGTTCACTCCAGCTGGCCAATAAAGGCAAGCTAGAGATGAGGAGACGATTTCTCCCGGGAGATAGGGTCTGTGGCGTCGCTACTGCCCAACAGCTCGCCACATGCTGCCCTGCGGATTTCTGTAACTCTCTTGGTCTGGCTCCTCATGCTAGACCCGTTCAGGCAAAGTAAACTCTACCGGCACAGACCTAAAGTTCGGAGCGCACAAGCCCCACCACGACATCAACGTAGAGATAGAGCGGTGGGGTTATCACTTTCCCTGACACTGAGATGAAGTTCACATTCTGAAAATGACACTAAAAAATTTCATACAAAATAAGACGACGCCTACAGCCGTACTGTCGTCAAAAAACAAGTCAAGGTACCTGTAATATGGTATTTTTTATACCAGTATTTTTTGCCTTGACACTAGAAAAATTTAAATGAGTGCAATACGACACTAGATCACGTGGTTTCTTAGTCATGTACGCAAATTTACACGGCTATAGGCGTTTTGTCTGTTTTGACTTAGTAAAGTTAACCGCCTATGGGCGTAGCGCGATATCACACACGAACAAAAATACGCCTCTGGTCGTGACGTCAGCGAAAGTGTTATTATTATTTGTTTATGAACCCATATGAGGTGTGCTCATGCATACTGCACTACCACGGGGAGATAATAATAATATTATAATATAAAATAAAAACGTTTATTTGTCACTAAAAGAAATATACATTAAAAATTTACATTAGGATAGACACTCAGAGGCAAAATCTTACAAGAAATGTATTACACAGAATATTGTTCCTAACTCCCAAACTAGGCCTAGGCCTGTGCTTTGGGGGTCAGTGTTCAGTCATGGGACTCATTAAAAACAAGACAGCATAGTGCAGATAGATAGTGCAGTTATGTGGGACTCCAACCCACTAAAACTCCACGGTGCCCTCCTCTGTCACTTGTGACTACCCCAAACCAAAACAGCGACGACCCCCTTGGTCCCCCTGCGACCGGTCAGGTCAGCGGCCCGGCCGCTTTCCATTTTTCGGCCGCAGAGGATAGGGAGAGCGGCCAACGATATACCGACACACCTCCTCCCCTGCGGCCCCACTGCGTCCGCCATCAGACGGTGGCGACCCCGTCAAGGCCGCGGAAGGTAGGGAGAGCGGCGCACCGCAATACCGGCACGCCTCCAACCCTCAGCCGCGATGCCTCCCATACGACAGCGCGGCCCAACTCAGTTGCGATGTCGCCTAAGCGGCATCGCAACCTACCTGTTGGCCGCTAAGTCATCGACTTCCTGGGAAAAGCCCTGACGAGCGGCCCCTGCTCGGGTTCCTCTTCGCTTCACCGTGGGTGACCAAGCCATGGCTACTGAGCCCCCCCCCCGCCTCGACAATGCGGGAACCCACCGGGGGAGATATGAGGTGTCTGCGAACACGTTGGAGACGATTTAGTGCGAGGTAACTAACAACTTCAACTGGTGCCCTGAGATAGTTAGGCGAAGTCGCGGCAAGCCATGAAGTAAATGGGTGAAGTAGTTCTGGATGCACACTTGCACAGGAGTGTGACAGAGCTAGTAAAAAATAATGTAACTGTTGATTACTGAAATGATGAGCCGCAACCGAAGCCGCGAAGGGACCAACAAACAATGTCACCTATTTTTGTTTACTTCTACTTAATTTTATTCATATTAAAACACGAATGCCCCTAAATTTGTTGGACCAAAAGTCAAGGTAGGGTTCACTGCGATTTGTGGTACCTACGATTTTAACACTTTAACATAATGAAATGATTTAGTGAGCCAGTGACCGTTGTGCCCTTTATTGTGTATTATTTTCAATTAATTATTATATTAGGTTGGAGAAAAAGTCTTTTCGCATTATAGTATGTATGAACTTGTAATAAAATCTCTTTGGCTATACTATTTGTATCTGGCTGGTTTTGGTATCATTGAAAGTTTAAATTCTAAAGAACATAATTCCAAATTTAAATTAGGAAAATGTGTGATTTTCATTTGTTTTTCGTACCGTCAAGATGAGGGAATCTAATGAAGAAATTCGATACATTTTAAAATTTTAGTACAAAAAAGGTAAAAATGCAACGCAAGCCGCGAAAAAAATTTGCGATGTTTATGGACCTAGTGTATGTGTCTGTGAGAGTAGCACAAATTTGGTTTAAGCGTTTTCAATCCGGAAATTTTGATGTCAAAGATGCACGTCGCTCTGGTCGCCCTATTACGGATAAAATGGATGCCATTTTTGAAAAAGTGGAGCAAGATCGGCATATCAGTAGTTACGACGTAGCTGAAGAACTTGAAATTGACCACAAAACAGTTTTGGCGCATTTGAAAAAACTGGGTACACAAAAAAGCTCGACATTTGGGTACCTCACGAGCTCACTGAAAGAAACCTAATGAACCGTGTACTCATTTGTGATTCTTTATTACGACGTAATGAAACCGAACCATTTTTGAAGAAGCTGATAACTGGTGGTGAAAAGTGGATCACGTATGACAAGAACGTGCGAAAAAGGTCGTGGTCAAAGGCCGGTCAGGCTTCACAGACTGTGGCGAAACCCGGGTTAACTCGCAACAAGGTGATGCTGTGTGTGTGGTGGGATTGGAAGGGCATTATTCATTATGAGCTGTTACCACCAGGCAGGACAATCGATTCTGAAATCTACTACGAACAACTGATGAGATTAAAGCAAGAAGTTGAGAGAAAGCGGCCGGAATCAATCAACAGAAGGGGTGTGGTTTTTCATCATGATAACGCTAGACCTCACACATCTTTAGCCACTCAGCAAAAATTAAGAGAGTTTGGCTGGGAGGTGTTAATGCATCCGCCGTATAGTCCTGACCTTGCACCTTCAGATTTCCATCTGTTTCGGTCTCTTCAGAATTTTTTAGGCAGTGTCAGGTTAACATCACGAGAGGACTGCCAAAACCACTTGTCGCGGTATTTTGACCAGAAGTCCCAAAATTTCTATAGCAATGGGATCATGTCCCTACCTACAAGATGGCAAAAAGTTATCGAACAAAATGTATATCTCCTTCTATTGTTTAAAAAATTGTTATAAACAAATGCGAAGTTTATAAGATAACTATTGTTTAGAAAATTGTTATAAACATATGCGTTGTTTATAAACATTGAGTTTTTTTTTTGTAAACATATTCTTATTCAGAACTTTAAACATCATATAAGAGACTGTGACCTCTGAGTTTGTTTTGGCCTTTCTTCTCAGAGTAGTCAGATAGAAAACGCCGACCTCATCTAGTATAAAAAAAAAAAACATGATTGACTTGTAAAAGTGTTTGTACAAACCTACTTACATAAATAAAATCATTTATCATACATAAGTGAGACTCAAGACAAGTTACTAAAGTGATGTTGTCATATCATAATATCACTGCACCATTTTGTAGTTACATCCCTCACTTTTCCGATAAAAAAGTTGTTTTAGGAATGACAATACTTACTTTTTATTTTTTTAGGTACCTATCTGTTTACATAATAGGTTGGGGAAAAAGTTTCTTCGCATTTTTTGAGAAAATTCAAAACATTTTTTAATATAGTTTATTTACATTTAACTAAAGTATGTAGGTACCATTTTGTTCGATAACTTTTTGCCATCTTGTAGGTAGGGACATGATCCCATTGCTATAGAAATTTTGGGACTTCTGGTCAAAATACCGCGACAAGTGGTTTTGGCAGTCCTCTCGTGATGTTAACCTGACACTGCCTAAAGAATTCTGAAGAGACCGAAACATGTGGAAATCTGAAGGTGCAAGGTCAGGACTATACGGCGGATGCATTAACACCTCCCAGCCAAACTCTCTTAATTTTTTCTGAGTGGCTAAAGATGTGTGAGGTCTAGCGTTATCATGATGAAAAACCAAACCCCTTCTGTTGATTAATTCCGGCCGCTTTCTCTCAACTTCTTGCTTTAATCTCATCAGTTGTTCGCAGTAGAGTTCAGAATCGATGGTCCTGCCTGGTGGCAACAGCTCATAATGAATAATGCCCTTCCAATCCCACCACACACACAGCATCACCTTGTTGCCAGTTAACCGGGGTTTCGCCACAGTCTGTGAAGCCTGACCGTCCTTTGACCACGACCTTTCTCGCACGTTCTTGTCATACGTGATCCACTTTTCATCACCAGTTATCAGCTTCTTCAAAAATGGTTCGGTTTCATTACGTCGTAATAAAGAATCGCAAATGAGTACACGGTTCATTATTTCAGTGAGCTCGTGAGGTACCCAAATGTCGAGCTTTTTTGTGTACCCAGGTTTTTTCAAATACACCAAAACTGTTTTGTGGTCAATTTCCAGTTCTTCAGCTACGTCGTAACTACTGATATGCCGATCTTGCTCCACTTTTTCAAAAATGGCATCCATTTTATCCGTAATAGGGCGACCAGAGCGACGTGCATCTTTGACATCAAAATTTCCGGATTGAAAACGCTTACACCAAATTTGTGCTACTCTCATAGACACTACACTAGGTCCATAAACATCGCAAATTTTTTTCGCGGCTTGCGTTGCATTTTTACCTTTTTTGTAGTAAAATTTTAAAATGTATCGAATTTCATCATTAGATTCACTCATCTTGACGGTACGAAAAACAAATGAAAATCACACATTTTCCTAATTTGAATTTGGAATTATGTTCTTTAAAATTTAAACTTTCAATGATACCAAAACCAGCCAGATACAAATAGTATAGCCAAAGAGATTTTATTACAAGTTCATACATACTATAATGCGAAAAGACTTTTTCCCCAACCTAATATTATGCCTAAATGACTCATGAAGTCTTGATGATCGCGTCGATTATTAGGGTTCCGTACCCAAAGGGTAAAACGGGACCCTATTACTAAGACTCCGCTGTCCGTACAGTTGCAATTTTCACAGATGATGTATTTCTGTTTCCGCTATAACAACAAATACTAAAAAAAACGGTCAATTGCATGCCGGACCATGCACAATGAAGGGTTCCGTAGTTGGGATGAATTTATCCCAAGAACAAACTTAACCGTAGTTGAAAAACATGTTCTCCCATACATTCCAACTACAAATGTCCATAGTTAAACGAAAAGTATCCACCCACATTACACCTAATGTCTGTTGGATCCTTTTTGTTTAACTATGGACAAATGTAAGTTCGTACGCCCATGAGACATTTACCATGTTATTTTAATAAGCTAAAGAATTATTTTCTGTATTTTTTCAAAATTTTAAGGTCAGTAGTTTCGGAGATAAAGGAGGGAATTGTCTATTTTCTTAAATAACTTTAAAATACTTTTTTTTTTTAATTATAAAAAAAATATTTTTGAGACCCGCACAGTAAGCCCTTTTGTTTGATATATCGTACGGTACAGTTTGCAAATATTTTTTTTTAATATTTCTTATTTGCCCCTAAAATTTACCACTGTATTCAAAATTCATTAATTTATATTACACGTCCGTGTATGGGTCACAGAAATACATACGTGTACCAAATTTCAACTTAATCGGTCCTTTAGATTCGGAGCGAATTGGCCGTGACAGACGGACAGAGAGACAGATACCTACATGAGATCACTCATGTGTCTGTCCTATAAGGGTTCCGATTTTTCCTTTTAGGTACGGATCCCTAGAAACAGAATAAAATAAATATTTAAGGGGTTACCATACAACAAACGTGATTTTGATTGCCGTTTTTTAGATAATGGTACGGAACCCTTCGCGCGCGAGTCAGACTCGCACTAGGCCGGTTTTTTCATCAGTAAAGCCTAGGAATAAGAATTAATTTTATAGTTATAGTTATATGAAATAACGTTCTACAACTATTTTACTACTTTTTTCACAAAACAACCAAAACAATTTTTTTTTTTTCGGATGTAATAGATAAAACATTGTACGAGAATCTGAACAACTAGACGGCAATCTATCAATGCTCATGCTGTCAATATTCTTGAAGATCTCTCCGATCTCCCTACTCTCTTCTGTCTCACTCGCTCACTTTTTTTATATGGAGATATTTTAACTAAAATTATTCACTATTCCATATAATTTTTCAAACATTTTCTTTTATTCATACAAACCTGGTCCTAACAAGTACAGACACAACAAAAAAAGAATTAGCCAAATAGGTGCAACCGTTCTGAAATAATGCGCTTACATATTATGCCGTAGGATGATTTGATAATTCGAAAACCCTAGGGATATTGCGAAAACACGGATAATTAGACAATGGTGAAAAAAAATCTCAATCTTACTGGTAACTAAAATGTTCAATAAAAAAGTAAAGTTCCTATACATCGATATTGTTATTTCTAACCCTTCATAACTATGATATAATACTTCAAAGCTCACAGGGTAAAACTAGGAACCAATCAGAATAAGATTTGGTCAGTAAGCAAAAATCTAGCCAATCAGAGTTAAGGAGATTCAATGTTACTAGAACGTCTCGTGTTTTTGCAAAAACCCTACCTTTTTCCAGTAACATGGGAAACGTTTTCACCATTGTCTAATTATCTGTGATTTCGCAATATCCCTAGGGTTTTCGCGAAAATTCGAATTATTAAATCATCATACGACATATATATAAGCAGATAAATAGTCGCGTATTACTTATGCTTTCTCTATAAGTTACAGTAAGGTACACTAGAAGACTTACTTTATACTCAGAAAGCTTGATTTTTCTCTCGTCCAGCTCAAATTGTATGTGAGCCATTATCAGCCCCAAGAAGCAAGCAGGCAGAGCCCCCCAGGAAGAGATGTAGAATTCCACAAACGAAGGAGTTTCTCGAAATATCCTACGTATTTGTCTAAAAAATAAAACAAACTGTGCTATAGTTGCAGTACATTTCGATACAAGCGGGTAAAGTCATAGGCCATAGCACATCCCGAGCCTAAGTAACAAGAAGATTTTTACGGAGCCGACAATGTAATGATGACAAATGCTCACGTCGTCGTCACGCGTTTGAAATGACGTTTTTCAACAAATTACTGAGGAAAAATTATCAGCCCTCGAAGTTCAAAATTTCTTAGGTTTTTTTTGCAATTTGCAAGTCAGTATTAGGTTGTATGTTGATAACCCCAGGTGGGTTTACGCATTGTCGAGTGCAGGGGGCTCAGTAGCCGTGGCTTGGTCACCCACGGTAAAGCGAAGAGGAACCCGAGGGGGGGCCGCTCTTGAGACCTTTTGCCGGTAAGAGGCGACGTAGCGCGTTAAGATTTTGACGACGTAAACAGTGCACTCTCAATGGTTACAGATTGGTTTACGACAAAAAGTGCTGATTCTCAGCCTAGTTTGAATAAATGACTTTTGATTTTGATTTTGTAGCGGCCAACAAGAAAGTTGCGGTGCCGCTTGAATGACTATTTCATGAAATCTTGACATTTACGGATTGTACCTACTAACTTTAGGAGAATATATTAAATATAATATTAATAATAATATCCTTTTGATGATTATAATTATGTAAATTACATATTTGTTACGGTTGCGAATCATACTTTATCAACTTAAAGCCAGACACTGAGCTGCAAATTGCGAAAATTCGTAAGAAAATTTGAATTTCGCCGGCTACCTTTAAGTACTTAAGTACCTAGTGAAAAATTGCTTGTGGTTTTTTTTTTTTCATGCGCATTGCCTTCCCGTTTTGAAGAATCTATTTACCTATTTTAATATATTGAATATAGGTTTGGAAGGGAAAAGGGGAGGCCTTTGCCCAGCAGCGGGACAGAAACTAGGCTAACAAAAAAAAAAAAAAAAATTGACAAAAATAAATATTTTCATGAAATAAGTAATAACGTACAATGTCTTGTGTGGTGATGATGTATCATCATGTTACTGTTCCGTGATGCAAAGCGTCACGTCGTTTGAAACGAGTGAGGTGTGAGCAATTGACCACTCTCATAGTATAAAAATGTACTAGCTATTGGCTGGCTCACTGGTCTAGTGGTAACCAGGGCCGCAAGTCTGCTATTTTTTATTAATTCGTCATTCCATCACGATCCCATTGTCATTTTCCTAAAAGTTCGTAATCTGCTAAATTCATAATGGTCGATCATTGGTAGGTCAGTGGTCTCGTAATACATAGAATCGTGGTACTGATCAAAGGAACTGTCAAAATTTTAGCAGATTACGGCGTACGTCAGTCTTTCATTTGTCATTATAGAATAGAATAGAATAAACTTTATTTCGAGCCAACTCACATATGGTTAGTAACATTGTTTTTAACATTATGTAAGAGATTACCATTTTAATCCATTTCTTTCAATGAAGTGTCAGTGGTTGACCATTGGAAAGTCATAATGACGCCATTATATTAGTAGATTACAAAACTTGTCAAAATCAACAATTATGAAATCAATGACAGACCATTCTGGCACTATTGTAATAGCAGGCTTGAGGCCCTGGTTATGTTATATGATATTAAGTACTCTGAATACTCACTCAGGCGACGTGAAGTTTACCATTGCTTTATAATCCTTGATATACACAACAAAGGCAGTGAGCAGACATGATGCGATGAACAGAACTGTATAGAGGCTGACAGCCAAATAACGGCGACGCCACAGCAGAAGGGTGAAGGTACATGCCAGGATATACATGTGCATGCTTACGGGCAGGAACCTGAGGTTGATGAAATATTGATTAGCTGACGGCACAGAATAAATAATAGTACTAACTTACAAAAGTTGCACTCCTTTGATTTTGAAGAAAGCCGCTTTTATGATAGCGTACAAAACTTACTCCCCATGCACAAGCTAAATTGCACTTAATCGCCGCGCTTTAGGGTCCATACAGAAAGTGCGAGGCATGCGCAGCGAATGCATTTTTTTTATATGTGAGATGCCTCAGGCTGAGGCAAACCGCCGCGCTGCGGACGAAGACCAGACGCCGGATGACGTCACTGCTTGTCACTTGGCACACATCAAGTCAATGATCACTATGAAGAGGCGCCTTCGCAAGCCGTGGCACAGATTAATACAGATGGGACACTCCGAAAAATAATTTAAATAAAAAGCGACTCTTGCTACGACACAATAAAGTGCAATTCAGGTCGCACAACGCTTATTACCTACAGTTATATTCACCTACAAGTTGCCTCTCTTTCTATCGCGTAACTCTTATACCTTCTGACTCGTCAGGGTTGTCTTCTTTTACGACGCGGCGTGTGAGTGAGTATTGCACTGAACGTGCGAGCCGGCCGGTGCGCGGCAGCCCGCACTGAATTGGCCCAACAAATCGAGCCCGCCGCGTACTTGTAGCTTCGTACCTAAACTGCGGAGTGTCCCATCTGTATTAATCTGTAGCAGTGGCAACAACTGAGATGCCCAACCTGAAGATGCGATTGCGAGGCGGTGCGGAACCGTATCGCGGGGAAGATAAAAGCCGTGCTTCAGGGTCACATCGCCGTGGGCTGGGAGGAACGTATAGATGCCACAACGGACAGTTGGCCGTCTGTACACCGACTCTGCCGCCAACTCTCCCCACACCCCAGCCCCGGTGCGAACGCTGCTTGACAGTGACGGGGCGCTTAAATACGTAGCGTAGGACCGGTCGGAGGTCTTTGCTGAATACCTGGAGCGTCAGTTCTGCCCGAACCCGACCAGTGACACCGAGCATGTCGCAGCGGTCGAGAAACACCTAGGAGACTACTTCGCTACGCCGATAGCTCCCGATAAAGATCATATCTTTTTCTCGCTTGGTGCAGTTAGACGCGCCATCCTAAGGACGAAGGCAAAGAAGGCTCCCGATGCTGACGGTATCACCAATACACTGCTGCGACACCTATCGTTCCGTATGGTAGAGGCACTAGCGCGCCTGTTCACGGCAATACTGCGCACTTTTCCCGCCTCGTGGAAAGAAAGGCGGGTCATTATGCTGCCCAAGGCGAGACAAAAACACCCTGAAACTGGAGAGATATCGGCCAATCACGCTACTACCGACAGTCTCCAAGGTGTTCGAAGATCTCCTGCTGCGACATCTCCATCCACACATAGCGCCGCGGCCGGAACAGTTCAGGTTTCGGGCGGAGCATAGGACGACGCTTCAGCTATCGAAGGTACTGCACCATCTCTTGGCAGTCACAAACAAAAAGGAATATTCGGTAGCAGAATTCCTCGACATGGAGAAGGCCTTCGACCGTGTGTGGCACGACGGAGTCGTATACAAGCTGGCCACATTAGACGCGCCCCGACGCGGGTGACGCGGGTTGTAATGGTGGTCTCTAAATTTCTCTCCCACAGGACTTTCAGGGTGGCGGTCGACGGGGCGCTATCTAGCGCCCGCCCGGTGCTTGCCGGTGTGCCACAAGGAAGCTGCGTGTCGCCGGCGTGTTACGCTACACCGATATCCCCACCACTCCGGACGCGATGCTCGCGCTGTACGCTGATCACGCCGCGTACATTACCACCTCGCTTAATGCAAAGTACGCTGTGGTCAAGATGCAGCGCGCGCTCGACCTGCTTCCTGAGTGGCTATTCAAGTGGCAGCTGTCGGGTCAACGTGGGTAAGTCGCAGGCAATTGTCACCGGGTCCGTCCCTCTCCCACCACCGTTGAAGCTGCAAGGAGACGTCAAATGGTCGACCCGGGCCAAATACCTGGGTGTCACTATCGACCGTCGGCACACAAGGGGGCCACACATCTGCAATGTCGTCGCACAGGGTAGCGTCGCCCGCAACCTCCTTAGACCAGTGCTCTCGTCCCGCATACTGGCGCGCGTCGAACTGGGCATGCATTGGGTTGGCACAAAAGTAATGAGACACTCTACAAAACTCTATACATTTCCTTTTTCAAGTTAATTGTTTTCGATAATATATTAGACTATACTTGTGATGTGGGGGTATATAAAGCCGCCCTCGCAATTGGTTTAGTCAGTTTGAAGAAAAATGGATGAACGACAAGTTCGAACACTATACTTATACGAGTACTTGTTAGGCCACAGTGTGCGGGCTGCGGCTGACAATATATTATAAACACTGCAATGGGCACTGGAAGTACAAAGCCATGCGACGATGTCCCGATGGTTTGACCGTTTTAAATCAGGAGACAGGAGCCTTGAAAGTCAACCACGCTCTGGATGACCACCCGCAGTGATTGATGACGATTTACGTCGCGAACTGCAGTTGAATCCAGATGCTACCACTCGTGAATTATCGGAAGCACTTAACTGCAGTCACCAAGCCGTGGAAAACCATCTGCATGAGACTGGGTATCGAAAAGTTTTGGCTCGGTGGGTACCGCACATTTTTACAGACGCCATTCATGCTGTCCGTGTCGCTATCTTTCAATTACTTTTGCTGCGACCCCGACGTAAAGAGTTTTTGTCTGATCTGGTTACTGGAGATGAATCATGGATTAATTACGAGAACTGTATCGTTCGTCGTGCTTTTTGGCAGCCTCCCGAAGAAACGCCACCAACTCAACCGAAGCTGAGTCAAAAGAACCGTTTAAAAGTTCTGCTTTGCTGTTTCTGGGACGCGCAAGGCATGCTGTTTTATGAACATATACAATGAAACTATAAACGCTGACAAATATTCAACCCAGCTCACAAAACTATCTGCTGCTATCAAGAAAAAAATGACGAAGACGGGTCAGGGTAGTTTTACTACACGATAATGCTCAACCTCATGTCGCATCTGCCGTTCGCCAACAGCTGGAGAACTTGGGATGGGAGATGATACCCCACCCACCTTATTCCCCAAACCTCGCCCCATCAGACTATCATTTGTTTAGAGCTCTGAAACAACATTTGCGGGGTAAACAATTTAATGATTTCTCTGATGTAGAGGCGGAGTTGAACAACTTTTTGAGGCACAGCCATCAGAGTTCTGGGCGAAAGGCATCCAAACTTTGCCGGATCATTGGCAATAAGTCTTAGATGCTAATGGTGATTACATCATTGACTAAGCTTTTCGTATTGTAATAATAATAAAAAATATAAAACGTAAACCAACTGTCTCATTACTTTTGTGCCACCTGGTACAAACTGTACGTACGCCCAATACTGACGTACGCCGACCGAATACTGATGAGCGAGACAAATCGCAAGCTTCTGCTTAGCTTGATATCAGCTATATCAAGCTAACAAAATTACCTTTCAAATAATATACAACAATCCAGTTCATTGCATAGACATTGTAAAAATTGTTTTGAGCAACGCGCGATGAAGTGATTCCAGTTTATTGCTCGCGAGTGTAGAATACTGACTGGGTAGGAAGGAATAAGAACGGATTTTATTATGCATTATTTTAAAAAGCAGCAAGCCAGTAAAATTAGTATTTTTATAGCACCTACTAATGAGGAGCCACACTCAAAGCTGTGTGTAGATGTCGCTGTAGTCGACCGTACCTTGTTTACCTTTCGTGACAGTAGTGTGACTGCTATTTATGAGATTTTAAAATGTAATTCCACTATAATATGTACGCGTTTATGACTGTGCGTCAACTAACAGTTGAGCTCCGTAAAAGGAACGCTGCAACTGCCGACAAAAACGCCGATTTGATTGAAAGGAAAACACTTAAAATATTTAAGGTTATGATTGTTTATGAGCCTTTTTCCATAAGCCACGGACTAACATTCCTAGTTTTTGTTTTATAAATTACTTTTGTATGTCGAAACCAAAACATTGGTGCTGACTGCGACATCCAAGACGACACCGCATACCTATATCCACCGTCTGATACATTCAGAGACATAAATGCAGATACTCCTTTACCAATGATTAACAGACAGTTAATACAGGAATATTTTGAACACTAAGTACCTATATTGGTTGATTAAATCTTTAGAAGAATTCTTTACTACATAGATTAGTTAATATAGTATATTTTATGACACTTTTATTTTGATGACAATAATTTTATTTTATTAGATAATAATCTTGATTCTTTTGTTTTATAGATGTAGTACCCAGCCTAAAGGACGGCTTCATTACTAATCTAATCCTCTTCTGTGAAATGCGCAGCAGATAATGGTGCAGTACTACTTGCCTTAAAGTTTTTAATACGAAACGCCAATTCCCATTGTTGTCTGCCATTACTTTTTTTAGGAAACAAATGTACTCCTCTGTTTTTACAAGATAACACACTACATTGTGGCATTGTGGACCAAATTACGGAAAATAGGAAAGCTAAACTTATTAGATTGCAAAAATCCATACGATTTGACAGCTAATATATCAAAACAAGGTACAGTCGATTGTGCGCCATCTATCGTGATAAAAAGTTAGTTTTCCTCCCCATTCTATCGGCATGTTGCAGTTGCTGTAGTTTTTTTTTTTTTTTTTTTCCTTTTGGCTTCGCACGGTTTGTGCATTTAGCCAATGTCAAGTTTATGTTGCTGTAGTTGGTGGGCGGCGTTTCGGGAGGGAGACTGCTGTCTTATGTAATTTTGACGTTCGAAGGGCTGATTCTCAGCGTACGCTCGGAATTTTAGTTAGCTGCAGTAAAATGACACTTCTTACTATAATTTGGTTAAAATATGGGTGCACTTTTACTTTTTTTTTTTTGTTATGGCAATGACAGTAAGAAGTGTAATTTAATGCAGCTAATTAAAAGTCCGTCTTTAGTCTTTAGTTTTTAAGATTTTTAATTTTAAGTTCTCTGGAATAAAAGGGGCTGTGACAGACAGAGACATTGAGATGAAGTAGCATCTTCAATTTTAGGGTTAAGACATGTCCACCCGTCCGGAGGTTACACAGCTATTTTACTCAGAAACTATTTGCACTATATCGATGAAAATAAAAAAAAAGATATAATCTGTGCACCGCTAAATAAAGGAGAAGTGAAATAACAAAAAAAAAGAAAAAAATGTGTTGGCACTCCCCAATTCCCCATACATGTAACCAACGAATAAAAATTAAGTCAATAGTTTTGAAATATGGGATATTTTCGGATACAAGCGCAGAAATAATTTGTTAAATAAAAAAAAAGGTATATAAGTACTGGATGATTTTTTTTACCGTCTTGAAAATAATAGGGTACAATAGGTGAACGGAGTAGAAGCCTTAGGAGATACCTAGTCTTTGTTGTTTTTGTTTTTTAAAAGCTATTATACCTTATTTTTTTCAAGACGGTAAAAACGTCACCCAGTATATTAATTTTGCGGTCGGTCGTCAAAATCAATAAACTACTGTGCAATGTTGCAACATTCATCCCAACTACGAAAGAAACCCTTCACTGTGCGTGGTCCTATGGCGTGGTCCGACAAGCGCTTGGGCGGTTTTTTTATACATATGTGTAACCGTAAAAATCGGCCAATCGTGAGTCGGGCTTTATATTGGTCAGGCTCGCGCACTGATGATTCCTTTTCTTCAAATAGTTCCTATGCCGTAATGTTGGCTCCACTGTTAAACTTTAAGACATGGACCTATTAGGTATACTTTCGTCCTACAACAATGGAGCCAACATTACGGCATAGGAACTATTTGATGAAATCTCTGTCTACGGATGAAACGCTTTCCTTACACAAAAATTATGATTGCTTTACCATCTTTCTATACATTTACTACGATAGGGGTTGAATAACACGTATTCTAGCTATGCACCTTATTGATCGTCTGATAGACGTATAGACAGACAGAGAAAGCTTAGTAATATGATCCTGTTGGCATTGTTTGGGCTCGTAGTAGTTCGTACCCAAATGATACCAATGGGACTGCTATAAAAAATTGTATTTTCTCACCAGGTCGGAACCACGCAGTAATTACTGGCGTCTACAATGTTGTTTAGGAAGAAAACATGAGACCAGAACTTCGTCTTACAGGCCTCGCTCTCCAGGCCTATCGTAGTAGGGACCAGAGGGCCATCCCGAGAATTCAACCACCAGGTTGCTCCGTAGCCCACGATCAGAAGGTGCACTGGAGTTATCCTAGAAGTTAAATTTAGAACCCGATTGAGTAAAGTATGTCCTGCCGTATGGTTAACAGCATCAGCATGTCCGTTGTAACACTTGAACAACGGAATTAAGAATTAGATACTGCTATGAAATAAGAAATACACTGGCAAAGTCAAACTGTTACCATGGAAGTGCTGTTGGTTGTACCTAGGCCTTTCCATGTATTATTTTTACATCTTGATAAAAGTACTGAGTCATGGCAGCATTTAATCCATGTGCAATTGACAAAAAATCGGTCTGAGAATTCTACCATCGAGGTACCACATACATCGAGGTACAAACCAGTCCGAGTAAGTGTACTGGTACGTCCCTATACCTAATTTCAAACCGTTCAAACCATGCTGCGTTTTTTTTTTTAATTTCATTATTGCAACACCAAGGAACCCCTTTCATTAATTTCAGAAGACGCTAGATTTTCGGCAAAATAATTTCGAATCAAATCTCGTAATACGAAATCATGAGGGTAAGCTCCAGGTAGCACGCGAAATTCAAATTTTCTTACGTTTTTTGCAATTTGTTAGTAAGTATTAGGTTGTACGTTAATTAAAGTATGATTCGCGACCAAAACATATGTATTTACAAACTTATAATCATTAGAATCAGTAATATAATCCTAAATGTCAAGATTTCATGAAATAGTCATTCATTAGTAAGGATTATAGGAACTTAGAGAGTTGTATCGATGATTTTAATAATTATAATTCTATAAATACATACTTATTTGTTAGGGTCGTGAATCATATCAGGTCAACATAATACTCACAACATAATACACATTGCAAAAAACGTAAGAAAATTTGAATTTCGCGGGCTACCTGGAGCTTTCACTGCACTAGGTCAAAGACTATACGCACCTTATAACTCGTTTTATGATACACAGTGGTAGCATATACAGGCCGAGCTCCTGTTTTTGGGAGTATATCAGGAGGTTGTAGCCAGTAAGAAAGCAGGACATCATCACGAAACCTTGGATCAGCGACGTTCCGTTCGCCAAATAAACGCCGTCAATTCTTTGAGTCATCTGCATGGATGAAGATTCATTATTATACAGAGTTTCTGAGAACATGTATCGCCAACTTAAGGGTGTGGTACAGACCATCAAACTGAACAACTTTTCCCCGGGGACCAACATCGTAATCGTTAAAAAAAAAATCTGACATCCCTTACAAAACCTCAATACCAACTTGACCAAATGTATAGGCCAACTGATTTTTTTTTCACCATTACGATGTTGTTCCCCGGGAAAAGATTGTTCAGTTTGATGGTCTGTACCGACACCCTTTCTCAGACACATTGTAAGTACGTCACACGAGTTTCGGTTAGATCTACACTGTCTACAGAACATTGACACAGCTAGACGAAAAGCAGATGGCCGGATGAATCACACTGAAAACTCTTAAGAGACGTCTGAATCTATTAAGGTAGGTTCATATCAGATGAAGGAAAGAGACTAACCGAAGCTTGAGATCGAGGCCTATAGAGGGCCGTAAATGTGTCAAATAAAATTATGTAGCCATCAGTGGATAAGAGTATAATCCATTGCAAGCATGTTATATGAATATGACATACCCATTAGAAAAACTCAATACCACTTTGTCTGACCTGGGAATCGAACCCAGGACCTCATGCTCAGCAGTAGCGTTTGCGACCATTGAGTCAGGTAAGGGTTACGGCCGGGTTAGTAACAGCCTGAAGTTTGGAAGTAGGCGGTGTGATACCCCCGTGCCTCGGGGCGTACTGTCCTGCGCCTGATCTCCGACTCTCCGGTCGTGTCGGAATGCCGTCCATCGGACTATGAGAGTGAGGGAAGAGAGAGTGCACCTGTGTCTGCGCACACACTTGTGCACTATAATATCTCCCACGTAGATGGCCAGCCTCTGCTGAGATTGGCCGCCTTGGCAAAATTCGCCTGGGGGCACTGATATTACATACCTGTTCTAATAATTCTGGATTTATGGTATGGAACATGTACTGGAACACGCTCGCGTGAGCATATGCTGTGAAGCCCAGTGCCATAACCCTGAAATAACGCAATACGTTAGGACTGGGGCCAACCACCACCTCTTGAAGCAGCTTTATTTTAATATTACTTCAGTGTGAGAACGAGATGGAGCTATACAGGACGTCTAGCTCCATCACTTTCCCACACTTAAATAAAATTAAAATAATACTGCTTTCCTGGAAAAACATTTTCAGTAGGATACTTTGTATTTATGATTGAAGGTATTAATTTCTCAGTAGCAGCCTGGAGTCTGTATTTGTGCCCGGTTGGTAGCAATATGCTCGCCCCCTATTACATGGAACTGTACCTATGGATAGGCAGAAGTGTACCTATCAGCTCTGCCTAACGCTTCGGGAATTACAGGCGTTATGTTACGTATTATAATCATAGATAATAAGATAACTCGTTCTTTTATTGCTTTGACTAACAGGTACAGTACTGACTTATCTTGGCGAGTCCGAACTTCGCGCAGAAGGCTGCGAAGTAACATTTTTTAGGAATGGTGACATGAGGCGAGTGTGAGTGAGACAGAGACAACATGCGCGAAAGTTCGGAAAGCCTACAGACCCGCCAAGATATTTCGAGTGTACACCTCTGCATTGCGACTCTTCCTTGAACATCTGCTGTAATGGAGGGATTCAAATGAAGACAATTAAGAAATTGGCACCTGACTCCGTCCATAGGGTCCAGGGCAATCTGTCGAGGGTCACCACCTTTACGAATAAATGTCAGCCGGCGCCAGTTGGCTGGTATTGAGAAGGCAGATAGCAACTTGTTTTCTGAAAGAGAAGAAGGTACTTACAGTAACTGATTGCTGTCATGTTTGTGCAGCTTTGAATGTGAGAGTTATCAGTTAAGGAGCGTGTGGTGAGTTGAAGAGCAAGAGCAATTGTGCAAAAGGTCGTATTTCACTTTCCAATTTTTTTTTAATGAGTTTAAAAATTGTTCAAAACGAGCGTATTTCCCTTAAATTAAAATCCAAAATTTTGGATTATATTCAAACCGGATATATTTCTGCATCAATGTTCTCTTAGATTTTTAAACGGAACAGGCATATTTCTTCTACATAAAGCATCTTTTATTTATTGTTCTATTCAAAAGGTCATATTTTTAGAGTTCCGTACCATTCATTCTGCCTAGCCTTTTCCCAACTATGTTGGGGTCGGCTTCCAGTCTAACCGGATGCAGCTGAATACCAGTAATTTACATGGAGCGACTGCCTATCTGACCTCCACAACCCAGTTACTGGGTAATACGATACCCCTTGGTAAGACTGGTTGTCAGACTTTCGGGCTTCTGACGACCCGTAACGACTGTCAAAGATCCTCGAATGACAGCCGGGACCAACGGCTTAACGTGCTTTCCGAGGCACGGAGGAGTCTCGGTATGTAAAGATGGTCACCCATCCACAGACCAACCCCGGCAAGCGTAGCTTAACCTGATGGATCGACCCGTGCGGCTGTAGTTCCGTACCAAAATGGTAAAAAGGAACCCTTATGGTGCGTCTGTCTGTCTGTCCGTCTGTCACAGTTGGATATCTCAAGAATTACTAATGCTATCAACTTGAATTTTGGAATAGTTTTAGAGGATATTTGCCCAACTATTTTGCAAATAAGACAGTTTTTTTTGGGGGGGCTACTAGGACATGTGGGGTATCATATCAAAGAACGCTGTTTACACATTTACAAACATTTTTTTTAATTTTTTTAGGCGAATAGTTTTCGACTTTTGATGAAAAATGTAAAAAAAATATACCATTTCCCCCCCTTATCTCCGAAATTTGCATAGAGCAAAATCTGAAATTATTCTGTGTGATAGAAGTTTATGTAAAAATTTAGGAAAAATAAACGATGTCTCTAAATAGCACACTTTTTTTATGGTACGGAACCCTCGGTGTGCGAGTCCGACTCGCTGTTGGCCGGTTTTTTTCCATACTTTGTAATTTTAAAACAAATCGATTAATTCGATTTTCTGGAGTTTGTTTATTATACAAATACGACCTTTTGAACAGATGCTTCTCAATGCTCCTCAGTTGAAGTGCCACACGAGAAAATAAAATAAACTTTGACTTACTATTAGGAGTGTCTTCAGCATAGTTATCATAAATAGTCCCAACAACATTGGCTACGACCAAAGTATAAATAACTAGTTTAAATATATGCTCCGCTGTCGATGGGGGTTGTTTAGTGATGGAATCAGCGTGTGTGCGGCAGTAATGAAGCGTGTGAAGGGAGGCACGGAGTTCGCTCCGTTGCGCGTAGTGGTCAGCACAGCGTTCGAACAAATGCGAAGCGTTGCCTTTGAAGGCAAGCCAATAATTGTCCGATGTGGCCAAGGACGCACAGCGTCTGCTCAAGCAGTAACCGCGATGGATGCGCGTGCGGTTGAAATGCCGGTACGATTCATCGGAGTATGCCTGGAAAACGTACATTACTGTTAGCCCAGGTTCATACGGGCGATTTTTTATCGCGCACTGGATTTCCAGCTCTCTGCTTAGCGCCGAGAGTTGAAAATCCAACAGTGTGTTGACGCGCTGGGATGTTCTGTTCGATTCTCAATGCTCAGCTCAATACCGAGAGTTGAAAATCCAGAGCTCGAAAAAATACTATTCTGCAATAAAAAACAGTCTTTGCGAGCCTAGTTTTAAGGTAATTTTTCTTCGTTTTTTGCAATTTGCAGGTCAGTGTCAGGTTGTATGTTGATCAAAATATGTTTCGAGACTATAACAAATATGTATTTACATAATTATAACCATATGAATCATCAATACATCTCTCTAAGTGAGATTTATTTTAAACCGTCATGCAGATTTCGAAAATTAATACACCTTAATGAGGGGTCTTGCTTAAGTAAAGATATTATGGTCACCCAACCCGCGGACCAACCGCGGCAAGTGTAGCTTAACCTGATCGATTGACCCATGCGGCTGTTATTAATTAGCCACAAGCCCCTCCTTCGTCTACTTCTGTCCAGAAAAAAAAAAGTACCTTCATCAGCTCGAAAGTTGGGTGTGGTTGTTTTGCCGGGGTGAGCTCGAAGGTCCCGAGGCAGTAGACCCCATCGACCCTCCCGAGGCATCGCTCATATTCATCCAGGTGGAACAATTTTGGAAAATTGGCTCTGTCTTCATCTGGAATTAAGACTTGTCACAGTCCTAGGTCGAACCGAAAATGTCACACATTGTGTGACTTAAACGACCATTTGGTCGAGTAGACGTATTGCTCTTAACATGCTTTTATTAGCTTGACCTTAGCTATCTACAAACGGTAACGGAATAATTCAACATAATTTCCAGCAACTTCATGACGTCCGATTAACTTGAAAATTTGCACACGTATCAAGGTACTATGACAATACTATAATTTAATATCTAGGTGTTGATCTGATGATGGAGCCAGAAGGTAGATAGTGTAACTCTTCAGTGGCTTCTAGTAAGACTTTAGAGTTAGGTTCATAACCTTAATTGAGCGAGCCCGACTTGCTCTTGGCCGGTTTTTTGAAAACACGGCTAAAAATAAAAAAAATTACGATCCTTTAGGATTTTCAACGCACAGCTTAGCGCCGAGAGTTGAAAATCCAACACTACGCTTTTGACGCGCTGAGATGCGCTCTGTTGGATTCCCAATGCTCCATGCTCGGCTCAATATCGAGAACTGAAAATCCAGAGCGCAATAAAAAACTGTCGTGTAAAAAAATCGCCCGCACTTACGAGGGCTTACAAGGAACGGGTGGGATCAGCTCTCATAGATACCTGTAATCTAATTCTAATCTAACCGGCCTGTATGGTCCCCTTGCAGGGCAGAACCCTCCCTCTCCCTTTGCTACCTAGTGCCGGGCAGTCCTTTCGACAGGAGTCGAGCTCGTGCCGCCATCTTCGACTTGGCCTGTAGTGATCTTTACCATAAAATAAATCTAGGTATGCTTTTACACTTGGCTAGACATGGTGATGGCAGATGGAGTAGAGCCCTAATAGAATGGTTGCCGTGAAAAGGTGGAAGGAGCGTTAGGTTGGTGAGTAGGTGGATCGACGACCTACAGAAGATCGCAGGGAAGACCTGGATGAGCTCGCACAGGGGCTGCAGTCTCGACATAGATAGCGGTCGCAAAGTCCTAGTGGCGTCTTTAGACGGTCAAAATTGCATGACAAACACGAAAAAATAAAATTGCTTATCATGCAATTTTGACCGTCTGGGTAGCCCACTAAGACTGTGATCGCTATCTATGTCGAGAATGCAGGCCCAGACCGGGGAAGCATGGCACACAAAAGAAGAGGCCGATACTGAGCAGTGGGTGGAACAAGGTGCCAATGATGATGACGATGATGATGCTTTTAGCCAGGCACTTGAACTGCACAAAAACAAGACAAACTTCTTACCGGTGTACTCTCTAGCTACCACAGACACCACCAAAATTAGCAATGTTATAAGTTTCATAGTTGCTTCAATACTGAATACTTAGGTGTATGTAATGTACATACCTACCTATAAATATTTATTTCGAGGTGGACACTGAAACCATGCATATTTTACAATAAATATTGTTTTAATGTAAAGTACCTATTTGTAGCCTAGTGTATTTATTATTTATTTATTTATCTATTTGTACCTATGTAAGCATTGTACTACAAATGCTTACATTAAAAAAAGTTACTTGGTTGATTTGTTTCCACTAATTACGCTGTAATGCCACATTATAATTTGAAATTCTAGTTTCTAATGTTTGAATTGTACACTATAACGTTTTATTGAATAATTCAACTACCTATGCTAAGGAATTACTTTATACAGGATTATTTGCAAAACATCAACAACCTCTTAAGGGGTGTGCGTCTTGTTGAGCATAGCTAAAATTGGCTAAGTAATAAGCCGCACGGGTCGATCCATCAGGTTAAGCTCAGCTTGCCGGGGTTGGTCTGTGGATGGGTGACCATCTTTACATACCGAAACTCCTCCGTGCCTCGGAAAGCACGTTAAGCCGTTGGTCCCGGCTGACATTTACATTTAAAAGTACAAAAACGACGTCGGCGCGAGTTAACTCAACGTAACACGCGTTTACGCTGAGCATGCAGCCACCGCCAGCATGCGTCATATTGCAACTATGCATTTACCGGAAATTCAATAGAATTATTTTCTTTCGCATTGTATTCAGTCTTGTATCAGCCATCGGCTTAATATCCTGTATTTTTATAATTAAATTAATGTTGTAATAAATAAATATTTTTTTAAGTAAAATCCCGACCGCCGAAACATAACTGGCGCAGTCGGTAGGATCGCGACGTTCTAAGATCGAATCCAACTCTTCATCTTAAGAGCGACGGTTCTCAAATCGTTCCTTCGTGATCTACAAAGAACCTATCGCGCGGTCGGACACCTCTACGGTCATCGAGATAAATCTCCGGGGAATTGGAGGAAGCTGCGCTGGCCGAGACTCGACTCGACAGGAGATGCAGCGGCTGCTTTGGTAAGTGCTCTTATTTGCCAAGTGTCCTTGCTCGATTTCCTGCCTTATTTTAATTTGTGTATATTATATTAATCTATGTATGTGTATCTGTCTATAAGCTAAAATCGCAGTAGGCAACCAAAGAATTATAATAATTAGCACTAAGTATCCCACGAGTAAATTCCAAGTGTTTAATTTGACACTTCTATTGTTTTGCGTCAAGCGCCACTAGGCAGGCAAGCTACAGAAAAACAATGTCGCTCAGGGATTATGATGCTAACTATAAACCGTACAAACTAATTGCAGATTTAATGCCAAGATATGATGGTAATTCTAAATTACTCAATTATTATATTAGGGAAGTAGAGAACTTATTGCAGTTAACTTCTGAGGCAGATCGCGTGCACCCAGCGTTCATCTGCTTAATTAAAAGTAGGCTCAGTGGTCCAGCCGTAGACGCAATAGCGTACGAAGGCTACTTAAACTCATGGTCATCAATTAAGAATGCGTTAACTAGGCACCTTGGCGAACCACGAAATGAAATACAAGTAATGCAGGAGCTAACGCGAGTGCGTAAGTCTAAGACAGAAGACGCTGAAAGCTTCGGCAAACGCCTCCGTGAGCTGTTGGATACTCTGTATTCCATAGGGGAGCATGCTAATAAATCATATTACGAAAAGATGGTTATTGAACAGTACACAAATCAGTTAGACTTCCACGTCTCGTTGGGCGTTCGAATCGCTAAACCAGACACCTTCGAAGCAGCCATCATAGCGGCTAGACAAGAAGAAGCTAGGCTTTCATATAATAGAACTAATTACACTAATAATAATTCTTCAACGTCACAAGCAAAGCCAAAGGAGTTATCTAAACAACCAGGCAATAATAATCCCATCCATAATACAGTAAACCCATTTGTACCTGGCTTTACTATTCCCCCACAAAACTTTGTACCTCAACAAAATAATATGACCCGCGAACAGCGTCAACAATGGATACAATCCGTATTACCCTGGAAGGCCAGACCAGCATCAGGTAACTCTAGACCAAATGGTTCAAATAACTTTAGGAATCAACCTAACATTCCAAAACCACCGGTTCCCACACCAGTATCATCAGACGTCACAATGCGTACGGCAGGTAAGCCAGAAAAACCACAGTTCGCCCAGCAGTTGTTTTATATTCCGATTCAGATGGCCACTCAAGATCAACTAGGACCCAGTGACATAGGGTTCTATAACGATGTCACAGACGGTAACGGCATATCGGTCGAGCCGAATGCAAACACGGACGAACAAGAGGTAGGTAGTGACCAGGGTTTTCCCTTGGACACCAACCGAGACAGCCAGACCTAGTTTCAATAAATTTCCAGACCAAGAAATATTTACCTTACATAATACTACCTGAGTTTGACGGTAAGTTTCTAATAGATACAGGGGCCAGTCATTCAACTATAGCAACTGACGTAGTTGCAGGCATCATATTTGAGTACTGCGTAGAAACAGAACCCTTTCAAATTAATACGGCACACAGTTCATCAGTTCACGACAAGGTAGTTTACCTTCCCTTACCTCCCGCGTTTAATAGCGATATAACACATAAGTTTCTAATATTCGACTTCGATCCTAAATATAAAGGTCTTATCGGAATTGACCTTCTGCAAAAACTAAAGAGTAATATTGATTTAAATAATAATGTTTTACGTACATCTACAGCGGAAATACCAATACACTTTAGTTCTCCACCCCAAAAGATAAGTATCGAACCTAGATGCGAAAAGATAGTCAAAGTAAAAACCAACTACTTAGATGGACAATATCTTCACGACGATTTAATCTGGTCAGATGGTTTAATGTCCCCAGCAGCTATAGTCAACGTTACAAACGGTTCTTTTAAAACATCGGTAATTAATCATAGTGATCAAAAGAAGTGTATCCCGTTTAACCCATCAATTGAATTAGAGAAATTTTCCAAGGTCAACCAAAATGATAATCACGATATTGTTTTGATTTATTAGCTGTCAAATCGTATGGATTTTTGCAATTTACTAAGTTTAGCTTTCCTATTTTCCATAATTTTGTCCAGAATGCTTCAATGTAGTGCGTTACCTTGTAAAAACAGAGGAGTACATTTTTTTCCTAAAGAAAGTAAGGGGAGAAAACAATGGGAATTGGCATTAAATATTAAAGACTTTATGACAAGTAGTACTGCACGATTGTCTGCTGCGCATTTCACAGAAGAGGATTAGATTAGTAAAGAAGCTGTCCTTTGGGCTGGGTCTATATACCAAAAGTATCTATAAAGCAAAAGTAACAAGATTATTATCTAATAAAATAAAATTATTGTCATCAAAATAAATGTGTCATAAAATACACTATATTAGCATGTAGCAAAGGAGTCTCCTAAAGATTTAATCAATCAATATAGGTACTTAGTTTTCAAAATATTCCTGTATTGCCTGTCAATTGGTTAAGGAGTATCTGCTTTTATGTTTCTGAATGTATCAGAAGGTGGACATAGGTATGCGGTGTCGATTTGGATGGCGCAGTCAGCACCATTGGTTTCGATCATACGAAAGTAATCAATGAAAAAAAAAAATAGGAATGTTAGTCCGTGGCTTATAGAAAAAGGCTCACAAAAAAACCATAAACTCAAATATTTTAAGTATTTTCCTTTCAATCAAATCGGCATTTTTGTCGGCAGTTGCTGCATTCCTTTTACTGAGCTGAACTGTTAGGTGAGGCACAGTCATAAACGCGTACATATTATAGTCGAACTACACTTTAAAATCTCATAAATAGCAGTCACACTACTGATACGAAAGGTAAACAAGGTACAGTCGACTACAGCGACATCTACACACAGCTTTGAGTGTGGCTCCTCATTGTTCCTTCATTTGTAGTTATCGATATTTACTGATCTTCATGGGTGGTAGCCAACATCAAAAACAAAAGAATATGGTTACAGTATAAGCAAAAGAGTACGAACATTTTTAGCCCATTCTAGTTTATATATATATATATATATTTTAATGCAGCCAATAAATTGGTTAAATAAGGAATGTATGCACATATATGTTCACCCTATTGTACCCTATTTTTTTCAAGACGGTA
Organism: Dicycla oo; assembly: GCA_948252095.1. NCBI lineage: Eukaryota > Metazoa > Arthropoda > Insecta > Lepidoptera > Noctuidae > Dicycla > Dicycla oo. The sequence continues at coordinate 11,786,156 of OX411729.1, read as the reverse complement.
AAAAAATCATTCAGTATAACATCAGCGGACATATGTAGTTCTTCCATAGTTCAAGTTACCCAATCCACTTTAACCACCCAAACCCCTATCCCAATATGTTTTGTTTCCACGTTCTGCAATAGTCCTGCACCAACCGGGGGTTGTACTTGGGAGTACTTGCATTGGCATAGTGCATATAGGGATAATCGTCGGTTGGTGCCTCCTCATCATTTAAAATAGTCTATGGGTCCTCAGCGAGTTGGCTTTGGCCCCTCGTACGCCTTCCAAAGGTTGCATTACTTCAGTAACTTAGATCCTTATAGTAATTGATTGTTACAAAACAACACATAATCGATAGCCAATAACGATACTGACCCGACATCGACACGATATCGGCAGTCAGATAATCTCGTACGTTTAGTACCTACCTACTAAACACTTTTACATTGTGTTGTTACACTGATAACGGCACGATATCTACCGGCGAAGACGCAGAGCGGGGTGAGGGTAGCGGAAATTCTTTCATTTGAACACACTTTTTCGCACTGCCGACTTCGAGATGTCGATGTCGGTACTGTAGTTGTTTGCGTCGATGATGTTTGTTAGCGACGCAACAGGCTAAATACCTAAGCAAAACATAACAATTGTAAAAGGGAGTGCGCGGGGTCCGAGCGGGTGCAAGGGCGAGTCCCGAACCACCATTTTGATTTGCGATGACGTAGTGCCATTTCTAACGCCACGGACAGTGCGCGCTTCCTTAGCTAAAAGTTTTGTGTTCCAACCTTACAGTTTTTTAAAATATAAATACTTTTGCTCAACACGCGTTGTCTATTTCAAACCACTCCATTAACAATGTTCATCGATATTCACCAATATCATCGGGCTGATAATAATTATATCGGTATCGAATCGATGTCGGTATAGCTGTCGACATATCGGTATTGGGTTGGTGTCGTTATCTGATAATGTGAAAACGCCCGGTAGGAACCGTCGCCGTAAGATATATTGTAGCAGACAAGGTGACCAAATACTTCTGAACAATTCAAAATGTCAATAAGTTACCATTAAAATCTGTCAATACACTACAGGTTACCATTAAAATCTGAACATGCACTACTAAACTACAACTACTACATTAATATCTGAGCAGATGCTTGTCAATAATTTCTATACACACAACAAACCAAAAATATCTGAACACTTATAACGTTAAGTGTATCAACGCGGACAAACACTGAGCTTGTCTAATTCGTTACTGTGTAATATAAATGATCAACCTAAAACAAACAGTAACTCTCTGTGGTATAACTACGATGAAAAGGGTATAAAACACTGAATGAATGTTCAGATATTAATGGTAACTTGAAATGTATGAAACTTATTGACATTTTAAATTGTTCAGAAGTATTTGGTCACCTTGTCTGCTACAATATATCTGAGTTACACAGGACATTTTAAGTAATAAATTTAGTTCACCGTAAACTGTAACGTATACACCGTAGGTACGTAGACAAAAATTCAAATTGAACTAATAATTCATTATTGATCAACTGCAAATATTTTACACTGTGGCATGAATTTTCCGTGAAATGGTTGGCGGTGCATCGTAAATAAATACGTCGCTCTGCATTTGGGGGAGGCGGAGGTAGCGTTTCAAAGGCTTACAGGCCCGGAAAACCTGGCCTTAAGAAATTAAAGCGAAAAATTGCAAAACTTAAAGTAACAAAATTACAATAATTTTATCGATATAAATAATCGACCTTTTGTTCGCCGTAACATGTATGAGAAATAAATTGCTTTTGCGCGTGTGTGAGTGTACGTCAAGCGCAGTGTTTGCGTTAGTGTGACAACCAATAGCAAAATCTCGATCTAAGTGCGTTTGGCTTATTGGTGTGCGTAATGCGCGTACGTATTGGTCTCTTGCTTGTAGTGGAGTTAAAGAGTGAGAGATAACCGGCGACACGCGTTCTAATACAAATCAGGAACTATTTCCTTTCTAACCTTTTTTACCTGTTCTGTGGGAACTGCAATATATTCACATATCGCACCTTTACGAGTATTTCGAAACCATTACTAAACAAAAAACTTAATTTTACAGAGTTAATTTACGATTTTGCATTATTTATTATTTACCTCGTCATAAAAAGTGATGAACTCATAAGAGATATTTCTGAGATTATTTGTTAAATTAGGTATTGGTTTCTTTTTAAGGTGTGTAGTCATATAATTTAATATTTTCTTAATTTTTTGTTTTACTAAAAGTATGTAATTTTCTTGAGAATTTTGTTTAGTAACGGTTTCGAAATAAAGGTGCGATATGATAATCTATTAGGGCTTCCCAACAAATATACAACATTTTATAGATGTATGTATGTTTGTATGTTTGTCCACGCATTTCTCCGAAACTATTAATCGGATCGTGACCATTTTTTTTTGTTGGCTTACATTTACTTCAACTTGGGCAGGAATATTTCAGCAAAATCGGTTCAGTAGTTTTCAAGATAATGGACTAATACGTGTAAGTGTGACGGCCTGGCTTATGTATGTTGTATACGGGTACTTATTGCTACGGGTGTGGTGTCAAAGGGAAATCATCTCAAAACCTTGGTCAAACTGTGGTGCAATATTTATAACAAAACTATTAACTACTTACAAAGAGATTTAAACCACCTAAAAATTACGAAATAAAAAATAATTTAAAAAATTAAATCGACTTCAAAAAGAAATTAACCCAAAATTATGAAATAACTTTAATTTCGGAAGTCGGTGGCAAAAAACTGAAATACAGATCCCAAGACACCGACTTCCGAAATTAAAGTTATTTCATAATTTTGAGTTAATTTCTTTTCGAAGATGATTTAATTTTTTTTATTATTTTTTTTTATCTCACGAAAGGATTCGCGTGAATGTTTGTATAAGCGCAGAAGCTCGTACCATCCGAGACAATGGCGAAGTCGGAAGTTTGTGTTGTGTGTGTGTGTGTGTGTTAGTGCTGACGCTACTCGTTTTCACGGACCTATCACAGTGTGTTTCAGCCCAGGATCAAGGGAAGGGCGGGCAAGCTGGGGGAAATCACTACGTGATTAGCGTAGGCTAGGCATGGGTCGAAATAAGTAAAAGATAAATAAATAACTCTTGTTATCCGACTGACCCAGAAGGAGGGTAATGTTTTTCGCGAGGATGTGTGTATGTGGGTCCGTATAAATGTAGTCCGTTGCATTGTGACCTCCTGTAGCATGGGCTTGATGGATTGTTAACATATAAAATCTGTCATTAGATTAGTTTTAGTTGTGGGAGTGACGTTGGATGTGCGTATAATATGTACATATTTACCTATATATTGCATCTGGAAATACAAAAAAGGAAAGCGCAGGTTTTTTTATAAATAAATTGTAACAATATTGGTATCAAATAAAAGCTAGTAATGAGCCGGGGACAAACCAATATCCAGAAATATTGTTCCCGCCTGCAATACCGAAATTCTATACATACCTACGAGTAGATTATAGGTGCTTAATGCTTGTTTTTCTCTTTTCAGTTATGTGCTTTTGCACTCGAGTTTTTTAATATAATTTGTTTTTTTTTTTACTGATTTTTATTACGATCATTCTTAATATAAATAATCCATTAAAAAAATAATGCTTCTAAGAACTTCTGCATTGGAAATTCTACCAGAATCGTGATTGGTACGGCGACAGCATAGGTTATCAAATTGGTTGCGCTCCAGTCCACGAACTGAAACAATATTACAGATTAATAAGATAATAATACTTTATAACGTCTCGTCCTCTTTCATTCGGGTTAAATGAAAAATTTACATTATTCAACCTAAAAGCGTGACGTTCGATCTCTGGATCGGGAAAAGTGGTAGGTTTTACCTATAGAAATCTTTCTTATATCTATGGATTTACCACTTACTCATCATACCTGTTTTCCCCGAAAGCCTAGGCAGAGGTTTTATTTTTACCATTAATCAAGATCGGCTGGTTATTGAAGCCAGACTCCGGGTGCTACAACAATATACAGGGTTATTAGTAAAACACCAACAACCTCTTAAGGGGTCATTGTATTCATCATTATGAACAACTTTTACTATGGGACCGAACCTGAAATCGCGAAAAAAATCAGCTGTTCAGTACATTTTGACGAATTATGCGAACATAAATGTACTGAACAGCTGATTTTTTTTCGCGATTTCATGTTTGGTCCCACAGTAAAAGTTGTTCATAATGATGAGTACAATGACCCCTTAAGAGGTTGTTGGTGTTTTACCATTAACCATGTATAGGCTCGCGGCTTAAAGTACCTGGCAAAATGTGGTGTGCATATACCTATTAATAAACTTTTGCAAATCTAAGTGTTTCCTAACATTAATGGATAGCGCTATAAACAAAAAAACTAACAATGTCAAGTATAGAGGTGCCGTATGCCATTTGCCTGGTCCCGATTGTCATATTGACGCACCAGTGCAGCATCATAACTGTCAACGACATGCGGCCCAAGATGCGCCACACTGGCCAGCTGAAGAATCTTCTTATTGGGCCTGCAAATAAAAATACGGCTTAATACGGTCATGAATGTAGGCACTTGGACTAATCTGCATGGTTAACGTTTCTAACGCGAGTTTACCGGCTTGAACTCTTGAAGCTGATCTGTTGACAATCTTATTAGGACCAATCAAAATGTATGATCAATTGATTAATCTTGAGTTGAGGCCAGATAGGTCCTAAGCTTTGTCAACGCAGAAGGTGTTCGATTTTTGCCTTTAGACCCCAGTACCACAGATCTGAATTTGTATACTTAATCCCTTTCTGTTGTTGGTTGCAGTAGTAGCCTTTGGAAGCTGCTGCTGCAGTCGGAAATACCTAGTTTATTAGAGTCAACACTTGGGTTCTGTATTTGAGACAGAGACGAAACTTAGCGTAAACTTACTCCTCGTCTGTCAAAATTACGCCAATATGCACTGAAGCGTAAGTTTACGCTAAGTTTCGTTTCTGTACCTGAGACGAGCCCAAGTGTCGAGTCGTGTCGTGCTCGTGTGTGTCTGTACCTATTGTCCCTTGTATTGTTTCCTTACCATTGACATTAAAGACCCCCATTAGAACTGCGCCCATAATAACGCAGTAGAAAGGTCTGTCCAGCGTGGTATAAGCCGCATTGAAGAGAGCAGAGTGTTGTCCGCGCAAAAACATGCCTGTCAGTGCCCATGCGAATGGTAGAGGGAAGCATGTGTAATGCAGGTAGACGAACCACTGCAACAAAATAAATAGAAGTAAGTTGAGTAGTTAGTGATCGATCATAATAACAATCGTCTCCACAGATGGTAAATAGACGGGGACAGTGGGGTATTCCGTATTGGGTGTTTCTAGTATGAATTTAAAAGTAGCTGCCCGGGAGTATGCATTTGTGCCCGGTTGATGACAATTACATTGGACTTAAACATAACTGGCGAAATGTGGGTGTAGATACTATAGGTAGTTCTAGTTACACTTCCGCTAACACTAGGGGAAACAGGCGTGCTGTTATGTTATGCAGTCTGCAGTAGTCGAGCAATTGACTACGCAATGGGAGCCGGCCGTCCCTAGGAAAATGCCGACGCGAAACATTATTTGGCGAGGTTCAAGTATTTGGCGATGGCCTACAAAGTCTAGGTGTATTTTTTATGATTTGTTTAAGGTACCTATAAAATAATTCTACTGCTTGGTATTTAGAGCAATGTTTAGCAATATTAAGTTTAGGTGCAATTTTATTTGTTATAACTTTTCTTCTAGTGTTCTCTCTAAGTTCACTTTCTTCTTGTGATTCGTACTCATGTATGTATTTTGCAAAGTGACTGAGTAGTACTACTCGTAAAACATATAAACTTGGTACTGTTAATATGCCCAATTTTTTAAATTATTCTTTACATGACTCTCGTTGAGGGATTCTGACATGCTCTTTTGCAATTATACCCGTAACTGTTCCCCCAAAACATTTCCTGTTACATTTCCTGTCAACTCATTTAAGTTTGGCGACCCGATTATGGCGTTTGTATCATCATCAGCAAACATTACAAGTCTTGCGTCTGGTTGGGTATTATGCATAAAATTGAGCAAGTCATTAGTAAAAATTTTATGTAATATTGGTCCTAAGATTGAGCCTTGAGGCACACCGCCGCAAATTTTGGTCATTCTTGACTTATATATTACTTCACTCACACACTTTACGTCACAATTGTTTGCATTAATGTCTTTTATTTCTACGTACTACATTCTACGATTTTTTAAATAAGATGTCAAAAGTTTTAAAGCCTTACCTCTAATACCATAATGTTCTAGTTTAGCCAGAAGTAGCTCGTGGTCCACTGTGTCAAGCGCAGAACTTAAATCAATAAATAAGCCAGCTGCCTTCATTAAAGTGTGCCATTAACCTAGTTTTCATTAGGTATATTCTCAAAAATTTTTGATAAAATTGGTAATAAGGATATTGGCCGGTAGTTTTTGGGATCCGTTCTTGTACCCTTTTTGTGTATCGGAACCACTTTTGCCATTTTAATTTCTTCAGGAAAAACAGACTCTACAATACATTTATTAAAGAATTCAGATATTGGCACGTCATCGTGTCCACAAGAAGTTTTGTTTGCCATCTTACGTACTATTTTTGTTATTTCTTGTGGTGTCGTCATATTGAATGTCATCTCACTTTCTACTCTCAATGTTGAGTTTCTTAGAAAGGACATTGCCCTTTCTTCTTCTGTTTTAAAAGTGATGATTTATACACAAATGTATCTTTCTACTCTTTCACTATATTTTTGCCTTTGTTAAGATGACATGATATGGCTAACCTTCGTGCGTGCTTTAAAACTCTTCTGTAGATTCTTATGTAATTTACTTTGTAGTTATAAACACTAGTGTTATTTTTGGCGCCCGAACATAACATCCTTTCCTTTTTGCTTGAGACTTTAATTCCCTTTGTAATCCACAGATGATGAGGAGGCACCAACCGACGATTATCCCTGCATGCACTATGCAAGTGCTCCCAAGGACAACCCCCGGTTGGTGCAGGACTATTGTTGTACGTGGAAACAAAACATATTGGGCTATGGGTCTGGGTGGCTAAAGTGGATTGGGTAACTTGAACTATGGAAGAACTATATCCCTGCCTGGCCAATGTTATATATTATACACGGATAAAATGGCAGGAGGTGACTTGCACACTCAATAATGGGCCCCCAGAAACGGCCGCTAGCACATAGTGACGTAGCGAAAAGGGGGCAACACTTCCTGAGGTGCTTGAGGAGTGGAGAGGTATCCCACGGCTATCAGAACAATCCCGGAAGTACGGTCGAGATCCCTACCAGCACCTTACTGGAATACTTCCTTCCTCCGAGCACGTTTGCTCTTGCGAATCTCCACTCAAGCCGGCCAATAAAGGCAAGAAAGAGGTGGGAGCTCTGTTCCTCGTCAGTGTTCACTCCAGCTGGCCAATAAAGGCAAGCTAGAGATGAGGACACGATTTCTCCCGGGAGATAGGGTCTGTGGCGTCGCTACTGCCCAACAGCTCGCCACATGCTGCCCTGCGGATTTCTGTAACTCTCTTGGTCTGGCTCCTCATGCTAGACCCGTTGAGGCAAAGTAAACTCTACCGGCACAGACCTAAAGTTCGGAGCGCACAAGCCCCACCACGACATCAACGTAGAGATAGAGCGGTGGGGTTATCACTTTCCCTGACACTGAGATGAAGTTCACATTCTGAAAATGACACTAAAAAATTTCATACAAAATAAGACGACGCCTACAGCCGTACTGTTGTCAAAAAACAAGTCAAGGTATCTGTAATATGGTATTTTTTATACCAGTATTTTTTGCCTTGACACTAGAAAAATTTTAATGAGTGCAATACGACACTAGATCACGTGGCTTCTTAGTCATGTACGCACATTTACACGGCTATAGGCGTTTTGTCTGTTTTGACTTAGTAAAGTTAACCGCCTATGGGCGTAGCGCGATATCACACACGAACAAAAATACGCCTCTGGTCGTGACGTCAGCGAAAGTGTTATTATTATTTGTTTATGAACCCATATGAGGTGTGCTCATGCATACTGCACTACCACGGGGAGATAATAATAATATTATAATATAAAATAAAAACGTTTATTTGTCACTAAAAGAAATATACATTAAAAAGACATTAGGATAGACACTCAGAGGAAAAATCTTACAAGAAATGTATTACACAGAATATTGTTCCTAACTCCCAAACTAGGCCTAGGCCTGTGTTTTGAGGGTCAGTGTTCAGTCATGGGACTCATTAAAAACAAGACAGCATAGTGCAGATAGATAGTGCAGTTATGTGGGACTCCAACCCACTAAAACTCCACGGTGCCCTCCTCTGTCACTTGTGACTACCCCAAACCAAAACAGCGACGACCCCTTGGTCCCCCTGCGACCGGTCAGGTCAGCGGCCCGGCCGCTTTCCATTTTTCGGCCGCAGAGGATAGGGAGAGTGGCCAACGATATACACCTCCTCCCCTGCGGCCCCACCGCGTCCGCCATCAGACGGTGGCGACCCCGTCAAGGCCGCGGAAGGTAGGGAGAGCGGCGCACCGCAATACCGGCACGCCTCCAACCCTCAGCCGCGATGCCTCCCATACGACAGCGCGGCCCAACTCAGTTGCGATGTCGCCTAAGCGGCATCGCAACCTACCTGTTGGCCGCTAAGTCGTCGACTTCCTGGGAAAAGCCCTGACGAGCGGCCCCTGCTCGGGTTCCTCTTCGCTTCACCGTGGGTGACCAAGCCATGGCTACTGAGCCCCCCCGCCTCGACAATGCGGGAACCCACCGGGGGAGATATGAGGTGTCTGCGAACACGTTGGAGACGATTTAGTGCGAGGTAACTAACAACTTCAACTGGTGCCCTGAGATAGTGAGGCGAAGTCGCGGCAAGCCATGAAGTAAATGGGTGAAGTAGTTCTGGATGCACACTTGCACAGGAGTGTGACAGAGCTAGTAAAATATAATGTAACTGTTGATTACTGAAATGATGAGCCGCAACCGAAGCCGCGAAGGGACCAACAAACAATGTCACCTATTTTTGTTTACTTCTACTTAATTTTATTCATATTAAAACACGAATGCCCCTAAATGAATTGGACCAAAAGTCAAGGTAGGGTTCACTGCGATTTGTGGTACCTACGATGTTAACACTTTAACATAATGAAATGATTTAGTGAGCCAGTGACCGTTGTGCCCTTTATTGTGTATTATTTTCAATTAATTATTATATTAGGTTGGGGAAAAAGTCTTTTCGCATTATAGTATGTATGAACTTGTAATAAAATCTCTTTGGCTATACTATTTGTATCTGGCTGGTTTTGGTATCATTGAAAGTTTAAATTTTAAAGAACATAATTCCAAATTTAAATTAGGAAAATGTGTGATTTTCATTTGTTTTTCGTACCGTCAAGATGAGTGAATCTAATGAAGAAATTCGATACATTTTAAAATTTTACTACAAAAAAGGTAAAAATGCAACGCAAGCCGCGAAAAAAATTTGCGATGTTTATGGACCTAGTGTAGTGTCTGTGAGAGTAGCACAAATTTGGTTTAAGCGTTTTCAATCCGGAAATTTTGATGTCAAAGATGCACGTCGCTCTGGTCGCCCTATTACGGATAAAATGGATGCCATTTTTGAAAAAGTGGAGCAAGATCGGCATATCAGTAGTTACGACGTAGCTGAAGAACTGGAAATTTACCACAAAACAGTTTTGGCGCATTTGAAAAAAACTGGGTACACAAAAAAGCTCGACATTTGGGTACCTCACGAGCTCACTGAAAGAAACTTAATGAACCGTGTACTCATTTGTGATTCTTTATTACGACGTAATGAAACCGAACCATTTTTGAAGAAGCTGATAACTGATGGTGAAAAGTGGATCACGTATGACAAGAACGTGCGAAAAAGGTCGTGGTCAAAGGCCGGTCAGGCTTCACAGACTGTGGCGAAACCCGGGTTAACTCGCAACAAGGTGATGCTGTGTGTGTGGTGGGATTGGAAGGGCATTATTCATTATGAGCTGTTACCACCAGGCAGGACAATCGATTCTGAACTCTACTACGAACAACTGATGAGATTAAAGCAAGAAGTTGAGAGAAAGCGGCCGGAATCAATCAACAGAAGGGGTGTGGTTTTTCATCATGATAACGCTAGACCTCACACATCTTTAGCCACTCAGCAAAAATTAAGAGAGTTTGGCTGGGAGGTGTTAATGCATCCGCCGTATAGTCCTGACCTTGCACCTTCAGATTTCCACCTGTTTCGGTCTCTTCAGAATTCTTTAGGCAGTGTCAGGTTAACATCACGAGAGGACTGCCAAAACCACTTGTCGCGGTATTTTGACCAGAAGTCCCAAAATTTCTATAGCAATGAGATCATGTCCCTACCGACAAGATGGCAAAAAGTTATCCACCACACACACAGCATCACCTTGTTGCGAGTTAACCCGGGTTTCGCCACAGTCTGTGAAGCCTGACCGGCCTTTGACCACGACCTTTCTCGCACGTTCTTGTCATACGTGATCCACTTTTCATCACCAGTCATCAGCTTCTTCAAAAATGGTTCGGTTTCATTACGTCGTAATAAAGAATCGCAAATGAGTACACGGTTCATTATTTCAGTGAGCTCGTGAGGTACCCAAATGTCGAGCTTTTTTGTGTACCCAGTTTTTTTCAAATGCACCAAAACTGTTTTGTGGTCAATTTCCAGTTCTTCAGCTACGTCGTAACTACTGATATGCCGATCTTGCTCCACTTTTTCAAAAATGGCATCCATTTTATCCGTAATAGGGCGACCAGAGCGACGTGCATCTTTGACATCAAAATTTCCGGATTGAAAACGCTTACACCAAATTTGTGCTACTCTCATAGACACTACACTAGGTCCATAAACATCGCAAATTTTTTTCGCGGCTTGCGTTGTATTTTTACCTTTTTTGTAGTAAAATTTTAAAATGTATCGAATTTCATCATTAGATTCACTCATCTTGACGGTACGAAAAACAAATGAAAATCACACATTTTCCTAATTTGAATTTGGAATTATGTTCTTTAAAATTTAAACTTTCAATGATACCAAAACCAGCCAGATACAAATAGTATAGCCAAAGAGATTTTATTACAAGTTCATACATACTATAATGCGAAAAGACTTTTTCCCCAACCTAATATTATGCCTAAATGACTCATGAAGTCTTGATGATCGCGTCGATTATTAGGGTTCCGTACCCAAAGGGTAAAACGGGACCCTATTACTAAGACTCCGCTGTCCGGACAGTTGAAATTTTCACAGATGATGTATTTCTGTTGCCGCTATAACAACAAATACTAAAAAAAACGGTCAATTGCGTGCCGGACCACGCACAATGAAGGGTTCCGTAGTTGGGATGAATTTATCCCAAGAACAAACTTAACCGTAGTTGAAAAACATGTTCTCCCATACATTCCAACTACAAATGTCCATAGTTAAACGAAAAGTATCCACCCACATTACACCTAATGTCTGTTGGATCCTTTTTGTTTAACTATGGACAAATGTAAGTTCGTACGCCCATGAGACATTTACCATGTTATTTTAATAAGCTATAGAATTATTTTCTGTATTTTTTCAAAATTTTAAGGTCAGTAGTTTCGGAGATAAAGGAGGGAATTGTCTATTTTCTTAAATAACTTTAAAATACTTTTTTTTTTTAATTATAAAAAAATATTTTTGAGACCCGCACAGTAAGCCCTTTTGTTTGATATATCGTACGGTACAGTTTTCAAATATTTTTTTTTTAATATTTCTTATTTGCCCCTAAAATTTACCACTGTATTCAAAATTCATTAATTTACATTACACGTCCGTGTTTGGGTCACAGAAATACATACGTGTACCAAATTTCAACTTAATCGGTCCTTTAGATTCGGAGCGAATTGGCCGTGACAGACGGACAGAAAGACAGATACCTACATGAGATCACTCATGTGTCTGTCATTCATACAAACCTGGTCCTAACAAGTACAGACACAACAAAAAAAGAATTAGCCAAATAGGTGCAACCGTTCTGAAATAATGCGCTTACATATTATGCCGTAGGATGATTTGATAATTCGAAAACCCTAGGGATATTGCGAAAACACGGATAATTAGACAATGGTGAAAAAAATTCTCAATCTTACTGGTAACTAAAATGTTCAATAAAAAAGTAAAGTTCCTATACATCGATATTGTTATTTCTAACGCTTCATAACTATGATATAATACTTCAAAGTTCACAGGGTAAAACTAGGAACCAATCAGAATAAGATTTGGTCAGTAAGCAAAAATCTAGCCAATCAGAGTTAAGGATATTCAATGTTACTAGAACGTCTCGTGTTTTTGCAAAAACCCTACCTTTTTCCAGTAACATGAGAAACGTTTTCACCATTGTCTAATTATCCGTGATTTCGCAATATCCCTAGGGTTTTCGCGAAAATTCGAATTATTAAATCATCATACGACATATATATAAGCAAATAAATAGTCGCGTATTACTTATGCTTTCTCTATAAGTTACAGTAAGGTACACTAGAAGACTTACTTTATACTCAGAAAGCTTGATTTTTCTCTCGTCCAGCTCAAATTGTATGTGGGCCATTATCAGACCCAAGAAGCAAGCAGGCAGAGCCCCCCAGGAAGAGATGTAGAATTCCACAAACGAAGGAGTTTCTCGAAATATCCTACGTATTTGTCTAAAAAATAAAACAAACTGTGCTATAGTTGCAGTACATTTCGATACAAGCGGGTAAAGTCATAGGCCATAGCACATCCCGAGCCTAAGTAACAAGAAGATTTTTACGGAGCCGACAATGTAATGATGACAAATGCTCACGTCGTCGTCACGCGTTTGAAACGACGTTTTTCAACAAATTAGTGAGGAAAAATTATCAGCCCTCGAAGTTCAAAATTTCTTAGGTTTTTTTTGCAATTTGCAAGTCAGTATTAGGTTGTATGTTGATAACCCCAGGTGGGTTTACGCATTGTCGAGTGCAGGGGGCTCAGTAGCCGTGGCTTGGTCACCCACGGTAAAGCGAAGAGGAACCCGAGGGGGGGCCGCTCTTGAGACCTTTTGCCGGTAAGAGGCGACGTAGCGCGTTAAGATTTTGACGACGTAAACAGTGCACTCTCAATGGTTACAGATTGGTTTACGACAAAAAGTGCTGATTCTCAGCCTAGTTTGAATAAATGACTTTTGATTTTAATTTTGTAGCGGCCAACAAGTAAGTTGCGGTGCCGCTTGAATGACTATTTCATGAAATCTTGACATTTACGGATTGTACCTACTAACTTTAGGAGAATATATAATATTAATAATAATAATAATATCCTTTTGATGATTATAATTATGTAAATTACATATTTGTTACGGTTGCGAATCATACTTTATCAACTTAAAGCCAGACACTGAGCTGCAAATTGCGAAATTCGTAAGAAAATTTGAATTTCGCCGGCTACCTTTAAGTACTTAAGTACCTAGTGAAAAATTGCTTGTGGTTTTTTTTTTCATGCGCATTGCCTTCATGTTTTGAAGAATCTATTTACCTGTTTTAATATATTGAATATAGGTTTGGAAGGGAAAAGGGGAGGCCTTTGCCCAGCAGTGGGACAGAAACTAAGCTAACAAAAAACAAAAAAAATACAAAAATAAATATTTTCATGAAATAAGTAATAACGTACAATGTCTTGTGTGGTGATGATGTATCATCATGTTACTGTTCCGTGATGCAAAGCGTCACGTCGTTTGAAACGTGTGAGCAGTTGACCACTCTCATAGTATCAAAATGTACCTACTAGCTATTGGCTGGCTCACTGGTCTAGTGGTAACCAGGGCCCCAAGTCTGCTATTTTTTATTCATTCGTCATTCCATCACGCTCCCATTGTCATTTTCCTAAAAGTTCGTAATCTGCTAAATTCATAATGGTCGATCATTGGTAGGTCAGTGGTCTCGTAATAGAATCGTGGTACTGATCAAAGGAACTGTCAAAATTTTAGCAGATTACCGCACACGTCAGAATAGAATAGAATAAACTTTATTTCGAGCCAACTCACATATGGTTAGTAACATTGTTTTTAACATTATGTAAGAGATTACCATTTCTTTCAATGGAGTGTCAGTGGTTGACCATTGGAAAGTCATAAAATGACGCCATTATATTAGTAGATTACAAAACTTGTCAAAATCAACAATTATGAAATCATTGACAGACCATTCTGGCACTATTGTAATAGCAGGCTTGAGGCCCCCTGGTTATGTTATATGATATTAAGTACTCTGAATACTCACTCAGGCGACGTGAAGTTTACCATTGCTTTATAATCCTTGATATACACAACGAAGGCAGTGAGCAGACATGATGCGATGAACAGAACTGCATAGAGGCTGACAGCCAAACAACGGCGACGCCACAGCAGAAGGGTGAAGGTACATGCCAGGATATACATGTGCATGCTTACGGGCAGGAACCTGAGGTTGATGAAATATTGATTAGCTGACGGCACAGAATAAATAATAGTACTAACTTATAAAAGTTGCACTCCTTTGATTTTGAAGAAAGCCGCTTTTATGATAGCGTACAAAACTTACTCCCCATGCACAAGCTAAATTGCACTTAATCGCCGCGCTTTAGGGTCCATACAGAAAGTGCGAGGCATGCGCAGCGAATGCATTTTTTTTATATGTGAGATGCCTCAGGCTGAGGCAAACCGCCGCGCTGCGGACGAAGACCAGACGCCGGATGACGTCACTGCTTGTAATAGGCACACATCAAGTCAATGATCACTATGAAGAGGCGCCTTCGCAAGCCGTGGCACAGATTAATACAGATGGGACACTCCGAAAAATCATTTAAATAAAAAGCGACTCTTGCTACGACACAATAAAGTGCAATTCAGGTCGCACAACGCTTATTACCTACAGTTATATTCACCTACAAGTTGCCTCTCTTTCTATCGCGTAACTCTTATACCTTCTGACTCGTTAGGGTTGTCTTCTTTTACGACGCGGCGTGTGAGTGAGTATCGAACTGAACGTGCGAGCCGGCCGGTGCGCGGCAGCCCGCACTGAATTGGCCCAACAAATCGAGCCCGCCGCGTACTTGTAGCTTCGTACCTAAACTGCGGAGTGTCCCATCTGTATTAATCTGTGGCAGTGGCAACAACTGAGATGCCCAACCTGAAGATGCGATTGCGAGGCGGTGCGGAACCGTATCGCGGGGAAGATAAAAGCCGTGCTTCAGGGTCACATCGCCGTGGGCTGGGAGGAACGTATAGATGCCACAACGGACAGTTGGCCGTCTGTACACCGACTCTGCCGCCAACTCTCCCCACACCCCAGCCCCGGTGCGAACGCTGCTTGACAGTGACGGGGCGCTTAAATACGTAGCGTAGGACCGGTCGGAGGTCTTTGCTGAATACCTGGAGCGTCAGTTCTGCCCGAACCCGACCAGTGACACCGAGCATGTCGCAGCGGTCGAGAAACACCTAGGAGACTACTTCGCTACGCCGATAGCTCCCGATAAAGATCATATCTTTTTCTCGCTTGGCGCAGTTAGACGCGCCATCCTAAGGACGAAGGCAAAGAAGGCTCCCGATGCTGACGGTATCACCAATACACTGCTGCGGCACCTATCGTTCCGTATGGTAGAGGCACTAGCGCGCCTGTTCACGGCAATACTGCGCACTTTTCCCGCCTCGTGGAAAGAAAGAAAGGCGGGTCATTATGCTGCCCAAGGCGAGACAAAAACACCCTGAAACTGGAGAGATATCGGCCAATCACGCTACTACCGATAGTCTCCAAGGTGTTCGAAGATCTCCTGCTGCGACATCTCCATCCACACATAGCGCCGCGGCCGGAACAGTTCAGGTTTCGGGCGGAGCATAGGACGACGCTTCAGCTATCGAAGGTACTGCACCATCTCTTGGCAGTCACAAACAAAAAGGAATATTCGGTAGCAGAATTCCTCGACATGGAGAAGGCCTTCGACCGTGTGTGGCACGACGGAGTCGTATACAAGCTGGCCACATTAGACGCGCCCCGACGCGGGTGACGCGGGTTGTAATGGTGGTCTCTAAATTTCTCTCCCACAGGACTTTCAGGGTGGCGGTCGACGGGGCACTATCTAGCGCCCGCCCGGTGCTTGCCGGTGTGCCACAAGGAAGCTGCGTGTCGCCGGCGTGTTACGCTACACCGATATCCCCACCACTCCGGACGCGATGCTCGCGCTGTACGCTGATCACGCCGCGTACATTACCACCTCGCTTAATGCAAAGTACGCTGTGGTCAAGATGCAGCGCGCGCTCGACCTGCTTCCTGAGTGGCTATTCAAGTGGCAGCTGTCGGGTCAACGTGGGTAAGTCGCAGGCAATTGTCACCGGGTCCGTCCCTCTCCCACCACCGTTGAAGCTGCAAGGAGACGTCAAATGGTCGACCCGAGCCAAATACCTGGGTGTCACTATCGACCGTCGGCACACAATGGGGCCACACGTCTGCAATGTCGTCGCACAGGGTAGCGTCGCCCGCAACCTCCTTAGACCAGTGCTCTCGTCCCGCATACTGGCGCGCGTCGAACTGGGCATGCATTGGGTTGGCACAAAAGTAATGAGACACTCTACAAAACTCTATACATTTCCTTTTTCAAGTTAATTGTTTTCGATAATATATTAGAATGATACTTGTGATGTGGGGGTATATAAAGCCGCCCTCGCAATTGGTTTAGTCAGTTTGAAGAAAAATGGATGAACGACAAGTTCGAACACTATACTTATACGAGTACTTGTTAGGCCACAGTGTGCGGGCTGCGGCTGACAATATATTATAAACACTGCAATGGGCACTGGAAGTACAAAGCCATGCGACGATGTCCCGATGGTTTGACCGTTTTAAATCAGGAGACAGGAGCCTTGAAAGTCAACCACGCTCTGGATGACCACCCGCAGTGATTGAAGACGATTTACGTCGTGAACTGCAGTCGAATCCAGATGCTACCACTCGTGAATTATCGGAAGCACTTAACTGCAGTCACCACGCCGTGGAAAACCATCTGCATGAGACTGGGTATCGAAAACTTTTGGCTCGGTGGGTACCGCACATTTTTACAGACGCCATTCATGCTGTCCGTGTCGCTATCTGTCAATTACTTTTGCTGCGACCCCGACGTAAAGAGTTTTTGTCTGATCTGGTTACTGGAGATGAATCATGGATTAATTACGAGAACTGTATCGTTCGTCGTGCTTTTTGGCAGCCTCCCGAAGAAACGCCACCAACTCAACCGAAGCTGAGGCAAAAGAACCGTTTAAAAGTTCTGCTTTGCTGTTTCTGGGACGCGCAAGGCATGCTGTTTCATGAACATATACAATGAAACTATAAACGCTGACAAATATTCAACCCAGCTCACAAAACTATCTGCTGCTATCAAGAAAAAAATGACGAAGACGGGTCAGGGTAGTTTTACTACACGATAATGCTCAACCTCATGTCGCATCTGCCGTTCGCCAACAGCTGGAGAACTTGGGATGGGAGATGATACCCCACCCACCTTATTCCCCAAACCTCGCCCCATCAGACTATCATTTGTTTAGAGCTCTGAAACAACATTTGCGGGGTAAACAATTTAATGATTTCTCTGATGTAGAGGCGGAGTTGAACAACTTTTTGAGGCACAGCCATCAGAGTTCTGGGCGAAAGGCATCCAAACTTTGCCGGATCATTGGCAATAAGTCTTAGATGCTAATGGTGATTACATCATTGACTAAGCTTTTCGTATTGTAATAATAATAAAAAATATAAAACGTAAACCAACTGTCTCATTACTTTTGTGCCACCTGGTACAAACTGTACGTACGCCCAATACTGACGTACGCCGACCGAATACTGATGAGCGAGACAAATCGCAAGCTTCTGCTTAGCTTGATATCAGCTATATCAAGCTAACAAAATTACCTTTCAAATAATATACAACAATCCAGTTCATTGCATAGACATTGTAAAAATTGTTTTGAGCAACGCGCGATGAAGTGATTCCAGTTTATTGCTCGCGAGTGTAGAATACTGACTGGGTAGGAAGGAATAAGAACGGATTTTATTATGCATTATTTTAAAAAGCAGCAAGCCAGTAAAATTAGTATTTTTATAGCACCTACTAATTTTATCGGCATGTTGCAGTTGATGTAATTGGTGGGCGGCGTTTCGGGAGGGAGACTGCTGTCTTATGTAATTTTGACGTTCGAAGGACTGATTCTCAGCGTATGCTCGGAATTTTAGTTAGCTGCAGTAAAATGACACTTCTTACTATAATTTGGTTAAAATATGGGTGCACTTTTACTTTTTTTTTTGTTATGGCAATGACAGTAAGAAGTGTAATTTAATGCAGCTAATTAAAAGTCCGTCTTTAGTCTTTAGTTTTTAAGATTTTTAATTTTAAGTTCTCTGGAATAAAAGGGGCTGTGACAGACAGAGACATTGAGATGAAGTAGCATCTTCAATTTTAGGGTTAAGACATGTCCACCCGTCCGGAGGTTACACAGCTATTTTACTCAGAAACTATTTGCACTATATCGATGAAAATAAAAAAAAAGATGTAATCTGTGCACCGTTAAATAAAGGAGAAGTGAAATAACAAAAAAAAAAGAAAAAAATGTGTTGGCACTCCCCAATTCCCCATACATGTAACCAACGAATAAAAATTAAGTCAATAGTTTTGAAATATGGGATATTTTCGGATACAAGCGCAGAAATAATTTGTTAAATAAAAAAAAAGGTATATAAGTACTGGATGATTTTTTTACCGTCTTGAAAATAATAGGGTACAATAGGTGAACGGAGTAGAAGCCTTAGGAGATACCTAGTCTTTGTTGTTTTTGTTTTTTTAAAAGCTATTATACCTTATTTTTTTCAAGACGGTAAAAACGTCACCCAGTATATTAATTTTGCGGTCGGTCGTCAAAATCAATAAACTACTGTGCAATGTTGCAACATTCATCCCAACTACGAAACCCTTCACTGTGCGTGGTCCTATGGCGTGGTCCGACAAGCGCTTGGGCGGTTTTTTTTTACATATGTGTAACCGTAAAAATCGGCCAATCGTGAGTCGGGCTTTATATTGGTCAGGCTCGCGCACTGATGATTCCTTTTCTTCAAATAGTTCCTATGCCGTAATGTTGGCTCCACTGTTAAACTTTAAGACATGGACCTATTAGGTATACTTTCGTCCTACAACAATGGAGCCAACATTACGGCATAGGAACTATTTGATGAAATCTCTGTCTACGGATGAAACGCTTTCCTTACACAAAAATTATGATTGCTTTACCATCTTTCTATACATTTACTACGATAGGGGTTGAATAACACGTATTCTAGCTATGCACCTTATTGATCGTCTGATAGACGTATAGACAGACAGAGAATGCTTAGTAATATGATCCTGTTGGCATTGTTTGGGCTCGTAGTAGTTCGTACCCAAATGATACCAATGGGACTGCTATAAAAAATTGTATTTTCTCACCAGGTCGGAACCACGCAGTAATTACTGGCGTCTACAATGTTGTTTAGGAAGAAAACATGAGACCAGAACTTCGTCTTACAGGCCTCGCTCTCCAGGCCTATCGTGGTAGGGACCAGAGGGCCATCCCGAGAATTCAACCACCAGGTTGCTCCGTAGCCCACGATCAGAAGGTGCACTGGAGTTATCCTAGAAGTTAAATTTAGAACCCGATTGAGTAAAGTATGTCCTGCCGTATGGTTAACAGCATCAGCATGTCCGTTGTAACACTTGAACAACGGAATTAAGAATTAGATACTGCTATGAAATAAGAAATACACTGGCAAAGTCAAACTGTTACCATGGAAGTGCTGTTGGTTGTACCTAGGCCTTTCCATGTATTATTTTTACATCTTGATAAAAGTACTGAGTCATGGCAGCATTTAATCCATGTGCAATTGACAAAAAATCGGTCTGAGAATTCTACCGTCGAGGTACAAACCAGTCCGAGTAAGTGTACTGGTACGTCCCTATACCTAATTTCAAACCGTTCAAACCATGCTGCGTTTTTTTTTTTTTAATTTCATTATTGCAACACCAAGGAACCCCTTTCATTAATTTCAGAAGACGCTAGATTTTCGGCAAAATAATTTCGAATCAAATCTCGTAATACGAAATCATGAGGGTAAGCTCCAGGTAGCACGCGAAATTCAAATTTTCTTACGTTTTTTGCAATTTCTTAGTAAGTATTAGGTTGTACGTTAATTAAAGTATGATTCGCGACCAAAACATATGTATTTACAAACTTATAATCATTAGAATCAGTAATATAATCCTAAATGTCAAGATTTCATGAAATAGTCATTCATTAGTAAGGATTATAGGAACTTAGAGAGTTGTATTGATGATTTTAATAATTATAATTCTATAAATACATACTTATTTGTTAGGGTCGTGAATCATATCAGGTCAACATAATACTCACAACATAATACACATTGCAAAAAACGTAAGAAAATTTGAATTTCGCGGGCTACCTGGAGCTTTCACTGCACTAGGTCAAAGACTATACGCACCTTATAACTCGTTTTATGATACACAGTGGTAGCATATACAGGCCGAGCTCCTGTTTTTGGGAGTATATCAGGAGGTTGTAGCCAGTAAGAAAGCAGGACATCATCACGAAACCTTGGATCAGCGACGTTCCGTTCGCCAAATAAACGCCGTCAATTCTTTGAGTCATCTGCATGGATGAAGATTCATTATTATACAGAGTTTCTGAGAACATGTATCGCCAACTTAAGGGTGTCGTACAGACCATCAAACTGAACAACTTTTCCCCGGGGACCAACATCGTAATCGTTAAAAAAAAAATCTGACATCCCTTACAAAACATCAATACCAACTTGACCAAATGTATAGGCCAACTGTTTTTTTTTTCACCATTACGATGTTGTTCCCCGGGAAAAGATTGTTCAGTTTGATGGTCTGTACCGACACCCTTTCTCAGACACATTGTACGTCACAAGAGTTTCGGTTAGATCTACACTGTCTACAGAACATTGACACAGCTAGACGAAAAACAGATGGCCGGATGAATCACACTGAAAACTCTTAAGATACGTCTGAATCTATTAAGGTAGGTTCATATCAGATGAAGGAAAGAGACTAACCGAAGCTTGAGCTCGAGGCCTATAGAGGGCCGTAAATGTGTCAAATAAAATTAGGTAGCCATCAGTGGATAAGAGTATAATCCATTGCATGCATGTTATATGAATATGACATACCCATTAGAAAAACTCAATAACACTTTGTCTGACCTGGGAATCGAACCCAGGACCTCATGCTCAGCAGTAGCGTTTGCGACCATTGAGTCAGGTAAGGGTTACGGCCGGGTTAGTAACAGCCTGAAGTTTGGAAGTAGGCGGTGTGATACCCCCGTGCCTCGGGGCGTACTGTTCTGCGCCTGATCTCCGACTCTCCGGTCGTGTCGGATTGCCGTCCATCGGACTATGAGAGTGAGGGAAGAGAGAGTGCACCTGTGTCTGCGCACACACTTGTGCACTATAATATCTCCCACGTAGATGGCCAGCCTCTGCTGAGATTGGCCGCCTTGGCAAAATTCGCCTGGGGGCACTGATATTACATACCTGTTCTAAAAATTCTGGATTTATGGTATGGAACATGTACTGGAACACGCTCGCGTGAGCATATGCTGTGAAGCCCAGTGCTATGACCCTGAAATAACGCAATACGTTAGGACTGGGGCCAACCACCACCTCTTGAAGCAGCTTTATTTTAATATTACTTCAGTGTGAGAACGAGATGGAGCTATACAGGACGTCTAGCTCCATCACTTTCCCACACTCAAATAAGATTAAAATAATACTGCTTTCCTGGAAAAACATTTTCAGTAGGAAACTTTGCATTTATGATTGAAGGTATTAATTTCTCAGTAGCAGCCTGGAGTCTGTATTTGTGCCCGGTTGGTAGCAATATGCTCGCCCCCTATTACATGGAACTGTACCTATGGATAGGCAGAAGTGTACCTATCAACTCTGCCTAACGCTTCGGGAATTACAGGCGTTATGTTATGTATTATAACCATAGATAATAAGATAACTCGTTCTTTTATTGCATTGACTAATAGGTACAGTACTGACTTATCTTGGTGAGTCCGAACTTCGCGCAGAAGGCTACGAAGTTACATTTTTTAGGAATGGTGACATGAGGCGAGTGTGAGTGAGACAGAGACAACATGCGCGAAAGTTCGGAAAGCCTACAGACCCGCCAAGATATTTCGAGTGTACACCTCTGCATTGCGACTCTTCCTTGAACATCTGCTGTAATGGAGGGATTCAAATGAACACAATTAAGAAATTGGCACCTGACTCCGTCCATAGGGTCCAGGGCAATCTGTCGAGGGTCACCACCTTTACGAATAAATGTCAGCCGGCGCCAGTTGGCTGGTATTGAGAAGGCAGATAGCAACTTGTTTTCTGAAAGAGAAGAAGGTACTTACAGTAACTGATTGCTGTCATGTTTGTGCAGCTTTGAATGTGAGAGTTATCAGTTAAGGAGCGTGTGGTGAGTTGAGGAGCAAGAGCAATTGTGCAAAAGGTCGTATTTCACTTTCCAATTTTTTTTTAATGATTTTAAAAATTGTTCAAAACGAGCGAATTTCCCTTAAATTAAAATCCAAAATTTTGGATTATATTCAAACCGGATATATTTCTGCATAAATGTTCTCTTAGATTTTTAAACAGAACAGGCATATTTCTTCTACATAAAGCATCTTTTATTTATTGTTCTATTCAAAAGGTCATATTTTTAGAGTTAGAGTTCCGTACCAAAATAGTAAAAAGGAACCCTTATGGTGCGTCTGTCTGTCTGTCCGTCTGTCACAGCTGGATATCTCAAGAATTACTAATGCTATCAACTTGAATTTTGGAATAGTTTTAGATGTCGTTTGCCCAACTATTTTGCAAATAAGAAAGAATTTTTTTTTTTGGGGGGCTACTAGGGCATGTGCGGTATCATATCAAAAAACGCTGTTTATACATTTTCAAACATTTTTTCATTTTTTTTTAGGCCGAATAGTTTAAAAAAAAACACCATTCCCCCCACCTTATCTCCGAAATTTGCAGAGAAAAATCTGAAATTATTCTGTGTGATAAAAGTTTATGTAAAAATTTAGGAAAAATAAACGATGTCTCTAAATAGCACACTTTTTTTATGGTACGGAACCCTCGGTGTGCGAGTCCGACTCGCTGTTGGCCGGTTTTTTTCCATACTTTGTAATTTTAAAACAAATCGATTAATTCGATTTTCTGGAGTTTGTTTATTATACAAATACGACCTTTTGAACAGATGCTTCTCAATGCTCCTCAGTTGAAGTGCCACACGAGAAAATAAAAGAAACTTTGACTTACTATTAGGAGTGTCTTCAGCATAGTTATCATAAATAGTCCCAACAACATTGGCTACGACCAAAGCATAAATAACTAGTTTAAATATATGCTCCGCTGTCGTTGGGGGTTGTTTAGTGATGGAATCAGCGTGTGTGCGGCAGTAATGAAGCGTGTGAAGGGAGGCACGGAGTTCGCTCCGTTGCGCGTAGTGGTCAGCACAGCGTTCGAACAAATGCGAAGCGTTGCCTTTGAAGGCAAACCAATAATTGTCCGATGTGGCCAAGGTCGCACAGCGTCTGCTCAAGCAGTAGCCGCGATGGATGCGCGTGCGGTTGAAATGCCGGTACGATTCATCGGAGTATGCCTGTAAAACGTACATTACTGTTAGCCCAGGTTCATACGGGCGATTATTTATCGCGCACTGGATTTCCAGCTCTCTGCTTAGCGCCGAGAGTTGAAAATCCAACAGTGTGTTGACGCGCTCGGATGTTCTGTTCGATTCTCAATGCTCAGCTCAATACCGACAGTTGAAAATCCAGAGCTCGAAAAAATACTATTCTGCAATAAAAAATCGTCTTTGCGAGCCTAGTTTTAAGGTAATTTTTCTTCGTTTTTTGGAATTTGCAGGTCAGTGTCAGGTTGTATGTTGATCAAAATATGTTTCGAGACTATAACAAATATGTATTTACATAATTATAACCATATGAATCATCAATACATCTCTCTAAGTGAGATTTATTTTAAACCGTCATGCAGATTTCGAAAATTAATACACCTTAATGAGGGGTCTTGCTTAAGTAAAGATATTATGGTCACCCAACCCGCGGACCAACCGCGGCAAGTGTAGCTTAACCTGATCGATTGACCCATGCGGCTGTTATTAATTAGCCACAAGCCCCTCGTTCGTCTACTTCTGTCCAGAAAAAAAAAAAGTACCTTAATCAGCTCGAAAGTTGGGTGTGGTTGTTTTGCCGGGGTGAGCTCGAAGGTCCCGAGGCAGTAGACCCCATCGACCCTCCCGAGGCATCGCTCATATTCATCCAGGTGGAACAATTTTGGAAAATTGGCTCTGTCTTCATCTGGAATTAAGACTTGTCACAGTCCTAGGTCGAACCGAAAATGTCACACATTGTGCATACCCTTAAACGACCATTTGGTCGAGTAGACGTATTGCTCTTAACATGCTTTTATTAGCTTGACCTTAGCTATCTACAAACGGTAACGGAATAATTCAACATAATTTCCAGCAACTTCATGACGTCCGATTAACTTGAAAATTTGCACACGTATCAAGGTACTATGACAATACTATAATTTAATATCTAGGTGTTGATCTGATGATGGAGCCAGAAGGTAGATAGTGTAACTCTTCAGTGGCTTCTAGTAAGACTTTAGAGTTAGGTTCATAACCTTAATTGAGCGAGCCCGACTTGCTCTTGGCCGGTTTTTTGAAAACACGGCTAAAAAAAAAAAATTACGATCCTTTAGGATTTTCAACGCACAGCTTAGCGCCGAGAGTTGAAAATCCAACACAACGCTTTTGACGTGCTGAGATGCGCTCTGTTGGATTCCCATTGCTCCATGCTCGGCTCAAAAACCGTCGCGTAAAAAAATCGCCCGCACTTACGAGGGCTTACAAGGAACGGGTGGGATCAGCTCTCATAGATACCTGTAATCTAATTCTAATCTAACCGGCCTGTATGGTCCCCTTGCAGGGCAGAACCCTCCCTCTCCCTTTGCTACCTAGTGCCGGGCAGTCCTTTCGACAGGAGTCGAGCTCGTGCCGCCATCTTCGACTTGGCCTGTAGTGATCTTTACCATAAAATAAATCTAGGTATGCTTTTACACTGGGCTAGACATGGTGATGGCAGATGGAGTAGAGCCCTAATAGAATGGTTGCCGTGAAAAGGTGGAAGGAGCGTTAGGTTGGTGAGTAGGTGGATCGACGACCTACAGAAGATCGCAGGGAAGACCTGGATGAGCTCGCACAGGGGCTGCAGTCTCGACATAGATAGCGGTCGCAAAGTCCTAGTGGCGTCCTTAGACGGTCAAAATTGCATGACAAACACGAAAAAATCAAATTGCTTATCAAGCAATTTTGACCGTCTGGGTAGCCCACTAAGACTGTGATCGCTATCTATGTCGAGAATGCAGGCCCAGACCGGGGAAGCATGGCACACAAGAGAAGAGGCCGATACTGAGCAGTGGGTGGAACAAGGTGCCAATGTTGATGACGATGATGATGCATTTAGCCAGGCACTTGAACTGCACAAATACAAGACAAACTTCTTACCGGTGTACTCTCTAGCTACCACAGACACCACCAAAATTAGCAATGTTATAAGTTTCATAGTTGCTTCAATACTGAATACTTAGGTGTATGTAATGTACATACCTACCTATAAATATTTATTTCGAGGTGGACACTGAAACCATGCATATTTTACAATAAATATTGTTTTAATTTACATTAAAACCTATTTGTACCTATTTGTAGCCTAGTGTATTTATTATTTATTTATTCATTTATTTATTATTTATTTATTTATCTATTTGTACCTATGTAAGCATTGTACTACAAATGCTTACATTAAAAAAAGTTACTTGGTTGATTTGTTTCCACTTACGCTGTAATGCCACATTATAATTTGAAATTCTAGTTTCTAATGTTTGAATTGTACACTATAACGTTTTATTGAATAATTCAACTACCTATGCTAAGGAATTACTTTATACAGGATTATTTGCTAAACACCAACAACCTCTTAAGGGGTGTGCGTCTTGCTGAGCATAGCTGAACTTGGCTAAGTAATAAAGCCTCACGGGTCGATCCATCAGGTCTTAACCTGATGGATCGACCCGTACGCTTGCCGGGGTTGGTCTGTGGATGGGTGACCATCTTTACATACCGAAACTCCTCCGTGCCTTGAAAAGCACGTTAAGCCGTTGGTCCCGGCTGACATTTGTGGATCTTTGACATTCGTCAGAAGCCTGAAAGTCTGACAACCAGTCTTACCAAGGGGTATCGTATTACCCAGTAACTGGCTTGTGGAGGTCAAATAGGCAATCGCTCCATGTAAAATACTGGTATTCAGCTGCATCCGGTTAGACTGGAAGCCGACCCCAACATAGTTGGGAAAAGGCTAGGCAGATTGAATGAATTATCTTGTTACACACAATCTTATAACATCACTTATTTAGCCCACGTGTGAATTCATATAATACTAAATTACAGCAAACTGCTGTAAATTAGATCACATGTTACCTTTGATCCTGGTTGGAGCTGAATACTTGTACTAACATGAGCAATTAATCTACTATGTGCTGTTACATAACCGCCATCATTGCGATATTACGGTATTTTATTTAGAAATATGGAAATCTAAAAGAAGAACTGGTGGAATACGTCGAAAAACGAATGCAGAATACTTGAGAATTCTAAACAGCAATACAGACGACGCAGGAAACCCTGAACAAGCTACAAGTTTTGTTAACAACGGTCCAAGTGTGAATGGAATTTTAGAACGGGAGGGTTCTGTATCTAAAAATGTTGGTGTAGATGGACAAAGCTCTGCAACTATAGGTACAGCTAATATTAGAAGATAGTGGTCCCGTATTCAGGTGCAGTAATGACACTGAACATGTACCTATGTATGTGTAGATATATCTGTCATTTCTGAAAGTTCAGTAGGTATATTAGTTTGTATTCGTCATAGAGAGTATCAATCACTACTTCATTCCATTAATACATGGTACTGTTTAAGAAATGAAAAAAAGAGTTACTGTTTATTTTATACTTTTATTTATTATCCATGTCTAATTTTCTTAATAGGTACATAATTAGAAAGAAAAAGTTTCATAAAAAACATAAATAATTGCAGCGGTTTAAAAGTAATAACCAAACATTTTTTTTTTAATGTTTATTTATTAAGGAACAAAACAAAACATAAACATCACACAAACCTCAATACGTATATTTGACAGGCCAGTTGGCGTGGTGGCTTAAGATACCACCCACAGAACAGATTTTATCTGTTCTGTGATACCACCTATCATGCCGCAGGTCGTGGGTTCGATTCCCATCCAGGACAAACATTTGTGTGCATGAACATGTCTGTTTGTCCTGAGTCTGGGTGTCGTCTGCGTGCTAGAAGGAAAAGTAGCTTATGTCCTTTTCCTTTTCATCAAAATCCGTTCAGCCGTTTTAGCGTGAAGGCGTAACGAACAAACAAACCCACTTTCGCATTTATAATATTAGTTAGGATACCAGTCTATTATTGTCCCACTTCAAGGCAAAAGCCTCTTCTCATACAGAGAAGACACAAGCATTGATCACCACGCTTGCTCAAGACGGATTGGCGATTTCAGACTTATATTAACTATAAAGCCAGGTTTCCTCACCATGTTTTCCGTCACAGATGTCAGAAACGTCCAAGATAAACTTAGAAAATACATATAAATTGAAAAGTCACATTGGTACTTGCCCGGATTTGAATCCACAACTTCATGAGGCAAGGACTTCCTCTGGGTTATCACAACGCGTATGACATATACGTATTTATTAACTGACTTCAAAACTTATATAGGCTTGGGAATTCAACCCAGTAACACAGGCTAGCTTTACGTCGCCGCGGGAGACGCCCTGGGCGTCGGGAATTGAGAGCCGATTCCCGGCCACCGTAGGCGCAGGCTTGCGGATGGCGAGCAATGGGTCGCTCGCCGTCCGGTAAGGACCAGGCCTGGGGTCAACAGCGCGTTGTGTACCACGCGCACCTCAAAGAGACGTCAGCACTAAGGGATGGGGTCTACTAGGGCCGACACCTGCCAGGGTCGCGGGTTGTTTGAAAGAGTTATCGTGGCCCTGGCACAGGCCACTAACGGAACACGGGTGGGTTTTAGTCAGTAAAAGTCTGACACGTGCTCCCGCTATGCCCAGAGTGGGAGTAGTTATTTGATGATTTCCCACCCACAAAATAAAGGCTAGCTTTACGTACACTGCCATTACTACAGAATGTTCCACAACACCGAAGCAATATTTTCTTCCTCTTCATACGATAAGCCCGTCTAACCCAGCAATTGTAAACAAGTCTGAATGACACAAAGGAGGCAAGGAGAAAATAACATCACGTTATTCATACCTATCAGACTAAGACACGGCATAATGCCTTGATCATACATGACAAGTTCAGGGGCGAGATAGCAGAATGTCACTAGTAACTCACTAGGCTGGGAGAGTAGCATTGGATAGTGAGTGGTTTACGGTGAGTTGCACGAAACCAGCATTAGTTTAACGGAGACTTTAAATCAGGGACCGGCCGGATACTCGTTGAAAGGTTTTTTGAAGGGGTTTTTTTAAGCGCTTCAAAAAAAAACCCTATGATACATGTTACACCTTCGAACGGGTGTAGTTAACCCGTTATGAACGGGTTACCCTTTCAACACGCTGTAACAGGGTAAGCCATTCCAACTCAAGACATTGTAATATGCACTGTTTACAATCGATATTAGTTTGAAAATTGCATAACCACGACCGCACGTGACATCGTACCGCTCCCGGCGGCGGTCCGCCAATCTTGCGTGTACCGAGCTGCCGAGCGACTTGTAAACAAAAAAATAACTATTGTCTATATGATCTTATAGTTCAATTTTGCTCGTCACCCATGATAAACATTGTAATAATGTTTATTTTTTCGTGACTATACTTGTTTATTTTCATCATTCGTCATTTGATTCGGAAGCTACTACTAGCAACTACTAGCTCAAGTTTATTAGGTAATCCAGGGTAACACGAAAAAAAGCTTTTCGAGAAGGTAACCTCTTCAAAGGCTTAAGTCATTGAAGGGGTTAACCCCTTCACGTGGTTACCTTAATAAAGGTGTTAACCATTTCGCTGGGTTTCGAGGATGTAACTCGAACAAAAGGTAACACGGCGATATGAGTTACCCCATGTACGGGTTACCCTGTCCAAAGGCTTAACTCTTAAGCGGGGTTGTCAGGTCCCTGCTTTAAATTGATGCTGTCATTTTCTTTTTGATACAAAATGTAAGTGATGGCATGAAATTAAAGTCTCCCTTAAACTAATGTTGGTTTCGTGCAACTCAACGTAACACACACAACATAAAATCACACCTTGTTTCCCCAATAGTCTAGGCAGAGGTGTACCTATAGTACACCCACATTTCGCCAGTTATGTTTAAGTCCCATGTAATAGTGGGTGAGTCTATTGCTACCAACCGACTCCATGCTTCTACTGAGAAATTCCAGTTCGAAAACCTCAATAACAGTAGTAGTAGATATAAACACGTCTAATAAGGTCAAATGTTGTAAGATTAATTTCTTCGTAAGTACAGTCAGCCTCCAAAAGATGTATATATTACCGGTCAAACTTGATTTAATGGGGGCGAGCCTATTGCCATCAACCGGGAATCGTACCCAGGACCTCATGCTCAGCAGTAGCGCTTGCGACCACTAGACCAACTAGGCATACAAATTAATTTTATTTGAATAATAAATAAGTTAGACAAATTTTCTCTACAAAATCTGCTAACTGCTACCTCAATCAACTCAGCCTATCGCAGTCCCCTCCTGAACATAGGTCTCTCCCAGGCGCCACAACACCCTGTCCTCCGCCTTTCGCATCCAGTCTGTCCCAGCCACTTTCTTAAGGTTGTCGGTCCATCTAACTGGGGGACGTCCCACGCTACGCTTGCCTATACGCGGTCTCTACTCCAGGACTCGTCTGCTCCACAGGCCATCAGTCCTTCGACAAACATGGCCAGCCCACTGTCACTTCAGTATGCTTACTCTGCAAGCTATGTCGGTAACTCCGGTTCTTGTCCGGAAAATTTAATTTCTGATATAAAATCAGAAATTAAATTTTCCGGACAAAATTTTCCTTCAAAGAAACACCGAGCATAGCCCGATCCATAGCGCGCTGAGCAACCTTGAATTTTTGGACTAGCCACAAAAAAAATAATCGAATTTGAGTGTCAGTGTCCACGTTTCGGCATCGTATGTCATAACGGGCATGATGCACTGGTTAAAGACGTCTTGAAACATTGCGGGATAGGCGACGAGAAGACTTGACGAAGTGTCTCCAACGCTGCCCAACCCAACTGGATCCTTCTGTCAGATTCTTTCTCAAAGTTGTGTCTACCGATCTGGATGACTTGCTCCAGGTAGGCATACTCCTTCACGACTTCGAGAAGCGACCCTTCGATGTGGATTGTACTCGGCAAGACTTGTGAATTGTACATGACTTTCGTCTTGTTTAAATTCATGCCGAGGATAACCCGACGAGGGGCTCCACTTAGGCTGTGCAGCAATCTGGTCTAACTGTTCCAGCGACTCTGCCATTATGACGATGTTATCGGCAAAGCGAAGGTGTGAAATGTACTCGCCGTTCACGTTGATACTCTGTCCATTCCAGTCCAGCGTCTTGAAGACGTCCTACGCATTGGTAAACAGTTTCGGGGATATCACATACCCCTGCCTCACCGCTCTGAGCAGTTGGATGGGTCTGGTTTTCTGATCCTGGATCTGGGTAATCATCGTGGCAGCGTTATACAAGCTTCTCAACACTTCGATGCATCGCCAGTCAATTCGACATCGTTGCAAAGAGGCCAGAACTGCCCATATTTCGATGGAGTCGAAGGCTTTCTTGTAGTCCACAAATGCGGGCCACAGCGGCTGTTTCTACTCCTCGGTCTTCTGTGTAATTTTCCGAACAGTATGTATGGATATGATCTACGGTACTGAAGCCTTTTCGAAAACCGACTTGCTCTGGTGGCTCGAAGTCGTCAACTCTCCTGGCGAGACGGACTTAACTGCTACCTACCATGCAGAAAAGGAAGTTATGCATACCTATAAAAAAAGTTTTAACATTGATTAAAGGTAGGTAGTATAACATAAAATGGTGTTTAATTGAATTGAATTAATCTACGTTCAATCGTCAAATAACTTCTGAGGCGTAAAATGTGATAGCGCCAAAAGATCCTTTTGTACGTAGTAAAGTAACGTACCAATTTTTAGGGTTCCGTACTTCAATAGCAAAAACCGGAACCCTTATTTGATCACTTCTCTGTCCCGTGTGTATAATCTATGGTCTAGACAGCAGACAGACAGACGTCTCCTGTCTAGACCATAGATTATATTCTATTTTATATAGTCAAGACCCTTCTCAGGAAAGCGAGGAGGTATCAAGTTGAAATTAATATCAAATACGTAGGTCTATGGTCCCTTGGAGCTTTAAAAAAATCAAGCTTCTAAGTCAACGCAATAATAAAATACGGCCATTTATGCGACATATTATGATAGTCGCAACCCAAGTAGCATAGAACTGCATTATAAGATGTGACATAAGGTCCACATCGGTAACTTCAGCATTTACTGGTAAAACAGTCAAAATAAATAGGCGAAAGCTTACTTTTCAGCTTTCGCAGTTCTAGTGAACTCTAATAAATCTTTATACAGGGTTATTTATAAAACACCAGCAACCTCTTAAGGGGTCATTGTACTCATCATTCTTAACAACTTTTACTATGGGACCAAATCTGAAATCGCAAAAAACTCGGCCGAGAGGATCACATGGGTATCGAGTACAGCCTGAAGTAGCTATAGCAAGACAGTCGATTCGAGTGATCAGTGTCTTGCCACTCTGCTGTGCCAATCCAAAAGACTGTACCTCAACTTACAGTGTTTTAGGTCAACAACACCCATTCAGTAATATAACGCCTGCCACTTACTGGGTACGTGTGATCAAGGCACAATCAAGCTAGCAATACACAAATCGGTGGGAAAATTATCAGTTCTACCGTAAACATCAAGATAACGTAAACAGTTACATACAATATCTAGTCGGTGCTTTCTCGCGCGGTTGTATCAGCGGTTCGGCGTTGTCTGTAAACGCTTAGTGACAAAATAGACGCAATTCATCGATCATTTTATTAGTGATCGATGACGCCATTATATTTTATTATCACTGCGACAAACAGAGTTCAACATGGCGGACTTTCGGAGTCACATAGTGTTATTGTTGCTGGCAATTCATAGTAAGTTTTCTTATTATTTCAAAACAAGCTTTTGCCCGCGGCTTTGCCCGCGTGGAGGTCGCAAATTATCCCCAGTGACTGTTTACAATCTAGCAATACCACCATAAGTATACAGGGTGAAATTGAATTCATGGGCAATATTTTAAGGGGTCATTGTACTCATCATTATGAACAAATTTTACTATGGGACCAAAACTGAAATCGCGAAAAACTCAGCTGTTCCATACATTTGTGTTCGCAATGCACACCATAAAAATTACAGATATAGTTAAATGTTGAAATTTTACCTAGGGTGACACATTGGGCGGCCTTATCGCTAAAAGCGAGCTTTTACAGACAACGTTTGGATGGGTTAAGGGGAGAAGGAGAGACGATACTGTAGGTAGTCAGTGGTGTACCGTAAGAATTGTATTTTATTCTAGCAAATAACATAATGTGTGTGATGTGGGACCGCCTGCACTGCTCATCTGATCCTACTCAGGATATGCCCGAAGGCTCAGTGGCGGACATAGGACGGTTCCCCTGGCTGGGCATTGTACAACACACCTTCTGTTAGTATGAAATAAATCGTGTTTTTTGCACAAGTAATGAGGATTTCATTAGTATGTTTATGTTTTATAATGTTGTTAATAAAATCAAATTGTTGCTTGTACCTAACTATAAAACAAAGCCGCTTTTCGTGTCTGTATAATTGTTTGTGACCACTTAGATAGAAACCATCATTTAGAGTAGGTTCCCAACGGGGGCGATACCGCCCCCTAGTGGGCGCTGTAGCTTTTCGTGTGGCACGATTACAGAGAGAGACAGAGAGAATTCATTTTTAATTTGTAATTATTAATAGATAATAGACAGGCTTAAAACTGGTATAATTAACGATTGGGTTGGCACAAAAGTAATGAGACACTACAAAACATTTGCTTTTTCAAGTTAACTGTTTTCGATAATATTCTAGAATGTTGTAGAACATTCTAAGTACTTGTGATGTGAGGGTATATAAAGCCGCCCTCTCGATCAGGAGACAGGAGCCTTGAAGGTCAGCCACGCTCTGGACGACCATCCGCAGTGAATGATGACGATTTACGTCGCGAACTGCAGTCGAATCCGGATGCTACCACTCGTGAATTAGCGGAAGCACTTAACTGCCGTCACCACGCCGTGGCCATCTGCATGAGCTTGGGTATCGAAAAGTTTTGGCTCGGTGGATACCGCACATCCTTACAGACCAGATACCAGTCGTGCAGTCCGTGTCGCTATCTGTCAATCACTTTTGCTGCGACCCCGACGTAAGGAGTTACTGGAGATGAATCATGGATTCATTACGAGAACGATACACGTCGTGCTTTTTGGCAGCCTCCAGAAGAAACGCCACCAACTCAACCGAAGCTGAGTCAAAAGAACCGCTTAATAGTTCTGCTTTGCTGTTTCTGGGATGCATAAGGCATGCGGTTATGAACGAACGAGAGTTCTGGGCGAAAGGCATTCAAACTTTGCCGGATCGTTGGCAAGAAGTCATAAGATGCTAATGGTGATTACATCATTGACTAAGCTTTATGTATTGTAATAATAATAAAAAATATAAAACGTACACCAAGTGTCTCATTACTTTTGTGCCAACCTAATATTATGTAAAGGGGGCGTTGGATTTTTTTTTTCTTGTAAAGGGGGCGGTAGTCCATAAAAGGTTGGGAACCTATTTAGAGCATTTATTCTGGAAGGTTTATGTGTAATGTCGCAGATGGATTGTCGAATCCGCTGTTTTACAAAACCGCTACCTGTTTTACAAAACAACTACGTTATGTATGGATTGCGTTACGATTAACATCAACATTAGGTAGGTACCCACGTTTAGACGTATTGCAGAATAGCTTATCTGCAGTCACAATAAGCGTTAGGTGTGACTTCGTATGCCGAATCGGTCGCAGGAACTAAGCTAGTGCACCCTGACCATAGAAATATAAAAAAACCCTGACCAATTGGTTTGGGTTACGGAAGCGAGCGGTGCTGTGGCAGCTGCCGGCGAGCGCTATTTCCAAGTTGGCCACAGTTAGGTACTTGGCTATTTAGTATTTTCAGGACTGACTTTCACAAAACTCTTCCATAAAACACGTTAGAATTGTCTTTAAAATCACTATTTTCACTATTATTACTCGTTTTGTTTATTTCTGTTTTAGATGCTTATATTTGTTATGACACAGAGCCATCTGGCAAAATTTAGAACTAAAACGTACAATCTGACGTTTCATTTCAAGCTGTTTTACATAACCTCTAACGGTTGACCCGCTGCATAAATATATGAAACTGCATGTTAAAATTCTTGATTGAAATCCGCTAAACGTCATTCAGCTGTTTTAAATTACAGAGTTTTTTTTAACGTCTAGCGGTTATGTACAGCGGATTCGACTATTCATCTACGACTTATATAATAATTACATCATTATGTAACTTAAGCAGGGGTGGGTCGCTGGTATTTAATATGGACGCATGGGTGATGGAAACTTTTAATATGGACGCATGGGTGATGGAAACTCTTAATATGGACGCATGGGTGATGGAAACTTTTAATATGGACGCATGGGTGATGGAAACTTTTAATATGGACGCATGGGTGATGGAAACTTTTAATATGGACGCATGGGTGATGGAAACTTTTAATATAATCTCCTGTGCGTCCACCATTTCTTTTTTTAGTCATAGTCGGAAAGGCTCACTACGCTGTTACCGGGGCGGTACTCATTCACCCTGCGTTTGCTATAGCCGCAGCTGAAGACATTGCCAAGATAAACGCAGACCAGCTCGTGTAAGTCGTGTTCAATTACTGCATCCATTTGAAATGCTTGCAAACTTTTTTTTTTTGTAATAAAAACATTGAACATTGTTTTAAAAGCAAGTCTATAAAATTATGATACGTAGGTATAAGAAGATATGTTGGGGTACATAAGTTCAAAAATGTAGTCAGCATTAAATGATATTACGGTCTTATCCCAACACCGATCTTACCCTAACGTAGGTACACTAAGGGTGGGTTGCACCATCATCTTACTTAACAAAAACAAACATCGCACCCTGTTAGACAAAAAATGTGTTGCTCCATTTGACAATTTATTATTAATAATAATAATATTAAAGCCTTTATTTCCCAAAAATGTATTGTGTGTATACATAATTCCATAACATTCCGCATGCACATAACAATACCAATTCAAATTAAATCTTACATTCTACGAATATATTCAATTAATTATTACATTTTTTAACCGACTTCCAAAAGGAGGAGGTTATCAATTCGTCTGTATGTTTTTTTTTTTTTTTTTGTATGTTTGTTACGCGCTTACTCAAAGACGGATGGACCGATTTGGAAAATTCTTTTTTTGTTTGAAAGGGTATACTTCCGAGGTGGTCCCATATAAATTTTATTAACTTTGCTCGAGGAGTTTTTGAGTTAGCTTCAATAATGCGTATATTTCCCACTTATTTTATATGGATGTTGTGATGGTGTTTTAATAACTTCCTATCACTGTTATTTACATGGCTATATCTACAATTATTGTGCTCAATTATGTATTCGAATTTGTGTGGGGTAGGTTCCACAACTAAAAAGTGAAAAATAAAAACTTTTTAGCAAAAAATAAAACCGACTTTTAAAACAAAACACTACAAAGTGAAAAATAACTTTAATTTCGGAAGTCGGTGGCAAAAAACGAAAATACAAAACCAAAGACACCGACTTCCGAAATTAAAGTTATTTTTCACTTTGTAGTGTTTTGTTTTAGAAGTCGGTTTTATTTTTTGCTAAAAGTTTTTATAGACATTTACATTTTTAATAGAGTTAAATTACAGACATAAATTTTATTTGGTTTATACCTATACAATACTATTTTAAAATGAAAAAAATATTTCTTTTTGATTAAGTATCTATTTTTGTATGATTATTTAGATATTATATTTTTAAATTCATGCTTTCATTTAATATGATATATTTAATTAAATTACAATTTTGAATCATATTCCAATTACATATTTGTAAACATTGATATTTCTATGTATTCAGGATGAATTCGATTTTTCGGAATACTTTGTCACATTATTGGTACAAGTATCTTATTGGGCTACTCATTTCTGGATGTAGGCCTCCTCCAACACTTTCCAGTGCTGTCTGTCTTGTGCTTGGCAAATCCATGCAGATCCGGCTACTTGGTAGATACAGCCTAGGTCGGCCGCGTTTTACTTCGTAGGGATACCAATGTAATATCCTTTCACTCCATCTATTATCTGTAACTCTAGCTGTATGCCCAGCCCATCGCCATTTCAGTCTTCTTGCTAGCTCGACGGCGTCCGTTATACCTTCGTTAGGGATCTAATATATGTGTTTTTCTTCCTATCCTTCAGCTTTATACCGTAAAAGTTAATTTTGTCATAATTTCTAGTTTTATTTCCAGGAACAACACAAAGTTGATATTTTGGGGCACCAGTTCAAATAAATACGCGATAGACGTTAAGGATTATATTCTTCATCCGGAGTACCATGATAAACTAACGTTTGCCACAATTGCTCTATTGGACCTCGTCGCATGGGGTCAATCCAGCATGAACGAATGGAAAGGTGGTATCTTTTTATTTTGAATGGGGTCTAAGTTACGGCACTGACCGCACAGACTGTCCGTACTCGAAATTTTAATATGCAACATAGCACATTAAAATTTCGAGTACGTTCAGTCTTACAAAGAAGAAGAGGGGAAGAGGATTCAGGTTATGCAGTGCACTGACTGTACCTATGTCTGAAGGCTAATTCTTTATTCTTGTATTTTCAAAACGTTCAAAATATAGTAGCAATCTCTTCTCGACAATCGATGCTAAAACTTGTCAAAAATGTAAGTAAATGTAGGTAACCACCGCGAGCAGCCAGGCACATATCCGGACTCCAGGCTCGGGAAAGCTAGAAACACTACTTTCCAAAGAAGATTTGCATACGTAATGAACCACGAAAGTACTTGTATTGTTAAGCATGTATCACTAATGAGGTGTTGATGAATTGAATGATAAGGAGCTCGTGGCTAAATAATAACAGCCGCACGGGTCGATCCATCAGGTTAAGCTACGCTTGCCGGGGTTGGTCTGTGGATGGATGACCATTCTTTCCATACCGAGACTCCTCCGTGCCTCGGAAAGCACGTTAAGCCGTTGGTCCCGGCTGTCATTCGTGGATCTTTGACAGTCGTTACGGGTTGTCAGAAGCCCGAAAGTCTGACAACCAGTCTTACTAAGGGGTATCGTATTACCCAGTAACTGGGTTGTGGAGGTCAGATAGGCAGTCGCTCCATGTAAAATACTGGTAATCAGCTGCATCCGGTTAGACTGGAAGCCGACCCTAACATAGTTGGGAAAAGGCTAGGCAGATTGATTTTTTGTATCACTAATAATATATTACATAACATTGAGCAGGCAGGGGACATAGTGCAAACAGGGATAATCGTCGGTTAGTGACTCAACATTTAAAATTGTTTAAGGGACCTCTGCGAGTTGGCTTCGTGCCTTCGTATGCCTTCCAAAGTCCTGACTCCCGAGATATGTCAAAGACTTTGCTTTTATTAATAATAATTATTTTGTGTATGCAGCGCCGGTACTACCAATTTGCATGCCTGTCAAGGGATCCGGAACGTTTGAAAACCAAATGTATGCAGTAAAAATGACTGACAGTAAGCAGTATTAAGTTATGGCCGAACTGAAGCGAAAGCCGCGCGGGATGCCGGGCGAAGTAAACTCGCGCCGTTTGTGTCAACTATCTTATAAGGAGTCATTCAAATTGATATGTCGCTGTCTTTGGTTTTATATTTTCGTTTTTTGCCACCGACTTCCGAAATTGAAGTTATTTTTCACTTGTAGTTGTAGTATCTACCCCACACAAAATCGAATACCACTACCTCCAAAAGAAATAAGAACATCATCCACATAAAAAGTGGGAAAAACACGTATTATTGAAGCTAACTCAAAAACTACCCAAACAAAGTTAATAAGTTTTACATGGAACCAATTTCGAGGTAGGTATACCCACCCGAATAAAAGAAGAATCTTTCAAATCGGACTTTTCTGTAAAAAGTTATGCGTGGTCATACATAAAACAAATATACGTGTCGACTTGAGAACCTCCTCCTTTTTTCGTCCGACGCGTGTAATCGCGTCACGCGCGTGGCCGTGCGGGATCGCCTCAGTGTCGCCAGGACTTTAAAGCATAATCTAACAAGCTCAATATTGCAGATCGTCTGAATAAGCTGTAACGGCAGCTTATTCAGACGATCTGCAATATTGACGACAGCAGTTTGTATTGCTATTTATTCTGTTTCTATTACAGCCCACGGCACAATGGAAAAAGAGGTTTTAAAAATGACTTATGTGAAAGACCAAGTTTGTGAAGAGTTTTACTATAAAAACGATGTAAGTTTAACTGTTATTATCATCGTGCTCCTGTCCTTATCCTAAATAACTTGGTGCCATAATGTTTCTATCTGGCCCTACTGAGCCACAGCAACGAAATCGATGTAGACTAGAGCCATACCTCACCGAGACGCCACACGGTAGGCTGAAAATCGCCTTTCATGGACATAGAGAGTTGAATTTTGAAGGGTCCTTTTTTGACTAGAAATTGATTCTGCTGATCATTACTATCGTAAAAGGCAATTGCGTGTACGTAAAAATGAAAGAGTTATAATTTTTTAGAGAAAAAATTGTATGGCGCTGACTTAACAAATGAAGCTATCTCGTGGATCGTAAGATTGACCGTCATATCCTTACACACATATACGTATAGTACTTACTATTTATTTGTAATTTTTTGACATACTTCGGATTGCGGCGCGGCACCACTTGTGATATAGGTACTTTTTTAATCATCTTAAAAAGAAATATGTTTATGATTCATTTTAATGCTTAAATGCTTTAAATATGAGTATGCCAAGTCTAGTTTACAATATTTTTATACCATAGGCCAAAACAGTCTAAGAAATCACAAAAGTTCGTTTTATACTTATGTATCTACTTGCATTTGCTAAACGGCTGCCGTTGTGAGTCATCGCCACTGCTGTGCTACGAGGGCTACGATACCTACGGCTACGACTGCGTCGCTCGCTTTATAACAAAGCTGAGGTGACTGATGCGCTACGTGTTTTTACAAGCTTTAATTTGACTTGTACTCGTATAAGATAGAAAGATGTCGGTGCAGCGTTCGCCGCCGATGACTCCATCTATGCAGGTCCTGTCACAGTCCGACTCTAACATACCAAGGGCAATGGAAGAGGAAGTTGATAACGTCACGACTCGCTCTAAAAAACCTCTTAAGGAAGTTTCGTCGCCAAGGAATGAGTTCGCTCGCCGCTTTCCAAAATGAAATGAGACGTTTGGTTGAATCTCTGAAGTCGGGCCAACTAGCATTACTGAATAAGTTGGCTGAAGATGTTAATGAGATTAAATTACAAAACTTAACAATTCAAAAAAGTAACACTGAGATTGAACAATCGATAGAAACTATAAAAAACAACCACGAAGATTTAAAAGCAAAACTGGCGAAGCTTGAAAAAGAACGACTAGAATGCTATAATTATATAGAAAAGCTACAAAACCGAATTGAGGATTTAGAGTTTGGCTCCAGGTCGTCGTGTATAGAATTACGCAATATCCCATCAAAAGAAAATGAGACCGCAGAAGAAATAGTGAAACATGTACTTAATATCGGAAAGACGTTAAGTTTGGACATAAACCATTCCCATATAAGAGATACATACCGTCTTCCAGCCAAACCAGGCAGAAACAAGACTATTGTAGTGGACTTTACTACGGTGCTAATTAAAAACAAAATTCTTATCTCGACTCGAGACTATAACAAGAACAAAGAGCCAGGGCTGAAGCTTAACTCTGGCCTGATCGGTATAGAGGGACAACCAAATCCAATATATGTATCCGAATACTTGCCGGGGAATGGCAGAAAGCTTTTCTACCAAGCCAGGGAATTTGCTAATAGCAACAACTTTAAATTCTGTTGGACGTCGAACCAAAAGATCTTTCTACGTAAGACTGAAGCCAGCAAACGTATACTTATTCGCTCGGAAGAAGATTTTGTTTCTTTAAGGTCTACATGACTAACCTTGCGTGCTCACCACAAATTATTCATTCTTGTATTAACGCTGTGTAGATTTTTAAACTCATATTTGTACTTATATCGTTATTTTTTTATCATGATATGTTTCTACTTGCCACACATTAACGACTTAAACTCAAATCACCCCGTCACAAATTTACCATCACACACACTTCTCCTCTTACCAATAATTCACTCACAAAGTAAGTCTAACTTTCTCATGTATGATAAACAAAACTGTAAATGGATCCCCACATCTGTCTCATTGGTGCATTATACGAGTGCAAGAGCGCTGGAGTGCTCAATGTTCTGTACATCTAACTTTTTGTATTTGCATCATATAACTTAATAACAATTGATAGTAATATTGTTAGAATATCGTCGGAACTTGAAGCACTCCATTCAATGCAATCGTATATCTGCGCGTCAGATAAATGTGGGATTTTTGCACGCAAAATTGATAGTCCTTTTTCAATATTTCATATAAATATTCGCAGTATTAATAAAAACATTGATCAACTACAAGCCTTACTCACCTCAATCCATGTGGACTATGACATAATAGTACTTTCAGAATGTTGGCTCTCTAAAGTCTCAAGTATTCCTTCTATAGATGGTTATGTATCTCACTTTACCTATCGTACATTAAACCAAAATGATGGCATCGTAATATACATTAAGACAGGGATTGACTGTACTATAGGTGAACCTGAATATGTCAGAGATTTCAATTGTTTAATATGTAAAATTGGCAACGAGTTAGCTCTTGTTACAGTCTATAGATCACCCTCAGTGCATAGTATCGACACTTTTCTCAACGGGCTAAATGACGTGCTGGCAACGCTGAATACGTTTGCTAATGTGTGTATTCTAGGGGACATGAACATTGACATAAAAGCCAACAGCTCCGACCGTAGAGCTGGGGACTACTTGAATCTGTTAGCGTCTCACGGTCTCTTGCCAGCACACCTTTATCCAACAAGAGGTGAAAACTGTTTGGATCATGTTTTGCTGAAGTCTCAGCTTGACTCAGTCACATTAGTTCTCGAGTGTTTTATCACTGACCACTGTCCAACAGTTTTTACAATATCCTTAAAGAAAAGGCTAATATCACCAGTTGTCTATCGCAACAAAATTAACTACTGTGCAATACGTGACGCTTTAGTCCAAGTAGACTTTACGCCTGCACTTAATTCACCTGACGCCAACTTTGCTGCAGGTTTCCTGGTTAGTACAGTATCGGAAATAATTAAAAACAACACTAGTAGTTATAAAGTACCGCGAAATAAAAGGAATATTAAACCGTGGATCACACCGGGTCTATTACGCTGTATTCGAAATCGAGATAGAATGCACAAAGCACTAATAAGGGATTCCACAAATATTACACTTAAACTATCATACATTAGATATAGAAATTTCATTAATAAACTACTTAAAAAACTCAAAAGACAATTTCAGAAAAACTTACTTTTAGACGCAAAAAATAATTCCAAGGCTACCTGGGACGCTATTAAAACTATAACAAACTCTAATGCAAGGTCTTCAACCGCTATTTCCCTTCTTAGCATTAAGGAAAACCCGAAATTATCAGCAAATGCGGTTAACCATTTCTTCACCAACATAGGCAGGGAGCTAGCTACTCAAATTCAGCAGAAACCATCTTCTTCCACTTCATCCGGCAATAACTTATTAGTCGCTTCACAGCGTGACTCACTTGTTCTGATCCAAACTGATGCTGAAGAAGTAGAGCTACTCATAAAAAATCTACGTAGAGATTGTGCTGTCGGCTTTGACAATATCTCGGCAGTTATTCTACAGTCTTCACTTGATGTATTTGTCCCTGTTTTGACACATATTTGCCAACTATCTCTTTCTACTGGAGTCTTTCCTGATGTCTTTAAGAGAGCCATTGTACACCCAATCCATAAGAACGGTGATGGAGATGTTGTCAACAATTATAGGCCTATATCGGTTTTGCCAGCTATGTCCAAAGTCCTTGAAAAACTCATAAATAATCGACTGGTGAAATACCTTGAAGCAAAGGGTATTATCTCACCTAACCAGTTTGGATTTCGGAAAAACAAATCGGCAGCAGATGCTGTTTTATCTTTGGTTAGTAGAATAGTGGACAGTCTGGAAAAGAAGGAGAACTGCCTGGGAGTATTTTTAGACCTCACAAAGGCGTTTGACACCGTCTCGGTCCCGATTCTTGTCTCTAAGCTGGAGAGAATTGGAGTGAGAGGAATGGCTCTCAAGTTATTTAAGGACTACCTGACAAACAGGACACAAGCGGTGAAGATTGGTGATTGCATCAGTGGGGATGAGGTGTTGGATTTTGGGGTTCCTCAGGGGAGCATTTTGGGGCCTACGTTGTTCACAATCTATATAAACGACCTCTGTGAGCTAAAATCTCCCAATTGCCAAATATTTGCTTACGCAGATGATACTGCACTTCTTATTCGCGGTCCTTCATGGACTGATGTGAAAGCTGATGCAGAAACTGCTTTGAGTAAAGCCATGTGTTGGTTGTCATGTAATCTACTAACGCTCAACGTTAAGAAAACAAACTACATAACTTTCGCATTAAAAACCTCTGCTCTTCCACCTCTGAATGCTTTCTTCATTAAATCCCATGCTTGTCATGTGCCGTCTTCTAACTGTGATTGTGTGGCAATACCCCGTGCCACCACTATTAAATACCTTGGAATCAATATTGATCAATTTTTAAAATGGCGATGTCATATTGATGCCCTAACCTCACGTGTAAGAAAGCTAATCTACGTGTTCAAATTGCTCCGTAGTGCCGCTGATTTGGAAACCCTTATGATGACCTACCTTGCGCTATGCCAATCGATTCTATCTTACTGCATTACGACATGGGGTGGGGCAGCAAAGACTATAATCTTACCTTTGGAAAGAGCACAAAGAGCTGTTCTCAAGGTTATGACTAAAAAGACCTTTCGATACCCAACAGCTAAACTTTATAGTGACACAGCTGCTCTAACCGTGAGACAGCTCTTTATTCACCAAACAATAATTAGGAAACACTCAACGCTAACTTTTGACCCTTCAATCTATAAATGCAAGCGTCGCTCGGATAGAGTCTGCCCCCCAATCAGACACAGAACGACAATGGCTAAACGGCATTACAA
This sequence comes from Dicycla oo, assembly GCA_948252095.1. NCBI lineage: Eukaryota > Metazoa > Arthropoda > Insecta > Lepidoptera > Noctuidae > Dicycla > Dicycla oo. The sequence goes on along the minus strand of OX411729.1, from coordinate 11,742,400 downwards.
AGTTATTAGCAGTTTCCTGTACAATAAAATTAACAAAATCCTGAACCTGTACCCCTTAAGAAAAATGGAGTCAAAAAGAAAATTAAAATCTTGGCTTCTAAAACTAAATTACACAGCTACTGAAAACCTCCTTAATCATCACGCATAAAATTTTATTAACTCAATCGCTTTGGAATCTTAATAAAATATTGATAGTATAATTAAATAATAAAATAAAAACGCGCCCGTTGCCGTTTACCGTAAACAATAGCCTAATTTAATTGTCATCAGTCATAACATAACACAAACACACTCATAACAGCACACCCTCACCAGCACTCACTCTCTCACACATAGTACATACAAACACACACTCTTGCAAGTCGTGATAGTGGCACATCCATACTTTTGTATTTTAGTACCTTTATATGGATTCCCTATATACAGGCATGCCTAATTTGGGAATCCAGTAAGTCAATAATTTTTTTACTGCGGACGTTAGAGGTAATATTTCTAGTGAGACGATGGAGCAGCCCTAGCGTCTGTAACACAGGTTAATTCCTAGCACGGAACTGGGTTTTTGCTCCGCTATCCACTATAATATTTCTATCTGTCACTCGTGATGTAGTATTTAAGTTAACATGTACTCAAAGTTTTGTTAATAAAGATTATTATTATTATTATTATTATAAACTAGGACCATCGAAGTAAAAAAAAAAAAAAAAAAAAAAAAAACGATTTACTACGACGAGCCAAAAGGCTCGACTTTTTACAATTTGCGGTAAACCGTAGATTAATACGAACAAATTGCAACATTGCTCTTCCCCCAAAGCAAATACTGTGATAATTTATAGCCTACATACTGACCAGACGTAGTTATAGAGAATATCTATGCAAAGAACAAATTCTATCCGGTAGGATTTGCGTGATGCTGGAACATACATTCAGACAAACAGAAAAAAAAAATAAAAAAAATAATTCAAGATTTGACTTCGCTACGATTTTGTATACAGCATACCCCTGCCATAGCGATATTAATTTGACACACTAATACAGTTCCGCGTTTTCGTTTTAAAAAGATATTTTAATTTTATTAAACGTTATTATTTATTTACAATTTTCTATAATCGCATCTTGGAGCAACCTGTAGCGCAGAGATGAAATTAAAACGAACGAGAGAGAAAAATAGACCACGCCATTCGAGTTTTTTTTCTGGAGGTTTATTAAAATTGGGATCACTGTGCAAAAAAATTAATTCATGCAGCTACTTACCAGCTGGGTCAGAACCATATACAAACGATGAACAAAAAAAAAGGAGTTGGTCAACGGTCTTTTACCAGCAGGCATAGAACAATAGGTTCACGAGAGTCTTTTGCATAGAGTGACCCTAATTTTGGTTATTATTTAAAGTATTATTTAGTTTGCTTGAAATATATGTTATTTCAATTTATGAATTATTTTATCTTATTATAATATTTAGTATTACTGGCGACTAGCCTTACCCGTGTGTTGAATTAATGTCGCCATTGTGGCGGCACGTTGTAGATGTAGATGTTTATGCAATGATCTAATGCAATGTATTTTGTAAAATTTGTTAGAGGTTGTGACATTATTAATAATAATAAAATAAGAAGGGGTGACGGACTAGTTTACCTGTATATGACAACGACCCATAATATAAAGGATAGTGCCTTTTATGCCGCAGAAGAATGATAAGCATTTCGTTTCTGATGATTATATTATTTTTAACAGTTGACATTCAGCAAAATGAACCCGCTAAACCCGCTGTGTGCAGTATCGGAGTTTTCTAAAAGACCCTGCGTTTGGGACGCCGGCACCGCCCTGATCACCAGACAATCGTGGGGGTTCTGGAAACTGGTGAGTTAGTTCGTCTCTAGCTAGACGGATGGTTTGGCTGAGGTGGATGGTTTAAGCTATACTTTATATTACGCACCATAGAAGTAGTATGGTATGGTTCTCTTTTATTTATATAATTAGGTATATGTTTATAGGTAATTACGGACCGATACTTAAACACATGATTATAATCATGATAACAAACTATTTTTAATAAAAAAGGGACCAAACATAAAATCGCGAAAAAAATTAACTCTTCCCTATATTTTGAAGAGTTATGCAAACATAAATATAGGGAACTTTTTTTTGCGATTCCAGGTTTGGTCCCATAGTAAAAGTAGTTGATTATCATGAGTACAATCATGTGTTTTCACTAACTTAGAAATATAAAAAACAGGTCACTAATTACCAGTCATCCTATATACTTATAGCTGGGTTTCGCTGTCCGAGGCCCCGGCTGTGGTGCTCCGACCAGATTCCTGAACATTCACGACTACCTACCTTGGATAAATGACATCATCACTCAGATCCCTTACGAAGATTCCGCGAACACATTCAAGATAGGAGTGCGTAGGGTGTCACCGATCAAACTTATCATGTACAGCGGTAAAATCTGAGTCTTGGTATTATATTTTCTATATTATTATAATGATAAGCTATTTTCCTTTTTCTAAATGTGCGCGCATAAGTACCTACCTATATTAGTTGTATTAGACGTGACAGTAGTCCTATTATTTATTCTGTGGCGAAAGCGCTAGGATAGCCCGCGAATCCAATTTTTCTAAATAAATTGCAAAAAACGTAAGAAAATTTGAATTTCGCGGGCTACCCTGACGCTTTCGCCTTAAGTTAGTATAATCCTAAAATGTTAAGATTTCATGAGTCATTCAATAGGATTACCTGATCTTAAAGAGTTGTATTGATGATTTTAATGATTATTCTCGAGATTCTGTAAATACGTGCTTGTTACAGTGCCGAATAATATTTTGATCAACATACAACCTAATGCTGACGTGCAAATTGCAAAAAAACGAAAGAAAAATTGAATTTCACGGGCTACCCTGGTGTAAGTATTTAGGTTTTATGTTGATTAAAGTTTGATTCAGAAATTTTGAAAAAGAAGAAGAAAAAAGGTTTGATCGAAAATGAAATGCTGGTAATGTAATGTTCGTTGGTAAGCGCATCGCTTGAGAACGGCTGGGCCGATTTGGCTATGTTTTGTTTTAAAATGTTCGTAACAGTCCGAATTAGGTTTGTATGGAAACAAAAATTGGGAAAATCAAATTTGAGAAAATCTAAAAGACCGTTTTTTATGGGATTTTTGTATGAACGAAAATTGAACAGGTCGTCTGTCGGGTCAACTAGTAAACAATAAAATATTGGATGATTTTCGGGAGGTTTACAACCGCTGTTAGGCTGCCAAAAGACGGACTGCACAGCAGCAACCGCACGCAGTCGTTATATTCAACTGCATGCAGTTGTACATTTGACTTCGTACAGTCTTGACTTCAACTTCACGCGGTTGATCGCTAACCGTATACAGTTAGTGTGCAGTTCACGCGGTCGGCTGCAGTCGTGTTCTGCTTCCATACGTGACATCAACTTCACGCGGTCGGCTGCAGTCGTGTTGAGTTGACATTAACTGCATACAGTCATGACTTCAACTTCACGCGGTCGGCTGCAGTCGTGTTGAGTTGATATTAACTGCATACAGTCATGACTTCAACTTCACGCGGTCGGCTGCAGTCGTGTTGAGTTGATATTAACTGCATACAGTCATGACTTCAACTTCACGCGGTCGGCTGCAGTCGTGTTGAGTTGATATTAACTGCATACAGTCATGACTTCAACTTCACGCGGTCGGCTGCAGTCGTGTTGAGTTGATATTAACTGCATACAGTCATGACTTCAACTTCACGCGGTCGGCTGCAGTCGTGTTGAGTTGATATTAACTGCATACAGTCATGACTTCAACTTCACGCGGTCGGCTGCAGTCGTGTTGAGTTGATATTAACTGCATACAGTCATGACTTCAACTTCACGCGGTCGGCTGCAGCCGTGTTGAGTTGATATTAACTGCATACAGTCGTGACTTCAACTTCACGCGGTCGGCTGCAGTCGTGTTGAGTTGACATTAACTGCATACAGTCATGACTTCAACTTCACGCGGTCGGCTGCAGTCGTGTTGAGTTGACATTAACTGTATACAGTCATGACATCAACTTCACGCGGTCGGCTGCAGTCGTGTTGAGTTGATATTAACTGCATACAGTCATGACTTCAACTTCACGCGGTCGGCTGCAGTCGTGTTGAGTTGACATTAACTGCATACAGTCATGACATCAACTTCACGCGGTCGGCTGCAGTCGTGTTGAGTTGATATTAATATAATATTGTTATGGGTCTATGTTACCCGAAATAAATGATTTATTATTATACAGGGCGGCCGGAAAAGTGACGTCCAAAGAAAACATTAGATGGCTTATGTTGAGGGGTATCCGAATCACCCCCATGTATGTTCCGCGATTTTTTTTAGTTTTCGAGTTACGAATTTTTTTAATGATTTTCTGTAAAATGTCGCCGAATCGGTTTAATATTTTCTTTTTATGTTTGTGGTAGGTTTTTTAATTACTTTTTCTTTTGTGATTACTACCTTATGAATTGTATTTTTATACATAAAAAAATCAGCTTCCTAATACAAACGAGTGTTACAAAAAAATTAAAAATTTACATTCGAGCCAGTCAGTCTTGATATTTCAAATTTAAATTAAAAATCTAAAATGGTGGTCCCATAGTTTCTAAGTAACTTTACTCGTAAAAACTCCGCGATACTCTAAGCTTTCATAGCAATCCAAAAAAAGTGGTACTTAATACAGTATTATTCCCTCAAATCAGCCCTCAAAAGTACTGCGGTGGAAATTTCCCAAGATATTAAGTTGATTAAAAAAAAAAAAAATTGCCCATTTTGTTTTTTCTATGATTTATTAAGATAGGAAATGTATTAATTGAACAAAAAAGTATCTTGCAGCCTTTTCAAGGACATTCCGATAATCATAAAAAATAAATTCAATTGAAAATGTCATGTCATGTTGAAAATGATCGTCCAGTTGGCGTGGTTTGTTAAGATGCCGCCTATCATGCCGCAGGTCGTGGGTTCGATTCCCATCCAGGACAAACATTTGTGTGCATGAACATGTCTCTTTGTCCTGAGTCTGGGTGTAATTATCTATATAAGTACGATTTTACAAAAAAAAAGTAGTGTATGTAGTATATCAGTTATCTGGTTTCCAAAGTACAAGCTCTGCTTAGTTTGGGATCAGATGACCGTGTGTGAAATGTCCCAGGATATTATTATTATAATGTCCAGGTCTCCTGCAAGATACTTTTTTGTTCAATTATTACATTTCCTACCTTAATAAATCATAGAAAAAACAAAATTGGAATTTTTTTATTTTTTAAATCAACTTAATATCTTAGGAAATTTCCACCTCAGTAATTTATAATATAGGGTAACAGGTAATTAGTGACCGATACATAAACACATGATTGTACTCATGATAACAAACAACTTTTACTATGGAATCAAACATGAAATCGCGTAAAAAAAAATCAGCTGCTCCCTACATTTTGACGACTTATGCGGACGTGAATGTATGGGACAGCTGATTTTTTTTTCGCGAATATTATATTATATTTTTATTGGTCCCATAGTAAAAGTTGTTTGTTATCATGAGTACAATCATATGTGTATAAGTATCGGTCACTAATTACCAGACATCCTATATACTAGTTGTTCCCCGCGGCTTCGCCCGCGTGGATGACAATACTTCCCCTTATCGAATTCATTTGAATCGGAATTTGTTCAGAATATAATGTTTTTTTTTTTGCGCGGTACCTTAAGTTCTAAAGTAGAAAAGGCCTAATGTGCATTTAGTAAAAAGCTATTATTTTGACAGATACTTCAATTTTATTTATTTTCAATGTTCGGATAACTTTTAGCTAAAGACTATCTAGATATAAATAAACCATTCTAAAAATGAACGCCCCTCCACAATATTAATTTATGAGAGGAAATATTAATTCGAACACTTAACCTGTGTGCGTGCGACGATTTTACTGTAAACATGGAATCGTCGCCGAACTTAGGCGCCGCCGTCCTATTGCCATCGCTCGTACGATAATGATCGTGCGACCGTGCGTTCAAACATACTGATATAGACTACTAAAATAATGTCCTATTGAAGATCGCGCGAGCATTCAAAAACTATGCATCTCTGATAAGAGCCATTTCGAGTGTCATCGCATCGCTCTAAACAGGACACAGAATTTCGTATCGCGCGAGCGGTTGCATCGCACGATGAAATCGCATCGCATCATCTCACGATGACAATAGGACGGCGCTTTAGAGGTCAAATAATCGTGTAATCAGTTCAGGTACCTGCATTGTACGGCGGGGAGTGTGCTCTTTGTATGGCACGACACGTTCGCTTTGTTGCATGTACGTTTCGTTTTACACACTAGTTGGCCAACAAGTCCAACAGTTGAGTTGCTCAATTCGGTAGTCGGTAGGTAGAGGTACCGTTTGCATAAAAAAATCAGTGTTATTGTTTAAATGTTTATGTACAGACGCCAGCACATCAAGCTTTACAATCTGTCAAATTTCTTTAATAGATTTTCAACTTTATACAGCATTAGGTTCAAGGTTGATTGGGAAAATTTGACAGTTTCGGGTAGCTTGACCTGCTGGCGTCTGTTCCCATGTTTGTAAGGTATTTATTTAATATGGGTCATTTCATTTACTTTGTACCTATTGCATATATTATGTGAATTCTTGCCTTAAAATAAATGATGAAATTATTATTATTTCAAGCATTTATTGACTAATAAGTCATTATAATATTAGTAATAACTAATATTATAATGCAATGCGTAATAAAACTATGCAATACAAACAAACTTTATGAAATAAAATATTAAGTAGCCAATTATTCATTTATCAATACCTATACCTAATCACTTTCATCAGAATCAGACTCAACATTCATAATGAATTCACCCCGCCGCATCGCATCGACTAAGTAATAATATACCTAATGCTCTTTAAAATTACAGCTCAAGCTGAAATCCCGAAAAAACATGGACAATGCGACAGGGGTATACGCGGTAATATCCTGTTTAAGGACAGCTCAGAAATTCTGGCTAATAAGAACTTCGTACAAGGTTTCTATTTTGTAAGTATTCCACACTGTTTCGACGACTTTGAGGGACTCGGAATACTGCCGCTTCTCATTTTATCTTATCTCACTTGGAATGCTCTACATTGCAAGTGTGCGCCACCGCCTCCGCCACCGCTACCACACCATCACTGTCTGAACAAGGCAAGAAAACAAAATAACGTCACTCAACTATACATACACACAAAATATATTAATGATAACAAACAAGTCATATTTTCATGTAATGAAGAAAGTTATGTATGATTTAAAGATAATTGATGATTTCTATTCTCAGTTGGTGATATCGACATTGGCGGAGTTCGCGTGCGCTGTAGTTGATCTCGACGTATCTAGGCAGACTAACGCCGCCGTGTGGGTAGAACACAACTGTCAAAAAGATGTACATGGGATACATGGAGGAACCGCTCAAGTAAGGCCGATGAGAGAAAAGTAAGTCCAATAAAATAAAACATCCAACTTTACCAGAGCGTATAGATACACCATTCTAAAAATGAACGCCCCTCCACTAAACGTGATTATTTCAATGTGTGAAAGTAAATACTTATTGCAACACTTTACTTGTGTGCGTGCGGCGACTTTACTGTAAACATGGACTCGTCGCCGCACTTACATAGAGGTCAACTAATCGTGCGATCAGTCCAGTTACTAGCATTGTACGACGAGAGCGTGCGCTTTGTATGGAACGACACGTTCACTCTGTCGCGCGTTAGGGCCGGTTTTTTGATCCGTAGTTAACTAATGGTTCAATTTTGGCTAATTGTGTTTGCTAAAATGCCATTAGTTACTATTTTTTAACATGAATGAGTTAACATGAATACATTCATGTTAACTCATTCATGTTTAGCTTTTCACATTTAGACAAAATTCAACCATTAGGTAGTTACTATGTTTAACCATTGGTTGAGTTAACTACGGATGAAAAATCCGGCCTTAATATACACTAATTAGCCGACAAATCCGGCTGTTTAGCGTTTGTGCAAGTTGGGTAGGTACCGTTTGCATAAAAAAATCTTGTGATTTTTTTGTAATTTGAAACAAGAAAATATTTACTTGATGCGAAGATGCTTTTTCGTTAACATGTTGTTGACCGTGCTTTTGCAGTGAAATCGACGCGTGGTCCCACTATAATGTCTCCCCGGTGACTGAGCACCAATGACAAAGATCACAAAGACCAATTATGTGTATTGCGTCTATACACCTTCTTTGCATGTGAGCGTAACCGCTGTGGAGGGGCGTTCATTTTTAGAATGGTTTATCTATACCTACGCATTAATTCTACCGGGTGACTGAACTCAATAGCTTTTTTCTAAAGGGTTGGTATTTTGGTGGTGATTCATGATTTTATGGGTAATACCTATCTGCAAAAATACAACAGGGTATTTGACTAGCTATAGGATCTATCAAAAATATACAAATCAATAAATACTTATTAAAAATATCAATATCAATCTGCCTTTTCCCAACTATGTTGGGGTCGGCTTCCAGTCTAAGTGGATGTAGATGAATACCAGTGTTTTATGTGGAGCGACTGCCTATCTGACCTCCACAACCTAGTTACTTAATGAGTTACTAAGTATTTATTGATTTGTATATTTTTGATAGATCCTATAGCTAGTCAAATACCCTGTTGTATTTTTGCAGATAGGTATTTCCCATAAAATCATGAATCACCACCAAATACCAACCCTTTAGAAAAATGCTATTGAGTTCAGTCACCCGGTAGAATTAATGCGTATAGATAAACCATTCTAAAAATGAACGCCCCTCCACAGCGGTTACGCTCACATGCAAAGAAGGTGTATAGACATGCAGCTGCATCCGGTTAGACTGGAAGCAGAGCCCAACATAGTCGGGAAAAGGCTAGGCAGATTGATTAAGGTTATTGGGTTCGGCCGTTAGTAAATAATCGACTATTGTGTGTAGACTAGCAAGTAATCGTAATTTCATTTTATATGTCCACAGAATGTCGTGTTTTTTGTACTTCAAAACTTCTGCTTTCATCGAGATTCGGTTTTATTTTTCCTTCAAAGCAAATATCGATATATCATTGTACGGTTTTGATCACAAGACAAGGTATTATCCGAATCCATTCAAGTCAACGCAGCATACGACAAAGTGGTGGCCTACACCAGACCGCCTTAAGTTCGGCTCTTTTGCACCAGACAAGCTGTGGTGGTGGTATTTGTAAATAAAAATGCATATTGTAAAAGCTTATTATCTTTTATTATTCCTGTGTGAGCTATCCAGTATGTGCTTGGAGGTCTAAAGTACGGGTAGATACGGGGGGGGGGGGAGACAGTTCAAGTAAACTGGTTAACATTACAAGCATTTTGACACAAACATAATAGAAAATTATCTTTACAGATTCTTTGCAGTTTGCAAGACAGTATTAGGTTGCATGTTGCTTAAAGTATAATGCGCGACCGTAACAAATATGTGTTTACAGTATTATAAATGTAATACAACTCCATAAGTTAGTATCGGATTCGATATCCGTGGTTAGTATAATCGTAAATGCAAAAAATATACTATAAAAAATATATTATAATAGGCTATTTCATGAAATGGTCATTTAATAGGATTACCTGGTGTTGAGGTGTAAATTTAGGTACAAAAAAATTTCACTACTACATGTGAAATTTAAATGTATCGCCTATTTTATTCCTTTGAGGGATATTCCTACAGAAACGCTGAAACCCTTGACACTTTATTTCTTACCAAAAGCATAAATTTTTAATTTTCATATCCATAACTTGAAATGTCGAATGGGTTTCCTATAAAACTTTCATCCCCTATATCACCCCTATTATTTTTTAGACCAAAAGTAGCCACGTCCTTTCCCAAGATGCCATTTATCTTCTTGACAAATTTTATCAAAATCCGTTCAGTAGTTTAGACGTGAAAAGGTAACATACAGACAAACAGACAGAGTTACTTTCGAATTTATATTATTTATATGGATATGATATGTATAGGATTTGAGACACGCATAGGAAAATCTAACAATAAAAAAATGGAACGGAACTCTCTCCAAGCCTGTGTGTTCCGTTCCACATACAAGGTTCATATGAGCGAGAGGCATTGAATCAAACCACATATACTATAGGTGCATAGTGTTAACTCGGAACTATTATAAAAAAGTTTTGGTGAAAAATAAGTAAAAAACTTTTTTCAAACAAATAAAATAGCTTAGTAATAGAATTAAAATGAAAACATCCCTTGTACAGATTTCCACTGACCTAAATATACTTTAATGTAATTCAAACGTACCCGTCCAAGTGGGCATTCATTCGGTAAGGACCTTTTTTGCGCTGATTGTGTATCTAGTTCTTTATTAGTGATCGATCCATTCAGGTAAATTATAATATAATGATTACACATATAAACAAAACGGCGCTTCGCCAAGCACGTGCGGCGCCTAGCAGCTAGACAAAGCGGCCGGGTTTGAAGTAGGTAGGTAGGCAACATGTGGTGCAGGGTAACATTTAAAGATGCGAGCACAATAAAAAAAAAAATTAAATGTCAGTATAGTACACACGTACACAGTAATTCTCAACACAACACTTTAAAATCTTTAAATGTTCGATACATCGATCACTCATAAACGACTAGATAGACAATCAGCGGCAAAAAATGTCCTCACCGAAAGTCCACCCATTTGAGTGTACTTTTACTCTACTAGCATTTGAACGCTCCGACAGTAAGCATGCCTCAGTGCTCGTTTAAAAAGTGCAAAAATCACACTTCCAGGAGGCAAAAAAAAGATGGAGTTTCATATTTTCGGTAACAATTAATATTATCAATATATAATTGTTATCACTGTATTGTAAATACTGATATTTTGTCAGGAAATCGTCGTAAAACCATTTTTTTAATTAAGTCGTAATAAACCAGGAGGAGTTATAAAGCATCTCAATTGTAAAGACTCTCAGTAAACGTAGTAATCATACTATCGCATGCCCACTTAAATTGTTCAGGTTATGTGCGTGGATTCTGTTCCATTTGTGGAGACGCTATTGTTTCTTTTTTTTATTATTATTAAAGTACTACTTATGATTTTTTTTTTGTTTGATGAGACTTTTTTACTGTTTCTATAAATATTATAGTAACACAATCCCATGCAAAAGTTCTCGTCGCCAATTGTGTTTACGTAATTGTAGTTGAAATAAATATACGTTAATGTAATTCAAACGTACCCGTCCAAGTGGGCATTCATTCGGTAAGGACCTTTTTTGCGCTGATTGTGTATCTAGTTCTTTATTAGTGATCGATCCATTCAGGTAAATTATAATATAATGATTACACATATATACACCAAAGAAGAGAATAAAATGTGTTTTATTACGTACACTTTTTTAATACATTAAGTTTAACAAAGCAAAATATATTTTTTATATGTATAAACAAAAAAAAATATTGGACAATTCGACTCCACTCATTCCTTTGTCCTAGCGGTGAGCCTCGGTCGTAAAATCTATTGTTTTTTTTTCGCACTGTTATTCTGATTTTAAAACAAACATTGTAAGTAAGGTTGAATTTGTTTTGATGTATGTTGACCAGCGAGCACCGGTCCTAACGGCTTTGTGAATACAACTTTTAACATTGCACTTATGGTTGAATTTACATTAACATATTATCTGCTTAATTCTTTATGCAAACGCTTCTTTATGCTACACCCTTACCGACCCTTATTTTACGATGTTTTCGAAACAATAGAGATGCACAACGAACGCACAGGTGCGGCGCGCCGCACTCGAAGAAAGTTATGTATGTATGGACGCGCATACGCGCCGTCAAGCACCTGGTGAACGTCCGAAAACGCGCATGTGCGTCTGCCGCGCCTAATGTATTAAGAAGCGTGCAAATGTGTGTATATATTGCTTCCTTGTTTGCATTGAAAACTTACCTACGATGCAGAGCGACAACGTGGCAAAAATTCTGTCGTTTTAAGGTGTATGACCCTAGATAAGTATGCGTAGGTACTTAGTCAGCTGTTAGGCTACCCTTTTTTTTTTTTTTTTTTTGTGGATGGGAAATCATCAAATAACTTCTCCCGCTCTGGGTGGAGCGGAAGAGCGTGTCAGACTTTTACTGACTAAAACCCACCCGTGTTCCTTCAGTTGCCTATGCCAGGGCCACGGTATCTTTTTCAAACAACCCGCGACCCCAGCGGCATCGGCCCTATTGGACCCCATCTTTTGCTGACATCTCTTTGAGGCGCGCGTGGAACACAACGCGCCGTCGACCCGGGCCTGGTCCTCACCGGACGGCGAGCTACCCACTACTCACCGTCCGCAAGCCCGCGCCTACGGTGGCCGGGAATCGGCTATCAATTCCCGCCGCCCAGGGCGTCTCCTGCGGCGACTGAGGGCGTGAGGCTGCCTCTCCCTCACGCGTTCCGCCTCCTCCTTCGCGAGCATTACCGCTTCGCAGAAGGAGGTGACGGCCTCCCATGCACTCTCGCTCCGCACCATGGCCTGGACCAGGCTCGGACGCGAGAGATCGCCGCCGCCGATCGCCTCCGTGAGAACACGGCGGTGCTCTGCCCAAGCCGGGCAGACCTCCACTGTATGCTCCACCGTGTCCTCTGGGCGATCCACACAATGGTGACACCCGGGAGGCTACCCTAACATCGTGTTTCAACAAAGAAAAAACTAAAAAAATATCCTGTGACACTATTGCTTCTATTTATCTCATTTTTAATGTAGAGGCTGAAAATGACACCAAGTGTATTTGGTATATCAACATTGTATATGCTGGTCATACTTTATAGCTTGCTTTTACATGCCGTACTAGGTAACGATATTTTTATAGGGTAGGTACCTAAACGTAACACGATATAATCACGATAAAATTCATTCAATATTACGGAACCTCGTAAGTAAAAACTGTGGAGAGCTGACAATAGCAGTTACGGAGCAAGATTATTTGTTCGCGCTGCACCGTCACAGAACACTAATACCCTTAGCCGTGCACCGTACGACAACGCATACTGCGATTGTCCATGATAGTTCGAACTATTATACGAGAGTTCGGAATCTTGTTTAAAAAAAAAATCAATTATTTACTTATCTGGAAACGGGGTTTATTACTTTAAAGAACAGGAATTAGTAGAAATAATGATTTAGGATTTAAGACTTCCGACCCGTACCGAGACTCAGACCGAACAGCCGTGTGAACCCAATGAATAATACTTCTAAGTTAATAAAATGCTGACTAGGTAAGTATGTATGGCGGTCAGCCATTCTACTGTCATTAGCAAGGTATAACAGCCCCCCCCCCCCCCCCAAAAGACTGAACTTCGGGGATAAAGGCCGAAATTCAGGAAGTTATACAATTTCTCGTAATCTAGGCAATGGAATGGCAGAGTTTTCAGGTTCAGTATTAATATTACTGTTATTGTCATCGTCATCGGTATGAGTCGTCGGTTTAATACATGAGATATAGAACTTAGATCTATGCTTAGAAATAATCTTATATGACTTAAATACTATAAAAGATATTATTATTATTAAAATACACATGGTCAAAATAGAATAATGTGTCCCGTATTTTACTAGAAGAGGTTCTTCATTGATAATTTTATTTAAGTCTGAAAATATCTGGTCATTTTGTTTATTTAAAGTTAGATCATCCAAGTTGATGTTTTGTAGTAAAATAGGGGATATGTTATTATTTAAGGTAGCAGTAGTAGTATCTATTTTACAACATGAATCATTGATAATGCTAAGTTCCAAGTTAGGAACAGGAATGTCTATATTGATGTCATCTTTTGACGATATAAGTCTTGCACTTTTTGTGTATACTGTACATTGATTAGGAATTCGTAATATACCGGTTCCGGACACTATGATTTCGTGTAATTCGGAGTTATCACAATCCATTGACACTTTACTTGGGCGAGATTGCACGAAACTCCACTGATTATTCATAAATGGTTTCCAAATGTCCAATTCGCCGACAGTCGTTTTAGTTTCGCATTGCGTAGGGATAGCATTAATTGTTTTCGTCAATAGTTCGCTTTCACATGTAGGGTTGCCGCTTGTCAACAATACCGTAGGTATCTCACACAGAAAGAACTCAGAGTTTAATGTTTTACATTTATCTAGGTTATCTAGATTACAGAAGTTTATCTTATCTTTAGACATAGCAATATACGAGCTAGAAGGTAAAATAAACTAAAAGTATTTGGATTATCTGACCCGTGAGGGGTCGGTAATGCTAGATTATGATACAAGTTAAATTCGTCATTAGTAACTACAGGGATTTGTAAAATGAATACAAGTTTATTTTTATAATAGTAACACGCAACTTCAGATATGCTTAATATTAAATGAATGTTATCTAGACTTAGCGTTATAGGAATTCCAGTACCTCTAGGTTGGTGCCGGTCGTTATCAACGAGTTCATTGTATAACTGCGCCGGACTTAATATGTTTGGATGTAGGATGTTTTGACTGCTCAACATATAGCGTTTGTTAAATCTTCAAGCTGAAACGATAATGCTAGTAGAGAGCTTTCGAGGCTACTAAGTATGGAATGGAATTTTGTTTCAGATATTAGAATTCTAGAAGTTTCTGTGATATTATTTAATTGTAGCATAAGTTGACTTAAAGTAGTTTTAAGTGAATCTTCGTTATCTTTTAATTTATTAATCGTTTGTTTGTAAGATTCCAGAGTAGAAGTAGTAATTAAGATGTTTTCCTTCATTAGTTCCGCGAGCTTTTTCTCGTGATTTTGAAAGGATTCAATCGCGGAGTCGTATTTTATTGCGTCATCTTCGTCTAGAGTACCGAAGACGTGTTTGAGAACGGTACCTATTCCGCCGAACCAAGCTGATCGTTTACTACGTTTTGACATTAAATGTGAGATAGATTCGAATTCACGTTTAATATCGTTGTATCGAACTGTGAGTGGGGATAATATGTTTCCACATTGAAGGTTGCTCGATTTTTGACACGATTTCCTAACTATGTCTAGGATATCATTGAGGTTAGTAAGATGAGGATTTATAAGGGAAATGTTTACGTGACTAATAATATTTAACTTTCCATTAATTGCTTTAAGTTTTCCTAGACTATCGAAGTATATGCCGGAACTAGAAGGAAGTGGCTTGATAAAGTCCTGATGCGCATTGACCGAAGCGCTGAAATAGAATGAATAGAGTCAGTTAGACTATGCTATATACTTATTATAATTACTAGCTAATACTTACATAATAATAATTAATTATTTCTAATATTTCTTATTTTAATCGATTTCTAACAGTAGTACAGTGTCTTTGGCTACTGCGGGTTTCATTTGGTCGAAATGATGAGTCACATGACGTCTATTGATAAGGACTAGCTGGACGTGGCTGTATTATTATCGTGAACTTTGATGATTTTATATGGTCCTTTCCAGATAGGCGATAATGCCTTTTTGAGCCTTAGGTGGGCTTTAAGGTAGACATAGTCACCAGCTTTGTAATGTGGTGGTGATTTTGTGTGTGAGTCATAATAGGATTTAGAAGATTCCTTGGATTTTAGTATATTTTCCAACGCTTTTCCTCTGGTGTATCTAAATTTATGTTGTAACATTTTAATATAGTCTGAATAAGTTGTACTAGATTCATTTTCATAGATAGAATTAGGAATAAAGGGTTTGTGACCGAATATTAACTCGTAAGGAGTAAATTTTGTAGTTGAGTGTTCTGTTGTGTTATAGGTTAGCATAGCTGTGTACACATAAGTAGGCCAATTATCTTGATTTTCGTTTACGAAGGATTTGAAATATTCCTTGAGAGTTGAATGACTGCGCTCTAAAGCTCCTTGCGTTTGAGGGTGGTAAGGTGATGACCATAATTGTTTGATTTTCAGAAATTGGCAAGTAGTTTTGAAAAGGTCTGACGTAAAATTAGCACCTTGATCCGTTAGAATAGATTTAGGAATTCCAAATAGGGATATAAAATGGATAAGACAATCGCTAGATTCTTCGGCGGTTGTGCTACGTATAGGATAAGCGATAGAGTATTTGGTTAGATCGTCTTGTAAGGTGAGTATATATTTTAGTTTAGCGGAGCCTGATTCTGGTAATGGTCCTACTATATCTAATGCCACTCTCTGAAACGGAGCTGTGGATGTAGTAGTGATCTCCATAGGAGCTTTATTTAATTTTCTTAATGCTTTATTTTCCTGACATAATTTACATTTCTTGACATAGTCTTCTATGTCACTTCGCATGCCCTTCCAATAGAATTGTTCCCGGATTCTGTTGTACATTCGTGTTGATCCTAAATGCCCGGCTATAGGAATGTCATGATTCTCACGCATAATTTTAGGTCTCTCGCTTAGAGTAGGGTATATTGTTTTATTTAGGTAAACATGGATTTGAATTTTTGTATTGTTAAAAATGTGAGTTAGGATATTGTAAATTTTTGTGTAGGAGTGATGGTCGAATGGACTTTTGAAATCGGAGATAGCAATGTCTGTTGTTTGTTCAGATTTCAGGATTTTGTCTCTTACTTGTTTCAGAGTATCATAGATAGCGGGATAAGATGATTCGTCAAAGTGGTGAACTTTTGTGAAGATGAAGTAAACAGTCTTGTTGTTAAATTCAGTTTTTAGGAAACGGTTTTATTCCTTTTCAGAATTAAGAATCTCGTCTTGTTTATTGGAATTTAGGAGAATTTCGGAGACGTAAGGATTTGATTCGTCTAAATCTATAGATGTAGGAATTATTATTATTTTGCAGGTTGTCTTTAAAAGACTTTCGTTGTGTTCTTTTAGAATTGTATTGTAGGTATTTTCTTTATTTGGAATTGATTTTAGAAATCGAGAGTAATTATCGTTATTTAAATTTGGTTGTTCGTTTGGCGAAGGGATTTCTAATGAGTCAAAATCAAGGTTGAGGTCAGCACTATCAGGGCTAATGTCAAGATAAGGTAAGTCCGGTCCTAGATCTATGAGTTCTGGAGATAGTGTTGGTTCAACTTGTGGTATAGGATTTTGTAATGTATCAGGGTTGGTGTTTGTTTCTTGATTTAATAGGTCGTCATTCTCGAAGGAAAACGGGATGGGAGATGGTAGAATTAAGAGTGGGTCGTCTTCCAAGACGTCACCGAATTCAGTGTCAGGATCTAGTATTAGAGGGTCAGGGGGTGAAGGTCTACCTTCAATAGGGTTAATTGGAAATCGAGACAATGCGTCAGCGTTAGTATTAATTTTCCCTTTCTTGTATACAATGTCATAGTCAAATTCCTCTAATTTGAGTCGCCAGCGTACTAACCTAGAACCGGGATCCTTACAATTAAATAACCATTGCAAGGGTTTGTGATCAGTGATTATGGTAAATCGATTTCCGTAAAGATAGGGGCGAAAGGCTTTAGTTCCAAAAATGATGGCTAAGCATTCTTTTTCGGTAACACTATAGTTACATTCAGCTTTATTCAGCGTTCGAGACGCGTAAGCAATTGGACGGTCTTTTCCTATCAGACCTTGCGACAGAATAGCAGAAACGGCGAAGTTGGAAGCGTCGCAGGTAAGAACGAAGGGTTTGGAAAAATCAGGATATGCTAGCACTGGTGACGTTACTAATTTCTTTTGTAAATTTTCGAAAGCAAGTTGTTGTTCATTATTCCAATTAAATGGTGTATCCTGCTTCAGAAGGGATGTTAATGGTTTTGCGAGTTTGGAAAAGTCAGGTATGAAACGTCTGTAATAAGATACTAGTCCAAGGAAAGATTTCACATCTTTTGGGCATTTAGGTATTGGGAATTCGGTGATACATTTAATTTTTCTAGGATTTGGTTGTACACCGTCTTTGTTGATGAGGTGGCCAAGATTAGCGACTTCTTTGTATAAAAATTCGCACTTATCTGGTTGGAGCTTTAGGTTATAATTCCTGAGCCTATTGAAAACAGAGGATAAATTTTGAATGTGACTTGGTAAATCAGGGGAGTATACTACAATGTCATCTAAATAGACAAAACAACGTGAACCTTGAAGTCCAGATAAACATGTGTTCATGAGTTTTTGGAAGGTTGAAGGGGCATTCTTTAACCCGAATGGCATTCTCGTAAATTGAAAATGACCCTGAGGTATGGAAAAGGCAGTTTTAGGAGCGTCTTGCTCGGATATAGGAATTTGATGGAAGCCTGAAGCCAAATCTAAAGTTGTGAAATATTGGCTTTTTCCTAATTGTTCTAGAATCTCTGTTATTTGTGGAATAGGATATGTTTCTCCTATTGTGATGTCATTGAGTTTTCTGTAGTCAATAACGACTCTTCATTTGCGTTGTCCCGATGTATCCAGCTTTTTGGGAACAACCCAGATGGGTGAGGACCATGGTGAGTTTGAAGGTGTTATTATGTTTTGTTCTAGCATTTTGTTAATTTGATTTTTCCACTTCTTTTTTATGGCATTCAGGGAATCTATAAGATTTAGTTTGGATAGGGGCATCTGTATTTGTTCTGATATTATGTTCGGCGGTTGTGGTATATGTGAGTTGATCATCTGGAAGATGGAAGATGTCGGAAAAATCTGTGCAGACTTGTAATAGGGCGTTAGATTCTTCTTCATTTAGGTGAGAAATCCTAAGATGCTCGAGAACCTTGTTAGTTCTTGTAGAGGCATTAGTAAGAGGCAGTGATTCATGGGGATTCGAACAAACGTGAGTGTCTAGAGGTTCCAATGTTAGCTTAAGGTTAGCTCGAAGTAAGACATACTCTTAAGAGGTGTTGACTACCGTAATGTTAATACGGTTATTTTCTTTCACGTTTACGATGCAATTGGCAACTAATAATGAATCAGAGATATGTTGGTCTATTATTATACCTTCTCTTATTTTTGGATTACTTACTGTGCATTCAATTACAGTTTCCGTGCGAGGAGGAATATTGTATACTGGTTCAGCGAATTTTAGTTTTATGTAATCTTCATCTATCTGTAAGGCTTCCTGACAATAGTCGATTTGACAACCTAAACATTTAAGGAGGTCTTTGCCTATGATGCCATCGAAAGTTAGACTAATATTTTTGACAATGTGAAAATCGTAGGCAAAGGGTTTGTTATTTTTTTTGAATATTTGCATTTTGAAGCTGCCTAGGGTTGAAGTTGTTTCGTTTCCAGGATCGATTCCTTTGAGTGTTATTTTATCATCACTTAACTTTGGGATTTTGGACATGGAATCTAATTTCAGTAGGCTTATGCAGGAAGCTGTGTCAATTAAAAAGGATAAAGGCCTATCAGCGACGGAGGTTTGGATTACTATGTGAGGTAAGTATCTCTTTTCTATATTTTTTTTAATTTATTTTGTAAATTATAGCATTCGTTTTTTGTTTCAGGTTTGGTAAGTTATCCGAAGATGAAATGTAGGAATTTGGATCGAGAATAGAATGGGTAGATTTTGTATTTGGTTTTGATATTTTACAGGGTTTAGTAGATGATTTGGCAGAAACAGTAGATTCGGTGCATTCGGTATATGATTCAGTGGATTTAGTATATGACCCAGTGGATTTGGTAATTGGTTTCATAGAAACAGTGGGTTTAGTAGATGATTTGGCAGAAACAGCGGATTCAGTGGATTTAGCACGTGATTCAGGGAATACAGTGAGAATAGAGGCATCGGCTTTGATATAGTAGGACGAATGTCCCGCGCGACACCGGCCGGGAAATCTTACTCGTTTAAATCGTTTTAATCGTCGTCGTCGGTTTTTTCTTCATTGTCCTGATTTACGTTAAAAACCTTCCGGCCTGGCTTATAACTTGGAGCTTGTGTAGGGTTAGATTGACAACCATTTGAAGTAGAAGCAGTAGATTGGTTCCTACTATTGTTGTATTGTCTTTTGCGACAATTTTCAATAACGTGACCTATGTTTTTGCAGTAACGGCATATCATGTCGTTGGTATTTACTGCTTTTGAATGATCGGCTTGGTGATTACGCGGAGTTGGAGAACGTGGCGATTGGAAGTCGCGGCGATAGTTCGTATTTCTGGATTTATCGTTATTGGAGTGAGTATTGGATGTTGATCTTTTATAAATATTAGAAATGATTTTTTCTTCTTCTACCGCAAAGCTTATAGCAGAGTTTAAAGAGTCTGGATTGCGACATCTAACGACTTGTGATACCCGTGGCAAGAGTCCTATAATAAAAGTATGAAGCGCAAGATCTTGCATCGCAGCTACACGTCCTGCTAATTCAGTTTTCTTTTTCGTTGGAATGGAAATATTTATTTCCGTAAGTAGTTTCGCTAAGCATGTTTCTATTTTTAATGCGAATTGGTTGACTGTCTCGGCAGGATTCTGCTTGCAGTCCTGAAGTTCGGTGAGTAGGTGAGCGTAATGCTTCCTTTCCCCAAACTGTTGTTTTAGGAACTCGATGAATTGTTTAAAGGATTCGAACTCTTTGACACTGGATGTAGTTTCAGCTTTATCTATTAGTTGACTTAGAATGAATTTGAATAAAATGGGTTTCTGAGTTTTTGTGGCTGTATTAAAAGCGCTCTGGCAATTAGCAATGAAGGGATTTAGTTTTTCCCTGGAGCCATCGAATGGCTTGATGAATTTAAATAGAATACCGAGTTCTATTTTTTCTTCGATTTCAACGTTTGTGGTCCTAGAGCTACTGGAACTTTCTTCCTTTGGTTTGGGTCTAGAAGTCATGATTAAACTTTACAAAACAAAATAAAATTTAAGTTTATTTTTATAAGGAGTCTTCTCCACCTTATGTTATCTTGTACAAGTTACTCAGTGTTATAGACGCGTAATCGAAACGCGTAGTCTAAACAAAATATACAGGAGTCGTACAGTGAGTTCCTTATCAGTTACAATGTAAGTATTATGAACAATGTATGTACAATAGGATTAAATACTTAGAAATAAGATTTATGTAGATAGAAATAGTGGCTCTGAGTTAATTCTGGTATTCGCCCTAGGATATAGTAGTAACCGAAATATTTTCTAGATCACTCACAGGAACGCCGTCCTTATGAGGATACTCAGCTTCATCGTGACCGCTTCACTAGCGGTAACAGCAGAACAGCAGACGTAGCAAACCTCTGTACCAACAGAGGGTGAAATCCGGTCTCGGTTGCAGGGTGCAACACACAAGACAGGGTGTCGATCAGCCACTTGGATTTATTGCACTTATACGACACAGTATTGATTTAGTAAGCCACTAACTTTCAGCACTTTAAAACACTTAGGTAGAACACTTGGTTTCACTGGCACTTTCAGGTTTTTGGAAGATTTTCTTTAGAGACGTATTCGGGTAGGGGATTTTCGTATCCCACCGCTGCCACCAAATATTATACGAGAGTTCGGAATCTTGTTTTAAAAAAAAACAATTATTTACTTATCTGGAAACGGGGTTTATTACTTTAAAGAACAGGAATTAGTAGAAATAATGATTTAGGATTTAAGACTTCCGACCCGTACCGAGACTCAGACCGAACTGCCGTGTGAACCCAATGAATAATACTTCTAAATTAATAAAATGCTGACTAGGTAAGTATGTATGGCGGTCAGCCATTCTACTGTCATTAGCAAGGTAAGTATAACAGAACGCATGTCTAGTATAATGTACTCACTGGCCTCCGGTAGTTACTTAAACTAGCAGCGCGTTGAGAGAAACTGGTAGGGGCTCTTAAGGTTTTTACCGGCGCCAACGACCTTGCGTGTGTGGGCGGAGCTTTGTACTACTCCCCGCACCACCCGAACCTAAACATCGCGCGCGATGCTTCGCTAGGGTGTACACGATTACTACCGCGCGCGACATAGAGTAATTAATAAATAACAGCCGTCTTATTACAAAAGATTTAAACACATGCTCAACGCGTATTTTATGTTTTTTTATGTATGGAGTTTGAAGTTAGACATGCGTTGAACATGTTTTTAAACCTTTTGTAGTAAGACCGCAGATGTTTTTATAAATACCTACATATAAGGTATTAAAAAATTAACTTTACAATCTTTAAGGAGTGGCAACACATAAAACATCTTGTTTAGATAATTCTTTATTAGTCACATCAATCACATTCTGAAATAAAAGTACAGACGCCAGCAGGTCAACCTACCCGAAACTGTCAGATTTTCGCAATCAACCTTGAACCTAAAGCTTTAGCAATAAAGTCTAAAATCTATTAAAGAAATCTGACAGATTGTAGTAGCTTGATGTGCTGGCGTCTGTACATTTCTACAAGTTAACAATTATACAACGTGGCGCTGCAATGGCGACATGAAATCAACACACGTATATGGTTCCACAATCTCGTTTTATAAGGATATTTTAATTTCATTAAACGTTATTATTTATTGGTTTATTTATAATTTTCTAAAATAGCATCTTAGAGCAACCTGTATAGCGCAGCGATGAATTTAAAAAGCGAACGAAAAAAGGGTAAGGGATTTTGAATACTATGTAATAATATAATAATATCCTAGGACATTGTTCACACACGGTCATCTGATCCCAAACTAAGCAGAGCTTGTACTATGGAAACCAGATAACTGATATACTACATACACTACTTTTTTTTTGTAAATACATACTTATATAGATAATTACACCCAGACTCAAGACAAACAGACATGTTCATGCACACAAATGTTTGTCCTGGATGGGAATCGAACCCACGACCAGCGGCATGGCAGGTGGTATCTTAACCAACCACGCCATCTTATTAAATCATCATCATATTAAATTCATGTTATGTAGGACCTGATACTCGTATGGAACCCTAGAGGTACATCTAGACGATAGCGAAAGAGCCTACTCCTCAAATAAAAATGTAGGTACTATAAGACAAGATCCTAATGTGTGTCCAAGGGTATGTTCAAGAACCAAGAATATTAGTAGCGTAATTTGGTCCTACTTTGCTCCAATATTTGCTCCAAATGTTGAAAATTATGATTATTTTTAGAAAATCAACTATACAATTTACTTAATGTATTATTTTATGGATATATAGCTTATTTGACAAGTATTTATAGGGAAATGGATATTATGAAGTATATTATGAATTTATTTTTGACAAATAATACTGAGCAAAATTACCCATGGTGTTGGGTATCTTTGCTCCTAGATATAGTTTCTATGTAATCTCCATTGTTAAAGCTGTTGGAGCAAATTAATGCTTTCCTAATTCAAACTCTGCTGCAGTTATAATATGTTTTGCTATTTTGGATGATATAAATTGGTGAGATATGGGTAAAAACGAAAAAATGGATAAAAACGGATGCGTTCATAATTTAATTAATTGTTGCAAAATTTTTAACGTAGAATAGGCGAAAACATTTTACAGAACAGGAGCATAATTACACGTAGAGGAGCAAAGTAGGACCAAATTACCAGTAGCTAAAAACAATCGGTATCGGCATTTATTTCAATGCTTGCACGTACGAAGTTGCGGGCATTGCTAGTATCATAACTTTTTTGTTGATATGCATGTCTTTCAAAAAGAACCAATATTGGCAGCATAAACTTGTTTATTGACAGATTACTCAAAATTCATTAAAATTTAATTGTCTTTCGGTCAATGTTTTTCTTCTTTTTATTTGTACTTCTTCATCATCGCTTATATTACCGAATCCTTGAATTAAAGCATTCGGAAAGTCAGTAGAGTAATAAAAAGTATTTTCTTTCTCTTCTTCATTTACATGAATCTTGCTTTCTTTCTTGCCTGTTTTCATTTCCGTGTATTTCCTTTTTATGGTATTTGGTTTCTGGTTTTCTACCTCTTCATGTTCCTTGGTTTTTTATCATTAATGAGCAAGTATGTTGAGGGGATCGTGACGTTTCTTTGTCCCATTTTCTTCCCTGTTTCCATCTTCTTTTTGAGATTTCGTTTTTTTTTGTCTTTGTTTACTTCCCATCTTGAACACACCTTGCTTTAGAAAACGATTGTTTAGATACAATTTTTTTTACTATAATATAACAAAACACACTGAATGCACTAACTAATATTAATAAAGTAAAAGTATTCACACAAAAAAATATAGTCACGTAACTAGGTAGGTAAGATACCAAAAATTAAATGAAACTGTCCGTGTGGCTACACTATTCACAAAAAAAACAATGTTTATCGAAGCGAGGAGGTCGTCACGCAAAGCAGCACAGGTCCGTCCAGCAACACGTCTCGCCCCGCACCATATATAATGTACTCTGTGCCCCGCACTGAGATTTTGGGCGAGAACGGGGCACAGCGTAAATTTGCCGCTAAGGATTTGCTTTGTAAATTAATTTAAAATAAAATAAAAATAATTAAAAAAAAGTAATAACATGAAATCATTTCTTATTATTTTGTAGAGAACTGTATAAATTTATGAACACTTTTATTGAAAATTGTAGGAGTAATATGGTAAAAACTAGAAAAAACAGACCTGGGTTTAGCTTTTTTTTTCTTTAGTTATATAAACTAAAACCGATTTCTGGACACATGAAATCACTTCTTATGTACTGTAGATTATTGTATTTTTTTTTTCTATCAAAAATCTGCTATAGTTACTGTAAAAAATGGACACAAAGTTACTTAGTTTCGCCGTATTTTAGGGAGGACGGGCCTTAATGCGGCTGGATACGCGCGCTTCCGCTCGCACAGTCGCGCCTATTTCGTTGCGTTCCGTCAGGTGTGAATCGTACAAACAGGTAATGCCTATAGGTACTATACCGTGCATTGACTACCTATACCTAATACAATAGGTTGGGGAAAAAGTTTCTTCGCATTTTTTAAGAAAATTCAAAACATTTTTTAATATAGTTTATTTACATTTAACTAAAGTATGTAGGTACCATTTTGTTCGATAACTTTTTGCCATCTTGTAGGTAGGGACATGATCCCATTGCTATAGAAATTTTGGGACTTCTGGTCAAAATATCGCGACAAGTGGTTTTGGCCAGTCCTCTCGTGATGTTAACCTGACAAATTCTGAAGAGACCGAAACAGGTGGAAATTTGAAGGTGCAAGGTCAGGACTATACGGCGGATGCATTAACACCTCCCAGCCAAACTCTCTTAATTTTTGCTGAGTGGCTAAATATGTGTGAGGTCTAGCGTTATCATGATGAAAAACCACACCCCTTTTTTTTTTTTTGTGGATGGGAAATCATCAAATAACTTCTCCCGCTCTGGGTGGAGCGGAAGGGCGTGTCAGACTTTTACTGACTAAAACCCACCCGTGTTCCTTCAGTTGCCTATGCCAGGGCCACGGTATCTTTTTCAAACAACCCGCGACCCCAGCGGCATCGGCCCTATTGGACCCCATCTCTTGCTGACATCTCTTTGAGGCGCGCGTGGAACACAACGCGCCGTCGACCCGGGCCTGGTCCTCACCGGACGGCGAGCTACCCACTACTCACCGTCCGCAAGCCCGCGCCTACGGTGGCCGGGAATCGGCTATCGATTCCCGCCGCCCAGGGCGTCTCCTGCGGCGACTGAGGGCGTGAGGTTGCCTCTCCCTTACGCGTTCCGCCTCCTCCTTTGCGAGCATTACCGCTTCGCAGAAGGAGGTGACAGCCTCCCATGCACTCTCGCTCCGCACCATGGCCTGGACCAAGCTCGGACGCGAGAGATCGCCGCCGCCGATCGCCACCGTGAGAACACGGCGGTGCTCTGCCCAAGCCGGGCAGACCTCCACTGTATGCTCCACCGTGTCCTCTGGGCGATCCACACAATGGTGACACCCGGGCGTTTCCTCCCGCCTTATGCGAAACAGGAACCTCCCGAAACAACCGTGTCCGGTGAGGACCTGCGTCAGGCGGAAGGTGAGGACGCCGTGGCGCCTCTCTAACCACTCCTCAAAGAGGGGACTTATCGCCGCAATTGTGGCGTGCCCAGCGCTGGGCTGCGACAGTCGCACTCTCCATGTCGCCATGAGATCCCGCCGGAGCTCTGTCCGCTGTACCGTGATTTCTCGCGGCAGCGGAGTTACGCCCCGGCGTTTCGCCTCCTCGCGCCACTCCCACACGTGCGCGAGGACTTTCGCCTCCAGATCCCACGGCGGCAATACGGCAAGGAGGCTCGCCGCCTCACCGGAGACCGTGCGGTAACCCCGGACTAGCCGAATGGCCATGACCCTCTGGGACGCGTTCAACCGGCGGACTGGCCGCAGCCTCAGGGAACGCGCCCACACCGGTGCCCCGTAAAGGGCCATGGACCGCACGACCCCCGCGTAAAGCCTCCGGCAGGAGGCGTTTGGACCACCTAGATTGGGCAGGAGCCGCTTCAAGGCAGCCCCAGCCCGCTCCAGTCTGGGAGCCAAACGTCGGAAATGCTCCACGAAGTTCCACCGGCTGTCGAGAACGAGTCCCAGGTACTTCATCGTCGACTCGACTCCGATGCGAACCCCTCCTACCGTTATTTGGGAACCCGACGGTGGCGCATTCCGAGGACCATGAAAACACATGGCCTCGGACTTGTGCAGGGCCACCACGAGTCCCAACTGCCGGATCCTCTCAACGACTATCGCAACCCCGCGTGTCGCTAATTCAGCCGCCGCCTGGTGCGACCTCCCCTGCGCCAGGACCAGCGTGTCGTCAGCGTAACATACCACGCTGACGCCGCTAGGGAGGTCGGCGCGCAGCACCCAGTCGTACCCGATGTCCCACAAATGCGGCCCCAGGACCGATCCCTGTGGGACACCGCACGACATCTCTCGCCGGTTCCACTCTCCCTGATGACCGGGGTAGATGTCGGCCCTATCCGTCAAATAGGCCTCAACCACTCGACAGAGGTAGGTCGGCATCCGGTGATACCGGAGTGCCTCCCTGATGCAACTCCATGGCAGGGTATTGAAGGCGTTGGCGATGTCTAGAGACACCGCCAAGACGACCCCACCCCGGGCAACAGCATCCCCCGTCGTGAGGGCTCGCACGCGCATGATGGCGTCCACCGTAGAGCGCCCCCTGCGGAAACCAAACTGGCTCTCCGCCAAATCCGGCCCCTCCTGCACCAGCCACCCGACGAGGCGGTCTGCAATAACTCTTTCAAAGAGCTTGCCCACCTCGTCGAGCAGCACGATGATTCGGTAAGCGGATGGAGAGTCCGCAGGGCGCCCCGGCTTCTTAATGAGGACCAGTTTCCCCGTCTTCCAACGAAGTGGGAACTGGCCCCTCTCCAAGCATGCGCTTAGGAGCCCCTCTAGTCGAGGCCCGAGAGCCCCAAAGGCCAGAACCCAGGCTCTTCCAGGTAAGCCATCGGGTTCTGGGGCGGCATTTTTGGCACTCAGCCTACGTACCGCCGCTCTCAACTCTACCTCGGTCACTTCCGGAGCATCGTCGTCGTCGTCGGTGATGTGGTCCGCAACAGGCACCGCAGGAAGCGGAGCCATGGGCGGGGGAGTATGTTCCCCTCGCGAAGGGAACAGAGCGCTCACCACGTCCTCCACAAGCTGGGGCCGGAGACTCTGCGTCAGCGGGGGCGCCCATGGACGGAGTTTATTCCGTACCATTTTATAAGGGCGTCCCCATGGGTCCCTGTTTAGAGTCTCCAGCGACTCCTCGCGAGCCAGATCCCTGGCCCGCAAGATCGCCGCTCGGAGGGCGGTCTTCGCCTCTCTGTACCCCTCGTACAGCTCCGCCTGAATAGCTTCCGTATCCGGAGGGCGGATACGGAGCCTGCGGTGCCTGGTGTACCGGTGCCGCGCAGCAACGCACGCCTCGCGCAGAGCCGTCAGCTCCGGCGACCACCAATACACCTGGCGCCAGGCGCGACCGGGCTGGACCCGGGGCATTGCCACGTCACATATTTCGGACATGGCCTCCCGGAACCACTCCGCCTCGTCGTTGATGTCGGCAGGCCTGTCCGGTGGTGACACCCAGGCCTGCACGATCGAGGCTTCCAGGAGGAGCTCCCGGTCCAGCTTCTTCAGCGCCCACCGCGGACCACTCGGGGCCTGTCGGACCGGCGCGCTCGAGGTCTGGGCGGAGACATCAAACCGGATGTACCGGTGGTCGGAGTAGGTCTCCACCCCCTCTATGACGCGCCAGTCAACAACATGTGGCAATAGAGCGGGGCTGGCGAACGAAATGTCCACCACTGATTCGCCCCGCATCCGCACACACGTGGGGACAGAACCCCGGTTTAGGATGACCAGGCCTGTCTCCAGAGCCCAGTCCTCCACCATCCTGCCCCGTGTGTCCGTATACCGGGAACCCCAAGCCACATTCTTGGCGTTGAAGTCCCCGAGGACGAGCACGGGAAGGGAACGAAACCCGACGACGACGTTTTTCAACTCCGCAAGGGAGTTGTGGAACTCGGCGAGAGTTCGGTTCGGGGAGAAGTATACCCCTACCACGACAATCCCCCCGAACCGTGCTGCAACGCAACCCTGTCCCCTCTTGACGGCTTCGAGGGACAGGGTACCGGCGGCGGCCGACGAAATGAGGGTTACTGAGCCGCTCAGGTCCTCCACCCAGTGATCACTGGGCGGGACAAAGTACGGCTCAGCGACCACGGCGATGTTAATCGACCACTGCGCCATGCTCTGGAGCAATAGATCCTGAGCGGCGGCGCAGTGGTTGATGTTCGCCTGGAGGAGGCGTAATGGGGCCATTACTGGCACTCCATATTAGCCCCCCCCCCCTGAGCCTCCTGTGAGGGCCCTGCCGCAGTGAGTACGGCGGCGACGGCAGTGGAGGCGGCAGCGACGGCGACTGTGGCGGCGGCTGCGGTCGTGACGGCGGTAGCGGAGGCGGAGGGCTTGCCCCTGCCCCGGGCTTTGGTGGGTGGACCACAGCCCTTGCTTCCAGCCCGGTGATCGGCCGGCTTGCCAGCTGCCGCACATAGATAGCAGTGCGGCGTGGCATGCACGAGCCGGCCTTGTGACCGGGCTGACCACAACGGAAGCAATGACTGCTGCGATCCACCTCCGAGGTGCATTTTGCTCCCACGTGGTTGCCCACTTGGCAACGGAAGCACCTCAGAGGTCTGGGTTCCAGCAGTAGCCCACCTGGAACCTTCGGCCCTCCCCAACTATTTTGTGGGCCGCCGATACGGGGCAGCTCACCGTAACGGCTCGCATCCCCGTGAAGTCAGGACGGATGGTGCCTACCTTCACCTGTTCGAAGGCACACCCCCCAGTCTTGACCACGGCGGCCACCACCTCTCGCTCCGTCACGGAGTCGTCCAGACCCAGGATGCGCAAGTCAGCGCACTTGGCGGGTCTGGATACTCGGGCCTCGTCCGCATTTAAGGCCGCCCTGAGCCTTTCGGCCAGAGCGTCAGCGGTCGGGCCACTGGCCGCACCGGGGATCTCGAGCATCCGAGCCCCAGTCGCAGTGACCCTTACCCGCATGCCATTGGTCACACCGATCTCCTCCAGGTTCACCGCCGCCCTCGCCTTGGCGAGCACGTCGCGGTAGGACACGCCCTTCTTCTCCGCTTCCGGCTGTAGTGTGATCACTACAGCTGCGGACTTTGGGGCACGTAACCTCGCCGCGACGCTTCGCTCTTTGCGCCGCCGCCGCCTCTCCCTCCGCTTGGCCGACCTTGCCGCCTTGCCCTCCTTCCTCTTCTCCCCAGCTACCTGCCATACGGCGTCAGCCGGAGGAGATTTGGGAGGCGGGGGCAGCCGCGTCGTCACCGCCACAGCTGGGGCCCTCTCAGGCGCCTTCGCGGCCGCCTTCGTGAGCGCCTTCGCAGGCGCCGTCGCAGGCGCCTTCGCAGCCACGGCCCCGCCCTTCGCCTGCCCTGCCGACCCTGGTTTGGCCGTGGCAGCCATGGCGGCATACGAAGCCGCCTTTGGCTGGCCCGAGGCCGCCGGTCGGCCTAACGGGGGCCGCAGGACGATTCCCTCAAGGACCGAGAACCGGTTATTAAGGGCTGCCAGCTCCTTCCGCACCAAGGCCAGAACTCGGTCCTCTGCAGGCCCGAGGCCGCCTTGCCCCTGCTGCACCCCCTCCTGCACCCCCTCCTGAGCGCCGGCTCCGCGGAGCCTGGCCAGGTCTGCTCGGAGCTCCTCATTCTCCTTTCGGAGAAGCTCCAAGGCGGCTGTCAAGCGGGCGACCTCCGCCCGCATTTCGGACATTCCGTCCGACGGAGGCCCTTGAAGTAGAGCCTCCGCTGCCGCCATAATGGAGGCCTTGGCTGCAGGTATGGCCTTGTCTTTAGAAGACTGCTTCTTCTTCAAGGCCACACCCTTGACTGCAGCGGCCACGACCTCCTCAAACCTGGCCCGCTCCGAATTGGAGCCACCAGCGGCGTCCGACTCATCGCCAGACGCCTCCACGGCGCTCCCCTCGGCCGACCCGGCTGAGCCGTCCTCCTGTGCGGCGTTTACCCGGCTCTTGCTCTTCCGGGCTAGGCCCCGGCGAGCATATTTCGGAGCCGATTTAAGTCCGCCGTCCGAGGAAGACTCCTGGGCATCTCCCGGATTTAGGTTCCGCTTCAGGAAAGCATTTTTCCTTCCAGCGGCCCCCACCACTACGCACTCCGGGCTCTTAAAAGTGCCCTTCGCGCCCTTCACTCCCGATGCGGCGTCGGACTCCGACCCCGCATCACTCCTCTCCCTCTCCTCTTCTCGTCTAGTTATTTTTGGTCCCATATTTGTTCCCACGAGTAAAAAACTTTATCACTGGCTCAAAACTGTGGTTCGCACTAGCGATTAATTTAGCTACCCATTAATCAAGCTACCAACCTCCCTCACGGTGCGCCGCCGCTTGAAGGTTTGGGGTAATTTTTTATAGAGGTTTTCTTCCTCGCGGTCCGGGCGGTTAAGCCAAGACCCTCGACCCCCGTCAAAAGTCAGAGACATGACCTTGAACAATCTTCGGGGCTACGATACTAACGGTGGCAGAAGGAAATGACTTCCTCCTGCCTGCCCGGCGGCAGGGTTAGTGCACACCGAGCCCGCTCTTACTCCGCCGCTGTGCGTCTCTGCTTAGAACAGAGGGACACACGTTGGAGCGTACCTCCGACAGGATATTGGCATACCGGCAACAAAACCCCTTAGGCACACGTGCCTAAGGGGAACCATTGCCCGCACCCCAGGGTGCACCGTCCCGGAGACTGGCCTTCCCCCCGGACGTATCCGTAAGGGAACTCTAACCCCCGGGCACTCGGGGAGGTTTCCTGTCCACGCACCCCAAAAAAAAAAACCACACCCCTTCTGTTGATTAATTCCGGCCGCTTTCTCTCAACTTCTTGCTTTAATCTCATCAGTTGTTCGCAGTAGAGTTCAGAATCGATGGTCCTGCCTGGTGGTAACAGCTCATAATGAATAATGCCCTTCCAATCCCACCACACACACAGCATCACCTTGTTGCGAGTTAACCCGGGTTTCACCACAGTCTGTGAAGCCTGACCGGCCTTTGACCACGACCTTTTTCACACGTTCTTGTCATACGTGATCCACTTTTCATCACCAGTTATCAGCTTCTTCAAAAATGGTTCGGTTTCATTACGTCGTAATAAAGAATCACAAATGAGTTCACGGTTCATTAGGTTTCTTTCAGTGAGCTCGTGAGGTACCCAAATGTCGAGCTTTTTTGTGTACCCAGTTTTTTTCAAATGCGCCAAAACTGTTTTGTGGTCAATTTCCAGTTCTTCAGCTACTTCGTAACTACTGATATGCCGATATTGCTCCACTTTTTCAAAAATGGCATCCATTTTATCCGTAATAGGGCGACCAGAGCGACGTGCATCTTTGACATCAAAATTTCCGGATTGAAAACGCTTAAACCAAATTTGTGCTACTCTCACAGACACTACAATAGGTCCATAAACACCGCAAATTTTTTTCGCGGCTTGCGTTGCTTTTTTACCTTTTTTGTAGTAAAATTTTAAAATGTATCGAATTTCTTCATTAGATTCACTCATCTTGACGGTACGAAAAACAAATGAAAATCACACATTTTCCTAATTTGAATTTGGAATTATTTAAAATTTAAACTTTCAATGATACCAAAACCAGCCAGATACAAAGAGATTTTATTACAAGTTCATACATACAAGGTACATACTATAATGCGAAAACACTTTTTCCCCAACCTAATATGTACCGTGCCACTTCAGCGTTTAATCTCCTGTTAAATAATTTCTCTTATGCAACCAGGAGTTTAGAACTGTACTCGCTCCTTACCACTTATAATTGCCAAAATAAGTACCTTATCATAAAAGAAACACAGAAAGGTAATTTTGCCCAGCCTACCCTTTGTGAGCTTAGAATATAGGGCGGGAGAGGGCGGGAGTGCCAAATTGCCATCATAAAAAAGAAAAGCCTCAATTTCGACAAGAAAAGAAATGACGTTCAGACATTTGACATTGTCAAATGACAATGACAAACGACATTAGTATTTTCAACGAAGGACTATGATAGTTTATCAAAAGTTTGCGGTTAATAAATTAACAGCAAAAACCACGTGAATTCGAATAAAATTACTCAAAACTGTTGATTTTATTGCGACGCATCATTGCTGTAGTGGTATTTTATTTATAGAAAAATATAACCTATTTAATGCTGATATGCAGGTGGTAGCGAAAGTTCGTCTGTTTCGTAGTCCCTATACAATATTTTTCATTACTGAAGACCTGAGTGTCTTGCCTGATGAAAAATATTATAAATCTATTGGTGTTAAGACAGGAGACTGTTGTGAATTGGAGATAGATGGCGAAGACCAAGTTAAAAAGAAGCTCAGGTTCAGAACCAACGCGTTATTCTTGCAACCATTCGTAAAGGAGTGTGTGAATTCAGATGTATACAGATCCAATGTGGTATCACATTTGAATCGGCTTGGTGGATATCCTGAATGTGGGACAGTATTTTTGAAGTTGATATTGGAACCACCAGACACAGAAATCATTGATTTTGCATGGTAAATATAATCAAAACCAACCTACTACTTTATGGAATGCTTTCCTGTTCTTGGTTTGATTAGTCTGCCTAGCCTTTTCCCAACTGCGATTGGGGTGGGCTTCCTGTCTAACCAGATGCAGCTGAATACAAGTATTTTACATGGAGCGACTGCCTATCTGACCTCCTCAACCCAGTTACTGGGTAATACGATACCCCTTGGTAAGACTGGTTGTCAGACTTTTGGGCTACTGATGACCTGTAACAACTGTCAAAGATCCACAAATGACAGCCAGAACCAAACGCGTTATGATGCTTTCCGAGGCACGGAGGAGTCTCAGTATATAAAGATGGTCACCCATCTATAGACAAACTTCGGCAAGCAAAGCTTAACCTGATGGATCAACCCGTGTGGCTGTTATTACTTTTGAGAAAACAAACTTATTTTGCCCAGCTAATCATGAATAACTAAGATTAAGAATGTTATTCATTATTTTATGGCTCAAATAATATTGCTCCCTTGACTTTTTCCATAACTGCAAAATTTACACTTCCTGAAATCCGTTTTGTTAATGTTTCAGGAATGAAAGGATTCTGCGACTGATTTGGACCAGAGTAGAAATAGAGAATGCATTTTCATGGCTATCAACGCTTGGAGGAGCTTATTCTGCTCTAGGAGATTATTTTGATCATTGTGTTAGTATGTTTGGTATTCAATAGTATAGATTATGCAATAGTTTCAAAGAGATAATTTAAAAGGAGAAAAGAGTATTTTTCTTTAAATAAAACTTGGATTATGTACTGGTATAAATCCAGATTACATAAATATCCTTCTGCAAGGCATGAAAATGATGAATAATCTTAAAATAATATTCTATAGGTACTAAGGTTATCTTTCACTTCCTCAATGGTTTCAAATAGGATTGCCAACTCTTATTCACGGGAAACCAGTAATATGTGGGGCATCGCCAAAAAAAAAATCGGGACCTGGCTACAAATATACCGATGTACAGAACGGAGAGAAAACAATAGCAATATTTTTTATCAGTTTTATTTAAAATTTCTTGAGATTGGCGAGTAATTTTTAAAATTTTTCACAACACATCATCATAAATAAATGTATTTCAGATCATTGTAAATAAATGTATTTTCCAAAGCAAATATTCGCAATTAATTGCCAAATTAATGTCTTCTGAAAAATCAAAATGATTGTCCAGGTATTTCATTGTATTTTTGTGCCATGTAATCAAAATAATTTTGATGGGCTCTTTAGGCGTAAATTTGTTAGAATATTGTAGGTTTCACAAGATAAAGCATTATTTTTTTCCAAAAACATGATGGTGTTCTGAAATATTTTTCTGGATAATTCAGAAATCCAAGAAATTCGTCACTCACCCGACAGCGGTGCACGTCTGCATCACGCCGCGTGGTACTCGTACTTCATTTGAATGGAATTTCTGTCCAGATGTACCATAAAGTCGGACAATTAGCTTCCCGTGGACGTGTATCGCGGGGCGCATTATTTGAGTCGTCGAATCGGGACGTCCCGCCTCACGCGGGACTGTTGGCCACCTTAGTTACAATAGAATCATACTCAAAAGATAATTTAATCTCCCATAGATTGTGTCATTCTTCATATTATAACATTCAGGCATGACATTTTGAATCACCATGAAGCAACTGCATTAACCTTTTCACCGCCACGCCATATCGGTATTCCTATGCCCTGTACGCCAAGCCCGAAAATCTTAATTAAATACCTACAAAAAAATAGGGATTTCAACATTATATCGATACCCATTATTATTATTTTTTTTATCAATACTTGCCAGATAAATGGTCGATCATTAATATGTTAAAAAGAACATTCCAATATTAAATATTTTACAACGTTCCACTCAAGTAGTTCCGAAGTTGTTAATAACATAAAAACAATGATTAAGACACACAACAGTTAAAATGAAAATAACTCTAGGTACAGCACTATTCTCAGTACTGATGTACCTCACTGTCGGGAATAGCCGACATTGGCGCCGTCGACGAGTCTTTTATAAGACATCGTTGCATGTACATTAGAGTTGTACCATAGTGTCATACAGTTTATCGATGTTAGTATCTAATTAAATTCAAAGGCCACAGTAGTTTGTTTTTATTATTCTTGAAATTTACACTTATTGCAACAATTTGGGTTGTTAATGGATTGAATGCAAATAAAACTATTTATTTACCAATCATTTAGTTTAATTATTGAGTTATATTATTAATAATTACTTTGAGATCAACTATTTACGCAACTATGTTTCAGTTTTTAATATAGTAAAACTACTTTTTTCTCAGTGCTTACAATCGTTTATATTTTGTTAGAACAATAAAAACTGTAATGACAAATATTACAATACCTTAAGTTACCTAAATTAATTTAAGAATATAATATACGTCAACATGATACTACATCACTAGCAGTCGGCTCTGCACGACATTGGCGTCATGGGACTTACTTTTTTAACCATAAATTATTTTACTTTTTATCATCAAATATTTAAATGAGGAATATGCATTTTTGTTTACTGTATGCAACTAAATAATGTTTAGACATTCAGCTTTCAAGGTGTATCAATAAAATACATAAAAGTAATGATTTAATAGGTTTATTTTGTATTTTTCTGCGACCTGTTTTTTGTCGAGTATAGCCGTCGTTGGCGCACAGGGCACGCTTGCTCATGTCGGCTATAGCCGACATTGGCGTTCAAAAGGTTAAACAAAATTTAATGACTATTAAATATCTTCCAGGCAGAGGAAGCAGGCAGGATATCAATGAGGCAGTACAAGCTGTCACAATTGCTTGGTGACGATGGCTTAGCAGCAAGAAGCCGTCTTTACTCCGCACTGTCACAAGCTCAGAAAGGGAACCTTCACACATCCAGGAACATTGTGAGAAACGTAGCAGCCTTTGCAAGAGTCACCCATGATAAACGGTTGATACGTATGTGCCAAGGAGTTTGGGCCAAACTCAAGTATTTGAGATCTTTAAAACATGATTCCACAGGGCAGGATAAAGACTGTGGTATCAAAAATGGAACAGTACTGAATGCTGTGAGAATTTGAAATAGTCGTCTGAAGTTCCCTATGTCTAAGCATCATCCCCTTCATGTGATCTATCGAAAGAGTGTTTAAGTGCATTATTTTCTGTGACCACATCTTGTCCCATTGGCAAAAGGAATTACACACGCTGCTTTTTATTGGCTAGGGAGCTGCTGCAATGTGTTGTACTCATCATTAAAAACATTTACTATGGGACCAATCCTGAATTCGCGATTTCAGGATTGGTCCCATATAGTAAGTGTTTCTATCTACTATCGTGGCAGCTCCTTAGCCAATAAAAAAGCAGCGTGTATACATAAATATATTTCCAGTAATATTATGTAAAATAGGAATTATACTGCCATATTGAAACTGAACAAAGGTTGTAATATGTGGTCAAAATAAGAATATGGTTTGAACTTGTTGCCATATTACATTTCAGTTTGCTGCGTGTCAGGCTGCGCTAAGGCTTTTAATACTTACCCATCCCTTACGCAGCGTCTACGTTATTAGTCGTCTACGCGACGTCAAGTAACACCCGATGCGAATGCACTTAGTCAAAATTTGGCCAATGTGCTGACTAATTAATTTCATTGCTTGCTTGGGAGCTTCGGAGTGGCCTATATTCAGCAGTGGACTGCGATAGGCGATAAGTTGATCGATAGACTGAACACGGCATTTAACGCCATTCCTATTCTTATTTTGATCATATAGCAAGCTTCATTTTATGTAATCTTAGAGATATGTTAAGGATATTTTGCAAATAATAGGAAAGTTCAGCATTGCTTGTTTAATTTTACCACATTAGGATGAGCCTTTACCTATAAATCCCTGTGAGAACGATCAAATGTAGTGTATTACATTTTCGAGCAATATTATGGGTGAATATTCGAGCGTTTTAACCGCCGTCATTACCTTCCGCCAAAAGTTGATGAAAGAGAATATATTTAATGAAATATTTCAGCAATTCCTGATTCTGGTCCTTAAGCAGATTCTGGGAATTAATGAAATATTTCATTAACGATATTCTCCTTCATCAACTTTTGGCGGAAGGTAATGACGGCGGTTAAAACGCTCGAATATTCACCCTTATACCAGCCTACATAATTAATTATACCTACGTACAGTGTCATTCAAATTGCCTTGACACCATCATTCAAAATATATCTTTAATTGGTTAGTACAGCTACGGTATTATAGAAGAGCGGTGGCCGCCTCTTAAGACGCAGATATATGCTAATGGCCTTGAGTGGTTAGCTTGCGTGTTCTGTGCTGAGCTCACGCAACGCGTCGTACCAGCCCAGTAATAGGGCTCGCCTATCACGGAGTACTGTTCCAAATTGGAGGCATTATTAATTTATTATACATAAAAGACCTATTTTAATAAAACACGTAAACTAAAAGATAAATAATTAAATTATCTTTAAAATGGTGAAGGTTTCATAAAAATACGTTTGACAGTTTTTGCGTGAACCTCAGTTTTTTATCCGCGTTAGATAATCACTTTACAAATTAATTACACTATATAGTATAAGCCTAATCTAAAATATTCAGATTAAGTTATTAGGAAAATGCTCTAATTTAACACATATTTTTTTCCAAATCATTAAACACTTGATAAGTTTAGACATGATCTTCCATTATTAAAATCATTAAAAGTCAGTTATCGTCGCCTTAACGACCGCCGTGAAAATTAAATTATTGCAGCGGGGTTTGACTTTACGGTGTTCAAAAATGCTCCCTAGGAAAACACACCAACTTACTTTCTTTACGGTATTAAAAAACGCTTCCTAGGAAAACACACCAACTTACTTTCTTTACGGTATTAAAAAACGCTCCCTAGGAAAACACCAACTTACTTTCTTTACGGTATTAAAAAACGCTTCCTAGGAAAACACACCAACTTACTTTCTTTACGGTATTAAAAAACGCTTCCTAGGAAAACACACCAACTTACTTTCTTTACGGTATTAAAAAACGCTTCCTAGGAAAACACACCAACTTACTTTCTTTACGGTGTTCAAAAATGCTCCCTAGGAAAACACACCAACTTACTTTCTTTACGGTATTAAAAAACGCTTCCTAGGAAAACACACCAACTTACTTTCTTTACGGTATTAAAAAACGCTTCCTAGGAAAACACACCAACTTACTTTCTTTACGGTATTAAAAAACGCTTCCTAGGAAAACACACCAACTTACTTTCTTTACGGTATTAAAAAACGCTTCCTAGGAAAACACACCAACTTACTTTCTTTACGGTATTAAAAAACGCTTCCTAGGAAAACACACCAACTTACTTTCTTTACGGTATTAAAAAACGCTTCCTAGGAAAACACACCAACTTACTTTCTTTACGGTATTAAAAAACGCTTCCTAGGAAAACACACCAACTTACTTTCTTTACGGTATTAAAAAACGCTTCCTAGGAAAACACACCAACTTACTTTCTTTACGGTATTAAAAAACGCTTCCTAGGAAAACACACCAACTTACTTTCTTTACGGTATTAAAAAACGCTTCCTAGGAAAACACACCAACTTACTTTCTTTACGGTATTAAAAAACGCTTCCTAGGAAAACACACCAACTTACTTTCTTTACGGTATTAAAAAACGCTCCCTAGGAAAACACACCAACTTACTTTCTTTACGGTATTAAAAAACGCTCCCTAGGAAAACACCAACTTACTTTCTTTACGGTATTAAAAAACGCTTCCTAGGAAAACACACCAACTTACTTTCTTTACGGTGTTCAAAAATGCTCCCTAGGAAAACACACCAACTTACTTTCTTTACGGTATTAAAAAACGCTTCCTAGGAAAACACACCAACTTACTTTCTTTACGGTATTAAAAAACGCTTCCTAGGAAAACACACCAACTTACTTTCTTTACGGTATTAAAAAACGCTTCCTAGGAAAACACACCAACTTACTTTCTTTACGGTATTAAAAAACGCTTCCTAGGAAAACACACCAACTTACTTTCTTTACGGTATTAAAAAACGCTTCCTAGGAAAACACACCAACTTACTTTCTTTACGGTATTAAAAAACGCTCCCTAGGAAAACACACCAACTTACTTTCTTTACGGTAGTAAAAAACGCTCCCTAGGAAAACACCAACTTACTTTCTTTACGGTATTAAAAAACGCTTCCTAGGAAAACACACCAACTTACTTTCTTTACGGTATTAAAAAACGCTCCCTAGGAAAACACCAACTTACTTTCTTTACGGTATTAAAAAACGCTTCCTAGGAAAACACACCAACTTACTTTCTTTACGGTATTAAAAAACGCTTCCTAGGAAAACACACCAACTTACTTTCTTTACGGTATTAAAAAACGCTTCCTAGGAAAACACACCAACTTACTTTCTTTACGGTATTAAAAAACGCTTCCTAGGAAAACACACCAACTTACTTTCTTTACGGTATTAAAAAACGCTTCCTAGGAAAACACACCAACTTACTTTCTTTACGGTATTAAAAAACGCTTCCTAGGAAAACACACCAACTTACTTTCTTTACGGTATTAAAAAACGCTCCCTAGGAAAACACCAACTTACTTTCTTTACGGTATTAAAAAACGCTTCCTAGGAAAACACACCAACTTACTTTCTTTACGGTGTTCAAAAATGCTCCCTAGGAAAACACACCAACTTACTTTCTTTACGGTATTAAAAAACGCTTCCTAGGAAAACACACCAACTTACTTTCTTTACGGTATTAAAAAACGCTTCCTAGGAAAACACACCAACTTACTTTCTTTACGGTATTAAAAAACGCTTCCTAGGAAAACACACCAACTTACTTTCTTTACGGTATTAAAAAACGCTTCCTAGGAAAACACCAACTTACTTTCTTTACGGTATTAAAAAACGCTTCCTAGGAAAACACACCAACTTACTTTCTTTACGGTATTAAAAAACGCTTCCTAGGAAAACACACCAACTTACTTTCTTTACGGTATTAAAAAACGCTCCCTAGGAAAACACACCAACTTACTTTCTTTACGGTATTAAAAAACGCTCCCTAGGAAAACACCAACTTACTTTCTTTACGGTATTAAAAAACGCTTCCTAGGAAAACACACCAACTTACTTTCTTTACGGTATTAAAAAACGCTCCCTAGGAAAACACCAACTTACTTTCTTTACGGTATTAAAAAACGCTTCCTAGGAAAACACACCAACTTACTTTCTTTACGGTATTAAAAAACGCTCCCTAGGAAAACACCAACTTACTTTCTTTACGATATTAAAAAACGCTTCCTAGGAAAACACACCAACTTACTTTCTTTACGGTATTAAAAAACGCTCCCTAGGAAAACACCAACTTACTTTCTTTACGGTATTAAAAAACGCTTCCTAGGAAAACACACCAACTTACTTTCTTTACGGTATTAAAAAACGCTCCCTAGGAAAATACCAACTTACTTTCTTTACGGTATTAAAAAACACTTCCTAGGAAAACACACCAACTTACTTTCTTTACGGTATTAAAAAACGCTCCCTAGGAAAACACCAACTTACTTTCTTTACGGTATTAAAAAACGCTTCCTAGGAAAACACACCAACTTACTTTCTTTACGGTATTAAAAAACGCTCCCTAGGAAAACACCAACTTACTTTCTTTACGGTATTAAAAAACGCTTCCTAGGAAAACACACCAACTTACTTTCTTTACGGTATTAAAAAACGCTCCCTAGGAAAACACCAACTTACTTTCTTTACGGTATTAAAAAACGCTTCCTAGGAAAACACACCAACTTACTTTCTTTACGGTATTAAAAAACGCTCCCTAGGAAAACACCAACTTACTTTCTTTACGGTATTAAAAAACGCTTCCTAGGAAAACACACCAACTTACTTTCTTTACGGTATTAAAAAACGCTCCCTAGGAAAACACCAACTTACTTTCTTTACGGTATTAAAAAACGCTCCCTAGGAAAACACACCAACTTACTTTCTTTACGGTATTAAAAAACGCTCCCTAGGAAAACACCAACTTACTTTCTTTACGGTATTAAAAAACGCTCCCTAGGAAAACACACCAACTTACTTTCTTTACGGTATTAAAAAACGCTCCCTAGGAAAACACCAACTTACTTTCATAAACAACGTTTCAGGGACGTCCTTCGCCGGTAAATCGCGGATATTATATGGGGCTGCTGCTTTTCTTGGATACCGTAGCTTTACTAAGGAAGCTGCAAGTATAATATTTATCTAATAGTATAATTATCTTAGTCGCATCAATAGCAATATATAGGAGAAACATTTTGTACTGCACGTCTCTTGTGTAAAAATACATTAGGACTGAATAACTTTTAATGTTCCCTCATTCATACATGTTACAGTAGTGAAAGAAATATAGATTGATATAAGAAAATTACGTTTGAAGGTTTAACCCCGGCGCTTGCGCATATAAAAAGGCACTAACTGTTAGTGCCTTTTTACATGCGCAAGCGCCGGGTAAGAAGGGGGTGTGAAAGCTTTTATACACTCTGCTATCTGGTACCCGGCAGCCGGGTCGAATGAAAAAAATAACTGTGTAAAATATGTACCCATCACTTCTGTTTGAGTAAGACAGAATTTATTCATCTTTAAAATTGATTTCAGAATCATAGATAATTTTCACGTTTTTGAACCGCAAACTCAATGTCATAATGATAAAGTTCAAATTTCATTATGACCAAAATTTATTTAATACCTTTTTTGTGACCAAAATTTATTTAATACCATTAGGTAAGGGCGAATTCGACCAAATTTTTTACCTATATAAGTCTTACCCCGCGTCCTATTTAAAAGCGATCGTCGTGCGAATACACGATCGTTCGAACTTCGCGCCGACAGAGAGCGCTTTCCGGTTTTTCAAACAAAAAGTGACATATGCACGCGACCGATCTCGTATTCGAAGCTGGGAAAGGGCTAGGCAGATCATGCCGTCATGCAGTGGCGTGCACTCCATACATGCAAATAAGCACTGCATACCCTGTAGTGCCATACATACATACCCATCTAATTGTAAATGATAAATAACTATAGTTAAAAAAAAAAATTAATCTAATTTATTCGCCATTCACACGAACCCACATTCGTTTCCAGTGTTTACCTACAGCGCGATTTACGCGCCATCTATCGCAAGCGCAATGAGTGAGTGAGCAAAAGCATTATTACGCCGTGCTTATTTTTCATACAATGCATGATTTCGAATGTCGTGTAGTACACAGCAAATGTGTGTCTGTGTGCGTGAAAACGTGTGCGCGTGTTCGAGTTTTGGAAGCACAGCTTATTTTGCAAACCGTCCAAATTGAGAAGCCGTAGGGGGAGGTGTTCAACAGTGAACCATGAAAAAGTTGCACATTCAAAGCTGAAGTGTTTCTAAACATAATAAAGATTTTTTTTTTTTTACTAAAGTACATCTCATGTATCTGACTTCAATTTAGCATATTAATTTTAGACCCAAACGTAACAGGATAGGATATATTTAAGTTTTTTTTAAAGACGGGAAATGGCTCACTGAGTCCACCTCGTGGGACACTGTGAACCACTGGCTAGGTCAACAGTGAACCAACACGTACACAGTGAACCATCCTATTTATTTTACAGTAAATTATGACTATTTATGCTACAAAACTAAAGGTAAAGCAATAAAACGTCTTTTTTATATGTTACCAAATAATCAACTTTATTAAATCTAAATATTTTTAACAATGTGTTTAAAATA
Organism: Dicycla oo; assembly: GCA_948252095.1. NCBI lineage: Eukaryota > Metazoa > Arthropoda > Insecta > Lepidoptera > Noctuidae > Dicycla > Dicycla oo. The sequence continues at coordinate 11,699,757 of OX411729.1, read as the reverse complement.
TTTAATGTTATAAAAAAATTAACAAATATCTTAGGCTCACAGAGATCAATTGCTCAGTCAACTTTGTACTAATCAGTCTTAATAATTACAATTATTATTCTTACGATAGAAAAACTTATATCAAAACACAAAAAAACAAAAATTCAAACGAAAAAGCATCTAATAATCAAAAAGGGAAGTTCAAAAGAGATAGATTAATTGGAAATTTGAACGTTGCTGTTCGGCGACTGCTGCCGTCTACCTTGGGGTTCGGTAATATATATTTTATATCATTTTTTGCAACCATTGCAATATCTGGCTCTATAGGCTCACAAAATGTGTGATAAAATTTGCTTTTTAATTTTAAATACGAAACGGAGTAGTCATATTCAGCTTCAGGAGAATCATCAAGAATCTTCGCAACATAATAGCATTTTATCTTTTTTTTCTCTGATTCAATCAAAATAATTACAAAATTATCCGCTTTGGGTTTTCTACGCAGCGGTGGAAAGTCTTCAGATAAAATAACTTCATCATCTTCACTGTCACTGACGAAATTTTCTCCACCAGATGAAGAACCACTAGCACAGAAAGTGCCTTCGGAATTGGAATCTTCATCAATAATTAGAGTTTCTTTTTTCTTTGTCTTCTTTTCTTTAAATAAATTACTCTTTACTTTCTTGGCTTTCACTTCAACTTTTTTTTTTCGCGATGCTATTATTTCTTTCTCAGGAGTGTCGGTGGCTATCATACTCCGGCCTAAGGGTCTGTTTCTTTTGGTAGTCTTTCTTGGACCGGCTTTCAATGGTAGCCTAAACATTTTTGGAGAAACAAAACTTTCCACTGCACTCGAAGTGGAAGCTTGCTGTTCATTTTCATTGTATTTGGATGCCAGATCATTACATATTTGTTGTGATGATAAGTCTTGCAAAATTGAAGGAGAGGGGGTCTTAGGAGGTGAACGGTTTTCATTAAATTCACATTCTGTATCTGTTTCATCTCTTCTTGGATCGGGTCTATCCGTCACAGTGCTTGGTAGAAAATCCTCTTCTGTAAAAACTGATTCGTCGTATGGATAAATTCCACATTTCCTAAATGCGTTGGTGATATTAATTGGAGTCATGGCTTTTAAATAGGCCTCGCCTGTGCACTGAGCTACATGGTAGATAGTGAGAGGCTGCCCGGGGTTCCGGAGTAGCCATGAATCGACGGCAGAGTTATAAAAAGTTTTAAATGGACCATTTAATCCCACATCTAATGGTTGTAATCTTGCGGTAGTATGAGGAGGCAGCGTCAACACTGTAACACCAGCAGTTTTAGCAATGTCCAGTGCTTCTAATGACAAATGACTTTCGTGGTTGTCCAGAATCAAAAGAGCTGGATTTTCTTTTGAGGCGGAAGTATGTTGTATGAAGTGTTTCATAACATCTACGAAGATCTCTGCATTCATCCATCCAGATGAAGCAGCCAAGCCAAGAGTCCCAGGAGGAGCGCCATGGAGCATATGAGATTGAAACTTCTTTCTTGGAAAGACCATTGCTGGGGGCAAAGCATGACCGGTGGCGGAAACAATGCAGCAAGTTGTCACTAAAATACCTCTTTCTCCACTCGTAACTTTGGATACGTTACTCCCCTTAAGAGCTAGGACTTTTTGTGGGCGTTGTACTGTCGTGGTTGAGGTTTCATCCAAATTATAGACACGTGTTCCGTTACCGAAGTTAGGAGACCGTTGCATAGCTTCTCTTAAGTTTTTAAAAAATGTTTGAACATTATATTTGTTGAATGCCGAGGCTCGAGCCAAGCTGCACGGTTCAAGTTTCTTGAGACTTAAATCCGTGTGTTTTTTTTTTGAATGACCTTAACCACTCCTTTCCAGCAATATGTTTCTCTTCCCATGAAGAAGGAACTTTTATTTTATTAATAAATGCCATTTGGTAAGCTAGTCTTCGTGTATCTTTAGCAGTAAGCCCATGAAATTTTAGCGAACAATCTATAATGTATTCTTTTAATTCTTTTTCCTGGTTATGTGTAAAAACAGCATTTACTTCATAATTGGGTACTAAATTTGTGTTTTCGTCGGACTTAAATTTTTCTACGTATCTCCGTACAGTTGGGTAGGGTAATCCGCATTCTATTGCTGCTTTACGAATTGACTGTCCATTTTTTACAAGCATGATAGCCTGCAACATTTCTTCTTTTGTATGACCTCCAATTTTCCTTTGCGCTGTTTTAATTCGCCCCATGCTGAAACAATAACATTATAATACAATGTAATGTTTCAACTCAATATAAATTACGTATAAAATTCAAAACCTACCCACATAAAGTAGCAATATAGAGGTGGTACACAGTGAACCGGTTCACTGTTCAATCTACGTACGTGGTTCACTGCGTACTACACCCACCATTCAATATTTAAGGTTATGTTAAAAACAAACAAAAAGAGTTACCGTAGTTATCTCAGTTTTATATGATACCCCAATAAACACCATAATAAGTATAATAAATGTCACACAGAAAAACTATACATAACAGAAGTAATAAGAAAAGATAGTACTTACGTTTTATTTTGTTTTGTCGCCGTAAAGTATAATGCGGTCCGTCACACGGGCGTCTTTGGCGCTAGCTCGCTCGCGACTGGGGAGCGGGCGGCGCGGTTACAACTGAGTACTTTCGTGTCTACGACACGGTTTGGCAACGTCGCGTTTACAAAGTAGGAAGGGTGGCTCAATGTGTACCACTGGTTCACTGTTGGACATCTCACCCTAAAAGAACCGCCTAATTGTTGATTGCAGAGGGTTGACATTTTTTAGTCGGATTGGCCCATATATTCGTTCGTATTAGTTCGGAACGTAATTGCAAAGTTTTTTCGCCATGTTGTTTATGTTATTCTCGGCGCAAGTGATTGACTGTCTAAGTGATTATTTAGTAAGTTTATTGTAAAAAATGGAAAATTATACCTGTGACTCCTGTGCTGGCGAAGTGTGTTTAAATTAATTAAAATCTGGCAAAATAAAAAATTAAAAGGCACAACGCGAAAGTTGAGAGAAATAGAAATATTTTCAAACGGTTAATTGATGTAGTTTGTTTTCTTGGTAAACAAGAATTAGAATTCCGTGATCATGACAAATCCAGGTTATGTTTTAATAAAGGCAATTTTCTAGAAATTTTAGATTTGTATAGCTAAATATGATGGAAATTTGGAATCCCACTTACAATCAACATCGGGTAGCTCATTCACGGGGTTATCGAATAGGACCCAAAATGATTTAATTTCTAGTGTTGCGTCGGTAATTAAATCAAAATTCAGTAGCGCTTCGACCGAACGATCATTTTCTAGTCTAAAACGAATTCATCCATATTTACGAAACACAGGTCCAAAACGACTCACAGATTTGTCTATGATTGCAATTGGAAAAGAACTTTTAGTAAAACGATGTAGCAGTTTCTATGACGACGTTTTGCAAAACTATCTGAAAAAAAGATAGGCGCGTCGATTTGATTTATAAACATTAACTTGTAGAAAGTAATCAGTTAACATTAAAGTAGTAATTTATTTTGAATTTAAATTCATTTGCACAAAGAAAACAAAATAAACATCATGCGCAGCCATAGGCTCCTGTGGTAAAACTTAGGTAGGGTAGGTAGTCCTAGTCGTTGGGCCACCGACAACAACAAGCTGAAAATGGTAAGTTTTTTTTAGCTGTGCATACCTTGTCTGAAATCTCTGTGCACGCCACTGCCGTCATGCGGCTTTATAGTACGGGCAGTGGCGTTAGTTTGAAAAATAAATTAAAAAAAATAGTTTTTCCTTAGGTACTTAAGAGATCTGTGGGTCAGCTGCTCCAATAGTGGGGGAGTCAAAAGTATGTCAAAGATGTAAAAAAAAAACTGAAAAAGTAATTTCATACCGTGCAAAATCTTATGGGACGGTTTTTGGGATCATCTTCAACCCAAAAACAGCCAGCTGCATGGAAATGGGGGGAATATTTACGTCAGTCGCGTATGGCGCATCAGGGCTAAATTTGAAACTATGGGCAAAGCGGTTAAAGGAGTCATTAACTCAATTTTAAAGGAAAATAAAATTGCATTTTTGTTTTTTCGAAAACCTTAAAAATTTACGCGACTGACATTTCCCCACTTCCATGCTATCTTTTTAGGGTTGAAGATGATACCAAAACCCGTCTCATAAGGTTTTGGCGCGGTATGAAATTACTTTTTTCATACGTTTTTTACATCTTTGCCAAGCTCTAACTTCGGGTTCCCCCACGGGTGCGGCGGCTAACTCTCACATTCATGATTAGTGAATATTAAACAACTACCTACTAGTAAATTAACTTTGTTCGTTATAAAAAGGTCGCAAAAATCGAGCAGTACCTTCCCTATTAGGCCGAACGAACGAACGATCTTTTGGTAAGGATGCGGGCGTACGCTGTGAATAAATGTAGAATTTTGACAGTTATTATAATATTTAAACCCTAAGCTATTCAAAGTGAGAGTGAACAGGCTTCTTCTGGGTAAGCTCACTACATCGTCGACTTTGTCTCTGTCACCTCTGACCTAGACTAGAGTCAAGAGAAAACCTATCTCAAAAAAAAAAGAAAAAAAGACGAGAATATTATTCCACGGATATGTGATCCGACTTCAAGGGCGTAGCCAGGATTTTGTACAGGGGGGGGCAGGTTGAGAAAATCATAGAGAAACTGAATTTATGTTTTCATACATTAGGTATAAAGGTGAAAGTTTGTGAGTGTGTGTGGACGGATGCATGTTTGTTACCTCTTTCAAGCAAAAGCTACTGAACACATTACGATGAAATTTGTTATGTAGGTAGCTGAAGACTCAGAATAACACATACATAGATAGGGGTAGGGTAGGTGTAGGGTAGGTTTAGTTTAGTTAGGGTAGGTGTAAGATTGATTACTGGGCAGGACGACGTCCGGTCAGCAAGTGTAACAATAAAAAAACGAATTTTAACCAGAAACAGAATAGTTTTAATTACTTAAACAGTAACTTGCGTGGTTGTTCACAAAATCTATTTAAAACTTTTTCAATAACTTCGCCTTTCTTTCCTTCTACCATTTTCCTATGTACGCTTAACATACATAGGCCGTTCAGACGATTTTCTGACATTGTAGACCGCAACCACGTTTTTACTCGCCGTAAGGTGGAAAAAAGACCGTTCTATATTGGCCGTGGTGCATGGTTGCGCCAGTAAAATAAGTATGGCCCTCTTTGTGGCGGGGAAGAAAGTATTTGCCTCTTTAAGCGTGTCGGTAAAATCCATTTTCTCTAACTCTTCATTTGGAATCCCCTTGTCTTTCCACAATTTATACCACAATTCTGCTTCAGGCTCGATAGCGAGCTCGTAAAAATTGGTGAATGCTTTGCAATTCTCTTGGAAATCACTGAGGGTCATTGATAACATTGTGTTTGGGTGCAATGACATTAGGCAGAAGGCTGGCAGATGCTCATTCGAAAAGCGTTGATCGAGTGCGGAAATTAAGGAATCTAAATAGGGTATTATAATGGATCTTTTCCAATAGTCTGAAGAGCTCTGTGCCGGGTGATTGGACCGATGTTGTTGCCGAGACGCAATGCGTGGGACTTGTAAGTCGGTACCAAGGGCAGATGCAGTTCCTTGAGAAGTTTCAATTATATTTTCACTTTCTGTGTCTACGTTTTGACGGTGATCTTTTACTAGAGAAATAATTCTCTTAATATGGTTCGTACATGTATGCATATCAATAGATTTCGACTGAAGTGCGTTAGCAACAGGTTCCAGTATTGCAGAATATTTGGCTATCAGTGTCACACATATGATGAATACTGATTTCGTTGCAGCACAATGTAATTGATAAGCATTTTTTCTGGCTGCAGCATTTCCGTCTTTAGATATGTTCTCGAGTCCATGAATGATCTCCTCAAAATGCTTGTAAAACATGGCCACACTTTTATATTTGTGAGACCAGCGGGTCTCGCATAACGCCGGAATATTAGGTACGTATTTTCTACGTAAAGCAGATTCTCGAAAAAAATTTATTATGTCTTTGATTGTTCCGATGGTGTTACGAATTTCTGGAACTTGGTTCAAGTCATTTATTACCAAATTAAGCCTATGGCTAGCGCAATGAAAGTATAAGGCTTTTTTATATTTATCTCTAATTTTTTTTTGTACGCCGCTAATACTCCCCGCCATAGTCGAACAGCCATCGTAGCCTTGGCCTACGCACTTATTGGATTCTAGTCCGGCGCTTTCTAAGAATTTATCAATTTCTGTCGCAATTGTATTAGCATCCATGGCCTCTAATTCTACAAATCCTAGAAATTCTTCACGTATTATATTTTGATCTTCGTCAAAAAAACGGATTCCGATAGATAGTTGTTCTTTACCCGCTATATCACATGACTCATCTGCCATGACACTATACGCATAAGCTTTCTTTGCTTCCTGTATAATTTCATTCTTTACGACCAAACCGCACAATTCAATAATTTCGTTTTGTATCTGTGGGGAAGTATACATAGCATTTTTTTTGCCATGTTCTAAATGCTGCTTTAAATCTTGATCACCAGATTCAATTTTTAGATTTAGAAGGTCTTCAAGAATGCCTTCATGATTCTGTTTACCCCTCAAAGGTAAATCGTGAGTGCCACAAAAAATTACTGAAGAAATTATAGATGCCAGTATCTTTTTATTTGTCTCAATTTCTTTCTGGTGAGCAGTATTCATCATTATATCCACAGGCATTTTCTCCGACAAATGTTTTGCATCGGTAACTGCTGATTTATGATATTGTGATGAGACATGCTTAACGCAGTATTCATGAATATATTTGAAACGGCAAAAAGGTCGAATTACGAATGAGCCCAAAACTCCAACAACTGTCTTTGGAGGGAATAGTACGCAATATAAACACAGCGCACCTTTAAGATGTTTCGAATAAACAAGCCAGGGCGAATAAGTTTGCAACCAACTATGATTGAATTTTCGCTGCAGATCAGCAGCTTTGGCATCCTTAGAAAAGTCATAATTTTCAGGGGGCACCCAACAACGTTTAAGCATATCCAATTTTTGACTTGTGGTCATCAAAGAAGTTCGCCCTGCCCCTACCCATTTGCCTAAATCGTTATCACAAACGAATTCATCTGCAGCCACTTCAGGTGTATTTTGAACTCTAAAAGATCCAGCTTGAGCCAGCGCCAGCGAACTTTCTTCCTTTTTCTCGTCATCACTACTTTCACTACTAGTTTCTGCTTTTTTTCTTTTTAAAGTCCCTTAAACAAAAATTCACGCGTTTTTAAATAAATATAAATATCATATCGTTATTAATCTAAAATTAACTGTGATAATAAAAAATACCTTACCTTTGAAAAACTTTCTTATATCCATTTTTTAAAACAAACACCAGTCGTCCAACACACCCACCCAAACACCAGCGAAGCGACAGCGAAAAAACAAATTAAATTACAACAAAAATCTCGATTCACGACTTCGAATTGCACGATAATTACGAACAGACGTTATAAGAGGACCACCGAGACAAGATTGAATACAAAATCTGTGTACAAAATATTGTTTGTTGTTACGCGCACGCGCGCTGTGCATCAGCTGCCTCCCCTCTCACCCCGTACCCGCACCCCGCTCCGGCTCGACGGCGCGGCGCGTGCGGCTGGCGATGGCGCGGCGCGGCAGGAACGAACGTCTGTCTACCGAGCTACTAAACTCAACTAAACTATAGAATAACACTAAACTGTGCTAGCGAGGCGAAAGATAACAATATTACCATAATTATGAGTATGACATAGCTTAGCTCAGTAAATTTCTATAAAGAGGTGAAATAAAATTCGCTCAGTTCGCCAGCCCGCCCGCCTGCTAGGGGGGGGCAGCTGCCCCCCCCTGCCTCCCCCTCGCTACGCCCATGTCCGACTTCGGTAAAATATCCACTATTATGGGTCACGCGGGTGATATTTAAAATAGTTATATGCCTATAATTTCGTTCAACGGAAGAAATATTTCATAGAGAAACCTGTACCTACTGTTTTGACAACGCAATACGTTATGCGTTCATTTCTTTTTACCCGCGTCTCCCATTCACCCGCTGAGACCATGGGACTGTCACCAACTAAAAAGTCGGCATATTTATAGAAAGTTGAGTAAGTGGCAATGAATGTAAATTATCTAAGATTCTGAATTCAAGCATAGCCAATTTCATTTTCATTACCAACTAGCTGACCCGACGAACTTCGTACCGCCTAACAGTCGATTCCTTATTTTTTTTTTTTTAATACTTATTTTGCTATAAGTATTCAAAACTACTACTATTCAGGAATACTAACGTCACTCAATTGTTTTGCCTTCCCGGAACCTCTCCACTAACACTTAAACTTTATGGTATGGTATTAAAGATCAAATTGACTTTTAAGTATTATTACGAATCGATTGTATGGGAGTACAGAAAAGTGTTGTTTTTAGGCCTTTTCAGGCAATTTTTAAAATTTTTCTCTCCGTAAGAACCATCCTCGTACTTCAAGGAATATTCTAAAAAAAGAATTAGCAAAATCGGCTCAGCTGCTCTCGAGATTTGCGCTTAGCAACAGATTCAGCGATTCATTTTTATATTATAGATGTATCTTTATGTTAAGTTCGTATGACGATGAAGATAGGGTGATTTCGAACGTGTTTACGTGTTAATTAGGTACAACGGATGTACCTACATTATGTACAATCTACCTATTAGAATCGTAATTGTGATCATTTCCTTTATTAATTTTGTTGGTGCTGTAAATAAATGTTATTTATTTCATTATTTGTTGCTATTGTATAATTATTGAGTCTCCTTAACGCGGGCACGCGGCGCCGATCCGATACCAAGCTGAATTGTGTGCGACGACCGAAATACACATAATTTTCGAGTCACGTTATAGCTACTTACATATTAATAAGTAATTCTGAATAAATTATCGGACCCCTGCTAATTTCAATTCACTTGTAAATGCAAAGTCGGAGTCACGAGACTGGACACAATAATGCTATTATTAGGTACCTACACCTGAAAAACTGGAATTGTTATTCAAAATTATGCCAAAGTGGAGTATCCACTTCAGCTGCCTCGACTCAGTAGCTGTTCTCTAAAAAATATCAGGGTTGGCGGAAAAGTCTTGCACCAAGATATAAGAGTTAATACATTTATTGATAACTTTGTTATTTACAATAATTAATCAGTAATGTAATCCCCAAATAACTCTATTACTCTGGCCCATCTAGTTGGTAGATTGTTGATGCACTGCGCCCAGAATTCCGGAGGCTGTGCAGAAAAGAAATTGTCCACTGCCATTTTGAGGTCTTCGTAGTTTTGAAAATTTTTCTCACGCAAATAAAAAGCTTTAGTGGTCGGAACAAGTGATAGTCGGATGGCGCGAGATCCGGTGAGTATGGTGGATAGGCAACCGGGTGCCATCCAAGCTCTACGATTTTTGTCGAGTCTCCGAAGCGACATGAGGTCGCGCATTATAATAGAGCAAGTGAACATTTACACGTCTCGGTCGTATTTCTCTTATTGCGTCAGCCAGTTTCTGTTGCTGTTCAGTATATTTTTTTTATTTTTATTACCTACTTTTATTAAATGGAAGTCATAATCGTCCTTCTGGCATGGAGAAGCTCGTAATAGAGTGAGCCCTTCGCATCTCACCAAACGGAGAGATGCTTGCGTGAGTGGCGGTTCAGCTTTGGCTGCGTTGGTGGCTCTGCGTCGTAAGGAAGCCAGACGGCGTGCCGTGTGTTGTTATCATAGAGAAACCAGCTCTCATCGCCGGTTACCAGATCTTCAAGAAACTCTTTCCGATGTGGCTGAAAAAGAAGCGATTCACGAATACTAACTCTGACTTGACGATGACTGTCAGTTAGTTGATGTGGAATCCATCGTGCCATTACTTTACGGTAGCTGAGTTTTGTGTAAATGAGCCTCGACGGTCGAATGACGACAGCCAAGAGTCTCTGCCAAATCACGCGTATTTATTTCTGGATTAGCCTTTAAACAGCGGAGTAATTCCTCATCGTCGAAGGTGGGTGCTCGCCCCGATCGCTCGTGATCTTCAAGAGTTATATCTCCCGATGCAAAGCGAGCAAACCAGCGGCTTATCTTCCATCGCGATACAACACCTTCACCGATCGCTTTTGCTGATGTTAGCGGTACCCACACTCACGTTGTGTCCCTGACGCCACTCGTAAAAGATGATCGTTCGAAGTTGATCTTCACTAATCATTTTCACAAACTAATCAAATCCTCACTTAGACTCGCGCACCGGGATTCAATACATATATAAAAAAAGAGTGCTATTTAGAGACATGTAACGAAAGTGAGCAGTAAGGAAGGATTTTTGAAATAAATAACCGGTCAAGGGCGAGATAGACTCGCGCACCGGGATTTCATACTATCATATATAAAAAAGTGTGCTATTTAGAGACATGTAACGAAGGTGAGCAGTAAGGAAGGATTTCTGAAATAAGTAACCGGTCAAGGACGAGTTAAGACTCGCGCACCGGGATTCCATACTATCATGTATATAAAAAAAAAAGAGTGCTATTTAGAGACATGTAACGAAGGTGAGCAGTAAGGAAGGATTTTTGAAATAAATAACCGGTCAAAGACGAGTTAGACTTGCGCACCGGGATTCCATACTCATATATAAAAAAAGCGTGCTATTTAGAGATATCATTTTATTTTTCTTGTAATCTTTACATAAACTTCTATCACACAGAATAATTTCAGATTTTTCTTTATGCAAACTTCGGAGATAAGGGGGTGGGGCGGTATTTTTTTACATTATTCTTCAAAAGTCGAAAACTATGGGGCCTAAAAAAATTAAAAATGTTGAGAATGTGCAAACAGCGCTCTTTCATATGATACCCCACATGTCCTAGTAGGCCCCAATTTGAATTTTTAAGACACCCTTTCAATCCGTTGTAAAAAAAAAAAAATCTTTCATAATTGCAAAATAGTTGGGCACGTCATCTAAAACTATTCCAACATTCAAGTCAGCCTTAGTAGTTCTTGAGATATCCATATATATTAATATGTGACAGACAGACAGACCGAGTGATTTTGGTACGGAACCCTAAAACATCCCCCTAAAGGGGTTTTAGAGAATGTGTACGAAGCCTAGCAAGCAACTTGAGCTGTGTATACTTTTTCAATGATGATGATGATACTTTTGAATCAGATGACTATCTAAATTAAAAAGGTAGATAATTAAAATAACTGAAATATTTTTCGAACATTTATTTATCAAATATGCTATTTTATTCGCATTCCATAACGACGTTGCCGCCTAAAATTGACAGCAAAAATCGATAAAAAAAAAGTCGAATATGGCAATACAAAAATAAAGAATTTTTTTTTTTTCTACAAATAATAGCAACATGGTTTTGGTAACATATTTATTGAACACAAAAACTTTACCATTCGAATTACCCGTTTTGCCTGTAGAGGGACTTAAAGCAGGTAGGGCTTTTGGACCAATATGGTAAAAATATAAATTCATTTATTTCCATCTCCATTAATGTGTTTAATTTTATAATGTCACTGGTGTTGCTAGACGTTTGTTTGTGGCTGACCATGAAAAAGGGAATGATAGAGGGAAGAGCAAATACAACTTTGGCATGATATTTAGTTCGGTGATGTCCCAATTTTTTAAGACATTCGTTATCAGTATCACTTTCTGAAAGAATTTTACCAAATAAATAATAATTAAATTTTATTTGAGCCTAGTTGCAAATTAGACGCACCTGCCGTCAAAGATTTATAATGTGAAGTCACATTTAGTCAGGCATCTACCTCTTCCCGTTTCTCAGGTATTACACAATTTAACTTAGCATTAGCATTGTACTTGCTAAAAAATATAAAATGGAGATGAATTACATTTCAGCTAGTAAAATTATAGATCTAAGTGTTAATAAATTACAGTTAGTTCAGAGAAGCGCAATATAGGCATGATTAATAGCTACTTTTTAACAAATAAAAATCCTGATTGCTTCAGTAGAAAATGTCTATACCAGTAATATGTTCCTATTTTAAGAAATCGCATACATATCTAGGAGCGTACACACTACAAAAAGGTTATAAAAATTCAATTTATTTTACAACGGGATCCATTTTCCCATGAAAAATTAAATACAAAAAAGGGCTATTGTTTAATATTTTACCCCTTTTAATGCAGAAAGTGACCCGTTTGAATGATATTTGTCCTGAAAATTTGATATGAAAGGATACCGAGCGCGCAGTGGCGCCCTCATCGTTTGTTTGATTGTCTTTTATTTTAGAATGAAAATGCAGTAAATAAGCATGTTACGTTGTTCTCTACAAGACTACGTTATTTTTATTAAAACTGTGTGTATATTGTTAAATTTAATTATAATCGTTAAAACCGAGCTTAGTGGCCATTATTTTTCAAGTGTTACGTGTTACAAGGATTTTTGGTGTTTGACTGACATTGACAGGAGGGCGTTGTTCGTACATATTTGTGAAATTGTATAAAAAACAAGATGGCGGCTTTAGTACCGAATTTTTTCTACGCGCCAAAACAATCATGCAGCGTCGTACGTATTATTTTGTCAAAGACCAAAAATCAAGACAGATTTGTCATCTCTCCTTTGTTGGACACACACTTGTTACCTACTTATTATATCGTTCTGAGCGCTATTCTTTGTCACAGTAAGGGCACGCGAGCGTACCCATGGGGTCCCAGGCTGGCAACACTTTGGGCTCCTGTTTGAATACTTCTAACACTTCATCTGGTACGTATTTTTTGTCAACTACCACCTGTGGACAGATAAGTAGGTATAGTAATTTGATTAGACATTATTTTTCCTCAAGCAATTTTATTAGACAAATGAATGAGCATTATGATGCTGGCATTTGTTTTTGCAAAAGAACAGTCACGATTAAACTCGTATTACATACACCATGGCCCAAAATAACGTTGACAATATTAAATAGTTAAATTTCAAAATGGAATATTTTGAGTTTTCTTTTGTTTTCTGTCATTCTTCGGCGTAATTTTTAACATTGTTTGCTAAAAAGTGTTAAAAATATATTTATTTCGCTATGTCAGTGCAACGTGGAGCCATAATTTCATTGCATGAGTGTGGAGAAAGGCAGTGTGAGATAGTAAACATTCTTGGTGTTATTCGTCAGTTAGTTTCTTCAGCAATTAAACGTTATAATGAGCTTGGCAACATCGGAGACCGTCCTGGAAGAGGACGCAAGAGGATTATTAGAACTTGCAGGAACCGACACATTATCAAACAAAGATTAGTCCGTAATCCACAGATCAAGGTGAGGAAAATGTCGCGACACTTGGGTATTAGTCGCTCCACTATACAGCGTATCGTAAAACATGATCTACAATTGGTACCATATAAACTCAGAAAAGAACAATTTCTTACGGACAAAGTCAAAAAAGTTCGGCTTGAGAGATGTTGTTTTCTTAGACAACGTATTATTCGTATTCTCTGACGAAAAATTATTTTCGATAGAACAAGCCCATAATCACCTAAATAGCAGGATCTGGTGTTCCACTCGTCCTGACCCTGCTGCATTTGTTCCACATCGCCAAAACGCTGAAACAATTATGGTTTGGGGTGCGATTTGCGCCACTGGCAAAACTCCCCTAGTTTTTGAAGAAAAAGGTATCAAAATCAACCAAGAAAACTACCGACGAGACATTCTTCAAAATTTGCTTCTTTCTTGGAATCAACAGCACTTTGGTAACCGTCCATAGACCGTCCACAAGACTCCTCAAGCTCACAGGGCCTTAAGTATTCAACAGTGGTGCAAAGATAATTTTCCTGGTTTCATCAGCTCCGTAGAAAGGCCACCCTACTCGCCTGATCTGAATCCGATGGATTACAGTTTTTCATCTATCTTAGAAGTTTCGGATGGGTCTATCTTAGAAGCAAGGTCCTGTGCTACGCGTCATAGAACTGGTGATGAGCTGAAGACAACTCTTTCACGGGAGTGGGACAAAATATTGGTGGAGGAAGTGCGGAAAATTGTAGAAAATTTCACCAAGCATTTGTCTTTTTTTTCCTTTTGGCTTCGCACGGTTTGTGCATTTACCCAATGTCAAGTTTATAATTAGTTCAGAAACAAAGTTAGGGAAACGAAAATATTACTATGAATAATTAATTATAAGATCAGTATATTTATGCGTTTGTCTTTATGTATCCGCGATAAAGGAGATTATTTTGAAGACAAATAGCGATTCTTGTAAAAAAATAAAGTTATTTAATTCACGTAAATAATCTATAAAATAATTCTTAAAACATCTTGTCAACGTTATTTTGGGCCACCCTGTAATTCACCGGAGAAAACTGTTGTTACTTAAAATTAGTACTTAATCGTTTACTAATTACAATATGGCCGATGAATCATGGCTGGTCTAAACATTGCGCAACAGGCTGCGCAATAAAATTTTTAGTACTTAACCAAATGGTGATATGAGGCGAGTGTGAGTGAGAGAACATGCGCGAAAGTTCGGATAGCTTATATTCAGACCGGCCATGATTCATCAGCCGTATTGTAGTTCGTTTAATCGATTTAAATTAAGTGTAGATAATAAATCTAGTCTAAAATACAATAAATATTGTTACAAAGTGACAGCTGAAACCTGTCAGTTTTCTCCAGTGAATTAAAAATAGAACTATGTATGTACATGTCGATTCCGAGAAGTTCTATGAAAAACGGTTGTCAGACTAAGATAAGGAGAAGAGCAAAGAAACGTTAGATGGGCTGTGCGAAAGATGATATGACTAGAAAGAAGGTGACTGGTGAGATGATGGCTAATAGAGATGTAATGTAAATGGTACATACCTCAAAGACGAATTCTCGGAACCAGGGCGCTGTAAGCAGCAAGTAACCCTTATCATACTCCTTGTCGCTGTAAGAGTTCTCTACGCGAAACTTCAACGGGTTGCCTTTCTCCTGTTAAATAGCGACAAATTATTAGTAAGGGCCGGATAGCCATAACCTACCATACAAAAATCTAACATCATTTAAGTAAATTAATTATCGGCGGTCCAAGAATAGGTGACGTTTAGCCGTCGGTCGCGGCTGTCATTCGTAGATCTTTGACAGTCGTTACGGGTAGCCAGGAGGCCGAAACTATGGCGACCAGTCTTACCAAGGGGTATTGTGTTACCCATAACCCAGTTGTGGAGGTCAGAGAAGCAGTCACTTCATGTAAAGTACTGATATTCAGCTGCAATCGGTTAGACTGGAAGCTTTCCAAAGTATGTGCTTCGGAAATATTCGTGTTTCCGAATCTTCCCCACAGAGGCAATGCTTCTTAGTTTTATACTGCCGCGCTTTGTAATAACATTTACCATTGCGCGTTTGTACGAAGTTTTCTCTCTGTCCGGTTACCTACTCCGGTCGCAGCTGATCGTCATTTTGCCACTAGTTTTGAAATTTGTTTTGGACTTGCACAGAGTTCTTAATCTACAGGGCTATTTTAAATTGGCTAGCTAAACTCCGCAGACGTGACGGGTATCGAATTTTAAGCACGATAAAATAAATAAAAAAAGCTTGTTGTTTTTTAGGGAGGTCAATGACCGCCGTTAGTGTTGTTACTTGAAGAATGAGTAGAGAAAAACTGTTCTCTTGTTTTATCGTATTCAGATATCGATACCCAACACGTCTGAGATGTCAACACAAAAAAAACTGATTTTCTAAACTGATATTTCAAATGCCCATACTGCGATAGATGACCCCACAAAAAAAAAAATCAAATTATTAGGTCCTTATGGAATTGCCGATTTTTAATATCGGCTAGTGTAAAGATTATCTTTCATTCTATTTAGAATTCCAAATTCAAACTAATTAATTTATAATATAGTGTACTTCGTAGTGTAGTGTACTTCGCACGTCTCTCAAGTTATAGGCACTTAAGCTCATGTGTGGTTCCATACCACTGCAATAGCATGACATTTTTTCTTCAAACTCAGTTGCTCATTTGCTTTCCCGCCGTTTGATTTTTCTTTGATATCGATGTTTCTGTAACCATGGAAAAATCGAAATTGCGCGCAATTTTCGAATACGAGTTCCGTCTGGCACCAACGCAAGACATACAGCACGCAATATTAACGACGTGTATAGACAACGTACCGCAAGTGAACGCACGGTGCGTTTTTTGTTTGATCGCTTCCTTTCTGGAAATTTTGATCTCAACAATGAGCCCCGGGGAAAAATTTCAAATCCAATGAGGCGGTGAAAAACGCGTTTAAAGAGTTCATCGATTCCCGTTCCCAGGATCAAGAATGCAATCCAGAGGCATCAAGGAACTGCCATTAAAATGGCAAAATTGCATCGACAATATTCCTTAAAAAAATGATTTTTTGTATGTAAAACGGCAATTTCATAGGTAAGGACCTAATAATTAGTTTTTTGTTCTATCATATTTAGATATCGATTCGCATCGCGTCTGTGGAGTGTAGCTACCCAATTTAAAATAACACTGCCTACCCTACCTAATTCAGTATAATCTTGTTCTGATATCTATTATTATTTTATCTACGAGTCCGACGAGTACCTACTTACTAACAATAAACAAAAAAATTAAAAACAGTCGCTCCAAGCAAGCTCGTTCAGTATTGTATTGTGGCATTGCGCGGCACTAGCGCCGCGACGACCTGAGTACCAGGAGTGCCTCGGGAAAGACACAAACTATTCGGGTCTAAATGTTTATATGTGTGCTCTCGTGGTCATGCGGATTGAATGGGTGTGCGTTCCTATAAATACGTAGCACACAATGTCACAACACGACAAATTACGAAATTATCCGATGTTTTCCGAACCGAAATTAGCTATACAACTATTTTAAAAAGTGGCATTGTTTCATTTATATTGCATCCTAGCTTACACTATTTCTTTTTTGTCGTATTATTTTTTGCACTATCTCCGAGTTTGTGACTTGTTTCGTGGCCATATTGTTTCTTTGATTCGTTTTGATTTGGTTTGTGAGCCATAATAATTGGTATTTAAAGAGTTTAACGTCGATAATAGTGTGAAAAATGGATAATATTCACTGTGAAAGTTGTTCAGGTGGTGTGTGTATAGAGAAAATAAAAAATGATGCGTTTTCAAAACTATCATTCGGTGATAAAAAACAAGTGATTGTAAAAGGTCGAACGACCTTTATCGAACACCGGATTTGCAATTAGTACAAACTAAAGGATTGGTATGTCTATAAAATCAGTCAATGTATGGATATTTCAGGTGGCTATTACCTATGTCATTATTTAATCGACAAGACGACGAACCAAAACCAATATGCAGTAAGTATTTTGGCTTTTAAAATTTTCTGCCTACCCTGTCTAAAAACTCTGTGCACGCCACTGCTAATAGGTAATAGAGAAGTATGGAAGATAAAGACATGTTGCGCCGACCCCAAATAAATTGGGACAAGGGCAGGAGAATGATGATGATGATGGCCAGTGATCGGAATAGGTAGAGTTATTTCGGTTGAATGACCGCAAACATTGATGTCAATATGGACATTCCCCGGGATTCGAAAAATAAAATAATGTTTATTAACAAAGATAGAAGAAAGCTTGTCTTATGTATTGGCAGTGAGCGCACCACGTTGTCAAACCAACATCAGCGCAGTTTCTAATTTCCAATGCGCACACGCGCGATGTTGCCGCTCAGGTTTAGCGCGCGATGTTGCCGCTCAAGTGTAACGCGCGACATGACTAGTAGAAACAAAAGAACACAATAGCGGGCTGCGCCGCTAGAAGAACGCACCTGTTTTTGTCTCTTTCTTGCATTTAATTTGTTTTTCGAAAATAACTTATTGACTTACTCCATAACTTCGGTTCCCGTCAGTGGGGTGGAGGGATGTGTTCGTTCATAATTAACAATAATAATATTCTGGGATATTTCACACACGGTCATCTGATCCCAAACTAAGCAGAGCTTGTACTATGGAAACCAGATAACTGATATACTACATACACTATTTTTTTTTTTTTGTAAATATATACTTATATACATAATTACACCCAGACTCAGGACAAACAGACATGTTCATGCACACAAATGTTTGTCCTGGATGGGAATCGAACCCACGACCTGCGACATGATAGGTGGTATCTTAACCAACCACGCCAACTGGACTGTCATTTGTCAATTCCTTAAGACGTAAGTAGGTTTTTAGGGTTTCGTACTCAAACGGTAAAACGGGACCCTATTACTAAGACTCCGCTGTCCGTCTGTCACCAGGCGGTATCTCATAAACCGTGATAGTTAGTTGAAATTTTCAGAGATTATGTATTTCTGTTGCCGCTATAACAATAAATACTAAAAAAACAGAATAGAATAAATATTTAAAGGGGCTCCCATGCAACAAACGTGATTTTTTTTTGCTCGTTTTTATAGATAATAGTACGGAGCCCTTCGTGCGCGAGTCCGACTCGCACTTGGCCGATTTTTTATTACAAAGTAATTTCTAACTTATTTAATAGTATTATTATATTAGGTTGGGGAAAAAGTCTTTTCGCATTATAGTATGTATGAACTTGTAATAAAATCTCTTTGGCTATACTATTTGTATCTGGCTGGTTTTGGTATCATTGAAAGTTTAAATTTTAAAGAACATAATTCCAAATTCAAATTAGGAAAATGTGTGATTTTCATTTGTTTTTCGTACCGTCAAGATGAGTGAATCTAATGAAGAAATTCGATACATTTTAAAATTTTACTACAAAAAAGGTAAAAATGCAACGCAAGCCGCGAAAAAAATTTGCTGTGTTTATGGGCCTAGTGTAGTGTCTGGAGAGTAGGACAAATTTGGTTTAAGCGTTTTCAATCCGGAAATTTTGATGTCAAAATGCACGTCGCTCTGGTCGCCCTATTACGGATAAAATGGATGCCATTTTTGAAAAAGTGGAGTAAGATCGGCATATCAGTAGTTACGACGTAGCTGAAGTACTGGAAATTGACCACAAAACAGTTTTGGCGCATTTGAAAAAAACTGGGTACACAAAAAAGCTCGACATTTGGGTACCTCACGAGCTCACTGAAAGAAACCTAATGAACCGTGTACTCATTTGTGATTCTTTATTACGACGTAATGAAACCGAACCATTTTTGAAGAAGCTGATAACTAGTGATGAAAAGTGGATCACGTATGACAAGAACGTGCGAAAAAGGTCGTGGTCAAAGGCCGGTCAGGCTTCACAGACTGTGGCGAAACCCGGGTTAACTCGCAACAAGGTGATGCTGTGTATGTGGTGGGATTGGAAGGGCATTATTCATTATGAGCTGTTACCACCAGGCAGGACCATCGATTCTGAACTCTACTGCGAACAAATGATGAGATTAAAGCAAGAACTTGAGAGAAAGCGGCCGGAATTAATCAACAGAAGGGGTGTGGATTTTCATCATGATAACGCTAGACCTCACACATCTTTAGCCACTCAGCAAAAAATAAGAGAGTTTGGCTGGGAGGTGTTAATGCATCCGCCGTATAGTCCTGACCTTGCACCTTCAGGTTTTCACGCGTTTCGGTCTCTTCAGAATTCTTTAGGCAGTGTCAGGTTAACATCACGAGAGGACTGCCAAAACCACTTGTCGCGGTATTTTGACCAGAAGTCCCAAAATTTCTATAGCAATGGGATCATGTCCCTACCTACAAGATGGCAAAAAGTTATCTAACAAAATGGTACCTACATACTTTAGTTAAATGTAAATAAACTATATTAAAAAATGTTTTGAATTTTCTTAAAAAATTCGAAGAAACTTTTTCCCCAACCTATTATATTTCAAATACCGGGATTCCGGGAGTGTCCATATTAAGATAACGTATCGCAAGTACAAAAAATATGTACCTCTACCTATTCCCATCACTGATGATGACTAATAAGTCATACATAATACTAAATAGACCAATACTTCCATGGTTGTAACTAGAGATGGGCCGAGTACTCGGTTGATACTCGGTACTCGGCGTACTCGGCGGGTTTTTTGATACTCGTACTCGGCCGAATAACTCGGTTTGAATGCCGAGTATACTTTGTGTAAGAAAAGCAATATATTTATTTAGGTAGATATAATTAAAACAACAGTGTTAATCAAAAAGTACGAGTATATATTACTAATTTAGAAAATCTTTGACAATCTCCATTAATAAAATCAAAATTATGCTAATGAATGAGTAGTAATGAGACAAAATTTAGAGAACAGTAATAAAAATAATAATCAATATTTAAAATTTAATAAAGGTAAGTTATGATGCAGGAACACAAGGCTCTCTGCACGATCTGATAACAGCCTATTCCTCTTTTCTTCATAGACGTTACCAGCCTCCGAAAACAATCGCTCGCTATACACGGTGCTTGCAGGTGCACATAGAAACACTCTTGCTAAACGTGCCAGCTCTGGATACCTTGTTTGGTGCCCTGTCCACCACTTGAAAGGACTCTTGTCTTTTGCCAACAAATTTTCTTTTAAATAGCAATCTAATTCTAAAGCAATGGGACTTTTAGGATCATCGCGCTCTAGTGGCTGGGTAGAAGCTAATTCTTCGAAGCAATTCCAGAAACATGCATGAGGATCTTGTGACTGTGGTAATCGTTCAGATTCGTTTTCTTCACTGCTGCTAGCACTCTCCGAAATGTCACTTCTTTTTACTGATTCTAAAAATAGCGTATTCCTTATCAGTTCATAGTTTTCTGGTTGAAAAAATCGCATCCTGAATCTGGGATCTGGCAAAGTTGCTAAACTATAATATTTGTCTTTTTCTAACCCTTGAAAGCGGCCCTGAATCTCATCTTCAAGCTTTTGTTTCATATCTGCTATATTTGGGCAAGTTTGGGAGACTTCTGGTTTTGATAAATATTTTAATAAGGCATTGGTGTGGGGTATTACTTCCGAAATTGATGCTAATGTGGAGCTGGTAATTTTAGTAATTTCTTCGAACGGTTTGAGTAATGTAATGCACTCTCGTAGGATCTCCCATTGACGTTCAGTTAATTGTTGTAGATTAACTGTACTTGAGTTGTCCGTGATGTAGAGAGATACTGCCCTTTTTTGCTGTAACAATCTGTTTATCATATAAAAAGTACTGTTCCATCTTGTGGTAATATCTTGCACGAGTTTGTGCTCTGGCAATTTTAGTTCTTTTTGTATCAGGGTCAGTTTTTCTTGTGCCGCTGCGGAATGGTTATAGTGGCCTACAATTTTTCTAGCTGAGGCAATAACGTCGATTATATTTTGTTCCTAAAGAAAGAAAGAAAGTAAGATAGTATAATAAATGTTAAGGAAATTACTAATAATATAATAATAATAATTGTTAACAATAATTAATGACAATCACGCAATTTATAGTTATGTTTGAAATATATTAATGATATGGTAATTATTAATAAATAATAACAAATAATACATTAAAAAATACTTAAATAAAATAGCAATAATAATAAATTAAAAAAAAATAGCAATAATTCATAAAAATTCAATAATTCATGATCTCCTAAAACAGGGCTTCCTCTCTCCTACCCTTTTGCTGTGCCCTACAGGGTCCATAATGATCTTATTTATATTATAGAACTTACCACCTATGTACATATTATGGAAAAGCAATAAAGATATTGAGTATTGAGTATTGAGCTTTTACGGCTAATTGCAGCGTATGTATATAGCATCCTTTGCCAACATATTGACTATCATTTATGGCTTTCACTACATTGGGTCCATTGTCTCTCAAAACAAGATGAATGCGAGTATCAATATCCCAGTTCACGGATAAATCTGAAAGCACTGATCGAATATTGTCCGCCGTGTGGGGTCCTCTAAAATGTGACATCTGCAGCACTCTATGCTGAAACTCAAACTCCTCGTCTAGCCAGTGAGCGGTGTAGCTTAAGAATCCAAGTTATTCATGCAGGTCCAAATATCAGTAGTTATTGATATAGCTTTAGCTTTTGCAATTTCCGCTCTTATCACGTTTTTTACTTTGGTGTAAACTTCTGGTATGACAACCTCGCTCATGTACTTTCTACTAGGAATTTGATATTTGGGTTTTAAGGTATTCATTAATCTTTGGAACCCATTATTTTCCAACATAGATATCGGTTGGTTATCTATCGCGATCATCTCCGCTACAGCTTTGTGAATTTCTTTAGCACGCGAATCAGTTGTGTCCCATTTTGTAGTAAATGACTCGAAAAGGGTTTGCTGTATTTTCATTGCATTCGATTGCGACGACGAAGTTGATGCTACTGGCACACGATTTTGAGATATTTCCCGCAAAGTATCATTTTCCAAATCTTTAAACTCTTCTGTGTGTTTTATTTTAACATGGTTTAACATTGCCGTCGTAGAAGCCTTTCGTCCAACACCACTACGTGAAATTAGAGAATTGCATAAAGTACATTTCACTTTTGCTTTATCTTCTACAATCTCGTCGTAAAACGCCCAAATTCGAGATCTTTTACGTGAAGTCATTATGTCCACAATCACTGATCAGATACTACACAATCTACACATAGCCAATCATTAATTAACAAACTTTTTCAATTATTTATCCACTATGACACGCAACGTTTGCAAATTATCAAGCGACTGGTAGTTGAAAGGCGCGGGCGGAGTGAGGAGTGTATCAACGTGAGCCGGCATCTCGAGCGGCGCGAACCTGTTTGTACTTGTTTACGCGCACGAAATGGGAATTTGAACGAACCGAGTTATTCGGCCGAGTACTCTGTTGAAAAAAAATTGAGCCGAGTAAAACTCTGTATTCGTTACTCGGCAAAAGTGTTACTCGGCGCATCTCTAGTTGTAACAGTTCTATTCTATATTAATCTCAACATCGCGCGTATGCGTACTTACATCAGTGCCGACAGCGGTGAAGACCATAGCGTGAGTCATCCAAGAGTCGCTGTACATCAGCCGGTCTGTCTTGCTCAGTCCGATCTGAATCTCCGTGTTGAATAATAGACGGTAGTCTTGACTGTGGGTGATAAGGTGATAACTAAGTGATCAATAGAACTCTTTAATCCTACTGAATGACTATTTCATGAAATCTTGACATTTCAGGATTATACTAACTTAAGGAGTTGTATTACTGATTCTAATGATTATAATTCTGTAAATACATATTTGTTACGGCCGCGAATCATACTTTATTTAACATACAACTTAATACTGACTTGCAAATTGCAAGTAGGTAAGATAATTTGAATTTCGCGGGCTACCCTGACGCTTCCTCCTTAAGCGGGCACAAATAAACTCCGGGTATTACTGAGAAAATCGTGGGACGTCGCCCGGCTACGCACGAAATGTTTGGCGATATTGAAAACGAAGAAAAAAAGTCATGGGATAAGAGTTTAGCGACGTCGCGTACCTCTTGTTAAGTCTCTAGACATTTAGCCGGGACATTTTTCTCCTAGAAAAGACTGCTTTTAATTATGATAACATGTTCAGTACTCACGCCTGCAAGTCTTCGAACCCGTGCTTCCGTTCGAATCTCTTGGAGACCTCGCAGCCGAACCACACGGCTTCACCACCGGCGATGCTCTCTTTGACCACCCTGAAACAGATAGCAGTATAAAGTCTTTTGTCTGTTCTCTTAGTAATTCTAAACTTCTTATTCGGATTTTGAATACGCGAAGAATTTTTAGTACGTGTCATTCAAAATGAAAACATTCGTTTGAAACGTATTTTTTAAAGATTTTACTCATATTTCTGGATGATTATTTTTTTTGCGATTTAAAATTGCTTACAGATAATAAACGTGAACGAAGCAAAAAATATGAAAAGCCTCATTTACACGATGCAAGTTCCGTCCTTTCGGCATACTATAAAATTGAAGCAAATAATGACTCGCATCGTCTAAAGTAACTGATAAAAATGAGGCACTGGACTGAAAGGCCTCTTTTCGAAAGTTTAATCAGATCATCGTTGTTATGTGGCAAAATTATTAAAACTACAATATCCTTTGCAAATCTATACCGTCTTCTGGATTCATCTTCACTGTAGTAATCGAAAGGATTTTGAAAATCCCGTACTACTTTTCTTTTAGTTATTGTCCTTCGTTCATTTAAAGGCGGAGACTGAGTTGTAACGACAAACGTAATGTATCAAGTTTTTGTAACGCGTTACCCTAGTCAGTGCAGCGAGCCAAACCGCTCGATGCGAGCGCCGGTCCCTCCACTCGCCTATCGGCTGTTTCTTGAATTCCTTTGAAACGTGTTACAAACAGACGTTTCAAGTCTGTCAGTGCAAATATCTAGAAATGGAGCGCACTTGAGCCATGTGCTCGATGCGAGCGTTCGCCGCGGATTGTGTATCGCCGATTTGTAACCAAGCTCGCCTCGAATGTTACATGACTAACAAACGTTAAAAGTCAGTCTCCGCCTTTAAACATCATTGACATAATTTTTCAAACTCTTCTTCGCTGCTGGAATACATCGCGTTTATGAATCATAACTAATATTATAAATGCGAAAGTAAGTTTGTTTGTTTGTTACATTTTCACCCCTAAACCACTGAACCGAAACACCACTGAAATTTTGCATATACGTTGTCTGGTGTACAGAAACGGATATAGGATACTTTTCATCCCAAAAAAAAGAACTGTTCCCGAGGAAGACAACAATAACTTTCTTAATGATAATAGATGGCGCCACGTGTCTTTCGGATCATGAATGAATTATATTACTATAAACTTTAGTAGTTCGTTAAGTTTTTTTTTGAAATTTAAGTAAGTACCTAATACATTTTGTGAGTCTAGATTTCTAAAGTGTCGATAGACCGGGTTTTCATCCTCCTAACTATCCCAACTAATATTAAAATGCGAATGTGTGTTTCCTTGTTGATTACGCTTTCACGCTGAGACGGCTGAACGGATTTGTATGTAATTTGGCACACATGGGTAGACCATGACCTGGAGAAAGACATGGGCTATTAGCTACTATTCATACTGGATCGCAGACAAAGTCGCGGGCAACAGCTAGTAATAAAATAAAATAACAAAGGTATCAGTACAAAACAAACAGAAACAACCATATTAACATAATACACACATATATGACACAAAACGTCAACCTAACGGTTAACGTTATGTGTCATATATTAATACCTATGTAAAAATGTTAATTTTTGACATTAGGCTACACTATGCGTTGGTTAAAATAGCTATCCAGCTACTTTACGTGAGGGTCCTTCTAAGTGAACGCATAGCGTTGCACATCACTTAAGTATTGTTTATGAATCGGATTTACCGGCCCTATGAGTTGGTGTGCACTGACCTCATAGTATCGTTCTCGAATTCGGGTAAAAGTCATCTTGAAGACAAAGCGAATAATCGGCGACAGCTGAATGGAAGTAACAAACACTTAGCGCCATCTACGTGGAACTAATTTAAGTTTCCTTCCCCATTAAATCGCACTGTGTAAGACTGGCCACTTAAGTATGGTTTCCTGATTAGGAATTCAGATTCAGAGACCTGAATTCACGCATTTCATACAAATTTGTGTATATGGCGCAAACGTTCTTATATTTTCCGAACAGAAATAATTCTTAACATTCGTTTCGGAATGACGCCGGAGCGTTCAGAATAAAGAACGAAAAACCGAATGACGTCATCCCCAACGTAGCGCTCGCATTCATTTTTCCAACAGTGCACACGCACGGAAATTTTCCGTATCTAAACATAACCTCATGCATATATTTTGCTTTTTTATTTTATCTCGTAAGCCATTAAGAAGCTCATCAATGGATTTCAATGAAATCCTGTGAAGGAAGAATTCTGCTGGGTGTGCTCGTATATTAGCTCTTTTCAGATAGAATTGACTCTCTTTTATTCTCTGAGTATTTAATGAGTGTACCCAATAGCAACGTTTCCTCTTCTTCTTGTTTAGCGCCAGTAAAAGAGCAAAAGCAATCAATTCGTCGTAGTCCATGTTAATACATTAGGCGCGGCAGACGCACATGTGCGTTTTCGGACGTTCACCAGGTGCTTGACGGCGCGTATGCGCGTCCATACAATTTACATAACTTTCTTCGAGTGCGGCGCGCCGCACCTGTGCGTTCGTTGTGCATCTCTATTGTTTCGAAAACATCGTAAAATAAGGGTCGGTAAGGGTGTAGCATAAAGAAGCGTTTGCATAAAGAATTAAGCAGATAATGTGTTAAACGTGCTTTCACGAACGCGTTATTCTACGTTCTGGCAGTATAAACTCCTAATAAAAAAAATAAAAAAAAATGTCGGCAGTAGCCTCACGGAATTCCGAATCTGTTTTCCTAATCAGGAAACCTAACCAAGAAACCGTACGCATGCGGTCAGTCTAATCGCGTGGCGTTCAGTTGTTTCTGCCTTCCCCAATAGGAAATACGAGTAGCATGAGTTAACGTTTTTACTAACTTCATGAGAGTCTCAATGGGCTGGTTGTTGTAGGCGGTCTGTCGGCCTCCGACGACGTTGCCGAGACAACGCAGCGTGTACAGATTTCCGAACGGGTTCGACTCACGAGGATCCGATACTAGGCATACCTGAAAATTATAATAAAATATAATAATAATAGTTCCAGCTGTTCCATGAAAAATTGTCTACGCCCCTCGTACGCCTTCCAAAGGACCGGGGACGCCATGGTCCCAAGATACGTAAAGGTAATACCAGCCTATTATTGTCCCACCAAAGGCCTCTTTCTCATATAGAAAAGGCCCAAGCTCACCACGGGTTGGCAATTTCAGACTTATTATAACTACCCCGCCTCCCATGTACCAAACACTTTGAAGGACACTATACGGCAATAACAATAAAACTTCTATTGTGTCTCGTTTTTGTCCTTCAAAGTGCTAACCATTGTGCCATCATTTAATTATACCCTGGGTCTCTAATTCAAATAATTTTTGTAAACAAGAAACGTCAAGAAATGTCACTGTCAAAATGACAGGACAGTGGCACAAAACATTTTATCATAAAATTTAACACAACAAAAACAAGGAAACGACAAGACGACCAAGTAACACGATGATAATAACACAACAAAATTAACAAACACGCAGCGAATAACTTGATCGGGGAAAAGAAAACGAATGAATTGAAAATACCACGGGAAAAGACGCAACTTAGACGTACTGTCAAACGAAATTTGAAAATGTTAGGAACTCCTGCAGTATCATAAAATATTTCATACCAGAAAATCTCCACTTATTCACTTTGTTTAAAACCGAAAATTTCTAAAAATAGTTATGGTGTGATACTTTTCAAATTATTATTTCTAAAATCAGTACTTAAAAGAAAATCTAACCGTTTTTTCCGCCATTTTTTGGGAATTACCATTAAGAAGATATTTTTTTTTGTCTGTTATCACCTTTGTGTACATAAATTACCTGAATTAGACACTCAGGGTATAAATAATTAACATTATAAAACATTATAATGTGTTAGCGACCGTTTCCGTGGGCCCATTATTGAGTGTGCAAGTCACCCCCTGCCATTTTATCCATGTATTACATAACATTGATCAGGCAGGGCACATAGTCCTTCCATACTTCGATCTGCCTAGCCTTTTCCCAACTATGTTGGGGTCGGCTTCCAGTCTAACCGGATGCAGCTGAATTCCAGTATTTTACATGGCGCGACTGCTTCTCTGACCTCCAAAACTGGATATGGGTAACACAATACCCCTTGGTAAGACTGGTCGCCATAGTTTCGGCCTCCTGGCTACCCGTAACGATTGTCAAAGATCTAGGAATGACAGCCGGGACCGACGGTTAAACGTCACCTATACTTGGGCCGCCGATGATTAATTTACTTAAATGATGTTAGATTTTTGTATGGTAGGTTATGACTATCCATCCGGCCCTTACTAATAATTTGTCGCTATTTAACAGGAGAAAAGCAACACTTTGAAGTTTCGCGTAGAGACCTCAACAACCCAGTTACTGGGTAATACGATACCCTTTGTAAGACTGGTTGTCAGACTTAATTGATCAGGCAGGGAACATAGTCCTTCCATACTTCTAAGTAACTAATAATCCACTTTAGCCACCCAAACCCATAGCCCAATATGTTTTGTTTCTATGTTCTGCAATAGTCTTGCATCTACCGGCGGTTGTCCTTGGGTGCACTTGCATAGTGCATACAGGGATAATCGTCGGTTGGTGCCTCCTCATCATTTAAAATTGTCTAAGGGGCTTCTGCGAGTTGGCTTCGGACCCTAGTACGCCTTTCAAAGGTCCGGGATCCCAGGGTCCTGAGAAATGTCAAAAATAATAGTTACACTGATTCGTTGGTCTACACTTGAATTCAGACTCTTAATAATTATCAAGTTTTGGAAATACAAACTCAATGTTCTCAACTCATTATATTTTTATATCTTCTTTATTATATTTTAAATGATTTAATGGAGTACAATATCAAAAAGCGTGTAAAGGACACAAAACTAATAATGTTTGCTGACGCCACAAATGAGATAGTTACTGCAGACGATATACTGGAATTAGAATCCAAGATAAATGCTCTTTCATTTTCATATAAGGCCCCCCGTATGGAAATTTTAAGAGGAGTGAAATCATCCAAGTTTTTCTGCGCAACGAAAACAAAACGAACGCCTGTATAGATAAACCATTCTAAAAATGAATGCCCCTCCACAGCCGTTACGCTCACATGCAAAGGTGTATAGACGCAATACACATAATTGGTTCTTGTCATGGTTGCTCAGTCACTGGCGAGACATGAAAGTGGGACCACGCGTCAATTTCATCGCAAAAGTACGGTCAAAAACGTCAACGAAAAAGCATCTTCATAGGCACAACAAAAACCACACATCCCACGCAAGCACACACCCATACAAAGCATAACATATCACATACACTACACATCACTTACATTCATCTGTACATGATTACACGTATCTGGATAATATTAATAAAGTATCTTAGAGTTTTATTTCTCATTTCTGCATGTGATTTTAAATGGATTTTTATTGCATAAAATTAAAATCATAATATAATTGGGAGAAGAAACTGACTCCTGTAATACAGGTGTTACACCTAGCATAGGAGGCAGGGCTTCACTATTTTTTGATAAACCTATTTTTTAATAATAATAATAATAATAAATATTTATTGACATAAATTTTACAATCAATTATGAATCCCCTGGCCCCTAAACTAGTGTTAACTGTATCATAGAGACCAGTGTCTTCGCCTGTTTTTAATTATGTTATTGGTAACTTGAATTATTGGAGAACTATGTCCCCTGCCTGACCAATGTTATATATTATACACGGATAAACTGGCAGGGGGTGACTTGCACACTTAATAATGGGCCCCCGGAAACGGTCGCTAGCACATAGTGATGTAGTGACAAGGGGGCAACCCTTTCTGAGGTGCTTGAGGAGTGGAGAGGTATTCCACGGCTATCAGGACAATCCCGGAAGTACGGTCAAGATCCCTACCTTGAATACTTCCTTCCTCCGAGCACGTTTGCTCTGGCGAATCTCCATTCAAGCCGGCCAATAAAGGCAAGCCAGAGATGAAGAACCAGACTTCTCCCGGGAGATAAAGTCCGTGGGGTAGCTACTGTCCAACAGCACGCCACATGCTGCCCTGCGGGTTTATGTATCCTCTTGGTCTGGCTCCCCTACCTTAGACCTATTTCGGCAAAGTAAACTCTACTGGCACAGGCCCAGAGTTTGGGAGCGCGCAAGCCCCACCACGACGTCAACGTAGGGATACGGCGGTGGGGTTATTATTATTGTGGTTTTTCCCCACTTGCCCAAACGCGGAACAGCCGGATTTGTCGGCCAACTAGTGTATAAATGACATGAACGCGCGACAGAGAGAACGTATCGTTCCATACAAAGCGCACGCTCTCCGCCGTAAAATGCTGGTACCGGGACTGATCGCACGATTAGATGACCTTTAAGTGCGGCGACGAGTCCATGTTTACAGTAAAGTCGCCGCACGCACTCAAGTATTAGTATTTCCTCTCAAACATTGAAATAATCACGTTTGGTGGAGGGGCGTTAATTTTTGAGTTGCTTTTTGTATAGCACTGATTTATTGACAAAACCCTGCCCCTGTTGTCCTTTGTTTTTGTCCAACAATAGAAGTAAAAGCTCCAGTCGGGTGTCGGAGCTGACACAAACACTTTTTTCTCAATATCGGATATTTAGTTCGCCCATGTCAAGCAGAGAACTTGTGAAAGCTGAGTTTTCATAGCTACCTTGTCGTTAACATCGAACAGCGGCCGGACATGCTTCTCGTAGAACTCTTGTGGGCTCAGCAGACCGAAGCTCTTGTATGCCTTCTCTTTGTTGTAGTACTCATAGTTGAACTTTTCTGGTGGGGTACCTGTATGAGAACATAAAGTAGGTATTTTGTTAAACCCTTGAGTCCCGAGAAATCGATATTGGCGAGACACAATAGTTTTATAACGCGTATACGAGGTCAGTGAGTGAACTGACTCGCAAACTAGCTTCGTGTTTGGAGCCCATATACACATTTACATGTAGTTACCTAAGCAAGTGGCGACAATGTTGTAAATGACGGCCATCTGCACCTTGATAGTACTTTGAATCTCCTCGTCCGACGCGTTGCGGGCCACCATGTCGCGCAGTTCCTTGGCGTATTCGCGGAGCTACAACAAAAATATATAAAATGTAAGACAGCTCTTATAAAAGAATATAAACAATGGAAAATGTGATATTCTTACGTTGATTAAATTAGTTTCAATTAAAGTAATTATTACCAAAATATTTTTTTTTTTTTTTAGCACGGACGGTTTTTTTAATTTTTCTCATTTTTTAATTTTTTTATAACTTCTTTATACGCATACGCGCTCTCTTTCATATGGCGGTCTCGTCACGCTTATCCACAACGCTACTTCCTCTTCTATCGCACGGGATATTTAGCTTGGACCTCTTTGTCACAAGTTTCCACACGCATAAAACTTTCACCTTTCAAAACTCGACAATCGTCATTCAGGCCAGATTTTTTACAGACAACCCTATATCAATGTATTCCCAATTAAATAGCGCTCATTTTGATATAAGATTTATTTATTAAACAAATAGATGAAAATAAGTATTAACGATTTACCTGTTTATACCTACCAACCCAGTAGTTACGCCAGGAAAAAATAGACAACCCAACGTTTGTATATTCTATAGGCTTCCTACTTTCGGTTGGTATTAAATTTAATCGTTAAACTCATGAGTGCAATATTGAATAAAAAGTCATTTTTCAATTTTTAATGAATCATAGTCTGGTCAGGAATTTTTTAGACTACCCACTCGAGATATAATTTCTAATATATTAAATTTGATATAACATACCTTTCAACCATTAAACAGATGGGTGAAGGTCGTTTCTAGTGCGAGTGCGGATCCTCTACTATTTGAGAAAGTGAGCTATCATGACCGCCAACCCCACTAGCGCCATCCCGCGGGAGCAATGGCGAACATCCCTGCCATTAACACAACATCCCACCGATATTACCGGAAAGGTAAGGCTCAATATTCTTTTGCCTGAAGAGTTTGTGGCAGTGTCGTACGATGTGCCTCATTAGAAGGCTGGAAGTCACCCAAAGGGCAATGGAGAGGCACTATACTGGGAGTTACATTGCGTGATCGAATCAGAAATGAAGTAATCTACTGGAGAACCAAGGTAACTGACATAGCTCAAAGAATTTCCAAACTTAAGTGGCCGTGGGTATCACGACCAATCGACCCCGACAGTTTTGGGGTTGCGGCCGCGTACCGTGGGTTGGTCACCTACAAGGTAGGCCTATTACCTGGTGAAGGTCGCGGCAGTCCGCTGGGTGCGAGAAGCACATGACCGGGCATAGTTAAAACAATTGGCTTTGTCGTTTCCATGGGTTGATAAATTCTTAAAATAAAAAAAGTAAATTTAAACAATCAAAAAATCTGCCAGTGTAAAAAGTGAACTTTAAAAAAGATGGAAACAAGTTAAATAAATTAATAGTATAAACTATCTCATGCAGTTGGAGACAATAGGTCTTTATTGAAGACGATGACTCCGACTTTATACTTTTAATTTATTTAGCTTGTTTCCATCTTTTTTAAAGTTCACTTTTTTTTAGACACTAACATTTTATTTACTGATGAAGCCACATTTATACGAATGGAGATATTTAATGTGCATAATGAAAATTGGTGGAGTGAAAATTCCCAGTTCTGCGATCGCTAGCGCAAGGGTGCATACACGTTGCGAGACATTTTGCTAAATTTTTGGTATGGTTCCGTCTGTTATTTAAAAGTTTTTGTTGTTCATATTTGTATTAGTATCACGTAAGCATGAACTACTGCAGGTTTGAATACGTCCCTCGTTTAAACTAACATACTGTATATTTATGGTACACAACTGACTACCTACAGTATCGTCTCTCTGTCTCCCCCATACAAAGGCTGTCTGTAAAAGATCGCTTTTAGCGATAAGACCGCCCATTGTGTCAGCGTGAACGATAATGGTTGTTTTACCTTAGTCTTGAGAAGTGCGTTCATGTGCAAACTGCGTCTTGAGCTGAACGACTCAGCGAAACACTTCTTCGGGATGACGCCATATTTATTAACCAAGTTCACTATCATGTCCCATTGGCCGCCATCGTTGATAGGGTCCTGAAAAAAAAACATAATAAAATGTATAGACTGGCGAAACTTTGAAGAGTCATTAAACTTACGCTAGGACCCTTAGGTGCCGAACAAAAAAAGTCAGAAAGAACGCTAAGCGAAAACGAAGCAATACGATGCCATGGGGTGGGTCGCTCGAACAAATAAATCAAGTCGTAAAAACCGTGCGATTCAGGGGCGGACCGCTAGTATTTTAATAAAATAAACTGGAGAAACTTAACAGGATTATTAGGGTAAAAATGCCTCAAGTCTATCTAAAAATATCAACTAAAGATTTACGAGTAAATCAATATTATAAAGTTGCATTACGCCATCACAAATTGCAAAAGGCACACATTGCATATTGTCTGCATTGTCTTATCAACGCAAATAAACCAACTCAGATAGGCGTTAATGCTTTATTAAATAAGCCCGACATTTCATTATCTACATTTATATTTTTATCTTTTTTTTTTTAAGATATAACTATCACTTTTACTCTTCAAATATAGGCTAAATTGTGCTCGTTGTTCCTAGCCAACTACCACTGAAAAAAAAAAGCCTGGAATGAAAGAGTTTGAATAAGTTGTCGGTACTGAAACTATGGAAATTGAGGTGGGCAGGACAGTTGGCTAGATGTGGTGATGGCAGGTAGACCAGAGTGAGAAACCGAGAGGCCAGGTGGGTGGACGACTTACAGAAGATCGCGGGGAAGACCTGCATGAGACTCGCACTGACCAGGAAAGCATGGCCTGCATGGAACAAAAGGGAGGAAGCCTATGCTCAGCAGTGTGTGGAACAAGGCTCCCACATAAACAGGTGAACAATTACATCAATCAAACTGCCTAGCCTTTTCACAACTATGTTGGGGTCGGCTTCCAGTCTAACCGGATGCAGCTGAATACCAGTATTTTACATGGAGCGACTGCCTATCTGACCTCCACAACCCAAGATAAGACTGATTGTCAGACTTTCGGGCTTCTGACGACCCGTAAAGACTGTCAAAGATCCTCGAATAACAGCCGGGACCAACGGCTTAACGTGCTTTCGGAGGCACGGAGGAGTCTCGGTATGTAAAGATGGTCACCCATCTACGGACCAACGGCAAGCGTCGTTTAACCTGATGGATCGACCCGTGCGGCTGTTATTACTTAGCCACAAGCTCCTCAAGTGAACAATTACATAATAAAATAAATATGTCAAGTACAAGTTTTATTGCATGATTGTGATGACTAACTAATACTGTAGCATATTATGTCCAGTTCAAGCAATTTTTAATACTGGTTAGTAATAAAAATAAACTCCACGGTTTCAATGCGATTTTTACGATTCTCTAGAGATAATAAGAAACTATTAATATTATTACTAACGCGTGTATTTACGGACGACTTGGTATAAACTTACATAGAACGCTAAGCGAAAACGAAGCAATAGCAATCTGTACATACAAATAAATACATATCTATCTCTATACCAATAATAAAGCTGAAGAGTTTGTTTGTATGGTCTGTATGTTTGAACGCGCTAATCTCTAGAACTTAATATTATAACTAACGCGTGTATTTACGGACGACTTGGTATAAACTTACATAGAATACTGAGTGGTGATATAATCTGTACTAATCTCGCCACAAAATAATGTCCGTTTTGACAGCCCATATCGTTTCATGTGCCAAAGAGAGACAAACATAGCGGGACAAAGAGGGACACCCTCATGTCAAAAAGGACCTATTATTTTGTGGCGAGTTTAATAAATATCTATCATTGAAGAAGGATGTATAAATATTTATTAAAGTATTACTTATAAGTATTTTCATAATTGATTATGGTTTTGTGCCTTTGAGGTACCGTGTGTTGATACTTATTGGCGATTGCCAAAAGAATAAAACAGTGGTCTGTTACAGTTGTATTTGCAACCGCTGTAAAAGCCATGTTCCCTTGTTTGTCCAGGCTCAGAAAGTGAAAGAAAAAAATTTGGGACACAGGTAGACCATTACCTGGTTTAGGACATATGATACTTTTATCCCGGTAATATTGTTCCTGTGGGACAATATACAACCAACACGCGAGCGAAGCCGCGGGCAAAAGAATCACGTGTCACTATTTTCGTACACTATAATTTCCGAAACCACGCAACCGATTTCAAGCTTGAAAGATAGGATAGTTTTGGACCTGATAGGGGCTGCTTGTGGTGACTAGTCGTCTTGTTGACCTTGGTATTGTTTTGTTATTAGTAATTAACTCTTTGTTTATTTTATTTCGATGGTCCTAGTTTATTATTATTTTGTGACTTCGAGTCACGGCTTCATATACGGATATATGTATGTAAGTGGGCACGCCCTTTATTACTTTAGGCTTTTATTTAGGTATAAAGTTCTGCTTACGTTTTTAGTTTTGTATTTTTAATTGTGCTCGAGTATAGTATTCGATTTTTTTTTTGTTTTGGTATATTAACGTGTGCTAGCTGACTTATAGCAAATAATTTTATTTAATGTTTTGTGTTGCGTAATGTACCTAAATTATTATGTGCAGTATTGTATTGAGTCAATTTTTTTAACTGAACAGACAGCTGTGCTGCTGGGGAGTTTGTTGCGCCACTTCTTCTCCCCTGCTAAAGTACTAGGAAGTGGTGAAGGGCGGGCGTTTTGGGGGACTGTCTTATGTAATTTTGACGTTTGAAAAGTGCTGATTCTCAGCCTAGTTTGAATAAATGACTTTTGATTATGATTTTGGTGGCGCTGTTACGAGGGCTGCACTACTGTATCGGGAATGGAATATTTCCATTGTTCCTGTCATATTAAAATCTTTTTAATTGAAAACTCCTTGGTTTTAAAAATCGAATACCATTTATTTATTTTAAAAAAGATTCTCGGTCTTGTCACAAGGTTTTGTCAAACTTGTTTAGTCGTTGAGAAAATGGAATTGACTCGAGAAAATTCAAGAGCGATGATTTATTATGACTTTCGAAGTGGTTTAACACAAAAACAGTGTGTTGACCGGATGATTTCTGCATTTGGTGATGAAGCCCCATCCAAACCCACAATTTACCGCAGGTTTGCTGAATTTCAACGTGGACGTGTCAAGCTCAGTGATGATCCCCGTCAAGGTCGTCCAAAAACTGCAGTCACCCAAGAAAACGTTGATGCTGTGCGTAAGCTGATTGAGGAAGATCGACATGTGACATACCGCGAAATTCAGGCAACTTTAGACATTGGCATGAGTCAAATAATCTTGCATGAACAATTAATTAGGTGTAAAAAAGTTGTTTTCCCGATGGATACCGCATTCGCTCTGTGAAGAGCAAAAAGCGGCTCGCGTTACTTGGTGCGTCAGAACTCTCGAAAGATTCCACGCAGGATCCTCAAATGCTGTATACAACATCGTATCAGGTGACGAATCCTGGATATACGCGTACGAACCCGAAACAAAAAACCAGTCACGAGTTTGGGTGTTCGAAAATGAGTTAAAGCCAACAAAAATTGTTCGTTCACGGAGTGTTGCAAAAAAAATGGTGGCCACGTTTGTCTCCAAAACCGGCCATGTTGCGACTATTCCTCTTGAGGGACAAAGAACGGTTAATGCAGAATGGTATGCTAGCATTTGTTTGTCACAGGTCGTTTCTGAACTCCGTAAAGAGAACTGCAACCGCCGCATCATCCTCCATCACGACGAGTTCTCACACCGCGCACAGAACAAAAGAGTTTTTAGAGCAAGAAAACATAGATTTATTAGACCATCCGCCGTACAGCCCCGACCTAAGCCCTAATGATTTCTATAGTTTCCCTAAAATAAAGAATAAATTGCGTGGTCAGAGATTTTCATCACCTGAAGAAGCTGTGGACGCCTACAAAACGGCCATTTTGGAGACCCCAACTTCCGAATGGAATGGTTGCTTCAATGATTGGTTCCATCGTATGGAAAAATGTGTCAAATTTCGCGGAGAATACTTCAAAAAGCAATAAATACATTTTTAAATAGTAATGTTGTATCACTTCCTAGATTCCCGATATTTTCAGTGCCGCCCTCGTACCGTGCGAAGCAGGGGCGGGTCGCTAGTCCTAACTAATATTATAAAATAATGCGAAAGTGAGTTTGTTTGTTTGTTACGCTTCCATTGTAAAACGGCTGAATGGATTAGGATGAAATTTGGCACACGGGTAGACCATGACATGAAGACGAATATAGGCTACTTTTCATCCTAGATCGCAGACAAAGTCGCGGGCAACAGGTAATATAAAATAAAGCATACCTTCAACAAAAAGCTGACAAGTCTTCCTTGGAGTTCCTCTCCCTGCTTGGCTGTGGCGACGATGTTGTTCAACCAGTAGTGGGAACGCTCGATCTTATCCCAGAAAAAGAGATAGCTGTGGAGATAAAGATAAATTATGGTGAAGTATCGCTAAACCCAAACTTAATATTGATTTCAAACTCGAGTTTCATTTAGTAGGTAATGCTGAAGATGAATCAACAAAGGAGCTGAATTATGATCGCAGTAAGTTAGACAAAGGAGACATAACAAGATAATGCCAAATACCAACAAGTTTCGTGTTACGTGACTTCGTGAGCACAAATGGTAAAATTATCGTTAGGGCCTTTTCACCCAGGGCCATAATTCGCTATCGGTGAGTTGCACGAAACTAACATTAGTTTAAATGAGACTTTAAATTGATGCTGTCACTTTCTTTTTGACACAAAATGTAAGAGATGGCATGATTTAATGTCTCCGTTAAACTAATGTTGGTTTCGTGCAACTCAACGAAAGACTACTTAAGGTGAAACCGTCAGGGTATCCCGCGAAATTCAAATTTTCTTACGTTTTTTTCAATTTACAAGTCAGTATTAGGTTGTACGTCGATCAAAATGTAATTCGCGGCCGTAATAAGTATGTATTTACATAATGATAATCATTAAAGTGAACAAATCGCGACAAAAAAATCAGCTGTTCAGTGCATTTATGTTAGCATAATTCTTCAAAATGTACTGAACAGCTGATTTTTTTTCGCGATTTCAGGTTTGGTCCCATAGTAAAAGTTGTTCGTAATGATGAGTACAATGACCCCTTAAGAGGTTGTTGGTGTTTTACCAATAACCCTGTATATAAAAAGTTCTCTCTGATGAGTTTTTACTAGACACGATATTGACGTGGTTTGCACGTAGTATAAGCAGGGAATCATACAGAATTGAGGCCCTGGTGATTTTCGAGCTAAGATAATTTTATTCCTTTCAAATAGTATGCAAATACAAAACAGAAAACCACAATTTTCTTGCCCTTAACCCAAATCATAATGATACGGTGGTGGGTAGCGTTGCCATCCGTCCGTATAAAGCCGGACAGTGTTAGGCTTGTTGCCTTTTGTCTGGCCAAATTTGACTGCGTGCGGCTCGTCTGGCTTTTGTTAGGCTTTTTATATCTATCGTTCAGTCACTTTAGTTAGAAAAGAGCGAGCGAGCGAGACGAGACTCGCTGACTCTCCAAGACACGCAAGTTCACACACTACCTACATATTTTGTGTTACTACCTGCGGCCACATGTAAACAATTTTATGAGAAAATGATTAAGGAAATTGATCTCCTGAAACAGGTTTCTTCCGAAGAAAAATATTTAAATGATGATACTAATTTAAATTTTTCTTGAACAATGTTTTATTCGAATTTTTTGTCAAACATGCCTTTTTAACGTCAGGCCTTGGGACTCAAAAGTCCCGCTTTTAATTATGTGTTTTATTCGATATTTTTGTCAAAAATCCCGGCATTTTTAACGATGGCAACGCTTGGTTGGCTACATATACCCACCGCTAGCGCGCTAGTAGTGGCAACTTTCACTTTTAAATATTCGTGAGATAAGATGGGATAGCATTATTTAATATTCATCCTTTACATCAATATAAAATCTGGCGGCAGTTAGGTTACGATATTGGTCAAGATGTTTTGGACCATTTTATATGCCTAATGCTGAACATGAAGTCCTGGGTACGATTCCCAGGTTGGGCAACATGTTATTGGGTTTTTCAATAAGGAATTTCTCAGTAGCAGCACGGAGTCTGGATTTGTGCCCGGTCAATAGCAATAGCCTAGCCCGCTATTACATGGGACTACTGGCGAGATGTGGGTGTAGTACCACAGATTAATACAGATGGGACATTCCGCTGTTTAGGTATGAAGCTACAAGTACGCGGCGGGCTCGACTTGACGGGCTAATTCAGTACGGGCTGCCACGCACCGGCCGGCTCGCACGTTCAGTTCGACATTCACTCACACGCCGCGTCGTAAAAGAAGACAACCCTAACGAGTCAGAAGGTATAAAGAGTTACGCGATAGAAAGAAAAGCAACTTGTAGGTGAATATAACTGTAGGTAATAAGCGTTTTGCGACCTGAATTGCACTTTATTGTGTAATGATATTATCTCTATAATGATTTTGCGGAGTGTCCCATCTATATTAATCTGTGGTAGTACAGATACACCTCTGCCTAAGCGTTATGTTTAATATACCTTTATAGACCCGCAGCGCTTGTAGAAGAAGCATTAGCTGAACGAGGCCTAAGCTCAGAAATGGGTGCCCAAATACTGTGAATGCGAAAATAAAAAAATATAATATATACCTCTGTGAGAACTCAAACTCCTCAATGCCATACTTCTTCATGAAGGGCAGACGCATAACATTGAGTGCTGCAAACAGCCAACAGCGTCCCGAGCTCTCTTGGTTCGTCACTGGCTTGGCTTCAGACTCGATCTGTTAATTGAAAATGAACTTAATAGTCTAGAGTAGACAGTTTACTTAGGTTATTTTAATGCACTAAGGAGATCTGTCTAGGACATAAGTACATACATTGACAATGGACCAACCAATCACTATATCATCATCTTCCAAGCCTTTTCCTAACTATGTTGGAGTCGACTTCCAATTTTACTGGGTGCAGCTAAATGCCAGTAATTTACATAACGCAACTACCCATCTGACCTCCACAACCACCTTCTCCTCTTGACCTCCATATCAATTAAGATGTATATACATGTCGTTATTAGATTATATTATGAGTCTCTTGACAGCTATGGATTAACATTAAAAACTAACTTGAATATATTAGAAGCTCTCCAAATTCGATTCGTAAAACTAAACTTACCTATAACTCAAAAACTAAAAAACAGTTGTAAAGGAGATTATAGGAAGCTATTTAAAACATGTAAAATTCTACCGATCAGTCAGAAACATAAATATATTCTAGCAGTAAACCACCATGGTACCCAAGATAATCACTGACTCACTTATGTGCTCAATACTCGTAACTATAATACATGATTTATGGCTGCCCGCAAATTCAATGTACCCAGAGTCATCAATTACTTTGGTAACAGAACTCTAAAAAACCGGGCAAGTGCGTGTCGGACTACGCACAATGAAGGGTTCCGTAGTTGGGATGCAGTCACCCCAAGAACAAACTAAACATTGTAGTTGAAAAACATGGTCTCCCATACATACCAAATGCAAATGTAAGTTCGTACGCACAATATTGAGAAATATACCATGTTATTTTAAGACCATAGACTTTTTATAGGTTTTCCTGTAATCTATAGGTATAGAACTATTTTCAGTATTTTTTTACAAAATTTTAGGCTCAGTAGTTTCAGAGATAATGCGAGGATTGTCAATTTTCATCTGTTTCCTTAAATAAATTTAAAATAATGTATTTTAAAATTATAAAAAATATATATATATTGCACAGTAAGCCCTTTCATTTGAAATGTCACACGGTACATTTGCAAAACTTTGTTTTTAAATTTCTTATTTGCCCCCAAAATTGATCTTCATTTTCAAAATTCATTTATTTACGTTACACGTCTGTGTTTGGGTCACAGAAATCCATAAGTGTACCTTTCAAGTTTATCGGTCTATTAGATTCGGAGCAAATTAATAATAATAATATCCTGGGGCATTTTCACACACGGTCATCTGGTCCCAAACTAAGCAGAGCTTGTACTATGGAAACCACATAACTGATATACTACTTACATATACTACTTTTTTTTTTGTAACTACATACTTATATAGATAATTACACCCAGACTCAGGACAAAGAGACATGTTCATGCACACAAATGTTTGTCCTGGATGGGAATCGAACCCACGACCAGCGACATGATAGGCGGTATCTTAACCAACCACGCCAACTGGCCAAATTGGCTGTGACAGATGAACAGACAGACACACAAATGAGCCTATAAGGGTACCGTTTCTTCCTTTTGAGGTACGGAACCATAAAAACGAATACCATATCTATTGAATAGTCTGCCGGCAGACATAAGGAGTGAAACCAATAGAAATAGATTGAAAAATAAATCAAAAAGATATTATTTAGAAATGTGTTAAAGTGCTGCCTAAGTCTTCAGTATGAAGTTTAAGATGTAGTGTATAAAAGACTCACTAGACCCCACAGTCAAACCATTACTACGGTTTTGTGAGGGCTTAGTATATACAGTTCGTTATCATATTGTGAACTTATAATAAATAATAATAATAATAACCCATTTACTGGGTATTAAAGGATTGATACCTATCGTTCATCCTTCTATTCTGACAACAACGTCAACAATATACTGCAAACAATAACCTTGGATAGGTTATTGTTTGCAGTATATTGTTTGCAGTGTAAACGTTCCTGCTCAACTATTATTGTAGAAAGGCTTAGTTGTGGTTTCATAATAATATGGCTAATGCAAGAAGAATTAATTCAAAAATAGATTTAAAACAGTTCCTTGAAAAGAAGCCTGTGAAAGAATATTAACAGGGTTGGTTATTGGGATAATTTTCAGGGATCACATATTCACGATAAGTACATAATGATTTTATATCTGCAAGTAGGTTTGCACAATCACTGCTACATTTCAAAAATAAATTATGTATTAAAACTAGATGAGTTTGGTGTTTCCTATCCGACTACTCATCATCTGCCTAGCATTTTCCCAACTTTGTTGGAGTCAGCTTCCAGTCTCAACAGATGCAGTTGAATACCAGTATTTTACAGTGTGACTGTAATACGATACCCCTTGGTAAGACTGGTTGTCAGACTTTCGGGCTTCTGACAACCCGTAACGAATGCCAAAGATCAAAGGATGACAGCTGGGACCCACGGCTTAACATGCTTTCCGAGGCACGGCAATCTCGTTATATAAAAATAGTCACCCAAGCCCCTTTCCTATCCAACTACTACAAAAGAAATCCCCAAAATAAAGTAAAAGTCGCATACTCTTTTAAAGTCCAGACATAATCTTGGTCAGATATTTAATTAGTGTCTGAAATGGTCTTTTGACTAACAAACACACAGATTTGAGTGGACCTGTCCAGTCAGTTCAAGCATTTGTCAGTAGTTGTGCAGCTCAAGCTCAACACAGAAATGAACAGTTTCAGGTTTCATGACTTACTTTGATGTTGTAGACATGTAGGGTAGTCTCATTCTTCCTTCTACTGATAGCAACCTCGAATGGGTCAAATCTTGTGCAAGCATTCTGTGCAAGTTCATTTTTCGGGTCTGAATAGAAGTCATTACGGAACTTGGTTACAGTGTCCAAGGTCAACGGAACTGAAAGAAAAAGATGGATTTATGTTATGAAATAATGGTAGTTTATTAATTACTAGATTTTGTGAAGTAGATATAAAATACAGCCCATGTTAGTCGCTGATAATGTAGCTTTCTATAGGTGCAAGTATTTTTTAAATCGGTTAAGTATTTATTGGAGTTTATCCATTACAAAAAAACATACAATTTTTTTTTTCTCTTTTTAATACAACTTCCTTACTACATACACAATGTTTTCCTTATTACATTTCCTTTCTTTTTTATATTTTTAACTTTGTTCTAATATATTAAATAATATGCATAGTGTTATGAAGTAGGTAAGTAATCACTTAGCTACTTTTATGACATGACAAATGACTATGATAAAATATTACACCAAAAATTATGCTTTTCTAATTGAAAAAGCTTAATTTTCGCTATAATTTTTTATTCCAACTGAAAGCTCATGGTTTTTACAGTACTTTGCAACAGAATAAAATTTTGCAAATGATATAATATTTTCTATATTTTTTGTGTATACCCTTGAAGGTTCAAAAAAAAAATGAGAAAATCACTTGGGCGATTTCATCATCAAATTATGTGCTATTAACATCAATCAATATTCTCATTTGTTTAGTGTGGGTGACTTTTTCAACTATTAAAAGATGGTTTGATAGCTGTCTACTCATTCAACAGCAGTCAAACATTTGCTACCGACTCTTTTCATAATTACTTGGCATAGTTCACACCTTCGTCCTGGCAAGTAAACATTCCACTTTTTCTACCAACCAGCCTCTCCAACCAGTCTCTTTGATGGACCCCATAATTAAAACCTTGTGAATGTTTAGTTACAAACATTTTGACAAGAAAAACTCACTTTTATGGTCTATCTGTGTGCTATATCTTAACAATTTTACGATTACACCATTATTTACCGGTAACTTGATTATATTATTCATTTCATGGTGAGAGGATTATTGTAAAATTACATAATTTTGAATAGTTATTCTTTACTCTTTGTTTTGAATTAACACGAAATTGTACAGGAATTTGGCAAATCAGTTGACATATTTTATTATTTTTAATATTGGTATTCGACCTTACCAGAGGGTGTTTCCGAAAAAAAAAAACGCCTAAGGTTTTACTTATAAGTAATGTAAATTAAGCTTTGTATATATCTAAAGATTATCCAGTCAAGTAAAGCACTATTGTAGGTAGCTATTATTACACTGTGGCATGCAGAAATGACACAGCAATATTCCATTTTCTCATTTACAAGTACGAAATTAAAATTAAACGCACGGTAGGCTAATAAACATGTTTACAAAGAAAAAATAAGAAATAATTTTAGTTGAAACCCAAATTATTGACTACTTATGAGGTTGAGTTTGGGTTTCTAGTTCCAAATGAAAAAGTATGGTTCAGGTACCTGTAGACATGGCAGCAGAAATAATTTGTAACAAATAACGCGTCCGACTCTTGATTAGCACTGTAGAAAGTGATGATTTTACCAGCATTTATTTTGAAATTAAAAGATAACCACAGAGTACCTACATACGGAAAAAATAACAAGGTATTCCCTTTTGCCCGATGCCTTGTAGCAGTAGCAACATAAACTGACTACAATATAATTGCTATAAGAGTCATGTCATGACAGTTGGGCCGCAAATTCGAGTATTGCTATATCTCTTCTCAAACCCACCTGTCCCAAAGTGGTTCATCGGTCCATTCATTCTTTCGGTTATTGACCCTACGAGCAGCTGATTTGCGGACTTCTGTGGTCTTCCAAATCTGTTTTCCTGCTAATTAGATCGTACATGACTAATAAATATTTTTCATTTCAGAAATAGCATTTCATTTCAGTTTGTTTAATTTCATTATAGTTCGAAAATGCTTATTTTTCAAATGATCTTGATTGCGTATATTTTTATACTTTCAGCTCTGGCAACATTGAAATTTTTGCGCGAAATTCGAAATGTGTTCTATCCGGATTATAATGTTAATAAAAACATAAGATAAGTACCTACGTGATAATAAAAGATTATAATGCTAATTATTGAAGTTACCAAATTATATTCTAACACGTTGTGTGTATTTGATCAAAACAAGCCAAGTTAAATGTTATTAGCTGTACCTTGAAAAATCAATAACTCTAACAAACTGAAGGTCTAGTTTTAAGACGACACTTGCGCCAAAATCGTATTCCTGTCATAGTGTTCTTCTCCCTTCATATATTTTACTCATTTACACCAAGATTTTTCTTCTAAAAAGTGCCTGTAAAAAAAATCTTTAGTGGATTTCAATTATGTCGTTAAAGGCATATGAAGATGCTTGCACCAGAGCTGAGTTATTCGGCCAACCTTTGCCTGATCGAGAAGATTTTTTATCAAAACATAAACATTTAGATATCGTAGAATTTGAGGAAGTGGAAATTCGGACGGCAGAGGTAAAAAAACCTTTTTTTATTAAAGTAGATAGAAAGTTTTAAAACAATATCCGTGTACTTTAAAATTGCTTCTGATTATTGAATTTTTTTTTTGTTTTTGTAAGTAGGTACATACGTAATTCAGGAATGACGGCCAAATAGATCAAGGATTTTATATTTCTGTTACCTAATATATGGGTGTAGTTGTTTTTTTTTATTGCAACCCTTGTCATAAAAAATAAAAACTTTACAAAAAAATAAAAAAAATAACCGACTTCCTAAAAAACACTACAAAGTGAAAAAT
Source organism: Dicycla oo (assembly GCA_948252095.1). Classification (NCBI taxonomy): domain Eukaryota; kingdom Metazoa; phylum Arthropoda; class Insecta; order Lepidoptera; family Noctuidae; genus Dicycla; species Dicycla oo. The sequence continues at coordinate 11,654,858 of OX411729.1, read as the reverse complement.
AACATTAATTTCGGAAGTCAGTGTCTGGTTTTGTAACTTCGGTTTTTGCCACTGACTTCCAAAATTAAAGTTATTTTTCACTTTGTAGTGTTTTTTTGGAAGTCGGTTGATTTTTTTTTTTCACTTTAGTTGTGGTACCTATCCCTACCCCACACAATTAGCCTGCTATGTAAATTACAGTGACAGGAAGTTATTATAACATCTTCTAGATAGACTAAGTGGGTAAAAAACGTATTATTGAAGCTAACTCAAAACACACCCAAGCAAAATTAATATAGGACAACCTAAGAAGTATAACAACCCTTTCAAACAAAAAAAGAATTTTCCAAATCAGTCCAGTCTTTGAGTAATTGGGGAACATATTATAGGTATAGGCTGACTGGTAATTAGTGACCGATTGTACTTACTCATGATGACAAACAACTTTTATTATGGGACCAAAGCTGAAATCGCGAAAAAAAGAATCAGCTGCTTCCTACATTTATGTTTGCATAACTCGTCAAAATGTAGGGATCAGCCGATTTTTTTTTCGCGATTTCAGGTTTGGTCCCATAGTAAAAGTGCTTTGTTATCATGAGTAGGTACAATCGTGTGTTTAAGGGCTGGTTTTTTGATCAACCAATGGTTAAACATAGTAACTAATGGTTGAATTTTGGCTAAATGTGAAAGGCTAAACATGAATGAGTTAGGCCAATAGTTACTATTTTTTTAATATGAATGAGCTAACATGAATACATTCATGTTTAGCCTTCACATTTAGCCAAAATTCAACCACTAGTTACTATGTTTAACCATTGGTTGAGTTAACTACGGATCAAAAAACCGCACTAATTATCGGTCACCTTAGAAAAAATAAAAAAAATTGTAGGCGCAGTTCCAGTTTCCGATACTGCCGTAGCCATTGTATTTGCTCGACACTAGATTTATTAGGCTCATTGCTTTCCTTATAAAGTAAGCTTTCACCGATTATGATACTTTTCAGTTCTGAGCAGATTTACGGCCGATATGAAACGACATCTTAAACCTTTTTGCTATTTGAAACAGATTTTCTTGCGGTTTCTGACGGTGCGGTAGCTATTGTATTTGCTCGGCATTAGACTTTTTAAGCTCATTGCATTTCTTTTGATGCAAGCTTTCTTAGGTTGCGGTTTTTTTTTATTTCTGAGCAGATTTACGGCCGATATGAGACGACCTCTGAAATTATTTTGCTATTGTCAACTTCATATTTATTTTTAACCTTATTTTGGCCAATATTTCTGCTGTTTCTCTTTAGGTCCTGATAGGACTTTATCAACTCTTCTCAAAGATACTAGATTAACTGATCTAGCTAAACACGTTTTAGCGCTATAATAATTGATATTTCGACATATAGTGTAGAGTCGCGCGCATGCGCGTGCACTCGCAGTATGACACAATTGCTGATACAATTGTTATAAATATGACGTCTCTTTTGAATGCTGGATCATTACTCTAGCATTAAAAGTCTCGTAGTTATTATCGGTTGAAATCTTATATGTTTTTGTCGGTCAGAAATATTGAACTTACCACCAGTACACCGAGCGAAAAGACGTTGGTGCATAACCAAAAAGAACCTTTTTATTTTTCACTCTTTAGTTGTGGTACGTAGGTACCACACAAATCCACTACCTGCTATGTATTTACCTGTCACTGTTAGTTAACAGTGACAGGAAGGGTTGGAGTGTAGCAAGGGACGTTATTTAGCGAGGACTTAAAAAAAATTCTTATATTTTTTTTTGGAAATTTACCATTTTTTTTGCAGTATCGGGTTGAGCTTGACTTTAGAACCAATTTAGGTTTTGAGAAGCATGGTTCTACTCGTACGACGCACCATTTCCGAATTATGGGCCTCCGAATTTTATTTTACTTTATATAAAACGCTTTATATTTCCAAATTGGTAGCAATTGGTAAAAAAAAAATTAAGAATTTTTTTTTTTGTCCAAAAATTTTTTTTTAATCAAAAATATTTTTTTTTGTTTTCTTTGCTGCTCATAGTGCCCCTAAGCGTATACTCCAGCTCCTAAAACTCTGCCCCTAAGATGACCCACTGACCAAAATGTTTATTTTTAACCGACTTCAAAAAGGAGGAGGTTATCAATTCGTCTGTATGTTTCTTTTTTTTTGTATGTTTGTTACGCGATTACTCAAAGACGGATGGACCGATTTAGAAAATTCTTTTTTTGTTTGAAAGGGTATACTTCTGAGGTGGTCCCATATAAATTTTATTAACTTTGCTTGGGTAGTTTTTGAGTTAGCTTCAATAATGCGTATATTTCCCACTTATTTTATGTGGATGATGTGATGTAGTTTTAATAACTTCCTATCACTGTTATTTACATGGCTATATCTACAATTATTGTGCTCAATTATGTATTCGAATTTGTGTGTGGTAGATTCCACAACTAAAAAGTGAAAAATAAAAACTTTTTAGCAAAAAATAAAACCGACTTCCAAAACGAAACACTACAAAGTGAAAAATAACTTTAATTTCGGAAGTCGGTGGCAAAAAACGAAAATACAAAACCAAAGACACCGACTACCGAAATTAAAGTTATTTTTCACTTTGTAGTGTTTTGTTTTGAAAGTCGGTTTTATTTTTTGCTAAAAAGTTTTTTTGTTACTTAAGTTATTATTGTTATTAATGATGTTTTTTTTCAGAATACTGCCATGCTAGATGACCAGCTAAAGGAAGGCAGCGGTGGCCTCACAGAATTAAACACAATATTGGATTCCACACAGACTAAAATAAATAAATTGAAGGTAATTAAGACAAGACCACAATCATTTAGTGACCGTCAATATGGCTTTCGCCGGGGACGGTCAACTGGCGATCTTCTTGTGTATGTCACGCACTGCTTTGGCGAAGCCATCGAGAAACACGGCGAAGCACTGGCTGTATCGCTTGACATCTCGAAGGCCTTTGACAGGGTCTGGCACGCTGCTCTGCTCAGCAAGCTTCCTGCTTATGGCATCCCAGCTGATTTTTGTAGCTAGATATCAGATTTCCTTAGTGAACGGTCGATTAGAGTAGTTGTTGATGGCTGCTCTTCTGACCTTATGGCTATTGATGCCGGAGTTCCTCAGGGGTCTGTTCTCTCTGCAACTCTTTTCCTGCTGCACATCAATGACCTGCTTCGGCCTGGTATTGTTGGGTACGCAGATGACAGTACAGTTTCAGAGAGATACTTGTCCAGCGCAAAAACCAGCGGGGCTGAAGTTCGTTCCTTGAGAGAGGCCATGGTAGAGCGGACAGATTTGACCTTAAGCTTTGTCTCCCAGTGGGGTGATGATAATCTGGTCTCTTTTAACGCCACCAAAACGCAGGCGTGTCTTTTTACCGCTAAAAAGAGTCGTTTCGCCCAAACTCCTACTTTTCGGGGTACATCTGTTCCTGTAACTGATCGACTTGAGCTCCTAGGCATGGAGTTGACATCTGGTCTCAACTTCGGCGCCACCATCGAGTACAAGGCCCAAACTGCGGCCAAGAAACTGGGCATCCTAAATAGGGTGAAGCGATACTTTACGCCTGGACAGCTTTTAACCCTTTACAAAGCGCAAGTCCGATCCTGCATGGAGTATTGCAGTCACCTTTGGGATGGATCAGCTAAGTACCAACTAGCCGCGCTTGACTCGGTGGAACGCAGAGCTAAGAGGCTCATTGGCGACGTAAAACTGGTGGATGCCAAGCTTCATTGCTTGGCTCATCGCCGCAAGGTTGCCTGCTTGTCGGTCTTCTACAGATTGTACTTCGGAGAGTGTGCCCGAGAACTCCACGACCTCATTCCACCGGCCCCCTTCTACCACCGGACATCTAGACGCACTGCCAGTTACCATCCCTACCTGGTTGCTATTCCACCAATTCGCACTAAGCGCTTCCAAATGTCTTTTATAATGCGCATAGCAAAAGAGTGGAACTCACTACCTGCGTCTGTGTTTCCGAACGTATACAACCCTAATCTCTTCAAAGTGAGAGTGAACAGGCTTCTTCTGGGTAAGCTCACTCCATCGTCGACTTTGTCTCTGTCACCTCTGACCTAGACTAGAGTCAAGAGCAAACCCATCACAAATAAAAAAAAAAAAAAAAAATTTAAGTCCGTATTTTAGACTCTAAAGTGGTATAACACCTAACCTACGGACCTAAGTTATAAATGCTCAAGTTTCGGGTTCTGCCAGATTTCATAGATACTAACTAACCTGTAGGTACAAACGCCAGCACATCAAGCCACTACAATCTGTCAAATTTATTTAATAGATTTTCAACTTTATCGCTAAAGCATTAGGTTCAAGGTTGATTGGGAAAATTTGACAGTTTCGGGTAGCTTGATGATGCTGGCGTCTGACATAAGAATGAGATGAGATCGAGACGGTACCTAACGTTAGTATTAGCTAAATTAGCAAACGTCAATCATCAACACAATAAAATTTCTGTTTAATTTTGGAATTAAATATTATTTGCATGCCCATGAGACGGTAGAATATGGAGGACTATATTTTAAGAAAACATCTGTGTAACAATTACCCATATTTGCAAAAAAAAAAAAAATGATTTGATTTGATTTGAACACTTTCGGTACGTACCGATACCTACTTGACTTATTATTACGGCTGACAATAGATTTTATTTGTTTGTTTTTATATAATATTCTTTCTAATTAATACAACACTATATTTTCAGGGTGTCTGCGGAACTATCACAAACTTCTTTCGCGTGAAAATGTCTGCAAAAGACAACTTATCCTATTCAAGTGAACCTAGCTACGTGGGACAAACAAACTATGACAAAGATTATATCCCACCAACCTCAGACATAGGCTCTATAAACCAAGGCCTTGGTCCCGATGACAATGAGATGACGCCACGCGCGGGAAAATCAAAACAACATGGTGACGACATTAACACCGCTTTGGACGAATTAAAAAAGATGGAAGATCAAGAAAATACGTCGTTGTTGGGTAAAGCAGCTGTTAAAGATATTGGGAAGCAGGTGACGTCGCAAATTAGTAAGTTAGATCAGTTGATTAATAAGGCAGATAGGGCTCAGGCGTCGATGAATAATCAGAATAAGCAAATGCGGACTTTCTTACGATAATTTCGTTTTGTATCTTGCCTCATGCGATTACTCATGTCTCATGCGATTGTGGCTGCTCCTCGCTCAAGACTGCATAGTGTCTTGTGTTTTCTTCCTCTGGTATTAGCTTTGACCCGCTTTTTGTATCAAACGGCTTGAGTGTTGCGTAATTCTTGATATTTTGAACCAAATAACTTTCAATTTGAGAAGGGCTGTGCTCATTGAGAGTGACAGAATGAGATGCTGTAAATATTAAGATTTGAAATACGAGTATCAATGCAAATGCTCCGAAAAGTTTTATGAATTAGAGCTAGTCGGTCGGACTGCTAATATAATAATATTAGCACACATACACAGTACCTACTCGGATTGTAACCGCCTGAAAAGAATCGCAGAGCAAGTTTGGACAGGAGCGCCATATTAGATATTTTAGATACTTTTCATGTAGGCTGATTGGTTAGCATAGTCTGGTCTTCTTCCTACTACAACCCGCGAATATGCAGTCACAGCACATGCATTTTATGTGGGATGTTTACCTAGCCCTAGGGTCACCCATCTCACAAACCGTCCTTTCCCGGTTTATAGTCCCTGATCAGTTTTTATCTGATTCTCTTTTTGTCATCCTCAAAAGTCTCTGGTGGTGGCGTGTGTGTTGGATCATTAAGTTCCCTTCTGGTTGAGCTGAATGGTGCTGATCCATGTGTCATGTTCGTGAAAGGGCGCCGTCAGTAGTGACGAGTCATCTCTTAGTTGCCACGACATATTTTAATTTAGTTTAATTTTTCAACTGTTTTTAGTTTTTTTTTCTTTTTATTATGGACGCTTTTAACGTGCACGTCTTTCAACATTGTTCTCACGTAGATATATTTTCAACATGAATGATGTAACAAATATTTTGATTTAAAAGAGTGTCCGTGGAAGGGGCAACTAATAGATTCATCTTTCTGACTGACCGACCCCTTGGCTTTGAGTTTGAGCATGCTCTGTGAGTTTGAGTTTGTCTGTTTTGTGGAGCAAAATAACAATGATCGCGTTTTCGTCCGAATGTCAACTCGATGTCACGAAGAGAAAGAACAAGAATGTCGGGTATAGAATAGGGTGACTGGTAGTTAGTCACCGATACATAAACACATGATTGTACTCATGATATACAAACAACTTTTACTATGGGACCAAACCTGAAATCGCGAAATATAGTCAGCTGTTCCCTACATTTATGTTCGCATAACTCGTCAAAATGTAGGGAGTAGCTGATTGTACCTAGGTAATCTTGGGGACAGAGATGGTCTGACTAAGTAGATTTAGCAGGAAATACCGCTGCAGTGGGCATTATAACAGGAAGAGACAATCTTGACGATAATGAAAACGTGTTTTTATTGGAATACGACTGCCAGTTTGTAAATAGGCTATCACTTTTTAAAATTATTTGCTATTTAGTCCGCTCTTGATCTCGAGTTCGAGTGGTGGGATGAGGATGAGATCAATGATGGGTAGGCATACACCTGCCTACCCAAGGCATACATGGTGAATATTTCAAGTGGGCGTGGATGGCCAAATTCGAAACTATGAGGAATAGCGAAAACAACTCAAAAGAGTCTCGGGCTTGATTTTGATGAAAACTAAATCAGCATCATTGGATTTTTGGAAAATTAGTATTTCTAGTCAGGAATCGAACCCGTAGATTCAAAAAAAACACACACTGTATTATTACACCATTCGATAGTATCGCTCATAAGGATCGAATTCTGGAAAGTAATGACATACGGCAAAGTAAAGGAGAGAGTTCATTTTTAACATAATACGTTTTTTTTTAATTATTCTTATGATACCTACCTATTAAACTTTGATATTGATTTTTCAAAAATCCAATGATGCAGTTTTAGTTTTCATCAAAATCGAGCCCGAGACTCTTTTGAGTACTTTTCGCTATCCTCATAGTTTCGGATTTGGGCATCCGGCGTGGATGGCCACTTTAAAATATCACTCTGTATATAAGGTATATATACTTATAGGTACACGAAATCTCTTCATTGTACTCATCATTATGAACAACTTGTACTATGGGACCAAACCTAAATACGCGAAAAAAAATCTGCTATTCCTTATATTTTGACGAGTTACGCGAACATAAATGTAGGGATCAGCTGTTTTTTTCGCGATTTCAGGTTTGGTCCCATAGTAAAAGTTATCATAATGATGAGTACCATGACCCCTTAAGAAATTTCGTGTATGGATAGAGACCCTTATACCTACCTACCCAGAATTTGCATGTTTTCTGTTGTTTAGCATTGTTATACTGCCGCCGCGCCCTAAGGAAAGAGGACGTTTTTGCAGAAATATTGAAATAGAGAAAAAAAATATTTTGTCTTTTAAAGAAATACAATAGCAAATATGACATAATTAATAGTAAGAATTATTAGGTTTTCGTTAAGTTTACGCCAATATAAAAATACCGTTAGATGCGTCTTTTTTGCTGATTCCGAATAATAGTGTAAATAACTCTATTTCGAAAAAAAATGCGTCTTTTTTCTATAAGACGGCAGCATAGGTTAGGTATAGGGCTATTATTTTGTTGCTAAGAATTGATTATGGTTGGTGATGAATTCATGATTTTTCCATTCGTTTACCATCGAAGGGTACAAATCGGTCTACTATAATAGCCACAACACAAGGGCCGGTAGCGCTCGAATTTAACAGCTAGTTCAATTATTTTTGCAACATTTCTGCACTGTTTGAGTCTGCTTTTGTGGAGGCATTCTTGAGGAAGTGTAGCGGTGGGTAACGACAGAAAATATAATGCCATTCGGAAACGACCTTCCTTTGAGTCAGACTTCAGAGATTTCTTCAGTGTCACCTGTGGATATTTTCAAGATGTGCTTGTGGATATCGTGATAAAGGCACCGCAGACATGATTGTCATGAACGGGACCGTCAGTTTGTTTACTAATGTTACAATATACAAGGTGTAACTCAAATAACGCACAACCTCTTAAGGGGTCATTGTACTCATCATTATAAACAACTTTTACTATGGGACCAAACCTGAAATCGCGAAAAAAAATCAGCTGTTCAGTACATTTTGACGAATTATGCGAACATAAATGTACTGAACAGCTGATTTCTTTTTGCGATTTTAGGTTTGCTTCCATTGTAAAAGTTGTTCATAATGATGAGTACAATGACCCCTTAAGAGGTGGTGCGTTATTTAAGTTACACCTTGTATAATTGTCTGAAGTGTTTCTATGTTGGCAAGATCTCTTGTAAATCTAATGCTCAAGTATTGTTGATATTACCTAAAGTAAAAGCACTTTGCTTGTTCTGGTTTGATTACGTGTAGATATAGGTATATATTGTAATATATCCCTCTTAAGATAATGTTTAAAGTCATTTGTGTCCTCATAATCTTTAGTAAACTGTTAGTATACATAGTACCTACTTGATACACAATTACTTGACAAGGTTCAGCAGCCAGTGTTCCATTCATTTCATACATAAGTTACACGATGCCAAAATGAAATTCATAAGATTAAACTGAAGGGTCTGTTTCACAGCTTATGGATAGGCACTAGCCACCAGATAAATAAATGAAAGTGTGATCTGCTAGATTAGGTAGACAGAACTTATCCGGAGCTGGTGAAACAGTTTTAAATTTACTATTTAACTATGAAAAGCACAGAGTTAACTTTAATTGTATTTATTTATGTTAAAATATATTTCCATTAGTAGCGTGCTGTATTTTTTTCTATATTATATCACTTGTTTAGAATGAAAAAAAAAAGATTTCAATTAAATATTAAGAAATTGGTGCTTTTAATGTGAGTGTAATGGTAATAGAAATCATGAATTCGCATTAGTTGACAATATTATATTATCTGTATTTAAAGTAACCCTTTATAAATGTAAATGATAACCAATAAATTAAACCTAACTAATCTTAAATATAATCAACGTTGTAATGTTGAAATCGTGGATAGCAGGCTTATGTAGAGCAATTATTTATGTAGGTCTAAACGTGTTTAAAATAGGAATGATTTTATTAACCTTTTCTATAATTATTACATTACATAAATCGTTCGAATCTGGACTTGAATAGGTAACCGTTTGATCCGGGCCTGTTTTACTTTAAGGGGAAGCTCCAGGTAGCCCCCGAAATTCAAATTGTCTTACGTTTTTTGCAATTTGCAAGTCAGTATAATTTAGCTCTAAACATAATATAGACATAAGTATTACTTATTTATGGTGCTCAAATGTCTTAGGAACGCCACTGGTTCAGACACGGTGGCTTTTTAATTGTTTAGTTAGAGAATTTACCTACATAAATGTTTCATTTACACCTAAAGCCATGTACTCACGATTTTGACAAAAACCTACCTATCCATTAAGAATTTCTTCTTATAACCCTATTTAAGCTTGATCTTCAAATCTGTCCTGTTCGCAGAATTCGTAGCATTGTGATAAATTATTAGTGTCAGACACGAAAGATGTTGTTATGATTTATAGCATTATTGAAAGAAAGAAGCTGTGATTAATTTGTCTTTTATTTCTGTCCGTTTAAAAATACTCTATAGTCACAATATTTCACGTAAATGTCCATTTTGAGATTATTTGCGTCAGTAATTACGCGCAACGGTGATATTTTAGTTTAAAATTAAATACATTCTTTCTTTCCTCTTTTTTCGTGGTTCCTGATCTGCACCAAAAGGCTAATAATACTTTTTAAATCTTCTTCTTTTCGAAGTATAAACTGCCTAGTCTTTTCCCAACTACGTTGGGGTCGGCTTGCAGCCTAACAGGACGCAGCAGAAAACCAGTATTTTTCAAGGAGCGACTGCCTATTTGACCTCCACAGTCCAGTTGCTGGGCAACACATTAGCCCTTGGTAAGCCTGGTGTCAAACAATACTTTTCTCTTTTTAGGGTTCCGTACAACAAAAAGAAAAAACGGAACCTTATAGGATCACTCGTGTCTATCTTTCCGACTGTCACAGTCAATTTGCTCCGAATCTAATGGACCGATTAAGTTGAAATTTGGTACAAGTATGAATTTTTGTGACCCAAACACGGACGTAAATACATGAATTTTGAATATGGGGGTCAATTTTGGTAGCAAATCAGAAAAAAAGGAAGTTTTACAAACTGTACCGTGTGACATACGAAATGAAAGGGCTGTGAGGGTCTCAAATATTTTTTTAAAATAATTTTAAAATACATTGTTTTAAATTTATTTAAGGAAACAGACGAAAATTGACAATCCCCCCATTATCTCCGAAACTACTGAGTCTAAAATTTTGAAAAAATAAAGAAAATGCCTAGTTACTACTAATTACTAAAAATACAGGGAAACTTATAAGAAGTCTATAGTCTTAAAATAACGTGGTAAATCTTTATATATTGTGCGTAAAACTTACATTTGCAGTTGGAATGTATGGGAGAACATGTTTTCAACTATAATGTTAAGTTTGTTCTTGGGATAAATTCATCTCAACTACGGAACCCTTCGTTGTGCGTGGTCCGACTCGCACTTTGCCGGTTTTTTACAAAAATAGTCACCTGTCCCATACAAATGGCTCGAGTAGGTAGATACTGAAATTTTTGTACGGGACAGCTGATTATTTTTTCACGATTACGATGTTGGTCCCATGGAGAAAGATGATCAGTTTGATGGTCTGTAATACATCCATAAATATGACCACACCTTTCTGAGACACGCTATATGGCTGCTAAAAGAGTCAAAATATAGAAAAGGATTAGCAAACCATATTGACATAGGGTTAGACGTGTTCTATAGTAGAAATCTCTACCGTAGCGCAGCAACGGATCCCTTCAGGCTAAGCACAGCAATGATGATGATTATGTTGATGAATTTAGCGAGGTGGCTGATGGAGTTCAGTGGTATACCATTGGAGCTTCTCAAGTAATATACTTGAGAGGCACGTGTTTATCAAAGTATGCTAAAGGCTGATGATGATAATGAAGAGAAGGATGGTTAGCATAGATTATCACCTGCCTAGCCTATTCTCAACTATGTTGGGGTCGGCTTCCAGCCAAACCGGATGCAGCTGAAAACTAATATTTTATATGGAGCGACTACCTATCTGACCTCCACGACACAGTTACATACGATACTCCTTGGTAAGACTGGTGCAGAGAGTACTTTATACTGTGGTGCCAGATATTTTTACTCTTTTTTTTTTCTTTCTCCTTTTATAGTTCATGGCAATAAATAAAGTATAGATGTAGTCCATAAAATGATGTAATTTCTTGATTGCCCTATATTACAGCTAAAAGAGTCACTAGGAAAGGATTGGTAATAGCCCGAACCTTTATGACATTGGGTCAGACGTGTTCATAAGTAGAAAACGGTGCCTAAGCGCAACGCGAAGGATCCCTTCAGGATAAGCGTAATAGCAATGATGATGATTATGTTGATGAATTTAGCAAGGTGGCGGTTGCAGTTCAGTGGTATACCATTGGAGCGTACCTACGAGAGGCACGTGCTATAGGCTTAGCAAACTGTGCTGTAGGCTAATGATGATAGTGACGAGAAAGCTGGTTAGCATTGTTTTTAGGGTTCCGTACCTTAAAAGGAAAAAACGGAACCCTTATAGGATCACTCATGTGTCTGTCTGTCTGTCCGTCCGTCACAGCCAATTTGCTCCGAATCTAATGGACCGTTTAAGATGAAATTTGGTAAACGTAAGTATATATTTATGTGACCCAAACACGGACGTGTAATGCAAATGAATGAATTTTGAATATGGGGGCAATTTTGGGGCCAAAAAAGAAAATTTAAAAAAAATTGCAAACTGTACCGTGCGATATATTAAATGAAAGGGCTTACTGTGCGAGTCTCAAATGTATTTTTTTTTATAATTTTAAAATAAACTGTTTTAAAGGTATTCAAGAAAATAGACGAAAATTGACCACTCCCCCCTTTATCTCCGAAACTGACGAGCTTAAAATTTTGAAAAAAAAATACAGAAAATAATTCTATAGATATATTAGGTTGCGGAAAAAGTCTTTTCGCATTATAGTATGTATGAACTTGTAATAAAATCTTTTTGGCTATACTATTTGCATCTGGCTGGTTTTGGTATCATTGAAAGTTTAAATTTTAAAGAACATAATTCCAAATTCAACTTAGGAAAATGTGTGATTTTCATTTGTTTTTCGTACCGTCAAGATGAGTGAATCTAATGAAGAAATTCGATACATTTTAAAATTTTACTACAAAAAAGGTAAAAATGCAACGCAAGCCGCGAAAAAAAATTGCGATGTTTATGGACCTAGTGTAGTGTCTGTGAGAGTAGCACAAATTTGGTTTAAGCGTTTTCAATCCGGAAATTTTGATGTCAAAGATGCACGTCGCTCTGGTCGCCCTATTACGGATAAAATGGATGCCATTTTTGAAAAAGTGGAGCATGATCGGCATATCAGTAGTTACGACGTAGCTGAAGAACTGGAAATTGACCACAAAACAGTTTTGGCGCATTTGAAAAAAAACTGGGTACACAAAAAAGCTCGACATTTGGGTACCTCACGAGCTCACTGAAAGAAACCTAATGAACCGTGTACTCATTTGTGATTTATTATTACGACGTAATGAAACCGAACCATTTTTGAAGAAGCTGATAACTGGTGATGAAAAGTGGATCACGTATGACAAGAACGTGCGAAAAAGGTCGTAGTCAAAGGCCGGTCAGGCTTCACAGACTGTGGCGAAACCCGGGTTAACTCGCAACAAGGTGATGCTGTGTGTGTGGTGGGATTGGAAGGGCTTTATTCAGTATAAGCTGTTACCACCAGGCAGGACCATCGATTCTGAACTCTACTGCGAACAACTGACGAGATTAAAGCAAGAAGTTGAGAGAAAGCGGCCGGAATTAATCAACAGAAGGGGTGTGGTTTTTCATCATGATAACGCTAGACCTCACACATCTTTAGCCACTCAGCAAAAATTAAGAGAGTTTGGCTGGGAGATGTTAATGCATCCGCCGTATAGTCCTGACCTTGCACCTTCAGATTTCCACCTGTTTCGGTCTCTTCAGAATTCTTTAGGCAGTGTCAGGTTAACATCACGAGAGGACTGCCAAAACCACTTGTCGCGGTATTTTGACCAGAAGTCCCAAAATTTCTATAGCAATGGGATCATGTCCCTACCTACAAGATGGCAAAAAATTATCGAACAAAATGGTACCTACATACTTTAGTTAAATGTAAATAAACTATATTAAAAAATGTTTTGAATTTTCTTAAAAAATGCGAAGAAACTTTTTCCCCAACCTATTAGATTACAGGAAAACCTATAAGAAGTCTATGGTCTTTAAATTACATGGTATATCTCTCAATATTGTGCGTACAAACTTACATTGGCCATAGCTAAACGAAAAGGAAAGGGAGAACATGTTTTTCAACTACAATGTTAAGTTTGTTCTTGGGATAAATTCATCCCAACTACGGAACCCTTCATTGTGCGTGGTCCGACACGCACTTGACCGGTTTTTTACATAAATAAAACTATAACTACGTATACTTAGTTAGTGACGGATTGGACTTGGTGCCCTAACCATTCACAACAGCATTATCTCACATTAGCCGGCATCAGATTAAAGATTATTCTCCTATTTGTTAACATTAAACAAATACTGCTAGCAAATTAGGTACTTACTCTAGAAAAGTAAAAAAAAGGTGAATACTTAATATTCTGGAAATAAATGAAAGTCCAACCTATATTCCCCGTCCTTAGTAAATTTCAGTACCTAATTATTGAGAAGATCAACATTAATTAAATCGAAGCTTTAATGAAGTCAACTTTTCTGTCAGAAAAGTTCACTTAAAATTAACGTAGGTATGTAATTGATCAGAAACTATCTGGTCAATTAATTTAAAAAATAACTTACATACGTTAATTTTCTTACCTCTTAACAAAGAAAAGTACCAACAGCAGATAATTGGACAAACTTTTTCCTGATTCCAATTATTGAAGATACAGTTGACATTGGACGCGTCACGCTTCAATCAGGGCCACACAAAAACAGAGCTGAATCAACCGTGAAACAGAGTTATATAAGAATCTGATTATCGTACCATGACCTAACATTAGAGCTCAAACAGTCGAGATGCTACTTGCACTTGTTATCGTTAGTCAACTGTCAGTACTTGTAGTCGCGAATCCGTTCCACAAATATCCTACTGTGTTCCTACTAGATGTCGGTAATGAAGAACTGGAAAAAACAAATACTGAACAGATTAGATTAACCGTTCCCGGAGGATCTGTAGCTTTGAGATACCCAGCGATCGGCGATGGGAACACAATAGGACATCTCCGAGTAAGCAGTATAGACTTCGGAACGGCTTTTAAAGCGAATATAGTCGACGGGGGACCTGGTTACAAATACGCTGTGTTAGTATTGATGGGTAACCCGGGTGTTCCGTACGACGCCGTAGTGACAGTGCAAACAGTGAATGACCAGACTTTCAACATACCGAATATTGGATATGTTCCAAATAGTGGCGGTGATGCTGATGACGTTGAAGAAGATGCCAACAATAGTGCAGAAGATATGAGTGAATATGGTCCCCAACCTGACAATTTTCAAAGTGATGTACAGAGCAGTAACGCTGAATTGATGCAGTCATCTGTTAACGTATATAAATACGCTAATAATAATGTGATGGAACAAAATAATGATTACGATGAAAACAGCAATCCTGGTGATAACAACGATGAGCCAAGTGATGAAGTAGATGACGAAAAAGATGATAAAGAGGAATCAGAAAGTGATGCATATGAAACTGATAACGAAAGTGGTGACAGAGATATACACAAAGAGTATACTGATGATATAGATGAAATTGATGATTCAAACGTCCAAGTGAAAGGCATTGACACCGATGATGAAGATAATGACAGAGAAATAAGTCCAGAATTGGCACAATCTGTACCAAATGATTACGAAGAAGACAATGAAGGTTCTACTGTTATTCGTAGTAGAATCGACTCAAACTATGATAGCTTAAGACCCTATTTAAGTGGTGGAGAAGTTTATTATGAAGACGCTGATCAAAAGAATACTAGGCCTGATTATCAGCAAGAACCATTGGATTATGAGAGTCCAGACGAAATACAGCAGATTTTTAATGATGGAGAAATACATAACGATGGTGATAAATATAGAGATTCGAATAATAATAATTATATAGATTCTGAAGATAACTATGCAGTAGCATATTAGAGACTATAGTTTGTAAATAGTCATAATTTGTAATTAAGTCATAGAAAATATAATTAGTGAAAGTATGCATTATAAAATAATTGGTAGGTAAATATCTATTTTATTAACGAGTAAAGATTCAAAATTGTTTTTTTATTTTATTTAATTTCCATTGACCCCAAACAAATTGGGATAAGAGCAGATTCTTCCATTCTCTTGAAATTACGCGCACCTCAAGCAGTCAGTCCCGCTACCCCCATGCTGACTGACCTGCTTATTTTTATGAATGATCTGCCTAGTTTTTTCTCAACAATGTTAGGGTTGGCTTCCAGTCTAACCGGATGCAGCTATTTACCAGTATTTTACATGGAGCGACTGCCCATCTGACCTTTACAACCCAGTTACTGGGTAACACGGTACCCCTTGGTAAGACTGCTTGTTAGACTATCGGGCTTCTGACGACCCGTAGTGACTGCCAAAGATCCACAAATGACAGCCGGGACCAACGGCTTGACGTGCTTTCCGTGGCAGAGGTACGGAGGTCCTGGTATGTAAAGATGGTCTCCCATCCACGGACCAACCGCGGCAAACGTAGCTTAACCTGATCGATCGACCCGTGCAGCTGTTATTACTTAGCCACGACCTACTATCTACACCTAGTTGACTGGCTAATATTTTTACACATCTGCCTAGCTTTTTCCCAACTATGGCCGTTTGCGCACTACAAGGAATTTTACTGTCCGGCAGTCCGATTTTTTATGGTCCGATGTGGCCTGAAAAAAACGGATGACTGGCTTGTGCACTTGTTCGTCTTTACTCTGATCGGTGCGGCGCAGTTCAGAGTAGCTTTCTTTGAAACTACACGCCACGCACGCGTATCCGATTTTTTAAGGACCGATATGTTACCTTCCGACATTTTACTTTTCTCCATTCCGGACCGTACTCATCGTTACTAGTGTAATTACGCGTGCGTGGCGTGCAGTTTCAAAGAGAGCTACCCTGAACTGCGCCGAACCGATCCGAGTAAAGACGGACAAGTGCACAAGCCAATAATCCGTTTTTTTTTCATGCCACAACGGACCGTAAAAAATCGGACTGCCGGACAGTAAAATTCCTTGTAGTGCACAAACTCCCATACGCTAGGAATGATGAGTACGGTCCGGAATGAAGAAAATTAAAATGTCGGACGGTAAAATTACGTATAGTGCACAAACTAGTATATACATTTATGGCGTGCCTTATCGGACAATATCGTAAAAAATCGGACTGCTGCCGGACAGTAAAATTCCTTGTAGTGCACAAACGCCCTAAGTTGGGGTCGGCATCCAGTCTAACCGGATGCAGCTATTTACCAGTATTTTACATGGAGCGACTGCGTATTTGACCTTCACAACCCAGATACTAGGTAACACGCTACCTCTTGGTAAGACTGCTTATGAGACAATCGGGTATCGGGATATCAGTACTTATTAGGTTTTATGTTGATTCAAATTTGATTCGCAGTCGTAATAAGTAGGTATGTATATACAGAATAATATCATTAAAATCATCTACAGTATAACTAACTCTCTATCTTCAAATTGCCCTTTGAATTGAATTTGTATTACATGCAATCATGACATTTGAGCCCAATTCTAATTTCTGTAGGTGAAAGCTAAAGGACCTAAAGTCCATTTTTATTTTTACAGCCTTAAGGAACAATATTTGTCATAAAATATACCTAAAAATACATATAAAAATAAACCTTCATAATCATATTTTTTTTTCTACAACGATTTACTTTTTATACACGGTCGATTTTAATATCTAATTTCGGGTACCTATAGACATCTTTAATGAGCTCTACTGAATAATTTATAAAATGTGACTTAAGGTCCTTTAGCTTTCACCTACAGATTTATAGAGTTTTATTGATGATTCTAATAATTATTATTCTGCAAATACATGTTTGTTAGGGTCGCGAATCATATTTTGAACAACATATCGCACTGATAGTACAATACTGCTGTAACTCAAAATATGTGTATGAGATAAACATTTCAAACGTAAAATTCAGTTCCCTACGCATCAATAATACCGTTAAAAAAACCGTACCGTACTGTATTAATAAACTTAATAAAATATTCATTTTTTTATAACCTTTATCAGGAAGTAAATAATCAATTTTCCATCGATTCTGAAAAAAGTCACATTTAGAGTTACAACAGTATTGTATTATCAATGCGATATAACCTTACACTGTCCTGCAAATTGCAAAAAACTTAAGAAAAGTTGAATATTTTTTCGCGGGCTTCCTTAGCCATACCGTTAAGGCGAAAGCGTCAGGGTAGCCCGCGAAATTCAAATTTTCTTATGTTTTTGCAATTTACAAGTCAGTATTAGGTTGTACTTTAATCAAAATGTAATTCGCGGCCGTAACAAGTATGTATTTACATAATTATAATCATTAAAGTGTTCAATTTGTATTGGTCTTAAATAGTTGTCTATTTAAGACTAGGTAATCCTAATGAATTACTATTTCATGAAATCTTGACATTTGAGGATTATACTAACTTAAGGAGTTATGTTACTGATTCTAATAATTATAATTCTGTAAATACATATTTGTTACGGCCGGGAATCATACTTTATTTAAAATACAACTTAATGCTGACTTACAAATTGCAAAAAACGTAAGAAAATTTGAATTTGAAAAAAATCTAGCCGAAACGGGAGATGTGACAAAGTAAGCTTTGATTATTTATTCTATATAAACAGCTATATGGCATGAGATTCAGGTAAACATGAAGAGACAATCTCTCACTACAAACCTTGATCTTGATTAAATATTTATGTCTGCCACGCCTTAACAAAATATGCTTTACGTTTTATTTTTAAATGTTGCATACATACATACATCATGTCGTCACGAGATGCAATACGAAATGACAACAGACCTTTTAGGAAAGTTTTTTTTTCTGTTTTCGGGATTAAAACATAGCGGGCTTTCAAAATGATGAAACAACCATTTTTAAAAGTACTTTGTAATATTAGGTTGGGGAAAAAGTCTTTTCGCATTATAGTGTGTATGAACTTGTAATAAAATCTCTTTGGCTATACTATTTGTATCTGGCTGGTTTTGGTATCATTGAAAATTTAAATTTTAAAGAACATAATTCCAAATTCAAATTAGGAAAATGTGTGATTTTCTTTTGTTTTTCGTACCGTCAAGATGAGTGAATCTAATGAAGAAATTCGATACATTTTAAAATTTTACTACAAAAAAGGTAAAAATGCAACGCAAGCCGCGAAAAAAATTTGCGATGTTTATGGACCTAGTGTAGTGTCTGTGAGAGTAGCACAAATTTGGTTTAAGCTTTTTCAATCCGGAAATTTTGATGTCAAAGATGCACGTCGCTCTGGTCGCCCTATTACGGATAAAATGGATGCCATTTTTGAAAAAGTGGAGCAAAATCGGCATATCAGTAGTTACGACGTAGCTGAAGAACTGGAAATTGACCACAAAACAGTTTTGGCGCATTTGAAAAAAACTGGGTACACAAAAAAGCTCGACATTTGGGTACCTCACGAGCTCACTGAAAGAAACCTAATGAACCGTGTAGGTACCTACTCATTTGTGATTCTTTATTACGACGTAATGAAACCGAACCATTTTTGAAGAAGCTGATAACTGGTGATGAAAAGTGACAAGAACGTGCGAAAAAGGTCGTGGTCAAAGGTCGGCCAGGCTTCACAGACTGTGTGAGCTGTTACCACCAGGCAGGACCATCGATTCTGAACTCTACTGCGAACAACTGATGATATTAAAGCAAGAAGTTGAGTGAAAGCGGCCGGAATTAATCAACAGCAGGGGTGTGGTTTTTCATCATGATAACGCTAGACCTCACACATCTTTAGCCACTCAGCAAAAATTAAGAGAGTTTGGCTGGGAGGTGTTAATGCATCCGCCGTATAGTCCTGACCTTGCACCTTCAGATTTCCACCTGTTTCGGTCTCTTCAGAATTCTTTAGGCAGTGTCAGGTTAACATCACGAGAGGACTGCCAAAATCACTTGTCGCGGTATTTTGACCAGAAGTCCCAAAATTTCTATAGCAATGGGATCATGTCCCTACCTACAAGATGGCAAAAAGTTATCGAACAAAATGGTACCTACATACTTTAGTTAAATGTAAATAAACTATATTAAAAAATGTTTTGAAGTTTTCTTAAAAAATGCGAAGAAACTTTTTCCCCAACCTATTAGCACGAATTAACTCTACATACTTCCCGGGCAAACCTTTCTCTTTCAAGGCCCACCACAAGACATCCCGAGGTACCCTATCATACGATTTTTCCAGATCAATGAACACCATGTGCAAGTTATTGTGTGCACGTCTGTACTTCTCGCACAATTGGCGGAGTGCAAAAGTGGCGTCCACGTTTCCTCGACCTGGCATAAACCCAAACTGGTTTGGGGTAATCTCACTCTCCTCTCGCAATCTTTTCTCTATTATTTTCTCCCATACCTTCATACTATGGGACATAAGCTTTATCCCTCGATAGTTGTTGTAACATCACGAGAGGACTGCCAAAATCACTTGTCGCGGTATTTTGACCAGAAGTCCCAAAATTTCTATAGCAATGGGATCATGTCCCTACCTATAAGATGGCAAATAGTTATCGAACAAAATGGTACCTACATACTTTAGTTAAATGTAAATAAACTATATTAAAAAATGTTTTGAATTTTCTTAAAAAATGCGAAGAAACTTTTGCCCAACCTCTTACAATGTGCGACGTGTTAAAAATAACTTGAAAATAAGCAAATACTTAAATAGGTCTGTACGTAACATAAAATAATTTCAGACTTTTGAATGCAAGGCCCAACAACAAAACCTCATCACAAGAAATGTGATGAGGTTTTGTTGTTGGGCTTTGGACGTTCAAAGTTTCAGTGCGTTAGGGGGCGTTCATTAATTGCGTGAGGCGTTTAAGGAGGAGGGGGTCGAGCCGATTCTCACCCAATCTCACGTATTAGGTCTCGCCAAATATAATTATTATTTTTTTTTAACTGAGTACGTAATTATTATAAAAAAAATAAGTATTATAAAAATCATTAAGCAAATTATGTTTATTTAAATTACGTAATTAATGAACGCCCCCTTAGATAACTTCTGTAAATTACATTTTAAGCTTTAACGGGTCCTTTTATAATTAGCGTCATTAGTCATCACACTGAAACTACACAGGATACAAACGCTAATGTCATTATAAAGCAAAATATCCAACAAAAATCACAAAAGACTGTTCCAAAGAAAATTGCGTGCATGAATTTTTCATAACAATTTAATAGCAAACACGAGCATAAGAATCTCGTGTCCTTTTCCACGTGGATCGTCTCAAGGTTCAGCCTCATCATCACAGCTGGTGGCTGATTGTTATAAAAATATAAATAATTTAACCACAAAATCGTTCTGCCCTCAATTTTTGCACGCGCAGCCATTAGGGTGAATTGTTTGTCTTTGGATAACTCCTTTGGTTAGTGAAGTAAAGGTGCTTTTTAATGGTATTTTTTGAATTTAGAATGGTAAATCTACTACAAGTAGAGACGTTAATTTGTAGGTAGGTACCACATAATAACTTTAAAAATTCAAAGAAAAAATCTAATTGTTTTCCTCTTTAGGTATAAAACAAACAATAACAGGATTAAAAAACTTTTCCTCCTTAACTTCTTATTACTCATTAAACTGTTTGCTCTTAAAGATTACAATTTGCAGAGATTCTCAAAAAAATATGCATTCACAAATATTTTTTAAGCATCAACGGCCTGACCTGACGAAGATGCTTTAAACATTATTGTTTATAGGCTAACAACACAAAAATATTATTAATCGAATCAATCCGTTTTATATTGAAAAACTTCATGATTCATTCAACTTTTAGAAGTGGATTTTGAAAGTAAATACCTGGGTAATTTAGTGTGATAGGATTTAGGCTTGGCATCAATCGAGACGAATGGAATTTCTAGAATTTCTAGAAGAACCAACTCTATTGCTAGAGTTCTATTCGTTTCTTCATCCATCTTGTCACTGGCTTCTTTTTCTTTATCAATGTAGTTTTTTTTTATTATCCACCAGAAATAATCTTGGGTCCCAAAGCCAAAGTCTCAATCTTAATAATAACTGCATGTCATAATATCTTGCCCCTATACCAATTTATTTGTGGTTTGTAATTTATTTGTATTGGCAGTTTGTCTTTTTCTTCCATAGATAAGGTGGCAGTTAATAGAGAAATATTATTTCTCTATTAGCTGCCACCTTATCTATATCATCTTTCACACAATCCTACAATATGTAAAGAAAAAAAAATGCACTGTTTTTTTCGCAATGACGAACGTAAGTTTGTCGACTTCGTAACCCTCATTCTCAATACGTACTGATGCAAAATAAAACACGAAGTGCAGTGCTTGATCCCTCTATATTTGTGTTTAATTGTTGATATTAGAATTACCATGTCCAGACTAGCGTATACAGTTTGTTTAGAGGCCGTCAATCATTGATGGAAAATATTTTGGAAATCCTTATATTTTGTACTGTTATTGTTTTATTAATAATACATTGATTTAGATTTGATTTAGGTTTTCGGGTCAAATCGTCGATGGTTAGGGATTAGAAAAATGTCTTCTGCTGATTTTTATGTTGCGACATAAGGTTTATGGGCTGATTATTATCGAGTAACTATGGACTCATTGATGACTGATGAGTGATCCCAAATCAAACGTTTAAAAGTAAATGCTTTTAATTTTCACACGGAGAAGGAGCTTGATTTGATTATTGTGCCTTCTACAAGGAGCATAAAAAAACCTTTTATTTGTGGGTCTAACACGAAAGCGCGGAGGAAACGGAAGTACTCGTTTCGAACATATTATTTACTTAGTTTTAAGATTTTTTTCATACCTATGAAAAGAAAGAAAGAAAGAAAGAAAGAAAAATACTTTATTTGGGACACGCACAGGAAATACAAACAGTAAAAAAGAGCATAGGAAACTAACAAAATTAACATTAAAAAAATTAAACAAAATAAATACAAAATATAACAATAAAAAATCCCTGTGCGATGCGTGGTAAATAAATACCGCAGCGCTGGTATTCTGATAGGGCCCATGTGATGCCACGGACACACCTACGGACATCTACAAATCCAATAGGGGAATAAAAAGATAGTAAAATACACACAATAGAATACCTATAATTTAGAGAAAAAAAAATATAAACTAATAACCATAAATAGTGTATTACTAATTTTATTAATTTAAATAGGATAGTTGTATTTTTTACCGACTTTCAAAAAAGAAGGAGGATATTGATCAAAAAATCGTTCGAATTTACGTCACGTCTACGTCGCGTCATTCGTGCTATATACGGCCTTTGATTCCTAACTGGTCTCTGGTATTGAAGAAATCCATATTGTCTATACTCTTTAAAACCATACGGGAAAACGTTCAAAATTTTAAGGAACAACGGAAATATTCTCAATACCTACACATGTCTTATTGAGGAAACCTTTCAACCCCATTAGAAATGAAGGGATAACAAGACGCCTCCACAAAAAGATTCCTAGTAAAGAGGTTTTATCACGACAATAAATTACGGCGAAGTAGGTAAAAGAGTTCCTTATATGGATTTATGTGGGAAGCGGGGTAGTACAATAATGTTTTTCTTATTATTTTGATGAACACGTGTAAAGAGTCAGGTGCCTTTAGTAAAGGAGGATTGATTAAAAAGTAACTTAATCTTCAGTTGTGTTTTTGGTTTTGTGTTTCTACTCAATTATTTATTTTATTTATAGGAAAAACAACAACAAAGTCCACTGCTAGATATAGGCCTCTCCTAGGCTGCACCACAACACCTTGTCCTCCGCGTTCCGCATCCAGCTTGTCTCAGCCACCTCCTTAAAGTCCATCGCTTGTCGATACGCGGTCTCCACTCCAGGACTCGTCTGGTCCACCGGCCATCGACATCCTTCGACAAACATGGCCAGCCCACTGCTACTTCAGCTTACTTACTTTGCAAGCTATGTCAGTAACTCCGGTTCTTTTCCGGATAATAATTTCATTTCCGATTTCAACAAAGTGCAATGTATTCATAATAGGAATATTAATTTTTCTCCACTTTTGTCTCAGGGACGTAAAAACTTTACAGTCATAAGTAGTTCGTAGTTCTGTCTAATGAAACATTATTTCACTTTCATGGCTACTACTACGTCAGTGCTAATAATGATCTTGCAAATACGCCTCTAAGCTGATATCCAGATGCTTCTTTTTGACGTGAAAACGTCTTTTCGCTCGGTGGTAAGTTCCATGTTACTGACGGGCAAAAACATGTACATCGTCAAATTAATAAAACGTCTTCCTTGTTCTTCTTCATTGAAGTAAAGAAAAAATTTAAAGTGTCCGTTTTTTTTTTGCAAAAGACTTTAAAAAGGTTCAAAAGAAAATACTGGCTGCTAGTATGTAAGTCGACCAAAAATTGCATCAAATGAGTACAGTTAACGGTTACTAGAAATTCAAATATGGAATTTTCAAGCGAACATGGCGCCGCTCTACAATTCTAAATTAGAATAGTCCGTGAAACTGTTTCGAGTAGCGCGTTCATGTCTTGTTCCAAATACATTTTGATCTTGTTATAAAGGATGCGTTCTTATTTATTAACGGGTGCTATTACTTCGGGTTGGGTTAAGTCGTGATGGTCCAGTGGTTAAGGCCTGTGACTTTTCAATTCATAGTCATCAATCACATTGAAGGAAAACATCGTGAGGGAACCTGGACTTTTAGTTAATATAAGTCTGAAATCGCCAACCCGTCTTGAGCAAGCGTGGTGATCAATGCTCGTACCTTATCTAATGTGCCTTTGCCCCGCAGTGAGACAATAATAGGTTGATATGATCAATTGTTGTTATATCCTATTAACCAAATTGATCCAAAAATAATAATCCTCAGAAATATGAATCTAAATATCCTAACTAATATTACAAATGCGGAAGTGAGTTTGTTTGTTTGTTACGCTTTCACGCTAAAACGGCTGTACGGATTTGGATGAAATTTGCCACATGGATAGACCATGACCTGGATTAGGAAATAGAGTACTTTTTACCCCGTTGGTGCGTTCCCGTGGGATAATTTCCGACACCTACGCGGGCGAAGCCGCGGGCCAAAGCTAGTTAAAAATCACGGTTGCACATTTATATAAAAAAAATATAATAATAATAAGGCAACTTACTTAGTTAGCAACTAGAATCCCTCACATTTATCTATCATACATTTATCTTACTTGCAACATGAAAGCTATAACGATGATCTCAGGATACGATGATTTAAGTACTAACAGAATTTATCATAAACTGCAAAACAAAAGAACCGTTAATCTATGATATCAGTATATTATACAGTGATTCACCATTATTTGAATGATGCAAAGTCTAAACGAACTGGTATTTTGATAAATTATACAACCTTATTGTGTGTCTTCATAGAATATCATCTCTGCGTAGGTCAATGTTTCCTATTATAAAAATTACCAATAAGTAGGTATTCAGGTTATCTTTTTTAGGTTGCATCATCCTACGCTCCTATTAATTAGGCTTGCCCTAAGCAGTTACCTAATGTTTTTTTTAATCTGTGGCTATTTGATTAAGTCACCGATAATGTTCTGAACTCACGCTATAGTCCACTATAGCGTGAGTGAAAATTAGGCTGCTGAATTCTGAACTAGGTTCCAACCTAGTTCAGAATTCAGCAGCCTAATTTTATACCTATCATTTTTTAGATATACTTTTGATAAGATACCTACTTACTACTGAAACAAGAGTTTTCTGATTCTGATTGATTTTGCTACCCGTCAATAGGTAGGTACGGTGGCCATAGATTGAGTTTTAATATGGTTTTCGTTACCGACAAAAGAGAGCACACTTGTATCTGTATATATTGGTCCACAGAACAGATGGTCATAGAAGTTTAAATAGCTCATGTTTACCGAAGTTTCGAATATAGAATATAAGAAAAGATTATTTTGATGTATTTTTAAAGAAAACGACTGGATCGTTGATTTTCTTCCCCCGTATTTCCATATACAAATAAATAAAATAGAAGTGTCTGTATGTAATATCAAAATAACAGCTTTTTACCAAACGCATATGAAAGTATATATGGTACTTATAAAAACAAAAAAAACAAAACGGTCTGTATGTCTGTCTGTCTTTCTCTTTGTTCTTATAGAAATTGCACTTGCAGTTTTCCAGAATTTTCCTATTTTCCCGGCAAGTTTTTAAATTTTTATTTTCGTAAAAACCTGATTCGTATTAAAGAATAGAATATAATAGAATACTTTTATTTCAGACAGAGTCCATAGGGTTGGTAACAATTTTACTTAACATCTAGTGTTAGTAGGTATAGACACAGAACATAAATGTACAATTAAAATTAAAATTCAGCATGGAGTGCATCCACCTCCGCAACATCGGAGAATCCCACCGATCGGTGAACACACTGAGAATATTGGTGCTGCCGCGATCACGTGACATCAGGGATGCACAACTTTTTCTAATGATGGCGGCAAAACCATCGATGGTATTATCCGCAAACATCCCCGACGCACTACAACGCCAACGCCACGGCAGCTGCAGCAGTACTCTCAGTGCATTATTGTATTGAACGCGTAGGTCGCTGTATGCCCGCTGAGTGAAGTTGACCCACAGGCTGCACGTGTAGAAGGACTTCGACAGCCAGCGACCTACGTTCCCTTTCAATATCGTAGTAACAACACCGTAGTTTCAGTATCGTAGTTATAACGGACATTTTGCAACAAAAAGCCAAGTCGGTCCAGCCGTTCTGAAGTGATGCGCTTACCAACGAAAAGCATTTCATTTTCTATTATATAAGTAGAAGATATCTACTATATCTCGGGGAACATAATTTATTCAAAGATTATATTGAACATAATAATGTAGAAAAATAAATAACAGATCCTGCTGTACATCAAAATAACAGAACAACACCCACTTAACATCTGCTAAATAATACAAACGAAAACTTTTTTGATTCATTTATACTGGCCATTGCATATTTAGCACAAAACAAAACGGTCGCTGTGGAACGATTCGAAATTCAAATTCATACTTTAAAAATAGAACGTCGCTGTCCGTTCGAGAACCGCTAACTGAATAAATAGATTTATTTTATGGTACCGTTATCGAGTTACCTCATTGCATGGATTAAGTAATCAGTAATTTGTAATTTTAATATATTTCTAGATTCTACATAAATATAAAAATTGGCGCAGCTGATGTTGACTTTCAAAAAACGCAGTCAGAAACCCACTTGTGGGTCATGTTGGATTTGAACGTGACGTCCTTGCCATACATGTGGGTCGCTGCTCCCTTCAAACATAGGTAATGGGCTCTTCGTAAACGTTACAGAAACTTACTAGTATTGTATATGGACGTAGTATTGTAATAATCGTATAAGTAAAATTAAAAGAAAAAATGAGTCATCGATTTTTTTGTTTTTACGATTTTTTATGTAATTACGATTTACATAACTTTGAAGATTGGACATAAAAATAATCAATTTTGACTAATGTTATTCTTATTAGTTTCATTAAAACATTCAAGACACATACGTTTTTTCCAGAAATGGAGTTGTGTGTCGTGTCTTTTTACAAGCTTTTATTTACTTTCACTTGTCCCGATGTTTGTAATCGAATCTTGCAAGTTAAATTTGACCCACTTCCCGGTTTCCGATTGAGTTGAAATATTACATACAGATGTAAATCAGATGACAATGCAATATTATTATAACATGGAGCTGATCTGATGATGGAGCCGGAAGGTGGCCATGGGAACTCAGTAATAAAACGATGCAACCCTATCGAGTTTGGGCTCATTTGATTTGTCTTGACAAGGACTTTGGTCCTAGATGATATCCAGACTAATAAAAGGTTGTATTTAAAAACATTTTTTTTTTAAATAATACACTTGTTTGATTTTATACGTGCATCAGCAACTGAACGACCTTCATCTTTCAGTTTTTTGTAGCAACCAGCGCAGCTTTTTCTATAGATTGATTCATGTTTTACGAACTGGTGAAATATAGCTAGCTAGCTGATCGGCTATATCTATACCCTTTTTGCTTCGATTGTTTTCCAAAACCCTGGCTGTGTCCTTTCTACTCACATTTTTTTAAAATAATTTCTCACCTCTTACGTCCATGACACACGAGTGGGCCAATGAATTGTTAGCTTGTAGCTATTAGCCATTAGCCATTTTTGGACATTTGAAGCTAAAAAGCATTTTCTAGATGTTCCAAAATTAGGTTAATTTATCTATGGTTTGAGTGTAATAGGTTGAATGAAGCTAAAAGCGGCTCTTAGTCAGATCATCTTTGTTTACTAATTAGAGAGTTTTGGGGCTATAATCGTTAATGCTATGAATTTAGTCTCAGCAGTACAGTTGGAATAAAAAGTTTGTTAAATACCTAGGTTTGAATTTTTTTTTCCTATATTTTGTCATGTAAGCTGCCTAGCGTTTTCCCAAATATGTTGGAGTCGGCTTCCAGTCTAACCGGATGCAGCTGAATACCAGTATTTTACATGGAGCGACTGCCTATCTGACCTCCGTAACCCAGTTACTGGGTAATACGGTACCCCTTGGTAAGACTGGCTGTCAGACTCGCACTTCTGATGACCCGTAACCGCTGTCAAAGATCTACAAATGATAGCTGGGACGGCTTAACCTGCATTCCGAAGCAAGGAAGGGTCTCGATATGTAATGAATGATCACCCATCCACGAACCGACCGTAGCAAGCGTAGCTTAACCTGATCGATGGAACGATGCAGCTGTTATTATTTAGCCATTTTTGGACACGTGAAGCTGAAAAGCATTTTGTAGATGTTCCAAAACTAAGTTAATTTAAGTATGGTTTCCTGTATGACAGTGAAATAGGTTGAATGAAGCTAACGACTCTTAGTCAGATCAACTTTGTTTACTAACTAGTGAGTTTTGGGGCTATAATCGTTAATACTATGACATTAATCTGATTAGAAGGTACAGTTGGAATAAAAAGTTTCTTATATACCTAAGTTTTAATTTTTCCTCTTATATTTTGTCATGCAATCTGCCTAGCCTTTTCGCAACAATGTTGGGTTCGGCTTCCAGTCTAACCGGATGCAGCTAAATACCAGTATTTTACATGGAGCGACTGCCTATCTGACCTCCACAACCCAGTTACTGGGTAATACGATACCCCTTGGTAAGACTGGTTTTCAGACTCGCGCTTCTGACAACCCGTAACGACTGTCAAAGATCCAAGAATGACAGCCGGTACCAAAGGCTTAGTGTGTCTTCCGAGGCACGGAGCTTAGGGGTCCCAGTATGTAAAGATGATCACCCGGACTAACCGTGGCAAGCGTAGCTTAACCTGATCGATCGACCCGTGCGGCTGTTATTACTGAGCGAGCCCGTCTATGATACTCACAAGAGTTTGTAATTCATTCAGCTGTGAGAAACTTCTAGCGGGATCTTTTTTGGAAAATTATTATTTTTTATTTATTTAAAAACTTACTACCTACTTCTAGCCTACACTACGGTCGATTTCTCTTGGCAGGTCCGAACCCAGGCACTAAGAAGTTTCGCGCATGTTCTCTCACTCACTCTCGCCTCATGTCACCATTTGGTTCTGCGCGAAGTTCGGACTTGCCAAGATAAATCGCCGTACTGTAAGTTTGTTTATTTATTTATTAAAAACTACAGTAAATCTGGGGCTGTCTCCCTGCCTACAAACAGTCCGACAACCAGTTCTTCCTCCTTCTATGTTCTTACTATCTGTACAGACGCCAGCACATCAAGCTACTACAATCTGACAAATTTCTTTAATAGATTTTCAACTTTATCGCTAAAGCATTAGGTTCAAGGTTGAGTGGGAAAATTTTACAGTTTCGCGTAGCTTGACCTGTTGGCGTCTGTACATACTTCAGTACAACACAATACTCCAGTACCATTGACATTTGGAGCACCATTAATAAAAGTTCAATCCAGATTTAATAGGCGACACATGCGCACGAGTTTGAACAAACTAAACGGCACGGCCAATTAAACGGCTCTTATTGGCTAAACATTTTGTTACGGGACGCAGCGCAGGTGAATCATGAATGATATTTTTGACTGCCTCGTTCTAAGCTCGTGGAAAAAAAGAACTCGTGGCTAAGTAATAAAAGCCGCACGGGTCGATTCATCAGGTTAAGCTACGCTTGCCGGAGTTGGTCTGTGCATGGGTGACCATCTTTTCATAACGAGAATCCTCCGTGCCTCGGAAAGCACGTTAAGCCGTTGGTCCCGACTGTCATTCGTGGATCTTTGACAGTCGTTACGGGTCGTCATAAGCCCGAAAGTCTGACAACCAGTCTTACCAAGGGGTATCGTATTACCCAGTAACTGGGTTGTGGAGGCCAATACTGGTATTCAGCTGCATCCGGTTAGACTGGAAGCCGACTCCAACATAGTTGGGAAAAGGCTAGGCTGATTGATATTGATTTTGACTGGCTCGTTGGTCTCGTGGTCGCAAGCGCAACTGCTGAGCGTGGGGTCCTGGATTCGATTCCCAGGTCAGGCAAAGTGTTATTGGGTTGCGCACACACTTGTGCACTATAATATCTTTCGTATATGGCTAGTCTCAGCTGAGCTTGACCGCCATGGCTGGAATTCGATCTTCAGGAGACTACAGAGCGCGGCTACTGTCGGAATGCATAGAAAAGAATGAGAAGTGCGATGACACAACGCTGGTAATTTATTGCAAAATATGAAGCAATTATCTATTTACAAAAAAGCTATTGATTAGACTAAAAAATTAAAACATTATTGCGTTAGTATGTTGCTTGTAGAATAATCTGAGAAAAAATCTGAATTATTACATGTACCTATGGGTTTTAATCGTTAAACGTTTTAGAGGTATCTTCGTGATTTTTTTTTCTATCGTATCAAATTATTTGTTTCAACACACTATCTAACTAGCATATATCTTGAATAATATCATATATTTTTTCTGATTTTGTTTACTACAGTAGATCATATACTTTTATGTTTAGTTCCTGTAATCCTCTTCAGGACTATTATTACTTATCACCGTCAATTTAGCCTATCATTGGCTGAGCCGCCAGTTAAATTCCCAAGCAACAAAGAAAAAGAACGATGTTCATTAAAAACAAAAAAAAAAAAAAAAATTGCGCGTGCAGCACCGTACACGTGAAAGAAGTGAAACTTCTTTAAAAATGACGAATAAGAGAGATTTAGTGTGACAGACATTGAGAGAGACAGAGAGTTTTATCTGTCTTCTCTCTCATGTAATAATAAACGTGATGCATCCTTTAAATTTCACTCTCAATTCTCGTCCAGCAATGGTGGCCTCGCAGAACAGATAATCTCTTTTATCTGTTCTGTGGGTGGCCTAGTGGTATCAATCCTGACTTACGAGCATTTTACTTTTCATCACCACTACTACGAGTATCGAAACGGTGTAGGAAAACATCGTGAGGACACCGGCATGTCGTGAACTAAAAATTCTGTTACATGTGACAAGGTGACAACTACCAATCCGCACCGATGACCCACTCCCTCTCACAGAGCGGAGGCCTGTGTCCCAGGAGTAGGAAACGCCACTTAAAAAAAAAAGGAATTTTTTCATATCATTGCGAACAGATCCAATATTCCTCACATTCAAATCTATCAATCAATATTGTGGTTTATGGTAGTCTGTCAGAGATTTGTCACGGTTACCGTCTGTTGACCCGAAATATTAATATAAGTCTACACGCGCACCTGAATGGCCTATTTATTTATATCTGAATCATCTGACCTAATTTGTTAATATGAAACTTGTATAAAAAGCTTAACTGTTTTCTGTAATACACATGGAGGAAAATAGTTGTGGTAGCTCATTTGGAGAAGTTGTTTGTGCACGCGTGTAAAGTTAATGACACGTTACACACCATACAAGCGTGCACATCACTGACGAAGCAAAAAGAATATATGTACCTAACAATCGTAGTAGTTGGCGTTCTGCAGTTTCTTCAGACCCCATGGTAGAAAGAAAGGTTTCATGCAATGGGCAACCAAAAATATTATAAGTAAAAAGGTAGATAGGATAAACACGCTGCGCAAGTGGCAAGTCATTATCTAATAGGTCGACATTGTGCCGTTTTTTTGAACATCGAATGTTTCGTAGGTAACGTACTCGTATCTAAGTCTTTTTACTTACAATATCATTGTAGGCAACCTTATATTTTACTGTCTGACATTCTATCGGTCAAGCAAATATGGAACTACCTTTTCAATCATTTTACTTTGAAAAAATAAAAACCGACTTCTATAACCTAAAAGGAATAAACTAACTTTCATAAAAAAAACTTAAAAGCTTCTGAAGTCGTTGCCAACCTAAGGTGCACTGACATTGAAGAATTGAAGAGACCGTCAGAAGCTGTGTTTTTGCAACGATTTGAACGACTCGTGTGTTTGTAAACCCTATTCTTTTCCAGTAAGATTGAGAAATGTTTTCACCATTGTCTAATTATCCGTATTTTCGCGAAAATTCGAATTATCAAATCTTTCTACGACACATGCAGCGATTAAGGGTCCGCTCAGCCAAGCATGAAAATCCTCGCGGACTTTACTAGCTCCATTGAAAATAGGACCGTATTACCATATCCTAAAATATTAAATTGTCAGTCAGCTCGCTCCGAGCCTACTGCGTCGATATTTATACAATTTTGTAATTTAGAATATGGCAATACGGTCCTATTTTCAATGGTACCAGTAAAGTCCGCGAGGGTTTTTCTGCTTGGTCTGAACGGACGCTATGGTGTGTAAACATTCTGGCATATTATTTTATTATTAGCCCGTCTGGATAATGATCTGGAATCGCCTTGCCGTCTGCCAGGGCTCTTGTTTACCGGCTCTTGAAGGTGAAAACATAACTAATATTACAAATTAATTGCACTGTATTATTCTCTTTACAGAAAAGGCTTCTTTTTTACCGTTGTAGACACCTTTCAGTCTAAAAATGCACGCCCCGTCACTTTTTGTTGCGTATACTTTTTAAATGTTTGAATAAAATTTTTCGAAGTGCCGATTCTCAGTCTAGTTTGAATAAATGACTTTTGTTTTTTTTTTGATCTCTTTGTCTGCTGGTGTCCACTACACTGGATGTAATTTAAATCACTGTTATCCTCTTAAAGGGGCCATTGTAGTCATCATTATGAACAACTCCTACTATGGGACCAATCCTGAAATCGCGAAAAAAAATCAGCTGTTCCCTACATTTTGACGAGTTTTGTGAATATAAAATGTAGGGAACAGCTAAACATAATTTAGACTGGTTACTTACCTCTCTATTAAGTCTTCCTTTTATTTAAATACTTTTGAATTTCTATTTCGAAGTTCATTCTTCAATTAGCTTAACGGGGCTTAACGTACTTTTGAGGTACGGAGGGGTCTCGATATTATTATGTAATAGGTGGTTACCCATCCACGAACCGACCACGGCAAAGTCGATCGACCCGTGCGGCTATTGTTATTTAGTTAAAGAGCCTAGTGACATGCACGTGTTTATGTGACAATAAAACATGTTTGCTTTCTTTCATCCTACTGTACGTACCGGATCAATGACCCAGATGTTCACAATTTCACTCTTCCAAATAAGTATTACAAAATGTCCTTGCACGTGTCTGACATCTCAAAAACAGTTCATAATATAAAGAAATTACTCTAATGTTCAGACAAAACTCATTTTCGTATGTTATAATAACATGATTTGCGATATATTTGCTTACTATCAGGGACAAGGCTGTTCTAAATATAATCACTCTCTTTAGTTCACCAGTAATTTCGTTCATTCGCAATAATTTATGGCTTCACTGAGTGACCTGATTTTAATGCAGGTAAAGAGCAGAAAGAGCAGAGCTTGGTCGACCAGGTAGGTCGACCAAGCTCTGCTCGGGTGAAAATAAAGAAAATTAATTTTCCCATATATGAGTCCTAGCTAGATCGATTTTTCGCCCCCGTAAACCCCTATATTGCAACGTTCATCGAAATCGTTAGAGCCATTTTCGAGAACGTGATATACAGGGTTATTGGTAAAACACCAACAACCACTTAAGGGGTGATTGTACTCATCATTATGAACAACTTTTACTATGGGACCAAACCTGAAATCGCGAAAAAGAAATCGGCTGTTCAGTACATTTATGTTCGCATAATTCGTCAAAATGTACTAAACAGCTGATTTTTTTCTGCGATTTCAGGTTTGGTCCCATAGTAAAAGTTGTTCATAATGATACAATGACGCCTTAAGAGGTTGTTGGTGTTTTACCAATAACCCTGTATATTTGTATATATACCATGTATTGCTTATTTAAAAGTTTACGTTAGGTAGATCTATGCTATGATACATCCACAAAATTGTGTTCATTTGTTATGTAATTACGATTTGAGAGTGTATTTTTATGGCTGCTTCTATTCTATATTTAGAATTAATAAGAACGTCTTTTTTAGAATTAATTAGAAAGCCATTTCTGGAAAAGGAAACCAATGAATGGTCTACAGGTAAACAAACAATGGCGTCGCTAGCGATGTTTGTCAGTATAAAGAAGAAAAAAAAAGAAATTATTCTGCAGAAACAGAACGCACATTAACACACACACAAAACAGGCAAAAGGCTCGTATTCAAGCAGTCTATAAGTTGACAATTTTGGCCATTGCTTGATGTCAGGGTCAGGGATCAAAGACAA